>CM062816.1:1637937792-1640686959 GCA_031772625.1 Pinus tabuliformis
CACCAAGAAGATTTAGCATTCACATTTTCACAAAAAAGGACAAAAAGAAAAAAAGAGTTATTGTGTTCATTCATATGCACAACAGTAGAATGTTTGGTTATTTCAGATTGCATGCCTAGGACAATTAGGATTACACACATGTTAGCTTAGAACTCTTTTGAAGTAAGATCTCTTAGCAATTAGTTAGATGAGTGGTGTGTTTAAAGCATTGATTTCAATCTTTCCTTACTGCAGTAGACAATCTTCCAATTCTCCCAATTAGTGAAAAATTTCCCTTTCTTCATTGGTAGTCAAACTTCTTCTGAATCAATAGAAGGCTGGTTTGAGAAACCATAGTGGTATATCACCAGCTCAGCGGTGACAAAGGGTGGACCCATCGCATCTGCTTGTGTATACAACACTGTCACCTCCAAGTTCGTACGAACCCCAGGTTAATAAAGGAAAGTTGGTAGCCCCAAGAATTGCAACATTCTTGCTGCAATACTAGTGCTCATCACAACTAGCAGTAGAATACAACAAACTATGCGAGTTTACCTCAACAAGGCATATGGGGTACTGCAAAATCAAGTTTGGAATCCTACAAAAGTTGGGGTAGCTAGACAGGTGGTCAAAAACATAATTATATATGGGACCTAGGAGGCGTAAGAAAGTCAAAGATTATGAGCAGAATGTCATAAAATTTTCTATCCTGGGAGTATGATGCAGGAGCATCATAATAATATATTTATTTTTATAAATATAAGACTTTTTTAGAGAATTCTATAATTTTTATATTTTTAGAAAATACTAGACTATGTAAAAGTATAGAAACAATGTGAAAAAGAAAATGAAGGAAAGAAAAAGAAAAAAAAAAATCCATTTTATTTAGGAAAATGTTATGACAATTTTTTTGACAACTTCCTTGGGAATTCTCTCTTGAATTCTAGTCTCTTATTTCTCCAAGTATAAAAAGGAGTGTAACTCAATTGCTGGATTAATAAAGCAAGGTTCTGGGCCTTTAATAAAATATGGTTTGAACATATTTATGGATTTTATTCTTTATGCTATCATGTTGATATATATTCCATTGTGGCACTCTGCCATCACCTTGTAACTCCTAATCACAACACTTCTCTCATGAGAGAAACAAAGCTCTAGGAGTTGGAATATGTAGTCATGAGCATGCCCCAAAATAAAGCACATAACCCTAATAGCTTCCCCACATATTTATTTCAAGCCTACTAGTCATTTTTGGGGCCAAAATTTCTAGAGTTGGTTGAGGAATCAAGAAAAACAATATCCATGCTCCTAACTCTCAATGTCACTTTCCTAACCCTCATCCCTAAATCCAAAAACTCCTCGGACCCAAGTGTGTATAGACCCATAGCTTTATGTAACATAATGTACACGATCATCTCCAATATTATTGCAAACAAGTTGAAACTCCTTCTCCCCTTCCTCATTTCCAAGGAGAAGTAGAGATATGTTGATGGGAACCAAGTTCTAGATGTTATCATTGTAGCCTATGACCTTATCCACTCCCTGAAAAATTTCAGGAAAGAAACCATGGTTATAAAACTAGAATTTTCTAAATCCTTTAATAAACTAAGTTGGGCCTTTCTATACCGCACTCTAAGAGCCTTTAGATTCTCTGAGGAATGGACATAATGGATTAACTCTCTTTTCTCAGGCAAGGGGACCCCTTCTCCCAACTCCTCTTTGTATTCATAGAAGAAGGGTTTAACTGAGTTCTTCAATTAACACTAAGGAAAAAATCCCTCACTAGTATCCACCTTCGCAATGCTATGGATCACCTTACCCACCAAAAATTCATCGACGACACCATGCTAATGTGGGACAACCCTTAGTTGAAGAGACCTGATCTCTTAAGTGAATCTTGGATGAGTTTATGTTAGCATCTAGAACCTCAATAAACCCCACCAAATTCCAAATATTCTTTTTGAATACCCATCATATGATCTAAGCTCACCGGGCATGACTTTTATGCTTTCAATGCTCTTTTCTCCCTATCATTTATCTTGGAGCCCTCCATAACTAAAAATTATATTAAAGTTGTTCATTGGCAAGACCTCCTTGATAAACTCTCCATAAAACTTTCCAAATGGACATTTTGTGTCTTAAATATAATCGGTCACGTAACCCTCCTCAAACTAGTTCTTCAAAAATTGCCTATTTATATGATCTCATTCATTTCCACCCCTAGAGGTGTTCTCTGTTCCATCAAGAATATTCATCAATATTTTCTTTGGGGAGGAGCAACCAAAGAAGTAAAATGGGCTATTGTATCCCAGGATAAGTTATGCCTCTCTAAGAAAAGAGGGGCCCTTGGTCTCTAAGACCATGAAACACTCAATAAAGTAATGGAAAATAAGCTTTGGTGGTGCCAGATTCAACGAGGGGAAGACCTATGAAAAATTATTTGGAATGATAAATACATCCCAAACCATTCCCTCCTCCAAAGGCTAAAGTAGGGAACTACTAAACAAAGATATTCCATATTCCATATGATAGGTGGCAATGATCCATATATTTTTACTATCAAAGATGCATACAAAATTGAATTTAAAAGGGTATGTAATCATAATATGCATTCATACAAAGAAGCATAAATAAACGACAACCATGAGAAGAAAAGACACAAATAAGTTGATAACGAAGTTCACCCAGTGTGGGTTATGTCTCTAGGCCCTACTCAACATGGGGATGCCTCTTTCATTAATTTTTAGCAAAATAAAATTACATGTATGTACAAAAATACACCTTATACCCCCACTTCTAGGGATGGATTGAAAATTCACACCTCATCTGAAGAAATGGACTGCACCGTTGAATTTGTGGCGAAAAATCGTGAAAAATGACTATAAAATTGACCCCTTTATGACTCTGTCAAAATATAGACCCCCGCAAATTTCAAATATTCCCCAAAAATTCCTTCCCATGGGTTAATTGGAATTCAGCTTCCCAAATGAAAAATATGACCTCACCACTGCACTCGTGAAAAGCTGAGAAAAATGAATATAAAGTTGATATGGTTCTATCACTGTCAAAATTCAGCTTCAGGGGAATCTTACAGATTACTCTCAAGATTTTGCATGGCACTATACTATGGAATATTCCCTTGGAATATTCTCTAAAATATTCTCTTGAAAAATGTGCCCTACCTGGGTGCAGTTATGTGCGGTCTTGGTTTCATCGCTCACTCCTCTTAGCTTCCATGAGCTTCCTCTGTCCCTCAAGCAAAAGGCAAAAAATTGATTGTAAATGAGTTTTTGGGTGGATATTTCCAAGATAGGCCTGTTGGGCCATTGGAAAGTGTATGAACTTGGTGGGCAGAGGTCTCGGGATCAAGCCCATAGACCTCCCCCATAATGGTATGTTGTTGGTGCATTTGATATGTTTGTTTTGGCATTTATCCATGTGGGGTTGCTGGGGGCGGGCCAGTCATCGGCAGACACAGGTTTGGCTCCCATCGGCCCCATATTGTTTGCAACGGTTAACATATATATACAATATATATGTTATTTGAGTCGGCTCGGTTGGATGAGTTTGACCGCTAACCAACCGACCAATTTTTTTTACTTTTTAAATAACAAATTCAAAAACCTGCAGACGAATTTTTAAGGTCACCGGTTTTTTTAAGTAGGTGACAATTTTGCCTTTTCTACCACCAGAAACTATCGATGTGAAGTGCCAATTTGTCTCCTCATTAGTGGCCGCCTAATTTAGCCAGACCTCCAGATTTGGAAAACCTACAAATATAGTTGGTGCTCTGCTAAATTTAGCTAGTGGGGTTAAGTTGACCAAAACTTTTTGGCCATAACATTTTCATACGAACTCAGATTGAGGTGTCGTTTGTGCCTTTGGAAAGCTTGCAACATGTTCTTAAATTTGACTCTAGTTTAATTGTAATATAATGACTTTTATTTTTGAGCCTTTTCAGAGTCACTTTTGATTTAAGGGCCTTTCTGGAGCCACTTGGATCATTCCTCCCCACTGAGGAGATCTTGGTCCTCCAAAAGCATGAACACAATCTATAATCTATTATACTCCTGTGTCTACACAACAAGTTCCGTAATAGGCCACACTTCCTTCTCCTTTACCTTTGTTATTCAGATCCATAAGTGATGAACTGACACATATGTCCTCTGCAAACCTATTGTACATATTTACAAAATACATGTTCCTTTACAAGACCAAACATGACCCAATCAATCCCATACTTGCCAAGATTTTATAACACACACTTTCATCAATTTTAGATTAGAATCATAACAAAAATCAATACCCTAACTATCAACAAAAACATGCCATAAAACATCATCATGTTGCTTTCATAAGTGATGGAAAACACATCATCACCTTTACATTCATTTTGCAACATATGATTTACAAAAATGCGGCCATATTCAACTACTTAAAAATGTTACACATTGTTTGCCCAACCAACTGAACGGGTTCTCTCCCTGTAGCTAGATTTCTTCATTGATTGTTCCTTACTCCTTCATGAGTTCCTTCTAGTCATGGAGTACCTAACATGTGGCCTTCTGATGTTTGTCCTTGTTGTAGTGACTACAATGATTCTTCCTCCTCCAAACTTTCTGACCTTATTTGAATGATTTTTCTTAATGAGTCACTGATGAGGAGAACTTCTTGTGTAATTCTCACTGTCACTGGAATGCTATGATGTGCTCCCATCATCCGTCATTGATTTATCACTGATTATCTTGGAGAATTCTCCAATCTCTTTTCTAACATAACCAAGTCCTGCATAACGAGGCAATTCCTCCACTTTTAAGGGATTCACAATGCCTTGGCTATTAATGTCGATGCCCTTTCCTTGATACCCCATTTTCTTCAGCAATTTTGATCCAATGTCTGTAGTATGTTTCTCAAAAGCAGTAAAATCATTATCATAAGAAGAACATGAAATTGAAGAATCACTTTGTTCCCTCAGGCTTGTTATGCGACAACTTTTCCAAGGCCTCCTCCTTGACTTGTAATTGATTCCGCAACCTTTATTTCTCCTCTTCTAATTCTTGTAAGAGTCTCCTTACGGTTTAACATTCTCTACTTGAATTCTTTGGTTGATCTCCTCAAGTTCTTGGAGCCATGCAACCTTTAGTTCCCTTCTCATCTTTGGCACAACATTTGCTGAAATCTTTGTCTCATCGTTTGAATCAGAACCTAACTCAATAGGTTCATCTTTTATAATCCCAAGAGCTGCAATCTTCATCCCATCACCTGAGTCTGATCCCAGGTCAGTTGGTCCAACACCTACAAATACTGCAGTTGTGATCTTTTATTCATTCTCTGATTCATATTCTTGGTCTTGTTGCACAATAATGACCATCTTTTGTTTCTCTTTTTTTCCATTCCCCTTGGCCTCAAATCTGGATGTAACTTCCAACAATTCTCCTCATCATGCCCTTGTTTCTCACAATGAGTAAAAGAGAGCTTCACTTCCTTTGTTTTATCTATTGATGTTCTCTTTGGGCAGTCATCTTTCTCATGCTTCCCCATGCTTTCAAGATGTACAACATTCACACTAGCTTCATCAAGAGTTTCAGGTTCAAATAATAACAATGAATGACACAAATAACCATGCAATGAGACAATGTATTTCATTAACATTTCAAGAGAGGCTAATGGAACACTCAATGCTAATGCTTGTTTCCTAAACTCTTCTATAAAATTTTGAACATTTTGGCCTTTAATTTGTTTCAAATGTTGCCATTCCAGCATGGCCTTCTTCTTGTAGCCCAATGGTTAAAACTATCCTCTTAAAGTAGAAACAAACTTGGACTAAGATGAAAGAACTTTATGATTACTCTGACCACGTTTCTACATCTTGCTTTCCCACCATACGAGAGCAGTGTCACTCAATTGAAGGGATGCTAACTGAATCTTGGCATCATCCTCTTTGATTTGTTCTATGCGACAGTATACCTCAACCCATCTGATATAATTATCTAGCTTCTATGCATTATATTCTCCACTAAACAAAGGTAAATTGAACTTGACATCTAGCTTGAAAAAGAGATTTTTATGAGATTTTATAGCTCTAGAATGATAAGAAGAAGAAGAAGAGCTTTCACTGGAATATGGAGAGGGAGGTTAAAGAGGGGGCTATTCTCCTCCACCTTCATGATTTATTGAGGCATGATCATCTGGTTCTTCTTTCTTCTCTGATTTTCCCATTGTCTTCTCATATTCTGCAAATAATTTGTCCACTTTTTCTACCATGGTGTAGAATATCTTGCAAAAATTTCGCTCTTCCTGCAATCGAGAAACTTCATCTTCCATTTCCCTTCTTTGTGTTGCATGCTCAGATTTTGGATCAAAGGACTTAGGTTTTCCTTCACCTATTTGGAGCTTTTCCCTAGTTATGATACATTTGCAATTCACATCAACAAGAAGAACGCTCTGATACCAAACTTGATCAAGATATTTTTACTTCAAAGATGCATACATAATTGCATTTAAAAGGGTGTGTAACTATAAGATGCATACATACAAAAGAAGCGGAAATAAATGACAACCATGAGAATCAAATACACAAACAAGTTGATAACAGATTTCACCCAATGTGGTTTACATCTCTGATCCCTGCTCAATGTGGGGATGCCTCTTTCATTAATATTCAGCAAACTCAAATGACATGCATGTACAAAAATACACCTTATACCTCCACTTCCGAGGATGGCCTGAAAATTCACACCTCAATTGAAGAAATGGACTACACCATTGAATTCATGGTGAAAAATCGTGAAAAATCACTGTAAACTCGACCCCTTTCTAGCTCAATCAAAATCTAGACCCCCAGGAATCTCAAAGATTCCTCAAATATTCCTTCACCTGGGTTGACTTGAATTCAGATGCCCAAATGAAAAATCTAGCCTAACCACTGCAGTGCTTGCGACAATTTGAGAAAAATGAATATAAAGTTGATATGGTTTTGTCATTGTCAAAATTCAACTTCAAGGGAATCTTACAGATTCCCCCAAAATATTCTCTGAAAGATGATCTCGAAAATCATGCCCCTCCTGGACCCAATTCCGTGTAGTCCTGGTTCCACCACTTGCTCCTCTCGGCTTCTGTGATCTTCCTTCGTCCCCCAGGTGAATGACAAAAATTTGATTTTAAATGAGTTTTCGAGCGGATATTTCTAAGATAGTCTCATTGGAAAGTGTATAAACTTGGCGGGTGGAGGTCCCAGGGTTAAGCTCATGGGCCTCCCCGGTAATCGTATGTTTTTGACACATTTCGTATGTTTTTTTTGGCATTTATCCATGTGGGGCCGTCGTTGGCAGGCCAGTAATCGACCAACGCAGGTTTGACTCGTGCCAAGCTCATATTGTTTGCAATGGTTAACATATATATACAATATATATGTTATTTGAGTTGGGCACGAGTTTGACCGTTGGCCAATCAACCAATTTAATTTTTTTTTTGTTTTGATTTTTTAAATAACAAATTCAAAAAATCGTCGGTAAAATTCTAGGGTCACATGTTTTTTTAAGTAGGTGACAATTTTTCCCTTTCCGACTGCCGGAAACCATTGTCGTGAAGTGCCAATTTTTCGCCTCGCGAGTGGCCACCAAATTTAGTCAGACCTCCATATTTGGCGAGCCTCCAAATTTAGTTTCTGCTCTGCTAAATTTAGCTAGTGGGGCCAAGTTGAGCAAAACTTTGACTGGCCATAACTTTTGCATATGAACTCGGATTGAGGTGTCATTTGCACTGTTGGAAATCTTGTGACGAGTTATTAGATATGACCCTAGTTTCATTTCAATCCAATGAATTTTATTTTTGAGCCTTTTCAGAGTCAATTTTGATTTATGGGCCTTTCTGGAGCCACATGGACCAGACAATAAATCTACCATTCAAGACCATAATTTCTAAGAAATTAAAGGTGGCGATATAACATAATTTTATGAGGAATTGTGGCAGTAACTTCCTAAACTTGGAAAAAAATATAACCTAATCAATCTCAATACCTTACTGAACAACCAGATATACATGAAGGTAAACCAATATTGGAAATCATGGACAACAAAAGAGGATATCCTCTTTTTTCTAATGAATGTAAATAAAATTTATCAATTGAGGATATGAAGGCCCTTGTTTTACAATCTCTTCCAATCATACTAAGAAATAGTAAAGAACATACTCATTGAATCTGTTTATGCAAGGAAAATATGGTCAAGGCTAACATCCACCTTTAGACAATCTAATTGTATCTCTAATCTAATGAGCATGATCTTTTATTGGAGATCCTCCCCTTTCTAATGCTCAATTCTCAATGCTCAATTGGTCCTGGTCTCTATTTCTAGGATTCATCATGTGGTATCCATAAAAAGAACGAAAAAATTGAAGCTTCAAAAAAAAAATCTTTAGATCATGATTTGGCTTGGAATAGAACCATACTAGGGGTTTGGGAAACCACCCTACTCTCCTCCTGTTCTACCTCATATTAAGAAGTATCTCCATCAGAGGCCATCCTTCCTTTTTCCCTCTCCATTTAGCAATCACAAAAACCTCCCCCTCTACTCCCTACCCTTACCCTCCCCCCTCCTCTCCATCCACATCGTGCCCACCCCCACAGGGTTTTGTCAAATACAACTTTGACAATGTTGCAAAGGGAAATCCAAGCCTTTCTAACTATGGGGGAATATTTCATGATGACCAATGCAATCCCCTATTCAGTATTTCTAGATAATTGGGATCATCCACCAATAATGTTCTCGAGTTCTACACAATGGAGACATGACTACAGGCAACCAAACAAGGAGGGTTCAATAGGCCTATAGTGGATGGTTATTCATAATCAGTTATAAGCACTCTCAAGAAAATTCAGCATGGATCTCCCATTGACATGATTTCTAAGAGTTGGATACTAGATCAATTTCTCCCATTTACAAGCTTTAACAAGAGTTGGAGAATGGATTAATCTTTCCAAGATAGGAGAGCTTTGATTCTTTTAAAAGTGTTTATGGGTTTGTAGTTAGCCAAAATTGTAAAAATTAATAATTTGTTTGCATTTGATGGAAAGTTTTACAATATTGGGGGTTCATTGATATGTGTCACCATAATTCCTACAATTTACAATGGCAAGGAGTGTGGTAGCAATAGAGAAGCTCTGATCTGTGTGCTAGAGTTTGAGAAGGACATTGTAGGTTCAGAACTTGAAGTGAAAGTACTCTCTGATTGGTGTAAAATAACTATATTGACAAATCATCACTATCAACTAAAATCTAAAGTTAATTAAGATAATGTTTAGGAGCAATTATAGTAATAGAATTGATCAATCCCTCTAGAACATGCCAAAAAAATGCTACAATTGCGAATCGGATATGACCAATTGACTTCCAATTTATCCATCATCATGGAAATACTTGAAAATTTAAACACCCTATTTCTTAAGGCTAAAGATGAAATTTGACATCTACAACATCAAATGCAAGGAATTCAATAAGAAAAAGCACTTAGATATTAGTAACCTTTGACTTCTGATAACTAGTCTATTTTAATCTTATGCATTCCTAGTTTGAATATCTCTATTAAGGGAAGAGACACCTACCATTCAAAATTAATTATCATGAAATAGCAAAGCGCTTAGATATTAGTAACCTTTGACTTCTGATAACTAGTCTATTTTAATCCATTGCATTCCTAGTTTGAATATCTCTATTAAGGGAAGAGACACCTACCATTCAAAATTAATTATCATGAAATAGCAATTTCTCTCTATGAGGGTTGTTCTAAAGGGTATATAAATAGAATAGACATAAATCTTTCGAAATATTACGTTAGATATTTGGGAGAGAAAAAAAATCAAACTCTTAATCCCATATACATCAAATTTTATAATTTTGATACGATGTTCAAATATTGATGTGGGATTTGTGTTGTAATCCTAAATACATCAAATTTTATAATTTTGATATGATGTTCAAATATTGTTGTGGGCTTTGTGTCATAAGTTTCGTATGAGAAATTACTATTGAAATTGTTTGAGAAATACAATGAAATTCTAGGGGCTTTTGTTGTTTCTTATGATTACAAGTATAACTCATGATAAATATTGAGATGATTTTTCCTATTATCTTGAATATGCTTAAAAAAGAAAATGTAAAAACATTTTTTATTTTATAATTAAAATTTTCTATAAAATAATTAATTTATCTTATCACTTGTTTTTTTGGTAAACAAAAGTTTTTTCATTAAAATTGATATAAATATTAATTTAAATAAAAATAGTTAATACTTAAATAAAAATAGAATTGATATTTCTAATTCATCTTTTTCTATTTTTATTAGATTTTATTTACCCTTGTTAATTTAAACATATTTGAAATTTAGATCATTTGAATTTCATATTTTGTAATAGTGTGATTTTAATTTTTTTTTAGGTTGAAGACATGGTTTATATTAGAATTGGATTTGAGGAATTTCAAAATTTTAAATTATGAATGGCCAAAATTTGATAATATGAAAATATTCTTCATCTAATACACAATCCAACCAATAATATATAAGGTATCTAAATGGTTTTTCAGTTTTTTGGTTTTCTCTTATCTTTAAATTATTAAAAAATCATGAATGAAAAGTAGTTGAGGTTATAATTTATAAAATAATTATTTACCAAATGATATTAAAAATTTATTGGAATTTAAAAAATAAAAATTATTAAAAAATCATGAATGAAAAGTAGTTGAGGTTATAATTTATAAAATAATTATTTACCAAATGTTATTAAAAATTTATTGAAATTTAAAAAATAAAATTGAAATGACATATAGTCTATATGTTTCCCCACAGGGTTGATCACACCTTAAATGGCACTTGAAGTAATGAAATGACCTGCGTTAGTGGTTTCATCCTTGTCGGTTCAATTCGTGGTTCTCTGGTAGTATTGTTTGATCGACTCAATGTTACCGGTTTGGAGCTTCAAACACAAAAAATCATTTCCATTGCGCAATCTTGTGTATGTTGATGTGACATATCGGATTTTAATCTAAGTATTCCTTCTCTCTTCTATCTATGCTCCGTCGAGTATATTTGTGCGTGGTGGTGCGAGTCCTTCCATGAGCCTCTACGCGAACTATGATCAGGTCAAGTTTGAGAAATAGTATGGATTATTCGATATGTATGCAATTTGAATCAATAACACGATATGTGTAATAGAGTTGAAGGTTTAACTAAATTCCAGAAAATCTGTCTCTAATCTCTCACTGTTACATTTTATTAGTCCCTATCATCTGGGAATCTCTCACTGTTACATTTTATTAGTCCCTATCATCTGGGAATGGCATGGGACTATAGTGATCGTGTTACATTTTATTAGTCCCTATCATCTGGGAATGGCATGGGACTATAGTGATCGGTTTGATGGCATGAGACTATAGTAATAGGTTTGATGGCACGGTTTGATGGCATGAGACTATAGTAATCGGTTTGATGGCATTTGACATTAGTTGATCTTCCGTTTTCAAAGTTTTTTTCTGTCCCTTCTCTTCCGACTTCACTGTCTTATTTGGCCTCTTCCGACTTCACTGTCTTATTTGGCCTCTTCCGAGATAGGGAGGCCAAATATCTTCCGTTTTCAAAATTTTTTTCTTTCCCTTCTCATTCAACTTCACCGTCTTATTTGGCCTCTTCCGAGGTAGGGAGGCCAAATAGCCAAATATTACTTCACCGTCTTATTTGGCCTCTTCCAAGGTAGGGAGGCCAAAAGAGCCAAATATTTGGCCTCTTCCGAGGTAGGGAGGCCAAAAGCATATCTTATATGCGTTTATTTCCTTTCATTTGTTTCCTTAGCATTTCGAATTGCTGAACTAATCTTAGCATTAGTTCGAGTAACCAAGGAGGGATCTTGGATGTATCAGTAGATCAGGTTACATTAACCTCCTCGTGCCCTCATGCATGGTTTACACATAGCTCACCCTACACATGGCTCACCCTAACCTCATGCATGGTTTGCACATGGCTCAGCGTAACCTCATGCATGGTTTGCACATGGCTCAGCCTTCCAGCACCTGCACCTGCATTATCATTGTTGTCGACCACTGCATACCCTAACCTCATGCATGGTTTACACATGGCTCAGTCTGGATAACACATGGCTCAGCGTAACCTCATGCATGGTTTGCACATGGCTCAGCCTTCCAGCGCCTGCATTATCATTGTTGTCGACCACTGCATTGTTTCATTTCTGAGCCAGCAAACCAGTCACCCAGAGCCGCTATTGTTTCATTTCTGAGCCAGCAAACCAGGTTCAGGTTCGGGCCATCTTAACCAGCAAGATTCAGACGCTGCAAGATTCAGACGCTGCAGAGGGAAGAGAACCTACCTGAGCATAATGAAGAAAACCGAGAAAACCGGGTTCAGGTTCAGGCCATCTTAACCAGCAAGATTCAAACACTGCAAGATTTAGACGCTGCAGAGGGAAGAGAACCTGCCTGAGCATAATGAAGAAAAGAAGGATGAGACTACTTTCTTGCAGCTAAGCCAAGTATTAGCCAGGAAGAACATTACCTGAGATGAATGCGAGCGGCATGGTCACCTACTCCCAGTCCATCCTCTCTGTTCGCATGCTTTGTGCTTCCTCAATCTTTTCACCAAGGACATTTTGAATTGATGAGACTACTTTCTTGCAGCTAAGCCAGGTATTACCCAGCCTGACCTGATAAAGATTGTGCTTGCCAAGCTCCGCTGCAGAAATGCATCAGACAACTATGAGATGTTGGTTCTTGCCACAAATTTTGTTTTTGTATTCTGCACTCATTCTCTCAGAGGTCAATTCTTGCCGCAAATTTTTGTTTTGTATGCTGCACTCGTTCTCTCGCTATTCCTTATTCAATCCAATCTCGTTATTCCTTATTTAATCCACTTGTTTGAACCTTCCACATCTTCATCCTCCGCGGGCATGGAGAGAGGGGGAGCAGCAGAGAGCAACTCCTTCCTTCCTATTATCAGTGGGAATAGATATACGAACGTCGAATTCATTCATATACGGCGAAGGAATGACTAGCTTGAATAAGGAAGAACATTACCTGAGATGAACGCGAGTGGTACGGTCACCTAGTCCCTGTCCATCCTTTCTGAAAAAACTATGTGTTTGCCAACTTAAAGGCACTCGTTCTCGTTACACCTCTCATGGTGACGCAGGAGGGAGGAGGCATGTGTAGCCCATGCAAATCCTACACAGAACTGCATTTACATCTCAAACTACACCCACCAGTTAGAATTACAATTCATTGTTACAAGGAGAGCTTCGTTACATAGCTACAACGCAAGGTTTCGAGCCCGCGTGCGGGAAGGTTAGGAAAGCCAGTCACATACGTCGAATTAACTCGGGTGCTTGGTTGGTGTCGGTGTCACCGTGGTGCCGTCCATACCAATATCTATAAATTTCATATAAGTATGCATAAATGAGGATAAACAGGCGTAAATTGCTATTCTTACAAGAAATGCATTCCCCAGATTCCACGGTCCCACATTAAAGCTTAATGAGGATTGACTATTGCCCACATATTGCGCTTTAGCATGGGTTACCGGTAAGTAAGGCTATAGGTTAGGCTAAGTGTTGTTGGTCTGGTGTGGAAGCTGGAAAAAGAACGAGTTTTGGATATCCGTTAAAGAAGCGCTATGGGCCTCAACCCCTAGATTAGGGTTCAGGAGATAGGCTATGGGATGAGTTTCACCGCACAATGTCGTGTTCAGGTCTATAGACGAATGGTGGAAAGCGATAAAGAAAAGCGGCAAGAAAGACAGCCAGAGGGTTGGTCCCATCGAACAAAGGCAAGATATCTGAGTATCTAAGGAGAAGACCGAATACAAAACCAATATTCCATCAATTTGATTTCAAATATTCCATGTTTGCTAGAAAGGAAGGAAGACAAGAATTCTATAGAATTCTGACCCTTCTTTACCTTTCACAGATGAATTCTAGTTTATCTTGCCTTCTCGATTTGGAATTTTTAAATAAAATATCAAGAACGACATATCATTGTTTATAATTAATTTTGACATCAGTTGTATTTAACCCACCAACTCCCATCTATTAGATTTTGAGGATGAGTAGTCTTTGGAACTCCAACAATAATAGGGTTTAACATCTCCAATGAAATTATCGCTTAGATGTAGGAAAAAGTGGCCCATTGTGTGATGATTAGGAAATACTCATTTTGTAACAATTGAAAGATTCATAACATTCCGTTGATCAGAGTGAGCGTTGTTAGGTTGTTATATCAAATTTCATTTTTTTAAAGTTAGTTTTATTTTCTAACTTAAAAAAAATTTAGGGTTTAATTAATTAAAAATTTATAATGGTATATTTTTGGATTAATTGAATGAAGGGTAAATTGCTCATTATAGTTTAATATAGTCACAACATTATATAAATGATGGAAAATGATGCCTTCAACGTATATCAACCACATTTACTAATGTAATTGTGCTATTTTACATTCATTAAATTCTCATTTACTATTGTTTTGTTTTATACTTAACAAAAACATCTCATTATTACATTTTAAATTGATTTATTTATTTTTTATTTTATTATAAGTAAAATAAGATAATTTATTTCTATTTGTAGATTTATGTGGTAGATTTTATAATTTATTTATAATTCTTTTTTTTTTTATAAAATAACTCTACTTAATTTATAATATTAAATATATATAATTTTTTACAACTAACTAAATCAAAGTAGATATACATATACAATAAAATATCTAGTACAAACATATTTTTTTATGGAATTAATTATAGCCTTTAAAACTCTCATTTTTCGTGGGTCAAGGTCAAAATTGCACCTATCCATTATCCACATTAATGAACATTATCCACATTAGTGAACATTAGTGACTTGTTTAACTTTCACCTATAAACCTAAATTAGATAATTCCTTTGCAAATGAGAACATTAGGAACTTGTTTAACTTTCACCTATAAACCTAAATTGGATAATGCTTTTGCAAATGAACTTGCACAAAAAAAAAAGGAGGTTGAACCTTTTTATGGGCTAATAAGATTATCGATGTTCATAAAGATGCCATTCAATTAAGTTAAGGGGTTTGATTTAAATAGAATAATATTAAGAGTTTATGGTGATTTTTATTTTTATTTTTATTTATTTTTATTTTTTATATTTTTTGGGGTCTATTTTCTACCATTAAAGAAGAGGTAAAAGCATAAAAGTGGGGAGGAAAGGTGGCAAACATATTATCTTTTCCAATTGTCCTTTCACTCAATTCCAACCTAACCTAAATGTGACGGAGGTTGAGTTTGAGTTTTTCATCTTTCCTGTAATTGATAGAATATCTATATGTGTTTTTATTGTAGATGATATGTTGTGATGCGACAACAATTGTGTGACAACCTTTTTATTTTCTCAGTTTTTTTGTTGTAATTAAGAACTTATACAACTGGGTACCAAAGTTTATTCTGTGAATTAAAACTATATGATGTGATGTAATGTTTATTTTTATTAATTAAAAAATATATATAGATCTTAATGAAGGGGAAAACAAACAAATTATGATCTCTTGAGAGGAAAAAATTCTTATGGGTTAGTTGTGGGCATACGTGTCTTCCATGTTAATTGCATGCTAATTTTTCTTTAATTTTATTTAAAGGCTAGAAATCCCAAATTTGTCCTTTTCTTTAAAGAAATCCAGGGTGTGAAAAATAAGTTGAGGAAGAGTTTTGGAGTCATTCTTGGAGTTTAAAGGTGGAAGCCACCATGTGATTTATCGATTAAAGAGGTATGGAATTTTCACTATAAATTGTTTATGGGAGGTTTCAGAGGCTGAAACTTGGACCACAGTGAGGGGAAATCTCATTGGACACCTGTTTCAATTTTCAAATCTTGGTTTACTATAATCTTGGATATATGCTCTAAGAAAGCCATGTATCCTAAATGCTCACAAAATTAGACTTTGATAGGATGGTATTTTCACTATAACTTCTTTGAGGTTTAGGGTCCTGAAACTTAGAGGAAACATAGAAGATATCTCAAGGTAGTTGTGGTAGAAGTTTCAGATCTTGGTTCACTATAATTTTAGAGATATTCCTTGAGGAAATAGGGTCTCTTGAATGCTCCTAAAATTAGAACTAATTTTTATGTTAGCAATGCACAAAAGAAACAAGAAAAAAATTGACACCTCATATCTTTAACCAAGATTTAAGGGACTAGGATTGAGAAAAATGAGATGCCCCGTGTCCCTAATGAAGGATTAGGGGGTTTGTTGTGTGACAAAGTGGTATTAAATCTAAGGCTCAACACTCAACCTTGATGGGATTGAGTATAGGAAATAATTTAAGTTTTTAAATAATATATATGCATGCATGTGTACTTATGTGAAATTATTTTTATTGTATATATGAATACACTAATGTTCCTTGAAGATTAACTTGAGTTTGATGCAACAAGATAAATATGCAAGCGGGTATAAGCCTAGAAAAAAATAAGTAAAGGTAATAGCCATATTTAATTTCTATCATTTTAATGGTACTAATAGTTGTGTATTGTCTTAGCACATAATAAGACTTTCCATAAGTGAAAAGAAAGAGAAACATGTCCAATAAAAATACATGGATTAGTATTGAAATGATCTCCTCTGAGGAAAAGGGGAGAGAAGAGGGAAGATCTCCCAAACTTATTAAGACAATTAAGAGTTTGAAGGAAGACCTTTGGAGTTGCAAAGTAGATAATGAAAGATTGATCAAAGAGTAAGAAATATAGGAATAATTAAATGCAACATTCCTACAAAACTTATTTGAAAGTCAAAAGCAGTTGTAGTAGGGACCAAATGCTGACAATGATGGAAAATACCCATCTAAAAAAAGGATAGCCCTTAAAAAAATCAAAAACATGAATTTTCCATAAAAAAAAATACAAGGAATATTACTTCTAAGAAAATACATCGAAGTAGGAATGTGGTCATTTCCAGTGAAGCCTCCTCCTTTGATTCCTCTAGTGATGGGACAACTAGCTCAAATGAGATGAGTAGTAACAACTCACATAAAGAAAGAAGAAGAAGGATCACTATAAAGTTTCATTACATGAAGAATTCAAGGAAAACCCACTCACCTTCAATGGTGAGATCAAGAAAGGTGAGCAAGATGAAGCATGGCTATTAGGATAGAAGAAATACTTCCATGTGCTTGATTTTTCAACAAACATGAAGGAAAGAGTAGCAATATTTAATATGTGTGGAAAGGCATCCATATGGTGGGAATATTTCAAGGATGTGAAATGAATCCAAGAAAAAGACATCTCTTGGAAGTAGTTCAAAAAGTATGTCAAAAAGAAGTTGCAACAACCCTTTTACTGCACCTTGTAAATGTAAATATCCCTATGTGAATTTTTGGGAATTTTATAAATTATGTGAAAACAAATCAAAGGTTAGATAAAGGGAGGGACACACATCTAGTACTCTAAGGGGTTTTCTTGGGTTGTTTGGATTACTTGTGGTGGGTCATGAGCAGGCCATACCCACCTCATTTCTTTCCATTAATTATTACCATGGCCACGATGCTACCTACGCTAACAGGCATAGATTTTTTGGAGTGGGAAGTTTTGAGCCCCAATATTGCAACAAGAATTCTGCAACTCCCAAGGCTATCAACTTAAATTATCAACCTAGGGTTCATACAAACTTAAGAGGGTCCGACACTATATGTGCAACAGGTACCTTCCTCTTCCAAGTCTAAATCACTTTGATGCAAGTGAAATAAAGAAATGAAATAAATTCAAATGAGCAAAGATCTAGGTAAGCTACCAATCCTAAGTTGCAAAAGGTAAATAATAATAAGAAAAACTATTCTACTTCTGTTGGAAAGTAAATGGTAGAAAGGAAATCTATTCTATTTGCAAAAATGTAAAACACAATGACAACCAATAAAATTTACTCTATCTTTCTGGAAAGGAATTGACATTAAAGGAAATATATTCTATTTTTATCGGAAGGAAAGTCCTATATTACTATTGCAAGAAGGAAATCAAACTTAGCGTAAAGTAAATTGTGGAAAGAAAATCCAAACTAATTACATAAATCAACATTCAAGAAGAAAGTAATGTAAAAGTTAAATGGCAACCTAACCAAGCCTCAACTCAACCAAATTGGTCTTATAGCATTCATATGCTATAAATATACTTCTACCATGAGTTTGGAGTGAACATGAGCAAGGAATATCTCAAAAAAAACTACTACAGGATTGTTATAAGATTTATGTTTCTTGAGTTAACTTGCCAAATGCCCAAGAAAATCAAATGAAAATGAGATGGGGTAAATTTTGTTATTAAGTGGAATTTCCTAGGAATCCAATCCTAGTGGAATCACTCAAAAATACCCTTGTTAACATGTGCTAAATATTACTAGAAAATTACTACTCTAAAAGCTAGAAATTCCATAATCAATGAGCTAGTTAACCTACCAAATGGCTAACCAAATCAAGTGAAAATTCTATGGGGTAATTTTTTTTGTTAATAAGAATTTTATTGGGAATCAATACAAGTGGAATAGACTCTAAATATATTCTTTAACACGTTCTAAAATTCAGCAGAAAATTACTACTAAAAAACGGAAATTTCAGAGCAATGAACTAGGAAGTTGATCTAAGTACCCAAATGCCTAATCTAATCAATTCCAAATGCTATGGGGTAATTTTTTTATTAATTCGGATGTTTTTGAGATTCAATATAAGTGGAATAAACTTGAAATTAACTCATTAACACGTGATAAAATTTAGCAGAAAATTACTACTATTTTGCTATAGGATACTCCCAGAAATTCCAAAATTGTGAACTAGTAAACCAATCCAAGTAGGTCAATGATGAATATGAATTTGAAATGTTGTTATAAGGATGGATGGATATTGTAAATATTTTAATTAACCCCAAAACCACTTATTTCAGTCATTTAGCCAATCTAACCTACAACAAATGAAGCATGAATATTAAGTGCAAAAATAGGAAATGCAAGTGAACAAAACATTCAAAGAAGATAAAGAAATTGTACAACATGGCTCTGAGGCTCCTGATACGGCCAAGCCCAAGGATACTCAAAGTCATATGAAGGAAACCAAGCCTTAGTAGCTAAAAATGACACCAAACTTCATTATTTGAATCAATCCAAGTACATCCCTACTAGAAATGAAAGTAGAGTTGTTAAAAAACACGTTTTCTTCACAAGAAGACTAAAATATACATGCCCCTAGAGGAAAATTCGAATTGGTACTTATACAAATTGATGGGGAAGAATCCTCCTTGAAAGGAGGCATATTTCCCCTCCAAAATCCCTAAAAAAATGGATCTGGTTCTCAACAGTAGGATTACTCATTAAATGGCAAGGAACACATTCCCTAGATTTTGTTAATCACTACAACTCTAGAATGTTGAAAATGGTAACTAGATTAGATCTTAATAATTTTATATGTACCATTAATTGATGTAATCAAAGTACTTGTAAAAAGAAAAAGAAAAGAAAATTATTTATTCAAGAATAGGTTTCTTGCCCATTGATTATTTTGTCTTAGGTTTATCACCCACTGTGTGCTCTAGGGTTTTGAAGAGGTCAAATTCAAGGTCATTATGAAGATTCCCTTGTATAGAACTTGAATCAAAGTATAAGAAATTATTTTTGCATGTAAAAATATCTAGAAACTACCAAGTGATGGGTCGGCCAACCCACCAAGTTGGCCCCACTAGAGACAGTTGCACCCCACCAAGAGACTATATAAGGAAGAGGTATTTGACCTCCTTGGACACACTCATGCAATTTCACACTCTTAAAAAGTCCGAGGAGATTTTAGAGCGAGAGAAAGGAGAAGGGTAACAGGGAAGAAGGAGAAGGTCTCGTTGTTTGGTTTGGGAAAAAAAAAAATTTATGTGACAAACTCACATGTGTGGGAAGGATACTATCTTTGTTCATATTTTGGATCGGAAAATAATAACATACCGAGTTCAAGAGAGATGCATTGTTGTATGGGTGGTTGGCCTATCACTTGGTGAGTTGTCTTGATCGAAGGTCTTGGAAGTCTTCCTTGAATTTCTATAAGAAGAGATGTTTCTGGGTTTTCCCCTGTGGAGGGGTTTTTCCCTTACGTGGATCCTATTTCTAGTGTTCTTTTTTAGCAGTGTGATCTTCTTTATTGGCATTTTCTTGATGATAAAAACAAATCATAATAATAATGATGATGGACTAATCTAATATAACAAGAATTGTCAACATAATAAGAGAAAACATTTAAAATTATGTTTGCCCTAGTTTTCTCAACATGGTATTAGAGCATGGTTTTCTTGCATAAGGGGAGGAATGAGATCATTAAAGGCCTCAACACAATCTAAGGAATACTGTTGGCTAGGACCAAGCTCCTAGAAAAGGAAGTTCCAAATTCTAGGCATAATTTCTAGCCCTTGTCATAGGAATAAATTTGCAACCCTATATTAGGAGAATGAATATATATATATATATATATATAAACTATGTTTTTCAAGATCTAAGGGGCTATTCCTCTAACTCAATAAAATATGAATTCATCTATCAAAATATCAAAGTTCTAGGGATTTTTTCATGAAAAATAGGAATCTGAAATCTCTGTTCTACCTCAGATCCAAAATTTTATGAGTATGAATATTAGTTCTTTTGGCTAAAATCTCCCAGAAAAAGTTCGTTGAATTGAAAGGAGGAGACAAGACTCTTATTGCAAAATTATGGGCATAAACCTTCATATTGATAATAATAAAATGAAGCTACAATCACTTGGAAAAAGAATCTGAACCCCCTAATTGAGCATAAAAGTGTAATCACAATAATTCTATAAGAATTCGGAGACCCATCCTAATCTTATGCATTGTAATCAGATTGTTTTAAAAGTTTGTCATCCATCTTCAAGTCCTAGGCATAAGTATCCTTGGATAAGTGCAAAGTGTTTTCATTTTCACCTTGAAGGAAAGTCAAGGCCTCCTTTAAATTTAGGTTCAAGCATAATTATGAGTTTCAAGATATTTACATTACTCCTATGCGTACGAAATATTGATCAAGGGATATTTTGAGCACAAATATGAAAGAATAGTCTCATAAATATCATCTAGACAAAATATTCTCTATGCCTGAGCATAAGGTCCAAATACTCTTGAGACAAAGAGTCAAGACCTCCTGTACAATTGGCTACTAATATTTCATCAATCCTGGGTATTCAGGAAGAAAACAAGATCGAATTATATGAAAGTCAATCTAAACTTTCGAAGAAATATTCTTATAACATCATTTATTGTCATCATAAGAGTATATGTTGACTTGTGGAGTTAGTACAAGTATCAATGGTATAATTTGTGCCTTCTACGGTGATATATATATATATCTATATATATATATATATATATACTACTCATATCAGTGGAAGCCGAGCTATGGAGGTTTTTCCAAAAGATATAGTGATGATATTGAAATAATTATTAAAGCTCTATATTGATACCCTAGTCCTAGGGTATAGACATCAATGAAAAAGCTACATATTTTGCCACTACAGGCAGAAGGCGGATTCAAAAGTTTGAAGGAAGCAACAGTAGGGTCTCGATATTGTGACAATCTTCTATTTAAAGGAAGCTCATGTTTTGCTTCCATGAGAAATAGTATATCGTTGCAGGCAACCCTCTAAGATTTGTAGAAGAGTAATGATATTGTTCCTAGAGAAGGAAAATATATCTTGAGTTGATGCACACCTTGAAGGAAAACAATGAAGGAACTATGGCATCTGAAATTTCTAGCCACTACAAGTATGTAACCATAAGGTATGTATGGTATATTTTTGTTAAGGATCCATCGTATATTGTTTAAGTGTTGGTTGATTGTATGGTTCTGGGGTTTATTATTAAAAATTGTTGACTCTAGTAAAAACATAGTCATATCCTATTATGTTCCCTCAAAGAAACCCTAACCCCCAGTCCTTAGGGTTTGTACACAATATAGGGCTCATGTCTAGTAGGCGTGGATAAGGTTGATGAGTTACATATATGAAACCATTGGTCTAGGGTTGTCACTTGAAAACCCTAGGTATTCAACCTCTAAGTCTCATGGTAACCATAGATTAACATCATGTTTTATTATTACTTCACTTGGGTAAACTTGTCAATGCATGATGTAGGTACAAGAAGTAAATAAAGAAGGATGAATTGATCCTTTTTCTTGGTAAGCATGGTGGAAGGAGGGAACTATAAAAACCCTTGGATTCTTGGGCACTCTGATAAATCCATGATATAATTGTGTAATGATGGATGCATGGAAGAGTTAATTTCAAACATACAGAAGAATTCGTGATATAGCAATAAGCTAGTCGATATAAATATTTTTCTAATAAGGATCATTTATGGATCCTCGTTTGAGATGACATTATCATAGAATCTTGAAAGGATAGTTGATGTCAAAGTCTAGATTGTTATAGCTGTCATCATGATAGAAAGAAAATAGCTCATGGAATCTTCATTGGAAGCATATAAGGACAACCAAACTAGCAACATATAAGGTTGAAATAAATTCATCTAGCATGATAGAAGAAACCATCATACATCATCATCATTAGAAAGGAGCATTTGCAGGATAAGGATCATCGAGATCCTCTACTAGAATATTAATAAGAAGATTCACTTGGAAAGAGAAAATGCTTTGTTGATGGTCTACATTCCACCTTGTGTGGGATCCTTTTTTTATAAGGATGATGGTATGATGACATAAGAGTGTAACATGTCAAGATGGTTGAAGTACTTTCTAGCAAGGAAAGGAAGCTGCAAAAGGGAGTCTAGATGACCAAAAAGAGAAGAGAAGTATATATGTATTTAATAAAATAATTCATGTCATCATATAGTTGCGATATAATGGATGAATTCTCTATCTCATGGGCATGATCAGGAAAAATGATCTGTTCCTTTAGAAATATGCATAAAGGCATGAAGATAATATGCCTTGAACTAGTTCACATATTGATAAGATGAAATCAACATAATATGTCCTCATATGAAATATGAGGTGCTTGAATAGATGGTCTTGGAGATGTGTTTATGAATATGCAGGATGTTGATGTTGCTAGAAGAATATGTCATGATGAAAGGCCATATTAAAAGGTAACTTTGATTTGATATTCATTTTGAACAACATCTGATTAGGTTGAAATAGGGCTACCATAAGAGAGTTGTAGATGTCACCTACAACTAGTACTCGTGTGATTGGATGGAAGATCCTGAAAGATTGATGACTTGGAAGGGGTAGCTATGTGAAGAAAAACTAGTTGTGGATTGGAAGATCAATTTCCAATGCAAATATAGATGACATGACTGTTGGTTTAATCCTATGGTTCATTGAAGGAAAGTGATGGATGGATGATTCCCTACGAAGATGAAGGCTCTAGAATGAAGAAATTGAAGATTCATGAAATCAAAAGGAGGAGCCTTACAAGGAGATAATAGTACCATGATATCCACCAAAGAGTAGATAGCTTCTATTGGTAACAAGTCCCTAGTTAAGAGGGAGCTTGGACAAGTCCTTGGGTAAGAGGGAGATTAGGTATATTCCTTTTATAGGAATGAGTATATCTTCTCTAGTTGAGAGGGGGAGATAGAAACATCATTATTGTTTTCATGTTTTGAAGAAAGAATGGAGGATTGGGTAAGCATATGAGATTATGATACTCCTTGAGGATATGGTAGGGAATCCAATAGGTAAGAGAAGTCTAAGAGGAAATTCCTTGAGGATGTGTTACTCGAAGATAAGAATTATCCTAAAAGGACATATGTTGTGAACACCTTGGTGGGGTATATGCCTTGAGAGACAATGATGATGGTGTCTATTAGTCATTGGTCTTTCCAACATTGTGTTATGATCTTGTGGAGAGACAATGTTATTAATCAAGGCCTTGCTATGTGACAATGTTGGTTAGTGTGATGATATGCTCTGGTGTAAGTTGATAAGATAGCTTATGAGATGGATTACTATTCTAAATCTTCTTATGAGAACTTATTGAATTTGTACTCTCCATGTACTTGTTGTTGTCAATTACGAATACCTCCCTAGTTAAGAGGAAGTGTTAAAAATGGTAACTTGCTTCGGTCTTCATAATTTTCTGTGTACCACGACTTGATGTAATCAAAGTACTTGTCAAAAGAAAAATAAAAGAAAAATGTATTTTTGCTAAAGAAAATTATTTATTCGAGAACGGGTTTCTTGCCCATTGATTATTTTGTCTTAGGTTTAAAACCCATTGTGTGCTCTAGGGTTTTGACAAGGTCAAATTCAAGGTCGTGATGTAAAGTCCATTGGTGGGCTCTTGAATCAATGTAAAATAAATTATTTTTGTATGTAAAAAGATCTAGAAACTACCAAGTGATGGGTTGGTCAACCCATCAAGTCGGCCCCATTAGAGATAATTTCACCCCACCAAGAGACTATATAAGGAAGATTTATTTAACCTCCTTAGACACACTCATGCAATTTCACACTCTTAAAAAGTCTAAGGAAATTTCAGAGCTGCTAGCACTCGAATCTGCCTCAGGCTGAAGGAAGGCGAGGTTCAAGGCAACATCAAACCAAGCTCAGCCTCATAGCTAGCCCTACGAGGACAAGAGAGGGCTCTCTCCAGGTATATCTCGATAAAATGATCAATAGAGTCCGAGATGACTTAAAATGGGAACTGATTTTAGGCTAGTAAATGAATATGAATGAGGGATATTTGATTAAATGACTAAGTTGTTGGGCTGTATGGGACAAAGAACAACGTGAGCAGAGAGATTTAATCAAAGGCACAGAGTATTTCATAAGGCGAGATAGGCATGAGGTTTTAAATAATATGGGATGAAAAGACTGTTTAAGAAGCTAAAAAGGGCATTAACCAATGAATCCTTTTCAGGCAGAAGAAGACACACAAATTCTGAACACTTCCTCAAGGCAGAGCAAGAAATGGATTCTACCTTTCTTATTGTAAAAGCATTCAGCTGAAAATGATTATGAATGAACTGTGAACATAACAAAAACATATGAAACATAAAGAAGAAACACATGCTAAACTCATACTGCAAGAATCTTACAAATCAGAGCTGCACCATTTAATTATTTCTCTGTCAAAATTGTACAGTGATAGTGCTGGGTTTTTTCCTCCCACATGTTTCCAGAACTCTCTCTCACCCCTCACAAAGGATTTTAAACACAATAAATAGAATCAATTTGTGGGAAAATAGATCGTCACAAATGGGGGGCAGTTTCACTAAAATCATGAAGATATAAGACAAAACGGAAAAAGTTGTAGCGGAGACCCTTTGAATCATAACTGAAGTCAAAAATAGGTAACCAAATCCTATTTTTCTGCCATGGTAGATATCTACGTTTTAAATTTAGGCGTTTCGGTCTTCCCTTTTGGCTTTTGACTTTTCATCTTCTCTTTTGCCGTTTGAAACCAATTTTTATAATTAGCAATAGATCCATCAGTATTAACAAGTTCCATGAAACGCCCAAAAGGACCTTGTCTCTGAATAAGTTTAAACATACCCTTTGAGCTAATTGAGTTTGCAGCACAGACATTGTGATACTTTTCATATACTCCTTTACTGTATTTGTCACCAGGTTATAGAGGTTTCACCTATATCTCTTATGCGTAAACAGCTAGATATTGTAGCATGTATAGAGGCAACACTTTAATCCACATTAATATTATTGACCTTTGGAAATCTATGTTGGCCAGCTCATTTACACAGGTAATCCTGAATTGCCTGGATATTATAAATGTATTTAACATACTTGTTCTGTGCAGGACCGAAGGTCATATACTTCGCAATGAATTGCAAAGCGCTCTAAACGCTTCGCTTCATTTGCAATGTATAATTGATGGGTGTCCTTTCATGAGCCCCATCACAAGGTTCAGACTCAAATGCACACTTTCAACCACAACAGATTCCTTCCTTTCTTCCACGCATTGATCAATCTGTCAAGACGTTCAATCACCATCTCACTTTGTGCCTTGTACCCCTCAACAGCCACAGTTTTGCGTTCAACTGTATCTGGAACAATATTAGCATAAAAGCCTTCCTTATCACGATTGTCCGTTTTGAATTGATCATCTCCCAGAGTCTCATCTGGCAAATGATATTCAGTTTGACCAGTTGTCTTTAAAGATATCTCAGCTGTCTGTTGATGGACTATCTATTTGGAGGCCGCTCTGCGAATTGTTTAGTTTTCTTTTACATTTGTCATCTGAATAAAAACTAATTTTTCAATAAAAATGGTTTTCCATTAAAATTTTGCCTTTAATGAACGCACCCAGCTGCAATTCTCCTTTAATACCACGTGCATCCAAATCGCAACAAATTCATTACTCTGTTTAGCAGGATCAAGGCGTATGATTATGCGCCCTTTATCCCTCTGAGCAAAGCCACGTAGTTCCTTTATGCGCCCTTTATCCCTTTGAGCAGCCTTTGCGTGCCCAGAATGGAGATAGCCACGTAGTTTCTGAGGAACACGTGTACATACGTTTAAATTCAGCTCCAGCCGAAAAGACATAGGCATTTTCCAACCATGCATTGGTCTGAGCTGTTTCAAACGAATCACGGAATACATCTATGGCAATTGCATCGAAATAATTTCACCGAGATCATGACTTCCTTTATTACATCGAGACTATGAACATATGACTGAGATCTTAGACTTTATAATGATGTTGTGTGTGTATTTTCGGGACCATCACTGTTATTTTGACTGCGTTCCAATTGTGTCTGGCAAATACTGCATTCAATTGTGACTGCGTTCCACATTTTCAAGAGTTTGTTTCGTAGCTATCAAGAGACAGTGACTGAGATGTCACATGATCCTTTTTCACAGGTACGCAGTGACTGCGATCCTGAGATTATTATCATTATGGAGGAGACAGAGCATCTGCTGAGATAGAGCATTGAGACATAGATGTCGAGACAACATTTGCGTGGAGTTCAGGCTGCCAAGACAGAGTGTCGAGATCAGGCTTTGCATGACACTGTTATACCCATCGAAAGTCATAGAATCCTTCTTCCATCGAAGCATTGGGAGATTTATTTATCTATTGTGCCATCGAAGCTTCAGAACTACATCTGAATTTTCTTGCTTTGACTCTGAGTTCACACGCCAATTTAGGATTAGCATTTATCAATATACCAGCAGACAGCTATTACTTAAACCAACATAGAGCGAGAAGAGCTGAGTGATTTGCATTTTTGCAGAGAAACGATAAAAATTTTGATTGTCTGCCCTGTGCGTCGCGCAGCATACCCAATGCGCTGCGCTGCACGCCCATGTAAAACTACACTGCGTGGAGGCGCCCAATACGCCGCGCGCTCCCAGTGTGTCGCGCCACTTAGCCAAGCGCCGCACCACTCAGCCTAGCATCAAAACTGACTAGATCAAATTTTAACAGAACTGACGGAAGAAATCAAGATATCAATTATCCCATTCTTATGATATGAGGTTTGATTCACAAATAAATTCACACATGAAAACATCGTGCAAGATGGCAAAGGTTTCTTCAAACAGTTTCAAAGGAGTAGCAAATAGTTACAACATAGAGGAACCTAGTCACAAGAATGAAATAGATCTTGTAAATCAACGATATCCGCTAGAACTCCTGCCGCTGTGGTGTCATTACCAGCTCCAGCTCCTTGAATAACCAGTGGTAGTGCCTTGTAGCATCGACTATATACCTCTACCATATTATCGCTTCCTTTCAGTTGCCCTATTGGAGAATTTTCCGGCAGCTCCAAAAGCCCTACTTTACACCTGGAATGGTCAATTTTACACACATAATGAACAACATTGCCATTTGAAACAACATTCTTAATCCTCTCTACCATTTCCTCATCAAGTGTTGGAAGGCCTTTATTTAGGAAATCCTCAATTGACATAACATCTGGTCCCATTTCAGAAGGGCAAAGACTCTCAACCTCAACATTCTCCAAGTTGATTCGCCAGCCAAGCAACTGAGCTAGGATCAAAGCCTTCCTTGCCACATCCATTCCACTAAGGTTATCACGTGGATCTGGTTCTATGTAACCTAGGATTTTAGCTACTTGAACAATTTAACTGAAAGGGTGTCCTCCTTATAGTTCACTCATTACATATCCCAATGTAACACTTAGAGCACCCGTGATGCACTGTATAGGATCACCGGATGCTATTAAACGATCCAAAGAACATATGACAGGGAAGCCTGCTCCAACCATTGACTCATAACAAAGGCAGCGACGATTTGACACAATCTTCTCATAAAGATCAATTTTTTCTATGAGTGGCTTTTTGTTTGCCTAAAAGACAGGTAATTATTTCATGAACCATAAATACCTAAAATCCATTATTACCAATTGAATCCAACGATGATAGAGGAGAGCCAGAAGACTTTAGATGACAAATTTTCTTCAAGCATTTATCACTTAGCACTGCCTCTGGAAATTTTGCAGCCATCAGTGGAGATTGGGAGTCAAAAACACGCAACACTCTTAAATGTATTCCCACAGATCCTCGATACTGTTGTAAGAGAAAACCAGTTCTCACCTTGCTCACTATCAGCAACTTCCTCCTCATTTTCCTGGCTAAAACGATGGATTTTGGTTGATTTTGCAGGCGATGGTGGCGTTGAACTTCGGCAAAGGATGATGGCGAGGTAGCATGTGAACATATTCAACTGAAAAACTTTGAATAATTTCATATTTGAAAGTAAATCTAATGATTTCTTCTTCAAAACGGAGTTTTGAAGAAGAATCTCTCTTGAGCATTAATTGATGATGAAATTTTGTAATAGAGACTGTTTTGGAACCTCTCGTGCAAACTCAGTCGACAAAACCCTAAACCTAAAAACTCTACAAGACTCTTCACTGACCAAAGACCATCCATGACTATAAATGACCGAAACATTGAGTTTGATGAATTCTGATGGACTTTAATGATCAATCACAAGCCGACAGATACAAACATGAGGGGAATGAGAAAACCATGCCCTTCCGTCAGACAATGGTATGACCCTAGCGGAATGCAATTGAGTGAATTGAGCGAGACACCTAAAAATGAAATGCAGAAAGAGTTTTGATCTCTGACGGAGGACTGAAAAGACCGACTCTAACAAGAGCGACAAAAGGAGAAGGTAGTGAGGAAGAAGGAGAAAGTCTTGTTGTTTGGTTTGGGCAAAAAATTCTTTATGTGATAAACTTGCACATATGGGAAGGATACTATCTTTGTTCAGACTTTTGAACAAAAATAAAAATAGACCAAGTTCAAGAAAGAAGCATTGTTGTATGGGTGGATGGCCTATCACTTGGTGAGTTGTCTTGATAGAAGGTTTTGAAAGTATTCTCTGAATTTCTATAAGAAAAGAAGTTTATGGGTTTTCCCTTATGGAGGGGTTTTTCCTTGGCATGGGTGTTCTTGTTTTGCAGTCTGATATTTGTTATTGGAATTGTCTTGATGATAAAAACACAACATAATAATAATTATTATGGACTAATCTAATATCACAAGAATTGTCAATGTATAAGAGAAAACATATAAAATTATGTTTGCCCTAGTTTTCTCAACATTGAATATGTTCAATAATTTCATAATATCTTGTTCATTTATTATCCAATCTTGGTCCGTCTTGTAGCAGGGAGAAAATCCCTATATTATCTCATTCATAATTTACTCAATATTATGAAAAAAATAAATAATATTAGGCACATAATATGCAATTATCTCTAAACCTTCCTAATGAACACATTATAGCTCAAAAACATGTTATCAAATGCAAAGAGAGGTTAAATGTGCTGAAGGATGGTCAGATGGACCTTAATTTGTATCTAATTTGGAGACCCATCGTACCCCCCTACAAAAAGTGTTGCTCATCGTCTGAGCAACTTAGTCACCTAATTTTACCTCATTCATGGCCTTGCTTTTTTGCAAATTAGTAATTTGTTTAACAATATTTTCAAGCAAAAAAAAATAAACTTTCTCTTTGCAAGTGAACTCTATTGGTTTGTAGAGAAAAGTAGCATAATATCCATCGCATTCACATCTTCTCCATTGAAACCTTCATTCCATTTTCAATCATTTTTCTAAAACTCTTTGTGCACAAAAAAATCATAGTTTTTCTAGAGATCATTAGCCTATCTTTTCCTTGTGCAAGATGGTATCTTAAAGTGTTATAGGCTTGGTAATGTCTTCCACATCCTTTCTCAGCCTCCTACTACCTTTTTCCACCATTTGGCCACCTTTGGAAACCTCAAAGCGCCCTCGGATGCAATCTTGTAGTGGTATAGATCACCTTGTAGCATCCTATAGCAGACTTGTTGCATCCTGTAGTGCATCACAAAATCCATCAAAACTTGACTATAATTTCCCCTCAGGCCTAATTTTTTCCTCTTACCCTTCTATAACATCTTCTAGACCTTGGACACAAATTGGATGATATCAAAGACCCCTTGGAAAACCTATTTTCATCACTATGGTTTGATTTCTACGATTAGGGTTAGCTATCTTAATGGTGAATGCATACTTTCCTTATGCTTCCTTATTATTCTTGGTTGTTGGCTCTCTATGGTTAAATTCACCCCCCATAGTCTTCAATACAAGTTTTCAAATTTGGAAAGGAAATTCTCCCTTTCTGCTATAAGTTTTAGATATTTTTGTGCAATGAGGGTTTTTGAGATAGAGGTAAAAAGAACAGTTTGCTTGCTGCTTGGAAGAGGGAAAATTTCATGCTCAACTCAAAACAATTGCAATTCCCCTTCTTATCATGTTCAATTCAAAAGAAACATCCATACTTCATCTTCCTTTCATTCTCAAACTTCTATCAGAAATTGCTATAGGATGTACTGTTGAAAAACTGAAATATTTTACAGGATTTTTATTCAAAAGGGGAAAGGAAAAATGTGTACTTACTTCCCTTTTGATGATCCTCATTTGAATTACAAGGTTTTGGTGATAAATTTGCTCAAAATCAAGCATTTTTCAGCTCTCTGGACTTTCCTGTAGCACTCAAAAGTGATCACGTAGCAGCTTGTGTTAATCCTGAAGTACATTGTGTCGATCTTGTACCAACAACCTACAAGTCCTGTAGCTCCTCTATAATAGTCTATGAGAGAAATAGCTTGGGTAGATTATCCTTCAACAGTGTTGGTGGGACTCCTTAGCTTTTAAAATACCATTTTTTTTAATGCCAAATGAGGCTCGGGCCTGACTTATGCTATTGGTGGTTGGGTGGTTGGATCAACATGTTGTATGAATTTTCCCCCACCTATCACCTTCATAAACCAAACAATAGGCATGTTGGCCCACCCATCATAGTCATCACCTTTTTTTATTTTGTCTTCTTCACACATGTGATGGGAAAATAAGGCAACTCCAATTAACTGGTGAGGGTGGCTAAGATTGTTGAACAAACCTTAGCTTATAAAACCTCATATCTCATGCATTCATAACAATTTTTTAACCATAATATGCTTAAGAGGAGAGATGAAGAATAATGCATACTTGTGCCTAATTGGAGGCTTCTTAATGATGGTGTTGATCTTGTATCTTGTCGTGCTTGCACGGAATTTTTGGACATAAATGAAGTTATTCTTGAGAGTCTTTTGAGAGATCATTAGCTTTGCATGCTACTTCAAGAATACTAGTTTATCTGCTAGCTCCTTAAGGTTTCATCTTCCCATGCTTGTTTCAATGTGCATTGACTTTGTTTTCACACGCACATTCACACACATATATATTTTTGACAAGTACTTGACTGATAGAGGCTTGTCAACACAAGTTATGTTGATGGTGGATCAAGTGCTACTGTGGGAGATGGACAGTGACCCTATAGCCTCTCTACAAAAGTTTGGTAGTTTTCCAAGATTAAGGAAATGAGTCCCATGATGATTGATTCTTCATTCTGGTGCTTCCAAGTGTTCCCAACTGTGGTCTTGTAGGGTCTTTTCATACTGCTACAATGTTTTATTTATTCTTGTAGAAGTCACATAGAACCTCCTAGGATCACAATTTCCTTCAGGTGATACATTTAACAAAACTGATAATTCATGAGCATCATGTTAATAAGGTTCAAAAGCTTTTTCTAGGGTGGAAGGGATGGAATAAGGGGTTAGTGGGAGTTTCTTTTATGGACAAAAGTGGAAATTTGGGTGGAGGAGAGGCCAAGTGGTGTTGAAAATGAATTATTAGGGTGAGGTGGGCCCCTCCTCTTATTCCTATGTGAAAAGCACAAGATCTGAACCCTTTTTCTATGTTGATCACAATCCTGTAGCAAATCTGGGACAATCCTATAGCTATACATGACAATCATGTAGTAGACTTGTGTAATGCCCCACTTAAATCTTATCCTACAAATTTTGTTAATGTTTACATTATCTAAAAATATTGAGAAATATTGGTCTAATATAAAATTCATGATTTCCATTATTCAAATTCCCCACTTACCTTCTCAAATTGAATATTAGGTAGGATATGGTCTCCTTCCATTATTTCAAAAATATATGTATTCATCTCACATTCCCCAATGTACCCTCACATTTACTTGGGAGAAGACATAGTCCTCTCCATCTCATTATCAATATATATATATTCATTTCACATTCCCCAATGTACCCTCACATCTACTAAGGAGAAGACATGGTCCTCTCCATGTAATTACATCTCACATTCCCTAATGTACCCTCACATTTACTTAGGAGAAGACATAGTCCTCTCCATTTAATTATCAATATATATATTCACCTCACATTCCCAAATGTACTTTTCAGATTTACTTGGGAGAAGACATGGTCCTTTCCCATTAAATTCTCAATTTTATATTCATGTCACATTTCCAAATGTATTCCCAGCTTACTTGGGAGAAGAGAAGCCAACTGTAAGGATGGATGAGAAGTTAATGACATTAATGAGAGGTGGTTGAGATGGAGAAGGGAAGGAGGGTATAAAAAGGGGGAAGGGAGAAAAGAGGGGGGTGGGGTCTTGCTTATGATTGTGGGGTTGGTTGTGATTGTTTAGACTTGTTGTGTTTTTGGAGACCTTAGGAACCTGTGGAGGTTTCTTGGGTTGTTGAGAGGAGGGAAGTATTGTTATCTTGGTCTGGATCATTCATTTTGGGACACACACACTATATCTGGTTGGACTTGGGCTCGGAGGGCTAGGGAACCTGTGGAGGTTTCCTAGGCTAGGGATTATTTCCTAGTTGGCTGGGAGGTAAATCCAGTTGGGTCCGTCAAGAGGAGCGTTCAGCAGGAGCAGCAGAACAAAGGTATCTCCATCAGCCACCGGTACAGGTATCCCTCCAAATACTACTCTTGTAAAGTTTATTAGAATGAAATATTCACCTTAATTTATGCTGATTAGAATGTAAATGATAAAATTTTATTTGTTTAAAAGTCGTGTAAGTAAGTTATCGCCTTTTTTCGCATTTAATTTCAAAAGAAATTTGATCTGTTAGCATACTCTAGGGAAGGTCTCTTACACATGGTATCAGATCCAAGTTCAAAATTTGGACCCAAAGCCCACTAAACCCCAAATTTCGTTATAAAGAGCTTGTAACCCTCATAAGGTTTTATAATCCTAAAATATATTCATATAACAAATTGTTTTTTTTTTTTTTTTTTTTAAACTAATTAAAACTATAGTCAATTCCCTTGAAGATATTTTTTCCTTACTTTGCTGTCCAGACTCAACATGATGGCAAAACACTGGGCTTTGTGATTGTATACCTATCCAGTTGGTGACATTACCATCACATACGTGTTCTACATGACAGGAATCTACACTATTTTCCAACTTAATGTTTCCATTCTCCGTTTCCAATATGCATTTTTATGTTCCAATTTTCAACCTCTTCAAAGGAGAGGCAAGCATTGCATTGCCCCATCCTTGCTGGGTGAACCACTAGATGACTGCATCCTTCAACCGCTTTCCAATAACAATGGCATGTTCTTCTGTACTAACTGCGAATGGTGAAAAACTAGTGCTTTGTACATGCATGTTGGTTATCTCTTCCCCAAGCAAGTTTGATGGTGCTATTTTGGGTGTGCAACCCTTCCGCCGATTATTTTTCTCCTGCCCTCTGGTTAATTTTCATTAGTTTGGGGACTATGTACATTACATGTAAACGGAACAGTTTCTTCAGAATCTTTTAATGGTTTTGAAAAAAAAACAAAACCAATTCCGCCTGACCAGGCTCCACCACCCAAAGCTCGGACCTTAAAAGGGGATTATGAAACTGACTGCCTAGATGTTTCACACACCTTCTGGGCATCATCAACATGAGAACTTCTTACTGAAAGTCTCTTATATCTACTCAGTTGCCTCTCCAAATTTTTGTTTTTGAAGAGCACAACCCAACATTCCCTTGTACGAAGATTTACTGCCAGAGACCTGCATATTTGTTTCAGTCTTTATTGCATTGTTAGGATTAGTTCCTCCTGATATGCTAAATCGATGACTTTGTCGCCTGGCCCTCTTTGGCATCATTTTTGCCATTTCATATGCAGTTCTCCAGTCCTTGCCCCCTCTGAGCCCACCGGCATTATGCAAAGTTCGCAAATGGCGAATTCCAAGTGTCTTTAAGTCGGATGTTAATAGTTTCAACTGGGGTGATTTTCTTCATCTTCCACTTCTCATGAGGTTTCATCAACAGATTCCATTGTGTATCATGTTGCAACTTGAGAAAGTTAGAAAAGAAAATGAGTGAAAAGAGACCCTACATGTTCAACGTCGAGGGTCGAACCTGTGACCATTGTTGCTCACTCTGCATTCAATACCAATCACACTATTCTGTATGGCTTCAAAGTTGGATATATGATCTAGATTCTAAACTCATAATTAACTATTAAGTACACACGTTCATTCTTAAATTTGGTGTTTTGTCAAATGTTTATCATTGCAGGCTTTCCTTCATCTCTATGCTACTGTAGTTTCCCACTGTGAATATAGGTCTCTCTTGTCCATCTACAGTAACTGCTTTAGCCTAATTTGTAGAATTTGTTGATCTCCCAAGCCACTTTGAGTTGCAAAGCCTTTGGACAAGAGGTCGTTTATCAACATATTTTGGCACATACTCATCACCCATGGAGAAGATCACTTGGCATGGTGTATTTGACATATGGCCCAGCCTCTGTCGTAATTGATCATCACTAAGGTCAGAACTAAACATATCATCGTCGCCCATATATGCACAAAGAGAATAGTACCTGTAAGCAGTTATGGGAGCATCGGGATTGGCTTCTTTAGGCATCAAATGCATCTCTTTATCTTCTTTTATCATGCTTGTTTCCAAGTTAATCATATCTGCAGTTTCAAGAAGGGTGGCTTTGTACTCCCGGTCACTAACAGGTGCCTGTAAAATTGCAGCCCGCACAGCTTTTGAACAAGCAGTATTTGACCGCATGTAGTGCACGATATCCTGACAACCTGTACTATGACCAAGCAACACTACACCCTCTGATCCTTCTTTGTTAATAAGGTAGCTGATAAGTTGGTCAAGTTCCAAAGCATCTTGTTTTAGACTTGAGGTGCCATATCCTGAATAAGATGATGATAACAAAGGTTGTACTAAGGACCGTTTCTCAGCCTCTAATGCCATTGATAAAGGCTGCAGATACCTGTACCGGTCTGGACCACAAACTCCAAAGAAACAACAACATCTTACCCATACGTCAATATGCCAGATGTGGGTAGTATATACCATCAAAAAGAAATTACAATGCATTCAAGCATATACAATATTAATTCAAAAGAAAAAAAAATACCATCAGGTATCATATCTGAAATCTGTAATTTCAACTTAAATTCCAGCTTCAACAGTGATAACAACCAAAACACTATCCTTTCTAGACACCAAGCAAATTGTATTTTCATGCAAAGCATTTGATCTTTCTGTGAACAAGAATGTAATTCTCACTACTGTGTCTTTCATCATTAAATTTGTCGTTTTGGCAGCTTCCCTCCATTTTGAAACCTACAATTGAACCCATATTTGGAGAAAATTGATATATAGAACCTTCAATTCCACCTGTATGACATTAATTCTTTTATGGATTATAGTGAAAGAATTAGGAGACATTTTAAACCAGTTTCTGATCCTAGCAGCAGCTTTATGCAAGATAGGATTACTCCTGAACCAGAACCTTCAACGAGTTTCCAGAGTGGGAGTCTGAATAGAGGCAAGGCTACCAAACACTATAAGAATAGACACTGCTTTAACTTGCCTAGCAGTATTGCAAAGCATTCTTTTGTTCAATCAAAGAGGATCATTAGAAGCATACTCTGTCCTTGCAAGGAAACTCAGGGAATATTACTCTAATGATGACATGAATAAAGGGGTTGGTGTTGGCTGTTCCCTGATTTGCACTGCTGCACAAGCAAATGCAAAAAAAAAAGAAAAAAAAGTTTATGCACACAATCAATTGCATAGCCCACAACATATCATGAATGGTAATTCATAACACTTCTCTATCACGACTATACCAAATCAAACAAAACTATAATATAAGGTAACCTCGATTTGATTGCAGCTCAAAATATATATCTATATATATATATATATATATATATATATATATATATATATATATATATATATATATATATTTATTTATTTATATATGTATATATATATATATATATATATATGTATATATATATATATATATATGTATATATATATATATATATATATGTATATATATATATATGTATATATATATATATGTATATATGTATACATATATGTATACATACATATGTATGTATACATATATATATATATATACATATGTATGTATACATATATATATGTATACATATATATATGTATACATATATATGTATACATATATATATATATATACATATACATATATATATATATACATATATATATATATACATATATACATATATATATATACATACATATATATATATATATATATATATATATATATATCTTAGCATGGTCAAGCATATTTAGCAGCTACTCAACAGTAATAAGGGGTCATAAATACAAATCACTTTCTATGATTGCACAAACTTCTAACATACATGTGGGCAGAGTACAATATATTTTACCTGAACTTCATCCTATGAGAAGCTATATTGAAACTAGAAGGGAATTTAGAAACCAATAATTGAAAATGTGGAAAAGAGTTAAGTGACTAGAGGTCTAGATGACTTCACAGGAATTTATGCCTGTTTAGGTGACAGTGTTGTGAACTCAACCAAGAATGAAGGTATGGCTATTCTCAATTTCCAGACTACTCAAGCTTTCAAAATGATTCCATCACAATTGAAGGTCTGCCTCTGACATGAATTCAATTTCGTGATAGCCATATAGCATGCAAAAGGTTCCCTCTCTAATTTAGAATCAAAGTAAAAAGTTTAAACATATGTGGTTGTCAAGGTTTAAACTTTAAACCTCTTGAAAATGTCATGGTATAAACCCCTTGTAGTTTTCATGACACCAACTTAGTTTCAAAAAAATTTTATGAAATCTAATTACCATAGCTTTACACTATCAATTAATATTTTATCCATAACAATATTAGGGAAAATTCACCTTATAAAATCAAGAACAAGACTGAAATGGAACTTGCAATGTCTTCATAATTTTCTGAGTGCTCTTATGGTCATGCATACAAGCCTTTGTTAGCATGATAAACTAAATGTCGGTCAAATAATGCATTTGACAAAGCGTTGAAATTTCGACATAGGTTGATTACAGATCTCCTTCATTTTGGATGGCAATTGCAATAATGTACATGAGTATGAATGCATACCAAATGTCAGCCCAAGGAGTTGATGGCTTTATGAATCAACCCTTCTCTTCCAAACTTTTCTTCGCAAAATAGTATCTAAAAATGCAATAATGTTGATCAATTGTAAATTCAACAGTGTTGATCCATTGTAAAAACGGCCAAGGTAACTTGTTTCTCCAACACCACAACTCTGTGCCTACTCTACTGTGCCATTAAAATCAATGTGCTCTAATAGGTAGCACTTTACCCCAGAAAATCTGATAGCCGGATTCAATCTGCATACTCTCTGTACGCAACCTAAAGTTGTTAAGATTCTTTCATCTTGAGCATAGTTTGAATTGGCTAGTTGAGGCCCAAATTCAAGGTTATAGCCTTACAAACTCAATGCTTTCTGGGTAAAGTGTTTGCCAACAGCATTGCATCAGATCAGTGCTTCAAACCCAGAATATTAGCAATAGTGCATATCACTATCACTTGGCAGAATAAAATGACAGAGCAGTCTTGAGCCCTAAACTATACTAACTCAAAATCAAAACAAAAATTGTGGCCTAACTCGTGTCCATAACTGGTGAAATGGTGTTTAGTATCTACTGGTTTATTTGTAACTAAAATTTCATATCATAGTATTTATCATCAGTTGTGATCTCTGTTTTAGAAACAGGTTTCAATTTTGTGGCTTGTTGGTAATAGGATGGAGATGTAGTCACAATTACTATGATGTTGCTTCCTAATGGTGGAAAAACTATTGTCTAACCCATATCCATTATCCAGACATGCTCATGAAGATGTATAGTGTGGTATCAAGTTCTGGTTTAATTGTCATGATCATCAATGGATACAGTGGTCATGGCAAAAAAAAAAAAAAATTGGCCCAGAAACTTGTAGAAAGCATCACTTTAGACAAACTGAATTCAGAAGCTTATTCTTCAATGGACTTTATTTCCCTACGTGGTCTGTGTCTGTTTATGACTACCTGCATAAATATCAGGTTACTGTATTTTAATATTTTGTTGATGTCCATCCTCTGCCTCCGGAACGTCAATAATGTATGTTCTACTTATGGTGTTGTAGGGTGTTGTTCTCTACAGCCTGCTTGATCTGTATTGGTGTATGGTTTTGGACCCTTTACCTGATCTTCGTCGTATGCTTCAGAGCCTCTGATGATTTACTTTACACTGATGTCTGTGTAGATCCTTTCCCTCTTTCATCTGCTTATCCTTGCAGGTTATTGTTTCTGAGCCTTTAACTGAGATCCATCCATTGCTTCAGGGACAATGATGATGTACATTCTTCTCGATATGTAGATTGTTGCCCTCTGCAATCTTCTTATCCTTATCAGGTTATAGTTTCTGAGCCATTTTTTTTTATATCCTTATCCTTTTGATGTGCAGTCCAATCATGAGTTTGTAACTTTGTGGAACGTTGCCCTCTGCAATATGCTTTTCCTTTGCTGAAGAACTGCCAAGATTTAGAGTGGGAGCATAGTTCTATCCTTTTTCCTTGGCATGTTATCAAGCTCAGGAAGCCACATTTGTTCCTCTTTATAGTCCCTTTTTGCAACTTTCTGACATGAGGGATATCAGTGATCATTCATATAGATAGTTCATTGCCTCCTTTTATGTTTAAGATTAAATCATATTGCAGTAGCGACTGTAAAGTGTGCCTTGTTAATGAAAGGGATTCAGACACAAACAATTTTCTAGTTTTCTAGAGCAGGAAGAAACTTAATATGCAAAATAGCACTTGGAAACTTGCACGTGATAGACCATAAAAGCTAAATAAAGAACCTGAGTACAGCCAAAGCTACATACAAATTGGATGGATATGTAGAGATTCATTGCCAAGCATTTTACTCCAGGCAACATTATTAGCTGATATAGTGTTTGGCCTCCCTAGTTAATGGATGGGACTTCATTCTGTTTCTACTGTCAGGTCTATGTTGCTAGTAATAGTCCATGACAGAAAATAAATTGTTTCTTTGGGGCCCAATCGTGCTTTCCAGACTCTAGAGTCTCTCGGTTCTTCTTTCTCTAAGGGAATTGGAGCTAAAAGTAGTTCAATTTCTACTGAACTCTATTAAGTGTTACTATCTATAAGAGCTTGCTCGCATTCTTGCAATTTTGAATATTATTGATTTCTATTGATTGTTTTTGACAAATTCTAGTTCAAACCTCCATCACCATGGGATCAGTTGTCTTCCAGATAATTAATCTCATCACTGGACAGTTCTTGCATGGTGACAATATCCTTACAAGATTATATTTATCTTCAAGTTGTTCTCCAAACAACCATCTTCAAGTGATTAGCTGTCTTCATGTCATGAAAATAGTTTGCTCTTTTGTTGGCTAGACTGAAACGACTACAGTTAGGGGATATCACCTAGGCTTGGACACATCTTCGGATCCGAGGAGTCTCCTGTAAATGGTATGTTATATTGACCCAATCGTCTAAGGCCGATCTTCAAAGAAGTCAGGGAGTCTTTTATAGTTTTTCCAGCTTATTTACATTTAAAGGCTCCCATATATAGCATGACTTGTTGACCCAACGCGCTTAGGCTCATCTCCAAAGAAGCTAGGAGTCCTTTGTGATTATCCCAGCGTCATTACATTTGAAGATTGTTTCCCTCGTACCTTCATGGCTTCAAAAGTGAGAAAGAGGCTTTATATTAAAACAAATCTTCAACATACTTCTACTACAAGTTGGTTCTATGTTGATGTTATGCCTGCGTCAAATACTTTTTACAAACAGAGCTAGATTCTCCCTTTGAATAATAATAATAATAATAATAATATTTTAGGTCATGGCCAAGCCAAACACGAAATTGGTTTATGAGACCCCTTGTTTCTGGAACAAGGGATCTGCCTCCTTGCAATGATTTGACTACTAAAGTCTGTGGAGGTTTACCTTCTCTACTCCCCTCTAGATTTGAATCTATGACCTCTTACAAGGAAATACATGTTCTTAACCATTAAGCCCACCAAGGCCATTATAAGCTTTATCTTTGTACACATTTTAATCTTAACATTGCATTCTTTCTGTAGATGAATGATTATAGAAATAAGCAGATGAGGTTGTTAAGCTTCTTGGAACCTATAAATGGAGACACCAGATCTGCAATATAGTGAGGATGTCACAACAAAGACCTAAATTTAGTTTATGGTTGTAATGCTCATGACTTCCGTTGACTAGCACGTGTCATTTAAATACCCTCTACTTTAAACATAGGGATATAGTATAGAGTGGTTTGAGTTACTACGAAGCCCAAAACATGCCAAGATTTTTCCCTAAGTGATCTAGTACTATCCTTACCATTTAATAGTTTTTTTTTTTAAGGCATGGTTAATTGGTTAAAGTGTTCTTAATTGAATTGAACTTCTCCAAAAATCGATTTTCGCTAGAATGCATCAATCTAGCATGGTGAGATTCAATGTAATGGTTTCTTCTAATCCATACATATTAAGCCTAGTCGTGTAACTAAGTATGCTTTGTCATGTTGTTTGTTTTTTAAGACAAAGAAATCTAGAAATTAATCAAGAAATTAGTTAATAATGAATAGGCACAGGTAACAAGGAAAAACAATAAAACTAGCAAGAAAACAATCCAAAGAAAAAAGCGTTGACATGATGTAACCTAAGGTTGAGGAAAAGAGGATGCCAACAATTATTGCATGGTGCATAACAGATGGAGGCTTGACAAAGATGGTCTAGTGGGGTAGAATTTTCTAGTGAAAACATAGATTGAATACTATGGACTTGTGTAAGGCTTACTGTGATAGTTATTTTTAATGATCTTAAATTAAATGAGAATATCAATTCGTAGACAATGGAAGCTTATTTAGTCAATAAAATACCAGTGAAAATATTAGGATACACTTTTACCCTTATTCTAGTGTTGAATAAAAATGTCTTGAAAAATATTGTGTCTTTAGTTTTGGATAAAAGGACCCTCAACTTTCTTCGCAACTTTTGTGGTCACTGGCCACTTATGAAAGGAGTAGGCATCTTTAGAAATGTGGTGCCATTTAGAGGGGAAATACCAATAGCAGCAGGGCAAAGGCAATTATTCCATTCGTTTAATTATTTCTCATTTGTCTAGTCATATTGTGAGCTGCAATATATATCATGAAATTGTTTTGGTACTAGTAAACAATGATTAAATATATAATAAATTTGAACCTTTTGACATTTAGAGGACATTCTCTCAATTTACAAAAAAAAATAAAGTATGAAAATCATGTTGGAAACAATTTTTGAAGTTTCGAGTCTTTTACTTTCAAGATTAACTAAATGGGTTTGGAAGATGAAAAACCATCAAATTGGAAGAGTGGGAATTCATATTCACTAAGGTTTTAAAGAAATTATATGCATAAAACTTATACTAGCACCTTCTAGTGGAATTGATAGTGCATTAATCCATTGCTTGCCATTATTTTGGTTTTGGTACCACCTTATAGCATATCCAGGTTCAAATGTTATTTTCCATGACGGACAGTTGAATCTGTTTCAACTCTAATTGTTATTGAGGGGTTCCACAAGGATGTCACATGAGCGTTTATGATGCCCATTTTAACGTAGATAGCCGGTGACCTATGTTGAGGTTCTATTTTGCAGTTCCATGTTGTTATTTATGAACATTATGTACATTTGGTTGGACATGTGAAAATCAATTGATGGATTTGGTATTAATGATGGAAATGTTGGATGTATGACCAAATGTATGACTTACTTGGTTACAATTTATCTAGCGCATGACTTTTCAGAGTTAATGTTGCATCGTATAGGCTTATATAGATATGATTTATCTAATCAATGACTTAGTGAAATTATGATTTATCTGATGTAAGATTTATTTCCAGTATGAACAACAAAAATTAACACGTGGACACTGGGCTTAATAAACATGATGTTTAATATCATGTATCTATATCTATTTTGTGGTTATATATATGCATGAATGAGAACTAAACTACAGATTGGAAAGAACCATATGATAACCAAGATCTACTATTCCATTGGGGAAGGTCGAGACGACCAACGAGGAAAGGTACAATGTACATTGTTCTGTTACATTTGGTATCTACTTGATATGCACTCTTATGACACAAGTAAAATGCAAATGACAGGTGGCAAGACGACCTGACTAGATTATTCGATGACAAGTCCAACCAGCTCTGTAGTGTGGTCCGTGTTAGGGCGTTGACCCTAGTTCTGAAGGAGGGGTGGAGGCATTTCCCACCGTGTATCCTCCGAAACCTAGAATCGTGGGAGGGCAGTGGTGGACACGCTCCCCTAGACATGTGATGATGATTGCCAGTTGCCTGTTGGGGAAGTTAGGTCGATATATTCGATGCTTCCACCATGTCGGTTTTATCAGTGGTTAGTATGGCCGTTGCCACTGATAAAGTAGCAGAGGATGGATAGGGTGGGGACGGAAGTAGGTCAGGATGGATAGGAGGATATAGATCAGTTGGAGACTCTTGATGGGAAGTAATGTCATTGTCTGACTTATCAAATTTTATTGCTATAACTCTCTCTGATTTGCTATGCTTTCGAACTCCTTGTATCTTTTCATTCTAACTTCGGGACGAAGTTTTCTGAAGGAGGGGTGTATGTAATGCCCCACTTAAATCTTATCCTACAAATTTTGTTAATGTTTACATTATCTGAAAATATTGAGAAATATTGGTCTAATATAAAATTCATGATTTCCATTATTCAAATTCCCCACTTACCTTCTCAAATTGAATATTAGGTAGGATATGGTCTCCTTCCATTATTTCAAAAATATATGTATTCATCTCACATTCCCCAATGTACCCTCACATTTACTTGGGAGAAGACATAGTCCTCTCCATCTCATTATCAATATATATATATATATATTCATTTCACATTCCCCAATGTACCGTCACATCTACTAAGGAGAAGACATGGTCCTCTCCATGTAATTACATCTCACATTCCCTAATGTACCCTCACATTTACTTGGGAGAAGACATAGTCCTCTCCATTTAATTATCAATATATATATTCACCTCACATTCCCAAATGTACTTTTCAGATTTACTTGGGAGAAGACATGGTCCTTTCCCATTAAATTCTCAATTTTATATTCATGTCACATTTCCAAATGTATTTCCAACTTACTTGGGAGAAGAGAAGTCAACTGTAAGGATGGATGAGAAGTTAATGACATTAATGAGAGGTGGTTGAGATGGAGAAGGGAAGGAGGGTATAAAAGGAAAGGGGGAAGGGAGAAAAGAGGGGGGTGGGGTCTTGCTTATGATTGTGGGGTTGGTTGTGATTGTTTAGCCTTGTTTTGTTTTTGGAGACCTTAGGAACCCGTGGAGGTTTCTTGGGTTGTTGAGAGGAGGGGAGTATTGTTATCTTGGTCTGGATCATTCATTTTGAGACACACACACTACATCTGGTTGGACTTGGGCTCGGAGGGCTAGGGAACCTATGGAGGTTTCCTAGGCTAGGGATTATTTCCTAGTTGGCTGGGAGGTAAATCCATTTGGGTCTGTCAAGAGGAGCGTTCAGCAGGAGCAACAGAACAAAGGTATCTCTATCAGCCACTGGTACAGGTATCCCTCCAAATACTACTCTTGTAAAGTTTATTAGAATGAAATATTCACCTTAATTTATGTTGATTAGAATGTAAATGATAAAATTTTATTTGTTTAAAAGTCGTGTAAGTAAGTAAGTTATCGCCTTTTTCGCATTTAATTTCAAAATAAATTTGATCTATTAGCATACCCTAGGGAAGGTCTCTTACAACTTGTTTAATCCATATCTCTCAAATGGTAGAATGGATTCACCTGAATTTTTTTGATCATGTTTCCATCATCCTTATGCATCTCCCCATAACAAATCTTGGTCAATGGATGCATAAATCTCGAGAAAAATGGAAAATGTCTATAGGTGATGGTGGCTAATTTCTTGAAAAGTATGCACTGGAATTTGTTGAATTTTTTAAAGCATGTTACCATGATCCTTATGCATCTCCCCATGAAACAAATCGACAAAGATATGCACGGTTTTAGAGATATGGTAAAAACAATTTCTACTCTGTGTTTTTTTTACAATCCTGTAACAATATATAACTTTCTTGTAGAAGCTATAAGACATAAAGGAAAATGAGTCATAAAGGCCCCGAATGATGGGTGAGTGTTGGAAATTGATTAGGGTGATAGATTAACGTGGCCTTGGTCCTGTTGGAGCATCTTGGCAAAGGAGGTGAAAGCTCAAGTTTGACTTCCTTTGACTATATCAACTTCTTCTTATGGTGCTAACTTGTTCTTGTTACTTAGAGAGGTTGGAGAGCACCTGCATTCATCAAAGAGAGATACATGGGAATATAATATTTGTTTCTTGTCATTTTTTCATTTTTTTCTTTATTCCTAGGCCTACTAACTACCTCAATAAGGTTTTCAACCAATAGATTTACCCAGGTTCCTTAGAAGAGGTTTTCACTTGAGATCTTATTCGTTTTATTTTTCTCTTTTTTCTAATCCATTGAACACCTCATGGAGATTTTCAATTAGTGAGCCAATCTCAGGAACCTCAAAGGAGATTTTCAGCTGAGATTTTATTTTTTCCTCTTTTTTTTTTTTTTTCTCTTTTCCTTTTTTTTTCCCTTTATCCTCCTCTACTTGAAAAAAAAAATCTCTTCCAAGTATAGGAATACTTCCAATGGAGCCATGTCCATAACAATATGACATATAACTTCATGTGTAGGCTTGAAATATATGCTTTGACATGTACCTCAATATGAGAGACCAAATTCTTTGACTTTAATGATGCCAAACACTATTGAAGAGAGTGATGCTCCTACTTAGTGATTGTTGGGAACCAAAGTTCAATATAGTTGTGATGCCCTTGGTTCACTTGCTCATCTAGATCATTTTGTATGCCTTCTTCTTCCATGCCATTTAAATATTCTACTATTTTTTGAATAGTACCTTGAAAACATAAAGGATCTGATGATAAACATTATAGAAATTCTTCAATCTCAGGTTTCAATCGTTTCTGTCCATCTAATGTAGTACATAATTATTTTAGATCTTCTTCTTCGAGATGTTTTTCTTCAATGCCACCAGGATAAAAAAAAAAAAATTGCAATACTCTTCCCGATATAAGACGAATACCATTTAGATCAAGAAAAGTTGTTTGGAAGTTTTATACCTCAACATTGTAAGTGGGTTGAGTTACTTTATTGTTTAGGTTCGGAAATGGTTGTATAGGTAGTCTAGTTGAAGTGGATCTTTGAGATGGATGGGGTTGGGGTTGGGGTTGTGGTGGAGGTGGATGGTATGGATTGCATGGGGTTGGGTATAGAGGATATTGAGGAAAATATTAAAGATATTGTGGATTTATCCCATAAGGTCCTTTCCAACCTTGTTGCCAAGATTGGTTTTGGGTTGATATGGACAAGGTTAACAAGGAAAGGGTGTGTTCCAATTACTTTGAGATGGTTGTGTATAACCTTGAAATTGTGAATTAGGTCCTTGCATCATACCATGTTGACTAGGATGCCATGGTCTTCTGGGAGATACATAACAGGGTTGCTTTAGTGATTGACTTGCTCCATTATCCTCCTAGTAAACTTCCTTCAACCTTGGCGATGAAGGGAAATATTTAGAAACATCTGATTTTGCATGGATAACATAAATATCAACATCCTTGTTTTGCTCATTTTGAATTCTTAACATTTCTACTTGTTCACTTTGATTGATAAGATTTTTTTTTTTAAATTATCAAATAAATTCCCAAGTTCAACTTGACTTACCGATCTCGATGTTGATTTACTTACTCTTTCCCTTTCTCTTGATAAGCGCTTGCATATTTCAAAAATTTCTTCAACTGATAATTGGTATACATCACCTCTACTCATGAGATCAAGGAGATTAATCTACTCTTCCCTAATTGTTATAAGTAAGAGGGATTTTAGTGTGTCAAATCCTAAATGACGTAATTTTTCCCTCTTAACATTATACACAAATTTCTCTATTAGATCCTCAAGGTTCTCATCTTCTTTTTGAGTCATTATAAATATTTCCTCTTTAAGATCATAATCTTTATATTTTTATAGAATTATTCTTTGCATATCATTCCATGATCCTATTGAATTAGTCGTTAAACTCATAAAACATTTAAGAGTTATATCTTTCAATGTTGCTCGAAACAATCTCAAATAAGTATTTCAAATTCAAAGAGAAAGGTTTCAAGATCCTTTGACATCATACCATGGAAGTTAGGAAGGAAATATAGAGGGATTTTCTTCATATGGACACTAATATCAGTGTCTTAAATGGGAAATCCTAGAGAATCTTTCTCATTGTTATCATCTCCATCTATTTCTTCTACCTTCTATGCCACCCTTTCTTCTTCTACCTGCAAAAGTGGATGTTGATGTGGTTTTTACTGCACCACGTGATTCAAATGGGGGTTTTTTGGTGTTGGAGAAGTATTCTTTGGTTTTTATATAATTTTGGAATGAGAATGCTAATGCAATTTTTGTTTTTGTTTTTGTTTTTGTAGTGAAAATGAATGCAGAAAAGAAAGAAGGAATCATTCCAAGAACAAGAGAGAGCTTGCTCTGACACCCTCCCTGACAACGATGCCAAAAAGTGATGAGCTGCAATATTTCAACAAGAATGTTGTAACTCCCTATTGTGGCAAAACCACAACCCCCCTTTTGTTTTATTATCTTCATAATAATAATGGGGACTGTCTATGTAAATTTTGGTCATATTTCCCTTTAATGCTTTCTTTTGGTTAAGCGTGTGATTGATTTTCTTCGGTTTTGTATTCTAATTGCTTCATTGGGTGTGATTTCTCACTAACTTCCCAATGACTGATTTTGTTAAATTTGGACTTACGATTTATAATTGTCAATTATTCAAAGTTTTTCACCACTTAAACTTAAAAAGAAATGTACAAAATATATTTTATTTTTTTGTAAATTAATATTTATTATTTAATTAGTTTATTAACATATATTAATTAAGGATAAGGCAATAGTATGATAGCGAAACAAGATATGAAACTTGAAGGCGATACAGAAACTTGGTGATTTGGGGAGCTGCGATGGAGACAGGACGGGAGAAGTTACGAGTTGGTTTAGGTTAGGGTTACTGAACCCTCTGCAGCTGTTGAACCGCGATGCCCTCCGTTTTGCCCGCCATCCTCTGTTACCGTCTTACCTTAACCGTCGTGAACCCTGCCGCTATCGTGCTGGAAGTTTAATCGAAGGGGCGATACTGTGCCGCGACATCCGATAACAATCTGTGGCGGTTTGCACTTGCCTTGCACGGTCCGTTACTGTTAACTGTGAACTGTCGTTTTCTCCGGGTTTCTCTACTCACCGAGGTGTCCGCAGTTCCGAGACGCAGCTGGCAATGGAGGATCTAGAAGCCATTGATTATTCAGCCGACCCGTGGAAGGGGTCTCCATCTGGCGCTCACCCTATGCCACATCAGAAGGTATGTTCGGATCAGGCCTCTCCGAAAATTTCTCTCCGTTTTCGCTTGGTGATCAGTCGAGGTCTTATCCTGTGGTCCTCCCGGATGTACCACTGACCTGGCCTGCCCTCTCTACTCCCCCTCACTCTCCGGCAACCCTCGGTTTCATTTCCGGCTGCCTAAACCCTAACCCTGGTTTTGAACCTCCGGCTTCTGGCTCCACTTCCCGTCCGCTACAAACCCCATCCTTGCCCGCCTCCTCAGCCGGATTCCCGGGCTCTCTTGGTCTTTCTTCCGGAAGCTTCACCTCCGTACCTCCGCTCTCGGGCCCCCCTATTATTTCAGGCATCTGTGACCCCTCCTCCTCGCATCAGATCCCGACACCATTGAACGTTACCGCCCCTCCCCCCGGTCGCCCTCAGAACATTCCCCCCCCTCGGGGCCCTAAAAGGAAATACAAGTGTTTCAAATCCAAGGAGGACGATATCTTTCTCAGACTGGAAGAGGACATCCAGTGGGGGGAGACAATGGATTTTGCAGATCGAGTACTGGTCGGGCACATCAGGGGTCGAAGCTACTCGGCAGCACGTTTGAAGACCTGGGCAGCTGAAGTTTGGGGTCATCATTTGGTGGACATCCCTTTCGTGCAAACCTTCGTGAGGGGATGGTTCGCATTGAGGTTCGCTCGTGCTGATCATACCAACTGGGTATTGTCCTCCTACTGGCACTTTGAACATGCCCCAGTGCTCCTTAAGAGATGGACTCCATTATTTGACCCCGAGACAGAACAGATAGGCATCGGACCAGTATGGATTCGGCTCCCAGGGCTACCTCTTCAATACTGGTCAGAAGATATCTTCAGGAGAATCGGCAATGCCATTGGCACCTTCATGGACTACGACAAATCATATCAGCAGACTGGCATGATGGCTTATGCCAGGATACTCATTAACCTGGATACCAGGGGAGGACTGCAAGAGTTCATTACAATTCAATGGAGAGACACGGCACGCAAACAAATCATTGACTATGAAGGCATTCCCTATCGCTGTCGCAGATGCCACAAAGTGGGACATCTTTACAGGGACTGTCCACTCCTTCGGAAAGCGGTGAGGAATGACAAGGATGGAGTGGCCGATCAGCCCCTGGACAACTCCCCTAGGCTGCACCCAGTGCAGAACCAAGAGGAACATGTGCACACACAGGAAGTTGGTGAACCACGGAGCTCTCCAGAGGCAGCAGACACTGCTATAGTCTCCACTGCTCCTCCTCCTGCATCACCAGCACCTGTGCATCCGGCGACTGAACAAGCGGGCACAACGACAACGGGTAAGTCTTTTTCATTCCCCTCTCCGATATCACCTATTTCTTGCATATCATTGGGCATCTCATCTCAGCATATTACTAGCTCTGAACCTATCTCTGCTCTATCATCTCCTGTAACTCTTCATTACACCCAGGGCTTACACCCTCACGCATCTCTCATATGCTCCCTCCCGCTTCCTTCACCGGTGGCACCCCCATCGCTGATCACTTCGTCCCTCGCATCCCTCTCCTTTCTTTCGACCCAGCCATCCCCCCGTTATTCTCTTCGATCCCGCTCGAAGGACAGAGGTCTTGATGCCGTTGGACTCGACCCGGTGAATGCTCCTATTACCCTTAAGAACTCCCGTGGACGATCCTCCCACATTACCAAAGCAAGACACACTGTTGATGAAGAAGTTGCCCTTGGGCGACAGCAAACTATCTTCAGGGCCCTTAGAGCGAAGGATGGCCCGCTATCCCTTCCCTCATGAAGATACTATCCTTCAATTGCCGTGGGTTTGCTAGTTCAGCCAAAAAACTAGCGCTCAGGAGACTGCTCACCTCATCTAAACCAGACATTATATTTCTACAAGAAACTCTCTGTTTGGCCGAACCTCTTATCCATACCCTCACCTCCTGGCTACCTAACTGGACCTTCCATGCACTGGATGCGTCCGGGCGATCTGGTGGTTTGGCTATTGGGGTTTGTAACAGAGCTTTGGAGATCCGGAACATTTGGGGAGGTAGGGGTTACATTGGTCTAGACATTTTCGCCCATTCTGTAGCGATGGACATTAGAATCATCAATGTCTATGGCCCTTGTGCTGACCGAGCCAACTATTGGCGGTCCTTACTGGAATCTGAATTATTTCAAGTAGACAACATCATACTTGGAGGTGATTTAAATTTTTCCCTTGGATTCAGCGAGTCATGGGGTCACTTGGCGCAGGTCGATTCCCTTACAGATACATTGTCCAGCCTACTAGAGGAACATCAGTGGGTGGATATTCCATCTGCTAGACTTCAATACACCTGGTCAAATAACAGAAGTGGAGAACAAAGCTTGGCCAGAAGACTCGATAGATTCCTTATTAAGGAAACACTGATTAACAGTCTCCCCAGAATACGACAATGGGTTGGAACGGGAGGCATATCCGATCATCGGCCTATATTCTTAGAAGCAGAGGACTTTAATCACAAAATCAAAAGCCCATTCAAGTTTAATGCCTCTTGATTACAGGACCCCTCTTATATACAATTGGGTCATAATTACTGGCAGAACAACCCCATCAGGGAAGATGAGGACCTCTCAGCGGGCTTTGTTAGAAAACTAACTGAACTCAAGCAGATTACTAAAAACTGGGCTCATCAAAAGCGCATCCAAGATAATCAAACACTGAAAGAGGCGGAAAGAGTCATTGCTGAGTTCGAGGATTCATCATCTGGGACCTTCCCCACCCCTGAGAGTAAGGAGAAGTACACCTCACTTATAGCGAAGCGCTCTCAAATCCTGAAAGAACGAGAAGAAAGCTGGAGGCTTAGAAGCAGGGCTATTTGGCTCACAGAGGGGGATGATAATACTAAATTTTATCATAAATTTGCCAATGGTCGCAAAGCCATCAACACTATTTGGGAGTTAAGAGATGATCGAGGGCACCCTGTTTCATCACAACAGAACTTGGCCAGACTGGCCACAGAGCACTTTAGGGGTATATATAAAGCTCCTGGAGACATTAATATCTTGGAGATCATGAGGGTGGCTGAACTTTTCCCCAGATATGTTGAACAGGAAGAGTCTGATGATCTACTGAAGGAAGTGACCAAGGAAGAACTGGAGGCTACTCTGAAATGGTTTAAAAAAGATAAAAGCCCCGGCCCAGATGGATGGACCATTGAATTCTACATCGCTTTCTTTGAAATCCTGGGAAGCGACCTTTTGAAGATTGTAGAGGATAGCAGAAGGAGGGGCAGAATATCCTCTGCTATTAAATCCACCTTCATCACCTTAATCCCCAAATCTAATGCCCCGATCTCTTTCGATGACTTTCGCCCCATCTCTCTCTGTAATTGCCTCTATAAGATTATTGCCAAGACCATTGCCAACCGCCTCAAACCCATTCTCTCGCATCACATATCCTCTGAACAATTCACCTTCCTACACCACAGACAGATCCACGAGGCTATAGCCACAGCTCAAGAACTCATGCACACTATGCAGATTAAGAGGCAGAAGGGAATGATTCTAAAAGTGGATCTGTCCAAGGCTTTTGACAGAACGAATTGGTTGTATTTGAGGTTGCTGCTAACACATCTTGGTTTCCCCTTCGAGTTTATCAAATGGACGATGAGCTGTATCACCGATGTATCCTATAGTGTGTTACTCAATGGGGAAGCTACCTCATTCTTTACTTCAGAGAGAGGACTCAGACAGGGATGTCCGCTCTCACCTCTGCTGTTCTTGCTTATTATGGAAGGATTAAGTAGAGTTATCTCATCAGCTCGTGATAGGCATCAATTGACTGGCATTAAACTTGCGGATAACTTCTACCTCACTCATCTGTTATTTGTTGATGACATCCTGATCTTCCTGAATGGCAGCATTGGGGACTCCACTACCCTTCATAACTCCATTCTACTCTTCCAGCAAGCTACAGGAATGAAGATCAATGATAATAAGTCCACGATTACTACAGTTGGCTGCTCCATTCATGAAACCGCCTTTGCTACACAGTGCTTCCCCTTCATCAATTTGAACTTGTCGGATGGGATAAAGTACCTTGGTTTCAGACTGAAACCTATAGGTTACAGAATAGCAGACTGGTTATGGCTCATAGCTAAAGTGGAAAAGCGACTACAGGTATGGTACCACAGATATCTCTCTCGTGCTGGCAGATTGGTCCTTATTAAAGCTGTGATTGAAGCCACACCAGTCTATTGGATGGCCCTAGCCTGGATACCTAAGGGCATATTGAATAGGCTACAAAGTATTTGCTGCAGATTTCTTTGGAAAGGTCACCAGCCGGGAAGGCTCTTCGCCTGGGTCAAATGGGATACCATCGCCAAACCCAAACGCTGGGGGGGATGGGGTATAAAGAGGCTCGACCTCTTCTCCAGAGCACTGGCTGCCAAACTTGGGTGGCAGCTTCTCACCTCAAATGGTCTATGGACGCGAGTAGCATATGCAAAATATATCAAGCCTCAGAACGTTTTGGACTGGATCTGCACACAACAAGGAACTAATCAAAACATATCCAATATCTGGAAAGCGGTTATAGGCACCTTACCTCTGCTACGAGAAGGAATCACATGGCGCATTAAGGAAGGTAATGCAGTGCGTATTGGTCTGGACCCGTGGGTCGGATGTGGAAATGCCCACAGGTTATCAGCTGACCTCATAAGGCACCTTCATGACAGAGGGATTACACACATTATGCACATTGGAGATAATGAGAATTCCTCATTCCTCCAGCAAGCATGGTCCACCGCTCAAGTGTTAGAAATTCCTGAACAGTGGCAGAACGAATGGATGGAGTATACGGATGCCCTCACACAAGCTCACATCAGGCTCACAGAAGGACCTGATGAAATCATCTGGGCCTTTGCCAAGCATGGAGCATACGCCCCGAAGCTAGGATATTTAAGGCTCATGGAACCTTATAGGCCCCCGGATATCCATCCCACCTGGAAAGCGCTCTGGAAACTTAAGTCGGCTCCTCGCACGCGATTATTAATGTGGAACATTCTATTTGACAAAATCCCTACAGGCACCAATGTCATGAATAGATCCTTTTATGGTCCATTCCGTTGCTGCTTATGCCAAGGGGAGGAAGAAAGCACAGATCATTTGTTCTTGAATTGCAGCACTACTCTACAGTTTTGGCACGCCCTCACCACACACTATCCGCATTTGAAAAATTGGCAAGGTAATAACCTCATGGATGCATGGAAAAACTGGTTCCTGAACCACACTGGGAAATCTATCAACATTCCGCTGATGGCCTGCTAGGCTGTTTGGATCGCGTGCAATCAGGTTATCTTTAATCTCAAAGCCCCACACTAGCCCACTATATTACACCATACGATTGTTGACTTTAACATGATACCTGAAGAGGAATCCACAGCCCCTCCTCGTATCATTAGACCTGTGAACATCGACAAAACAAAGCCATGGGCTTTCTTTGATGGCTCGGCACAAGATGCGGGCTGTGGGGGAGGAGCTATACTCTATCTCAATGAAATGCACTATTGTAAGATACAAATAAATCTAGGCAGAGGCATCAATAACTTTGTTGAACTGTGCACGGCTAAACACGTCATACACTTTGCTATCCATAAACAATGCAGACACCTTCAGCTGTTCGGAGACTCTAAAATTGTTTGCAATTGGCTGAATGATGCATCTCATTGTCATGCATTTTCATTGAGACACATTCTAGACGAAGCTAAAAGACTGACTGCATCCTTTGAATCATTTGTCTGTCGACACATTTACAGGGAACAGAACACCGTCGCCGACCAGCGCTCCAAAGAGGCAGCGCACAGACAAGGAGATGACTGGTTGATCCAGGAGGAAATCGATGGAACTTACTACTAGCACTACCACAGACCTTTTGATGACCACATGGGAGATGGGCTATAAATCCCACACACTTACAGTACCATTTTTGTTTATAGCATGTATATATTTCTACTGTCTAGTCATGAGTACAACTCTACTTCTTTTTATATTATCAGCATATATATAGCTCTCTGCGCAGAGCATGGACACAATTTTGATCACTGCTAGTTTTACTGTTTCGATAATGCTCCCTGCGTGGAGACAACTTGTTTTTCTCTTCCTAGATTTACAGACTATGAACTTGACAGGCACTGCTGCCTCCATATGAATATGCTTCGGCATCTGCAAAATGTTATTTCTCAATACTAATAGAAATTATGACTTTTTCCTAGGGAAAAAAAACATATATTAATTAAGTTAATTATAATTAATTATTTATAACTTTTAATATTTTTAATTATCCTACAAAAACCACCAGATAAGAATTGGTAATATGTTAATAAAACCATATAATAAAAACTATGTTATAACTTTATATAATTTAAAAATATTTATTAAAAAAAATAAGCGAATTTAATTTCTATTACAAAAAATTTACGAGATTTCTCTTGGCCAGGATCACGAGACTCATTAATGAATAATTTATTAATGAAATGGTTGTAGTTTATTAGGAGGGAGTGGGAAGTGGGGCCTCCCCCTGTCCTCACTCCTTCCATTTTCCGGCATCCCGACTCCTCATAATCCTGGGCCTACTTTCCTTATCTCCGGAGGCTCTTCCCCTCCACCTCCTTATAACTCCCCACATTCCCTTATATCTCCTCCCGAGACTCTTTATGGGTCTCTAAAAAGCCACTTGCCTCTTTTAATATTTAACTTTCTTTAATAATTAAATAAATTAATTTTCAAATATATATATTTTTTAATTAATTTTTTAATAATTTAATTAATTAATTTGTATATAAATTTATTTTTTATTTTGTTTTAATTAATTTATAATGTTAAATAAATTTATTTTTTAAATTTTTGATTATTTTGTATATAATTAATTTAATTTAATAATTGTAATTAATAATTAATTTTTTTATTAAATTTACTAATATAGTGTAAAGTTATGAATTTTAATAAAAAATTGCTCAATTTTTGCCTAGGCATGCATTTTTCAACATAGAGAGAGTTTTGATACCCCAACTTTGGAGAGCTCTATCTTGAGTTTTACTCGGCCAAATGAGGCCCAAGATAGCTCGTTGGAAAGCTAGAAACAAGGAGAAAAATCTGGAAGTATAAGCTTAACCAAATATACATATTTAATATGCAAAAAAATTAGTAGAAGTTGCGGCTCCGAATTTGCAACCAAAACTAATTATTTTGATTTTAAGTATGGGGGTTTACGCAGTGCACCCCTGTGAGCATCACTCGATGAATGAGTGCTAAGTGAACTATTCAAAAATCATGAGAAATTAGTCAGTTACAACTACCTCTCATGGAAATGGTCATACATGAATGACTTAACGCAGTTGAATCCCAAAATGATATCTAATATAATGCATTGTGTAAACCCCCATACTTAAATTCGAAAAGAGTGAAGGGATCTCTACTTGAATGGTTCATGAGGCACAATACTTGCTAAGGTTTTGCAAATGGGGTAGCAAGCTAAGTGGGCTTGATTGTGGGGAAAACTCCACAGTTAAGCGTGCTTGAGCCAGAGGCAATCTGGGATGGGTGACCTCCTGGAAAGTCCTGGTTACCGGGTGCAAGCCCCGGAAGTGATGATTGACGCTATGTGATTCATTTCACTAGTTTCAATCCCACTTCCTCGCCCCTGTGAGCATCACCCGATGCAATGAGTGCTAAGTGAACTATTCAAAAAACATGAGAAATTAGTCAGTTACGACTACCTCTCATTGAAATGGCCATACGTGAATGACTTACTTAATGCAGTTGAATCCCAAAATGATATATAATATAGTGCATTGCGTAAACCCCCATACCTAAATTCAAAAAGAGTGAAGGGATCTCTACTTGAATGGTTCATGAGGCACAATACTTGCTAAGGTTTTGCAAATGGGGTAGCAAGCTAAGTGGATTTGATTGTGGGGAAAACTCCATAGTTAAGCGCACTTGAGCCAGAGGCAATCTGGGATGGGTGACCTCCTGAGAAGTCCTGGTTACTGGGTGCAAGCCCCAGAAGTGATGATTGATGCTATGTGATTCATTTCACTAGTTTCAATCCCACTTCTTCACCCCTGTGAGCATCACCCAATGCAATGAGTGCTAAGTGAACTATTCAAAAACCATGAGAAATTAGTCAGTTACGACTACCTCTCATGGAAATGATCATATGTGAATGACTTACTTTAACGCAATTGAATCCCAAAATGATATCTAATATTTTGATTTTGTTTTTTCTTTTTTCATTGGCTAAGAGTTTGTTGTTACAAATTCATTCGATGAAAGCCTTCTTGGGCCAAAGAGAAAATCACAAAGATGATTAGGAAGTACAATGTTTATTTATTTAATTAATTTAATTAGGATTTAGTTGAAAAGTTTGTTTTCCCAATTTTGACATTTGATTTTTATATGCAAAATTGATTCATTTTTGTTTTAGTTTTGATTGATTTTGTAGGAGATCTGTTGAAGAGGATGAAGCTAAAGGATTTTGAAGCAATGCTATTGCACCGACAAAGAGAAGAAGAGGAATGACGACTCTAAAATAGAGGCATCTAGAACCACTTCCAAAAACTCTCCTTCTTTGGAGATTTTTGTATATTACAAATATCAATTTTGAGACTAGGTTGTTTTGAAACACTTTTGTAAAGAGTTTTTAGCTGTAGGAGAAAGATGATACTCATATCTGAGTAATTTATGGATTTTTCTCTCAGGTTTCAAGTCTTGTTATAAAGGAGAGTTTGTACTATTATAGCTTTGTCCTCTGATTAGAAAAGCTGATGCTTTGGGAGAAGTGTCGAATACTGAATTGAGAAATAGAGTAAAGAGACAAGGTTTAACAACTTGTTTTTGAATACTATTATTTGTAATGCAAATTTTAATCTTTTTGATAGTAGATCTGTGCAAATTACTTCATGTTGTGCACTATTGGTAATATGAATGTTTTTCTTTTGGATTAGCTAACTAATTCATTAGTTTCATGAATCTATTATCAATTTTATTATTTTATCAAGTGCTTAAATCATATTTTTGAGTAACTATTTACTCAGAAATATGCAATCTTAAAATGCTTTAATTGCAATTAAAATTAAGTGAACTATTTGCTAGTTTTGGTGGTTAATTATTCATTGTTTTAATCTCCAAATTGGGCATGCATAGAACTCATAATATCAGTTGTTAGAACTTCTTCAACAACTAGGAATTCATTATTAAAAGTGTGTTAAATCCCCAATTTGTTTATAGTATTGCACTTGGTATTTGGGAGCTATCTCCTATATATCGAGTTTGGTTAGTTTCCTTTACTTTTCACACTACATTTAGATTAGATTTAGAGCTATATTAATTAGTTTCATTCTAAAAGTCCTCTTACACAGGGGAAAACCTTAGGTGTGGCTTGGTTGAACCCTCAATTTAGCTTAAGGATTGTTTTCTTGCAAGTATGCAACAAGAAGACATATCCAATATCTCTCTTCTTGTTTGGTAAGTAATAGATATATCACAAGTCAATGAGGAGTGGGAGGGGTATCTGGACCCAATAGAACCAGTCTCTAACCAGGTGGTATCTCTTACAATGTTGATGAGATCATTTTTGGCCATCAACATTTTTGGTGCTAGAAGGAGGGCCTCACAACTTCTTGTCTTTTGGAGTTTTTGTATTTTATAGTTTTTATTTAATCACAATGGCTCATCCTAAATTTCATATTTGGATTTGTATCTCTAGTCGTGCATCCATCACCAGTCCACCAAAAATAGTAAGACACTTGTAAAAGGTGAAATTTAACGATAAGAGTAATGCTTCTGCATTTGATCATGCCTTACAATTTATTCAAAATTTTACAAATTCTACTTTTCATGATATTGATGAAGGTATTTTATGCATGATTTTTACTCTTACATTCTCGGGAAAAGCCAAAAGATGGTGTGAATCTCTTCCAATTTCCTCTATTCACAATTGGAATAAATTTATCACAAAGGTCCTTTATGAATTTGAAGGTTATGATTATGAACAGGTATGTAATGTACTTGAATATTTACGAAAGTTTGGAAATGAATATTTCATAGATTTTACTGTTAGACTTCAATTAATTTGCTTGATATTCAAAACTGAAGATAAACCTTCAGATATTGAATTGATAGAATGGTTTGAATATGTTTGTTCTCTTCCTCCCATTTCAAATCCATATGAAACAATTGCAATATTTGATGACTCTTTTTCGATTTCTATTAACATGATTGGAAGTTCAACTATAGAGAATGTGCGTGATGATGATGTCGCTTCAACCAAGCATGATAATTTCCTTCAACTTGTGCACACTAACTATAATATTAATGACAACCATAATGTTCTCTCACATGTTAATGAATCACAATCACAAAGTTTGGAATAATTTGATAGTCAATTAAACGAAGATACCAACAACATGCTCGAACAATCAAATGTCTCAAAATCTAAAAATCAACATGTACTAAAATAAGAAAATCAATAAAAAAAAAATTCAAATCAAAGGCTTCAATAATGAACAATTTTTTGTTGAAATTTTAGAATTTTCTCATGTTGAAATCAATGCTCAAATACAAAAATTAAGGCAACTAGATAACAATCCTCAAGAAAGTATGATCATCCACATAAATGATCGTGAATCGGAAATTTGCATTGATAAAATTGTGCAAGAATTTGCAAATAGATAAAGCCTCTTGATCATTTCTTTAAACTCTCATTTCTCTCTTTATCCTCATATTTTTTCTGATAGAAATTCATCCCCTCTTTGCATTAATGTTATTCCAGAGAATAGAGGATCTTGCATGAATGAATTGCCAATCAGTTTAAATCAAGGAAGAGAGACAATTGTTGATCATTCTTTTGACGTAGATAAAAATATGCTCAATACTTCTTCTAATTCCGATATAGCGTATGAGAGGGAAGAGAATTATAATGAATGTCATGAAGTCATTTATGATGATTTTTTTTTGACATTGAGGATGTTTATTTTCCTTGCTTTCCATTAAATTTACATGTTTAGAATCAAACCATATTTGAAATTGAAGAGAACCTCAATTCAGACATTGTTCCAAGTAATTATCATTTTCAAACATTTTGTAACAACCTTGGTGAAAATTACATGCAATAAAAGTTAATAAAGGAAAAATAATAACCATGGATTATGGAACACTTATTCCAAGCTACATTTTTAGGAAAACATCCTAGTGTGGGTGTTCATTTGGTTTATTATGGCTAAGGAAATTGGCAAAGGCAATGACTAAGGCATTTGGAAAGGAAAAGTGGCATTAATTGGCATTTTCTTTATGAAAATAATGGAAATTAGGAGAAAATGAAGATGAAAGGTCATAAGTAGCATTTGAAGAGGAAAATGAAGGAAAATAATGGAAAATGAAGAAAATAGAGGCCTCATTAATAAAAAGGATTATGAGGATCAATTGGTACCTTTTGTCATTCAGTTGGGAGCTCTCTCATTACTCTCTCTCCCTTTTACTCTTGGATACTTAGAGTTTTCTTGGAGCACTTTGGCGTTGGATCAAGAAAGGCAAAGATGGCAAGGGGAAGGAAGGAACAAGCAAGGAAGAACAGGACCAAGTAGCTACAATAGGATTCTTTGCAGGTATCAATGTGCATGTGTGGTTTCCTTGCTATATTAGGCATGCATGGTCTTGCATGTGTGTTCTTGGTTCTCTTTATGTCATTGGCATGGGTTTTGCTAGGTGTGACAGTGTTTTTCAGCCTAACCTTGCTATTTATAGATAGCCATGGTGTGATGGGGTTCTCATGTTTTGGTTGAGCATATGGATTCAAAGTTGGGTGAGGTGGATCTTTGAATAAGAGAACATGTGGCCTAGTGACCCCTGAACGAGAATGTGGGTTGCGATAACACCATATTTTGTGTTGCCTTAGTGGGCCTAGGAATCTTTGACCGATGAATGGTGGAATATATAGTAAATCCTAGAGGTGGGTGCTCTCCATCAGGCCTAGTAATATCGAGATGAGATATACGGTAAATCCTAGAGAGTGTAGTCTCGATTAGGGCCTAGTGATCCGGTGTGGATTACGCTAAATCCTAGATACTAAGAGATAGGAAAATTCCTCATGGGGTAGGCAGAGAAATCCAGTGGCATCCATGCTTGTTTTGGCCTAGTGATTTGGGGGAGATCATGGTAAAGCATTTTATTACATGCTTATTATTTTTGCCTAGTGATCCAGTGTGGATTGCGATAAAGCTTGGTTTCTATTGATCAGGGTGAGGTGGTTTAGCCTCGGGATGCCCTAGCTGGTTCCTTTGGTTTGAGTCCAACAATCATGCTTGGAATATGGCACAAGGGTGATCGGTTGAAGAGAGATTTGGCTCAGCCAATCTATGGTCATTTGGAACGTGGTAGTCCCATACCAGGTTGGCTTTTGCATTCATTAATAAGAGGTTATTTCCTTGGTATCTTATGTATAAATGTACTAGTTTATATGTGGATTCTATGGTTGATGTATCCTTGATATTTATGTTGTTATTATGTTGGTTATAAGCATGTATTATGATAGTGATGATGTATGGCTCTCCTCATGTTTTGATTTGTAAATGAATGAACAATGTATCGATGACCTAATAGATGATATTGCAGCTAATGATATAAGGGAACATCGATTCTTAGTGATTCTCAGATAAGTATGATACCCCTATGCTCGGATCTGTTTTTTGAAACTGTAGATTTTATATTTGTGATATGTTTGAGGAAATGCCTATCATGGCTAGTAGGGGTCCAGTCTAATCCTTATCAATGTTTTTACAAATGTATCATTTTTCTATTGTGTAAATTCATTTTTTAAGGTGTCATTGAGTTCTGGGCAGTGACCTAGGCTTTAGGCTTGAAAAAGTGGCACAAATCTCAGAGTCGTAGGCACAAGACTGAGGAGAAAAGTCCCTAGACGCACCCATCCCTCGTTGTGGGAGCAACTGGAGCCTCAAAGGCGCAACCTTTTCCACATCAAGGGAGCGTCTAGGGGTTTAATGGTCTAAAATTTCAGTGGGACCCAGGGATTGGTCATGGGGATGACTAGGAAGGCTTATGGGAGTCTCGTAGCATGTATAAAAGGTTTGTGTTGTGGGTTTCCGTCGATTCCACTTCATTAAGGTCACCCAGGGGGTTGAAGTCCATTATAGTGGCCTCTCGTCATATATTTACCCTATTTGGATGATTACTTGGGTAGATGTGGGATGAGGATGTGATAGAGTGGTACCAGAGCATGGTTCTCCCCTTGAACTAGATGGGCGGTGTGCGTTGGTGATACATTCATGTTGGTTTCACATGTTTTACTCATCCTTGTGGTCTATATGCTTGTTGAATATGTATGGTGATAGTCATGATTGTAGTGATGTTTCCATGTGAAAGTGAGGGTGTTGTCATGGAATGTGTCATCATGAGTGTATGATTGGTTACATGTTGTTTATGCTTACGTATTGTCAGTGTACATTGGTATGGTTGTTGTTGTCATGCATGAGGTCATGGTGTGTGGTTGATATGATCATGCATTGATGACTGGACTCTAGCTAGAATGATGTCTATGTGTTGATACACTTATTTTTTATATGTCTATATGTTGTTATGATTATGTTTGTACATGTATTATGTTGATTTGGTTGATCTTGCAGATGAGATATCCTCCCCGAATTATGCTAAGGTACGTTGGTTTATTGTGATTTGGGTTAACTGACATAATATTCCTTACAGGAAAGAGATAAAAAATGAATAGCAAGATGGTAGACTACAAAGATTCACCCTATGAATCATATGAGCAGCGTGGTATTGGGAACTCTTTTGATTTAGCAGACAAGTTGAGAATCATGAAGGAAGAAATAAGGAGTTTTAAGGCGGCCAATGACAAAATCATGTAGGCACAAGAGAAACAAGCAGATGCTAATGTAATACTCCTTCAGAGTTTGTCAGAATTTCAATGACAAGGGCCACTTTGAATCAGCCATGGGTAGGAGGAAAAAACTAATGGGGCATATGGCAGTAGGTCTCATGGTTGTCACAGGTCAGATAGAGATGACACAGTGAGAGATGACAGATTGTTGGATACTCTGGATAGGAGAGGTGATGGACACATGTACTACTCTAGTTCTGGTTCTGATAGGCATTATGATCGTCATCGTTATCATCCTTATAGGAGGAGTGATAGGGGATACTTTCCAGATGAATTTAAGAAAGCAAAGCCACCTACTTTTGATGGATATTTGAAGAAGTCGGAAGATGTAGAGGCTTGGATACTTGGGATGAAGAAGTTCTTTGAGTTGCATAATTACACAGATAATATGAAGGCCAAAGTAGTTATCTTCAGCCTGAGAGGTAAAACAGATATCTGGTGGGAATATGTGAAGTGAGTCAGAGACATCAGGACAAAGGACTTGAGTTGGAATGAGTTCAAGAGGATTTTCAGGAAGAAGTAATTTTCAAAATGGTACTACGATGGTAAGGCCAAAGAATAATATGAGCTAAATATGAGATTGATGATAGATAAGGAGTATACGACTAAGTTTCTGGAGTTATTGAGGTATGTACCGTATCTTAAAGATGAGAAGTCCAAAGTTTAGAGATTTATCAATGGATTTTTAGTAGAATTTAGATATCAGATTGAGTATGATGAGCCTCGGTTACTTGAGGAAGTTATTGGGAAATTGAAGCATCATTATGAGAAGTCGAAGCATAAGAATGAATCTCAGCAAGGATATTGGAATGGGAAAGATAAAGGTAAAGGTAAATGGGTCCAGAAATAATAAGGCCTCAAAATGTAGAAGAGAAAGAAAATGTGGCACCACAAAAGAAGTTCAATGCAACTAGACAGGGACATGGATCACAATAACAACATAAAGGTGATGATACTAGACGGTTGGAGTGTTGGACATGTGATAAGGAATACCTTAAGAGAGATTGTCCACAAAATTAGGGTGGTAGACCTTAGATATATAATGCACAAGAGGTGGAGACTGTTGGGGATGTTGGTAAGAGTGTTCCTTGTATTTATGCAGAACTGGATAACATATAGGCATACCATTAAACATATATCATTGAGATGGATGATAAGTTTTGTGATCAAGTTGTTTATATTTTGATTGACCCTAGATCTAATTATAGTTATGTTAGTCCTGACTTGGTGGATAAGTGTGGTTTGAATAAATAAGTGCATGCATAATATTGGTTAGTGTAGTTAGATATAGGTAGAAAGAAAAAAGTTCATCATTAGGTAAGATCTTGTGCATTTGAGTTGAATGACATGTCTACAACAATGCACATGAATGTATTTCCGTTGGGATCATATAGCATGCTATTGGGTATGGAATAGATATACCTTCATAGGACCAAGGTGGATTGTTATGAAAAATCCATTGAGTGCTTGGATGACAATGGGGAACCAAGAGTCTTACAGGGAAAGAAGAAAGCCACATCAGTTAGGATGGTGACAACTATGCAGGCAAAGCACAATCACAGAAAAGGGTGTGTGTTATTTGCAGTGCATATTTCTAGTGACAAAGGTAAGGAAGTTGAGGATGCAGATGTTTTGAGTAGGTACCCAGTTCTACAACAGTTTCAGGATGTGTTTCCTGTAGAGATTTCATAGTTTCCACCTCACAAGGAAGTAGACTTTTCTATTGAGTTGGTACCAAGGGCAACACCAACATCAAAAGCACCATACAGGATGAGCACTCCAGAGTTGGTAGAGTTGAAGTTGCAGTTAAAGGAAATGCTTGACAAGGGATACATTAGGTCAAGTGTATCACCTTAGTGCGCATTGATATTGTTTGTAAAGAAGAAGGATGGTATTCTGAGATTTTGCATTGACTACAGGTAGATGAACAAACTGACCATCAGGAACATGTATATATTGCCGAGGATTGATGACTTGTTTGATCATCTGAAGGGAGAAACGGTGTTCTCGAATATTGATCTGAGAACCGGATATAATCAGGTACGCATTAAAGATGAGTAAATTTACAAGACAACTTTTAGGACCAGGTATGGGCATTATGAGTTTGTTGTAGTTCCATTTGGTTTGACTAATGATCCAACTACCTTTATGTGTTTAATGAATAGTGTGTTACATCCCTATTTAGAAAAGTTTTTTTTTTTTTTTTTTTTGTTCATTGATGACATATTCGTATATTCTAAAAATGAGGAAGAGCATGTCGAGCATTTGGCAGCAGTGTTGAAATTGTTGAGAGAGCATCATTTGTATGCTAAGCTCCATAAGTGTCGTTTCTTTTAGACTGAGGTACATTACTTGGGACATGTTGTCTCCAAAGAGGGTATAGCAGTGGATCCAGAAAAGATAAGGGCTATCATGGAGTGGGAAACTACTAGAAATGTGGATGAGGTAAGGTCCTCCATGGCGTTGGAAGGCTATTATAGGAGGTTCATCAGGAAATTCTCACAAATTTCTTATCCTATTACATAATTGCAAAGGAAGGGTAAGAAGTTTCAATGGACAGAGGAATGTGTGGTGAGTTTTGAGCAGTTGAAGCAGTTGTTGACACATGCTCCAGTCTTAAAGAGTGCATATCCGGACAAAGAGTTTGTGGTATGTAGAATTGCTTGTAAAAGAGGACTTGGTGGAGTCATTATGCAAGAAGGACATGTGGTATGCTATGAATAATACAAACTAAATGAACATGATAAGAACTACCTGACACAAGATCTTGAGTTGGAAGCAATCATTCATGCATTGAAGATGTGGAGGCACTATCTTCTTGGAAGGAGGTTTGTACTGATGAGTGATCACAGTGGGTTGAGATACTTGTTTGACTAGCCAAATCTCAATGGTAGGAAAGCTAGATGGTTGGCCATGATTATTGAGTTTGAATTTGAGATTAGGAACATTAAGGGAGAAGAGAACAAGGTTACAGATGCTCTTAGTAGGCGGATACAAGTGAATCATATAACAACTATGAGATCCTATGGGACAAACTTACAGGATCAGATCTTATAGGCAGGTCATCAGGAAGACAGGTATAGAGATATTAAGCCATTAGGGGAATTTTGAGGTCTAAAATGGGTCTCCTAAGGAAATTATAAAATAATAGTGGAAATAATAAAATAAGATTACATTATATGATCAAATTTTAGAGGGAAAAAAGAAAAAAAAACTATTTTTTCAACTCGTGTTTTCAACTTATCTCCCTATGGTTTTACTCAAATTTCGAGCAGCAACACTCATTGGATACAAAATTTGATTCATTATCCAAGAAGTACCCATGTTGCATACTTTCTATGGACTACATGAAAAATGAGAAATACATGAAAAACGTGATTGCAATCACGTTTTTTCATGTATTTATCAATTTTCATGTAGCAGGGCCCATCAAAAGTATGAAACATGGGTAATCCTTGGATGAGGAATTAAATTTTGCATCCAACAAGTACTCTCGCTCAAAATTTGAGTAAAACCTTAGGGAGATAAGTTGAAAATACGAGTTGAAAAAGTAGTTTTATTATTTTTTTAATGTTTTACTTCAAAAATGGTGAATCATCCCCCATGGTTGAAATCATAATATTGAATCCTATTGGTTCTTATAAATTTTATTTTGGTTGTACATTTTTCTCAAGAGGCCCATTTTAGACCTCAAAATTCCCCTAATGCACACGTTACATCAGAGTACAGGTACATGTACATGTACAATTAGTGGTACAACTACAGGTGCAGTTTTAAGTGCAAATTATGTGGACTATTGTCTTACAACATATGGATTAGTTAGGTTTAGAGACAGGATATATGTGTCAAACAAAAGTGAACTCAAGAAGGTGATCTTGAGGGAATTTCATGCGAAACCATATTCCGGCTATCGAGGCTATTAGAAGACATTGATTGTAGATAAGATGTTTTATTATTGAACAAATCTGAAGAAGGACGTGGCAGAGTTTATGGCTAGATGTTTGGATTGTTAGTAGGTAAAGGTAGAGTCTAAACATCCAGGTGGACTGCTACAGCTGATTGTGATTCCAGAGTGGAAATGGGAGGTCATTTCCATGGATTTCATCACAGGTTTTCCCAAGACATATAGACAACATGATTCCATCATGTTTGTTGTGGATAGGTTGACAAATGTTGCACACTTCATTCCACTGGAGACTACGTATTCAGCTAGTGATGTGGCACAGGTGTTCATAAGAGATGTGGTCAGATTGTATGGTATTCCAAAGAACATTGTCTCAGATAGGGATGCAAAGTTAACTTCCCAGTTTTGGAAGGAGTTGTTTACAGGTTTGGGCACAGAGTTGGCCTTTAGTACAACTTATCATGTGTAGATAGATGGACAGACTGAAAGGGTCAAAAAAATATTAGAGGAGATGTTGAGGATGTATGTGATGCATCAGTAGCGAAAGTGGGAAGAGTACCTTCCACTGGTAGAGTTTTCTTACAACAATGAGTATCAATAATCTTTGAAGATGAGTCTGTTTGAGGCATTGTATGGGCGGAGTTGCAATACTCCCATAAGTTGGAGTGATCCGGTTAACAGGGTGTTGATTGGACTGAACATGTTGGTGAAAATGGAACATGAAATGCAGGTAATTAATAAGAATATGAAAGAAATACAGGATAGGTAGAAAAATTATATATATCAAAAAAGATTGTGTAAGGAGTTTTAGGTTGGGGAATAGGTGTACTTGTGCATAAAACCGAAGAAGATATCCTTGTGTATTAGATCATGTGCCAAGTTGGCACCTCGGTTTTGTGGACCTTTCAAGATTCTTGAGAGGATTGGGCCCCTAGCCCATCGACTTGCATTTTCTATGACAGTAAAAGTCCATGATGTTTTCCATGTGTCTTTGCTTAAGAAGTATGTTAAATATGTTGATCATGTGACTGACTAGTCTGTATTGCAGGTGGATCCAAATGGAGAATTCCAGCCAGAACCTTAGTTTATATTGTAGAGAAAGGTGCTCATGCTATGGAATCGAGCAATCGAGCAAGTTAAAGTGCACTGGAAGAAATTTGGGCCTGATGAAGCTACATGGGAGATGGCAAAGCTGATGCATGTTATGTATCTTTCACTGCTTATCGATTAAGGCAAGGCAATTTTTGTATGATGTTTTGGTATATGGTTGGAATATGTTTTGGTGTGATGTTTAGGTATATGTACATATGTATGTGGATGTAAATACCTCCATGAGCTAAGTTATAAAGCTCCAATAAGCGGTGTGTGTGTTATGTTATTACGATGTTATGTTGTCATGTTGGTTTGTTTCTTAGTAGGGTGATCATTGTAAATACTAGAACGAGCTAAGTTATAAATCTCCATGGGAGATATGTTTTCTTTTCAGCATTTTTGCTAAGGTATAAGTGTGATTGAACACCTAGGATGGTGTCCCCCAAGGGGGAGGTTTTTGTAACAACCCTAGTGAAAATTCGGGGTAATAAAAGTTAATAAAGAAAAAATAATAACCATCGATTATGGGACACTTATTCCAAGCTTAATGTTGGGAAAAACATCCTAGTGTGGGTATTCATTTGGTTTATTATATGGCTAAGGAAATTGGCAAAGGCAATGGTTAAGGCATTTAGAAAGGCTAAGTGGCATTAATTGACATTTTATTTATGAAAATAATGGAAATTAGGAGAAAACGAAGCTGAAAGGTCACAGGTCGCATGTGAGGAGGAAAATGAAGGAAAATAATGGAAAATGAAGAAACTAGAGGCCTCATTAATAAAAAGGCTTATGAGGATTAGTTGGTACCTTTTGTTAGTTCGGTTTTGGAGCTCTCTCATTATTCTCTCTCTTTTTCACTCTTTGACACTTAGAGTTTTCTTGGAGTACTTTGGCATTGGATCAAGAAAGGAAAAGAAGGAAATAGGAAGGAAGGAACAAGCAAGGAAGAGCAGGATCAAGTAGCCACAACAAGATTCTTTGCAGGTATCAATTTTCATGTTTGGTTTCTTAGCTATATTTTGCACGCATGGTGTTGCATTTGTGTTCTTGGTTCTCTTTCTTTCATTGGAATGGGTCTTTCCAGGTGTGACAGTGTTTTTTCAGCCTAGCCTTTCCATTTTCGGATAGCCATGGTGTGATGGGGTTCTCATGTTTTGGTTGAGTTCGATTTCTGAATGGATTCAAAGATGAGTGAGGTGGGTCTCTAAATAAGAGAACACATAGCCTAGTAACCCCTGAATTGGATTGTGGGTTGTGGTAAAGCTAGATTTTTTGTTGCTCCGGTGGGCCTAGGAATCCTCGATCGGTGAATGGCGGGATATACAGTAAAACCTAGAGGTGGGTTCTCTCCATCACGCCTAATAATCCTGAGATTGGATATACGATAAATCCTAGAGAGTGGAGTCTCGATTAGGGCCTAATGATTCGATGCGGATTGTGGTAAATCCTAGATACTGGGAGATAGGAAAATTCCTCATGGTGTAGGCAAAGAAATACAGTGGCATCCATGCTTGTTTTGGCCTAGTAATTTGGTGGAGATCATGGTAAAATATGTTATTACATGTTTATTTTTTTGGCCTAATTATCTAGTGTGGATTGCGGTAAAACCTAGTTTCTATTGATGAGGGTGAGGTGAAAGAGCCTCAGGATGCGCTAGTTGATTCTTTTGGTTTGAGTCCCACATTCATGCTTGGAATAGGCATAGGGGTGATTGGATGAAGAGAGATTTGGCTCAACCAATCTATGGTTGGGTGGAATGTGGTAGTCCCATACCAGGTTGGCTTTTGTATTCATTAATAAGAGGTTCTTTCCTTGGTATCTTATGTGTAAATGTACTGGTTTATATGTGGATTCTATGGTTGATGTATCCTTGATACTTTTTTTGTTATTATGTTGGTTATAAGCATGTATTATGACAGTGATGATGTATGGTTCTCCTCATGTTTTGATTTGTAGATGAATGGGCAATATATCTATGAACTAATAGATGATAATGCAGCTGATGATATAACAAAAAAATAATTCTTAGCGATTCTCAGATAAGTATGAGAGCCTTATGCTCATATATGTTGTTTAAACTTGAAGATTTCATATTTGTTATATGTTTGACAAAATTCCTGTCGAGGCTAATAGGGGTCCAAGCTATTCCTTGTCAGTGTTTCTACAAATGTATCATTGTTCTGTTGTGTAAATTCATTTCTGAAGATGTCATTGAGTTCTGGGTAGTGACCTGAGCTCTAGGTCTAAAAAAGTGGCATGAATCCCAGAGTTGCAGGCACAGGATTGAGGAGAAAAGTCTCGAGATGCACCCATGCCTTTTTGTAGGAGTGACTGGAGTCTCCTAGATGCACCCTTTTCCATATCAAGAGAGCGTCTAGGGGTTTAATGGTCTAAAAATTTAGTGGGACCTAGGGACTAGTCATGAGGATGACTGGGAAGGCTTTTGGGAGTTCTATAACAGGTATAGAAGGTCTATTTTGTGGGTTTCAATCGATTCCACTTCGTTAAGGTCACCTAGGGGGTTAAATCCCATTATAGTGGCCTATCATCACATATTTACCCTGATTGTCCAGTTACTTGGGTAGATTTGGGATGAGGGTGTTACACATTTAATCATTGTCATGATTTTAACATTCAAGAATCAATCTTGATTTATGATTCTTATGATGATAAATTTATCATTTTTTTCATAGTCATGAGCTTTCCCTCTTTCACAAGTAGATGCCAACTTTAATTTCAAACGTACTATCTTGGTTGATTCTTGTGAAAAGGAAATTATTTTGGATAAGTCCCAATTGTGTTGTAACTTTACCTATAACATTAGTGTAATTAACGATTTGATTTCATATTTTTGCTTCATTTATTATGGATATTTTTGGATTTATTTTGTTCTTTATTTTTTCAATTCTTAGATAACATATGTTGACATATTGAACAATTAAGTGTCCAATACTCGCAAAGTACATTACTAGAATCTGAGGATGAATTGCAAAATTTAGATCATGAGCATCAAAATTTTGTATTCTTACAATTTCATTTGATATTCATATCTTACCAACTTACCCTTTCTCATAGTATGCATTCTCGACATGAATTAACACTTATGAGAACATCAATACTAAATGACCAACCATCTAACCCGATTGATGATCTTCTGACATATGCATTAAACTTTCATCTGCACTTCCCTGATTCATTTGAAATTCATTTCAAAGATTCACTTACATAGAATATTATCAATATTTCACCACATGTACATAAAACTGGCAGTTTTATGCAGGCTATTGCATCTAAAGGTGAAATTTTACAATTTGGCATGTTATCCTCTCCTTGGGACCTCTTCCAATCTCTATCAAATATTCACCCATATTTTTTTGATCCCATGGAGATTTGGTTGGAGGAAAATCTTCAAGAGAGGTTGATTGTAAATAAGTTTCTTTTTGTACATACATTAGAAATATATGTACATATTTCATTCAAATTTGATTTTATTAGTTTAATCGTATTATTACTTTTGTTATTGATATTTGATGTGTTCATTTCTACAGAAAATAAGGTGCTTGAATGGTTACATTGGAAATACAATTTCACCTAGTTTTAGTCCTCTCTTTAGATTAGGATTAGAAATAGATTAGTTTAAATTTATATTTATTTTCTGCTTGTATTTCTTTCAATATTGTAGATTTTTAATAAGAAGGTAGTGAGCCCAAAATGTTTTCTTCATATTCACTCCATTTCCTAACAAAGAGTATTCAAAGAATATGCTTTCTTAAGTTGTGCCTATGAAACAATCATACACACTTGTGATATGCTTGATTATCTTTATTTGCAAAGCTTCATCACATTCTTGAAAATGTTTTTGTAAGGAAAAATCATAAATTGTGAAGTTTCAAAGAATTATTATAGCTTGACGCTTTTGGAAATGCCAATTTTCCAATTTACAAGCATTTATAGATAGTGGATTTTCCCACTCTTTTCCCACAATGTAAATATGAAGTGGATGCAATTTAATAGCTCATTACTTAGCAGTTAATTTAGATTGAATAAGTAGATGATTTTGAACATATGCTAATTCTAAGGAAAACGCATGGGATAATGTTAAGATTTATAAGGTAAACTTGCAATTAGACTCTTCCAGGTATGCTATACATGTTCATCGTCACCTGTTGGTAATTCTCTCTTCTAGCCATATCTTACTCTTATTTTTGTTTTGATTCTTTTGTAGGTCTTCGTTGGAATTTTTTGGAGAGTTGATTTTTCTAATAAGCGAGTAGTTAACCTTTATAAAGTAATAAACATGTGGGAAGTATTTCTTTCCTCATCAAAATTATTAATTTTTGTGCTCTATATTTCCTTTTCTTTGCAGAATTGTGAGATGAGTCATGACCTTTTTTTCCCTTCTCATGGATGAGGTTCAAATGAAATGATTGGCTTTTTCTCATTCTGATTTGTTGCGGGCCTTTGGCTTCTCACGTTTTAAATGCTGAAATTAAAAAGAAATTCCTTAAAGAAAAGGGAAAATTGCAAAGAAAATTGCAAAGAATTTAACAATGACCATAAAGATACTTTTTCCCATTGCCATGCTTCTTCACATCCTGATATTTTACATTTGCATCATGCCTCCACATTGTACTAATTTATCCTATATCATTTTTTTACTCACACCTCTTTTATAGTTCATGGATGATTAAGTGTCTTCATATTTATTCATTCTTTATGGTGTGTATTCATGAATTTTTATTTCTATGCGTTCATGTAATCCTAAACCACCTCAAATTGATTGTCTTTGGAACATTTATTCCAAGGTTGCATATATAGTTAAGCGTGATCCTTCCATCCGTTCATATATTTCATGCTATTCTGGTACTTAGAAACCCATAAACTCGTCACACCTTAAATCCTTATTCTAAAAGCTTACGTGTACATGGGACTCCGGGCTCCACGTCATCATGAGTTTTGAGTTGTGTACATTAACGATTTAACCTCGCTCCTGTATATTACTACATTAGTTTATGAGTAGTGGCTCCACTTTCACTTCATTCCCACACATACTACATGTTAAACTCAAGACCTCGAGCGCCTGGGCCTTCTTTTGATTACAATTTTATTTAATTTCTAGGCATCTGCTCCCTAGGATGATGTCATTTCACCCTCCATGAATGAAGATTATTGGCCTCACTAATGTCATCATGCCCGGATGCCCGGAAGGTTTTAAAATGAAATTTATCAAACGACCAAGCCCCAAGAACTTTACTATCATAAGTAAGATGGGTACTCCTCTCTATTCTCTATTGAGCCTACATCTCTTTTACTCGAAACTTTATTCTATTTGCATTTGGGCTCTTCAAACCTTTTAGATTATCATAACTAGTGACTCAATTATATTTTTGACCAGAAGGAAAAAACCGACATAGATTATATTAAGGAAATATAATAATCTAGATACATTGATCTGGATTGGTTCAGCTGGAAAACCATGCAACCGAAACAGTAACCGAAAGCACCTAAAACAATAGCAGATAATGTTCTAATGTGGCGCCATGAAAGAACCAAAAAGTGGCTATGTGAGCTATGTGAGGTCATTTTTGACCTCACTTTACCACTCGATACCCATCCCTTTTTCCTTTCCTCTCCATTCTATATCTTATCATTCTTTGTCTTTTTGGGATACTCCTAAGCAACTACAATGCTAATGTAGCCAATTGGAAAGAAAATATGAAATACGCAAAGGGGCTAGGATTTTGGATTGATTTCTTGAGATTGTATGAATCTTTTGCGGCTGATATAAAATCAAAAGTAACAATAAGAGAATAATTGTTGCTGGAATTCAAAGAGAAGAACATTTTCATTTCAAATAATTTTTGTTTAATTTTGATTCCTTGAACTTAAGACATTATTTCTCTAGCTTACCACTCACTATAGTCTAGATTCAATAAATGATGATTTTGGAGTAATGAAAACTACATAGAATGTAACTCCTTCATACTTATAATCTCAATCAAAAGAAGAAGTTATCTCTTCGGATAAAACCAATATCTTTCACGTAAATTTAAACAAAATTCTTCAATGGTAAGTCTCACATGCCCATTTTCATCTATTACCATTTTTCTTTATGCTTTTTGTTTCAATTTTCCTTTTAATTTTTGTTGATCTTTAGCTCTGTTTTTGCAGTTCTTCAAGAATTACTTTGGAAACTTTGCACCCCTGCTTGCTCAGATTTTGAATTCTACTCTCATCATTTTGTTTGTCATGGGCTTTGGAAAATCAATTATGATGTTGATTAAATTGCAAATCATCAAAATTGGGGAGTCTTTGAACCTCTTGTTTACTTCACAAGCCTTATTTTTACAAGAAATCGTTACGATTATTACATGCAGGCTTAGTTCGAAACAATAAAATTTTCAAGGGGAGAAACTTCTTATTTGGCTTCACTTTCTATCATAACTACTGCTTAGAGTTAGAATTTTTGTTTGAATATAAATCTGATCAATTTTAACTCTACAAGATATACTTTAACCAAATCTCAATTGAAGAAAAGCATATTTTCCTCCTTTAGCCTTGTTCTTTAGTTGAGATAATTTTTACAAGCTATCTTGTTGAGGTTTTCTTTCGATTTCAGGGTTTTTATTTAACTTTTTTCTTTTAGTTAGCATCTCCTTTCTTCTTTTTGACAAATTTTCAAGTGTTGATTTCACTTTTGCTTTGAATTGGTTATGGTGATATTACCAAGATTTATCTAGAAGAGTTGTCTCTTACCCAACACTGGTCGGCATGCATGGGAACTTTTTCATTGTCAATTTATGGGTTTTCACTTACCTCAAAGGGACATATTTATTGATTCTTAAAACCCTCTTTTCTTAATTCTTTTTCCATGGAGGAACATTCATATTTTTCAAGTGATAGAGTTAATCTTTCAAGGAAAGAACTGACTTGGTTCTAATTCAATGAATCTTGCCTATTCTCCCCACTTTACATAAAGAGCCTCTAGATTGATCGTTGTAGGGAAAGATGTGGCAGTCAAAATTTTATGAGAATTTTACCCATTGCAACTAAAGTCTCTTGTACTACCCTGCCCTCTTCACCTAATTGCAAAAAAAAATTCTCCAAATAAAGTTTATCAAAGGGTGGTAAAAGAGAGTTGAAGGCACACATGTGTGGGACACACAAGTAAACCCATCGGGGTATTGAACAGTTTCGCTAGAAGTGGGGCTATACTTGTGTGGTACTAAGATAATTTCGTCAGGGATATGGATACTCGCATACAATGAAACGATGTCGGGTAAATGATAGTATCTATATCAATGGATGCATACTTTCCTTAAAACTCCCTATCTATACCTCTTTTGTCACTCACATGAGGTAAATCTAAATTAAATATTTCCCTAAAAACATGGATTCACGTTTTAGACTCACTTTGTCTCAAGTACTTACCTTTTTGAACTTTTACTACTTGATCTACTAATGTGGGACCCATGGAAAATGTTTTAATATTCAACAACCTAATAGAATTCATCATTTTAATCTTTGGCTAAAATTAAGCTCATTATCTTTTAACGAGAGATAACTAGTTCTTCCCCGCGTGTCGCCATTGTTGTGGCAAAACCACAACCCCCCATTTTTGTTTTATTATCCTCATAATAATAATGGGGACCCTCTATGTAAATTCTTGTCATATTGCCCTTTAATGCTTTCTTTTGGTTAAGTTTGCGACATTTTTATGAAATTTTCATTTTCTTTGATTTTGTATTCAGATTGCTTCATTGGATGTGGTTTCTCATCATCTTCCCTGTGAATCCAATTTTGTTGAGTTTGGAGTTATGGTTTACAAATGACGTTTATTCAAAATTTCAGTAATTTTCACCACTTAAACTAAAAAAAATATAGAAAAATTATTTTACTTTATTTTGTAAATTAATATTTATTATTATTTAATTTTTTATCCTTTATTAATTAAGTTAATTATAATTAATTATTTTTTAGCTTTTAATATTTTTAATTATCCTAAAAAATCATCAGATTCAAGAATGTGTACATATGTTAACAAAGTATATAACAAAACCTATATTATAACTTTATATAATTTAAATATATTTAAAAAATAATAATTAAAAATATTTTTCCTGCATTCGAAAAACAAATTTAATTTCAATTTCAAAAAAGTTATGGGATTTCTCTCATGGATTCCAAAGCTCATTAGTAAAGTGGTTGTAATTTATTACATACAAAAATCATTTTAATAAAATAACTGTAGTTTATTAAGAGAGAAATCCCACTTCCACATGGCCTCCCCCTCTCCTCACTCTCTCTCCTTCCATTCCCCGGCATTACGACTCCTCATAATCCCGAGCCTCCTTTCGTTATCTCTCGTCTGGCCCACGAGGTTGTTCCCCTCCACCTCCTTATAGCTCCTCGCATTCCCTTATATCTCCCCCGAGACTCTTTATGAGCCTCCAAAAAACCAATTGCCTCTTTTAAGATTTAATTTTGTTTAATAATTAAACAAATTAATTTTTATTTATATACATTTTATTTATTTTTAATTAAAGTTTTAATGATTTAATTAATTAATTTGTAAATAAATTTGTTTTTTATTTTGTTTTAATTAATTTATAATGTTAAATAAATTTTAATTTTTATAATTTTGATTAATTTGTGAGTACAGTTTGAGTGGGCCTAATCGTTAAGAGCATGTGTTTCTTCCTAAGAGGTCACAATCAGAGGAGGGTAGAGTATATATGCCTTCATAGACTTAGCAATCAAATCGTTGCACGGAGATGGGTCCCTTGTCCCACAAACAAGGGGGTCTCATACACCAATTTGGTCCCTGGCTTGGTTGTGACCTTAAAAATGGATATTATTATTATTATTATTATATAATTCATTTAATGTAATAATTGTAATTAATAATTATTTATTTTTAATTATTTTCTCATTAAATTTGTTAATATAGTGTAAAGTTAGGAATTTTAATAATAATAAAATGTCTAATTTTTGCCTGGTCTGAATTTTTTAGCACATAGGCAGTTTTGATATCTCAACTTTGGAGAGCTCTATCTTGTGTTTTACTTGGCCTAAGATGACTTTTTAGAAAGCTAGAAATGAGGAGAATAATATGGGAGCATAAGCATAACCAAATATGCATATTTAATATGAAAAAAAATAGCATAAGTTGAGGCTCCAAATTTTCAAACAAAACTAATTCTTTGGAGTTTGTTTTTTCAATTTTCATTGGCTAAGAGTTTTGATGTTGCAAATTCATTCGATGAAAGCCTTCTTGGGCCAAAGAAAACATCGCAGAGATCATTAGGAGACACAATTTTTATTTATTTCATTCATTTAATAAGGATTTACCTGGAAAGTCTATTTTCCCAATTTTGGCATTTTGATTTTTACGTGAAAAATTGATTAGTTTTCATTTTAATTTTGATTGGTTTTGCAGGAGATATATTGAAGAGGATGAAGCTAAAATATTTTAAAGCAATTTGATTGCACTAGCAAAGAGAACGAAATGAATGACAACTCCAAAATAGATAGATCTAAAACCACTGCCAACAACTCTCCATTTTTGGAGATTTTTGTAAATTATAAATATCAATTTTGGGAATGAGTAAGGGGTTCCTCTTCTCTGCAACTAGGTTTCTCTGAAGCAATTTTGTAAAGAGTTTATAGCTATAGGAGAAAGAGGATACTCATATATGAGTAGTTTGGGGATTTTTCTTCGAGGATTCAAGTCTTGTTACAGATATGTTTGTAATATTACAGCTCTATCCTCTGATTAGCAGAGATGATGCTTTTGGGAGAATTGTTGAAGATAGAATTGAGAAATAGAGCAAAGAGACTAGGTTTAACAATTTGTATTTGAGTACTATTATTTGTAATGCAAATTTCATCTTTTTGATAACAGATCTATGCAAATTACTTCATGTTGTGCATTATTGTTAATATGAATGTTTGTCTTTTAGATTAGCTATCTAATTCATTAGTTTCATGGATATGTTATCGATTTTCTTATTTTCTCAAGTGCTTAAATTAGATTTCTTAGTAACTATTTACTCATAAATCTGCCATCTAAAAATTCTTTAATTTCCATTAAAATTAAGTGAACTATTTCCTAGTTTTGGTGGTTAATCATTCATTGTTTTAATTTCCAAACTAAGCATCCATGGAACTCATAATATCAGTTGTTAGAACTTCTTCAATAGCTGGGAATTCATTATTAAAAGCGTGATAATCTCCAATTTGTTTAAAGCCTTGCACTTGGTATTTGGGAGCTACCTCCCAGATATCGAGTTAGATTAGTTTCCTTTACTATTCACACTGCATTTAGATTAGAGTTAGAGTTAGATTAATTAGTTTCATTGTAATAGTCCTCTTACATAGGGGAAAACCTTAAGTGTGGCTTCGTTGAGCCCTTAACTCATCTTAAGGACCCTTTTCTTGCAAGCATGCAATAAGAAGGCAAATCCAATATCTCTCTTCTTGTTTGGTAAGTAATAGCTATATTAGAAGTCAACGAGGAGAGAGAGGGGATAACTAGACCCAATAGAACCATATAGAAACTCCAAAGAAAATAGATAAGGGATTAGTTGGGGCTTTGACCGGGTGGTCTCCCTTACAATGTTGATGATGGCATTTTTGACCATCAACACTCCCAAGGCTCCCAACTTTAATTATCAACCCAAGTTTCGTACAAAATTAAGAGGTACCAACAATGTATGTGCAACAAACACTTTTCTCTTCCTAGTTTGACTCCCTTTGATGCAAGTGAAAGAAGGCAATGAAGCAAATTCAAATAAGCAAATATCTAGGTAAGCTGCCAATGCTAAGTTGCTAAAGGTAAATAACAATAAGCACACCTACTCTAGTTTTGTTAGAAAGTAAATGGAAGAAATGGAATCTATTCTATTTGAAAAAATGTAAAGAAAAATGACAACCAAGCAAATCTACTCTATGTTTCTATAAAGTAAACAAAATTAAAGGAATTCTATTTTATTTTTCTCAAAAGGAAAGTCCTAGATTACTTTTGGAGGAAATAAATCACACTTTGTGTAAAGTAAATTGTGGAAAGAGAATCTAAACTAATTGCAAAAATCAACATTCAAGAAGCAAAGTAATGTAAAAGATAAATGATGACCTAACCAAGCTTCAACTCAACCAAAGTTGTCTCGGAGTATTCATAGGCTATAAATCTACTTCTACCATGAATTTGGAGTGAATATGGGCAAAGAAGATCTCAAAAACAAGTTGCTACATGATTTCTATAGGATTGTTGCATCTTAAGTTAACTTGCTAAATTTTGTATTTTTTTTTTATTAATTAGGATGTCCTAGGACTCTAATCCTAGTGGAATCACTCAAAAATACCCTTGGTAACATGTGCTAAAAATTACCAGAAAATGTCTACTCTAAAAGCTAGAAATTCTAGAATTAATGAGCTAGTTAACCTTCCAAATGCCTAACTAGATCAAGTGAAAATTTTATGGGGTAAACTTTGTTACTAAGAATAAATTTATTATGACTCAATACAAGTGGAATTAACTCAAAATATCTTCTTTAACATGTTATAAAATTCGATAAAAAATTATTACTAAAAATTGGAAATTTCATAGCAATGAACTAGTAAGCTAATCTAAGTACCCAAATGTCTAAGCTAATCAAGTGAAAATTCCGTGGGGTAAATATTTTTACTAATTTGGATGCTTTTAAGCTTCAATAAAAGTGTACTATACTCGAAATGAACTCATTAATAGGTGGTAAAATTTAACAGAAAATTACTACTATTTTGCTACATGATACTCCCAGAAATTCCACAATTATGAACTAATAAACCAATCCAAGTATCTAAATGATGAAATGACTTTGAAAATATATTATAAGGATGGATGAATCTTTTAAATATATGAATTACTATAAAAACCACTTATTTCAATCCTTTAACCAATGTAACCTACAACAAATGAAACATTAATAAAAAGTATAGAAATAGGAAATTCAAGTGAACAAAACATTCAAAGAAGATAAAAAAATTGTACAGCAGAGCTCTGAGGCTCCTAAGATGGCCAAGACCATGGATACTCATAATACTATGAATTAATCTAAGCCTTAGTATCCAATAATTACACTAAACTTCATTATTTGAATCAATCCAAGTACATCCCTACCAGAAATGAAAGTAGAGCTGCTAAAAAACAAGTTTTCTTTAAAAGAAGACTTAAAAATACATGCCCCTAGAGGAAAATTCGAATTGGTACTTATACAAATTTATGGGGAAGCATCCTCCTTGATAGGAGGCATATTTCCCCTCCAAAATCCTTCAAAAAGTGGATCTGGTTCCCAACAATAACAATCTTCATTAATGACAGGGATCACATTCCTCATGAAGTAGTGTCAGCCTCATACAATGCAACTAGTGGAGGGTCAACTGATACTTCATGAAAATAATACCTCTAATGCTAAAAAATAATTGGCTTCCTATATGAACCCTAATATGATGCCTTTTGACTCGCAATGAGTTATTATGGTTCCTCCTTAAAGAGAGAGGCAAGAAGTTAAAAAGAAGGAGAGAAAGAGTTAGATTAAGAAATACTTTATAAAAGGCAAGAAATAACATGTGCATTAATTATTTAACTTTATTCTTGTATCTATAATATGCACATGCACTCTTTAAATGTGAGGTAAACAATGTAACGATACTTTTTACCACTACCACAAAGTGCTCCATGGCCTTAGGCTCTTTTTTTTTGTAAATTTCATCAATGCTTTTCTATTGATAGCCAAAATTATTACATAAGATGTTGCATTGAGAACCCTTAATTCCTTCTGCTGACATGTAATACTATGGATCCAACAGGATTACCATATACATAATGGAAACTAGCATTAATAATTTTACAAAAAGTATCTACCTTACATCAAAACTAGATGATTGAAGAATGTAGACATATGTGCGACCTGAGTAAAGTTACTAGAGTATAGAGATTGAAGTCTCTTACAAAGTTGACAAAATAAATAGAGATCACTGAGCAAGGAAATTCCATCCAAAAACAAAAAATAAAACCATTTTCATAGTGGACATTTTAGTCCAAAATGATGACTCGCGATTGCGAAGAGGAGTTTGCATGGGTGGTTTTCATAGGAAGATCAATGTTTGTAGGGATGGTGTTGAGGGGAATATCATTTATGACTGCAATCTCTCCCTGATGAACGTTTGTGTTGTGCCTGATTATGAAACCAAAAAATGTTCCACATGACTGAGTCTTACCACGATATCATCTAGATTGTACCTGATATCCCACAATATTTTCTTAATATCCTCCTGGCCGAAAAAGAGCTTACAGTTATGTTGACAGTGTTGGACCTGCTAACATGGCAGGGTATATCCTTGGTAAGAAGTCCCAATTAGACCTCAGACCATTTGGTGTAGGAGTTCCAACAGTGGGTCGTATGGTAATGCCTTGACCGCGTTTCGCACATAGGAAAGTAAGATGTCCCTGTTGGTAGCAAAGGTGTGACAACTGCAGTAAGTCAAGGAAGGTGCATGAGAGGTTCTAACACATGGAGGGTGAGGTGAGTGCGCCCCTTGGAAACCTGTAATAGTACGTGGCTTGGAAGCAAACACACGAGCGAAGATGCATAACAACATGGAAGGGAAGTTAACAAGAAATCCAAAGTGATGGTTAAACCAACAACACATTTCATAAAGATTCATACACACTTATACAGAATAGTCCATACATGCATGCATAAAAAAACAAATACATATATCATTTAGAGTAAACAAGATAGTTGGAATACAATACAACATATGCATGAAACATGCTAGCTTTGTTATATTAAGAAGTGTAAGTTCCAGTTATACTATACATCCATGTCCAACCACTAGTTCCAATAGCGGAATGTTACAACCACAACCGCCTGCTCCTCCAAAGAGATGTACTAGCTCTGCACAGTGGAGAAGGCAAGGCACACTACAATACTATCCAAGCTTTATCTAAGATAATATTATTTAAGCTTGGATGACCAAAAGCCTCTACAATGAGTTATGAGGGACTATTTATAGCAAAGGGTGGGATTTCCCTTGACATTCCCCTTTGTGACAGTTCATCTACCCTCGTGACTCTTCATCTACTCTATGAATATTACATCCAACTATCAACTCTTGAACTTACACTTGACAAGAAGTTACATTACAATGCACATGTGCCCATGTGAGACAAAATGGCTTGAGAAAGCCATGCAAGACATGACTGACACTCAGACCATTGTGGTGAGACCAACTCTTTGACATGCTTGTGATCGTCGAAGGTGGCGAGTTGATGCCAAGCTTGGTTGTCCATGATGGTGTTCATGCGCTCAATGGTGACATCTTGCTAAAGCGAACTCTTGCCTTCATTGCATCTGAATTCACAGATATGGCTCCTCTGTCCAACTCGTTTGATAGCATGCGCATGTTCATCCTGGTGCGACCGAACCGGAAACATGTTGATGCGTAGTGTCTACGCTTCTCTCCAAGCATGTGCTGGTAGTCGTGCACATCAACTTGTCGAAGTACATGTTCAGCTCCACTCGGACTTGTTTCTTGTCTTCGCCTTGGTGAGTTTTCCGAATGGGTGGGATCGCATGCATGCGCACAATGACATGCATCCTGCTGCATTTCCTTGCATGCAATCAACAAAACTGCTTACCTTCTCTGCTTCGTGCCAGCTGCTGGGATGGATCTATAACATGTATGGGTGCAGTTTCATTTGTGAATGCATGTTGTGCCCCTTGTTGTACCTGTTCCTGATGTAACTCATTCTCTCATCTATGTAGCTCCTGTTATTCCTTGAGTTGCTGCTTCAGCACATGCAACTCCTTCTCTATTCCGTTCTCTGCCTTCACGTGATCTTCATGTTGCGCCGTCACCTCATAGCCTGAGTCTCCAAAGTTGCTTTCATCACAAGTGGATCTGCTTGAGCTTGCAACTTTGTTCGACCTCTGTGTTGTCAATAACCTTCCTCTTGTGTTTGTTGCATCTGGTATGTTGCCTTCAGTTGGTGTCAATGGTGCTACTCGTTGTGATGTTGTTTCCATCATATCTTGATGTCCTTGTCTATGAACAACTTGATGTCTTTGTGGGTAGTCAAGTTCACAGACACTTGATTGAATGCATCCCAAAGTATGCTCTAAACGGTGTCTTTGAATCTGCTCTCCTGGAAATCATTGTACCTGTGCTGCTGAGAGGGAGATGAAAACTTGTGATACCTAGAGATATGGCAACACTCATGGCAAGAAATATGTCAGTCAAAAACCAAAACGAACTTGAGAACTGACTTGCAACATACTTGTGTGTGATCATGAAGGTTGCGCAATTTCTTCCTGGGGGTTCGTAGACTGACTGCCAAAACCACGTAAAGCACAGTTTGGGTTGTCAGGAGGCTGTGACTATTGGAACTGTGCAATGCACAATCCATCCTAGTCTGCTAAGGAATGAAATTGTGAAATGCACAATTTTAGTCAGCAGTGACATGCAACCAACAAACTGAATTACTTAGTTTCTGGGGCCAACAGGACACTACCTCCAAGAATTGTGTAATGTAAGCCTAGAGGTTAGTTCCTGGCTAGACTTGCACAATTTCTGGAGAGAAGGTAGAGCCTTCACTTCTGGAAGTGCGTAGTGCTAGTCGGGCAAGGCACGACCCGAGCTAAGGAAGCCTAGTCCAATCAACAGTGACTGAAAACATGAGAAGTATGAATGCATGGTGAGATGACTGAAAACAAGAGTGAATTATCATACATGCAATCAACAAGTGTAGGATTCAGGAAACAAGAAAGCATGCATGTGTGTAAAGCGAGTCACCGCAATGGCGACCGTGCGTGCAAAAACAATTTCATCCATGCGACGATAATTAGATGTTAACAAAAACTAAAATGGTGCTAGTACAAGCTAGAATGCATGTAAATGACAACAAGCGCTCACTGAAATCAAGTAGACAACACTCACACAACGCGAAATACAAAAAGTGACAAAAACTCAGTGCAAGTCATGAACAACAGGCTTACCCCAAGACAACTGAGTTGAATGTGTTAATGAATCCTAGATGCAATGTGGGATGTCAAAGCTGCAAGATTGATGCGAGGAAAGAGATTTGCAGCATCTAGTTCATTAGTTTTGATAAAATTGAAGAAGTGATGAGCATGCCATAAATTTAGGAAGAGAGACACTTGGTGGGAGGTTTCTGAAATGATCCTTTCATGCAACCTCTAGCTGTTAAAAGTAGATCCCTGAATCAAGGGATGCCTTTGCATGCTGCCTTGGGAGAAGAAGCCCATGCATGCAAATCAGTTTGTCTCGATCCCAGAGGGAACCGGTCAACTCAACTGCACATGCAACAGTCTGCTTAGCTGGGAGGAAAAAATGTGCATTTTTGGGAGGAAGTTGGGTTGGCTACCAAGAGGGATTGCATAATTTCTAGGTAGAGCAGCTGACTGCTGCCTAGAATTGTGCAATTTCTCAGCTGAGTAGTCCTACTGGGAGGAATTGCATAATTTTTCCAGTGGACAGTGACAGACAAATTTGCGCAATTCTGGAGCCCATCAGGCTTCCAAACAGAATTGTGTAATTTCTGGAGGGAAGGTTGGTTCCCCTCCAGAATTGCGGATTTTCTTGAGGGAGTTTCTCAACCTGCAGCTGGACCAAGTCTAGAGAAACAACCTGTGAGGGGGATGCAACAAGCTCTCATGGACAGGTTGTCATTCTGCAAGAAAATCATTGAAGCTTGAGTACTTGACAAGGCAAGACATGTTGTTGTGAAAGGTTGGTAGGGAGGCTCCAAAATGAAGCTAAGGCAAAATTTTGGAGGGTGGTTGTAGCTGCTACAACAAGTTATCCACTTTTTTGTCATGAACAACCATATTGAGCAACATCTCCATTTGACGATGTTGAGTGATAGAGTGAATAAAATAAGGCCTTCTTTTCCAAAACTTTCCTAGATCAAGAACCCATTAGCCAAGGCTACCACTGATTTCTGAATTCGAGAAATATTTGCTGTGCTCGAATTCCTTGGCTTCCAGATTTAGGATTTCCTTTCTAACATCAAGAGGTGCAACTTCGAAGTAAATGGAAACTGATTCTCACCCAAAAATATGTTTGTGTCTTGAGCTGAACACCCTAGTAGGTCCATCCCAATGGGTAGGTGATTTTTGGCGAGGAGCCATATATAATACTTGCAAGAAAAATGTACAACAACAAACACCAAGATATGAAGAAATACGCGATGACCATACCTCCAATGGTGTAGTCTCACTAGGGTTCTAATTTTTGATTTTACTATTATAGGAGGACGATAAAGACAATAGTGGAAATTGATACATGATGTGAACCCAAGGTAGTGATTGTCCAAACTACTCAAAGCCCCTATAGTTTTGAGAAGTCAGAGCCACTATATTTAACCTGACTACTTGTTGAAAAATGCAACAAGAAATTCTCAATTTGATTTTTCCTTCATTAAATTGATAAAATTCGAATTTCCACATCAAAAAACAACTTGGATGATGTTAACTTGTGTGACATGGCTTATGTCACCCACTTTACTCAGTAAATTCAAGTTGGAGGAGTTAGATTTCAGTTAAGCATATGTAATTGCTAATTTGTAGCAATCAAGGTCAATTATCTAATGTTGTTTTCAGTTAAACTAGTTCCAACTGTTATGGGAACTAGTGGAGGGTCAAATTATGTAGTGGGACTTTAGTCAAACTCGATGATAATCCATTTAACTGATCAATCAGCCCAAAATAGCTAGTGCATGTAGAGAATTCAAGTTCCCTGAGCTTGGTGGATATTCCAAGGTAGTGTAACATCAGTTGTAAACTAGTCTTGAGTGTAAAGGTGTTGCATGCAGTTAGATGATTAGCCTAAGGAATTGTGCAATCCAGTTTGGATAAATTCCTAAATAATAGGGGCCTAATTTCTCAAGGAACAATACAAGGAAATAAGAGCTCGAGCAGAGGTAGAAATTGACTAAGTCTAGGTTGGAGATTCTCAGTGAGTAGAGAGATAGGTTATGCACTTGCAGGTTATGATTAGTTGAGCAAAATAATTGTAATACATCTCTATTCTTATGATTTAATGCAATTAGGCATTGCAATTTTTATTAGATTTCTTTCCCTAGGAAAAATTCTTGTTGCATGTGTGTGATTTCTTATTGCGTGTTTGAGATTTTTATTTTAAATTGTGAATTAATGTCTGTAGAGTAATAGAGTAGGTTTGTGTTTTGTGATTTTGATTAAAACTTCATGAGCAGTTGAAAATCTACATCGTTATTTCTCCACTTTTTGAACTTAATATTGAGGGAGACTGTGATAAATTTCAAAACTAGATAGAAAAAGGTACCCAAATACTACACCCAACATATAAGAACTAGACAACAAAACGATATCCTGGTAGGGTCAAAGGACTAGAGTGACACAAAAGGCAGGATTGCGACCAATTCGAAGGACAGACTAGTCCCCGAGTTGTGCATAAAAAGTACAAAGAACATTGACTCTTGAGAGTAGGAGGAAAATGACTCTGGGTATTTCTCACCTCCTTACTACAAGTGACCAAAAGACACTATAGAAACCAATAAAAAGGAAAACAACAACACAACCCTCGTATGACCAAATGAGAAGGTATGAGTGGAGACTAACCTCCAAGCACATTGACCCACATAGCTTTTAACCACCATATGAAATGAGACACATGAGTCTCAAGGCTACACACAACCTCCCTCATGATGAAACTACCACCTTTCTACCACCTTGAGAGTAACATAGGGCATATATAAGGCATAACAGATGTGATAATGCAAGTACGATGAGTGTGGAAACCATTTAGCTTGCATGATAATGGCCAAGTGTATAGACTGAACCAGAGCTTGACCATCCCTAGGAATTTTCACATGATGAGCTCATAAATGGGCTTTCCCTTCCTATCAGATAATTCTCTATCTGTGTCCAATCCATCATTTGAGGAGCTATACATAATGAAGCAAACAAAATGAGTTACCTTACACTTGATCCCAGTTCGAATGAAAACACCATCTCCCATTTGCAAACATTTAATTTGAAGGCACCTGGGTAGGTGGCCCAAAGTACTTGAAGTGTGGAAGTGCCACGCTCTTGGCATGCGGGGAAAAGTGTAGAGCTTGACTCTAACACCAAGGCCATCGATATATTACCCATATAATAAATGAGCATGTAAGTAATAAACTTGATTGGAAAAATAAACTAATTGGATTGCATCATCCCCATATTTAGAATAACCATAACTTCACCTGCCATAAATTTGATAACGTACTGTCACCCCCATGGGGAATGTGGGACTTGGGAGCCAATTTATCTTGGTCTACCAAATACTTTATTTGTTGGAGTTCACCTCTATGTTCCATCTATCACCATAATTTTTCAATAGAATTGTGTTTGTCAAAACTACCCTAGTTCACTAAATAGTTCGCAACCTTATTTCCTTCCCTTCGCATTTGGATGGGAACTACGTAGTAAAAATTTATAAGCAGATCACTTATATTTCTAACCATTTCCTTTAAGTTCCAATTATTCAGGACTTTATATGTTGTATGACCAATCAAAAATTTACTTATACATGAGATTATTATTTGAGAATCCCCATGAATCTGGAGTAATGTGTAGCCTTGTTGAGAACCTATTTAGAGTCCTCTTTCAAGTGCCATAAATTATGCAAAGTTATTTGTGTTCATCCCACAAAAGGAAGAAGAAACATGCAAAGGATTGGAGTTCTCATCCATAGAGATCCCTCTAAATCCCTCCTCACATGGATTTCCCTTTGATGCTTAGTCAAAACTTAAGATAATGAAATCGTTTGGATGCGGGACGAACAAAAACCCACTAGAGAGTCCTCTCCCTATAACCCGAGAAGATTCAGTGACTATCCCAATAGTTTGGATACCTTGTCCCTTCAAAATAAGCAAATCAACCTCGTCAGGTTGAGACCCCTCCATAGGTGAAGGGGTCGCCAACATGGTTTCTCTAATGTTCTAGAGAATAATCTCTTTTATGGTTACCATAGATCTCTGTCTTCCTTAAAAAACTCTCAGGTTTCTTTCCTTCCAAAGATTCCATAACGTGAAACCTAGGGTAAGGTGCCAAGCTCTTGAGACCATCGGGTGTTGAAACATTCACCCAAGCTAATCTTCTAACCAGTGTTGAATTCATGAAGTAGTTGGGAGAGCACACCTAAAAATTTGTTGTACAAAATCCCATAGTTTCTAAGTAAAAGGACACATAAGTAAGAGGTGTTATGCAAACATATTGATGGCTCCTCAAAGCCTTTCCTTCAAAATTGATCCCATGTTAGCAAATGCCCGCAAACGATCAACCATATGAAGGTCATGATTTTTGGATAATGATAACCTTTCCATAGGTGTTTCCATAGTTTTGACTCCTCGTGCAAGGAAGGATCTACTATTAAGGAATAAGCTTCTTTAGCATAAAGGTGCCCAATGACTATCTCCCCCACCTAAGTATATTCAGATTATATAAAACACAAATCAGTTTATTTTATAGGGTTTGATGGTATTCCTCCCACTATTGACAATCCCTTGATTCTTCTTGTGGATGTTCCCAATCATTCTTTGTTTTCCATTGTCTTCAACATTGGTTTTTCTCTATTCTTTTCCAGAAAAATAAACCTTTCCAGTTCCTTCAGATTGTGTGTGAATCTTTATAGGTAAGAGCTTGTCATTCTCTTGCATCAATGGATATTGTTGCCAATATTCCTCCCAGAAATTTGTTTTCCTTCCTTTTCTGATCTCCCAAAATGCATGTTGTTTTACGATTTCCTTAGTCTCAAAAGCCCAATTCCATACCCTCGAACCTTTGATCTCTCCTTTAAATCACAACCTCTCATCCTAAGTGCTTAGGTACAAATATTTTCAAGACCATATTTATTTCCAAACTTGGGGACCACCTTGAACCAACTAGAGCCACCATAACTTCATTGCATATGCTTTATTGATTAGTAGAGGATCACGAAGACCTAAACCACCCTTCATATTTGGGTTAGTCAATTTATTCCATCCTACCAAAGCCCACTTGCGTGTTTTGGTCGATGCCTTCCATAGGAAATTACTCCAAATTGTTCTTATATGATTATAAACTGTGACAGGAATTGGCATTATAGATAGTTGATAATTCAGTAGTGCTTATAATACTACTTTTTTCATAGCTATGCGACTTAGGAAGTCTAACATCCTAAGTTCCCAATTGTTTATTTTTCGGTGAGTCTTTTCTAGTAGCTCTTTCCATGTAGAGAGCCTATTATAAAATAGCACAAGTGGTATTCCTAAATATTTGGAGGGCATATGACCTTTGTTTAACCCTAGAGAGTGACTTAACCTGAGTCGTATCATCTCTAGATAATTAAAGAAAAATATGTGTTTTATCATTATTAACTATCGTACCTGAAGCTTCCATAAAAAATTGCAGTAGTCTACTTATTCTCTTTTCTTATTTGGAGGTAGGAAATTCAAATAATATAACATCATCAACAAAATAATTGTGAGAAATTGGAAGATCAACCCCATACAAGAGAAGCCCATAAATAAATCCTGATTTGCTAGCTTTTTGGGACATTCGACCAAGTCCTTCCATAGCTAGGATGAAAATAATGGTGACAAAGGATCACCTTGTCTTAATACCCTTGTTGGATAGAAGGTTTACGAGTGGGATCCATTAATCAGGATAGAAAGGAAGACTGATGATATAAGGGACAACACCCATTATATCCAATGTTCATAAAATTCATAAGCCCTTAAAATATGGACTAAATATGTCCAACTAAGTCGATCATAATCTTTAGACAGGTCCAATTTTATGATGATCATACCTAGATGTTTTGATACCCTCAGGGAATGTATAATCTCCTGCACCACAATGACACCATCTGCAATCTGGGTTCCTTCTATGAAGCTTGATTGAGTTTGAGATATGAGGAGAGGAAGCAGAGGTTTCAATCTGTTAAAAATGATAGATGAGATAATTTTGTAGGTCACATTGCAAATAGAAATGGGTTGGAAGCCTTCCGGTCTCTTTGAACATCCTTCCTTTGGAACTAAACTAAGGAAAATTTCATTTAGGGTTGGATACAATGATCCATTTTTTCTTGATTCCTCTTCAAATTCATGGATTTCCTTACCTAAGAAACCCCAACATGCCTGAAATAAATCTGTTGTAAATCCATCCGGGCTAGGGGATTTATTCTTGGGCATGTTCATTACCACCATTTCAAGCTTAGGTAAGTAAATTGGTATATTGTGCTCCTTGTTGATCATCTGTGGAATATTTTGGAGTAATACCTTTATGGTTGATTTTCGGTCCAATCAGTTCTCAGTTAATAGATCATGGAAATGATGTACCAATTCTCTTTCTATTTCTAGTATTGTAGTTTCCTTTCCCCTTCCTACCCTATTAGAGAAAAAAATTGGTTTTGATGTCTCCTTTGAATCAAAGCATTACGAAATAATTTAGAATTTCTATCGCCTTGCTTGAGACATTTTATCCTTGAATTTTGTTTCCATAGTATTTCTTCTTACCACATTCTATTTTCTAGCTTTTGAAGAGTGTCTACCTCTAAAGTAACCAACTCCTATGATTTTCCTTCAAGGATAATTTGTTGTTGTATACTACTCCTTTGCCTCTCCAACTCCTTTTTATCTTCAAAGATGTTTCCAAAGGAATGCTTATTCTAATGTTTGATCTTTTCTTTCAAAGCTTTTAGTTTGAATTCAAACGTATGCATGTTATTTATGACTTGAGTTTTCAATTCCATCCACCATTTTCTTAACAAGTCCACAAAGGTTATGTCCTGGAGCCAAAAATTTTCAAAACAAAATGGATTATTTGATGGAGCTTCTTTCAAATCTATTTCTAGGTGGATAGGCTAGTGATATGATCCCATATATGGTAAAATTGATGCTTCTACGGATATGTCCCTTTTCATAACTTCTTCAGTTAGAAGAAATCAATCTAGCCAACATGCTATCTGGTTATTACCTCCTCTATGATTATTCTAAGTATAAAGTTCATTGTTTGTTTGAGTATCTACTAGATGAAAATTCTCAATGTACTCATTAAATTCATATGAGATTTGATCCAATCTATGGAATCCTCGTTTTTTCTCCTCTAATGGTCTAATGATATTTAAATCCCCTCCCACCACACATATGGAATTTCCTATTAGTTTTTTATATCCTGTAGTTGTTGCAAAAATGTTTGCCTATCCCTAACACCAATAGGACTGTAGACCACCGATATAAAGACAATATATTTTGATCCTATATGTTTGAAGCTGCCTATTAGACTGTTCTTCGTGGCCCACCACTCATTAAAATCAATCTCTCTTAGATTACACCACACATCTAGACCACCAGCGCTACGCCTTGCATCTAGTGCCACTGTTTCGTAGCCTTTCTAACAATTTCCTGCAATTTTGATAATTTTGTCCCTTGTTAATTTAGTTTCCTGTAATATGAGAATGTTGGAAACCCTTGAGCACTACAGAGAAGGGGAGTGAATCAGTAGTGTGATCTATATATCAATTTTTTTCCTTTTATTACTTCATCTTAATCACACATATGTTAGCAACAATTAATTAAACATGTGCATCACAAAAGCATAACTAAAAACCATAAGCAACTAAAAAACAATAAAAATGCACATCACATCAATCATACATGATACATAAGATTTGTGGTGGAAACCCTTCGGGGAGAAAAACCACCGTAGTTGTTGTTTCTCTGCTCTGAATTTCTATTATGTTAAGCAATGATATTTTACATAGTTGGTTTACTACCATCAGCATGGAGACTCAACCTCATATACAAAATTCAAACACTGATCATCTAAGAGACTCAATACTATTGATCAGGTCAAAAGACTCTGTTATCTACGGATCTCTCTAGACTACCATCCTCTGAAGGTCGCCATGATTAGCTGATCCTCGCAAAACTACCAATGGACTATCCAACCACCATTCGATTGAGAAACTTCCTCCTTTCACTGAAGCTTCACCATCACTACTCCTATCTCATGAAGTCATTACTCCTCTCCACTATGTAGACCTCCTTTCATGTATTTTCAAACTGGATCCCAAGAAACTATGCTTAACAAGGAATCAACTCTGCATACATTCTCTTAGCAACAATATCTCATCATCAAATAAAAGATAAACAAGTAAAACAATGGCCACATAAAAAATGAATACAATCAAATCCTCACAACAATAAAATGTTGCATAATACAAATAACATCATAAGACACATGGCTATGTGATACATGCATCAACAACTCCTGCAAAAAAAGTGTAAGAGGATCACCAAGATATACTCAACCGACATACAAAAACTCTTCCTCAAACAATCTCTACTCCAACAACATCAAATATGATCTACTCCAAATCATGCTTCATATATGCACATTATTCATTCATTAACGTTCATATACTGAAGCATACACACTCTCCACTAGGTTTGAAGCATACACAACTTCTCTACAACTTTCTCACTCACATATATCCATCATCAATCAATCCTTATCTCCAAGATCAAGTATATAAAACATGTAGGGAGAAATTGAGCTTGGGGATAGGATCAAAGGTGCACAAATTGGACCAAATAAATCCACAATGATCACTACTAGTGCACTAAATGCATTCACATCATGAGCATACCTTTTCTAACCATTTCCTACCTTTTTCACTCTTTCTAGAAGTCTCTGGGAATTTCCAATTTACTTTTATTTTGAACTGTGTGAGAAATGCGAAGGAAATCTCATGAAATCCCATAGTTTCTCCCTTGACATTGTCTGAAATCCACTACAACTATAACCACTTCCTTGAGTTGGTCCCCACGTGACTTGTTATACAAAATCTACGACTACAAACATAAGTGTCTTCCCTAGGCCTGGAGGGCTGACCTAGAAAAACAAAAATCAAAGGGAACAATCTCTTCCTTAAAGTAATTTAATGATGGGATGAGGCCTACCTAGAATCTGTCACAAGCTTCACTCCTTTCTCATCTTGTACGCTCCAATCCTAGCTTCGATTACTATAATTAGAACCTGCACAATCAAACAAGACAAGCCAAAGATCTACGACATATTTGCAACATAATTCAATCACTTCATTCAATAGATCAACATGGTATTGAAATACATGAAATCATAACATCATATATAGGAAAAAAATTTACTCTTTGTATTAATAGAAATGGAGAGAGTTACAACAAAAAATAAGAGTTGATCTTGTAGAAGAGCTCCCCAAGTTGACTTGTCCTTTCCTTGCCACAAAGTATGCCTCTATGTCACCCTAATGCATGGAATAATGACTCTCAAAGCAAAAACATGAGGGTAGAATCAATATCGAAAATCCAACCCCTTGCCCATGGATGGTTGTAAATATATAGATGTGGGAGGTAGTTCATGAATTCTTATCCATTTACCAAACTAGGCTTGAGATCCAAAGGTGATGGGAGGATGAGCTAAACGGATAAGATGGTGATTTATCCAAGGTGGAAGCAGATAGGATTCGAATGTTTATCTAAGGTAAATGGATGAAATAATCTTAAGAAGCTTCTGGAAGAGAAAGCTTTAGGATTCTTTTTATTTTTCCTGAATTTCTAGAGTCAACGCACCCCCAAGGCTGAGCAACCTATTGGTGATTAGCGTGGGTGCATAGAGGGTCAACCTAGTAGTCAAAGATGGTCCCAAAAGGGCCAGGGTGCACTTGGCCTTAAAAGCTTGGGAATTCAGTAGTTAGGAGAAGAAGCTCAACATTTTAGCAGAGTCATTATTAGGGACTTTTGTAGGGATGATGACATTATGTTAAATGATATGACTATGTTTGAAGGCCTATTGACTAGATGCGACAAAATGGCCTATAACATATTTCCCCTTACAACACAAAGTCAGAAATGGAAACGAATGACTGAAGTGCTTTACCTTGTGACAAGTCAGGATAAAGAACAACTGGCGAGAGCATAATCTATTACAATACATTTACATCATGATATATTTGCTGAGGGATGCATACCCATGCTCAACAGATAAGCTAATATTACATGTACAATGACCAAAAGCCATGTACATGGATGACTATGGTGGACCCATGACTAGGCGACTGTCTATATGATCATAGCCATCATGCATCGTGATATTGTATTTTTCCTAAAATCAGAACGCAGATGGATGAAACTGGATTTTGGGTCTTTTATATTGTTCACGTGACCGTCCAATGTATGAGTCTAACCATGCGAATTAATGAGATGAAGTCAAACATGGTAGACACCATCTGATTACCGACCAATGATGTAATTCGTTAACATATGCAATAGAAACCACCGATGATTTTAATGGATCTGAAGGTACTCTATTACAATCCATGGTGTGAATGAATGAGTTGATGTCGAAAACCACACAGAATATTTTGGTCGAAGGACAATGATGTAAACCTATCGTTGAGAGAAAGGAAACTTGCCATTGATGTATGCAAGCACCAAGGTACCAAAGGGTGTTTCTAAGTCAACTTCCTGGATAATGAGTTGATGTCGACAGGAAGAGACCCATCACAGGAGGGCCTTGATGTATCCCCCATCAACAAAAAAAAATGAGTATGATGATTTGAGAAAAGATGATCAAAATGACGTTGATATGAAACTGGATTAGGAAAGGTAAACATGGAATGAAGGCTTAAGAGTATTGTAGTAGATATCAACCGAATGACTTGTCTTGAACACAATGGAAACACTGAAGTGGAGTTGGCAACATTGACCAAAAACCAAAATGGATGCTTTGAAAAGGTATGATAAACCAAAAGACAAGCAGATTTCCCAACCCAATAGCCATGAAGATGAAGTGGAAGAGTGTCGTGTTCAAGAGCGACTAGCTGCCATTAATAAATGGAGTATCCCATTTTCCCAATTTTCCCAACCATTACTGGTTAGTACCTCTTTATTTTTGACAAGATTGAGGAGGATAACATATGCTTGATTTGTAAGTTCATCCTTTGGATGAATCCCTCTGAGAATATTTAATGAACCCATAGAAGGAGTGGTTTAGTCCTGTCATGATTGATGAGTCCATCGTTGTTTGACGTTTTTACAAGTCCAAAAAAGGTGAAAACTCAGCATATTTTTCATGTTTAGAGAGTTTGAAAAAGATACGAAAAAGAAAACTCCAAAGGTTCCTTTTCGTAGATAGTCTCCTAAGTCTAAAAAGGTAGAAAATAATATGTAGGAGAACCTCTTAGCTATGTTCTACTAAGGTATTCATTTTTCGTAAGTAGTCTATCTCAGTCCAGAAAAGGGTTAAACTTATACCGGTTAGATGCCTTTTCATTTACTTTAACAAGTTCTAAAAGACAAGTGATCGAAAATCTTTTCATATTTTGGGAGTCTGAAAAGCGTTGAAAGAGGGCTCCAGGGGGTTCCTTTTTCGTAATTTTACAAAGCTCGAAAAAGTGATAAAAATTTACTCTCGGTCAAAATGATCTTATTCTAGTCAAAACATGGCATAGTCTATTAAATATTTTTCGACCTGCTTAAAACACCATCAAATGGATTAAAAATACATGTTTCATGATAAAAATGATCTGTAACTAGGTCAAAACATTAAATAAGAATAAAATATTGGGAAAATGACCATAAATATCTAAAATAACAATTCATTTTTACCATTTCACATTCACCATTTGACATTGGATCTCTAAGTTCCTTTCACCCTTGATCTTCTGCAGTTGATTTTGGTCAATTTGGAGGATCTTTTTAGGGTGCCATTTTGCAGTTTCATGCACATTTTTTAGGTTTTTGGTGGCCCTAGGACACAAATATTGCGCCCCTAGATTAGGGCACCCCTAGAAGGTCGAAAGGTGAATTTCTACTAGAGACTTAACACTTGAGGGGGTGTTGCAATGCACTGTCCTCCTTTAGGGAAGTGCATTAGGCACAAAACCCAAATTTGTACCACTAATTTCTCTCAAACATTGTCATGTTTTTGCATGAAAATGATCCTAATGAGTCTCTTTGTGATGTTTTAGGACTTCATTACTACAAAATGTCTCTGATATGGTGGGAAAAAGAACATGGAGAACAAGATATGAATGCATCAAATGATCTTGCTACCATCCAGGCACTAATAAATTGTGCATTGCTAAATTCTTTAGGCTTCTTGGAATGAGGCAATAGATGGAATCATTTGAATATCTTATTCATGCATGGGATGTTCAAGCATAGGAATTCAGGCTAGTAGTACATCTTCTTGAGATAAAGGTACAAGAAGACATATATTTCTTGAAAGGATTATCTAGACGAGGTGCCCCCATCTCTTTCACAGGTGTTATAGACATTTTTGGGTACTACAACCGCAATCATAAATGTCCATAAAATAAGGGCTCCTAAGTCCCTAAAGGTGTTGTTCCAACCCCTAAAAGAACAAGGTCAACTGATTACATCATCTCCCAGAAGTTCTCCATGAAAAACTACTCAGAACTGGTCAAAATTGGATCATTTCACTTGCTCCATGGCCAGGGTGCGATGCATCTCACCTTGTACACACGGGAAGTGCGTTGCATTTCAAAAATCCCTTCTATGGGGTGCGATGGACGAGAAAAGACAAGTGGCGGAGACAGTTTGCGAGGTGGATGATCATGGAATCTTCCAGAAACTTCTCCTGTGACACTTGCCTCTCAGAATCGCCCAAGTATGAGTAAGAGATCAATGAGATATCCAAGTGAAATCAAGAACTATCAGAGAGAAGACACTAATCAAAAACCCAGAGCTAACTCGCACCTCTGCAAATATCTATATATAGATCTCTCATCCCAGAGATCCGGAGGTTGGAGGCTGGAATTTTGCATCTTGTAAGGAATTGCTGTTGGTTTCTTGAGGTAACATCATAGTGTTGGGTGATCTAAGCTTTTCATGAGGTGAAGAAGGGATTACTTGCTGAGAGGATGATGCTAGGTCAGAACAATTGGTTGTAATTCTCTTGGCTCTTTCTTGATTATAAATAAAACTATTCTAGTTTTCCTCCATACACTTGTGTGATTGATGTTTTATTCATTTGTGTGGTTAATATACATATGATCCTATATTGCTTATGATAATAGATCCATGTTCTCGTATAGTGTTATGCTGCTTTGATTCTACAGGTACTCTATGAAGCTGGATATAAAAGAAAGCAAGTAGCAAAGGACTATCAGAAGAGAGAGGAATCAAACAAAGAACCAAGAGAAAGACAGAGGTTGGTCTCTTTTATTCTTCTCTCATCTATCTTTCATAAAGGAAAACGGAAGTAGTTTTACTTTGTTTGTTTCTAAGGTAGCTACCAGCCTTAGTTGGATTAGTAGTTCTGCATAGACACTATTCTCGGTAACAATAGGCACAAGAAAGGGAGGAGAAACAGTCAAGGATTATATCATCACTCATTGTGGACCTCGTTCCCAACTGACCAAGGATGGGAAAATCAACATAAAAGACATGGTATGACTGCCTCTATGAATGATCCTGTTCATTATTGCTATATTAGCAGGTAGCTCTACACTGCATGTGGCCCATAAGTCATACATGAATTATGCTCTAGAATGTATATAGCCAACCATATTCAACTAGAGCAAGGAAGTTTTGGTCAACATGAAAGAACATCTGACTAAAGAAAAATATGGGAGACTAAAGAACTTTGGCTATGGAGAAATATTGCTCCCCTTTTCTCTAGAGAGGATTCCATTGTTATGGCCTCAACTCATCTCACTCAAGCCCATTGATGTGAGAGTTCCATAAATGAGGAGGTGGATAGATCTCATGTCTCGCCATGCAGGTCCATCATCCATGAACTTCACACCGATTTTCTTCAGATGGTTGTGCATGCAGTTTATCATGGTGGATGATTATCCATATGAAAGGGTGGATTTCCACGAAGACCCAGAGCTTGCACTTCCTAAGGGAGAGCAATGGGGGGCTATAGCAAAGATATTTTGACCATTTTTTATTTTAAGTTTTACATTTTTTTTTATTTTTTTTTTTGTGTTTTTTGACATTTCCAAGACTAAACCATCAATTTTCACATGCAGATGTTGGACCCATTTGACCTGCGGGTATGTCATATCTCCAAAAAGTGGAAGACCCATAGACTATAGTCAACACCAACACCAATACAGGTTTCTGCAATAGGACAAGAAATACTACAAGATCTCAACATAGCAGAGACCCTCACAGAGCTAGAGCATCATATGGAGCGGTTGACACATGGTATAGCTAAGACCATGGTTGACCAACTTCCTATGTGATTATAACAACATAAAATTCGAGTGCTAGGGTGTATCGGTCAATGACTGTTCAAGATAGCTCGTGCGGTGGTATGTTATCATGAACACTATGATTAGTCTACTAGGACGCATACTGCGATATTTGCATGTATACTTTTGGATATGATATGTCGTGTGGCCATGTGTCTCATGCACAAATTTTTTAAAATCAAATATCATATACATATCTATCTTTATTATTTCCTATGTTCCTATTATCACTTTCAACTGATGCGATGTGTATTGAAATTATTTACATGTGTCGCAAATGTCTATCTAAAACATGATTAGCTAGTGCATCTACTAATGTATTTAGATATCTAGAAATGTGTTGATATTGGATATAATCGAAGTGTCTTTCTAGAAGGAAAATCCTTAAGAACATGTGAAGCATAATTGGATTTCCGACTGAGTAGACATTAGTCAATTGTAGTACTACAAGTTGTGAGTCCAATCTGATGATTATACGGTGGATGCCATTTGAAATAACATCAGATAGTAGTTTGATCACTGCATTATAATCAACGATGTTATTGGTAGAGTGACTTAGACATATACCTTGTAGACTCACTAACTCACCATTTGGAGCGAATATGGCCCACACTGCAGAAGACAGGTTCTGAGTACTACAGCTAGCACCATTAACATAACCAACAAATGATTCCAAGGATGTTGACATCTACAAACCAAATGTAAATGAGATAAACAAAATCTGAAGGAAATTCTGAAGGGGCACACTGCAAACACACTAAGCACACCTATATAGAACATGTACACAGTGTACTATGAAAAATCAAGCATAGTATTTTTTAAGGTACACTCATTTCTAGGTTACGCCAGTGGAACTCCATCAAAATCTACTAGCTCATAGGCCCCTTTTGCAAGAACATGTTTGAAAATATATGGACCTAGCCACATTACCTCAAATTTCCTAAACCTAATTTTTCAGACTCCTGGTCATAAAGCAAAACAAGGTCTCCTTTTGAGAAGATGCGAGACTTAACACTCTTTTCATACTATGCCTTGATATGTCTCTTATGAGCTTCATTAGCTAAAGCAGCATCACACCATGTCTCATCTAAGCACGTGAGATGCAAAAGAATTTCCTCTTTTGTAGAAGTGACAGGAATAAGTTATATAGCTAGTTTCAATTATGGAATCTCACATTCTATCGGAAGGATATATTCCATACCATAAACTAACTAAAACAGTGTAAATCTGGTAGTAGTCCTAATGGAGGTTTGGTATGACCACAAGGCATTGCAAAGAATAAAATTCAAATCTAATTTATGGACCCCTATTATGCGTTGAAGCATATTTTTAAGAACCTTATTGATAGCCTCAACTTGTCCATTCACCTGTGGATAATAGGGAGTGGAAATTTCATTGGAAAGTCCCAGCTTGGAAGTTAGTTCAATCATCATATGATTCTAGAAATTCTTCTCATGATCCGTAACTATGGTTTGTGGAACACCGAACTGTGCGATGACATGGTTGATAAATAAATAGGTAGTTGTTTCATCGGTATTTTTAAATGTAGGCATCGCCTCAGCCCATTTGTTAAAGTAATCAACCGCTACAATGATATGGCCATGCCCCCAGATCGAGTGAGGGTTACATGTCATGAAATCAATACTCCATTTCAAAAAAGGACCTACAAAAATAACGTGATGGATAGATGTAGGTGGATCAAAAGTCTTACGATAAAAAATTTGGCATGAATGACACTTTTTGACGACGAGTATACAATTGCGAAAAATGGTAAGCCAAAAGTAACACAATATATTCTGTGTTGTAGTATAACTAGATAAATCACTGCCACATGCCCTAGAGTGGCATTCATTAAGGACTTTATCAACCTCCTCATGGGTGAGGCACCTTCATAAAATTGTATTGATACCACGACAATAGAGTGTGTTGCCAATGATTATATAATATTTGGCTCGATTCCAAATACGTCACTGCTCGAAGTGAAAGGCATTAGACCATAAAGTCTGGATTTGGAGATACACAAGGATATATCCATACCAAGGGTCATATGATGAAATCAAAAACAATGAATCATCTGGGATTGAATTTTCAGATGTGGATTTAGAACCACTCGTGGAAAGGTCACATATTAGCTCAGAGAAAACTAAGGATTTCTTTGACTTGGATTTGATGAATTCTAGGCCAAACTTGTACGATGATGATCAATTTGGAGTACTTTCCCCCAACAATTGACATGACAAAATGTATGTCATAGGGTTGCAATCTGAAATGACCATCGTTTTACGGAGCAATATATAATGGCAAAATCTTTTGGCATCTTGAATAGTTGCCAAAGATAACTTCTCAACATGAGTGTACTTGATTTCAATATCATTGAGATTCAAACTCAAGTAGTAAATTGGATGTTTAGTCCCTACATCATCCTCTTGGATCAATACCATTGCAATGGTAGTATTAGTGCAGCGACAAGATACCAGAAATAATCGCGTTGGTAATCCGAGGGATATAACATAGATGCTCGAATCAGTACATCTTTCAAGGCATTGAATTTCATTTGAGTAGCATCGTCCCAATGGAAGGGAACCCATTTCTTTAAAAAGCAAGTGAATCCTTTGGTCAACTTGACGTAGTTAGGGACAAACCTTTGTAGAAAGTTAGCCTTCCCTTGGAGTTGAAGGAGGGAAGAAGGTGCATGCAGATCTATGATTGCCTGAACTTTCAAAGGATCGTTAAGAATTTCATGTTTTGAGACCACAAAACTGTGAAGTCAGCCAGAGCTAACGCAAAAGACACATTTATGACGATTTAATCGAATATTGTAATTCCTACATCGTAATAAAATGGCTCTAAGATGCATCAGGTGATCAAGCCGATGTTTTGAGTGAGCAGGGATATCGTCCAAATAAGTTTGCATGATGTTATTGATATCATGGAATGAGTAATTCATCACCCTATGAAATGCAACCCCAACATTATTCAACCCGAAAGGGAGTTTCTGGTATGCAAATGTACCCCAGGGACAAATAAATGCAGTTTTAGGTTGATCCGCTGGGAGAATGTTGATATGATTATAGCTGGAAAATCCATCCATGAATGAATAGATTTCACAACTAGCACAATCATCAAAAATATGGTCAATGAACGGGGTGGGATAATTATCCTTTGGAAAAGCATGATTTATGTCCCGATAATTGACACATACACGAATTGTTCCTTGTTTCTTCATGACATGAATAATATTTGACACCTAATCATTCAAAGGAACTAGATAGATGAAACCATCACATAGAACTTTTTTAACCTTAGATTTAATCGCGATAGCCTTCTTGGGACAGACCAGATAGAGGAGCTACTGAACTAGTTTAGCATCACAATATGTTTTTATTTCGTGAACCACAATTTTTGGATTGATCCTTGGCATTTCCTCGTAAGACTAGGCAAAGACATCTAAAAAATCCTAAAATAGAGCTTTATAAGTCTTAATCTCATTGGGATAGCAAGTCGCATCAATATGTAAATTATCGACTATGTCAGGTTTAATCGAGATATTAAGAGGGATGGTCTCTTCAATATTCGATAGGTTCTTCTCTGAATCAACTTCATCAATGGAAATAGAATTAGTAGAGAGCTCAATGATATTGGTTTGATAAAGGTCATAAGGATCATCATTGATGGGATATGACAAGTAGGAACAATGGTGATGATCATCCCAAGGTGCATAATCTGGCATCATGATTTCCATGATGCTCTCATTGGTAGGGAATTCACGAGAGAAAGGATCAAAATATGTGCCATAATCCAATGAGTGATTGACCCAATTGATCGAAGAGACTAAATCAGAATGATTTACACAAGATAAATGAATGGCTTCATAATCAAGCTTGATGGGGCTAAGAGGCATACGGTCACCAAAACTATTGATGTTAGTTTCGTCTGGTACTATCCAAGGATCAGTTGGAATAGTAGAAGAGGATATCATATTGATATAGGCAACCGAAGAGGAGCTATCAGGAAGTGAAGGAGGAGGAAGCAAAAAGGTTCCCATAAGAGAGGAATCCTTAAGCAATCTAACCCCAACATGTTGGTATGGGTGTATAGTTTCCCTTACGAGAGGGACACTTCCAGTAATAGGAGAATTGGAGGTGAAAAATATAAGTTGATCGATGGCTACTATGCCTCACTTATGAATAAAGGTGATCATTCGAAAATAAGTTGAAATGACAGCAGCCATGAAGTAGACCCAGGTGTGACCCAATAGAAGATTATAATCTAGTGGTCCATAAATAACTTCGACTTCTATGGATACAAATTTACCTCCCAATTCTACTTGTAAGGAATTCAAAATCCCACAAGGTTTATATGTTCTTCCATCAAAATATTTCAAGGTGGTGGGTGATTAACTCAATTGAGGAGAACCAATTTCCTTCTAGCAAGACAAAGACATGATGCAAGTTGAGGCTCCATCATACATGATAGATGATGATTTTTCTTACCACGAATGACAACCTAGATCATAAATGTTAATTGAGTTGGAAGTCTAGGTGTATAGTTCTCATGATTGAAAACAACTATGTTGGAATCTAAAGGATCGGTGCACCCAATCGTGGAAAGAAAAGTCTTTTTCTAGGACGAACAATTTTGCAACACCTTGAGAGTAGACATAGCTAATGGATACTGAGACAAGTCCTCAACTACACTATTGTCCTGAGAATCTCTCGCACAAGGGTTTAAAGCACACTTATGGGTAATGCACTTTGGAGGCTTAATAATCAATTATGTGGGCATCGTAAGAGGAGCAGGATCTGGTGGAGATGCAGCTGAATTGGTAGGTTGATCAGTATGTTGACCATTCGAGGGAATTTCATTACCATAGTATTTATTACGGGTAGCTACCATTACATCAAATTTTTATTTAGTGGAAGAGAGAATCAAAACTGAGTTAGAGGAAGTAGGGTCCTGAGCAACCAAATGAGTCTCCTAATTTGGAAATGGATCTATCAACATGGCAGGTGAAGTGGATGACTTCATAAATTGGTTCAATTTTTCTCAGTGAGGACAGTAAGGAGTGCATTGTTCCTCATTACAAATCATGCATGGGTAACAAGGTTTCTATTTCTCATAAGAAGATTGATTGTTTTTTTTATCCTACATAGGAGAATCTTTCTTCTTCTTGCCTTTTCCTTTCTTCTTAATTCCTAGTTTTTTTAGATTTACCTCTATCAGAATGAATGATATTGATCTCAGAAGTAGAAGCCTCAAGAGGATTGGATGGAGGGATTTGGGTAGTTACGATAAGAGTAATACTAGATGGTTACTTACCGACTATAATCTGGTAGAACCAATCATGCCATAAGCAACATGAGATTCTTTACCAGGAGCTTAAGGAACAATATTTGAAGGTCATGAAGCATATGGTATCTTATCATAAAGCATGCTAGATTGGGTATAAATTAGATCCAAGTACTAGGCACAAGAAATTAATTTCTTTTCGGTTACAACTCCAACCTCAACTACATCTTCTGTTATAGGAGCCAACAAAGACTTAGTAAACCATTCTGCTAATAATTTATCCAGAACATATGTCTTAACCAATTGACAGTGATGTATCCACTCATGAATATGATCAGAGATGTGAGTGGAATAAGATTGTTTGAATTTGTTCAGAATTTCCATTCAAATTTCATATCTAATGGGAAACTGGAAATGTCTGAGGAAGGTGGTAGCCAAGGCTCTAAAATTCTTAAAATAATCTCTCGGCAATTCAATACACCATATAGCTTATGTACCAGTAAGAGTACGCTAGAAAATATGTAATCGAATTGAATCATCATTAAGGGATTCAGATGAACACCATAGATGATAAGTCATGACATCCATCGATGGGTATTCTCCAAGATTCCCACTAAATTTTGGGATATCAGAAGGCAATTTCGTAGGAATAATCGGCCACCAAGGTGAATGAGCAATAGGATTGTTGGTGAGCCGAGTCAAATCGAGCAATTTGAGAGTTGCCACAAATAACAACTATCTTTTAAAATCTAGTGGAGGATAACCTGGATAAGATGGAATAGCTTAAGCAATAGGTATATGTGCTCCATGATAGGGAGGGTTCTAATAAAGAGGATTATGATAACTAGCATACACATAACCTTGTTTTCCAGTTCTAGGATAACCTTACAAATGTTGGAGAGGTTGGGCTTGGACTTGTTCGCCCTGATAGGGAACTTGGGGGATACCTTGTTAAGGTTGATACTGTTGTCTTGTGGGATTTTACATCATCCCAACATCAGGTGGATTTGGTGGATGTTGTGCCATACTATGAATAATCTGTCCTACTAGAATTTGAGGATCGCCTTGTCCAAGCAGTTGATACTATAAGGTACCTTGTAAAGGCTGAGTAAGCAGGACCTGGGGGGTACCAAATACCAACGGAATATACTGAGTCATAGTTACAGCCTTAAAGTTTGGTTTACATGAATTTGAGCTTGTATAGGTATAGATCAATAAGTAGGAATCTAAAATGTGGATGACATAGGTTGAGAATTAAAAAATGGATCCACAATTGAACCACCTTGTATGGGAAAAGTAGTTTTCCAAAAATTAACAGCCATTCCAAGATAAGGAGGATTTATATAAGGTTGAGCACCAATCTAAGGTATGCCAAAAATAGGTTCCCCCCTGCTAAAGGAGGAGGGGATGATAGAGGAAAATGCCCCCCTTTTCAGAGGGTACCCATCATTAGGAGAGTTAAGCTTTTGAAGGTAACCAAGCCCACTAACATAAGCGCCAATCTGTTGTTAAATTGTAGGTGTAGGTGGAGGAGAAGGAGTATGTTGTATAGTTCTCATTAACGAAGTGCCAGATGGAATTCCAGAAATATGTAACAAGGGAGAGGTCCATGGATTGGATGTTGCACCAGAGAAGGTACTAGATAATGACTGATAACTAGGTGGGACAGACAGCCACCATACAGATGTGCCTATGGTGATTGCACAAACATAGATGAATAAGCAACACTAGTTGTCTTAACCATAGTGGTTGACACAAGTTGGGAAACCATAGAGGATTCAGTCATGGTTAACAATCCCAAAGAAGATTGTTGCGAGAAAATCACGGGTGAGTGGGAAGAATCACGTGGAATTTATGTTGGAGTTTGAAGAGGAATGGTTCTTATAAAAATGAATTCCAATCGAATGAACAAGAGTAGAGGGATGAGGTTATTCATGTGGGATTTCTTCGATACTCACAAGCCTAAGTGGAAGGGGTTCATCGTCAGGTCCAAGATATACGGTTTGTGGTTGTGTCTGAGGAAGAGGAAGAGAAGAGGGAAGTCCTGAAATAATAGGTGAAGATGGATGAGGTACCTCAGGTAATAATGTCTTTGATTTAGTAAATTCAAGTTCAATGACCTCAGAAAACAAAGTCTTAGGTACTTCAGTTTCAACTGTGTTAGATTCACTAGCAAATGATGAAGTAATCTCAGGTTTAGTACTCAAAGGGAAAAATGATTCTGGTAGATCAAATTCAGGAGGAGGACCATAAGTAGTTCCCAAAGTTTCTAATTCAGTAGTTTGCATCTTCTTGTGCTTCTAATGACAACCATGAGTAATCTCTGGTGAAATAGGAGGCATATTTTTCATTCTACAAGAATGATGGAGAGGAGGGGTGATCTAGGTGGATGTTGGTGGCCACCCACCTATCCCATTTGGACCCCCACAACTGTCTCTTTCAGTTTTTTTCTGTTTCCTTAATTATAGCACAGTTTACTATTTTTAGCAGTTTTTCGGGTCCTAAATTTCCGGAGCCGTTTTGAGGCCCTAAACGACGTTTTTTGGGAAATCCACTGCCAGCAATGTTTCTGTCTAAAAGTCATCTTTTTCGTCGTAGTCCTTGGAGAGATCTTTCCAACGGTCTATCATGCGCGTCAAACGGAGATAGTACGACCAATTCGTGACCCCGGGAAGTTGATGTACCAACTTACCCAAAAACAGGGCCCACAATTTGGCGTTTCATCTTCTAGTGTTAGGTTTTGGAATGTGAAGGGTTTTCCATTATTTCTCAACAATAAATAGGCCCTCGAGCCTCATTGTAACACAGTTTGAAACAGTTCAGAGGCATGTAGCCGACACATCTCTTCTCAGAGATAAGCTACCATCGCCCTAGCTGGGTTATTTCTATTTGTAAGCATATTTCAGTATTCTCCATTAATGAAATGAAGTATTATTTCCGCTGCATCTCTGTTTTTATGGTTATTGCATCTCTGTATTTATGGTTATCTCTATAATCTATTGCGTCCCTGCTTAAATCCAGATCAGTGGTATCAAAGCGGTCTGCTTTTTCTCTGTTTTTCTTTGCATGTCTCCAACGAGGTCGGGATATAAGGAGTTAGGGCTTGAATTGGTCGAACCTTTGCAAGACCAGCCTTGCAAATCTCGATGACCTCCCATGGCGGATGAGAAGAAAGACGAGGGGGCAGGAGATCCTATCAGAATCTTTCTCGAAGAATCCCTCGAGCGGAAAAGGAACGCGATGATGGATAGCTTTGCATAGATCCTTCAGCGGCTACCCAGAGGCGACGCATCGACTTCCAACAGCTACTCTGGAAACGCCACACCGTTTAAGGTACAAGTTAATTTTTAAATCCCCATCTTCGAGGGTCAAATAGACGCAGATGCCGTAGATAAATGGTTAAATCTGCTAGATGGGTATTTTTCTGTTCATGAATTTTCAAGTCGAGAAAAGATTGTTTTCGCTCTTCTCAAAGTAGCCCCCCACATCAAGGACCGGTGGGAAACATACTGCGAACAGAAGGATGAAAGTACAGGCTCACTGTTTTCAGCCGCACCCACTTGGAATGACTTCTAGGATGCCATCAAGGAGCAGTACTACCCTGTCAAAAGCTATGAGGACAAATACATCAAATGGACCACACTGCGGCAGGGACGAGACCAAGATGTGCCGGAGTTCACAAGCATTTTTCATACCCTTCGCACACAATTGGGTATCAAATATTCTGAGCTGCATCTGGTACTCAAATACCACGACTACCTACACAGATATATCCAGGAAGAGATGGAGTTCTTGAACATCTCCTCACTCGGCACATCATACCAATATGCTGTCAAAATCGAGAAAAAGTTCAAACAGAAGAAGCGAGAGTTTGGATCTGCAAATCCAAAGCCCAAAGGACAAAGCCAAGGCGGGGTGACTCAAGACAACCCGTCGAAGCCGCAAGAAAAGAACAACACCACGAAGCCGAAGAAGGACACAGGAAAGTGGTGTGAGTTCCACAAGAGTCCCACTCATAACACAAGTGAGTGTCGGACCAAGCAGTCACTGGTGGCCGAGTTGAAGGCTTTCGAATCAGATGCATGTTCAGACTCTGAGTCAGAACCCGACAAGGGGAATGACAAAGGGAAGCAGATCATTGATGCAGATCCTAGCGCCACTGTTGTTACTGCCAAGATCCAGAAAAATGAGCCTGAAGATCCAGAGGAGGGGGAACGTCTTTTCCACTCATAGATGTGGGTGAAGGGTTCGCCGCTGCAATTCATTGTCGACAGTGGCAGCCAAAAGAACCTCATTTCAGCAGAGGTCGTGAAGCGGTTGGGCCTACCAACTACACCACACCCACAACCATACAATATCGGTTGGCTTCACGAAGGACAAGATCTCAAAGTTCGCCAGCAGTGCCGCCTTCCCTATAGCATCAAGCCCTTCACAGACGAGGTATTGTGTGATGTTACACCTTTGGATGTTTGTGATGTACTATTAGGCCAGCCATACTTGTGGAGGCGACATGCTGTGTATGAGTCAAGGCCTCGCGCTGTCATCATTTCTTTGGATAATTCATTATACAGGATACCGGAGGTAGCCCCACCTACAGCCACCTCTTTGATCACTGCTAAGAAAGGCAGTAAGCTCATCTCACAGACTAGGAAATTTATTTTCTGTCTGGTTTTCTCCCAAAGTAAGGGGAAGATCGTTGCTACATCCATGACCCCCGCGAAGGGTTCCTCCACACAGCAGCAGCAACAGAGGGATACAGTCGTGACAGAACACAGGAACAACTTCTCCTTACCCGGAGGGGTACCACACAAGTTTCAGGGGGGTGACAAAGTTTGGTTACATTTGCAGAGGGAGCGCCTTACCAGAACCCATCAGAAACTCAGACCACTTCGACATGGTCCTTACACTAGTAACAAGGCTACGGGAAAAAATGCTTTGAAGCACAACATTCTTCCATTCCTTCGCTTGCACCGAGTGTTCAATGTGGACCGTCGCCGACCATGCTCCCCACCATTTCTGGACACATCAAAGATTGCAGAACAGCTCACCAGAGACCCAACTCTGCAGAAGCTTCCTCATCTCAGGGAGGAACTCAACGCAATGGAGAACATTGCTTCCTAAGGGGGGAGGAATGATCCAGGTGGATGTTGGTGGCCACCCACCTATCCCATTTGGACCCCCACAACTGTCTCTTTCAATTTTTTCTGTTTCCTTAATTATAGCACAATTTACTACTTTTAGCAGTTTTTCGGGTCCTAAACTTCCGGAGCCGTTTTGAGGCCCTAAACGACGTTTTTTGGGAAATCCGCCGCCAATGATTTTTCTTTTTAAAAATCGTCTTTTCCGTCATATTCCTCGGAGAGATCTTCCCAACGGGCTATCATGCACGTCAAACGGAGATAGTACGACCAATTCGCGACCCCGGGAAGTTGATGTACCAACTTACCCAAAAACGGGGCCCACAATTTGGCGTTTCATCTTCTAGGGTTAGGTTTTGGAATGTGAAGGGTTTTCCATTGTTTCTCAACAATAAATAGGCCCTTGAGCCTCATTGTAACATAGTTCAAAACAATTCAGAGGCATGTAGCCGACACATCTCTTCTCAGAGATAAGCTACCATCGCCCTAGATGGGTTATTTCTATTTGTAAGCATATTTCAGTATTCTCCATTAATGAAATGAAGTATTATTTCCGTTGCATCTTTGTTTTTATGGTTATCGCATCTCTGTATTTATGGTTATCTTTGAAATCTATTGCGTCCCTGCTTAAATCCGGATCAAGGGGTGTGTTATTCCACATTAGATTAGTAAATTTCAATTAACATAAAAAATAAATAAAAAATAGGGTAAAACTAGGCATAAAGTTTTACCAATAAACCATGAACTGCAATATACATCTTACAGAACCAAGGACATAATGTATGCGCATGAAATCTCCCTGAATTTTGTGTTTTTTGTATCATGATATACAAGGCGGCCGAATCAGTTACCTATGGCGAGGATAACAACCTATGGTGTACTTCCAAAATCTACTCAACGGTATGTGGAAGTGCAGTCCATAGGAGTGTTGTCTAATGCATAACCATTCCATGAGAGTGTTCCCATATACTTTTCATGCGTGGAGCACCATCCAATATACCCAAAGGTATGTAGAGTACATTCTGATAGAATTACGTGCATGGAATGAGATTTTACCCTTGGGATACAACGCAGGAAAACAACGAAAACTCCTACGTTTAACGATGCTGAAACATGTCTCTAGCCTAGAGCTCTAAATTTTTGTGTTCAGGTTACAAATGTTCCTTAGGTTGATTCAAAATATTTTAAAGTTTATCTATGATTAAGTTTCAATTTCATGGCTCATCGCGAATTTCACTTGGAAATCCTAAAATGAAAGCTAGCATGAAGAAATGGAAACTTTCACTTTCAATGAGAATCTATCTAAAGGAGGGAAGAGACAAATAATATGCAACAAAAAATAACTAAGTGTATTCCATAAAATGCAACCATTCCAATTCAAATTTACTCATAAAACCCTAGATGCCAATGTAAGGATATTTTTCTCCTAAATTTCCTCTTAATTTTCAAAATGATAGAAAACTAAAATGCATGTCTAATCACTGATAAAAATAAACTTTTCAGAATGATGACTAGAACACCAATTATTTCAAGCACTCAATCACTAAAAAAAATCAGTTTTCTAATGACCTAATGACAAGAATAAAGGAAAATATAAACAAATTCTCATAAAAGAAAATCAAAACCACAAGAAAACAATATGGAGGCTTCTAAGAAACACTAAGACATTGAGGGACATAAGGAAGATCAGGTGGAATAAGGTTGTACAGAGAGAAAACCAAAACAAGGCAAATTTTGGCATGAAACAGGGGTCAACGCAAGTGCTAAAGGGACACCAGTGCTCTACAATGCAATCACAGAGAGGATTGGGGTGCACAACAATGTAGGTTCAAGGAAGTCTCAAGTGCACTGCAACACACTATCTTCAGACTAGATGATCAATGAATATTAAGTCCTGACACAAAAGATGCAATGGAATCTCAATGACAAGCTTTCCTATGTCTAATCAAGACTGAGTGAAACTATAAATATAAAAACAAGAGGTAAAATAGATATTAATAGAAAGAAAAAATCACCAAGGGATTGAATTGATCCCCAGTATGGTCACCAAATTTTTATATGGAATCTACGACTAGGGACATAAGTCTCCTCCCTAGGCCTGGTGTAATGGCCTAGAACAACAGAAAGCAAAGGGAACAATGGCTTCCTTAAAGTAATTGAATGATTGGATGAGGCCTACCTAGAATCTTTCACAAGCTCTACTCCTTCCTTGGATTATACGCTCTAATCCTAGCTTTAATCGCTATAATTAGAACCTGCACAATCAAACAAGACAAACCAAATATCTACAACATCATGTAGCATAATTCAATCACTTCATTCAATAGATCAACATGGTATTGAAATACATGAAATCATAACATCATATCTAGGAAAATAGTCTACTCTTTGTATTAATATAAATGGAGAGAGTTACAACCAAAAATAAGAGTTGATCTTGTATAAGGGCTCCCCAAGTTGACTTGTCCTTTCCTTTCCACAAAGTATGCCTCTATGTCACCCTAATGCATGAGATAATGACTCAAAGAAACAACATGAGGGTAGAATCAAAATCCAAAATCCAACCCCTTGCCCATGGATGGTTGTAAATATATGTAAGTGGAAGGTATTTCATGAATTATTATCCATTTATCAATCTAGGTTGGAGGTCCAAAAGTGATGAGAGGATGAGCTCAAGGGATAAGATGGTGATTTCTCCAAGGTTGAATCAAATAGGATTTGAATATTTATCCAAGGTAAATGGTTGAAACAACCTCAAGAAGCTTCTGGAAGAGGAAGCTTTAGGATTCTTTTTATTTTTCCCAAATTTCTAGAATTAGCGCATCCCCCAAGACTGAGCAACTTGTTGGTTATCAACGTAGGTGTAGAGAGGATCAACCTGGTATTTAATGCTGGTCCCTAAAGGGATCGGGTGAGTTAGGCCTTAAAAGCTTGGGAATTCAGTAGTTATGAGTAGAAACTCGGGGTTTTAGCGAGTCATGCTTAGGGATTTGTGTAGGGATGATGACAATATGTTGAAGGATGTGAATTGATCCTGTTTGAAGGCATATTGATCAGATGTGACAAAATGGCCTATAATAGAACTGGAGCATTCCAATCTCTCCCATAGGCCTCTATACATGTGACTGGGGCTTAGGCTCAGTAAAAACATTATTTCTTTAGTCCAAAACCTCTATCACCTATTGGATCACCTTCCCCTACATCTATACTAGCCTCCAGACCTCTAACATGGCCTTTGACACATTTGCAAGTAGATCAAACATGCCTCCCAATTGTCACTTCCAAGTTGACTTAGAAGGGACAACAAAAAGGGTTAGAAAGTATGCCAACAAATCCTCCACTCTCCATCATACCTCTAAACAATCTACAACACATCTGAATGACCTCTAAAACATTAGTATCACATCATGAAGCCATCACATCACTACTACAAGTCATCTTCATAATGCATAAGCATGAAGACCTAGTTGACAACTCTACTAGTGTGTCGTGAACTATCTCTATCATATGTAGATCTAATCATCATCTATAGCAGCTTCCTCTACCTATAGTAACATGAGTGATACATCATGACATGTCAACTAATGCACATGCCAACTCCTCCAAGACCATCATGCTACCATCAAGCTCCACCAATTCCAACACATACCGACACACACCATGGTCCATCAATATACATCATCATGAGGTTGACATAAGTCATGACCTCAAGGGTTGAGATCAATGCCAAAAAATCCATCTCATTGTCCATACATCAATGCCAACCTATAGGACCACCAAGTCAAACATCCATCACACATGCATATGACAAGTATGACCATGACCATGACTTGTTGACATCAATGCCAACACACTCCCCCTTTGGCATTGATGTCAACCTCATCAACATGTGAGGTTGATCTCTATCCATTTAAATTATCTCCAAATTCTCTCCCCCTTTGACATCAATGGCAAAGGGTCAACTCCATATGAATAGGTATCAATAATTGAAGTACATACTAGAGCATACATCTCTACATGGCTGAAATATAATGCATCAAATATCATCCATGTCTCCATATAAACAACAAGTAGCATATATATCAAATCATCATTCAAAGCAAAATACCATCAAACAACTACTAGAAGCAAGAAACATCATGGTAATCATAAGGCAACCATCATCAACATATGCATCAATAACATAATATGCAACAATATCCACATGAGGCAACCACACACAATCTCCCCCATAACTACATAGCAACAACTAACATAACATCTCATCACATGAGGCCAAGAACCCCACTGTCATAACATAATATGAGGAATACCATGAACACATCCAAGCGAATCATAATGCCAAAAATGTATGGCTGAAATAATAAGAGAAAATAGTGCTCCCCCTGAACATGTGCCATCTCCAAACTATAGAGATACAACTTGTTGGGCTTAAATGGACGCTTCCGCTACAAACAATACTTCCTTTGACAAATAGAAGCACCATATGGACTGAGATTCCACATGATCATGACTCATATACATGATAGATACATGGTTTTAGCAGCGATATAAAACCTCATACATGATTATTACATGACCTCACATCTCATGGATATATGACACAATGATACTATAATACAACTACATGGATCCATGAGAATTATACATAAATTTTCAATGAAAAACAAAGTTGTTATGATCATCTCCAATGGACTAATGACTCAATTACATATTACATCATTACAATTACATCATCAATATCCCATACATGTGGTTGCAAAATGACTCCATAAGACTCCTCCATGACATGCCTATTATCAACATGACTCAACCTACTATTGACTAGACTCAATACCAATACATCACGATGAGACAATATCAAATACATGGTTGTAGTAAGCATCATACAACAACTCATACATGGTTGGTCCATGTCACAAGTCATATCAAAACAACTTGGATTCATGATCATAATCTATGGATGGATGCACATATTTTCAACCAGTTGTTAGTAGAAACCAAAAACATATATGGACGAAAATGTGCTCATCATTCTACTCATGAAAGACATATAAAGATGCTATAAATACATGAGAGGGGAGGAATGAAGGAGACAAGATAAATCATGAATCTCAATACCATGCATAGCTCCCCCTGAACTCAATATACCTCTAATAAGACAAGATGATCTTGTACCTGAATGTGCATGAGGCTCAACGAACTCATCATATGTTGCTGCAACAATCAAAACACACTCCCCCTCAGGTTATGCACCTCTCATAAATTCCACAGTCCTATATAAATATGCATGAATAATCATGGACTACACCTGGAGGGAATGCTCTTCATTAGATGAAGAGTTGTTGCTCCTTATTTCTCCACATGGTTTTGGGATGCTTCTTCTCCTCTTTGATATGCTTCTTCTCTTGTTTAATAGTACTAGATCCTCTTGTTTTTTGCTTCTTTTGACGATTTTTCCTTGAGTAACAAGGCAAAAAAAAATCTCTTTCCATATGGCCAAATCTATGGAAAATATAGCACTCCACACAAGAGGATCAACTCTTCTTCTACTCATACCAGATCTAAACCGTGCATGAATGTGTCTCTCCTCCAATGGTTAGACCTGCAATCTATTTCCTTATGGCCAAAATAGTGACATGAGTTACAATAAGCATAAAAATCACAAGTATACATGTCAGTCATTCTCCTTCACTGCTGATAGTGTTGGAATATTTTTTGATATGGTCTATACGAACTGCTCTAGGAATTTGTTACGGCATGCCCAAACTTGTGACCATTGTAACACTCTACGTTATGAACAAAAGGAATTTGATTCCTTCAAAAGCTTACAGATATGTCATGATTATCTCTAGGAGAAAAATATCTTCTTAGTGTAGGTGCTCCTTGAGATTTTCTTCTCTACTATTGGTTTTGTTGCTTGATTTTTTGTTGGTTCTGCTTTCTTTTCTGTTTCTGGTTTTTTTTATTTCTAACTGGCTATTGGATTTGCTTCTTATTTACTTGGATCTCACTTTTTCTGCTGGTATTGTTTTCTATAGGTTTCTTTGGTTCTTCTTTGGTGTTTTTACCTACATGCAAACTAGATTCACCCTTTTGAAACCCAACACCATATTTATCCAATGGTGATATTTGGATCTCAAGAAAATTATCCAAGGCTATTGTGCTCTTCTCCATTTTTTTCTGCTTTCTCAAGGAAACAATTTCCACTTATAATTTCTCAACCTATTCTACCTTCACTTGGTATTGTTTCCTCATACCTTCCTTGATTTTTTCTTCTTCTTCCAATTTAATTTTTAATCTCACAAACTCTTCCTTGAGCTTGGCCTCCTTATCATCACAGACCTGCAACAATTTTTCTTGATCCTTGGATGTATTTGTTAGTCTAGAAATCTCAGCTCTAAGATCCTTAATAGAATTCTCATCTTCATTATGTGCTTTACCATGATCTAAATTTGAATCAACAAAATTATAGCTCAAAATAAAATCATCAATATTCATACCTTTGGGTTCATGATTTTTTGGTTCCTTCACATCATCCACTGAATCATGTGCACTAGAAGGATGAGAATCTTGTGGCTGAGATTCTTGATCTTGAAGGCCCTTATTCTTGTTCTTCTTCTTGTTTTTATTCTTTTTTCTCTTCTTCTCATTTTGAATTTTGTTTTTGGTGCCATCTCCAAAAATGGATTCTAGCTTGTCTCACATATCTTTGGCACTTTTCAAACCCACTAGTCTCTTCATATAATTATCATGAAGATTCTTGTAGATTGTGCACCTTGCTTGTGCATCTTGTTGCAAAACCTCATCTACAATTTGATACTTGCCACAACCTTCACATACTATTCTCCAAATTTTATATCCACAATATAATAATTAAGATTTTACATTTTTGTGCCATACCTTGTAATTTGCAGCAGTGAGGACAACCATTTCAAAAAAAATTAAATTTCTACCTGTTAGAGCCTGTAAATCATGTCAGTCATCGGTGATCAAATGTGCTCTTACAAAGTTTTCTACTAGGGTCTTAAGTCAATTTTGTGTCATTTTAGTGAGTCTTCAAATAAAAATTGGGTCACTAGCTAGTGTGTCTAGGGCTATTTCCACTCTCTCAAGAATTTCATATGTTGGTCACTTTCATCACTCAGTTGAGTCTACCATAATGAAAACATAATTAACATCACTTCAGTCACATCATCATGGTCTCCATTTAGCTCAATGTCACCATTATGTCATTACGTTTAAGGTCACAACATCAGTCATTTCATGTATAAATTTAGAAAATGAGGAGTGGAAATAGGTAAATTTGTTCAATAACACTTTCAAATGTAATTTATGTTTTTATATGTAACAATGTTCCTAAGGTTCTAAAGTTACAAGAAGAGGTCCTAAGGCTACAAAACTAAAAAAAAGAAAGTGAATTGGTGAGGTGGGCCATCCTACCTCATTAATCACTTAGACACCAAAAGAAAATTATAAAAGAACATCGAGGAGCTCATTCACACTCATTTTCACTTGTCTACTATCCTAACATCGAGCTCCCCCCTCTCTTTTTCAAAAAAATGTGATTCCATAGCCCTCATTGGAAACAAATTTGCCCTCGCTACGCACAAAGATCCCACGCTACGCACCTGGACAGTACATTGTGCATAGGAGGCCTTGATGCACATGGGGCATAGTTGTCCAAAATTAGTGTTTCACCACCAAAATCCATTTTTCAAAGCTCATCTTTAGTATTTTCATCCTTCAGACTCCATCACAAGTAAGTTTAATCATTTTCATGCCCTCCTTTACCTCATATGTCAAGAAATTGATCAAATACTTATTCTCCTAGGGTTTACATGATTTTCATGGTTTTTATCTTCAAATGATGAATTGTTGCCCGAAAACCTAGATTCCTTGTCCCCACACCTCTATTTGCAGCTCATACACCATCTCCATCTGTCACAAAGCCTTATCCCTTCATTTTCTATCATTTTACTCTAAACCCTAGTCTACCCTATCTCTTTATAGGGTAGGCCTGTGTTTTGGTATTTTCCACCCCCTCCCCTCACTCATTTCCCAAAATTCCTTCTTCCCCTACTCACTAACATCATCCCCTACCATCCTAAATTTCCTTAAAACTTTAGGCAACTCCTATGTCCATCATACCACCTCATTCCCTCACAACAACAAATTTCACTATTTTTGCTTGCCTTTCACCTAGGGTTTTAAGTATGGAGCCTGACTCATCACCATCAGAGAAGAGGAAGTAAAATAAGGGGGGAAATATACTAAGGTTTGAGCCCTCTAATTGTAATGAAATGAACTCATCCCCATTTGTCATGAAATACTTTGAAGATGTCAATTGTTTAGGGTTTTGTCAATGAGTGTAGGAAGTAGGTTACCATGAGCATATCACATGTAGATTTTACCTCAACTTGAAGGAAGAAAGATCACCATTATAGGGACTGATTTCATGTTTTCAATGGATGCCATCTCTCAAGCTACATGCATACCAAACGATGGTGAAAACTGGTTCAAAGGCATGAACCTGGACCTAGAAGAGTACAAACCCTACTTGAAATCACAATACAAAGGAGTTCACTCACATGTTTTCCCATTCAGATACTTGTTGGAGATATTTTCACCATTGATGAAGGTTTTCATGAATTTCTTCACATGTGAGGACAGATTTTCCAGGTTATATTAATACAACATAAAGTTTCTCATGCACTTTATAGCTGCCAAGTCCCTCATTTTGTGCAACTACTTGTATAGGAGCCTAACGAAAATGTCTGAAAAGGTGCAATTGAAAGGAAAAGAGAATTACCCCAAAATATTTCACCATAGCTTGATAAAGGTTATAATACTCCATCAGTTGGCATAGAAGAACATGACATGGGACATTTTCATTGAGGTAGCCTTGAAAATGCATATAACCACTTCACCAAGCCAACACCAAACCATGTCAACACATCCCATGGAGGTAGGGTCATCAAGCAAACATGATGAGGTTTCCAAGGCACCTAGGCCTAAGGTGACCAAGACATATTAGAGAGGCAGAAGTCTTGTTTTTTCTCCTCAAATTGAGGAAGGAGCCAAGCCTACTACATCAACAAAACAAGGATCATCATCACACCATGAGGTTTCTTTATATGATGGGGAGCCCATTGAGCATGAATTTGACCTAGTTGAATTGGAGGCACAAGATGAGCATCAAACCCTGTAACAATTCATCAAAGTGAATGATTCTCAGATCATGGAGCTCAAGGACAATTTGGTAATGGTCAAATTCATCATTTCATTCATTGAGCAAGAAAACAGTCAACTCAAGGCAAAACCGCTAGTCAGAGAGAAAGAGCAATTCAAAGCAAAGAAACAAGAGATGAAAGGAAAGAAAATGGTGGAACATGAGGAAACTGAGCGAAATGAAGGACACGTGGGAAGGAAGATACCAAGGACAATGGGTCTTAGGAAGGCACTTCAGACAAAAAGAGAGAAAAAGCCACCAGTGGAAGAATTGACCTATGAAGAGAGGATTACCATGGAAATAAATGAGGAAAGGGAGTTTTGGCTTGACAAATTCAATTTACACCTTGATAAGATCCTTGAAAATGCCAACACAAATAACAATTTGCAAAGGAAAACAGTCATCCACTACTACAAGGAAAATCAACTTTGCAAGGGAAAAATCAAGGAGTTGAAGGCCCAACTAGATGAAACCCTAATCAACCAAGAGGAGAAGGGTAAGTTAGATTTTCTTGATGATGCATCCATGGTTGCATAATATACCTCATTAGGCATCCATGGACAGATTTTGGGATGATTTGGAGAAAATTTTGGGTTTTGGTGCAAACTTGCAATTTTTGGCAATTTTTGTCTAGGAGCGCAACAAGTTCCCGTTGATCTTCTTAGCCAGTGCTCCAAATGATGGAAACTCAAAATTTTTAGAAATATTATGACCCCCTCTCAAACCCAATTTTCCCACTTTCCTGGTCTGGGGCTCATTTTTTGAGAAATTTACAAAAACGAAGCCAAAAATCACTTTTCTGCCCCTCTTTTTACATTTCGTTCGCACCTGGAGACACCTTGGGAGAATGCCCATATCTCAGCCAAAAATGGTTCATTTTGAGTGTAAGATACTCTAAATACATCTACACTCTCCCATATTTCCATAACAGGCTTCATATCAGGATGTGGACTTCAAAAAGGCACTCAAAACTGGCCTCCAACAGCTTGCTGCGCACGTGGAAATTTTTGAGATTTTTGTAAAATTTTCAATATGTAATTTTTTGTAATTCCTAGTTCGACTTTGGTAAAAGTCAAAAGGATGATGTAATTTTAATTTTTGGATGTCTTGATGATGTAATTATAGATAAATTAGTTTAATAAGTTGTTTTATGTTAACTTTTGCCTCTGTAATGAGGAAAAAACTCAAATCAAAGTCTAAATGAAGAGTTTGTATTCAACCTTCTCAGTGTCACTTGCTGGTTGAGATATTCTTGGGAACTATTCCACCACTCATGGATTCGACTTCCGAGGGTGGGGAAATTTTTTATTTTGGTCTATATGTATCATTTTCTTAGTTAGAGAGAAGGGTTGTACATTTGAGGAGAGAACTCTTGTAGCTTGTGCTTGAGCATTTTCAGGAAATCAAAGGAACGGTTGTAGCTATTATCTAGGAATTCACATGCAATGATTTTGTGATCTTGTATTTTCTCTGTTATAGTTTCATATGAAATATATTCATCTTCTCTTTCCATTCATCATTTCTTCAGTGGATTTTCCTTAAGTTTATAAGAAAAATTATTTTCATAAATCTCTATTTTGATGGGAATATCATTATGTGTTATTTTCTTTCTTGCTTAATGAATTCATGATATATATGCTCATTAATACCTCTTATTTCTTCTGAACACTACACTACACTAACAAACCCTAAACTATCACAAAACTATTGCTATCTTGCTCCTTTATATATTTGTTGTTGTTACCCTTTTGATCCTTTGACCTAGTTACTTGGTTTTCATCCCTTGTCCAACATCAAAACCCTAAATTTTCAAAACCTATATGAGCCTAGCATATCTAGCCTAAAATCCTTTTATATTCCAATCAATTATTTGGCTATGATCTCATAGAGAGAGCCCTCTCTGGTTTGGTAGGGCTAGCTACCAAACTGAAAGCTTGGTTTGTGGTTACCTTTGTCAATTCCTCTCAGCTTGAGACATTGTGGAGGATAAAATTTTGGTGGCGTTGCCGTGGAAATGACTGATATATTATTCCTGGGATTCATTCTATAAGTGCATTCAAGACTAGTTCTGTGGGTGACAGATTCCAGTATCTAAATAAGGTTGATTTAAGAAATCACATCAAGTTCAAGGTGTAAAAAAAAATTATGGCTCCTAAAAGATATACAGGTCAAATCCTGACCCAAATCCACCTATTTTTGTTGATGATCCAAATAAATTACTTAGGAAACTCAAATTACCTATTCCTGAAATTTCAGCTTAAAAATTAGTAAGAACTACTTCTTTGCCTAAACAATTATTCACTGTTGAAAATATTTCTTTCAATATTCAGTTTGAGTTATCTCTTTTCAGATCAAAATCTGAGTCTTTCCTTTCTGAAGTGGTACTTGAACCTATTAAATTTGATTCCCACCTTCCTTCTTCTAAATCCCTCTTTTCTAAAGCCAATCATGAGCTTTGGTTAAACTTTGATAAACTCCAAAGTCTAGTTGACCAACTTCAAATCACCACCGAAAAAGCTTACATTCAATATCAGCTTGAAAACCTAGCTACTGCTTCATCCTCCACTACACCTCCAAACACATCAGCTAAATCATATGTTGTTGCTAATTTTCCACCACCTCCATTAATATGATCATCTGCATCAACATAATCCATTCTAGCACTTGTAAAACCCCCTCCAGCAGTCATGACATGGTTTTCCCCTCTAATATTACCTGCTCAACTTACTGCTCTACCTCAAAAATATGGCCAAAGACCCCCTCTGTTTGATGGAAGTTCAGAAATCACAGCCATGTAGCATGTTGAAAAATTGGTGTATTTCATCAATCTTGAAGAGGGTTATGAAGAAGATGATAAGATGAGAATCATAGCCCACAACTTTTCCAGAGATGTTAAGAAATGGTTTCGCATTTTGGAAGCTAGTTCTATCAATAGATCTTAGTGGTTGATAGAGTTGTTCTTAGCTCGGTGGAAAGAAAAGAAGAATCCATTACATATTTTGGCTGAGTATAATTCCATGAAAAGAAACTTGAATGCGACAGTGCATGAATTCAAAACAAGATTCAATATGGTGTATAATTCAATTCCTGATGATATGAAACCTCGCCCTGGTTTATCACTCCTCCACTATCCTGATGCCTTTGACCCAGACATGGTATATCATCTTAGGGAGATAGACCCTACAACTTTAGAAGAAATGCAACGAAATGCAGTAAGTGTGGAAGCTAATCTGCTTATCAAGAAATCTAAAACAAAACCCGAGAAACCTAAGAAGAAAGTTACCATTAAGGAAGAGTCCTCTTCATCTTCTGATGTAAAACTTGACACTATGAAAAAAATATGGAAATAATGATGGATAGAATGACTATAGTAGATCGAAAAGTAGAGCCTTCAATAAGGAATCCAAATTATCGAGGAAAACAACAACTACAGTTCAGAAATAAGTAGAAAGAGCAGAAAAATCAAGATCCCCAGGGACAAATTAGAACTCCATTTCAGCAAAATTACACTGAAGGCTAGGAAGAAGATGAAGAAGAAATTGTTGAAGCAAATCATTTCTTTGAGGAAGATGAACTACCTACTTTTCTGACTAAGGAAGATCAATTTTCTCAGGAGTCTTTTATACCAAGTGAACAACATCTTGTCCTTGAAAATGATGATTTATGGGCAATGCAAACCGAAGAGTACCAAAGGGGATATAAAAATGCTCTCATCCATTTGCAGAAGCAGTACAATTTGAGAAGTAGGAATGTGCCTGTCACATTGAACCAGAAAAGGCAGAATGTACAAAAAGATGCACAAGACAAAGAAACAATCCCTGTAGGTCAAAACAAAGAAAAGGAGATTGTCATATTAAGTCAGGATAAAACTAATGAAGCTTCTACCAGCAATGTGAGGAAGGATAAGGAGGCTCAAAGCAAAGGTCACAGAAAGGAGTTTCAAGCCAAAGGATAGCTTGAAAAGAAAGACATCACTACACAAGAGGTAGACAAGCAATCCAATCTGTTTAGTTTAGAGAATGAAATTTCTGAATTGAAAGTTTTGATTCCTCTAACTAAACTAGTCAAGAATGATAAGTACAAGTCTCAGATTGCTAAGATGTTGAAAGTAGATCAAATGTCAGATACAGTTAATGTTGCCAATGATGAGCCTGCAATTTTGTTTGGTCCAGCTCTAGAGGGAAGTCCTGAAGATAGTGAAGTCCCACCTTTCTATCTTAGTCTAAAACTCCATGATTTTATCCTCCATAATGCCATGTTAGATTCTGGTGCCTCGCATAACCTTATGCCAAAAGTTATTATGGACAAACTAGGATTAAATATCACCCGACCTTATCATGACCTCTATTCATTTGATTTGAGAAGAGTGAAATGCCTTGGCCTTATCAAAGACTTAGTAGTGTCCCTGGACCAAATTCCAACCAAGAATGTGTTAATGGATGTAGTGGTCGCTAATATACCTCCACGGTTTGGCATGTTGCTCTCATGGTCTTGGGGAGAAAAGCTGAAAGGAACCTTGCAACTTGATTTTTCATATGCTACTATGCCAGTATTTGGGCAACTTAGAAAACTGTATCGAGAGAAAAAAATGAAATTCATGATTAGTAGCAAAGAAAAACCAAATAATCACCCCATCCATGTTGTACATACTGAACTAGAGTCTTTCATTTTGTATAGTGATATGAATCCAGTAGATGATGATAGTTAGCTTGTAGAAATTTTAGAAGTTTCAGAGGTTATAAGTAGTGTACAGGAAGATTTTATTGCTGAAGAAAAGGAAAAGAATGTAGAGTGTTTGCAGTTGGAAAGTTTACCTGAAAAGATTGCTGAGTCAATGAAGAAAATATATATTGTTAAGGCAATGCGTCATCCTCCATAAAATAAAATAGTTCAACCTTCCAAAGTTTTGTTTCCGGATGAAGAAGATGGTCTTCGGACCATGGAGTTTGATGGTGCATTGGGGAAAGAAGGAGTTGTGATTGGCATGTGGATTCATGGTCCCTTGCATCAGTCATGTAAAATTCCTCATGATGTAAGATTGAGTTCCTATAAGTTGGCCTTTGATTTCTCAAATAATGAGGCGAAGTACGAAGCACTGATTGTTGGCCTTAGAATTCTGAAAAAACTAGGAGAAAAGAAAATTTCAGTTTATGGCGACTCCGAGTTGGTAATTGAATAGGTAAAAGGGGAGTACCAGGCCAAGAATCCAAGGATGCGAGCTTACAGAAATGTTGTCCTTGACATTCTTAAGACTTTTTCAGAATGCACTTTGTCTTTGATTCTTGGAACTCAGAATATTATGGTTGATTCCTTTGCTACTGTAGCTTGTATGGTTAAGATTCCCATCCACTCCAATAAGAAGTATTTAATTCATGTTAAACACCACCTAGTTTTCCCCGAAAATTTGAGATATTGGCAAGTGTTTTGGGATGACAAACATATTGATAATTTTCTGCATATGGAAGATGAATTCTTGAATTCCCATATTGATGATGCATCTGATCAGAATGATCTAGAAATTGAAGAAACCAAGGTTGAAGTATTGCAATTGAAAGACAATAACATTCCACGAGGTCTCGTACCTTTGGAAGAGTTATTTGATTGTGATGATGTCGCTAAAAATCCTACCATGGTCCCCACAGATAAAGGTGTTGAAGATGTAAATATTGGTACAATAGACAAGCCTAAGATGGTCAAATTGTCAAAGTCTCTATCTCCTAAGATGAAAAGTAAGTACATTGCTTTGATAGCAGAATTTTCTGATGTATTTTCTTGGGACTATTTAGATTTAAAGGTGTATGATAAGAACATCATTCAACATACTATACCAGTTAAGCCTGATCAAAAGTCATTCTGCCAGAAGCTAAGGAGGATTAATCCTAAATTGTTTCCATCCATTGAGAAAGAGGTAAATAGACTCTACAAATCTGGTATTATAGTTCCTATTCGTTTCCCTGATCGAATGTCAAATCTTGTGCCGGTAAGAAAGAAGACTGGAGAGATTTGTCTTTGTATTGATTTTAGAAATTTAAACAAAGTATCCTTGAAGGACAATTATCCCCTTCCAAAGATGGATCATATTCTGCAAAGGGTAGTTGGGTCTTCCAGGATGTCATTACTTGATGGATACTCGGGCTACAACCAAATTTTAGTGCACAGGATGATTAGTTGAAAACAACCTTCACAACACCATGGGGTACAATTATGTATGCCAAAATGCCCTTTGTATTGAAGAATGCAGGGGCGGCATTTCAGTGGGCTTTAGATGATCTCATAGTTTTTTCTAAATCTGATGAAGAACACTTACATCATCTAAGAATTGTCTTTCAGAGATGCAGAAAAATTGGTATTTCACTAAATCCAAAAAAGAGCTTATTTTCCATGGAGGAAGGTAAGCTGTTGGGGAATATTATTTCTAAGGATGGAATTCACATTGAACCTGGAAGAGTTGAAGCAATTCAACAGTTAGATTTCCTGAGGAACAAGAAAGAGATTCAATCATTTAATGGGAAAATTAACTTTTTGAGGATATTCATCCCCAACCTCGCTGAACACTTGAGATAAATGAATGACATGCTGAAAAAGGACAGTGAGGTAAGATGGTCTGAAGATGCCAAGAAGTCATTCAATGCAGTTATATTTTCATTATCTACTACTCCTACTTTGATCACTCTCGACTATACTTAAGATTTTATTATATTTTCATTCGCCTCTGAGCATACTTTAGCAGCTATCCTAATGCAAAAGAGGGATCAGAAAAATGAGCAACCCATAGTTTTTTGAGTCAAACAATAAGAGATATAGCACTGAAATACAACATTATTGAGAAGCATGCTTTGGATTTGGTGAAAGTACTTAAATATTTCTGGGTATACATTCTTCATTCTCACACCATAGCTTATGTTCCAACAACAATTGTAAAATAAGTTCTTATGCAAACAGATCCAGAGGGTAGGCGGGGAAAATGGATCATAGCAATGTTAGAATATTATTTGGAGATAAAGCTAACAAAGCTCATCAAGGGACAAGGTTTGGCCAAGCTCATGACCGAATTATCATGCATTAGATATCAATTTGATTGTTTCCCTCTCTGAAGAAGAAGCAAAAGATTCATTGGTATAGGTATCAGACATGTTCACTTCATCTCCATGGTATTCAAACATAGTTTAAGTATTACAACATTTAAATCCTCCACTGGAAGTGTCCAAAGGTAAAAGTAGATCATTAAAGTTGAGATATTAAAAGTATTGCATTCTTGATGGGGGTTTTGTTTTGGAAAGATCCGGGTGGTCTATTGTTGAATTGTCTTGTTGAAAATGAAGCAAAAGATGTAATGAGTGATTTCCATAAAGGATATTGTGGCGGCCATCTCTTTTGGAAAACTACAACCAAAAAAATCTTGAGGGATGGGTTTTATTGGCCTACTCTTTTTGCTGATGTGTATAAAACAATGATGATCTATCATGAATTTCAGATTTTTCAAGGGAAAATAAAACTTTTACCATTACCATTGCAGCCAGTTTCAGTATCAGCTCCATTCCAGTAGTGGTGTTTTGATTTTGTTGGGGAAATCCATCCTTCGTCGTCTGCACAACACAAGTGGATCTTGACAGCCACGGATTATTTTATGAAATGGATTGAAGCAATCCCAACCAGGCAAGCTACTGATTATGTTATCATTCAGTTTATTGAAACTAATATCTTGTTTAGATTTGATTCCCCCCAGAAAATAATCACTGACAATGCTGTTGCTTTGAAGTCCAAGAAGATGATGGAGTTTTGTGAGAAGTAACATATCATATTGGGGCATTCAACCGCTTATTATCCACAAGGGAATGGGTTGGATGAATCTTCCAATAAATATTTGATCAACATCATCAATAAATTTTTGGAGGTCAATAATAAATACTGGCATAAAAATCTCATTAATGCTTAAGGGCAGATAGAGTCAGTAACAAGAAATCCATAGGCATGTCTCCTTTTCAATTAGTGTACATGTTTAATACTATCTTTCCTTCATCCCTGACTGTCCCAATTATGAAAATTTTGTAGGAAATGGACAACGAACCAAATGATATGCAACAAAGAATAAGTCAGATAATCCATTTAAATAAAACTAGGGAAGAAGTTTCTCAAAATACTTCTAAACTTCAGGAAAGGATAAAAAAGATTTATGATCGCAAGACTAAAGAATATAATTTCCACCTAGGTGATGTGGTTCTTCATTGGGATGTAATGAATGAAGAAAAGGGAAAACACGAAAAACTTTGAAAATCTATGGAAAGGACCATATAGAATTTTAGTTTTCAGAGGAAAGAATTCTTATCTGTTGGAAGAAATGAATGGGCAAGATTATTCAGGAGAAGTGATCAATGGTAGGCTTCTCAAGCACTACTAAACCTAAAGAAATTTATGCAAATTTTCATTATCATTGTATATACCAGTTTACTTTTCATGTCCAAGTTTGAAGTGGCTATCATGGGAGTTTGAAGCTCAAGGAGAAGGCCATAAGGCTTCTTTGATCAGCTGTTGGTTTAAAAAAAAAATCAGTTTGTTTTGTTTATTGTCTGTCAAAGTCAGTTAGTCAGTCAATTTTCAGTTTGAGTTTGGTATTTTGTATTTTGACTCCATGCCCAATGAATAATGCTACCTTGTCTATGGTGTTCTTGACACCTCTAAGGAGCTACCATCCCCAGATGGAGCCAATGTTAGAGCCTGTCAATCATGTCAATCATCGGTGATCAAATGTGTGCTTACAAAGTTTTTTACTAGCGTCTTAAGTCAAATTTTTGTCATTTCAGTGAGTCTTCAAATAAAAATTTGGTCACTGGTTAGTGTGTCTAGGGCTATTTCCACTCTCTCAATAATTTCATATGCCGGTCACTTTCATTGCTCAGGTGACTCTACCATCATGAAAAAATAATTAAAATCACTTTAGTCACATCATCATTGTCTCCATTCATCTCAGTGTCACCATTAGGTCATTAGGGTTAAGGTCACAAAATCAGTGATTTCATATATAAATCTAGTAAATGAGGAGTGGCAATAGGTAAATTTGTTCAATAAAACTTGATTTCAAATGTAATTTATGCTTTTATATGTAATAATGTTCCTAAGGTTCTAAGGTTACAAGAAGAGGTCCTAAGGATAGAAAACTAAAAAAGAAAGTTAATTGGTGAGGTGGGCCATCCTACCTCATTAATAAATTAGACACCAAAATAATATTATAAAAGCACATGGAGGAGCTCATTCACACTCATTTTCACTTGTCTACTATCCTAGCATCAAGCTCCCTCCTCTCCTTTTCAAAAAATTGTGATTCCATAGCCCTCACTGGCAAAAAATTGGCCCTCACTGCGCACAGAGAGCCCATGCTACACACATGGACAACACGTTGTGCACAGGAGGCCTTCGCTGCACACGGGGCATAGTTGTCCAAAATTGGTGTTTGACCACCAAAATCCATTTTTCAAAGATCCACTTCAGTCTTTTCATCCTCCAAGCTCTATAACAAGTAAGTTTAATCATTTTCATGCCGTCCTTTCCCTCGCATGTCAAGAAATTTACCAAATACTTCTTCTCTTAGGGTTTACATGATGTTCATGGTTTTGATCTTCAAATGATGAATTTCTACCCTAAACCCTATATTACTTGTCCCTACACCTCTATTTGCAGCTAATACACCATCTCCATTCGTCACAAAGCCTTATCCCCTCATTTCCTATCATTTTCCTCTAAACCCTAGTCTACCCTATCATTTTTATAGGGTAGGCCTGTGTTTTGGTCTTTTACACCCCCTCCCCTAAGTCATTTCCCAAAATTCCTTCTTCCCCTACTCACTGACATCATCCCCTACCCTCCTAAATTTTCTTAAAAAATTAGGCAACTCCTAAGTTCCTCATACCACCTCATTCCCTCACAACAACAAATTTCATTGTTTTTGCTTGCCTTTCACCTAGGGTTTGAAGTATGGAGCTTGACTCATCACCATCAGAGAAGAGGAAGTACAAAAAAGGTGGAAAGATATTGAGGTTTGAGCCCTCTAATTTCAATGAAATCACCCTGATGAGCCCCAATTTTTGGTACAATTTGGGCTCATTTGGCCTACTTGCTCTGCTCAAACCATTCATTTTTTATTGCTTATGCATTCATTTCTTGGTTTATTCGTGTTATTTGTAGGAAGAAGGGTAGACATTCTATCTACGTGACTAATGCATGATGCTTTCAGGTTTTGGCATTAAAAGGGAGCAAAGACTACGAAAAAGGAGACAAAGAGACAATGAGGTGGCACTGCTGGTTTTTAGGAGAGGATGTCCACGGTCTTGGGGACCTTCCTCGTGATTCCCACCATAGCTCCGAGCTCCAATCCATCTCCCCACCGAGCTTAGAAGCAGCCAGCTGTTCTACAGGAACAGCAGTTATAACTGTTCTACAGGAACAACAGTTATGACTGTCCTACAGGATCAGCAGTTTAAAATTCAGTTGGACAACCGAGCTCCTCAAATCAAGGACACCTGTTGGATGATCGTTTTTGCATAAATACTGAGGCCATAGCCTTGGATAGAAGCTTTTTGAACCTTGGCATTACTCTTGTAATTTGGAAGTACGAGCTACAGCTCGGTTTTTTTTCCTTTTGTAAGCCAATTTTGGCATGTCATCAGACTTTCGTTTATGAATAAAGGCAGTTAGATTTTGATCTCATTCTGAGTTTGTAAGGGAGCTATAGCTCTCAGGTTAGGGCCCAACCTGAGAGCAATAGATCTCCTCGGTGTTGTAATGTGTTTGCATTTCGTTCCAGCACTTTGAGTTTTTACTTTCACATGCAATTCGAATTTACAGTTTGTTAATTTAGTCTTTTTCATGAGCTTAGATAGGATTAGTTTATGGTGAATTTGCTTCAGTTGCTTAGATTTGATAGGAGGATAGTTATAAATTATTGGAGCTCCAGCAAAAAGGTTGCAAAGGCTCACTGCCATCTCTGTTAGGGATTGGGGTGCAGTCCATAACCAACCACCAAAAAGAAACGCAGTTCTTCTCACTTCCATGCAAGCTGCAACATAGACATTTTCGTTGAAGATCCATCCATGCACTTTCGACATTGAACCATACTTCTACATTTCAATTCCATGCATGAGTTTCATTTCTTGGTTTTCCATTGCTGTTCATAGGTTTCATGGCACAGTTATCATAGGTTAATGAATTTCTCGTTTTTGGTGCATAAGTCATTTGTTTCATTTACGCTGCTCCTTATCACTCCACTTCTTTCTTCTTCTTCTTGATCTCTCCTCAATTCACCCATTCGACCTCTGTCCAGCTCATTTACCCTCCAACTCATCCATTAAACACTTAGCTCCATTTACTTACACTTTCATTGATCCCATCCTTCCAACCATCAACCCACTGCATGCACTCTTCCTCCCTCTGATTTTTCTGCTCCTGAGCCATCACCAGCTCCATCTCCATCTCACCTATCATCCCACACCACTCCAACACTTCACCATCTCCCAAAACTTCCACGGCCAAACATCCTGTAGAATTGCACAGACTTCCTGTAGAAACCCCTGAGTTTCCTGTAGGATCCCCTGCAGGCTTCCTATAGAAACCTGCAAACTCGGTTGCTGAGCATCTGAACGTGGTAGGCTTCTGTGGACTGATGATGGAGACCCTCTGGGACCTCCCTTAGCCAACCTGACCTTGCCCATGCTTTCCTTCCATTCCAATCGCCCTTGCACAACCAAACCCTAATCAAAAGCATCATCACAATAAATCCAACCACTTAATGAAAAAATACAAAAACATGTCTTTTCAGATGCAAGTAGCTTAGATGCATGTATTTCAGTTCACTGCAAGTAATGGCATTATTGGTAGTTGTTTCATTCACAGTTTTGCATAGTTAGGGTCTAGCTAGTCAAATTAGGGTTTACTAGGGTTTCCATGCTTTATTGGTTTTCAGTTTCCTTCTGCAATTAGACTAGTCTCCTTTGAGTTAGCTTTCGTCCATCATTCATAAAGCTTCTTCTGTGAGCCTATAGAAGTTGGCTTGAGCCCTAGTGGACTTGTGCCAGCTGACCAAGTGACAGCTGCGACAAGAGCTAGTACTTGTGGATACATCACCGTCGCTTCCAAGTTTGTACGAACTACCGAGTTGATAAAATTAAGAGACAGGAAGCTCCAGGAGTTGTAGCATTATTGCTACAATACTGGAGCCCACCATCTTTTTGGCGCTGTTGCCGGGGAAGCGTCAGAGTATTAGTAATTGTTGCTTTTCTTCTACTTCCTTACTCTTGCCTTCTGCTAAGTAGTTTACTTCATTTCCATTTTGCAAAAGTAGCATAGCATTTCCTGCTTTCATAGATTAGCATTTCCTGCTTTCATAGATTAGCATTTCCTGCTTTCCTAGATTAACATTTCCTTTCTGCAAGCGTAGACTAGCATTTCCATTCTTGAAATTTCCTTTGAGCAACGTAGATTAGTTCTTTCCTGCTTTCAGTTAATTTTGCATCTTTCATAGTTAGTTGTAGATCAATCTGTCTCAGTTTTGCAGGTACCAAAAGAAAAGCAAAGCAAAAGCAATCAAAAAGAAAACGAAAGTATTTTCCATTTCATGCCTCATAGGAACCGAGATAGATCAGGCAAATTCCTACCAAACACCCCCACCACATCACTAAGTCACCCTTCTCTCTTCTTTGGTGACAGTAACCCAGAAGAACCTATAGGTGAATAGCCTGAGATATCCAAAGACCCTATAGTAGAAGAAGAGTTAGAGACCAATCCATCTGAAGCTATGGCTGACAATAGAAGAGAAGATGAGAGAATAGAAGGTGCCTTCCCCATCCGAGAGACCAATGGAGAGATGAAAATGAAGAACATTAGCCCCTCCGCCTTACCTCACTTCCATGGGCTGACCACTGAAGATCCAGACACCTTCCTGTTTGAGTTTTCTGTCCTTTGTAGAACCTATGACTATACTGAAGATGAGCAAAAGTTGAAACTTTTCCCTTCCACTCTCAAGGATGCAGCACTACGCTGGTTCATGGGCTTACCTGGGAATAGTATCACCACTTGGGCTCAGATGCAGCAAGCTTTCAACACCAAGTACCGGGATTACTGTAGGTCCAAGGAAACAAAGGGGGAAATCTTTCGGATGTCCATGGGAAATGATGAGTCCTTAGAGGATTATGAGGAGAGGTTCCAACTAAGCTATAAGCGGGCCAGGTGCACACTTGACCCTAAATCCCTCAAGTTGGTCCTGCTCCGAGAAGTCCCTGAAGACCTCTTAGATACCCTTCACATGTTAGCTGGGGGGGACATTTACCAACTGCCTTATGAGGACATCAAGACAGTGTTTAGAAACCACTCCAGGGCAGCTCGGAAACGAGGTAGAGGAAACCACCTCTCAACTAGTGTCCCTTTCTCCAAACATGAGCTTGCAAATCAATTAGAAGATCTTAAGAGTGAGGTGAGACAAACCATTGCCATGTAGCTTGACACATTCAGGATTCAACAAAAGAAAGAAGAGGCTGAGAGAGCCTTGGCTGTCTTCTGCCCTAGGTGCACAAGGAGGCACCCTAAGAACAAATTTCCATTGCATTCGGTTGAAGTGTGTTTCGTTTGTGAGGAGGACCATCCCACAAATCAGTGTCCAACCTTACCTGGGTTCACAACCATGTACCAAGGGACAGAAGCTCCCATAGAGCCTCTCTATTACCTTAACCAAAGGAGGCCACAGGGATCTAGACCTTATCAGCAGGGGATGCAAGGGGCATCTCAAGCTTATTACAGCCCCAACCAATCGACTCCTATGCCTTCCTGGGGTCCTCCTGCTCATCCTTCATGGTCCATGCCTCCTCCATGGTCTTATCCACCTCAGTACCCCACTCAACCTACTTCTCATTCATATCACTCACATGCCCAGCCACAGCCTCAATGGAATGCACCACAGTCGGGGTGGAGGCCCCAATACAACACTCCTCCTGCTATCTTGCCTCCACCACCAGTTCAACCTCAGCCATTACCTCCTGCTCCTCCAAGGCAGCCTCAAATTCCTGCTCAACCGAACCCGAACCCCAACAATAGACAGGCCTAGCAGGTATACACTGGGGAAACCTCATGCCCTACCTATGTTGTGGAGATCCAGGAGATCAATCTTCGATCTGGAAAGACTCTACCAGATCACCAACCTCCTCCCCCAGAGGATGAGGAAGATAAACAGGAAAGTGAACCGAAGGCTATTCCACCCTTTCCTGAGAGACTAACAGCCACCACACAACCCAACCCAGAGGAGGAAGAGCTTTTGGGTGAGCTCAAGCAGTTGTGTGTAAAAATACCACTTCTCCAAGCCATCAAGGATGTGCCGATATACAACAAGCTGGTTAAGGAGAAGTGTTTCAAACACCCAGGCAGACGGAAGAAAGATGCCTCAACTATCAATGTCATAGGACAATTGTCTGACCTTATGCTAGGACAAGTCATCTGCCCAAAGTACCTAGATCCTGGAAGTCCTGTACTAGATGTTCACATCAATGGCACCATTATACCTCACACCTTGATTGATTTGGGGGCCGCCATTATTGTGATGACCAGGGATACCATGCTTAAGCTTAATCTTCAGGGTTCCTTGAGGAAGACCTCGACAGTACTGCAATTAGCAGATCGCTCCACCGTGACTCCCGAAGGGATTGTGGAGGATGTCTTGGTCTCTATTGACTCTTGGGAATACCTTGCAGACTTCCTGGTTCTGCAACCAAAGGCCAAGCTTACTGGATAGCCTCTCATTTTGGGAAGGCCTTGGTTAGCTACTGCAGATGCTTACATAAGTTGTCGTGTAGGAAACATGACCATCAAAAATGGTCCCATGTCCAAGCAGCTAGTCCTATACCCTCCTGCCCAACCCTCCTTAGAGCATGACTTACCACTCTGGTTGGAAGAAGGAGAGGAAGACGAGGTGTACTCAGGACCTCTGTGCACCTTAGATACCACTAGAAGATACCCCCCAACCGAGGATGACTTGATCGAGACCTTGATCCAGAATCCACCTTCCAGTGCACTACCCTTAGAGAGATTGGTGGAGGATGCCCAAGCTAGCACCCTAGTGGATCTTTGTACAACCAACCCTGTTACTCCCAGAGTCAAGAATGTGGAGTTCGACCCTGAGGAAGCATTGAAGATTAGCTCCTCCCTATCTCCTTCCCAGGAAAAGCAGCTGTGTAGTCTGTTGGCCAATCACCTAGATGCTTTTTCTTGGAGCTATAAGGAAATGAAAGGAGTCCATCCTTCGGTCTGTACCCATCATATATACATCAAAGAGGATTGTAAACCGGTTAGGCAACCTCAGAGGAGAATGAATCTAGCCCTTAAGGACATTGTTAAGGAAGAATTGCAAAAAATGTTGGATGCCGGATTCATTTACCCCATCTCAGATAGTGAATGGGTGTCCCCTCTAGTGTTGGTTCCCAAGAAAAATGGGAAATGGAGAATTTGTGTGGACTACCGAGAACTGATCAAAGATACTAAGAAGGACCATTTCCCTCTACCTTTCATAGATCAAGTGTTGGATGGACTGGTAGGAAAGAAGTTCTTCTCTTTCCTGGATGGGTTTAGCGGGTACAACCAAATCCAAATCAGCCCGGAAGACCAAGATAAGACCACCTTCACTTGTCCTTGGGGTACCTTTGCCTATCGAGTCCTTCCCTTTGGGCTATGCAATGCTCCTTCTACCTTTCAGAGAGCTGTCTTGAGCATTTTCTCGGAGCTGGTCCATGATGCAGTAGAGATCTATATGGATGACTTTACTCCTTATGGGGCCAACTTCCAGGAAGCTTTGTCCAACCTGGGAAAAGTCCTAACCAAATGCACCGAGATGAACTTGTCCCTTAGTCCTGAAAAACGTGAATTCCTAATGACTGAAGGGACCGTGCTAGGCCATACCATTTCTTGCCAAGGATTGCAGGTGGATCCTAACAAAATTGCTCTCATCAAGAGGGTTCCACCTCCTCAAAAGGTCAGGGATGTCCGGAGTTTCTTGGGATTAGCAGGATACTACCGGAGATTCATTAAAGATTTCAGCAAGCTAGCCTCGCCATTGTTTGGCCTGTTGGCAAAAGATGTGGAGTTTAATTGGACTGACGATTGTTAAATGAATTAAAGGACAAGTTGGTGTCAGCCCCAATCCTGAGAGGTCCAAACTGGGCCCTACCTTTCCACATCCACACTGATGCCTCGAACAAAGCCATAGGTGCAGCTTTAGGAAAAGTTGAGCAGAAACTTCCATATGCCATTTACTTTGTTAGCAAAAACTTGTCCAAAGCTGAGCTGAATTACACTGTAACCGAGAAAGAATTCTTGGCTGTGGTCCATGCATTGAACAAGTTCCGACATTATATTACTGGTTACCAGACCTTTGTACATACTGACCATGCTGCTATTAGATATTTAATGAATAAACCAGATGTGAATGCTCGTATTATTAGATGGTTACTTTTATTGCAGCAGTTTGATTTGACCATTGTTGACAAACCAGGTAGAGAAAATGTAGTTGCTGACTTTTTATCTAGATTGGATTTGTCTGCAGATGAGGATGGAACAGTGGACGACTAGATGCCTGATGAACATCTGTTTGCTATTACAGTACTCTCTCCATGGTTTGCTGATATAGCAAACTATCTTGTTTCAGCACAGTTCCCTCCACACCTATCTTCCAGAGAGAAGAGCAGAATCATCAGAAAAAGTGCCTCATTCACTTGGATCGGGGGCAATCTGTTCAAGCTTGGCCCCGATCAGATCCTAAGGCATTGTGTAAGGGAGGAGGAAGTCTTTGATATCCTCCTCACTTGTCATGATGGGCCTTGTGGAGGACATTTTGCAGCAAAGAGAACTGCCTTCAAGATCCTGCAGGCATGCTACTATTGGCCCACACTTCATCAAGATGTCAGAAGATATGTCAGTCAGTGTGACCAATGCCAAAGAATGGGGAGACCGACCCAAAGGGATGAGATGCCTCTCCAACCTCAAGTGACTCTTGAGCCATTTGAGAAGTGGGGCATGGACTTTGTGGGCCGAATCAACCCCTCTTCGAGGCAAAGGACTTACATCATTGTGTGTACTGACTATTTGACAAAGTGGGCAGAGACCAAAGCAATCAAAGCAGCAACAGAAGAAAAGGTGGCCGAGTTCCTAAGAGAGAACATCTTCTATAAGTTTGGCTATCCAAGAGAGCTGGTCACCGATCAAGGGAGCCAGTTCACCTCCAACCTGGTTGAAGATCTCCTAGCTCATCACAAGATCAAGCATAGGACTTCCACCCCTTATCACCCTCAAGAAAATGGGCAGGTGGAAGTCACCAATAGAGAATTAGAGGGGATCTTGACTAAGGTGGTGAGCAGCAGCAGAAAGGACTGGGCAGATCGCCTGGTTGAAGCCACATGGGCTTACAACACCACTTGGAAGACCACCACCGGCTTCACACCTGTTACACTAAAAAATGTCACCTTGACTACTTACAGTTAGTATGGCTCAAATCAACAGTCATGCTACCCTCTTAGGCAAGTCTTATGCCTCTGTTATCCATCTCAAACTCAAAGAAGAGAGAAAGTCTTGTAAAAACTATGTTTATCTCTGGGGTCGCAGGTTCTCTCTAGCCTTACCTGCGGGGACGCTGACCATGTTCACAAAAACTGCGTCCATGGACGCTCTGTATGTTAAAGGACAGGTGCGTCCTTCTGTAAAAGGAAAAATGCGCAAGTTTTATCTTGAAAAAGTTACTTGTGGTTACTTCTAGAACATTCTAGAGGTCGGTTTGATGAAATGGATGCGCCTCCAGTTGGTTCATGTATCTCTATTAAGAGGGAACTTATCCCATCAATAAGGGAGCTATCCCACCCATAGAGGGGGATGATCCCATTGATAGTGGACCTGAATAACCTCTTTACAGCACTATAAATAAAGGCATTGAGCCAGAAGGAGAGGAGGTTGGAGCTATACATTTTCTTTGGGTAAATGCTGCAGGATTTAGGACTTCCATTAGAACCTTTGTGAGGAGAGATTGTCTTTACATGATTCTACTTGGAAGTGGGTGAGCTTTGTCAAAGTAGAGGAAAACACTTGATGGACCCTGGGAGGAACTTGCACAACACCAAGGCCAGGTTGTAAGAGTTTCTTTGTTTCGTTATTAATACAAACTGGTTTATTTTTCTCAATAGCTTGTGTTAATGAGTTATTTCATGTGTTCCTTGGTCTGCATGTTGAATGTATGTTTTATTATATGAAATACAAGTGCTTGGTAATTGTTTGATTGTTTGTGGTTGCAGGAATTGACTTGAAGGAGGAGCTCATCCGGATCGGCAAGGACGGACTACAACAACAGCGTTTTGGAATAAGGTAAGCCTAAACACTTGTAGTTTTCATGTTGTAAAAGGTATATTTAGAGAAAGATTACTCCATTTTGTCTTGTTTGTCGCTAGAGAGTTTAGACTCCTAGGGAGGTCAGTTGTGTCAGCCCAAATGACTTTTTCCGCCACGACAACACCGTATGAGCTGGTCTATGGGAAGAGAGCTTTGTTGTCCATTGAGTTTGAATACAACACTTTGAGGATGGCAGCTCAGCTGGACCTAGATCTCAGCCATGCACAACAAGAAAGGCTATTGCAGCTGAATGGCCTGGATGAGCACCGAATGCAGGCCCTCCTTCACTCAGAAGTGGTTCAACTTCAGAGAAAGGTGTGGCATGACCAACATCTCCATGACAAGCAATTTCAGCCGGGAGATTGGGCTTTGTTGTATGATTCCAGATACAAAGATTTCAAGGGGAAGCTGAGAACCAGATGGCTAGGGCCATATGCAGTGGAGAAATGCCATGACAATGGATCTGTCCTCATTCGAACCATTGATGAGGAAGCCATTCCCATGCTTGTCAATGGGCATCGTTTGAAGATCTACAGGAAACCTCTCTCAAGACAAGAGTTCATCAAGACTATAGAGAAATCTGTATTGGTCATAGAGAAGGGTTCTGCCTCTGCCTCTGGCATACCCTGAAGAAAAAATATCTGAAAAAAAAAAAAAAAAAAAAAAAAGAAAAAAAAAAAGGAAAAATAAATAAAGATCCTTGGGTGAAAACCTCTCTGAGGCGCCCAAGGCAGGTAGTAGGGGTGAAAACCTCATTGAGGCACCCCTATTGTCTTTCAAAAAAAAAAGAGAAAAGGTGAAAAAGATCCTTGAGTGAAAACCTCTCTGAGGCGCTCAGGGCAGATGGCACGGGTGAAAACCTCTTTGAGGCGCCCCTGTCATCTTTCAAAAAAAAAAAAAAAGAGAAAAAAGGAAAAAAAAAAAACAATAAGCAAAATATGGTAAAATTTCATGCAGGTTACAGATGTTCTATGGAGGAGAGGAAGCCCTTCAACTCAGAGCCAAGGGTCCTTATCATGCTGTCAAGGAACCTCACCAGCACCTCCTCCAAGAGTACCCATGTTTTTTCAAGGTATGTGCAATTTTATCAAGGTTTGAATCTTCTATAGGAAGATGCTGTCTTTCTACAGGAAGATGCAGTCTTTCTACAGGAAGGCGTAGATTTTCTACAGGAAAGTACAGACTTTCTACAGGAAGGCCGAACTTTCTACAAGAAGCTCTGTGTTCTACAGGAAACTTCCTGTAGGAGTTTTGGACGGCCAGAATTCATCTTAAAAAGAGATTTCGCGACTATGGATTGGTTTGGATGCATGCAAGCCTCTGTTGGCACCCTTGCACATTGCTGTCACCTTGCTCCACCATCCTTGTCGACATGCGACCAAGTTCCCTGCACCAACAAAGAAGATCGATGAGTTCTCGCAGGAAAAACCATTTTCAAAGCTAAACAAATGCTGGATCTCATACCGCAGGCATCAAAGAGCTCCGGGAATGTGATTGAAACGCCAGAACCTCCGTCGTGCAGCATGCACCCAAGGAGAAAGGACTGTTACGAGACCCCTCGCAGGAATCCTGTAATAGTTCAACCTGCTCGAGTGGATACCATTCACAGCACCGCCATCTGAAATGAAACGCGGGCACATGCAAGCAAAAAATCCACTCCATCGTCGGCAGCCTGTAACCACGAGCCTCCGGGTCTGTGTAAGTCGCATGCAGCAGGTAGATCCACTCACCATCGTCCAAGAACTGGAAAAATCGTGTGCAGCCACGCAGGTAAGTGTCTCAACCCTTCTTTCCATTAAATCGCATGAATCTTACTTTGAAATTGTTTTCATGGCGTAAAATTGAATGGTTGAGCGGTCGTATGGCCAGTCGACTGGCCACGTCGGCTAGTTAAAGTGTAATTGGATGTGTGGGTGGTGGCCACGAAAGAGAAAATGAACTGCACGCACGTGAGAACACTCTCGTCAGAAGCATGATTTTAACAGGAAAAGGCAGCAGCAAATCTGTGGGAATGAATGCGGCAGCAAGTGAATACGCAGGCGAATGATGGATGACGTCGCCCAACGGTCCGGCGGGGACAGCTCATCCCCCGTGCCACGGATTGCGCCGATTCAAAATCTAATCGGCTAGATCATGCGCATGCATTTATAATCCAACACTTCAAACTCGAGTGGCTATTATGATCTCCTCTGCACTTTGATACGCCGAGCTGTTGGCTATCAGAACGTCGGTAAAGCACACCTCAAGCGCGGGCCAACTACAGTCCTCCCCGAGAATTGCGCACTGCTTCTACAGGAACGCAGTTCTACAGGAATGCAGTTCTACAGGAGCGCAGTCTACAGGAACGCAGTCTACAGGAACACAGTCATCTACAGGAAAGCGGGTGCCTCACGAAAAAAGGTGGCCAATCAAAGAGGTAACCCTGAACTCTTCATGTAACTGGTTAGTAGAAGTGGCAAGACCATCGTCCACAATCGGGTCATAAAGATATTGGTGGAATTGTTGTTTGTTGTGCCTATGCTACCGTTCTACAGGATGTTGGTATAAGTAGACTGTGTTGAATTTTGTATGTGCATGCTCTGTCTTAATAGACCAAATCTCTTTTGCATTTGCCACCTTTAATTAAAATGACCATGTTCATCATGTTGGGTGGGTTTATAAGACGGGAACCCATTGATTCAACTAAACTGAGGAGAAACCCGGCAGTGGTAGAGCTCTCCACCAGAGCAAAATGGATGCCTTTTTGTGATAAGCTGCAGGGCTACGATGATGAAGTGGCCGAAGAATTCTTGCAGGCTCTGAAGCCTAAATCTCAGACACTGGCCACAGTGAACTTCAGAGGTCTAAGCCTCAAACTCACCCCAGAACATATCAGTCGGATCACAGAACTTCCTATGGGTCTGCCGTGGGATAAAGAGGAGATAAAGCTGAGTCAGCAGGCAAAGAAAGAATTCTTTCCACCCGAGGAAGAATTCTCGGAGGACAAAAACGGGGTTCGAAGAACGAGCCTGTCGCCACCTTGGAATGAAGTCAGTTTGCAAATCATGAAATATATTACTTGTGAAGGTCGTTTCAGCATCGTGTATGCATATCACTTTCGGCTGCTCACTGAGTTGAGGCACCGAATTTACCTTCCTGTAGAACAAAAACTGAGCATCCCTTATTACCTCCTACAGTCTCTAATGGAGTGTGCTACAAAGCTGAAAGAGGGAATACCAGATCAGATAGCCCATCATGGGCTGATCAAGCTTCTTGTGGAGGATGCATTGCATTCATATAAGGTTCCCCTCTCATGGGAATCCTTCCGGAATTTGACAAAAGATGGGGACATTAAAATGTTGATCGAAGAAACGGGTTCCTCCAGCAGTGAGGAACACGAAGCAGTGGCTGAGGAACAGAGAGAAGAAGGCCAAGGGACCCCGACAATAGTACAAAAGGGAGAACAGAGGAAGAAGCATGAGGGAAAGGAGGACAAAGAAAAGGGTGGCACACCTATCCTGTCAGCAAGGGAAAAGAGGATGAAGAGCAGAATGGACAAAGCAGAGGTGGCCCACATCAACCCAAGTACCTCAACAGCACATGCAACCAAAGTAAAAAGAAAAACTCAGGCAGGCAAGCAAGCGGAAGTGGAGACACCTGTGTCTACAGGAAAGCAGAAACAGGCTTCTACAGGAAGCCCGAAAACAAAAACACAGGCTTCTACAGGAAGCCCGAAGATCATTAAGGAAAAGGCTTCTACAGGAAGCCCAAAAACAAAAACAAAGGCTTCTACAGGAAGCCCGAAGATCATTGAGAAGCAGGCTTCTACAGGAAGCCCAAAAGCAAAGACCAAGGCTTCTACAGGAAGCCTGAAAATTGTTGGAGAACAGGCTTCTACATGAAACCCAAAAACGGAGACAAAGGCTTCTACAGGAAGCCCAAAAGTGCAAAAACAGGCTTCTACGGGAAGCCCGAAGACAGAGACAAGGGCTTCTATAGGAAGCCCGAAATTGGAAAAAGGGGCTTCTACAAGAAGCCCGAAAGTCATTGAGACACAACCTCCTACAGGAGGTCTGAAGACAGAGAGAGGGCCTTCTACAGGAAGCCCGGGAGTGGCTAAATCCGGGTCTTCTATAGGAAGCCCAAAAGTGGGCAAAGCAGGGTCTTCTACAGGAAGCCCGAAATCTGAAAAGGAGGGGCCCTCTACAAGGAGCTCTGAGAGAGCAAAACGCAAGAAAGAGAAGGCTGGCATTCTCGAAAAGGAGGCAGTAGCGGCACTCGCTGCCCTCAGTACACCTCCAAAACCGAAGGAGAAAAGGGAGAGGGAGACCCCTCTACCATCTGAAGCCAGGAGAAGCAAGAGGATGACCACGGGCAAGCCACAGCCTCCACCCAGCAGCCAAACCATTTCAGGGGATGTCCCTGCTTCACCCAGTGCAAGAACCCCCTCTAAAACATCAGCCACCCCCGAGAAGGGGAGCCCAAAGATAACTTCCTGGACACGAAAAATAGGCCAATCGCCTTCCGAAGCCCGACTCAAGGAAATAGGAAAGGGGGAAGAAGCATCACCTTCGTCACCACCAGGGGCAGCGAAGGTAGGGCCGCCAAAAACGGGAAAGGAAGAAGCGCCACCCTCGGTAGAAAAGGCAGGGCCACCAACAACAGGAAAGGAAAAGCATGCTCCGGGCTCTAGTTCTCGGCCAAAGACGAGGAGCCAGGGCAAAGTTGCTCAAGGATGAGAAAATGGTTTAGCTGGGGGGTGATGATGAGCCCCAATTTTTGGTACAATTTGGGCTCATTTGGCCTACTTGCTCTGCTCAAACCATTCATTTTTTATTGCTTATGCGTTCATTTCTTGGTTTATTCATGTTGTTTGTAGGAACAAGGGTAGACATTCTATCTACGTGACTAATGCATGATGATTTCAGGTTTTGGCATTAAAAGGGAGCAAAAACTACGAAAAAGGAGACAAAGAGATAATAACGTGGCACTGCTGGTTTTTAGGAGAGGATGTCCACGGTCTTGGGGACCTTCCTCGTGATTCCCACCATAGCTCTGAGCTCCAATCCATCTCCCCACCGAGCTTAGAAGTAGCCAGCTGTTCTACAGGAACAACAGTTATAACTGTTCTACAGGAACAACAGTTATGACTGTCCTACAGGATCAGCAGTTTAAACTTCAGTTGGACAGTCGAGCTCCTCAAATCAAGGACACCTGTTGGATGATCGTTTTTGCATAAATACTGAGGCCGTAGCCTTGGATAGAAGCTTTTTGAACCTTGGCATTACTCTTGTAATTTGGAAGTACGAGCTACAGCTCGGTTTTTGTTCCTTTTGTAAGCCAATTTTGGCATGTCATCAGACTTTCGTTTATGAATAAAGGCAGTTAGATTTTGATCTCATTCTGAGTTTCTAAGGGAGCTATAGCTCTCAGGTTAGGGCCCAACCTGAGAGCAATAGATCTCCTTGGTGTTGTAATGTTTTTGCATTTCGTTCCAGCACTTTGAGTTTTTACTTTCACATGCAATTCGAATTTACAGTTTGTTAATTTAGTCTTTTTCATGAGCTTAGATAGGATTAGTTTATGGTGAATTTGTTTCAGTTGCTTAGATTCGATAGGAGGATAGTTATAAATTATTGGAGCTCCAGCAAAAAGGTTGTAAAGGCTCACTGCCATCTCTGTTAGGGATTGGGGTGCAGTCCATAACCAACCACCAAAAAGAAACGTAGTTCTTCTCACTTCCATGCAAGCTGCAACATAGACATTTTCGTTGAAGATCCATCCATGCACTTTCGACATTGAACCATACTTCTACATTTCACTTCCATGCATGAGTTTCATTTCTTGGTTTTCCATTGCTGTTCATAGGTTTCATGGCACAGTTATCATAGGTTAATGAATTTCTCGTTTTTGGTGCATAAGTCATTTGTTTCATTTACGCTGCTCCTTATCACTCCACTTCTTTCTTCTTCTTCTTGATCTCTCCTCAATTCACCCATTCAACCTCTGCCCAACTCATTTACCCTCCAACTCATCCATTAAACGCTTAGCTCCATTTACTTGCACTTTCATTGATCCCATCCTTCCAACCATCAACCCACTGCATGCACTCTTCCTCCCTTTGATTTTTCTGCTCCTGAGCCATCACCAACTCCATCTCCATCTCACCTATCATCCCACACCACTCCAACACTTCACCATCCCCCAAAACTTCCACGGCCAAACATCCTGTAGAATTGCACAGACTTCCTGTAGAAACCCCTGAGTTTCCTGTAGGATCCCCTCCAGACTTCCTATAGAAACCTGCAAACTCGGTTGCTGAGCATCCGAACGTGGTAGGCTTCTGTGGACTAATGATGGAGACCCTCTGGGACCTCCCTTAGCCAACCTTACCTTGCCCATGCTTTCCTTCCATTCCAATCGCCCCTGCACAACCAAACCCTAATCAAAAGCATCATCACAATAAATCCAACCACTTAATGAAAAAATACAAAAACATGTCTTTTCATATGCAAGTAGCTTAGATGCATGTATTTCAGTTCACTGCAAGTAATGGCATTATTGGTAGTTGTTTCATTCACAGTTTTGCATAGTGAGGGTCTAGCTAGTCAAATTAGGGTTTACTAGGGTTTCCATGCTTTATTGGTTTTCAGTTTCCTTCTGCAATTAGACTAGTCTCCTTTGAGTTAGCTTTCGTCCATCATTCATAAAGCTTCTTCTGTGAGCCTATAGAGGTTGGCTGGAGCCCTAGCGGACTTGTGCCAACTGACCAAGTGACAGCTGCGACAAGAGCTAGTACTTGTGCATACAGCACCGTCGCTTCCAAGTTTGTACGAACTACCGGGTTGATAAAATTAAGAGACAGGAAGCTCCAGGAGTTGTAGCATTATTGCTACAATACTGGAGCCCACCACACCCCATCCCCATTTGTCATGAAATGATTTGAAGATGTCAATTGTTTAGGGTTTTGTCAAAGAGTGCAGGAAGTAGGTTACCATGAGCATCTCACAAGTATATTTTCCCTCACCTTGAAGGAAGAAAATATCACCATTGCAGGGATTGATTTCACATTTTTAGTGGATTCCATCTCTCAAGCTACATGCATACCAAACCTTGGTGAAAACTGGTTCAAAGGCATGAACCTAGACCTAGAAGAGTACAAACCCTACTTGAAATCACAATACAAAGGAGCTCACTCACATGTTTTCCCATTCAGATACTTTTTGGAGAGATATGCACCATTGATGAAGGTTGTCTTGAAGTTCTTCACATGTGAGGGAAGATTTTCCAGTTTATACCAATACCACATAAGGTTGCTCATGCGCTTTACAACTGCCAAGTCTCTCAATTTGTGCAACTACTTGTGTAGGAGGCTAACCAAAATGTCTGAAAGGGTGCAATTGAAAGGAAAAGAGCATTACCCCAGCCTCTTTCACCATAGCTTGATAAAGGTTATAGTACTCCATCAGTTGTCAGAGAAGAACATGACATGGGACACCTTCATTGAGGCAGCCTTGAATATGCATATAACCACTTCACCAAGCTAGCACCAAACCATGTCAGCACAACCCGTGGAGGTGGGGTCATCAAGAAAACATGATGAAGTTTCCAAGGCACCTAGGACTAAGGTGACTAAGACATATCAGAGAGGCAAAAGGCTTGTGTTTTCACCTCAAATTGAGGAAGGGGCCAAGCCTACTACATCAGTAGAACAAGGATCACCATCACATCATGAGGTTTATTTGCATGATGAGGAGCACATTGAGCATGAATTTGACCTAGTTGACTTGGAGGCACAATATGAGCATCAACCCTACAAAAATTCATCAAAGAGAAGGATTCTCATATCATGGAGCTCAAGGACAATTTGGCAAGGGCCAAATTCATCATTTCTTTCCTTAAGCAAGAAAACAATCAACTTAAGGAAAAACAACTAGTCATGGAGAAAGTGAAAATCAAAGCCAAGAAAAAAGAGATGAAAGGCAAGACAGTGGTGGACCATGAGGAAATTGAGAAACATGAAGGACATGTGGTAAGGAAGAGACCAAGGACAATGGGTCTTAGGAAGGCACTTCAGAGGGAAAGAGAGAAAAGGCCACCAATGGAAGACTTGACCTTTGAAGAGAGGATTACCATGGAAATAAATGAGGATAGGGAGTTTTGACTTGAAAAAGTCAATTTACACCTTGAGAAGCTCCTTTACAAGGCCAATAGGGATAACAAGTTGCAAAGGAAAATGGTCATCCACTACTACAAGGAAAATCAACTTTGCAAGGGAAAAATAAAGGAGTTGAATTCCCAACTAGATGGAACCCTAATCAACCAAGAGGATAAGGGTAAGTTAGATTTGCTTTCTTATGTATCCATGGTTGCATAATATACCTAATCAGGCATCTTTGGACAAATTTTGGGAGGATTTGGAGAAAATTTTGTGTTTTGGTGCAGACTAGTGCAAACTTGCAATTTTTGGCAATTTCTGTCTAGGAGCACAATGAGCTCACACTGCGCTTCTTCCTCAGGGCTCAAAATTATGGAAACTCAAACATTTTGGAAATATTATGACCCCCTATAAAAACCCATTTTCCCACTTTCCTGGTCTGGGGCTCAGTTTTTGAGAAATTTTCAAAAAAGAGGCCAACAATCACCTTTCTACCCCTCTTTTTCCATTTTGTTGCACACCTAGAGACACCTTGGGATAATGGCCATATATCAGCCAAAAATGGGTCATTTTGAGTGCACAAATACTCTAAAGACATATAAAATCTCCCAAATTTCCAGAATAGGCTTCATATAAGGATTTGGACTTCAAAAAGGCTCTCAAAAATGGCCTCCAACAACTTGTTGTGTACCTGGAAATTTCTGAGATTTTTGTAAAATTTTCACTGTGTAATTTTTTGTAATTCCTAGTTTGAATTTGGTAAAAGTCAAAAGGATGATGTAATTTTACTTTTCTGATGTCATGATGATATAATTATGTATAAATTAGTTTAATAATTTTATTTTTTTTTTAATGTTAACACAGGCCTCATTAATGAGGAAGAACACAAATCGAAGGCTAAATGAAGAGTTTGTATTCAGCCTTCTCAGTCTCACTTGTTGGTTGAGATATTCTTGGGAACTATTCCACCACTCATGGATTCGACCCTTGAGGGTGGGGAAACTGTTTATTTTGGTCTATATGTATCATTTTCTTAGTCAGAGAGAAGGGTTGGACATTTGAGGAGAGAACTCTTGTAGCTTGTGCTTGAGCATTTTTAGGAAATCAAAGGAACAATTGCAACTATTATCTAGGAATTCATGTGTAGTGAGTTTGTGATCTTGTATTTTCTCTATTATAGTTTCATATGAAAGATATTCATCTTCTCTTTCCATTCATAATTTCTTCAATGGTTTTTTCCTTAAGTTTATAAGCATAATTCTTTTCATAAAGCTCTGTTTTGATGGGAATATCATTATGTGTTATTTTCTTTCTTGCTTAATGAATTCATGATATATATGCTCATTAAGACCTCTTATTTCTTCTAAACACTACACTACACTGACAAACCCTAAACCATCACAAAACTATTGCTACCTTTCTCCTTTATATCTTTGTTGTTGTTACCCTTTTGATCCTTTGACCTAGTTACCTGGTTTTCATCCCTTGTCCAACATCAAAACCCTAAATTTTCAAAACCTACCTAAGCCTAAGATATCTAGCCTAAAATCCTTTTATATTCCAGTCAATTCTGTGGTTGTGATCTCATAGAGAGAGCCCTCTTTGGTTTGGTACGGCTAGTTACCAAACTGAAAGTTTGGTTTATGGTTACCTCCGTTGATTCCTCTCAGCGTGGGACATTGTGGAGGATAACACCACCAACAAACCCAATATCTACTCTCCAATGATCAAGATGTAACCAAGAGCCTTGCTCTGATACTAATTGTTGAAAACCTTTGAGCACTATTGGGGGGGGGGGGGTGAATTAGTAGTGTGATATCTATATCTATATATCTATCTATCTATCTATATATATATATATATATATATATATATATATATATATATATATATATATATATATATATATATGTTTGTCTTTTATTACTTCAACTGAATCACACGTATGTTAGATGCAATTCATGAAACATGTGCATCACATACGCATAACTAAAAACCATAAACAAGTGAAAAACAATAAAAAAGCACATCACATCAATCACACATGAGACACAATATTTCTGGTGAAAACCCTTCTGAGAGAAAAACCACCTTTGATATTGTTGCTCTGATCTTAATTTCTATTATGTCAAGTAATGATCTTTTACATAGTCGATTGACTACTATCAACATGGAGACCCAACCTCATATACAAAATGCCAACATCGATCGGCTAGGAGACTCGATACTATTGTTAATCTCGGAAGACTTTGTTCTCTATGGATATCTACAGACTACCATTCGCTAAAGGCCAACACGATCAGTCAATCTCCCAACTACCATTGGACTATCTAGCCACCATTGGATTGAGAAAGTTCCTCCTTTCACTGAAGCTTCACCATCACTGCTCCTCTCCACTATGCACACCTCCTTTCATGTATTTTCAAACTGGATCCCAAGACACTATTCTCAAGTAGAAATTATCTATGCATACATGCTCTCAGCAACAAGATCTCATCATCAAATAAAAGATAAAAAAGTAAAATTATGGCCACATAAAAATTGAATACAATCAGATCCTCATAATAATAAAATGCTTCATAATACAAATAACATCATAAGGCACATGATTATGTGCTACATGCATCAAAAGCTCCTGCAAAACAAGTGTGAGAGGATAACCAACATATACTCCAACAACATAAAAAAAACTCTTCCATCAATAATCTCTACTCCAACAACATCAAATTTGATCTACTGGGAATCATGCTTTAGATCTGCATGTTATTTAGTCATTAGCACTCATAGGCTGAAGCATTTACACTCTCCACTAGGTCTGAATCATACACAACTTCTATTCAACTTTCTCACTCACATATATCCATCATCAATCAATCCTCAGCCTCAAGATCACGTATATAAAAAATGTAGGACGAAATTGAGCTTGGGGCTAGGATCCAAGGTGAAAAAATTGGACCAAATCAACCCACTAAGGTCATTACTAGTGCACTAAATGCATGCACATCATGAGAGAACCTTTTCAAACCATTTCTGACCTTTTTCACTTTTTATGGAAGCTTCTAGGAATTTCCAATCTAATTTTCTTTCGAACAATGAAAGGAATGGAGAGGAAATCTTTTGAAATACCATAATCTCTCCATTAACACTATCAGAACTCGAATGAATCTATAACCACTCCCTTGAGCTATCCTCCATGCAACTAGAGCTTTCCAACCACTTTAATAGGCCTTTGTGCATGCGACTAGGACTTAGACTCAGTAAAAACATCAGTTCTTTAGTCCAAAACCTCTGTCACTTGTTGGATCCCTTGCCCCTACATCTTTACTATCCTCTATACCTATAACTTGGCCTTTAACACATCTACAAGTAGATCAAACATGCCTCCCAAGTGTCACTTCCAAGTTGACCTAGAAGGGCCAACAAATGAGGTTGGCAAGTATGCCAACAAGTCCTCCACTCTCCATCAAACCTCTGAACAAGCTGCAACACATTTTAATGACCTTTGCAACATCAATATCACATCATGAAGCCATCACGTCACTACTACAAGTCATGTTCATGAAGCATAAGCATGAAGACCTAGATGAAGACCTAGTTGACAACTCAACTAGTGTGCCATGAACCATCTTTATCATATGTAGATCTGATCATCACCTGTAGAAGCCTCCTCTACCTATAGAAACATCAAAAATCCATCATGACATGTCCATCAATGCACATGCCAACTCCTCCAAGGCCATCATGCTACCATCAAGCTCCATCAATGCCAACACATACTGACACATGTCACGGTCCATCAATCTGCATCAACATGAGGTTGACATAAGTGCATGACCTCAATATTTGGCATCAATGCCAACACATCCATATCACTGTCCATGCATCAATGCCAACCTATAGGACTGCTAATTCAAACATCCATCACACATGCATATGACAAGTATGACCATGACCATGACTTTTTGACATCAATGCCAACATAACAATGCCAATAGAGAATGGATGGTTTCTCTTTTTTAATACGATCAGTGAGATGGCATTACTTTCCTCTACTATTTAATCCTCGTATTCTATGAAATGATCTTCTTGATGAAGGATTGGGAGGAGGAGGTGGAAAATCCATCATAGAATCTGCTTGGTCCTAGCTTAGTTGGGATGATCATGTGATTTGTCTTGCTTCCTTCTTTGGTTTGTTGGTTTTATTCTTTGTTTCTTTATCAATAATTTCTTTCCCTTTTTCCTTGAAAATTTGGAAAGTTTGAGCTATTTGTCTAGTTGTGATGTCATCACGCTTTGTTTTCCACCGAAGATAATCATTTGAATATAATTTTTTGTTCTCTATACTCAAATACCCCAGATCTTGTTGGGCCCCATCATTCACCAGGGTAACTAAACACTTTTTCTCTTTTGTGAGGTCTAACAACTTCTATTGCAATAAAGGGGCCACCTCCTAAAAACCTGGCAGAGTAGAAATATCAAAACTTACTTGTGTATTATCGTCCTCTTCTAGTTTTTGTTTGTGTTTGCTTTTGTCCTAAGCTAGTTCAGTGTCCAACACTTCCATTTGAGCATCCTCCCCTTTGTGCAAGTCTTCTTCCATATATTCTAGTGCCAAAAAAGTGTTCTTATCCTTTGGATTTTTTGAGTTAGTCATGTTTCGGTTCCTATTATTATGTCTCTTGGATGGTACCTTGGGGAAACCATCTATTGAAAATGCAACAAGAAAATCCTAATTTAATTTTGTCCTTGAATTAAATTAGAAATAAAATTGTAATTCCACATCACAAGATAACCTGTACGAGTTAACTAAATTAAATTGACTTAGTTGGCTCAGTTAATTTGATTTGAGTGTAATGCCCCACTTAAATCTTATCCTACAAATTGTGTTAATATTTACATTATCTGAAAATATTGAGGAATATTGGTCTAAAATAAATTTTTGATTTCCATTATTCAAATTCCCCACTTACCTTCTCAATTTGAATATTGTGTAGGATATGGTCTCCTTCCATTAATTCAAAATATATTTATTCATTCACACACCCCAAGGTACCCTCACATTTAATAAGGAGAAGACAAAGTCCTCTCCATCTTATCATCAATATATATTTATTCATTTCACATTCCCCAATGTACCCTCACATTTACTAAGGAGGAGACATGGTCCTCCCCATGTAATTACACTTCACATTCCCAAATGTACTTCCCCATTAAATTCTCAATTTTAAATTCATATCACAATTCCAAATGTACTCTAGCTTGGAAGAGAAGTCAACCAAGGATGGGTGAGAGTTAATGACATTAATGAGAGGTGGTTGAGGAAAGAGGGTATAAAAGGGAAGGGGGAAGGAAGAAGAGGGGGAGTTGGAGTTTTGCTTAGGATTGTGGGGGTTGGTTGTGATTGTTTGGCCTTGTTATGATTTTTGGGAGACCTTGGAAACCTGTGGAGGTTTCTTGGGTTTGAGAGGAGGAAAGTATCATTATCTAGTTTTGCACATTCTTCTTGAGGACACACTATATCTGGTTGGACTTGGGCACGGAGGGCTAGGGAACCTGTGGAGGTTTCCTGGGCTAGGAATCTATTTCCTAGTTGGCTGGGAGGTAAATCTGGTTGGGTCAGCCAGAAGGAGCGTTCAGCTGGAGCTATCAGACAAAGGTATCGTCATCAACCGCCGGAACAGGTATTTTTCCATGGACTACTCTTGTTAAGTTGATATCAATGGAATGCTCACCTTAATTTATGTTGCTTATGATAAAATGATTAAATGGTAAATGTTTAAAGCTATGTGAAAAGGTCAGCAAGCTCCTTTGTTATTTATAAATTAACAGAAAAATAGATATGTTAGTGTATAACGAAATAAAGGCTCTAATAATAGGATTCGGGTTCTTACACATGGTATCATAGCTTTGGTTCAAAATCTGGACCCAAGGCTCACTAAACCCCAAATTTCGTTATAAAGAAATTGTAACCTTCATAAGGATTTATAATCCTAAAATATATTCATATAACAAATTAAAAAAAAAAAACCCTAACTAAAACTATAGTCAATTCCCTTGAATATATTTTCTCCTTACTTTGTTGTCCCGACTCAACATGATTGCAAAAGGCTGGTTTGTGATCGTATACCTGTCGAGTTGGTGACATTACCGTCACATACATGTTCTGCATGACAGGGATCTACACTATTTTCCAACTTAATGTTTCCATCCTCCTTTTCCAATATGCATTTTTTTTGTTCCAATTTTCAACCCCTTCAAAGGGGAGGCAAGCATTACACATCCTTGGTTGCGATGAGATCAGCTCACACAGCCCAACAAGCGGTACAGTTACTGAGAGATTCGGAGTTCACAGAGCACCAGGTAAGGAAGACTATTACCAGAAACCCAGCTATTCTTTTTCTCAATACTGATCGGCAGTTGAAACCCAAGATTGAGTTCATGAAAACATTGGGCCTTTCTGCACAAGACTTGGGAAATGTCATATCCAATGGATCCAGATTGCTTAATGGGAGTCTCGAGAAAACTCTGCGTCCCAATATCCAGTATCTTCAAAACCTGTTTGGATCAGAGGCTAATGTCTCAAGTGTTTTCAAATCGGCACCTCTTATTCTACCTAAACGAAACGGGCCTGAATTTTGGGAAAAGAAATTGAAGCATTTGACAAGTTTTGGCCTCCTTGAAGATGACATCAAGGAGCTTGTTAGGAGGCACCCACTTATATTAAAAGCTTCCATGGATAAGGTGCAGAAGAACATGGACTTTTTGATGCATACTGCAGGGCTTCCTGCAAAGTTTATTTTTTCATATCCTCTGTTAGTGTCTTGTTTCAGCTTGGAGTGTAGGATCAAGCCTCGCCACAAGGTGTTGAGTGCTCTTAGTGCAATGCAACCTTCCAAGCGTCCTCCTAGTCTCTTTAGTGCGCTTTGTTTAAGTGAGCGTAAGTTCCTCGAAAAATATGTCCAGTGCAGTCCTCATGCCAAAAAGTTACTTGAAATTTACAGTGGCAAGCTTGCTCGCTCGTAAAAGACTAGATATTCGGGTTTCTGTTTTGGTCAGGGTTAGATTGTATCGCATTTCCCTTATTGATTGAAAGAGGTTTAAGAACACTAACCAAGGATCATCTGTTTGTTATGATCCAGTCCCATGATCCCTCCAGCCCGCATGAGTAATGGCTGCGAATTAGTGTATATATTTATATATTATCACTCTGGGTCATGACACAGTCAGTTGAGGCCTGGGATCTTGTTTTGGCCAGTTTATTGTCACACCACAATCACGATCAACATACACTATTGAAGTATACTGAGTTGTAATACAATCACAGAGAAATGCCTCTTGGAATGCATCAGGTAACACGTTTTTGAAACATGAAAAATGAAACTCGCATCACCAGATAATTTGTTTTTTGCTAATAGTTTTGCAACAATCATGCATTGCTCCCTCCCTTTAAAATGTGATGGGATAGATGTGAATTTTTGACTGTTTGAATCATGGTTAACTTGTAAATTAAATATTCAAATCTCATAGGCAGACGTAGGGACTTTAAATTCTTATGTTTTCTTACAGTAGTATGATCTTATTGTTTCCACATCTGCTATATCTATGAAACTTAACTGGAATTAATACATTTCAAATACAAGCTAAACATTAGACACTAGTTTGCACACTTTCTCTTTGTGCTTTGTCAATGGTCTCTGTTTCTTTGCTTGGAAAGAAAAAAAGTTTGTGGTAATGACTTTTCTTGCTGCTATCATAGACTATTACTAGCGGTAATGGAATGAGATCCATTTCAATCACACGTCTTGTAAAGCAGAACCCTAGCCCCTACTCTAAAACACAGCTTCTGATGCATGATTGGCTAGGCAAACAATCATTGACACCTTCCCTCGTCCGAATGTGGTTGGACGCTCACTTATCCTTGGTCCGACAAATATTCATAAGAAGTTTGTCAACTCTTTGTTGCACGGTGCCTTCCAAATAGGCAGACGAGGTGACACTCCACCAGATGAGGGATGGGAACCATTGATATTTTTGGTCATATTGGGTTTAAACTATTTGCAAATGCTTTCTTGCTGTTTTCTTCATTAGTTTTCAGTGCAACATCTACAGTGAGCTGTGCACATCTGGGATAACCTGTTGCATAATATTTTTCCCCTTTGGGATGTTGGCAAGAAGAATTTGACAAGCCTAATGGATCAGAATCAGCAGCCTCGTATTTGAGAAACTTGCTAAGGAGGTAGCCGTCATTCTTATAACTAGTTGAAATTTGCTTCCTTTTGCCCCTTCATCACTTAGTTGATCTATAGTGCCGTCTTTCTAAAATGGTGTGAAAGTTAATGATGAGATCTACCTTTTTAATAAGTTTAAAATTTCACATGTCCAGCACTGATCATGCAATCTTTCCTGCCAAGGCTTTCTTTAAGATTTTTTCAGTTGGTCTAGCTGAGAAAGATAATGAAGTAAAAGTGAGAGTTCTCATTATAAAAAAGTTCATAGGCTTAGAGTAGGGATATCTGGGTGAACGCTTGTATGGGAATCTGTGAGAGAGCTCTTGGGCCTGAGCTTGTGACCATACGTTCTTATGAAAATTTTCTTGTCTTATGTGCAGTTGAATAGTCTATTTTATCAATAATGTTTGTTGAAGATTTCTGCAATCTTGTTCACTACCTGGTTTCCCAGTTTCTATAATTGCAGTTGTGGTGTTTGTTATGATTATTTTAGGTTAACATAAAAGCAGACCAGTACTCCAAATTATTGTTTTGCGCTGTAAAATCTATTATTGTTATAGCTGAATCTACGGCTGTTATAGGTAAGTCTGTTGTTATCATAATGTTGTTATTTCGAGAAGAAAATTTTAGGAACTATAGATCAACAAGTTATTACAGAGATATCATCAACATGTTATTACAGAGATATTAGTTTGCTGTTGATAGACTTGGTTGGTTTGGGCTTGGCTTTTACAGCGATAGTAATAAGCATGTCAGTGCATATTTTGGGTCCATAACTATTACTCATAATGCACAATAACTCATCCATATTATATCTTAATTAGACTTCATGGGAGCATCAACCACAAATTATATCCTTTGATGATAAGGATGCCGGACATGATTGTGGCATGCACCAACTCATATCACTAAACCAGGGACAGATTTCATGTGTTGCGCCACCCCAACTGCCCGACACAAGTGGGTATGAACCACAATGAGATTGTAAGGATCAGCATTGCATGAGCATTAACCTTGACAAATGGCTTAACACTAAGTGTTAAGATATCAAAGCAAGTGTTAACCAAAGCAAGTGTTTGCCAAACTATTTAATATAACCGTGCATAAGGTGGTCACATCCCACCAAACATTTAGAAACTTCTCTGCTAATGCTGTTTACTATACAAATACACTTGTGACGTTAGTAACTAGTGAAGATCAGTATGGAATAACTAGTGAGGATCAGTATGTAAAAATGGAGATGGAAATAGAACCGTAAACTCAATTCCAGTCACCATTGGTTGAACAAATAAGAGGTAAGCTGTCTCAACAAAGCTGTATCTCCCCATGTGAAATGTGGTCTAAATTCTGAAGTTGATCAATGTGCTAACAAGGTCACAGAACTTAGTAAAGGGGTGTACAAAAAAAATGGGGGTCATTACAATTATCTAATCCCATAAGGAATTCATATGGAAGGGCACATAAAACATTTAGCATTCAACTCTCACAAGCATCACAAATCAGTGCATTATTTCCCTTGTATCAATATGGGAGCTCCAAGGATGCCCCCAAGTACCAACAGAACACGCAGTAACAACTCGGCTTCAGAAGATGAAGGGCTCAGTATGAAATCTCATAGGTCCTATGGGGCAACAGAGAATCAAACCTTCGGAATTGAATGTTTAGGTAGTTTGGGCATGATGGTGGTAGCTCCTCTATTAAATACCATCCATGTACTTGGAATGTTTGATGGTTTTGGCAGCGTTTTTCCAAATTGTCATTGGAATGTGGCATCAGTGGAAGGTCTGGAATATTGAGGTGGTGGAACTGGTTACTATTCTGGGAACCTTTCTCTGATTCTTAAGCCTATCCTCCTCATTCAACTGGTTCTCTTTCAGTATCCATCTATTTCTTGGTTCATCCCCTCTAGGAGTTATGGTAAAGATTGCTAGGTATTTGGTTTGTCTTTGGCTCTCTGTTATTTCTGGTTGCATATATGGGAACATTGTTTGTAGGTATGAATTCTGGTGGTGGCATCTATTGCTCCTCCACCAGATGTCACTAATTTCTCTTCAAGTCTCATATTTTGGTTTGTTTAGTTCTTTTACTTTTTTCATTAGAATTGACTCCATTGGATCACACAGTGAAGCAAATCTGGGTTCTGGGTTTTATTCTGACTTAAGTATCACGCAGAGTGTAGGGTACATGAAGGCTCCTCCCCTGCGTAGCTAAACAGTGACCATCTCGTTGATTCTGCCACCTCTTGTTTTCTTCACTTCTTGGAGGCACCAAATATGGATAACAGAGACATTCAGGAATTCAACAAAATCCTGAGAAGGCAAGAAGATATCATACAATCCAACAGGAGTTTGTTGTTTTTGGTGACAAAAAAAAAAAACCGAAAAATGTGCACGAAAATGAGCACAATTGCTTCTCTCAACATGCTAAAATCATAAACCTGCCAGTGCACCAAAAGCAAAGGATTAATGTATTGGAAACTGAAAGTAATATGCTGCAAAATCTGGCCCTGAATCTGAGAAAAGAACCCTTGTTATTTTGATCTCACACACACTAAACATTGTTTGCAGACAAAAATGAAGGAGACTATAATCATTCTGAGTTGGACAATTCCAACACGTCTCATGTCTTCCACGTTTAAATTTCAGATTGAGAATATATTCCAAGAAAAGTAATGAATTAATTAATTGTGAATTGAGATAACAACGACATGTAACTTATGTAAATCGTGACAGTAGTTCAAGCAAAGTTGATTCAGTAGTTTTTTCATATATGGTCAGGAATTCACTATAGTTTACTTGTGCCAACATTGCATACAAAACTATATAATTGTGTATAGGTTGACGTAGAAACCAAGAGCCTAGCATAGCCTGAGGATTCCTCTTCGTCAATTGAATATTTGCTTGCACAAGCTCCAGATTGAGAGAGATCATCACATTCTACAGTCTAACAGGATTTGTCAATTGTGTCATTTGTAGGAGATTGAGTCAGAGGAGAACCTCAGCTTTAGGTGACTCATTTATGATGAGATTAGATGGAGGTTCCAATGAAGGTGCAATGACATAGTCAATCAAACAGAGTCTTTTAAATCAGTTCTTGAAATAAATTGAAAGTCAAGAAAAAAATATTACTTTTTAAAAATCCTCAACCGCACTAATAGAAAGTTAGAAATTATAGAAGTCTTCTCAGAAACTTTAAGAAATTGTCCCAGACAAACTATTCAATTAGTCTTGCCATTCTCCTGTTTTGATTCCTTCCAAAATCATAATTTTCTCCGATCTTGAACCTCCATTATGACAATATTTGTTAGGAGGTCAAAAATTTATTTGTTGTGCATACATGTATGGAGTCCAAATTTTGTATGGCTTCTCTAAGCCAAACGATTTAGCCTGAAAATTCCCATGAACAGTCACCCAAAAAAAAAAAAAATTGTCAAAATACTTATAACTATATTTAAATATCTCCTTCCAACCCTTTCAACCGGTGATTAGCACTACACGGTTCTTGCTGTCATAGGGGACAAACATTTTGTTCTTCTCATCTTTCATCCATTTTCATTCTTCTCATCTTTCATCCATTTTCACTGAGTTGAAGTTGAATATTCACTATCCATGTATGAAATGCTTGAAATTGCTACAGAATTTTGATTTCGGTTGCTTGAAGAGATAAATTTGACATTGGGAAAATCTAAATTATTGCATTGATATAACTGTCTTGATGTCATCATGTTAATTTGTATCGCTACAAGAGGAAATCGTGGAGCCTCACTAAGGTCAGAGGAACCACATAAATTAACAGTATCCATATTTCTTCTGGTTATCACATAAGCCCCAATTTCTGCAAGCAGAAATATTGGGCACCCATTCACATTAGCTGAAACTAGCAAAGGTGATTGTTGGTTTACAAGACTTGAATCAAATGATATCAGTGGGTAGCAATTCTGTAGAGAGTCAGGATTGGGTGCCAAATCTTTTCTAGCATCAGCATTTGGTGACTCATGTCACTTGATACCTCTGCATGCACAGAAACACTAAACCACTTGATCAGAGGCGTGGAAAGAACCTGCAGTTACAAAGAAGCAGTAAAACGGAAACTGTTAGAAAAATTAACAACAGACATGTAAACATGTATCAAGAACAAAATGACAATTCCACACTAAATTGATCTAGGTTATAAATCTTATAATATCACTGTATCGAGGTAGAATTACAACTAGGTTATCAACCTGCATAAACGCCAGTGTATCATGTTGCAGCTTGAGAAAATTGGGAAAAGAAAATGAGTGACACGCAGACCCTACATAAATAATTTTCATATATGCATAATTATTAGATCATATTGACAAAGAAACTTCATAAAACAATATAGAACAGTAGCTATAATAACAGAAAAATAGGAATCAGGCCCCTATAATGTTGTTGCTTTGTGATGGGTACCCTCTCATTCCAATTCTGCATGTCCTTATCCACTAATCTAGGAAGTTCATTATCACCAAGTGAAGTGAAAAATTGCACAAAACAAAATCTGCAAATGCTCTTTCTGGAGGAAGATCCTTGAATCCCTTGTTTTCTTCGTTGACTTGCATCTGCAAACAAACTACAAGCACAGCTGACCCCGTGCAGGATAGAACTCCTGAAAGAAAAGCATTGAAAGGAAATGATCCAACTATTGCCATGTAGACAACCTGCACAACTGCCGTGAGAACTGCATAGACCACATACAGATCGATGATCTTCAACTTGGTAGGAGTTGCAGAGTATGCAGATCGAAGGGATGCAACGAGAACTTGTGCATCCTTAGCTGTTGAGGTTCCCATTTAACATATAATGCAAGTTTTCAATTCTAATGCATTTCAAAGTACATATGATGGTACATACTACAGAACAATATGGATTTTGGACATAATAAGTCGATTTGAATTAGAATTGTCAAGTCAACCTAACTCATGTTTGACTTGGGAGTTTGAGTCCTCATTGCAACTCAAATTGATGAGTTTGACTTAGGATCGAATCATATTTAGAATCAATTCGACTCTGCTTAATTTCCTCATAGAATGGAATTAGACATAGTCTTTCACTTGTAGTCAAGGAGGATGGTGACACTTCACAAAAAAAAAAAAAACAGGATACTTTTTCCATATTGATGACCTGAGCTGCAGGTAAATTTGGGTTTCTAGCTGGACTAGAAGAGATATTATTTCAAACTTCCAAACCATTTGCCAGGTAACACTTTAATAGCTCTTAGTGTAATCAGCGATGGAAGGAACAATGTACATTGATTAAATGAGCAGAGCCATGACTCCATGGACCACCAATTGGCCTGACCACCCATTATGTCTTGATCTGAACATGTTATTGGCTCAATGTCAAACAACTTCCCTGAGACTATAAAATTAATCGACATTGGCATGATCTGTTCACTTCATGGCATCCAAATCGTCATAACTTATGGAAGATGAGCAAGAACATAAGTTATTGTTGACAGACCCAAGAATTTTAGTGCCAGATTGAAAATTTTGGAAAGCTCCTCCTTCCCTACTATATACATGCAATTCTTGCTATGACATTAGATACGTTGTTCCATTATTATGCTTCACTAATTGAGTGTTTCTGATGAAATTAATTATGTAGTTAATGGATATTTGCATTTTTAATATTTATGCTGGTTTCGCTATATTAGCTATGTCTTTAGTTGCCACTAAAAGCAATAATAAAATGGCAGAATTTTATGGATACATAGTATAAAGTAATGGTGGTTCGTGATGAGTCCTGACATGGAGTAAGGTATACTTGCAAGTATGAAATTCCAGGAGAGTGTGAACGTATATTGAATATTCATTTTCTCAAGGGGGTTGCATGTGGAGTGGGTCTAACCCTTAATTACCCTGAATTAGCAAGTTGTTTCCGTGTTTACGGCAACTGTCCAACTGTGAAGCAATCAGTGCATGCACAATCAATTTACAGCACTAATCGTTTTTCACTGCTACCACCACCAATGACTGATGATAGCCACTTGTTTGACATTCTTTGTGGTTGAGACGCAAACACTCTGTTTCCATAGTTTAATTGCATATTATGGCACATATGCATTATAATAAAGGTTAGAATTTGTATGATTATCTCAGTGGTTGTTCAACACATATATGTTTCATATATTTAATATAAGAGCTTTCATGGGCCAAGACTTATCTGTTTTCCTTGTTGTCTGCAACACACATATACAGCAGCAATGAAAGTGCCCTAAGGTATGATTGTAAAACTCTTTTAGTTTGTCAGGATTTTGTCTTTGTATTATATTTGGCCAGATTGCAGATAAGATAAGATAAGTAAATTAATGTCCACAAAATGATACATGCCCTGTGAATAAAATGTGGGAGTGCAAAAGCAACTCCTAGGTAACACTGGAAGCAAGATAAAGAAAGATTTCCTCAGCTTGCAAATGGTTAAAACTCTTTCAAAGACCCATCCAATTGTGCCATATTGTTGGGAAATCACAGTTTTATGATGGTTGGAAACAAATGCTGATTTGAGGAACCATCTAAAGATTTGTGATTTTAAAATGGAAGCTTATTTAGTCAATAAAAGACCAGTGAAAATAGTAGAACACACTCTTACCCTAAATAAATAAATAAATAAGAAGCCGTGAAAAATAATGTGTCTCTAGTTTTGGATAAAAGGACCCTCAACTTTCTTCACAACTTTTGTGGTCACTGGCCACTTGTGAAAGGAGTAGGCACCTTTAGAGATACAGTGCCATTTGGAAGGGAAGTACTAATAGCAGCAGGGCGAAGGAAATTATTCCATTCATTTAATTATTTCTCATTGTCTGGTCATATTGTGAGCTGCATTATATATCATGAAATTGTATTAGTACTAGTAAACAATGATTAAATATATAATAAATTTGAACCTTTTGGCATTTAGAGGACATTTCTCTCAATTTACAAAAAAATAAAGTATGAAAATCATGTTGGAAATAGTTTCTGAAGTTTTGAGTCGTTTATTTCCAAGATTAACTAAATGGGTTTGGAAGATGAAAAACCATCAAATTGGAAGAGTGGGACTTTTATACTCACTAAGGTTTTAAAGAAATTATATGCATAAAACTTATACTAACACCTTCTAGTGAAATTGATAGTGCACAAATCTGTTGCTTGGATTATTTTGGTTTGGTACCACCTTATAGGATATCTGGGTTCAAATGCTATTTTCCATGATAGATAGTTGAATCTATTTCAACTCTAATTGTTATTGAAAGGTTCCACAAGGTTGTCACATGAGCATTTATGATGCCCCTTTTAACGTAGATAGCCACCTATGTTAAGATTCTATTTTGCAGTTCCATGTTGTTGTTTATGAACATTATACACATTTGGTTGGACACGTGAAAATCAATTGATGGATTTGGTATTGATGATGGAAATGTTGGATGTATGACCAGATGTGTGACTTACTTGGTTACAATTTATCTAATGCATGACTTGTCAGAGTTATTGTTGCATTGTATAGGCTTATATAGATATGATTTATCTAATCAATGACTTAGTGAAATTATGATCTATCTGATGTAAGATTTATTTCCAGTATGAACAACAAAAATTGACACGTGGACACTGGGCTTAATAAACATGATGTTTAAGATCATGTATCTATATCCATTTTGTGGTTGTATATATGCATGGATGAGAACTAAACTACAGGTTGGAAAGAACCATATGATAACCAAGATCTACTATTCCATTGAGGAAGGTCGAGACGACCAATGAGGAAAGGTACGATGTACATTGTTCTATTACATTTGGTATCCACTTGATGTGCACTCTTATGACATGAGTAAAATGCAAATGACAGGTGGCAAGATGACCTGACTGGATTATTCGATGACAAGTCCAACCAGCTCTGTAGTGTGCTCCGTGCTCTGAAGGAGGGGTGGAGGTGTTTCCCACCGTGTATCCTCCGAAACCTGGAATCGTGGGGAGGACAGCTGAACGCTCCCCCTAGACGTGTGATGACGATTGCCAGATGCCTGCTGGGGAAAGTTCGGTCGAGGTATTCAACGCTTCCACCATGTCGGTTTTATCAGTGGTTAGTATGGTCGTTGCCACTGATATAGCAGCAGAGGATGGATAGGGTGGGAACGGAAGTAGGTCAAGATGGATAGGAGGAAATAGATCAGTTGGAGACTCTTGATGGGAAGTAATGTCATTGTCTGACTTATCAAATTTTAATGCTATAACTCTCTCTGGTTTGTTATGCTTTCAAACTCCTTGTATCTTTTCATTCTAACTTCGGGACGAAGTTTTCTGAAGGAGGGGTGTATGTAATGCCCCACTTAAATCTTATCCTACAAATTGTGTTAATATTTACATTATCTGAAAATATTGAGGAATATTGGTCTAAAATAAATTTATGATTTCCATTATTCAAATTCCCCACTTACCTTCTCAATTTGAATATTGTGTAGGATATGGTCTCCTTCCATTAATTCAAAATATATTTATTCATTCACACACCCCAAGGTACCCTCACATTTAATAAGGAGAAGACAAAGTCCTCTCCATCTTATCATCAATATATATTTATTCATTTCACATTCCCCAATGTACCCTCACATTTACTAAGGAGGAGACATGGTCCTCCCCATGTAATTACACTTCACATTCCCAAATGTACTTCCCCATTAAATTCTCAATTTTAAATTCATATCACAATTCCAAATGTACTCTAGCTTGGAAGAGAAGTCAACCAAGGATGGGTGAGAGTTAATGACATTAATGAGAGGTGGTTGAGGAAAGAGGGTATAAAAGGGAAGGGGAAGGAAGAAGAGGGGGAGTTGGAGTTTTGCTTAGGATTGTGGGGGTTGGTTGTGATTGTTTGGCCTTGTTATGATTTTTGGGAGACCTTGGAAACCTGTGGAGGTTTCTTGGGTTTGAGAGGAGGAAAGTATCATTATCTAGTTTTGCACATTCTTCTTGAGGACACACTATATCTGGTTGGACTTGGGCACGGAGGGCTAGGGAACCTGTGGAGGTTTCCTGGGCTAGGAATCTATTTCCTAGTTGGCTGGGAGGTAAATCCAGTTGGGTCAGCCAGAAGGAGCGTTCAGCTGGAGCTATCAGACAAAGGTATCGTCATCAACCGCCGGAACAGGTATTTTTCCATGGAATACTCTTGTTAAGTTGATATCAATGGAATGCTCACCTTAATTTATGTTGCTTATGATAAAATGATTAAATGTTAAATGTTTAAAGCTATGTGAAAAGGTCAGCAAGCTCCTTTGTTATTTATAAATTAACAGAAAAATAGATATGTTAGTGTATAACGAAATAAAGGCTCTAATAATAGGATTTGGGTTCTTACATTGAGGGTCTAACTTGAGTCATGTAGAGTGTATCCTACATTATAGGAGTCCTGGTTGAGTTTATTTTGATTTGTAATTAATTAGTTCAATTTAACTGAGTTAAAGTCAGTTAAACTAGTTCCAACTAATGGAAGAACTAGTAGGAGGTCAGATAGTGGGGTGATGCTTCATGTGCTCAACTAGTTAACTGATGATTCACTCATAGATAACTCACGTATGTCATATTTGAGAGTTACCCAGTTGATATTGGAGTTCAGGGACAATGCACTATCAGTTGTATAATCATCTGAATTATACAAGTGGTGCATGTAGTCAGAGGAAGACCTATGAGGATTGCACAATTAATATTGAGAAATTTCCCTAATTAATATGGGCTAATTCCCAAGGAAACAACACAAGGAAATAGGGACTTGGAAAAGTGAGACATTGGTTAAGTATTGGCCTAGGCTTGTCTAGGAAGAAGTGAGACCGATAGAGATAGTGCATATGTTTCTCAGGCTTGAGAAAAGCATTGTATTCTTATCATATTTTCTTTCTAATGCAATCTACAGATAACAGGGGCTTTTAGTTTTGGTTTTCCCCAGGAAATAATTGTGTAATGTGTTTTTTGAATTCTTTCTCTTGTATGATTCAAGATCAGTTAATTGTTTCCACTGATGAGTAGAGTAGATTCAATTATATTGTTTCAATAAATTACAATTAGCAATTTGAATCTACAAGGAATTTTTACATGGTATTAGAGTAGAAATCACTTTAAAAGAGTAGAATACGAGTTTGTCTTTTGTAGGTGAAATCGAATTTGCAGTATCATTCTTCAGAGCTAGTAGGATGTCGTACTATGGATTGAGACTCGAATATGCCATTGAGGGTAGTTCAAACTATATTTCTTGGAAGGACAAGATGGAGGCAATGTTGGAAGACAATGGGTTGAAGGAATTCATAGACAAAGATATTCACCAACCTCCAGAAATTGATGCTCAAGATCTGGCAGAGTGGAGGAAATGTGTTGCAAAGGAGAGAAGGATCATACTAGAAGGAGTTCGAGATCATATTATATCAAACCTCCATGGGAAGGAGACTCCATATGCAATGTGGAAGGCCTTGAAATACCTGTTTCAGAACAACAGTGACCACAGGAAGTTTGCACTGAAAGACAAGCTCAGGAAAATCAAGATGGAGAAGAGTGACACAATACCAAAGTACTTGACCAAGTTCACCCACTGTCGGAATGAGCTTGGAAGTGTTGGTGTTATATTTACTGAATATGATCTAGTCAGCCTAACACTTCTTGGCCTTCTCAAGAGTTGGCACAACTACCAAGATTCAGTGAATGGGAGGGAGAAGCTACCAAAGTGGGAGAATTCGTGGTTCGACTTGGTGCAAAAAGAGATTCAACGAAACACTAGAGATGGATCCTCATCCAAACATGATGATGAGGCGAATTGTGCCTTAGATGGAAAGGAAAAGAAAGGGAAAGGGAAGTCATCCCATTCCAAATCAGATTCCAGTCATGGTGGCAAGAAGAAGGACTTGTTGAAGATAAAAAAATTTCACTATCATGAGCTGGGGCACTATGCCATGAAGTGTTCACACAATAAGGTAGACAAAAATCCCTGAGGAGGAGCGGCTGATGAAGCTCTTGCTTCACAATTCTAGTTCCATTTCACCCTCATTTCTTGCATGGTGACGTAAATGATGGGTAGTGTGTTATCTGGAACTTGGAGCCTCATTCCATATGATCGACAATAAAGAATTCTTCAATGACTTCGAGGAGAAGGACCTCCATATGCACATCAAAATGGGAGACGATGGAAGGTATAGTGTGACCGACATCAGTACTGTTAATTTTCAGAGGGAGTTTGGTTCTCCTCTCACATTAAAAGGTGTCATGTATGTTCCTGGTCTGAAGAAGAATTTGGTTTTAGTTCCTATGTTGGATGACCGTGGCTACGATGTGATATTTAGAGAAGGAAAGGATTTCCTTCATTACATATCCTCAGGACAAGTGAAACTGAGCGGGGTTCAGGTGAAGAACCTCTACAATTGGATGTAGAATATTGTGCTTCATTGAGCACAAAAGCAGAGAAGGTGCAAATTCGAGACATCGATGAATTGTGGAATAGAAGATTGGGCCACTTGCACCATGAAGATTTGAATATCATGCAACAAATTTCTACAGGACTTCCCAAGGATGCACTAGAGCAGAGAGATACATGGAAAGGGTGTACATTGGGGAAGTACACTAAAGCCACCTTTCATGATAAGGAATGTTGAGCGCAAAAAGAGTTCACTCTGATGTGTGTGGAACGTTCTCGACAGCCTCCATGGCCAAGCACATATATTATGTAATATTTTTAGATGATTTCTCACGTAAGTGCTCAATTTTTTTCATGCAGAAGAAAGATCAAACGTTCTCTAATTTTTGTGAATATAAAGCACTTGTTGAGGAAGACACCGGTAGGAGAGTGAAGGCTCCTAGGAGTGATAATAGTGGAGAATCTGTGTTGAATGAATTCAATAACTTTTGTGCGTCAGAAGGAATTCAATGGGAGTTAATAGCATTGCATAACCCACAACATAATGGGGTGGCTGAAAGGAAGAAAAAAAGTATTGTGGGAGTTGCATGGGCGATGTTACATGATCAGGGCATGTCGTTGAACTTGTGGGTTGAAGCATGCAGCACAACTGTATATGTGCAAAACAAGAGTCCTCATCAGATTCTCAGGATGAGTACATTAGAAGAAGATTTTTCAAGTAAAAAATCAGATGTGGCACACTTCAAGATCATTGGATTATTAGTTTACTGTTATGTTACCAAAGATGCAAGGAAAAATCTAGAACCCACAACTGAGTTGAGAATATTTGTGGAGTACACTGATACACCTCATAACTATCAGGTGTACCTTCCATCTCACAGGATGACAGTGGTTTGTAGAGATTGGAAATTTAATGAAGATAAGGCCATGAGATGTTCCCTTAAGAGGGAGCTTCAGTTGCATGGAGATGAGAAGCTTTTAGCTCCAAAGGAAGAACCTCAAGATGATGTGGAGCAACCACATGCAAAGGAGAAGAGTGTGGAATCACCCACTCATGTAGAGACTTCTAGAGATGGAAGGAAGCACGCTAGAGAAACTGACAGATTGATGCATGATGCTAGAGAGAATGTGGGAGCATCCACATCCAAGTGTAGGCAGAGGAGGTCACCAGATCGGTACACTGGCTACATGGTTTTGATGAGCGAGAGTGTATATATTGAGTCATCCTCATTTGATGAAGTGGTATATTAGCCAATATGGGTTGATTCCATGGTAGAGGAGTATGACTCCATTATCAAAAACAATGTTTGGGAAGTGGTCCCAAGACCAACTGACAAGTCAGTGGTGAGTTCTAGATGGCTTTACAAGGTAAAGTAAGTAGCAGATGGGAGTGTGGAGAAACACAAGGCCAAATTTGTGGCTAAAGGGTTCTCTCAGGTGGAGGGAATTGATTACGAGGATACCTTTTCTCTAGTAGCAAGGTGCTCTTCAATCAAATCTATTCTACCACTTTCAACGTAGATGGGATGGAACATACATCAAATGGATGTGAAGAAAAAATTCCTAAATGGAGAGATTGAGGAAGAGGTGTACATTGAGCAGCTGGAAGGATTTTAGACTTTCAACAGATATTTGCATGTGTGTGGACTCAAGCAAGCATTGTAAGGATTGAAACAAGCACCTCGTGCTTGGTACACCAATATTGATAACTATTTCACGAAGTTGGGCTTCACCAAAAGTGAAGTAGATGCAAACCTTTACCATATTATGGTTAAAGGTAAATTGTTGATTATAGTATTATATGTCAATGATTTAATTCTAATAGGTGACGAGAAACTAGTAAAATATTGCAAAGAGGATATTGCAAGAGAATTTGAGATGAAGGACTTGGAGCTCATATATTATTTCCTTGGTATGGAAGTATGGCAAGGAGATGAGGAACTGTTTATCTCTCAGGGCAAGTATGTCAACAAGATACTAAAGAAGTTCCACATGGAGAGCAACAAACCCATGGAGACTCCTCAAGCAGTGTTGAGATTGCAACAAGATGATGGAGCTTAGTGAAAAGAGTCGCCTTCACTAAGTGGGCCCGCAGGCAAATTATGGCGCAAGTTCTATTTTTGGATCCCAACAGGGATGATCACAGCAGGAGTGACCACAGCAGGGATGATCACAGCAGGAGTGATCACAGCAGGAGTGATCACAGTAGGAGTGACCACAACAGGAGTGACCACATCAGGAGTGATCAAATTCTATTTTTAGACTGGTTGTCCAAAATAGAAAAGTCAAATATTATTGTCTCATAATAATATTTGGACTATAAAATTGATCTTATTCTCTTGGAGCACTTTAGTTTGAGCTATAGATGTGGCCCATGCAGCTGTCAGAAGGAAGTACGCTTTTCTTATGAGTCAGTTGAGTTGTTGCATGCATGACTTCAGTTAGAACTCAATCAGTTGAGTTTGGTGGAGTTGATTGTGGAGTTGATGGAGTTGTGTTCAGATTTACTTGGTTAAACTGGTTGTAGTTAGTCTAACTGAAAATAGACTAATGATGAGTTGTTAAACTAATTATTAACTCATAATACAACTATAGAATACATCGTTTAACTCAATTGCATGTCAGTGCATGTTCAGTTCAACAGGGACAGGTGTTAGAGAATCAGATTGCTATCAGTTGTGACTATAGTTGTGCATGAGGATTTGCACAATCAAGGGATTGAGTATGCTAATGAGTTTGTTCATGTATTTGCCCAGTATTATAGCCTCTTCTCACGTCTAACACAGTGTGAGTGATTCTCTGGAGGTGAAATACGAGTTTGGTAAACCATTCTCATTGATTCTTGAGCAGGTATTGAGCAGTGGAGGCAGGCAAGTAGTGGAATAGATTTGGAGATCAGATCTTAGCTGTATTGTGTGTAACAGGTGGAGCTGGTACTGGATTGCTTGTGATAAGCATTGTACTTTGTAATGTTACATGGTCTCAATCATTAATATACAGATAGTTGGGGTTTTAGCGAGATGCTTTCCCCGGGTTACATACTGTGTTAATGTGTGAATGCTCTTGATGTTTTATTGTTATTGATGCTGCTATATTGATGATCAACGTAGAGGAGCTTATGTATTGTGTATGTATTCCGCAATAGTACATGATCAGGATAATCTCTGTTGAATATGTGTTAAATTATTCAAAATTTCTACAAGCAGAAAATTGGAGGAAGGAAGATGCTACTTTAGGTGAAGTAGTGGAGGCTACTATTTATAGGTAGCTTGTGGGTTCACTTATGTATTTAGTGAACACACAACCAAACATATGTTTTGTAGTTAACCATCTTAGTCAAGCAATGGTTAAGCCAACCAAATTCTATTGGAAGGAAGCTAAACATGTGTTGAGATACCTCAGAGGCACCACTCAGTTTGGTCTTTGGTACAGATAGGCATAGGGAGTGAAGACGCAAGGATTCACAAATGCAAATTGGGTAGGAAGAGCACATCAGGGGGAATCTTCAGTATTGGGTTAACAATAGTTTCTTGGTACAACAGGAAGCATAGATCAGTTGCACTCAATTCAACAAAAGCAGAGTACATGACTGCTAGTCAAGCAACTTGTGAGCCTATTTGGATGAAGAAAATCCTTGTTGGATTATTTGGTCAACAGAAGGATCATACAATTATTTAATGTGATAATCAGAGTTGTAGCAAAGTCTCTGAGAATCCAGTTTTTCATGATCGGTCCACTCATATTGATATATGATATCACCATTTACGAGATTGTGTGTAGAGGAGAATCATGTTGTTGGAGTACATTCCTATAGAGGAACAAGATGCAAATATTTTAACAAAGGCATTGTCAAGATGAAAATTCGAGTTTCATAGAGGCATGATTAGGGTAGCAGATAATCCCTTTCTTGTTGAGAGGGAGTATTGAAAATGCAACAAGAAAATCTTAATTTAATTTTTTCCTTGAATTAAATTAGGAATAAAATTGTAATTCCACATCACAAGACAACTTGTACGAATTAACTAAGTTAAATTGACTTAGTTGGCTCAGTTAATTTGAGTTGAGGGTCTAAGTTGAGTCATGTAGAGTGTCTCCTACATTATAGGATCCTTGGTTGAGTTTACTATTAATTAATTCAATTTAATAAAGTTAAATTCATTTAAATTAGTTCCAACTTATGGAGGAACTAGTAGGAGGCCAGACAGTGGGGTGCTACTTCATGTGTTCAACAGTTTACTGCAGATGCACTGATAAATAACTCATGCATGTCAGATCTGAGAGTTACCAAGTTGAGATTGGAGTTTAGGGACAATGTATTATCAGTTGTATAATCATATGAATTGTACAGGTGGTGCATGTAGTTAGAGGAAGGCCTATGAGGATTGCGCAATTCATATTGAGGAATTTCCCTAATTAATAGGGGTTAATTCCCAAGGAAACAACACAATGAAATAGGGACTTGGGCAAGTGAGAAATTGGTTAAGTATTGGCTTGAGCTTGTCTAGGAAGGAGTGAGATAGATAGAGATAGTGTAGAGGTTGCTCAGGCTTGAGAAAAACATTGTAACCTTCTCATATTTTTTGACTCGTGCAATATACAAATAGCAGGGGTTTTTAGTTGTGGCTTTCCCCACGAAATCATTTGTGTAATGTGTTGTTTGAATTATTTCTCTTGTATGCTTCGTGATTTTGCAATTGATTAATTGTTTCCGCTAATGAGTAGAGTAGATTCAAGCCTATTGTTTTAGTAAATTACAATTAGCAATTTGAATCTACAAGGAATCGCTACACTGTCGTTTGTCGTTTGAATTCCTATTAGTTGTTCTTTTATTCTAAGTGGGCATTCTTTTATCAGATGGCCATGTTCATGGCAAAGTCTACATCTAAATGAAACATGTTCGTAATCTAGAGGTTGTTTCCATAAGTCCCCCTGATAATCTAACTCAATGGATTTTGGCAATGGCTAAGATATGTTCATATAAACACATTACTTGGCATACGACATATTTTTTCCCCTCTTGGTGATTTCTGAGAGCTTTACAAAGCGTCCTAGAGCTTTTCCAATTCCTTTTAGAAATTCTGGTATCCAAAAGGCCATAGGAAGAAGGGAGTATAATCTTACCCACACCGACGCTTCAGTGAACTCTTCAATGTCAAAGTTGAAGCAAGTCTCCAAGTGCCTGATATAGAGACCAGTGTCGCTGACAAAGTACAACCCACCAAAGATTCGAGCTTTGTCTTCAACGTTGGAAGAAATAACCGCCAAGAAGCCTTTTGGCCCTAATCTCAAATCCACTTCGCCGTTTGGTTGCCAATTTTGTTGTATCCATCATTCCAATTCCTTCTTCGTAAGTCAGATCCCTATAAACATACGGATAAATACATGATCCCTCATGTGTCTTCTATGATCATCTAGAACTTTTGAAGGGATAATAAATCTAGGGTTTTGAGGAGCCTTGGGAATCAATTGACCCCGTAGGTTCTTTTGCCATCTATCAAAAATACCCAACACAGATAAGAAAAAAACAAAAAACAAAAACAAAAACAAAACAAAACAAAAAAACTCCAAAATTTTCACCATTAAATAATATATGTATATATATATATATAGTTTTAATAACAATTTTATAATATTTAATATATATATATAGTTTTAATAACAATTTTATAATATTTAATATTAAGGGAGAGAGACTCCTTAATCTAATAGCCTTATTAAAAGTTCACTCTGAGAAGAAAATTTGAAAATAAAATAGGGCAGCTAAAAGCTAATGAACTTAAAGAAAATGAATTTTTACCCCCATAGTTAAAAGACTTGAAATTCCCATATTTAACGACTATTTTCAAGATGCTTCTCCAAGGTAAAAGTATGTGTAAAAGTATGTGAACAGATAATGATGGATTGCATACTGATGACATAGTGGTGGTATGGTATGTGTGAACACAGGAGGGTTGAGAGGCTTCGACAATGTGCTATGGAAAGTGCAAAAGTATAGAGGAGGGAGGAAGCCATCTATTCAGTTCACTTACCACAGTGTGGACGGCGAACAAGGTGAGCCATCTAGATTTAATGTGGATTCAGAATATGGGTGGGAGGCCTAATTCTCATCTCATTCTTGTTGTTATTGTACAGAAGTATTTAAATTTAAACATCTTGACATTTTCCATTTTACTCATATAAAATATTAACCATTATGCTGATGCATATATAACCTGCAAATTAAGCTATTGACTTCCATTAACATGCATGCAGCGTTCATTTAGAAAAATAATAAGCAACGTTTTGGAATAGTTGCTGATCTCATCTAATCCCATCCCATCCCATGTAGAAGCCAAGCCTGCATTTCTACAGATTTTAAAATTCCATCTCCTTGGATGGGGTTTGGTTGAAATAAGGGATTGTGGGTTTCCAAGTTGAAAATACTGGTAGGTGCTAAAGTGAAGTGATGGGAGATTTTGAAGCATGGAATGAACTTGATGGGAATTGCAGACCTACTAACTGCCTGCCTTGAGGGGAATTACAGACCTATTAACTGCCCTCATAATTAGGAGGGAAATTGCAGACCTATCAACTGCCCTGATAACTACGAGAGATGCTGGTGAACTTGTTGTTTCTTCCATTAATGATTTGATGGATGGAAAATCACAATTCTGAAAACTGCAATTTTACCAATGAAATGGAAATGGATTTGTAGACCCTGTTTTCATTGGAAAAGCTCCTCACTGCAATTTCAATAATCAAAGAATTGTAATTCAACCCAGCCATCACAATTCCGACCAGAAAACTCACCTAAAAGAACGGGATATTTGCTCCTTAATTATTGATTATTAATATTGTTGACAGATAATCATATTGGGTAGCTCTGTCTCTTCTTCTTCTTTGTTATTTTCAACTTGAATGAACAGTCTAATTTTTTAAATGGCATCTAAGGAAGAATCAGCTGATGTTTAGGGCTTTGATTTTACCAGGTTCATATCACTCAAGGAGACTATGAGGGTACAGCTGTTATTGTCTCTTGGATTACACTCTCCATGGTGAATGAATGTCTGGGTGCCTTCCTCCTTTTGCAGCTCTGCATTTATGTCGCTAACCAAAGGCCTGTAACAAAATATTGCATATATGTGGATAACTAAAAGTCTATAACAAAAGTGTAAAAGTATGTGAACAGATAATGATGGATTGCATACTGATGACAGAGTGGTGGTATGGTATGTGTGAACACAGGAGGGTTGAGAGGCTTCGACAATGTGCTATGGAAAGTGCAAAAGTATAGAGGGAGGAAGCCATCTATTCAGTTCACTTACCACAGTGTGGACGGCGAACAAGGTGAGCCATCTAGATTTAATGTGGATTCAGAATATGGGTGGGAGGCCTAATTCTCATCTCATTCTTGTTGTTATTGTACAGAAGTATTTAAATTTAAACATCTTGACATTTTCCATTTTACTCATATAAAATATTAACCATTATGCTGATGCATATATAACCTGCAAATTAAGCTATTGACTTCCATTAACATGCATGCAGCGTTCATTTAGAAAAATAATAAGCAATGTTTTGGAATAGTTGTTGATCTCATCTAATCCCATCCCATCCCATGTAGAAGCCAAGCCTGCATTTCTACAGATTTTAAAATCCCATCTCCTTGGATGGGGTTTGGTTGAAATAAGGGATTGTGGGTTTCCAAGTTGAAAATACTGGTAGGTGCTAAAGTGAAGTGATGGGAGATTTTGAAGCATGGAATGAACTTGATGGGAATTGCAGACCTACTAACTGCCTGCCTTGAGGGGAATTACAGACCTATTAACTGCCCTCATAATTAGGAGGGAAATTGCAGACCTATCAACTGCCCTGATAACTACGAGAGATGCTGGTGAACTTGTTGTTTCTTCCATTAATGATTTGATGCATGGAAAATCACAATTCTGAAAACTGCAATTTTACCAATGAAATGGAAATGGATTTGTAGACCCTGTTTTCATTGGAAAAGCTCCTCACTGCAATTTCAATAATCAAAGAATTGTAATTCAACCCAGCCATCACAATTCCGACCAGAAAACTCACCTAAAAGAACGGGATATTTGCTCCTTAATTATTGATTATTAATATTGTTTACAGATAATCATATTGGGTAGCTCTGTCTCTTCTTCTTCTTTGTTATTTTCAACTTGAATGAACAGTCTAATTTTTTAAATGGCATCTAAGGAAGAATCAGCTGATGTTTAGGGCTTTGATTTTACCAGGTTCATATCACTCAAGGAGACTATGAGGGTACAGCTGTTATTGTCTCTTGGATTACACTCTCCATGGTGAAAGAATGTCTGGGTGCCTTCCTCTTTTTGCAGCTCTGCATTTATGTCGCTAACCAAAGGCCTGTAACAAAATATTGCATATATGTGGATAACTAAAAGTCTATAACAAAAGTGTAAAAGTATGTGAACAGATAATGATGGATTGCATACTGATGACAGAGTGGTGGTATGGTATGTGTGAACACAGGAGGGTTGAGAGGCTTCGACAATGTGCTATGGAAAGTGCAAAAGTATAGAGGAGGGAGGAAGCCATCTATTCAGTTCACTTACCACAGTGTGGACGACGAACAAGGTGAGCCATCTAGATTTAATGTGGATTCAGAATATGGGTGGGAGGCCTAATTCTCATCTCATTCTTGTTGTTATTGTACAGAAGTATTTAAATTTAAACATCTTGACATTTTCCATTTTACTCATATAAAATATTAACCATTATGCTGATGCATATATAACCTGCAAATTAAGCTATTGACTTCCATTAACATGCATGCAGCGTTCATTTAGAAAAATAATAAGCAATGTTTTGGAATAGTTGCTGATCTCATCTAATCCCATCCCATCCCATGTAGAAGCCAAGCCTGCATTTCTACAGATTTTAAAATTCCATCTCCTTGGATGGGGTTTGGTTGAAATAAGGGATTGTGGGTTTCCAAGTTGAAAATACTGGTAGGTGCTAAAGTGAAGTGATGGGAGATTTTGAAGCATGGAATGAACTTGATGGGAATTGCAGACCTACTAACTGCCTGCCTTGAGGGGAATTACAGACCTATTAACTGCCCTCATAATTAGGAGGGAAATTGCAGACCTATCAACTGCCCTGATAACTACGAGAGATGCTGGTGAACTTGTTGTTTCTTCCATTAATGATTTGATGGATGGAAAATCACAATTCTGAAAACTGCAATTTTACCAATGAAATGGAAATGGATTTGTAGACCTTGTTTTCATTGGAAAAGCTCCTCACTGCAATTTCAATAATCAAGGAATTGTAATTCAACCCAGCCATCACAATTCCGACCAGAAAACTCACCTAAAAGAACGGGATATTTGCTCCTTAATTATTGATTATTAATATTGTTGACAGATAATCATATTGGGTAGCTCTGTCTCTTCTTCTTCTTTGTTATTTTCAACTTGAATGAACAGTCTAATTTTTTAAATGGCATCTAAGGAAGAATCAGCTGATGTTTAGGGCTTTGATTTTACCAGGTTCATATCACTCAAGGAGACTATGAGGGTACAGCTGTTATTGTCTCTTGGATTACACTCTCCATGGTGAAAGAATGTCTGGGTGCCTTCCTCTTTTTGCAGCTCTGCATTTATGTCGCTAACCAAAGGCCTGTAACAAAATATTGCATATATGTGGATAACTAAAAGTCTATAACAAAAGTGTAAAAGTATGTGAACAGATAATGATGGATTGCATACTGATGACAGAGTGGTGGTATGGTATGTGTGAACACAGGAGGGTTGAGAGGCTTCGACAATGTGCTATGGAAAGTGCAAAAGTATAGAGGAGGGAGGAAGCCATCTATTCAGTTCACTTACCACAGTGTGGACGGCGAAGAAGGTGAGCCATCTAGATTTAATGTGGATTCAGAATATGGGTGGGAGGCCTAATTCTCATCTCATTCTTGTTGTTATTGTACAGAAGTATTTAAATTTAAACATCTTGACATTTTCCATTTTACTCATATAAAATATTAACCATTATGCTGATGCATATATAACCTGCAAATTAAGCTATTGACTTCCATTAACATGCATGCAGCGTTCATTTAGAAAAATAATAAGCAATGTTTTGGAATAGTTGTTGATCTCATCTAATCCCATCCCATCCCATGTAGAAGCCAAGCCTGCATTTCTACAGATTTTAAAATCCCATCTCCTTGGATGGGGTTTGGTTGAAATAAGGGATTGTGGGTTTCCAAGTTGAAAATACTGGTAGGTGCTAAAGTGAAGTGATGGGAGATTTTGAAGCATGGAATGAACTTGATGGGAATTGCAGACCTACTAATTGCCTGCCTTGAGGGGAATTACAGACCTATTAACTGCCCTCATAATTAGGAGGGAAATTGCAGACCTATCAACTGCCCTGATAACTACGAGAGATGCTGGTGAACTTGTTGTTTCTTCCATTAATGATTTGATGGATGGAAAATCACAATTCTGAAAACTGCAATTTTACCAATGAAATGGAAATGGATTTGTAGACCCTGTTTTCATTGGAAAAGCTCCTCACTGCAATTTCAATAATCAAAGAATTGTAATTCAACCCAGCCATCACAATTCCGACCAGAAAACTCACCTAAAAGAACGGGATATTTGCTCCTTAATTATTGATTATTAATATTGTTGACAGATAATCATATTGGGTAGCTCTGTCTCTTCTTCTTCTTTGTTATTTTCAACTTGAATGAACAGTCTAATTTTTTAAATGGCATCTAAGGAAGAATCAGCTGGTGTTTAGGGCTTTGATTTTACCAGGTTCATATCACTCAAGGAGACTATGAGGGTACAGCTGTTATTGTCTCTTGGATTACACTCTCCATGGTGAATGAATGTCTGGGTGCCTTCCTCTTTTTGCAGCTCTGCATTTATGTCGCTAACCAAAGGCCTGTAACAAAATATTGCATATATGTGGATAACTAAAAGTCTATAACAAAAGTGTAAAAGTATGTGAACAGATAATGATGGATTGCATACTGATGACAGAGTGGTGGTATGGTATGTGTGAACACAGGAGGGTTGAGAGGCTTCGACAATGTGCTATGGAAAGTGCAAAAGTATAGAGGAGGGAGGAAGCCATCTATTCAGTTCACTTACCACAGTGTGGACGGCGAACAAGGTGAGCCATCTAGATTTAATGTGGATTCAGAATATGGGTGGGAGGCCTAATTCTCATCTCATTCTTGTTGTTATTGTACATAAGTATTTAAATTTAAACATCTTGACATTTTCCATTTTACTCATATAAAATATTAACCATTATGGTGATGCATATATAACCTGCAAATTAAGCTATTGACTTCCATTAACATGCATGCAGCGTTCATTTAGAAAAATAATAAGCAATGTTTTGGAATAGTTGCTGATCTCATCTAATCCCATCCCATCCCATGTAGAAGCCAAGCCTGCATTTCTACAGATTTTAAAATCCCATCTCCTTGGATGGGGTTTGGTTGAAATAAGGGATTGTGGGTTTCCAAGTTGAAAATACTGGTAGGTGCTAAAGTGAAGTGATGGGAGATTTTGAAGCATGGAATGAACTTGATGGGAATTGCAGACCTACTAACTGCCTGCCTTGAGGGGAATTACAGAGCTATTAACTGCCCTCATAATTAGGAGGGAAATTGCAGACCTATCAACTGCCCTGATAACTATGAGAGATGCTGGTGAACTTGTTGTTTCTTCCATTAATGATTTGATGGATGGAAAATCACAATTCTGAAAACTGCAATTTTACCAATGAAATGGAAATGGATTTGTAGACCCTGTTTTCATTGGAAAAGCTCCTCACTGCAATTTCAATAATCAAAGAATTGTAATTCAACCCAGCCATCACAATTCCGACCAGAAAACTCACCTAAAAGAACGGGATATTTGCTCCTTAATTATTGATTATTAATATTGTTGACAGATAATCATATTGGGTAGCTCTGTCTCTTCTTCTTCTTTGTTATTTTCAACTTGAATGAACAGTCTAATTTTTTAAATGGCATCTAAGGAAGAATCAGCTGATGTTTAGGGCTTTGATTTTACCAGGTTCATATCACTCAAGGAGACTATGAGGGTACAACTGTTATTGTCTCTTGGATTACACTCTCCATGGTGAATGAATGTCTGGGTGCCTTCCTCTTTTTGCAGCTCTGCATTTATGTCGCTAACCAAAGGCCTGTAACAAAATATTGCATATATGTGGATAACTAAAAGTCTATAACAAAAGTGTAAAAGTATGTGAACAGATAATGATGGATTGCATACTGATGACAGAGTGGTGGTATGGTATGTGTGAACACAGGAGGGTTGAGAGGCTTCGACAATGTGCTATGGAAAGTGCAAAAGTATAGAGGAGGGAGGAAGCCATCTATTCAGTTCACCTACCACAGTGTGGACGGCGAAGAAGGTGAGCCATCTAGATTTAATGTGGATTCAGAATATGGGTGGGAGGCCTAATTCTCATCTCATTCTTGTTGTTATTGTACATAAGTATTTAAATTTAAACATCTTGACATTTTCCATTTTACTCATATAAAATATTAACCATTATGCTGATGCATATATAACCTGCAAATTAAGCTATTGACTTCCATTAACATGCATGCAGCGTTCATTTAGAAAAATAATAAGCAATGTTTTGGAATAGTTGCTGATCTCATCTAATCCCATCCCATCCCATGTAGAAGCCAAGCCTGCATTTCTACAGATTTTAAAATCCCATCTCCTTGGATGGGGTTTGGTTGAAATAAGGGATTGTGGGTTCCCAAGTTGAAAATACTGGTAGGTGCTAAAGTGAAGTGATGGGAGATTTTGAAGCATGGAATGAACTTGATGGGAATTGCAGACCTACTAACTGCCTGCCTTGAGGGGAATTACAGACCTATTAACTGCCCTCATAATTAGGAGGGAAATTGCAGACCTATCAACTGCCCTGATAACTACGAGAGATGCTGGTGAACTTGTTGTTTCTTCCATTAATGATTTGATGGATGGAAAATCACAATTCTGAAAACTGCAATTTTACCAATGAAATGGAAATGGATTTGTAGACCCTGTTTTCATTGGAAAAGCTCCTCACTGCAATTTCAATAATCAAAGAATTGTAATTCAACCCAGCCATCACAATTCCGACCAGAAAACTCACCTAAAAGAACGGGATATTTGCTCCTTAATTATTGATTATTAATATTGTTGACAGATAATCATATTGGGGGTGTAGCAGCTAATAGTAAATCTTTGTTTGCTGTTATTTAAAATAAGAATAGTGTCATGCAGGTTTTCCTGGTGACCTGGATGTATCAGTGACTTATACAATAAGTGGAGACATGGAGCTGAGACTTGATTATGAGGCAATACCGAGGAACAAAGCTACGCCTGTGAGCTTAACCACTCATGCTTACTGGAACCTTGCAGGGCATAACAGCAGTAGGGATATACTGGACAATGCTGTCAAAATATGGGCTTCACATTATACTCCCACAGATGATCATCTGATTCCAACAGGCCAGATATTGCCTGTGGAGGGAACTCCGTTGGACTTCAGGAAAGAGACGATTGTTGGCACCAGAATTAATAAAGTGAAGAGTAGGCAGAGGCCCCCTGGGTTCGATAACAATTATGTTCTGGACGGACCCAAGTTGAAGAATGGGCTGAGGATTGCTGCGAGGATGAAGGATCCTTGGAGTCGCAGGGTGATGGAGGTGTGGTCCACTGCTCCAGCGATGCAGTTCTATACCAGTAATAATCTCAAACACACTGTGGGCAAAGGGGGCTTCCTGCACAAGCCACACACAGCACTGTGCTTCGAGACTCAGGGTTTCCCCAATGCAGTGAATCAGCCTAATTTCCCCTCTGTCATTGTCCAACCCGGCCACATCTACAGGCAAACCATGCTCTACAGGTTCTCACTGGATAAAGCTCCCATATGACATCTAAATTTTAGTCCAGCAATAATGCTGCACAAGTTCTCACTGCTCAGTGGATAAACAGATTCTTGTGTTTAATGGGCACCCTATTTCCATTGTAACCCCAGCAAGCAATAAGAGAATTCCACCAATAATTTCCTATTTCCAGCAATAAGAGAATTCTCAGAGGATCTGTATTTTTTATTGTAAGTCCAGCAATAAGAGAACAGAACAAATAATGCTCTAAAAGTTCTCAGTGGATAAATAGATTCGTGCGTTTATTATTTCCATTGAAGTCCAGCAACAATACAGAGAATTCTCAGACAGAGAATCAATATCTGTATATGTCTGCCTCTGTGCACTTACAGGACATTGGTTTTCATTTGACGGGGAATTTGGTTTTGTGTTTGGAAGTATAAAATGAAGTGAAAATAAAAGAAAATCGTGAAAGTGAATCTCATATATATATGTCTGCCTCTGGGCTTTCTCGTTAAATGTGTGTATTACAAAATGTTGGTTCCATTTGACCGGGAATAAATTGGTTTTCATTTGGCTTTTACCATTGGTGTTACATGTTTTTTTTTTTCAATTATATATTTTAGTTTTAGTTAGAAATATTATTGCACCTAAAATCATGATATTTTTTGTCCAGGTGTAAAAATCTATCATAGTTATGATGTTGTTTAATAAAATTTATATGATGTTGTTTAATAAAATTTATTGTATTAAATATGATATGATATTTTTTGTCCAGGTGTAAAAATCTATCATAGTTATGATGTTGTTTAATAAAATTTATTGTATTAAATATGATATAAATAATTTTAAGGGTGTGAGAATTTCGTTGTTTTTTTTTTTTTTTCCTTCTCAGATTTTTGAGTTATATATATATGTTTTAAAAAATAATTTCATTTATTTAAGATTATGATTTCGATTAAATTTCAGTTTTTAATTACTATTTATTATAATATTATTTATATATTTATTATAATATTATTTATATATTTGAATATTGTGGTTATTTTATCTTAGCTACAATGATTTGGTGAAAAATAGGTTCAAGTTTTGGAGACATGTTGTTATTGGTCTGTATGTGGCATTTATGAAATAGTTGTATGTGAAGTATAAAATGGATTTTTAGACGGAATACAACAATACAATTTCTAGTGATATTGTGATTGCTTGTTGCTCAAAATGCACTTTCGAATGCATAAATGGATTCAACACCCTAAAAAACCCATGAGACACTCAAACTAGTGTGATTTCTTGTTGCTTAAAATGCACTTTTGAATGCATAAACAGATTCAACACTCTAAAAAACCCATGAGACACTCAAACTTTGCAGATTAAGCTACTTAAACTTATGATTCTTAAAAACCCTTACGGGATTTCGGAAAAATGACAAAAAAAAAAGTGCCCCCAAAAAAAGGTCAGTTCATCTATTAGTTAGACTAGGTACCTTGTGTAATAGTGACAACCAATCTTTCAAAGCTACCAAGTCTCTAGGAATTCAATAAAATAAAGAGTCAAAATCATTGCAATTTAGTAAGCTAGGGAGCCGTCAAGAGTAGTTAAACTTACTAAACATATGTTTCATATTATTAAATCTATGCAAGTTCAAAAGTAGTCTTATCTTCAATCTTCATTTTATCATAAAAATTTTAATTTAGTTAGTCTATTAACGAGTTCATTGTGTACGTTGTTAGCATTGATATGAATCTTCACTATACTTGTTTGTTTTAAGCTAAAAATGTTTAAAAAATCATCTTTATCAACTACATTAATATTGATAAGGTCTTTGTGACATTTCCACTTCTTATTAATGATCCCATTATCTTTTTTATTACCAACATTAGGGTTAAATATCATATGCTTATAAACTTTTGACATAATCTATATTATTAGTACAATCGATTTTTCTCATATGTCTGTATAGTTAATCTAAACCTTAGAATCTCTAGCTCACTCCTTTTCCAATTTATAATAGCTACTATTCATATTAGAAGATACAAAACTAACCATGACTCAACTTCATAGATTTATGCTTATATTTTACAATCATGGCTTTAGTTTCTATTGAAGAACACCATGCCTCAATCAAGAGAATGGACTCAAGAGCATTTCCTTTTCTAGATTTATTTAATTATAATCTAATTCCTTTGCAAACCCAAACTTCACAAGTTGGGATAATTAAAATGTTGAAAATGAATTTTTTTCCTTATCCTAGTTCCAAGCCTCAACATTCCTACATTTGTTTCCAATACCAAAGTAAGCGTTCAAACCACAAATCATCATCTTCTTCATGCTATGGTTTTAATTTAAATTTAATGCCCAAGTATATGTAGGTGCAATCACCATAAAAGTAAAATTGAAAATGAGTTAATTTTTAGAATTTTTATCCTTCTCTTAGTTTATCAATATTAATGGTAAGCTCACCATTTTTCCAAAAATCTTGAAGAACATTAAGTTGCTTGTAAATATCACCAATATTTATTTGCGCATCGAAGCTAAATGGATTATAAATGTAGCTTGAAGAGATTTTGAAGAAGGGGTATGTACATCCAAGTGTGTCACTTTGGGGAGCCTCGATGCATTTTTTCAGAAATAAAGATGAAACATTAAGGTTGTGTAATGATTTCAGACAACTGAATACCGTGTTAGAGTCAGTATTTGCATATTGCCATCAGTGATCAAAACTTCTCTTTTATATCATACTAGTGTCCTATGTTGGAATTTTTTCATTCCACCTAGGTCATCGTGTAAAAATTTACTCACTGATGGTAGCCCAAGTTGAAACCCCATCCCCTCTCAAAAATTTATATTTGCTGGCCCACCTTCATGTGTCTTGTTGAGCATACATTGACTATAAAAGCTCTTTCATCATGGTTTGTGTTAGTCAAGTCCACCTGAAGTCCAATCATTCAAGGTCCCATTAGGTCACTAAGTTTTATTTTCCAAGGTCCAATAAAACACCATTTCATTGCATAAGGCCAACAAAGTATGAGAGTGAAGCAAATAATATCCCTTTGTAGTCAAACAATGGTTTACAAGCATGTAACCATGGTTGCTAAAGTTCCAATTTTGATTTTAAGTAAGAATTTCTTTCCATTTTGTAATTTTATTTCAAAAAAGAGAGATGTAATAATTTTTATTTATTTATGTAATTTTATGTTTATGTAGTAAGTCACTATTCTTAGCTCTTTACTCAAACTCCATTGCCAATATCATCCAAACTAAAGTAAAAAGTGAAGATTGCCAAAACTTCAGCATCATCCACCTGCAAAGGAAAAAGTCGGAAAGAAAATTAGCAAAGAGGACAAAAAGAGGTCAAATGAAACATTAGAAAGTGGGTTTGAAAAGAAAAAGATCGAATTCACTCACCTATAAAGGACTTCTTGGCTTCAAAATCAGCTTCATTTGCCTCCTAACACTCATTGAGAAAACCCCAAGAGAGCCTTTTCACAGTTCTGGGCAAAATCAGTAGAAACAGGGCAGGTGTTGCATGTTTTCTTCTGGCGCTGCATGTTCTCTTCTGGCACTGCGCGTTTCCTTAAGGCATTGCGCATTCCCTTAAGGCGTTGTGCGTTTTCCCGAGGCACTGTGTGTTTGTCCAACAATGCTCCAGTCACCTCCTCACCTCCTCTAAATCCATTTCAACCTCAAAACAAGTAAGTACTAGCTAAGGGATGTGCTTATCCTCCTCCTCAAGTCAATTCCTAAGTGTTTGAAAGGTTTTATTGAAGATTTCGTTTAATTGTTATATCTAAACTCTAGATCTCCCCCAAAAACTACCTTCCACTCTCATTCCCTTTTATACATTTCCCTCTATCCTCCTCCCCTTTCCCTAAACCTTTTTATCCCACATACCCTCTAACCCTTTGTCCTAAAACCCTAAGTCCTAGGTGATACAACTACCTAGGCTGTCAAACCCCCTATATTGAAAGCAAATTTCCCCCATCCCCAAACTATCATACTACTACCCTATATCCCTCTCTAATACAAATATCCCTTCACCCATCGTCTTCATCTTTACCCTTCCCCATTTACTATTCCCTAAAAATTGCTTTCCCCTACCTTAAACCTCCCTAGGGTTTGATACTAAACACCATGATAGAAGAGGAATATATGATCTCTATGCAGGTACAACAATGTTGCAACAATAGTAATCTTAGTGATGACCTTGATAGTGCAATGATAATAAAGACCTCGGTGAAGCAACAATGATGATGATGAACTCAACAGTGAAAAAGAAGAGGATTGGTGTGTTGTTCTTAGAGTGGCCTAATAATTCAAGGTTCATGGTCTTGGTATTCGTCATTTGGAATCTCTATAAGAATAATTGTGTGTGGGTTTTCCTCTCAAAGAGTGAGAGGTTTTGGCCCTGGCAAAAAGCCAACATCTTGTGTTCTTGTCTCTTGTATTTTGGTAACTGTTTGATGAAGTAAGAAATACACACGCTAATGATATCAAGAGAATATTGTGCTAATAAGAAAAAATTAAAATACCTCACAAATAGTTATCATGCTAAGAAGAATCACAATAACTACATTTGCTCTAGATTCTTCAACAAATACTAAATAAGTGTAAGTACTAATATCAGGAAAGATTAATCTGAGAGAGTGCTTAGATGACTATTGGGAATTCTTAAATCCAAAGTTTTCCATTGTAGAGTTAGCATTGGGGAGTCCGAGGAGGTTAGGATAAAAAAAATATTTCACAATAATTCTCTCCAATTTCTGATGCTCAATAAAGGTGATCTTAAGGGACGCAAGAAAATATTCTTTGATAATGTGTTAATATTGAAGAGTAGGAAAGGGTAAGAACTTCAATGTTGAAATAATTGATTTATATTTGATTTGTGATCTTTGATACAGGGTGTTGTGAGGGGAACAAAAGAATACCCTGAAATGTCATTGATGTCAGAGAGTTGGAAGAAGAAGGTTTAATGATGGATGTAATAGATTATGATATTCAACTTCCAAAATAGGGATTTTATAGGGAAGTAGAGAATACCCCAACAAGTAAGTCTTGGAGCCTATTCAAAGGGTGATCTTCAAAGGATTTCTTTGTTAGAATCCTTAGATTGATGGGAAGAGGACTATGAAGGGGCCCCATATGATTGTTGAATATTTCCAATTAGTAGGGGGAGGTTGTTGGGCACAACACTCACTTGTAAACTAATTAAATGAAAGTAAATGGAAATAGCATGAACTTTCTTAAGAGAAAGGAAATAACTACTCTACTAATAAAATGAAGTGAATACAGTCCCTTAATTCTACTTATAGGAAATGAAATAAACTATTTCTCTCTGGTCAACGAGTTTGATGCTTTAACTCCAATTTCTAGAGTGGTTGACTATGTTGGTTGTATGGAGGGACCACATTCAAGTATAGTCAAAGCACATTTGCACATTTTGCCACTAGAAACCCTATTTCTTGCTACCAATCAATGAAATTCTTTTGTAAATTTATGGTATTAACAATTTCATCATTTTTCTAGCATATTATTATGTGGGTGGGAGTATAACTCCATAGGACTTAGAAAAAATAAATTCCTCATCCCACCCTTATTTGGGACCTATCTCAATAGACTCCTTTCACCAGAGTGATCACCCTAGCACATCTCTTTAGTAATCATTTTCTTCATGGATTGACTTGACCCATTACTTGAAACCTATCTCAATAGCCTGAAAAAGCATCATGAAGCACATTTGTACCACTCTCCAATAAAAAAAAATCTATTGAATCTCCTTCTATTTGAATACTATAAGTAACTATCTCAAAAACTATATATTTAGCTTGGAACTATGTGCGAGGAATTGCATCACCAAATAGGTCATGCTCAATCCTTAGCTAAGTAAAGGTTTTCTTTAGTCCATGTTAAAATTAACAAACTAAACTCGGTCCCCAAACAACTATCCCAAGTCATCACAATCTATAATAATTCAATCAACAATCATAACAATGAGAGGGAGTTGAACCAATTAATAACATAAGGCCTAACTCTAATGAATTTTCTTGTTATCCTATCACTCATACATGGCATCAACTCCCTAAAGTGGAGCTAAAAAAAATTATCATTCCAATCCCATAGCCTATATCACTCACATGGAACAATAATTTTCCATACTTGGAATCATTGAAAACTTAATGAAAAGTCATGTGGGTGTTTTATATTTAGATATTGAATGGTGGAAATGGTGGAAATAGCATAAGAACTTCCATAGAGGTTATATTACTTGGACAAAACATTTCATAGATATCTATGAAAAAATTGAACTAGACACCCATTATTTATTCTATTTGACTAAGCTTAAACAATCAACTATAGTTAAACAATTCCTACGCTCTTGTATCGGGTAGGGTCGTGCCTCGTTGTTTCTCTGTCTGTCTATTTCGAAGTGTTTGCTGTTTGTAGTCTTTACTTGGTCTGTTGTCGAGGGTTGTGGCTTCAGCCTCACTATTTCATGGTTCTGTGTATTTATGCCTCCGGGCTATTAACTTATGAAATTATAATTATGTCGGCTCTGTGGTTAACTTTTGAACTCGTAGTTATATTCAGCACTAATGAATCTACCTTTTGAATCTCTTTCTCTATAAATGCATTCTATTTACCTTTACTTATGCAACTATTAAAGAAAAAAATGCAACAACTAAGTTTTAGGAGAAACCTCACTATGGTAATGCACAAGTTCTTGCCTCTCATCTTACCATCTCTCCTTCCCCAAATTTGTGTAAAAAAAACAACATAAGTTAAAAGGCAAATTGTTTGTACACTTCTTCAGCAATGATGCCAAAATTGTTAGTAAATTCAATCAAACTATAATTTCATTACATCTAATCTATCAATCTCGGTTTGTAAGGATGTGAAGTGTAATGTAAAATATATGGTAGAATTTGGCTTCTAATCTATCTCATAAAAAATGAAATTAAAAATAAATTTTAGTCTATTGAAAATAACTGACAACTAAATCATAGTTCTAAAAGACTTATAGATCTTCATAAACGTCTAGAGAATTTTAATGATTTCGATAACAAAAATCTTCAAATATTTTTAATATAATTGTTTGAAATTTTAAAGCTTAATTCCTATTCAATCGAAAATATCCTTTTGATTACCCTTCATTATATTGACACACACAAGAAAATAAAATTCACACTACTAAGTCAATTGAAAGCACAATGCAAGAAAAAAACCAAAGTGATTACTGTGTTCTAGATATTCTTTGATTATAAACTCTATTAAAATTGTTATTAAATCTTTTAAACAAAGAGCTATGAAAAAGAACTTATAAAAACACAGTACTATATCTATGAACATAGAAGACTAAAGACGAAAGAAACTATATTATTTAAAAGTAATAAAGCCCATCAAATGAGAAGCAGTGTGCGTCCTAGTATAGGGGGGCCTCCTAGTTGAGTCGCATGCACTAAGAGACATTAGAACCTGTAACTATTAATTGAAGTCACATCAAAAAACACATTCATGCATATGGAAGATATAACTCCGATGGATCAAGACTATATCAGAAGCATAAAGTTTATACCAAAAAAAAAAGATTCTCTAGGGTTTTACTTTTTTGGGTTTACCTAGGTTAGGCTTAGATATTCAAGTAAAAGGTCTACCTGGGTTAGGCTTAGATATTCAAGTAAAAGGTCTACCTGGGTTAGTCTTATATTCAAGTAGAATGGTTGTCGCCGTAGCCCCTAAGGTTCAGTGAAAGTTCAGTGAATAATATATTTTTGAAAGGTAAAAAGATAAGAATGATATTAAATCAAAAAAACTTTACAACAAAGTGCAAAAAAACTTTACAACAAAGTGCATTTATGAAAGGTAAGATGATAAGAATGAAGTAAGAATTGATTTTAAAATGTTCAGATTTTTGAAAAGTTAGAAGATAAGAGTGATATTAAATCTAAAAAATCACTTTACCTTTTATGAAATGTAAGATGATAAGAATGAAGTGAAAAATGTTCAGATTATAGAATTCAAGATTTAGTGTTAGTTTGTATAAAATTCTATTTTTATAATTTGTAAATTGTTTGATAGATTTATTTTTAAAATAAACTATACTAAATTATTTTATATTATGCAAATAAACTGAACTTCTAAATTATATTTTGAAAATAAATTGAACTTCTATACGTATGCAAAGTGTGAAATGTATATGGTTTATAACATATCATCCGTGAACAAAAGATTTATCAGGCCAGAAACTGGTTTTGGTGTGCAAGTCCCTGGCTAATGTCATAGTATCCTTCCTCACTTTGTTACTAACATTGTAAACGGTTTCAGTGCCATGCCACATGGGCGATCTTTGGTTTGTGGCTGTTTTCTATGTGATATTTCAGGTGATCTTACTGTAGTGGCATAACTGGATGTCCCTATTTTGGGATTATTGTGTGTATTTTAACATTGTTGTTGGGATTATTTCTCTGAAGAATTTTCAACTTCAAAAGAAGTCAAAATGGCAAAAGTATTTGTTGTTTTGGGAATTCTCCAACATTTGTACCTCACTCTGCTGCAGTGGGATTATATTAGAATATCTGAAAACAAATATCTAAACATTTTAATACTCATAATAAATTCCATTGTAGACCTTGATGTTCTCCCTGTGTTTTATACATTATCCTATGTTAAAATGTCTATTAAGTATCTAATAGAGATGCGAGGAAGGAATTACCGAGAGAAGTTGCAAGTGGGTTAATGTAATGGTTAGAAATTCACAAATTGCCTGTGGAGCTCCCAAGTCACCATGACATCATGGTTGCTGAAGGAGCACATAGTTACATTTGAGCATTTTTCTTTACTGACTCAGACTCAAAATCAAACATATTAGAGCACGGTTCTTACAATTCCTCTACTAATTATAGCAACCATCGCTTTGGCAGTGGACTGCCTGCCCCTCCTCCTGCTTATTAGTCTTCTTTTATACATTAGGTAGGTACGGTGCTTATCTTACCGTGGTCAAGCAAGTTGTGAAATGTATATGATTTATAACATGTCATCCATGACAAAAGATTTATCGGGCCAGAAACTGGTTTTGGGTTTTGGTGTGCAAGTCCCTGGCTAATGTCATAGTCTCAATAGTCACTGCTAGACATGTCAGCATTCACACTGGCTTTGACACCTTCAAACCTTACTATACTTCAATTCGTTCTATTATTATAATAAAGTATTATTGTTTGTACTATTCAATTTTTCCTGGTAAAAATAGTACTAGAGTACATTCCATACATTGCAATTTCATACTGACCTCCCATCATGGTGTTGTCCTTTCAACCTAAATATGGAGGAGATTAAGCCCTTTCATTGCTTCCACCGACAGTGTGTGAAACCATCTAATTTCGACCTAACTCAACATAAATCTCAGGGCCATATCTGCACTTCACGTGTATTGCTTGTACTACCAGATTTCGGTTCCTTTCTTCTTCTCTATCAATCTCATTTCAATAAATTATAAATTACGGACATTCATTGACGCAGTTTCAGAAAGGGTTTCCCCTGCATATTGGGCTCACATGAATAAATGAGACAGAGCAGGCTCGACTGGGGTGACCTTGCAACACATTCACAGGACTAATGGAGAGATCAAGAGTTTAGAGTAATGTGGATGTGTTCCCAGGTCGCCCCAATCGAAACCTCCTCTACTACTGCTGCTTTAATGGTGTCCTCCGCTTCTCTTCACTTCTTATCTCACAACCAATACCTGCTTATCAGTCTTCTTTTATACATTAGGTAGGTACGGTGCTTATCTTACCGTGGTCAAGCAAGTTGTGAAATGTATATGATTTATAACATGTCATCCATGACAAAATATTTATCGGGCCAGAAACTGGTTTTGGGTTTTGGTGTGCAAGTCCCTGGCTAATGTCATAGTCTCAATAGTCACTGCTAGACACGTCAGCATTCACACTGGCTTTGACACCTTCAAACCTTACTATACTTCAATTCGTTCTATTATTATAATAAAGTATTATTGTTTGTACTATTCAATTTTTCCTGGTAAAAATAGTACTAGAGTACATTCCATACATTGCAATTTCATACTGACCTCCCATCATGGCGCTGTCCTTTCAACCTAAATATGGAGGAGATTAAGCCCTTTCATTGCTTCCACCGACAGTGTGTGAAACCATCTAATTTCGACCTAACTCAACATAAATCTCAGGGCCATATCTGCACTTCACGTGTATTGCTTGTACTACCAGATTTCGGTTCCTTTCTTCTTCTCTATCAATCTCATTTCAATAAATTATAAATTACAGACATTCATTGACGCAGTTTCAGAAAGGGTTTCCCCTGCATATTGGGCTCACATGAATAAATGAGACAGAGCAGGCTCGACTGGGGTGACCTTGCAACACATTCACAGGACTAATGGAGAGATCAAGAGTTTAGAGTAATGTGGATGTGTTCCCAGGTCGCCCCAATTGAAACCTCCTCTGCTACTGCTGCTTTAATGGTGTCCTCCGCTTCTCCTCACTTCTTATCTCACAGCCAATATACCCAAAGGTAAGGACAGATGATCCAGGTGGATATTGGTGGCCACCTGCCAAGTCCACCTAGACCCCCACCATTGTCCCTCTTGACATTTTCAGTTTCCTTAATTATAGCACAATTTACTATTTTTAGCAGTTTTCGGGTCCTGAACTTCCGGAGCCGTTTTGAGGCCCTAAACGATGTTTTTTGGGAAATCCTGCTCCTGCGATTTTTTAGATAAAAAAATCGTTGTTTGCGTTATAGTCCTCAGAAAGATCTTTTCAACGGGCTATCATGCGCGTAAAACGGAGATCGTATGCCAAAGTTACGACCCCGGGAAGTTGATGTACCAATTTACCCAAACGGGGCCCATAGTTTGGCGTTTTCATCTTCTAGGGTTAGGTTTTGGAATGTTTAGGGTTTTCCATTGTTTCTCAATAATAAATAGGCCTTCGAGCCTCATTGTAAAGACAGTTCGGAACAGTTCAGAGGCATGTAGCCGACACATCTCTTCTCAGAGATAAGCTACCATCGCCCTAGCTGGGTCATTTCTATTTGTAAGCATATTTCAGTATTCTCCATTAGTGAAATGAAGTATTATTTCCGCTGTATCTCTGTTTTTATGGTTATCGCATCTCTGTATTTATGGTTATCTCTGTAATCTATTGCGTTCCTACTTAAATCCGGATCAGTGGTATCAGAGCGGTCTGCTTTTTCTCTGTTTTTCTTTGCATGTCCCCGACGAGGTCGGGATATAAGGAGTTAGGGCTTGAGCTGGTCGAACCCTTGCAAGACCAGCCTCGCAAATCTCGACGGCCTCCCATGGCGGATAAGAAAGACGAGGGAGCAGGAGATCCCATCAAAATCTTGCTCGAAGAAGCCCTCGAGCGACAACGGAACGCGATGATGGACAACTTTGCCCAAATCCTTCAGCGGCTACCCAAAGGTGACGCATCAGCTTCCAGCAGCTACTCTGGAAACGCCACACCGTTTAAGGTACAAGTTAATTTTGACATCCCCATCTTCGAGGGTCAAATAGACGCAGATGCCGTAGATAAATGGTTAAATCTGCTAGATGGGTATTTTTCTGTTCATGAATTTTCAAGTCGGGAAAAGATTGTTTTCGCTCTTCTCAAAGCAGCCCCCCACGTCAAGGACTGGTGGGAGACCTACTGCGAGCAGAAGGATGAAACTACAGGCTCGCTATTCTCAGCCGCACCCACCTGGAATTCATTCCGAGATGCCATCAAGGAGCAATACTACCCTGTTGGAAGCTATGAGGATGAATACATAAAGTGGACCACGCTGCGGCAGGGAAGGGATCAAGATGTGCCAGAGTTCACCAATCTTTTCCATACCCTTCGCACGAAGTTGGGTATCAAGGATTCGGAGCAGCATTTGATACTCAAATACCGCGGCTGCCTGCACAAGTACATCCAGGAAGAAATGGAATTCCTGAACATCTCATCGCTCGGCATAGCATACCGATATGCCGTCAAGATCGAGCAGAAGTTTAAACAAAAGAAGCGAGACTTTGGATCTACAAATCCAAAGCAAGGGAAAGGTGCTCCTAAACCACAGAACAAGGGACAAAGCCAAGGCGGGGCAGCCCAAGACAACCCGCAAAAGCTACAAGCAAAGAACAGTGCCGCAAAGCCGAAAAAGGACACGGGAAAATGGTGTGAGTTCCATAAGAGCTCCACTCACAACACAAGTGAGTGTCGGGCCAAGCAGTCACTGATGGCTGAACTAAAGGTTTCAGAATCAGATGCATGTTCCGACTCTGAGTCAGAAACCGACAAGGGGAATGACAAAGGGAAGCAGATCATTGATGCGGATCCCAACGCCACTGTTGCTACTGCCAAGATCCAGAAAAATGAACCCGAAGATCCAGAGGAGGAGGAGCGTCTCTTCCACTCCCAGATGTGGGTAAGGGGCTCCCCACTACAGTTCATTGTCGATAGCGGGAGCCAAAAAAACCTCATTTCGGCAGAGGTCGTGAAGCGGTTGGGCTTACCGACCACAGCACATCCACAACCGTACACTATCGGGTGGCTGCACCAAGGACGGGATCTTCGCGTGAGCCAACAGTGTCGCCTTCCATACAACATCAAGCCCTTCACAGATGAGGTATTGTGTGACATTGCTCCACTTGAAGTTTGTGATGTATTATTAGGACAACCATACTTGTGGAAGCGACATGCTGTGTATGAATCAAGGCCCCGTGCTGTTATTATTACTTTGGGAAATCAGTTGTACAGGATACCAGAGGTAGCACCGCCTACTGCCATCTCTTTGATTACTGCAAAACAATGCAGTAAGCTCATTTCAAAAACTGGAAAATTTGTTTTCCTGATGATACGCCCTCAAGGAAAGAAGAAGACGGTGGCCACAACCTCCAGACAGGGCCCCTCTGCACGACAACTACAGATGGACAAGGTCGTGGAGGAGTACGAGGACATCTTCACCTCCCCCGTAGGGGTTCCTCTGCACTGTCAGGTCAAGCACTCCATCGATCTGACCCCAGGTGCACCCTTACCCAATGGACCAATTTATCGGCGCTCCGTTTTGGAGAACGATGAAATCAAGAGGCAGATTCAGGAGCTTCTGCAAAAAGGCCACATCCGTCCGAGTTCATCGCCTTGCGGGAGCCCAATTGTGTTGGTACAGAAGAAGGATGGGACTTGGAGACTCTGTATTGACTATCGAGCGCTGAACAAGATCACTGTCCGTAATAGGTACCCGATCCCGCGGATTGATGACCTCCTAGACCAACTAAAGGGGGCAAAATATTTCAGCAAGATTGATCTGAAGTCAGGATATCACCAGGTACCAATTGAACCCTCTGATGTGTGGAAGACTGCCTTCAAAGCCAAAGAGGGCCTTTTCGAATGGTTGGTTATGCCTTTCGGGTTGACAAATGCTCCTGCAACCTTCATGAGGCTAATGGATGACATCTTGCGGCCATACACCAACTCATTTGTAGTGGTATACTTGGATGACATTCTGATCTTCAGCCAGAGTTGGGAAGAGCACCTCCACCACATCCGACAGGTTCTCCAAACACTGCGGCAACACAAGCTATGTGCCAATTTGGAGAAATGCACTTTTGGCATGACCCAGGTTCAGTATCTGGGATACATTATTGATGAACAGGGGGTGCATGTGGATCCAGCCAAGATCAAAGTCATTCGGGATTGGCCATCTCCGACCACTCTGACAGAGCTCCGCAGCTTTCTAGGTCTTGCCAACTTCTACCGCAGGTTCGTGTTGGGTTTTTCTCATATCACTTGGCCTTTGAGTCAAGTCACCAAGGGCGGGGCGAAGGCAAAATTCTTTTGGTCTGAATCTCAACAGAAGGCATTCATAGAGTTGAAAGATCGCCTCTGCACAGCACCAGTGCTCGCTTTACCAGATTTACAACAACCATTTGAGGTCGAGACAGATGCCTCTGACTATGCTATTGGGGCAGTCCTTACTCAACACGGGCATCCTGTGGCATATCACAGTGAAACACTTTCAGACACGGTCCGGAAGTATCCCACTTATGATAAAGAGATGTATTCCATTGTACAGGCTTGTCGGCAATGGAAGCACTACATTTTGGGGAAGGAAACGGTCATCCACACAGACCACCGACCCCTACAGTTCATACAGACCCAAGGGAAATTGCAGAATGATCGCCATCAGAAGTGGTCCACATACCTGCAACAGTTCCATTTGAATATCAAGTATAAGAAGGGCAGCACTAATAATGTTGCAGATTGCCTCAGTCGACCACCAATCATGGCGTTAACCACCGTCCTCAACTCTTGTGGGCACGAGACTTCTGATTGGCCACTGCTCTACAAAAGCGACCCGGAATTCGGCCACACATACCAGAACCTCTTGGAGGGTCAGCATGTTCCAGATTTTCACCTCCAGGACGACCTGTTATGCCACTTGGGTCACCTTTGTGTTCCTTCAAGCGAGCGTGCCAAGATGATTTGGGAAGCACACTATAGTCGAGTTGCTGGTCATTTCGGGGTCGAGAAAACAGTGGCAGTGCTGCAAAAGTATTTCTATTGGCCGAATCTTCGACAGGATGTTGGGAAGTACATCAGATCATGTACTGCCTGTGCCATTGCCAAACCGACCATCAAGAAGCAAGGCCTCTATACCCCACTGCCTACCCCTAGCCAACCTTGGGAATCCATCTCCATGGATTACATGTCTGGCCTTCCTTCCACTAAGCATGGAAATGACTGTGTTTTTGTAGTCGTCGACAGGTTCTCGAAGATGGCCATCATGGCGGCCTGCAAGAAGAACATCACAGCAGAAGCCACTGCTAAACTCTTCTTTGAACGAGTTTGGGTGCACTTTGGGATTCCACAGTCTATCATCTCAGATCGGGACAGTCGGTTCCTCAGTACATTTTGGTCCAGTCTCTGGTCAATGCTGGACACCAAACTCACTAAGTCCACCGCCTTCCATCCTCAAACTGATGGCCAGACAGAGGTTGTCAATAGGATGATTGTACACATTCTGCGCATGTACAACTCAAAGCATCCACGCACATGGGACGAGAGCCTCCCCTATGTTCAACACAGCTACAACCGAGCTCTTCACAGCTCCACTGGCCATAGCCCTTTTCAGGTGGGCTTGGGATTCCAGCCATTATGCCCCATTGATGTGGCCATGCCATTTGCAGCTACTCACGCAGATTCTGCTCATGTCCAGTCTGAAACAAACAAGGCGACCAGCTTCATTGAGCACATCCAACATATTCGCCAGCAGGTCCATGACATTCTGGAGAAATCAAATGCCAAGTTCAAGCAGCGACATGATCAACATCGAGTGCCACACAAGTTCCAGGTGGGTGACAAAGTCTGGTTGCATTTACAAAAGGAACGCCTTACTGGAGCCTATCGGAAACTGAGACCACTCCGATATGGTCCCTACACCATTACTAAGGCTGTGGGAAACAATGCATTTGAACTCAGCATTCCCCCATTCCTTGGCCTGCACCCAGTGTTCAATGTGGACCGCCTTCGGCCATACTTTCCACCATTGCTAGATACATCCGACATTGCAGAACAGCTCACCCCCACAGAATTAAATCCAGATTGCATGGAACAAGCTGCAACTGATCGAATCATGGACACACAGATCAAGAATACTCGCCAACAGAATATTCAACTGTATCGAGTTGTCAAAGCAGGCCAACTCCTTCACAATGGCAAGTGGCTCACCAGGGACCAAGTTCAGCAAAAGTTTCCCCATCTCATGGAGGAACTCAACGCAATGGGGACCATTGCTTCCTAAGGGGGGAGGAATGATCCAGGTGGATATTGGTGGCCACCTGCCAAGTCCACCTAGACCCCCACCATTGTCCCTCTTGACATTTTCAGTTTCCTTAATTATAGCACAATTTACTATTTTTAGCAGTTTTCGGGTCCTGAACTTCCGGAGCCGTTTTGAGGCCCTAAACGATGTTTTTTGGGAAATCCCGCTCCTGCGATTTTTTAGATAAAAAAATCGTTGTTTGCGTTATAGTCCTCAGAAAGATCTTTTCAACGGGCTATCATGCGCGTAAAACGGAGATCGTATGCCAAAGTTACGACCCCGGGAAGTTGATGTACCAATTTACCCAAACGGGGCCCATAGTTTGGCGTTTTCATCTTCTAGGGTTAGGTTTTCGAATGTTTAGGGTTTTCCATTGTTTCTCAATAATAAATAGGCCTTCGAGCCTCATTGTAAAGACAGTTCGGAACAGTTCAGAGGCATGTAGCCGACACATCTCTTCTCAGAGATAAGCTACCATCGCCCTAGCTGGGTCATTTCTATTTGTAAGCATATTTCAGTATTCTCCATTAGTGAAATGAAGTATTATTTCCGCTGTATCTCTGTTTTTATGGTTATCGCATCTCTGTATTTATGGTTATCTCTGTAATCTATTGCGTTCCTACTTAAATCCGGATCAACAGATACTATAACTGTCTCTGTTTATAGTTATGACAAACTTTATTGGTCAGCTGGTTTTACCTTGTATGTCTAGCTAAGCCAACTTCAACTCAGTTTGGTGATTCTACAACTAGACCTTAGTTGATATCAACTCCACTACACATTTTTACATCAACTCAACCAAAGCTAACATGAACTTGGCTCATTCAGTGGACACAATCAACAAAGACTTGAAGTAACGGGAAACTCAATCATCATGGCTTATCTGATTGTTTCTAACATGTGTAGGTTTCTGAAATTGTTAATTTATGGTTTTAACTATGTTTCAAAAAGAATAATCATATAGAAGTTGTTGTAATAAATATCTTTTTTATTATGTTTACGAGCTTAGATAACCACTCATTTAGAAACAAATTGAACATGCTTCTTGCCCTTTCTCCACACCCATTTAATCTAACAATGGACATAGAGCATGTATATTTATACCTGTCCGTTGGAAATACCATTTTATACTTTAATGTTTATTATTTTTGTTTTATTATTATTACTTGAATTTCTTCTTAACAAGTGGTTGTGTTTCTTTTCCTATTAGTGAAAGTATGGGCTCCAATGTTGGCTCTCTTATTATGGAGTATAATTCATCTTTGAGAATTTTTCAATTATTAAATTAGGTTAGTCAATTGCTTAAACTATAAAATTTATTTCAAAAAGTTTTTGTTACTTTATAGGTTAGACACTGGCTTGAAATATTAAACTTATTTCAAAATGTTTTTGTTACTTTATAGATAAGGCGTAGATTTCTTGGCTCTGTGATGAAAATAATGAAGGGAAAATACATGTTAATCTGTTACTTGTGCTCTTTGATGGAAGTTTTGTAATGCATGACTGAAAAATACATGGTGAGAGAAAAATGCATATTATGCTAATTGAGGAATTTTTTTCGCTTGTCAAACTTACAGTATTGAATTTAACACACTAACACTTTACAACAATGAACTAACAATATTCATGATGAAAATAGCAATATGGAAGATTTATCTGCATAATTAAAAACACAATATGGGAGATTCCAATCACGTTCCAAGGCATTTTCTAAAATGTGGATGTGACAAAAGGTTGTTGTGGAAGGTGCTGTTTGTATATGGGAAATTTCTTGATCATTGTATATAATCCTAATGTTGATAGATATGTCTACTAACTGGTTTCAGTTAATGGGGCATTGATTTGAGCGTTCAATATATTTTTATTCTTTATCAAAGTATTCTTTTGTTGTATTTGTGTTCTTCAATTTATGCCTTACGGCGTTTCCTTTGCAACATCTGGTGCAAATGCTAGTTAACGACTATTTTCAAGATGCTTCTCCAAGGTCGTCGAACTTTGCCCCCAGAGTTAAAAAAAAACTGTCAAATAAAAGAAAATTACGCGGTTTTACCCCGAATTAAAAAACTGCTAAAAGTAAAATTACCAGAAACGCCGTCTGTGGGAATCGAACCCACGACCACGTGGTTAAAAGCCACGCGCTCTAACAGCTGAGCTAAGACGGCAGTGCTGTGGGATTCACGTATTAAACTATAAAATAACTAAAATAATTTAGCCACATGGTTAAAAGATACGCTCTCTACCGGCCGACCTAAAACGGCAAAAATGGTCGATTGGAGAACAAATTTAAAAATCACAGCGCCGTCTGTGGGAATCGAACCCACGACCACGTGGTTAAAAGCCACGCGCTCTACCAGCTGAGCTAAGACGGCTAGTACATTTTCATCTTAATGGATATTTTTCAGAATTAATACATAAATGATTGTATTTTATATCAACGCAAACCTGAAAGCTCAGATTGTCTATTAATCCAATTGTTTTCACAAATTCATTGGCTATAAATTTGTTTTGTGGAAAAGGGAATAATTAAAATATCGCTGATTGTCCCTTCGGGTTTGTTGGGTTTGTTTATATCACTTTTACTTGAGATTTTACAAGCCTTAAGTAAGGTACATCAAATTTTAAATAGTTAGCCGTTATTCATAATTAGGAGTGTTATTTTATCAATAATAAATTAATTTTACGATTAGATATCAAATTACTTTATTAGATTAAAATAAAAGATGCTCATTAAAATTTACAATTATTTAATAAGTTTATTAGATATAAAAAAAAATTGAAAAAACAATAATTAAGGAATTAACGATTATACCTATTTGAATTTGTTTAAATTACTTTTTTTAAATTTTACCTGAATTAACAATTGAGTTGTTTTTAGTGTAATTTTTTGGAAGCTTTTTTGGTCTCTTTGGTTTAATTTCTCTAAAATCTGGCAAGAATTCATTGAAATCACAAATTTGATGGGTAACCTTACACAATAGAAGCGCCCTAGAGGTTAGGGCCTTAGAGGTTTTTCAAGGTGCCGAATCCATATAGACAGTAAAAAAAACTAGTTTAAATAACACAAATATGGTCCTCATGATCAATGACACTAGTTGGTTCTAAACACAGTAAAAAAAAACTAGTTTAAATAACACAATTATGGTGCTGATGATCAATGACACTAGTTGGTTCGAAACAGTCTGCCAAAAATTTGTGTTATGTGATTTCTACCGAAAGACTTTGGTTAACAAATCAAGATTTCACTACAAAATTTTCCGCAACGGAAACTCCTAAAAGTCGCACTAAATACAACTCCCAAAAAGTCATACTAAAGACAACTCCATTAACAATGCGCTTAAATATATTATATACATATTTTTTCTAAACATGTTATATAAAATTTCAAATGGCTAATTACTATTTATAAGAAGTATTATTGTCCTCAGGCGCTCTCCAACAAGATAAAATTATTGTACAGAGAGGCTCTCTTTAACCCAGTATGAAAAATATGTTGTAATGTATTGTCCTGTCCTATTTAATATTTTCATGTGTTGTTCAACATTTTGACTTCACAACATAATCATAATAATAATAATAATAATAATAATAATAATAATAATATTTAAATTAGATTAATAATAATAGCTCTATGATCCAACATAGAAGAGATGTACAATGTCATGTTTTGTTTAATATTTTGACATGGTAAAATTATTTAAAACCATAGAAAAAATGTTATAATGTCATGTCCTATTTAACATTTTAACGCTTAGTAAAATTATATAAAAATAAAAATAAAATAAAATTCATTTAAATTAGATCAATAATAACTAGCGGTGTGGTTTGACTAAACCTAATCAATATTGTTTGTTTTTCTTTTATGTATTCTCCACTTGGAGAAGAAGATGGGTTAAGTGCACATGCTTATCAAAATTGGGAAAGAAAATGCAATTTGGGTAGTGCCATTAAATTATTTACGCCATGTTTTTTATAAATAATATATATGACGGTTATGTTTAAGTTTTTAATTTAATTTTTATTGAATGTTTTTTCTGTTAGGGTTTTAAATTCTATTAAGGGTTGGGAAACTAGTTCCAATGGTTTTCCAGGTCCTGGGAGCTTTGGAACTGTATGAGAACGTTCCCTTTTCAGGGCCAGCTGTAATGGGAGCTTGGGAAAGTTCCGGGAACTTTGAAAACTGTTTTCTTTTGGAGTTTCGATGTTCCTTGGGGTTGGGGAATACAAATTTTGTAGAGAAATATGGTGAAATGCCCACAAAACATGAGCCTAAGTTGAAACCTTAGCAGGAAGAAAGGCCAAAGACATCCTTAACACCAATATCCTTAAAGTGTGACACCTCGATGTAAGAGAAATATCTAGGATGTCATGTTGATGAGTATTTCTTTTGTTGTTTATGTATATATATCGCAGAAGATTGTGTGTGCATATTGTATGTGGCAGTCAATGCTTAAACATTAGAGTTGCTTTACTTTTTCTCTTAAGAATAATTAGAGAAATATATGTAAAATTGTTCTTTTGTATTTTTAAGCCAAATTGTTTCAAAGACTCAGTCATATGTCATGATGAGCTTGATACTTTAATATTTTATATATATATAAGGGAAAGACTCACACCCAAAAAATATATTTATATATAAGAAAGATTATGTATTTATTATTTATATATTTAAATTAATTTTAATATTTGAATATTTTGATTCAATATTAGTTTTGATTTATATAAATTATATAATTAATTTTTTTTTTATATTACCACTTTTGATTAGCCATTTCTTGTACATTTTAGAGAAACTTCTAGCCGTTCCCAACACTTGTACCCAAATTCTCAACATTCTTACATTCCAGAAACTCATACAAAACATGTAAAGTTTTGGTTTCGGATATACAATACGATATTGAATAAGAGTTTTAAAAGTAAATTGATCGTGGTTTCTATTTTTATTCATTAGATTCTCAATACCCAATGCTCGTGAGTTCATATATGTTTTAGTGTATCTTGTACTTAAACGTTTGAATTGAATCAAATTCACCTTTTAACAATGTTCTTATTTATTTAAAATGCATATATTTTCACAATTTTTTTAAATCGTTAGTGTTTAAATTAAAGGCAGTAAATTTAACTGTTGATTATGGTTATGTTTGGTGAAACTGAGTAATTATTATTGCTGTTACTGTTTTAATTAATTATGTTGATAAATTGTTATTGGTTGCCATTAAGTGTGGTTTAAAAAAAAACAACTGTTAATGGTTATAGTGCTTCCTCATCAGAGGGGTATTAGAATTAAAATATGACATCTGTCAGAAAGGAAAAAAAACCTAACTACCTTCAGATGACGGTTGAGACCCTCATAGAGGAAGGATACTTAATGTCAAAAAAAAGAGAAAAGGCTGCTACGTCTGGTAAGGACCAGATAGCAAGGCTCAAAAAGTTGCAATTTGGCAGCGAACGCTAAGTCTGGTAAGGACCAGATAGCGTATGTTGGGAAGCAGAGAACTCCCTGAAACTGCTACGTCTGGTAAGGACCAGATAGCGTAACTCTGGTAGTGCCAGAGGGTTTGCAGACAACAAGAATCTTGCAGGAGTGCTTGGGGGTGGAAGGTCGAGGAGGACCCTCCTAAGGTCGGGAGGTTTGACAAGCGCATTAAGAGGTTTTCCTCTGAACAGGTATGGAATGACCGAGAATTTGATAGTCTGTATATGCTGTAGAATTAATTAAAATTTATGACAGAGCAGGAAACTGTGAATGGTATATGGGAAATATTTTCTGAAATAATGCAAGTAATAAAAGACATGAGTTATGTATAGACATTAATCTTTTAAAAGAATGAAATTCCTGTACGTCTGCCATAAAGAAAGAACAACCAAAAGAAAAAGAACAAAACCCAGAATAGAGTTAGGTTCACTGATTTTCTTCTGGAAATGAATCCTGAGTAAATTAAGTAACGACTAAATGGAATAGAATTCTGTGAACATCTATCTCGGTATATGAATCTAAATCAAAAAATATTATAGAAGTATATGTACATATAGATCCATAGACGATACCGACGAAACAAAAGAAAGCAGCAATAGGACGACAAGAATAAATAGACTCGTGTGTTCTTTAGAATAATTTTCCGAACAGTGACCGCAAGACTTCTTCCTTTAAAATGTAGTATTATAGATGTGCCATACGATAGCGAGATACCTCAGTCTTAAGGGGCTAGGGAGGGCTTGCGCCCATGCCATGAACTTGTCCTACCCCTGTATCAAACATTCCAAATAATCGTGGAACACCATTGTGAAATGGGCGGCCGTAGCTAGTATGAACATAGTAGAGAAGCCAACGAGTAGCCACCAAGTCGAAACCGGTAAACCTCATTCAACAAGAAAATAATAGCAAGAAAACATTGGGACTAATGATCCTATTTGAAATTGAAATTTACAAGAAATCTTCGGAGCAGACAAATGTAGCAAATGTTCCACAGTGAGCAACTGTAACCACAAACCAAATGAGAATATCGGTATTAACCCAACAGAAAACTCAGAACCATAATAAGCAGTAACACGTTACCATGGAATATATATATATATATATATATATATATATATATATATATATATACAATTCATTATCCAGTCAAAGAGAAATTACAACAACTGTAACCGCTAAGTATTACATGAATGTTCACCGCAGGGTTAACCCTCGGCCCTGTATTAAAATACATAATAAAAGCCATGTAGCGTGCGCAACCCGGTTTGGGCATCGCCGCCAAACCAGTTCTGGGCAGAACCCAAATTTGTTACAGAGAAACCAGAGCGGGTTGCTGTTTTCCCACATTAAGGGAATGACTCAGAATAACAAAAAAAAAAACACCGTAGCTCAAACATAGGTTCAGGCAGCCTGCCAAGAAGAGAGTTGGCCGGACCTACTCTCGGAATCTTCTCTTAACTCTTAAAATCTATGGCGACAGGTTCCTCTTACCAGGAAAGCGGAAAGAGGATGGACGGAGCTGGTCTTCCACCATGCGCTGGTCACGGCACCTGTATTCCGCACCTGTGACAGAAGGGTTGCCAGAAAACAAGGAAAAGAGTGAGTACCAGAACTATAACAAAGTAAAAGAATTCAAAACAGTAAACAGGGTAGCATTCACTGTGAGCAAGGAGGCGCATGAATACCGTGGCCATGGCTGGTAGGCGGAAACACTATCTCCACCATGGATAGGCATGTTGGTAGTCTGCGCTGTGCGAGAAATACTAATCGCCAGAGACCTGTAGAGGTCGAGAGTTACCGCGAGAATGAACTGCAAGGGCTCAAATGCGGCATTGAAAAACCCTCAAGTCTTTTTACCCATACCTGGTTTGTTTCCAATCGTCGATCTAGGAGGACCCATCTCCACCGTAGAAATGGGCGCGGGATTTTCAGGAGGGAAGCTGTCACATGGGCTTGCTCGTGCCGTGTACCAGGCGCATTAAGTTCCGCCTTCAGCGTTGGTAACCGGAGTAACAACCGGCATGCTACAGCTTAAGCCAGCTGGCTGGTTACACGCCTTACACGCCAGGTGGACGTCATGTGGAAGCCCAAGTCATCGTGCACCAGAAACGTTTGGTCGGAAAACGATAACCGGAGCAAGCTCTCCAGCATCGCGAAAACCCAGGCCTGTCTAAATAAATGTTGATATGGATAGCCATCGTTCACATATGAAAATCATAAATAGCAATTGCAGAATCCGCAGGACGAATACTTAATTAAGTATCAAATCATTCAAACCATAATGGTAAAGAATATCTTTGCAAACCGCCGGATGCTTCTCGAGACCGAGGATAGGGTCAAGCCTAATAATTATCCGAGCATCATAATGTTACCATAGTCCAATGTATCATGCATACACTTAGTGTTAACATGCTTACACTTAATGTTACCATGGGTAAATACTTATAAAGTGCTGTGACTAAGAATAATGTTACCATGTGTAAAAGTGCATGTAAAGTGCTGATTTTTTTTTCCATTGGAAAAATCTGTAACTTTCATTAAGTAGAAAATTACATATTGTAGATGTTATGCGCATATGCCCGAGGTCACTATACACAGTGTGTCTGTTAGTTACAAAAAAGATTCAGTTCCTATATATCAGATCAGATGTACCTCGCAGGGTCATCCTCCAATATTCTATAATATACTTGTTTACAAAATATGTCTTCCGGCTTTTCTTTGCTGTTCAAAGACATGATTAAAAATTTACAAAAATACTGTTTCTGTACATGTACAAAAATTTTCAGATTGTTTATTGCTCAAGTGCATGCTGATATCTCGGATCGTTATATGGACGATGGTAGTATTTGTATTCCTGATGGCCTTGAACCTCTGTGATCTCCCATACTCCTTTGTCCATCAACGAGGCCTCCTTGGATAGTTTGTCAGCACTCTCGTTATGTTCCCTGTAGATGTGTGAACATGTGATGATGTCAAAAGCTGCTTTGAGTTCAAGAACTTCATTCAATATGATGCTGAGTGTGTGAATGTGACAAATAGATATGTTGTTGAACCAATTTATGATGATTTTTGAATCCCCGAATATGTTAATGCAAGAGATATGATGACTCAAAGCAAAGTGAAGTAAATGACGGAGGGTGATGAGCTCTGCAAAATTGTTTGTTCCCATTCCCAGGCCTGATTTAATTTTGTAATAATGTTGGTCGGTTTTGTAAATGATGAGTCCGCCCCCACAGCTCTGCTGGTTTGCAGCCCCATCGAAAAATGCCCAAGGTGTGTTTTGGTCTATCCAGGGCGGTGGGTGAGGGTGGAGCACATGCGGGGGAGGGGGATCTGGTAGTTCCCTATAAGCAACGATAATGCCGGCCTCCACCAATTGCCAGAGAATAGGCTGGTCGTTGAAGATGAGTCGGTTGCGAGCTTTCCAAATGTGCCAAGTAATAAGGATAGGAAGGTTAACAGTCTTGGTTCCTTTATGCCGCAATACCCAGACTGTCCAAGCCTCCGTTGTATCGGTGCCTGCCCAGATGCCGGAGTAAGAAATGGTATTTTTGATAGCTGACCACAGTTCTATTATCAACCTGCATCTCAAGAAAAGATGTTCTGTAGTTTCAGATGCTTCTTTGCATATCGCACACCAGGAAGGTCCGAGGTATGCTCTGTGCGTTAGATTTTCTCCGGTGGGCACCTTGTTTTTAAGGACACACCAGAAGAAGAACTTGGATCGCGGGGAAGCGGAGAGCTTCCAGATGCTGTGCCACCAGGTCGAAATAACCTCTGGCTTCTTGTGGCTAATAAGTAGGGTGTAGCCATCCTTTGGGGTGTAAAAACCGCTCTCATACTGGCTCCAAATTAGTTCATCCGGCCCCTCAGTGATTCTGGTGTGTGATTCTATCAGGGCTTCCCTGTATGTCTGCCATACCTGATGCCATCTAGGAGGGAGGTTTATTTGATGAGCTGTCCTCCAGGCCTGATGCAATATATCAGAGGCTTCCCTATCAGGGCTCTGGGCAATCAATTTGATATTGTGAGCAGATAAGTGATTAACCAAGTCTTGAGGCAGGGTGTGCCTACCACCACTGCCCACCCATGGGTCGATGCCAATTCTAGCCAGGGTCCCGTCTCTGATTTTCCAGGCCAAGTTGTCTCTGATCATAGGCATTGAGTGTAGAAGAGCTTTCCAAATAGATGATACACCTGTTCTGTTCCAATTTGGGAGTCTGATCCAATCCAGAGTGCCAAGGGGCCAAATGTATTTGTGGTAAGAGAGGCGGGTCCATAGGTTCTGGCTATTTATCAATGCCCAGCTCATTTTTGCTGCCAATGCTTGTGCGAACAGTGGAAGGTCTTTTAGACCCCAACCTCCCCACTTCTTTGGGAGAGCGATCTTCTGCCATCCTATCCAGGCAAAAATGCGTTTGTCTTGGCTTCCTGCCCAGAGATATCTGTTGCAGATCTGCTGGAGGCGAGCCAGAGTGTGTCTAGGAATCCATGCTAGAGCCATCCAGAAAACTGGAGTAGCCTCCAGCACTGATTTGATGAGGATTAAACGGCCTGCCCTGGAGAGGTATCTGTGGCTCCAACATGAGAGCCTCTTTTCCAATTTAGATACCAGCCAAGTCCAATCTGCAATCTTCTGGCTAGTGGGTTTTAGCCAGAAACCTAGATACTTTAGACCCCTGTCCAATGGATGAATGCTGTAGGGGAAAGCCCGTAGAGCAGCTTGGGATTCATTGACTGTGGTTCGGGCCAGTGATATAGTAGATTTCTCTCTGTTTACCTGCATGCCCGTGGCTCATGAGAAGAGCTGTAGTAGGCGAGAGAAAGTCAGTGAGTCTCTTATGCTACCATCAAGTAGAATGAGTACATCGTCCACGAATAGCAGGTGTGTGAGGAAACATTCTTTAGTGATCTTGAGGCCCTTTAGAGTCCCCTCCCTTGTAGCAGAGATGATTATGCGGCTCAGTCCTTCCATGACTAATAGAAATAGTAGGGGTGATAGGGGACAGCCCTGCCAAAGCCCCCTTTCAGAGTGAAAGAAGTGGGAGGCTGATCCATTGATCAGGATGCTGAACGTAGGAGAGGTGATACAGGCCATAATCCAGTTTATGAAGGGAAGAGGGAAGCCCAGGTGAATAAGGAGCATCTTAATGTAAAGCCAGCTGACCCGGTCGAAGGCTTTTGATAGATCGATTTTCAAGAGAGTGCACTTGAGATGTTTGGACCAGATAGAGTGCAGGGCTTCCTGGGCGGACCCAATTGCTTCATGAATCTGCCTATCCTCAAGGAAAGCAAATTGCTGGGGAGCAATGTGATTTGATAGGATAGGTTTAAGCCGGTTAGCAATAATCTTAGATATGATCTTGTAGAGTACATTGCAGAGTGAGATGGGGCGGAAATCATCAAATGAAGATGGGGTGTCAGACTTAGGAATGAGAGCAATGAATGTCGAGTTTATGGCATGATATAAACACCCCGATGATCTGCTTTCCTCTATCACACTGAGCAGGTCCTGTCCCAGCAGGTCATAGAAGGATAGGTAAAATTCGATGGACCAACCGTCAGGGCCGGGGCTTTTGTCTCTCTTGAACCACTTGAGTGTGTTTTCCAGTTCCTCCAAAGTTACCTGGGCCGTGAGTTCATCCGAGTCATCCTCGTTTACATATATGGGGAAATGTGTGGCCACATCAATGATATCTGCCAAGTTTGAACCAGGAGGGCTTTTGTACAGGCTTCTGAAGTGTGAGGTACCCAGCTGGGAGAGTTTATTGAAGGTGTCTGCAAGGCCCCCTTCAGGTATAGGAAGGTTCCAGATAGTGTTGGCCACTTTCCTTCCTTTAGCATAGTTGTGGAAAAATTTAGAGTTCTCGTCCCCTGCTTTCAGCCAAATAGCCCTGCTACGTAATCTGAGGTTTTCCTCCCTTTGTCTAAGCAGAGTAGATCTCTGATTTTCCAACTCAATCAGTCGGGTCTTGTCCTCGGCCGAAGTGAATCCCAGGTTTCGCTCATCCAGCAGGGTTCTCAGCTCTTCTTCAACTGTTGAGAGCTGGGCCGAATCCCTTCTGTTCTTCTCCTTGGCCCAATTTATGACAATGTGCTTTAGTTCCGTGAGGTTCTTACAGAAACCCTTTGACAATGATGCTTCTCTGTTTATGGGATGAGCCTTCCAGTAATCCGAGACCAATTTTATGAAGTCTTGATCTTGGAGCCAAAGATGATTGAATTTGAATGGGGCTTTTGGCTTATGGTGAGGCCCTAGGATTTCCAGAAAGATAGGGGAGTGATCTGATAAACCCCCAGATCCTACCCATTGTTTGAAGTGATGAAGTTGTTGAATCAGAGGTCCTTTAAGAAGGAATCTATCCAGTCTTCGAGCCAAAGCAGCAATACCCACCCTTCTGTTCCTCCACGTAGGCATAGGCTTCTGTAAGGGGATATCAATAAAATCTGTCTGTTCTAGGGAATTCCTCATAAAGTCGGTGATGGAATCCACTTGTGCCATGGAACCCCAAGATTCACGGAAGCCCAGAGAAAAATTTAGGTCGCCCCCCAGGATGGTATGGTCCGCTGCTAATAAGGAGAGATTTAGCAGATGCCTCCAGAATGGCTCCCTGAGGTGGCAAGGTCCATATACATTCACTATACAGAATGTTTTTCCAAGTTCTGCAGCGAAGATGTCCACTCCCATGAATCCTTGTCTGCCCTAGGATGAATCGATCCTGATTGATCTAGGGTTGTATCCGATCGCCAGACCCCCTGAACGACCCGAGGCATCTGAGGCCAAGAAATTCCGTCTCAGTGCTAGAGTGTTTAAGCAGTGAGAGATGTCCTCTGCCGGGCCCAGAGTCTCTTGGAGGAGGATAATGTCAGGTTGCTCAATCTCAAATAGCCTCTGGATGGCTAGTTTTTTGGGGGCACTAGCCAAGCCCCTGCAATTGTATGATAAGCACTTCATGGAGGACCGCCTCGTGGGGTAGTGGCTGCTCTAAGGACCCCATCGATAGTGGACTGCCAAACTGATGCGACCTCCGCACCGGCCCTCCAGATGGCTTTGGTGAGATCAGATTTTCTACCCCTGGACGACAGAGGTCCCATACCCAGAGGGACAATGCCCAGGCCTCCCTGAGAGCCCGGTAGCTGGGGACGAGGGCGAAGAGAGTATGGGTGGGAGGAAGACCGCGAGGAGGATGACTGGGTTAGAGAGGAAGGGAGTGGAGGCACAGAAGGTGGAGCAGTAGAGGTACACAGAGGGGGAGTTGATAACAGACAATGAGCCATAGTGCAAGGTGCAGATGATGAAATAAATGCAGATGAAGTATTAAGTGATAAGGAGGAAGGGATTAGAACAGTACCCGAGGCCAGTGCGGCAGCTGCAGCGGCCCGAGCCCTAGTCATAGGGGGCGATGACGGATCCGGCCCCTTCGATCCAGACTTCACTGGCGAGCCCTGTACAGATGCTTCCCCCTGAGCTGGACAAAGGATGATCGAGGATGCCTCTCGTGCTGATATGGGAGAGATCTTTGGGGATGACTCTGGACTCTTGTTCAACGGACATTCCTTAAATAGGTGTCCCACTTGGTGACAACGGTTGCAGCGGAATGGAACTCCTTCGTAGTCGAGTATTTGTGTCCTGCTGTATTTGCCCCATTGCAGAGTGATCTTCTCTTCTAAACCTTCACGCATGTCCAGGTGAACCAGCACACGAGCTAGGGTTCGCTTCTTGGATTCAACATACGTGCGGTCATGATCCAGATATGTGCCCAGAGCGTTCCCTGTCTTGATGAGCGCCTCCTCACTCCAATACTATAATGGTAATCCGGGCAATCGTACCCACAGGGGGCCTGCTCCGATCTGTTCACGTTCTGGGTCAAAGAGGGGACTCCACCTCTTTAACAGGACCGGTGCAGTTTCAATGTGCCAATATTTCGCCAAAACCAAATCCGTGTAGTCCTCCTTAGTGAAATGGAGGGAGAACCACCCACGGGGGAGAACATGAACCTCCGGAAGTTCTTTGAGCAGGGCAACCCAGATTTCCTTAACCCATTGAGTTAGTCGGCTTGCTGTGTAGGTGCGTCCCCTCACATGTCCTACCAATACCGTACAGTCCATGGGCACCACTTCCCCGAGAGCCGATGGATCACCAAAGGAGACAATAATATCTTTGGTCGTTGCCTTAATACACCTGGATTTCCTCTTCTTAGTGCGAGGTGCAGATGGGTGATCAACAAAGGGATTTGCTACGCCTTCAGGGGGGATGGGCTTCGAGGGTTTGACATTGACCGCCGGGGTGCTAAAGCATCCGGAGGGCCGAATCCCAGAGGGGGGAAGGGTTTGGGGTCCCGTAACCGGGGATTCCTCAGGAGGGGCCGGAAGATCCGAGGGTAGAAACGGGGGCTGATCAAAAGACAGGATCTGCGGCGAGAGCGTAGCGAGGAGCTGTTTCGTGCCGGGTGAAAGAGGAGGGGCATCAAGGCCAGGGGGGGAAATCGCGGTGATATCAGCGATGGAGCGATTAGTGAGTGAGGTTGAGTGCGCGACCACAGACGAGGTAACCGGTGAGCAGTGAACCGAGGCGGCTTGTGAGGCTATAACCGGAGCGGTGAAATTAGGGTTGTCGAAAATGATGCGGTCTTCGAATGGATTCGCGGAATAATCCACAATGTCCGTCTCCATGTGGCCTTCCATGACGGTAACAGGTGAGGCAGACAGTAGCGGCTGAGGAAACGACGTAAGGACGACTCCGTTGGGGCTGCTGAGGAAACGGGTAACCGAAAACCGTGACTGCCTGCGACTGCCAGCGAAACCCTAAAGAGCTAACCTAGACCCGCGCGCTCCTGTAGCTCCATCAGGCCCCCTCTCCACGTGATTCCGTATGTAAAGTGCTGATATCAATAAGGTTAAATAAAAAAAAAAAAATTCCTAGCAGGTAGTTACAAGTGGTATCAGAGCGAGGTTGCAACTCTGTGACCTCGGGTTAACCATAACTGAGAAACTGATATAAATAATTGAATTAATAAGCAAGTAGGGGTCATCCAACAATGTATTGCATATAATATCTGTTGAAAATGAACTAATCTTCTGAACAGGTGACAACAGAATGAGGAGAACGAGCAGCGCTCCTCATGGAAATGTGGACAGACCAGACAACGTCACCCACCCTCAGGGGAATCCTGAGATTTGGGTGCAGCTAGGGGAGGAGGCACGCAGCACCAATTTGACCATATTGGAGACAGTCCAGGAATTGAAGAACGAGATGGCCCGTTTGCGTGAGGACAACACCAGATTAACCATGGAACAGGAAAGGATCCTGAAAAGTTTATCAGATAAACAAAACCAGCACCAGCCTAACCCCAGTCCAGAGCAAAAGCGTGTATCAGAAGAACAAGATTACCATACTGATCAGGAAGAAACAGAGGGAAGGGCGGAGGTTCGAGGAGAGAAATCTGACAACGCCTCTGAACATCAAACCTCAAAAAGACAACGGATAGAACTACAAGGGGAGTTTCGGAAGATTAAGCCGCCGCATTTTGATGGGGAGTCTGAGGAGGCTGCGGAAGCTTGGTTAATTAACATGAACAAATATTTCCAAGTTTACGAATATGACCACCATCTTAAGGCACGGCTGGCTATTTTCCAGCTGCAGGCCAAAGCTACATTATGGTGGGAGGAAGTCAAGATGGTGCGGGGAGTGAGTGAACAAGATATAACTTGGGAAATTTTTCAGAGGTACTTCAAGGAGAAATACCTGACTGAACGCTTCTACGATGAAAAAGCACGGGAATTTCATGATCTGCGGCTTGGGCAACAGACCATGGATGAATTCATTACCAAATTTACATCTCTACTCCGCTATGTACCATATATTCGGGAGGAAAAGGCAAAAGTGCAGCGGTTTGTTAGCAGTCTACCCCAAACAATGCGGGAAAGGATCGAATTTGATAACCCGAAGACCATGGATGAAGCGATTCGGAAAGCTAGAATATGCTATCAGCAGAATAAACAAAAGGGAGAAAGTTTTGGGAAGCGTTGGGCAGATAAAAAGGGCGGCAGAACCACTATGGGAGTTAAGGGAGCTCGTGGCAGTTTCAGCAAGGGAGGCTCAAAAGGGCCCAGCAATAGGAACCAGTCTAGAAATCAGCTCAGATTAAAACCACCTAATGAACCCAAATATAGCGAGCAGCCGGGCAGAGTTGATAATGAGGGGACAGCTAGACCGCCAGTACAGTGTTGGGGTTGTGGCGGGCCACACTATATTAAGAACTGTCCTCACCGAAAGGGTAGTGATCAGGTGTCCCAGGTTTATGAAGCCTCTACAGTGGGAGATGTAGCCCGGTCCATACCAAGAATAAATGCCGCTCTCGAGGACCGTCAAGCTGATTACCAGCCAACGATGGTAGAGTTCGAAGGTAAGATTTTTGATCGAACTGTTTCTGTTTTAGTAGACCCAGGAGCTACATTAAGTTATGTTAGCCCCAAAGTAGTGGAAAGCTGTAATTTACAATCTGTTAAGTTTAAGAGTCCATGGTTAGTTCAGCTAGCTACCGGGGCCAAAAGGCGGGTGCTGGCCAAGGTCAACAACTGCCCATTGAAGATAGCAGGTCAGACAGTGACGGCAGAATTAAATGTACTTCCTCTCGGCTCTTATGATGTGCTAATTGGAATGGACTGGCTGGAAAGGCGGTGGTCCATAATAAATTGCAAAACCAAGACAATTTCTTACCGGGATGAACTGGGAAATGAACAGGAAATTCAGGGTATCCTGAAGCCAGTACAGATCCGGCCAATTACTGCCTCACAACTGGCTAAATGCATCCGGAAAAAGTGTCAAGTATATGCAGTTCAAGTGGGTCATGCCAAATCTGAAGATAAAGATAATGCATTGGGAAGCATACCAGTAGTGCAAGAATTTGCAGATGTGTTTCCCGAAGAAATACCAGGACTGCCCCCTAAAAGAGATTTGGATTTTACCATAGAGCTGGTACCTGGTGCAGCCCCAGTGTCCCGAGCACCGTACCGGATGAGTGTGCCGGAATTGACAGAATTAAAGATGCAGCTGCAAGAGCTGTTGGACAAGAAGTACATCCGTCCCAGTGTATCACCCTGGGGAGCCCCTGTACTGTTTGTCAGGAAAAAGGATGGAACTCTCTGTATGTGCATAGATTATCGACAGCTGAATAAATTGACAGTGAAAAATAAATACCCACTACCCCGTATCGATGAACTGTTCGATCAGGTGAAAGGGGCGACGATATTTTCAAAGATCGATTTGAGATCTGGTTATCATCAAATCAGAATTAAGGAGGAGGACATAGCCAAAACTGCTTTTCGAACCCGTTATGGGCACTATGAGTTCGTGGTACTGCCTTTCGGGTTGACCAATGCACCTGCGACGTTTATGTGCCTGATGAATAGTGTATTTCATCAGTACTTGGATAAATTCGTGTTAATTTTTATTGATGATATACTGATATACTCTCGGAATATTAAAGAGCATGAGGAGCATCTCAGACTCGTGCTACAGACTCTACGGGAACATCAGCTATATGGAAAATTTAGCAAATGCGACTTTTATAAAAAGCAGATCCAGTATTTGGGGCATATCATCACCAAGGAAGGCATTGCTGTGGACCCTGAAAAGATTAAAACCATAATGGAATGGCCAACACCAAAGGACGTGGCAGATATCAGGTCTTTCATGGGGCTGGCTGGATATTATAGGCGGTTCATGGAAAGTTTTTCCAGGGTTGCATACCCCATCACCTCCTTGCAAAAGAAAGGAAAAATATTTAAGTGGACAGCGGAGTGTCAACAGAGTTTTGAACAACTCAAACACCTACTCACCACTGCACCTGTGCTGAGCATTATAGACCCGGAAAAAGATTACGTAGTCTGCACAGATGCAAGCAAAGAGGGTGTAGGAGGGGTGCTGATGCAAGAGGGGAGGGTGATCGCGTATGAATCCAGAAAATTGAAAGAACATGAACAGAAGTATTCAGCCTATGATCTGGAACTCACTGCTGTAGTACATGCGCTGAAAATGTGGCGCCATTATTTGGTGGGAAGAAAATTTTTATTGATGACAGATCATCACAGCTTAACTAGCTACTTAAGTCAACCAACTTTAAACGCTAGGCAAGCTAGGTGGGTGGACTTTTTGGGCAGTTTTGATTTTGAAATCAAACACTTAAAAGGAAAAGAAAACCGGGTGGCGGATGCATTAAGCCGAAAAGCGCATTGTCTCTATGAAATTGGCCTTAGTGAAGGACGGTCTACCTTTAGCAAAGAAATTATAGAGGCTGCTGAGCAAGATCAAATCTACCAGCAAAAGAAACAACTTGTGCAGAACTCAAACATCCACATCATGCAACAAGGTTATGAATTGGACGCAGCAGGCATTTTATGTTACAAGAAAAGAATATGTGTACCCAATCAGAGCGATATTAAGAAAAAAATTCTGGATGAAAATCATAAAAGTCCTTATGCAGGACATCCGGGTTATCAAAAGTTAATCACTTCGCTTCGGAAGGAATATCACTGGCCAGGCATGAAAAGGGATGTAATGGAATATCTGGCACGATGCATAGAATGTCAGCAGATTAAAGCTGAACATCAACACCCCGCGGGTTTGCTACAACCATTACCTATACCAGAATGGAAGTGGGAGATTATCACCATGGATTTTATTACAGGGTTACCGAAGTCCAAGAGGAACAATGACTCTATTATGGTTGTAGTGGACAAACTCAGTAAGACAGCCCACTTCATACCAGTTCAATCTACGTATCGTGCAGCCCAAATTGCAAATGTTTTTATGCAGAACATATTTAAGCTCCACGGGCTGCCAAAAACTATAATATCCGATCGCGATGTTAAATTCACATCAGCTTTTTGGAGGACCTTGTTTGAAGGTCTGGGAACTCAATTGAATTTTAGCACCGCATATCATCCGCAGACTGACGGACAGACTGAGCGGGTGAATCAAGTGGTGGAGGACATGCTGAGGTCTTATGTGATGCAACAACCCACTCGGTGGGAAGAGTATTTACATCTTGTGGAGTTTGCTTATAACAATGGATATCATGCATCCTTGCGGATGAGCCCATTCGAAGTACTTTACGGCCGAAAATGCCGCACGCCATCCAGTTGGAGTGGATCGGAAGACAGACTCATGCTGGGTCCTGAAATGTTAAAAGAGATGGAGGCTATGGTTAAGAGAGTGCGAGCTAATTTAAAAGTAGCCTAAGACAGAAAAAACGTTTTGCAGATCGGAAAATGACCTTTAGGGAGTACCAAGTGGGAGAACATGTATATGTCAGGATTCGGGCAAGGAGAAGTGCTCTACAATGGAATGGTTGTGCCAAATTGGCACCCCGTTTTTGTGGACCCTTTCAGATTTTAGCACGAGTGGGGCCGGTAGCTTATCAGCTAGCCCTACCTAGCCACATCCGGGTCCATAATGTCTTCCACGTGTCAGTTTTAAAAAAATATGTCTATGACCCTAAACACATAATTAGCTGGCAGGACATACAGGTAAGTGGATACTGTAAGAAGCATAAACTAAAAGTGTTTGCTAGGGAAAGCACTGATCAGATTGTTGTGTGTTTCAGGTGGAACCGGAAGGAGAATTCCTAGTCGAGCCGGTGAACATACTAGATCGGAGAAGGGTCGTGCTGCGGAAACGAGTCATCACCTAGGTTAAAGTGCAGTGGCAGCACTTTGGGCCAGAAGAGGCCACCTGGGAGGATGAACAGAGCATGAAAGAAAATTATCCCGAATTGTTTATGGGTGAACAACATCGGGACGATGTTGAACTTCAGGAGGGGGAGATGTAATGCCCCTAGTTAATCGTTAGTGTTTAAATTAAAGGCAGTAAATTTAACTGTTGATTATGGTTATGTTTGGTGAAACTGAGTAATTATTATTGCTGTTACTGTTTTAATTAATTATGTTGATAAATTGTTATTGGTTGCCATTAAGTGTGGTTTAAAAAAAACAACTGTTAATGGTTATAGTGCTTCCTCATCAGAGGGGTATTAGAATTAAAATATGACATCTGTCAGAAAGGAAAAAAAACCTAACTACCTTCAGATGACGGTTGAGACCCTCATAGAGGAAGGATACTTAATGTCAAAAAAAAAGAGAAAAGGCTGCTACGTCTGGTAAGGACCAGATAGCAAGGCTCAAAAAGTTGCAATTTGGCAGCGAACGCTAAGTCTGGTAAGGACCAGATAGCGTATGTTGGGAAGCAGAGAACTCCCTGAAACTGCTACGTCTGGTAAGGACCAGATAGCGTAACTCTGGTAGTGCCAGAGGGTTTGCAGACAACAAGAATCTTGCAGGAGTGCTTGGGGGTGGAAGGTCGAGGAGGACCCTCCTAAGGTCGGGAGGTTTGACAAGCGCATTAAGAGGTTTGCCTCTGAACAGGTATGGAATGACCGAGAATTTGATAGTCTGTATATGCTGTAGAATTAATTAAAATTTATGACAGAGCAGGAAACTGTGAATGGTATATGGGAAATATTTTCTGAAATAATGCAAGTAATAAAAGACATGAGTTATGTATAGACATTAATATTTTAAAAGAATGAAATTCTTGTACGTCTGCCATAAAGAAAGAACAGCCAAAAGAAAAAGAACAAAACCCAGAATAGAGTTAGGTTCACTGATTTTCTTCTGGAAATGAATCCTGAGTAAATTAAGTAACGGCTAAATGGAATAGAATTCTGTGAACATCTTTCTCGGTATATGAATCTAAATCAAAAAATATTATAGAAGTATATGTACATATAGATCCATAGATGATACCGACGAAACAAAGGAAAGCAGCAACAGGATGACAAGAATAAATAGACCCGTGTGTTCTTTAGAATAATTTTCCGAACAGTGACCGCAGGACTTCTTCCTCTAAAATGTAGTAATATAAATGTGCCATGCGATAGCGAGATACCTCAGTCTTAAGGGGCTAAGGAGGGCTTGCGCCCATGCCATGAACTTGTCCTACCCCTGTATCAAACATTCCAAATAATCGTGGAACACCATTGTGAAATGGGCGGCCGTAGCCGGTATGAACAGGGTAGAGAAGCCAGCGAATAGCCACCAAGTCGAAACCGGTAAACCTCATTCAACAAGCAAATAACAGCAAGAAAACATTGGGATTAATGATCCTATTTGAAATTGAAATTTACAAGAAATCTTCGGAGCAGACAAATGTAGCAAATGTTCCACAGTGAGCAACTGTAACCATAAACCAAATGAGAATATCGGTATTAACCCAACAGAAAACTCAGAACCATAATAAGCAGTAACACGTTACCATGGAATATATATATAAATTCATTATCCAGTCAAGAGAAATTACAACAACTGTAACCGCTAAGTAATACATGAATGTTCACCGCAGGGTTAACCCTCGACCCTGTATCAAAATACATAATAAAAGCCATGTAGCGTGCGCAGCCCGGTTTGGGCATCGCCGCCAAACCAGTTCTGGGCAGAACCCAAATTTGTCACAGAGAAACCAGAGCGGGTTGCCGTTTTCCCACATTAAGGGAATGACTCAGAATAACAAAAAAAAAAAACACCGTAGCTCAAACATAGGTTCAGGCAGCCTGCCAAGAAGAGAGTTGGCCGGACCTACTCTCAGAATCTTCTCTTAACTCTTAAAATCTATGGCGACAGGTTCCTCTTACCAGGAAAGCGGAAAGAGGATGGACGGAGCTGGTCTTCCACCATGCGCTGGTCACGACACCTGTATTCCGCACCTGTGACAGAAGGGTTGCCAGAAAACAAGGAAAAGAGTGAGTACTAGAACTATAATAAAGTAAAAGAATTCAAAACAGTAAACAGGGTAGCATTCACTGTGAGCAAGGAGGCACATGAATACTGTGGCCATGGTTGGCAGGCGGAAACACTATCTCCACCATGGATAAGCATGTTGGTAGTCTGCGTTGTGCGGGAAATACTAATCGCCAGAGACCTATAGAGGTCGAGAGTTACCGCGAGAATGAACTACAAGGACTCAAATGCGGCATTGAAAAACCCTCAAGTCTTTTTACCCATACCTGGTTCGTTTCCAATCGTCGATCTAGGAGGACCCATCTCCACCGTAGAAATGGGCGCGGGATTTTCAGGAGGGAAGCTGTCACATGGGCTTGCTCGTGCCGTGTACCAGGCGCATTAAGTTCCGCCTTCAGCGTTGGTAACCGGAGTAACAACCGGCATGCCACAACTTAAGCCAACTGGCTGGTTACACGCCTTGCACGCCAGGTGGACGTCATGTGGAAGCCCAAGTCATCGTGCTTCAGAAACATTTGGTCGAAAAACGATAACTGGAGCAAGCTCTCCAGCATCGCGAAAACCCAGGCCTGTCTAAATAAATGTTGATATGGATAGCCATCGTTCACATATGAAAATCATAAATAGCAATTGCAGAATCCGCAGGACGAATACTTAATTAAGTATCAAATCATTCAAACCATAATGGTAAAGAATATCTTTGCAAACCGCCGGATGCTTCTCGAGACCGAGGATAGGGTCAAGCCTAATAATTATCCGAGCATCATAATGTTACCATAGTCCAATGTAACATGCATACGCTTAATGTTAACATGCTTACGCTTAATGTTACCATGGGTAAAATACTTATAAAGTGCTGTGACTAAGAATAATGTTACCATGTGTAAAAGTGCATGTAAAGTGCTGATATCAATAAGGTTAAATAAAAAAAAAAATTTCCTAGCAGGTAGTTACAATAACGGAAAAAGATAATATAATATAATATTTTTTTTATTATTGGTAAAATTTATATTTATATTAAAAAGATAATGAAAATTAATTTTAAAAATATTTTATTTTTAAAAAGAGAAATTATTAATTGAATTCAGAGACTTATTCTACAACTGAGTATGATGTGTAATGTCATTGACAGTTATTAAAGTTGAAATTTTGTTCATATTAGCCAAAATAAAAAATTAAAAAATTAAATAACTATACAAAATATTTGAATAATGTCCACTCTAACATAGATCAATCTTAAATACAGATCTAACATGAGCCGAGAGGGATCCAATTTCTTAATGTGCAATTTTTTTTATGAGTCAACATTATTTAAATGCTTTGTATAGTTATTTTTTTTTTAGATTTTTTATTTTGGATGACATGAGAAAAATTTCAACTTTGATGACAACGAACATTGTTACACATCATACTTGAACAGTATAAACCTTTTGATGAATTTATTTATTTATTAAAAAAAATAATTAAATAATAAAAAACTATAATGAATGGTATAAACCTTTTCATGAATTTATTTATTTATTTAAAAAAAATAAATAATAAAAAGCTATAATTGAGCTTAGAGGTTCATTAAGCCCAAAGGCTCATTCTACAACCTAGTATGATGTGTAGCGGTTGTTGGTAAGTCATCAAATTTGAAATTTTGCTCATGTTTTCCAAAATAAAAAATCTAAAAAATCGAAAAGTACAAAAAATTAAATAACTATACAAAACATTTGAATAGGCTCATAAAAAAATTTGCACATGAAGAAATTTGATCCCTCTCAGCGCATGTTAGATCCATGTATTTAAGATGGATCTATGATGGTGTATAAAATATTTTGATGTTGTAATTAGGGTAATTTATAATCTTTAAAATGTTATCTAGAGAAAATAGATTATAAAAAGGAAAACCAACCTAGAGCCATCTTAACTCTTGATTTACCAAGCACTGGGAGGGACCAAATATCTTTTCACTCTAATAGAAATTTGCAACTTAAGATAGTTGATCCCTCTAGTTGCTTGGTAAATTCATAGTTAAGATGGATCTAGATTAGTTTTATTATTAATAACTTAATTTTAAAGTTATAATTAAATCATATATAAACATGGTTTATAATATCATTTTGTTTGTTTGTGGTACAAGGAATTCCCTCTACATTAACTATTACAAAAATACAAGTTTAGTGAAGTATACATATTCTACCTCTTTTTGATTTAAGCCTATAACCTCTTACAAAAAATCACATTTTTTTTAATTATTAGATTAAATATCATAGAAACTTGAATAATTATACACGTTTAAACTAGGTCATGAATTTAATCAAGCCAAAATATTTGTCACAGAATATTTTTATAAATAATACAATAATTAATAATAAGTCACTATTATTATTATTATTATTTTAAATAATTGATTATAATATTACAATTTAATAATCCATGGGGATAGCTCAATTGGCAATGGTTATGTTATTAAGTATGATATAAACCAAGAGACTTAATGTTCAAATCCCCTTTAATTCAAGCCAACTTATATATATATATATATATCTATATATATATATATATATATATATATCTATATATATATATATATATATATATATATATATATATATATATCTATATACTACTACTACTACTACTACTACTACTACTAATGAAATCGAATTGAAATCAAGAGACATAAATTTCTTCTACTATTATGCAGAAAGGGAAACACACGATAGAAACACATGCAATAACATGCAACGATCAAAACACAAGGAACACAATAATTTTACTGGGAAACCCAATTAGGAAAAACCCCTCCATTGCTTTACATTAATTCATATGAGAATATGGATAAATTACAATGTCTTGCTTCAATCATGAAGCACACCCAAGGAACACAATAATTTTATTGGGAAACCCAACTAGGAAAAACCCCTCCATTGCTTAACACTAATTCATATGAGAATATGGATAAATTACAATGTCTTGCTTCAATCATGAAGCACACCCAAGGAACACAATAATTTTACTGGGAAACCCAACTAGGAAAAACCCCTCCATTGCTTTACATTAATTCATATGAGAATATGGATAGATTACAATGTCTTGCTTCAATCATGAAGCACACTCTGCACTGCAATTTTGATCTCCTACTCACTGACCTGCTTTGACCAACACTTAGCCAAAATAGGCCTTAACTTTCCTCCTATTTGCTTGCACAATCCTTGAGGAAATTAGCCCCTAAAAAATAGGAGAATTCCCTATTTCTTTGCGCAAATATTGATGGAATTGATCACCTACTCCAATGCAAGACTTGTACACTCAACTAGTATACAAAAATAAATAAAATTATTCCTTTTTCGTCCACTCAACTAGGCAATTCAAATTCCATGCATGGGAGGGAATATTTTTAGTAAATTGATTAGTTAACTGAGAGATCAATGAGTTAACAAAAATTACTACTACTCCTCTGAACTCCTACTAGTTCTAGTAATGACTAGAGCTCAAATGACTGAGTTAACTAAAATAACTCCACTAGATTGCTAGATTTTAGCAATAAACCCGTGCACAACACTACTTCTAGCCTACAAACTCAAATTTACTAATTTAACTAAGAGACAAGACAATGTCACTCCAGCTAACTGTAATCCAAGTCATCCTGTTGATGTGGAAAATAAAATTTCTCCATTTGAATAAGGCACAAGTCAAATGGAGCCTTTTCTTGCTACAATTTCAACAGTCCCTCTTAGTAAGAAAAGGGTTCTGTACCACCCCAATCCTACTCCTGTGGAGGAATGTACTGTAACATGCAACTCCTTCTCACTCTTGTTGTTTCTACTGCAACAACTGCAACTGAGAAGCATCCAAAATATTGAATCAACCATGTCTTTGAGATGCAACTGTCTCCTTAGTATCTGACCACTACTAGCCTACAAATGCCGCTCACAATCTGACTGCATCAACTGACACTGATCCTTCTGCTACTAAAAATTGTGGGCCCATGTAGCAAGGGTAATGATCCATGAGAAGAGTATACTGCAACTGTTGCTTCGCTCCTATGGACCTTGACCAAATATTTGCAACTCTTGGACTAAGGCTCTACATCGCCAGACCTCATTCTTCAAGGTATAACTGCATGCATGATGAAATCTACCTCTATTTTGTAGATATTTTTAAGTTGAACATCAATTTGTTTTACTTGTCCAGAAGAAAAATGCTTCAGAAAAGCTTTCCCCTTACTAAACATCACATCATATCCATGGTCTTCAAGTACAACTATAAAACTAGATTTTTCTTCAGATTAGGCACATACATTACGTCATTTAAGTAAAGATTGGAGCATGACTCCCTCTTAAAGGTGAAAGTGCCAATCCATTTGGTACTATACCTTCCATCATCTCCAAGCTCTATGTGTAATTATAGGTCCTTCTCCTCTAGGATGCTGAAAAATCCTTACTTTTTGTGATATGATATGTGGCACTAGAGTCTAGGTATCACTCAATCCCTCTTACTGTGATTGTCATGCAAGAAATGAGGGTGAAATCCAACTAAAATTGTGATGTGAGAGCATATCCTCCTACTCTTGCTATAGGCCCCTTACTAGATTTCTTGTGTGGACACTTGATTGCATAGTTTCCATACTCATGGCAGTGAAAGCATTTAGTTTTATTGGGATCTTTCTTCTTGCCACGGTTCTGATTGGGTTCTACCTCACCTTGGGCTTTCTTTCCTTTGGTATACTTTTCTTTTCCAACTAGAGCACAATCTTATTCCTCATCAGATCTGGATGTGATACCATCTCTAGTGTTTCTTCTAATCTCCTCCCACACCAAATCAAACCAAAGCTGTAAGGTCCCTATACTACTAGTGTAACCCCTTATTATTATTAGTGAAACCCCCTTATTGTATTATTGTGCCCATATAGTCCCCATGTTTTTATTATTGTGCTCCATAGAAGCCCACTATTGTTATTGTTGTGCCCCTACAATATTATTGTTATGTAGACTCTAATTGTATTGGGATCCCTTAGACTCCTATATATAGAAAGGAGGTCTTGTTATTTGTATCATGGAATAATTTTTCATTTGTGTAATGTAAAGGAAGTTCCCCCCTCAAAGAGGCTGATTTTGAGGTCATTAATCTATCTTTTCTATCTTTTTGTGAGTCGGTTTCATAACATTTGGTATTAGAGCTTTGGATGCTAGGGTTTCACTGCTCCAAATAGGTCATCGTGGAATTTTCACTATAATTTTTTCTCTACGAAGTTTCAGAAGCTAAAAAAAATAATTTGAGCTAAAATTGCTCTGAACCTCGGGTTTGAATTTCAGATCTTATCACACTATATTTTCAGAGATATGATCTGAGGAAGTTAGAGTTTTTGCAAGCTCCAAAATTCCATTGCAAATAGGTCATTGTGGAATTTTCACTATAATTCTTTTTTCTACAAAGGTTTAGACTATGAAATTAAAACCCATTTGAGTTGAAATCTTGATGAAGCTCGGGCCCAAATTTCACATCTTGTTTCGTTATAGTTGTGGAGATATGGTCCAAAATATTTAGGATTTTTGCAGGCTCCCAAATTACATCCCAAACAGGTGACCTGGGGAAAGCCGTCATAACTTTCTCTCTAAGCATCAGATTGAAATTTCGTAGAAATTTACAGAATGAGGATGACCTGTAGTTTTCTTTGTATTGGTTTCAGGTCCTAAGGTCGAAAAAATGACATGTGGAACTTCATACAAGTTTTCTCTACTGAGCCCATCTATAATCAGGTCATCATGGGATATTTTGTATAACTCTTTCTTGCAAAATCCAATATTGATCAGAATTGTGGGGTTGGAACAAGGACGCAGAGGGCTACCACAAGACAAAATTTCAGACCTAGGAGATCTCTAATTACATAGATTCAACAGATTCAATATGGAGCTCCTACAAAGTCAAAAGAGGTGTGTAGTCTTTTTTAATTTTTTCATAAGTTTGGTTTGAAAAAATAGTTTAAAGGAATTCAAAGGACATAGTGAAGCATAATTATCATTAATTGATGCTCCGAAGAAATAAAATGGAAACACTTAGTAAGAAACTTGAAATATCTAGCGTGACTTATGAAGAAGAGGAAGAAATGCAACATGATATATCAAATTACGAGACCAAGTGCAACAAATTTCTCCTTCACAAAAAGTAATAGAAGCTAAGATGGATGGTTTAAAGAAAGGCATGGAAGCTAAGATGAATGGCATGGAATCTAAGATGAATGGAGTGGAAGCTAAGATGGATGGCATGGAAGCTAAGATAGAAGCAAAATTTAAAGGCAACATGGAAGATTTGAAGACATATTTGACAAAGTTGCTACAAGAAGTGCTTACTAATGGTGAAAGGGTAGTAAAGGAAAATCATGATGAGAACAAAATAAATTATAATCATTATTTTATAGACTCTAACACTTGATTTAAGACCCACCATGTTCCAAATATCGATATGAGGAAGTTTGATGGCAAGGATCTAGTAACATGGATACTACAGATTGAGCAATATTTCGATCTCCATAATTTGCAAAACACACAAAAGGTATGCATTGAAAGTTTATATTTGGAACCCAGTCAGTTTGTATGGTATTTATGGCTTTGATCTCGTAAAAAATTGTCACTTGGGCAATTTTTATAGAAGAAATGATAGAACATTATGAGGATACAAAAAACAACACCTTTTTTTGCCAATTGATAAATCTCAAACAAAAGGGGTCAATGATGGAGCACATTGAGGAATTCTAAAAATTGAATATAAGGGTAAAATATATTCAGAGGAGCATATGATTGATGTGTTCATAGGGAATTTAAAGGATAACATCCAACATGAGGTTCGCCTTTGGGAACCTGATTTATTGGAGAAGGCATTCAGGTTGGCAAGAAAAATGGAAATTATGGAAACAAGGAAGCCTACCACTCACAACTATAAAGATGGAAGTGTTTTTTCTCCTAGCCTTTCACCACCTACAAGGTTGATACCACGACAATTGGAAGAAAAACGAGATAAATGGCTTTGTTACAATTGTGATAGAAAATACACTAAAGGTCATAAGTGTGTTGAGAAGAAATTAATTTACATAGATGGGGAAGAGGAGCAAGAAAAGGAACAAGAAACATCAAAAGAAGAGGATATACACCATGAACCAATCCCAAAGAAAGAAGAAATGAATTTGACCATATCATGTAATGCATTAATAGGAATTACCACTCCTCAAACTCTCAAGATAGAATGTCATATCAAGAAGAAAAAGGTAATAATGTTGATTGATTCGGGTAGTACCCATAATTTTATTCATGGTAAGATAGCCAAGGAATTGAATTGCTTCCTATATCTATTACCAACGTGTCAAGTAATAGTTGCAAATGGAGGAACCATAAGTTTCTTTGGAAAGTGCCATAATATCAAGCTATCCATGGGATAACCTGTCTTGAATGGTCCAATGCTTTCCATTTCAATGGGTGGTGCATATGTTGTACTAGGAGTCCAATGGCTACAATCTTTGGGTACGATAAATTTTAATTTTCAAGAACTTTTCTTGAATTTATTTTGGGAAGGAAAGGAATTTGAATTAAGGGGTATTGTAGGGAAACCAAGAATCATAATTAACTCTAACTGCATGACAAAGCTTCTAAAGAAAGAACAACGGGGTGTAATTGTACAATTATGTTCACTAGAGGTTCCCACATCGAAATCATCTATTTCTCCAAATCTCCAAAACGTTTTGGACAATCATTCCAAGGTATTTGAAATTCCCAAAAGCATCCCACCTATTCATGATCATGATCATGCTATTCATTTGATTCCAGTAAGTGTTCCCCCAAACATCAAGCCTTACATATATCCATATTCCTAAAAGAGTGAAATTGAAAGTATGGTTGTAGAAATGCTAGAGGTTGGTATAATTCAACCTAGTCAAAGTTCTTTCTCTGCTCCATTAGTATTGGTACACAAGAAGGATGGATCATGGTGCATGTATCTGGATTATAGGGAGCTCAACAATATTACTATTAAAGATAAATTTCCCATGCTGGTCATTTATGAATTATTGCCTGAATTACATGGAGAAATTTACTTCACCAAGTTGGATCGTCGTTCAAGATATCATCAAATCAGAATGAAGACTGAAGACATTCCAAAAACAACATTTAGAACTCATGAGGGTCATTATGAATTTTTGGTCATGCCTTTTGGCCTTACCAATGCACCTTCTACATTTCAAGGTTTGATGAATTCCATTTTCAAACCCTTCCTTAGAAAATTTGTGTCAGTATTTTTTGATGATATACTAATCTACAAAAAGTCTTGGAAGGATCATGTTCAACATGTTGACAGGGTGCTAAAACTATTAGAGGAGAAACATTTATATGAAAAGAGCTCCAAATGTTTCTTTGGAGTACAAGAGGTGGAATATTTGGGTACTGAGTTAGCTCATAGCTCATCTTATCATCCTCAATTTGATGGGAAAACTGAGATAGTGAACAAATGTTCAGAAGGATATCTTCGTTACTTTGTATCTGTTAAACAGACACAATGGGTCAAGTGGTTGCCTCTGGCTAAATGGTGGTATAACACTTCCTTCCATACTATAGCAAAAATGACCCCATTTATGGCACTTTATGGATATCATCCACCGTCCATCACATCATCTTTAAAAGAAAATTCTAAGGTTCAAGCAGTGGAAGATCACATCAAGCATCAACAACAAGTTCTTAAACTCTTAAAGGATAACCTCACTTTGGCGCAAAATAGAATGAAACAACAGGCAGATCAACATCGCAGTGAAAGAAGTTTTGATGTAGGTGACTAGGTATTTATACGACTACAACCATACAAACAAATTTCCCTCAAGTAACCTAAGAAGGATAATAAATTATCACCAAAGTATTATGGTCCGTAAAAGGTGTTACAAAAGATTGATACTATGGCATACAAATTGGAGCTTCCTGCATCTTCCCGAGTGCACCTAGTTTTCCATGTTTCATGCTTAAAGAAGGTTATAGGTGAAAAGATCCCAGTTCAAACAATATTGCCAAAACTTGACGAGGAAGGAAAAATCATCCTAGAACCGGAAGCAGTCACCATAAAAAGAAATCGACAGATATGAAATCGATCAATTTTAGAGTATCTCATCAAGTGGAAGAACTTACCCGTGGAAAATTCCACATGGGAGGATGATAATTTTATACAGAAGCATCTAGAACTACTCAAGCGTTGAGGACAACACTTTTTGAAGGAGGGGCATTTTAGGTCCCTATACTACTAGTGTAACCTCTTATTGTTATTAGTGAAACCCCCTTATTGTATTATTGTGCCAATATAGTCCCCATGTTGTTATTATTATGCCCCATAGAAGCCCACTATTGTTATTGTTGTGCCCCTACAATATTATTGTTATGTGGGCTTTGATTGTATTGGGACCCCTTAGACTCCTATATATAGAAAGGAGGTCTTGTCATTTGTATCATCGAATAATTGTTCATTTGTGTAATGTAAAGGAGGTTTCCCCTTCAAAGAGGTTGATTTTGATGTCGTTAATCTATTTTTTCTATCTTTTTGTAAGCTGGTTTCATAACAAAAGTCTCTCGCAATTTGATAGCTTGTCTCTTCCATTAACTAAATCTAGATACTTGTGCCAGGATTTCATATGGCCAAGGAGTGTTAAGCTCACAAGTTTAAATGAAGGCACATTTTATCCTACTCCTCCAAGTTCATCTTGGACCTAAGTGAATCTGAATTGGTATTGAGGAAAGGTTTCATTTTTCTACATTCGAATGCTTCTGAGTTTATCTCTCAATGCTATTTTTTTGGCATCACTGATGCTCTGGAATCATGGAAAATTTTAGGGGCTAATATTTGTAGGTGGGTTGATTTTCCATGGTTTTTCCAAAAAGAAGATTCGTCAATTTCCATTCTTTTCTAAAAATAATTCACCCAAGTTTTATAATATAAAAGTATTTTACCTCAAATATCACCAATATTATATAGAGAGTATATATAAAAACATAATAAATTTGAATGTTTTTACAAAGATATCACCAAATATTTTAAAGTTTTCATATTAGAGACTACCAAGTTTTGCTAAGGTTTCTAAAATTTAAGATAAATTTCCATCCTTAAAAATTTCCCTATCTGGAATAGGTCTGTGAGAGTTTTCGACATTGCAAAATGAGTTTCCTTTCCATGCAAGTTCAAAACCACATGATCTTTGACACCCTCCAAAATAATCCTCCTGAATTTTGGTGTGTCTTTCTTTCACTGGGAAATTGCATATGCATTTGATGTTGCTAGCTTTGGAATATCAGTTTCTATGTATTCTTATACTCCATTGTCATCTATGAAAAATTCCATGCTATCTTTCCAAGAAAAAAAATCAAGGTGCCCTCCAATGCATACTCAAGCCTCAATCCAATGAAATACATTTTTCCCACACTGAAGAGAAACTGCACCAAAAAACTTTGCAAATCGAAATTTCTTTGAGAAAATATCTAGAAAAAGGTTTCTATGTAGTCTTCCATAGCTCCAATACCATGTAGAAATTGTAATAAATTTTCTGCTACTAATGAAAATGAACTAAAATAAAGAGACAAAATTTTATTCTACTATTATGCGGAAAGGAAAACACATGATAGAAACACTTTCAATAACATGTGACCATCAAAAAACAAGGAACATAATGATTTTGCAGGGGAGCTAACTGGGAAAAACCCCTCTACTGCTTTGCATTAATTAAGATGAGAATATGGATCAATTAGAATTTCTTGCTTCAATCCCAAAGCGTGCCCTGCATTGCAATTTTGAACTCCTGTTCACTAACCTGCTTTGACCAACACTTGTGAAATCCTTGAGAAAATTAGCCCCTAAAAAATAGGAGAATTCTCTATTTCCTTGCGGAAACACTGAAGGAATTGGTTACCTTCTCCAATGCAAGACTTGTATACTCAACTAGTATACAAAAATAAATAAAATTATGCCTTTTCCCTCTACTCAACTATGAATTTCAAATTCCATGCATGAGAGGGACTATTTTTAGTAAATTGATCGGTTAACTGAGAGATCAATGAGTTAACAATAATTATTAGTACTGCACTGAACTCCTAATGATTAGAGATCTGAAAACCGATTTTAACTAACAATATCACCACTAGATTTATATATTTTAGCAATCAACCCATGCACAATTCTAGTTCTAACTTGTAAACTCTAATTTACTGATTTAACTAGGAGACAAGGCCATGTCACTCTAGCTAACTACAATCCAATTCACCCTTCTGATGTGAAAAAACATTTTTCTCCATCTGTCTAAGGCACAAGTCAAATAGATCCTTTTCTTGCTACAATTCTAAGATTCACACGAAGAATACCTAAATAAAAATCCTATCACCAATTATTTAATATCTCATATATATATATATATATATATATATATATATATATATATATATATATATATATATATATATATATATATATATATCTATATATATATTGCTGACTAAAACAATGCATAATTTTATTCATCAGAGAGGAAAACATTTCATCTTACATATGCATTAAATGCATTCTAGAAAATACAGATAGAGACATGGAATCCACCATTTGAAGCAAACTGTCGGCCGGATAAGTCGTTCTTGTGGACAAGACCGACCTCCCTAGTATCTAATGATATCTAGCGACAAACAAACCAAACAAATTCTATCTTTCTCTAAATATGCAATTTATAGATAAATGCAAACAAGTGTTTTAGGCCTACCTTGGGTCCAGTGCTAGTTTGTGGAAGCCACACTCCATTGATCCAAATGAGATCCCTTGTAAAGAATCTGCAAACACAAACAAGCACACACATTAAATAGCACCTGAAAAACCAATATAATAAAGCATATTTATCATGATGATCAAGGAATTCATGAAATAAACCATATAAGACAATTTATTGAGAAAAATGAATCTGATTGTATTAACTTTAATCAAAGAAGAACTTTACAACCTTGGTGCCTTGATGCTGTACAAGCTCCTCCCAAGGTCCAGCAAGAATATCCTCTACTTTGACAAGTTTTACTCTCTTCCCAATGAATCCAAAAGGTATGTAATCTCTCCTCTCAAGCTTAACTAGGAAGTCTCAATTCCAACAACATTTACCCTAAAAAATGTTTAGCTTCTAACCTCCCTAGCAACCAGCCCAATGCCTTAATTTATAGTGCAATGGAGGGAAGTTACTAGGTCCACCTTCAAAGGGATAAAGCCCTCCTTCAAAGGGATAAGCTCCTCTCATCAAGGGATTATCTCCTTTAGTTTTGGGATGCATGAACCACCTAGGAGCGAACCATCCACATCAAGATTCCTTCTAGAATCATCCAGAATTAACCACAAGTGAGTTTTTAAGAATAAATTTGCGCCTTTTTGACTTTCATAGGGGTCCATACCCACTCCTTTAGAGACAGAGCGGGCAGGTCTACAAGTAACATGAACAAGGGGTGCGAGACCGCAGGCAACAGTGAGAGAAAGTGCAGAACCAGAGCTTTATTGATTTTTAAGGTCTTTCTCTCATTTTCAAAGCCTGACATGAAGAGCTGAGGTTTGAGACTTGCTAAGGAGGACAGTATGAATGATGATAGACCCATACTGACTGCAAATAGTCATGGTGACAATATTTTGTGTAACAGATTGCCCCCTAAAGTGCGAAGTCTGTGGTAGATGAGGATTTCATTTATCATCTAAGAAGAGTGAAGTACTTTATCATTTCGAGGATCATCTTGTGGAGAGCCCTGTTGGAACCTGTAAAAACATTCAATGAAAAATATATATATGAGATCATATCATCACTGAGGTAGGCATTCTCATACTCAGATCAAAACTGACTAGAAAACTTACTACTGCTATGATATAGGAATGATCCTGTAATACATCACACGTATAAACACATGTAGACACAGTATGGACGCAGCCATCTATTTATGAATAGTCCACTGCATAATGAATACAAAATTCCTCATAGCCTGGATGGTGGAAACTAGATCTAGGGTCTTGATTTCTACTTCCCGAAATAGTACGATTCTATCCATGTGAATGAATGTGTCGAAGTCGAACATGGTAGAAACCACTTGATTACCAGTCAATGATGTAAACTGTTAACAAGTGTGGGAGAAACCACCAGTAATGTCAATGGCTCTCAAAGTACTCAGTACAATCCATGAGATGTGAATAGATGTGTTGATGTAGAACATGTCACGGAATCCTTTGATTGAAGGTCAATGATGCAACCTATCGTCGAAGGCGAGAAACCTGCCATTGAGGCATGCAAATGCCAAGGTACTGAAGATTTCTAGATCATCTTTCTAGATAATGAGCTGAAGTCGATAAAAAGCATCCATCGTAGGCAAGCCCACAACATGAAATCATAGATCAAGTTTGAAGAAATTTAGTTGCAAGGATTGACTCAGGGATGGTCAAGATGGATGACAGATATTTTGCAGATGAATGGTTTATTTGCACTAACCTCTTGAACACATAACGACACAACATATGGTTTGGTGACAATTGACCCAAAGTTAATACCCAGAAACCGGCTGAAGACTTTCAATATGGTTTGATCAACTGTTAGGCAAAGGATTTCCCAACCCAGGTGAATAAAAAGTGTCATGTTCAAGAGTGGTACAAAGTATGACAAACAGGCTCATTTTTCTCTCTTTTCCCCAACCATTTCTGGAAAGTACCTCTTTATTTTTGACAAGCTTGAGGAGGATAACATTTGCTTGATTATAAACTCATCCTTCGGATGCGTCCAACTTAGTTTAAATTCGAACCCTAAGAAGGAGTGGTCCGTTCCTGTTTGTAATTGAATAGATCCTTTACTATTAAATTTTAACGAGTCCAATATAGGAGAAACTTGACATTTTTCATTTTTAGAGAGTCTGAAAAAACTTAAGAAGACTCCATGGTTGTCATTTTTCATAAATTTGTGTCTCCCAAGCCCGAAAAAAGTATAAAATAATACTTGAGAGAAATTTTCATAATTAGTGCCTCTGATCCGAAAAAGTAAAAAAGCGATCAATGACACGTCGTTTTATAACCAATATCGAATTTGAAACGACAAAAATCCGGCAATATTTTCATGTTTTTATGGTCAGAAAAGGGTTGTAAGTGGACCGTATTTTTAGTTCCGTTTTAACGAGCTTAAAAAGAAAAACTCGACAATCTTTTCATATTTTACGAGTCAGAAAAGAGCTTAAAGAGGACTCGTCCTAGAGGAACGAGTGGTATAAAGGGTAGCAACTGGTTTCAGCAGTGGAGGAATTGCTCAAAACATGTAATGGTTAAGAGGCTAGCTAACAAAACCACTCATAACTGCGGTCCCTCAGGAAAGGAAAAACAACCAAGTGAAAGCATATGATCAGCCAAAGAGATGGTGGCAATGGAATGAAAACAACCAAGGCTCATTTAACAGAATTTAGCAAATAAAAATGACAATCACGAGATGTAAATCAGGTATAGGTTCATTTTTACACAAGCTTGAACCACAGAGAACTCTGCTTGGATTCGGTTTCATGTTTACACAAGCTTGAAACAAAAAACTATGCTTGTTATAAATTCGCATGCCCCCAACGTAATGACGCAAAACGAGGTACATGCCCCCCAAGCTTCATTGCATTAAACCAGGTGGATGGAATGAAGGTTTACTTTCAAGATCTAGGAAAGACTCGAGGGAGTTGTTTCATTTTTTAATGAGGTTGACACAGGAAAATAAGTATCCTCAAAACCCTTGTTTCATTTTTTAAACGAGATTGACACAAGATAAGGAACTATGCTCATGACTCCTTGTTTCATTTTTTAACGAGCCTGACACAAGACAAGGAACTATGCTCATGACTACTCTCTACAATCTACATAACAAGGAACTATGCTCTAAAATACTTGATTCATTTTTTAACGAGCTTGACACAAGACAAGGAACTATGCTCTAAAATCCTTGATTCATTTTTTAACGAGCTTGACACAAGACAAGGAACTATGCTCATGTCTACTCTCTACAATCTACCTATATAACCTAAAATCTACCTGATTCATTTTTTTAATGAGGTTGACTCAGTAACAGGAACTATCCTCTAACACACTGTTTCATTTTTTAATGAGGTTGACACAGGAAAAAAACTATCCTCACACTCACTGATTCATTTTTAACGAGGTCGAAACAGTAAAAGGAACTTTCCTCGAACACCCTGTTTCATTTTTTAACAAGGTTGACACAGGAACAAAACTATCCTCGCACTCACTGATTCATTTTTTAATGAGGTCGACACAGTAAAAGGAACTTTCCTCGAACACCCTGTTTCATTTTTTAACGAGGTTGACACAGGAAAAAAACTATCCTTGCACTCATTGATTCATTTTTTAACGAGGTCGACATAGTAAAAGGAACTTTCCTCGAACTCACTGATCATGGCTTCCAACTGGAAGAAAGACATGTCAACGGACACACCTTGATCATGGCTTCCAAGAGGTCTTCATCAGAAGGAAGAATAGTTCTTTGGAAGGAACACATGTCAAGGGACTCAAAAGGGATAAGAACATCATGTTCAAGTAATCCCATAGAGTTTTCCATGTCAATTACCGGATCTAAATCAAAGGAAGATGAGAAAACAGTGAGAGGCTCACTTACATCGGTAATTGAAAACATGGGACCAGTTGCCACATAATTAACCCGTGGCGGGGTAGATACCACTTTAGAATCAGGAAAATTTAGGGCTATCATATTGTTGGTAGTTGAAACAAGACTAGGGAACGAAAGCTGGTTTACAGTCACAATATCTCCATTGTGAGGGAAAGACATCACGCGAAAGAGTGTCGATACGACAACTTTCATTGCATAAACATAGTCTCGCCCAAGGAGTAAATTGAAATCCAAGGGACCTGGAACTACCATAAGATCAATATAGACAGTTTTACCTTCCAAGGTAATAGAAAACTTAGGAAGGATCCCTAAAGGTTCACTAATGGTTTTGTTAAAAGCTTTCAAATTTTGCGTAATAGGTGCAAGCTGAGGGGAACCCAAAGCTTTCCAAGCAGTTGAGGATAAAATACTAACTGAAGCACTTTCATCTACCTGTGTGTGGTGCATGTCCCTACTACCAGCCTTGACAATGATTTGGAAAGGGATGGAGGAAGGAAGAGGAGGTTCTGTCAGTCTATTCCAATCAAAGGAAAAGACCTCAGTACTTGGAGCAGGTGAAATGCCCCCCGGCATAGAAGAATATGATGTAACAAGAAGAACCTGAGCAGTATGAAGTTCACTCTCGAAAGGGAGAGTGCGATCGACCGAATGTGAAATTGAATCGACCACTTGATCAACTAATGGATCATAAACCTGAGTGATATGAGTTTCACTCTCCAATGGAAGAGTGGGATCGACTGTGCTTGAAATTAGATCAATCACTCTGTCTGTTGATAGTAGGTTGGGAGAAAGTTTACGGTAACTAGTTGGAAATTCTTGCTGTGGAACAGTAAGGTTTACCAACAATTTTGAGGCTTCATCCATGTGAGGGCAAGTGTGAGTTTGATGACTCCCTTTGTATAACTTACAAGGAAACCTAACTTTACCCTTTTTCCCAGGAACCTGACTATCACTGCTTGATGGATCAATGGATAGTTGATGAGATTTTTCTGACCATACTTCCAAGACCTTTGGAATACCAGGACAATTGATAAGGAAGTGGTCACCCTTACAAAGCCTGCAAGGGTATTTGGGTTTATGATGCATGTTGGAGGTTTCCTCAAAACAACTAACACTGACAACCATGGTTGGTTGGTTGACTTCTTTCTTATCTTGCTTCTTCTTCCCTTTCTTCTTCTTCTTAGACACCTGGTTACTAGCGTCAAGGCTTTTAACAAGCGAAGAGGAAGAAATGGAGGAAGAAAAATTAGGTGAAGAAGGTAAAGGATCAACAGAAGGTTGGTGATGTTGAGATGGTGAACTCTGTTCCAGTGAAGCATTCGGTTGTGGTGGAACAATTGGAGTATTTGGGGCCAACGAAGTTGAAAATAACCATATCGATAAACCTATTGTAAATCTAGGTAATGATAAAGTAGCCATATAAGGAGGACCAACATTTCCAAAGTAAGGAAAAGTACTAGGATTCTCGTTAAGAGGGGTTCCTTGGTTGGTAAATTCTGAAATAGTTGCCATTATATTCAACTTCAGTGAATTTTGTTAACAATTTAAAACTAAAATTAACAATTCACAATTCACGCCTAACAATTAAAATTCACAATTCACACCTGTGGTCTCTAAAAGTAAAAACAAACAAATTAACACGCACTATCAAATCTAGGAGTCAAACCACACACAAACAATAACTTTCCGTACCGAAAACAATAGTACGTGATGAAATCCAATGTCATAGAATTCAATACAGAAATGGTGATTGGAACAGTTATCCCGACAACCTGCTTAATGACTAGATTGGCACAAGTTTCTCTACTAAACCATCTCGAGTGAAGAGAACCCCCCAGAAAATCCAAGTGAGTCTAGTCGACGTCTTCTCCAGGTACAGTGGGATCTTCCCTCCACCGTCACCTTAGGAAAGAATCCTATAGATTATGGTCACTATGGTTACCAACAGAAGCAAATATACCTTGGGGAACAGTCTGTGATCCGACACACATGCAAGGGCAGAGTAGCAAGCTCAATCCCCTTGAAGGCTCCTTGACATAATCCAAGGTTTACCAACAAGTGACCCCAGGCTCCTCAACAATGGTTAATCCAAGGTTTACCATTTTTAATACGTGTATATCTGCTATCGTTCCCAATGAGGAAGGATTGATTACCCCACTGGTTCGGATATGATCTTGTGCTTGACTCCTTTAAGAGTAGCTTCCCAGAGCATAGATGTAACAATTGGAATTTCTTTCCTACCGCAATATTGACTACTTTTTTGTTTTGATGTCTTGGAGAGTTAACTAAAACCTATTCCAAGACACTATCCTAAGCTAAATTGGTGGAAAGAGCCCTAAAAATGTAAAAATTACTAGATGAATTTTAATTAAGTGCTGTGTTATTTAGGCTGTTATTACTCAAAAGGGTAAATGGATATGAAACCAATGGTGTTCTGACCCGACCCAAAACTGAATGCAATCAAATATGATAATGTAATATTTTCAATTCGATGAATCCTAACTAAAGTAAGGAGAGAGTTTCCATTCACTTCCAACAATGCAAAAAATTGATCACTAAGAGAAAATATAACAAATTCTCTAATGCACTAATTTCATCAAGAAAAACTAATGCAAATCAATTCCAAAACAATTTTTATTTTTATTTTTGTGTGTTAAAAACAAGCATAAAAATATGTAAATTCAAATCAAAGAAAGCTGATCTAAATCTACGATTAATTTTTCAGAATGTAAACTATGCAATTGTAATCTATGCACAATTCACTTGAAAAGTATGCAAATGTAATCTATGTACATTTTGCATTCATATTCTAAAAATGAGAATTCTAATTATGCAAATGTGATCTATGCAAGAGAATTCTCAATAAAGATGATTCTAATGTAATATAAGAATCAATCAAGTGCAAGCCAAGAAAATTGGGTGAGAGTTCCAAAGATAAAAAAATGAAAACACTCAAAGGTGATTAACACTCATACACAATTTAGCCCCCCCCTGGTGAATGAGGGGGAATTTTTTTTGCAAAAGAAAAAGCAAAAAGATGCAAAATTGTGAAAAGATTGAGACAAACCTCCAAGTAATGACCAAAGGAAATTAAATTAAGAATTTCTCAAAAAGAGACTCAAAACACCCATTTAACTTAATGGAGATTGATGAGATGAGGAATTTGCTAAAAGAAACTCATAAACAAGGCTTTTTGACAGAATACATGCAAATCTGGGTAAAGGCTAAAAACACATAAACAAATCCTAAGCTGATTGAAAGAGAAAATTTTAAGTTTTTCAAAATTTTGACAGGGTCCGCAGGCCCCTAGTTTACCCAGGTGTGGTACCACTCTGTGTGTAAAGAAAAAGTGCGGGTATGTCCGCACTGCGTTACAACCAGAGGGTGCGGTCCTCTCCCAAAAGTACGAAAAGCAAAAAGTAATTCAATATATACTAAACCTACCTAATCCCACACACATCAAGCCAAAAACCAGAAACAAACACACAATTTCTCAAGTCAAAGTAAAAGCAAAGGAGAAAATAAAAAATTCAAGTCCCTAATATGGTCGGCATTTTGTCGGCCGGATAAGTCGTTCTTGTGGACAAGACCGACCTCCCTAGTATCTAATGATATCCAGAGACAAGAAAACCAAAAAAATTCTATCTTTCTCTAAATATGCAATTTATAGATAAAGGCAAACAAGTGTTTTAGGCCTGCCTTGGGTCCAGTGCAAGTTTGTGGAAGCCATGCTTTGTTGACCCAAATGAGCTCCCTTGTAAAGAATCTGCAAACACAAACAAGCACATACATTAAATAACACCTGAAAAACCAATATAATAAAGCATATTTATCATGATGATCAATGAATTCATGAAATAAACCATATAAGACAATTTATTGAGAAAAATGAATCTGATTGTATTAACTTTAATCAAAGAATAACTTTACATCCTTGGTGCCTTGATGCTGTATAAGCTCCTCCCAGGGTCCAACAAGAATCTCCTCTACTTTGACAAGTTTCACTCTCTTCCTAATGAAGCCAAAAGGTATGTAATCTCTCCTCTCAAGCTTAACTAGGAAGTCTCAATGCCAACAGCATTTACCCTAAAAAATGTTTAGCTCCTAACCTCCCTAGAAACCATCCCAATGCCTTAATTTATAGTGCAATGGAGGGAAGTTACTAGGTCCACCTTCAAAGGGATAAAGCCCTCCTTCAAAGGGATAAGCTCCTCTCATCAAGGGATTAGCTCCTTTAGTTTTGGGATGCATGAACAACCTAGGAGTGAACCATCCACGTCAAGATTCCTTCTAGAATCATCCAGAATTAACCACAAGTGAGTTTTTAAGAATAAACTTGTGCCTTTTTGACTTTCACAGGGGTCTGCACCCACTCCTTTAGAGACAGAGCAGGCAGGTCCGCAGGTAACATGAACAAGGGGTGCGGGACCACAGGCAATAGTGAGAGAAAGTGCGGAACCAGAGCTTTATTGATTTTTAAGGTCTTTCTCTCATTTTCAAAGCTTGACATGAAGAGCTGAGGTTTGAGACTTGCTAAGGAGGACAATATGAATGATGATAGACCCATACTGACTGCAAATAGTCATGGTGACAATATTTTGGGTAACACAAACCATAAGGGCTAACTTTAGAGTTATGAAACATAAAAAAACATTTAAGGCTAAAAAAAACCACAATGGTTGGCATAAATGATCCCATCGATGGACAACCAACTTTGCAAAGCGGGTCATAAAACCCATGCAAATATTTGTCCAAAAAACTAGGGTAGTAAATGACCCTCAGATGATAGGCCATAGGCTTCCTTGATAGCCTAAACACACAATATAAAGTAGGGAATAAGTTGCCTAGAAACTAAGCCTGGAAAGACGAGAAACAAGAAACAAAAATAATGCCGCAAAATCCTGGAACAATCAACAATTTCCTTTGTGCCATAAACCATAGCCACACCAATAAGAAGGTTTTGAAATTTGGGGTATCTTTGAGATGAATTTCCCCAAGAGAAATCCAATTACCCCAAGGAAAATTCATCTTGCTCCAAAACAAAATTTAATTTGGATAAAGGAAAAATATTCTTTGGCACTCCTATGATTATTATTTGATGTGAAAAAATTATTTGGGCAAGATATCATCAAGGCATTTGCTAAATATATTTAAAATTATCAAGAGAAAATTAACAGGGGCTATTCATCAAGTCAATCTCACCTCGTAAGGCACCCTGACTCCTCCATCAATTAGTATAAATTAGAGGCCTTGGAGGTCATTCAAACACATCTTAAGATCATCTCATTGATGGAGAAATATTTCGACGATAGTTGTAGTCTCATAAAGCCTTAGCTGAGTTAGAGAAGAAGTCAAGTATTGGTCCCTTTCTTGTGTTTGGTATGGACAATTTCAAGGACCAACTGGCCAAGTTTATGAGATAAATTATGGGCTTTTTTTATGCGTATCTCCTTATGATCTTGGATGCAAGTGTATGGTTTCTTAGGAAAGGGCTGACCCCTGGAAGGAGGAACAAGCCTCAGTTGGATTGTTGAGTAAGGCCACAAGTTCTCAAGTTATGTGAAGCAATTCCTAAGGGAGTAAAAGACCTAAAGGAGGCCTAGCCTGACCTCTAGTTTGGACATGACTAGGAGAAGGGCTATCCAAGTTGTAGAAGAGAAATTATGGGCATTAAGCTATGGTAAATTCTCTGGGTATCCAAGTTGGAAATATTAATATATTGGAGGTAGGGCCGAGCCCCTGTGGTACTTTGTTTATAGGGTTGTAATGCCATGTTTGGAGGGTATAACAATTAAACATATATTTGAAGTGAGGTTATGTTTGCCTCAAAGGAAAATGCAGGATTTTGAGGAGCTTTTTTGGCTTAATTTTTGGATTGCAGGAAGCCCTAACTAGGGCTAAGAATCTTCAGAGATTGGTGCACATATTGAAGTTTTACTAAGGGTAGGAACATGACATCCTTCAGAGGTATCTATTTTTCATTTGTCTTAATGAATTTACTAGTTGTTGAGGTCCAGTCTGGGAAGTTTCTACAATAGTTTATGTATAGGTCTAATAGGTTGAGAGAAGTTGTTTGGCCAAGCCCCAAGTATAATCCTTGTGAAAGACAATAAATGCTATTAGTGGGAAAAAATGAGATGCTCCAAGAATTAACTCTTTGAGGATGCAAAGAAGCAACCTAGAGGGCTAGTTATCAAGCCCTTGTTTATTGAGTTGTAGCGAGGACTTATTTTGTGATTATGGAAAGGATTGATGGTAGTGATACTTGTGCGTATGATAGCAATGTATGGCTTGTAATTATAACAATTATGTATGGAATACCTTATGAAAAAGATGTATGACAATCCTTATGATAAATATGTATGACCATAAAACTTTCTCTTATGATAGTGATACTTGACACAAATATATGCTACTTGTACAATGACATGGAGATCTATCAGAGGTCTTGTGGAGGGCTTGTTAATACCTCCTAGATAGGCTGGTATACTGACATTTTATGTGGACATTGTATGATCCAGGGTTTGCCATATAAGGCCTAATGTAATTGACGATGAAAGACTTATGTCTCATTATAATTGCACTTTTTATCTCAGCTAAACATTTGATGAATATCTAAGAAGAAGAAGAAGAATTGGTTATGGGTTTTCCCCCTTGTGGGGTTTTTCCTTGGTCTCTAAACTAAATCATAGTGTCTCTATTGCATAGGATTTTCTTCTAATGTTCCTTACTATTTTTCTTCATTATTTATGTTAATGTTCTCTGTATATAATTTCTCATGATGATATGGAGTGAATGAAATGCGAAAATTGTTGAAAGTTTTTAAAAGTGCAATGATCTACAATAGAGAACTATCTCACAATAAAATTAACATGGTATCAGAGCTAGGATGAGGAAAATTCATTGAGATCACCCCTGTGTAGACACTTATGATGTATTCTTGATCAAGTAGAGTGAAAGAGATGAAGATTTTGGAGACCTAAAAGAATGCAAGTGTTTGAAGGAAACCTTAGGGAGCCCTTGTTATTACAAATAAAGGCCAGGGTTTTGGAGAGATCCAAGGATTGGTCTTGAATATGAAAAAGCCATGGGTTCAATAACATTGGAACACCAGTAATTCAAACTTTTCATGATATGATATGACAAGGGAGAAGCTATTGAGTTATTCAAGTACCTATGACAGATTCATAGTACCTCTAGTTGTGCTTGTCTTCTATCCAATAAAATATGGTATGATGTAGATCAATAATCATCTTGTCTATTGATAGTTGGTCTTGGCTGCTGATGAAGGAAATTAAGGATCTGGAAATGAGAATATAGGTGGTGTTAGTTAATTTTTCTTAGGGATATATTGTTCTTTTCTTTGATAATTGCATTTCTTCATTAACACATACATTCACCCCATAACATCATAACATTATTTAGATTTACATAATTATTCATCAGCATATGAAACTATGTAGAAAGAACAATAGCATCATCATCAATGCATTCGAAAATTAAGGAACAATAGAAGAAAAACATTCACACATAGAGACACTAGGATTGGTCGGAGACCAGGGAAAAACCCACTATGGGAAAAACCCTTTCAAATTCTTCTTCTTATTATATCATCATTAAATGATTCAACAAAAGAGAGTACAATGATCCATATCTTCGTCTATGCAACTATTCTACAAAAAAACTACATCATCCATGGAATGAACCCAAGAATGCTTATATTCAGAAACCTATAATGAATTGTCACTGTTTGCGGTCAACTGCTGAACACTGCGGTCACAGAGAAAAATATTTAGAACACTGATATTTCATCTTTTAGGTCTCGGTCACATGGAGGAGGAGTCATCCAAGCGACGATAGCTGATCTGATTTAGAATATTAGTTTTCAATGCTAAGATCTTCCTTAGATTATAAACAAAATGCTTTCATTGTGCTTAAGGATTCATTAATTTTTGCAAGTAAAATTAAGAGTTTTGTATGTTAATTTTATGAGAAATATAACATAAACCATAAAAATGAACAAGAGCATAAAAATGTACAAAACATCATCAAAAAAATATTACAACAAGAACATGATAAAGGAGCTCACCCCTCTTGGGCTATGTCACCTTGGTCCAACTTCCAATGACTTGGACCTCTCTATTATGCTAAAAAATGTAAAACATTGTGTTTACAATGCTCAAATGCTTTTGAAACCTGCTACAATGAGTCTAGGATGTTCAACAATAGCTATTTAACCTCTTTTTGCAACCAATTTGGTGAAAAACTTCCTTAGTTATGACTTCTGTCAGTATTTCCACAATTTCCTCCTCCAAATCTGGCTAACTTCCAGTTAAATTCATTATTTGGAGCTAATTCTAGTAGTTCTACCAAAATTGGCAGTCTTGCAAACTTCCCCGCCTATCTCACGGTTAAGGCCGAGTGGTCACACGGTGGTTAGGTATGGCAATTAAGGCGACGATTTCGGCAAGCTCCATCACAAATCACAATCGCAATCGACGCTTTCCCTCGGTGGATATCAAAAGTCCATACTACTGTGATAAAATGGACCAACTGGGGTTATGAAAATACATTTATAAAATATTGGGTCCGAAACCCATCACAAATCGTAATCGGTGGAGACTAGCAGGATTATGGTATGTGAACTAGGCGAGGCGATGTGCGATTGCAATACGGTGGATCCGACGTACGGTTAAACCCAATTCATAACTATATCACATCCAAAACCTTTTTCTAATCACAATCGTGGAGTACCGAAGGTCTTGTGAATGTGAGACTCTTCCTTGTTTGCAATTTGCGATTATGATATCGCATCACAACCCTGATCCTGTTGGGGTCAATTCTTTAACACGATCCACCTGCGACTTGTGATTTGCAATATGCGGGGGCTAATGGCAGCTTGCCACTTGGCGCTTCCTCATTCGCTGAAGGACCTTGCCACATCATCCAATCCTGCCATGTGTTCAAGTCAAACCTGAATTTTGACTTGCTCTAACTTATGCATACAATCTTGGATTTAAGTTCCATTCACACTGTTGCAATCAGAATGACAAGCTCTTCGATCTGAAGCCAAGTTTAACAAAATTTTGACATTTTGATTTTTTAGCATAATTTTGAGTACATGATCACTCCTCCCCACTAGAATTCTTTTGGAACCAAAAAGATCACTTTCAATTTACCAACAGGTGAGGGTACAATTCCCTCACCTTTCCGATCTCAATCCATTGATCACTGAATTGGAACTTGTGATCTCCATGATTCTTGTCGTGATTTTCTGTGTAATTGCCTTTAACCTTTTCAAGTTGTTCTTGTACTATTTGATGTACCATTTGGAGTCATTCAATGAACTCTTTGGCCTTTTCCATGTTACTATCAGTAGCAAAATCCTTCTTACCAAGATGATACAATACATTATTATCCAAATGGTACACAAATTCCTCCACTTGATTCCTTTGAATCAAGCTTGAATATACATCTTGAAAGTGTGTATTTTTTTGAACATAACTTTCATGTAAAACAAAATAATGCTTAAGGAAAATATTTATACAAACTATAGGCCTAGAAAGTACATCAACAAACTTGTTTCTTATACCTTTCTTATACCTTTTGATAAAGTGGAATAGAAAAAGAAAACCCATTGAATGGAAATGCCTTTGTTGTTGCAACTTAAATACTTTGTCAAAACCCATTGAATGGAAGTGCCTTTGTCGTTGCAACTTAAATACTTTGTCATTGAAAATTTCTGAATGAAAATAAATGGGCTTACCACATTGCAAAAAGACTGTGCCCATGGCATAGTCACATACAACAACATGAAACTTAAATGATGGTCTCAAGTCTGCAAAAGAAAGTACTAGAGCTGTAATGATCTTTTGTTTTAAAGCATCAAATGCCTCCAATTGTTTGCCTCCCCACTGGAAGACCTTTTGCACAACTACCAACGAATGAAAATGAACTACAACAGAAGAAAACTTAACAAAATTTCTCCTCCAATATTGGGTTTCTTCCAAAAAACCTCTTATCCAAATGACTATCTTAAGCCTTCCTCTATAAATTGTGAGCAGAGAAAAGGCATCTGTGGCTTCATGGGGATGTATGTTTCCTTCACCCGTGTCTACAAGAATGGAGTCAATACCACCACAGACTGTTACGAATTTAATCTTAGAGAGGTATAGCTTCAACTCACCTTCTCCACATCCCATGCAGATTGCCAAAAAGCCTTTGGGAACCTGAACACACTTGGAAGAACCAATTTCACGACTCAAGTACATTAAAGAATTTGTATCCAACATATACTTTGACATCATTAGAAACAAATTTTCTTGACATATGACTTCAAGTATTTTTTTCTCACACATGACATGTTCATAATGAAATTTTCTGAAAATGAAAATGCCATCCTAGTAAAGTATCATGTCTATAAGTGGTTTCAACACATCTTTCTTCATATGTGTAAAAGTAGTAGGAGCATGGAAAAGACCAAAAATCATAACAAGTCATTCAAACAAACCTTGCTTTGTTTTGAATGTCGTCTTCCCTATATCTCCTTCAACAAATCTACTTTGATGAAAACCACTTCTTGAATCCCATTCAAGGAAATGCTGACCATTCTTCTCGGGTGCCAAAATAAGAGTTGCACCACATGGTAAAGGATTAGGTCAAATGCTCATTTTATTCAAAAATCCCTAGATTTGCGTCTTAATTTCTACATACATGCCAATGTTAGGAAGATGACACTTTTGATGCAACCGTAACTCAGGATGGATTCCCCAGTTGGGAAGTGATCCCTTTGATTCCTGAAACATTTCATTAGATTGGTTAACAACATCAACCAAATCAGTTTTCAAATTCGAATTACAACCATCAAACACTTCATAATCAATATCATTCTCGGGTTTGATCACAACAAGCATAAAATTATTTCTTGAATTCACCAGTTTTTTCATCTGCCCTGCATTAACAAGTGAAATATTTGTTGTTTTTCCATGAGTTGTCACAATATATTCTACTCTATTTTTGAATATGTGATATTTGTTTTCATGCCGATGGAAAATAGCTTTTCTGTCATAAAGGTATGGACTGCCCAAAACGATGCCATAGATATCTAACGACACAACATCAAGCTCCGCTTCATCTATGAATTTTGCAATGATTGTGAATTTCAGTTTACACTTTCTCGTAACCTGCAATTGCCCATTGTCACACACCCATCTAAGTGGATACAGTTTATGATGTGGAAAAGTTTCCAAATTTAAACTCTTGACAATGTTTTGAGAGATAAGATGGGCTTGAGAGCCGCTATCAAATAGTGTATCAATCTTGTTATGGTTTGAAACATTTCTATTCTCCTCTTTTCATTTGGAGTTTCATTATGTGAGTTTGAAGAACTAGTGCTGGAAATGGATTCCTTTCCTTGAAATCCAATTGCTGTGATTTTTGTTTCATCACCTGATTTAGATCCCAAAGCCTCTTCTTGAGTGATCGTATCTGTCTTTTATTTTCCTTTGTTGTTGAATTTCTTTGGTTTCATTTCAAGATGAAGCTTCCAACAGTGAGCTTCATCGTGACTCTCTCCAGAGCAATATTTAAAAATTGTTTTCTCTCCCTTTTTAATGGAATCATTTTTCTTTCCCTTGAAACCCTTTTCTTTCTCTTTACCCTGAAACGAATTTTTACTACCTTCTTCTGGGGTGTTTTTCCCTCTTGCCTCAATATGAGTGGATTTCACAAACACATAATCTAGATTACTAGGATTAAACATTAAGATAGTATGTGTAAGGTAACTGTGTAAATCCCCTATGTAGTTCAAAAAAGTGTCTTGTGACTACAAATCTACACCTAACATCAGAGACCTTTTTCTGAATTCTTGGGTATAATCTTGCACATTTTGACCTTTTATCTGTCTAAAGTTCTGCCAATTCATGATGTCTTTCTTCATATAAGCTAGAGGGTAGGATTTTCATTTGATTACAACAATAAACCATTCCAAGAAATAGAGATATTACTGTGTTTTTTAATCTCCTCTTGGGTCTTTGATTCCCACCATACAAGTGTTGCACCCTCCATTCTCAAGGAAGCTAACTGAATATTTATGTCATCCTCTTGAAGGTTTTGAATCCTGCAATAGACCTCCAACTGATGAATCCAATTATCAAGCTTCTTTGCATTCAATTCACCATTATACATGGGAAACTCAAATATAACATCAAGTTTTTAAAAAGGTGATTTACCAGTTTCTTTTGAAGAATGATGATGAGTATGGGTAAGGGTTGTATTAGTGGAAGAGTGTGAAGATGCTTGTGAAGAAGAAGATGAATAATATGGTGGAGAAGGTGAAGGTTTGTCTCCATTCCCATTACCTCCTTTTCCATTACCTCCTCTCGAGAGCCTTCTCCTTTGGGAGGTTTTGACCTTTCTCCTTGCAACCTGCTATTCCTCTCTTCATAGAGGACCTTCACAATCTATGTCATATCAAAGAAAGCCTTTTTGAAGGTCTTCTCATATTCTGTCATGTTTATAGGTTCTCCTTCATGAGACATGATCTCTGGAGTGTCAACTGCAACTTGAGGCTGAACTGTTGTTGGAGATTATGGAAACCTTGCTCTTCTTCGCCTTGACCCAACTTCAAGGCTTCCAACCAGCTTTCCTTCATCTCTTTTGAGTTTTAACCTTGTAAGCATGACATAAACTTGCAAACAAATAAATCCTTCTTTCACAAAGCAAAACCTAGTGCTATGATACCAAATTGATATGATTTATAATATTAGTTTGCAATTCTAAGATCTTCCTTAGATTATAAGCAAAATGCTTTCATTGTGATTAAAGATTCATCAATTTTTGCAAGTAAAATGAAGAGTTTTGTATGTTAATTTTATGAGAAATTTAACATAATCTAGAAAACTAAATAGGAGCATAAACATGTACAAAGCATCATCAAAAAGACATTACAACAAGCACATGATAAAGGAGTTCACTCCTCTTGGGCTACGTCTCCTTAGTCCAACTTCCAATGGCTTGGGCCTCTCTATTATTCTAAAAACTATAAAAATATGTGTTTACAATGCTCAAATGCTTTTGAAACCTACTCCAATGAGTCTAGAATTTTCAAAAATGGCTATCTAGCCTTTTTTTGCAACCAATTTGGTGAAAAAATGCCTTAGTTATGACTTCTGTCAGTATTTCCACAATTTCCTCCTTCAATTTTGGCTAACTTCCAGTTAAATTCATTATCTGGAGCCAATTTTGGTAGTTCCACCCAAATTGGTGGTCCCTCCAACTTCCTCGCTTATCTCGCGGTTAAGACCAAGTGGTCACACTGTGGTTAGGTCCGGTGGTTAAGGCGACGGTTCCGACAGGCTCCATCACAAATCACAATTGCAATTGGTGCTTTCCCTAAGCGAATATCAAAATTCCATACTAATGTTATAACAACGGACCCACTGGGGTTATGAAATACATTATATAAAATATCGGGTCCGAAACCCATCACAAATCACAATTGGTAGGGACCAGTGGGCATATGGTCTGTGAATTAGGTGGGGCGATGTGAGATTGTGATACGATGGATTCGACGGATGATTAAACCTAGTTCATAACCATATCACATCCAAAACCTTTCACTAATTGCAATCATGGAGTACCGGAAGTCTTATGATTGCGGGACTCTGCCCTGTTTGGGATTTTCGATTGTGATACCGCATCACAACCCTGGTCCCGTTGGGGCCGATTATTTAACACAATCCAGCTGTGACTTACGATTTTAGATATGTGGGGGCCAATGGTGGTTTGCCACTTGCTGCCTCCTCACTCGCTGAAGGACCTTGCCACATCATCTAACCTTGCCATGTGTCCAAGTCAAATCTGAACTTTGACTTGATCTAGCTTCTGCATACGAGCTCAGATTTGAGTGTCATTCACACCACTGGAATCAGAATAACAAGATCTTTGATCTGAAGCTAATTTTAACAAAATTATGACACTTTGATTTTTGAGCATAATTTTGAGCACATGATCAATAGCTTCCCGTTCGCTCTTTGAAGCATTGGAAGCGAGCAATTGTGGTCAGATATACCAAAATATATCTCTAAGCTTTGGTCACACCCTTCAAGATGCTATGCAACAGACTTTGGCTTCCCAGTCACACTTTCAAACACTGTGAGTGAGCGACTATAACTTCTCGGTCGCTCTCCTAAGTCTAGTCTATGAGTGATTAGGGTCTACAACTAGATATATGAAACCCTAACTCCGAGTCGCATGGATGGAGAGTTGTTTGTGTGGCTGGAAGGAACCAGTCGCATGGATGAGCTCTTATTCAAGTGACTATGGTCAAATCCATCCTATGTTGTGCTTGTGACTGTGGCCCGAAACCCTAGATCTAAAATGCGAGCTTCAAACCCTGAAATTTCACCTTAGAGCGAACCTATTCCTCCGTCGATGAGGCTCAGAGCTATGTGAGCCAAAAAAAAGATAAAAGAGTGTCTCATCATTGTGTCTAAATGAGGTAAAGGTCACTTGTATTTATAGCCTTCCAAGGTGGTTCACATTTCTTTAGGGCCGACCCTATCAAATATGCACATCTATGATTTTATTTATAATTGCACTTTCCCTTATCCAATTTGAGTGATATTTAGGTCGATTTTGGTGCTCTCGAAAAGAGAAATTCAATGCAATAATTATCTCCATCAAGTGAGGTGTCTAAGGAGGAATTTGATCGCAGTTGCATATTTTTAACACTCCCTCTCAACTAGGGATAATTCCACCGACCAATATATGACCATTGATAAAAATATCATCATATCCAATCTTAAGCATGTCATCATATTGTATCATCACTGATCATCTCGACTCATCTCTTGCTTATTCCTACTTATCTCTTGATTGTTCCTGCTCACCCGCTGAACATTCTTGAATATAAAAGAAGAATAATTTTGACATTGAAGGGGAGCTCAATCTACCATCGTCTGTCCATTGGGCTACTACCTGGAATCTATGACAATGGGATAATACCTAGTGATATCAATGAGGAGATAAATCTTTGATCTATATCATCATCAGGGAGCATACCATTAGGGAGCACATCTCAACCTTGAACCACATCAGGTATCACATATCAACCCATAATCTCATGGGGGAGATATTACTACGACCCCATATAGAGAAATCGGATATCCAAACACTCAGGGGAGCGCATCTAAATCTTGGAATCACATCGAGGAGCTCATTATCAACCCATAATTGCATAGGGGAGAAAATATCAACCCGATCCTATTTCCTACTGATCTTCCCATCGAGGACTCTAAGAAGTCATGTGGTAGAAAACTTGGATCATAATCAACTTGGGTTGTACATTGCAAGTACACTCTCAACCCGTTGTCCAAATGGGGAGAACTATTCCCAATAATCCCTGCTTGTGGGGATGATGCCAACTGGGGTATACTCTAGATAGAACAGATAGGGGAGCAACATCTTCGACCCTATGAAGAAAGGGGAGCAATATCTCCAACCCTATGGGTCACAGATAGGGGTGATACCCTGTTTTCTGGAGTTCCCTCAACCCTCAGTTCCCTCTATCTCAATTCCACACCCTGGGAGCTCAAACAGGGGAGGAAGAGTTGGCTCAGTGTCCTCAATCAATGCTTCTCTCATCATAATCATATTTGTTATCAAATTGATCATTATGTAGAAATAACATAGTCTCCTATTCATGCAAGTCATCAAATCAAATATAAATATATATATATATATATATATCACAAAAGGATACCAAGATATTTGTCTATTCATGCCCATAAATCATACTTTAGTAGTAAAGAATATATAATGCAAATGGCAATAGGAGAAGGGATCTTATGGAGAGGTTCTCCCTCTGGATGGGAATCCACTTTAGTGATCCTCATTCATGCCATCAACCTGTCTATAATGTTGTCATGCATCAATAGAAAAGTCGAACCATATCATATATTTATCATGGTTATATTATTTTATCATCACCTACTTCATCATGAAATCAATCTGTCATCAAGGGTTAGTGTCAAAGAGCTAATAGGAGTATACTTCAAGAATCATGAGCACAAGCATTAATACTTCTTTGTCACATAACTCAACCCATTAAGTTAGGGCATTCAATTTTTTCAATTGCCACAATCAATAAACACATCAAAACATAACCATTCTCATGAAAATATCCTGAATATCAATCTCATTGTTATACTTCTATCATCATGGCTACCATGCTTTTCATAAGCAATATCAATAGTTTCAAGTTACCATATACTAGAATCAAGGTGCTACTTTCTTTGCGGGATCAAGATATCCAAAAATGATAGATGTTATACCAACATCAAGTATACCACTATATCAAAGATCAATATTAAGAAGTTCATCATGTCTAAAGGACAAAATACTTGCTCACTACTAAGTGCATCATTTCATCATAGGGACCATGAATCCAAATAACTATAATATGCATGAGCCATTTGAGAAGGATATATTCAAATTATACCTTAGGGCTTGCCCTGCCATTCAATTTGTAGTTGAAACATAACTTTGAAACAATATACCATTCATACCTTGTAGTATTTAGATATATGTGTGCCTTCTTATTTTATATAGTCAGCTTGTAGCACATTGTCGCCTTTTCATCATGTGCATCTTTACCTTTTTACAATGATCGCGCTTCTCTTCTGGCACTAGCTATAATACTAAAGAAGGATCCACTTATCACAACTCATTAAGAGGTTAGAAGCATCAAAATACTCAAATATGTATGCATGAAGCATGAGTAATAGTCAAAACAATAATCAAATCTATAAGTCTAAACAAAATAAAGGCATAGAGAAGCATCATAAATCAAAAAGTACTTATCTTTAATGAAAGGTGATCATCTCCCTCTTGAACCAGCCTTCGAGAGCCATCATTGTCCATTGTCCATATAACAATGTTGACTTCACTTATTTCAACCAACTATATCAACAACCAAGCCTAATAGAGCTTATCCCATCTAGGGATTCATCAAATTGGTCATAAGTTCTTGAGAATCTTTACTTTGACCATGCTAGAGTTTCATATATCAAATATTTTCCATAAAACAGGGTTTCTCTCAAACCATAACCTCATAAATCCATCAAACCCTAATACACAAATTTTCTAGGGTTTCCTTCAAACCCTAGAATTCTTTTAGGTCTCCTCCGTCCTTTCTTGCATCCATCAACAATGTCATCATAAGGGTGATATTCATGACTTTTCTTCAACCATAATCTGATACCATGTTAATTTTTCTTAGGGCTATATTGTTATTTTCTTTGATAATTGCATTTCTTCATTAACACATTACATTCACCACATAACATCATAACATTATTCATATTTACATAAATATTCATCAGCATATGAAACTATGTAGAGAGAAAAGTATCATCATCATTAGTGTAGTGGAACATAAAGGAAAAATAGAAGAAAAACATTCACACATAGAGACACCAGGATTGGTCAGAGACTAGGGAAAAACCCACTATGGGGAAAACCCTTTCAAATTATTCTTCTTATTAAATCATCATAAAATTATTCAACAAAATATAGTACAATGATCCATATCTTCATCTATGCAACTATTCAACAAAACAACTAAAACATCTGTGGAATGAACCCAACAATTCTTATACTAAAAACCAAGATTCATAAACCTATAATGGAGTTTCACTGTCTACAGTCAACTATCGAACACTGCGATCACAAAGCGAATGTTAGGTCCCTATAATACTAGTGATTCCCCTTTACTATTGTAGTTATATCCCTTATTAATATTTTTGTGCCCCTATTGTCCCCATATTGTTATTACTGTGCCCCATAGAATCCCTCTATTGTTATTTTTGTGCCTTTATATTATTATTGTTAGGTCAGCTTGGTTATATTGTGACTCTTAGACTCCTATATATAGAAAGGAGGTTTTGTCATTTGTATCATCAAAGAATTATTCATTTGTGTAATGTAAAGGAGGTTGCCCCCTTAAAGAGGCTGAATTGTAAGGCGTTCAACTATCTTTTCTATCTTTTTGTGAGTTGGTTTCATAACATTTGGTATCAGAGCTTTGAATTCTAGGGTTTCGCTGCTCCAAATAGGTCATCATGGCATTTTCGCTAAATTTTTTTCTGTGACGTTTCAGAAGAGAAAAAAAAACCCATTTGAGGCGAAATCGCGTTGAATCTCGGGGTCTAAATTTCAGAGCTTTTCGCACAATATTTACGGAGATATGATCTGAGGAATTTGGTATTTTTGCAGACTCCTGAATTTCATTCCACATAGGTGACCTGGGGAAAATCGTCATAACTTTTGTTTTGAGCATCAGATTGACATTTCGTAAAAGGTCACAAAAAGAAGACGAAATTTAGTTTCCTGTATATATTGTTCAGCTACTAAGATCAAAACAGTGACACATGGCACTTCATACAAGTTCACTCTTCTGGAAAGGTCCATAATCAAGTCATCTTGGGAGATTGTGCATAACTGTGCCTTGGAGAATCTAAATTCGATCAGACTGGTGGCATTTAAAAGAGGACACAGAGGGCTACTGCAGGTTGCAATTTCAGAACTGGATGATCCGAAATTACAGAGATACATCAGATTCAATATCGAGCTCCTACAAAGTGAAAAAAGGTGTGTAGTTTTTTTTTTAAATTTTGCATAAGCTTGGTTTGAAAAATTAGTTTGAAGGAATTCAAAGTGCATAGTAAAGCATTATTATCGATAATTGATGCCCCGAGGAAAGAAAATGCAAACACCTAGTAAGAAACCTGAAAGCTCTAGCATGACTCATGAAGAAGAGGAAGAAATGTAACATGATATATCAAAATTACGAGATCAGGTGCAACAAATTTCACTCGCACAAAAAGTAACAGAATCTAAGATGGATGGTTTAAAGAAAGATGTAGAAGCTAAGATATATGGTGTGGAAGCTAAGATGGATGGTTTAAAGAAAGGTGTAGAAGCTAAGATGGATGGTTTAAAGAAAGGTGTAGAAGCTAAGATGGATGGAATGGAAGCTAAGATGAATGGCATGGACGCTAAGATGGATGGCATGGATGATAAGATGGAAGAATTGAAGATAAATTTGAATAAGCTGCTACAAGAAATGGTCACTCATGGTGAAAGGGTAGTAAAGGAAACTCATGATGAGAAACAAAGAAATGTTAATCATGATTTCATAGACTCTAATGTTGGATCGAAGACCCACCATATTCCAAAAATCGATATGAGGAAGTTTGATGGCAAGGATCCCGCAACATGGATACTACAGATGGAGCAATTTTTCGATCTCAATAATGTACAAAACACACAAAAGGTACGTATTGCAACTTTATAATTGGAACCAAATCAATTTGTATGGTATCAATGGCTTTGCTCTCGTAAATAAATTGTCACTTGGGCAATTTTTATGAAAGAAATGATAGCACACTATGAGGATACAAACAGCAACACCTTGTTTAGCCAATTGATAAGTCTCAAACAAAAGCGTTCAATGATGGAGCACATTGAGGAGTTCCAAAAATTGAACATAAGGGTAATTATTGTTACAGAGGAGTGTTATAGACATATTTGGGCATTGTAACCCCATTCTTATATGTCGATAAACCAAGTGCTCTTTAACCCCTAAAAGTTTTGTTTCATACCCTAAAGGATCAAACTCAACTGATTACATCATTCCCCAGAAGTTCCACCTAAAAAACCACTCAGAACTAGCCAAAACTAGACCATACTGACTGCTCCACTGTCAAGGTGCGATGCATACTAGCTCCTACACTAGCCAGGTGCGATGCATACTGAAGAGGCCTTCTGTGGGGTGCAATAAGCGAGGATGGACAAATGTCCGAGGCAGTTTTCTAAGTGGATGCCAATGGAATCTTCTAGAAACTTCTCCTATGATACTTATCTCTGCGAATTCGCCCAGGGATGAGTAAGAGATCAAAGAAATCTCCAAGTGGAACCAAGAACTACAAGTGGAATGACACTAATAAAAAACCTAGAGATGACTCACACCCTTACAGACATCTATATATGGATCCCTCATCTGAGAGATCTAGGGGGCTAGAATGTTGTAATTTGTAAGGAAGTGTTGTTAGTTTTTCTTTGAGAAGAAGCATTGTGTTGTTGGGTGATCTTGCTTTTCATGAGGTGAAGTGTGTTTTGATGCTGGGAGGTGTTGAAGCCCCAAAAATCGGGTCTACAACAAGGGGGATACCCGCCCGATCCGGACCTTGGTTGGCAACTCCTTTTCCGTTTGGTATAGCGGGTTCGACTGGGGATATGGGACCAATTTCCCAATTTATGTGTGTGTGTGAGAAAGATGGATATTTCTGTTTCTAACAGTTTCTAAATGGAATACTTCTACTTTAATTCTAATCTAATAATAATGAAATTATATTCTAATCAACAAAAATATGTAAATCTACAGTAACCCGGGGTGTGATCTTTCCTTTATGCGATCTAAAATGATTTCAAACAACAATTGGTAATAAAGATCATTCAGCTGCTATAAGAAAAGAATTCAATAAAGATGAACCACTTAGTATAAAAAGTTAGACGAAACAGTTGTGAAAAACATATCACATAATAATCTATTCATACACTAAGCATAAATAAATAGCTATCACCGTACAAAAGTGCCAAATGATAACTCAGGAATTCATACATCAATATATAAATAACTGAACTTGAAAATCACTTTAACACAAGGAAAAAATAGTTAAGAGATAGAAATACCATTTATAATTAGTCCTACTCATGAGCTTCAAGTGATAATGATTTATCTCTTCTTGATCAAATATCCACTAAGAGTACAAAAGTGCATCATCAGTAGCAGATATCAAATGCAAACATCAATAAATCATGTTCCATTCATTCACTAAAACCTCCTCAAAGGGTACAAAAGTGCATGTTCTGGGGATAAGTTTTTGATAAATTTTAGGACCCTTCTCTAAATGCATGAGAAGGGTTTAAATACTACTAACTAAATCTAAAAATAAACTATTACAAAAATATAGGATGCGGTTTAAATGACCATCCTTTTTTCAGGAAAATAAAACAAAATTAAAGATAAAATTAAAATTAAAATTAAACTACTTCTGTATTTGGTCCTTGAAATCACATGCATGCAGCATCTGTTTGAGAAGAGCCGATTCACCGACTTCTACTTTTAGCTGAGCTGAGAAAACAGAATCAACAAGAGCTGGCGCCATTTTTTCAGCCGAATTGATAATGCACTTAACAGTCATCCACTGGATATGTGGCTTTACCAAGTAAACCCAGTAATAATCCCAGTTTAACCTGGTTAACCCTTGAATTGCTTCTGCCTTTTCTTTTGCCATATTCTTCCAATCTGTCTCTATCGTTGTTTTCTTTCAATTTTCGGAGCTTGCAGGTGACTGGGCAATTAACAGCTTTCCTTTTTGAAATTTTTTTCTCAGCGATGCGCAATTAGCGCATCAGAAACTGCCTCCGTTTCTTGATCCATGTTTCCTTGACATGTTTTTCGCCTTTTGCGCCTTTTCCTTCCAGCAGATATAAAGTTCAAAATTTGTAAAAATAATAATTCCGTAAGCTCTTGACCTTGAGTTTTAAACTGTCAATTTCTGATATCTACACTGTCCAGTATCCACTTCACCATGTCCGTGTATGGGAGAATTTTGGGCCTTGCTGCCATTCGGTGTAAAAATGAGCAGGCTAGCTCTGTTAGGGATGCTTCAGAAGAACCATTTGAGCCCATGGTAGCAACAACTTCCATTACTCTTGGATTCTCCTCTTCGAGCAGATTATACATGCCTTCCCATGTAGCAATTCCCACGTCTCTGTTACAGGCCGTGTCTGTATATAGGGGCGCCATTTCCTTTTCTTCTGAGCTCGGGGCTTTGCTTTTCTTTCCCCTTTTAACTTGCTTATTTCTTTGTATCGTCCTCTGTTCTCCATTCCTACAATTCAAAAGTGAAGTGAAAATGAATGACAAGGAAGGGTGATGGGAAAGTTTTCAATGCCGCAGGCGCATCAAGTATACCACCTTACGTGAGATGATTCTTTCGATAAGCACACACCCATATTTGATTAATAACTGGCAACTAGCTCATTTATTAGCATTAAAGAGCATAACCAGGTCTCAGCTTAAGGAAAATAATTTTCTTGAATAACGTGCTGGAAAGATCTGCGATGAAGCAATTTTGTGATTTGTTTCGCAATATCACAGATTGCAGCATCGCGAAATGTTAATATCGCAAAATCGTAACATTGCAAAGTTGGTCGCTCATGCTATCACATTATTACATTGTCTCTGTATCGCGAGATCGCAATATTGCAATATCGCAGATCGCAGAAACGTTATATATGATAATCTTTGTTAACCTGTTTTCTGCGAAATGCGATTTGCGATCGGTGTCATCGCATATCGGAAAATTAAAGTGTTTCGTTGTAAATTGTGTTGTATGCGACGCGATATTTCATCATCGCACATCACAATCTCGCAATGTTTAAAATTCAGCTCATAAGGAGATATCCCGTTATCTTTTTGTGATGTGATATTCCTAAGGAAAGATTTGTGTCTTACCTTATCATAAAACTTAGATTTTTTGGATTTTTCAAGTGGGGCTTCCTAAGTTTATGATGGTAATTTTATTCGAACAAGGAAATTTAAACACTACTTTGATTTTTAAATTTTTTGCTAAGGGTCCCTACTTATTTAGTATTAGGAATAACACTAAATAAGAAGGGGGGTTGTTGCTGGCAACAACAATTGGCGATTCACTTGGAAGAACCAGTTATCTCTGCTGCTTTTTGAATTTTCAAAACTTCCAAAACAGAAAATTTTCCAGAAAGTTAAACTTTATTATAGAAAGATAAAGTACATCATGCTTTAACCTGTCAATGACATTTTGTTTCAACTATTTTCAACTTTGATTATTTGCTGCCTCAAGCTAGTCCTTGTATTTACATCAGTCGTTAATTGGCTTGTAATGATAAAACAAAGTCTTCTCTGTAAACCAGTTTTAAATATGCTCATTTGTCATAGGTAGAGCCTCTGCTGCCAGCAAGGTTTATAGCTTCGACAGGGTTACCTGTTACCCAGCAATGATCCTTTATCCTACATAAAGGAACCTACAATTCCCAAAGAAGAATCCACATCCACACTTATTGCTTTCATTTTCTTTTTTATTATTAAAGAGCAATGTCTTGGTTTGGGAGCCAATTCATGACACATTCATTCACTGATTTATAACTTTACTGAACAAGCTGGCTCGTGATGAGACCCTTTGTCTTTTGATTGCAACAATCTTGAGTCATTGCCCTATTGTGGTATGCAGTATTGGAAAAGTCAGCAAGTTATAACATCTATGATCATGATAAGCTGGCTCGTGATGAGACCTCTCACTCTTTAATATAAAGTGTATCCTTGGATTGTTCCTCTGAAAGTTGTGATTTCCTTAGTAGGGAGGAAGTCATTGTTTCCTTAAGATAGCTTTGGACGACAATAACAGAGTTTTTGGAAATAGCTGTTCTAAAGAGAATCTTTATTTGTTATTGATACCTTTCATTGCATTGATATAAAACAATTTCTCACTAAAGGTTGTTTTCATCAAATTTTATGAAGTTGAAACTAGTATCATATCAAGGCTAGAGTTTTTAACTATGTCTTTCAATAATAAAGATCAATTTTCCAAAATATTTGCTATTTATACAAGCGAAAGATCAAAATTTGCAAGAGAATTAGTGTATTTTTTTCGTAAATGCCTATTGTAACGATTCACAACTGGTTTTATTATGAAAAGAAAAACAACTACTCTACAAAAATAGAAGAATGTTCTTCTATGGAAAATATTTTTTAAGAATCTGACCATTAACAGGTAGAGAATCTCTTTTTCCTGTTAAATCTTGTAACATGAAGGTAGATAGACCTATGAATTCTATGATATGAAAAGGACCAAGCCACATTCTTTGAAATTTTGTATGTTTTCACTTTTCCTCATATGCCTTGTCCCATTTTAAAACTAAATCTCCCATCTGAAAATATTTTCTGGATATCATATTGGAATCAAAAGAGGCCTTTACCAATGCTTGATGATGAACGTGAGTTATTTTAGCCCGTATAATTAATTCCAGTTGCCTAAGTTGTAAAGGGGAAGTTGGTACTTCATGAATATATTGGACCAAGGCTAAAGAGGGAATTGCCAAATGTGTTGGAGGACCACTTCTTTCGCATAAACTAAATTAAAGGGAGAAGTGCCGATAGAGGCTTTCTGCATTATTCGATCTGCCCATAAAGCATATATTAAAGACTTGTGCCAATTCTTATGATTTTGGTCAATGGTTTGCTTAATGATTCTAATTAAGTTCTTATTTGTAGATTTAGCTAACCCGTTCCCTTTTGGATAATAATTGGCCGAGTATTTAGGATTGAAACGCCTTTTGAGTGAAAATTCAGTCATTGCGTTACCAGAAAAGTATGATGCATTATCAAACATTAAAGCAGAAGGCAATCCAAACCTAGTGATTATGAACTGATCTATGAATTCAATGATATTTTCAACATTAGCCGTCTTGAGTGGAACTGCTTCTACCCATTTAGTAAAGTAATCTGTCGCTGTCAGGATGTATCTATGCTGTTTAGAAGAGTGAGGAACGATCTCACCTACGAAAGGTTGTTTGATGGTAACTGGTTGCAGTGGCAAGCATGGTTTCTTTTGTCTCCCAGCAGCGGTTTGACAGACTTGGCATTTCCTTACGTAGTTATGTGCATCCTTGAATAATGTGGGCCAGTAATAGCCTGTGCATAAGATCTTATGAGCAGTGGTGTCTCCAGCATAATGTCCACCTCCTGGCCCATCATGGAGTTCCTGCAAGACTTTTTCGGCTTTAGATTTCTCAAGACATCTAAGAAGAACAGAATCATAATTTATTCTAAAAAGAACGTCATTCACAAGTTGATATTGTTTGGATTTTAACCTTAGGGCTCTTTTCTTGGTATGATCGAGGTTTGAAGGGGCATATCCATTCTTCAGATAATAAATAATATCTGTATATAATGACTCAGCATCGTTTATGCTTACCTCGTACACTTGTACCTCTTTAGATGGATTTTCGTTCATTAGCGATGCTCCTGCTAGCATTTTGCAAAAGCCTTGACCTTTTCCAATATTTGCTGGTCTGATTTCTACGTCGTATTCTTGTAAGGTAGTAACCCAATTTGCCCTTTTCTCACCCACATCCTTTTGTACTAGAAGATTTATTACCTATGGAAATGGTATTATGATCTTGGTATGTGTTTTGAGTAAGAAAGGCCTGAAATATTTAATTTCTTTAAAAACATCATAAGCTTGTTTCTCCACATCTTAATAATTCAGTTCAGCACCTTGTAAATTGGAGATGAAAAAAGAAAATGGGGCTTCCGCCTTTTCTTGAATTGCTTGAGTGAGTATCACAGCATATGATCTATCTAAGGCAAATGTATACAAAATAAAAGGATCGGAAAAATTTGGAGTTGCTAAAGATGGGGCGTTGATAATTTCTTGTTTGATCAGATTGAATGCTTCATGTTCATCTTGGCCCCATTTAAAATTTGCGTTCTTTTTAATCATGGGTTGTAAAGGAGACATGATTCTAGAAAAGTCTGGAACAAATCTATTTACAAAGTTAATCTTGCCAAGGAAAGATTGCATGGCTTTCTTGTTGTGGGGTAGGGGTACTGTAGAAATTTCTTTGATTCTGTTAGGATCAATGTGAATTCCAGATTTTGACACTATGAAGCCTAGAAGTTTTCCTTCACTTAATGCAAAAAAAGATTTTTTCGGGTTAAGTGAAATCCCATACCTTAAACAATGTTGGAAGATTTGTTTTAAATCCCTGAGATGGTTGCTTCGTTTCTTGGAATAAACAGTAATGTCATCCAAATAGATTACCACTGACTTTTTAACTAACCCTTTGAATGCAATTTCCATGGCTCTCTGAAATGTGGCACCCGCGTTAATCAAACCAAATGGCATCTTTTGATATGCGTATGTACCCCACTTAGTTTTGAATGTCGTTTTTAATTGATTGTCAGGATGTACCAGCACTTGGTTATATCCTGAGAATCCATCCAAGAATGACATTAATTCTGAGCCCGCAACTGCCTGCAGTATTTTTTCCATGGGAGGTAAAAGAAAATTATCCTTTTGGCAAGCCTTGTTAAGGTTTCGAAAGTCAATGCAGATTCTGATATCTCCGTTTTTCTTTCTAACATGTACCATTTTGGAGACCCATTTAGAATGTCTAACGGGAAATATTATTTTGGCTTTTAATAACTTGTTGAGTTCAGTTTTGATCTGATTTTCTAGATTTGGATGGATTTTCCTCAACTTCTGTTGGACAGGTTTTTCATTATCAATCATTGGTATGGTATGCTGGATGATAGAGGTGTCGTATGTTTTGAGTTCATCGTAATTCCAGGCAAAGACACTTTTGTATTGTTTCAAGAGACAGATATATGCTAATTTCTCTTCAGGGGCTAGGCCAAGGCCTAGGTTGATATTCTGGGGTTTGGGATCAGTTCCTAGATTTACTAATTCATAATTCAAAGTTGAAATTTGGAGTTTTGAATTGGTAGATATTTTGAATCGATCTTTCAAATCATAAAGGTCTTCTAACTTGACTATTGATTTAGGTATAGCATTTTTAGTACTATCCTGTTGCAATTGTTGGTCATGTTGGTCTTCGTCGATTATTTGATTGGTGTAGGATCCTTCAGATGTGAGAAAACTCACGATATCAGGATCGTCGTTGAAAATCCTCCAATTGGTAATGTTACCAAGAATAGATGGTCTAAAAATTAACTCAACTGAAAATCAGTCAAGGCTAAAATCTTATGAAGGAATGAGCTTGGAAGCTACGTTGGCTAAGAGGTTTGTGCTAGCATTCTAGAGTCTGGGAATTAATGAAATATTAAATGCTATAAAATGTTCAGTCAGATCTTGAACTAAAGATTGATAATGCTTTAAATGACCTGATAAACAGTGTATAGTATTACGTACCTGTCTTATTACAATTTCAGAATCTCTGAAAACTTGCAGGTATTTGACGTATAATCTGATTGCTTTGTATAACCCTTGGACTAGAGCTTCATATTCTACGGTATTGTTGGTACACTCGAATTTGAGTCTGCAAGTTAGCATGATTTTATCTCCCTCTGGGCTTACTAACACGAATCCTGCTCCTGCTCCTTCGTTAGACTTAGAACCATCAAAAAATAATTTCCAAAACAAAGATTTATTTACAGGACTATCTATAAAATTAATGCATTTAGAACTATTTGTTTGAGAAAAATTTTCTACTTGAGATAAAACAGAATGTTCTAAGTAAGGTGAAGTATGAGCATTAAAATTTCCTAAGAAAGAATCTACTGAATAGTTGCCTATGATGTTAGAATTGTATGCTATTGGTTCATTTTCTCCCTCAAGTTCTGTTACTATGTATTTCTGATGTCGCTCGCGTTCAACTTTTATTTGGTTTGGTTTACCATTATAAGGCAGCCACATGTGCGACCAGTCAGTTGCAAAGTATCCATGAAGTTTTTCTGACCAGTCTCTGCTAAGAATTAAGCCATAAAATTCAGGAATTTCAGCAACTAAAATGTCAATAACTTGACATACTTTTGGGTTGGATGACAACCTTATGGTAACCTGATTTAACTCACCAATCACTTCGACTTGCGATTGATCCAATTGGACTATGCGTACAACAGATTTCTGTGGTTGAACGTTTAATTTTGCACAAATTGATCTTGGTAAAATATTCGATGAAGCTCCAAAATCAACTAAGCAATTATGTACATTTTTATTGAAAATTTCATAAGTAAGGAGAAATGGGGGAGTATGCGATATCGATCTTCTTCCAATTAATGCGATATCGTTTGAATCAACTTTATTCATCGTACTAGTTGGAGGTCTTCCCATATCATGGGAAGCTTGAGAGATTACAACAGCTGGTAAAGGTGCAACTGGCACAACATGTAATTCTTTCAAAAGTACTTTTTGTTGGTGTTTTAACTTGCTCAATTAAAAAAGAGTAATATTTTCCCTAGTCTTTTTCATATCTTCTACGATGTTATACTCCATTTCATCTGAAATGATTAGCGTTTTAGATGGAGTAGATGTGTCTGTTTGGACTGGGCTGGTTTGGGTAACTTTAGGTGATGTTTACTTGGCTGCGACTTTATCCTTAGACATTGAGCTTGTGCTCTTTGGCTTAGGTGTAGGTTGAGGAGGATCAAGCTAATTTCTGCTGCAAGTACTAACCGGGAATGCCTCTTGATATTCTTCATTTGGGAGGATGAAATCCCACATACCTTGTAACTCTACAATTTCTTCTTCATCGGTATGTTCTTCAGTAGTGTTTTCCTCTTCTTCTTCTTTTGATTTAGCATTTGAAATAGCGTTAGGGGGTTTAGAATCAGTTGAAGGATTTCTTTTAAAAGGCCTGTATGGCTTTTTAGAAGAAGTTTCTGCCACTTGTTTCTTGATGTCAACCATTTCGTTAGACATGGTCTTCAAAACTTTTTGTAATCCTTCTAAATTGAATGGATCTTTTGGTTGTTTCTTCTTGGAATCTAATTTGAACGATACCTTCTTAGATTTTCATTATTCTATCGCGTTTTTCTTTTCTAGGGCCATAATACATTTCACTACTGTTATTGCTTCTTTCATATTTTCAACTACGGTTGTTTTATTAGCCCTATCAACAAAGATTGCTAAGTTTGATGGTAAAGTAGTAATGTACCATTCAATTCGCACTTCTTCACTAGGCTGAGAAGCAGTAGGTATTTTTTTAAAGATTTTATTGAAACGTAAATTGAAATCTTTGATAGGTTCTCTTGACTCGGCCCGAAGGTTAGACAAGTCATTGATCAGTGTCGTTGTAGACCTGTCATCACCAAACTTGGTCAAGAATTGTTCTTGGAAGATGTCCCAACTAGTTATAGATCCAGAAGGTAACGAGAAATACCATGATCCGACTGTCCCTTGCAGAGTATAAGGGAAACATCGAACAACAACATCCTCATTAACAACTCCATTGAGGTTTATGGATAGCATAAAGTTTTTTATATGTTCTTCTACTAGCATGCCTGCCTCAGGGTTAAACTTAGGCAACCATTTTTTAAGATGGGTCGGTAACTGACTCAAGGGTGTAGGTATTAAGACTGCCCCTGGGTTATTCCATGGAGTTTGGGCCATTGCTGAACTACTAACAGAGGAAAGTGCAGAAGATGATCCCTGTGGTTGAGAGGATGAGGATATTATGACTCCAGATGGTTGAGAAGGAGTTGAGGAAGTTGCAATAGGCTGAAGGATGATGATCTGAAGTGGAGGAGTGGATGGTTGACTTCACGGTGAAGAGGTTGAGATGGATGATGAAAATGAAAGAGTCTCGCTATCAGATCCTTTAGGAGACGTCCTTGCTCTCTTCCTAGTAGGTAGAGGTAATTCGGTTGGCTGAACACCAAACTTTTCGCTCTTTAACCTTGTGAGAGGATGAGCAGGATTATATTGCGTAGCCACGCTGCCTTGAGATTTATCAGACTTTTGAGGAGATATTGAAATTCACTGAAGTTTGTGAATCAAAGATTCAACTTCAAGAGGTTTAATAGTAGATTGTTCTGAAATATCAGGGTTTGTAGCAGCGACTATTGCTCCAGTGACTTCTAACTCTGGATTTAAGGTTTCTGAATGCAATGTAGAAGTCGGAGGAGATGGTGAGGGTGATTTACTCTCAGAATGGTATTTAGATTTGGATTTACTTGCCATTCATAGTTCGGTGCCCGTCCTTCTAGCGCCAAATATGTTGAAGCCCCGAAAATCAGGTCTACACAAGGGGGATACCTACCCGGTTCGGACCTTGGTTGGCAGCTCCTTTTCCGTTTGGTATAGCGGGTCCGACTGGGGATATGGGATGTGTGTGTGAGAAAGATGGATATTTCGATTTCTAACAATTTCTAAATGGAATACTTCTACTCTAATTCTAATCTAATAATAAGGAAATTACATTCTAATCAATAGAAATATGTAAATCTACACTAACCCGGGGTGTGATATTTCCTTTATGTTATCTAAAATGATTTCAAAAAACCACTGGTAATAAAGATCATTCAGCTGCTATGAGAAAAGAATTCAATAAAGATGAACCACTTCGTATAAAAAGTTAGACGAAATAGTTGTGAAAAACATATCACATAATAAGCTATTCATACACTAAGCATAAATAAATAGCTATCACCGTACAAAAGTGCCAAATGATAACTCAGGCATTCATACATCAATATATAAATAACTAAACTTGAAAATCACTTTAACACAAGGCAGAAATAGTTAAGAGATAGAAATACCATTTATAACTAGTCCTACTCATGAGCTTCAAGTGATAACGATTTATCTATTCTTGATCAAATATCCACTAAGAGTACAAAAGTGCAACTTCAGTAGCAGATATCAAATGCAAACATCAATAAATCCGATCCATTCATTCATCAAAACCTCCTTAGAGGGTACAAAAGTGCATGTTCTGGGGATAAGTTTTTGATAAATTTCAGGACCCTTCTCTAAATGCATGAGAAGGGTTTAAATACTACTAACTAAATCTAAAATTAAATTATTACAAAAATATAGGATGCGGTTTAAATGACTGTCCTTTTTGTAGGAAAATAAAACAAAATGAAAGCTAAAATTAAATTTAAATTTAAACTACTTCTTTATTTGGTCAATCACATGCATTCAACATCTGTTTGAGAAGAGTCAGCTGGCCGAGTTCTGCTTTTAGCTGAGCTGAGAAAACAGAATTGACAAGAGCTGGCACCATTTTTTCGGCCGAATTGATGATATACTTAACAGTCATCCATTGGCTATGTGGCTTTACCAAGTAAGCCCAGTAATAATCCTAGTTTAACCTGGTTAACTCTTGAATTTCTTCTACCTTTTCTTTTGCCTTCTACTTTCAATCTGTCTCTATCGTTGTTTTCTTACAATTTTCGGAGCTTGCAGGTGACTGGGAAATTAGCAGCTTGCCTTTTCGAGAAAATTTTCTTAGCGATGCGCGATTAGCACTAGGCGCTAATTGCGCATCGGAAACTGCCTCCTTTTCTTGATCCGGGTTTCCTTGATGCGTTTTTCGCATTTTGCGCCTTTTCCTTCCAGCAGATATAAAGTTCAAAATTTGTAAAAATAATAATTCTGTAAGCTCTTGACCCTGAGTTTTAAACTGTCTATTTTTGATATCTGCACTGTCTAGTATCCACTTCACCATGTCCATGTATGGGAGAATTTTGGGCCTTGCTGCCATTCGGTGTAAGAATGAGTAGGCTAACTCTATTAGGGATGCTTCAGAAGCACCATTTGAGCCCGCGGTAGAAACAACTTCCATTACTCTTGGATTCTCCTCTTCGAGCAGATTATACATGCCTTCCCATGTAGCAATTCCCGCGTCACTGTTACAGGCCGTGTCTGTATATAGGGGCGCCATTTCCTTTTCTTCTGAGCTGGGGGCTTTGCTTTTCTTTTCCCTTTTAACTTGTGTATTGCTTTGTATCTTCCTCTCTTATCCGTTCCTGCAATTGACAAGTGAAGTGAAAATGAATGACAAGGAAGGGCGATGGGAAAGTTTTAAATGTCGCAGGTGCATCAAGTATACCACCTTACGTGAGATGATTCTTTCAATAAGAACGCACCCATATTCGATTAATAACTGGCAACTAATTCATTTATTAGCATTAAAGCGCATAACCAGGTGTCAGCTTAAGGAAAATAATTTGAATAACGTGCCAGAAATATTTGCGATTTGCTTCGCAATATCGCAGATTGCAGCATCGTGAAATGATAATATCGCAAAATCATAACATTGTAAAGTTGGTTGCTCATGCTATCGCATTATTGCATTGTCTCTGTATCGCAAGTTCGCAATATTGCAATATCGCAGATCGCAGAAACGTTATATATGATAATCTTTGTTAACCTGTTTTCTGCGAAATGCGATTTGCGATCGGTGTCATCGCATATCAGAAAATTAAAGTGTTTCATTGTAAATTGTGCTGTATACGACGCGATATTTCATCATCGCACATCACAGTCTCGCAATGTTTAAAATTCAGCTCATAAGGAGATATCTCGTTATCTTTTTGCGATGCGATGTTCCTAAGGAAAGATTTGTGTCTTACCTTATCATAAAACTTAGATTTTTTGGATTTTTCAAGGGGGGGCTTCCTAAGTTTATGATGGTAATTTTATTCGAACAAGGAAATTTAAACACTACTTTGATTTTTAAATTTTTTGCTAAGGGTCCCTACTTATTTAGTATTAGGAATAACACCAAATAAGAAAGTGGGTTGTTGCTGGCCACAACAATTGGCGATTCACTTGGAAGAACCAGTTATCTTTGTTGCTTTTTGAATTTTCAAAACTTCCAAAACAGAAAACTTTCCAGAAAGTTAAAATTTATTATAGAAAGATAAAGTACATTATGCTTTAACCTGTCAATGACATTGTTTTTCAACTATTTTCAACTTTGATTATTTTCTACTTCAAGCTAGTCCTTGTATTTACATCAGCCATTACTTGGCTTGTAAAGATAAAACAAAGTCTTCTCTGTAAACCAGTTTTAAATATGCTCATTTGTCGTAGGTAGATCCTCTGTTGCTAGTAAGCGTTTATAGCTTCGATAGGGTTACCTGTTACCCAACAATGATCCTTTATCCTACTTAAAGAAACCTACAATTCCCAAATAAGAATCCACATCCACACTAATTGCTTTCATTTTCTTTTTTCATTCTTAAAGAGCAATGTCTTGGTTTGGTAGCCAATTCATGACACAATCATTCACTGATTTATAACTTTGCTGAAAAAGCTGGCTCATGATGAGACCCCTTGTCTTTTGATTGCAACAATCTTGAGTCATTGCCCTGTTGTGGTATGCAGTATTGGCAAAGTCAAGTTATAACATCTATGATCATGATAAGCCAGCTCGTGATGAGATCTCTCACTTTTTAAGATAAAGTGTATCCTTGGATTGTTCCTCTGAAAGTTGTGATTTCCTTAGTAGGGAGGAAGTCATTGTTTCCTTAAGATAGCTTTAGACGACAATAATAGAGTTTTTGGAAATAGCTGTTCTACAGAGAATATTTATTTGTTATTGATACCTTTCATTGTACTGATATAAAACAATTTCTCACTAAAGGTTGTTTTCATCAAATATTATGAAGTTGAAACTAGTACCATATCTAGGTTAGAGTTTTTAACTATGTCTTTCAATAATAAAGATCAATTTTCCAAAAGATTTTCTATTTATACAAGTTTGAATGGGCATATCCATTCTTCAGATAATAAATAATATCAGCATATAATGACTCAACATCGTTTAGGCTTACCTCGTACACTTGTACCTCTTCAGATGGATTTTCGGGCATTAGTGATGCTCCTGCCAGCGTTTTGCAAAAGCCTTGACCTTTTACAATATTTTCTGGTCTGATTTCTATGTCGTATTCTTGTAAGGCAGTAACCCAATTTTCCCTTTTCTCACCCACATCCTTTTGTACTAGAATATTTCTTACCGCTGGAAACGGTACTATGATCTTGGTATGTGTTTTGAGTAAGAAAGGTCTGAAATATTTAATTGCTTTAAAAACAACATAAGCTTGTTTCTCCACATCTGAATAATTCAGTTCAACACCTTGTAAATTGGAGTTGAAAAAAGCAATTGGGGCTTCTGCCTTTTCTTGATTTGCTTGAGTGAGTATCGCAGCATATGATCTATCTGAGGCAAATGTATATATAAAAAAAGGATCGGAAAAATTTGGAGTTACTAAAGATGGGGCATTGATAATTGCTTGTTTGATCAGATTGAATGCTTCATGTTCATCTTGGCCCCATTTAAAATTTGTGTTCTTTTTAATCATGGGTTGTAAAGGAGACATGATTCTATAAAAGTCTGGAACAAATCTCTTTACAAAGTTAATCTGGCCAAGGAAAGATTGCATGGCTTTCTTGTTGTGGGGTAGGGGTACTGCGGAAATTTCTTTGATTCTGTCAGGATCAATGTGAATTCCAGATTTTGACATTATGAATCCTAGAAGTTTTCCTTCACTTAATGTGAAAAAAGATTTTTTTGAGTTAAGCGAAATCCCATACCTTAAACAACGTTGGAAGATTTGTTTTAAATCCCTGAGATGGTTGTTTCGTTTCTTGGAATAAATAGTAATGTCATCCAAATAGATTACCACTGACTTATTAACTAACCCTTTGAATGCAATGTCCATGGCTCTCTGAAATGTGGCACCCACGTTAATCAAACCAAATGGCATATTTTGATATGCATATGTACCCCACTTAGTTCTGAATGTCGTTTTTAATTGATTGTCGGGATGTACCAGCACTTGGTTAAATCCTGAGAATCCATGGAAGAATGACATTAATTCTGAGCCCGCAACTGCCTGCAGTATTTGCTCCATGGGAGGTAAAGGAAAGTTATCCTTTTGGCAGGCCTTGTTAAGGTTTCGAAAGTCAATGCAGATTCTGATATCTTCGTTTTTCTTTCTAACAGGTACCATTTTGGAGACCCATTTATAATGTCTAACGGGAAAGATTATTTTGGCTTTTAATAACTTGTTGAGTTCAGTTTTGATCTGATTTTCTAGATTTGGATGGATTTTTCTCAACTTTTGTTGGAAAGGTTTTTCATTATCAATCATTGGGATGGTATGCTGGATGATAGAGGTGTCATATGTTTTGAGTTCATCGTAATTCTAGGCAAAGACACTTTTGTATTGTTTCAAGAGACGGATATATGCTAATTTCTCTTCAGGGGCTAGGCCAAGGCCTAGGTTGATATTCTGGGGTTTGGGATCAGTTCCTAGATTTACTAATTCATAATTCAAAGTTGAACTTTGGAGTTTTGAATTGGTAGATATTTTGAATCGATCTTTCAAATCATAAAGTTCTTCTAACTTGACTACTGATTTAGGTATAGCATTGTTAGTACGATCCTGTTGCAATTGTTGGTCATGTTGGTCTTCTTCAATTATTTGATTGGTGTAGGATCCTTCAGATGTGAGAAAACTCATGATATCAGGATCGTCGTTGAAAATCCTCAAATTGGTAATGTTATCAGGAATAGATGGTCTAAAACTTAACTGAAAATCGGTCAGGGCTAAAATCTTCTGAAGGAATGAGCTTGGAAGCTACGCTGGCTAAGAGGTCTGTGCTAGCATTCTGGAGTCTGGGAATTGATGAAATATTAAATTCTATAAAATATTCAGTCAACTCTTGAACTAAAGATTGATAATGCTTTTAATGACCTGATAAACAGTGTATAGTATTACATACCTGTCTTATTACAATTTCAGAATCTCCGAAAACTTGTAGGTATTTGACGTCTAATCTGATTGCTTTGTATAACCCTTGGACTAGAGCTTCGTATTCTGCGGTATTGTTGGTACACTCAAATTTGAGTCTGCAAGTTAGCATGATTTTATCTCCCTCTGGGCTTACTAACACGCATCCTGCTCCTGCTCTTTCGTTAGACTTAGAACCATCAAAAAATAATTTCCAAAACAAAGATTTATTTACAGGACTATCTATAAAATTAATGCATTTAGAACTCTGTTTGAGAAAAAATTTCTACTTGAGATAAAACAGAATGTTCTAAGTAAGGTGAAGTATGAGAATTAAAATTTCCTAAGAAAGAATCTACTAAATAGTTGCCTATGATGTTAGAATTGTATGCTATTGGTACATTTTCTCCCTCAAGTTCTGTTACTATGTATTTATGATGTCGCTCACGTTCAACTTTTATTTGGTTTGGTTTACCATTATAAGGCAGCCACATGTGCGACCAGTCAGTTGCAAAGTATCCATGAAGTTTTTCTGACCAGTCTCTGCTAAAAATTAAGCCATAAAATTCAGGAATGTCAGCAACTAAAATGTCAATAACTTGACATACTTTTGGGTTGGATGACGGCCTTATGGTAACCTGATTTAACTTGCCAATCACTTCGACTTGTGATCGATCCAATTGGACTATGCGTACAACAGATTTCTGTGGTTGAACGTTTAATTTTGCGCAAATTGATCTTGTTAAAATATTCGATGAATCTCCAAAATCAACTAAGAAATTATGTACATTTTTATTGAAAATTTTATAAGTAAGGAGAAATGGGGGAGTATGCGATATCGATCTTCCTCCAATTAATGCTATATCGTTTGAATCAACTTTATTCATCGTACTAGTTGGAGGTCTTCCCATATCATGGGAAGCTTGAGAGATTACAGCAGCTGGTAAAGGTGCAACTGACACAACATGTAATTCTTTCAAAAGTACTTTCTGTTGGTGTTTTAACTTGCTCAATTAAAAAAGAGTAATATTGGCTCTATTCTTTTTCATATCTTCTATGATGTTATACTCCATTTCATCCAAAATGATTAGCGTTTTAGATGGAGTAGATGTGTATTTTTGGATTGGGCTGGTTTGGGTCACTTTAGGTGATATTTTCTTGGCTCTGACTTTATCCTTAGACATTGAGCTTGCGCTCTCTGGCTTAGGTGTAGGTTGAGGAGGATCAAGCTGATTTCTGTTGCGAGTACTAACCGGGAATGCCTCTTGATATTCTTCATTTGGGAGGATGAAATCCCACAGACCTTGTAACTCTACAACTTCTTCTTCATCGGTATGTTCTTCGCTAGTGTTTTCCTCTTCTTCTTCTTCTGATTCAACATTTGAAATAGCGTTAGGGGGTTTAGAATCAGTTGAAGGATTTCTTTTAAAAGGCCTGTATGGCTTTTTAAAAGAAATTTCTGCCACTTGTTTCTTGATGTCGGCCATTTCGTTAGACATGGCCTTCACAACTTTTTGTAATCCTTCTAAATCGAATGGATCTTTCAGTTGTTTCTTCTTGGAATCTTCTTTGAACGAGACCTTCGTAGATTTTCATTCTTTTATTGCATTTTTATTTTCTAGGGCCATAATACGTTTCACTACTGTTATTGCTTCTTTCATATTTTCAACTAATGTTGTTTTATTAGCCCTATCAACAAAGATTGATAAGTTTGATGGTAAAGCAGTAATGTACCATTCACTTCGCACTTCTTCACTAGGCTGAGAAGCAATAGGTATTTTGTTTAAGATTTTATTGAAACGTATATTGAAATCTTTGATAGGTTCTCTTGACTCGGCCCTAAGGTTAGACAAGTCATTGATCAGTGTCGCTGTAGACCTGTCATCACCAAACTTGGTTAGGAATTGTTCTTGGAAGATGTCCCAACTAGTTATAGATCCAGAAGGTAACGAGAAATACCATGATCCGGCTATCCCTTACAGAGTATAAGGGAAAAGTCGAACAACAACATCCTCATTAACAACTCCATTGAGGTTTATGGATAGCATAAAGTTGTTTATATGTTCTTCCGATAGCATGCCTGCCTCAGGGTTAAACTTAGGCAGCCATTTTTCAGGATGCGTTGGTAACTGACTCAAGGATGCAGGCATTAAGACTGCCCCTGGGTTATTCCATGGAGTTTGGGCCATTGCTGAACTACTAACAGAGGAAAGTGCAGAAGATGATCCCTGTGGTTGAGAGGATGAGGATATTATGACTCCATATGGTTGAGAAGGAGTTGAGGAAGTTGCAATAGGCTGATGGACGATGATCTGAAGTGGAGGAGTGGATGGTTGACTTCGCGGTGAAGAGGTTGAGATGGATGATGACGATGAAAGAGTCTCGCTATCAGATCCTTTAGGAGACTTCCTTGCTCTCTTCCTAGTAGGTAGAGGTAATTCGGTTGGCTGAACACCAAACTTTTCGCTCTTTAACCTTGTGAGAGGATGAGCAGGATTATATTGCGAAGTCACGCTGCCTTGAGATTTATCAGACTTTTGAGGAGATATTGAAAATCGTTGAAGTTTGTGAATCAAAGATTTAACTTTAGGAGGTTCAATAGTAGATTGTTATGAAATATCAGGGTTTGTAGTAGCAGCTATTGCTCCAACGAATTCTAACTCTGGATTTAAGGTTTCTGAATGCAATGATGAAGTCAGAGGAGATGGTGAGGGCGATTTACTCTCATAATGGTATTTAGATTTGGATTTTCTTTCCATTCACAGTTCGGTGCCCCTCCTTCTAGCGCCAAATATGTTGAAGCCCCGAAAATCGGGTCTACAACAAGGGGGATACCCGCCCGGTCCAGACCTTGTTTGGCAGCTCCTTTTCCGTTTGGTATAGTGGGTCCGACTGGGGATAGGGGACCAGTTTCCCAATTTATGTGTGTGTGTGAGAAAGATGGATATTTCTATTTCTAACAGTTTCTAAATGGAATACTTCTACTCTAATTCTAATCTAAGAATAAGGAAATTATATTCTAATCAATAAAAATATGTAAATCTACACTAACCCAGGGTGTGATCTTTCCTTTATGCGATCTAAAATGATTTCAAACAACAACTGGTAATAAAGAACATTCAGCTTCTATGAGAAAAGAATTAAATAAAGATGAAACACTTCGTATAAAAAGTTAGACGAAACAATTGTGAAAAACATATCACATAATAAGCTATTCATACACTAAGCATAAATAAATAGCTATCACCGTACAAAAGTGCCAAATGATAACTCAGGCATTCATACATCAATTTATAAATAACTAAACTTGAAAATCACTTTAACACAAGGCATAAATAGTTAAGAGATAGAAATACTATTTATAACTAGTCCTACTCATGAGCTTCAAGTGATAATGATTTATCTCTTCTTGATCAAAAATCCAGTAAGAGTACAAAAGTGCAACATCAATAGCATATATCAAATGCAAACATCAATAAATCCTATTCCATTCATTCATCAAAACCTCCTCAGAGAGTACAAAAGTGCATGTTCTGGGGATAAGTTTTTGATAAATTTCAGGACCCTTCTCTAAATGCATGAGAAGGGTTTGAATACTACTAACTAAATCTAAAAATAAATTATTGCAAAAATATAGGATGCGGTTTAAATGACCCTCCTTTTTAAAGGAAAATAAAACAAAATTAAAGCTAAAATTAAATTTAAAATTAAAATACTTCTATATTTGGTCCTTGAAATCACATGCATGCAACATCTGTTTGAGAAGAGTTAGCTGGCCGACTTGCGCTTTTAGCTGAGCTGAGAAAATAGAATCGGCAAGAGCTAGTGCCATTTTTTCGGCCGAATTGATGATGCACTGAACAATCATCCACTGGCTATGTGGCTTTACCGAGTAAGCCCAGTAATAATCACAATTTAACCTGGTTAACCCTTGAATTCTTTCTGCCTTTTGTTTTTCCTTCTGCTTCCAATCTATCTCTATCGTTGTTTTCTTGCAATTTTCGGAGCTTTCAGGTGACTGGGCAATTAGTAAGTTGCCTTTTCGAAAAAAATTTCTCAGCGCACTAATCACGCATCGAAAACTGCCTCCGTTTCTTGATCTGGGTTTCCTTGATGCGTTTTTCGCCTTTTGCGCCTTTTCCTTCCAGCAGATATAAAGTTCAAAATTTGTAAAAATAATAATTCCGTAAGCTCTTGACCCTGAGTTTTAAACTGTCTATTTCTGATATCTGCACTGTCTAGTATCCACTTCACCATGTCCGTGTATGGGAGAATTTTGGGCCTTGCTGCCATTCGGTGTAAGAATGAGCAGGCTAGCTCTATTAGGGATGCTTTATAAGAACCATTTGATCCCACAGTAGAAACAAATTCCATTAATCTTGGATTCTCCTCTTCGAGCAAATTATACATGCCTTCCCATGTAGCAATTCCCGCGTCACTGTTACAGGCCGTGTCTGTATACAGGGGCGCCATTTCCTTTTCTTATGAGCTCGGGGCTTTGCTTTTCTTTCCCCTTTTAACTTGCGTATTGATTTGTATCATCCTCTGTTCTCCATTCCTGTAATTCACAAGTAGAGTGAAAATGAATGACAAGGAAGGGTGATGGGAAAGTTTTAAATGCCGCAGGCGCATCAAGTATACCACCTTACGTGAGATGATTCTTTTGATAAGCACGCACCCATATTCAATTAATAACTGGCAACTAACTCATTTATTAGCATTAAAGTGCATAACCAGGTGTCACCTTAAGGAAAATACTTTTCTTGAATAACGTGCTCGAAAGATCTGCGATTTTGCGATTTGCTTCGCAATATCGCAGATCGCAACATCGTGAAATGATAATATCGCAAAATCGTAACATCACAAAGTTGGCCGATCATGCTATCACATTATCACATTGTCTCTGTATCACGAGATTGCAATATCGCAATATCACAGATCGCAGAAACGTTATATATGATTATCTTTGTTAACCTATTTTCTGCGAAATGCGATTTTCCATCAGTGTCATCACATATCGACAAATTAAAGTGTTTCGCTGTAAATTGTGTTGTATGCGATGCGATATTTCACCATCACACATTGCAATCTCGCAATGTTTAAAGTTCAGCTCGTACGGAGGTATCCCATTATCTTTTTGTGATGCGATATTCCTAAGGAAAGATTTGTGTCTTACCTTATCATAAAACTTAGATTTTTTGGATTTTTCAAGGGGGGCTTCCTAAGTTTATGATGGTAATTTTATTCGAACAAGGAAATTTAAACACTACTTTGATTTTTAAATTTTTTTCTAAGGGTCCCTACTTATTTAGTATTAGGAATAACACTAAATAAGAAGGGGGTTTGTTGCTGGCCACAATAGGAGGATGATGCCGGATCAGACAGCTGGGTTGTAATTCTCCCTTCTATTTTAATAAAGTGCTTTGAGTTTTCCTCTATACAACTGTGTACTTGTGAATCTTGTTATTTGTGAATGCAATTGTATGTTCAATGCATTTCTGATTCTGTATTGTTTATGATATTATAGATCGAGATGCTTTCATGGTGTTTTGTTACTTTGTCTCTATAGGTATTCTCTAAGTGGGACAAGTAGGAGAAGAGTTGCAAGCTCTATCAAGGAGGAGAGAAATCAAGCAAGGAGTCAAGCAGAAGATCCAAGTTGGTCCCTTTGTTTCTCTCTTATCTATCATACATACAGGAAATCTCAAATTGCTTTGATTGTTTGTTTCTAAGATAGATGCCAATCTTAGTGGGACTAGTAGATAGAAAAGACACTAGTTTTCTTTGAAACAAGGAGCATAGGATTGATGTGTTCATAGGGAATTTAAAGGATAATATCCAACATGATGTTTGTCTTTGGGAACCTGATTCATTAGAGAAGGCATTCAGGTTAGCAAGAAAAATGGAAAGCAAAATTATGGCAACTAGGAAGCCTACCACTCACAACTATAAAGATGGGAGTGTTGTTTCCCCTAGCCTTCCACAACATATAAGGTTGACACCACAAAAATTGGAAGAAAAAAGAGCAAAAGGGATTTGTTATAGTTGTGATAGCAAATACACTAAAGGTCATAAGTGTGCTGAGAAGAGATTATTCTACATAGATTGTGAAGAGGAAGAAGAAAATGAAAAAGAAAGGTAAAAAGAAGAGGATATACTCCAGGAACAAAGCCTAAATAAGGAAGAAATGAATCCGACCATATCTTGTAATGCATTGGCTGGAATTACCACATCTCAAACCATCAAGATAGAAGGACATATCAATAAGAAAAATATAATAGTGTTGATTGATTCAGGAAGTACCCAAAATTTTATTCATTGTAGGATAGCAAAAGAATTGAATTGCTTCCTATATCCAGCACCAGAGTGTCAAGTGATGGTTGCAAATGGAGGAATGATAAATTGCTCTAGAAAGTGAAATAATATCAAGCTATCCATGGGAGAACATGTATTGAATAGCCCAATGCTTTCCATTCCAATGGGAGGTGCTGATGTTGTACAAGGAGTCCAATGGCTACAATCCTTGGGAACAATAGCTTTTAACTTTCAAGAACTTTTCATGAAATTTTATGTGGAAGGAAAGGAAGTTGAATTAAGGGGTATTGTAGGGAAACCAGGAAAGATAATCAACTCTAACGATATGAAAAAGCTTCTAAAAAAGGAACAATGAGGTGTAATTGCACAATTATGTTTGCTAGATGTTTCCACATCGAAATCATCTATTTCTCCAAATCTTCAAAAAGTCTTGGACAATCATTCCAAGGTATTTGAGACTCCTAAGGGTCTCCCACCTATTCATGATCAGGATCATGCTATTCATTTGATTCCAGGAAGTGTTCCTCCAAACATTAGGCCGTACAAATATCCCTATGCCCAAAAGAGTGAAATTGAATGTATGGTTGTAGAAATGCTTGAGGCTGGTATAATTCAACCTAGCCAAAGTTTTTTCTTTGCTCCAGTAGTATTGGTGCACAAGAAGGATGGATCATGGCACATGTGTCCAGATTATAGGGAGCTCAACAAAATCACTATTAAAGATAATTTTCCCATTCTTGTCATTGATGAATTATTGGATGAATTGCATGGATCAATTTACTTCATCAAGTTAGATCTTCGTTCAAGATATCATCAAATCAAAATGAAGACTCAAGACATTCCAAAAACAACATTTAGAACTCACGAGGGTCACTATGAATTTTTGGTCATGCCTTTTGGCCTTACTAATGCACCTTCTACATTTCAAGGTTTGATGAATTCCATTTTCAAACCCACCCTTAGGAAATTTGTGTTGGTATTTTTTGATGATATACTAATCTACAACAAGTCTTGGAAGGATCATTTTGAACATGTTGACAGGGTGCTAAAACTATTGGAGGAGAAACAGTTATATGCAAAAAGATCCAAATGTTCCTTTGGAATACAAGAGGTGGAATATCTGGGTCATATTGTATCTCATGAAGGAGTTAAGGTAGACCCTAGAAAAATTAAAGCCATTAAGGAATGGAAAATCCCCACATCCATAAAGCATTTGTGAGGATTTCTCAGGTTGACAGGGTATTATTGCAAGTTTGTTAAGAATTATGGGAAAATAGCAGTATCTATAACAACATTATTGAAGAAAGATGCATTTTCATGGACTCCAGAAGCAGCAAAGGCCTTCGAACATCTTAAAGAGGCAATGTGCCAAGCACTAGACTTAGCTACACTAGACTTCACAAAAACATTTATTGTGGAATGTGATGCTTCAGGAAATGGAATTGGTGTTGTTTTAATGCAAGATGAAATACTCATTTATTTCAAAAGTCATCCAATCAAGGGAAAGTATTTACACAAAGCTATTTATGAGAAGGAAATGTTGGCAATACTACATGCACTTAAGAAATGGCGACCCTACCTAGTGGGAAGACACTTCAAGGTAAAAACGGATCATGATAGCCTTAAATACTTTTTAGAACAAAGATTATCCTCTGAAGAACAACAAAAATGGGTCACAAAGATGTTGGGTTATGACTTTGAAATCATCTACAAAAAAGGGAAGCAAAATGTTGTGGCAGATGCACTCTCAAGAAAGGATGAGGAAGTGGAAGCATTGTTGTGTGCCATTTCTATTATCCAACCAGATTTGATAAACGAAGCAAGGGAGGAATGGAAGAATGACGAGGAAGTGTGGGAACTTATTCGAAAGTTACAACAAGATTCCAGTACATCTGATACATTTAGCTGGAAAAATGATTCGTTATGGTACAAAGATCACTTATACCTCTGTAAGAATTCCTAACTAAAAAAAAATATTCTTCTATAATTGCACGCTTCTCCCTTAGGAGGGCACTCAGGATTTTTAAAAACTTACCACAGGGTTAAGAAGGAATTTTTTTGGGATGGCCTTAAATCGGATATTCAAAAGTTTGTGGTGGAATGTTTGGTTTGCCAACAAAATAAACCTGAAACAATTAAGACACCAGGTCTATTACAACCTTTATTCATTCCAAGCCAACGTTGGGAGGAGGTTTCAATGGGTTTTATCACAGGTTTACCCAAGTCTGAGGGAAAGAGTGTCATCATGGTGGTAGTTGACAAAATTACCAAGTATGCACACTTTTGTGCATTATCACATCCATTTAAAGCAAGTACAGTTTCTATGGCATTTATGGAAACAATTCAAAAGATACATGGAAATCCAAAGATTATTGTAAGTGACAGAGATCCCATTTTTACTGGAAATTTTTGGACTGAATTATTTTCTTGTTTTGGTACTTAGTTAGCTCATAGCTCATCTTATCATCCTCTATCTGATGGGAAAACTGAGATAGTAAACAAATGTTTGGAAGGATATCTTCGTTGCTTTGTATCTGATAAACAGACACAATGGGTCAAATGGTTGCCTCTAGCTAAATGTTGGTATAACACTTCCTTCCATACTACAACAAAAATGACCTCATTTATGGCCCTCAAGTAAGCTAAGAAGGATAATAAATTGTCACCAAAGTATTATGGTCTGTACAAGGTGTTGCAAAAGATTGGTACTATGGCATACAAATTGGAGCTTCCTGTAGCTTCTCAAGTGCACCCAGTTTTCCATGTTTCATGTTTAAAGAAGGTTATATGCAACAAGATCCCAGTTCAAACAATATTGCTAGAACTTGACGAGGAAGGAAAAATTATATTGGAACCCAAAGCAGTCATAGAAATAAGAACTCGAAAACTACGAAATCGATCCATTTCAGAGTATCTCATCAAGTGGAAGAACTTATCCGCTGAAGATTCCACATGGGAGGATGAGAATTTTATACAGAAGTATCTAGAACTACTCAAGCGTTGAGGGAAACACTTTTTTGAAGGAGAGGGGCATGTTAGGTCCCTATAATACTAGTGATGCCCCATTACTATTATAGTTGTATCCCTTATTAATATTGTTGTGCCCCTATTGTCCCCATATTGTTATTACTATGCCCCATAGAATCCCTCTATTGTTATTTTTGTGCCTTTATATTATTATTGTTAGGTCGGCTTGGTTATATTGTGACCCTTAGACTCCTATATATAGAAAGGAGGTTTTGTCATTTGTATCATCAAAGAATTATTCATTTGTGTAATGTAAAGGAGGTTGCCCCCTCGAAGAGGCTGAATTCTAAGGCGTTCAACTATCTTTTCTATCTTTTTGTGAGTTGGTTTCATAACAACGAAATATTCAGAAGACTAAGATTTCATCATTTAGGTCTTGGTCACATGGAGGAGGCATCATCCGAGCGACTATAGTTGTTTGATCACACTCTGAAGCACTGCAAGTAAGTGACTATGGTCAGATCTACCCAGATCTATCTCTGAGCTTCATTCACACCCTTCAAGACGTTATAGGAGCGACTTTGGCTTCCTAGTCACACTCTAAAACACTGTGAGCAAGAGAATATAACTTCCTGGTGCCTCTCTTAAGCCTGGTTTGTGATCGACTAGGGTCTAAAACCAGAAATATGAAACTCTAATTCCTAGTCGCATGGATGGAGAGTTTTTCGTGTGACTGGAAGGCCCTAATCACATGGATGAGCTCTTGTACGAGCAACTACAGTTGGATTCATCTTGTATTCTTCCTGCGAATGTGGTCCAGAACCCTAGATCTAAAATTCGTGCTTTGGACCCTGCAATTTCACCTTTGAGCGAACCTATTCCTCTGCGGATGAGCCTCATACCTATGGAAGCCAAAAACTGTTGACACCTAATCCTCATGATTGGGTGAATATAATATAAATAGATAAATAAATAATATTAACAGTCATTGGGAGATGAACTGAATAGTCTCTCCCTCATGTATTTAATGAAGACCTACCTGAAGGAATACACATGAATCAATTTTTGGTTGAGGAGTTACTGCCTGGCCTGACATGATATTAGAGCCAACTCCTTTTTTTAGCTTTTATGCCCTTTGTAACTCCCTAGTCTGCTCCTCTGCTCTCAATATAAAAGCGCTACTCCATATAAAAGTGATGCTCCTCCATACAATAAGCTGTCCATATAATTCGCTACCTATATAACGTTGGTGTTAGTGCCTGGCATTTTCTCTGCAGCCCACCTGTACGCTTGTCTGCTACACTGCCTTCAACCATTGATTGCACCCTCTGGCTTTCTGGACTGTCCATAAATGTTAGTGACCTGAACGCTGCTCCATGTAGTGACCTACCCCATGCAGTCACCAGAACACTGCTCCACGCAGGTTATCAGGTTCCTCTGCTGAATATTCCTGTCGACCAAAATTTCTTTCTTTTCTTCATTTCCAAAACCTTGGCCCTTATCAGAATGGCTACTAACACTGCCATTTTTGTCCCCATTGGTCTCAACCAGATCAAATTTCTCGGGGAGAGGCTTGACCCAGTCACCTGAAGGTCATAAGCCCTGCAGCTCTGAATAAGAATGAAGCTCTGAATGGGGGAGGTACTTTGTTCATTCAGAAACATCAAAATTTGAGAGTGCGAGTTGTACATGGAAATACCTCGACAGTAGTAGTCATTATTAATGAGATCCGTCTTGATGTCAAGGAGGTGTTCTTGACAGGAGAAAATTCCAAACTTGGCCATGCTATTAATCTTTATCCTTGTAGAAAACAAGTTCGTGTGTTGATGTTAACTTCTTCAACAGAACGCTTTCAAGTGATTCAGAGAGAGGCTCTGGTCGAATGTCAAAAAAATTGTGGTAATGTGCTTCACATACATGATACTTTTTGGCTCCATTATATGTGATGCTTTTAATGGGCATATATTACATTATATAAAATTACCATTGGATTAATATTTGTATATAATGTTGGATGCATTTGTATTAAACATTGGAGCATTTAATGGTTGGATCATGAATGTAATATGTTGAAGGAATTAGTATGTTAACACATTGGAGGCATTTGGAGCAAATCCGTTTAAAGAAAATATTTTGCATAAAGATGGAACATGAGGTATTGGCGTCCATATTGGTACAAGAGGAAGAGATTTGAAATCTTTTGATAATGCCTAGCTGATTTATGTTTTATATTTTCATTAAAGACAAAGGGAGACATGTAGAGAATTCCCTTTTGAGATGTAAAAAAAAAATGTTGGGTGTGGAGCCTGATTATCTTCTATATTCAAAGGTATCGCCACATAGGACCCCAGTTCGAAATGGCGGAGGCAACACCGCCTGTAAAATATTCACTGCAGGGGGGGCGGCTGCGACCTTTGGGAGCCCCCCCGACGGGGGCTTTCGGGGGCAACGCCCCCGAAGCTAAAAACAACTGTAAAATTGCCTTGTAAAAGTATAGTAATTTCTAGTCAATCTGAGCCGTTCATTAGGCAGATGATCTGACGATAGAACTTATGTTTAGTTTAGGGTTTTTTGCTCTAGAAGGAAACCCCTCTCTTTGTATGAGGTTATTGTATTTGAGGTTGTGTGATAGATGTGTATTCAGTGAGCGAGAAACAGAGAGGTGAGACTGTGAGAGAAAACAAAGGATATTACAACGGATTTGCTGTAGGTTGTGTCTCTTCATTTTGCTGGATAATAGAAAGGAAGGACTGGCTGTTCGGGGTGGACCTAGCCCAAACTGGGTGAACGATGTATATCTGTGTCTCTCTTGTTTTGTGTGTTTTGTGTGTTTATATTTCTGCAATATTTTATGTGTTCCATTGCTCCGTAATATATAATTGTCTAACAACTGGTATCAGAGCCGAAGGTCTATTTGGCCGATAAACTCACAGGAAAGAAGGGTTCTTGGTTCGAGTGGGAGAAATGGCAGAAGATGGTAAGTTTAGGGTCGAGAAATTTAACAGCAAAAACTTCTCGCTGTGGAAGATGCAGATGGAAGATTATCTGTATCAGAAAGATCTATACCTACCATTGGGTGGAAAATCAAATATTCTGATGAGTATGACAGACGAAGAATGGAACCTTCTCGATAGAAAGGCACTTGGAACAATACGATTTTGCCTTTCTGCGTCATTTTCCTTCAACATTTCGAATGAAACCACGAAAGAGGGTTTGATTCAGATGCTGTCGAAACTATATGAAAAACCCTCGGCCTCAAACAAGGTATTTCTTATGAAATGGTTATTTAATATGAAGATGTCGGAAGGTGGATCTGTTGCAGACCATTTAAATTATTTTAATACAGTTACAAGTCAGTTAAGTTCTGTAGGGGTAAACTTTGATGATGAAGTTAGAGTTCTGTTATTCTTGTGCTCATTACCAGAAAGTTGGAATGGTTTGGTAATGGCCATTAGTAACTCCATTTCTGGATCTAGTACTTTAAAGTTTGATGATGTTGTCGGTGCTATCCTTAGCGAGGAAATGCGACGGAAAAGCTCCGGTGAGACATCAGGAAATGCTTTGAGGGTAGAGTCTAGAGGAAGAAAAATGGAAAGAGGAAAGAGCTCAGGATATCGCAGTAAATCAAGGAAAGGAAGATTCAAGTCCATATCTGGGATAGTGTGCTGGAAATGTGGAAAGAAAGGAAACCTAAAGAAAGAATGTAGATCTCGGAAGGGAAAAGAAGGAAATGCACAACAAAAAAACAATCATGAAGCAATTGTGACAGGTGAGGTGTTACAAGATGCTTTGATTCTTTCTTTCGAAAATATTATTGATCCCTGGGTGGTAGATTCAGGGGCTTCATTCCATGCCACACCTGATAAGAAATACTTTCATGACTATGTTCAAGGAGATTTTGGACAAGTTCGTCTAGGTGATGATAAACCCTGTAAAATCGTTGGAATGGGTAAGGTTCTTGTAAAACAGCAGAATGGAAACCAATGGCTATTAAAGGAGGTAAGGCATGTTCCAGATCTAAAGAAAAATATGATTTCAACAGGGCAGTTAGGCAGTGAAGGTTGTGTGACGACTTTCACAAATAAAGCTTGGAAGGTCACCAAAGGAGCCCTGGTAATAGCAAAAGGCGAAAAGGTTGGTACATTGTATTTATGCAATGGTATTTCTAACTCTGTTAATGATTTAACTTCCAAAGGAGCAGATGCAACATTATGGCATCATAGGCTCGGACACATGAGCGAAAAGGGGATGAAGATTCTTCACTCAAGGAATTTGTTGCCATGTTTGAAGAATGTTGATTTGGACTTCTGTGACAATTGCATTTATGGAAAACAGAAGAGAGTCAGATTTCTCAGAGTTGGGAAAGAAAAGAAGAATGAAAAATTAGAGCTTGTGCATACAAATGTATGGGGACCTGCTCAGGTATCATCTCTCAGTGGCTCTCGTTATTATGTTACTTTTATTGATGATGCAACTAGAAAACTTTGGATTTATTGTATTAAGAATAAATCTGATGTATTTGATACTTTCAAGAAATGGAAAGCTTTGGTTGAGATTGAGAGAGGAAAGAAATTGAAGTGTCTTAGATCAGACAATGGAGGTGAATATTGCAGCAAAGAGTTTGATAGGTACTGTTCAGAGCATGGAATTCACAGAGAGAAGACAGTTCCAAGAACACCACAAGAAAATGGTGTGTCAGAAAGGATGAACAAAACAATCATGGAGCGTGCAAGGTGCATGAGATTGCATGCAGGATTGCCTTTACAGTTTTGGGCAGATGCTGTAGATATTGCTGCTTATCTAATAAACAGAGGGCCTTCAAGTTCCTTGGATGGTGGTGTTCCAGAGGAAGCATGGACAGGTAAAAAGGTAAACTACTCTATTTTAAAGCCTTTTGGTTGTGAGGCCTTTGTCCATATTGATAAAGAAAATAGAACAAAGCTTGAGGCAAAGTCAAAGAAATGTACCTTTATTGGATATGGTGTTAATGATTTTGGTTATTTCTTAGATGACTACGAAAATCACAAAACCATTAGGAGCAGAGATGTAATATTCAATGAAAAGGTCTTGTATAAGAATCAGTTGCAGGAAAAGAAACAGGAAAAGGAAAACAAGGAATACGCAATTCTTGATGAAATCATTGAAAAAGTAAAGGTGCCTGAAAATAATAATAATCAAACAACAAACACCACAACAACAACAGGCACCCCAAACACCTGAAAGTGGTGTTAGAAGATCTACCAGGATAAGTAGACCCCCTGAACGATACTCTCCTTCATTATATTATTTATTGTTGACTGATTCCGCTGAACCCGAATGTTATGAAGAAGCAATGCAGGTTGAAAGCAGGAAGAAGTGGGAGGTAGCCATGGAAGAAGAGATGGACTCCTTAATGCATAACCAGACTTGGGATTTAGTCAGGTTGCCTGTAGGAAAAACTATATTGAAGAATAAATGGGTTTACAGGTTGAAGGAAGAAGATGGAGGAAAACAGAGGTATAAAGCTAGACTTGTGGTGAAGGGGTTTGCACAGAAGAAATGTATTGATTTTGATGAAATATTTTCTCTTGTTGTTAAAATGACTTCAATCAGAACTATTTTAAGTCTTGTAGCAGCTGAAGATTTGCGTCTTGAGCAGTTAGATGTAAAGACAACCTTTCTCCATGGGGTTTTGGAGGAAGAGATATATATGCAATAGCCACAAGGATATGAGGTGAAAGGGAAGGAGAAACTAGTGTGCAGGTTGAAGAAGAGCTTGTATGGCTTAAAACAGGCTCCAAGGCAGTGGTATCTAAAATTTGACAAGTTTATGTCTGAACAAGGTTATACTAGATGTCAATCTGATAATTGTGTTTATTTGAAAAAGCAAAATGATGGCAGCTATATTATATTGTTATTGTATGTAGATGACATGCTTGTTGCAGGATTTAACATGCAGGAAATAAATGTGCTAAAAAAATTTTGGCAAATTCATTTGCAATGAAGGATTTGGAAGCTGCAAAACAAATCCTTGGTATGATAATAACTAGAGACAGAAAAAATTGTAAATTAACATTGTCTCAAAATGAGTACATACAAAAGGTGTTGAAAATATTTAACATGCACAATGCAAAACCAATTAGTACACCTTTAGCTAGCCATTTCAAACTTAGCAAGGAAATGTGCCCAAAGACCCAAGAAGACATGGATTATATGTCTAAAGTTCCATATGCATCAGTAGTTGGAAGCTTAATGTATGCAATGGTCTGCACAAGGCCTGATATTGCACATGCAGTGGGAGTTGTAAGCAGGTACATGAACAATCCAGGAAAGGAACATTGGATGGCAGTGAAATGGATTATCAGATATTTGAAAGGTATGACAAATCAAGCATTATGCTTTGGTGGTTCAAACATCTCCCTACAAGGATATGTTGATGCAGATATGGCAGGTGACAGAGATAACAGGAGGAGCACTACAAGATATGTATTTACTGTTGGAGGAACAACTGCCAGTTGGGTTTCAAAAATCCAAAGTGTTGTTGCACTTTCAACAATAGAAGCAGAGTATGTTGCTGCTATAGAGGCTAGTAAAGAAATCATTTGGTTACAAAGGTTTATGGGTGAATTGGGTAAGGAGCATGATATGGGCACGTTATACAGTGATAGCCAAAGTGCCATTCATCTTGCAAAGAACTCAACATTTCATTCTAGGACTAAACACATACAGCTCAAGTACCATTTCATATGATCAGTGTTGGAAGATGGAGAGTTGAAGCTGGAAAAGATACACACTAGCCAGAATCCTGCAGATATGCTAACAAAAGTTGTAACCAGGGAGAAACTGAGAATATGCTTAGTTTCAGTTGGTCTTCAAGGATGACGATGAAGATGAGAAACAGCCAGGTCCAAAGAGGAGTCATTGTCCAGCAAATGGAGCAGCGGTGGAGTTGCTACAATCAGTCTCCAAGTGGGAGATTGTTGGGTGTGGAGCCTGATTATCTTCTATATTCAAAGGTATCGTCACATAGGACCCCAGTTCCAAATGGGGGTGGCAATGCCGCCCGTAAAATATTCGCTGCAGGGGGGGTCCGGGGGGGGGGGGTGGGTGGCTGCGACCTTTGGGAGCCCCCCCCTGGCGGGGGGTTTCGGGGGCAACGCCCCCGAAGCTAAAAACAGCTGTAAAATTGCCTTGTAAAAGTATAGTAGTTTCTAGTCAATCTGAGCCGTTCATTAGGCGGATGATCTGACGGTAGAACTTATGTTTAGTTTAGGGTTTTTTGCCCTAGAAGGAAACCCCTCTCTTTGTATGAGGGTATTGTATTTGAGGCTGTGTGATAGATGTGTATTCAGTGAGCGAGAAACGGAGAGGTGAGACTGTGAGAGAAAACAGAGGATATTACAACGGATTTGTTGTAGGTTGTGTCTCTTCATTTTGCTGGATAATAGAAAGGAAGGACTGGCTGTTCGGGGTGGACGTAGCCCAAACTGGGTGAACCATGTATATCCGTGTCTCTCTTGTTTTGTGCGTTTTCTGTGTTTATATTTCTACAATATTTTATGTGTTCCATTGCTCCGTAATATATAATTTTCTCACAAAAATTACCATAATAAGTACAATTTTACTGTATATTCGCAGAAGTATTTTTCTATCAACAGAAGTTTTTTTTACAGAATGCATTCAATCATATCCATGGCAGGAATAGTTCTCATTAGCAAGGATAACTATCCTGAATGGTCTCGGATGATAAAACACACCCTCATTTTCAATGAGTTGTGGAAAGGAGTGTGTGTCGGAGACGGAGACAATGAACCAGTACAGCCTACCTCAGACAAAGGGCTCGTCATTTGGGAAAATAAGAACAACAAAGCTTATGCATTAATCACAACATCTATAAATGAAGAGGTGAGTTGCCATATTTCGTCATATTCAACTGCCTTTGAAGCCTTACAAAAGCTGAAAGAACTCTATGACTCACATTCTACACTTGAAGTTGTTCAATTCATGATTAAACTCTTCACTCTTGAACTACAAAATAATGATCCTCTTGCTCTTGCATCTGAAGTAAATTCTATAATGAATGATATTAAATCCACTAAGGTTGAATTGGATATTCCTCTTATCTCTTTTCTCAAGGCACTTTGTCCTACTTACTCCAATTATCTTGAGTCATTGCAAGCAAATGGTAATCTCAAAGATATCACCTTTGACTCTCTTGTGAAAAATTTTGCTGAAAGAGAGAAAGCTTTTGGAAAGAAGACAGGCCCTGAATCTTCTGAAGAGGCTGTGTGCCTTGCTCATAAAGAAAAACATCCTGCTCAAGATTCTACAAGAGGAATAGGTGGTCGAAGAGGAAGAGGAATATATTTCAGAGGTAGGGGGGGCAAACATTCTCAAGGACAAAAGGTAGATTTGCGTTGCATTCACTGCGAAAGAAATGGATCACATGATGCCTCTACATGCAAGCTACCATGGGACAAAATTGAGCAGAAAAGAAACCAACAAAAAGGTAAAACTGATGATACAGACAAAGGTAAAGCACATGAATCCACTCATTATGTTGTGGCACAATGTAACATTGGAGTAAATGAAGATTTATTTAATGCTTCACTTGCTTCTTGGAAAAATGATTGGTTGCTTGATTCAGGAGACATGACTCATAGAAAATATTTTTTTCAAGATTTCACTAACAATGTTGATGGAGCAGTATACTTTGCAGACCAATCAAAAATCAAGCCATCAGGGCTTGGCACAATCAGGCTTAAACTGCCTGGTCTTCCAGACTTTCTTCTGCATCATGTTCTATATATCCCACAGCTCAAGAGAAACTTGTTGTCCTTGGTCCACATCCGCCAGCAAGGTCACTCCATTCATATGTTTGATGGCAAGCTTGAGGTAATAAAAGCATCTGACCACTCACTTGTCATGAGGGGAATAGAAGAAGAAAGGCTTCTCAAGCTGCAAGGAACCTCTGCTCGTGCACAACATTTCTCATACAATTTTTATCATGAATAAGGTACACTTCGTTCAAGTTTATTATGGCATGCTATATTTGGACATTTGAACTATGACAGTCTCCACTTGTTGAAGAAAAATGGTGTTGCTGGTTTGCCTACAATTCCTAGGAAACTTAAGCAATGTGATGCTTGCATTCTAAGAAAGCATAGCAAACAATGTTTTCATGATTCACATTCAAGAGCACATAGAAAACTTGAACTAATTCATTCAAATTTATGTGGTCCAATGCCTGTTCCTTCTGCAAACGAAAATAAATATATCATGACATTTATTGATGACTACACCAGAATGTGTTGGGTTTATTTATTGAAGAACAAATCTAATGCTTTTCAAACATTCAAGAATTTTCATAAATGGATTGAAAATGATGCACAATCTCATATTGGGTCTATTCACACTGATAATGGAAAATAATACACATCAAATGAATTTGAAAACTATCTTTGCCAACATGGGATCAAACATCAAACAACTGTGCATCATAATCCCCAACAAAATGGTGTCACTGAAAGAATGAATAGTACAATCTTAAATATGGTAAAATCCATGCTCTTCTTCAAAAATGTAAAGATAATGTTTTGGGCTGATGCTATTCTATGTGCTGCATATATAAAGAATAGATGTCCATCTAATGCTATAAGAAACAAGACTCCATATGAAATGTGGTATGGACATGTTCCTTCGGTAAAGCATCTCAGGGTCTTTGGTTCCACCTGTTAAGCCTTGATACTAAAGGTACATAGAAACAAACTTGGTGCTAGAAATCATAAGTGTATCTTTCTGGGGTATTCAAACACCTCCAAAGCATACCACCTCTATGATGAAGTAAATAAGAAGTTTGTTGTATCAGATGTAATTTTTCTTGAATTATACAAAACTGACAATGTTGTTGAGTGGCAACTTGATCACTTGGATAGATTCGCAAAAGAAAAATCATTTCAAGAATTTGATAATCAGATTCCACATCCTGAAGGGGGATTCCTATACTAGATCAACATGTGGAATCTTCTTCTGAAGGACACTCTCCCCCGTATGAAACTCCAACAATGGATGATGCTTTAAGTGATGTGATTGATAGAATTGGGAGACTCAATCTTGATTCAGTCCCAACTCAATCAACGGAGCAGCTTGGACCATCTGGAAAAGGTCCCCCAAAGTGGCTGACAAAGACACTTGAAAGTGTTCATCCTAATGAGGTTGGAAAGACAGGAACTAGAAACTCAAACCGGCAAAATGGAGGTGATGTGGATGACTCTAATTCACCTATTGATATGGATGTTTCTTATGATTGTGAATTGAACTTGTCTATAGATTTTGATCCAACTTCCTTCAAAGAAGCTACTTCTCATGATGAATGGAAAGAAGCAATGCAAAAGGAGTATGATTCCCTCATAAAGAACGACACTTGGAAGTTGGTTGATCCTCCATTAGGAACCAAACCAATTGGCTACAAGTGGGTCTACAAGAACAAGTATAAAGCTGATGGCTCACTTGACAAGCACAAAGCTAGGCTTGTGGCAAAAGGTTTTGCATAGAAGGAAGGAATCGATTATGAGGAGACTTTTTCCCCCACAGCAAAATGGGCTACCATCCGGACACTATTTGCACTAGCAGCTCAGAATGGTTGGAAAGTCCATCAAATGGATGTAAAAACTGATTTCTTAAATGGAGATCTAAAAGAGAATGTTTTTATGTCTCAGCTTGAAGGATTTGCTGTGAAAGGACATGCACATAAAGTATGCAAACTTGTGAAGTCCTTGTATGGCCTCAAACAAGCAGCGTGAGCCTGGTATGAAAAACTAACTGAGCATATTCTGAAACTCAATTTCAAACATTATGATCTTGATAATTCAACTTTATTTGTCAAGGAAGTTGGCAAAAACAGTTGTATATCTTGTGGTATATGTAGATGATATTTTGATGACAAGGAACAATGAAATCTACATTGCATCCATAAAGAAGGAATTGGGGAAAAGTTTTGAAATGACTGATTTGGGCTATGTTCATTACTATCTTGGCATTGAAGTAACCCAACATCCCAAGTCCATATTTCTTTCTCTAAAGAAATACATTGGAGATCTGTTGAATAGGCTTGGCATGAAAAAATGCAATCCTCTTACTACTCCAATGGAACAAAACTTAAAGCTCACATCTATTGAAGGAAAATAATTTGAGGATGCAACAAAGTATAGACAGCTTGTAGGAAGTCTCAACTACCTAACTACTACTAGACCAGACATTTCGTTTGCTGTTGGAATCCTCTCCAGGTTTATGAAAAAACCTTGTAAGGGAAATTGGTCTACTACAAAAAGAGTTCTAAGGTACTTGAAGGGAACTCAAGACTTTGGAATCAAGTGTACACAGGTGGACGACTTGATCTTGATTGGATACTCTGATTCAGACTTCGATGGAGACAAATAAACTGGGGTATCTACTTCAGGATATGCTATGAGTCTTGGATCAGGAGCTGTCTCCTAGAGATCATGCAAACAATCAGTTCTAGTAGATTCCACAACAGAAGAAGAATACGTGGCAGCAGCTGAAGCAACAAAAGAAATTGTGTGGCTCAAGAAAATTCTTGAAGATTTGCAGGTAAAACAAGTATAATCAACTCCACTCATGATTGAAAATACCTCTGCAATAAAATTGGCCAACAACCCAAAGTTCCATGATCAAACAAAGCACATCAATACTAAATATCATTTGATTCGACATCATGTTGAGGCCAAAACAATCCATCTCCATAATTGTTCCACAAATGAGCAAATTGCAGACATCTTCACCAAAGCGCTTGGAAGAGAAAAGCTTGAACGATTCAGAATGATGCTTGGACTCACCAACATCCCTTTAGATTAAGGGGGGGAATGTTGACACCTAATCCTGATTATTGGGTGAATATAATGTAAATAGATAAATAAATAATATGAACAGTCATCGGGAGATGAACTGAACAATCTCTCCCTCATGTATTTAATGAAGACCTACCTGAAGGAATACACATGAATCAACTTTTGGTTGAGGAGTTACTGCCTGGCCTAACAAAAACTAAGATAGATGTGTGTCTCATCATTGTGTCTAAATGAGGTAGAGGTCACTTGTACTTATAACCTTCCAAGGTTGTCCACTTTTCTTTAGGGTTGACCTTATCAAATATGCACATGTGGGATTTTATTTATAATTACACTTTCCCTTATCTGATTTGAGTGATCTTTGGGTTGATTTTGGTCCTCTATAAAAGCAAAATTTAATGCAATCATTATCTCCATCAAGTGAGTTGTCAAAAGTGGAATTTGAGAATTTATTATTTTGGACAGGTCAGATCAAGAGGGAGCTGATAACTTCCTACATCCTCATTAAAGACAAATACTTATAAAACTTATGTTATTTATTTGTGACACTATTCTGGCTTATTTTTTTATATTATTAGACTATTGTTTATTCTTCCTACATGAGAAATTGGATAACCAAATTCTGACTTATTGATGAGGGTGTGATCAAGGAAGATAAATCCATCTTGAGGGCCATCAAGATAAAGAGTAATGAAGGAAGAGTTATCTCCAAGAGGGGGGTGGTGTAGGAGAATGAAGGAGCCACTCTCATATCTAGAGACAATGTCTTCTGAATGAAGCTTGCAACAGATGATGAAAACATGAAGAAGCTAAAATTTGGAGGATTCTTCTAATAGAAATATTGGACTATGTAGAGTCCTAGTTCATCATCATATACACTTTAATTATGTTTATTTACTTTTTCATTATTGCTCTTTCTCTTGTTATGGATTCAATAGGTACATCAAATAGATGTAAGGACTAAGTCCTCAATATTGATATTGAGGAGGATGTATAGCAACCCAATGATTAGAGTGGCGCTTGAAAATGGACAAGAGATCGTACCTCAAAGGAAGGATTGTAGTCTCCCAAGTTGATGACTATGACTAAAGAGGCTTCCTATAAAGAGAGAGTAAATTATCAGAATAGATATAACAGTCAAATGAGATGCTCCGAGATAAGAAGTATCTGAGAGTAATGTGTCCTTCATGAAGGTCTTGTGTCAGATTCTTCCATGATAGAAATCTCAATAGTGATAAGGGATATGCTCTTAGAGGGAGAGAATTCTGATAAGATCCTAGAAACTATTGCCAGATGCACTATTATCATATGTATTTAAAGTTAGCTTCCTCCATGATGCACTTAATGAAGAAACATACTTGGATCTATCTAAGGGCTTTGAGGCTTATGAAAAGGAGACTCATGATGGTAGACTGAAGAAAGCCCCATATGGACTCAAGAAACTCCCTTGTTTTTGGTATGTATGGATTGATGAACATATGATGCAAAATCCTGTTAGAAAATTATATATTACGGAGCAATGGAACACATAAAATATTGCAGAAATATAAACACAAAAAATGCACAAAACAAGAGAGACACAGATATACGTGGTTCACCCAGTTTGGGATATGTCCACCCCGAACAGCCAGTCCTTCCTTTCTATTATCCAGCAAAATGAAGAGACACAACCTACAACAAATCCACTGTAATATCCTCTGCTTTCTCTCACAGTCTCACCTCTCTGTTTCTCGCTCACTGAATACACATCTATCACACAGCCTCAAATACAATACCCTCATACAAAGAGAGGGGTTGCCTTCTAGGGCAAAAAACCCTAAACTAAACATAAGTTCTACCGTCAGATCATCTGCCTAATGGACGGCTCAGATTGACTAGAAATTACTATACTTTTACAAGGCAATTTTACAGCTGTTTTTAGCTTCAGGAGCGCTGCCCCCGAAACCCCCCACCAGGGGGGGCTCCCAAAGGTCGCACCTGCCCCCCCCCCTGGACCCCCCCTGGACCCCCCCTGCAGCGAATATTTTACGGGCGGCGTTGCCGCCCCCTTTTCGAACTGGGGTCCTATGTGGCGATACATTTGAATATAGAAGATAATCAGGCTCCACACCCAACAACTCCAACCTCTCTTGAAGGTTCAAGTTAGTCTTTGATATTTGATTTTTTATGCTAATAATTTATTTCTGACAGGATTAAATCATCTCATCATTCAGTACTAGAGGGAGTTAACATCTGTGATCGAGGTGATCCACTTATTGAGATTAGAAGTGTAACAGAGAGATGATGAGGACTTCCGTGTCAAGCGAAGTATGTTGTTAGTTTAGATTTGATGTATCCCTCGGTGATTCAACAACTAGATGAATCCTTTCTTTGCAGCGGGTATGCTGAGCGAGATAGATCCTGGACATGTATATTTGGATGTCACAAAGTTGGTATTTAGATACTTGCATGTATTGAGATAGTGTTTTGATTGAAAATATATGTCTATGCCAGGTGAAACATGAGTGTTGTAAACATGAAGAAAACATTGAGGTGTTTCTTTAGTATGGGTCTTTCTTTGATTTATTGGATGAGAAGGTAGCAAAATTCCATTGCACTTCATCTAGTAGTGGTCGATCATATTTGAAAATTGTATTAATTTTGAGTAATATGGTTTCAAAATCTATCCACAAGATTTTTAGACATTGTGCCACTGAGGAAGCAGTGAGGCTCTAGCACAGAGGGAGCAGTGAGGTTCTGATAGTAACTTGTTGTAGAATTGAAGTAGTGAGGCTTTAGTAGATGAGTAGGTTGAAAACATTCTCACAAAGCCATTGAAGTTCATATTATTGAAAAGAATCTTGGAGTGCAATAGAATGTATCCTTCCCTAAGAGGGAACACTGCTGATCGAGATCCCTGAGCATATGTTATCCTCTATCTCTATGATGAGCTATGTGTTGGGTCTTGTAATTTTTATACTCCTCTTGTTTAATTCCTTAGTGTTTATATCAATAATTTATCCTTTTTTTTATTCATATTCATATTCTTTTGCTTGATATGGTCTAGACATTGGTAAAATATATTTGTTAATATAATTATGCTTTAATAAGATGAACAAGGTTGTTTTATTTATAAATTGATCTAATGATATGTTGGATAATATATTATTTCAAACTGAGACTGTGAAGATGAATATAAGGTCATTTCATCCATGATGATCTATGGTTAATTCAAGTGGAGTTGTTCCCAAAATGAGGAGTTAGTTACAATGACATAACTTTTAGTTTTTATATCAAAGATAGAAGGCTCATCTTAACGTAGGAAGAACATTATGAGAATACTCAATTCTCAGGGCATTCCTTATATTAGATATCTTATGTTGTAACTCTCTTTTTGTATTATAAAAAATGGAGGAAGTCACCCCTGAAAGGATGATGAGAAACTGTGATTTTGAGACAAAGCAGTGAACTAAGTTTTGGTTGTACTTACTCTTTGAAGATCATAATGCAAAGAATTGCCAATTAATTTTATCTTTCATTGATTGTATCTTGATTTGACTTTTTTAAAATTCAGTCTGACTCCTGGTAGTTTGGGCCTACTTCCTGGATGAAGCTATATCTTACATATGTAAAGTAAATTAGTTTAACTTTGTATTGTTCCCTATTTTTGAGTGGTTAATGCTCCTTTATCTAAGTAATGAATAATTATTAGAAAGTTTCATTTATATTTTCAACAATAATTAGATTTAATGTATTATTCCTAAATGTTGTTTCCTGAGTAGGTGGTTGTTGTTCCTTTCATTTCCTATTTCTATTTCTTGAGACATTGTTGTTATTTAATAGATGTTGGTTCATTTCGAGAATAGTTAAATAGTTGAATGTATTTAGTTAAGATTCCATATTTTGTTCCTTGATTTAAGCATGACTTAGAGTAATATGAACAACTAGTTGTGCACATGAATTCTAGTCTTGCAGGAAAGGTTTGATTTCATTTAGATATAGAGTTTGTTTTAGGATTAGTTGTTGTGATTTGTTGCTACATAAGATCAGTTTACTTTTTACACTAGCATTAATGTTAGACTACTTCATATAGCACTGGCATTGATTTCTAGTAGTTCCTTTCATAGATTTTTCCGTCTGCCTTGAAATAAAAAGATGAACACTTAGGTTGATAAGTAAATGTTAGATGAATAGTTATTTATTTTAAACAAATAATATTCCCAATGCGATGCACTTGTTGAACGGGGACATGAAACGAGATTCCTGGGTGAGGGTACTCCTTAAAGAAATGGACTTGGCTAAGTACATACCCCTATTTGCATCCCACCAAGTAACCCTTGTAAAAGGGGTTGTGGACTCAGTTAAGATTTTCAGGGTTGCCTCCCATCTTAGCCACATGGGAGAGGAGACTTAGGTCAATGTGATATTTACCAAGGGTGAACACACCTACCATGAAATTGGTTTTGGTAAATTGATCTACCCTAAGTATTAGATGTAGGTGTTCTACCACTTAATCATTGAGGATCAAGTTGGGTGAGGGTTAGTCATTGGACATAGGGCGTGTGATCCCTACCAAGGTCGTTTATGACCACCATGGACTTGGTTACGGTATATTGATCTCCCCTACTGTCATTGTGGATTATTCTTCTTATTCTATGGATCGAGTAGTCATTTTTCAATTGAGATGAGGTCATGGAGGTTGACCTAGAGACCAGTAGGGTGCATGTGATCTTTACCAAGGTCATTTTTGACTGCCATGGACTTGGTTGTGGTTAATCTATCTCCCCCATCTTTGGTTGTGATTATTATTATTCTATGAGATGATATGAGCTTCTCTTATGTCAAGACATGTACATATAAGATGAGACACATTATAAAACCAGAAATTCCTCCCAAGATGAGAGGGAGTGCTAAAATTTGGGGTAGTTTCGAGATGAATTTCCCAAAGAGAAATCCAATTAGGCTAAGGAAAATCCATCTTGCCCCAAAAGAAAATTTAATTTGGATAAAGAAAAATTATTATTTGGAACTCCTCTCATTATTATTTTATGTGAAAAAATTATTTGGGCAAGTTATCACAAAGTAATTCTCTAAATATATTTAAATATTATCAAGGGAAAATTAAAAGGGACTCTTCATTCATTCGACCTCACCTCATAAGGCACCACTTGAATCCTCCTTTGATTAGTTTACATTAGAGGACTTGAAGCTGATTTAAACAAATCTCAATATCATCTCATTGATGAAGAAATATTTATGGGGTAACCATAGTCTCATAAAGCCCTAGCTACATTAGAGGAGAAGTCAAGTATTAGTCCCTTTCTTGTGTTTGTTTTGGACAAATTCAATGAGTAGCTGGCAGAGTTTGGGAGGTAAATTTTGGGCTTTTTTTATGCATATATCCATGTGATCTTAGCCATAGCTGTACGATTTCTTAGGAAATGTCTGAGCCCTAGCAGGAGGCCCTAACAAGCCTTAGTTGGACTGTTGAGTAAGGTCGCAAGGTATCAAGGTATGCGCAAGAATTTCGAAGTGAGGCTAAGAACTAAAGGAGGCCTAATCTAACCTCTAGTTTGGACATGACTAGGAGAAGGGTTAGTTGAGTTGTGAAAGAGAAATTTTGGGCATTAAACTATGGTAAATTATTTGGTTATGCGAGTTGGAAATCTTACCATCTTTGAGGTAGCACCGAGACACTATGGTACTTTTTTAGAGGGCCATAAGGCCTATTTTGGAGGGCATAATAGTCAAACATATATTAGAAGTGACACTAAGTTTACCTCAAAGGACAACATAGGGTTTTGAGGAGTTCTTGTGGCAAAATTTTAGGGCCACAAGAAGCCTTGACCAGGGTTGATAATATTCAAGGATATGTACATAGATTGAAGTGTTATTAAGGGAAGAAACATGGCATCCTTCAAAGGTGTCTATGTCTTTTGTGTTGAATAATTTTCTAGTTCTTGAGTGATTTTTCATATTAATCACATAATTGATTTCTTAATGGTCGAGGTTTTGAACCACTATTCTAGTTCATCTTTATCTTGAGGATGAACCACAATACTGGTTTGAAACCTAGGCCATTAAGAAATTGATTATGTGATTAATATGGAAAATAACTCAAGAACATGATGGATCACATAAGATTGAAATCTAAAATTTTCTAGTTGTTGAGGTCCAATTTGGGCAGTTTGTATAGCAAATTATGTATAAATGTAATGGGCTAGTAGAGGTTGTTATGAAAATCCCGAAGTACAATCCGTTATGAAAGAAAATAAGGGATATTAGTGGGTAGAACTAATATGGCCGAAGGATTGACTCTTTGAGGATGCAAATAAGCAACCTAGAGGACTAGTTATCAAGCCCTAGTTTATTGATTTGCAAAGAGGTCTTCTTTTGTTCTTATCAAAAGGATGGATGGAAATGATACTTGTTCTTATGAAAAATATGTATGACTTGTCCTTATAACAGGTATGTGTGGAAGACCTTATGACAGAGATGTATAAAAATGAAAATTGTCCTTATGTCAGTTATATTTATGAAAGTAATACTTGATAGAGATACATGCTACTTGTATAGTGACATGGAGATATATCATAAGTCTTGTGGAGGTCTTGTTAATACCTCCTAGATAGGATGGATTACTACCATTTTATGAGGATCATGTATGATCTAGGGTTGGAACTAAAATGCCTAATGTGATTGATGATGAAATAATTATGTATCATTATAATTATACTTTGTATCTCAACTGAACATTTGATGAACATTTTAAGAATTGATTCTAGGTTTTCCCCCTTGTGGGGATCTTCCCTTGTCTTTGACCTAAATCATGATGTCTCTATTATGTATGCTTTTATGATAGTGTTCATTACTATTATGTTGTATTGTTTATGCTAATTTTCTCTCTGTTTAAGATCTCATGATGATATGAGTTGAATGAAATGTGAAAACTATAGAAAATGTTTAAAAATGCAATTATCTACAATAGAGAACTATCTAGCCCTAAAATTAGTAGAAGGGCCACTTAATATAAAACAAGACAATGACATAAAGGAACCCCAAATAGATAGGCCCCAGAGTAGAGAAAGAACTTTCAATAGCTGAGAGGTGACCCCAACAAAACCCAACACCCACATACCACAAGCGCCACTAAAAAACCACCCAAAAACCAAAAATGATTGGAGCACCTGCAAAAGAGAAATTCCACAACATATTGATTAGAGGGAGGCATGTTACGAGGACATTTTACCAGAGAAAGCTGATTACTTTCACCTAGTAGATCAAAGAATAATCTACCCAGATTTTTGTGTGATCATGAAAAATATCAAAGGTTTAAACCTCAATAATTTACCATACAAATAAATACATTCAACACTTGCACATGATAAGATGGATATTAGAATATGAAACATGGTATCCTCATAGATCAGTGAAGTATCTTGAGTCCAATGCAGAGGAAGCACACTTTCACTTGAACATCTCATTCCACCTGCAATAAAATAAGACCCTACACACAACACCACCCAAGAAAACAATGGCATTTTCGTGGAGGGCTTGTAAGCTTAAAACCAACATATGCAAGCATAAAACATGATAAAAACATGGACATAAAAAATGAACACACACACACACACACACACACACACACACACACACACACACACACACACACACACACACACACACACACATTAATAAAAAAAATATATATAAAAAAGTTATCCTCTCCTCAAGCTTGTAGCATGGTCTCCTCTCCCAAGACAACAAAGCTTTCGCGTTATATCTTAGATACTAGATCTAACCCCCTTTCCTCTTGGTGAGATTATATAAGCTCATTCTATCCTTTGGGAGAATGTATCTAGACACCTAAGGGCTTGAAAAGTTAGGAAAATTCTAAAATAATGGTCCCCTAGCCAACTCATACACAGGTGGGTCAAGTTGATCTGCTTGGAAATGGAAAACTCTAGAAACCTTTTTCACAATTATGAAATTTTTCTCAATTATCTCCATTATGAAATAATTATTATCTCATAATTATAATATTTTGGAAAATTAATTATGAGAAATAACTCAATCATGTAATTCCACCCTTTTATTATGGGATAAATCTCACATAAGTAAAATAAAAGGTGAAAGGGGATGCATTTTAGCCAAAAAACTAAGGTAAGTTGATATTGGGTTTCTCTCACTATAATGGAGTGGAAACTAGGGTTATAAAATATTCCCCCTAATGCATGAGGTAGAAAGAGAAACCGATGGCCGAAATGCATTACAATAATACTCAAAGCTCAAAATGGGAGGAAGGAGCCAAGACTACGAAGTTGGATTAGAGAACTCAAGTGCTGAAGTATCAACGCTACTGATAACATCCCCGAGGTAGGCATACCCATGCTCAGAAATAAGAAAATAATGAACATGACCACCATAGAATATACTGAGGATCCATGACATGAAATTCCAGAACATGGCCACGAAGACATACATAGTGGATCCATGTGACTCAACAAAAAGAGCATGGCCACCAAAAAATACAATGTGGATCTATGTCACAGTATACATCAGTAGGACTATGGAAACATAAAAAATAGGAGGTGCACTAAAATATCCCTGAAAGTACATAAATGATACATAACTCCAACACAACATAGGAGGGATACTATATAAGAGTGAGATATCCATAACCCAGGGTATTCGAGATAACCTCGATTGTATGAATCTACATCAAGTGAATAAATGAGTTGAAGTTGAACATCATAGAAAATGTCTGATTACCAACCAATGAGGTAAACCAGTAACAAGAACTAGGGAGTCCACCAATGAAGAAAATTGACCCCAAGGTACCTAGTATAGTCCATTTAGGCCTACAAACTCCAAGGTACTACTGGTTCCTAGATCAAACTCCTAGATAATGAGCTGAAGTCAACAAGAGAAGATTTGTCGAAGAAGGGCCTTGATGTATCCCCCATCAATCGACATGGAACAGATCAAGATGATGTAATGGATGAAGTGATGAAGTACAACTAACACAGGGATGGGTGACTCACAAAGGTCAACATGCTACTGCAGATGGACGACATAGGCTGAGACTTCCCTTGAACACATAGTGGGAGGAAACAAAGGGGATTTGGAATCATGACTAATGAATACCATTTGGTATCATGTAATGATGTAGAAGACATCAAGGCATGATCCATATGACTAGAAGAGTAACCAGTCAGAGGAGTAGACAAACTCATATGGATGGTATGACTCCTTGGCAAGCTAAAACTAAACTGTGAGACAATGAAGCAGATAGATGTCATGTTCAAGGCCGATGCAAAGGATCTCCCCTTTTATGACTAATGGAAATATTTGTTCACTTCCCTTTTCTATTTTTATAAGTTCCTTTTTCGTAAATTTGTCCCCCAAGCCCAAAAATTTGATAAAAATATACAAGGGAGAACCTCTTAGCCATACTAGACTAGGGTATTCCTTTTTCATAACTAGTCTATCCCATTCTGGAAAAGGGCTAAACTTATATTGGGTAGATGAACCTTCAAGTACTTTAATGAGTGCAAAGGAGACAAGTTCACTCAACAATATTTTCCAAATTAAGGAATCTGAAAAGTGCTTAAAGGAAACTCCTCCTAGAGGAGTGAGTGGTATAAAGGATAACAACTAGTTCTGGTAATGATGGAATTTCTCATGACATAATGAGGACAAGAGGCTAGCTAATAAGACCATTTATTATAATGGTTCCTTGAAGAAATATAGAACACCAATTGAAAGTGGATGTTAGGCCAAGCAAATGATGACGATGGAATTAAGAAACCAAGGCTCATAATGCAAAAGTAGGTTGATAAAAATTGGAAATCACAAGGGAGAAAGTGTGGAATCATCCTAGGGTATGGCCAAAAATATGATGAAGAAGACGACATGAGGCTCAAATTCTAGGTCATGGTGGGTCAGAAGGAGGGATTCTGAAAAGGAGTAAAAATGACTACATGGACACTGATACGACAAAAGGGTGCTAACTAGGGTATCCATGATCAGTTAAGTTCTACCACCAGTCTACGATGTATATAAAGGAAAGTGGCTAAATTCAAAAATTTATGGGGTCAGACCTAAGGCATGAATACAGAATTGACGGTAAAAAATTCAGTGATGATGGTGATACACAACCTACCCCTATATGCTAGGTTCAGGAGAAACACACCTAAGGTCGAAAAAATGTCGCAATAAAAATGCCACCTTGTCCTGTAAAAGCCATATAGAAATACTAGACTTGTGTTTAAATCACATAATGAAAGAAATAAGCATGGATGAGGTAAAAAATGACCATATATCTTTTGATTTTGGATTTTTTAGATTTGTTTTTGGATTTTTGGCATAAATAAGGCAAGACAAATACTCACATCACACCAAACTAAAGAAGAGATCAAACATCAAACTCCTATGCACAATATGTATAAGTAAAGCATAGTATAGTAGGTCATGCTAAAGGGTTCACATAGCCAGGTACATGCGAAGGGTTTCTATAGGTCAACTTATGGAGGGTGAGGCGACCATATGACTTGCTAATGTGGGGCCATGCCAATGGAAATAAAACTACCCAATCCAGAAAGCTTGACCATGCTAGGGATTTTCTAACATAGTCACACTCTTGAAATGAACCTAGGGACATAAGGGAGGATCAAGATATAAAGGGGTTACAAGGCACTCATCAACAGGTGGTGATGAGTTGGACAATTCATTGGCAATTTTGGGAGTAGAATCCGAAGACTTGACTTGGTCCAGGGGTGGCACTTCCAAGGAGGGTTGAGGAGGTGCCCCTTGAATCATTACAAGATTTATGTTTCCAAGCTCTTCTTGTTCAGAATCAGGGAGAACAGAGGAAAAAAGAGGCATAAACTCCCTAGGATTATCAATGGGAAGATCCATGAACTCTAAGTTGACAAGTTGAGGAGGCTTCTCATCGAGGGAGTCATGAAGAATAGGTAGAGTGACGACCCATGTGGGAAAATCATTCTGGTCATAGTCCATATTGGGATGGAGTTTATGATCAGTGTCAGGAGGTACTAACGATACTTCTTGAGGTAAAGTATCTTCCATAATAGGTGGTGGAGGGTGCTCACAATATTGATCAACTTCCATAGAATCAGATGACATCACCCATGGATCAGGAGGTCTGTGGGGTCCACAAGTGCTGCAAGTGATCATATGAATAAGATATTTAGACAAGGATGAAGGAATGTCACGCGATGGTAATTGAGGAAAAAAACCCATAAGGGATGAACTTTTTAACAACCCCGCGCCAACACTTTGAAATTGACCAGGGTTATCTCCCACATGTGGTAGTAAATTCCTCGTAGTGGAAATTTGGGCCGATGGCATGCAATAGTCAAGATGGTCAATGGTAACAATATTTCCTTCATGAGGAAAGAAAAGTACACAGAATACAAATGAAAAAATAATGGTCATGGCATAGAACCAAATATGACCAATGAGAAGCTTGTAATCCAAAGTGGCATTGACAACTTCAACATCAACATAAGAAATTCCCCCCCTAACTCGAGGGAAGAATTGGGAAGAACCCCCTTAGGATTAAAATTTGTTTCCATCAAAGGCTTTGAGATTAATATTGGATGTGGCGAGAGTTGGAGAGCCAAGAGCTTTTCAGTATGATGTTGACATGACACAAGTGTAAGAGCCTTCATCCACCAAATTGCAATGAATATTCTTATGAAAAATATGCATGGTAATCTAAAAGGCTATCTGGTGGGAGAGTTAGAAGGAAGCCTTTTCAACATTGAACATAATTAGGTTCGATTCAGAAGGATCTACTCCACCAATTGTAGGCAACAAGGCCTTGCACTATTGTGGACAACTTTGTAAAACCTCCACGATAGACATGACACAAGGAGCCTGGGAAGGATATTCAACAATATTATAATGCTGAGCGACCTGAGAAGAGGGGCTATATGTTTTCTTATGAACGACACCCTTATGAGGGCGGTAAAAAAGTTCCACAGACTTATCTAATTTGAGAGGTCCAGTGGAAGTAGGTGGAGTGGGTGAGTCCTTAGGATAATAACTTGACTCAGGAACATCATACGATTTGGCTTGTGTGGTCACATTCATTTTGTATTTGCACATAAAAATGGATGAACTATTGGTGGGGTTGAAAAATGGTCCCTTGTTTCCCCTTTGCAGAGGTAGAGGGGGTTATGCAACCATTTGTTGCTAAGGTTGTGTAGGGAATGGATGGTTGGGTAGTAGATTGCGGTGGTGCAAGGAGCCTATGAACTTCATCCATCTGAAGGCATTTTTGAGTAATATTCTCACCTTGAATTTTTTTATAAGGGAATTTAATCTTTTGTCATCTCTCATTGGTGACCCCTCCCTGATTCTGAAGATTTTTACCATCAGATTATTGGTTGTTCTTAGGTACTGTGGACTTCACTGCAATAACGTCATTAGACTTCTAAGAAGAAGGTGATTTAAAATATCCATACACACTTTCTAGGGTTTGTGATGTAACAATAAATTGCCCAAGTTGAGCATCATGTTGGCTCGCGAAGTCAGAAACTGACCCAATCACACCATCAGTGTGTGGACTAGGAGTAGTTTTGGGTGGGTCAATGGAAGGCCTAAGAGAATTGGGTAATACTTCATAAATCATAATTGAATGTGAATATATCAAATATAATTTTTAGGCAACTAAGGTAGCTTGTTCCTCTGTGATAAATATAAACATAGACACATCTGTGGCGATCTAAGGTCGTAAGGATTGAATGAACCATTTGTGTAACATGTCATCAGGAATCTTGGTCCTAACCAACCTCTTGCAACAACGCCATTCATGAATATGATCAGATATAAGGGTGGAATCATCTTATTTAAAGTTTGAGAAGAGGTTAGAGTTGATATCATACCTTGTGGGCAGTTGGAAGTGTGTCAAGGATGTCTGAGATAAAATTGGAAAATCACTGTAGGATGTGGCATCCCTAGTTAAAGTACATTGGAAAGAGACAAGCTTAATAGGATAATCCACAAGAGAGTTGGATGAACACCATAAATGATACGTGGTGATATGAGGGAATTCTCTCCAGGATTTCCTTCAAATTTGGGGATATTAGAAGGAAATTTTGCAGGCATAGGTGGCCACCAAAGGTTGTTGGTCAATGATGAGCCCCAAAAATGGATAACTATATGGGCTCATTCAGCCTCCTAATTTGACTTAATCCACCATTCTCACTAGTTTATTGCATGTTTTTGATTATATTTATGCTAATAGAGTGAGTTGGGTTAGTCATTATGCCAACAAGTCTAATGTGTGCTTTATGCAGTCTTTTTGGTCAATTTGGAGACAAAATCAAAGGTTTAAATGAGCACTTGGCAGCCAAATTCGTGGAGAGGATTTTTTGGAAGGTGCCCCCTTCATTTATGGGCCCTTACCTCCAATTCTCCACCATCATCTCGGAGTTCAAGGGCCACCAAATCGATTATCACAAGGGTAGCTGAACAAGGGTTAGTAAAGGTGTTGTTAACTACAAGTTTTGGCAACCGAGTTCCTAAAGTTTAGGAGGGCTGTTGGGGTCCTGAATTTGTATAAATAAGAGGCTTAGGGCCTCATTTCAGTTAGTCATTTTGTAGGTAGAAGTTAGCTAGTTTGTAGTTCGGTTTTAGTCATTTTTTAGGCAGTATATTAGCTCTGCATTTCAGCACACTTTCAAGCTCTCCCTTGTGGACAGTTTTTGATGTAACTATTATTTCTTGCTCAATAAAGATGAATCTAGCTTTGCACCAACTCTAATCTCTCTTAGGAGGCTGTATCTCTTGGGGTTGGGCCCAACTCAAGTGCCCAGTACCTCCTTTGTTTACCTTTATGTGTTTTTGCTGCATTCTTAGAATAAAATCTGCTATTTAGATTTAAATCTTGCTTTGTTATTTAGATTGCTTTTGATGATTAGAAAGGCTTTTTATGTTTAGACTGAGTTGATAAGTTATTAACAGGGAAGATATTCAAAAAAAGGCCATCAAGGACCTCTGATCTCACCTCTCCCTCAGTGGGATCATGAGCTGGGACAAAGGTGACCTTGCTGCCAACAAAAACATTGTCGTTGCTTCGCCATGCAATCATTAGCGTTAGATTTTTATTTGCAGTAGTTGGTTACATGTTCAGATTCTTGATTTCTTCGTTGCATAGTTAGTATACATGGTTTCATCACAAATAAACTTCTATTCATGTTCTTTACTATTAGCTAGATCAGATTAGGTTAATGTAACTAGGTCTCTGATTTTCCAAGTCTTTGTTGGTTTAGTTGGAGAAAAAACTTGTAGAGCACCTGTACCACTTCTCTATCTACCCGTATTCCATCAATCCCAGCTGCTCCATCCCCTACCTCTGACCCTTGCCTCATATTTGCTACACCTTGACCTAGTTTCCATATTTTTGTGCAACATTGCTCCACTTCTCCTTGAACAAATCCAACCATCTTCATCTCTCCTCAGCTCCATCCACCAAGTCTTGGACTCCCTCACACCCTTATCCTACCTCAATACTCACTTCTCCACCTTTCTCCCTCCATCCACCCTCCAAAATCCCATTTCTGAACATCCTGTAGAACCCCTGCAGACTTCCTGTAGAAGCTCACAAACGCGGTTTCTTGATAGCCAAACTTTGTCAAACTCTCTAGAAGGGTGCTAGGGACCCCTTAGGCCCTCTTTGAACCTTCCCAACCGTCTGAAAGCATTTCCTCTCGCCAATCCACCTCTGCACAGTCAAAACAGTCAAAGCACATGCATGATAATTCTGACAACTTATTCAAAAATACAAAAATATGTTCTCTTTTTAGATGTAACTGTAGAAGTAGCTTAGACACACGCATTTTACCTTACTAGAAGTCAATGGCATCTCTTTCAGTATCTTGCATCCTCTTTCTTGCATCAGTAGGGATAGCTGGTAAAATTAGGGTTTGCGTTTCCTTTTAGCTTTCCCGTTTCTTTCTACAAGTAGATTAGCCTTCTTTGAGTTAGCTTTCATCCATAAGTTAAAAAGCTTCTTCTAAGAGCTCATAGAAGTTGTCTTAAGCTCCTAGCGGACTTGTGCCAGCTGACCAAGTGACAGTCGCGGCAAGAGCTAGTACTTGTGCATACAGCACCGTCGCTTCTAAGTTTGTTACAAACTACCAGGTTGATAAAAGTAAAGAAGGGAGTCCCAGGAGTTGCAGCATTATTGCTGCAATACTGGGGCCCACCATTCTTTTTGGCACCGTTGCCGGGGAAGAGTCAGAGTATTGGTGATTGTTGCTTTTCTTCTATTTTCCACTACAACCTTATGCTAAGTAGTTTATTTCATTTCCATTATGCAATTTCGTTTATGCAAAATTAGATTAGCATTTCCTGCTTTCATAGATTAACATTTCAATTCCGCAATTTCAATTCTGCAAGTGTAGATTAGCATTTCAATTCCGCAATTTCAATTCTGCAAGCATAGACTAGCATTTCATTCCTGCAATTTCATTTGAGAAAAATAGATTAGTCCTTTCCTGCTTTCATTTCAGTTCCGCATTTTCATTTCAGCAAGATAGTTAGTTGCAGTTCAATCTATTTTAGGTTTGTATGTACAAGAAGAAAAAAAGCAAAAATCAACCAAAAATATTTCCTTTCATGCCTTGTAGGAGTAGAGATAATTCAGAAAAATGATTGCACAACACCCCCACTGCTTCACATAGCCAACCTTCTCTCTTCTTCGATGGCTGTGATTAAAGAACCCTTAGGTGGACCGCAAGAAATATTTGAAGAACCTTAAGGGAAGAAGAAGAAGAAAACATTCCTCTAGAGCAAATGGCTACAAGTAGAAATGTTGGGAGAAGTACCTTGTCCAAAAACGAATTTGAAAATCAGATGGAAGATTTCAAGAGTGATATGAGGCAGTTTCTTGCCATGCAATTGGATACCCTGTGGATCCAAAGGAAGCAAGAGGAATCCAAGAGGGCTTTGGCCATCTTTTGTCCCAGGTGCACTAGAAAGCATCTTAGGAATGAATGTCCAATGCACTCCCTAGAAGTGTGTTTTGTCTGTGAAGAATACCATCCTACGAATCAGTGCCCTTCCTTGCCTGGACTTAAAGCTGCATATCAGAGAGCCAAAGGAGCCACTGAATCACTTTATTATATGAATCAAAGGAGGCCACATGGACCCATACCTTACCATCAGGGAATGCAAGGGACATCCCAGGACTATTATGACCCCTATCAAGCCACTTTCATGCCTTCTTGGGGTCCCCCTGCTCATCCTTCCTGGTCCACACCTCCTCCTTGGTCCTTCGCATATCCATATTATGACCAACCAGCTGCTCATCCATTTCACCCCTATGCTCTGCCACAACTTCGGTGGAATGTACCTCATCAGGGGTGGAAGCCCCAATACAACTCTCCTCCCGCTCCTTTGCCTCCACCACCTGTCCAACTGCAACCCCATCCACATCCATCTCAAATATACACCCCCACTCAACCACCCATACCACAATTTCCAAACCCGCACATTGGAATAGCTCAACCCAACTGCAAAGCTAAGGCAAAACATGTCCAAATGAATCCTCTTGAGCTCAATGATCTTCACCATAGTTTAGGAAGAGTATTGCAAAAAAGCGATTATCTTGAAGGCATTGAAGGACCACATCTAGCAAAAGATGATTCAAAAGAGGAGATTAAAGAACCATGGGTTGCACTAGATGAAGAGAAGACATCAGAATTAGAGATCGAGAGAGCTCCCTCATTGTTACCATGAAATCCTCCATGTATTCAAGAGAAAACTCAGCAAAAAGAGGAAGATGTGAAGGTCATGATAGAAGAAGATATGGAGAATGATCCAGATCATCAAAAGGACCAAGGATACTCTCTTCCTCAGCTATGTTTGATCCCTTCAAAGTCAAATCATTTGGTCTCTGAAATCCAGATACCTGTCAAAGCATGGATTTCAAGCCTCCACATCATCTTGTCTCTAATCTTGATGTGCACATGGCTCCATTGGAAGTATTCTTATACTTGAAAATGATTTTTTTTCTTCAAGTAGGGTAGGGTAGGAAAAAAAAGAGAAAAAAGAAAAAAGAAAAAAATGAAAATAAGAGGAAAATAAAAATCTAAGGTGAAAACCTCCTCGGAGGTGCCTTAGATTGGCTCATTGATTGAAAACCTCCCTGAGGCGGTCAACGGGTTGGAAAGAAGAGAAAATAAAAAGAGAATAAGATCCCTAGGCGAAAACCTCCCTTGGAGGCGCCCAGGGCAGGCAATTAGGGTGAAAACCTCTATGAGGTGCCCTAGTTGCTTTCAAAAAAAAAAAGAGAAAAAGAAAAAGAAAAATAAACCTAATTTCCATTGAATAATTGCAGGTTGCAGCAAGGACATTGCAGGTCAGGAGGATCGCTCAAAACAAAGACAGAGGAAGTTCTGTGCCTTCTACAGGAAGTTCTGTGTTTTCTACAGGAAGCCTACAAACAAGCCAAAATCGATCTCCGAAGAGGACCAGAAGGCTAGGAATATGTCCATGAGTCCTGCAAGCATCCATGTTTCCATCCCTCACCCTTATCCATCATTATTTCCATCTCATTGTGCTTCTTTCCTAAAAACTGCGTGTTCTACAGGAAGTTCCTGTAGAAATTACAAGATTTCTACAGGAAGCTAGAAATGGATTTCAAAAGGGTAGTTTAGTGAACATGCTAGCTTCCTCAAGGGTTCAAAAGTCCTCCTACAATCTTCAAACTCCTCGTCCATCATTTCCATGCCTGCATCATAGCCCAAGCTCATTTTTTCTTTTTATGCAAAAACTTGCAGAATGCTTTGAAGCAAAAATACATAGAACAAAATTTGTTTTTCCCTAGCTTGAGAACCGTGCATCCATTTGCAAAACCGTTTTATGGGGAGTTGTATAGGGATGATGGCAATACGCTCGAGAAATTTCAACCAATTCTGATGCATGGTTTCCAAGAAATCAGCCTCCATCACCTTCAACCATTTTTCCATTTTCTCCCTATCCGTGCATCTGTTTCAAAACATGTTTCATGGGGAGATGCATATAGGTGATAGTAACCTACCCAAGCAGTTTCAGCTGATTCCGATGCACGGTTTCCGAGAAATTGATCTCTGTAATATTCAGAAATTTTCCATCTTTCTCGAAATATGTGCATCCATTGATCGCAATTTTGCTATGGGAGGTGCATAATGATGATAGGAACATGCTCATAAAGTTTCAGATCGATCCGGTCTATCGTTCGGGAGCAATGGAAAAAACAAGTTTCTGTCCTGTGAAAATTCAGCGTCAACAGCATGAGGGTGCAAATCTGAACGTGAAGCCAGCTCCTGCAGCATGGATCTGGCCAGAGGATACCTGCACAAGAAAAAAATAGCCATGAATCAGCCACCAAGCCATCATGCAACCATAGAAACAAATGCATGCAGCAGCAAAAAGGACCCAACAGCACGTCGACTTACAGGTATGCGTCTAAACCAGTTCCTCTATTTGCATCAATATGATTCGAAAGTGCTTAAATGAATGGAATGGTGGGATTAAGCCAGGAATCTAGAAAAGTTAACCCGACAGTGCCTTCTCTAGTGCTCAGCCGGAAATCATGCAGTATACGTGGACAGTCGACTCACGTGAAAATTAAAAAAACAGGGAGTGTTGGCCATTTGAACTCCAGTGCAACTAATCAAGAAGAGAACATGCAGTTCATGATAGCACTGCAGTCTGCATGTGGCCACGTACCCCTGGCCACTTCACTCCCTCATCACAAATCACGCCGTAATTAAAAAATGCTCGGCTGACTCTCACCACCCGCTGATTCATTTGCACCTGCAACGTTCTTAGCCGAAGTACGCGTCCTCTGCTCCCACAATCTGTTAACCTGTTATCCTCCACCAAGCTTTTCGGCCTATTTCAAAGTTCTCCCACGTACCAAGCTCGTTCAAAGGCGCAGGGACATCCTATAGAAGCCAACAAGAAATTCTATAGGAAGTACGACATAGCCTTCCAAAACAGAGAAGCCTGGTTTTTCTTCAACAAATTTGGAGTCCCGAGAAAGGTAGGATTGAAAACACTCTTCCATGCATGATATACTCCAAAAAGGTGATGAATTGAGCTGTTTTGAATTGGAGGGTTAGAGACAAGTCTGCCGTGAGTCAAAAACAACAGTTTTCCTATGTTGCATGGAATTTCTCGGTCAGTTCTGCATCAATATTCTCGGTCAGTTGCTGCATTCTTAGAATAAAATCTGCTATTTAGATTTAAGTCTTGCTTTGTTATTTAGATTGCTTTTGATGATTAGAAAGGATTTTTATGTTCAGACTGAGTTGATAAGTTATTAACAAGGAAGATATTCAGAAAAAGGCCATTAAGGACCTCTGATCTCACCTCTCCCTCAGTGGGATCATGAGCTGCGACAAAGGTGACCTTGCTGCCAAAAAAAATACTGTCTTTTCTTCACCATGCAATCATTAGTGTTTGATTTTTATTTGTAGGAGTTGGTTACATGTTCAAATTCTTGATTTCTTCATTGCATAGTTAGTATGCATGGTTTCATCATAAATAAACTTCTGTTCATTCTCTTTACTGTTAGATAGATCAAATTAGGTTAACGTAACTAGGTCTCTGATTTTCCAAGTCTTTGTTGGTTCAGTTGGAGAAAAAACTTGCAGAGAACTCGTACCACTTCTCTATCTACCCGTACTCCATCAATCCCAAATGCTCCATCCCATACCTCTGACCCTTGCCTCATATTTGCTACACCTTGACCTAGTTTCCATATTTTTGTGCAACATTGCTCCACTTCTTCTTGAACAAATCCAGCCATCTTCATTTCTCCTTAGCTCCATCCACCAAGTCCTGGACTCCCTCACACCCTTGTCCTACCTCCATACTCACTTCTCCACCTTTCTCCCTCCATCCACCCTCCAAAATCCCATTTCTGAACATCTTGTAGAAAATATAGAACATCCTGTAGAACCTCTGCGGACTTCCTGTAGAAGCTCACAAACGCGGTTTCTTGATAGACAAACTTTTTCAAACTCTCTGGAAGGGTGCTAGGGACCACTTAGGCCCTCTTTGAACCTTCCCAACTGTCTACAAGCATTTCCTCTCACCAATCCACCTCTGCATAGTCAAAACAGTCAAAGCACATGCATCATAATTCTAACAACTTATTCAAAAATACAAAAAAATGTTCTCTTTTCAGATGTTACTGGAGAAGTAGCTTAGAAACATGCATTTTACCTTACTAGAAGTCAATGGCATCTCTTTCAGTAGCCTGCATCCTCTTTCTTGCATCAGTAGGGATAGCTGGTAAAATTAGGGTTTGCTAGGGTTTGTGTTTCCTTTCAGCTTTCTAGTTTCTTTCTACAAGTAGATTAGCCTTCTTTGAGTTAGCTTCCGTCCATCAGTTAAAAAGCTTATTCTAAGAGCTCATAGAAGTTGGCTTAAGCTCCTAGCAGAATTGTGCCAGCTGACCAAGTGACAGTCGTGGTAAGAGCTATTACTTGTGCATACAGCGCCGTCGCTTCCAAGTTTGTTACGAACTACCGGGTTGATAAAAGTAAAGAAGGGAGTCCCAGGAGTTGCAACATTATTGCTGCAATACTGGGGCCCAACAGTCAACATAGAAAAACATGATAAATAAAGAGAATATAAAAATGGATTATGAATTTGGATAAATGGATCATAGCTAGGAGAAGCTCTTGACCAACCTTGCAGTCCCCCCCTTTAAGGATTTTGATGCACGGTTTGTTGGTTAAGGTATGGGTTCGCCTTGACATATGAAGGTTGTAGGTCAAGATGACTGGTGAAAGGATTCTCCCCCAGGGAATATACCCCAAAGATAAAAGGACCCCCAAGAACATGACTTCTCACGGATTTGTACCCATGAGGATAAGACAGATCGATCTGTGCAGTAGCACTGACGTAAGGAGAATATCCTGTATTAGCAACGACACTATAAACATGGTTAGCTTGAGGTAAACTAGTGATCCAGACTTATATAGTAACACAACAATATAGAGATATAAAAATAAAAATAAATATGCAACTAAAATAAATATTTATTTAATTAATATCAAAGAACTGAAAGATTCTTAGAAACATAATGGAAATAAACTAGATTGGGAGATGGTAGTTTATCTTTGAGGAGAGATGTGGCAGCTACGTGCCTCTGAACTATGTTACAATGAGGTGTAAGGGAATTTTTATTATTGAACAATAAGGGAAAACCATAAGCAACCAAAACCCTAACCCTAGGAGATGGAACACCAAGAGTTTGTGGGCCCCATTGGGGTTAGTTGAGCAACCAACTTCCCAGGGATGTAACTTGGTCATATGATCTTTGTTTGGTGTGTACGATGCCTTGTTCGAAATATATCTTTGAGTACTACTAAATTTTCGACAAGCCACTTCCTATGGCTACGGGATTGCTGCAAACCTTAATAAAACACCGTTTAAGGGGTCAAAACAACTCTGGAAGTTTAGGACCCGAAAAATTGATAAAATTAGTAAATGCTACTATAATCAAGGAAATAGATGAAACAAATGGGGATCTAGGTGGAATAGGATGGTGGCCACTAATATCCACCTAGATTAATCCTCCCCCCTAAGAATAAATGGTCCCCATTTCCTGGAGAGCTTCCATAATGTGAAAAAATTTCTATTGAACTTGGTCCCTGGTGAACCACTTGCATTGCTGAAGGAGTTAGCTTGTTTTTAAAAATCGATATAGTTGGATCCTCTATTGGTGAATACTCTTGATTAGTGTGTCCATGATACTATCCATTGTGGTTTGTTTGATGTAGCTTGGGTTGAGATTTGTTGGTGTCAACTGCTCAACAACGTTGGATGTGGCTAACAATGGGGGGAATTATGGTCGTAATCTGTCCACATTAAATATAGGGTGTAAGCCAAGGAACATTGGAATACTGAGCTCGAAGGAATTGTCCCTTACAACCTTGGTGATGGTGTAAAACCCATACCAAAGTGGGTGAAGCTTACAGTGGGGACCAACGAGGTGATTCTTCTACAAATGTAACAAAACTTTGTTTCCCATCTAGAACTTGTGTGGTACCCGATGTTGATCAGGACGTTGCTTGTACTTGGAATTGGCTCGATCTAGTATGTTATGGACCTACTGGTAGATGTGATGAATGTGTTTAATGAAGATGTTAGCCCTATTAGCTTTAGACTGGACATGAGAAGAATTTTCCTGAGTAGCTGCAAATGGTATGGCCATATCAATGGGGCATAGTGGCTAAAATCCCAACCCCACCTAAAAGGGGCTGTGGTTAGTAGAGCTATGGAGAGCTCTAGTGTAGTTGTGCTAGAAATAGGGGGGATTTCATCCCATTTAAGTGGATGCTTCGAGTTGTACATGCACAAAATGTACATGATCATCCTGTTGATGACCTTTGTTTGGCCATCAATTTGGGGGCAGAAGGCCATGGACTTAGTGGCTTGGTATCCAACATTGACCAGAATCTTGACCAAACTGTACTCAGGAACCTACTATCTCGATTTGAGATAATGGATAGTGGGATTCAAAAGTGTACCCACATTCATTAAAAGAAGATCTTAGCAGTGGATTCTACTATGATATTCTTCTTGAAGGCCGCCATAATGGCCATCTTAGAAAATTTGTCAGTGACCATGAAAAAGTAGGCATTTCCATTCTTATTTGAAGGAAGGCCCAACATGTAATCCATGGAGATGGATTCACAAGACTGAATGGTAGTAGCCAAAGGAGTATATATGCCTTGTTTCTTGATTGTTAGTTTGGCAATGGTGCAAGTAGTGTAGGATCTAATGTACTTCCCAACATCCTATCGAAGTTTCATCCAATAAAAATACTTCTACAACATTTCCATTATTTTCTCTACTCCGAAATTTCCAATGAATCGACTATATTGCGCCTCTAAAATAGTCTTGGAAAGCTTGCTTAAAGGAACACAAATGTGTCTCAGGTGGCATAATAATGTGGCCTAGAGGTGAAAATATGAAACTTTCTTGCCTTCAAGGAGCATCTGGCATGTGTTGTCGAGTTCTAGATTACTCTTGTAAAGATGCAGCCGCCCCAAAGTCTCGTGTGCACAAGACTCCAGCACAATGGTCAATGCCATAACCCATGGTTGGTTGAGACAATATGAAACATTATTGGTGCTTCCCTTATTGTACTTGATGTTCAAATGGAACTGTTGTAGATATGTAGACCATTTCTTATGGTAATTATTCTGTAACTTTCCTTGTTTCTGTATGAACTACAGGGGTTAGTGGTCTCTGTGGATGGCCATTTCCTTCCCTAGAATGTAATGCTTCCATTGTCAGCATGTCTGCACAATGGAATACATCTCTTTGTTATAGGTGGTATACTTTCACATTGTCTGAAAGTGTCTCACTGGGATATGCCATTGTATGTCCCTATTGAGTAAGAACTACCTTGATAGCATAGTTGAAGGCATAAGACTCAATCTAAAATGGTTGCTACAGGTCTGGTAATGTAAGAATTGGTGCAGAGAAAATGAAGTGCTTCAAATTGGAAAATCCCTTCTATTGGGATTCATACTAGAAGAATTTTTCTTTTGCTCTCCCCTTGGTGACTTGACTCAAAGGCCAAGTGATATGTGAGAAACCCAAAATGAACTTGCGATAAAAATTGGTAAGTCTGAGAAAGCTCTGTAGCATTGTTATAGTGGTTGGGGCTGATCGATATTGAATGAATTGTATCTTAGCTAGGTCCACAAGCACCCCCATCTCATCATGATGTACCCCATATATACCTGGGTCATACCAAATGTGTGTTTCTTCAAATTGGCACACAAATTGTGTTGTCACAAGGTTTGGAAGACCTGCTGAATATAATGTAGGTGCTCTTCCCAACTCTTTTTGAATATCAAGATGCCGTCCAAATACATTACCATGAATGAGTTGGTGAAGGGTCACAATATATTTTCCATTAGCCTCATGAATTTTGCAGGGGAATTTGTCAACTCGAAAGGCATGACCAGCCATTCGAAGAGGCTATCCTTGGATTTGAAGGCAGTATTACACATCAGAGGGTTTGATTGGCACTTGGTGACAACCAGACTTCAAATCAATATTCATGAAATATTTCCCCCCCTTGAGTTGGTCCATAAGGTCACCAATCTATGAGATTGGATACCTATTCTGAATAATGATCTTATTCAATGCTTGATATTCAATACAGAGCCTCCACACGTCATCTTTATTTTGTACCAACATGATCGAGCTCCCATAGCGTGATGAACTTGGCCTAATGTTCCCTTTCTACAAAAACTCCTAAATCTGCCTCTTAATTTCGTTGTTCTCGAGAACATAACATTGATCAATTGGTCCATTGGGTAGTGGCATGCCTAGGGTCAGATCGATGGAGTGCTTGAACTGACAGTACAGGGGTACCCATATGGGTGAGGTGAATATGTCCCTGTATTCCTCCACGACCTTTTCCATTTACTGCTTACATGTGGAGGAGCCCTGTATGGAGGTTTTTGATGTGACTATAGTATTCTTCTTTCACTAGAGGAGAATCATAATGAAGACAAATTTCCTGGTTCGAGAGATGATCTTACAACATTGCTTTGTAGAGATCAAAGAGATGGTGATAGGAGGTGCTACCTCTGATATCTTGTACAATTTATTACCCAAAGAAATAATAAAAGTACGAGGCCTAGACACATACACAACATGACTCTTCCATAGGTATGGTTGGCCTAATAATACATCACAAAGTTCAAGAAGAGCAACCTCACATAGTACCTCATTTTTTAAGGGCTTGATGTTGTAGGGAATGCCAAGCTGCTGGCTGATGCAAAGATCTAATCCTTGGTGAAACCACTGATGGCATACGACTGTGGGTGTGGTGTGGTTGATAGGGCCAATAAGTTTTCCTTTTGGCTTCCACTATCGATAATGAACTGCAATGGAGAACCCTTCACCCACATTTGTGAGTGGAAAAGCCACTCCCCCTACTCATGATATTCGGGTTCAATCTTATGGATTTTGGTGGTGGAAATGGTGGCTTTAGGCTCTACATCAATAATATGTTTCCATTTTTCATTCCCCTTGTCAGGTTATGCCTTAGATTTAGAACACACATCTAATTCAAAAGCCTTCATCTTGACCACCAATGATTGCTTAGCTCAACACTCACTTGTGTTGTGAGTGGGGATCTTATGGAAATCACACCATTTCATTGTGTCCTTCTTTTTATTTTTGGTGTTTCTCTTTACTTGTGACTTTAGTAGGTTTTCCTGGGTCACCCTACCTTGGCTTTGTCTTTTTTTTGAGGTTTCGGGGTGCTTTTCCCTTCCTTCGGATTTGCAGATCCAAATTCTCGCTTCTTCTTCTTAAATTTCTTCTCAACCTTGGCAGTCTAGCGGTATGCTACACCAAGCAAGGAGATGTCCAAGAACTCCATTTCATCCAGAATGTATTTGTGCAAGCAACTGCAGAAATTGAGAAGCATATGTTTTTTCTGAATCTTTGATACCCAGCTTTATGCTTAGGTTATGGAAAATATTTGTCAACTCATCCACATATTGATTTCTTTGTTATTGCAATGTCATCCATTGTATGTACTTGTCCTCATACTCCCCACGGGGTAATATTGTTCCTTGATGGCATCTCAGAAATAATTCCAAGTTGGTGCGACTGAAAACAATGAGTGTTCTCTCTCATCCCTATGGTCACAATAGGTTTCCCACTAATCCTTGACATGGGGGCAACTTTGAGGAGTGAAAAAGTAATATTTTCCCGATTGGAAAAGTCATGAACTGAAAAACATCATTCCAAAAAATTTAACCATATATCTACGATGTATGCATCTATCTCACCTTCAAATATGGGAATGTCAAAGTTGACTTGTACCTTAAAGGGAGTGGCACCTCCATATTGGGTTTTGGATGAATATGTGACACCTATGGGTAGCCTCCGAAGGATTTGGGAAACATTATCCATCACCGTGTCCATCTATCGCTTGAGGGATTCCTCAAGCAATATTTTGAAAGGATCTCCTACTCCCTTGTCTTTCTTTTCCTTTGCCATGGGAGGCCATTGGGTTTTGCGAGGTTGGTATTGCAAGGGTTCAACCAGTTTAAGCCCTAACCCCTTATACCTTGACCTCATTAGGGACATGAAAAGAAAAAGAAAGAAATAGAAGACCGCTCTGATACCACTGATTAAAACTTATGCAAGAATGCAACAACATACAAATATAAACATAAACATAGAGATGCAGTAAAAATAAATCTTCATTTCATTAATATTAAAGAAATGAAAGATGCTTACAAAAAAAATGGAAATAAACTAGTCCAGGTGATGGTATCTTATCCCTGAGGAGAGATGTGGCAGCTAAATTCCTCTGAACTATGTTACAATGAGGCTCAAGGGCCTTTTTACTATTGAACAACAAGGGAAAACCATAAACAACCAAAACCCTAACCCCAAGAGATAGAACACCAAGAGTTTATGGGCCCCGTAGTGGTTATTTGTGCAACCAACTTCCTGTCGCCATAACTTCGTCATATGATCTATGTTTGGAACATAAAATACCTTATTGGAAAGATATCACCAGGGCCTATGGCTATGGACCTACTATGGACCTCAAAAAAATATCATTTAGGGGGTCAAAGCAACTTTAGAAGCTCACGAACTGAAAAACTTATAAAAATAGTAGATGTTGTTATAATCAAGGAAACATATGAAACCAACTGGTGGTCTAAGTGGAATAGGCAAGTGGCCACCAATATCCACCTGGATAAGTGCTCCCCCTTTAATAAGTGATGGTCCCCATTGCATGTAAACCCTCCATAAGGTGAGGAAATTTCCTTAGAACTTGGTCCCTAATGAACCACTTGCCCTAGTTAAGGATTTGGCCTGCTTTGACAACTCGATATAGCTGGATCCTATGATAGAAAGTGTTCTTTATATGTGTGTCCATGATCCTACCCATTGTGTCCTACTTGATGTATCTTGGGTTGAGCTTTGCTGGTGTCATTTTCTTAGCAACACTGGATGTGTCCAACAATGGGGAAAAGTATGGTCACAATTAGGCCACATTAAATACAGGGTACAAGCCAAGGAACAGTGGAATGCCAAGCTTAAACAAATTGTCCCTTATAGCCTTGGTGATGGTGTACGACCCATAATAGAGTAGTGAAGCTTGCGGTGGGGCCTAACGAGGCACTCCTTCTACAAATTTAACCAAACTTTGTCGCACAGTTGGAACTTATGTGACACTCGACGTTGATCATGAGGTCGCTTGTACTTGGCATTGGCTCTTTCTAGTATGTCATCGACCTACCAGAGGATGTGCTAAATTCACGTAATGAATCTGTCAACCATTTCAAGTTTAGAATGGACATGAGTCGAATCTTCCTGAGTAGCTGCAAATGGTATGACCACATCAATGGGACATAGTGGCTGGAATATCATCCCGATCTAAAAGGGCCTGTGGCCAGTTAAGCTATGGAGAGATCTGTTGTAGTTGTGCTAGACATAGGAGATGATTTCATCCCATCTACATGGATGCTTTGAGTTATACATGTGTAGAATGTGCATGACCATCCTATTGACGACCTCTTTTTGGCCATCAGTTTGGGGGTGTAAGGTCATGAACTTAGTGAGCTTGGTATCCAACATTGACCATAAGATTGACAAAAATGTACTCAGAAACCTATTGTCCTGATTTGAGATAATGGACTGTGGGATTCCAAAGTGAAACCACACTCATTCAAAAATGAGCTTAACAATGGATTCCATTGTGATACTCTTATTGTAAGTTGCTAGAATGACCATCTTAGAGAATCTGTTGATGACCATGAAAACACATTTGTTTCCATGCTTAGTAGAAGGAAGGCCTCACACATAATCCATGGAGATGGATTCCCAAGGTAGACTAGGAGTAGGAAGAGGAGTATATAGGCCTTGCTTCTTAATTGTCTGTTTGGAAATGGCGTAAGCAGTGCAGGATCTAATGTACTTACCAACATATTATCGAAGGTTTGACCAATAAAAATACTTCTGAAGCACTGCCACTATTTTCTCTACTCCGAAATGTCCAACAACCTGATTGGAGTGTACCTCTCAAATAATCTTTGCATGCTTGCTTGAAGGAACACAAAGGTGTCCTAGGTGGCATAACAATGTGCTATGGAGGTGAAAATATGGAACTTGCTTGCCTTCTAGGAGCATATAGCATGTGTTTTCGAGTTCTGGATCGCTCTTGTAAATATGTGGCCACCTCAAAGTATCATGTCCACAAGAGTCAAGCATAGGTTTTAGTGACATAACCAGTGGTTAGATGAGAAAATATGCAACATTATTGGTGTTTCCCTTCTTGTACTTGATGTTCAAATGGAACTATTGAAAATATGTGGACCATTTCTAATGGTGTTTGTTCTACAACTTTATTTGTATTTGTATGGGATACAAGTGTTAGTGGTTTGTATGGATGATTGTTTCCTTCCATAGAACACAATGCTTTCATTTTTGGCAGGCCTTCACAATGGATGTAACATGCCTCTTCTCATATCTACCCACTTTCACTGGCTTTCTTGGGTAAACATGAGCTAAGGGGCTATCATGATAAGACTCAACCTCCTATATGATCTTCAATAAATGGAGTCGACAACTTAAGACCTTACTGAATTCTCTCATGTGCTACAGAACCTCCAAGAGAAAATAAACCCCTCTAGGTGTCCAACCCTTGAGCTAACTCTATTTTTTTCTGACTTAGAGCCCTAGTCGTTCCCTTGCCAGGGCATCCAAGCCACTATGGGTATCCAGTCTCTCCCATCAACCTTCCTGAGTGTGACTGTAGTCTTTTTCTGCCAGTGTTATGCAAGTGACTACGATATTTAAGACTATTTTCTAGGGTTGGGGCTTAGCCTCTACACAAAACTCTATGAAACTTCGAGAAGTCATAACAGACATGAATACAATTCTTTTGATAACAAACTGGATCAATGATTTGACCTACCTTGGTCTAATCATGAATGAAATTCCATCAAACACTTGGTAAATATGCAAACTACAGGTCATTAATGCAAGTCTGAACATAAGGGATTGAAAAATTATCTGGAGATTTACAAGAAGGGTCACTTTCTTCTCACATTAGCTGTTATAACACCAATTAGGTCTTTCATTCATTATTCATCCAGTTACAAATAAAAACATGAAAAGAGCCATGACTGGGAACTATCATATAACCATGCTTATAAACAACATATAGCGAGATAAATAAAAATGAGATAACATCCATTAAAGCCACATAATAACAAGTACATTTACTGATCAAAAGAAAGAAAAACTTAGCTCTTATTAAACATAGGAAAAATCCAATCAGGTTTGAGATTTCCACATATCGCTCGACCATAGATTAGCTGAACCAAATATTTCTTTCAGCCAATCACCCCCATGCCATATTCCAAGGATGAATGTGGGATCCCATGGGATAAACCAATCCATAAACAACCAAGGGAATCCATATGTTAAACCACCTCCACCCTCTCCATACCGTGACCTCACCTAAACTGATGTCGAGATCAAAAAACTAAACCAAGCTTATATGCCTTTGAATTTCTTCTCCAATACCTTGAGGAATTTTCCCATCTCTACCCTTATACTTTACCGTGTATCCCACCATTACCAGTCAAAGGATTCCTAGGCCTTTGGGAATTTTCTTGAGACCACCTCACCTAGATCCAAAATCTTCTGGCAATCGGAAGCTCAAAACTGAGAAAATTCCCATCACACCATGGCTATATGGAAATGAAAGGCTAGTTTAAAATCCATTGTTGAAACATGACAAAATCCATTCTCTTGATAGCAAAAGAACCAAATACCAACATGCACATACCATGCATGTCAAAACGAGCTAGGAAATCATACATGCAACCTATTACCTGCAAGTATTTCTGGTGAAGCTGCTTGATCCAAATTTTCCTTTCTTGATCCTTTCTTTCCTTTTCTTTCCTTGTCCTTCCTTTGCTTTCCTTATCCTTCCTTTGCTTTCTTTCTTTCCTTCTCCTCTTAGTTATCTTCTCCTGTTTGAGACTAATTCCAAAGCTAAACTGACAAAAGGCTACCAATCGATGCTGTGATGTCTTTTTATTATTCATGCCTCTAATTTCTTCAAATTTATATTATTTTCCTTCATTTTCCTCCTCACATGAAACCTATGACCTTTCACTCCCCTTTTCTCCTAATTTCTATTATTTTCATAAATAAAATGAAAAAAGTAACTTTTTACCTTTTCAAAGCCTTTTTCATTTCCTTTTCCAATTTTTCCTTTAGCCATAAACACATAAAGTGATGCCCACTAGAATATTTTTTCCAACATTCAACTTGGAATAAGTGTCTCTTGACCATGGTCTTATTTCGCCTTTATTAACTTTTATTACATAAAATTTAAATTCGGGGTTGTTACAGACCCCTCCCCCTTAGGGGAACACCATCCTTGGTGTTCTATGACATACAAAAGCAACAAAAATGTTGAAAAGGAAAACATACTACCCATGGAGATTTATAACCCAACTCATTGAAGTATTTACAATAACAACCTACTCAAAAGAAAAACCATCATGACAAACATGACAACATGAAAACCATATCGCTTATTGGAGCTTTATAACACAAATCATGGTGGTATTTACAATATCAACCATACATAAATATGTACAATACCAAAAAATCATTTACCTCCACCAAAAAACAATGAAGGATACATAGCCCACATCTTATGAGTTGTCTCCCATGTAGTTTCATTGGGCCCAAAGTGCTTCCACTGCACTTTAACTTGCTCGATTTCTCTCTTCCAGAGCATGAGATATTTCCTCTACAATATGCACTGAGGTTTTGGCTAGAATTCTCCTTCTTTCTCCACATCTCATGCATACCAATCAATAATGTGATCAACATCCTTTACATATATTTTAAGAAAATATAACATGAAAAACATCATGGAATTTCTTTGTCAGAGGAAGTGCAAGTCTGTAGGCCACTGGTCCAATCCTCTCAAGCATATCAAAAGGCCCACAATATCATGGTGCCAACTTGGCACATGATCCAATCCACATGGAGCTCTTATTGGGCTTGATGCAAAAATACACATGCTCCCCAACTTGAAACTCCTTAAATGACCTATGGTGGTATGCATAACTCTTTTTACTTTCCTATGTTTCCTTTAGATTCTTATTTATAACCTAAATTTCCTATTCCATGTATGATAACATGTCTGGTACAATATGTACCTTGGTCATTGGATCAATCAAACTGATAGGAGTGTTACAACTCTACCCATACAGTGCCTCAAATGGACTCATCCTCAGTGACTCCTGATAACCGTTGTTATAAGAAAACTCAACCAATGGAAGGTACTCCTCACATCTCCTCGGTTGATACATCACATACATCCTCAACATATCCTCTAGCATCTTATTGACCCTCTTTGCCTGTCCATCTGTCTGTGGATGATAAGCTATACTAAAGGCCAACTCTATCCCCAAACCTGTAAACTAATCCTTCCAAACCTTGGAAGTGAACTTGGCATGCCTCTTCAACAAAATCTTCTTCGGAACACCATGCAATCTCATGATATTCCCAATGAATACCTGTGCTACCTCACTATTTGAATACATAGTCTTTACTGAAATGAAGTGAGCTACCTCTCTCAACCTGCCTTTCATAACCATGATAGAATAATGCAGCTTCAATGTCCTCAAAATAACTGTAATGAAATCCATGGAAATGACCAACCATTTCCATTCTGGAATCAAAATAGGCTAAAGAAACCCACCTATATGCTTACACTCTGCTTTCACTTACTGACAGTCCAACCATCTAGCCACGAATTCTGCCACTTCCTTCTTCAAATTCGACCAATAGTAGAACTTATTCACTTCAGTAAATGTTTTCTGGTATCTTGGGTGACCTAAATATCGTTTTACATGAAACTCCCTCGAGATAAGGTTCTTGACTTCACTTTCATCTAACACATAGTTCATGTCCCTAAATCTCACCAAGCCATCTTTTGTTAGAAAATAATCTACATCCTAGTCACTTTTACCATTCTGTAGCTAATGTGCATAAGCTCCATGAACTTGTCATCCTATTTTATCGCCTATGAGATCCAATCCTGTAAATTTGTCCCATATGAGCCCACTGTTGCAACATGGTTCAACTACACTTTCCTACTGAGAGAATATGGAATCTTGTTCTCCTTACCCTTGATGTATTTGATCTCAAAGTAGAACTCACTGATTATGGGCAACCATATAGATTTCCTGGCATTCATGTTTGGTTAGTCAAATAGATGTCTCAACCTATTGTGATCGTCCATGAACACAAACATCTCGTCAATAAGATAATGCCTCCACATCTTTAAGGCATGAATAATAACTGCCAACTGAAGATCATAAGACAGATAAGCTCATGCTCATTCAATTTCCTAGACTCATAATATATCATTTGTCCCTCTTTGATAGGGACTCCACCAAGCCCTCTCTTTCACGCATCTGTGCACACTACGAACTCTTTATCCTAATATGCAATCTTTAACACTAGAGAATTCATCAAAAACTACTCTAACTATTCAAAACTAGCTGCAAACTCCTATGTCCATTCAAAATTCTTACCTTTCCTCTGCAATGATGTAATAGGTTAGGAAATGCATGAGAAATTCTTGATGAACCTCCTATAGTAACCTGCTAACCCCATGAGAAGCTACCCACTTCGTGATAGATCTTACCTTTTTTGTATCTACAGCTATGTATTCCTTGTAGACAACATCCCAATTAGTGCACCTTTCTCTGAAAGAAACTTCACTTGCAATTGATGTTCTCTTAGCAACCTCAATGTTGATGCTAAATTATCAACGTGCTCTTCCTAATTCTTATAATATATCAGGATGTCATCAATGAATACAATAAAAAACGTTTCCATATAAGGACGTAACAAACTATTCATCAAGCACACAAAATCAGTTGGAGCATTAGTCAAACCAAATGGAACTACAACAATCTCATAATGTCCATACCTGGTCCTAAAGGATGTCTTGTAGATTTCCTCTTCTTTGATGCGTACTTGATGGCATCCTGATCTCAAGTTAATCTTTGAGAACACTGCTGCTCCTTTAAATTGATTAAACAAGTCATCAATCCTTGGCAATGGGTATCTGTTCTTGATCATCACCCTGTTCAATTGCCTGTAGTCAATGCACAACCTGAGGGTACCATCCTTATTATTCACGAACAATATTGGTGCACCCCAAGGTAATGCACTTGGCCTAATGTATCCCTTATCAAGCCTTTCCTTGAACTCCAACATCAAATCTACTAACTCTGACGTGCTCATCCTGTAAGGTGCTTTTGATGCTGGTGTTGACCCTGGTACCAACTCAATAGAAAAGTCCACTTCTTTGTGGGGAGGAAACTTTTAAATATTTGTTGGAAACACATCCTAAAACTATTGTAGTACAAGGTACCTCTTGAATATTTTTTCATCCTCGACATCCTTACCCTTGTCACTGGAAATATGAACTATAAAAATTAGACACCCTCTCCTGAAACTGCACTTAGCCTGCATAGCTGTGACCATCCTCACTGATGTAGGCTTCTTCTTTCCCTGAAATATTCCGTTTTCCCCATTATCATGTAGACCCTAAATAGCCTTGTCATAACAATCTACTTTGGTCTTGTGAAGATACAACCAATCCATACCCAAAAGCATACTATATGATCCCAATGGAAGTACATTCAAATGTCCTGCTGTAAGCATACCATGAAATTCGAATGCACAAGATCTTACCCAGTCATGAATTCTCTTCTTAGTACCTAAAGGAAACTTCGCGCAACCACGACTTTGCATGCACTTATTTTCTCAATCCAGACTTATCCAGCAAGTCAATATTAACATAACTATAATTAGATCCAGGATCAATCAAAATAGAAATAACTCAACCACAAAGCTTACCTTCCATATCAATAATGGATGTCTGGTGATTTTCCTACTTGTTTTCCACAACTACATAAATTTGAGGAATTATGACCAACATACCCAACTATATACAGCTCTTGCGCACTATATATCCGAGGCCTACCTCCCTGGTATAATGGAAAAGCCTTCTTATGATGGTCTTTGCCACATATCCAACGCTAAAACAATCCTCTACCATCACCTATAATCTACTGCTCTCCAGGCTACGACCCATGCCCCTTCTCAATTGTATTAAACTTCGTGTAAGGAACCACATTCTCTTTCTCACCTTCATCCTAAGGTCTTCCCCACTTTGGTGGCCACTTCCTTTTAACATTCTCATTTCCCTTCAAGTCGTTTTTAGCCGAAGGTTTGCACTTTAACTACTCATAATAATGCTTCAATTTCTAGATAGATTCCTCTAGCGAACTAGGCTCATTAAACTTAATCTACTCTATATATGCTATTGGAAACCCACTTATGAACCTCTGAATCTTAGCCTTCTCATCCTCGAGATAAGGCACATACCTCAACAACTCTAGGAACTTGCTAGTGTACTCATCATCTGTCATAGAATCCATCTGAAATTCATAAAATTCCTTAGCTATGTCATCGTAGTACGTCTTTGATAAGTACTTCTTCTTGAAGAGTCTCCCAAATTCCTCCCAAATCAATTAATCTTCCCAAATTCCCTTGACATTCTTCACATCTTACCACCAAATATCTTCTGTCCCTTTAATACTGAAGGTGGTTATGTTGGATTTCATCTTCTTTGAGTAGATATGAAATCTAAATAACTTCTTCATCCTAAGAAACCATGCCTCTGCATCTTCTGCCTTCTTCATCTCTCCATCAAATGTAGGAGGCTTGACTTTCTTGAACTCCTCAGGTAAATACCCAGCCCTCCTATAAGGATGATGATGGTGATGATTGTGATGATGTGTCCTTGATGAGGAACTAGAATGATGTAAATAAATACCATTCCTCTTGTTGGGTGCATCCAATAATCTTCCATCTTTAACTATGTCCCCTATATCCAACCTGTATCCAAACCGAGACCTGCTACCATAGGCTCCATTAGTTTTCTCTTCTTGCTTTTGAATGATCCTCAACCATCCCTATTTTTGCAACTCTGACGAGCTCTAAAGGATCATTGCATTAAACTCTATATGCTCCTCCTAATTCCTCACAAGTCTTTCCCAAGCCTAAAACAACCTGTCATTTTCTACTTTTCAACTTATGATCTCTTCTTTCAATCTCCTCAGTGTATTTTCTATACCAGGAGAATACTCTTCTCCTTACTGCACAATCAATCAATAGGGAGAGTCATGAGAACTGTAGTCTACCATTTTTCTCGTATTATTTGATTCTCTTCTTCCTACAAGTGTACCATGTAAGATAAAACAAATAGATACCAAAATAAAATCCATACCTTAGTGATGTTCAAGGGAGGCTTATCTCATCTACAAGATCAGTCCACATTAGCATGCATATGTATAATCATATCAACACATTTTCATAACAACATAACAAAATCATGCATGACCATACCAATTGTATACCATAACCCCATGCATGACAACCATAATCTTGATGACTTCATACTTTACCCAAGAGAGCAAAACCCACTCTTATATGACGCTGTAACATGCCTCCTCTCACATCTACTCACTTTCACTGGCTTGCCCAAGTAAAAATAAGATGAGGGGCTACTATGATAAGAATCAACCTCGTATATGACCTTTAGGAAATGGAGATGACAACTTAAGACCTTACTGACTTCTCTGAGGTGTTACAAGATATCTAGGAGAAACCCAACCCCTCTAGATGTCCAACCTCGGAGATAGATCTATTTTTTCATGACTTAGATCCCTAGTCGCTCCCTCTTCAAGGCCTCCAAGTGACTATGGGTCTCCAGTCACTCCCATGAGCCTTCCTAAATTCAACTATAGCCTTTTTATGCTAGTGTTATTCCAACAACTATGATAGTTAAGGCTATTTTCCAGGGCTGGGTGTTATCCTCTGCCCAGAACTCTATGAAACTTCCAGAAATCATAGCAAACATGAAGAAAATTATTTCTATAAAAAATTTGATTAGGGACTTGACCTACCTTGGTCTAATCATGACTCAAAATTCCGTCAAACACTTGGTAAATATGCAACCTTCAGGTCATGAATGCAAGTATGAACATAAGGGAATGAAAAATTATCTGAGGTTTAACAAGAAGGGTCATTTCCTTCTCAAATTAGCTATTATAACACCAATTAGGTCTTTCATTCATTATTCATTCAATTGAAAATAAAAACATGAAAAGAGCCATGAATGAGAACTATCATATAACCACACTTACAACTAGCATATAACCAGATAAATAACAATGAGAGAACAACCATTAAATCCACATAATAACCAGTAAATATACTCATAAAAAGCAAGAGAAACTTAGCTCTTATTAAACATAGGAAAAATACAACCAGATTTGGGACTTCCACGTACCACCTAACCATAGATTGGCTGAACCAAATATTTCTTTCAGCCAATCACCCTCATGCCATATTCCAAGCATGAATGTGTGATATCATGGGATAAATCAATCCATAATCAAGCAAGGGAATCTAGAGGTTAAACCACCTCCAACCTCACTGTGGAGTACTAAAGAAGGTATGTTTTTGGTAATTATTTCAACATCTTTTCACTAGAACTTACAAACCTTTTACATAATGAACTAGGAAAATGATAAGTAATTGTAATAAAACCTGTGAGATTAATGTGCAGAATGAAAACACTGACAATTGTCATTTTCTTATGCAAGAAGAAGGAAAAACGAAAAAATACCATTCCAAAGGAAAGGACAAGGACGGGTTAACCGCTGTCCCTTTGACGGGGAACCGTATGCAAACAAGGAAAAACAAATCAAAGTGAATCAACCCTGGAAAGGAAGTGGAGATATCGGCTCGGTGCAAGAAAGAAAAGAGATAACTGAGGACTAACGGTTCGGTGAATCCCTCAGGATCCTTTGATCCTGAGGGATTGCTGCTTTAACTATTTTTGCACCTAGACATCTCCGCCTTCACCATTATAAAAGGGGTAGCACTGTTAGCTCGAAGGGTCTATCGAGTCTGTTATGTTTTATGTAATTTCTCTTAAGATTGAAACTTTGATCATCGAGTCTCGTTGAGAACTGATCTACTGTAATTCCGCCTTATGCATTAATACAAACTTGGTTGCTATTTCATCTCTGAGTCTGGAATAACTTCAAGCGGTGTACCCCTGGAGGCTAAGGGCCTGGCCCTGGAGGACACTTGCTCCTGTACTATTACATTTGGTTTATGTGTGGTTTTCTTATCAGCGTTATTTGGTAATCTGATGTGTTTTGTTAGTTTACATCACATGCTCTGTTATGTTTAATTTACTGAGGTTTCTAAAGACAGAACTATTGTATTAACTTTGCAACGTATCACTATTCTTTTAAGTGTTGATATAATACTGTCAGTCTTTACAGAATACTGTTGTTGTTTAATTACAGAGTATCTGTGCTGTACACTTATTTCATTGGTACTACTGAACTCATCTTAGGGATTATGTTCTTTGCGATTGTTGAATCTATAGACATTGCTGTTCCATTTTGAAATACAGTCGTAATATTTATAACTAAGATTGATAACTGGTTTACCAAGATCAGGTTACTATTAAGGTGTGCCATGTGCATATATGGTTTTCAAGCACTGTTCTATAGTCCAACATTAATCAGTGCTGTTCCATTTTTGTGTGTTGTTCAATTCGTCCTTAAAAGTGAAGGATTGCCATTTGATTCCTGTAGGTCATGATTAGTGCATTTGATCTTGTAGACTAAGGTGTTCTTGCTTGTTAGACTTAATTGTTGTTACAGTTTCTTGTTTGTTGTTCCATTTCAGGTTTGTTGTTCTATTTCTTATTTGCTGTTCCATTTCTTATCTGTCGTTCCATTTCCTGTCATTTGTTATTTTGGTGTGAAGAATGATCTAAGGCTGTAGTGAGCATTGACATTTATTGTCTGGCTCCCAGATCCACGATCTGTTCTCTGATTTCCTTTAGTTCCATCAGTTTACAAAGGGATGAGTTACTGCTATTGAACCCTTGAGTGATAAATTGCTTAGTTTTCTGAATGTGTGGTTTAACCTTTTGAAGTAGTTTTTTATGTAAACAAGCATCCTTTTACTCTTGTATTTTTTAGCATTGTACTACTAGCATTACTCTGGAAAATGATAGCCTCAGACTGAGACACTCTTTGAAATAACAAAACGTTCTTAGATTGAAAAACTAATGTGAGGTAATTAGAGGTGAAAGAGACCCTTTTTATAGCTCGACATTTTGGCACCGCTGCTGGGGAAAGAGTGTATCCATTTGTTCTTTTTCAGAGTAGTGTAAGAACCTGCTAGGGAAGAATTGGGTTTTGAAAACGGAAGGTAAGAACCTATGTGTGGAGCATATAACAACCCTACTCCTTTGCCCACTTTCCTACAGATTTGCTATTGTTTTGTTTGGGTAGAATCTAGCAGTTGATTTGTGTGCATGACTAAGCAAAAAAAGCCAGAAAAGAATTCCAAACCTCTACCCAAGCCAGAAAAAGCTAAGGGGCCAGTGACCCTTGGCCGATCAACCTTCATAGATGAAATCTTCAAGAAAGCATAATCTCAGCCTTCAATAGGACCCAGAAAAGTTATTTCTAGACAGCCTACTTGTTACAGGGAAAAGTGTCTATGCAGAACTGCTAATCCCACTAAGGTGTGGTAGCTACCTTAGAAACAAACAAAGTAAAACTACTTTCGTTTTCCTTTATGAAAGATAGATGAGAGAAGAATAAAGGAGACCAACCTCTGTCTTGCGCTTGGCTCCTAGTTCGATTCCTCTCTCTTCTGATAGTCCTTTGCTACTTGCTCCCTTGTACACCCAGCTTCACAGAGTACCTGTAGAATCAAAGTAGCATAACATTATACAAGAACATAGACCTATTATCATAAAAAATCTAGGATCAGATGTAAATTGACCATACAAATGCATAAAACATAAACGACACAAGAGTATGGAGGAAAACTTGAATAGATTTATTGATAATCAAGAAAGAGCCAAGAGAGTTACAACCAGTTGTTCTGACCCAGCATCATCCTCTCAGCAAGTATGCCCTTCTTCACCTCATACAAAGCTTAGATCACCCAACACTATGATGTTGCCTCAAGAAACCAACAACAATTCCTTACAAGATGCAAAATTCCAGCCTCTGGATCTCTGGGATGAGGGATCCATATATAGATATCTGTAAGGGAGATGAGTCAGCTTGTGATTTGATTAGTGTCTTCCCTCTGATAGTTCTTGCTTCCACTTGGAGATTGATGATCTCTTACTCATCCTTGGTCGAATTCAGAGAGGCAAGTGTCATAGGAGAAGTTTCTAGAAGATTCCATGCCTCTCCACCTCGTGGATTGACACTGCCATTTGTCACTTCTCACCCATCGCACCCCATAGAAGGGCTTTTTGAAATGCAATGCACCCACAGAGTGTGCTTAGGTGAGATGCAACACACTTTACCTATGGAGCAGGTGGAATGATCCAGTTTTGACCAGTTATGAGTAGTTTTTCATGGAGAACTTCTGGGAGAAGCTGTAATCAGTTGACCTTGTTGCTTTAGGGGTTAGAACAACACTTTTAGGGACTTAGGAGCCCTTGGTTTATGGACATTTTATGCTTGGGGTTGTATTTCCCAAAAATGTCTATAACACTACTAGTTCCCTTCAGGCCACAGGATCACCATCTATAGCCTTTGCTGAGGTGCATAGTCGAACTGAAGAGCAGGAATTTCAAGAAATTAAAAATTATACTCTAGAACTATTGCAAGAAGGGAATTTCAGCAATCTTTGTGAAGGAGGAAGAGAGACAGGGGAAACTGAGGAACCGATGTCTCCTCTTGGGACAACTCAACCATTGAACAACCTAGACAAGGGAAGTGATGCAAAAATCATTGTTGAAGAAAATCAATCTCCTCACACATTAGGCACTCTCATTATCCTAGATAGAGGAAGTGCTATTAAAACCATTCTTGTTAAAGCCATTCCCTCTCAACCTAGGAATACCCTCCTAGATATCTCAGAAGGTTATTGGCATCTATTCGACCAAATGGCTCAAAACCAGCCAAACACCCAAACCTCTACATTACAATACCCCATAGTGGATACTGTAGCAAATGAGCCTATGAAAGAAATCCCTCTTCAACATATCCCTACATTCCACGGTCTTACATCAGAAGATCCGAATTCATTTCTATTTGAGTTCGATGTGCTCTGTAGGGGATATGATTACGTCACTGACCCCCAGAAACTGAAATTATCTCCCTCTACATTAAAAGGGGCTGCCTTAAGATGGTTTATGGGATTAGGTGGCGGGGTTGTAAATAACTGGGATCAAATGAAAGAATCCTTTCTAAAAAGATATCAGGACTATTGCAGGTCTAGAGAACTGAAGGACAAAATATTCCAGATGGTAGCTAGACCAAATGAAACATTAGAGGAGTATGTGGAATGTTTTCAGTATAATCTTCAAAGATCTCCTTATGCATCACTACCTTTACTTGATAATGTGTTAAAAACAACATTAATTAGGGGCATGAAGAAAAAATGGATTGAAACATTAAACATTATGGGAAAAGAAGATATTTATCAGGAAAATTTTGCTGACATTATTGATTTATGTATGAGGAGCTCGAGAGGCAGCACAATATTAAAACCGACAGAACATGATGGTTTGTAAGAGATAATAAGATTTCAACAGAAGGAGTAACGCGTGGAGAAATGGGAAATTTATTGGAAAATTTTAAAACTGATTTACTAGGGACACTAACTACACAACTTGATATCATGCAGGCCAAACAGAAACAAATGGAGGCAGAACAGAATTTGCCGATCTTCTATCCCCGATGCAGGAAGAAACATAGCCATAAGGAATGTCCACTAGATGTAGCCCAAACATGTGCCATCTGCACAAAAGATCACCTTATGGAAAGCTGTCCCTCACTTCCCGGATTAAAAGCAATATATAAGGAAGCAGAAGAAGAGCCAGAATCGGTGTATTTGCTCAACCAGCGCCGTCAGTGGCAGCCGCGATAGTCTGGTATGTTTTTGGACCCAACCTCTTCTTTTCAGTCTTCACAGTATAATGCTCAACAATATAATACGTGGCAAAGTCAATCCCAACCCCTGTTTCCAAACTGGTCACCACAGTCGTTTCCTTCATCAACCCCATGGCCGAATCAGGCAAGCCAATCTAGTTGGATGAATTTTCCCTATGCCCCACCATATTGGAAAAATAATGCATACCCACCACAATGGACTCTCCCTACTTCACAAAGTCCAGCCTGTCAAACAAAATGGCAAAGAACGATGCATAAACCAGTAGGAACCATTCCGCTCCCTCAACCTACACTGCCAGCCTTACAACAAAATCCCCAGTCTAATCTGAGACCGCAACTCCCAGCCCAACCCAACCCCAATCCAAATAACAGACTGGTCCAATCTATCCAAATAGTAGAAACATCAGAAATAGGAGCTGATCTGAGGGAGTGTAATGATCTTCAGCTAAGATCTGGGCGTATTATTGAAACTGAGGGAGATAAGACAACCCATGCTGAAAATCAGTTACCCAGAGAACACCTGTCACAAGAAGAGGATGTGAACAAACAACAAACTTATAACCAAGAAACCACATCCTCTCCCCCGTTCCCAGAACGATTAATCATACCTCGACCTACACAATATTTTGATTTTGACATTCTGGGAGAATTACAAAATTTGTACATAAAAATTCCATTCCTCCAAGCCATTCAAGACATCCCGATATATGCAAAGACTATCAAAGAATTGTGTGTAAAGAAACCAAGGAGGAATATGGCAAATAATCCAAGAGTCCAAGTAGTTGGCACTCTATCTGACTTATTATCAGGAAAAGAAACACCCATTAAATACGAAGACCCAGGAAATCCAATAGTCACCGTACAAATTTATGGTCAAACCTTCCCTAATGCCTTAGTGGACCTAGGAGCTGCAATCAACATCTTAACAACTACTACTTGCCAAAAGCTAGGCATTACATCTGTAGAACCCACCTCTACCTTGCTAGAACTGGCTGACCGATCTGTGGTTAGGCCAGAGGGCACACTACATGATGTCATGGTATCTGTTGACTCCTGGGAATATCCGACCGATTTTCTAATAATAAATCCCAAAAGCCGACTTGATGGACACCCATTGATTTTAGGTAGACCTTGGCTTGCAACTGCCGATGCCTATATTGGCTGTCAACAAGGCAACGACCATAACAAGGGGAGCGAATATCAAGAACTTAGCCTTATATCCTCCAGCACAGCCAAGTGTCACAATGATAAAAAATAATAAGCACCATGTATCATACCTTACTGATAACATTAGATCTCCATTAACTATACAAGAGGCACTTGATTTTAAAGACCAGACAAAGGACGATGCCATTAATAAATTTATTAGTCAAACTGAATTCAGATCCCGCACACAGTGTCACATGATAGAGGCAACATTCGATAATGAATTAGAAGAAGATCCTCTTAAAGATACACATGATCAAACAATACCTGTTACCTCTGTTGCAAATAGTAAAATTGTGGAAATCGAACTAGGAAAAACTTTAAACATTAATGCCAACCTCACCTCTGAACAAGAAACAAAGCTCATCCATTTTTTGAAGAAATATAAAGAAGCATTTGCATGGGACTACCCTGATATGAAAGGAATTGACCCCCAATTATGTACACACCACATTTACATATAAAAAGATGCGAGACCTATTCGCCAGCCTCACAGGAGACTTAATCCTCATCTAAAAGATGTGGTAAAAGCTGAACTTCAAAAACTTTTAGATTTCAATTTCATCTATCCTATCTTCGATAGTAAATGGGTCTCTCCGCTTATGGTGGTACGAAAAAAGAATGGGAAATGGAGAATTTGTGTGGACTACAGAGAACTAAATAAAGCAACACAAAAAGACCACTTCCCCCTCCCATTCATCGACCGAGTATTAGACACTTTGGCAGGAAAGAAATTCTTTTCTTTCTTGGATGGCTTCAGTGGATACAATCAGATTCAGATTGCCCCTAAGACCAAGACAAAACCACTTTTACTTGTCCTTGGGGAACATTTGCCTACAGAGTTCTACCTTTTGGCTTATGAAATACTCTTGCCACATTCCAAAGGGATATCCTCAACATTTTTGCAGACTTAATAAATGAAGGACTTGAAGTATACATGGATGACTTTATATTGTACGAAGGAACGATTCCGATCCAGCATTAGATACACTGGAAAAAGTCCTACAACACTGCATTGCTACCAGGATTTTTTTAAGCCATGAAAAATGCTATATGATGATAACTGAAGGACTCATTCTAGGACACTATATTTCAACAGCTGGCATTCAGGTAGACCCAACCAAAATCCAAATAATTTTGCTTATTCCCACTCCTACCACTCAAACGGAGGTATGAAGTTTTCTTGGATTTTCTGGTTATTATAGGAGGTTTATAGAACATTTTTCGCATATTGTTGCACCTCTCTATGCACTAACTCGTAACGTTGATTTTCTTTGGACAGAAAAATGTGAACGTGCTTTCTAGGATCTGAAGAAGCTTGTGTCCACAGCCCCAGTCATTCGAGGACCGAATTGGGATTTTCCATTTCAGATATCATCTGATGTCTCAGATACAACCATTGGAGCAGTCCTTGGGCAGGAAGAGGATAAAAAACCATATGAAATTTATTATATCAGCAAAAATTTATCCCCTGTTGAATTAAATTACACTGTTACTGAAAAATAATTTCTAGTTGTAATACATGCTGTCAATAAGTTTAGACATTACATTATTGGATATCCTGTTATCTTGTATACAAATCATTCTGCAATCAAATATTTAGCAAACAAGCCTATCACAAATGGCAGAATAACTAGATGGCTGATTTTATTGCAGGAATTTGATATTGCAATCAAGGATCGACCTGGAAAAGAAAATCCTGTAGCCAATTTTATCTCAAGAATGCCAAAGCCAATCGATGCAGCAACAGTTGAAGATCAATTTCCAGATGAGCATCTGTTTGCTGTGGCTATTCAAACATCCTAGTATGCTGATGTTGCCAATTACCTAGTAGTAGGTAAACTACCGAAACATCTAACCCCTAATGAGCAGAAACAAATTGTTCAACGGAGTGCTTGATTCTCTTGGGTTTGAGAGGATGAAATCTTCGACATTTTAAAAGCCTGCCATGATGGATCATGTGGTGAACATTTTGCCGATCATAGAACTGGACATAAGGTGTTGCAAACAATGTATTATTAGCCTACAATTTTCAAAGATGCAAAGAAATTCGTCTAAGCTTGTGACAGTTGCCAGAGAGCAGGACGCCCTGGTCAGTCAGATGAGATGCCCTTGAACCCAAATCTAGTCATTGAACCATTCGAACGATGGGTCATTGATTTCGTTGGACCAATTAACCCACCCTCAAACCAGAAAACATATATTTTGGTGGCAACAAAATATGTCACCAAATGGGTTGAAGCAGAGGCATTGCCGAGAGCTACAGGAGATTCTGTCATACAGTTCTTGTTCCATATATTTGCACGTTATGGCCTTCCAAGAGATATGATTACAGACGGTGGACCATATTTCGTTGGGAACAAAATAGTTGCAACACTCAAAAACTATCATGTCCAGCATAAAATCACTACTCCATACCACCCACAGGCAAATGGTCAGGTAGAAAGCAACAATAAAATAATAGAAGCAATCCTAACAAAAACAATTGCGTCACATAGACGTGATTGGGCTACCAGACTACCAGAAGCACTGTGGGCTTATAGAAAAACATGGAGAAGTACCACTGGTTACTCACCTTATCAATTAGTGTTTGGAAAGCAACCCATTTTTCCCATAGAATTTGAAATCCAAACATTGCGAACAACACAGGAAGTTGGCTTAGATCTAACTGAGGCACAAATTAATCGATTACAACATATCAATGAGCTCGATGAAATCAGGCTCTCTGCACTCCAAAACACTGCACTTATCCAACAGCAGCGAGCTAAATGGCATGATGCTCTCATTAAAAATAAAGTCTTCCATGAAGGAGACTGGGCACTTTTGTACGATTCCAGGTTTTAGGACTTTCCCGGGAAACTTCAGACTCGTTGGTTGGGACCATACGAAATCCAGAAGGTACATGACAATGGTACTCTTACTCTAATCACTATTGACAGTTCTCGATATGCCTTTAAGGAAAATGGCCACCGACTTCGTCTTTATCGCAAACCACTCACTCGGGAGTCCTTCTGCCAGTAGCTACACCAAGACTCTGATATGGAAATTTTGGGGGAGGGAGAGAAGTCTTCCTCACCTGTGATTCATTAAGTAATTTATCTCTTTTCACAGTTTGTACATAATTTCTTTTGTTTTGTTGAATCATTTTTGTACATATTTTTGAATCAACGCTTTGCCGTTACTTTTCGAAGCAGCAGCAATGTTATTATTTTTGTTGTTCCTTTTCTCAAAGGGACAACATTTTCATTCTGCTGTTCCTTTTTCAAAAGAACAACACCTTTTGGATCAGCCATCATTTTGCTTTAATTTTGTTCTTTTTCTTTACTTTTGCTTTCTGCTGTTCCTTTTCCAAAGGAACAACACTTTTTCTTTTTGTTGTTCCTTTTCCAAAGGAACGACATTTGTGTGTTTTGCTGTTCCTTTTCCAAAGGAACAACATTTTCGATTTTTTGTTGTTCCTTTTCCAAAGGAGCGGCACTTGGGTGTTTTGTTGTTCCTTTTCCAAAGGAACAACATTTTCGATTTTTGCTATTCCTTTTCCAAAGGAACGACATTTCTGCGTTCTGCTGTTCCTTTTCCAAATGAACAACATTTTCGATTTTTGTTGTTCCTTTTCCAAAGGAATGACATTTGTGTGCTTTGTTGTTCCTTTTCCAAAGGAACAACATTTTCGATTTTTGTTGTTCCTTTTCCAAAGGAATGACATTTGTGTGCTTTGCTGTTCCTTTTCCAAAAGAACAACATTTTCAATTTTTGTTGTTCCTTTTCCAAAGGAACGACATTTGTGTGTTTTGCTGTTCCTTTTCCAAAGGAACAACATTTTCAATTTTTGTTGTTCCTTTTCCAAAGGAACGACATTTGTGTTTTTTTCTGTTCCTTTTCCGAAGGAACAACATTTTTGATCTTTGATGTTACTTTTTCCAAAAGGAACACCACTTGTATTCTTTTGCTCTTCCGCTTTGAATTAGCAACATCCTCATATCCCTTTTACTTATGCTTGCTCCCCTTGCTGTTTTAAATTAAGGATGCTTACTGTTCCTGTTCTTTCAAGTCTTTTGGAATACAGCTATGCATTTATGCAATGGATACAAAATCACAACATACTGAAATCGGTGAATTATAAAATTGTTATTTTTATAAGAAATTGCTCTGAATTTGTAAAGGGACAGAGGGAAGGACACACTTACCCATTATCTTTTGTTGTCATTGTTCCACTAACTCTGCTTTGATTGGTTATCTTTATCATGTTGGTTCCTTTTAAACCCTCTTTGATTATTATTTGGGAATAAGAGCAAAGGGTTTATATCTTCCTATTAAGATGTTAAGACTTCTTCCACCATTCCTACTCTTAAGGAGTGTTTAACCACCCTTTGTGTATAAAAGGGAAAGTACTTTATGAAAAGGAAAGAAAAAGGAGCAAACTGACTTGCTTATATAAGTTTTCAAATGTAGGATAGGGGGTCTCATCAAAGAGCCAACCTACTATGATCATGTGGAAGAAAGTGAAGTGGCATTCCCACTATGGCCACCACACCAGGGATATGGTCCCAAAGGTATATCAAATAAAGAACCCTTGGAACAGGAGGTCTCATCACGAGCCGACCTGCCCACCTTTCGCTCCTTCCTCGTGAATGGCATTATGGCTAACTGGTCACCAAGCCAGCATAATGGCCTACATTTTGACATCACACAACATTTCCTAAGCATACACAAAGGATCATGGTTCCATGGGTGAAATAAACAACTCTGCCAAGGTTATGGACACCTGTCGGCAGCAGAGCATTGTTAATGGTATTGAAGTCACATTATTTACACCAATAGGTAGTTATTAGCACCCTTCTATTTCTTATACCTTAGTAATCAATCACACAAGAAGAATATATATTATTTACCAAACCATACAACGCATGTAAATCTATTATCACCAATCATGACAAAACAATTGACAATGACCACATGAGACTCCGTATCCACGGTAGATGTCCTATCCTCCCAGCCTCGCATCATATCACAGTAGTTTCGTATGTATTAAGTGATCCGTCTCTACGCCTCGATTTCGGTAATCTGCTACTTTTGTAAACATGGAATATTGCCATACACTGTTCCTTTATGACTCTGCTTCAGAACAAAACGGCACACCACTCCTTTATTTGACGGCCGGGACGGCTTATCACATTGCAGGGGGAGGTTAACCTCATCATTCATTGGATTACGTGTCAAACCACTATTCAGGAAACTACGTTCTTGGGAATAGCACGACTCAACGGTATACTATTTTTTTATTTTTTGCATGACTTGCTGTTCCTAAGCCATTTCCATTGTATACTCTATGACATTAGATTTTGAGCAAGTCTTGCGTTTGTCAGCCTCTCTGTGTTTTAACAGCGTGAACAACTGTCGTTCCATTGTCAAAATTCTGAGATTTTACAGCGAAACCATAAACATGGGAGGAAGATCGATTCGGAGAGAACCGCAGGTGTTAACAGTCTCTGATGCTGCACGGGAAATCTTGGCAAGAGCAAGGTGGCTAACTTATCTCAATCGCTTACAGGAATCCAACGAGATTGTAGCAATTGAATTCTTGCAGAACTTGCAAGAGGATCACTCCACAATGAAGGGGAGACACATAGTAGTCACATATGACATAATCGCAGAAGTCTTGGGACTGCCAACCGCTGGACCTGTATGGACGTTAAAGAAGGAGAGATTGCACAAGCTCATAGAAACCTTCCAGGAGGAAGGCCAGAGCTTGACAATTAGAGGAAAGGGGGTTCTGCTAGTAGCATTAGGAGAGCCGTGGGCGGAATTGGCAAAGACCATTCAAAGCTACATCACCTGTGAAGGCAGAAAAGACGTGGTAAGACCATGACACCTTAAACTTTTAGCTGTATTAAAGCAAAAATGCTCTGTAAATTTACCCGCTTTTTTGAATTCATCACTTCATGACATTGCATGGAGCATAAAAAAAGCACAGCATGTAGAATCAATTGTTAGTCATCATGGGTTGATACGGTTAATAGTTAGCCATAGCCTTACCTAGCAGCAGAGCAGATGGGAAGAGCTAATTGCCATGATAGATGGAGGATTGACCACACCATCCCCAAAACGTAAACATGCCACCAGTACACCTGAGCGTCCAGAAAAACAAAGGAAATCGGTCCGACTAGCATGGCTAAGAGGGAGGCTGGAGAATCCCCAAGGAGATACCAGCCAACCGGTAGAGATAGAAGATACAGGGGATGAGCAACCCCCATGATTAGAAGGAGAAGACAATGAGAAAGGAATGCAGGAAAATGAGGAAGGAGAAATGGAGGAAGAAACTGAGCAATCTGAGCAGGAGGAGGAAACAGAACAGCAGGAAGGCAGCACAGTGCAGAATCCATTGAGAGAAGAGGAACTAGCCAAAATTCTGGCCAATATGGGTGAATATGGCCAACCTTCCAGCCCATCAGATCTCCATGCTGAAGAAGAACCAAAAGAACACTCTGCTCAGGAGGGAAATGCACCTGAAGAATTACATGCAGAGGAGGTAGAAGAGGAGAGTCAGCCTGTTCATGATGAAAATATGACAGGAGATGCAGAACAGGAACAATCTGTTCCTAGCCAGACGACACTAGAAGAAATTTCGGAAGAAGGGGGGGCAGAAAAGGAAGTCACCCAAGAAATAACAGAACTAGCTAGGGTTCTTGCCCTGGAGCAACCAGAGAAGAGCAACAAAAAAGCATCCCAGAGAGAAAATCAGGCAATTAATCCAGGTCATAGTCCAGACCGCAGTGAACAGTCTGTTGTTCCTTCTAAGGAAATTGAGGAAATTAAGAAATTACAGAAAGAACAAAAAAGACTACTGAATGTAATAGTTCAGCCTCAACAGAAGATGGATTTTGAAAGCAAGGAAAAGGGTAGAAAGGACTTCGAGAAGGAAACATGCAACCACTCCATAAAAACCCCTCAAGACAAAGGATCAGAGGACCAGAGTCTATCCTGCTGTTCAAAACCTTGTCGAAAAGCAGGTTGCTATTCCAAATGTTGTTAAGGAACAATATGCTATTCAAAATCAAAGGAACGAAATTTGACTGTTACCCATGTTTAAATACAAACGGATGATATATTGACCTGCGATAAAGAAATTCAGTCAGAGGCACCACCCTCAAGAGTGATACAGGCCATGAACGCAAGACAACGCAATAGGAAAATTCAGGTAAAACTCCCAGTCTCCACCGCCGCATGAGAAAGAGATCCGAGAACGGTAACCCTACAAGAGGGTTTGATGCAAGCTCAGTAAGCAGCAAAAAAGCTCATAGAGAAAACGGTCCCTCGAGAAAGATATGAAGAGCTACAGAAACAACTTAGGAACGTCAATCTATCTGAAAGCCAGGCCTTTGAAGGGTGGTGAAGGGAAGAAGAAAAAGTCGCGAAGGTAACTCGTAGATTAGATATAGTTATCAAGTAGATGGATACCTTATGTTCTTTGTACAATGACGTCCTAGCATGTAGAGCCCCTGCTAAGAATTATGCCTTTTTTTTAATGGAACGATATTTGCAATTGAAAATAAAGGCTGTTAAAGAAAGTGCTCCCATACAAATTAATACCATCGACGATTTTATAAACTGCTGTAAGAACTACGGGGTAAAAGTTCAAAGACTACTGTGTGAGTTTCATTTACATAACCTTGTATTAGACTAGGAGACCGAGCTGAACCCTGGCCCTTTTGTTGGGGATATCCAATTACAGGCATTTATTTCATTTGGGGTTAATCAAATTAAATGGCTTAAAGCCTATAATTCTTTCCAAAGGCAAGAAAACAGATTAGATTTGTGGGCAAGAGCTAAGCCTAGGGATCTAGTACAGTTGTGGAGAGAACATAGGAAACTCATGAAGACTCCAGGTGTAATTGAAGCATTAGGACCCATTCATACAACAATCAATCGACAGGGAATAGAATACTTTTTCACTATCAAAGAACTTGCCATTGATGCGACTAAATTTCGATATCAGATCTCTAATCCGAATATCCAACTCAGGGAACCATTTAAGTATGAAAATTTTAAGTTAGCCGCCAATCGCTTGCACCTCTATGGCGAAGTCATTTTGAGGGCAGGGCCATCCTGGTTAGGATATAGGTTCCAGAGTCCAATTATTTGGCACCCTGCACCTAGATACCAAGCCCTGTATGAGATGCTTGAGGGTCAGACAGGCCATTTCTTTGAACACCTAGTTATGCATCATGGTTGTAGACCTCCAGATGAGATTCCATCTCCAACCCACTCTCTCACTGCCTTACATGTCAACTGATGATGATGATGATGATGATGGTTAACGTCCACTGAGACCAAATTGGTCTATCGGACCTACAATTTTCTTAATTTTTACTTGTCTGGCTCCTCGTCTTTCTTGGCGAGATTGGTGTTGTAGCTTTCTTTCTTTTCTCTACGGTCTTCCAACTTCCTTTGTCTTGTATCTCCTTCATCTCTTCTGGTTCTTGGGACATTGGTGTCTTAGCTTCGCGATCTATAGTCGGAGAAGTTTGGTTTAGGAGATCTGTTTTGCTGTTAAATGAAGATTTATTTTCTGCGGTATTCAAATCCTCATAACTGTTGATTTGTTGGGGCGGGCTTTCTCCTTGCTTGCTTTGAGAGTTGTTTCCTTCTTCCTTGATTTCTTGTGACTCAGAGTTTTCTCTAGAATATTCTTCTTTGATGACAGTGTAGTGTTCTTTTTGTGCTCCTTCCCACCATGTAGATCTGTGGTGGTTTTTTCTAGCAAAATTTTTCTCAGAGGCTTTTGGGCAATTTTTGGCTAGATGCCCCGTCTCAAAGCATGATCGACATCTGAAGAGGACACTTTCATAATCAAGCTTCTGGTTCCACACATAGTCTTTACTTGTTAGGTTTATTTCAGCTGGGAATCCGACGCTGAAATCCATTTCCACACAGATGCGTGCATAGGTGGTTCTGGCATATTCCTCTGTTTCTGGGCACCTGCAGTAAAATTTACCAATTGCATTTCCGATGGCTTTTAGCGAGGAGAGATTCCAGAGATGCAAGGGTAGGCTTGGCAATCTCACCCAAACTGGTGCTGAGGTTATCACTGCTGTAGAGGGATCGAATGATGGGTTCCATGGCTTCATGAATAGGCCTGATTTTTCCCAAAACCAAGGGCCGGAATCTAGAATACATTGTCTGCTTTCAGGATTTTCAAAATCTACTATAAAGAAACCTCTAGCACAGGGGTAGATATTAATTTCATCAGAAATGATAGGCTTCCATACCTCCGAGATCCAATTGTGGAGTGCTATCAGCCGCGGCCAAAAACCATTGAACCGGCAAATTAGGGCACTTTCGGAGAACTTCAAAGCTTCATCGAGTGAGTCCTGGACCACTTGGATAGTGGGAGCTGGGGCTTCACTCACGATATGGGCAGGAGATTGCCCTCCAGAGGCGGATGAGCCACCAGTTATTTTTGCGAAGCTCGGAGCCATATTTTACGCAGATCTGCACCAGATCGAGAGCCAAACCGCAGATCTGAAGATACTAGACCTGCGAGACCTGCGAGATCTGCGAGATTATAACTGATTATTTAGACCTGCGAGACCTGCGAGATCTGCGAGATCTTCTAAACTGCGAGATCTGCGAGAATACTAGACCCACTTGAACCGAAGAACCGCAGAGAACCGCTATCAAAACATATCAATCGTGTTATAATGGACCGCAGACGATCACCGAAGAACCCCAGCGAAGAACCCCAGTGTGGAAGGGAACCGCAGCGAAGAACCGCAGACGATCACCGAAGAATACAATAGCTCATAGCGAAGAACCGCAGCGAAGAACTGCAGCGAAGAACCCCACTGTGGAAGGGAACCGCAGCGAAGAACCGCAGCGAAGAACCGGTTACCCAAGACCTTGATCGGAGCCGCAGAAGACCTGGAAGACGCGGAGATGCCAGAAGACAAAAATATTTTCTTCATGAGGGCATGAAAATGGGTAAGCAGGGGGGGTGTGTGGAGTACTAAAGAAGGTATGTTTTTGGTAATTATTTCAACATCTTTTCATTAGAACTTACAAACCTTTTGCATCATGAACTAGGAAAATGATAAGGAATTGTAATAAAACCTGTGAGATTAATGTGCAAAACGAAAACACTGACAATTGTCATTTTCTTATGCAGGAAGAAGGAAAAACGAAAAACTGCCGTTCCAAAGGAAAGGACAAGGACGGGTTAACCGTTGTCCCTTTGACGGGGAACCGTATGCAAACAAGGCAAAACAAATCAAAGTGAATCAACCCTAGAAAGGAAGTGGAGATATCAGCTCGGCGCAAGAAAGAAAAGAGATAACTGAGGACTAACGGTTCGGCGAATCCCTCAGGATCCTTTGATCCTGAGGGATCGCTGCTTTAACTATTTTTGCACCTAGACATCTCCGCCTTCACCATTATAAAAGGGGCAGCACTGTTAGCTCGAAGGGTCTGTCGAGTCTGTTATGTTTTATGTAATTTCTCTTAAGATTGAAACTTTGATCATCGAGTCTCATTGAGAACTGATCTACTGTAATTCCGCCTTATGCATTAATACAAACTTGGTTGCTATTTCATCTTTGAGTCTGGAATAACTTCAAGCGGTGCACCCCTGGAGGCTAAGGGCCCGACCCTGGAGGACACTTTCTCTTGTACTATTACGTTTGGTTTATGCGTGGTTTGCTTATCAACGTTATTTGGTAATCTAATGTGTTTTTTTAGTTTACATCACATGCTCTATTATGTTTAATTTACTGAGGTTTCTAAAGACAGAACTATTGTATTAACTTTGCAATGTATCACTATTCTTTTAAGTGTTGATATAATACTGCCGGTCTTTACAGAATACTGTTGCTGTTTAATTACAGAGTATCTGTGTTGTACACTTATTTCATTGGTACTACTGAACTCATCTTAGGGATTATGTTCTTTGCGATTGTTGAATCTATAGACATTGTTGTTCCATTCTGAAATACAGTCATAATCTTTATAACTGAGATTGATAACTGGTTTACCAAGATCAGGTTACTATTAAGGTGTGCCGTGTGCATATATGGTTTTCAAGCGCTGTTCTATAGTCCAGCATTAATCAGTGCTGTTCCATTTTTGTGTGTTGTTCAATTCATCCTTAAAAGTGAAGGATTTCCATTTGATTCCTATAGGTCACGATTAGTGCATTTGATCTTGTAGACTAAGGTGTTTGTTACACAAAAATATCGTCACTATGATTATTTACAGTCAGTATGGGTCTATCATCACTTGTACTGTCCTCCTAAGCAAGTCTAAGACCTCAGCTCTTCAAATCAAGCTTTGGAAATGGGAGAAAGACATTAAAAATCAATGTAACTCTGGTCCCACACTTTCTCCCATGGTAACCTGTGGTCCCGCAAATTTTGTGTATAAAAGCTGCGTACCTACCCACTCTGTCCCTAATGGTGTAGGTGCGAACCCCTGTGAAAGTCAAAAGGCGCAATTTTTATCTTAAAAAACTCACTTTGGGTTAATTCTAGAGTTTTCTAGAAGGAATTTTGACATGGATTGTTCGCTCTAAGGTGGTTCATGCATCCCAAAAGAGAAGGAGCTAATCCCTTGACTAAAGGAGCTATCCCTTTGAAGGAGGTCTTTATCCCTTTGAAGGAGGACCTAGTAACTTCCCTCCATTGCACTATAAATACAGGCATTGGGGTGAGGACTAGGGAGGTTAGAAGTTGAACATTTTGAGGGTAAATGCTGGTGAAATTAAGACTCTTTGGTTGAGCTTGAGAGGAGAGATCACATACCTCTTGGTTCCATTGGAGAGTGAGTGAAACTTGTCAAAGTAGAGGAGACATCTTGTTGGACACTGGGAGGAGCTTGTACAGCGTCAAGGCAAAGGTTGTAAAGTTCTTCTTCTTTTGAATTAATACAATCAAACTCATTTTTCTCAACAAGTATCTTATGTTATTTGTTTCATGGACTCCTTGACTTTCATGTTAAATATGTTTTATGCAATTGGATTTTCAGGTGCTATTTAATTTGTTTGCCTTGTTTGTGTTTGCAGATTCGCGAAAAGGAGCTCATTTGGATCAAAGGAGCGAGGGCATCCACAAGCTTGCGTTGGACCAAAGGTAGGCCCTAAAAACACTTGTTTGCTATTGTTTATCAAAGCATATTTAGAGAAAGATAGTGTCTGGTTGGTTTGCTTGTCATTAGGTCTTCTTTAGATTCTAGGAAGGTCTATCTTGTCCGCAAGATCGACTCATTCCGTGCGACAAAATGGCGACTCCGCTGGGGACTTGATTGTTTTCCTTGTTTATACTTTGACCTGAGAAACTGTATTTTCTGTTTCTGTTTTTGACTTGATGATTGTGGGATTGGGTGAATTTAGTTAATTTTGAGTCAGTTTTTATTTTTCATAGTTTTGGGAGAGGTACGCACCCTCTGAGTTAGGCACAGTGTGTACCTGTATGCACTTTTCCATTGTGCACAGAGCGTGGACGCACCTGTGTAAACAGGTTGCCTGCGTACCCTGTCAAAAATTTGAAAAATTTTAAATTTTTCTCTTTTTTTTTCAGTTTTTAATTTGTTTATAGGTTTTAGCCATTGCCCAGACCTGCTTGTTCCCTGTCAAAAAACTTTCCTTGGTTTAATTTCATTAGCGTTAGGGTTTTAGGTGGAATTCCTAGGAATTTTTCTTGTTGGGTTTGTTTTTCGTTTTTGGTTGTGTAGTGGCTCTGAGCTTAGAAGCAGTAGGGACCTCAGATTACCTTGGTGTCTACTAGTCTTCTTATGAGTCTGACCATTTATGAAATCTCCCGTTGTTGAGGAATCCGCTTTGTGTTTTCTCATTTCGAAATTTCGAAAAACTTGTATTTGAAAGTTGGAATTTTCATTTAAAAAAAAAGAAAACGAGAGATTGGTTGTTTTTTTACTAATTGTGATTCTGCATAAATTAGTCCTTAGCTCACATTTAGATAAGTAAAACATCCTCAAAAATACTTTTAGTAGGCTTTGACTTCAAGTAGCTTTTTATAGTTTGTAGCACTCAAAGTTAGTCATTTTCATTAGTTTTGAGTGTTTTATTTACAAAATATAAAAAAAAAAATCTCTTTTGGAAAAAGTTTGTTTTTGTAGTGGTTGAGTGCTTTGAAAAGATAAGGGAAATTTTTGTGAAATATCTAGTTGTCTCATTTTGAGTGCTTTGGAAAGGAAAAGCTCTTCTTTTAATTTGTTTAATTGAGAAAGATTTGTGTTTACAAAGTATTTGCATTCTCAAACTCTTTCTTAGTTTAGAAGTTCATCGAAGAGAAAAGATTGTTTAAATCATCTTAGGTGCATCTTTTTAGTGATTTCGAGTCGAGTCTTTACACCACGAGTTTCATCTCTGCCACCTCTTGACTTAAGCAAAAACCACTAAAATTAACGTTTAAAGTAAAATTCATCTAGTAACATTTTATTTCTAGGGCTCTGATACACCAACTTAGCTTATGCTAGTGTCTTGGAGTAGGAGAGTAATTAACTCTCCAAGACAGTAAAAACAAACAAGTAGATGTATCTTGTGGTAGGAAGAAATCCAATTGTTGCATTTATGCTCTGGGAAAGCTCCTCTTAAAGGAGAAGCACGAGATCATGTCCGAACCAGTGTGGGAATCAATCCTTCCTCATTGGGAACGACGCCAGATATTCACGTATTAAAAACGGTAAACCTCGGATTAACCATTGTTGAGGAGCCTGGGGTCACTTGTTGGTAAACCTTGGATTATGTCAAGGAGCCTTCAAGGGGATTGAGCTTGCTACTCTGCCCTTGTGTGCGTATTGGATCGTAGACTATTCCCCCAGGTGTATTTGTCTCAGTTGGTAGCCTTAGTGACCATATTCTTTAGGATTCTTCCTAAGGTGACAGTGGTGGGAAGATCCCACTGTACCTGGAGCAGACGTCGGCTAGACTCACTTGGACTTTCTGGGGGGTTCACTTCACTCGAGACGGTTAAGTGGAGGAACTTGGTCCAGTCTATTAATTAAGCAGGTTGCCGGGGTAACTATTCCAACCGCCATTTCTGTACTGAATTCTGCGACGTTGGATTTCATCACCAACTAGTGTTTTCGGTCCAGAAAGTTACTGTTTGTGTGTGTTTGATCTCTATATTCTTTAGGCGTGTGATTCAAATTTGTTTGGTTCTTTAGAGGCTTTAGGTGGTTTTCATTGAGATTTTACTTTGTTTGCGTGTGAAGTACTTAAAAGTTATTAACTGTGGCTGAATTACCAAGACAGTCCCGTAGACTTCGGGGCCAGTCTCCTGAGGTTGTAACCGTGGCTGATTTCCTGAGGAAGTCCCGTAGACTTCGGGGCCAACCTCCTGAAGAAGTCCCGAGCCAGCTTGAAGGCTTGAAAGTCCTCGTAACTCCTAGTGGTAGTAAAGTTGGGTCACCTGAGGAAGGAGAGTCTTCATTGGTTGTACATCATGATTACCAAACTCTAGTAACAGGCTATAATCCTGAATCTATTTCGGTTTCCGAACTTGCTGGTAGCGTTTCATCTACTAGTGATATAGGTGAAGAACCTGAGATATCTGAACCTGTTACTCCAACATCGGGGTTTGTCTCTCCAACTTCTAGTGGTCCTAATTCACCTAGGGTAGAAAGAGTAATCACCGAAAATCTTCCTTCTGGTTTGATAGATATTGAAGAACTTTCTCCGGAAGAAGAAGTAGGAATCCCTATCCCTGAAAATCAACCTGTTATTGATCTAAGGGAGCATGAATCAATTTTTTACAGTCCACCTAGAAGTACTACTTGGTATCTTTCTTTGACTAATTATTTGGAAAACCAAACGTTAAGTTTTTCACCACCTCGTGCTCCTTATCATCCTAGAGGTTTTTATACTCCCGTAAATATGTCAGGTCAGTCGTCCATGTTTACTCAATCGCCTGAATCTTTTTTGTACGGCGGTCCTTCTGTTCCCTCTGGGTATCAGTCACTTTCTGGTACTTTTTCGGGAGCATCTCCTCGACCCATTGAACAAGGGTTATTCACTGGAAGCAATGGTGCAAAGCCGTTGAGTGTAGAAGACATTCTTATGATGTTAGGTTCTATTCCCAATTCTCAACCTCAAGGTGGCCAGTTACCGCCTGGGGGGCAGCCTCAATTAACGCCTGGGGGGCAACCTCAAGGTACACAATTTGCATCTGGGGGGAAACCTCAAGGACAGTACGTACCTACGGTACAATACGTTCTTCAAGGTCAACCCCAGACTCAATATGTACCCCAAGGTCAACCCCAGTATCAATTTATACCTCAAGGTCAACCCCAGTATCAGTACGTGCCTCAAGGGTATCTATCCCAAGGTCAGTACTTGAACCAAGGTTTCCAACCACCCCAAGGTCAATCTTATGTTCAAGGAACTGGAAATGTACCTTTCAATTATCAATCCTACCCTCAACCTGGTTATGGTCCTCAATATTCTCATCCTGTTATGGGTCAGTACCCTGGAATGAACATAGTGTGGGATCCATCGCAAACTCAACAGGTGTTGCAGCCAAGTGTACAGTTGTCATCTCAAACTGGACAACCCTTAGTTTCTGGTACACCCCAACAACCAGTCCAGTCTAATATTCAAACTTCTGTACCTTCGGTAGTTTCTCAGTCTGGGCCTACTGCGCCTCGTACTCCATCTCAAATGACTGCTGCAACTGCCGCAACATCTGTTCAATCTACCCCACCTACTTCTGGAGTATCGACAGCTCCGGTTTCTACTGTTCCTGTATCTACTCCTTAGACATCTTTACCACCATCTAGATCCACGATTCAAGCTACGGTTCAGATGCCTGTAGGACAACCTGGTTTAAGTACGGTTGTCACAAGTCAACCACAATTCACCTATCAACCGTACCAGGGATAGTACCAATTCGGTCCTGCTGTCCAGCAGCCAGTTTATCAGTATCAACCGTATCCTGGGTACACTTATCAACAACCTCAACAACCCCAGTACAGTCTGGTTAATCCTGGTTTTCCGGGAGGATACAATATCCCGAACGCGATTCCTATTTCGAGTTATCCTAGATATCCTCCTCCTGGGGCTGGTCTCATGACCCAGAGTTTTAGGGATCCTAATCGGTAGTTACCATTTATCGAAACTTTGGACTTACCTGATTTGTCGTGCCTAACAAACGATCCGATTAATTATCTTCCGTTTTGGCCGCTAATGCCGAATAAGTTGCCCAGTGACATTCCCAAGTTCGAAGGTAAATCTGGAGAGGACCCGTCGAACCATGTGATGACTTACCACCTCTGGTGTGCGTCTAACTCCATCACAGATCATTCAATCCATCCTATACTTTTCCAACGCACTCTAATTGGTCTCGCGGCCAAGTGGTACATTGAGTTACCGCAAGGAACTTTTTATAATTTTAGTCAGTTAGATACCTCGTTTTTAACTCATTTTCAGTTGCTAGTCAGATATGACAATGGCACGGAATTGTTAACTTCGAAAAAAAATCGACATCCACGTATATTTCAGATCATATTCATGAGTGGAGACGTCGACGACGTTTAGTGAAGGTATTTATTCCAGATCAAATCTTGGCTGAGTGGTTTGTAAAATCTTTGTTGCCAAGGATCACTGAAGATGTTGCTAAAGCTGGAGTTGTTACTGAGGAGCAAGTGATTGCTCAAGCACAGTACCTTGACTTGGTCTATACTCAGTTAGGTATGTTACACGAAAAGATCCCCGATCTTCCCAAGTCAAATCAAATCACTGTAGCTCCTTCGGGATCTCATGCCGCTGACAGTATGATTGGTACGGTTAACACTAAAAGTAAGAAGAAGTCTTCCAAGAATTCTTCTCCTATCATAACCTTGCCTGATTCCCTGACAGGAGATTCTTCTGCAGAGGTTTCCGCCGATATTCACGTTGTAGAGTCATCTACGGCTAAATCGAAATCCGGTGGGAAGAAGAAAGGAAAGAAGAAGAATAAAATGGACAAAAGTTCAAAAGAGAAATCTGAAAAAGCAGAATCCAATGATGAAAAGCGCAAACCTCGTTATCCATGTCTCATTTGTGACGAAGAACATTTTACAAGAGACTGCCCTCATCGTGCAGAGGTTGCAAAGATTGTCAAAGGTTCCCAAACTCCTGCTGTCTTGAAGGATCCATTTCCAAGTCAAGACAGTAAGATGATAGGTTCTTCCTCGAGTGCCAATGAAGAACCCATATTGATGATGTCCCACGTTAGGATTACGACTCGATCACAAGATTATGGTAGTAAAAGTCCTGTTGATGGCAAAGAAGCAGAATCTTCTCATTCTAATCCATCAACCTCAGCTCCCGGTTCCGATCCACTACAGATCGAGAAACCTAATCCAGACTTAGTAATCAAACTGCCTGCCAAGGGTATACTTCAAAAGTCAGCTTTCAATCCACATGCGAGAGCAGCTCAGAATTATAACATTGTTGAGGATTTAGTTGTTTCACCGTCAGCAATGTCGGCTTTGGAAGTGCTGCAATCATGCCCAGCACAGCGTAAATTACTTTTGTCGGCTATAGGAGCTGTTGACGTTCAGGACCCGAACCTAATAATCTTTGATCTAGAAAATAGTACATCGCGTTTGCCTCATTAAATGGCTTTCCAGATCCCAGTGATAGTAAAAAACAGGCGTATTCATCGGACTGTAATTGATAAGGGAGCCTCAACGTGTATTATGTCGATACATTGTTGGAGATCGCTTGGTTCTCCTTCACTAAATCAATCCCCGACAATTCTTAAGGCCTTTGATGGCCGTGGGTTTCATCCTTTTGGCATTCTACAGGATTTGCCTATAGTGGTTGAAGGAAAACCGTTAGTCTAGATGTGGAGGTGGTTGATGCCCCTCTAGACTACAACCTTCTCTTGGGTCGAAGTTGGTCTTACGCTATGAAAGCGGTCGTTTCATCGGTCTTTCGAGTAATAAAGTTTCCACATAATGGAAATATCGTAACAATAGACCAGTTGGCTTACTTTTCATCCGACCCGGCCTCTTCGGAGAGTATTCAGCATGTCGGTAAATTGACTATCCCATATAAGGATGTTGGTGTAGGATTAGTTAAAGATGCCGGTTTACTGGGAACTTTTCCTTTTCCTCCAATCAATGCATCATCTTCATTTGTAACTATTCATATGATTACATCAGACACCATTTCTTATGACGATCCTTGGATCGTTTCTTCTGAATCTGAAATAGACTCATTTGGTAATTCCATGCCTGTGAGTCCATATGAAATTGCCTATGAAGCCGTGCAGTCTTTTGCCGACCCGTGTTCAACCGAAAATGACTTAATGAATGTGGTCCGTGAGGAATCACTTTTCACATCAACTTTGGATTTAACTACGTTTTCTGAACTTGTTCACTTTGATGAGCAAATTCGTGAAATCCTATGTGTAGATGATTTACCATGGGAAGATCTCCATCACAGATCTTCATTTTTACCCGAGAATGATCATTTTGAAAATGATTTCTCATCAATTTTTACAACTGAATATGTCAAGGAACCTCAGAATCCAATGAAACATCCCGATTTAGAGTTAAATTTTGGAAACATCTCTCGAACTATTCCCATTGACATTTCGGTTAAGCCCGGAATTATTGAGAACATTCATATAGGTGCCTCGTGTACAGATGAAGAAATTCAATTATATAAGGCCCTGTTTCAAGAATTCCGCGACGTGTTTGCCTGGTCCTATGAGGAAATGCCAGGAATTGATCCCGCGATTGTTGTTCATGAGATCAAGACTTACCCGGACGCTAAACCCGTCCGGCAACGTTTGCGTCAGATTCACCCGCGAAAAGCTGCTGCAATTAAAGCAGAAGTTGAAAAACTATTGAAAGTAGGTTTCATTTATCCGATCCCGTTAACGGATTGGGTATCGAATATTGTTCCAGTTAACAAAAAGCAGGGAACAATAAGAACATGCATTGATTATAGGGACATTAATCGAGCCTGTCCAAAGGACAATTACCCAACTCCCTATATCGATCAAATTATTGATGATTGTGCCGGCAGCGAAATATTTTCCTTTATGGACGGTTTTTCCGGATACAATCAAATCAACATTCTACCTGCCGATCAACCAAAAACAACTTTCATTTGTCCATGGGGGACATTTTCTTATTGCAAATTACCTTTTGGGCTTAAGAATGCCGGAGCAACTTTTCAGAGGGCGATGTCTTATGCGTTTCATGACATCAAACACATTGTGCAACCGTATCTCGATGATTTTCCTGCTCATTCATTACATCGAGCTGATCACCTCATTCATTTACGAGCAATCTTTATGAGGTGTAGGCATTATCGTATTCGGTTGAACCCACACAAATGTGTCTTCTGTATAGAAGCGGTTCGATTTCTGGGATTTGTAGTTTCGAAAGCCGACATTCGCGTTGATCCCTCGAAGGTCGAAGCTATCATCAATTTGCCTCCTGCTTCGAGTCTTCGCCAACTCCAAAGTTTGCAGGGGAAAGCAAACTTTTTACGACGATTCATTCCTAACTACGCCGAGGTTACAAAGGGTTTTACACGGTTGTTGAAACAGAACACTCAATTCTCTTGGGATGAGATAGCTCAGAAATATTTTGATGCACTCAAACACCCGTTGACCCATGCACCATTGTTGCATCCTCCCAACTACAACCAGGATTACTTATTGTATCTCGCCACCTCCCATTCCACCATTGGAATGGTCTTAGTTCAGGAAGATGAATTCGGAACGGAACATGTGATATATTACCTTAGTCGAATGTTAAATCCAACTGAGCTAAAATACTCACATGTGGAGAAATTGGCATTGGCAGCTGTTCAAGCTGTCCAACGTTTTCGTCACTACATTTTACTACGTAAAACTACGATAATTTCGGATTGCAACCCTATGATCTACATTTTTACCAAACAATTGCTAGGTGGCAAGTACTCTAAATGGATCGTTATCCTGTAGGAGTTCGACTTGGAGTTTGAAAAATCTAAGTCTAAGAAATCTTTAGTTTTTGCAGAGTTAATGTGTGACTTCCTGCGTGCTGACACGGAAACTGTAGCAGAGGAGCCCATTGCGGACGAATCTTTGTTTCTAATCAGCACTTTAGATCCGTGCTATGGGGATATCATCGTCTATCTCCACACCCAATCCTTTCGGCTGGAAACTTCAAGGTCGGAACGTCGGAAAATTCGATTCCACTCCCAACAATTCAAAATTATCGGATATACTCTTTATTTCCGTGGGGCAGACTCTATTTTTCGACATTGCTTAACTCACGAAGAGGCTAAAAGGGTTCTACATGACTGTCACTCTGGAGCATGTGGCGGTCATATGTCTGGGTATGCCACAACCCAAAAGATATTGCGCGCTGGCTATTTCTGGCCGTCCTTGTTTAAAGATTGTATTACCGCGGTCCGAAAATGCCACAACTGCCAGATTTTTGATCATAAGATGCGCGCTCCACCTGCTCCTCTCCACCCTATAATTGTCGTTGGTCCTTTTGCCAAATGGGGTATCGATTTTATTACATGTAACCCTCACTCGCCGGGGGGGCATGCGTATATCATTCTTGCGGTAGATTATTTTACTAAGTGGGCCGAGGTGATGCCTACATTCGAGGCAGACAGCAAGACAGTTGCAATTTTCGTGTTCAATCGTATAATTGCTAGGTTTGGTGTCCCAGAAGCGATAATCATTGATCATGGGCGTCATTTTTGAAACGTTATGATGACCGAACTTACAGGCCAGCTTGGTTTACGTCACGATAGTTCAACTCCTTATTATCCACAAGCGAATGGTCTGGTTGAATCCATCAACAAAGTTTTAGTTATCATGATCTGACGAATCATTGGGATTCATCGGTCGAATTGGCACAACATGCTATTTTCAGTGCTTTGGGCGTATCGAACCTCAGTAAAAACATCAATAGGGTTCACTCCTTTCCAACTAGTCTATGGTTTGGAAGCCGTGTTACCCATTGAATGCGAAATCCCGTCACTGCAAATGGCCATCGAGTTACTTCCAACTACTTCCGAAGAGGAAAAGCGTTTGTTATACTTAGCTCAATTAGATGAGAATCGACGTGATGCTGCATTGGCGATCGAGACTCACGCAAAATGTATGAAAGCTCAGTATGATCGGAATGTGACCCCTCAAAATGTTTCGGAAGGAGACCTAGTGTTATTGTATGATCAAGCTAATGATAAATTAGGCGCTGGGAAATTCGTTCCTATGTGGCATGGTCCCTATATTGTTAAGCGAAAGATAGCAAAAGGGGCCTATGAATTGGTAGACTTTGATGGGGACTCTTTGGGTAAAACCATAAATGGCCTTTACTTGAAGAGGTATTATGCTTAAAAGAATGGGGTATGGAGATTTTTAGTTAGGATAGTTTTTCTTTCTAGCTGGTGTGTTTTAGTTTAAAAAAAAAGTGTGCTTAGCTTAGAGAGTGTTTTTTCGTCATTATTCCTGCTTATCTTGGTTTTACTCTTGATATTGCAGATGTCGATGCCTCTCCAAACATAAATTGGATTTGCAGATGGTGCTTGTCGTAATACATGTAACATCTCTTCCGCAGCTTGGGTTATCTATTCGCCCTCTGACGAGTTAGTTTCTATGCATGGGGTAAGCCTCGGTCAAACAAAAAACAACATTGCAGAGTATAGTGCAGTGATTGAGTTATTATCTGAATCTATTTCATTTGGGATTCGGAGTTCGATAGTGAGGTTGGATTCTGAACTCGTTGTGTTATAGCTTAATAGATTGTATGCCATTAGAAATCGAGTGTTATTAAGATTATTTTTGAGAGTGCGTCTCTTAGAACGTGAGTTTGATTATATTGAATATCAGCATATTCCAAGGTCTTTAAATACATTAGCAGATGCAATTGCTTCTCGAATGTTAAATAGACATTTGCAATAATCATACATGTAAATTTAAAACCATTCCATAACATGATTTACAAGATAAGCCAGTAATAGTGATATATATATAGGAGTGTGTCAAAAAATACATTGTCTTCGATCATAGGTTGAAAAACACCTTATGATCGGCAAAAATGATAAGTACAAAAAGCAAAATGTCACTTGTGCCCATAATAGGCGATCATCCTATCACTGGTGATTATATCTATAAGAAACCACTGCACGAGCCACCTTGCTAAGGAACCTCCTAAAAGGTCCCGGGACTCCAATCACATAGCGCTGAAGTCGACAAGGAATTTCGTCTATAGTGGTCTCAGGAATATCTCCTGTCAAGCGCTCCAGATGACCCTCCAACTCGGCCAAAACCTCTGTTGATTCGTCCTATGGGGCTGGCGCAGGTGCAACTGGTTGCCTCCTCTCAAAAGGCCGGAGAGTGGCTGGTCGTTGTGGACCCACATCTGCATTTGAAATTTTTACTATCAGTTTTGAGACGATGGAAAAATAAAAAAATTTAAAATAGGAAAATTTGAAAAGGATTTTACCTAACTCGTCCCACTGCTCCCTTGGTGGAAGAGTCATGTCTGGGTCACCACGGAAATCTATCCCAGCATAAGGGAAGTCCTGAATGGAAAAGACTTGACTTTCCAACCATTGGAAATACTCAGGTTTGAACCGAGCAACTTCTGTCCTGTCGTCCGGGTGACGGGCCATGACTGCGACCCATCGCATCAGTTTGGGCTCTCGAGGAAGCCCAGCTCCAACAGTAAGATGATGTGGGATCAGCATAGGAACCCTCTCCAGGCCAAAACTCACGATCAAAGCCCCATAACCAAAGGTCTTTAGTCGTCCGCTCTTTGCCCTGGTCAGTTGGCCTTTCACATTGGCCAGCACAACATTGCACCTGTTGAAGATGGTGCCTCGAAAGAAATCAACTGCCATACGCATCTGGGATCCGGTGGCAACATGTAATGCGGCAGCTCCGCAAAGTCTGGTGACAGTAAACGCAATCACCATGAGCTCAGGACGGGATATGGTCTTTATGTCTATCCCTTTGTCTTTAACCTGGCTGTTGCAGTACTCTAGCCGGAGGCTATCGACAGACTGGCCACCTGGCCTAGTCCCGTACAGAGTCAAGTCTTCACCTCTCTTAGGCAAACCAGTCAAGAAATAAATGTCCGCTGGCTCGATTTCGAGCCGGTGGCCGCCAATGAAAAAGCATTGGTCTTGTATGCTCCATCTGTCAACCAGCCACTGTAAGAAATCCACCTGAGCCCTCATGCCAGGAATGGTCCAGAATTTGTACAGTCCGCACGCCCTCAAAGCATCAAGTGAAGGCTGATGATTCCATGCGGTAGTATCCACGTCCTCATGCTCTCGTTCACACCAATCTAGCATGATATACTCTCTGCATCAAGTATAAAGATTAATTAAATTGCTAGAAAACATTTTGATTGGTCCATTTTGAGAATTTTTGGGTTCAAAACCCTTGCGGCGGGGTACGCACCCTCCGAGTTAGACACAGTGCATGGGTCCGCACTTTGTCTACATGGAAGGTGCAGACCCCGAGCTTTTTCCCAATGGAGAAAAAGTCGGGGTCAGCGGGTCCGCAATGGTAAACTTGCGGACCCCCGCGCGCAGGTTTTGCGCCTAAAAACCCTCCCAAAAAATGAAATGAAGGACTAAATCAAAAAACTAAACAGTTGAAAATGAAGAGTAGGATGATGTGGATTACCTAGAGAAGACGGCGCTCGATTCCGACGGCTGGATTTTCCATAATCTTCACGGGAAGTTTTCTAAGCAAAAGCACTATTTTCTCACCCAAACTTGAATGGTAAAAATGAATCGACAAAGGCCCTTTTTATAAGTTTTTTGAGTAAATAAATCGCAAATTTGTTTATGTTTCACTTTAAAAAGGTATTTTGTGACATTTTTATCCATTTCAAACAGGTATGAGTAATGTTTGTGTTTTTGTGCAGAATAAAGGATTATTAAGGTGAAATCTATCATTTTCAACGAAAGAACAAGTAGAGTCATCTTTAAGCCCTTTTTTGACTCCTAAAACATGAAAATATTGCCGAGCATTTCTTTTACACTCGTTAAAATGGAATTAAAAGACGGTCCACTTACAGCTCTTTTCCGACTGTAAAAATACGAAAAGATTGCCGGATTTTTGTCGTTTCAAATTCGATATTGGTTATAAAACGACGTGTCGTTGATCGCTTTTTTACTTTTTTCAGACCAGTGACACTAATAACGAAAAGTACTCCTTGGTCGTAAAAGATCAAGCGGTTCTCTCAAGTATTATTTTATACTTTTTCGGGCTTGGGAGACACAAATTTGCGAAAAAGGTCAACCCTGGAGTCTTCTTAAGTTTTTTCAGACTCTCTAAAATTGAAAAACGCCGAGTTTCTCCTATACTGGACTCATTAAAATTTCACAGTAAAGGACCTGTTCAATTACAAACAGGAACGAACCACTCCTTCTTAGGGTTCGAATCTAAACTAAGTTGGACTCATCCGAAGGATGAGCTTATAATCAAGAAAATGTTATCCTCCTCAAGCTTGTCAAAAATAAAGAGGTACTTGCCAGAAATGGTGGGGGAAAAGGGAGAAAAATGAGTATGTTTGTCATACTTTGTAACCACTCTTGAACACGACACTTTTATTCACCTGGGTTGGGAAATCCTTTGCCTAATAGTTGATCAAACCACATTGAAAGTTTTCAGCCGGTTTCTGGGTATTAACTTTGGGTCAATTGTTACCAAGCCATCTATTGTGTCGTTATATGTTCAAGAGGTCACTGCCAATAAGCCATTCATCTGCAAAATATCTGTCATCCATCTTGACCATCCCTGAGTCAGTCCTTGCAACTAAATTTCTTCAACTTGATCTATGATTTCGTGTTGTGGGCTTACCTATGACGGATCGCTTTCTATCAACATCAGCACATTATCTAGAAAGATGATATAGGAATCGTCAATACCTTGAGATCTGCATGCCTCAAACGACAGGTTTCTCGCCTTTGACGACAATTTACATCATTGACTTTCGATCAAAGGATTTCGTGACATGTTCGACATCAACACATTTATTCACATCTCATGGATTGTACTGGGTACTTTGAGAACCATTGACATCACTGGTGGTTTCTCTCACACATGTTAACAATTTACATCATTGACTGGTAATCAAGTGGTTTCTACCATGTTCGACATCAAAACATTTATTCGCATGGATAGAATCGTACTATTTCAGGAAGTAGAAATGAAGACCCTGGATCTAGTTTCCACCATCCAGGCTGCGAAAAATTTTGTATTCATTATATTGTGGACTATTCATAAACAGATGGCTGCGTCCATACTATGTTCACATGAGTCTATACTTGTGATGTTTTACAAGATCATTCCTATATCAGAGCAGTAGATATTTTTCTAGTTAGTTTTGATCTGAGTATGGGAATGCCTACCTCAGCGATGATATGATCTTATATATATATATCTTGCATTGAATGTTTTTATAGGTTCCGACCAGGCTCTCCACAATATGATCCTCGAAATGATAAAGTACTTCACTCTTCCTATATGATAAATGAAATCCTCATCTACTACAGACTTTGCACTTTAGGGGGCAATCTGTTGCAAAAAAATATCGTCACTATGATTATTTACAGTCAGTATGGGTCTATCATCACTTGTACTGTCCTCCTAAGCAAGTCTAAGACCTCAGCTCTTCAAATCAAGCTTTGGAAATGGGAGAAAGACATTAAAAATCAATGTAACTCTGGTTCCGCACTTTCTCCCATGGTAACCTGCGGTCTCGCACCTTATGTGTACAAAAGATGCGTACCTACCCGCTCTGTCCTTAACGTTGTAGGTGCGGACCCCTATGAAAGTCAAAAGGCGTAATTTTTATCTTAAAAAACTCACTTTGGGTTAATTCTAGAGTTTTCTACAAGGAATTTTGACGTGGATTGTTCGCTCTGAGGTGGTTCATGCATCCCAAAAGAGAAGGAGCTAATCCCTTGAGTAAAGGAGCTATCCCTTTGAAGGAGGGCTTTATCCCTTTGAAGGAGGACCTAGTAACTTCCCTCCATTGCACTATAAATACAGGCATTGGGGTGAGGACTAGGGAGGTTAGAAGCTGAACATTTTGAGGGTAAATGCTGGTGAAATTAAGACTCTTTGGTTGAGCTTGAGAGGAGAGATCACATACCTCTTGGTTCCATTGGAGAGTGAGTGAAACTTGTCAAAGTAGAGGAGACATCTTGTTGGACCCTGGGAGGAGCTTGTACAACGTCAAGGCAAAGGTTGTAAAGTTCTTTTTATTTTGAATTAATACAATCAAACTCATTTTTCTCAACAAGTATCTTATGTTATTTGATTCATGGACTCCTTGACTTTCATGTTAAATATGTTTTATGAAATTGGCTTTTCAGGTGCTATTTAATTTGTTTTCCTTGTTTGTGTCTGCAGATTCGTGAAAAGGAGCTCATTTGGATCAAAGGAGCGAGGGAATCCACAAGCTTGCATTGGACCAAAGGTAGGCCCTAAAAACACTTGTTTGCTATTGTTTATCAAAGCATATTTAGAGAAAGATAGTGTCTGGTTGGTTTGCTTGTCATTAGGTCTTCTTTAGATTCTAGGAAGGTCTATCTTGTCTGCAAGATCGACTCATTCCGTGTGACAGTGTTCCTGCTTGTTAGACTTAATTGTTGTTACAGTTTCTTGTTTGTTGTTCCATTTCAAGTTTGTTGTTCTATTTCTTATTTGTTGTTCCATTTATTATCTGCCGTTCCATTCCCTGTCATTTGTTATTTGGTGTGAAGAACGATCTAAGGCTGTAGTGAGAATTCACATTTACTGTCTGGCTATCAGATCCATGATCTGTTATTTGATTTCCTCTAGTTCCATCAGTTTACAAAGGGATGAGTTACTGCTACTGAACCCTTCACTGATAAATTGCTTAGTTTTCTGAATGTGTGGTTTAATATTTTGAAGTAGTTTGCTGTAAACAAGCATCCATTTACTCTTGTATTTTTGAGCACTGTACTACTAGAATTACTTTGGCAAATGATAGCCTCAGACTTAGACACTCTTTGAAATAAAAAACATTCCTGGATTGACAAACTAGCGTGAGGTAATTAGAGGTGAAAGAGACCCTTTTTATAGCTCGACACTCACCATAATGAGACCTCACTTGAACCAGTGTCGAGATCACAAAACTAAACTGATCTTGGATGCCTCATAATTTCTTATCTAATATCTTGAGGAATTTTCCCATCTCCACCATCATGATTACCGTGTATCCCATCATTACCAGTCAAGGGATTCCTAGGCATTTAGGAATTTTCCTGAGACCACCTTACTTGGATCCAAAATATTCCAATGATCTTAAGCTCACCATGGTTATTTGGAAATGGAAAGGCTAGACTAAAATCCAGCGTCAAAACCGTGAAAAATCCATTCCAATGACAACAAAAGAACCAAATATTAACATGCACATACCATGCATGTCAAAACCAGCTAGGAAACCATACATGAAACTTGTTACTCACAAGTATTCCTAATGAATCTTCTTTATCAAAATTTTACATGCTTAATCATTATTTTCCTTTTCTTTCCTTGTACTTCCATTGCTTACTTTCTTTCCTTCTCCTCTTGGTGCTCTTCTCCTCTATCAGACTAATTCCAAAACTGAACTGACGAAAGTCTACCAACTAATGCTCTGATGTCTTTTTATTATTCATGCCTCTAATTTCATCAATTTTCCATATTTTCCTTCATTTTCCTCCTCACATGCAACATGTGACCTTTCACCTCCCTTTTCTCATAATTTCCTTTATTTTTATAAATAAAATGCCAAAAGTACCCTTTTTCCTTTTCAAAGCCTTTACCATTTCCTTTTCTAATATCCTATTTAGCCATAAACACATCAAGTAATGCCCACAAGGATATTTTTCCCAACATTTAGCTTGGAATAAGTGTCTCTTGACCGTGGTCTTATTTTTTTCTTATTAAATTTTATTACATGAAATTTTAACCTGGAGCTGGTACAGTGGAATACATCTCTTTATCATAGGTGGGATACTTTTAGAATGTGTCTAAAAGTGTATCCCTGGAATATGCCATTGGATGTCCCTGCTGAGTAAGATTTATCCTGATATCATAGTCAGAGGTGTTATCACTCTGTAATTTCCAAGGTTTTGAAGGAAACCACAACGGTAACCACAAAACCACTTTGGGTATTAGGATCTAACCTTCCTAAACTCAGAGAGGGATCTCTCTGTCAAGTTTAACTTTGTTGTATTTGTGATTTTAGGCTAGATATGAATGTTCAGTAGTTTGTTTGATTGTTTGAGATGTTTTAATTGGTTTGGTTGATTAAATTTATGAAACTTCCATTGGGCTATGGAGTCTACAAACTTAATAGGGTTTTGTCTCATATTTTCAAAGGAGTTTCACAGGAAAGGTAGATTCAGTAAGCAAACATTTAAATTATCCACAACTAGAATCATGGTGTATCTTTCAACAAATTCTGTTCATCAAATTTTGGAAACTAATTCATATTTAAGAACACATAAGTATGGAAACAAATAAAGACATAGATAGTGAGAGAAGAAATTCACCAAATAGTCCAACACATGAATCCTGTGAAGAATGTCCTTTTTATTACTGATCAACCCATCAAATGGAAAGAGTACAATCGCTTTTTTGAATGGAAAAATAAACCTTTAATACTTCAAAAAGAGATGTATTTATAAGTTTATTTACAAAATATCCTATCAAACCTGATCAAGATGTATTTTAGGAACTTCTAAAACAAATTCTATCTAACTGTTACAAATATAGGAAAATTAAAACTGCTTAGATTGGTGGCTCTAGCTTTGTGGAACTATTGAATATCTGGCCCTCGAATTTCTACTGCGTTATTGGGCCTGTGTTGAAAAAATAAAATCATCTTTTACTCCAGTAACTCACACAATTTATCCCAACATTGTTCACTTGGAATAGACATCTTAAGTAATTTTTTGTAGACCTCGTCCACTTCAGTATATTTGGAAAAAGTTGGCTTAGAAATAAAGATGTGTTTAATTTCATACTGGATGTCTAAATCATATGCCAGTGCTTCTAGAAATGCTTTCCCTATTATGTTGCCTTTCACTCCTATAAAATTAGTACCGTCTTTAGAAATGGTCATCAATTTTTGGCTATAATCTGGCCATGTACTGAGCTTGTCATTTACCACTAGTAAGTTGGGAAGTCCCTTTTTGTAGAGGACTTCTAATTTGCTGAAGAACCTTTATACACCTATGTCTAGAACATGGAAAATTTTAGGGGCTAATGTTCGCCCAGTGGGCTAATTTTCCATGATTTTTCCACAAAAAAGATTCGCCAATTTCCAATTTTATAAAAGAGGATTCGCCCAAATTTTAGAATATAAAATTATTTTACCTTAAAAATCGCCAACATTGTATAGAGGCTATATATAAAATCATTATAAATTTGAATAATTTTACAAATATATCAATAAACATTTTATAGTTTGCATATTAGGGATTAGTGAGATTCGCCAATGTTTTTAAACTTCAAGAAATTTTTCCATCCTTAAAATTTTCCTTGGTCTAGAACTTGACATTTTTCTTCCAGCTGCTTGATTAAGTTTCTTTTGGTTAGCACCTTTTTTACCTCTAGTATTGTCTCAGTTCTATCTTCGATCTCTAGTTCTTCTAGATCCTGCCTATTTTTGGAATTGAGGAACTTAATGAGCTCTGTAACTTCACTTGGTTTATCACCCAACAACTCTTAGATTTGTTCAATAGTTTCCCTAGATTTCTCAATTAATTCCTTTTGCTCAAATATGATATTTATAGATGGCCATATTTCTATCATGACTTCATTTATCCTTTTCCATATGTTCTCCTTGACCTAGGCTAGGTTATTACCCATGACAGTTTCCTTCTCTATCTGTTGCATTATTTGGGTAAGTCTATAGGATTTATGCATCTCTGTTAGAAGAGATTTTTCATATTTGGTGTTCTGTTCTTGTAGCATCTTTACATCCTCCCACATATTTTTGATTTCTTCTCCATGTATTGACATATTTTCCATTGATTGGGCTAGTTTGATAGAATCATCTGTAGTTGAAGTAGGGGGTGCTATAGAGGTGGATCCTCCTACTATTGTAGACGATGTAGAAATGCGTGTTTTAATTACTGATGCAAGAGGCACTGCATCAAGAGTTACCAAAGTGAGCTAAGAATTCTGCTCTTTTTCATTGATGAGTTTGTCCATCTCTGCTTCCATTTCCTTTATCTGAGCATTCTATTCCATGATGAGCATTGAGCATATTTTCTTTCTGACTTTCAACTTCTCCCATTTACTTAGCTTGAGGATCTTCAGTAGTTGGAACTAGGCTTCAGTAGAAGAAAATATGCTCAATGCTCACTTGGATCCTTAGCTTTACCATGACCTCAAAGTCATATTCTTGGAACAATTTGACCAAGTATTTTAGTGCGGAATGGTCTGTATACATCTTGAAATGTCCTCCTAGCAAATAGTGGTGGTATTTTTGGAGCACGTACACCATAGCGAACCCCTCACATTCAGTTATGGAATAGATCTTTTTCTCTTTAGACAACCTGCGACTTACGAACGCGATACATCGAGGCTCTTCATGTAATCATCATTCTAGAAAAATGTGACATCCTTTTTCAACAGATTCTCCATTGGCACAGTGATCTGGGCATAGCTTTCGATGAGCTCGTTGTAGTACCCTGTATGTCCTAGGGTAACGCACAATTGTTTGACACTTCGTGGTGCTTCCAAATTCAAAATTACTGCAATCTTCACGGGATCTACCATTAGTCCCTGTCTGCAGACCAAGTGCCCGATCAGGCTCCCAAAGGGAACGAGGAACGTACACTTTTTGAGGTTTAGCATGATTTGGTGTCATCGGCAAGTATCCAACATTAAGCATAATCTCACTACATGGTTCTTAAACACTCCTAATACAGTGCAATCATCTAGATAGACCTCCAGTAATTTGTGGATATATTTTTTGAATTCTGCAACAACTATGCGTGAAAAAATGGCAGGTGCATTCTTTAACCCAAACAACATAATGGTGTATTGAAAGTAGCCCCACTCGGTCATGAAGGTGGTCTTGCTCCTGTCTTCTGGTGTGATTTTGATCTGGTGGTACCCTAAGAAGCCATCAGTAAAAGAATATGCTTCTTGCGCGCCAATATTTTCTAACACTTCATTTGTGAACGAAGTTGGGAATGGGTCGTGTACACAAGCATCTTTCAATTTCCTGAGATCCAAGCATATTCTTATTTCACCATTCTGTTTCTTCTCCTACACTACCATAGGGCTTACCTAGTCAGATTCTTCCGCTGGCTCAATGATCCTAGCTGCGAGAATTTTGTCTAGTTCTACATGGACTTTTTCCTTGTACTTTGGATTCAAGCGGTAAGGTCTCTGCTTAACCGGCTTCATCTCGGGTTTTAGGTTGATCTTCATCATCCCTAAGTCGCCAACAATCCCCTTTAAGTCCATGATCTTGGTCGGGAATAAGTCTTGGTACTCATGGAGTAACTCAGTGACCTTATCCACCATGGCGTCAACCCAGTAGTCACTGAGCGTTGCATACTTCGGTTTGGCCTCTGTACCAATTTTTACCTACTTTGTCTTTACTTGCACGGTTAGATCAGGGTCTTCAATCAATGGCCCTTGAACTGTGCGATAGCCCTCAATTTCTGGAATATTAACTTTCCGTGGATCTTCATCGTCATCTTTAATATTTGTGTTCTAACACCTCAGCACGCAGCTCAGCTGGGTTTCCCAATCTGGCTGAAATACTTCCATTGGTTCCTGGGGTATTTTAAAGATAGCTACTTTTACTACTTGTAGCGCATCATCAACAGTATCCCACCAATGATCCTCAAACGTGAAAGTTAACATGAATCCTTCGCGTAAGATATCCCATTCGTTCATTCCATGGTGGAGCTCCGTCTCTATATACCAATTCATGGGTATAATATCCAGGGTATGATAGAATAGGTGCACCCACTCAGGTTGTGGATTTTCACCATAGACCTTTGTCCATTGTGTGAGGTGTGCACGTGGATCACCCCGTCCATCATACTTGTCTTTTAATCGCATCAGAGGCTTCCCAAACCGTATGTGCATCATTCTTCTACATTCATGCCAATCCTCAAAGCTCTGTTGGTGTATACCCCACCATATTGCGGGTGTAATTCACAATAACCATTTCAGAGCATCGAAACTCTGTTGTTCTAGTACTTCTTTTTCGAATTTTTTTAGGAAGTCATCTACCTCACCTAAACCATCATACGTAGGTAGATCCTTTATCTCTGTTTCTATGCAGCACAATGATCTTGTCATCATGTTACAATTGAGCGTGGTCACCTCGTGTAATTGGTTCTACCATCATTCTATCTCCTTGTCGGAATCTGATGTGTAGGAGCTTTCGCACTCCCAAGAGATTCGACCATCCGCAGTTGGGTTTACCCAACCTTGCTCCCACGCTGTTCTAATGGAATGGTCCTAGTACATCTAGTTATGAGTTCTTTCATTCCTTTTACAGCCTTGCTATCACGTAGCCGCTTCATGCACATTTCCAAGAATGTAGTGAGCATCGATGGGTCCAATTCAGGCTCCAGCCTGTCTTTAGTTCCTAAAGTAGAGGCCTCCGTGAAGCTCTTTTTAGCTTCCATGAAAGTCTTCTTAGTGCGCTCCAAATCAAATTTTGTTTCCTTCGTTGGAGCCTTGCAAACCTAGGTACCTTTTTTAGGTTGCTTGCCCTTATTGTCTCTTGTTGTAATTCCACTCTGGAGCATGATATTTATGTTAGGATCTTCTTCGCGTATCTCAAGCCTCATCATTTGTAGGTTCTGGGTTGGGGGAGGTTGGAGTGCTCCCTTGTCGCGCAACCTTGCTATCAGTGTGGGAAATTCCTCTGTCTCATGATCAAACAACATACAATACAAACATGATGGTTGTGTTGGGTTTGTACAATTGTGAGCATAATGCTCTAGCCCTTCGCAATTGTAACAGATCAACTGTCTGCGACCTGTTCTTGGTCCTCCTCCACCTTGGCCTCATCCGCACCCCTGAAATCCTGTTCGTGCTAACCCTATGTTTTGGTCAAGGGGCCATGTTTCGGCTTGAACTCTGTAGGTAGGAGTTCAATCCATCATCAACTCATAACTCCTACAAGTGCGTTCATCATGTCCTACGGATCTACAGAAATTTCAGAACAACTGTTGTGAATTCTGAGTGTATTTCTGTAATAGATGGCAATTATCTTTAGCATGCTTCCCTCCTATCTGGCAAATCATGCACCATAATGTAGGCACCGTGCTTGGTCCCGCTTGTGCCTCCGGTATTAGTGGCATTGGCCCTCCTCCCGCGAGGTAATTCGTAAAGACTGGGCATTGGTCTTTGTTGTGCCCTTGACCCTTGAATTTTATGCACCATACCTCATCGCGCACCTCTAGTTGGGTTGTCCTGTCTTGTTTCAAACTGTGCATCTATAGGCACAAGTTTTGCAGTTGTGCATGAATTTGCTGAACCCCCAGGTTAGGATCTTGTATCGAGGTCTTGTGTAATCTCATTGTGACCTCCAAGGCCTCGGCTTGAGTGGTCAACCTTTGTTGCGACAGTGCATTCCATAGATGTGGCATTAATGATGCTATGAACCATTCACGGTGTTGCCCATATATTAACGTCATGTTTGCTTCACAAATTTTGCACTTCAGTCTTTGATCCAAATCCCACGGGGTTTCACCTGGTAGCATTGTAATTTCCTTGAACCCAATAATTGAATGTGCCTCTGACTTTGGCCTGCTAAATTCTTTGTTTAGCGCCACTTGGATATCCGCGAACCCTACATTTGGATTGTCATTGGAATGATTAATGTACCAGGTCAGCGCACGATCCTGTAGAGCGCTAACCAATGTTTCCTACTTTATATGGTCAACCGTGACTCCCTATGATTCCCATACAACTTTTATCATGAACAAAAATTGGTTTGGATCTTCATTCCCTACTCCCTTGAACAGTGGTAGATTTATCCCGCTTGCCATACTACTTTGCAGTGGTGGAAAGGTTGGTGTGGGCAAAGGTGAGGGTGAAAATGGTGATATTGGAGGTGGCATAGGTGGAGTTGGTATGAACGAAATTCTCTATCCTATCAAATTGATCTCACTTCTCGGCTAGACTTTTGCAAGCTCTTCTTCTCCCCCTCGCGGAGGTGAAATCAAAGGGCTAGTTTCTGGTTCTGCGCTAATCTTCTTTCTATAGATTTTCCCACTTTGCGTAGCCCCAAAAATCAATTTATTCGCATAACCCATTTTCACACAATAGCATTTTAATACAAGTGTTTAAAGATTTAACGTACTTACCTCGCGGTCCTTTGAGGAAGCATTGTTCTACCTCACTATAACTGACTGAAGTGTCTACCAAAAATTCGATGATGAATCCCCCTATGATTCAATTGAGCCAATGATTGACAGTGCACACGATCTTATCCTCTGATGCTTCCAGTTGGCACACCAATTCTGGAGTCCACACCATCGGTTTGTTGAGTTTACACCCTCCTTGGCTATTTGTTAGCTTTGCGATCGACTCATACAACTCAGTGGGGAAGGACACAAAGAAAATTTCGTGGATATATATATATATATATATAAGTAACAATCTAACCAATTTTCTTTTGATAACTACAGGTTCCTGTTTTCCTGCGTCACGAACTCGTGAATCTTCCTCTCCAGCCAATCTTCAATTTCTTTCTTTGTCAGGTTCCAATGAAATGACATCAGACATCTCTTATGTAGATCCCAGTCCCAACAAGGGAACCATTTGTTGACTTGTTGGGGCTTGACCCAGGTTCAGAGTTAGTTAGCCAAGCAAATCCTGGAACTACTGGCCCTTTCGGCAACAGTCCATGGAGCACGGACTGAGGTCTCACCCGAAGTAGTATGGGAGGGTGCTAGAACCAGGTCTCTGCACTCTTGAGATGTGTGAGAGGTTAGACTGGTCTTACTAGATGTCCTTGCATGCAAGTCACTTCGTGTACTTCTCAATCCTTATGCCCTGATATAATGCCATCATGCAACCCTAACTAGGGACTGTGGAGCTTCCGTGCTACTCGGGGCTATCACCTACGACCTTACTTATCTTCTTATATTAGTTAATTACCTTCACATATTTTGACACCTTATGTTATGATTAGTTATACAAAACATTCAAAGAAGCTTCGTGCATCATATAAAAAGTACATTTGCAAATTATACCCAAACATATATTGAAACAGGAATAGATGCACAAAAATGTAGTAAAATTTCTCTTTATTAATCACTTCAAATGGTTACAAACTCGACTCGCCTTGTGCACTCAGCTGCAGGGGTCCGCTCACTCAGCTACGGACTACTAGGCCTCTCATCACTCAGCTGCAGAGCCTTCTCCTACTATACGACCCAAATACGCACTCTACACTTAGACTCAATCTTCTGTCTTGATATTTCCTTATCCCTCCTTTACAACTTAGAGCCTCGCTCTATTGATACAATCCCATGGTCTGCGGATCATGGGTAGGTCTATCCAACCGACATTACATTACAAAACTAGGGTGGAAAACTGTTATAGACATTTTTGGGCACTGTAACCCCAATCAAACATGTCCATAAACCAAGGAATCCTAAGTCCCTAAAAGTGTTGTTCCATCCCCTAAAAGAACAAGGTCAACTGATTACATCCTCTCCTGGAAGTTCTCCATGAAAAACTACTCAGAACTAGTCCAAACTGGACCATCTCACCTACTCCATGGTCAAAGTGCACTGCATCCCACCTAAATGCACACGGGAGGTGTGATGCATACTGAAAAGCCCTTCTATGGGGTGCGATGGGCGAGAGTGGACAAATGGCAGAGTCAATTTGCGAGGTGGAGGATCATGGAATCTTCCAGAAACTTCTCCTGTGACACTTGCCTCTCTGCATTCGCCCAGGGATGAGTAAGAGATCATCAATCTCCAAGTGGAATCAAGAACTATCAGAGAGAGGACACTAATCAAATCTCAGAAGCTGACTCACCTCCTTGCAATCATCTATATATGGATCCCTCATCCCAGAGATCCAGAGGCTGGAATTTTGTATCTTGTAAGGAAGTGCTGCTAGTTTCTTGGTGTAACATCATAGTGTTGGGTGATCTAAGCTTTTCATGAGGTGAAGAAGGGCTTTCTTGCTGAGAGGATGATGCTGGGTCAGAACAATTGGTTGTAATCCTCTTTGCTATTCTTGATATTAATAAAGCTATTCAAGTTTTCCTCCACATTCTTGTATGATTGATGATATGTGGATTTGTGTGGTCAATATATATCTGGTCCTATATTGTTTATGATAGTGGATATATGTTCTTGGATAGTGTTATGCTGCTTTGATTCCACAGGTGCTCTTTGAAGCTGGGTAGACAGGGAAGCGAGTAGCAAAGATCTATCAGAAGGGAGAGGAATCAAGTAAGGAACCAAGCGCAAGACAGAGGTTGGTCTCCTTTGTTCCCCTCTGTTGTGGGGAAAAGTATCCGACTCGGAATGACCCTATCCCTACTCTAAGGGTGATAGTTCCTTAGCAACAACTGAAAGTAAAGCTTTGATATTTTCCTTTATGAAAGTACAGAGAAGGAAGAAAATATTGACCAACCGATATCCTTCGCTTTTGTCGATCTTGTCTTCTCTCTTCGTCCCTTGCTCCCAGCTCCTTGTTCTCTTGCGGGCCCAGCTATACAATGATCCTGCACAAACAAGAGAGGGAAACTACAAGAAACATGTACTCATAACTGATGCATGGATTAGAGTGAATCAGATATACAAGTACTTCAGTTCTTGAGTCCACTTGGAGATCCTTGCTTACACATGGAGATCAAGTACCTCTTACTCATCACAGGGCGAATCCCTTGAACCAAGTGTCAGTTTGGAAGCTTCCTGGGAAATTGACACCTTGCAGAATGACTGTGCCACTTGGCCAATCTCGCCCAGCGCAGGTAGCCTTCATTGGAGTTGACTTTCAGCGCAGGTACAAAGAGGAGCAGTTGACATTCAGCGCAGATGCTCAGTGGAGCAGTTGACATGATCCAAAAATAGCCTGTTTTTGAGTGTTTTCAGGTGGAGAACTGATGGGAAGTGCTGTGGTTTGCTGACCTTGTTCTTCTAGGGGTAAGAACAACATGTTTAGGGACTGAGGATCCCTGTAATTATTGACATTTCATGCTCCATGCTGCGAGGCACAAAAATGTCTATAACAGCTGCCCCCTAAAGTATGAGGTCGTTTATCGGGTGAAATGCTTTATCTAGAGGGTCCGAAGTTCATTCCAGTGCTGAGGAGGCACCCTGTAATACAATACAATACAATAAATTATTTTTCATTTTGTTTTCATGATCTAGCTGAGGCGGGCATTCCCATGCTCAGCTTTATAAATACATTTTGGTACATAGAACAGACGATCGTCTGATGGTAGACTGATAATTCTCTGCTGAAATTATCATCCTTTGAATAGGATGATCATCTGTTGCAATGATGTACATGACAAATGTTTTTATATTTCCTGAATATATATCGCAGCCCGGATGGATGAAACTAGATCCGGGGTCTTCAAACTCGTTCGATATTCACTCTAAGTACAAGTCGATCCATGTGAGAATTGCGCTGAAGTCGAACATGGAAAGACATCGCTTGATTACCGGTCAATGATGAAAACCGTTAACAAGCGCGAGAGGAATCACCGATAATGATAATGACCCTCAAGGTACTGCAGTACAATTCACGTGGCGTGAATAAAGGACTTGGCGTCAAACGCCACGCAAAATCTTCTGGTCGAAGGTCATTGATGTATACCTGTCGCCGGAAGTGAGAAACTTGCCATTGAGGCATGCAAGCTTCAAAGTACTGATGGGGTTGTTCCTAGATCAACTTCTTGGATAATGAGCTGAAGTCGACAAGAAGCGATCCGTCAAAGGAGGGCCTTAATGAATCCCACATCAATGACACGGAATGGAGCTAATGATTTTAGTGGAGGTGAAAACAAACTGTGACATATGATTCAGGGTGGCGATCATGAATGGATGAAGGATAATGTATGGCAGTGGATGGGACACGGTTGACACTTTCAGAATGACCTCTCTTGAACATATAACGACACTGATGCGATGGATCGGTAGCATTACCCCAAAATGTGGATGGTTTGGCGAAGACCATGGTGATGGGACCGGTGAATGAAACAACCCAACCCGATGTGGTACGGAAGAAAAGTGTCATGTTCAAGAGCGACTTGCTACCATTAAGCTTTGATGTTCTCCCAATTTTTCCCCAGTCATTTCTGACCAGTACCTCTTTATTTTTGTCAAGCTTGAGGAGGATAACATATGCTTGTTCTATAACCTGCCCTTCGGGCAAGCCCATCGCTATGATTTAACGAGCTTAGCGATAGTGAAACTCGTTCTCGTCTAAAGACAAGTTTGTCGCTATTTAATGAATTTAACGAGTCTAACGACAAGGATAACTTGGTCCTTTTCATTTTTAGAGAGTCTGAAAAGGTACAGAAAGTTAACTCCATAATTCCTTTTTCGTCATCTAATCCCTTAAGTCCGAAAAAGTATAAAACAATACAGAAGGGATGAATTTTCGATTGCTTTAACGAGCCGAACAAAACAAGCGCTCGATCTTTTTGTGCAATAATCCCTCAGGTCCAAAAAGATTAAAATTTAGAGGAGGGATAGCTCTTCCGGTCGTTTAACGAGCTGGAAGGCCAAAACTCGGCAAACTTTTCATATTTTATGAGTCAGTGAAAAGAGCTCAAAGAAGACTCGTCTTTTGAGGAACGAGTGATAAACAGGGATAGCAGCAGATTCCAGGTACAGGTTGGAATTTTCCAATCACGACAGTGTCACAAGGATGGCTAGGTGAAATCACTCTTCGCAGCTGTTTCTCAAAAGAGGTAAACACACAAATGGAGGTGAATGATCGGCCAAATGAAAAGTGGAGGTGACGGTGCACAAACACGACCAAGGCTTTTATGGCTGATGAATTTACGATCTCAAAAGGTTATTTACCGGTTCATTTTTTCTGAATGAGCTTGAACTCTAGAGGAAAGCCTGCTCACAAACTTATGTTTATTTTTTAACGAGCATGAACTATGCGCTAAAACTGCTCGGATCTTGCGTTTATTTTTTAACGAGCATGAACTATGTGCTAAAACTGCTCGATATACCAGTCATCGAATAAGAACGCCTTCTGTGAGATAGCTATTTTTTAAGGAGCTTTATCTCACGAAGCTATGCTCCAATTTTGGCAAGTTTTTACCTTTGCCCCACAGACTTTCTTCATGCAAGGTCAGAATCGGCTAATCCTACGAGTTTAAAGGGTTAGACCTACAGGTTTAAAGGGAGGACCTAAAAATTTAAAAAAATAAATAGTCGTTCCTTGCTTACATTCCAAAAGTTTGCATGCCCCCAGACATAGGATAGAATTTCGAGGCTGCCCCTCCTCTCCCCTACCTCTGCTTTTCTTTGGGTGTTCACAGCTACTTGTCATCTTGCCAATCTAATGTTAACGATACTAGTCTTCTCGTTATTTTAAGGGGTCTTACGCGGTACTCAGGCTTCCCGTTGGCCCAACTTTTAACGAACAGCTATTTGTGACAAGAGAAGAACACTACTCAAAGACAAAACATCGGTATTATTGAGGGAGGCTTGTCTCTTTCTTATTATCCGAAGAGGGTTCTATTTGCTGCCGCAAATCAATCTCTTTCTTCGGCGATGTCTATCATTGGGTTACTCAAAGATGGTTACCCTCTGTCACAACAATAGAATCTCCTTCTTTGGAGGCTGCCCCTACTTATCCTTCAAAACATTTGTTTTAATGGGTGAGGCTTGCTTTTCCCCAAAGATGGTTACTTCTTGCTGTCACAAATAGACCCCCTCCTTAGTAGAGCCCACCTATTTAGACAAAGGGAGCGACCGCTTCGCTCACATAACTTTGACAAAAGAATTTTATCCTAGAACAACCCTCCTTTCCACCGCCGGACGGGGTACGGACTAGTCCATTCTTCTGCGGAAATTCTACCTTATACCCAGGGTTTCTTCTGCCCGAAGCAGACCAGGGTGCATGCCCCCTGGGTTCCAGTCTTTCTTTCTGAATCACTCGCACTCATCAGGAAGGAGGACTGGGGGTGGAGGCGTATCTTGAGTGAACAGACCATTTAGGATTGGTATTTGACTATTTGCGATGCGAGATCCCGGAAATGAAAGTTGGTCTACGAGCTTGACCATCCTTCCTTCGTGTGGAAAACAAATTACTCTAAAGAGTGAGGAGACTATCGCTCCCATGCAATAAATATAGTCGCGTCCAAGGAGTAGGTTATAATCCAAGGGTCCTTGGACGACCAACACGTTCATATTAACGGTCTTCCCTTTCAATGTAACTGGAACATTGGGGAGGATCCATAATGGTCGACTGGTTCCTTTATCAAAACCTGAGAGATTTCTTAACTCAGGTAAAAGCGCCGGGGAACCCAGAGCTTTCCAAGCAATAGAGGAAAGGATACTCACAGACGCCCCTTCATCAATGATAGTACCAGCCATAGTCATTCTATAGATCTGGACAATGATTGTGAATGGTATACTGGCTGGTAACCAGGGTCTGCCTAGTTGATTCCAATCAAAGGATACAACCAGGTTGCTTGGTGGCGGGACCGAATATACGGCCGGGTATGACCCTGATGATGTTCCTTCCTGCGATAAAGGAATGGGCGCATTGCCCTGACGCTCATCAGAGTCGGTGCTAATGAAAAGAACCTGGATGGTGTCATCCTTATTCTCTTCAGTGAGGGTGTCGCATGAAGATGACTCTTCGGCAACGGTGTCATTTGAAGATGGGTCTTCAATGACAGAGTCAATGGACGATGAAACCTTTGAAGGAAGAACTGGGTCAACTGCCGTTTCGACCTTTAGACTTTCGTCTGGTCTGGATTCAGTAGGTTCATTCTCAATGACCGACACTTCAGCTGACCACTTGGGCGGGTCAGCTGGATTTTCAACTATCAAGGGATTAGGCGCGAGTTTTTGGTATCCAGGAGGAAGTCGTAACGGTGAAGCCGGACGATCTTCCAAAACTCTCTTTGCCTCATCTAAGAATGGACATTTGTGGATGGCATGCTTGCCTTCACACAATACACAGGGTGATCTTGGTCTCCCTCTTCGTCCTTCACTCTCGCTAGTTGACGGACTGCAATCAACATGACTATCAGAGGTTGATGCTACCGGATTGTGCAACCTTGGGGACCAGTCCCTTAGTATCCGGGGAATACAAGGAAAATCACGATGGAAGTGGGTCCCTTTGCAAATGACACATGGCGATTTAGGCCCGGTCGGTGCAGTGTGTGGGTTTTTGTCAGCTGTCTCCTGCTTGCCCCCAGTCGCCTTCGCCATAGGCTCCTTCTGCTTCTTTTCTTTCTTCTTCTTTTCCTTCTTCTCCTTGGGAGGCTGACTTTTGCCAGCTCTACCTCGCGAAGATGAAGGATCAGAGGAAGTATTGTAAGAAGTGGAAGGCTGGTGGGTAGTTCTAGACTGTTCTGACTGTTGATTCGACTGCTCAGGATTAGTGGCGATCTGGACTACATTAGTTGAAAAGAGCCAAACAGGGAGGCCGATTGTCAATCCTGGAAGTGACAATGTTGCCATATGAGGCGCACCAACATCTCCCCAAGAGGAGAAGGGATTTGGACTTCCGCCAAGGTTGCTTCCTTGGTTGGTGGGCTCCATACTTTTCAACTGAAAGATCAACGTGGGAATAACAGGTGATTATGTTCCGCTTAAAATAAATTTTATTAACGATGATTTTAGACACAAACTTGCTTTTTCATGTTTTAAGAGTCGAGAAAAAGCTAAAGATGACTCTAGTCGCCTTCGATGTATTAACGAGCCCGAAGTGACAAATGCTCGGTTGGAATTTTTCAGTTATAGAGTTTGAAAAAGGCCAAAAGAAACTGCTCTGGAGATCTAGGCAGAGGGTGTGCCAAACCTTTCGCGAAACCACAGAATACGTTTTACGGTATGGGTGGTCGATCTTCGTGAATGCTGTGTTCACTGCATCGCGATCAGTAGGGCGGTCGACACGACTTCCTATGGATAAAGGATAATTTCCTATAGGGGTCTCCCAATATATACTCGACGGTACGTGGGAGCACAAGTCCGTATTAGTGCCACCGACTCTCAGGAGGAATCACCCACCTTCGTAGAGATCGACAATCACTATGTTTAACGACGCCGGAACACGTCTCTACCTAGACCTCTAAATGTTTGCGTTATGTTACAAAGCGTTGTTATGTAAATTGGATTTATTTTAATGTTGATCTTGCTTAGCAGTTTGCCTTTAAGGATCACCACGAGATGTATATATACAACTTCCTAAATGCAATCTAAGATGAGAAGCAAAACTTTTCAATCTTTCAACTTTGAAAACCTTAATCTACTGAGGGAAAAGAAAGACACCAACTTTTCTCACAGATCATAGAACACACACTAAAATGCAAATTTTCCTAAATCGTCAAGCACACAGTCAAATGCAAAATGCACAATGCAGATATTTCTTTTCTTTATCCTTAATGTTGATGTAAGACAAAAAGGAAACTGTTGTATAACTTTGAATCTAATTTCAAGCGAAAGTAAACAAGCTTGTCCAAAATCAAAAGACACCTTAAGATCGACTTGTTTAGACACTGGAAATGTATAGATTCAAACTATAAAATGAAAAACAAACAAACTCAAACAGCCATGAACAGTAATAAAACTATCTCTTAAGATCACAAAGACACTTTTACAGTTCAGGATCTAAGAGGCCACAGCTATACTGGTTTGCTTTTCACAATGGGAAACTGTAACTGAAGCAAGAAATACTGAAAGAACAATCACAGTCTCATCACACAACTGAGGCGGAATAATGTCAAGGAAAGTTGGTTTACAGCAAGTACAAATGACAAGCAATCAGCAGCAAAATAACAGTGAAAACAGGGCCAAGACTCAGCAGGAAACCTCAGGAAGACATAGCCTAACTAGTTCAGCGCAGGCTCTGGTCTGTCAAACTGACTTTCAGCGCAGTTCCCGAAGGGAGTACCTGCGCTGAAATGCAGACTGCCTGTGGACAGCCTGCACTGAGACACGAGAGTTGCGTTTACAAGGATTTCCGGGTCATAAAAAGCTCAAAAATTCACTGTTTTTGCTGAAATAAAAAGCTATAGGTCAAGTACAAGCTAAGGGATGATCAAGAGGATGAAAAGCTATCACAAAGAGCACAAGAGTCTTTTGTAGATCAGCTCTTCAAATCATGAATCTGCTCAGAAAATGAGCAAGAGTAGCAGTCCCTCTACTTCGCTTTTGATATAGTCAAAAGCTTTTCGATTTGGTACTCTTTTCTTCAGGAAATGAATAGCAAAGATACTACAAACACCAACAAGATACTAGGCTCCCCAACGGAGTCGCCAGTTTGTTGTGGGGAAAAGTATCTGACTCGGAATGACCCTATCCCTACTCTAAGGGTGATAGTTCCTTAGCAACAACTGAAAGTAAAGCTTTGATATTTTCCTTTATGAAAGTACAGAGAAGGAAGAAAAGATTGACCAACCGATATCCTTCGCTTTTGTCGATCTTGTCTTCTCTCTTCGTCCCTTGCTCCCAGCTCCTTGTTCTCTTGCGGGCCCAGCTATACAAAGATCCTGCACAAACAAGAGAGGGAAACTACAAGAAACATGTACTCATAACTGATGCATGGATTAGAGTGAATCAGATATACAAGTAAATACAATACATCAATGCAATACAAGTATATAGGAGAACATTCAAAGCTTTATTGATAGAAGTAAAAGGTTCTGAGAAGGTTACAACCATCAATGGCTCCAATCCAGCAGCACCTCCCCAGCAGCAAGAAATCTCCTCTTCCCCTCTATAAAAGCAATCACCCAATAGCTCTAACTGTAAACCAACAGCACTTCCTTGCTTTGCACAAAATTCCAGCCCCCTTAGACCTCATGAGAGAGCTCTATATATAGGAGAGAAGAAGAGAGGATGAGTCAGCTTGAGACTGACATAAAGCTGCCTTGTGTCCTCTCCCTCTTCAGTTAAACTTCAGTTCTTGAGTCCACTTGGAGATCCTTGCTTACACATGGAGATCAAGTACCTCTTACTCATCACAGGGCGAATCCCTTGAACCAAGTGTCAGTTTGGAAGCTTCCTGGGCAATTGACACCTTGCAGAATGACTGTGCCACTTGGCCAATCTCGCCCAGTGCAGGTAGCCTTCATTGGAGTTGACTTTCAGCGCAGGTACAAAGAGGAGCAGTTGACATTCAGCGCAGATGCTCAGTGGAGCAGCTGACATGATCCAAAAATAGCCTGTTTTTGAGTGTTTTCAGGTGGAGAACTGATGGGAAGTGCTGTGGTTTGCTGACCTTGTTCTTCTAGGGGTAAGAACAACATGTTTAGGGACTGAGGATCCCTGTAATTATTGACATTTCATGCTCCATGCTGCAAGGCACAAAAATGTCTATAACACCCTCTTATCTACTTCTCATAAAGGAAAATGAAAGTCGTTTTAGTTTGTTTGTTTCTAAGATAGCTACCAGTCTTAGTGGGACTAGCAGCTCTCCATAGACACTAGATTTTTCGGTAACAAAATGGTGACTCCGCTGGGAAGTGAATAGATTGTTTGTTTGTCTATATTTGTTTGCTTTATATACTTACAGATGGAGCCTGAAGTCAACCCAGCTAGCCTTCGAACTGCATTTGCTATGCAAGTGCAAAGTAGATCAATGCTGCTTCAGTTTATCTCCAGGTTTTGTTTATGAACTGAACAATCGATTTACAAGCTCTCTAATTGCCCTCGTGGTGGCTCTAGTAACCTCCTTAGATATACCCCTATGATTTATTTAATGATTATCACTTGCTCGGCCTAAATCCCTGAACTGTGCTACAAACTGTGATCAAGAACTGGATCAAAAGTCTCACACTGTAGCATCGCACCCTCTCTTCAAGGATATCAGTATGCATCATACTTCCCATGTGCTGTAGGTGGGATGCATACTAGAATCCTTGTGTAATAGGTGCGCTGATCAGAGAAGGATAATTTTGCCTCCAGACTTTGGTTTTTCTTCACTCTTTTTAGCTCTATTCAGGAGTTTTGCTGTTTGTAATCAGTATACCTCTGTTGGAAACCCCCTTCCTTGCCATTATTTTGCCTCCATTATGCAAAGAACTGTAAATGTTTTTATGTATTGTGAGCCATTTTCAGTTCTCTTTTACAAAGAAGTAGCGTAATTGAACTGTTGTTTCTTGATTTGAAAGTGTCGCAAGTGTCGTTTTCAGTCATAGAAGAGAATCCGATTGTTGTTGATAGTCGATTACACTGTTACTCTTGTATTTGATTTGAATTAGTAGTTTTTCAAGTGTCGAAAGAAAGTTTTCAATTCCAAATCGCAAAGTGTCGTCATTGTCTTCATTTTGTCTTGAAAAGAAGCTTATTAGTAATGTCGCTTTGAAAAATAATTCAGATTTGTGCTTAGCTTTCTTTTTATCATTCACACATTAAGAAGGCTGAAAACAAATACATGCATGTGCATTTGCATTTAGACTGTTTGTTGGTTTGATTTAGGACAATGCATATAGTGTGTGCTTTTGCTCTATGTTGAAAGAGTATCATCTCTCTTTCTTTAGTAGCTAGGGTTTTCTTTGCAAAAAGAAGATTAAACGATTGTTTATCATCTTAGATTGCATTTTAGGAATTGTATATCTACATCACGTGGTGAACCTGAAAGGTAAATTTCTTAAACAAGATCAACCGTGAAATAAATTTAATGAATCTAAACACGCTTTGGAGCCTAACACACAACATTTAGAAGTCTAGGCTAGAGACATATTCTGGCGTTGTAAAGCCTAGTAACTGTTGTTTTCATTGTTGGTTGGGTGATTCCTCCACTTTGAGACGACAAGTGCCAGTATGGACTTGTGCTCCCACGTACCATCGAGTATATATTGGGAGACCACAATAGGTTATATCCTTTATCCATAGGAAGCCGTGTCTGCCACCCTATCGATCGCAATGCACTGAACACAACATTCAGGAAGATTGACTGCCGTACCGTAAAAAATATTCTGCAGTTTTGCGATTGGTTTGGTAATCCCTCTGTCTATATTTCCAGAGTAGTCTCTTTCGTTCCTTTTTAGACTCCTTAAAGGAAAAGGTCCATCTGAGAACTTGTCACTTCAAGATCATTAAAAATCGAAGGCGAATAGAGTCATATTTTGTTTTTTCTCGACTCTTAAAAATTAAAAAAAAAAGTTGTGTCAAAGCGTCTAAAATTTATTTTAATCGGAATAAAGATCACTTTTCCTACGTTGGTCTTAGGTTGAGGAAAATGGAGTCCACCAACCAAGGATTTCCCCTTGGAGGAAATCCTAGTCCTTTCTCCTCTTGGGGAGATGTTGGTGCACCCCATATGGCCACATTGTCGCTTCTGGGATTGACAATCGGCCTGCCCATATGGTTCTTCTCGACCTCTGTCGTTCAGAACACTGTGATTCCTGAGCAATCAAGCAAGCAACTAGACGATACCAAAGCTACCCCCCAACCTTCTGCTTCGTCTGATTCTCCCTCTCCTCCTTCCTCTTCGCTTGATGAATCTGGTAAAGACAAAAGTCAAGTAACTAAGAAGAAGAAGGAGAAGAAGAAGAAAGAGAAGAAGAAGAAGGAGCCAAAAACAACAGGGGGAAACCAGGCATCATCTAGTGAAAATCCACACACTGCACTGTCAAAGCCTAAATCTCCATGTGTCATTTGCAAAGGAGATCACTATCATCAAGATTTTCCTTGCATCCCTCAGATCTTAAGGGACTGGTCTCCTTGTTTGCACAATCAAGTGTCAACAACCTCTGATGATCATGTTGAAAGTACACCATCAACTAGTGAAATCAAAACGTCGGGACAGAAAAGGAAAAGTAAATTCCCTTGTAAACTGTGTGAAGGCGATCACGCCATCCACTGTTGTCCCTTCCTAGATGAGGCTAAAAGAGTTTTGGATGACTGTCCGGTTTCACCGTTACGACTCCCTCCTTGATATAAGAAACTCTTGCCAAGTCCATCACTAGTTGAAAATCCGACTGACACGCCATTGTGATCAGTCTACGAGTCTATCATTGAAGATAAACCATCTGAATTCACACCAGACGAAAGTCAAAAGGTTGAGGCAGCAGTTGACCCGGTCTTGCCTTCAGAAGGTCCATCTTCAGATGATACAGTCACCGGAGAGAACAAGAACGACATCGTTCAAATTCTCTTCGTAAATATAGACTCCAATGAACATGGGGGCAGTCTACCCGTTCCTTTACCATAGTAAGGAAGTTCGTCAGAGTCATATCTAGTCGTCTATTCGGTCCCACCTCAAAGCAACCTAGTTGTTTCCTTTGATTGGAATCTACCAGGCAGACCCCGTTTACCGGCGAGTGTACCATTTCGAATCGTTGCACAAATATATAGAATGGTCATGGCCGGTACCATCATAGATGAAGGGGCTTCTGTGAGTATGCTTTCCTCAACTGCTTGGAAAGCACTTGGTTCGCCATCGCTTTTGCCTGAGATGAGAAATCTAACAGGCTTTGATAAAGGAACCAGTTGATCGTTAGGGATCCTTTCCAATGTGCCGATAACATTGAGAAGGAAAATCGTTCACATGAACGTAAGGGTAGTCCAAGGACCCCCAGATTATAATCTACTCCTTGGACGCGACTATATTTATTGCATGTGAGCCATTGTCTCCCTGCTCTTTAGAGTAATGTGTTTTCTACATGAAGGAAGAGTGGTCAAGCTCGTAGACCAGCTTTCATTCCCTGGCTCACACATAGCAAATAGTCAAATACCATTCCTAAATGGTCTTTTCACGCAAGGAATGTCTCATTAATCCCCAGTGTTCCCACCTGATGAGCGCGAGTGATTCAGGAGGAAATGACTGGAACTGAGGGGGCATGCACCCTGGTTTGTTTCGGTAGGAAAACCTTGGGCATAGGGTAGGTTTCCACGAAGGATATATGATTGGTTTATGAGATTAGACTGGAATAATGTACCTCTATCAGAAGGTAGGGCTTTCCCGATAGAACAAATTTTTTGTCTGCAAATTGAGGGGTAACCTATAAAAGGTAGGCCTTTCCCGATAAAACAAATGTTTTGTCTGAAAATTGAGGGGTAACCTAGGAAACTCTACTTCACTATACCTGAGGGCATGCAAATCTTTTGGCATGCAAGGGAAGAGCGACCATTTATTTTTTAAGTTTGTAGTTCCTCTAACCCTTTAAACTCGTAGGATTGGTCATTTCCTAACTTGCATAAATAAAGGATGTGGGGTAAAGTTTTGTAAAAAATGCCATCTTAGATGAGACATCCTTATTATACGATTGGATCGAGCAGTTTTTATGTGGAGTTCAAGCTCGTTAAAAATTAAACATAAGCAGTGAGCAAATGTTTCCCCCAGAGTTTAAGCTCATTCATTAAAAAATGAACCAATTTCCGGTAAATAACCATCGTGAATGCATTTTCATCAGCCTTTGAAACCTTGGTCGTGTTCTCATCATCACCTCCACTCTATTTTGGCCGATCATTCACCTCCATTTGATTGTTTACCCTTTTTTAGGAATAGCTGTGAAGAGTGATCCTGTTAGCCATCCTTGTGACACTACCATGATTCAAAAATTCCAAACCTTACCTGGAATTAGCTGCTACCCGAATTTATCACTCGTTCATCGAAAAACGAGTCTCCTTTAAGCTCTTTTCATCTGAATCGTAAAATATTAGAAGATTGCCGAGTAATTGGCCTCTCCAGCTCGTTAAAGTGACCGAAAGTGCTATCCCTCCTTTAGATTTTAATCTTTTTGGACCTAAGGGATTATTACACAAAAATATCGAGCGCTTGTTTTGTTCGGCTCGTTAAAATTACCGAAAATTCATCCATTTTGTATTATTTTATACTTTTTTGGACTTAAGGGATTATAAGATGAAAAATGATTATCGGAGTTTTCTTTATGTCCCTTTCAGACTCTATAAAATTGAAAAGGACCGAGTTATCTTTGTCGTTAAACTCATTAAAACCGAATAGCGACAAACTTGTCCACACGGACAAGAACGAGTTTCACTATCGCTAGGCTCGTTAAAACATAGCGATGGGTTTTCCCGAAGGGAAAATTATAGAAAAAGCATATGTTTTCCTCCTCAAGCTTGACAAAAATAAAGAGGTGCTGGTCAGCCATGATTGGGGAAAAATTGGGAAGAAAACTTGAAGAAACGTTATTGGTAGCAAGTCGCTCTTGAACATGACACTTTCACTCCGCATCCAAGTCAGGTTGGGTTGTTCCATTCACTGGTCATATCACCATTGGTCCATCACACCATCCACATTTGGGGTTAACACTACCAATCCATCATGTCAGTGTCATCGATATGTTCAAGAGAAGTCGCTCAAAGAATTCACCTGTGTCTCATCCACTGCAATACATTTACGCTCCATTCTTTCATGACCGCCACCCTGAACCTTATATCATCAGGTCGTTTTCACCTCCATTAAAATCATTTGCTCCGTTCCATGTCGTAGATGTGGGATTCATTAAGGCCCTCCTATGATGGATCGCTTCTTGTCAACATCGACTCATTATCCAGGAAGTCGATCTAGGAACAACCCTTTCAGTAATTTGAAGCTTGCATGCCTCAATGGCAAGTTTCTCACTTTCGGTGACTGGTTTACATCAATGGCCTTCGACCGAAAGATTTTGCGTGGTGTTCAACGCCAAGTCCCTTATTCACACCATGTGAATTGTAATGTAGTACCTTGAGGGTCATCATCATTATCGGTGATTCCTCTCGCGCCTGTTAACAACTTACATCATTGGCTGGTAATCAGGTGATGTCTTTCCATGTTCGACTCCAGAACATCTCTCACATGGATCGACTTGTACTTTGAGTGAAGATCGAATGAGATTGAAGACCCCGAATCTAGTTTCATCCATCCGGGCTGCGATATATATTCAGGAAAATAAAGAAATCAAATGTAGATCATTGCTGCACAGATAATCATCCAATCTAAGGGATGATGGCTCTACCAGAATCATCGGTCCGCACACAGACAATTCTCTATCTTATGTACATGAAAATGAATTTATAAAGCTGAGCATGGGAATGATCGCCTCAGCTAGATCATGAAAATATTATGAAGTATTGTATCTTATTACAGGTCGCCTTCCAGCTCGGAAAAACTTCGGATCCTCATGATAAAGCATTTCACCCGACATCAAAAGATTAACGACCTCATGCTTTAGGGGGCAACTGTTATAGACATTTTTTGGCATTGCAACCCCAATCAAACATGTCCATAAACCAAGGACTCCTAAGTCCCTAAAAATTTTGTTCCATCCCCTAAAAGAACAAAGTCAGCTGATTACATCATCTCCCAGAAGTTCTCCATGAAAAACTACTCAAAACTAGTCAAAAATAGACCATCTCACCCGCTCCATGGTCAAAGTGCGCTGCATCCCACCTAAATGCACACGGGACATACGATTCATACTGAAAATCCCTTCTATGGGGTGTAATGGGCGAGAGTGGACAAATGGCAGAGTCAATTTGCAAGGTGGAGGATCATGGAATCTTCTAGAAACTTCTCCTGTCACACTTGCCTCTCTACATTCGCCCAGGGATGAGTAAGAGATCATCAATCTCCAAGTGGAATCAAGAACTATCAGAGAGAGGACACTAATCAAATCTCAAAACCTGACTCACCTCCTTGCAATCATCTATATATGGATCCCTCATCCCAGAGATCTAGAGGCTGGAATTTTGTATCTTGTAAGGAAGTGCTGCTGGTTTCTTGGTGTAACATCATAGTGTTCGGTGATCTAAGCTTTTCATGAGGTGAAGAAGGGCTTTCTTGCTGAGAGGATGACGCTGGGTCAAAACAATTGGTTGTAATCCTCTTTGCTATTCTTGATATTAATAAAGCTATTCAAGTTTTCCTCCACATTCATGTATGATTGATGATATGTGCATTTGTGTGGTCAATATATATCTGGTCCTATATTGTTTATGATAGTAGATCTCTATTCTTGGATAGTGTTATGCTGCTTTGATTCCACAGGTGCTCTTTGAAGCTGGGTAGACGAGGAAGCGAGTGGCAAAGATCTATCAGAAGGGATAGGAATCAAGTAATGAACCAAGCGCAAGATAGAGGTTGGTCTCCTTTGTTCTCCTCTTATCTACTTCTCATAAAGGAAAACAAAAGTAGTTTTAGTTTGTTTGTTTCTAAGATAGCTACCAGTCTTAGTGGGACTAGCAGCTCTGCATAGACACTAGATTTCCCGGTAACAAAAACCCTGTGACTCTATTATACTTCCACACCCCACGCCCGCAATTCATGGAGCTTTTACAAAAGACTTGGTCAAAATTTGGGCTTTGAGCCCCAAAACATGCCTTGGGGGGATTCCATGCCCAATAGGAAGTTTGCTTCCAAAACTGTGTGTAGGTATTGTGCTTGATCTCTTTGTACTTTTCAAAAATATTTAATTCTTTCTACTTCTGGACAATTTTTGATGCTAGAGTGTTCTCTGGATTGACTTGTGAAAATGATGAAGTTGGGGACCCTGTAGATATATCCTATGAATGTGCTTGAAACAGTGGACCTTTCAGAACTATTCTAGATGGTCCTTGTTCTTCTTCTTTTTCTGCAAGCCATGTTGTAGGATTCTTCTTGGCTTTCTTTGTATAAATCTTAAACTCCTTGGTTGAGACCTCTGTGACTTAAGGTGAGTCCTATTCTCTTGTTCTTTTCTTTGTCTTTTCCTGAGGAACATGAGTATGTTAAATGGCCCTCTACAGAAGTTGTTCCTCTGCCTCTTCTAAAGTGTTTTCTTCCCACTGAGCTTGGTTCATATATTTTTCAATTTTTGGTCTCTGAGTATGCACATATGGTGTAATATTCTGCTCCATCCTAAGCTTTGAAACTATTTGAAATGGTTCATATGACCAGGTAAATCTCAGGGGAAATTTCATCTTTTTTAGAATTTCATTTGCTTCCTGCCCTGTTGTCTTGCTATTACAGATAAAAGGCCCAACCTACATTTTTATCCTGAATTGTGATTTTTTCTTGGTTGCAACAAAATGAATTTCATCAGAATTGATCATTTTCCTGATGTACTCCAAGGAAAAAATCCTCATTGGAAGGTATTTGGGTAGCTTATAAGGTGGAAATTCACACCCATATACTCTGATTTCGGTGTAATTCTGGTACAAGTACCAGTGACCCGTATTTTCTTGCTCACTGAGATGTAAGATCTTTTGGATTTCTTGACTAACCTTGGGTTCTATATGTCTTGTCAAAAAATAAGTAGCTAGATGCAAAAAATTATCTATGAGGTCCTTGAAAGCATATTCCTCTAAATTTCTTCTTAAAATGGAGGTGAAAAATTTAATTGACTGTGGCCCCCCCTTCTGTGATCCGAATTGGATCCTAAAAACTCTCTAAGTTTTCATGACTGCTTCAAATTATGCTAAAAGATTCAAGTCTTAGAAAAGTCAAAGCTATCAGAAGGAATCCTCATAAAAATTGCAGTTGTGGCTAGAGCGGAGCAATGAGGACCCTCGGTCTAGTGCGCAGACTGTTGGCCCATGGTAAAGCGCAATGGCACAAAACTGGAAAAACTGGAGGCCAGATCAAGAAACAGAGGTGGATTCTAATATGTGATTAGCGCTAAGTGCTAATTATGTATCGTAGGGTGTCCCCCTCAGTGAAGGAAAGCCCCAAAGCACCCAGACCTGAAATCGCTATAAAATTCAGGAAAAGTAATTGTTTCGGTTTGCGGGATTCCCCAAAACTGGCAGGATATCAGAAGGCTTCGAGGTGGTAATCAGTTTTGACTGAGTCTCGCCCGATGCCACACATTGAGTGACACGCATCCAACAGAAGAGAGAGAAAACCACCTGCATCAGACAGGTAAACGTCGTGTGACTTGTCCGACCAATATGAAGGACGACCGTAGGATCTAGGGGGTCCAGATTGATGGTGGAGATACGTCCCGATGATTGAATGGATTTGACAGGTCAAAAAGCAAGATGATAGGGGATTTGAAGTCTGATGTGGATGATGAGCTGGCAAACTATTCGTGTTCATGGGCAATCTTGAAGCAAACAAATTTAACGACCATTCGAATATGATTCGGGGAATATGACCCCTAGTTCGTTAGCAAACAGGTGGCCACCTCTTTGTGAGGCATTACCCAGTGATGATGACGCAGAGCAGAGGAATTCAAATGGATAGAGGAAAGGAAACTGGAAGGTCAGGAAGCGGAAATGAGCAGTCAAAGAACATACTGGCTTTAAAGCCATGAACTGACAGAAGCACAGGATGGGTAACACATAGAGATGCAAGAAGCTAATAGTAGAGAACAGAGAGTAGAAGCCAAGCTGACCTAAAGGCAGCATCAAGTCAGACAGAGCCAGAGAGAGTCAGAGAGTCTGTGTACTCCATTGCAGGCTTGAGAGGTTCAAGAAAACTCCTTGGCATAGGCCTGTCATACTACTGTTACCCTCAGAGGTCGAGCTCAGTAAGGAGAGTCTGTGCACTCCATTCCTACTGACTTCATTCTGTTTATTGAGTCTTGAATCAAGCTCACTGTTGTAAAAACTTAGCTTGAAAACATAATAGAGAGACCACCAATAAAAGGTTGGACTAGGAGACGTAGCCCAGGAGCATTGGGTGAACTCCTTATTAAACTTGTTTTGTTTACTTGTTTGACTGTTATGTTTTCTCTGATTGCCTCAGTGTCTATGTATTCTAGCAATCTTATCGATCCGTTGCGTAAGTAACATAGGCACATCCATGCACATGAGTCTGTAACACCTTTCATTCTTTGTCTTGGATAAATTCCAGATCAAGTGGTATCAAAGCTTAGGGTTATTAAGGTTAGACAAGCCTATGCTAGATTTTGTTGTTGAATGCTAACTAGATCAAAGTTTAAATTAGGAGAAGGAGAATTGGCTGAAACTAACCTGGAAATTGGAAGAGTCTATTCTAAGAGGAAAATGTTAGAAGAGAATCCCTTGGAATCATACCCCCAGTTCATGGATAGTTTTATGGCCATGAGATCCATGGTGGAGGAAATGTATAGGGACTTTAAGAAACATGGAGATGAAGATTCATCAAGCTCCAAACAAGACAAAGGAGTAGAAGAATCTCTTCTCCATGACCACTCTAAAGGCAAAGGGAAAGAAGGAAAATTTCTCACGCCTCCTAATAGCCCTGAAAATAAAAAGATGACATCTTTGATTAAATTAGATGTAAAATTTGATTTACCAATATATGATGGAGAGTTGAATGCAGAGAAGCTGGATAATTGGATCAGACAGATTGATGTTTATTTCAGAGTGTAGAGCATTGACTCAGACAAGAGTAAGATTCAGCTGGCCAGCCTACGCCTTGGAGGCTTTGCCTTGGTATGGTGGGAAGGTAGGACACAAGCTGATATGAAGAAACATGGTAAGATTCTTTTTGTTTGGAGTGAATTTGTTTTTGCAATTAAAAATCAATTCTATCCATTAGCCTACATGCAGCAAGCCATGATGAGTTGGCAAACTCTTCGACAACTAAAAGGGAAAAGTGTACAAGGTTACACCCAAGAATTTAGGAAAAGAGCTTTGATTCTAGGAATTTATTTAGACTCACCTGAGACTCTGTTGAAGTATATAGGTGGTCTACACAGCTACATGAGGCACACTATCCTCATGTTTAATCCCACTAGCATAGATGAGGTATCCGTTTAGGCTACACATCTAGAAGCTAGGGGTAAGAATGGGAACCCAGAAGTTGGGGGATCATCCCAACCCAATGCAAGAAAAAATAAGGAGAAAAGAAAACAAAAATGGAAAGAGAGGAAGACAAACATTGTACAAAAGAGAAAGTCCTCATGCACTCACTGTAAGAAGGATGGGCATGATGAACACTGCTAAATTCTGCATCCGGAGTTGAAACCTAAGAAGTTCGAGGGAAAGAAGAAGAAGACTGTTGCAGCTATTCAAAAGGATTTGGGGTCAGACTTAGGAGATGAAGAAACAATCATAGCCATAGGTATAAAAGGTAAAAATTCTGAAGCATCTACTAGTAGTTCTGCACAATCTACTGATAATGAAGAAAATGAGAGAAAAAGACGAGAGCTTTTTCATATTCAAGTTATTTCAAATCATCAAAATATTGATACTTTGTTTGATAGTGGCTCACAAGTAAATTTAATTTCTGAAGCAATTGTAAAGAAGTTGGGATTACTAACCACATCTCACAAGAAACCATATCCATTAGGTTGGCTATGTGATAAAACAAAGCTACAAGTGACTAGACAATGTAAACTTAAGTTTTCTTTTGGGTCAACACTTGTAGATGAGGTTGAGTTAGATATAGTTCCTTTGGATATATGTGGAATTGTTTTAGGAATTCCTTACTTGTATGATAGAAAAGCTATTTTCTATAGAGCTGAGAACAAGTATCTACTCATTAAAGGTGGAATTGAATATATTGTAAGATCTCATAAGCTCAAGAATAATTATACTCTCATAAACTCAGGGCAGATGAAACGAATTGTAAATTCAAGCAAACAATTTTTAGTGATGGTTGTAAAGGAAAAGAAACCTGATAAAACCAATGTATTTGAGGGATGTGATGCTAAATGGCAGGATGATTTAGAAAAAGTTGTTTTAGAATATGATGTATTGTTTCAAGAACCTAAAGGTCTACCACCCAAAAAGGAAATAGTACATGATATTAATTTGTAGCAAGATGCTCCATTGCCTAACATCGGAATGTATAGGTTGTCTGCTTTAGAGAGCGCAGAAATCAAGAAGTAGGTACAAGAGTTGCTTGAGAAGGGGTTCATCAAACCTAGCACATCACCATGTGGGTCTCCAATTGTTTTGGTGAAAAAGAAAGATGGCTCGTGGAGAATGTGCATTGATTACCGAGCACTGAATAAGATAACGATCAAAAATCATTATCCCCTTCCTCGCATAGATGATCTATTAGATTAGTTGAAAGAAGTTGTTTATTTTTCCAATTTAGACTTGCATAGTGGCTATCATCAGGTTAAAGTCGCAGAGCAAGATGCATGGAAGACTGCTTTCAAAACAAAGAAGGGATTGTATGAGTGGTTGGTTATGCCTTTTGGCTTAACTAATGCTCCTGCTACTTTCATGAGAGTAATGAATGATGTACTCAGACCTTTTCTTGATGATTTTTTATTTTATATATGGATGACATTCTTATATTTAGCAAAACGTGGGAAGAACATTTAAATCATGTTAAGCAGACATTAGATGTTTTGAAAAGAGAAAAAATTTATGTTAAACTCTCAAAATGTGAATTTGGCAAAACATCTTTGAATTATTTGGGACATACAGTAGGGGGTGGTGAATTGAAGATAGATCCCTTTAAGGTTGCAATTATTGTAAACTGGCCTAAACCCAATCTGCTAGAGAAGTTAGAGGCTTCTTAGCTGTAGCACAATATTGGAGAAAGTTTATTTCTAACTTTTCCTTAAGTGCAACTCCCTTACATGCTTTAACAAGATTGAACAAGGTGTTTTGTGGGGAGGAAAACAGTAGAAAGCCTTCAACACCTTGAAAGAAAAGATTAGTACAACACCAGTACTAGCACTGCGCGATCTTCAAATACCATTTGAGATTGAAACAGATGCCAGTGACTATGCCATGGGAGCAGTGTTGATGCAGCATGGTAAACCCATATGTTATCATTCTGAGACATTTAATTCTGCAGTAGTTAACTATCCCACATATGATAAAGAATTGTATGCATTAGTACAGAGTGTGAAAAAGTGGAAACATTACTTAATGGGCAAAGATATAGTTATACATACTGATCATAAACCACTTCAATATCTACACTCCCAAACTAAGTTGTAACAATCAAGACACTATAGATGGATGGGTTTTCTACAACAGTTTCATTTAGTCATCATATATAAAAAGTGCATACACAATAAAGTTGCAGCTAGACCAATTATAAATGCATATACTATACTTAAGCATAATTCAGTATTGCATGAGAGCTACATTGAACAATATGCTAAAGATATAGATTTTAAAGATGTATTTGCAACTTTAAGTCAAGGCAAACGAGTAGAAGAATTAGGTTATCATATCAAGGACCAACTCTAGTATCATTGTGGGAAGCTAGGCATTCCACAAACTGAAAGAGTAAAGATAATTCGATAAGCACACACTTCTCTAATATCAGGTCACTCTGGGGTAAGTAAAATGGTTGCACAACCGTAAAGATTTTGTTATTGGCCAAAAATGAATGAGACAGTTTCTAGATATGTAAGAGGGTGTACCATGTGTGCTAAAAGCAAGCCCAACAATAGAAAACTAGGCTTGTACACTCCACTACCAATTCCTTCTCATCCTTGGGAAAGTGTTTCCATAAAAATTTTTGGAGGACTACCTAAATCTAGGAAAGGTCATGACTATTTATATGTTTCTGTGGATAGGTTTAGCAAAATGTGTATTTTAATACCTTGTAACAAACAGATTACAACTGAACAAACAACAAAGTTGTTCTTTCAACATGTATGGGTTCATTTTGGATTACTCACTTCCATAATATCTGATCGAGATGCCCGATTTGTTAGGAAATTATGGTCAAGTTTGTGGGAATTGATGGACACCAGGCTGAAGAAAAGCACAACTTTTCATCCGCAAACAAATGGCCAAACAGAAGTGGTCAATAGGACAATGATCCAGTTGCTCAGAGGCTATTACAATAACCATCCCAAACTTTGGGATGAACATTTATGTTATGTGCAACATGCTTACAACCGAGCTAAACATTCTTCTACACAGAGATCTCCTTTTGAGACCTGTTTTGGTTTCACACCAAGGTCTCCCTTGGATTTTGTCTTTGGTAAAGACATTGCAGTTGATGGACACAGTGATGTGGACAAGGCAACCAAGTTCAATGAACAAATCCAAGAGATTCACCAGGCAGTACAGGAACAACTGGAAACGAGCCAAGCCAAGTACAAGGCAACGCATGACAAGCATCAGATGGATCATAGTTTCCAAGTTGGTGATCAAGTCTGGTTGTATATCAGCAAAGACAGAATGCAAGGTGAAGGTAATAAGCTAAAGCCAATAAGGTATGGACCTTTCAAGATACTTGAGAAAATTGGTGAGAATGATTTTCGCCTTGATCTACCAGCTTACATGCACATCTACTCAGTTGTTATTGCAGACAACTTGAGGCTATTTGAAGCTTCATTAATTGAAGATCCTGAAGAGCAAAGTCAATTTCCTTCTATTGATGATCTGTTACCCGAATATCTTAATGAGTTGTAGGAAAATACAGTTCTGGACAGGAAGGTAAGAACTACATGCAGAGGGGATGTTGAGTACCTCAGGATCAGACTCAAAGGTTCAAAGCTAAGTAGTGTGAAATGGATATAAATTGAGCAAGCGAGAAAGCAATACCCTCACTTGATTGATGCTTAAAAGAAAACCAACTTTTGGTGGTCCAAAAGCTTTTTCAGTGGGAAGGTCGTGATTCGAATTGGATCCTAAAAACTCTCTAAGTTTTCATGACTGTTTCAAATTGTGCTAAAAGATTCAAGTCTTAAAACATTCAAAGCTATCAGAAGGAATCCTCATAACAATTGCAGTTGTGGCCAGAGCGGAGCAACGAGGACCCTCGGTTGAGCACGCAGACCGTTGGCCCATGGTAAAGCGCAATGGCACAAAACTGAAAAAATAGGAGGCCAGATCAAGAAACAGAGGTGGATTCTAATACGCGATTAGCACTATCATAGCATGTCCCCCTTAGTGAAGGAAAGCCCTGAAGCGCCCGGACCCGAAATCGCTATAAAATTTGGGAAAAGTAACTGTTTCAGTTCTGTAGCGCGAGATTCCCCAAACTGGCAAGATATTGGAAGGATTCGAGGTGGTAAGAAGTTTTGAATGAGTCCCCCCCGATGCCACACATCGAGCAACATGCATCTGGCGGAAGAGAGAGAAAACCACCCGCATTGGATGGGTAAATGTCATGTGACTTGTCTGCCTGATATGAAGGATGACCGTAGGATCTGGGGGGTCTAGATCGACGGCAGAGATACGTCCCGATGACTGACCAGATTTGACAGGTCAAAAAGCAAGATGATAGGGGATTTGAAGTCCGACGTGGATGATGAGTTGGCAAACGATTCGTGTTCGTGGGCGATCTTGAAGCAAACAGATTTAATGGCCATTCGAATATGATTTAGGGAATCTAACACGTAGTTCGTTAGCAAACAGGCAGCCACCTCCCTGCGAGGCGTTACCCAACGATGATGACGCAGAGCAGAGGAATTCGAACGGACAGAGGAAAGGAAACCAGAAGGCCGGGAAGTGGAAATGAGCAGTCAAAGAATAGACTAGCTTTAAAGCCATGAACCGATAGAAGAAGAGGACGGGCAACACACAAAGACGCAAGAAGCTGATAACAGAGAACAAAGAGTAGAAGCCGAGCTGACTTGAAGGTAGCATTGAGCCAGATAGAGCCAGAGAGAGTCAGAGAGTCTGTGTACTCCATTGAAGGCTTGAGAGTTTCAAGAAAACTCCTCGGCATACGCCTGTCATACTACTGTGACCCTCAAAGGTCGAGCTTAGTAAGGAGAGTCTGTGCACTCCATTCCTACTGATTTCATTCTGTTTAGTGAGTCTCGAATCGAGCTCACTGTTGTAAAAACTCTACTTGAGAACATAATAGAGAGGCCACCACTGAAAGGATAGACCAGGAGATGTGCCTAGGAGCATTGGGTGAACTCCTTATTAAACTTGTTTTGTTTACTTGTTTGACTATTATGTTTTCTCTGATTTCCTTAGTGTCTATGTATTCTAGCAATCTTATCGATCCGTTGCATAAGAAACATCGGCACATACATGCACATGAGTCTGTAATACCTTTCATTCTTTGTCCTGGATAAATTCCAGATCATTCTAATTGAGTTTTTGCATTGCAAATGGGAATTTGTCTACTTGAAAAAATAAAAATAGTTACATTAAAACATAAGCATATCTGAACATTACTTCAGTTTGGAGTTTAAGGAATTGTTTCTGGATCCTATCAACAAGAAATTGGTTAAAATCAAACACAACTGAGGGATTTTCTTCAATGGAAAATATAGATAGAAAACCTAAGATGGATTCATCTACCCATTCATCAGAATAGTAACCTAATAAATATGAAAGCATTGATATGATTTTCTTAGCTCTTTTTGGAAACATTGAAGAAGGATAGGGAGGGTTTCTCTTAGGTAACTGTGCATCTTCAAGGAGGAAAATCTCAAAAATCCTGGCCCTTCAGGAAAAATCTAGCTTTTGGTATAATTCATTTAAGGCTTCTATTGAAAAAGGAGTGGAGGCACTGTTTTGAGGAATGTGCATCATCTGTTGGATGGAATGAGGGGTAATTGCAAAAAAAACTTCACCAGTGGGGTCTATTATGGCTCTTTGATTAGGTATGTAGTCATCTCTTCATTTAAGGATAAATTTAGGAAAATAATGTGTTTTGGGAAACATGTAGAGGGGTATATTTGATTCCCAGAGGCTGATTTCATCACTTTTGTTAAGATGAAGATCTTTGAGCCAATTATGAAACTTGAAAAAAATATAATATGCACTTTGGTTCTGAGATATTAAAATCTTTGCCAACCAGGGGAAAGTGATCTAGGTCAATGGGTGGAGGGATCATGGGGTTTTCAGCACTGGTGGCAGTCTGACTTTTAGGAGCTATACCAAGAAATCTAAGGAACAAAAAGATAGGACAGTGGAGGGAATTGACTGGAAAAAACCTGAAAACGAAAGGTTGTTGGTTATGGGGAAGACGATATGGTCATCGGTAGTCCTCTGCTCATATCGAGTCAGACTGATGGATAAATCATGAATTTTAATACTTGTAGATTTGTAGAGATAGTGAAGGGAAAAATTGTGGTAAATTATGATGTTTTTATGGTTGGGAATGTGTCCATTGCAGGCACGGGGAAGTTAGAGGGATTAACGGTAATTTAGGAGCAAGACTAAATTTTTAACAGTTAGGGGATAGGGGGACATGTGTCTTGGAGGGAGTGGTAGAATAGGTGCGGGGAACTTTGGTGGGAAGGAACGATGATGAGGCAATTTTTCAGGGGGGGTGTGAGCAGTATGTGGTATGGTGAGGGGGGGTGGAAAAGAATGAGGGGGTGACACAGAGTCATGGGGTTGGACGGGGAAACCAATTTTTCAGACCTCCACTCCACAGATAAAGATAGATGAGGCGAGTGGGGGGGGGGGGTGTGAAAATCCTTGAGAGCTGTTGATCTAACTGCCGATGACGATCCATGGTTGGATGGAGAGACAAAACTTAATTAGATACGATTTTTCTTTTTTGTCTTTTGTGACTTCATAATGTTAACTCCAAACTTTGGATAAAATGTCGCGCAAAGCATAGGATGACTCGAAGCATTAATTGTGTTTATTTCAACCTCTTTGATTTCCATTTTCCTCTAGACTAGGGCTAATTTTTACTGACCAAGGGTGCATTTAGGGGTGCCAACCCTTGTTTTATTTTATTTTCTTTTAAGAAAATGGAAAATAATTTAATATAACTACAACCTAACCCTACTAATTCATTTATATAGATTAAATTGTTGGATCAATTTATTCACCTAATCTGCCTAACTATTTTTAGCCAAGATTACATAGTTTGGCTAATTTTATTCTCTAATCTAATAAATAGAAATTGAAACTTGTTTGATCATGATTACACTATATGACCTAAACAATGCCTCAGGGTTGTGGAATTTTAAACAAGCTACACACAACAATCAATTTATTCTAGAAAATCAAAGTATTTTGGCATTTGAATTTGCATCGCTTTCAGTTCTATTTTTTATGAGGTTCTTTTCATCTTTTTTTATTATTTCTTCTATTCCATTTTTTGTATGTACCCTCTTTTCATTTTTTATTTTTATTTATATATTTTTTTGAAATCATTTGCAATATACAATATTATTTAGAATTGGATATACTGAAAGAAATCATTCAATCATCATGTGATCCTATTAATCATAGGACCCTAATAGTGGCTCCAACTGGGGATGGCACTTTCTTTGTGAGGCGTCAATAATTGTAGACTAGTAGCCTTGAATCCTCTTCTTCAGTGTTTTACTACATCTGATTTTTTGTTGTTGTTGTTGTAGTTATGGTGGCAAACATGACTAAAAGCTCAAGGCCTTCTCCATGGGTTTAAACTTTCTGACATGAGCTACCCTAGACATAACAATACAAAGAAAATGGTATCTACAATGATTTTGATGAGAAGTGCTTCTATTCTTGAAAAACATAATCTTTCAACATCCTACCATTAATAGGTCCACCAGGTAGTTCTGTTCCATCCATGTACTTAAGAAAAAATGCATTATTGCCCCTGTAAGCATTGATTATGTAAGGTCCCATCCATAAACTATCAAATTTTCCATGCTTACCCTTTTCTTCTCTTCTTGAATCCCATTTCAAAACATGGTTTCCTATCTGAAAATGTTTAGCCTTAGTTCTTCTTTCATATATCTTCTTAATATTTTCCTGGACCAATTGAGTCCTATTGTGAACTTCCTCTCTTGAATGTTGTAGTTGAATTGTTTGATTTATTCTTCTTTGTAGCTCATTCAGTTCCACCTGCAATTCTTGCATCATTTTCAAAACAAGAATACCTAATGAAGTTGGAAAAACAACATCCATCCCATAAAATAATTGGTATGGAGACATGCCAATTGATTTCTTAGTAGTAAGTCTATCTGCCCATAATGCATTTACTAGCCTGTTATGCCATGAATTCTTGTTATCCTGCAACAATTTTTTGATATTATTAACCATAATTTTGTTGGTAGATTATGCTAGTCCATTTTCCAAGGGGTAATAGGCTATAGAGTGTCCCAAATTTATTTTATATTTGTCACGAAATTCCACCATCCTCTTTGATTTGAATGCTGCAACATTATCTGTAATGATTTTCCTAGAACATCCAAATCTTGAAAGAATATTATTCTCTAGGAATTTAACGATTACTGCATTAGAGGCTTGCCTAGTAGGTATAGCTTCAATCCATTTGGTAAAATAATCAGTGGCTATAAGAATCCATTTATGTTGGGCCGAGGAGGAAGGGTGAATTTCTCCTATGAAATCCAAACCCCATTGCTGAAAAGGAGTTTCAGCTGATATGGGATTTAAGGGTAAAGGCAGTAGTTTCCTTTTGCCTTCAAATATCTGGCATATGTGACATGAGGTGACTTTCTTTTGGACATCAAAAAATAAGGTTGGCAAGTAAAAACTTGCTCTTAGGATCTTGTTGGCAGTGGTCTTCCAGTATAGGTGTCCACCACAATCTCCTTCATGAAATTCCTGCATCACTTTATCTGCTTCATCTTTCAACAAGCAATTTAGTAAAACTCCACTAGCATCTTTCCAATACAAATTATTATCTAGAATACAAAATTTCATGGCTTTGAGTTTAAGAAATCTAGCTTTCATTTTGGTCAGACTAGGAAGAGCTTGTAAATGATGTAGAACAAAAATAAGGTATGCATAATATGGAGAGGTAGCAAAAGCCTCTGCTACTTGTGGAGTCACCTGCTCTTCTGGTACATTGAGTATAGCTAGAAAATTTATATCCAAAGCATGTAAATTAGATTCAGCCATAAATTTAGCTAATCCCTAACCTTTAATGAGTTTGGTAGGTTTGATTTCAATGTCATATTCTAAGATAATGACAATTCATTTACCTCTTTTCCCATCAGGATAATTTTGGGTTAGTATGTCTTTTACCACAACATTTAGAACAAAGGCAATTATATGTGAGTGGAGGATATAAACTCTAAAATATTTTATTGGTTTTACCAAAGAAAAATCTTTTTTTCCCATGATATTATACTTTAATGCAACATATATTAAGGCTTTACTAAAGAAATAAATAGTCTGTTCATGTCCTTGATTATTTTTCTGTAAGAGAACTGCAACAATAGTATCCTCAGAAGAAAATGAGAAAATGAGAAAATATTTTGTAAAAGCAAGGCTTATCAACACAGGAGCCTGGGTTAAGGCTTGTTTTACTTTATCAAATGATTTTTTAGCCTCAATGTTCCACTTTACTTCTGTATCTTTTCTCAACATGTTTGTTATATTTCTTAGAATCTCTGCTAGATTAGGAATAAATCTCCTGAGAAAATTGATTTTCCTGATGAAAAATTGGACTTCCTTTACATTTCTAGGGGGATTTATTTTTAATATAGCTTCAATTCTACTAGGATCTATTTTGATTCCCTCTTTTGAAATGATATGTCAAAGTAGTTTTCCTTCCTTTAAGACAAACAATGTTTTCTTTGGGTTCAGGAAAATACCAAATCTCCTACACTTTTCAAAGGCCCTTCTTAAGTGGAGCAAATGTTCCTCATATGTTTTCAAAAAATAGTGATATCATCAAGATATATGACCATAAATCGACACATTTCATTTGCAAAGGTAAATTCCATTGCTCTTTGAAAAGTAGCATTGAAATTCATCATACCAAAAGACATCTTTAGATACATGAAAGTGCCCCAAGGTGTAGTAAATGTTGTCTTTTCTTGGACTTTGGGATGTATTAGGACTTGATTGTAACTAGAAAAGCCATCTAAAATAGAAATTCTACTAGGTCCAACCACCTTCTGCAAAATGTGATCCATTTTAGGAAAAGGGTAGTTATCCATGAGGGAGGCTTTATTAAGATTTCAGAAATCAATACAAAGTCTATTTTCTCTAGTCTTTTTCCTAGTTGGAACTAAATTTGTTACCCATTTAGAATATCTTAATGGCACTATGATCTTGGAATCATACATTATTTTGACTTCCTTTTCAATTAGAGTCATGAGCATTGAGTTGATTCTCCTTAGTTTCTACTTAAAAGGCTTGTGGTCTTCTTTTAAGGGAATCTTATGTTGTATAATGCTAGTGTCATAGGATTTCAAATCTTTATAACTCCATCAAAACACATATATGAACTCTTTGAACAAGCTTATGTACTTTTTCTTTTCTACTGGGGGTATAGATTTGGATAATTCAATCATCTTGGGTTCTTGTTCAGTTCCAATGTTACATTCTTCAACTTCAACTCCAGTAGGTTTGATTTTAGGATTTTTGGCTATGTCATTAAATTCAAACAAATCCTCTATGGGGGATAATCCTCTAGGAAAAAAATTGTCTTTCAACTGTAAAATTTACGATTCTTCTTTTCTTGATTGGTTTCTTTCAACTCTAATTTAATCACACCATTATCTACACTATATTCTATGCCAACTTCTGTGTCTATATTAGCACGCTCAAACTCATCTTTTGATTGTAAAATACTTTCAATATGGGCATCATTTCCAAAAAATTGCCAGTATCTGATACTGTCTGGTATAGTAGGTTTGTTCTTTATTTCAATAGTATATTGGCAACTGGGACAATATGGAATTTTACAGGTACTAGCTGAAGTATCAATACCACCAGCTAGGATGTTTTGACCTCTAGGAACCACAGATAGACTATATTCAATAAAAGATGCAAGAAAATCCAAAACACCATTCATGTAGGCCCTCAACCTTGGGTGTTTAGCAGAGTATTCCCATTTAAGCTATTTTATTATTAGTTCAGAATATCCATGAATTAAAATTCTCTTAGCATCTAGTTTCTTTAAAATATGCAACCCTAAAATTAAGGCTTCATATTCAGCTATGCTTTTAGTACATTGAAATTTTAGCTTATATGAATGGCCTTCTGAGTGACAAGTTCTTGAATTTGAAACCCATATGCCTGCCCCTGATCCTTCTTTACTAACAACCCCATCAAAAATTAAATTCCATAAAGGTTCATCTTGTTTATCATGTTCTTTGATATCTGTTTTTAATTCCTCAAGCTAACACAACTTAGTTTCTGCATTGGGAATTTGTTCATATATATTTCCATCATGATACAAAATAAAAGAATCAAGGTTTGAATGGACTAAATATAAGGGACAATTGTGAGGTTTATCCTTATTAGTAACCATAAATTTCATAAGTTTTCCCCTGTATAGTCTCCTTTTCTAACCAAACACTGGGATTGTAGCATAAGTCATATCCATTTGGAGGGTTCCTTAGAGTTTAGATCCCCATGAGTGAGATAGTAACATGTCATATTTAAGGGGTATGTCAACAACAAATATGTCCATTACCAGACTATTGGCTGGTATTTGCACTAAGTTGACACACAAACCTTAATAAGGCCAAGGCATTTCACTTTACTTGAATCAAACGAGTACACATCCTTGTATTGTCTAGTGATATCTAGTCCCAATTTTTCCATGATAACCTTAGGCATGAGATTGTGAGAGTTCCCTAAGTCAAGCATGGCATTATGTAAAATTTTATCATGAATGTTTAAGCTAATGTAAAATGGAGGTACATCTCCATCTTAGAGTTTTCCATCGACTTCAGGCCCAAACAATATTTCTAGTTGATCATCAAATACATTGAATATATATCTATCTTCTCATATAATTAAGGATTTCATTACTTCTGATCTATCTGTAGTTTTGTTCATAAGTTATGTTAGAGGAATGAATATTTTAAGCTTTTCCAATTCATGTTCTATAATGAATGATGTTTGAGTTTTTTTTAAATTGATGGTATCATGTTTTTCAACCAAGTCCTTTTGGGAAATATCTCTTTGTTGGCTAGTAGAGGGATTATCAGTTTGAGTGGCTTTGAATACAATATCATATGTCTTTTGGTTTGGAGCCTCTACATTCTTTTTAGCAAGAATGTCAAGGTTTTTCTTAGCAGGTGTATCAACTACCTTTTTATTGGGAGTATCAACATTCCTTTTAATAGGATTATCAAGTGTTTTCCTACTCCTTAGATTATATTGCCTATGGAATTCCATAATTACATTTTCAAAACCTTTCTTATACTCTTATAATTCTTGGGATCTACTTCATCCTGGGATAGTAGAAAAGGGTCTTGTTCCTCTTGAGCAAGAAATGTACAATCATTGTCATTTACTCCCATTAAGTTGATTTGAGTACCATTCATGTCTTCAACTATTTCTCCCTCCTTATCTGTAAAGTTCTCTTGAAACGGAGGTTGAACTTGCTAATCTGGACCTTTTTGTTCCTTTTGTTTGATTTGGGGTGGGTTTCTTCTAAAATTTGGATTTCTGATTTGGGGAGAAGGTTGGCTTTCTCTAGGAGGAGTCCTATCAATTATACTTATCCTATCCATCATCTTCTCCATGGTTCTAAGTAGACGATCTATTTTATAAGTAGATGGAGAAGAGGAGGAAGGTTCCTCTTTGATAGTAACCCTTCTTTCAGTTTTTAATTTTTCTTTTTTGGCTAATAAATTATCCTCAACTTTAAGGGTATTAGCTTGCATTTCCTCTAAGGTAGTAGGTTCTCTCTCTCTTAGCTGATATGCCATATCCACATCAAATCATTCAGAGAAATGTATAAGGGCCAAGTCAAAGGGAGGTTTAATAGCGGATGGAATTGCATTATAAACTTTATTAAGCCTACCACAATATTCTTCCACAATCTCATTAGATCCTCTTTTTAAGTTTTTATATTCATTCGGAATCTGAGGAGGATTCTTTTTTCTTTCCCATATATTTAATGAAGTCTAATGAAAAGCATCAAGATCAACTATACTAGATACTATTAAATTTTTAAGCCATTTTCTTACCTCTCCACCTAAACTCCGCGAAGAAAGTCTCATATTTACATTATTTTCATCCACCTCCTGAAGATCAAGGAAATCATTCATTTTATCTATATGTTGTTGTGCAGTGATAGCTCTAGCGATCTCAAATTGAGGAATTCTAGTTTGATAATCTTGGGGCATAGGATGAAATTGCCCAGGTAAGACCAAGGGAGAATAACAAGCAGTCATGAGGGGTTGAATAATGGGTGGTCTTATCAGAGGTATAAATGTAGGAGTTCTTCGGATAAGTTCAGTTGACGTTTATGATACTACTAGAGAAGTAGTGGAGATTACAGAAGGGGTGTGATTTATTGATGTAGGATGAATAGATTGGGAGGAAAAAAGTTCAACAAATTGTTGAATATTGGCTTGATGTATAACTTGATCAAGTACTAATACAAGATCTTGTAACTTATCAAAGTTTTGGAGGGTTTTCTGATCAAAATCTGGTTCAATAGATGGACCTACAGATTTATAGGGTTGGAGTAAAGATTTATCAATTATTGTTTGATCTATAAAAATTTCAAATTTGGTCCTAAATAAACTATGTACAAATGGTAAGTCAAACTGAATATCATGTATGGTAACAAACTTTTCTGGAAGAGAATTTTCCATAGAAAGGGGACTATTACTTCCTTTACTTTCAGCTAAACTTCTTTTCCTTATTAACTTTTCAAGATCATCTAAAATTTTGGGAGGTTCTAGATCAGGATGAGATCTGGTGTAAACCCTTTTTGGAGCTAGATCTTAAATGTGAGAGACACCACTCAATTATTTACACAATTTACAACCTCTAATCCTTTATTTCTAAAATTTGGATCATTACTTTTTCCTGAAATAAAGTTTTATGAACTAGAGAAGTGAATCTTGTAAAAATGAAATGAAGGATTGTTCTTCCCCAGTATGGTCGCCATTATGTTATCACTCTGTAATTTCCAAGGTTGTGAAAGAAACCATAGAGGTAACCACAAAACCACTTTGGAGTTTAGGATCTAGCCTTCCTAAACTAAGAGAGGGATCTCTCTGTCAAATTTAACTTTGTTGTATTTATGATTTTAGGCTAGTTATGAATGTTCGGTAGTTTGTTTGATTGTTTGAGATTTGTTTTAATTGGTTTGGTTGATTAAATGCCTAAAACTTCCATTGGGCTATGGAGTCTACAAAATTAATAGGGATTTGTCTCATATTTTCAAAGGAGTTTCACAGGGCAAGGTAGTTGAACTAACTAGATCCTTTATATTTAAATGAAATGTAATAGAAGAAAAGAAATAGGTTCAATTAAGAAAAAGAGCAGTTAAGAATTATTTAACTTAATATCAGAAGAAAACATTTAAATTATCCACAGCTAGAATCAAAGTGTATCTTTCAAAAAATTATGTTCATTAACTTTCTATAAAATAATTCATATTTAAGAACACATAAGTGTGGAAACCAATAAACACATAGATAGTGAGAGAAGAACTTCACCAAATAGTCCAACACATGAATCTTGTGAAGAATTTTCTTTTCATTACTGATAAGCCCATCAAATGGAAAGAGTACAATCGATATTTTGAATGCAAAAATCAACCCTTAATACTTCAAAAATAGAAGTATTTATACGTTTATTTACAAAATATCATGTCAAACCTGATTAGGATGTATTTTAGGAAATTCTAACAAATTCTCTCTAATTGTTACAAATATAGTAAAATTAAAACTGCTTAGATTGGCGGCCCTAGCTTTGTGGAACTACTGAATATCTGGCCCCCGAATTTATACTCCGTTGTTGGGCTTGTGTTGAAGAAATAAAATCATATTTTACTCCAGTAACTCACACAATTTATCCCAACATTTTTCACTTGGAATAGACATCTTAAGTAATTTTCTGTAGACCTCATCCACTTCAGTATATTTGGCAAAGGTTGGCTTAGAAATAGAGATGTGCTTAATTTCATACTAGACGTCTAAATCATATGCCATTTCTTCTAGAAATGCTTTCCCTATTATGCTGCCTTTCACTCCCATAAAATTAGTACTGCCTTTAGCAATGGTCATCAATTTTTGGCTATAATATTTCCATGTACCGAGCTTGCCATTTATCACTAGTAAGTTGGGAAGTCCCATTTGTAGAGGATGTATGATTTGATAAAGAACCTTTGTACACCTATGTCCATAACTTGAAAATTTTCTTCCAGTTGCCTTATTAAGTTTCTTTTGGTTAACACATTTTTTACCTCTAGTATTGTCTCAGTTCTATCCTTGATCTCTAGTTCTTCTAGCTCCGACCTATTTTTGGAATTAAGGAACTTAATCAGCGTTGTAGCTTCACTTTTTTTATCACCCATCTGCTCTTTTATTTGTCCAGTAGCTTCACCAGATTTCTCAATTAATTCGTTCTACTCAATTATGATCTGTATAGATGGCCAGATTTCTATCATGGCTTCATTTATCATTTTCTAGATGTTCTCCTTAACCCATGCTAGGGTAGTACCCATGGAAGTTTCCTTCTCTATCTGTTGCATTATTTGGGTAAGTCTCTTAGATTTCTGGATCTCTGTTAGGAGAGATTTTTCATATCCGGTGTTCTATTCTCGTAGAATCTTTACATCCTCCCGCAACTTTTTAAATTCTTCTCCTTGTATTGACATATTTTCCATTGATTGGGCCAGATTGATAAAATAATATATAGTTGAAGTAGGGGGTGATGTAGAGGTGGATTCTCCTATTGTTGTAGTCGATGTAGAAATGCATGTTTTAATTATTGATGCAATAGGAATTGCATCAAGAGTTACCAAAGCGAGCTGAGAATTCTTCTCTTTTTCCTTGATGAGTTTGTCCATCTCTACTTCCATTTCCTTTATCTGAGCATTCTGTTCCATGATGAGCATGAACATATTTTATTTCTGACTTTCAAATTCTCCCATTTCCTTAGCTTGAGGATCTTCAGCGGCTGGCAATTTAATTGTTTTCCAAGAGAAGCTATGTCAGCATTCTTCCTTCTGGTGATTTCTTCTACTGCCTTTATGTTGCTTGGATCATACCCTGCTTTGATAACTAGATCTTCTAAGGATTTTATCCTATTATCCTTAGCCAAATAAGAAATCTTCTCAAGTTTTAGCTGAGATTGAATATTACTTAAAGATACTTGCAATTTGGAAGCAATAATTGCAGTCTGTGTGAATGTGGAGTAAACCATCTCTCCAGTTTTCCTATGCATGTCCATCTGGTCCAAAGGGTGAACATCCTTTCCCTCAAACTCAAATTTGGTTTTCTTGTAATCTGTTAATGATTGAGGATGGGGGACCTATGCTGAGTGGTGGAATTTTGTTTCGAAAATTGTGTGTAGGTACTATGCCTGAGGGCTTCATTTCTTTGCTTGATCTCTTTGTCCTTTTCAAAAATATTTAATTCTTTCTACTTTTGGAAAATTTCTTATGTTGGAGTGTTCTATGGTTTGACTTGTGAAAATGATGAAGTTGGGGACCCTGTATATATATCCTTTGAATATGTTTGAAACAGTGTGTTGGGTGTGGAGCCTGATTATCTTCTATAGTACCAGCATATTGGACCCCCAGTTCAAAATGGGGCAGCAACGCCGCCCGTAAAATAATCACTGCCGTGGGGGGTCCATAATAATTTCTAGTCAATCTGGGCTGTTCATTAGGCGGATGATCTGACGGTAGAACTTATGTTTAGTTTAGGGTTTTTTGCCCTAGAAGGCAACCCCTCTCTTTATATGAGGGCATTGTATTTGAGGCTGTGATATAGATGTGTATTCGGTGAGCGAGAAACATAGAGGTGAGACTGTGAGAGAAAATAGAGGATATTACAGCGGTTTTGCTGTAGGTTGTGTCTCTTCATTTTGCTGGATAATAGAAAGGAAGGACTGGCTGTTCGGGGTGGACGTAGCCCAAACTGGGTGAACCACGTATATCTGTGTCTCTCTTGTTTTGTGTGTTTTCTGTGTTTATATTTCTGCAATATTTTATGTGTTCCATTGCTCCGTAATATATAATTTTCTAACAACTGGTATCAGAGCCGAAGGTTTATTTGGCTGATAAACTCTCAGGAAAGAAGGGTTCCTGATTCGAGTGGGAGCAATGGCGGAAGATGGTAAGTTTAGGGTCGAGAAATTTAACGGCCAAAACTTCTCGCTGTGGAAGATGCAGATGGAAGATTATCTATATCAGAAAGATCTATACCTACCATTGGGCGGAAAAACAAAGATGCCGACGGGTATGAAAGACGAAGAATGGAACCTTCTCGATAGAAAGGCACTCGGAACAATACGGTTGTGCCTTGCTGCGTCAGTCGCCTTCAACATTTCGAAGGAAACCACGACAGAGGGTTTGATGCAGACGTTGTCAAAACTATATGAAAAACCCTCGGCCTCAAACAAGGTATTTCTTATGAAACGGTTATTTAACATGAATATGTCGGAAGGTGGATCTGTTGCAAACCATTTAAATGATTTTAATACAGTTACAAGTCAGTTAAGTTCTGTAGGGGTAAACTTTGACGACGAAGTTAGAGCTCTGTTATTCTTGTGCTCATTACCAGAAAGTTGGAATGGTTTGGTAATGGCCATTAGTAACTCCGTTTCTGGATCTAGTACTTTAAAGTTTGATGATGTTGTCGGTGCTATCCTTAGCGAGGAAATGTGATGGAAAAGCTCCGGTGAGACATCAGGAAATGCTTTGAGTGCAGAGTCTAGAGGAAGAAAAATGGAAAGAGGAAAGAGCTCAGGATATCGCAGTAAATCAAGGAAAGGCAGATCCAAGTCCAGATCGGGGATAGTGTGCTGGAAATGTGGAAAGAAAGGACACCTAAAGAAAGACTGTAGATCTCGGAAGGGAAAAGAAGGAGATGCACAGCAAGAAAACAATCATGAAGCAAATGTGACAGGTGAGGTGTTACAAGATGCTTTGATTCTTTCTTTCAAAAATATTACTGATTCCTGGGTGGTAGATTCAGGGGCTTCATTCCATGCCACACCTGAAAAGAAATACTTTTATGACTATGTTCAAGGAGATTTTGGACAAGTTCGTTTGGGTGATGACAAACCCTGTAAAATTGTTGGAATGGGTAAGGTTCTTGTAAAAAAGCAGAATGGAAACCAATGGCTACTAAAGGAGGTAAGGCATGTTCCAGATCTAAAGAAAAATCTGATTTCAACAGGGCAGTTAGGCAGTGAAGGTTGTGTGACAACTTTCACAGATAAAGCTTAGAAGGTCACAAAAGGAGCCCTGGTAATAGCAAAAGGTGAAAAGGTTGGTACATTGTATTTATGCAATGGTATTTCTAACTCTGTTAATGCTTTGACTTCCAAAGGAGCAGATGCAACATTATGGCATCATAGGCTCGGACACATGAGTGAAAAAGGGATGAAGATTCTTCACTCAAGGAATTTGTTGCCAGGTTTGAAGAATGCTGATTTGGATTTCTGTGAGAACTGCATTTATGGAAAACAGAAGAGAGTCAGATTTCTCAGAGTTGGGAAAGAAAAGAAGAACGAAAAATTAGAGCTTGTGCATACAGACGTATGGGGACCTGCTCAGGTATCATCTCTCGGTGGCTCTAGTTATTATGTTACCTTTATTGATGATGCAACTAGAAAAACTTGGATTTATTGTATTAAGAATAAATCTGATGTATTTGATACTTTCAAGAAATGGAAAGATTTGGTTGAGATTGAGATAGGAAAGAAATTGAAGTGTCTTAGATCAAACAATGGAGGTGAATATTGCAGCAAAGAGTTTGATAGGTACTGTTCAGAGCATGGAATTCGCAGAGAGAAGACAGTTCCAAGAACACCACAAGAAAATGGTGTGTCAAAAAGGATGAACAGAACAATCATGGAGCGTGCAAGGTGCATGAGATTGCATGCAGGATTGCCTTTACAGTTTTGGGCAGATGCTGTAGATACTGCTGTTTATTTAATAAACAGAGGACCTTCAAGTTCCTTGGATGGTGGTGTTCCAGAGGAAGCATGGACAGGGAAAAAGGTAAACTACTCTATTTTAAAACCTTTTGGTTGTGAGGCCTTTGTCCATATTGATAAAGAAAATAGAACAAAGCTTGAGGCAAAGTCAAAGAAATGTACCTTTATTGGATATGGTGTTAATGATTTTGGTTATCGCTTATATGATTATGAAAATCACAAAATCATTAGGAGCAGAGATGTAATATTCAATGAAATGGTCTTGTATAAGAATCAGTTGCAGGAAAATAAACAAGAAAAAGAAAACAAGGAATACGCAGTTCTTGATGAAATTACTGAAAAAGTAAAGGTGCCTGAAAATAATAATAATCAACAACCACAACATCAACAACCATCACAACAACAACAGGCACCCCAAACACCTGAAAGTGGTGTTAGAAGATCTACCAGGACAAGTAGACCTCCTGAACGATACTCTCCTTCATTATATTATTTATTGTTGACTGATTCTGGTGAACCTGAATGTTATGAAGAAGCAATGCAGGTTGAAAGCAAGAAGAAGTGGGAGGTAGCCATGGAAGAAGAGATGGACTCCTTAATGCATAACCAGACTTGGGATTTAGTCAGGTTGCCTGCAGGAAAAACTACATTGAAGAATAAATGGGTTTACAGGCTGAAGGAAGAAGATGGAGGAAAGCAAAGGTACAAAGCTAGACTTGTGGTGAAGGGGTTTGCACAAAAGAAAGGTATTGATTTTGATGAAATATTTTCTCCTGTTGTTAAAATGACTTCAATCAGAACTATTTTAAGTCTTGTAGCAGCTGAAGATTTGCATCTTGAGCAGTTAGATGTAAAGACAACCTTTCTCCATGGGGATTTGGAGGAAGAGATATATATGCAGCAGCCACAAGGATATGAGGTGAAAGGGAAGGAGAAACTTGTGTGTAGGTTGAAGAAGAGCTTGTATGGTTTAAAACAGGCTCCAAGGCAGTGGTATCTAAAATTTGATAAGTTTATGTCTGAACAAGGTTATACTAGATGTCACTCTGATCATTGTGTTTATCTAAAAAAGAAAAATGATGGTAGCTATATTATATTGTTATTGTATGTAGATGACATGCTTGTTGCAGGATCTAACATGCAGGAAATAAATGTGCTCAAAAGAAAATTGGCAAATTCATTTGCAATGAAGGATTTGGGTGCTGCAAAACAAATCCTTGGTATGAGAATAACTAGAGACACGAAAAATAGAAAATTAACATTGTCTCAGAATGAGTACATACAAAAGGTGTTGAAAAGATTTAACATGGAAAATGCAAAACCAGTTAGTACACCTTTTGCTAGCCATTTCAAACTTAGCAAAGAAATGTGCCCGAAGACCCAAGAAGACATGGATTATATGTCTAAAGTTCCATATGCATCAGCAGTTGGAAGTTTAATGTATGCAATGGTCTGCACAAGGCCTGATATTGCACATGCAGTGGGAGTTGTAAGCAGGTACATGAACAATCCAGGAAAGGAACATTGGATGGCAGTGAAATGGATTCTCAGATATTTGAGAGGTACCACAAATAAGGCATTATGCTTTGGTGGTTCAAACATATCCCTACAAGGATATGTTGATGCAGATATGGCAGGTGACAGAGATAATAGGAGGAGCACTACAGGATATGTATTTACTGTCGGAGGAACAACTGTCAGTTGGGTTTCAAAAATCCAAAGTGTTGTTGCACTTTCAACAACAGAAGCAGAGTATGTTGCTGCTACAGAGGCTAGTAAAGAAATGATTTGGTTACAAAGGTTTATGGGTGAATTGGGTAAGGAGCATGATATGGGCACGTTATACAGTGATAGTCAAAGTGCCATTCATCTTGCAAAGAACTCAGCATTTCATTCCAGGACAAAACATATACAGCTCAAGTACCATTTCATACGATCAGTGTTGGAAGATGGAGAGTTGAAGCTGGAAAAGATACACACTAGCCAGAACCCTGCAGATATTCTAACAAAAGTTGTAACCAGGGAGAAACTGAGAATATGCTCAGTTTCAGTTGGTCTTCAAGGATGACGATGAAGATGAGAAACAGCCAGATCCAAAGAGGAGTCATTTTCCAGCAAATGGAGCAGCGGTGGAGTTGCTACAATCAGTCTCCAAGTGGGAGATTGTTGGGTGTGGAGCCTGATTATCTTCTATAGTACCAGCATATTGGACCCCCTGTTCAAAATGGGGCGGCAACGCTGCCCGTAAAATAATCACTGCCGTGGGGGGTCCATAATAATTTCTAGTCAATCTGGGCCGTTCATTAGGCGGATGATCTGACGGTAGAACTTATGTTTAGTTTAGGGTTTTTTGCCCTAGAAGGCAACCCCTCTCTTTATATGAGGGCATTGTATTTGAGGCTGTGATATAGATGTGTATTCGGTGAGCGAGAAACATAGAGGTGATACTGTGAGAGAAAACAGAGGATATTATAGCGGTTTTGCTGTAGGTTGTATCTCTTCATTTTGCTGGATAATAGAAAGGAAGGACTGGTTGTTCGGGGTGGACGTAGCCCAAACTGGGTGAACCACGTATATCTGTGTCTCTTTTGTTTTGTGTGTTTTCTGTGTTTATATTTCTACAATATTTTATGTGTTCCATTGCTCCGTAATATATAATTTTCTAACACAGTGGACCTTTCAGAACTACTCTAGATGGTCCTTGTTCTTCTTCTTGTTCTGCAAACCATGTTGTAGGATTCGTGTTGTCTTTCTTTGTATAAATCTTAAACTCCTTGGTTGAGACCTCTGTGACTGAAGGTGAGTCCTCTTCTCTTGGTATTTTCTGTGTCTTTTCTTGAGGAACATGTGTATGTGAAGTGGTCCTCTGTAGAAGCTGTTCCTTTGCCTCTTGTAAAGTGTTTTCTTCCCACTGAGCCTGGTTCATATATTCTTGATTTTCTGGTCTCTAGTATGCACATATGGTGTAGTCTTTTGCTCCATCCTGAGCTTTGAAATTATTTGAAATGGGTCATATGACCAAGTAAAGCTTATGGGAAATTATCTTCTTTAGAATTTCATCTCCTTCCTTCCTTGCTATCATTCTATTATAGATAAAAGGCCCAACCAGTATTTTTATCCTAAATTGTAATTTTTTCTTGGCTGCAATAAAATGAATTTCATCGGAATTGATCATTTGCCTGATTTAATCCAAGGAAAAAATCCTCATTGGAAGGTATCTGGGTAGCTTATAAAGTGGGAATTCACACCCATATACTCTTATTTCGATGTAGTTCTAGTACAAGTACTAGTCACCTGTGTTTGCTTGCTCACTGAAATGTAAGATCTTCCGGATTTCTTGACTAACCCTGGGTTCTGTATGATTCGTCAATAAATAAGTAGATGGATGAAAAATTGATCTATAAAGTCCTTGAAAGAATATTCCTCTAAATTTATTCTTAAAATGGAGGTCCAAATATAACTGATTGTGGCTCCCCTTGCTCATTGAGTTTCTATATTGCAAATGGGAATTTGTCTGCTTCAAAAAATAGAAATCAATAGGGGATTTTTGAGGTCTAAAATGGGCCTCCTAAGAAAAATGTACAACCAAAATAAACTTTATAATAACCAATAGGATTCAAGATGATGATGTCAACCATGGGGGACGATTCACCTTTTTTGGAGTAAAAGAATACAAAGATTAAAAAATAATAAAATAATAAAACTATTTTTTCAACTCGTATTTTCAACTTATCTCCCTAAGTTTTTACTCAAATTTCAAGTGGGAGTACTCGCTGGATGAAAAATTTAATTACTCATCCATGGAGTAACCATGCTACATACTTTTGATGGACCCTACTATACGAAAAATGAGAAATACATGAAAAGATGTGATTGCAATCACATTTTTCATGTATTTCTCATTTTTCGTGTAGCAAGGTCGATCGAAAGTATGCAACACGGTAATCCTTGGATGAGGAATCAAATTCTTCATCCAATGAGTGTTTCCACTTGAAATTTGAGTAAACCCATATAGAGATAAGTTGAAAATATGAGTTAAAAAAATAGTTTTCTCTTTTTTCCCTCTAAAATTTGATGATGTAATCTAATCTTCTTTTATTATTTCCACTATTATTTTATAATTTCCTTAGGAGGCCCATTTTAGACCTCAAAAATCCCCTAATGCAGGTACATTAAAACATAAGGATATCTGAACATTCCTTTAGTTTGGAGTTTAAGGAATTGTTCATGGATACTATCAGCAAGAAATTGGCTAAAATCAAACACAATTAAGGGATTTTCTTCAGTGGAAAATATAGACAGAAAACCTAAGATGGGTTCATCTACCCATTCATCATAATAGTAACCTAATAAATATGAAAGCATTGATATTATTTTCTTGGCTCTTTCTGGAAACATTGAAGAAGGATAGGGAGGGCTTTTCTTAAGTAATTGTGTATCTTCAAGGAGGAAAATCTAAAAAATCATATCCCTTTGGGAAAAATCTACCTTTTGGTATAGTACATTTAGGGCTTCTATTGAAAAAGGAGTGGAGTCATTGTTTTCATGAATGTGCATCATCTGTTGGATGGACTGAATAGTAATTGCATAAAAAACTTCATTAGTGAGGGCTACTATGGCTCTCTGGTTAGGTATATAGTCAACTCTGCATTTGAGGATAAATTCAGTAAACTAGTCTATTTGGGGAAACATGTAGAGGGGTAGATTTGATTCCCAGAGGTCGATTTCATCATTTTTGTTAAGAGGAAGATGTATGAGCTAATTATGAAACTCCAAAAAATCTAATTTGCAATTTCGTTCTAAGATATTATAATCTTTGTCAACCAGGGGAAGGTGATCCAGGTCAATGGGTGGAGGGATCATGGGGCTTTCAACACTAGTGTAGTCTAAATTTTAGGAGCCATTTCAAGAAATCTAAGGAACAAAATCATAGGAAAGTAGAGGGAATTGACCGGAAAAACCTGAAACCGAAAGGTTGTTAGTTATGGTGAAGACGATATGGCTGATGGTAGTCCTTTGCTCATATCAAGTCAGACTGATGGGTAAATCGTGAATTTTAATACTTGCAGAGTTTCAAAGACAATGAAGGGAAAAATTGCAATAAATTATGATGTTTTTATGGTTTGGAATGTGTCCGTTGCAAGCATGGGGACGTTAGAGGGATTAACGGTAATTTCGGAGCGGGAATAAATGTTTATTGGATAGGTGATAGGGGGACAGGTATCTTAGAGGGAGTGGTAGAATAGGTGTTGGGAATGTTGGCAGGAAGGAACGATGGTGAGGCGATTTTTCAGGGGGGGAGTGGTGTGAGCGGTATGCAGAATGGTGAGGGGGGTGCGAAAGAACGAGGGGTTGACACAGAGGCATGGGGCTAGATGGGGAAACCACTTTCTCAAACCTCCCCTCCACCGATAAAGATAGACGAGGCGAGGGGGGGGGGAGGGCTTGAGAGTCGTTGATCTGGCTGCCAATGACGATCCATGGTTGGATGGAGAACACAACTTAATTAGATACGACAAACAACTTTTGTCTTTTGTGACTTCATAATTTTAACTGCAAACTTTGGATAAAATTTATTTCGTGCAAAGCATAGGACAAACCGAAGCATTAATTGTGTTTATTTCAACCTCTTTGATTTCCATTTTCCTCTAGACTAGGGTTAATTTTTACTGAACAAGGGTGCATTTAGGAGTGCCAACCCTTGTTTTATTTTATTTTATTTTAAGAAAAGGGAAAATCATATAATCTAATTGCAACCTAACCCTACTAATTCATTGATCCAGATTAAACTATTGGATCGATTTATTCACCTAATCTACCTAACTATTTTTAGCCAAGATTACACAGTTTGGCTACTTTTATTCTCTAATCTAGTAAATATAAATTGAAACTTGTTTGATCATGATTAAACTGTATGACCTAAACAATGACTCAAGGTTGTGGAATTTTGAACAAGCTACACAGTACAATTAGTTTATTCTAGAAAATCAAAGTTTTTATCTGGTAGTGGCATTTGAATTTGCATCACTTTCAATTCTATTTTTTATGGGGTTCTTTTCATCCTTTTTTATTTTATTTTTTCTATATACCGTCTTTTCATTTTTTTTCTTATTTATATATTTTTTGAAATCATTTGAAATATACAATATTATTTACAATTGGATATACTAAAATAAATCATTTAATCATCATTTGATCCTATGAATCATAGGAACTTAACAAGAGGTATTGGTCTCAATCTCAAATGGTTGCTGCAGGTCTAGTAATGTGAGAAATAATGCATAGTAGAGGTGATAATTTAAATCGAAAAATTCCTTTTATTGGAATTAGGACTAGAATAAATTTTATTTAGCTCCACCCTTGGTGACTTCACTCAAAGGCCAAGTGATATGAGAGAGACCCAACCTGAACATGTGGTAGAAATTGGCAAGTCCCAGAAAGTTGTGTGGCTCTATTAGAGTGGTTGGGGTTGGCCAATATCAAATGACTTGTATCTTAGCTTGGTCCATAAGCACCCCCCACTCATCAATGATGCACCCCAGATATTGAAGCCAGGTCACACCAAAAGTGCATTTCTCCAAATTAGCACACAACATGTGTTGTCACAAGGTTTGGAGGACTTATTGAATATGGTGTATGTGCTCTTCCCAACTATGGATGCAGATTAGGTTTTCATCCAAATATAATACCACGAATGTGATGGTGAAGGGATGCAATATGTTTCATAAGCCTCATGAAGGTTGTTGGGACATTCGTCAACCCGAAAGGCATGACCACTCATTCAAAGAGGCCCTCCTTGGATTTGAAGGTAATCTTCCACTTATCAGAGGGTTCAATTAGCACTTGGTGATAGCCGGACTTCAAATCAATATTTTTGATATATTTGTCCCTCTTGAGTTGGTCCAGAAGGTCATCAATTTATGGGATTGGATACCTATTGCAGAAAATGATCTTATTCAACACTCGATAGTCAATATTCAGCCTCTAGGTTCCATATTTCTTCTGTATCAACACGATCAGGATCCCACAGGGTGATGAACTTGGCCTGATGTTCCCTTTATGCAACAACTCCTGAATATGTGTCTTAATTTCATCATTCTCCAGAATAGAGCGTCAATATATTGGTCTATTGGGTAGCGGCGTTCTTGGGGTCAGATCGATGGAGTGGTTAAATTGACAATGCAAAGGTACCCTTGTGGGTGAGGTGAACATGTCCCTGTATTCATCCATGACCTTGTCCATCTACTGATACCATGCAGAACAACCTTGCCTGGAGGCTTTGGATGTGGCCACTGTCTTCTTCTTGCTTTGGGGGTGACTCATAAGGAAGACAAATTTCGCAGTCTCGTAAATGATCTTATTGCATTTTTTCGTAGATATCAAAGAGATGGTGGTAGGTGGTGCTACCTCCGGTATCTTGTACAATTTATTACCCAAATAAATAATAACATTATGAGGCCTAGACTCATACACAACATGATGCTTCCACAAGTATGGTTGGCCTAATAATACATCACACACTTCAAGAGGAGAAACATCACATATTAACTCATTTGTGAAGGGCTTGATGTTGTATGATGTTGTATGGAAGGTAACACTACTAGCAGATGCAAAGATCTCATCCTTGGTGGAGCCACCCTATGGTGTATGAATGCGGGTGTGGCATGGTCAGTAGGACCAACTGCTTCACAACTGTTGGCTTCTTAGGGCCTGACCCAGGTTTGGAAGTGTTTTAGCCAAAAAAATCTTGAAACTACCGGCCCTTTTGGCAACAGTCCACTGAGCGCGGACTAAGGTCTCATCCGAGGTAGTATGGTAGGGTGTTGGAACCAGGTTTCTGCACCCTAGGGATGTCTTGATGAGGTCTGGAAAGTTCGTGAACTGGTTCTATGCGCTGCGCTACTTCCACGTAGCTGTCTTGTTCAATGAAACTACCTACTAGCGCGAATGACCTTTACCCTTTACTATGCTTATTATTGTTATAGATCTTGAATTAGATTAAGCGGGCCCAATACTTTCAATTACCATTCAACATAAACAGACATGCGCGCAATCATAAATTGTAAATAGAAGCATAAACAAAACATAGAAACAGATACACAATATTCCAAAACCAACTTATCTTTATTAATGCTTTTTCCAGTTACAATCCACTTCCTACCCTACGCACACAACTGCAGGGGTCCATGCACACAACTGCGGACTCTACCAAGCCTCTGCGTACAAAGCTGCAGAGCCTCTTCTACTACTACGACCCACGACTCAGACTTACAGACTCAAAGTAACTATTGCATTCAACAACCTATGTCACATTTTATCCAAACAAAAGCTAACTTATACACTTAGAGCCTCGCTCTATTTATACATTCCCATGGTCCGTGGACCATGGGTAGGCTAACACATTCTAGATTAAATTACAATATTTTAGGGCAGACTACCCTTTGACTTGACTCATTACAATTCACGCTTTGTGCACTTTGTTATCACCAAAATAGGACCCTGATAGGCTGCTGATCAGACTATCTCAGTGTAACTATTTCAAACCAATCTTTTAGCTAAGGCTTAGCCTCCTTAGCCTGAGAGGGCTCTCTCAAAGGGTTAATGATATTGATTAAAGTTATGGATAGATGGCTAACTCTATGGTTTGGATTTTATATGTTTGTAGATTGGAAGATGGAGACTTGCTACCATTGGGCTATGGAGTCAGTGGCAGAGATAAGGACAAAAAATAGCTCTTCTTATAAAATTGAGGCTTGTATATACTTCAATGAAAGAGTGACACATTCAATATAACAATGAACTCAACCTTACATGGAAATCAGGGCATTCAGCATTTAAACATTCAGAACATAAACTCATAGGGGACCACACAGTTTATAAATGTATACAGGAAGTCAGAGCACATTCAGTGAATTCTGTGTGATTATACATCCATACCACTGTAAGAATTAAGGAAAGGACAACATCACATATTCTGAACATAAAAAATCCTTCATGAATACTGAGAAGTAAAGTCAAGCATGTATTACTGAACTCAATTCACCATAGTTTAACACTTAAAGGAAGTCAGAGCATGTTCCTCCATGAATTCTGAGTAATAAGCATTAAGACTATGGAAGTAAAGAATTTCAAAGATAAAAGATGAAGCTCACTGAAGTACACTAAGAATCTCATCTTCAGAAAAGTCCAACTGCTTCTGTATATATCAATCCCTGCATATCATTTACAAAAGTAGTCTTTTTCTCTAACATTTTCCAACCCTTTGCTAATTCGACCTCTTGCTCTATATAAAGCATTTAAAATTAGGATTCCATCATCCCTCATCAAGAGAATTCGAATTTGCCATCAGTGACACCTATTCTAACCATAAAACAAACCATTAATTAGAACTAGTTGTTAACTAGGAGTGCTAGTGACCTAATACAACTAGGAGTGTAACTCCTTATTATGATTACAACAACCTTATATAAACATTTAAAACATTATTTGACACCTAAAACTCCATGAATTCGAATTTGATGAAGCCTCCCACGTGGTCACCCAACTGCTGATGACAAACCCTAGAAATTAGGGAACATGTTTCCCTGTTTTTAGGTTTAGATCCTTGAAAATTGGCACGTGGGACAGAGCCTTTATCTCTTCATCCATGACACATTTTACGAAAATGAAGGAGGTTTTGGTAGCCCATGTTGTCCAGAACAAAAACCTCTCCTGGTTTTTTAAAACATTTCTCCAGCTGTCCAGAAACTGTCCTTGAAAAACACATGGCAAACAGGAAAAATCCGTTTTCTGAAAGTAGGGTCTCAATGAAAGCTTAGTATCTCCCAACTGAAAACACTTATGAATAAAGTGAGATAGGTTATTGTATATGGAGAGTTTATGAAGAGAAAAATCCCTCAGAATTCCAAAATACATCTTCTTGTAACCATAAACGGATCTTGAAAAAGACTGCTAAAACCAGAAGACAAAGCTTGACTTTCAGCAGTTTCGTAGCGCAAGTTTAACCATAAATTTATCCCACCTCAGAATGGAATTGAAGACAATGAAAGAGGTTTATGTAGTGAAAAATGTTAGGAAGAAAAGCCTCTTTCAGTTTTCAAAATTAAGTTCTCGGCTGCTCAGGAAAGCTTTTGGAAGTTAACTAGTAAAAACCGTTTTTCTGCTAAAAACAGGCTGCTACAGGGGTTTCGTAGCGCGCTACGAAAACTCCTAGTTCAGTGATTTCGTAGATACTTTCAAAATTTCTCCAAAATGATGTGAGATATGACTTATAAACACCTGGTAAGACTTATAAAACATGGAATGAGGCTGTCAAACATTATTTGGAAAAGAGATATGATCTTAAAAGACTTCTAACCTTATGACCTAACCCTTAAAGCATGAAATGACCTAGAGACCCTTTAACACCAAGACTAGAAGAAGGGTTTGTAAATGAGAATGACACTAATTGTGATGAGATGACTCAAAAATCATAAGACTATGACTAGAAACAAGGAAACTTACCAAAGCTTAGAGACAAAGATTTTAGGGTGATAACACACTTCATGGAGCCTTTACAATACCATTTACCCACAATTGTGGGATTTAAGCCCCAAAACTGTTACACGGGGGATCTGCTACCCAACAGGACCCCAACACAATCATCGTGACTCATCCTTAGTCACTCCTTGGTGTGGCGAAGCGCGCTGCCAAGGCTTCACGGTCCATCATTCCTGTGAGTGATGCACTATAATATGTTGCTCCATTCTTGCCACCAGTAATGCTTCTTCAAGCTCTTGCTCCATTGCCCCTATTAATTTGCTTAACTGATGATGCTCATTCTACTCTTCTAGGTTACAAAAAGTGACACATCATAGGATTTTAGCTCTAGCTGAGATGTCAAATGCATGAAATTTTTGTGCAAGAGCAGCAAGCTTGCAATCTCTGGTCCAGTATACTCAATGTCTGTTGAAGCTTGTGTTGCATTTTTGCAAGAGAGATGTTACTGTCTGCGAGGTCCTAATCTTCAAGTTTCGTCATGAGAATGCGGCCCAGGGATGCACTTTTCAACAAAATTCTATCTCTTATCCCAAGATTCACTGTCTTGACCTTATCATTCATAGATCACTTACCAGACCGCTTGTTTCACGGTGACATCTGGACCAAACCTGCTATTGGACTGGGAATTTTTGGTACATCTCTCACCACTGGTGTTGGGCTCAGTACGACGGCCTTGGCTGTTGACATTACATTGTCCCAAAGGTCCCGCGTATCTTTTGGAAATGTCCGAACCACTGGGCTTACTCTCAAAGTGTCGAAGTTCGACGGGTCCATACCTATTGGATAGCACAATAACTTAAGTCTCAAGATGCCATGGTTTGTTCGGTGGATGACCAGCTGTGATTTATAGGCCTGTTGAAATTCAAATTCGACCGTTCCCCCCTTTTCTGGCTCATTAATGCGATACTAGTGGCAGATTGTTTCAAATCCAATTCTGACTCTGTGTCTTAATTGCCCGCCGTCTGCTCCTCGTTGTCTTAAATTGACCATCTTGTCATGAATAGTGACCTCAACATTCACTTTCCAGCCTGTCCGTGCAGTAGCATAGCCCCTTATGCGCGACCGAGATCCCTGCGATAAACTTGACTTTGCGGAACCCTCTTTCCCTGCAGCTCTCCTGCAGACTCGTTGTAGTCCCATGACTTCTTTCAACTGCATGGAGTGCTGAGACTATGATTTGGTCAGTTATTTAGATAGCCGACCCACTCGTGTAGGGCTTCAGGTGACTACCATTTACTCTTCTTGGGAAGGGCTCTTCATTAAGTTTGGCGAGCTAGACCGCACCTCCGTCTGCAAACCTCTTCCACCACATATGGTCCCAACCAATGCATTTGGAGTTTTCCAAGGAATTTTTCGAACGTGCTGTCATACAAAAATACTAAACCGTTTACTTTGAATGGGCACAACTTGATATGGTGATCATTCCAAGCTTTCTCATGCTATTTCTGTACCTATTGATGGATCCCCGCAAGAAACCGTTCTTCCTCAAGTTCTTCCAATTGCACGAGCCTCTCTTCCAAGGCCTCATGGTCTGCCATGCATGTCATTGCTGCTATCTGCAAACTGGGTACAATGTATTGCATTGGCATGACGGCTTTCGTGCTGTAGACTAACGTGAAAGATGTCTGACCCGTTAATTTCTTGCATGTGGTTATGTATGCCCATAATACGACAAGTATGCGCAAGTCCCAATTGTTTCGCTGCGCGTTACATACTTTGGTCAATGCAGTCTCCAAAATCTTGTTGAATGCTTCTACTGTCCCATTAACTTGCGGATGGTATGGCGTACTTTGCTGATGATACACCTGGAACTCCTTAGTGAGTGCACTGATAGTTTCATTTAGGAAGTGCGTTCTGTGATCACTCATTAGAATTTTTGGGCATCCAAAACGTGTCAACACGCTGTCAAACAAAACTTTCGCAACTGTAGTGACCGTACAGTCCTTAACCGGCTGTGCTTCCACCCATCGAGTCAGGTACTCTGTCGCGGTGATGATATAGCGTGCACCCATATTCCCTTGAGATTTGATGGGCCCCACAAAGTCTATCACCCATTTTTCAAATTGTTAAAGCGTCATTTGTGGATTGAGTGGCATCTCATCCCTTCGCGATGGTTTCCCAGTCCGTTGACATACGTCGCAGGCCCGATAGTATGCTTTCGAATCCTGATGTAGAGTTGGCCACCATAGTCCAGCACAAAGAATCTTCTTTTTCGTCGCCTGTCCCGCATAGTGTCATCCTGTAGCCCCCCCATGTGCTTCTGTGAGGATTTTGCCTCGTTCAAATTCAAGTACATATCTTCGTAACATCTCACCGTTTCCCATTTTGTAGAGGTGCCCCACGGTAACAGAAAAATCCACCACGCGTACCACCAACTATTTCTTCTACTAGACTAAAATATCCCTGTGGTGCGGTCCCTGTGGTTAAGAAATGGATTATATCTTCGAAGTGGCCGTCCGTGACGCGCACTGCATAGTGTTGTGCGTCAGGTAGTCCTTCCTCCAAATTTGTTGGCTCCTCACTGTTCTCAATTCATGATAAGCGATCAGGTCTTGCATTTAAGCGTCCTGGCTTTACAATGACCTCGAAGTCATACTCTTGAAACACTAATAGCCATCTGCATATGCGGCCCCCCCAACAGAGGCTGGTTCACCAAGTATTTTAATGCGGAATGATTGATATACATATTGAAGTGCCCACCAAGTAGATAGTGGAGGTATTTCTGGAGTGTGTATGCCATCGCCAATCCCTCACACTCAGTAGTAGAGTAGTTCTTTTCGGCTTTGGACAACCGCCGACTTGTCAATGTGATCAGGTGATCAAAGCCTTCTGCTCCTTCCTGTGTGAGTACAATGCCCAGCACGATACAGGATGCATCAACATGTACATGAAATTCGATGTCCCATTTTGGGAAAACCAAAATTGGAGCAAATGCCATTTTTTCGTTGAGAACCTCCAGAATTTTCTTACAACCATCATTCCAACAATATGTAGCGTCCTTTTTCAACAAATTTTCCATTGGTGCCATGATTTGTGCATAGATCTTAATAAACTTTCGATAGTAGCTAGTGTGCCCCAACGTGGTGCGTAGTTGTCTGACACTTCGCAGCGCTTCCATATTGAGAATGACAACAATCTTCGCAGGGTCCACCATCAGGCCTTGTTTGTAGGCCACATGGCTGAGAAAATTTCAAAAGAGGATGAGGAAGGTGCACTTCTTAAGATTTAGTGCAATCTGGTGTCGTCGGCAAGTATCCAACATTGACTGTAAGCTCGCTATATGGTTTTTAACTAACCCAAAAATAGTCCAATCATCGAAATATACCTCCAAAAACTTGTGGATGAATTCCTTGAACGCGGCCTCCACTATGTGTGAAAATATCACTGGCACATTCTTCAGTCCAAAGGGCATAAGAGTGTACTAACAACAACCCCATTCGGTTGTGAAGGTTGTCTTGCTCCTATCTTCCGGCGTGATCTTGATCTAATGGTATCCTGAGAACCCATCCGTGAATGAGTAAGATTCCTATCCACCAACATTCTCCAATACTTCATCTATAAATGGTGTTGAGAATGGATCGTGAACATAGGCGTCTATAAGATTCAAATTTCACCCTTTTGCTTTTTCTCTTGCACTATCATAGGACTCACCCAGTCGGATTCTTCCACTGGTTCAATAATTCTTGCTGCCAACATTTTGTCCAATTTTTCGTGGAACTTTTCCTTATACTTCGGATTCAAATGGTAAGGGTGCTGCTTAACCAACTTTGTGTTTGGTTTCAAAGTAAGCTTCATCATCCCTAAGTCGCCAAGGATCCCCTTTAACTCCGTGATTTTGGTCGGGAAAAAATATTGATATTTGTGAAGTAACTTGATGACCTTATCCACTGTGGCATCATCCCAATAGTCCCCAAGCATCGCGTACTTCAGCTCCACATCTGTACCAATGTTTAACTGCTTTGTTTATAGCAGCGTAGTGATGTCGAGGTCCTCGATTGATTGTCCTCGAATTTCATGGCTCCGTTCAGTTTCTGGAATACTAATGTGTCAGGGGTCATCATCATCATCCTCCACTTGTACATTATAACATTCTAGGGCATGGCTTAACTGAGGTGACCATACTATTTGAACTACTTCCCATGGTTCCTATGGAATTTTAAAGATGGTGGCTTTCACAGCTTGCAGCGCGTCGTCAACAGTATCTAACCATGGGTCTTCAAATGAGAATGTTAACAAAAATCCCTTGCGCAAGACATCCCATTCACCTATTCCATGTCGGAGTTTTGTCTCGGTATACCAGTTCCTGGGTATGAAATCCAAGGTATGATAGAATAAGTGCACCCATTTAGGATGAGGTTATTCTCCATAGGCCTTGGTCCATTTGCTGAGGTGCATGCATGGGTCGTCGCGTACATCATATTTATTGGTTATTCGTAGTTCCAGTTTTCCAAACCATAGCTGCATCATCCTCCTATAGCTGCGCTAGTTTTCAAAGTTTCCTTGATGTGTTCCCCACCAATGCGCAGGGGTCGCACACAGTGCCCATTTCAATGCATCAAATCGTTGGTGCTCTGGTACTGCGCTCTCAAATTTGTTCAAGAATTCATCCACCGCTATCAACCCATCATATGTCGGTAGATCTCGAGACTAGGTTGTTATGTAACGCACTGATTTAATCATCATATTACAATTTAGTGTTGTCACTTCGCTCAACCGATTGTGCTAGCGTTCATCTTCTTCATCTGAATCCGAAGGGTAGGACCCTGTGCGCTCCCACGAGACCCTTCCATCTGCAGTCAGATTTAGCTAATCATGGTCTCGCAATTATCTTGTAGATACAATCTAGCTCGTTGTTGCTTCCAACGTCGTGCATGGGTTCAGTGCAATACTCTCCTTCAGCTGGATCCAGTGGAACTACTACCTGTAGGGAATTTTTCTCAAATATCATATTTCGCTTTTTTAGGTTGATGACTCCATTCATATCCATGGCCTAGTCTATTCCGAGCAATGCGGGGTAAGGGTTACTGTCATCCACAATCTCTATTACCTAAAAGTCCATCTACATGCTCGCACCTTCGATATCCACTGTTACCCATTGCAATCTCCCCATAGGTAAGATCTTTCATTTGTTCACCATCCATAATTGAAAAGGAGACCACTATAATGTTGGCCTGCCCATGCATTTCCATGTCTACATTGGTAACACATTCACGTCTGAACCCAAGTCTAATATTACCTGATCCATTTCATACTCACCAATCTGCATCGTAAATCTCATTTCCCTCCCGGTGCGTAGTGCATGCCTTCCCGGTTTCCAGACTACGTGCGGTTCACCCGGCCCTGCGCACCTAGTGATCAGCTCGTGTAGTCCTTTAACTGCCTTATTGTCATGCAGTAGTTTCATGCATGTCTCTAAAAAGGTAGTTAGCATAGAAGGATCCATTCTTGTTTCTGGTTTATCCTTACTACCTAAAGTAGAGGCCTCCACGAAGCTCTTCTTAGCTTCCATAAACATCTCCTTTGTGTGTTCCAAGTCAAACTTAGGTTCCTTTGTAGGAGCCTTGTGAACCCATGTATCTTCCTCGAGCTGCTTCCCCTTATCTTCCCCTGTCGTCGCACCATTTCTGAGCATCATGTTCATGTTGGGGTTTTCTTCGTGTGGTTTAGACCTCATCATTGGATATTTTGAGTTGGAGTAGGCTGTAGTACCCCCTTCTCACGCATTTGTGCCATCAACGTAGGACAATCTACCATTTCATGATCAAACTGCTCATAGTACGAACAAGATATTCTTGTTGGGTTGGTACAATCGCGAGCATAGTTCCCTGGTCCTCCGCAATTGTAATAGATTAGCTGTTCGCGGCCCCTTCTGGGCCACATTCCTCCTCGTCCTTGACCTCACCCTTGAAATCCACCCCGCGCTATTGCTGTAGCTGTATCAAGGCCTCGTTTTTCTATCTGCATTGGATAAGCTGGGTTCATATCCATCATTAGCTCATAGCTCTGACATGTTTGCTCATCTTGGCCCACTGATCTACAAAAATTACAGAACAACTGCTGTCGAGTCTATGTATACTTCTGTAACAAGTGACAGTTGTCCATCGTGTGCTTTCCTCCCACCTGATAGATCACGCACCAGAGCACGGGTGTTGCACTTGGCCCTACCTATGCCTATGGTCTCAACGGCATTGGTCCACCTCCTATCAAATAGTTTGCGAATACTAGATAGTGATCCTTATCGTGGCCCTGGCCCTTACATTTTATGCACCACACTTCTTCGCACGCTTTCGGCCGGGGTGCCCTATCCTGCTTCAAACTCTACATCTCCAAGCATAGGTTCTATAGCTGTGTGTGGATCTGTTGAACTCCCAACCCAGGATCCTGTATCAAGGTTTCATGCAACCTCATCTCCATTTCCAATGCTTCTACTTGGGTTGAAAGCTTCTGCTGTGATAGCGCTATCCTTAGGTGTGGTGTTAAAGATGCCACAAACCACGTACGGTGTTGCGCATCCATCAATGTCATATTAGCCTCGCTGATCGTACTTTTTAGTCTCTGATCCAGATCCCAGGGGGTCTCACCTGGAAGCATCGCGATCTCTCTAAATCCGATGATCGACTATGTTTTTGATTTCAGCCGGCTAAATTCTCTGTTCAGTACATTCTACATCTCCACTATTCTTGCATTTGGGTGATCGTTCGAGTGTTTGATATACCATGTCAGCGCGTGATCCTGCAATGTGCTCACCAATGTGGACTTCTTAATGTTGTCATCCATAACCTTGTGTTCTTCCCATACTACTCTTACTACGAACCAAAACTGATCTGGGTCCTCATTCCCTACTCCTCTGAATATGAGTAGCTTGATTGCACTCACCATGCTGAAGTGCGGGTTTGGTGGAGGTGGGGTGGTTGAAGATGGAGGTGAAGTAGGTGAAGTGGGTGATGGCGTAAGTGGAGGTGATAACTATGGAATGCACTGCCTTATCAAACTGACCGCACTTCTCGGGGAAACCGAAGTGCACTCTTCCTCACCTGCTTGTGGGGGTGAAATTGAAGGACTGTTTCCTAACCCTTCGATCCCTTTGTAGATCTTTCCACTCCGCATTGCTCCACTCATTAATGTATTCGAATAACCCGCTTTTCACATAACGTCATCTTAATCTAAGTATTCACATATTCGATGTACCTACCTCGTGGTCCCTTGAGAAAACATCATTCTGTCTCGCTATAGCTCATGGTTGTGTTTATCGCAAACTCAGTGATAAACCATCCTATTATTCAGTTAAGGCAATGGTCCACGGCCTACACGGTCTTATCTTCTGATGCCTATAGTCTACGCACTAACTCCAGAGTCCACACTATCGGTTGATCGAGTTTTTACCTCCCCTGGCTGTTGGCTAGCCTCGCGATCGAATCATATAGCTCTGAAGAGAAGGTTGCGAAAAAGATCTCGTGGATTTCTGTATATACGTAGCGATCTAGCCACCTCTTCTCGGATATCTGCGGGGTTTTGTTTTTTTGTATCACTAACTTGTGAAGCTTCTGATCCAACCAATCTTCAATTTACTTTTTCATAGGGTTCCAGTGTTTCGACATCAGACATCCCTTAGGCAGATCCCGGTCTTGACAACAGAACGATTTGTTGGATTGTTGGGGCCTGACCCAGGTTTAGAAGTGTTTTAGCCAAACAAATCCTAAAACTACTGGCCCTTTTGGAAACATTCCGCTGAGAGTGAATTGAGGTCTCAACTGAGGTAGTATGGGAGGGTGCTAGAACTAGGTTTCCGCACCCTAGGGATGTCTTGATGAGGTCTGGAAAGTTCGCGAACTGGTTCTATGCACTGCGCTACTTCCGTGCAACTGTCTTGTTCAATGCAACTACCTATGAGCGCGAATGTCCTTTACCCTTTAATGTGCTTATTATTGGTATAGAACTGGAATTAGATTAAGTGGGCCCAATACTTTCAATTACCATTCAACATAAACATACATGCGCACAATCGTAAACTGTAAACAGATGCATAAACAAAACATAGAAATAGATACACGACATTCCAAAACCAACTTATATTTATTAATGCCTTTTCCAGTTACAATCCACTTCCTACCCTGTGCACACAGCTGCAAGGGTCCGCAGCTATCCGCACACACAGCTGCGAACTCTACCAGGCCTCTGCAAACATAGATGCAAAGCCTCTTCTACTACTACGACCCACGACACGGACTTACAGACTCAGAGTAACTATCGTATTCAACAACCCATGTCACTTTTTATCCAAACAAGAGCTACCTTCTACACTTAGAGCCTCACTCTATTTATACATTCCCATGGTCTGCAGACCATGGGTAGGCCAACACATTCTAGATTAAATTACAATATTTTAGGGCGGACTACCCTTTGACTTGACTCATTACAATTCGCGCTCTGCGCACTTCACGGAGCCTTTACAATACCATTACCCAAAATTGTGGGCTTTAAGCCCCAAAACTGTTATGCGGGGGATCTGCTACTCAACAGGTCCCCAACATAATCATCGTGACTTGTCTCGAGTCACTCGTAAGTGTGGCGAGGTGCACTGCCAAGACTTCGTGGTCCACCATCCCTGTGAGTGACACACTACAATCTGTTACTCCATCCTTGCCTTCGACAACTCTTCTTCGAGATCTTGCTCCATTGCCACTACTAATTTTCTTAACTGATTATGCTCATTCTGCTCTGCTAGGTTACAAAAAGCAACCCCTCATAGGATTTTAGCTCTAGCTGAGATGTCAAATGTGTGAACTGTTTGTGCAAGAGCAGCAAGCTTGCGATCTCTGGTCCAGTATACTCAATGTCTGTTGAAGCTTGTGTTGCATTTTTACAAGAGAGATGTTGTTGTCCGCGAGGTCCCAATCTTCAAGTTTCGTCATGGGCACACGGCCCAGGGATGCACTTTTCAACGAAATTCTGTCTTTTATCCCAAGATTCACTATCTTGCCCTTATCGTTCATAGATTGCTTACTAGACCGTGGGTTTCACGGTGACATTTGGACCAGTCCTGCTATCGGTCTTAGAATTTTTGGTACATCTCCAACCGCTAGCATTGGGCTCAGCATGGCAGCCTTGGCTATTGACATTACACTGTCTTGAAGGTCCTGCGTCTCTTTTGGCAATGTCGCAACCATTGGGGTTACTCTCAAAGCGTCTAAGTTTGATGGGTTCGTACCTATTGGATAGCATAATAACTTGAGTCTCAAGATGCCACAGTTTGTTCGGTGGATGAACAACTGTGATTTATAGGCCCGTTGAAATTGAAATATGACCATTCCCCCCTTTTCTGGATCATTAATGCGATAGTGGCGGCAGATTGTTTCAAATCTAGTTTTGACTCCGTGTCTTAATTGCCCACCGTCTACTCCTCGTTGTCTTAAATTGACCATCTTATCATGAACAATGACCTCAATGGTCACTTTCTAGCTTGTCCACATAGCAGCACAGCCCCTTATGCACGATCGCAATCCCTACGATAGACTCACCCTACGCGGAACCCTCTTTCTGTGCAGCTCTCCTGCAGACTCATTTATAGTCCCACGCCTTCTTTCAACTACTTGGAGCACTGAGAATGTGCTTTGGTTGGTTAGTAAAATAGCTGTCTCACTCGTGTAGGGCTTCAGGCGACTGCCATTTACTCTTCCTGGGAAGGGCTCTCCATTAAGTTTGGCAAGCTGGACACGCCTCCGTCTGTGACCTCTTTCACCACATATTGTCCCAACTAATGCATTCGGAGTTTTCCAAGGAATTTTTTGGACTTTCTGTCATATAAAAATACTAAATCATTTACTTTGAATGTGTGAAACTTGATATAGCGATCATGCCAAGTTTTCTCACACTGTTTCTGTACCTGTTGATGGAATCTTGCTAGAAACTGTTCTTCCTCAAGTTCTTCCAGCTGCGTGAGCCTCTCTTCCAAGGCCTTACAGTCTGCCATGCCTATCATCGCTGTTATCTGTGAACTGGGTACAATATATTCCATTGGCATGATGACTTCCATGCCGTAGACTAACTTGAAAGGTGTCTGACCCGTCAATTTCTTGCATGTGGTTCTGTATGCCCATAATACGGCAGGTATGCACAAGTCCCTGTCAGGCCAGGAAGTAACTCTCCAAAGGCAGTAAAACTGATTCGTATATATTCCATAGGTAGGTCATTGTTATATACAATAGGAGTGATTGTTCAGTTCATCTCCCGATGACTGTTCACATTCCTAATTTATTTATTTACACAAAATTCCCCCAATCATGAAGATTAGGTGTCAACATTCCCCCCCTTAATCTGAAGGGATGTTGGTGAGTCCAAGCATTATTCTGAATCGTTCAAGCTTTTCCCTTCCAAGTGCTTTGGTGAAGATGTTTGCAATTTTCTCATTTGTGGAACAATGACAGAGATGGATTGTTTTGGCCTCAACATGATGTCGAATCAGATGATATTTAGTATTGATATGCTTTGTTCGATCATGGAACTTTGGGTTCTTGGCCAACTTTATTGCAGAGGTGTTGTCAATCATGAGTGGAGTTGATTGTACTTGTTTTACCTGCAAATCTTCAAGAATTTTCCTGAGCCACACAATTTCTTTCGTTGCTTCAGCTGCTGCCATGTATTTTGCTTATGTTGTGGAATCTACAGGAACTGATTGTTTGCGTGATCTCTAGGAGACAACTCCTGATCCAAGACTCATAGCATATCTTGAAGTAGATACCCCAGTTTCTTTGTCTCCATCAAAGATTGAATCAGGGTATCCAATCAAGCTGAAGTCGTCCACCTATGTATACTTGATCCCAAGGTCTTGAGTTCCCTTCAAGTACCTTATAACTCTTTTTGCAGCAGACTAATGTCCCTCACAAGGATTTTGTATAAACCTAGAGAGGATTCCAACAGCAAATGAAATGTCTGGTCTGGTAGTAGTGAGGTAGATGAGACTTCCTACAAGCTGTCTATACTTTGTTGCATCCTCAAATTCCTTTCCTTCAATAGATGTGAGCTTTAAGTTTTGTTGCATTGGAGTAGAAAGAGGATTGCACTCTGTCATGCCAAATTTGTTTAACAAATCTCCAATGTATTTCTTTTGAGAAATAAATATGGATTTTGGATGTTGGGTTACTTCAATGCCAAGATAGTAATGAACATAGCCCAAATCAGTCATTTCAAAACTTTTCCCCAATTCCTTCTTTATGGATGCAATGTAGCTTTCATTGTTCCCTGTCATTAAAAGATCATCTACATATACCATAAGATATACAACTGTTTTTCCAACTTTCTTGACAAATAAAGTTGCATCATCAAGATTAAAATGATTGAAGTTGAGTTTCAGAAGATGCTCAGTTAGTTTTTCATACCAGGCTCGCGGTGCTTGTTTGAGGCCATACAAGTACTTCACAAGTTTGCATACTTTATGTTCATGTCCTTTCATAGCAAATCCTTCAGGCTGGGACATAAAAACATTCTCTTTTAGATCTCCATTCAAGAAGGCAGTTTTTACATCCATTTGATGGACTTTCCAACCGTTCTGAGCTGCTAGTGCAAAGAGTGTCTGGATGGTGGCCCATTTTGCTGTGGGGGCAAAAGTTTCCTCATAATCGACCCCTTCCTTCTATGCAAAACCTTTTGCCACAAGCCTAGCATTGTGCTTGTCAAGTGAGCCATCAGCTTTGTACTTGTTCTTGTAGACCCACTTGTAGCCAATTGGTTTGGTTCCAAATGGAGGATCAACCAGCTTCCAAGTGCCATTCTTTATGAGGGCATCATACTCCTTTTGCATCGCTTCTTTCCATTCATCATGAGAAGCAGCTTCTTTGAAGGAAGTTGGTTCAAAACCCATAGACAAGTTCAATTCACAATCATAAGAAACATCCATATCAACAGGTGAATTAGAGTCATCTACATCACCTCCATTTTGTCGGTTTGAATTTCTGGTTCCCGTTTTCCCAATTTCATCTGGATGAACACTTTCAAGTGTCTTCGTCAGCCACTTTGGGGGACCTTTCTGAGATGGTTCAGGCTGCTCTGTTGATTGAGTTGGGACTAAATCAAGATTGAGTCTCCCAATTCTATCAATTACATCACTTAAAGCATCATCCGTTGTTGGAGTTTCAGTCTGGGGAGAGTGTTCTTCAGAAGAATATTCCACAAGTTGATCTAGTATAGGAATCCCCCCTTCAAGATGTGGAATCTGATTATCAAATTCTTGAAATGATTTCTTTTTTGCGAATATATCCAAGCGATCAAGTTGCCGCTCAACAACATTGTCAGATTTGGATGATTCAAGAAAAATTACATCTCTAGATACAACAAACTTTTTATTTAGTTCATCATAGAGGCGGTATGCTTTGGAGGTGTTTGAATACCCCATGAAGATACACTTACGACTTCTAGCACCATGTTTGTTTCTATGTACCTTTGGTATCAAAGCATAACAGGTGGAACCAAAGATCCTGAGATGTTTTACCGAAGGAACATGTCCATACCACAATTCATAAGGAGTATTGTTTCTTATAACATTAGATGGACATTTATTATTTATATATGCAGCACATAGAATAGCATCAGCCCAAAACATTATCTTTACATTTTTGAAGAAAAGCATGGATCTTACCATATTCAAGATTGTTCTATTCATTCTTTCAGCTACACCATTCTGTTGGGGATTATAAGGCACAATTGTTTGATGTTTGATCTCATGTTGGTGAAGATAGTCTTCAAATTCATTTGATGTATATTCTTTTCCATTATCAGTGTGAATAGACCCAATATGAGATTGTGCATCATTTTCAATCCATTTATGAAAATTCTTGAATGTTTGAAAGGCATCAGATTTGTTCTTCAATAAATAAACCCAACACATTCTAGTGTAATCATCAATAAATGTCATGATATATTTATTTCCATTTGAAAAAGGAACATGCATTGGACCACATAAATCTGAATGAATGAGTTCAAGCTTCCTATGTGCTCTTGAATGTGAATCATGAAAAGACTGTTTGCTATGCTTTCCTAGAATGTAAGCACCACATTGCTTATGTTTCCTAGGAATTGTAGGCAAACCAACAACACCATTTTTCTTCAATAAGCAGAGACTGTCATAGTTTAAATGTCCAAATCTAGCATGCCATAATAAATTTGATGGAAGTGTACCTTCTTCATGATGAGAAATATATGAGAAATGTTGTGCATGAGCAGAGGTTCCTTGTAGTTTGAGAAGCCTTTCTTCTTCTATTCCCCTCATGATAAGTGAGTGGTCAGAAGCTTTTCTTACCTCAAGCTTTCCATCAAACATATGAATGGAGTGACCTTGCTGGCGGATGTGGACCAAGGACAGCAAGATTCTCTTGAGCTCTGGGAGATATAGAACATGATCCAGAAGAAAGTCTGGAAGACCAGGTAGTTTAAGCCTGATTGTGCCAAGCCCTGATGGCTTGATTTTTGACTGATCTACAAAGTATACTACTCCATCAACATTGTCAGTGAAATCTTCAAAAAAATCTTTTTTATGAGTCATGTGACAGGTTGTTCCTGAATCAAGCAACCAATCATTTTTCGAAGAAGAAAGTGAAGCATTAAACAAATCTTCATTTACTCCAATGTTACATTGTGCCTCAATATAGTGAGCGGATTTAGGTGCTTTACCTTTTTTTGTATCATCAGTTTTACCTTTCTATTGGTTTCTTTTCTGCTCAATTTTGTCCCATGGTAGCTTGCATGTAGAGGCATCATGTGATCCATTTCTTTTGCAGTGAATGCAGTGTAGATCTGCCTTTTCTCCTTGAGAATGTATGCCCCCCCTGCCTCTGAAATATCTTCCTCTTCCTCTTGAATGCATAGTGTAACAAAAAAAAAAACTTCTGCTGCAAAATTTTTGCCTCAACAGCGCTGCGTTCACCAAAGAGAAATTGAAGAATGTAGTCCAGACTTATTTGGACTCTCAGATATTGTGTCATACAGAGAAATATTTAGGTTATTTTCAAGAGTAATTTCAAACAGATGTATCTCTGATTTCATGTCACATGAAATATGCCACAAAACTGCAAAAAGCTTAAGCGTTTCTCCAAATTTAATTACCCACAGCTCCTTTCCAATTCCCAGCAATTGGCAGTCATACAATCTATCAATCTGTAGTTAATAGTCTTTCAATCTATCAAACCAACCTTAAAAGGACATGCTACGACCATCAAAATGCTATACCCAAAATTCAAAGAGATACGCTATACCCGCAAGCGAGCTCAAGAAATATGGCAATCGTTGGAGCAGCAACGACATCACCGCGAGCTCTACAAGGTTGGAGCAGCAACGGCATCAACCGCGAGCTCTACAAAGTTGGAGTAGCAACGATCGATACCCTTTCGACTTCTTCAAGACTTAATTAGCATATCAGTGCCATTCTATCAAAACTTCTGGTATCGTTGCAGAGAAAGAGAAAATGCTTGCATTCCTATCATATGAAAATACCTCTTGTTCACCGCATTCTAGCTCAAGCTGTGGGAAAAGGCACAATGTAGTTAGTCAATAGAGAGAGCAGTCTTATTATTTTAGCAGCCAAAAACTATAGTATAGCAAAATCCGTAGAATACACTTCGCTGAATAGAAACGTTAAAAAAAAAGTCGGCTTACAGGCCACAAACGTGACCCCCCACAGTGTTTTAGACGCCGGGAGGAAGGTTCTAGGCCTAGGCAAGCTCCTCGCCCAGGTGTCACAAATCCACAGGCTAGTCCTCGGTAAAGGAATTACGCTGTAGGCTTTCTGGCCTTTTCTTCACCTGGAAAGGCCTTATTGAGTATAATGTTTAGCAAGAAGCGCATCAAAGCACCCGAAATGACCACGTTTGTGGCTACTGTGCCATTCAGAGCCCCAGAACTGTTTCTGAAATTTTAACGAGATTTATATTGTCATGGACATGGTGGAATGGAGTTCGAGGGCGTTCCATAAATCTCAGGCAGCGTTAAAAATCATATATAAATGAATGCAAACGAATGCAAATGAAACCAGGGCTTGAAACCAAGACTTGAAACCAGAATAACGAGTAATCAGAATAGGTTCTGGTGGAGAGTGGTGAAGAAATTCATGCAATGGAGGCTGCAAGTGCAATAAAACTTTTTTTTTTACAGGACAGTGCTTATCTTATGTCAGTACAACGCCCATTTTTTGAAACGTTTATGAACAGTCAGAGAACTGAACAGTCAGACAGGATGGACAACGCTGGATACTGGAGCAGTATGGACAGTGGGGCAGCTACTATGTCAGGAGTAGCTAATTTTATGGAGAACCTGCTCAACTATATGGAGAGCAGACATGGAGTTAAAAGGGACACAAAGGCTAAAAAGAGTTGGCTCTGATACCATGTTAGGCCAGGCAGTAACTCTCCAAAGGTAGTAAAACTAATTCGTCTATTATTCCATAGGTAGGTCATTGTTATATACAATAGGAGTGATTGTTCAGTTCATCTCCCGATGACTGTTCACATTCCTAATTTATTTATTTACACAAAATTCCCCCAATCATGAAGATTAGGTGTCAATAGTCCCAATCGTTTCACTGCGTGTTACATACTTTGGTCAATGTAGTCTCCAGAATCTTGTTAACTGCTTCTACTATCCCATTAGCTTGCAGATGGTACGGTGTACTTTGCTGATGATACACCTAGAACTCCTCAGTGAGTGTGCTAATAGTTTCATTTAGGAAGTGCGTTCTGTGGTCACTCATTAGAATTTTTGGGCATCCAAACTGTGTCAACAAATTGTCGAACAAAACTTTCGCAGCTGTAGCGGCTATGCAGTCCTTAACTGGCTGTGCTTCTGCCCATCAAGTCAGGTAATCTGTCACAGTGATGATATAGTGCACACCCCTCTTCCCTTGAGGTTTGACGGGCCCCACAAAGTCTATTGCCCATTTTTTGAATTGCTGCAGCGTAATCTGTGGATTGAGTGGCATCTCATCCCTTCGCGATGGTTTCCCAGTCTGTTGACAAACGTTGCAGGCCCAACAGTATGCCTTCGAATCCTAATGTAGAGTTGGCTACCATAGTCTAGCGTGAAGAATATTCTATGTCGTCGCCCATCCCACATAGTGTCCTCCTGCAACCCCCCCATGTGCTTCTGTGAGGATCTGCCCTCGTTCAAATTCAAGTACATATCTTCGTAGTATATCATAGTTTCCCATTTTGTAGAGGTGCCTCGCAATAACAGAAAAATCCATCGCGCATTCCACCAATTATTTCTTATGCTAGACTGAATATCCCTGCGGCACGGTCCCTGTGGTTAAGAAATGGATTATATCCTCGAAGTGGTCGTCCGAGACGCACACTGCATAGAGTTGTGCATCAGGTAGTCCTTCCTCCAAATTTGTTGGCTCCTCACCATTCTTAATTCATGATAGGTGATCTGGTCCTACATTTAATAGTCCTAGCTTTATGATGACCTTGAATTCATACTCTTGAGACAGTAACAACCATCTGCATATGTGCCCCCCCCAACACAGGCTTGTTCACCAGGTATTTCAATGTGGAATGATTGGTATACATTTTGAAGTGCCCACCAAGTAGGTAGTGGCGGTATTTCTGGAGCGCGTATACCATCACCAATCCCTCACACTTAGTAGTAGAGTAGTTCTTTTCAGCTTTGGACAACCACCGACTTGCGAACGCGATCGGGTGATCAATGCCTTCCACTCCTTCCTGTTTGAGTACAACACCCAATGCGATACATGATGCATCAACATGTACATGAAATTCGATGTCCCATTTTGGGAATACCAAAATGGGAGCAGATGCCATCTTTTCCTTGAGAACCTCCAGACTTTTCTTACAATCATCATTCCAACAATATGTAGTGTCCTTTTTCAACAAATTTTCCATTGGTGCCATGATTTTTGCATAGCTCTTAATAAAATTTCGATAGTAGCCAGTGTGCCCCAACGTGGTGCGTAGTTGTCTGACACTTCTTGATGCTTCCAGATTGAGAATGACAAATGTAGAAATTTCACCTGTAGAACAAACCGATATATGCAATGTCCTAAAGCATAATACTTGTTCTACTTCTACAAAACATTAAGTAGAAGCATAATTGAATTCATGAGCAACATCAAGTAGAAACATGCATAACTGATCAAGAGAAATAATCACACATAACACAAGATATATGCAGGGGAAAGCACCCGCATAAAACCCCAACCATGTATTATCAATCAAGTGGAAATCCTCTTCACAATACAAAAAGAATCAACTCAATAGCTATCCTACTCTCTCTGTACTCTGATGATTTTTAATCAGAAGCTGAAAATCATGGACTACCTAGGCCTCAATATATAGGCCACAAGTCCTCCAATCTCCTATAATAGATCCTTCTCCATGTAAGGAATACTTACTAGAAATATCCAAACATTTGATAGTACACTGTCCCACATCTGATCTCAATTGGGTCTTTGACAGAACTGGCATGCAACAATTATCCATGAGTGAATCCTCAGTTATCTAAAATAATAGTTGTCACATGCATGCAAGCATTAACAAACTATATTTTATTATTTTAACAACTTGTTAAAATAATCTAACTAGACTGGACTAGTTAGAACTAAGTCAGTTGATTCTCTCATTATAGAACTCATACTTATTCCCTCAGTCAGTGGAGGAAATTAAGGATAAATTCCTCAATCAGTGGGACAACTCATGTGCATGCTCACAAAGACTTCAAATTCGAATTTCCTTAACTAATTAACTCAATTGAATTAATTAATTAATATTTCCAACTGCTATTAAGACCAAAATTAATTTTACTTCCTATAGATAGACTAGGGACTGCTATAAATAGGAGGGGACCCAGAAATGTTATTTTTAGAACTTTCTATTTTCAACAGTTTCACCTCTCACCCAATGTGGCCAATGACATCACTCGCCAAACTGTTATTTTTAGACATGCTATTTTTAGTAGATCTATTTTTAGCACATTCTAAATTTAACATTTCTTGTTGCACATTTTTCAACAACAACAATCTTCGTAGGGTCAACCGTCAGGCCTTGTTTGCAAACCACATGGACGAGAAAATTTCCAAAGGGGACAAGGAAGGTGCACTTCTTAAGATTCAGCGCAATCTTGTGTCATCGGCAAGTATCCAGCATCAACCGTAAGCTCGCTATATGGTTTTTAACTAACCCAAATACAGTCCAATCATCAAAATAGACGTCCAAAAACTTGTGGATGAATTCCTTGAACGTGGCCACCACTACGCATGAAAATATCGATGACACGTTCTTTAGTCTAAAGGGCATAATAGTGTACTGAAAACAACCCCATTCAGTTGCGAACATTGTTATATACCTAGGGGAGATAATATGGGGTACCAAGGGAGGTGCCCAAGGTAATAATGTAATAATGGGATGGGCCATAGTAATAAATAAGGTGGTTAACCCATATCATGTAAGGGACCACAAGTAGTTAGTAATAAGGTAATGGGCCCATGGTATTAGTTTGATGGTATGAGGGAACCATGGTAATGACCCATGGTATTGTATGTATGAGGCCTATATAGAGGCTAGAGACTCCATGTGAAAGAGTGTCAAGGATTATTGAATGAACATGCATATGGCTTGTGGAGTGTTCTCCTTCCTGAAGGAGTGAATGTATGGTGTTGCCCTACCTCAAGGGTTTGATATCAATAAAGAAGCATTTCTATCTATTTTGATCTTGTTATTCTTGGGTTTATTTATATTATCATATATTTCTAGGTCAGAGCTATAACAAGTGGTATCACGGCTATAACACCACTTGTTATAGCTCTGATACCACTTGTTATATCTAACCCAGAATATTATAGATCTGATATGAAAATATAAGATAAAGCAAATAAACTCAGAAAGTATATGAAATGATTCTTATTGATCAAACCCTTAAGGTAGGGCAACATCATACATTCACTCCTTAAGGAAGGAGAACACTCCACAAGCCATATGCCTATTCATACAATAATCCTTGACACTCTTTCACATGGATTCTCTAGCCTCTATATAGGCCTCATACATACAATACCATGGGTCATTACCATGGTTCCCTCATACCATCAAACTAATACCGTCGGCCCATTACCTTATTACTAACTACTTGTGGTCCCTTACATGATATGGGTTAACCACCTTATTTATTACTATGGCCCATCCCATTATTACATTATTACCTTGGGTACCTCCCTTGGTACCCCATATTATCCCCCCTAGGTATATAACAAATGTTGCCTTGCTCCTATCTTCCAGCGCGATCTTGATCTGATGGTACCTTGAGAACCCATCCGTGAATGAGTAGGCTTCCTGTCCACCAACATTCTCCAATACTTCATTTGTAAACGGTGTCGGGAATGGATTGTGAACACAAGATTCATTAAGCTTCTGGAGGTCCACGTAGATTCAAATTTCGCCCTTCTATTTTTCTCCTGCACTATCATAGGACTCACCCAGTTGGATTCTTCCACTGGTTCAATAATTCCTGTTGCCAACCTTTTATCCAATTCTTCGTGGGCCTTTTCCTTATACTTCAAGTTCAAATAGTACGGATGCTTCTTAACCGGCTTTGTGTCTGGTTTCAAAGTAATCTTCATCATCCCTAAGTTGCCAAGGATCCCATTTAACTCCATGATTTTGGTCAGGAACAAATCTTGATATTTGCGAAGTAACTCAACGACCTTATCCATCGTGGCATCGTCCCAATCATCCCCAAGCATCGTGTACTTCGACTCCGCATCTATACCAATGTTTACCTGCTTTGTTTTTAGTGGCGTAGTGATGTCGGGGTCCTCGATTAATGGTCCTCGAATTTCGTGGCTGACTTCAGTTTCTAGAATACTAATGTTTTGGGGGTTTTCATCATCATCCTCTACTTGTACGTTATAACATTATAGGGCATGGCTTAACTGAGGTGACCATACTGTTTGAACTACTTCCCGTGGTTCCTATGGCATTTTAAAGATTGCAGCTTTCACGGCTTGCAGTGCATCATCAACAGTATCCGACCATGTGTCTTCAAATGAGAATGTTAACAAAAATCCCTCGTGCAAGACATCCCACTCGCCCGTTCCATGTCCGAGTTCTGTCTCGGTATACCAGTTTCTAGGTATGATATCCAAGATGTGATAGAATAAGTGTACCCATTCAAGCTGAGGTTCTTCTCCATAGGCCTTGGTCCATTTGGTGAGGTGCGTGCATGGGTCATCGTATCCATTGTATTTCTCAGCTATTCATAGTTCCGGTTTTCCAAACCGTAGCCGCATCATCCTCCTGCAGCCACACTAGTTTTCAAAGTTTCCTTGATGTGTTCCCCACCAACGCGCAGGTGTTGCACGCAATGCCCATTTCAATGCATCGAACCGTTGGTGCTCTGGTACTGCACTCTCAAACTTGTTCAAGAATTCATCCACTATTATCAACCCATAGCCTGGGCTTTTACGCAACACACTGATTTAATCATCATATTACAATTTAGCGTTGTCACTTCGCTCAACCGATTGTGCCAGTGTTCATCTTCTTCATCTAAGTCCGAAGGGCAGGACCCTGTGCGCTCCCACAAGACCCTTCCATTTGCAATCGGATTTAGCCAATCCTGGTCTCGCGCAGTTATCTTGTAGATACAATCTAGCTCATCATCTCTTCCATTGTCGTGCACGGGTTTAGTGTAGCTCTCTCCTTCAGCTAGATCCAATGGAACTACTATGTGTAGGGAATTTTTCTCGAATATCATCTTCTGCTTTTTTAGGTTGATGACTCCATTCATATCCATGGCCCAGTCTATTCCTAGCAACGTGGGGTAAGGGTTACTGTCATCCACAATCTCTATTACCTCAAAGTCTGTCTGCATGCTCACACCTTCGATATCTACCGTTACCCCTTGCAATATCCCCATGGGCAAGATCTTTTGTTGGTTCACCATCCATAATTGAATAGGAGACCATTGTAACGTGGGCCTGCCCATGCATTCCAATGTCTGCTTTGGTAACAAAATCACATCTGAACCCAAGTCTAAGATTACCTGATCCATTTCATACTTGCCAATCTGTGCCATCAATCTCATTTCCCTCCTAGTTCACAGTGATTGCCTTCCTAGCTTCTGGACTATGCACAGTTCACCCGGCCCTATGCACCTAATGATCAGCTCTTGTTGTCCTTTAACTGCCTTATTGTCACACAACAGTTTCATGCATGTCTCTAAAAATGTAGTTAGCATAGAAGAATCCATTCATGTTTCTGGTTGATCCTTACTACCTGAAGTAGAGGCCTCCACAAAGCTCTTCTTAGCTTCCATAAACCTCTCCTTTACACGTTCCAAGTCAAACTCAGGTTCCTTTGTAGGAGCCTTGCGAACCCATGTATCTTCCTCGGGCTACTTCCCCGTATCTTCCCCTGTGGTCGCACCACTTCTGAGCATCAATTCACGTTGGGGACTTCTTCGTGTGGTTTAGACTTCATCATTTGGATATTTTGAGTTGGAGTAGGCTACACTACCCCCTTCTCACGCATTTGTGCTATCAACATAGGACAATCTACCATTTTATGATCAAACTGCTCATAGTACGAAGAAGATATTCTCGTCGAGTTGGTACAATCGCGAGCATAGTGCCTTGGTCCTCCGCAATTGTAACAGATTAGCTATCTGCGGTCCCTTCCAGGCCCCATTCCTCCTCGTCCTCGACCTTGCCCTTGAAATCCACCCAGTGCTATTGTTGCAGCTGGATCGAGGCCTCATGTTTCTATCTGCATTCGATAAGCTAGGGTCCTATCCTTCATTAGCTCATAGCTCTGACATATCCACTCATCGTGGCCCACTAATCTACAGAAATTACAGAATAGCTACTGTGGAGTCTGTGTATACTTCTGAAATAGGTGACAGTTGTCCATCATGTGCTTTCCTCCCACCTGACAGATCATGCACCAGAGCGCAGGTGTCGCACTTGGCCCTGCCTGTGCCTCTGGTCTCAACGACATTGGTCCCCCTCCTACCAAATAGTTTGTGAATACTAGATAGTGATCCTTATCGTGGCCCTGGCCCTTACATTTTATGCACCACACTTCTTCACACGCTTCTGGCTGGGGTACCCTATCCTACTTGAAACTTTGCATCTCCAAGCATAGGTTTTATAGCTGCGCGTCAATCTGTTGAACTCCCAACCTAGGATCCTGTATCGGGGTTTCATGCAACCTCATCGCCATTTCCAATGCTTCTACTTGGGTTGAAAGCTTCTGCTGTGACAACGTTGTCCTCAGGTGTGGTGTTAAAGATGCCACAAACCACGTGCAGTGTTGCGCATCCATCAGTGTCATATTAGCCTCTTGGATCGTACTTTTCAGTCTCTGATCCAGATCCTAGGGGGTCTCACCTGGAAGCATCACAATCTCTTTAAATCCGATGATCAACTGTGTTTCTGATTTCGGTCGGCTAAATTCTCTGTTCAGTGCATTTTGGATCTCCGCTCTTCCTACATTTGGGTGATCGTTTGAGTGCTTGACATACCATGTCAGCGCACGATCCTGCAGCGCACTCACTAATGTGGCCTTCTTAATGTTGTCATCCATAACCCTGTGTGCTTCCCATACTGCTCTTACTACGAACCAAAAATGATCTGGGTCCTCATCCCCTACTCCTTTAAATATGAGTAGCTTGATTGCACTCGCCATGCTGAACTGTAGGTTTGGTGGGGGTGGGGTGGTTGAAGACGGAGGTGAAGTAGGTGAAGTGGGTGATGGCATAAGTGGAGGTGATAACTATGGAATGCACTACCTTATCAAACTGACCACACTTCTCGGGGAAACCCAAGCGTGCTCTTTCTCGCCCGCTCATGGGGGTGAAATTAAAGGACTGTTTCCTAACCCTTCGATCCCTTTGTATATCTTTCCTCTCCACGTTGCTCCACTCATTAATGTATTTGCATAACCCACTTTTCACATAACAACATATTAATCTAGGTATTCAGGGATTTTATGTACCTACCTTGTGGTCCCTTAAGAAAAAGTCATTCTGCTTCGCTATAGCTCACAGTTGTGTCTATCGAGAACTAAGTGATAAACCCTCCTATTATTCGGTCGAGCCAATGGTCCACGGCTCGTGCGATCTTATCTTTTGATGCCTCTAGTCTACGCACTAACCTGAAGTCCACACTATTGGTTGATTGGGCTCAATGTACCTCCCCTGGCTGTTGGCTAGCCTCGCGATCCAATCATATAGCTCTGAAGAGAAGGTCGTGAAGAAGATCTCATGGATTTCTGTATATATGTAGCGATCTATCCACCTCTTCTCAGATATCCGCGGGGTTTTGTTTTCCTGTATCATGAACTCGTGAAGCTTCTAATCCAACCAATATTTAATTTCCTTCTTCGTAGGGTTCTAGTGTTACGACATCAGACATCCCTTAGGGAGATCTCGATCCTGGCAAAGGAACCATTTATTGTTTGTTGGGGCCTAACCCAGGTTCAGAAGTGTTTTAGCCAAACAAATCCCGAAACTACCAGCCCTTTCAGCAACAGTCCGCTGAGCACAGATTGAGGTCTCACCCGAGGTAGTATGGGAGGGTTCTAGAATCAGGTTTCCGCACCCTAGGGATGTCTTGATTAGGTCTGGAAAGTTCGCGAACCGGTTCTATGCACTGTGCTACTTTCACGCAACTATCTTGTTCAATGCAACTACCTACGAGCATGAATGTCCTTTACCCTTTACTGTGCTTATTGTTGTTATAGATCTTGAATTAGATTAAGTGGGCCCAATACTTTCAATTACCATTCAACATAAACATACATGCGCATAATCATAAACTGTAAACAAATGCATAAACAAAGCATAGAAACAGATACGCGATATTCCAAAACCAACTTATATTTATTAATGCTTTTTCCAGTTACAGTCCACTTCCTACCTTGCACAGACAGCTGCAGGGGTCCATGCACACAACTACGGACTCTACTAGGCCTTCGTGCACATAGATGCAAAGCCTCTTCTACTACTACAACCCACGACTCAGACTTATAGACTCAGAGTAACTATCGCATTCAACAACCCATGTCACTTTTTATCTAAACAAAAGCTACCTTCTACACTTAGAGACTCACTCTATTTATACATTCCCATGGTCCGCGAACCATGGGTAGGCTGACACATTCTAGATTAAATTACAATATTTTAGGGTGGACTACACTTTGACTTGACTCATTACAATTCGCGCTCTGCGCACTTCACGAAGCCTTTACAATACCATTTACCCAAAATTGTGGTCTGTAAGCCCCAAAACCATTACGCAGGGGATCTGCTACCCAACAAGCCTCCAACACAATCATCATAACTCATCCCAAGTCACTCATTGATGTGGCGAGGCGCGCTGCCAAGGATTCACAGTGCACCATCCCTATGAGTGACACACTAAAATATGTTGATCTATCATTGCCTTTAGCAACACTTCTTCAAGCTCTTGCTCCATTGCCGCTACTAATTCACTTAGCTAATGATGCTCATTCTGCTCTGCTAGGTTACAAAAAGTGATCCCTCTAGCTGAGATGTCAAATGTGTGAAATTTTTGTGCAAGAGTAGCAAGCTTGCGATATCTGGTCCAATATACTCAATGTCTGCTGAAGCTTGTGTTGCATTTTTGGAAGAGAGATGTTGTTGTCCGCGAGGTCCCAATCTTCAAGTTTCATCATGGGCACACGGCCTAGGGATGCACTTTTCAATGGAATTCTGTCTTTTATCCCAAGATTCACCATCTTGCCCTTATCATTGATAAATCGCTTACCATATCGCGGATTTCGCGACAACATCCGAACTAGTCCTGCTATGGGTCTGGTAATTTTTCGTACATCTCCCACCAGTGGCATTGGGCTCGATGTGGTGGCCTTGGCTGTCGACATTACGCTGTCCCGAAGGTCCTACGTCTCTTTTGGCAATGTCACAGCCACTAGGCTTACTCTCAAAGCATCGAAGTTCGATGGGTCCATACCTATTGGATAGCGCAAAAACTTAAGTCTCAAGATGCCACAATTTGTTCGGTGGATGACTAGCTGTGATTTATAGGCCCGTTGAAATTCAAATTTGACTGTTCCCCCCTTTTCTATCTCATTAATGTGATACTGGCGGCAGATCGTTTCAAATCTAGTTCTGACTTCGTGTCTTAATTTCCCACCGTCCATTCCTCGGTTTTTTAAATTGACCATCTTGTCATGAATAGTGACCTCAACGGTCAATTTCTAGCTTGTCCGTATAGCAGCTCAGCCCCTTATTGGTGGGCCCCAATATTGCAACAATAATGTTGTAACTCCTGGGACTCCCTTCTTTACTTTTATCAACCCGGTAGTTCGTAACAAACTTGGAAGCGACGGTGCTATATGCGCAAGTACTAGATCTTTCCACGACTGTCACTTGATCAGCTGACACAATTCCACTAGGAGCTTAAGCCAACTTCTATGAGATCTTAGAAGAAGCTTTTAACTATGATGGATGGAAGCTAACTCAACAGAGGCTAATCTACTTGCAGAAAGAAGCGAAAAGCGAGAAGGAAATGCAAACCCTAACAAACCCTAATTTTACCGACTAACCCTATTGGTGCAAGAAAAATGATGAAAGCTACAGAAAGGAATGCCATTGACTCTTAGAAAGGTAAAATGCATGTGACTAAGCTACTTCTAAAGGGAAATCTAAAAAGAAACATCTTTTTGTATTTTTGAGTAAGTTGGCAGAATTATTGTGCATGTGCTTTAACTGTTTTTGACTGTGCAGAGGTGGATTGGCAAAAGGAAATGCTTGTAGTAGGTTTGGAAGGTTAGAAGAGGGCCTAAGGGGTCCCTAGCACCCTTCCATATAGGTTCACAGTGATCGGATCTCAAGAAACCACTTTTGTCAGCTTCTACAGGAAGTCTGTAGAGGTTCTACAGGATGTTTTGTAATTTTCTACAGGATGTTCCGAAATGAGGATTTTGGAGGGTTGATGGAGGAAAAATAATGAGAAAGTGGAAATGGAGTTTGGATAAGTATGTTAAGGGGTCGAGGACCTGGGGAATGAGGCTAAGAAGCAATTGGATTCGTTCGAGGATGGAGGGAGCAATGATGCACAAGAATTTAGAAATTAGGGCAAAGCGAGAGAATGTGGCAAATGTAAGGCAATAATCTGAGTTAGAGGATGAAGCAAGTTGCATGGATGGGGTAAGGATAGATGAGGAGGTATCGCAGGCACTCTGCACGTGATTTTTCAAAACTAACTAACAAAGACTAAGAAAACCAAAGATCTAGTTGTTTTAACCTAATCTGACCTAAAAACAACAAAGAAAATGAATAGCAGTTTATTTGCAATGGGGTCATGTGAAATAGCTATGCAAACTAAGTAATCATGAACCTCAGCATATAACCACAACTGGTTTCAACTTTTGAAAATGAGAATCTAACATTAATAATTGAATGATGAAGCAAAGACAGTGTTTTTGGTGGCAGCAAGGACACCTTAGTCCTAGCTCATGGTCGCACTGAGGGAGAGGTGAGATCAGAGGTGCTTGATAGCCTTTTTCTGAATATATTCTCTACTATTAACCTATCAAATCAATCTGAACATGAAACTCCTTTTTAATCATCAAAAGAAACCTAAATAACAAGACAAGATTTAAATCTAAATAGCAGATTTTATTCTAAGAATGCAGCAAAAACACATAAAGGTAAACAAAGGAGGTATTGGGCACTTGGGTTGGGCCCAACCCCAAGAGCTACAGCCTCCTGAGAAAGATTAGAGCTGGTGCAAAGCTGGATTCATCTTTATTGCTCAAGAAATAATAGTTACATCAAAAACTGTCTCCAAGAAAAAGCTTGAAAATGTGCTGAAATGCAGAGCTAACCTACTGCCTAAAAAATGACTAAAAAAATGACTAAAATCGAACTGCCAACTAGCTAACTTCTGCCAACCCAAATGAGGCCCTAAGCCCTCTTATTTATACAAATTGAGGACCCCAACAGCCCTCCTAAACTTTAGGAACTTGGCTGCCAAAACTTGTAGTTAACAGCAACTTTACTAGCCCTTGCTCGGCTGCCCTTGTGATAATCGATTTGGTGGCCCTTGAACTCCGAGCTGATGGTGGAGAATTCGAGGTAAGGGCTCATAAATGAAGGGGACACCTTCCTACAAATCCTCTCACTTGTTCTTCCACGAATTTGGCTGCCAAGTGCTCATTAAAACCTTCAATTTTGTCTCAAAATTGACCAAAAAACTGCACAAAGCACCCATTAGACTTTTGGCATAATGACCTACCCAATTCACTCTATTAGCATAAATATAATAAAAAACATGCAATAAAATAATGAGAATGGTGGATTAAGTCAAATTAGGAAGCTGAATGAGCCCATATAATTATCCATTTTTGGGGCTCATCACTTATGCGTGACCGTGATCCTTGCGATAGACTCACCCTACATGGAACCCTCTTTCCGTGCAACTCTCCGGTAGACTCGTTTATAGTCCCATGCCTTCTTTGAACTACTTGGATCTCTGAGACTTTGCTTCAGTCGGTTAGTCAAACAGTCGACCCACTCGTGTAGGGCTTCAGGCGACTGCCATTTACTCTTCCTGGGAAGGGATCTCCATTAAGTTTGGCGAGTTGGACCGCGCCTCCATCTGAGACCTTTTTCACCACATATGGTCCCAATAAATGCATTCAGAGTTTTCGTGGGGATTTTTCAAACTTGCTGTCATACAACAATAATTAAGTCATTTACTTTGAATGTGCGCAACTTGATATGGAAATCGTGCCAAGCTTTCTCGCGCTGTTTTTGTACCTGTGGATGAAATCCCTCCAGAAACCATTCTTCCTCAAGTTCTTCCAGTTGCACGAGCTTCTCTTCCAAGGCCTCGCGGTATGCCGTGCTTGTCATCGCTACTATCCACAAACTAGGTACAATGTATTCCATTGGCATGACGGATTCCATGCCGTAGACTAACCTGAAAGGTGTCTGACCTGTCAATTTCTTGCATGTGGTTCTGTATGCCCATAATACAGCAGGTATGCGCAAGTCCCAATCATTTCATTGCGCATTACATACTTTGGTCAACACAATCTCTAGAATCTTGTTGAATGCTTCTACTATCCCATTAGCTTGTGGATGGTACGACATACTTTGCTGATGATACACCTAGAACTCCTCAGTGAGTGCGCTGATAGTTTCATTTAGGAAGTGCGTTCCGCAATCACTCATTAGAATTTTCGAGAATCCAAACTGTGTCAACACGGTGTCGAACAAAATTTTCTCAGCTGTAGTGGCCATGCAGTCCTTAACCAGCTGTGCTTTCACTCATCGAGTCAGGTACTCTGTCACGGTGATGATATAGCACGCACCCATCTTCCCTTGAGGTTTGATGGGCCCCACAAATTCTATCGCCCATTTTTCGAATGGCTGCAACATCATCTATGGATTGAGTGGCATCTCATCCCTTCGCGATGGTTTCCTAGTCTGTTGACATACGTCGCAGGCCTGACAGTACACTTTCGAATCCTGATGTAGAGTTTGCCACCATAGTCTGGCACGAAGAATGGATCCTTCAATGCTCACTACCTTTATGGAGACATGCATGAAATTGTTGCGCGACAACAAGGCAGTTAAATGACTACAGGAACTAATCATCAGGTGCGTGGGGTCAGGAGAACTGTGTGTAGTCTGGAAATTGGGGACACATGCATTGCACACTGGAAGGGAAATGAGGTTGACTGCACAGATTGGTGAGTATGAAATGGATCAGGTAATCCTAGATCTAGGTTTGGACGCGAATGTATTACCGAAGCAGATGTGGGAATGCATGGGTAGGCCCACATTATAATGGTCCCCTATTCAATTACAAATGGTGAACCAAAAAATTTTTTTGCCCATAGGAAGGTTGCAAGGGGTAACAGTCGATATTGAGGGCGTGAGTGCGCAGGCAGATTTTGAATTTATAGAGATTGTCGATGACATCAATCCCTATCCCACATTGTTATGAATAGACTGGGCCATCGATATGAATGGAGTCATCAACCTGAAGAAGCGCAAAATGATCTTCGAGAAAAAGTTACTACGCATAGTAGTCCCACTGTACCCAGTTGAAGGAGCGTGCTACATTGAGTCAGTGCGCGACGATCATAGCGATGATGATCTCGATTTTATTTACAAGATAACTACACGAGACCAAGATTGGGTGAATCCAACTATATATGGGAGGATCTTGTGGGAGCGTGAAAGCTCCTACACTTCGGATTTAGATGAAGAAGTATAGCGTTGGAAGAATTGGTTACACTAAGTGACAATGCTGAATTACAACAAGATGGTTAGATCACTGCGTTGCATGACAATCGAGGCAAGAGAGCTACTGACATATGATGGATTGACAGTGGTGGATGAATTCCTGAGAAAATTTGAAAGTGCGGCACCAGAACAACAGCGGTTTGATGCATTGAAATGGGCACTATGTGCAACACCCGAACGATGGTGGGGTACACATCAAGTAAACTTTGAGGACTAGCACGGATGTAGAAGGATGATGCGCCTATGGTTTGGAAGCCCCCAACTTTGAACAAGAGTTGGGAAGCAAGGATGGAGCAACTTGCACACCCACCTATGTCGATGGGTACAGATGTGTGCTATGCAGCCCACTCAAGCACACCCCAAACTAAGGATCGAAAATCAGAATAGGACGCAGCAGCAGGAAAGGCGATGCGCACCACAAACATTCCACGTGGAAGCATTCAATAAGGTATGCAGAGTCCTGAACAAGGTTCACCAGGTGAGACAAATAGATTGGGACTTGCATGTGCCAGTGATTCGATGGGCCTATAGGGCCATGTGCAAAAACCTGAGCGTGGAGATGATTCCAAAGTTGAGGAGCAGAGTCGAGACCATAGTTTTGGAGGAAAGGAATCCTCACGTAATAGCTCCCACAGTTGGGAAAATACGTGAGGACTAGGATGAGGGAATTATGTGGCTACGCGAGGGTGAACATATGCAGATTTAGGAAGCCATTCGGTGAGGGAACCTTAAACTTCGAGAACTCGAAGAAGATCGGGTATGATTGAGGGAGAAACGCATGGTAATGGATGCAGAGATAAAAAAATGGAAAATGAAATCGTGCAAGCATGTCGCGTCGATAAACTAATAATGACAGGACAAGATATGGGCAGCCATACTATTGCATTAGAAGATTATCGCCGAGCATTTGTGACTCTACTACCATGGCTATGACCGCACCTTATCAGACAAAGTAACTAGGGGAGCGCACCGCATAAGGAAGAATGTGCGGTGTTGACTGTCACGAGGGTAATTGAAGAGTGCCCGTAGACTAGGTGGGAAGGTGAATTGAAGCCTCGCAAAAGTGGTGCGACCACCTGACTATCCGTAGGGAGCACAGTATTAGCGCTCCAAGTAGTTGAAAGAGAGCACAGGACTATAAAAGAGTTTGTGAGGGAGCTGCGCGATAAGGGGGTTGCACGTAGGATCAGTATGTCACAAGGGTCACGCCCGTGCAAAGGGGGCTACGCTGCCATGTGGGTAGGCTGGGATGTGATTATTGGTGTCACTGTTCATGACAAGATATCCAATTTAAGACAAAGAGGAGTGGGTGGCGGGCAATTAAGACACGAAGTCAGAACTAGATTTGGGACGATCTGCCGCCAAGAATGCATTAATGACTTAGAAATGGGGGGAACGGTCATATTCAAATTCGCAAGATGCTATAAAACTACCAAGGTTGGCCACAAGACAACACTTGTTTATTTGAGATTTGAGCTGTTACAGAGAGCCCATAGTGTTGAGCACCAAGCGGTATCTGAGCCTCTGAAGTCACTTACAACTACAGACAACTCAAACAAGATGACAACTACCAGGAGAGGTGTGGGGTTTGTCGAAAGTACCACTGAGGAAGCCGCACAGAGCCCTACACTGCAGGTGGGGGATGCATCAGAAATTCTGAAATTGCCCCAGACGCCGAGGCCCAAGACGGATCCATAGGCAGTGGGACCAATCTGCATGTCCCCGCGAAATTCGTGGTTTGGTAAACTTTCTATGGAAGACAAGGGCAAGACTATTAATCTTGAGACAGATGATGAGGAAGAGGACCTCCAGGATTTCGTAGAGGAGATAGAGGTAGATGAAGAAATGGAAGAAGACATCCAGCTGGTGCGCGCTGCAGCAAAACTACCCGAGTATGTCCCTCCACAGAAAGGGAAAGCAAAAGTACCCAAGGATTTGGATGCCATTAAGAGCGCACTCCAACCCTGCTCCTCCCAGATGGAATTCTGTTGGAAGGTCTGGTTTTGGGCCATGTGCCCACAATGAAATTTGAAGATTGGGACCTCATGGACAGTGAAAAGTTCCCACATTTGGAGACTAGCAAACTCATGAAACAGAGCAAGGAGGGGTCCATTACAATGCTAGAACCGCAGAAATGGTTGTGCAGTGTGGAGAAGGTCAGGCTACTCCACCTCCTATGGATTCCGTATTTTCACCGTGCACCGAATACGATCTTTGTCATCAGGCAACTACTTTTCCTGGTACACAACGGGTACCTGTGGCTGGAGGAGCCCATTCCCTTCACAGAGGAGCTTATTCATAGGATTTATCGGTTTCCCTATAAAGGAAGGGACCCCGCGGAAATAGCTGGAAAATATGGAGATTTGGCGCTTGTAGAGGCTATGAAGAAGAAATACAAGTTGGAAAAGAAGCAGAGAGGCTACATAATTAGTATCATTCTAGACAAATGGGTGTGCGTAGCCACCTAAATACTGGCCAGAAAGGTGATGAGAAAATGCCGTAGCAACAAGGTACCAGTGATAGTCATCACACTGGCAGAATAATGAGAGGAGGGGGTCCAATTCAACTCAGCCGCCTTCCTCTGTGAATAATTCCTCACCAACTGCAAGGAAGTCCAAGAGCAGGGCAAGACCTTCCACTACGCGTGGTTGCCTTTGTCCATCATACTAGTGTCAGGGGAACTGCCCGAGGATAGTCAGTTCCCTCCTCTTGAATAGGACTTGCTAGAGGTGGCAAAATACACGTCACTCTGGGCAATAAAGGATGCCACGAGGATTCGTGAAACCAAGATAATCTAGGTGCTCATGGAGGTGAGCATTCGGATGTGGATCAACAAGAGGCCACGCCTATCCCCCACAGTGTACGATAGTCTGCAGAACTTTGCAAACTTCAAGGCAGATATGCATAACATGTACATTAAGGCATGTAAGGATCCGACGCAGAACTGGACCAAACAGCCGTTCATCGTGATTGATGATGCCATTTTTGTTGTGCTCGACTCATGGCCACTCGAGTGGCACGCCCCAGATCTGGTAGTGCGTGATAAGACAACAGTACTTAAAGCGTGCGTCTAGCCTTGGATTGATGAGGATTTTCACATCATTGCTGATATCAAAGGAAAGCTCACACAAATGAAGGTGATGCATGCTTTAGGACAAGGATTTGCCCTTGAAAGCAAGCATTCAACAGAAAGAGTAGAGTAGATCCAGCAGACAATAGAACAGTGCATTGTGGACCTTCACACAACACATGCACAGTTGGAGGGGCTTTGTGCCGAGATCGCCACACCAGCAGAGTGACTTGGGACAAGTCACAATGATTGTGTTGGGGGCATGTTGGGCATGGGATCCCCCGTAGCAAGATTTGGGGCTCAAAGCCCAAGTTTTGGTCAAAGATGGTGTAAGACTCCACAAATTGCGGGTGCGGAGCGCGAAGTCTATGATGAGTCATAGGGTTGTCTTCCCTAAAATATTGTAATTTAATGTAAAGTTCTATCGGCCTACCTATGGTCCGTGGACCATGGGATTGTATAAATAGAGCGAGGCTCTAAGTGTAAAGATAGCGGGGGGGAAAGTAGATGAGAAAGAGAATAACGAAGTCATGATTCAAGGTTAAGAGTGAGATCTGAAGTGCACTAGGTCGTAGTAGTAGGAAGAGGCTCTGCAGCTGAGTGCACAGAGGCCTAGTAGAGTCCACAGCTAAGTGCATAGACCCCTGCAGCTCAGTACGCAGGGCAGAGTTGGGTCTATACTTGGAATTGAAAGTTAGTAAAGAGAAGTTTACTCTGTGCATTTGTTCTTGAAATTGTCTTTTAATGTTATGCATTACTTTTACTCTGTTTATTTACTTCGCGCACTTGATGAATACTCATATGAATCCTTATATGTAAATTTAGTCTAAGTAATTAGATAACAGAGACTAATTAAGGGAGACTTGGGTAAATAACACGGGTCGCATTGTGACTAGACCTGCACGAAGATAGTATCATAGGACGCTGGGTGCCCGTAGGTGCGTGTACCAATCACCTCATATCAGACATCCCCAGGGTGCGGAAACCTGGTTCTAACACCCTCCCATACTACTTCGGGTGAGACCTCAGTTGGCACTTCGTGGACTGTTGCTGAAAGGGCCAGTAGTACCGTGATTTTCTTGGATAAATCACTTCTGAACCTGGGTCGGGCCCTACTAAGCCAACAGTTGCATAGCGGTATGATGCGCCAAGTGAGGAGATGTCCAGGAATCCCATTTCCTCCAGAATGTATTTGTGCAAGCAACTACGATACTTGAGCACCAAATGTTTTTTTGAATATTTGATTCCCAACTTTGTGCGCAGGGTATGGAAAATATTCACCATCTCATGCATATCTTGATCTCTTTATTTTCATAGAATTTTCCATTGTATGTACTTGTCATCACAGCTCCCCAAGGGGTAACATTTTTCTTTGTTGCGTCTTAGAAATATTTCTAAGTGGATGTGACTAAAAATAGTAAGGGTTCTCTCTCATCCCTCTGTTCACAATAGGTTTCGCACCAGTCCTTGACATGGGGGGAGGCTTTGAGGAGTGCAAAAGTAATATTTTCCTAATTGGAAAATTCATGAATTGAAAAATATCCTTCCAAAAAATTTAAACATCTTTCTACGTTGTCTACATCTATCTAGCCTTAAAATATGGGAATTTCAAATTTTACTTGCACCTTAAAGGGAGTTGTGCCTCCAGAGCGGCTATTGTATGAATATGCGTTTCTTGTGGGTAGCCACCAAAGGATCTGGGCAAAGTTATCCATCATCGCATCCCTCTATCACTCGAGGGCTTCCGTTAGTAAATTTTTGAAAGGATCCTCCGCTCCCTAATCTTTCTTTTCTTTTTCCATGGGAGGTCATTGAGGTTTGTGAGCTTCTTCTTGTAAGGCTTCAACCCGTTCGAGCCCTAACTCCTTATACCATGATGTCATTGGGGACATGCAAGAAAAATAGAGAAGAGTAGGCCGCTTTGATTAAACTTATCCAGACTTATGCAAGAACACAACAACATACATATATAAACATAAACAAAAATATGTAACATAAATAAATATTCATTTCATTAATACCAAAGAACTGAAATATTCTTACAAACATAATGGAAATAAACTAGCTTGGGTGATGGTAGCTTATCTTTGAGGATAGATGTGGCAACTAAATGCCTCTGAATTGTGTTACAATGAGGCTAAAGGGCCTTTCTATTATTGAACCATAAGGGAAAACCCTAAACAACCAAAACGCTAACCTAAGGAGATGGAACACCAAGCGTTTGTGGGCCTCGTCAAGGTTAGTTGGGCAACCAACTTCCTAGGGTTATAACTTGGTTATATGAACTCCATTTGGAACGTATGATACCTTGTTGGAAATATATATCAGAGTACTACAAGATTTGTCTTTGGACCCTATCTATGGCTACAAGCCTACAGTGGACCTGAAAAATCACGTCGTTTAGGGGGTCAAAAACAACTCTATAAGTTCAGGGCCTAAAAAACTACTAAAAATAGTAAATGCTACTATAATCAAGGAAATAGATGAAGCTAACTAGGGGTCTAGGTGGAATAGGCAGTTGGCCACCAATATCGACCTGGATCAACTAGCCCCTCCAAGAAAAGTACTGGTAGGTGGCCTCCCTACTAACAGTGAACTATACTAGGTATGTGATATGATAGAAGCAACGTCACCCCTAAGATGACTAGGAACCACTGCTGACCCCCTCCACACATTTCCAAGTGTAACCACACCTAAATAAGGAACAAGAATCATTGGTACCCTCTGTCTAGGATTAATAACCATGGTCGACGTAGATAATGGAGTGGGCATAGAAATAGAGAGAGGAAATTGGTGGAATGACCCAAGAAGAAGTGATAGGCAAATACAGAGGAGTAGGTAGAGCCACACTGAGTGGTGGAAATAATGACATGGAAGTTAACACTATCAATACAGAGGTAAATATGTCTCAGACTCTGCCATAGGATAGATAATTGACAATGGTAAAAATGTATAAGCAGGCGTGGAACTATCAGGATTCAATTGTAACAACTCAGGTCCCAGTGGATTGGTCAAAGGTGGACTAGCGAGAGCATCAAAATCATATTCCAAAGTTTCAATGGAAATTAGATCACTACCAGAAGGACGAGGTATAGATTCCAAAAATATGTGTTGATCTAAGTCTTGAGCACCGATAGACACTATCCATGTATAAGTAAGAAGTCCACGTCATTCAAGAGGAAAACCATGAAGATGACGTGACTGATGATGACTATATTCATCTAGGCTAAAAAATTATAAATTAACACAATTATGTTAGTGCAAACACCCTATGGCCAAAACTATTGACTTGGACCAAACAACACACACTGGAAAATTTTTAAGAGGTAGTCACACAAGAAAAAAAATAGAAAGAAGCTAGAGGTGGGATAGATATATTAGCGACATACTTGCCATCCCTTTTAGCTGCAAACTTGGTGCAAGTGCCCTTATTATCCGTGGGGAACCATTCGAGAGGAATGAGATAATATGACTAATATATGTACCAAGTACAAAGAAGACGAGCCGAACCTTGCACCTATGTATGATCCCTAAAAAGATTGGCCATTATGGTTACCACCAACAATAATACATCTTTAGGGGACGGTCGTAATCCAAATTCACACGCAAGTGCAGGACACTTAGCCTAGAGAGATAAGACTAAAACCCCCTTGAGAGTTGCCTCCCAAGTGACCCCAAAGTGATACAACGGAAATCTAATACCATGATTTGTAATATGTGAAAATTCCACAATCCACGCCACTCGAAACTAAGAAAAATGGGGTATTTCACCTCGCCCAACCCAAGTGCGACCTCATGATTGACCCTCATGTTAGAAGGGCTTCCGAGACCGTGCTACTACAAGTGGATTTGTCTCCATACCACAAGATGCAAAGTATGTTTTGTAGTCTTGGAGCAGTTGACTCACACACCTATCTCCAAGACCCTAGCCTAAGATAGTGTTGGTGTACTACCAGTAAAAAGAAAAGGACGAGTCTAGTTGATTTTATTATCACATTAATCTTAAGTGGCTATTGTCTACATAGTTGGGATACAACATGAAACTTAGATGGTGTGAATGACTCTTGTTAGTAACCTTGATGCAACTATATAGAAATTATTCTTTTCACTTTGATGAATTCTAGTTATAGGAGGGTAAGATTTGTTCACAAAAAATCAATACCTATGATAATGCACCTCTCACTAAATTCACAAATGTAACAAACCCCAAATTTATAAATATTTTGACCCAAAAACCAAACCAAAAATCAAAGAAACTGAAAAGAGGCCAAAGAAATGTTCATAATCTAGAACACAAAGTACTTCAAAAGCATCATAGCTAGGAAAACAAAGCCAAAGAAACAAAGGCACTCAAGCAATTGAAAATAAAGCCAAAAGTGAAAGAGGAAGGCAATGCCAACAAGCTAGGGATGTATCACAATGGCTCAATAGAGGCCAATGTTCTACAAAGGTCAAAACCAAACCCTAGAGGAAGGAAGGCCTAAACATGATAAACTGAGAATGATAAAAAGCAATGGAAACACACTCAAATAATCTTTTTTAGATGAGAATTGCACAACCAATCACAACACCACCAATTGTGACAAAAAAAAACAAGAGAAATCACTCAAACATAAGTAATAAAATCCAAACAAAGGAAAAATTCAATAATAATAATAATAATAATAATAATAATAATAATAATACAATCTTATCTGTTAATATATGAACTAAAAATATGCGAAATTTTGGATCCAAAAATGAGGACAATAGCCCCAACCAAAACGCTCTAAACCTCTAAGGAAAACCCTAGAGTAGCACCAAAGGAAGGATCCAACACAAAAAATAAGAGTACACTTAGATCTGATATGTTTTACAGTTGAAATAAATAATAAAAACAAGTTCTAAAGAGAAACACCTAAAAAATAAAGCAAAAAAATGAAAGAAAAACACCACAATTGGAAAACAAATCACAGAAAATAGGCTGATTTTTCAATCAGCCATATCTTCCTCACAAAGACTCCATTTCAAGGGTTTTTTTGTTTTGTTTTTTTCTGGGGTAAAATTTCAAGAGGATTACAGATCTATGGTTATTCTTATTTAATTATGAGCAAAAAATAACAGAAACAAACATAAAAGACAACAACATGTGAGGGGAAAATGAAAAACACACTAGTTGATGTTCAATTGGACATAACTTCTTTGTATGGAGTCCATTTTTTGTTTTTTTTGGTGTAGAGATCAAAGAGGAATCTATATCTATGAAAAGTTTTTATCAAACTATTTAAACAAAAGAGCATAAATTGATTAAACAGTCACAACCTGTTATTCTCTAAAAAGGAAAAACATAAACAAAATCTCTAGATCTAAGATCAACTTGGATATGAAGCAATTAAAATGAATGGAGATCAAAATGAATCCAATAAACCATAAAGAACTCAATGGGAAACAAAAAAACTAGATCCAAAGAAAAATACAAGGGATCTAAAGACAAACATGGTAATCTCTCATTGAAAGCACCATTTATGTTACAGGAAAATTTTACCAGAGAAAGTTGATTGCTTTTCACCCAGTATATCAGAGAATTATCTACCCATATTTGTGTGTGATCATGAAAAATATAAAATAATCAAACCCCAATACTTTGTTATACAAATTAATATATTCAACACTTGCACATGATAAGATGGAGATTAGAAGTTGGAACCTAGTATCCTCGCAGATCGGTGAAGTCTCTTGAGTCTGATGCAGAGGAAGCATAATTACACTTGAATATCTCATTCCACCTACAATAAAATAATACCCTACACAGAACACCACCAAACAAGAAAACAATGGTCTTTCCAGAGAGGGCTTGTCATGTTAAAACCAACATATGAAAGCATAAAACATATTCGAAACATGGACATAGAAGAGGAACATGTATCTATTACTCCAAAATAAAAGTACAACAAATGTATGCTTCCATCAAAGTAGATTCTCTCCTCAAGCTTGTATCATGGTATCCTCTCCCAATACATTAGAGCTCTCGCGCTATATCTTGGATACTAGATCTAACCCCCTTTCCTCTTGGTGAGATTATATAGGCCAATTATATCCTTTGGGAGAATGTATCTAGACTCCTAGGGGCTTAAGAAGTTAGTAAATTTCTACAATAATGGACCCCTAGAGCCAACTCATACACAAGTGGGTCAAGTTGATCTCTTTGCGAATGAAAAAATCTAGTAACCTTTTTCACAATTATGAGCTTTTTCTCAATTATCTCAGTTATGAAATAATTGTTATTTCATAATTATAATATTTTGACAAATTAATTATGATAAATAACTCAATCATGTAATTCCACCCTTTTATCATGGGATAAGTCTCGAATAAGAAAAATACAAGGTGAAAGGGGATGCATTTTAGCCAAACAACTAAGGTAAGTTGATATTGGATTTCTCTCACTATAATCGAGTGGAAAATAGGGTTATACAAGGCACCAATCGAGGGCGAGGGCGACAAGGGTTCAACCATCCCACCCGCCGTTCCCTCAACTATACTAAAAAATATAATAATATTAATTAAAAGATATTATTTTATTTATAATTAATAAAAAAATAAGTAATCTTTTACTAAATCTATTTTATTTATAATTTAAAATATATATTATGCTAACTTAACTTATATTATTAATCTTAAAGTTACAATTCATATATTATATAAAGTAACTAATATAATTATACGATAATAAAGTAAAAGTGTAAGAGTAAGTCAAATTTGTTCATTATTATTTTTCAATTGATTTGAACTACCATAGATCTTTGGAAATCCTAGATCAAATTTATCATGTCTAGGACCAAAGGGGCTCTGTAAAAGTTTTATTTTGTTTAAAAATATTTTTAAAATGATCATCTTATTCTCCAATTCGGTGAGATATAATCCTCGTTGGTTGAATACATCACATCTACATTTCTTCCTTCAACAGGATAGGATGATACTCCAATAATTCTTTTTTAATTAACATGTTAATGTCCTTTTTAAATTTAGTAATAGGTACACTCATATTAGTGCATGGCGTTATATGTTTATATTGAAATTACTATGTTACATAACATTAGATTGTAAATGTGCTTATCGATGAAAATATACAACAAGGGTGATAACTGCATAGAAATATAGTCTCTACCTCTTTCTACAAGGTTCATGTTTTGTCATTATTGAGAACACTTTGTTTGCGTAAGCTGCACCTCCACACTATACACATTTAAAGCTTCCTCCACACCTTTGCAAAATGAAAACTAAACCTTGATATATGCACACTTTGCAATCGTTATAGTAATTACCACAAATTCACTCTGAGATGCATACGTAGATTTCATAATGCCGAGTGCAGAGGTGTGGCAAAAGCATTCATTATGCAGAGAGTCGAGGAATATTTCATTATGATTCATCTACACTCCACAAAATTAAATTAAATCAATTAAAAATAAAATATTAAAAAATATATTTCGATAATTAAAACAATAAAGTCGTCGTACATTATGTGTTTTTATTGGATTTTTATTGACTATTACGAGAACCTATAGTGAGGGATACTCTGCACTCTGCACAGTGAAAACTTCCTCTACATCTCCACACTCTACACAATGAAAACTAAAGCCTGAGATATGAACACTTTGCAATCATTACAACAATTTCCTTGAATTCACTTTGAGATGCGGAGGTAGCTTTAATTGTGCCAATTGTAGAGGTGTGGAAAAATATTTTATTATGTGGAGTGCAGATATAACTTTCATTTTTCTTTCTCCACTCTTCACACAACAAAATTAAGTCAATTAAAAATAAAATATTAAAACATATAATTTGATAATCAAAATAATAAAAGTTGTTATACATTGTGTTTTCATTGAATTTTTATTGATTAGTATGAGAACCTGCAGTGACAGATACTAACTGTGGTGTAGAGGACACCACACCTAATATTAAAAAAATAATTAAGGCTTAGTAATACTATTAACATCTAAAATTCATGTCAAGTCCCACTACCACAACTAGTTGAGGATGGGCCTCGTCAACAAGGCCACCTAGGATCAAATATCACGGGGGGTGGTTGTCCCCTGTTCTAGGGGTAGGATATGTGTTAAAAAATCTAGTAAGCTAAGAATTGGTGTGGCCCAGTCTGGGTGCGATCCCTAGGCAAATTTTACATCTTAGATTCCCCTGGGCCATGACTCCTCAATCCATAGGTCAAGCCTGGACAATCAGAGACAACTTAACAAAAAAAAATGAAAATTCATATTAAGCAACTAAATTAAATGGAGGTTAGGGGCAAATGTGTACTCGAAAATTGAAGTCCCACAAAATTGGTATATAAATTTCACTTCGAGGTGCGGAAGAAGCTTTCATTATGTAGAGTGTGGAGATGCAAGATCTTGCAGGTGAAAAATAAGTTGAGTGAAATCTTTCTCCACACTTTCGTGCTACACACAATTAAAGCTAAGCCATGAGATATGCAGGCTTTACAATTATTACAACTGTTTCCTTGAATTCACTCCATGATGTAGATAAAGCTTTCATTGTGCTGAGTGAGGAGGTACGACAAACACTTCCATTGTATAGAGTGTGAAGGTGAAGAGGAAGATTTCATTATGCAAAGTGCGGAGGAATTACAATTAAACCTTCCTCCACTCCTCTGCACTTCACACAATGGAATTAACCTTAATTAAAATAAAAGATGAAAACACATAAATTGATAATCAAAATATTAAAAGCTAGCATATATTATGCATTTTCATTGTATTTTTTATTCACCAATATATGAAATTGTAGTGAAGGAAACTTACTCAGGTACAAAGAACTCTACACCCAATACTAAAGAATTAATTAAGACTTAGTCCTACTACTAACATCTAAAATTCATATTAAGCAAATGAATTAAATGGAGGTGAGGGAAACACCAAGAAACAATGTATATCAAACAAGTGCATGCCTAAAAATTTAAGTCCCACAAAATTAATATATCAATTCACTCTAAGGTGTGAAAGAAGCTTTCATTGTGTGGAGTGTGGGGGTTTGAGAGTGCACAAGTGCAAAAGAAGCACAATGAATGATTATTCCACACCTTTGCATAATAAAATTAACTCAATTAAAAATAAAAGATTAAAACATATAACATCTTTTGAACTTTAAAATATTAAAACATATAACATCTTTTCAACTTCTTATTAAATGAAAACTACAAAGATTTGGTAATGAAAATCTTAAATTTTTTTGTACATTATGTGTTTTCATTGAATTTTTATTGATCATCACTGTGCTAACATTGTATTCTTGGGAGATGCATGTATGATATCCAAAAATACTGTCAAACATTCATTTTCATTGTGATTTATAACACAAATTTACATGTAATATAAAATCTCAAAGCATATCCTCGAAAACTTATGCAAAACATTATCACATAATTCTCCATAGAATTGGTCAACAAACATAGAATTGGAATAGACTAATCAATTTTAGTGCTTGAAAAGTATTGAACAATAAAAAAAAGTTACAATAACAAGAACTATACCCACATTGAAATCCCAATAATCATAGTTATGACTAAAATGAATACAACAAATGGAACAGATATCTGAAATCCAAAACTATTCTTGAGCATTCATTTTCATTGTGATCAATAAAAAAAATTAGATATAATATAAAATATCAAAACATATCCTCAAAAAATTATGTTCAATTGATGAATTTGGCTAATTCCATAGAATGCATAACTATACAAGATATTATGGAAAACATTATATTAGGATTCTTCACAAAATTGGTGAACTTCACAACCCTTGATTTACAACAATCAATGTTCTTTATTGCAAACTTTTCTTATATCAATAATGGGAATATTTTGATATCTTATCTCAACAACTCATTCACCATGTTGTTCTAGCATGTTCTCTATTTAACTATCCACCCCTGCATTCCGAAAAAAATAGCAATAATTGTTTTTAATAAATTAAGTAAATGTAATAAATGATCATTTATCTTTGAAACAAAGGTATCTAGTAAAAGGAAGGCATGTGTGGATGGAAGGCATTATGTAACTAATATTACATTTACATATTAAACCATTTCAAATGTTTTTGATATAGAGAATAATGTTTGGTGTCTAAAGAATTCATCAAAATATTGATACTTAATCACAAAAGTAAAATAATTTGTCCTAATGGAGACTGGGATTAGGATCTCCTAAACCATAATGTGAAAAATCGAACTTACAAGGAAAAAAAAGAAACTGCATCTAACAATTATCTTAGGTCATGCTAATACAACCAACAAACTTGAATAATTAAATACTAGTAAATAAAAAATAGTTTTCACAAGATTTAAGAACACTCATAATATGTGAAAGCATAGACCATGATTGTTTGCGTGTCAACTATATTTCAGATTCATGATTCCTTAAAGGAATTTATCCAACATAGTTTTAATGAAATATTTCATTGGAAGTATTGTAATCTCCATTTTTACATATTCATTGAATGTCTTCTTCTCAATTTCCCTAGCCTCTTCTTGCAATAAGACAACCAAGATACAATTTGCTTCATTAATACTAACAAAAGTAATTAGATATTTGCTAATTTATTATGTAGTAAAATCAATTATATCATCAAACTTTGCTTCCTTTAACTCTTTTATCTTCTCCAATTCAACTATTAGTGTATCTCTCAAAATTAATTCAGAATTGCATGTGATGCAAAGAATATTTAGATCCTGAATAATTTCTATTTCTTTGAGAAAGGCATAAAATATTCTAAGGTCTATTCTTTCAAATTTAAATTGATATTTTCTAGTGTCCTGATTCTATTAAACCATCCAACTTTGATCTACTTGTTTCGATTAGAATTTTTTATTCCTTTGTTTTTTTGTCTAGATCAAACAATAAAACAAGCCTCTAACTAAAAGTAAGTATATCATTATCAACGAAATGATTCTCTACCTTAAGATTACTTTTAACCAAATAAAAAATGACTTAATTCCTTGTGCTAAATGTTGTAGATTGGAAGCTTCTTACCATGCATGTTAAAAAATTCCCAATCTTTGGCATACATTAGTGATAATACAAGATTTTACTGCATTAAGGATTTTTACAACTTTATTAAATCTATGGGGTGTAGAAGGGGTAGAAATTGTCTATGATGGTGCCTGTATTTCTATTCTTTCTTTCAGTATTAGGTTCTTTGCATCCTATTCATTAATAGACTCTGCAAGCGTGTTACCAGTAGCTTGATGCAATTTCATGAGACCCATGGGTCCAATGCCAGAGACATCAACATCCATTTCTACTTGATCAATAACCTTTTTATTATAAATATTAACTTATTCAATTCTCAAATTTTTACTTCCCTTGTTATATTTTTCATTTTGTAATGTAATAGGGTTGTCATCAAAAGTGCAATCTTTGGAAATTTGGTCCATTATTTTATGTTTTCTACTAAATAAGTACTAACCCAATTACGAATTATAGATCTATAAACTTCCATGTTTATAAAAAATTTAATGTTTCCTATTTTGGGAGAACCTTTTGATTTGGTTGATTCCACTGTGTGTGCTTTTTCTGCATTGAATCTTCTAGGAGGATCTTCATCATCTCCACCACTTAATAGCTGACTGTGAACCAATTTTCCTCTTGTAATATCCTTTCTATTCCTTTGACTAGAGGATGAACTTGCACCACTACTGGATATGAAAGGTGGATATTGTTGTGTTTTGTTTCTACATTGATGCTGACTTCTTCAACAATTTCTTCAGTATCCATTATTGGTTCTTGATTTTTGGTTGGAACAATGTAACTCTCCTTGCTTTCCTTGGTAACTTGTGTAAACAAGTTCTTATACCTAATAGTACCTAGGTTTGTGGTAAATAGGCCTTTTGGATCAAAGCCTCGATGTGATTCAACTTCTCTTAAGCTAAAATAATCCAAAGACTTTACAAGCTCTACAATGTGAGCCACATTATTCATAGTGACTTTTCCAACAATAAATGGAAAATAAATAAACTATTTTTCTTTTTGTGTTTAATTATAACTAACTAGTCACGATATTTCCTGCAAACTTCAACAACAAATTACCTATCTATAACATTTTTTTGCAGCAATAGTGGCTTACCTTTAAATCCATAAATGCAAATAATTGTATTAATTTCTCTGTCTTCCTGAACCACTTTTCCCCACAAGAAAAATTGGGTTTGGACATATATTCGATGGGGTTCTTGTCCAATTATCATGTAAATGGTCTTCCTTACAAAGACATATTAGATTAGACAAAAAATTAAGGAAGCCTTCTACTTCCACAACATGGGATACCAGAATTGCATTAGTTCTTTGTTGGAATTGAAATTAGGTTTATAGGGTGTGTCATGAAATACATGGTTCTAGACGAGGGTTGGTATTAGGTATGCCATCATAAACAATCTATTGTTACCAAACAAATTGAAAAAATTAAAGGCCAATTCATTGGAAATGAGATCAGCTTAGTTGAATAAACAATATTTTTTGTATGAGTAATAAAGCATACAGAGAATGGATTTTGGGACATTTGCTATGGTCTTTTAGCCCATAAAGCAGGCACAAAACCAAAAAAAATCCCTAAATGATTGTCTAAACAAAGAAATATCCAGAACATAAATATTGTAAGGAACTTGGGATGTTTGGGAAATAAATTATGGAATATTTTTCATCCCACTTCCTTGTGACTCCACAAAGCTATCTTCTTCTGATGATTTTAAGCACATATTTGGTTTCGGTAATTTGAATGTCCATTTGAATGCCCTGGGAGTGAGAGGAATTGGGGTATTATTCACTGCTAGCATAACTTTTCTTATGCTTGAATCAATTTTTTTGTGCACAAATTAATGATTTCTTTGAAATCAAATACTTCTAGAAGACATGTAACATTCACCAATCCACCAAACCAAATTTTATTATTATTGTTCTCTTTTGTTGGAAGGTTCACATATCACTCATTCATAATCAACAACTAAAAGTTCTAATCAATAAGAGAAAGTGAGTTAATATTATTAGTGAAAATAGTTTCTTTCCTCCCTCTTCTAACCATTTTCACTTTGTACTTTAAAAATACTCTCTCCATCTGTAACATTCTCAATGCCATTTAATTGTAGATTTCTCAATACACTATATAATTACTAGTTGTTACTATTTTGATTGTGAAATATATTATACATGACACTCTTAATAAATATCATTTTAGGACACCAAATCCAACATTTACTAGGAGTAGTGGAAATAAATCTCGAAATTCCAAAACCATCTCCATTTACTTTGCACTTTTCTCTTTATTTAATATCATTGATATATGTACTCTAAGTGTCAGAAATTTATGAAGTAAATTAAATGTGAATTCTTTGTCATAATGACAACTAGTGTACATGTTGTCAATAATAACTCTAATATGAAAGGCGTATAAAGAAAATTGTGAAGAAATGTTGTGTGGAGGCATGGTAAACTATCTCTAATATGAAGTGAATTGATGGTTGGTATGGTACCCACCACTATGTCAATTTCAGTTCGCTCTATTTGATAAAAACGGGATTTTGTACATAGAAACACTTTTTGTTCTTGATTATGTGTTAATTCTTACATTTTATGATAATGGAGTGTTTGTTAATAGTAGGAATAAGCCTTATTTAATTTTCTTATATAGGGTGCAGAGTCCTACACAGTACACACCTTCTTGATTTTCCTACAACTATTAATCATTACACAATGTGTTAGAATAAATTCTATTAAGAACTTGAACGATGTCATGATTATGCATTGATTAAGTCTTAATGTTTTTTTTAATGAACATTAGTTCGCACTGCGGGAGATTGATTAAGTTCATGTGATGTTTCACGCATGTAAAATACCATGGAAATTGATGCTTTGGGGACATGCATCGAAAAATAGAGAAAGAGTAGATCTCTCTGATACCACTAATCCCATTTTATGAAGGGAACGAAATGAAAAACATATTACTAACAAAAAATACAAATATATGTGATGGAGGTGTGTAGAAGAAATGTTGTACGTGATGGAGCTGTGTGGAAGAAGTGTGTAGAGGGTAAACATGTGCAAATGTGTGGAAGTGGGGCATAAAGGATCTCTCGCACATATGCTTCTTCCACACATATTTTATTCCACACACTAAAAACCTTATAAATTTGACATTTGATAAGAAAACACACATTTTATACCATTAAATTGAAAATAATAAAAAATCATCTGTATGTTCACAAGCATATTACAGTATAAAAAATTAAAGCGATAATTTGTTTAATGTAGATGAATATTTATATAATTACTATTCTATAGTGTAGCTACATAACATAGTGCTTTGGCTTAGATTGAATTTCAATGGATATAGGTGCACGAGAAAAGCATATGGAGACAAGAATGTCTGGGGATATGCAATAGTGACTATGTGTAGCGAAGGGAAAGAGTTGTTCCACACAACAAATTTTCGAGCCAATTAATATGCAGAATCATGTCATGTGAGAAGCTAAAGTCTATGAAAAAATAAATAATGTACACAGGTAAAGCATTTTCCAACCTAAAGGAATAACTATAATTTAATCCCTTCCACAATTTCAAAAGCATAGAGAAATTTAGTCTTACGCCTAATTGATGCAAGCTACACAAAAATATATCCATAAGTAGTAAAATGACATTAATTACTTAATTACAAAAAATTAGATCATTATGATCAATAATAGAAAATTAATTTTTTGTAAAATCTCAAAGCATATCCTCAAAAACTTATGCAATACATTATCTCAGAAATCTTCACAAAAATGGTGAATAGATTCAAAATTAGATCTAAGTAATCAATCTTTGTGTTTCAGAAGTCCTGAATAGTAAGCAACACATCTACTATAACAAGAATTCTATAAATATTCAAATGCCAATCATCATAACTATTATTAAAATAAATACTATCGATGTAACAAATATCTGAGAACTAAAAGTGTGTGGGAATGTATGCAGAATGTATAGAACATTGTGAAAGAAAATTTATGTTCCTTGTTCTATATACTTGTTCTCCTGCACAACACTTATTCCTCACACACAATAAAAATACACTTCATTTAATATTGGGTAATAAGTGTTTAACTAAAAAATGTGACATTTTGTTTTGATAAAAAAAATTAAATGAAAAGGAGGTCTAGTGTGAAAGAAACATCAAAATACACATCTAAATATTGATATAAAATCTCAAAGTATATCCCTGAAAACTTATGCCAAAACATTGTCTCAGAATTCTCCACTGAATCAGTAAACATGCTCAGAATTGGGATAGAGTAATCAACCTTTGTACTTGAAAAGTATTGAACATTAATCAATGTAGTTACAATAACAAGAACTATATTTAGATTCAAATGCCAATCACCATAGCTATGATTAAAATAAGTACTACGAATGGAACAAATATTTGAGATCCAAAACTATTGTTGAATGTTCATTTTCATTATGATCAATTATAAACCATTAAATATAATATAAAATATCAAAGCATATGCTCATAAACTTATGTTCAATTAATATATTTTGAAAATGCTACATAATTCAAAGATACAAAATCATATGCAAAACATTATATTAGAATTCTTCACAATATTATTAAACAATCTTATTATTATATTCACAATATTAGTAAACAATCTTAGTTTTATAATAGAGTAATCAGAAGCTCATTTTCATTGTGATCAATTTCAAAACATTCGATATAATATAAAATCTCAAGGCAAATCATCAAAACCTTATATTCAATTAATGTTTTTGCACAATGCCATAAAATTCAAACCTATGCAAGATCTTATGAAAAACATTATCACATAATTCTTTACAAAATGGGGAAACAGACTCAAAATTGGAACAAAGAATAATTAGAATTGTAAATAGAATTGAATACATAATTCACATCCCCTGATTTATGGTGATCAATATTGTTTTATCTCAAAGGTTTCTTATATCGTTAATGAGAATCTTCTCATACCTCAAGTTAGCTCATCATCTCATTCACTATGTCGATTTGCCATCTTCTCTCTTTAACTATCTTCCCCTACATTCTGGAAAATAGAAATAATTGTTCTATGATAAATTAAGTACATGTAATAAATGATAATTTAACTATGTTAGGTCCCTATAATAATATTGTAGCCCCCATATTGTTATTTTTTTTCCCCGTAGAAGCCCACTATTGTTATTGTTGTGCCCTTACATTATTATTATTTTGTATGCCTTAATTATATTTTGACCCCTTAGACTCCTATATATACCAAGGAGGTGTTGTCATTTGAAAGATCCGTGAAATGTTCATTTATGTGATGTAAAACTAGGATTCCTCCTCGAGGAGGCTTATTTTCAAGTCTTTGAACTAATTGATATGATCTGAAAGACTTTTCAAGGCCAAGTCATAGGGACGGACTATGAGGGGATATATATTTTTCGTTATTTTTGTGATATGTTTACATAACATTTGGTATCAGTTGGATCCTAGGGGTTTACAGGCCATCTTGGTATTTTCTCTATAATTATTTTTTGTGAGGCTTCATAAGCTGAAAGTCTTACCATGGGGAGATGAAATCTTGGTGAAATTCATGTAAAAATTTCAAATCTTGGTTTGCTATATTTTTGGAGAAATGGTCCAAGGAATTTAGGGTTCCATGCTCTAGAATTTTATCTCAAACAAGTGACCTAGGTAAAATAGCCATAAATTTCTCTTCGAGCATCAAAACTCAATTATGTAAAAAGTGGCTGAAATTGCATGAGCTTTAGTTTATTGATGATAATTTTCAGAGCCGAAGGTCAAAATAGTCACATGTGGAAGTCTATATAAGTTAGCTATACTGAACCAATCCATAATCAGGTCATCGTGGGAGATTTGGTATAACTTTATCTTGAAGAATCAAATTTTGATCTAACTTGTGCGGTTGGAAATAATGCATATAAATATATCTTAGGATGAATTTCCAGACCTTGGGAGGCCAAAATTACACAGGTACAATAGTTTCAAGATAAAGCTCCTAAAAATAAGAAAAATGTGTGTATTGTTTTCAATTTTCATAATGTTTGTTTAAAAAATCAGTTTGAAGTGATTCAAAGGGAATATTGAAGCTTAAATATTATTATTTGGTTCTAAAATCCATCAAAATGAAAAAATGGATAAACATAGTAAGCCAACATAAAGCTCTACTATGACGCATAAAGAAGATGAAGGAATGCAACATGATATATCAAAATTACGAGACCAAGTGAAACAAATTTCACTATCGCAAAGAGTAACCAAAAATGAATTGGAAGTGATGACGAATGTTAAGATTGATGTTTTAAAATGGGACATGGATGGTTTATAATTAAAAATAAAAAGGGACATGTAAGGTTTGAAGGATGGTTTAAAATCAGAAATGTAAGTTTTGAAGGAAGGTTTGACGAAGTTGTTGCAAGAAATGCTTCCTAATGGCGATAAGGTATTCCATGAAAGTCATGATGAAAACAAAAGGAATGTGAATAATTATTTTAAAGAATATAACTTTGGGTTGAAGACCAACCATGTTCCAAAGATCAATATGAGGAAGTTTGATGGAAAGGATCCGGTAACATGGATACTACATTTGATGGAGAAGTTATTTGATCTACATGATGCACAACACACACAAAAGGTACACACTACATATTTATATTTAGAACCCAATCAATTTCTATGGTATGGATGACTTTGTTTTCATAAAGAACTAGTAATTTGGACAATTTTTATGGAGGAGTTCATAGCACATTATGAGGATATACAGAGTAATACCTTTTTTAGCCAAATCATAATTCTCAAATAAAAGGGTTTAGTTGGGGAGCACATTGAGGACTTCCAAAGATTAAATATCAAGGAAATAATATTCCAGAGGAGCATATTATTGATGTTGCTAGGTCCCTATAATACTAGTGATTCCCCCATTACTATTTTCATTGTAGCCCTTATTTTTATTGTTGTGCCCCTATTGTCCCCATTGTGCCCCATAGAAGCCCAATATTGTTATTGTTGTGCCCTTATATTATTATTGTTATGTCAGCTTTGATTATACTTTGACCCCTTAGACTCCTATATATAGAAACGAGGTTTTGTCATTTGTATCATCCAAGAATTGTTAATTTGTGTAAAGTAAAGGAGATTTCCCCCTCGAAGAGGCTGATTTCTAAGGCATTGATCTATCTTTTCTATCTTTTGTGAGCTGGTTTCATAACATTTGGTATCAAAGCTTTGGATTTTAGGGGTTCGCTGCTCCAAATAGGTCATCGTGGCATTTTCTCTACAAAGTTTCAGAAGCTAAAAGCAAACCCATTTGAGCATAAATCATTTTGAACCTTGGTGTTATAGACATTTTTGGGCACTGCAACCCCAAACATAAAATGTCCATAAACCAAGGGCTCCTAAGTCCCTAAAAGTGTTGTTCCAACCCCTAAATGAACGAGGTCAACTGATTACAGCTTCTCCCAGAAGTTCTCCATGAAAAACTGCTCAGAACTGGTCAAAACTGGACCTTTTCACTTGCTCCATAGGCAAAGTGCATTGCATCTCACCTAAATACACATAGTGGGTGCGTTGCATTTCAAAAATACCTTCTATGGGGTGCGATGGGCGAGAAGGGACAAATGGCAGTGTCAATCCGCGAGGTGGAGAAGCATGGAATCTTCCAGAAATTTCTCCTGTGACACTTGCCTCTCTAAATTCGACTAGGGATGAGTAAGAGATCATAAATCTCCAAGTGGAAGCAAGAACTATCAGAGGGAAGACACTAATCAAATCACAAGCTGACTCATCTCCCTTACAGACATCTATATATGGATCCCTCATCCTAGAGATCCAGAGGTTGGAATTTTGCATCTTGTAAGGAATTTCTATTGGTTTCTTGAGGTAACATCATAGTGTTGGGTGATCTAAGCTTTTCATGAGGTGAAGAAGGGCTTACTTGCTGAGAGGATGATCCTGGGTCAGAACAACTGGTTGTAACTCTCTTGGCTCTTTCTTGATTATCAATAAAGCTATTCAATTTTTCCTCCATACTCTTGTGTGATTTATGTTTTATGCATTTGTATGGTCAATTTACATCTGATCCTAGATTGTTTATGATAATAGATCCATGTTCTTGTATAGTGTTATGCTGCTTTGATTCTGCAGGTACTCTATGAAGCTGGGTATACAAGAAATCAAGTAGCAAAGGACTATCAAAAGAGAGAGGAATCGGGCAAGAAACCAAGCGCAAGATAGAGGTTGGTCTCCTTTATTCTTCTCTCATCTATCTTTCATAAAGGAAAACGAAAGTAATTTTACATTGTTTGTTTCTAAGGTAGCTACCAGCCTTAGTGGGATTAGTAATTTTGCATAGACACTTTTCCCTATAACAAAATGGCGACTCCACTGGGGAGCTACTAGATTGATTGTTTATCTACACTTGTTTACTTTATAAACTTACAGACGGAACTTGAAGTCAAGCCAGCTAGCCTTCGAACTACATTTACTATGTAAGTGCAAAGTAGATCAACGCTGCTTCAGCCAATCTCCGGGCTTCATTTATGAATTAAACAACTGATTTGCAAGCTTTCTAATTGCCCTTGTGGTGGCTCCAATAACCTCTTTAGATCTACCCCTGTGATTGATTTACTGATTACCACTTGCACGACCAAAATCCCTGAACTGAACTACAAACTGTGACCTAAAACCCAATCAAAGTCTCGTCCCTGGTCCAACGCACTGTCTATTCTTTGAATCTCAAATTCAGCGCACTTCCTGAGTGTAGTAGGTGTGCTACATTTCAAATTCACTATGTTACAGGTGCGTTGATCAGACTAGGCATTGTTCCTAAATTTTGGTTTCTGTGTTCACTCTTTTCAGATCTATTTAGGAGTTTTGCTGCCTGTAATCAGTACACCTCTATTTGAAACCCCTTTCCTTGATGTTATTCTGCCTCCATTGTGCAAAGAACTGTAAATGTTTTTATGTATTTGTTGAGTCATTTTCAGTTCTCCTTTACAAAGAAGTAATGTAATTGTATTGCCGTTTCTTGATTTGAAAGTGTCGCAAGTGTCATTTTCAGTCATAGAAGAGAATATGATTGTTCTTGATAGTCGATTACCCTGTTACTATTGTATTTGATCTGAATTAGTAGTTTTTCTAGTGTCGAAAACAAGTTTTCATTTCCAAATCGCAAAGTGTTGTCATTGTCTTCATTTTGATTTTGAAAAGAGACTTGTTAGTAATTGTCGCTTTGAAAAATAATTCAAATTTGCGCATTAGCTTTCTTTTTATCATTCACATATTAAGAAGGCTGAAAACAAATACATGCATGTGCATTTGCATTTAGACTATTTGATTGGTTTGATTTAGGATAGTGCATATAGTGTGTGCTCTTTGCTCTTTGTTGAAAGAATACTGTCTCTCTTTCCTTAGTAGCTAGGATTTTCATTGCACAAAGAAGATAAAACGACTGTTTATCATCTTAGATTGCATTTTAGGAATTGTACATCTACATCATGCGGGGAACCTGAAAGGAAAATTTCTTAAGCAAGATCAACTATAAAATTAATTTAATGAATCTAACAACGCTTTGGAACCTAACGCACAACATCTAGAAGTCTAGGCTAGAGACGTATTCCGGCGTCGTAAAGCCTGGTAACTTTTGTTTTCACTGTTGGTTGGGTGATTCCTCCACTTTGAGACGAAAAGTGCCAGTACGGACTTGTGCTCCCACGTACCGTCGAGTATATTTTGGGAGACCACAATAGGTTTAATCCTTTATCCATAGGAAGCCGTGTCTGCCACCCTATCGATCGCAATGCACTGAACACAAAATTCGAGAAGATTGACTGCCGTACCGTAAAAAGTATTCTGCAGTTTTGTGATTGGTTTGGTAATCCCTCTGCCTAGATTTCCAGAGAAGTCTCTTTTGTTCCTTTTCAGACTCCTTAACGGAAAAGGTCCATCTGAGCACTTGTCACTTCAGGCTCATTAAAAATCGAAGGCGACTAGAGTCATCTTTTCTTTTTTCTTGACTCTTTAAAATTGAAAAAACAAGTTGTGTCAAAGCGTCTAAACTTTATTTTAAACAGAATAATCATCACCTTTCCTACGTTGGTCTTAGGTTGAGGAAAATGGAGTCCACCAACCAAGGAGTTCCCCTTGGAGGAAATCCTAGACCCTTCTCCTCTTGGGGAGATGTTGGTGCACCCCATATGGCCACATTGTCACTTCCAGGATTGACAATTGGCTTGCCCGTATGGATTTTCTCAACCTCCGTCATTCAGAACACCACGATTCCTGAACAATCGAGTCAGCAACTAGACAATTCCAGAGTTACCCCCCAAACCTTTACTTCGTTCAATTCTTCCTCTCCTGCTTCCTCTTCGCTTGATAGGGCTGGTGAAGCCAAAAATCAAGTACCTGAGAAGAAGAAGGAAAAGAAGAAGAAAGAGAAGAAGAAGAAGGAGCCAAAGGCGAAAAGGGGCAACCAAGCGTCGTCTAGCGAAAATCCACACACTACATCGACCAGGCCTAAATTGCCATGTGTCATTTGCAAAGGAGACCACTATCATAGAGATTGTCCTTGCATCCCTTGGATCTTAAGGGACTGGTCTCCTCGTTTGCACAACTCGGTGTCGTCAACCTCTGATGATAATGTTGAAAACACACCGTCGACTAGTGAAAGAGAAGCCCCTGGACAAAAAGGAAAGTGCAAATTTTCTTGTAAACTGTGTGAAGGCGATCACGCCATCCACCATTGTCCCTTCTTAGATGAGGCTAAAAGAGTTTTGGACGATCGTCCGGTTTCACCGTTACGACTTCCTCCTGGATATAAGAAACTCTTGCTGAGTTCGTCACTAGTTGAAAATCTGGCTAACCCACCCTTGTGGTCGGACGAAGCGTCTATCATTGAAGATAAACCATTTGAACCCATACCAGATGAAATTCAAAAGGTCGAGGCGGCAGTTGACCTGGTCTTGCCTTCAGAGGTTCCATCTTCAGATGATACAGTCACCGAAGGGAACAAGGATGACACCGTCCAAATTCTTTTCGTAAGCACAGACTCCAAAGAACATGGGGGCAGTCTACCCGTTCCTTTACTGCAGGAAGGAAGTTCATCAGAGTCATATCCGGCCGTCTATTCGGTCCCACCTCCAAGCAACCTAGTTGTTTCCTTTGACTAGAATGTACTAGGCAGACCCCGTTTACTGGCTAGTATACCATTCCGAATAATTGCTCAAATATATAGGATGGTTATGGACGGTACCATCATAGATGAAGGGGCTTCTGTGAGTATCCTTTCCTCGACTGCTTGGAAATCACTTGGTTCGCCATCGCTTTTGCCTGAGATGAGAAATCTAACAAGCTTTGACAAAGGAACCAATCGACCGTTAGGGATCCTTCCCAATGTGCCCATAACATTGAGAGGGAAAACCGTTCAAATGAACATAATGGTAGTCCAAGGACCCCTAGATTATAATATACTCCTTGGACGAGACTATATTTATTGCATGGGAGCCATTGTCTCATCACTCTTTAGAGTAATGTGTTTTCCGCACGAAGGAAGAGTGGTCAAGCTCGTAGACCAGCTTTCATTTCCTGGTTCACAAATGGAAAATAGTCATATACCATTCCTGAATGGTATTTTCATGCAAGGAATGTCTCATCAATCCCCAGTCCATCCACCTGATGAGTGCGATTGATTCGGGGGACATGATTGAAACCCAGGGGGCATGCACCCTGGTCTGCTTCGGCAAGAAAACTTCAGGTATAGAATAGGTTTCCGCGAGATATATATTACTAGTCTGACACTCTCGTCCGTGGTTGGAAAAGGGGGTTAGACTAGAATAAGATTTCCTCGTCAAAGTTATGTGGGTAGAGGCACCTGCGCCGCTCACCTTTGTTTATTTTGGTAGGCAACGCCGAAGAAGTGTTTTGTTTGCGGTGCAGATAGAACAATCTTTGGTAACTTGAAAGAGGTAAACCTTTCCCGATGAAGCAAATGTTTTGTCGGTAGATTGAGAGGTGACCTTGAAACTCTATGTTATACCTGGGGGCATGAAAACCTTTTGGCCTGCAAGCGAAGAGCGACCATTTATTTTTTTAAATTTGTAGGTCCTCTAACCCTTTAAACTCATAGGATTGGTCGTTTCCTAACTTGCATAAAGAAAGGATGTGGGGAAATTTTTTGAAAAATTACCATTTTTATGTATGAGACATCCTTATTATGCGACTGGATTAATCAAGCATTTTTAACGTGGACTTCATGCTCGTTAAAAAATAAACATAATCAATGAGCAAATGTTTCCCCTAGCATTTAAGCTCATTAAAAAATGAACCAATTTCCAGTAAATAACTATCGTGAATGTAGTACTTCAGCCTTTAAAACCTTGGTCATGTTCTCATCATCACCTCCACTCTGTATTGGCTGATCATTCACCTCCATTTGATTGTTTACCCCTTTTGAGGAATAGCTGCGAAGAGTGATCCTATTAGCCATCCTTGTAACACTGTCGTGATTGGGAAATTCCAAACCTTACCTGGAATCAGCTGCTACCCGAATTTATCACTCGTTCCTCAAAGACGAGTCTCCTTTAAGCTCTTTTCAACTGACTCGTAAAATATGAAAAGATTGCCGAGCCATTGGCCTCTCCAGCTCGTTAAAAGTGACCGGAAGTGCTATCCCTCCTTTAGATTTTAATCTTTTTGGACCTGAGGGATTATTACACAAAATGATCGAGCGCTTGTTTTGTTTGGCTCGTTAAAAGTATCAAAAATTCATCCCTTCTGTATTGTTTTATACTTTTTCGGACCTAAGGGATTAGATGACAAAAAAGGATTTTTGGAGTTTCCTTTACGTCCCTTTTTAGACTCTCTAAAATTGAAAAGGACCGAGTTATCTTTGTCGTTAAACTCGTTAAAACCTAATAGCGAAAAACTTGTCCATAACAGACAAGAATGAGTTTCACTATCGCTAGGCTCGTTAAAACATAGCGATGGGTTTGCCCGAAGGGAAAATTATAGAACAAGAATATGTTATCCTCCTCAAGCTTGACAAAAATAAAGAGGTACTGGTCAGCAATGACTGGGGAAAAATTGGGAAGAAAACTTGAAGAAACTTTGTTGGTAGCAAGTCACTCTTGAACATGACACTTTCACTCCGCATCCAAGTCGGTTGGGTTGTTTCATTCACCGGTCACATCACCATGGTCACATCACACCATCCACGTTTGGGGTTAATGCTACCAATCCATCATGTCAGTTTCACCGATATGTTCAAGAGAAGTCACTCAGAGAATTCACCTGTGTCTCACCCGCTGCAATACATTTACACTCCATTCTTTCATGACCGCCACCCCGAACCTTATATCACCAGATTGTTTTCACCTCCATTAAAATGATTTGCTCCGTTCCTTGTCATTGATGTGGGATTCATTAAGGCCCTCCTATGACGGATCGCTTCTTGTCGACATCAGCTCATTATCCAAGAAGTTGATCTAGGAACACCCATTTCAGTACTTTGAAGCTTGCATGCCTCAATGGCAAGTTTCTCACTTCCGGTGATAGGTTACATCAATGGCCTTTGACCGAAAGATTTTGCGTGGTGTTTGATGCCAAGTCCCTTATTCACACCACGTGAATTGTACTGTAGTACCTTGAGGATCATTATCATTATCGGTGATTCCTATCACGCCTGTTAACAGCTTACATCATTGGCTGGTAATCAGGCGATGTCTTTCCATGTTCGACTCCAAAACATCTCTCACATGGATCAACTTGTACTTTGAGTGAAGATCGAATGAGATTGAAGACCTCGGATCTAGTTTTATCCATCCGGGTTGCGATATATATTCAGGAAAATAAAGACATCAAATGTACATCATTACTGCACAAATAATCATCCAATCTATGGGATGATGGCTCTACCAGAATCATCAGTATACACTCAGACGATTGTCTGTATCATGTACATGAAATTGAATTTAAAAAGTTGAGCATGGGAATGCCCGACTCAGCTAGATCATGAAAATATTATGAAGATAATGTATTGTATTGTATCTTATTACAGGTCTCATTCCAGCTCGAAAGAACTTCGGATCCTCATGATAAAGCATTTCACCCGAGATCAAAAAATATTAACGACCTCATGCTTTAGGGGGCAACTGTTATAGGAATGTTTGGGAACTGCAACCCCAAGCATAAAATGTCCAGAAACGAAGGGATCCTAAGTCCCTAAAAGTGTTGTTCCAACCCCTAAATGAACAAGGTCAACTGATTACAGCTTCTCCCTTAAGTTCTCCATGAAAAACTGCTTAGAACTGGTCAAAACTAGACCATTTCACCTGCTCCATAGGAAAAGTGCGTTGCATCTCACCTAAATACACACAGTGGGTGCGTTGCATTTCAAAAATCCCTTCTATGGGGTGTGATGGGTGAGAAGGGACAAATGGCAGTGTCAATCTGCAAGGTGGAGAAGCAAGGAATCTTTTAGAAACTTCTCCTGTGACACTTGCCTCTCTGAATTCGACCAGGGATGAGTAAGAGATCATTAATCTCCAAGTGGAAGCAAGAACTATCAGAGGGAAGACACTAATCAAATCACAAGTTGACTCATCTCCCTTACAGACATCTATATATGGATCCCTCATCCCAGAGATCCAGAGGCTGGAATTTTGCATCTTGTAAGGAATTGTTGTTGGTTTCTTGAGGTAACATCATAGTGTTGGGTGATCTAAGCTTTTCATGAGGTGAAGAAGGGCTTACTTGCTGAGAGGATGATGCTAGGTCATAAAAACTGGTTGTAACTCTCTTGGCTCTTTCTTGATTATCAATAAAGTTATTCAAGTTTTCCTCCATACTCTTGTGTGATTTATGTTTTATGCATTTGTATGGTCAATTTACATCTGATCCTAGATTGTTTATGATAATAGATCCATGTTCTCGTACAGTATTATGCTGCTTTGATTCTGCAGGTACTCTGTGAAGCTGGGTATACAAGAATGTAAGTAGCAAAGGACTATCAGAAGAGAGAGGAATCAGGCAAGGAACCAAGCGCAAGATAGAGGTTGGTCTCCTTTATTCTTCTCTCATCTATCTTTCATAAAGGAAAACGAAATTAGTTTTACTTTGTTTGTTTCTAAGGTAGCTACCAGCCTTAGTGGGATTAGCAGTTCTGCATAGACACTTTTCCCTGTAACACTTGGGTCTGAATTTCAAATCTTGTCTCTCTATATTTTCGGAAATATGATCCGAGGAAGTTAGGGTTTTTGCAGACTCCCGAATTACATTCGAAATAGGTGACCTTGGGAAATCTTCATAACTTTATTTGTGTGCATCATATTGAAATTTCATAAGAAGTTACAGAAATAGGATGGACATTAGTTTTCTCTGTATATTTTTCAGAGCTGAAGGTCGAAACAGTGACACGTGGCATGTCGTACAAGTTTGATATACTGAAACGTTATATAATCAGGTCATCTTGGGAAATTGGGCATAACACTTTCTTGGAGAATCCAATTTTGATCAGATTGGTGGAATTCGAAAGAGTACGCAGAGGGATACCATAGGAAGAAATTTCAGACCTTGGAGATCTGTAATTACAGAGATACATGAGATTCAATATCGAGCTTCTACAAAGTGAAAAAAAAGATTCGTAGTATTTTTAAAATTTTGCATAAGTTTGGGTTGAAAAATTAGTTTGAAGTTCAAAGGGAATAGTGAAGCATACTTATCATTAATTGATGCCCAAAGAAAGAAAATGTAAACACCTAGTAAGCAACCTGAAAGCTCTAGCATGACTCATGAAGAAGAGGACGAAATGCAACATGATATATCAAAATTATGAGACCAAGTGCAACAAATTTGACTCTCACAAAAGGTAACAGTAGCTAATATTGATTGTTTAAAGAAAGGAATGGAAGCTAAGATGGATGGTATGAAATACAGCATTGAATATTGGAAGACATACATGGAAGGTTGGAAGGAAGGTTTGACAAAGTTGCTATAAGAAAGGTTTCCTAATGGAAAAAAGGTAGTAGAGGAAACTCATAATGAGAACAAAAGAAATGTTAATCATGATTCGAAGAATAACAACATTGAAGATTTGAAGGAAGACATGGAAGATTTGAAGGAATGTTTGACAAAGTTGCTACAAGAAAGGCTTCTTAATGGCGAAAAGGTAGTAGAGGAAAATTGATGATGAGAACAAAAAAAATATTAATCATGATTTCATAGACTCTAACATTGGGACAAAGACCCATCACATTCCAAAGATCGATATGAGGAAGTTTGAGGAAAAGGATCCCGTAACATGTATACTACAGATGGAGCAATATTTCGATCTCCATAATGTGCAAAACACACAAAAGGTACGCATTGCAAGTTTATATTTGGAACCAAATCCATTTATATGGTAGTGATGGCTTTTCTCTCGTAAAAAAATTGTCACTTGGGCAATTTTTACGGAAGAAATGATAGCACATTATGAGGATATAAAAACAACACTTTTTTTAGCCAATTGATAAACCTCAAACAAAAGGGTTCAATGATGGAGCACATTGAAGACTTCCAAAAATTGAATATAAGGGTAAAAGATATTCCAGAGGAGCATAGGATTGATATGTTCATAAGGACTTTAAAGGATAACATCCAACATGAGGTTCGCCTTTGGGAACCTAACTCATTGGAGAAGGCATTCATGTTGGAAAGAAAAATGGAAAGAAAAAATATGGCAACAAGGAAGCCTACCACTCACAACTATAAGGATGGAAGTGTTGTTTCCCCTAGCCTTCCACAACCTACAAGGTTGTCACCCCAACAATTAGAAGAAAAAAGAGAAAAAGGGCTTTGTTACAGTTGTGATAGAAAATACACTAAATTTCATAATTGTGCTGAGAAGAAATTATTTTACATAGATTGTGAAGAGGAGGAAGAAAAGGAACAAGAAATGTCAAAAGAAGAGGATATACACTAGGAACAAACCCTAGAGAAAGAATAAATGAATCTGACCATAGCTTGTAATGCATTGGCTAGAATTACCATTCCTCAAACTATCAAGATATAAGTACATATCAAGAAGAAAAAGGTAATAATGTTGATTGATTCGAGCAGTAACCATACTTTTATTAATGTTAAGATAGCCGAGGAATTGAATTTCTTCCTATATCCAACACCAGAGTGTCAAGTGATGATTACAAGTGGAGGAACCATAAATTTCTCTGGAAAGTGCCATAATATCAGGCTATCCATGGGAGAATATGTATTGAATATCCCAATGCTCTCCATTCCAATTGGTGGTGCTGATGTTGTACTAGGAGTCCAATGGCTACAATCCTTGGGTACAATAGCTTTAAATTTTCAAGAACTTTTCATGAAAATTTCTTCGGAAGGAAAAGAAGCTGAATTAAGAGGTATCGTAGGGAAACCAGGATCTCCAAGGTCTCCCACCTATTCGTGATCATGATCATGTTATTCATTTGATTCTAGGAAGTGTTCCTCCAAGCATGAGGCCTTACAGATATCCCTATGCCAAAAAGAGTGAAATCGAACATATGGCTACAGAAATGCTAGAGTCTGGTATAATTCAACCTAGTCAAAGTTCTTTCTCTGCTCCAGTAGTATTGGTGCATAAGAAGGATGGATCATGGCTCATGTGGTTGAATTATAGGGAGCTCAACAAGCTCACTATTAAAGATAAATTTCCATTCCTGTCGTTGATGAACTATTGGATCAATTGCATGGATCAATTTACTTCACCAAGTTGATCTTCGTTCAGGATATCATCAAATCAAAATGAAGACTGAAGACATTTCGAAAACAACATTTAGAACTCATGAGGGTCATTATGAATTTTTGGTCATGCCTTTTGGCCTTACCAATGCACCTTCTACATTTCAAGGTTTGATGAATTCCATTTTCAAACCCTTGCTTAGAAAATTTGTGTTAGTATTTTTTGATGATATACTAATCTACAGCAAGTCTTGGAAGGATCATGTTCAACACGTTCACGAGGTGTTCAAACTATTAGAGGAGAAACAATTATAAGAAAAAAGCTCAAAATGTTTCTTTGGAGTACAAGAGGTGGAATATCTGGGTCATATTTTATCGCATGAAGGTGTTAAGGTAGACCCTATCAAAATTAAAGCCATTAAGCAATGGAAAATCCCCACATCCATAAAACATCTACTACGATTTATCGGGTTGGCAGGGTATTATCACAAGTTTGTAAAGAATTATGGGAGAATAACAACACCTCTAACAACATTAGTGAAGAAAAAGATGCATTTTTATGGACTCCAGAAGCAATGGAGGCCTTTGAACATCTTAAAGAGGCAATGTGCCAAGCACTGGCCTTAGCTACGCTAGACTTCACAAAAACATTTATTGTGGAATGTGATGCCTCAAGAAATGGAATTGGTGTTGTTTTAATGCAAGAAGAAAGACCCATTACTTTTGAAAGTCATCGAATCAAAGGAAAGTATTTACAAAAAGTTATTTATGAGAAGGAAATGTTGGCAATACTACATGCACTTAAGAAATGATGACCCTACCTAATGCGAAGACACTTCAAGGTAAAAACAGATCATGATAGCCTTAAATACTTTTTAGAACAAACATTATCTTCAGAAGAGAAGAAAAAATGGGTCACAAAGATGTTGGGTTATGACTTTGAAATCATCTACAAAAAAGGGAAGCAAAATGTTGTGGAAAATACACTCTCAAGAAAGGATGAGGATGTGGAAGCATTGCTTTGTGCCATTTCTATTATCCAGCCAGATTGGATAAATGAAGCAAGGGCTGAATGGAAAAATGACGAAGAAGTGTGGGCACTCATTCAAAAGTTACAACAAGATCCCAGTACATCTGATACATTTAGCCGGAAAAATGATTCATTATGGTACAAAGATTGCTTATACCTATGTCAAAATTCCCAACTCAAACAAAATATTATTATTGAATTGCGCTTCTATCCCTTATGAGGGAACTTAGGATTTTTAAAGGCTTACCATAGGGTTAAGAAGGATTTTTTTGGGATCGACTTAAATTTCATATTCAAAAGTTTGTGGCAGAATGTTTGGTTTTCCAACAAAATAAAGTTGAAACAATTAAGACCCCGGGTCTATTACAACCTTTATCCATTCCAAGTCAATGTTGGGAGGAGGTTTCAATGGATTTTATCATAGGTTTACCCAAGTCCGAAGGAAAGAGTTTCATCATGGTGGTAGTTGATAGACTTACCATGTATGCACACTTTTGTGAATTATCTCATCCATTTAAAGCTAGTACAATTTCTACTGCATTTATGGAAACAATTCAAAGCTACATGGAAACCCAAAGATTATTGTAAGTGAAAAAGATCCCATTTTCATTGGAAATTTTTCGACATAATTATTTTCTTGTCTTGGCACTCAGTTAGCTCATAGCTCATATTATCATCCTAAATCTGATGGGAAAACTGAGATAGTAAACAAATGTTTGGAAGGATATCTTCGTTGCTTTGTATCTGATAAACAAACACAATGGGTCAAATGGTTTCCTCCGAAAGAATGATGGTATAACACTTCCTTCCATACTACAACAAAAATGACACCATTTATGGCACTTTATGAATATCAAACACCGTCCATCACATCATATTTAAGAGAAAATTCTAAGGTTCAAGCAATGGAAGATCACATCTAGCATCAACAACAAGTTCTCCAACTCTTAAAGGATAACCTAACTTTGGCACAAAATAGAATGAAACAACAGGCAGATCAAAATCGCAGTGAAAGAAGTTTTGATGTAGGTGACTGGGTATTTCTACGGCTACAACCATATAAACAAATTTCCCTGAAGCAAGCTAAGAAGGATAATAAATTATCACCAAAGTATTATGGTCCGTATAAGGCGTTGCAAAAGATTGGTGCTATGGTATACAAATTGGAGCTTCCTGCAACTTTCTGAGCACACCTAGTTTTCCATGTTTCATGCTTAAACAAGGTTATTGGTGACAAGCTCCTAGTTCAAAAAATATTGCCAAAACTTGACGAGGAAGGAAAAAGCATATTGGAACCTGAAGTAGTCACAGAAACAAGAATTCAACAACTACAAAATCGACCAGTTTCGAAGTATCTCGTCAAGTGGAAGAACTTACCTGTTGACGATTCCACATGGGAGGATGATAATTTTATACAGAAGAATCCAGAACTATTCAAGCATTTAGAACAAGAATTTTTTGAAGGGGAGGGGCATGTTAGGTCCCTATAATACTAGTGATTCCCCCATTACTATTGTCATTGAAACCATTATTGTTATTGTTCTTATATTATTATTGTTATTTTAGCTTTGATTATATTGTGACTCCTTAGATTCCTATATATAGAAAGGAGGTTTTATCATTTGTATCATCCAAGAATTGTTCATTTGTGTAAAGTAAAGGAGGTTCCCCCTTCGAAGAGGATGATTTCTAAGGCGTTGATCTATATTTTCTATCTTTTGTGAGATGGTTTCATAAAAAATGTCCTCATAGGTACTTTAAAGGATAACATCCAACATGGTGTTCACCTTTGGGAACCTAAGTAATTAGAGAATGCATTCAGGGTGGGAAGGAAAGTTGAAAGAAAAATAATGGAAACAAGGAGGTATACCCCTCACAACTATAAATATGGAAATATTTCAACTCCTAGATTCCCATAACCTATGAGCAACACCACACCAATTGGAGGAAATAAAGAGAAAAATATGTTTGTTACAGTGATGATATAAAATACACTAAAGGTCATAAGTGTGCTGAGAAGAAATTATTTTACTAGATTGTGAAGAGGAGGAAGAAGAGGAACATGAAACATCAAAATAAGAAGATATACAATAGGAACCAACTCCAAGGGATGAAAAAGAAGAAATGAATCTGACCATATCTTGTAATTCATTGGTGGTAATTACTACTCCTTACACTCTTAAGATACAAGGATATATCAAGAAGAAAAATATAATGATAATGATTGATTCATGTAGTAATCACAATTTTATTCATTGTAAGATAGCCCAAGAATTTGAGATACTTTCTATATCCAACTCTAGAGTGTCAAGTGATAGTTTCAAATGGAGGAACTATAAATTACTCAGGGAAGAGTCATAATATCAATCTAACTATGGGAAAATGTGAATTGAATAGTCTAATGCTTGCCATACCAATGGGTGGTGTGGATGTTGTATTAGGATTCTAATGGTTACAATCTTTAGGGATGATAACTTTTATTTTTCAAGAATGTTTCTTGAATTGTTTCTTAGAAGGAAAGGAAATTTAATTAAGGGGTATCATAGGGAAACATGGGAATATAATAAACTCTAGTGTTATGAAAAATCTTTTGAATAAGGAGAAACGAAGGGTCATTGCCCAATTATGTTCACTAGATGTTCAAACATCTAAGTCATCTATTCTCCAGATATCCAAAGAGTCCTTGACAATAATTCCAAGGTATCTGAGACTCATAAAGGTCTCCCACCTATTTGCAATCATGATCATACCATTCACTTGATTCCAGAAAGTGTTCCTCTAAACATTAGACCTTACAAATATCCTTATACCAAAAAGAGTGAAGTTGAATGTATGGTTGCATAAATGCTATAGGAAGGTATAATTCAACCCAACCAAAGTTCTTTATCTTCTTCAATAGTATAGGTGCACAAGATGGATGGATCATAGCATATGTTTATAGATTAGAGAGCTCAACAAAGTCACTATTAAAGTTAAGTTTCCCATCCCTGTTATTGATCAATTATTGGATGAACTACATGGAGCATCATACTTTACGAAGATGGATCTTTATTCAAGATATCATCAAATTAGAATGAAGACATAAGACATTACAAAAAAACATTTATACCTAATGAAGGTCATTATGAATTGTTGGTCATTACTTTTGGCCTTACTAGTGCATTTTCCACATTTCAAGGTTTGATGAATTCCACTTTCAAACCATTCCTTAGAAAATTTGTGTTAGTTTTTTTATTATTATATACTAATCTATAGAAAGTCTTGGAAATTTTAGGTTCAACATGTTGGTAGGGTGCTCAAAATACTGAAGAAGAAATAATTGTATGTAAAATCCTCCAAATATTTCTTTGGGGTATAAGAAGTGGCCCATATTGTATCCCATGAGGGTGTTAAGGTAGACCCTAACAAAATTAAATCTATAAAGGAATGGGAAATCCCAAAAAAATGAAGGCATGTTTAAGGATTTCTCGGGCTGATAGGGTATTATCGCAAGCTTGTTAAGAGTTATGGGAATATAGTAGCACCTCTAACAACATTATCGAAGAAAAATGCATTTTTTTGGACTCTGGAAGAAGCGAAGACCCCTGAACAATTTTAAAGAGGCAATGTGCTAAGCTTTGTGATCCAGATTTAAACATGAACGAAACAAATTATAGAGATAACCATAAACATAGAGATGTAGTGGAAATAATACTTCATTTCATTAATGTAAAATACTGAAATATGCTTACAAACAACAATGGAAATAAACCAGCTAGGGCGATGGTAGCTTATCTCTGAGAAGAGATTTGGTGGCTACATGCCTCTAGACTGTGTTATAATGAGGCTCAAAGGCCTATTTATTGTTGAGCAACAATGGAAAATGCTAAACATCTAAAAACCTAACCCTAGAAGATGAAACACCAAATTGTGGACCCCATTTGGGTAGATTGGTACATCAACTTCCCAGGGTTGTAACTTTGGCATACGATATCCATTTGGCGCACACAATATCTCGCTAGAAATATCTTTTTGAGAACTACAACTTTTGGAAGGGAAACATTGGTTAAAGGCCCCATGTTGCTCCCAAAATTCCCAAAAGACGTCGTTCAGGGCCTCAAAATGGCTTCGGATGTTCAGGACCTGAAAAACTGCTAAAAATAGTAAACTGTGCTATAATTAAGGAAACTGAAAAGCTAAAAGAAACAATGGTGGGTATCCAAGTGGAATTGGCAGGTGGCCACCAATATCCACCTGGATCATTCCTCCCCCCTTAGGAAGAAATGGTCCCCATTGTGTTGAGTTCCTCCATGAGATGAGGAAACTTCTGTTGAACTTGGTCTCTGGTGAGCCACTTGCCCTTGTGAGTTGGCCTGATTTGACAACTCGATATAGTTGGATATTATGTTGGTGAGAGTGATTGATATGTGTGTCATGATCCGATCAGTTGCCACTTGTTCCATGCAATCTGGCTTTAACTCTGTGGGTGTGAGCTATTCTACAATGTTAGATGTGTCTAGTAATGGTGGAAAGTATGGATGAAGGTGGTCCACATTGAACATTGGGTGCAGGCCAAGGAATGGGTGAATTTTGAGCTCAAATGCATTGTCTCCCATAGCCTTGGTAATGGTGTAAGGACCATATTGGAGTGGTCTGAGTTTCTAATATGCTCCGGTAAGGCGTTCCTTTTGCAAATGCAACTAGACTTTGTCGCCCACCTGAAACTTGTGTGGAACCTGATGTTGATCATGTCACTGCTTGTACTTGGCATTTGATTTCTCCGGAATGTCATGTACCTATTGGAAAATATGTAGGATGTGCTCAATGAAGTTGTTTTCCTTATCTGTTTCGGACTGGACATAAGACGAATCTATGTGAGTAGCTGCAAATGGCATGGCCACATCAATGGGACATAGTGGTTGGAATCCCAAGCCCACGTAAAAAGGGCTGTGGCCAGTCGAGATGTGGAGAGCCCGGTTGTAGCTGTGCTAAACATAAGGGAGGCTCTCGTCCCATGTGCATGGATGCTTTGAGTTGTACATGCACAAAATGTGTACGATCATCCTGTTGACAACCTCTGTCTAGCCATTAGTTTGAGGATGGAAGGATGACCATTAGTTTGGTGTCCAGCATCGACCAGAGACTAGACCAAAATTTACTAAGGAACGTTCTGTCCCGATCTAAGATGATAAACTGTGGGATCCCAAAGTGTACCCACACTCGTTCAAAGAATAGTTTAGCAGTGGCTTCTATATACTTCTTACAGGCTGCCATAATGGACATCTTCAAGAACCTGTCGATGACCACAAAAACACAGTCATTTTCATGCTTAGTGGGAGGAGGGCCTGACATGTAATCCATGGAGATGGATTCCCAAGGTCGAATATGTTGGAAATAATACTGAGAGGGTGGGGGGTGAATCAGTATTATCAAATCAATATAACTTTTTCATTTCCATATTCAGATTCATATACGTTACTTTAGTTAAGGCAAACTGTGTGTATACGCAACTATGTGTAATGCAACAAGCGTATATCCAGTAAACTTATGATTCAGTTAGTTGTTCCTTAATGAGTGTATCAGAACATTATTAACCATATGAACAGTAAACAAGAGCAGTAAAAGAGAACAGAACATCACACATAAGCAACACACATGAACACCAAGATGTAAGGTGGAAACCCAATGTGGGTGAAAACCACCTGCTGCAATTCATCTCTATCTTATTTTAATAAGAAACATTTTTTACAATGGTTCTATACTGGTGCAGTCCTATACCAATATGCAAGCTTCTACTTGCAGAAGGCTACAACCTTCTCTCCTTCTCCAGACTCTCCTGGAAGGGAGCTACAACACCCTTAGCTCTTGTACTATCTTATGTACTAGTACGTAGGTGCTGGCCTACAGAAGGCTACAACCTTCTCTTTTCTTCCAAGGACCACGTTTCATAAATATTCATATTGGATCCACAAATACAAAACAATCACCACTGCAATACAATCATCAACTATACCTGCATCATCAATCTCCCAATCACCCAATACTGAATCACTGAAACACTGTCATCAAAGCACAGTTACTATAACACAGACCAGAGCCCAGAACTCTGCAACAACCACTAGAACCAACAAAAACCTGAAATATCAAAACTCATAATGTATACGCTACTTGACCATGTCGAACCAGTGTGTATACGCCTTTTCACCAAAGATAACGCATGTACAGATCTGAAAATAATTACTTATACCTTCGCTGCTATTTCAACTTCAGATATACCCAGAACATAAGATATAAAGGATAAGACATGCGTCAGTATTCAGATCTATTCATGATCATACCATATAATGATAATGCACTGTAGTCTTCATGATCCCGGTCCATCAACCTTTGTCAACTGCATAGGTGCCTCCTTGATTCAGATCGTGCAAAGCATCAAAAACCCATAACCAACATACTAGATCTCACACTTCATTAGATATTCATCACTTGCAATTTCACCCCTCTTGGCCTAATGATCTTCTCCTTATATAGGTTTAGGATTCTCTTAATACCATGGTCCAAAACCATGTAGAACCAATACCTTGGACCCAATACTTGGGGTCAACACTTCGGACCAAAATACCATGGACCAATACCAAAATACGATGGACCAAATACCACAGACCAAAACTTAGTTTTCCAACATGTACGTGCCTTTCCTTTTGTGAACCTATGTGTGTACATATATGCGTCTTCTGTTCTTCTCATCTGCATGTATATGCACTTTCATCAAGGTTAACCTGCGTATAACTCTCTCTTGACCTGTTGAACTATGATCTGTCATCTGAGTGAGTTGCCACCAAGGAAAACATGTGTATCATACCTATGAGTGAGTTGCCATCAAGGAAAACACCTGTATCATAATGCCAAAAATCTCCCCCTTTGGACTTGATGGCAACCACCACTCCATGTCACTCTCTCCCTCTGATATCAAGGGCAACGGGCAAACCACCTGGGTATACCTTCTGCTGTCCATACTTCCCCTGAGTACCTGCTGCAATCTCTGATTGAGCTCCCCCTTTGTACATGCCAAGATGTACCAATCCATCCATGCTCCCCCTGAGCACATGCAAGGTCTTTATAACAAAGACCAGCAATCTATTCAAGACCATGATAGTCATCAGCCACTATCATACACCATATATGATCTGCACCATAAGCATCAGCATTCAGTCCTGTAACCTGCAATACCATTCTTTTGATCAAGCCACATAAGCATCATCACCAAAGACTTCTAACCATAATGCCAACAATGCATTATTTGAAGTATATGCTCCCCCTGAGCCTATGCCAACCATCATATACCATGACCCAACCATTTCCTGTTCTACTGCTTTTTCTTCATAGCTCCATATACGTGACTCAGCAACCTCCAACTCACGTATATACACGACTTTTCTTCATAATATATACGTATGAAAATTGGAATAATGAAGGTCTATACTTTCAGTTTCCCCTGTGTCTGTTATGTCAGCTAACTGAGTTATGCCACATCTTTCTGTCTCTAATTCTGTCTTCTTCAGTACTTGGAATTGTGATGATGTATGATCCTCTTGTTTTGAAGTTTGAATTTTGCTCCTACATTCCCTTGCTTTATGTTACATGTATAACATCTTACATGTTTCATATTCCTCCTATAGCAATCAATGGCTTTGTGACCAAGAAAAAAAATATCCCTTGAAGTACCTGGAGCATGATGATCTTTCTGTGTGATGGTCTTGACCCATTTTGCTTCTGCATCTGGCTGCAATATGTCCAAAGTTATGACATACATAACATTCAACATTATTCATTTGAGGAAATAACCGACTATCACTTCCATAGGTAGGAGGAAATGATCTTCTTTGAAGAATTTCTTTCCTTGGTTGTTGCTAGGGTTAACCACTTATCTCTTCATTGATCAATTCAGATTTTTCATTAGAATTCCTTTCCTCACCCTGTGAGCTAGATTCACCATCGACAGTTTCATAAAAAACAAGACCAGTTTTGATAGTAGGGGATCTTTGACTACTAAGAATATCATCCAAAATATTATTACTGTCTTGAAATCGTAACAGTTTATCTTTTTCTTCTAATTTACCTTTTAAGATATTTACCTCAACCTGATGTTGTTCTTCCTTTTCCAGATACTGCTTCCTTATGTTTTCTTCAGCTTTTCTTCCTTCTTCCACTTGTTTCCTTAATTCGAACACTTCATGTTCTTGTTCTTCAAGATCTTCTTTTAGAGAGAGGATCTTCGATTCAAGTCTCTAAATTGTTATGCTCTGATCTTTTACTACATCCTGCAGCTGCTCCCTTACTCTGGTTACTGACTCCAGCTGTTCTTTTAATATGGTAACTTCTTCTATTTCTACATCCTTATTTTCATAGGCCATGAGAAGTCTAATGTCTTCATCACTATTGGATGAGTCATTACTTTTATCATGAGTATAATAACTTCTATTACCTTCTTCAGATATCTTTCCTTTGTTATGAGGGCATCTAGCAGCGTAGTGACCAACTTTACCACATGAAAAGCATTTGGAAGGTAGCTTACCTTTGAACCTTCGAGATCCCTGTTCAAGATTCTTGAAAAAATTTACCTCATCTTCTTCTTCTAAAATGTATCTTGATTAATTGAGTTTTTCTTCTCCATTTGCTGATACTTGAAATGCGGATTCTCTCATATCTGATGGTCCTCCTTTTCTCATCTCAAAAGAAGTTAAGATTCCGTGAAGCTTTGTCATAGTGATTTTCTACAGATCCTCCTTTTCTTCTATGGAAGACACTTTGGATTCAAATTTAGAAAACAAGGATCTCAAAACCTTTTCAACTAAGACACCTTCCTTAATTTCTTCACCTAGATTCCTCATACAATTGGAAATCTCATCTATACGCTAGAAGTAATTAGCTATGCTTTCACTACTATGCATCTTAAGAGTTTCATACCGTATTCTGAGAGTTTGAAGCTTTGCACGTTTTACCTGATCATCTCCTTCGTGGCTTAGAATGATCTTTTCCCATATTTCTTTGGCTGATTTGAACTGCATGACTGGTGGGCTCCAGTATTGTAGCAATAATGCTACAACTCCTAGAGCTTGTAGCCATTTGCTTCAGAGGAATGTTTCTTCTTCTTCTCCCCTATAGGTTCTTCAGATATGTCTTGATGTCCACCCAGGGGTTCTTTCATCACAGCCATCGAAGAAGAACGTTGGCTGTGTGAAGCAGTGGGGGTGTTGTGCAATCATTTTTTTAACTTATCTATACTCCTACAAGGCATGAAATGAAATCTTTTTGGTTGATTTTTCTTTTTTTTTTCTCTACTTCTACTTGCAAAACTGAAATAGATTGAACTGCAACTAACTATCTTGCTGAAATGAAAATGCGGAATTGAAATGAAAGCAGGAAAGGACTAATCTATTTTGCTCAAATGAAATTGCAGGAATGGAAAGGCTAGTCTACGCTTGCAAAATTGAAATACTAATCTATGCTTGCAAAATTGAAATTGAGGAATTGAAAGGATAATCTAGGAAAGAAGGAAATGCTAATCTATGAAAGCAGGAAATGTCTATGCTACTTTTGCAAAACGAAAATGAAATAAACTACTGAGCAGAATGTTGTAGTAGAAAATAGAAGAATAGCAACAATCACCAATACTCTGCCGCTTCCCCGGCAACGGCACCAAAAAGATGGTGGGATCCAGTATTGTAGCAATAATGCTACAACTCTTGGAGCTTCCTATCTCTAATTTTATCAACCCGGTAGTTCGTACAAACTTGGAAGCGACGGTGTTGTATGCACAAGTACTAGCTCTTGTCGCAGCTGTCACTTGGTCAGCTGGCACAAGTCCGCTAGGGCTCAAGCCAACTTCTATATGCTCTCAGAAGAAGCTTTCTAAATGATGGATGAAGGCTATCTCAAAGGAAATTAATCTACTTTGCAAAAATGAACTGAAAGCCAACCAAAACATGGAAACCCTAGTAAACCCTAATTTGACTAGCTTGACCCTTGCAATGCAAAAATGTGAATGAAACTTCTACCAATGATGCCATTACTTGTAGTGAGTTGAAATACATGAATCTAAGCTACTTGCATCTGAAAAGACATGTTTTTGTATTTTTTCATTAAGTGGTTGGATTTATTGTGATGGTGCTTTTGATTAGGGTTTGACTGTGTAGGAGCGGTGCGAAGGGATGAAATGCTTTGGGAAAGGCTGGGATGGTACAGAGAGGGCCTAAGGGATACCTGACATTCTCTCTGAGAGTTTCACAAAGTTTGGATGACATGCAACCGTGTTTATGAACTTCTACAGGAAGTCTGCAGGGGTTTCTACAGGATGTTCAGAGATTTCTACAGGATGTTCTGAAACGAGGATTTTGGAGGATGGATGGAGGGAAAAAGGTGGACGAATGAGTATGGAGGTGAAATAGGGGTGTGAAGAGGCCTAGGACTTGGTGGATGAGGCTAAGGAGCGATTGGATTTGTTCAAGGATGGAGGAAGCGATGATGCACAAGAATGTAGTAATTAGGGCAAGGTGGGGAAAGTATGGCCAATGAAGGGTACGAATCATGGACTAAGGGTTGGAGCAGATTATCAGATGGATTATGGGTAGATAGAGAAGGATAAAAGGTACTCTGCAAGTGGTTTTTCAAACTGGACAAACAAAGACATGCAAGAAAACAAAGATCTAGTTATGCTACCCTAATATGACCTAGCTAACAGTAACAAGAATGGACAGCAGCTTATTCAAAATGAAATGCATGAACTAACTTATGCCACTAAGAAATCATCAACTGAAGCATTTAACACTACTAATATTAACATCTACAAACGAGGATTCCAACACTAAAAATTGCATGTCAAAGCAAAACAACGTTTTTGTTGGCAGCAAAGTCACATTGGTCCCAGCTCATGATTCCACAAAGGGGGAGGTGAGATCCAAGGTGTTTGGCAGCCTTTTTCTGAAGATCTTCCCTGTGATTAACCTATCAAGCAAATCTAAACATTAAAAACCTTTTCTAATCATCAAAAGCAACCTAAACAACAACACAACATTTAAATCTAAATAGCAGATTTTATTATGAGAATGCAGCAAAGACACATAAAGATAAAAAAAGGAGGTACTGGGCGCTTGAGATGGGCCCAAACCCAAGAGCTACAACCTCCTAAGAAAGATTTAGAGCTGGTGCAAAGCTGAATTCATCTTTATTAATCAAGAATGAAGAGTTACATCAAAATTGTTCACAAGGAGAACTTGAACATGAGCTGAAAGAAAAGCTAATCTATTGCATAAAAATCGAACTACAAACTAGCTAACTAATGGCTAAAACAAAATGACTAACTGGCTACAAAATGACTAACCACTAGCTAACCAAAATGAGGCCTCAAGCCTTCTTATTTATACAATTTGAGGACCCAACAGTCCTCCTAAAAGTTAGGGACTTGGCTGCCCAAGACTTGGAGTTAACAGCAGTCCAACTTGACTTGCTTGGCTGCCCTTGAGCTTCGAGCTGATGGTGGAGAATTCGAGGTAAGGGCCCATAAATGAGGGGGACACCTTCCTACAAATCCTCTAGCTTGTTCTCCCACGAATTTGGCTGCCAAGTGCTCATTAAGACCTTCAAATTTGTCTCCAAGTTGACCAAAAAGGCTACACAAAGCACCCATTAGACTTGTTGGCATAATGACTAACCAAATTCACTCTATTAACATAAAAATAATCAAAAACATGCAATAAACAAATGAGAATGGTGGACTAAGCCAAATTAGGAGGTTGAATGAGCCCAAATAATTGTACATTTTTGGGGCTCATCATCACCCCCCTACTGAAAGTGTTGCTCATCCTCTGAGCAACCAAATCTCTCCCCTTGTCTTTGATGGCCCTAGTGACTTCCTTGGCTAGCATCTCGGCCAATTTCTCCTTTGGCTTCCCGCTTTTCAAACTTTCCTGTAGAAACTCTTCGCTGGCTTCCTGTAGAAACAGTTTGCTAGCTTCCTGTAGAATGAATTTTCTTTGATTTTGCCTGCGGTATTGTCTCAACTTGTTCTATTTTAGTGGCTTGTTGAAGGCTTACATTCACAGGTACACTGATAGTTTCACCAGATGGATTGGACTCGGACACTACATCATTCAAATTTGAAACTGCTTTTTCCTCTTCTCTGAAAATCTACTTGCTCTGCAATGTTGTTTGTTAATACATCCTTTGTCTCAGAAGCTTCAAAATTTTCAGTCTCCTTTAGATATGCAGAATCATTTGCCAAGACATCCTCCATTTCTGCTGCTTTTCTTAGTGCCCTCAGCCTTGGTATGAATGTGCAAGTATATTCTTGTAGAAGGCTGAACCATGATCAGATTATGTCCAAATCTTGAAATTTAAACGGCCCCTCTGAAAAATGGTAGCGCTCATAACAACAAATGAGTATGACATGATGGGCATGTAGCCAAAATATGAAATTCTAGAAACAAGTTTTGTCATCTCCAGCTTGGTGAATAAATAGAATGTGGCATAGAGAAACAAGTAGAATGCGGAGGAGCCTACAGTCAAATAAGATCTCCACCACCGGTTGTAATCTTCACTTCACATTTCAACGTAGCACAAGATAACAGTGATTTCTGCACATGTAACCATGAGGATCACAAAGATAATGAACAGGAACCCAAATATACAGTAGGACCGATGCAGCCATATTGAAGTTAATCTGAAGAACAATCCAATGGATACAATTCCAAACCATAAAAGGACTGAGGCAAACATAGTCTCGAAAGGAACTATACCAACTGATTTTTTTCCATAGCAGTGCATTGAGAATAAAGAAAATGCAAAAGGAAATGCATGGAAATGAGAATGTGGCCTTCAACATATTCCTGCTTTCTCCTCGTTTTGAGCTTGAACTTTTCTAAAAATCCCGTGGTCAGCCAACAGAAGCATCAACCCACAGAAGCTCCTCATGTTTTCTTTCTGCAGGGCTGTTTTCTGCGTTTCCTGTAGACGACATCCTGTAGAAATGCCTGTAGAGCGTGATTCGGCCTTTGAGTGAGCCCGCTGCACTAGAGAAATTTGAAAATAGGTAGGAAACTCAGCGGACGACGATAGATTAAGCCGATTGTGGAAGAAGGGGATGTATTCTTTGAGTGAACGTGATGCAAGTGTAAGTTGACTAACGGTCTTTGGATTTCAGCCGAGCGCTCAGTGATGTCTGCGTGATTTTTGGAGTGAGGTGGCAGAGACATGCTGGCCCATGCAATTGTGCATGAACTGTAGTTGTTAATTGTCTTCTATGCATGTGATTTCATCCACCCATTGCACTGGAGTTTAAACAACCAACACTGTCTGTTTTTTCTTTCACGTGCATGGCTGAGCGCACGTGTCTCATTCAACCACCACGTTCCGTTGAACTGGATGAGGGTGGCTAGTTAGGTGGCCACCAATTTGTCTAAATCCAACCATCTCATTCATTCATGCTCATATTAGATTCATGCAAACAGAGGAACAAGTTTAGTCACGTACCTGAAAGTTAAACGACTGATTGTGAAGCGTGTTGCTGCTGCATGCTCTGATTTTCATTTGCTGCATGTATGGTGGCTTGACTGATGATTTATGGCTTTTTTTTTTCTTGTGCAGGTTCCTCTGGACGGATCTAAGCTGCAGGAGTTCATTTCCACGTTCAACTCTGCCCGTTCAAGCTGCTGCTGTTGCATGGTCACAACCAGAACTTCTTTTTGCCATTTCTCCCAAATGGTAGATCGGATTGATCTGAAACTTGGGGAGCATGTTCCTACCATCATTATGCATCTCCCATAGCAAATTCGTGATCAATGGATGCACAGATTTCTAGAAAAATGGAAAATGGCTGAAGATTTCAGAGCTCAATTTCTCGGAAACCGTGCATCGGAATCGTCTGAAACTTCTTGGGTAGGTTACCATCACTCACGTGCATATCCCCATGAAATAGGTTTTGAAATGTATGCACGGTTATAGAGAAAATGCAAAAATGGCTGATGGTGATGGAGGCTGATTTCTTGGAAACCGTGCATCGGAATTGCATGAAACTGCTCAGGCATGTTTTCATCAACCTTGTACAATTCCCCATAAAATGGTTTGTCAAATGGATGCATGGTTTTCAAGTTATGGCATAAACAAATTCTTCTCTATGTGTTTTTGCTTCAAGGCACTTTGCATTTTGGTTGCATGGTATGACAAAATGAATTTTGGCTGTGATGCAGGTATGGAGATGATGGAGAAGGAGTTGGAAGATTGCAGGAGGACTTCTGAACCTTTTAGGAAGCTACCATGCTTTCCAAACCACTTTTTGAAATGCATGCCTAGTTTCCCACAATTTCTACAGGAAGTTCCTGTAGAAGCACAACGAGAAGCACAAGGAGGTGAAAAAATGATGGAGAAAGGCAAGGGATGGACACACAAGTGCTTGTAGGCCTAATCAACAGATTCCCACCATTAGATTCACTTTTGAAATTGTATTTGGCTCGTCCAAAGGTTCTACAGGATGTTTCCTGTAGAAATATAGAGCTTCCTGTAGAAGACATGGTTTTGAGGAAAGAAGCATAATGACATGAAAAAAATGATGGAAAAGGGGTGAGGAATGGAAACATGGATGTGGGTAGGCCTCATGGACATATTCCAAGCCTTTAGGTCCTCCTCGGAGATCAATTTGGCTTTTTTGTAAGCTTCCTGTAGAAGATACGAAACTTCCTGTAGAAGGCACAAAAACTCCTTTGTCTTTGTTTTGAGTGATCCACCTGACCTACAATGTCCTTCTTGCAACCTGCAATGTCACTACTGCAACATGAAATTATTCAATGGAGATTAGCTTTTTATTTTTTCTTTTTTTTCTCTTTTTTTTTGAAAAACAACTAGGGCGCCTCATGGAGGTTTTCACCCTAATTGCCTGCCCTGGGCGCCTCCAAGGGAGGTTTTCACCCAGAGATCTTATTCTATTTTCTCTATTTTTTCCCAACCCATTGACCGCCTCATGGAGGTTTTCAATCAATGAGCCAATCTAAGGCGCCTCCGAGGAGGTTTTCACCTTAGATTTTTGTTTTTTCTCTTATTTTCATTTTTTTTCATTTCTTTACTTTTTTTTCTTTTTTTTCATTTTTTTTCTACCCTACCCTACTTGAAAAACAAAATCATTTTCAAGTATAAGAATACTTCCAATGGAGCCATGTGCACATCGAGCTTAGAGACAAGATGATGTAAAGGCTCGGAATGCATGCTTTGACAACTATCCAACTTTCAGAGACAACATGATCTGACTTTGAAAGTACAAAACATAGCTGAGGAGGAGAGTACTGCTGCAACTTAGTGACCTTCTGAAACCATATCTCAATATAGCTTTGATATCCTTGGTCATCTTGCTGATTTGGATCATTCTTCATGTCACCTTCTAACATGACTTTCTCTTGACTACATGGAGGGTTTGATGGTAACCATGAGGAAGCTTTCTTGATCTCTGATTCTGATCTCTTCACTTGATCAAGTGCAGCCCATGGTTCTTTGATTTCCTCTTCTGAATCTTCTTTTTCCTTTGGTCCTTCAATGTTGTCAATATAATCTTTGTTTTGCAACACCCTTCCTGAGCTTTGGTGAACATCATTGAGCTCACGAGGAATCATTTGCACATGTTGTGCCTCAGATTTGCAATGGGGTTGAGCTGCTCCATTGCATGGTTTTGGAAATGGAGGTACGGGTAGCTGAGTGGAGGTGTGAAATTGAGATGGAGATGGATGGCATTGTGGTTGGGTAGGCATTTGGGGTTGCCTTGGTGGAGGAGGAGGCGATGGTTGTGGATGAGCAGGCGGTGGAGGAAAATGAGCGGGATGAGAGTTGTACTGGGGCCTCCACTCCTGATAAGGTGCATTCCACTGAGGCTGTGGCTGAGCATAAGAGTGAAATGAATGAGCAACTGGTTGGGCATAATATGGATCTGTGAAGGAACAAGGAGAATATGACCAAGGAGGAGGTGTAGACCAGGAAGGATGAGCAGGGGGATCCCAAGAAGGCATGAAAGTGGCTTGATAAGGGTCATAACAGGTCTCGGGTATCCCTTGTAGTTCCTTCTGGTAGGGTATGGGTCCATGTGGCCTCCTTTGGTTCATATAACAGAGTGATTCAGTGGCTCCCTTGGCTCTTTGATATGTAGCTTTGATTCTGGGCAAGGAAGGGCACTGATCTGTAAGATGGTATTCTTCACAGATGAAACACACTTCTAGAGAGTGCATTGGACATTCGTTCCAAGGATGCTTTCTAGTGCACCTAGGACAAAAAATGGCCAAAGCCCTCTTGGCTTCTTCTTGCTTCTTTTGGATCCGCAAGGTATCCAGTTGCATGGCAAGAAACTGCCTCATATCACTCTTGAAATCTTCGATCTGATTTGCAAATTCATCTTTGGACAAGGGACTGCTCCCAACATCTCTGCTTGTAGCCATTTGCTTCAGAGGAATGTTTCTTCTTCTTCTCCCCTAGAGGTTCTTCAGATATGTCTTGATGTCCACCCAGGGGTTCTTTCATCACAGCCATCGAAGAAGAACGTTGGCTGTGTGAAGCAGTGGGGGTGTTGTGCAATCATTTTTTTAACTTATCTATACTCCTACAAGGCATGAAATGAAATCTTTTTGGTTGATTTTTCTTTCTTTTTTTTTCTCTACTTCTACTTGCAAAACTGAAATAGATTGAACTGCAACTAACTATCTTGCTGAAATGAAAATGCGGAATTGAAATGAAAGCAGGAAAGGACTAATATATTTTTCTCAAATGAAATTGCAGGAATGGAAAGGCTAGTCTACGCTTGCAAAATTGAAATACTAATCTACGCTTGCAAAATTGAAATTGCGGAATTGAAAGGCTAATCTAGGAAAGCAGGAAATGCTAATCTATGAAAGCAGGAAATGTCTATGCTACTTTTGCAGAATGAAAATGAAATAAACTACTGAGCAGAAGGTTGTAGTAGAAAATAGAAGAATAGCAACAATCACCAATACTCTGCCGCTTCCCCGGCAACGGCGCCAAAAAGATGGTGGGCTCCAGTATTGTAGCAATAATGCTACAACTCTTGGAGCTTCCTATCTCTAATTTTATCAACCCGGTAGTTCGTACAAACTTGGAAGCGACGGTGCTGTATGCACAAGTACTAGCTCTTGTCGCAGCTGTCACTTGGTCAGCCGGCACAAGTCCGTTAGGGCTCAAGCCAACTTCTATATGCTCTCAAAAGAAGCTTTCTAAATGATGGACGAAGGCTATCTCAAAGGAAATTAATCTACTTTGCAAAAATGAACTGAAAGCCAACCAAAACATGGAAACCCTAGTAAACCCTAATTTGACTAGCTTGACCCTTGCAATGCAAAAATGTGAATGAAACTTCTACCAATGATGCCATTACTTGCAGTGAGTTGAAATACATGAATCTAAGCTACTTGCATCTGAAAAGACATGTTTTTTTATTTTTTCATTAAGTGGTTGGATTTATTGTGATGGTGCTTTTGATTAGGGTTTGACTGTGCAGGAGGGGTGCGAAGGGATGAAATGCTTTGGGAAAGGCTGGGATGGTACAGAGAGGGCCTAAGGGATACCTGACATTCTCTCTGAGAGTTTCACAAAGTTTGGATGACATGCAACCGTGTTTATGAACTTCTACAGGAAGTCTGCAGGGGTTTCTACAGGATGTTCTGAAACGAGGATTTTGGAGGATGGATGGACGGAAAAAGGTGGACGAATGAGTATGGAGGTGAAATAGGGGTGTGAAGAGGCCTAGGACTTGGTGGATGAGGCTAAGGAGCGATTGGATTTGTTCAAGGATGGAGGAAGCGATGATGCACAATAATGTAGTAATTAGGGCAAGGTGGGGAAAGTATGGCCAATGAAGGGTGCGAATCATGGACTAACGGTTGGAGCAGATTATCAGATGGATTATGGGTAGATAGAGAAGGATAACAGGTACTCTGCAAGTGGTTTTTCAAACTGGACAAACAAAGACATGCAAGAAAACAAAGATCTAGTTATGCTACCCTAATATGACCTAGCTAACAGTAACAAGAATGGACAACAACTTATTCAAAATGAAATGCATGAACTAACTTATGCCACTAAGAAATCATCAACTGAAGCATTTAACACTACTAATATTAACATTTACAAATGAGGATTCCAACACTAAAAATTGCACGGCAAAGAAAAACAACGTTTTTGTTGGCAGCAAAGTCACATTGGTCCCAGCTCATGATTCCACAAAGGGGGAGGTGAGATCCAAGGTGTTTGGCAGCCTTTTTCTGAAGATATTCCCTGTGATTAACCTATCAAGCAAATCTAAACATTAAAAACCTTTTCTAATCATCAAAAGCAACCTAAACAACAACACAACATTTAAATCTAAATAGCAGATTTTATTATGAGAATGCAGCAAAGACACATAAAGATAAACAAAGGAGGTACTGGGCGCTTGAGATGGGCCCAAACCCAAGAGCTACAACCTCCTAAGAAAGATTTAGAGCTGGTGCAAAGCTGGATTCATCTTTATTAATCAAGAATGAAGAGTTACATCAAAATTGTTCACAAGGAGAAGTTGAACATGAGCTGAAAGCAAAGCTAATCTATTGCATAAAAATCGAACTACAAACTAGCTAACTAATGGCTAAAACAAAATGACTAACTGGCTACAAAATGACTAACCACTAGCTAACCAAAATGAGACCCCAAGCCTTCTTATTTATACAATTTGAGGACCCAACAGTCCTCCTAAAAGTTAGGGACTTGGCTGCCCAAGACTTGGAGTTAACAGCAGTCCAACTTGACTTGCTTGGCTGCCCTTGAGCTCCGAGCTGATGGTGGAGAATTCGAGGTAAGGGCCCATAAATGAGGGGGACACCTTCCTACAAATCCTCTAGCTTGTTCTCCCACGAATTTGGCTGCCAAGTGCTCATTAAGACCTTCAAATTTGTCTCCAAGTTGACCAAAAAGGCTACACAAAGCACCCATTAGACTTGTTGGCATAATGACTAACCAAATTCACTCTATTAACATAAAAATAATCAAAAACATGCAATAAAAAAATGAGAATGGTGGACTAAGCCAAATTAGGAGGTTGAATGAGCCCAAATAATTGTACATTTTTGGGGCTCATCAATGACCTTGACAAATTCCGATTGTGACAAACTTCCCAATAAGACAGTAACAACTTTGGCATTGAGCTCATATTGTTTTCTCTCTGTTGTATCTATAGGAATTGTTGATGGATATGTATATACTCCTTCCACGATTCCCCAAACATCCGTTCCATATTCAGATTCATATACGCTACTTCAGTTAAGGAAAACCGCGTGTATACGCAACTATGTGTAATGCAACAAGTGTATATCCAGTAAACTTATGATTCAGTTAGTTGATCCTTAATGAGTGCATCAGAACATTATTAACCATATGAATAGTAAATAGGAGCAGTAAAATAGAATAGATCATCACACATAAGAAACACACATGAACACCAAAATGTAACGTGGAAACCCAATGTGGGTGAAAACCACCTGCTATAATTCGTCTCTATCTTATTTGAATAAGAGACTTGTTTTTACAATGGTTTTGTATTGGTGCAGTCTTATACCAGTACGTAGGCTTCTACCTGCAGAAGGCTACAACCTTCTCTCGTTCTCCATACTCTCCTGGAAGGGAGCTACAACCCTCTTAGATCTTGTATTAGATGATGTACTATTACATAGGTGCTGGCCTACAGAAGGCTACAACCTTCTCTTTTCTTCCAAGGACCACGTTTCATAAATTTTCAGACTGGATCCATAAATATAAAACAATCACCACTGCAATACAATCATCAACTATACCTACATCATCAATATCTGAATTACCAAATCACTGAAACCCTGTCATCAAAACACAGTTACTAGAACATAGACCAGAGCCCATAACTCTGCAACAACCACTAGATCCAATAGCAACCTGAAATATCAAAAATCATAATGTATATGCTACTTGACCGTGTCGAACCAACGTGTATACGCCTTTTCACCAGAGATAACCCGTGTACAGATCTGAAAATAATTACTTATACCTTCGTTGCTATTTCAACTTCAGATATACCCAGAACATAAGATATAAAGGATAAGACATGCGTCAGTATTCAGATCTATTCATGATCATACCATATAATGATAATGCATTGTAGTCTTCATGATCTCGGTCCATCAACCTTTGTCAACCGCACAGGTGCCTCCTTGATTCAGATCATGCAAAGCATCACAAACCCATAACCAACATACTAGATCTCACACTTCATTAGATATTCATCACTTTCACTTTCACCCCTGTTGGCCTAATGATCTTCTCCTTATATAGTTTTAGGCTTCTCTTAATACCATGGTCCAAAACCATGTAGAACCAATACCTTGGACCCAATACCTGGGGTCAACACTCCGGACCAAATACCATGGATCAAATATCATGGACAAAATACCACGGACCAAAACTTAGTTTTCCAACATGTACGCGCCTTTCCTTCTGTGAACCTGCATGTGTACATATACATGTCTTCTGTTCTGCTCATCTGCGTGTATACGCACTTTCATCAAGGTTAACCTGTGTATAACTCTCTCTTGAACTGCTGCACTATGATCTCTCATATGAGTGAGTTGCCACCAAGGAAAACACCTGTATCATACCTCTGAGTGAGTTTCCATCCAGGAAAACACTTGTATCATAATTCCAATAGACTAGGGGTAGGAAATGGGGTATAAAGGCCTTGCTTCTTGATGGTCGGTTTGGAAATGGCACAGGCAGTGCATGATCTGATGTACTTCTCAACATTGTGTTGAAGATGCGGACAATAGAAATACTTTTGCAGTACTGCCACCATTTTCTCGACCCCGAAATGACCAACAACCCAACTGTACTGTGCTTCCCAAATCATCTTGGCATGCTTTCTTGAAGGAACACAAAGGTGACCTAGGTGGAATAACAAGGCATCCCGCAGGTGAAAATCTGGAACATGCTGACCCTCCAAGAGTATCTGGTATGTGTGGCTGAATTTTGGTTCGATTTTGTAGAGAAGTGGCCAATCAAAAGTGTCGCGCCCATAAGAGTTGAGCACAGTGGTTAACGCCATGATCGGTGGTTGACTGAGGCAATATGCAACATTATTGGTGCTGCACTTCTTATACTTGATATTCAAATGGAATTATTGCAGGTATGTGGACCACTTCTGATGGCGATCATTCTGCAATTTCCCTTGGGTCTATATGAACTGTAGGGGTCAGTGGTTTGTGTGGATGACCGTTTCCTTCCCCAAAATGTAATGCTTTCATTGTTGGTAGGCTTGCACAATAGAATACATCTCTTTTTCATAAGTGGGATACTTCTGGACTGTGTCTGAAAGTGTCTCACTGTGATATGCCACTAGATGATTGTTTTGAGTAAGGACTGCCCCAATAGCATAGTTAGAGGCATCTGTCTTGACCTCAAATGGTTGTTGCAAGTCTGGTAATGCGAGAAATTGTGTTGTGCAGAGGTGATATTTCAACTCTGTGAATGCCTTCTATTGAGATTCAGACCAAAAGAATTTTTCTTTCACTCCTCCCTTGGTGACTTGACTCAAGGGCCAAGTGATATGAGAAAATCCCTACACGAACATGCGGTAGAAGTTTGCAAGACCTAGAAAGCTGCGGAGCTCTGTCAGAGTGGTTGGAGATGGCTAATCCCGAATGACTTGGATCTTCACTGGATCCACATGCACCCCCTGTTCATCAATAATATATAGTAGATACTAAACCTGGGTCATGCCAAAAGTGCATTTCTCCAAATTGGCACATAACTTGTATTGTTGCAGTGTTTGGAGAACCTGTTAGATGTGGTGGAGGTGCTCTTCCTAACTCTGGCTGAAGATTATGATGTCATCCAAGTATACCACTACAAACAAGTTTGTGAATGGCCGCAAGATGTCATCCATTAGCCTCATGAAGGTTGCAGGAGCATTTTTCAATCTAAAAGGCATAACCAACCATTCCAAAAATTCCCTCCTTGGCTTTGAAGGTAATATTCCACACATTGGAGGGTTCAATTGGTACCTGGTTATATCCTGACTTCAAATAGATCTTGCTGAAATATTTTTCCCCCTTCAGTTGGTCTAGGAGGTCATCAATCCATGGGATTAGGTACCTATTATGGACAATTATCTTGTTCAGTGCCCGATAGTCAATACAGAGTCTCCAAGTCCCATCCTTCTTTTTTACCAACACGATTGGGCTCCCACATGGCAATGAACTCAGACAGATGTGACCTTTATACAACAGCTCTTGAATCTGCAACTTGATTTCCTCATTCTCCAGAACAAAGTGTTGATAGATTGGTCCATTGGGTAGCGGCGCACCTGGGGTCAGATCGATGGAGTGCTTGACTTGACAGTGCTAAGGAACCCATGCAGGGGAGGTGAAGATGTCCTTATACTCCTTGACAACCTTGTCCATCTATATTTGTCGTGCAGAGGGGCCCTGTGATAAGCCTCATAAATGGGTAATTATATGGGCTCATTTTACCTCCTAACCTAGTCAAATCAACCATTCTCTTAGCTTATTGTATGATTTTATGATTATATTTATTCTTATAGAGTGAGTTGAGTTAGTTATTGTGCAATGTGGTCTAACATGTATTTAATACAGATTATTGATGAGTTTTGAGGTCAAAGTCAAGTATCCAATGGACAAATGGCAGCAATAACTCGAAGTGGACAAAGGAGAAGAATTGTAGGAGGGAATCCCCCTCATTTATTACTCCTCAATTCGAATTACCCTTCATTAAGCTCGAAGTACAAGCAGCCGAATCATGCACTAGAAGGCAGCCAAGCAAGTGGAGGATGACTGATGATTATCTTGAGTTTTGGGAGCCAAGCGTCCCTGATTTTAAGCAAGCTATTGGTAGCTTCATTTGCATAAGTAGAGGGGCCTAGAGCCTCACTAGGGTCAGATTTTTGTTGGATTTTTGCTTATAAACTCTACTCAAACTCCGAGCTTATTATTTTTGTGACAATTTCATGTAATCTTGCTATTGTTTTGAAAATAAAGATGGAATCCTTTTTGAGGTAGCAATGAGTTACCTCAGAGGGCTAAAGCTCTTGGGCTAGGGCCCAATCCAAGTAGCCAAGCTCCTTTTTACTTGTATTTGTATGCTTTGTTTCAGTTGTAGATTAGTTTGTTGTTAGATGTATTTCTCTTATGGTTAAGAATAGGTTGCTTTTGATGATTTAGTAGTTTGATTCCATTTGTGCTTTCTATAGCAGGTTAAGTAGTGATTCAGAGAAGATTCAAAAGGCTCACAACAGTTCCTTGGCCTCTCTTCCTCCCTCTGGGACCATGATTTGAGGCAAAGACTCTCTTGCTGCCCCAAAAACAAAGATTTTCCTCATTCATAGGACTTATAGTGTTTATAGCTTTTTAGTAGGTTAATAGTCCAGCTTTTATTTGCTTTAGATCTTCTTCATCATGTTCACTTCCTGATTTGAAATATTCTTCTTTCATGCTTTCCTTTCCTACAACATTTCTCAGCATTTCCTTTCATAGATCATAGTTTAGACCATTTTTATGCAAAAATCTGTTTTTCCTAAATGCATTCATTTCACTTGTTGCTTGATTTCCTTGGTTTATAGTTAGTTTCTATGTATCAAATCTCTTCCAGTAGTATGCCAGCTTATCAACAATCACACCCTCCATCTGATCCATGCCCTATAGGTCTCCCAAATCTCACCTCAATTCTGCCCTTGTTTCCTGCATTTTTCCATAGAACTTCTTCCTCTATCCTTAAGCAAACTCAATCATCTTTCTCTCTCCTGGTGATTCATGGTAGACCCTAGGTTCCCTAACACCGCATTCCAACCTTCATCCACCTTTTCCACCCACTGTCACACCCTCAAAATAGTGAAAGCATCTCTTGGTCTCCTCCTATAGGCCTCCTATAGATTCCATGTTTTCCTCCTATAGATTTCCTTTGTCCTCCTGTAGATTTTCCTGTAGGCTTTCTTTTGAAGGCCGAGTGTGGGAAAAGCCTATAGAAGGCCACTTGATACCTCCTAGGACCCATCCAAACCATCCTACATCCTCTCAAGTCCCAAAACCACCCTTCAACGCCACCTATTCGCTGCCACATTCACACACAATAAATTACATGCATGTCAAACTCACATAAAAATCCAAAAATATGTTCTTTGCTTATTTACTTCCAGAAATAGCATAGTTAGATGTTGTTTACTTCCTTGAGTAGGTAATGTCATTCCTTTCATGGTTTTCATAATGCTTTCTACAAAAGTAGAATTAGTTGGTTAATTAGGGTTTACTAGGTTTGCCTTACATTTCAAGTCTTTCTCCTTTCTATAGTTAGAATAGCATCTGCAGAGTAATCTTTATTTCCTTTCATCACATATAGAGCTTCTTCTAGAATCCATCAAAGTTGGCTTGAGATCCTAGTGATCTTGTGTCGGCTAACCAAGTGACAACCTACAGTGAGAACTAGTACTTATGCATACAACATCGATGTTTCCAGGTTTGTTACAAACTACCGGGTTGATAAGAGTAAAGTAGGAAACCCAGGAGTTGCAGAATTATTGCTACAATACTGGTGCTCACCACATTTTGGTGCTATTCCTGGGGAAGCGTCAAAGTATTCTGTGATTACTACTTTCTTCTATTTCCTATTGCAACCTTCTACTAATAGTTTCTTTGTTTCTGCAAAATTAGACCAGTCATTTCTTTCCTTTTAGTTTTGCATTTCTTTGCTTTCCTCTTCGATTCTACAATTTCCATTTCAACAAAAGTAGATTAGTCATTTCCTTTCTTTCAGTTCTACATTTATTTGCTTTCCTTTTCAATTCTGTAATTTCCATTCAGTAAGTTCATTTCAGCTAGTTGCAATTTGTTTTGTTCAATCAAAATTTCAGTTTTTGCAGGTACTATCAGTGTGGAAAAAAAGAAAAAACCACTCAAAAATATTTCCTTTCATGCCTCGTAGGAATAGAGATAACTAAAGAAAAATTTTTCCCAACACCTCCACTACTTCACAAAGCCAACTTTCTCTCTTCTTCGGTGGCTACGATAAAGAAGAACCCTTAGGTGAACAGCCAGACATATTTGAAAGCCTATAGGGGAAGAAAAAGAAGAAAACATTCCTCTGGAGCCAATGGCGGAAAACAGAAATTCTAGGGGAAATGGAGAAAGAATAGAGGGTACCTTTCCCATTCAGGAGACCAATGGGGACACCAAAATGAAAAATATAAGTCCTTCAACCCTACCTCACTTCCATGGCCTGACTACAAAAGATCCTGAGACCTTCTTGTTTGAGTTCACTGTCATCTGTTGAACTTAAGACTATCCAGAAGACGAGAAAATGTTGAAATTGTTCCCTTCTACTCTCAAGGATGCAACATTGCGCTGGTTCATGGGGTTACCTAGCAATAGGATCACAACGTGGGCGCTGATGCAGCAAGCCTTTAACAACAAGTATCAAGACTATTATAGGACAAAAGATACTAAAGAAGAAATCTTCCGAATGACCATGGGAAGTGATGAGTCCCTGAAAGACTACGAAGAGAGGTTCCAGCTTAATTACAAAGGGGTTGGGTGTCCACATGACCCTGAGTCTCTGAAGTTGGTCCTGCTCAGGGGAATTTAGGAAAATCTTTTAGACACCCTCCATCTACTGGCTGGGGGAGACATCTACCAACTATCCTATGAGGACATAAAGACCATTTTTAGAAACCGTTCTAGAGCAGCCAGAAAGAAAGATAGTGGGAGTCAACCCATAGCCAATACCTCTTCCTCTAACTCATCCATTAAAGGAGAAATTGGAAACATGTTGGAATACTTCAAGAGTGAGATGCTGCAGTCTCTTTCCATGCAAATAGATACCTTACATATCAAAAGGAGACAAGAGGAAGCAGAGAGGGCTTTGGCCATTTTTTTCCCTAGATGCACCAGGAGGCATCCCAAGAATGAATGCCCATGGAACTCTATAGAGGTTTGTTCAGTCTGTGAAGAGAATCATTCTACATATAAGTTCCCTTCCTTTCTCGGACTTAAAGCTGTATATCAAGGGGTTGAGGGAGTCACTGCACAACTCTATTACATAAACCAAGGAAGGCCACATGGACCTAGACCATACCAACAGGGGATGCAAGGGACATCTCAGGCATACTACAACCCCAACCAAGTCACTTCCATACCTTCTTGGGGCTCTCCTGCTCATCCTTCCTAGTCCATGCCTCCTCCTTGGTCCTTCACATCTCAATATCATGCCCAACTAGCCACCCATTCATTTCCAACCTATGCTCAGCCACAACGTCAGTGGAATGCATCTCATCAGGGGTGGAGGCCCCAATATAACTCTCTTCCCGCTCTTTTACCTCCACCACCTGCCCAACCACAACCATTACCTCTTGCTCCACCAAAGCAACACCAAATGTCTGCCCAGCCAAATTCGAACCTGAACAACAGATAGGCTCAACAAGTGTATAGTGGGGCCATCATGCCCAACTTATGCTATGGAGATTCAGGAAATTAACTTGCGATATGGGAAAGTTTTCCCAGATAGCCAGCCTCCACCCAGGGAGGTTGAGGAAGATAAAGAGGAAAGTAAACCTAAAGAAATTCCACCCTTTCCTGAGAGACTATTTGTGACAGTCCAGCCTACCCCAGAAGAAACTAAACTCCTCGGAGAATTGAAACATTTATGTGTGAAGATACCATTTCTACAAGCCATAAAAGATGTGCCTATCTACAATAGGTTGATCAAAGAGAAGTGCTTTATGCTTCTAGGAAGGCGCAAGAGAGATGTCCCAACCATCAATGTCATGGGACAACTGTCCGACCTGATGTTAGGGGAGGTAATATGTCCAAAATATCTGGACCCTGGAAGCCTAGTAGTTGATGTCCACATAAATGGCACCATGATCCCACATACCTTGATTGATCTAGGAGCTGCCATTAATGTGATGAAAAAGGACACAATGCTCAAACTTAACCTTCAGGGCTCCTTGAGGAAGACCATGACCATGCTACAGCTAGCAGACCACTCCACCATGACCCCTGAGGGGATTGTGGAAGATGTGATGATCTCCATTGATTCTTGGGAATACCCTACTGATTTCTTAGTTCTCCAGCCAAAGGCAAAGCTCAATGAGTATCCTCTCATTCTGGGAAGACCCTAGTTGGCTATAGCCGATGCCTACATTAGCTGTCGAGATCTGAACATGAACATAAAGAACGGGCACATGTCCAAGCATTTAATCCTATATCCTCCTGCCCAACCCTTGGTAGAACATGATCTACCTCTTTGGTTGGAGGAGGAAGATGAGGATGAAGTTTATTCTGCACCACTTTGTGCATTAGAAAAATCCATGGGTGAAACAACAAGATGAGGATGATATTATTGAAATTTGATTTAGAATCCACCTCCTAGTGTATCACCATTAGATGACATAGTAAGAGAAACCCAAAACAACCCCTCAACTGATCTCTATGCATCTGACTCCAATTCTCTCCGTGTTAAGAATATAGAGTTCAGCCTAGAAAGAACCTTGAAAATCAATCCATCCCTATCCACTTCCTAGGAGAAGGAACTGTGCAGCCTACTGAGAAAACATCTAGATGCCTTCACCTGGAGTTATAAGGAGATGAAGGGAGTGCACCCTTCAGTATGTACTCATCATATATAAATCAAGGAAGATTGCAAACCAGTCAAGCAACCTCAAAGGAGGGTGAATCCAACACTTAAAGGTATTGTTAAGGAAGAACTGCAAAAATTGCTTGATGCAGGATTCATCTATCCCATCTCCGACAGTGAATGGGTCTCTCCTTTGGTGCTAGTGCCAAAGAAAAATGGTAAGTGGAGAATTTGTGTCAACTATCGAGAATTGAACAAAGCCACTAAAAAGGACCATTTTCCTTTACCTTTCATAGATCAAGTGTTAGACGATTTGGTAGGAAAAAAGTTTTTCTCCTTCCTAGATGGGTTTAGTGGGTACAATCAGATTCAAATCAGCCTGGAAGACCAAGATAATACCACTTTCACTTGTCCTTGGGGTACTTTTGCATACTGAGTCCTTCCTTTTGGTTTGTACAATGCTCCACCCACTTTCCAAAGAGCGGTATTGAGTATATTTTCTGAATTAGTTCATGATGCAGTAGCGATATACATGGATGACTTTACTCCTTATGGTTCTGATTTCAGGAAGGTTTATCTAACCTAGGAAATGTTCTAGAAAAGTGTATTGAGATGAACCTATCGCTCAGTTCAGAAAAATGTGAATTTTTTATGACTGAAGAGACACTGTTAGGTCATGCAATATATTTGCAAGGACTGCAGGTGGACCCCAACAAAATTGCCATCATCCAAAGGGTCCCACCTCCTCAAAAGGTGAGAGATGTTAGAAGTATCATAGGCTTAGCTAGGTGTTATAGGAGATTCATTAAATATTTCAACAAGCTAGCCTCTCCTTTTTTGGCCTCTTAGGAAAATATGTTGAGTTCATATGGTCAAAAAATTGTCAAGAAGCCCTAGATACCTTGAAGAGCAAGTTAGTGACTGCCCCAATTGTCAGAGGCCCAAACGAGGCCCTACCTTTCCACATTCACACAAATGCTTCGAACAAAGCAATAGGAGCAGCCTTAGGACAAAATGATGAAAATTTACCTTATGCCATATACTTTATAAGCAAAAACTTGTCAAAGGCAGAGTTAAACTATACAGTGACCGAGAAGGAATTCCTAGCTATCATGCATTCCTTTAACAAATTCAGACTTTATATCACAGGCTATCAAACCTTTGTGCACACTGATCATGCTGCAATTAGATATTTAATGAACAAGCCAAATGTAAATGCTCGCATTATTAGATGGTTGATTTTACTGCAACAATTTGATTTGACCATTATTGATAAGCCTGGTAAATAAAATGTTGTTGTTGAATTTTTGTCTAGAGTAAATTTGCCTGTAGGTGAAGAAGGAATGGTGGATGACCAAATGCCATATGAACATCTGTTTGCTATCTCAATACTCTCTCCATGGTTTGTTGATATATAAAAATACCTGGTTTTAGCACAGTTCCCACCACACCTGTCCTCAAACAAGAAGAGCAAGATAGTAAGGAAAAGCGCCCCTTTCACCTGGATTGGGGGAAATCTCTTCAAACTTGGCCCAGAACAGATCTTGAGAAGATGTGTCAGGGAGAAGGAAGTCTTTGACATCCTCATGAACTGTCATGATGGGCCTTGTGGAGGTCATTTTGCAATAAAAAGAACTGCCTTCAAGATATTGCAAGCAAGCTACTACTGGCCCACTCTTCATCAGGATGTGAGGAGATATACCAACCAATGTGATTGGCATCAGAGGATGGGGAAGCCTACTCCAAAGGATGAGATGCCTATCCAACCTCAAGTGACCTTTGAGCCATTTGAGAAGTGGGGCATGGACTTTGTGGGTCCTATCAGCCCTCCTTCAAAGCAAAAACAATACATCATTATGTGCATCGATTACCTGAAAAAGCGGGCAGAGACAAAAGCAATCAAAGCAGTGACAGAGGAAAAAGTAGCTGAGTTTTTAAGAGAAAACATATTCTACAAGTTTGGGTATCCAAGAGAGTTGGTCACAGATCAACGTAGTCAGTTCACTTCCAATTTGATTGAAGACCTGCTCACACATCATAAAATCAAGCACAGGAATTCCACCCCTTACCATCCACAAGCCAATGGGTAGGTGGAGGTTACTAACAGAGCATTGGAAGGGATCCTGACCAAGGTAGTGAGAAGCAGCAGAAAATACTAGGTGGAAAGATTAGTTGAGGCCACTTGGGCCTACAACACAACATGGAAGACCACCACAGGGTTCACACCCTATGAACTGATCTATGGGAAGAAGGCTTTGCTGTCAATAGAATTTGAGTTCAATACACTAAGGATGGCAACTCTGCTAGACCTAGACCTCATCCATGCATAGAAGGAGAGATTACTTTAGCTCAATGGATTGGATGAATACAGATTGCAAGCCCTTCTCCATACAAAGGTAGTTCAACTTTAGAGAAAGATATGGCAGGAAAAAAGTATCAAGGAGAAGCAATTCCAAGAGGGATATTGGGAACTACTCTATGATTCAAGATACAAAGATTGCAAAGGAAACCTGAGGACAAGATGGCTGGGACCCTACAATGTGGATAAATGCAATGACAATGGTTTAGTTCTGATAAAAACCATTGATGATGAAGCCATCTCCATGCTTGTCAATGGACATTGGTAGAAAGTTTACAAGAAACCCCTCTCCAAGCGAGAATTTATTGAAGATTTGAATAACACAATGATGGTAGTGGAGAATGTCTCAGCTTCCACTCCATCCACTCATTGAAGAAAAGAAATCAAAAAAATAATGACTCAAGTGAAAACCTCCATGATGTGCTTGAATCCCATCATTGGGTTGAAAACCTCTTATGAGGCGGCCCAGTGATGACAAACAGAAAAAAAGAAAAAGAGAAAAATAAGATCCCTGGGTGAAAACCTCCCTTAGAGGCGCCCAGGGCAGGCAATTAGGGTGAAAATCTCTCTGAGGCGCCCTAGTTGTTTTCAAAAAAAGAGAAAAAGAGAGAAAAAGGAGAAAAGAAAATGATTTTTTTTGTTGCATTGCAGGTTTGCGGGAGGACTACAGGGAACCAAAGAAGGTGCAAGGGGACCCTTTCATTCATACCAGCACCCATCTCATCTTCTCCACACTTTTCTCCATCATTTTTGGCATTTCTATCACCCCATTGTGCTTCTTTTCCAAAAACCGTGTTTTCTACAGGAGGCTTAGTGTTTTCTACAAGAGGCTCCTGTAGGAATTACAGAGAGTTAGAAATGGATACAAAAGGTAGTTTTAGAGACAGGGAGGCTTCATGAAGAACCTATAAACCATCTTATAGTATTCAAACCTCCTTGCCATCATTTCCAAGCCTGCATCACACCCCAAGCATCATTTTTCTTCCTGTCCAAGAAAAACACAAGGAAAAAACAGTTTTTCAGTAAAAGAAAAAAAATAAAATAAGAGAGGAAGCAGCACCATCCACCTTACCTGAAGCCTACCTACTACCTCTCCATCTTTATCTATACCTATGGCATCATCCTCAAGCTCCAGACACAGGAAGAAACTGAAGTTTCAAGGGGAGAAGCAGCTACAGGAGCTCCTGTAGGAATTCCTGTAGCAGCTGATCCCATCAAAACCCAGCAACAAAAGTAGGAGAATGCACACAAGAAGGTTGAGAAGGCACCTAAAGCTTAGACCCAGCCAGAGAAGAACCTGCACAAGACATAGCCACACATAAGCAAGCAGACAGCATGCATCAAAAGAAATAAAGGGATGCAACAAAGGGAGAGCCACAACACCTCACAACAAATACATTCAGATCACAGGTAAGTAACTAAATCGCTCCTCTATTTGCATTTGTGTAATTAGAATTCATGCAAAAGCAATGAGATGGTTGAGGTTGAAAAAAATAAAGGTGGCCAGTTACTGGCCACCTTCATCTAGTTGACTCCACTCATCCGAGATGTCACCCACATGTGCGTTACAATAAACTCCAATGCAAGATTCCAATGACAGGTAGTGGAGGAAGTGTGAACTCCGATGCAATGACGGGAGATGATTATGACGAGAAGCCATGATGACCAAGCAGGTGGGGACCAACTATATGAATATGGCCAACGTATACCTTGCCAGCTCACAATGAAACCAATTTGCCAAGCTACCAATAAAAACTTTTTCCAAAACAATGAAACCCTTGTAGAGGATAAAAATGGCATTAGAAGGGCTAGCATACCATATCCTTGGGATGAGGTTAGCTATCAAATAATCAAATACATTTCCTATGAGGGGAGGTACAACATTGTCTATGGTTATCACTTTAGAATCCTCCATGAATTAAGGTATGGCATGGACACTCTAGCACCTCAAAAGCTCAATATCCCCTACTTCCTCCTGCAGTCCCTCATTGAATCCAACACTAAGGTTCAAGCAGGAAATTCTGAGCAACTAGCTCACCATGGGTTAATCAAAATCCTAGTGGAGGAATCCATCTATACATTTACACTCCCTATAGCATGGGAAGTTTTCTGAAACATGACAACTGAGGATGACATAAAGGCCTTAACCTATGATGTCAGTCCTACTGGCAGTGAGGAGGAAGAGCAGCAAGGGGGAGAAGGTGAAGCCATTGGTGACTTAGCAGAACAAGAAAGGAAGGAGGAAGAAACTAAAATAGAGGAGGAGAGAGCTGAAGAAATAGAGTAGGAAGAGATAAAAAAGAGACAGAAGGAGGAGAAAAAGAGGCAAAAAAGGAAAAACAAGGAGAAGAGCCCCCTGAGACTCTGGAAAGGGAGGCAACAGCTGCCCTCACTACCCTCATTACACCAATCAAGCCAAAGCAAAAGAGGAAAAGGTAGGCCTTCATGTATTTCAGGGCTAGGAAGAGAACAAGAATCAAAATAGGCAAACCTCAGCCCTCTTCAAAAGTGCCAGTTACAATTGAATATTCACCCTCTGCCAAGGGGAAAGAATCCCCTTCCAAGACACCTATCACATATGAAAGGGGGACTCCTAGATATTCCACATGGAAGGAAAAGGTAGTGCTACAAGACCCAAAAACATTCCTATAGGAGGCTCAGATATTTCTACAGGAGACACTGTAAAAAATACAAGATACCCAAAATCTTGAGAAAAGGATGGAAGGACAGCCGCAGCTAAAGGAGGAAGAAATAGAGCTATAAGAACCTGATCCCCAACCTAGTCTTGCCTCCTATTACAATCTACTTGAGAGCAGAAGGATAATCCCACAAAAATTTGCAATTCCACTATTCTTTGAATTAGAGAAAGAAGGAATAAGAACACATAGGTGGATGCAAATAGCCAAATCCAAAGGAGTTGAGGATGTTGGCCATATGGAAAACAAACCTAGAGAAATGGGTAGAGAGGAGTGCTATCAGAGACAGGGAAGCAATTACAAGAAGCCACCTTGAAACTGGAAATGAATTGTTAAGGAGGTAGCTACAAGAGAAAGAGACTCAGCTGGCATGCATGGCCAGCTTATCCATGGAGGAATTGCAATGTAGAACACCAGCAAAATCCTATGGCCTCTATCTCAAGGACCAATGGTTACAATTCCAAATAAAGAATCTGGCATAAAGAGGCACAATGCCTTTCCAAGATTACAGACAATTTATGGATTTGTGTGACCAAATCACATCCGAGGATAAGGCAAAGATGGAAAAATTCTACTTGCATAACATGGCCCTCACAGACATGAATGTGTGGGACCCCAATGCCAAGCTAGGGGACCTGCAATTAATGGCCATGGCCTCATGAATGAACCATGAAGAATTGAGGGTAGTAGAAATAAAAATATTGATGTTAAAGGATCAGAATGAGCCACTAATGATAAGAGCTGAGCCATCAGATCCTATGGCACTCATAAACACACACAACCTACTTGCTAATGACCCTTTGATTGCCCCTAGATATCTCACCAATCAAGCACAAGCCATTGCACACTTTGAGGATATGCAAAGGCTACTTGGGGATGACTGTGTGCATGCATGCATGAGGAGATGGAACACCTTACCACACAGTTTGCAAATCAGGGAATATCATTCCCCCATGAGGCTGAAGGAGGCATTGAAAAGAGTGCCAATGTACAAGCACTCCATGCAGAGGTTGAAGGTCAGCTGGATTGGCCTCAACTGATTCTCCCACTACTTTTAGGCATGCTGGAAGGCAGAAGAGAAGAAGAAGAGGAGGAGCATTGGAAAGAGATAGACAGGAAGGCAGGATTCTATGGCAAAGAAGAGCAAACCACATCAGAAGCCTAGGATGCTAGGGAGGCCACCAGGGCCATAAAAGATGAGGAGATTGACTAAGTTGCTAAGAGGATGAGCAACACTTTCAGTAGGGGGGTGATGATGAACCTCATAAATGGGTAACTATATGGGCTCATTTTGCCTCCTAACCTAGTCAAATCAACCATTCTCTTAGCTTATTGTATGATTTTCTGATTATATTTATGCTTATAGAGTGAGTTGAGTTAGTTATTATGCCATGTGGTCTAACATGTATTTAATGCAGATTATTGATGAGTTTCGAGGTCAAATTCAAGGATCCAATGGAAAAATGGTAGCAATAACTCGAAGTGGATAAAGGAGAGGACTTATAGGATGGAATCCCTCTCATTTATTACTCCTCACTTCAAATTCCCCTTCATTCAACTCGGAGTACAAGCAACCGAGTCATGCACTAGAAGGCAGTTGAGCAAGTGGAGGAAGACTGATGATTATCTCGAGTTTTGGGAGCCAAGCCTCCATGATTTTAAGGAAGCTGTTGGTAGCTTCATTTGTATAAGTAGAGGGTCCTAGGTCCTCACTAGGGTTGGAATTTTGTTTATGTAAACTTTGGTCAAACTTCGAGCTTATTATTTTTGTGACAGTTTCATGTAATCTTGCTATTGTTTTGAAAATAAAGATGGAATCCTTTTTGAGCTAGCACTGAGTTACCTTAGAGGGATAAAGCTCTTGGGTTAGGGCCTAATCCAAGTAGCCAAGCTTCTCTTTACTTGTATTACTATGATTTGTTTCAATTGTAGATTAGTTTTTTGTTAGATGTATTTCTCTTATGGTTAAGAATAGGTTGATTTTGATGATTTAGTAGTTTTCTTCCATTTGTGCTTTCTGTAGTAGGTTAAGCAGTGATTAAGAGAAGATTCAAAAGGCTAGCAGTAGTACCTTTGCCTCCCTTCCTCCCTCTGGGACCATGATTTGAGGCAAACACTCTTTTCCTGCCCCAAAAACACAGATTTTCCTCATTCATAGGACTTCTAGCATTTGCAGCTTTTTAGTAGGTTAATAGTCTAGATTTTCTTTTCTTTAGATCTTCTTCATCATTCTCACTTCCTGATTTACAATAGTATTCTTTCATGCTTTCCTTTCCTACAACATTTCCTTTCATAGATCATAGTTTAGACCATTTTTATGCAAAACTCTGTTTTTTCTAAATGCATTCATTTCACTTGTTGCTTGATTTCCTTGGTTGACTATTAGTTTCTATGCAACAGATCTCTTCCAATAGTACACCAAATTATCAGAAATCACACCCTCCATCTGATCCATGCCCTATAGGTCTCCCAAATCTCACCTCAATTCTGCCCTAGTTTCCTGCATTTTTCCATAGAACTTCTTCCTCTCTCCTGGTGATTCATGGTAGACCCTAGGCACCCTAACACCTCATTCCAACCTTCATCCGCCTTTTCCACCGACTCTGACACCCTCAAAATAGTGAAAACTGCTCTCGGCCTCCTCCTGTAGGCCTCTTGTAGATTCCCTATTTTCCTCCTATAGATTTCCTTTGTCCTCCTGTAGATTTTCCTGTAGGTTTTCTTTTGAAGGCCGAGTGTGGGAAAAGCCTCTAAAAGGCCACCTGAGACCTCCTAGGACCCATCCACACCATCCTACATCCTATCAAGTCCCAAAACCACCCTTCAACTCCACCTATTCGCTACCACATTCACACAAAATAAATTACATGCATGTCAAACTCACATAAAAGTACATAAAAATCCAAAAATATGTTCTTTTCTTATTTACTTCTAGAAATAGCATAGTTAGATGTTGTTTACTTCCTTGAGTAGGTGACAAAATTCCTATCATGGTTTTCATAGTTCTTTCTGCAAAAGTAGAATTAGTTGGTTAATTAGGGTTTACTAGGTTTGCCTTACATTTCAAGTCTTTCTCCTTTCTGTAGTTAGAATAGCATTTATAGAGTAATCTTTCCTTCCTTTCATCACATATAGAGCTTCTTCTGGAATCCATAGAAGTTGGCTGGAGCTCCTAGTGATCTTGCGTCAGCTGACCAAGTGACAACCTGCAGTGAGAACTAGTACTTGTGCATACAACACTGACGATTCCAAGTTTGTTACGAACTATTGGGTTGATAAGAGTAATGTAGGCAGCCCAGGAGTTGCAGAATTATTGCTGAAATACTGGTGCTCACCACCATGTCTGGAGGTTGTGGACACTGTCTTCTTCTTTCCTTGAGGGCGTATCATCAGGAAAACAAATTTCTGGTTTTGGAAATGAGCTTACTGCATTTTTTGCAGTAACCAAAGAGATGGTGGTAGACGATGCTACCTCTGGTATCCTGTACAACTTATTTCCCAAAGTAATAATAACAGCACGAGGCCTTGTTTCATACATAGCATGTCGCTTCCATAAGTATGTTTATCCTAATAGTACATCACAGACTTCAAGGGGAGTAATGTCACACAATACCTCATCCGTGAAGGGCTTGATGTTGTATGGAAGGCGACACTGCTGGCTCACGTGAAGATCCCGTCCTTGGTGAAGCGACCCGATGATGTATGGTTGTGGATGTACTGTGGTCGGTAAGCCTAGATGCTTCATAATCTCTACCGAAATGAGGTTCTTTTGGCTCCTGTTGTCAACAATGAACTGTAGTAGGGAGCCCTTTACTCCCATCTGGGAGTAGAAGAGATGCTCTTCCTCCTCTGGATCTTCGGGTTCCTCCTTCTAGATCTTCATGGTGGCAATAGTGGAATTGCGCTCTGCATCAATTTCATAGCACTGTTATTTGCTTGCAGCTTTGGTGGGTTGTCTTGGGCCGCCCCGTCTTAGCTTTTTCCTTTGTTCTGAGGTTTTGGGCCACCTTTCCCTTGCTTCGGATTCGCAGATCCAAAGTCTCGCTTCTTCTGTTTAAACTTTTGCTCGACCTTTATGGCATATCAGTATGCTGTACCGAGCGAGGGGATGTTTAGGAATTCTATTTCTTCCTGGATGTACTTGTGTAGGAAGCCGCGGTATTTGAGTACCAAATGTTGCTCTGAATCCTTGATACCCAACTTTGTGCGAAAGGTATGGAAAATATTGGTAAACTCTGGCACGTCTTGGTCCCTTCTCTGCTGCAACGTGGTCCACTTTATGTATTGATCCTCATAGTTTCCGATAGGGTAGTACTGCTCCTTAAGGGTATCTTGGAATGAATCCCAAGTGGGTGTAGCTGAAAATAGTGAGCTTGTACTTTCATCCTTCTGCTCGCAGTAGGTTTCCCACCAATCCTTGACATGGGGGGCTGCTTTGAGAAGAGTGAAAATAACCTTTTCTTGACTGGAAAAATCATGAACAGAAAAATAACCCTCTAGCAGATTTAATCATTTATTGACGGCATCTATGTCTATCTGACCTTCGAATATGGGGATTTCAAAATTAACTTGTACGTTAAATGGTGTGGCATTTCCAGAGTAGTTGTTGGAAGCCAATGCGTCGCCTTTGGGTAGCCACTGTAGGATCTAGGCAAAGTTGTCCATCATCGCATTCCATTGTCGCTCAAGGGCTCCTTCAAGAAAGATTTTGATAGGATCTCCTGGCCCCTCATCTTTCTTTTCATCCACCATGGGAGGTTGTCAGGATTCGTGAGGCTGGTCTTGCAAAGGTTCGACCAGTTCAAGACCTAACTCCTTATATCCCGACCTCGTTGGGGACATGCAAAGAAAAATAGAGAAAAAAATAGACCCCTCTGATACCAATAATCTATCTTTAAACAAGAACACAACAAATTATAGAGATAACCATAAACACAGAGATGTAGTGGAAATAATACTTCATTTCATTAATGTAAAATACTGAAATATGCTTACAAACAACAATGGAAATAAACCAGCTAGGGCGATGGTAGCTTATCTCTGAGAAGAGATGTGGTGGCTACATGCCTCTAAACTGTGTTACAATGAGGCTCAAAGGCCTGTTTATTGTTGAGCAACAATGGAAAATCCTAAACATCCAAAAACCTAACCCTAAAAGATGAAACACCAAATTGTGGGCCCCGTTTGGGTAAATTGGTACATCAACTTCTCGGGGTCGTAACTTTGGCATACGATCTTCGTTTGACACGCACAATATCTCGTTAGAGAGATCTATTCAAGAACTACAACTTTTTGTAGAATATTGTTAGGCCAAGGACACATGTTGCTCCCAATTTTCCCAAAAAATGTTGTTTAGGGCCTCAAAACGGCTCCGGAAGTTCAGGACTTGAAAAATGGCTAAAAATAGTAAGTTGTGCTATAATTAAGGAAACTAAAAAGCTGAAAGAAACAATGATGGGGGTCCAAGTGGACTTGGCAAGTGGCCACCAATATCCACCTGGACCATTCCTCCCCCCTTAGGAAGCAATGGTCCCCATTGCGTTGAGTTCCTCCATGAGATGAGGAAACTTCTGCTGAACTTGGTCCCTCGTGAGCCACTTGCCCTGGTGAAGGAGTTGGTCTGCTTTGAAAAATCGATACAACAGGATATTCTGTTGGTGAGTGTGCCCGATCTGTGTGTCCATGATCCGATCAGTTTCCGTTTGTTCCATGCAATTTGGATTTAACTCTATGGGTGTGAGATGTTCTTCAATGTCAAATGTGTCTAGTAATGGTGGAAAGTATGGCCAAAGGTGGTCCACATTGAACACTAGGTGCAGGCCAAGGAATGGGGGAATGCTGAGCTCAAATTCATTGTCTCCCATGTTGTACCTCTGAGATAGTAGTTGGTCAAGCTACCAGTGCTAGAGCATCTAAAATAATTGTTTTGGGGGTTTTCGGTTTTAGTTTTGGAAGACCAATGAAAGAAGAGAGATGTAGAATTGAAATAATTAATCCTTTGGGATATATTAATATCTCAGCAGAGAGCTACTATAAGACTTTACACAGTGATATAGATCAAAATAGTGGTGAGTAGAAGACAACAAAAAAAATATGATTATCACAGTTTCCATACTGTAAAATAGAACAATCATAAGTAGGAAAACCTTCTGAACTACGTTCAAAATATTCAAGGCAGTATACTTAAGCTTACACAAGATGATAGGAATCAATTGAAACTATAATTGTTCCTACCTAAGTATCTCTGCAAGTCATAAGCATATGAAGAAATAACACAATGATTGATAACTGGAAAAACTTACAGGATAACACAAAACTATGTAAAACCATATTCAGAATCCTCTGTTTTGTATTAAGGCCCCAGAAAGACTGAGTACATCAAGTGTCTACAAAAGCTTCCTTCAAAGGTGACTTCCAGGTTCAAAGTAGTATAAACAGTCACAACTTTACAAGTAATGCTCTATGAATCTTCAACTCCGAACCCATAACATCTCAAGAAGAGAGTTATTTATACAATAATAAAACTACAAATATCTTAAAATTGTTTAAGATTTATTCAAGGAAAGGAAAAGATCTTCATGGAAAGAAGATAGGGGTAGCTATTGAACTGCTTCTTGTTGTCCCCTTTTATTCAGGTTGTGTTGGCTTTTATTGTTTGATATTTTTCCCTTTTAGCTGATTTGTTGTTTGTATCCTTCACGCTGGCAGATTGCTTCATTTTGATCTTTCACCTATCTTCTTTAAACTCTGTAATTTTGGCTTTCACTTGATTGAGTGATTATGACTGCGCATTCCAGTTTTTACTGTTATTTTTAACAATAAATCTTCATATTCATTTCAAACTGTTACACAGGCTCGTTTTCTTTATAAACCTGCAACAACAATATTCCTTGTAAAAAACATAAATTTATTAATAAAAATATGTGACAAAGGAGGTCTTGATGGCTCTACTGAGCTCGAAATACTATCGGAAGGAGTTCGGGGCTTATAATGGCCGCAAAGGAATTATTGGGCTGCGCAGTGTAAATAGTCAAAACAGAGCAATAATGACTGAAAAACAATCTTTTTTTGAGTTATCGGGCAAAGCTTTTCAGGTGGGAAATGCCCGTACAGGGAGTGTACCCGAAATCACTGAGGGCCGTTGGATTTGAATGGTCATGATCGGATGGTGAAGGAGTGAAAGAGGAATATAGAGGGATTAAATATGGCAGGAACAACTTGATTATGGATTAAAATAGAGATTAGTGTTAAAAATGATGCTTTCGGGTCATTTCCGCATTCAAATTGTAAAAACGATTTAACACTGCAAACCTTTACAAAACACATATGGGCGGACTTGAAATTATATATATGCGGGCGGATAATTGATATCAGGTCTAGTTTCAAGTCGGATATTGCAATCGGAGTGGGCGGGGGTAGGCCTATCGCAAAGGGATGCGATGGGGGCCAGATGCGATACGATGGTGAATTGCAATATATAATTGGTCGGGTCCGTATCCCATCGCAATCGGAGATCGCACTGGGCAATGGGTTATGGTATAGTGGGAAGTTGTGATGAAGGCAGACACGATATGGTAATAAACTGAAATATATAAGTGGTCGGGTCTGGCTTTGATATCGCAATTGGGGATCGGAGTAGGCAGAGGGTTATGCAAATGCGGGGAGGTTTATTTAAATGGCAAGCTTTCAATCCACCGATATGCGATGTGATATTTATATAATACATAGTTTTATTATAAAACTAAGGGTTTCGGGCTATTTATAAAGGATTTAATATTTATACGAGAAAAGGGAATTTATTAAGAATTTAATACATTATGTCAATGTTAATATGAAATATAGCGGAAAAGAGGAATAACACTCAATATAATGCTTTCTATGAATGTTTTGACTTTCATATATGCATAATACTAAGGGAAAATGACTTTTTATGGGTTTTTAAAGTAAAAAGGGGATTTTACATTGTAAAAAGGGATTTTTCATAGGGATTTTACTTTTCCTAAGTAAAAACGTTTTTTACCATAGGAAAATGGCTTTTTATAGAAATGAATGATTATGAATGTATGAAGGGGAAATTAGTAAATATATGAATGAATGTAGATGAATGGGAAGTTAATTAATCATTTTGTAGACCTTCATTTGCCTTGTATAATTTCCTTATGAGCATATAAACATGATTTATTATTCTATTTAATCAGAACCAAAAAATGCTACAACATCCCACAACCTTTGTAATGGTGTAAGGACCATATCGGAGTGGTCTGAGTTTCTGATATGCTCTGGTAAGGAGTTCATTTTGCAAATGCAACTATAGTTTGTTTCCCACCTGAAACTTGTGTGGCACCCGATGTTGATCATGTCATTTCTTTTACTTGGCATTTGATTTCTCCAGAATGTCATGGAGCCACTAGCGAATATGTTGGATGTGCTCAATGAAGCTATTTTCCTTATCTCTTTCAGACTGGACATGAGCCGAATCTGTGTGAGTAGCTGCAAATGGCATGGCCACATCAATGGGACATTGTGGCTGGAATACCAAGCCCACCTGAAAAGGGCTATGGCCAGTCAAGATGTGGAGAGCCCGGTTGTAGCTATGCTGAACATAAGGGAGGCTCTCATCCCATGTGCATGGATGCTTTGAGTTGTACATGCACAAAATGTGTATGATCATCCTGTTAACAACCTCTGTTTGGCCATCAGTTTGAGGATGGAAGGCTATGGATTTAGTGAGTTTTGTGTCCAACATCAACAAGAGACTAGACCAAAATGTATTGAGGAACCTACTATCCCGATCTGAGATGATAGACTGTGGGATCCCAAAGTGTACCCACACTTGTTCAAAGAAGGGTTTAGCAATGGCTTCTATTGTGATATTATTCTTGTAGGCCGCCATAATGGCCATCTTTGAGAACCTGTCGATGACCACAAAAACACATTCATTTCCATGATTATTAGAAGGAAGGCCTGACATGTAATCCATGAAGATGGATTCCCAAGATCGACTAGTGGCAGGCAGTGGGAAATAGAGGCCTTGCTTCTTGATGGCTGGTTTGGCAATGGTGCAGGTAGTGCATGATCTGATGTACTTCCTAACATTGTGTCGAAGATTCGGCCAATAGAAATACTTCTGCAGTACTGCCACCATTTTCTCGACCCCAGAAAAGCCCAGCAGCCCAACTGTAGTATGTTTCCCAAATCATCTTGGCACGCTCGCTTTAAGGAACACAAAGGTGACCCAGGTGGCATAATAGGGCATCCTTGAGGTGAAATTTTGGAACATGCTGACCCTCCAAGAGTGTTTGGTAAGTGTGGCCAAATTTTGGGTCACTTTCGTAGAGAAGTGGCCAATCATAATTCTCGTGCCCACAAGAGTTGAGCACAGTGGTTAACGCCATGATCGGTGGTCAACTGAGGCAATATAGAACATTATTGGTGCTGCCCTTCTTATACTTGATATTCAAATGGAACTGTTGCAGGTATGTGGACCACTTCTGATGGTGATAATTCTGCAATTTCCCTTGGGTCTGTATGAACTGTAAGGGTCGGTGGTGTGTGTGCATGACCGTTTCCTTGCACAAAATGTAATGCTTCCATTGTTGGCAGGCTTGCACAATGGAATGCATCTCTTTGTCATAAGTGGGATGCTTCAGGACTATGTCTGAAAGTGTCTCACTGCGATATGCCATTGCATGCCTGTGTTGAGTAAGGATTTCCCCAATAGCATAGTCAGAGGCATCTATCTCGACCTCAAATGGTTGTTGCAAGTTTGGTAATACGAGCACTGGTGTCGTGCATAGGCGATATTTCAACTCTGTGAATGCCTTCTATTGAAATTCAGACCAAAATAATTTTTCTTTCGCTCCTCCCTTGGTGAATTGACTCAAGGGCCAAGTGATATGAAAAAATCACAACACAAACCTACAGTAGAAGTTGGCAAGACCTAGAAAGCTGTGGAGCTTTGTCAGAGTGGTTGGAGATGGCCAATCCTGAATGAATTGGATCTTGGATGGATCCACATGAACCCCCTATTCATCAATAATGTATCCCAGATACTAAACCTGGGTCATGCCAAAAGTGCATTTCTCCAAATTGGCACATAACTTATGTTGTCGCAGTGTTTGGAGAACCTGTCGAATGTGGTGGAGGTGCTCTTCCCAACTCTAGCTAAAGATTAGGATGTCACCCAAGTATACCACTACAAATGAGTTGGTGAATGGCTGCAAGATGTCATCCATTAGCCTCATGAATGTTGCAGGAGCATTCATCAATCGGAAAGGCATAACCAACCATTCGAAAAGGCCCTCATTGGCTTTGAAGGTAGTCTTCCACAAATTGGTGGGTTTGATTGGTACCTGGTGATATCCCGACTTCAAATCGATTTTGATGAAATATTTTTGCCCCTTCAGCTGGTCCAGGAGGTCATCAATCCATGGGATCGAGTACCTATTACGGACAGTGATCTTGTTCAGTGCCTGATAGTCAATACAGAGTCTCCAAGTCCCATCTGTATTCTGTACCAACACGATTGGGCTCCCACAGGGCAATGAACTTGGACTGATGTGACCTTTCTGTAGTAGCTCCTGAATCTTCCTCTTGATTTCCTTATTCTCCCAAACAGAGTGCCAATAGATTGGTCCATTGGGCAGCAGCACACCTGGGGTTAGATCGATGGAGTGCTTGACTTGATAGTGTAGAGGAACCCCTGCAGGATAGGTGAAGATGTCCTCATACTCCTCCATGACTTTGTCCATCTGTAGTTGTTGTTCGGAGGGGCCATGTCTCGAGGTCGTGGCCACCGTATTCTTCTTTCCTTGGGGGCGTATCATTAGGAAAAGAAATTTCCCGGTTTTGGAAATGAGCTTACTACATTGTTTTGGAGTAACCAAAGAGATGGCGGTAGGCGGTGCTACCTCCAGTATCCTGTACAACTTATTTGCCAAAGTAACAATAACAGCACAGGGCCTTGATTCATACACAACATGTCGCTTCCACAAGTATGGTTTTCCTAATAATACATCACAAACTTCAAGGGGAGCAATGTCACATAATACCTCATACGTGAAGGGCTTGATGTTGTATGGAAGGCGACACTGTTGGCTCACGTGAAGATCCCATCCTTAGTGAAGCCACCTGATGGTGTATGGTTGTGGATGTGCTGTGGTCTATAAGCCCAGCTGCTTCATGACCTCTGCCGAAATGAGGTTCTTTTGGCTCCCACAGTCGATAATGAACTGTAGCGGGGAGCCCTTTACCCACATCTGGGATTAGAAGAGACCCTCCTCCTCCTTTTGATCTTCAGGTTCCTCATTCTAGATCTTCATGGTGGCAATGGTGGCATTGGGCTCCACATCGATAAGCTACTTCCCCTTGTCATTCCCCTTTTTGGGTTCTGACTCAAAGTCGAAACATGCATTTGATTCTGAAACCTTTAGCTCGGCCACCAGTGACTGCTTGGCCCGACACTCGTGTTGTGAGTGGAGCTCTTATGGAACTCACACCACTTTCCCATGTCCTTTTTCAGATTCACGACGTTGTTCTTTCCTTCAAGCTTTGGTGGGTTGTCTTGGGCCACCCCGCCTTAGCTTTGTCCTTTGTTCTGCGGTTGTGGGGCACCTTTCCCTTACTTCGGATTCACAGATCCAAAGTCTCTCTTCTTTTGTTTAAACTTTTTCTCGGCCTTGACAACATATCGGTATATCGCATCGGGTGAGGGGATGTTTAGGATTTCTATTTCTTCCTAGACATACTTGTGCAGACAACCGCAGTATTTGAGTACCAAATGCTGCTTTGAATCCTTGATACCTAGCTTTGTGCGAAGGGTATGGAAAATATTGGTAAACTCCAACATGTCTTGGTCCCTTCCCTACCACAGCATGGTCCACTTTATGTATTGATCCTCATAGCTTCTGACTAGGTATTACTGCTCCTTGAGGGCATCCTAGAATGAATCCCAAGTGGGTTCATCTGAAAATAGTGAGCCTATAGTTTCATCCTTCTGCACACAGTAGGTTTCCCACCAGTCCTTGATGTGGGGGTTGCTTTGAGAAGAGCAAAAATAATCTTTTCCTAACTGGAAAAATCATGAACAGAAAAATAACACTCTAGCAGATTTAACCATTTATCAATGGCATCTGGGTTTATCTGACCCTTGAATATGGGAATTTAAAAATTAATTTTAACCTTATTTGGTGTGGCATTTCCAGAGTAGCTTTTGGAAGCCGATGCTTCGCCCCTGGGTAGCTGCTAAAGGGTCTGGGCAAAGTTGTCCATCATCGCGTTCCTTTGTTGCTCGAAGGCTTCTTCGAGCAAGATTTTGATAGGACCTCCTGCTCCCTTGTCTTTCTTTTCATCCGCTATGGGAGGCCGTCAGGATTTGGAAGGCTGGTCTTGCAAAGGTTCGACTAGTTCAATCCCTAACTCCTTATATCCTAACCTTGTTGGGGACATGCAAAGAAAAATAGAGAAAAAACAGACTCCTCTGATACCACTGATTCATATTTAAACAGGAACGCAACAAATTACAAAGATAACCACAAACATAGAGATTTAGTGGAAATAATACTTCATTTCATTAATGTAAAATAATAAAATATGCTTACAAACAACATTGGAAATAAACTAGCTTGGGTGATGGTAGCTTATCTTTAAGAAGAGATGTGGCGGCTACATGCCTCTGAACTTTGTTACAATGAGGCTCGAAGACCCGTTTATTGTCAAGCAACAGTGGAAAACCCTAAACATCCAAAAACCTAACCCTAGAAGATGAAACGCCAAACTGTGGGCCCTATTTGGGTAAATTGGTACATCAACTTCCTGGGGTCGTAACTTTAGCATATGATCTTCGTTTGACACGCACAATATCTCGTTTGAAATATTTATCCGAGAAACATTGGACCATGGACCCATGTGTTATAGACAATTTTGTGCCTTACAGCAACAAGCATGAATTGTCAATAATCCAAGGGATCCAAAGTTCCCTAAACATGATGTTCCTACCCCTAGAGGAACAAGGTCAGCAAACCAACAACTCTCAGATCAGTTCTCCACCTGAAAACACTCAAAAACAAGCAATCCTGAAATCAAAGCAGGTGCTCCACTGGGTTTCTGCGCTGAAACACAACTGCTCCATGGTGTACCTGCGTTGCAAAGCAGGCAGAACAAAGCCCACCTGCGTTGGGCGAGTTTGGACATGTGGCAGAGTGAGTCATAGCTTTGGAATCTTCCAAAATTGACACTTGGATCAGGTATTTCGCCTTGTGATGAGTCAGAGGCTTTGTTTCTCCAAGTGGAAGCAAGGTTCACCAAGTGGACTCAAGAACTGAAGATCAACTAAAGATTAACTGAAGAGAGAGAGGACACAAGGCAGCTACACATCAGTTGCAAGCTGACTCATCCTTTCTCAATTCATCTATATATTGAGCTCTCTCCTATGAGCTCAAGGAGGCTGGAATTTTGTGCAAAGTAATGCTATGCTGTTGGTTTCATTCTTGAGTTATTGGGTGATTGTTTGAGAGAGGTGAAGAAGAGCAATTCTTTCTGCTGGGAGGTGTTGCTGGGTTGGAGCCTGCAATGGTTGTAATCCTCTCAGAACCTTTATTTCTTCATTAATAAAAGCTATTGAGGTTTTTCTATGTGCTCTTGTTTCAATTATGTATTGTGATGATTGCATGTTTGGTTTACACTAATCCATGAACCATTTATGATTGCATGCCTCTTGTAGTTTCCTTCTTTGTTGTTTTGCAGGATCTCATTGCATCTGGGTGAGCTTAAGGACAAAGAGCTAGGAGAAAGTGGCTAAAGAAGAGAGTTTGGATTCGACATTAAGCGCAAGGCAGCGGTTAGTGCTTTCTCCATTCTCTTTTTCTTTCATAAAGAAGAAAACTTTCAGTAGTTTGCTTTACAGTTGTTGCTAAGGAACTGTCACCCTTAGAGTGAGTTAGGGTCATCCGAGTCGGATACTTTTCCCTACAACAAACTGGCGACTCCGCTGGGGATCGTATCCGTTTGATTGTGTTTGTAGTATCTTTGCTATTCATTTCCTGAACCAAAGAGTACCGAATCGAAAAGCTTTTGACTATATCAAAAGCGAAGTAGAGGGGCTGCTACTCTTGCTCATTCTCTGAGCAGATCCATGATTTGAAGAGCTGATCTACAAAGATCCTTTTAAGCTCTTAGTGATAGCTTTACACCTTATAAATCATCCCTTTAAGTTTGCTTGACTGAATGCTTCTGATTTGAGCAAAAACCGTGCATTTTTGAGAAAATTATGACCCGGAAACTGTGAAAACGCAACTCTCGTTTTCCAGAGCAGGTAGTACACAGGCTACCTGCTTTGCAACGCAGGTCCCGAACTGGCTACCTGCACTGAGAGCCAGTTTGACTGTGCAGAGCCTGCGTTGACCCAAATTTGCTTAGTGCATTTGGGGTTTCCTCCTTTCTCTTGCCTGTTTTCACTTAGTTTTGCTGCTAAGTGTCAGTCTTGTGCCTGATTTGAAACCAATATTACTTGCCATCATTCAGCCTCTGTTATATAACGAATTTGTACTTGTTCTTTGTATTTCTTGCTCACTGTACAATTTCCCATAACGAAAAGTAAACTAGTCATGCTTTTGGCCTCTTAGATCTGAACCTGTGTTAGGCGTTTTGCTGGTCTAAAGAGTTAGCTTGTTTGCTGTCCATAGCTGGTTAGTCATTTTACTTTCGTTTGTATGGTTTGATTTCATGTATTTCCAGTGATTAAGCAAGTGAATCTTAAGGTGTCTTTTGATTGTTGGACAGCTTGTTTACTTTCGCTTTAAATCGAAATCAAAGTTATATAACCACTTTCTTTTTGTATCCATCCACATTAAGAAAGGGAAAAGAAAATACATGCATTGTGCATTTTGCATTTGAAAAAGTTTGCATGATGATTTAGGAGAAAGTGCATTAGTTTGTGCTGTATGAACTCTGTGAAAAGAATTTGCCTTCTTTCTCTCTCAGTAGTTAAGATTTTCATCAGTCAAAAAGATTTGAAAAAGCTTGCTTCTCATCTTAGGCTACATTTAGGAATTTGTCATATACATCTGGTGGTGAACCTTGAAAGGCAAACTTTAAAAAGATCAACTTAAAATATACTGAATGAACCTAACAACGCATTTGAAACATAACGCAAACATCTAGAGGTCTAGGTAGAGACGTGTTCCGGCGTCGTTAAACATAGTGACTGTCGATCTCTACGAAGGTGGGTGATTCATCCTGAGAGTCGGTGGCACTAATACGGACTTGTGCTCCCACGTACCGTCACGTATATATTGGGAGACCCCTATAGGCAACTATCCTTTATCCATAGGAAACCGTGTCGGCCGCCCTACTAATCGCGATGCAGTGAACACAGCATTCACGAAGATCGACCACCCGTACCGTAAAACATATTCTGTGGTTTCGCGAAAGGTTTGGCACACCCTCTGCCTAGATCTCCAGAGCAGTTTCTTTTGGCCCTTTTCAAACTCTATAACTGAAAAGGTCCAACCGAGCATTTGTCACTTCGGGCTCGTTAATACATCGAAGGCGACTAGAGTCATCTTTAGCTTTTTCTCGACTCTTAAAACATGAAAAAGCAAAGTTATGTTTAAAAGCGTCTAATAAAATCCATTCAAATCGGAAACACAAATTTTCCCCTTTATATTTTAGTTGATCAAGTAATCCGCAATCGTGGAAGAAAGTCAATTGAATATCCGTCGTTCTCGGAGGCTTGCGAGTCAACCGTCTTTGTCTCCGGAATCGAAAACAATCCGGACAAAGCGAGCTCGTCGAACCAGTTCAAAATCTCCTTTAAAAGTTAGAACAAGCGTTCCAACAACATCTGAGATTCTGGTCACTCCAAACATTTCCGGAAACCTTGCCTCAATAGAAGAAGTTCAATCGCCACAGAGGGACAGTAATACTAATCCTAGTCTGGGGGCAAATACTCGTATGACTGAACCGGTTCCAGCTGTAACCGGTCCAGAGAGTTTTGTTCCTCAAACATCCGTCGCGGTCGATACGACCCCTTCTTCGGCACCGGAAATCTTTTACGGACCTGACGGTCTTCCTCTTCCACCTGGTCTGATTGCGATAGAGGAAATTATAGAGGAACCGCAAGTATCCACTCCAATTCAATTTGGAGTAGGGGTCACTCTATTTCCTGTTACAACTGAAGTTTTTCCATCACCAGTGGAAGTTCCTGTAGAATCACTAGGTGATCAATTGGATAGACTAAAAATGACTGAACAACCGTCGACATCTAGGACTGTGTCGAATGACACAGCGACGGCAGAATTACCTGCTGTAAATCCAACAATGTTCGCCGGCATACCATCTGTCCCAACTAGCTCGCAGTCGCTAGAAGGAGTCCAGCAAGAGACGATCTCGACAGTATGGTCTGTTCCTGTTTGTTCCGGAGTAATGTCTGGTAACTCTCATGGTGAGGCTCATCAAATTGACCCTTTTGGGAATCTAATTAGGCCATCCAGTCCTCCAAGGCAGGCAGTTGCCTTGAGTTCTGGGTTGCTACCGTATGGGGGGCAGTACCCATACGGGAGCTCTCAACCTTATTCAAGTTATGGCGGAATTGCAACGAGTAGTTGGGTACCTGTGCTATCCCAGCCACCGAGAGTTGTATATTCTATGCAACAGTGTGTACCTGTGACAAACATCCCAACTACACCGGCTATTGTGACCGTGTCGCAAGTTCAAACAATGCCTGTTGTGTGTCAACCTCAGATTGCTCAGGTTCTCATGCAACAGCCACTTGACCCTGCGACCCAACCACAATCACCTACTGGTGGGACAACACAAGTACAATTGGGTACAACTACCCCACATCTTGGTCCAATGGTTAGTGTAGCGCAACAACCCATGGTGTCGCAACCGTGGATAATGCAATACCAACAGCCGCAATTCCAACAAGTGTACCAAGGTTCTGAACAGCAAATATTTGCGAATACTGGACAACCATATATTCAAAATGGTCAAAATCAACCACTTTATAGTGGTCAAGTCCATCAACCGTATTCATCATACCAACATCAACTCCATTATGCTGGTATGCAAAGACTGACTGTTCAGGCGATTCCATCGTATCCTGGTTACGCTTCGCCTAACTTAAACCAGCAGTTACCATTCGTGGCGACTTGAGAGTTGCCTGATTTACATCGGTTAACGAACGATCCAATTGCTTACGCCCCTTGGTGGCCAGTGATTCCACACAAACTCCCATCCGACATTCCTAAATTCAATGGAAATCCAGGTGAAGACCCGTCGAATCATGTGATGACATTTCATCTATGGTGTTCGTCGAACACTTTGAATGACGATTCGATAAGGCTTCGCCTCTTTCAGAGGACATTGACAGGTCCGGCGGCAAAATGGTATATAGAATTGCCTAGAGCTTCGTTCGAAAATTTTGGCTCCCTTGCCACGACATTTTTGACCCACTTTCAATTACCAATAAGGTATGAAACAGGAACAGAGATATTGACTAACTTCAAACAGACAACCGCAACTCATATATCAGATCATATACATGAGTGGCGACGTCGACGAAGAATGGTTAAAACATATGTTCCTGATCAGCTTTTAGCTGAGTGGTTTATAAAGTCCTTACTTCCGGCTATAACAGAAGATGTAGCAAAGGGAGGAGTCGTAACAGAAGAGCAAGTTATCGCTCGTGCACAATATTTGGATTTAGTATATACCCAATCCGGCACGCTCTATGACAAAATACCAGACGCCCCTAGACCAGAGTTTTCAATCCCTCCTCCTCCTAAATCAAACAGTGACTCTCATGCCGGCGATGGCGTGATTGGCACGGCAAACACGAATCCGAAAAGGACCAATCAAAAGAAAGCCCGTAAGGATTCGAATCAAAATGCGCATGAAGAAGTTCTTGCTTCGGAAGTAAATTCCGTATCGACAGATAGAGGCAAAGAAACCAATCAACCAGGAAGCAAGAAGAATCAAAACGAAGGGAAGAAAGATCAAAGAAAGTCACCTCCTTGAAAAAATCCTCGTAGAAAGGAGAAAACACCTAGGAGATGTTACATATGTGACGATGATCATTGGACGTCAGATTGCCCATACAAAGCTGAGTTTAAGAGATTCGTAAAGAATCCCCACACTCCAGCCATATTGACTGATCCGTTTCCCGACCCAAGTCAGAATCTGGTTGACAGTGGAAATGCTTCCCCATCACAAGTTATGATGTTGTCAAGTTTTAAGCGCCAAGATGATGCTTTAATTTCAACATTAAACAAAAGCCGTGTGAATCCACAGCCATTGAATGGCGAAAGAAAAGGTCGACCAGGCAGTTCGACAACAACTTCGACAGAAGTTGAGCCGCCATCGAACACAAGAAGCATTCCATCGATCCGTGGAAGCAATCATCCTATCCAATATATCGGAGTAATTCTCCCAAAAGGCCCTCCTTTAATGGGCACTTTTGCCCCACCACCGCCAAGTAATCTTGCGGAGTTGGACGAAATGGGATATGAAGCCTTCTATTTTTAATGGATCTAAAAGTTTCGAGGATAGTTCCTTTCTCAAGTCAACCTCGTTTAAAAAATGAAATAAGGGGTAAAAGAGGATAGTTCTGTGCGATGTCAACCTCTTTAAAAAATGAAATGTCCCCTTATTATTTAGGGGGCATGGGCCTCATCTGCATTATTATTATGCTGGGGGCATGTATCGAGTAGTTTTTGTGCAGAAGTTCATGCTTGTTAAAAAATAAACGTAGTTCATCGAGCAGTTTTTGTGCAGAAGTTCATGCTCGTTAAAAAATAAACGTAGATTGTGAGCAATCTTTCCCTAGCAGTTCAAGCTCACCTAGAAAAATGAACCGGTAAACAACCTCGAGAAATGTAACCGTTGAAAGCCATATTAAAAGCCCTTGGTCATGTTTTATATGCCATCACCTCCATCTGTTCATTTGGCCAATCGTTCACCTCCATATGTTTGTTTACCCATTTTGAGGAACAGCTGCGAAGAGTGATTTCACTTAGCCATCCTTGTGACACTGCCGTGATTGGAGAATTCCAACCTGTACCTGGAATCTGCTGCTATCCCTGTTCATCACTCGTTCCTCAAAAGATGAGTCTTCTTTGAGCTCTTTTCACTGACTCGTAAAATATGAAAAGTTTGCCGAGTTTTGGCCTTCCAGCTCGTTAAAGCGACCGGAACGCTATCCCTCCTCTAGATTTTAATCTTTTTGGACTTGAGGGATTATTGCACAAAAAGATCGAGCGCTTGTTTTGTTCGGCTCGTTAAAGCAACCGAAAATTCATCCCTTCTGTATTGTTTTATACTTTTTCGGACTTAAGGGATTAGAAGACGAAAAAGGAATTTTGGAGTTAACTTTTCGTACCTTTTCAGACTCTCTAAAAATGAAAAGGACTGAGTTTTCCTTGTCGTTAGACTCGTTAAAATGATTAAATAGCGACAAACTTGTCTTTAGACGAGAACGAGTTTCCCTATCGCTAGGCTCGTTAAAACATAGCGATGGGCTTGCCCGATGGGCTTGCCCGAAGGGCAGGTTATAGAAGAAGCATATGTTATCCTCCTCAAGCTTGACAAAAATAAAGAGGTACTGGTCAGCAATGACTGGGGAAAAATTGGGAGAACCTCACAGTATTAATGGTAGCAAGTCGCTCTTGAACATGACACTTTGTCCTCCGTCCGCATCGGGTTGGGTTGTTTCATTCACCGGTCGCAGAATCATGGTCCTCGCCACACCATCCACAATTGGGGTAATGCTACCAATCCATCACATCAGTGTCGTTATATGTTCAAGAGACGTGGTTCTGTAAAGAGTCAACCCTGTTCCGCCCACTACCATACATTATCCTTCATCCACTTCATGACCGCCACCCTTAATCATACATCACAGTTTGTTTTCACCTCATCATAATCACTAGCTCCGTTCCGTGTCACTGATGTGGGATTCATTAAGGCCCTCCTTTGATGGATCGCTCCTTGTCGACATCAGCTCATTATCCAAGGAGTTGATCTAGGAACACCCCCCTCAGTACTTTGAAGCTTGCATGCCTCAATGGCAAGTTTCTCACTTCCGGCGACAAGTATACATCAATGACCTTCGACCAGAAGATTTTGCATGGTGGTCGACGCCAAGTCCTTTATTCCCACCATGTAGATTGTACTGCCGTACCTTGAGGGTCATCATCCTTATCGGTGATTCCTCTCACGCTTGTTAACGGTTTTCATTATTGACCGGTAATCAAGCGATGTCTTTCCATGTTCGACTTCAAGAAATTCTCACATGGATCGACTTGTACATCGAGTGAAGATCGGAAGAGATTGAAGACCCCGGATCTAGTTTCATCCATCCGGGCCGCGATATATATTCAGGACATAAAGACATTTGATATGTACATCATTGCAACAGATGATCATCCTTTTCAAAAGATGATAAATTCGGCAGAGAATTATCAATGAAGGATGATAGATTCGGCAGAGAACTATCAGTCTAGCACCAGACGATCGTCTGTTCTATGTACCAAAATGTATTTATAAAGCTGAGCATGGGAATGCCCGCCTCAGCTAGATCATGAAAATGTATGAAAAATAATGTATTGTATTGTATCTTATTACAGGACACTTCTCAGCAGATTGAATGAACTTCGGATCCTCTCAATAAAGCATTTCACCCGATAAACGACCTCATACTTTAGGGGGCATCTGTTATAGACAATTTTGTGCCTTACAGCAACAAGCATGAATTGTCAATAATCCAAGGGATCCAAAGTTCCCTAAACATGATGCTCCTACCCCTAGAGGAACAAGGTCAGCAAACCAACAGCTCTCAGATCAGTTCTCCACTTGAAAACACTCAAAAACAAGAAATCCTGAAATCAAAGCAGGTGCTCCACTGGCTTTCTGCGCTGAAACACAACTGCTCCATGGTGTACCTGCATTGCAAAGCAGGCAGAACAAAGCCCACCTGCGTTGGGCGAGTTTGGACATGTGGCAGAGTGAGTCATAGCTTTGGAATCTTCCAAAATTGACACTTGGATCAGGTATTTCGCCTTGTGATGAGTCAGAGGCTTTGTTTCTCCAAGTGGAAGCAAGGTTCACCAAGTGGACTCAAGAACTGAAGATCAACTAAAGATTAACTGAAGAGAGAGAGGACACAAGGCAGCTACACATCAGTTGCAAGCTGACTCATCCTTTCTCAATTCATCTATATATTGAGCTCTCTCCTATGAGCTCAAGGAGGCTGGAATTTTGTGCAAAGTAATGCTATGCTGTTGGTTTCATTCTTGAGTTATTGGGTGATTGTTTGAGAGAGGTGAAGAAGAGCAATTCTTTCTGCTGGGAGGTGTTGCTGGGTTGGAGCCTGCAATGGTTGTAATCCTCTTAGAACCTTTATTTCTTCATTAATAAAAGCTATTGAGGTTCTTCTATGTGCTCTTGTTTCAATTATGTATTGTGATGATTGCATGTTTGGTTTACACTAATCCATGAACCATTTATGATTGCATGCCTCTTGTAGTTTCCTTCTTTGTTGTTTTGCAGGATCTCATTGCATCTGGGCGAGCATAAGGACAAAGAGCTAGGAGCAAGTGGCTAAAGAAGAGAGTTTGGATTCGACATTAAGCGCAAGGCAACGGTTAGTGCTTTCTCCATTCTCTTTTGCTTTCATAAAGAAGAAAACTTTCAGTAGTTTGCTTTACAGTTGTTGCTAAGGAACTGTCACCCTTAGAGTGGGTTAGGGTCATCCGAGTCGGATACTTTTCCCTACAACACCATGTTGCTCCCAGTTTTTCCAAAAACTCTGAACATAAGGGAGGCTCTCATCCCATGTGCATGGATGCTTTGAGTTGTACATGCACAAAATGTGTATGATCATCCTGTTAACAACCTCTGTTTGGCCATCAGTTTGAGGATGGAAGGCTATGGATTTAGTGAGTTTTGTGTCCAACATCAACAAGAGACTAGACCAAAATGTATTGAGGAACCTACTATCCCGATCTGAGATGATAGACTGTGGGATCCCAAAGTGTACCCACACTTGTTCAAAGAAGAGTTTAGCAATGGCTTCTATTGTGATATTATTCTTGTAGGCCACCATAATGGCCATCTTTGAGAACCTGTTGATGACCACAAAAACACATTCATTTCCATGATTATTAGAAGGAAGGCCTGACATGTAATCCATGAAGATGGATTCCCAAGATCGACTAGTGGCAGGCAGTGGGAAATAGAGGCCTTGCTTCTTGATGGCTGGTTTGGCAATGGTGCAGGCAGTGCATGATCTAATGTACTTCCTAACATTGTGTCGAAGATTCGGCCAATAGAAATACTTCTGCAGTACTGCCACCATTTTCTCGACCCCAGAAAATCCCAGCAGCCCAACTATAGTATGTTTCCCAAATCATCTTGGCACGCTCGCTTTAAGGAACACAAAGGTGACCCAGGTGGCATAATAGGGCATCCTTGAGGTGAAATTTTGGAACATGCTGACCCTCCAAGAGTGTCTGGTAAGTGTGGCCAAATTTTGGGTCGCTTTCGTAGAGAAGTGGCCAATCAGAATTCTCGTGCCCACAAGAGTTGAGCACAGTGGTTAACGCCATGATCGGTGGTCAACTGAGGCAATATAGAACATTATTGGTGCTGCCCTTCTTATACTTGATATTCAAATGGAACTGTTGCAGGTATGTGGACCACTTCTGATGGTGATAATTCTGCAATTTCCCTTGGGTCTGTATGAACTGTAAGGGTCGGTGGTGTGTGTGCATGACCGTTTCCTTGCACAAAATGTAATGCTTCCGTTGTTGGCAGGATTGCACAATGGAATACATCTCTTTGTCATAAGTGAGATGCTTCAGGACTATGTCTGAAAGTGTCTCACTGCGATATGCCATTGCATGCCCGTGTTGAGTAAGGATTGCCCCAATAGCATAGTCAGAGGCATCTATCTCGACCTCAAATGGTTGTTGCAAGTTTGGTAATACGAGCACTGGTGTCGTGCATAGGTGATATTTCAACTCTGTGAATGCCTTCTATTGAAATTCAGACCAAAATAATTTTTCTTTCGCTCCTCCCTTGGTGAATTGACTCAAGGGCCAAGTGATATGAAAAAATCACAACACAAACCTACAGTAGAAGTTGGCAAGACCTAGAAAGCTGTGGAGCTTTGTCAGAGTGGTTGGAGATGGCCAATCCTGAATGAATTGGATCTTGGATGGATCCACATGAACCCCCTATTCATCAATAATGTATCCCAGATACTAAACCTGGGTCATGCCAAAAGTGCATTTCTCCAAATTGGCACATAACTTATGTTGTCGTAGTGTTTGGAGAACCTGTCGAATGTGGTGGAGGTGCTCTTCCCAACTCTAGCTAAAGATTAGGATGTCAACCAAGTATACCACTACAAATGAGTTGGTGAATGGCTGCAAGATGTCGTCCATTAGCCTCATGAATGTTGCAGGAGCATTCATCAATCGGAAAGGCATAACCAACCATTCGAAAAGGCCCTCATTGGCTTTGAAGGTAGTCTTCCACAAATTGGTGGGTTTGATTGGTACCTGGTGATATCCCGACTTCAAATCGATTTTGATGAAATATTTTTTCCCCTTCAGCTGGTCCAGGAGGTCATCAATCCATGGGATCGAGTACCTATTACGGACAGTGATCTTGTTCAGCGCCTGATAGTCAATACAGAGTCTCCAAGTCCCATCCGTATTCTGTACCAACACGATTGGGCTCCCACAGGGCAATGAACTTTGACTGATGTGACCGTTCTGTAGTAGCTCCTGAATCTTCCTCTTGATTTCCTTATTCTCCCAAACAGAGTGCCAATAGATTGGTCCATTGGGCAGCAGCACACCTGGGGTTAGATCGATGGAGTGGTTGACTTGATAGTGTAGAGGAACCCCTGCAGGATAGGTGAAGATGTCCTCATACTCCTCCATGACTTTGTCCATCTGTAGTTGTTGTTCGGAGGGGCCATGTCTCGAGGTCGTGGCCACCGTATTCTTCTTTCCTTGGGGGCGTATCATTAGGAAAAGAAATTTCCCGGTTTTGGAAATGAGCTTACTACATTGTTTTGGAGTAACCAAAGAGATGGCGGTAGGCGGTGCTACCTCCATTATCCTGTACAACTTATTTGCCAAAGTAACAATAACAGCACATGGCCTTGATTCATACACAACATTTCGCTTCCACAAGTATGGCTTTCCTAATAATACATCACAAACTTCAAGGGGAGCAATCTCACATAATACCTCATACGTGAAGGGCTTGATGTTGTATGGAAGGCGACACTGTTGGCTCACGTGAAGATCCCATCCTTAGTGAAGCCACCTGATGGTGTATGGTTGTGGATGTGCTGTGGTCCATAAGCCCAACTGCTTCATGACCTATGCCGAAATGAGGTTCTTTTGGCTCCCACAGTCGATAATGAACTGTAGCGGGGAGCCCTTTACCCACATCTGGGATTAGAAGAGACCCTCCTCCTCCTTTTGATCTTCAGGTTCCTCATTCTAGATCTTCATGGTGGCAATGGTGGCATTGGGATCCACATCGATAAGCTACTTCCCCTTGTCATTCCCCTTTTTGGGTTCTGACTCAAAGTTGAAACATGCATTTGATTCTGAAACCTTTAGCTCGGCCACCAGTGACTGCTTGGCCCGACACTCGTGTTGTGAGTGGAGCTCTTATGGAACTCACACCACTTTCCCATGTCCTTTTTCAGATTCACGACGTTTTTCTTTCCTTCAAGCTTTGGTGGGTTGTCTTGGGTGTTGTAGGGAAAAGTATCCGACTCGGATGACCCTATCCCACTCTAAGGGTGATAGTACCTCAGCAACAACTGTAAAACAAACTACTTAAGGTTTACTTCTTTATGAAAGCAAAAGAGAATGGAGAAATGCACTAACCGTTGCCTTGCGCTTAATGTCGAATCCAAACTCTTCTCTTTGGCTGCTTGCTCCTAGCTCCTTGCTCTTTTGCTGGCCCAGCTACAATGAGATCCTGCAAAATAACAAAGAAGGAAACTACAAGAAGCATGCAATCATAACTGGCTCAAGGATTAGTGTAAACCAAACATGCAATTATCACAATATATTATTGAAACAAGAGCACATAGAAGAACCTCAATAGCTTTTATTAATGAAGAAGTAAAGGTTCTGAGAGTATTACAACCATTGAAGGCTCCAATCCAGCAACACCTCCCAGCAGAAAGAATTTCTCCTCTTCACCTCTCTCAAACAATCACCCAATAGCTCTATAGTGAAACCAACAGCATATCATTACTTTGCACAAAATTCCAGCCTCCTGAGCTCATAGGAGAGAGCTCAATATATAGATGAATTGAGAAAGGATGAGTCAGCTTGCAACTGATGTGTAGCTGCCTTGTGTCCTCTCTCTCTTCAGTTAATCTTTAGTTGATCTTCAGTTCTTGAGTCCACTTGGAGAACCTTGCTTCCACTTGGAGAAACAGAGCCTCTGACTCATCACAAGGAGAAATCCCTGATCCAAGTGTCATTTTTGGAAGATTCCAGAGCAATGACTCATTGTGCCACTTGTCCCATCTCGCTCAGCGCAGGTGACCTTTGTTCCACTTGCTTTGCAACGCAGGTACACCATGGAGCAGCTGAGTTTCAGCGCAGAAACCTAGTGGAGCACCTGCTTTGATTTCAGGATTGCTTGTTTTTGAGTGTTTTCAGGTGGAGAACTGATCTGAGAGCTGTTGGTTTGCTGACCTTGTTCCTCTAGGGGTAGGAACATCATGTTTAGGGAACTTTGGATCCCTTGGATTATTGACAATTCATGCTTGTTGCTGTAAGGCACACAATTGTCTATAACAGATGCCCCCTAAAGTATGAGGTCGTTTATTGGGTGAAATGCTTTATTGAGAGGATCCGAAGTTCATTCAATCTACTGAGAAGTGTCCTGTAATAAGATACAATACAATACATTATTTTTCATACATTTTCATGATCTAGCTGAGGCGGGCATTCCCATGCTCAGCTTTATAAATACATTTTGGTACATAGAACAGACAATCGTCTGATTGTAGACTGATAATTCTCTGCTGAAATTATCATCCTTTGAGAAGGATGATCATCTGCTGTAATGATGTACATATCAAATGTCTTTATGTCCTGAATATATATCGCAGCCCGGATGGATGAAACTAGATCCGGGGTCTTCAATCTCTTCCGATCTTCACTCGATGTACAAGTCGATCCATGTGAGAATTTCTTGAAGTCGAACATGGAAAGACATCGCTTGATTACCGGTCAATGATGTAAACCGTTAACAAGCGCGGAGGAATCACCGATAAGGATGATGACCCTCAAGGTACGGCAGTACAATCCACATGGTGGGAATAAAGGACTTGGGGTCGACCACCATGCAAAATCTTCTAGTCGAAGGTCATTGATGTATACCTGTCGCCGGAAGTGAGAAACTTGCCATTGAGGCATGCAAGCTTCAAAGTATTGAAGGGGGTGTTCCTAGATCAACTCCTTGGATAATGAGCTGATGTCGACAAGGAGCGATCCGTCAAAGGAGGGCCTTAATGAATCCCACATCAGTGACACGGAACGGAGCTAGTGATTGTGATGAGGTGAAAACAAACTGTGATGTATGATTCAGGGTGGCGGTCATGAAGTGGATGAAGGATAATGTATGGCAGTGGATGGGACACGGTTGACTCTTTGCAGAACCACATCTCTTGAACATATAACGACACTGATGTGATGGATCGGTAGCATTACCCCAATTGTGGATGGTGTGGCGAGGACCATGGTTATGAGACCAGTGAATGAAACAACCCAACCCGATGTGATACGGAGGACAAAGTGTCATGTTCAAGAGCGACTTGCTACCATTAATGCTGTGAGGTTCTCCCAATTTTTCCCCAGTCATTGCTGACCAGTACCTCTTTATTTTTGTTAAGCTTGAGGAGGATAACATATGCTTGTTCTATAACCTACCCTTCGGGCAAGCCCATCGCTATGTTTTAACGAGCCTAGCGATAGGGAAACTCGTTCTCGTCTAAAGACAAGTTTGTCGCTATTTAATCATTTTAACGAGTCTAACGACAAGGAAAACTCGGTCCTTTTCATTTTTAGAGAGTCTAAAAAGGTACAGAAAGTTAACTCCAAAATTCCTTTTTCGTCATCTAATCCCTTAAGTCCGAAAAAGTATAAAACAATACAGAAGGGATGAATTTTCGATTTCTTTAACGAGCCGAACAAAACAAGCGCTCGATCTTTTTGTGCAATAATCCCTCAGGTCCAAAAAGATTAAAATCTAGAGGAGGGATAGCTCTTCCGGTCCTTTTAACGAGCTGGAAGGCCAAAACTCGGCAAAATTTTCATATTTTACGAGCCAGTGAAAAGAGCTCAAAGAAGACTCGTCTTCTGAGGAACGAGTGATAAACAGGGATAGCAGAAGATTCCAGGTACAGGTTGGAATTTTCCAATCACGGCAGTGTCACAAGGATGGCTAAGTGAAATCACTCTTCGCAGCTGTTCCTCAAAATGGGTAAACAAACATATGGAGATGAACGATTGGCCAAATGAACGGATGGAGGTGATGGCATATAAACACGACCAAGGGCTTTAATATGGCTGTCAAAGGTTACATTTCTCAAGGTTATTTACCGGTTCATTTTTTCTGGGTGAGCTTGAACTGTTAGGGAAAGATTGCTCACAATTTATGTTTATTTTTTAACGAGCATGAACTCTATACAAAAACTGCTCGATTCTTGCGTTTATTTTTTAACGAGCATGAACATTGCTAAAACTGCTCGACGATGCCCCCAGCATAATAATGCAGACGAGGCATATGCCCCCTTAACTTCAAGGGGATATTTCATTTTTTAATGAGGTTGACATCGTAAAGAACTGTCCTCTTGACTTCTTATTTCATTTTTTAACGAGGTTGACATGATATAAGAACTATCCTCGTAACTTTTAGATCCATTAAAAATAGAAGGCTTCATATTCCGTTGCACCCATTTCCATAAGATTACTTGGCGGTGGTGGGGCAAAAGTGCCCATTAAAGAAGGGCCTTTTAGGAAAATTACTCCGATATATTGGAGAGGATGATTGCCTCCATGGATCGTTGGAATGCTTCTTGTATTGGATGGCGGTACAACTTCTGTCGAAGTTGTTGTCGAACTGCCTGATCGACCTTTTTTCTCGCCATTCAGCAACCGTGAATTCGCATGGCCTTTGTTTAATGTTGAAATTAAGGCGTCATCTTGGCGCTTAAAACTTGACAACATCATAACTTGCGACGGGGAAGCATTTCCACTATCAACCAGATTCTGACTCGGGTCAGGAAATGGATCAGTCAACACGGTTGGAGTGTGCGGATTCTTTACGAATCTTTTAAACTCAGATTTATACGGGCAATCTGCCGTCCAATAATCATCGTCACATATGTGACATCTCCTAGGTGTTTTCTCCTTTCTACGAGGAGTTTTTTGAGGAGATGACTTTCTTTGATCTTTCTTCCCTTCGTTTTGATTCTTCTTGCTTCCTGGTTGATTGGTTTCTTTGCCCTTATCTGTCGATACGGCATTTACTTCCGAAGCAAGAACTTCTTCATGCGCATTTTGATTCGAATCCGTACGGGCCTTCTTTTGATTGGTCCTTTTCGGATTCGTGTTTGCCGTGCCAATCACGCCATCACCGGCATGAGAGTCACTATTTGATTTAGGAGGAGGAGGGATTGAAAACTCTGGTCTAGGGGCGTCTGGTATTTTGTCATAGAGCGTGCCGGACTGAGTATATACTAAGTCCAAATATTGGGCACGAGCGATAACCTGCTCTTCTGTTACGACTCCTCCCTTTGCCACATCTTCCGTTATGGCCGGAAGTAACGACTTTATAAACCACTCAGCTAAAAGCTGATCAGGAACGTATGTTTTAACCATTCTTCGTCGACGTCGCCACTCATGTATATGATCTGATATATGAGTTGCAGTTGTCTGTTTGAAGTTAGTCAATATCTCTGTTCCGGTTTCATACCTTATTGGTAATTGAAAGTGGGTTAAGAATGTCGTGGCAAGGGAGCTAAAATTGTCGAACGAAGCTCTAGGCAATTCTATATACCATTTTGCCGCTGGACCTATCAATGTCCTCTGAAAGAGGCGAAGCCTTATCGAATCGTCATTTAAAGTGTTCGACGAACACCATAGATGAAATGTCATCACATGATTCGATGGGTCTTCACCTGGATTTCCATTGAATTTAGGAATGTCAGATGGAAGTTTGTGCGGAATCACTGGCCACCATGGGGCGTAAGCAATTGGATCATTGGTTAACCGATGTAAATCAGGCAACTCTAAAGTCGCCACGAATGGTAACTGTTGATTCAAGTTAGGTGAAGCGTAACCAGGATACGATGGAATCGCCTGAACAGTCGGTCTTTGCATACCAGCATAATGGAGTTGATGTTGGTATGATTGATACGGTTGATGGACTTGACCACTATAAAGTGGTTGATTTTGACCATTTTGAATATATGGTTGTCCATTATTCGCAAAGATTTGTTGTTCAGAACCTTGGTACACTTGTTGGAATTGTGGTTGTTGGTATTGCACTATCCACGGTTGTGACACCATGGGTTGTTGCGCTATACTAACCATTGGACCAAGATGTGGGGTAGTTGTACCCGATTGTACTTGTGTTACCCCACCTGTAGGCGATTGTGGTTGGGTCGCAGGGTCAAGGGGCTGTTGCATGAGAACCTGAGAAATCTGAGGTTGACATACAACAGGCATTGTTTGAACTTGCGACACGGTTACAATAGCCGGTGTAGTTGGGATGTTCGTCACAGGTACACACTGTTGCATAGAATATACAACTCTTGGTGGTTGGGATAGCATAGGTACCCAACTACTCGTTGCAATTCCACCATAACTTGAATAAGGTTGAGAACTCCCATATGGGTACCCTCCTGGAGGGGGTAATGAAAGGGCATACTGCCCCCCATACGGTAGCAATCCAGAACTCAAGGCAGTTGATTGTCCTGGAGGACTGGATGGCCTAATTAGATTCCCAAAAGGGTCAATTCGATGAGTCTCACCATAAGAGTTACCAGACATTACTCCGGAACAAACAGGAACAGACCATACTGTCGAGATAGTCTCTTGGTGGACTCCTTCTAGCGACTGAGAGCTAGTTGGGACAGATGGTATGCCGGCGAACATTGTTGGATTCGCAACAGATACTTCTGCTGTCGCCGTGTCATTTGACACAGTCCTAGATGTCGACGGTTGTTCAGACATTTTGAGTCTATCCAATTGATTGCCTAGTGATTCTACAGGAACTTCCACTGGTGATGGACAAACTTCTGTTGTAGCAGGAAATAGAGTGACCCCTACTCCAAAATGAGTTGGAGTGGATACTTGCGGTTCCTCTATAATTTCCTCTATCGCAATCAGACCAGGTGGAAGAGGAAGACCGTCAGGTCCGAAAAAGATTTCTGGTGCCGAAGAAGGGGTTGTATCGACAACGACAGATGTTTGAGGAACAAAAATCTCTGGACCGGTTACAGATGGAACTGGTTCAGTTATACAAGTATTTGCCCCCAGACTAGGATCAGTACTACTGTCCTTCTGTGGCGGTTGAACTTCTTCTAAAGAGGCAGGGTTTCTGGAAATGTTTGGAGTAACCAGAATCTCAGATGTCGTTGGAACACTTGTTCTAACTTTTAAAGGAGATTTTGAACTGGTTCGACGAGCTCGCTTTGTCCGGATTGTTTTCGATTCCGGAGACAAAGACGGTTGACTCGCAAGCCTCCGAGAACGACGGATATTCAATTGACTTTCTTCCACGATTGCGGATTACTCGATCAACTAAAATATGAAGGGGAAAATTTGTGTTTCTGATTTGAATGAATTTTATTAGACGCTTTTAAACATAACTTTGCTTTTCATGTTTTAAGAGTCGAGAAAAAGCTAAAGATGACTCTAGTCTCCTTCGATGTATTAACGAGCCCGAAGTGAAAAATGCTCGGTTGGACCTTTTCAGTTATAGAGTTTGAAAAGGGCCAAAAGAAACTGCTCTAGAGATCTAGGCAGAGGGTGTGCCAAACCTTTCGCGAAACCACAGAATACGTTTTACGGTACGGGTGGTTGATCTTCGTGAATGCTGTGTTCACTGCATCGCGATCAGTAGGGCGGTCGACACGGCTTCCTAAGGATAAAGGATAATTTCCTATAGGGGTCTCCCAATATATACGCGACGGTACGTGGGAGCACAAGTCCGTATTAGTGCCACCGACTCTCAGGAGGAATCACCCACCTTCGTAGAGATCGACAGTCACTATGTTTAACGACGCCGGAACACGTCTCTACCTAGACCTCTATGTGTTTGCGTTATGTTTCAAATGCGTTGTTAGGTTCATTCAGTATATTTTAAGTTGATCTTTTTAAAGTTTGCCTTTCAAGGTTCACCACGAGATGTATATGAAAAATTCCTAAATGCAGCCTAAGATGAGAAGCAAGCTTTTTCAAATCTTTTTGACTGATGAAAATCTTAACTACTGAGGGAGAAGAAGGGCAAATTCTTTTCACATAGTTCATACAGCACAAACTAATGCACTTTCTCCTAAATCATCATGCAAACTTTTTCAAATGCAAAACGCACAATGCATGTATTTTCTTTTCCCTTTCTTAATGTTGATGGATTACAAAAAGAAAGTCGTTATATAACTTTGATTTCGATCTAAAGCGAAAGTAAACAAGCTTGTCCAAAATCAAAAGACACCTTAAGATTCACTTGCTTAATCACTGGAAATACATGAAATCAAACCATACTGACGAAAGTAAAATGACTAATCAGCTATGGACAGCAAACAAGCTAACTCTTTAGACCAGCAAAATGCCTAACACAGGTTCAGATCTAAGAGGCCAAAAGCAAGACTAGTTTACTCTTCGTTATGGGAAATTGTAAATGAGTAAGAAATAAAAAGAACAAGTACAATTTCGATATATAAAAGAGGCAGAATGATGGCAAGTAATATTGGTTTCAGAACAGGTGCAAGACTGGTAACTGGCAGCCAAATCAATGGTGAAAACAGGCAAGAGAAAAGGAGGAAACCCCAACAGCACTAGGCAAAATTGGGCCAACGCAGGTGCTACACAGCCAGTCTGGCTCTTAGCGCAGGTAGCCCCTTCGGGACCTGCGTTGAAAAGCAGGTAGCCTGTGTACTACCTGCTTTGGAAAACGAGAATTGCGTTTTCACAGTTTCCGGGTCATAATTTTCTCAAAAATGCACAGTTTTTGCTCAAATCAGAAACAATCAGTCAAGCACACTCAAAGGGATGATTAGGAAGGTGAAAAGCTACCACTAAGAGCTTACAAGGATCCTTGTAGATAAGCTCTTCAAATCATGAACTTGCTCAGAAATGAGCTAGAGTAGCTGCCCTCTACTTCGCTTTTGATATAGTCAAAAGCTTTTCGATTTGGTACTCTTTTGTTCAGGAAATGAATAGCAAAATACTACAAACACAATCAAACGGATACGATCCCCAGCGGAGTTGCCAGTTTGTTGTAGGGAAAAGTATCCGACTCGGATGACCCTATCCCACTCTAAGGGTGATAGTACCTCAGCAACAACTGTAAAACAAACTACTTAAGGTTTACTTCTTTATGAAAGCAAAAGAGAATGGAGAAATGCACTAACCGTTGCCTTGCGCTTAATGTCGAATCCAAACTCTTCTCTTTGGCTGCTTGCTCCCAGCTTCTTGCTCTTTTGCTGGCCCAGCTACAATGAGATCCTGCAAAATAACAAAGAAGGAAACTACAAGAAGCATGCAATCATAACTGGTTCAAGGATTAGTGTAAACCAAACATGCAATTATCACTATATATTATTGAAACAAGAGCACATAGAAGAAACTCAATAGCTTTTATTAATGAAGAAGTAAAGGTTCTGAGAGTATTACAACCATTGAAGGCTCCAATCCAGCAACACCTCCCAGCAGAAAGAATTTCTCCTCTTCACCTCTCTCAAACAATCACCCAATAGCTCTATAGTGAAACCAACAGCATATCATTACTTTGCACAAAATTCCAGCCTCCTGAGCTCATAGGAGAGAGCTCAATATATAGATGAATTGAGAAAGGATGAGTCAGCTTGCAACTGATGTGTAGCTTCCTTGTGTCCTCTCTCTCTTCAGTTAATCTTTAGTTGATCTTCAGTTCTTGAGTCCACTTGGAGAACCTTGCTTCCACTTGGAGAAACAGAGCCTCTGAGTCATCACAAGGCGAAATCCCTGATCCAAGTGTCATTTTTGGAAGATTCCAGAGAAATGACTCATTGTGCCACTTGTCCCATCTCGCTCAGCGCAGGTGGCCTTTGTTCCACTTGCTTTGCAACGCAGGTACACCATGGAGCAGCTGAGTTTCAGCGCAGAAACCTAGTGGAGCACCTGCTTTGATTTCAGGATTGCTTGTTTTTGAGTGTTTTCAGGTGGAGAACTGATCTGAGAGTTGTTGGTTTGCTGACCTTGTTCCTCTAGGGGTAGGAACATCATGTTTAGGGAACTTTGGATCCCTTGGATTATTGACAATTCATGCTTGTTGCTGTAAGGCACAAAATTGTCTATAACATTGGGCCACCCCGCCTTAGCTTTGTCCTTTGTTATGCGGTTTGGGGGCACCTTTCCCTTACTTCGGATTCGCAGATCCAAAGTCTCTCTTCTTTTGTTTAAACTTTTTCTCGACCTTGACAACATATCGGTATATTGCGTCGGGTGAGGGGATGTTCAGGATTTCTATTTCTTCCTAGATGTACTTGTGCAGACAGCCGCAGTATTTGAGTACCAAATGCTGCTTTGAATCCTTGATACCCAGCTTTGTGCGAAGGGTATGGAAAATATTGGTAAACTCCAACATGTCTTGGTCCCTTCCCTACCACAACATGGTCCACTTTATGTATTGATCCTCATAGCTTCTGACTAGGTATTACTGCTCCTTGAGGGCATCCTAGAATGAATCCCAAGTGGGTTCATCTGAAAATAGTGAGCCTATAGTTTCATCCTTCTGCACACAGTAGGTTTCCCACCAGTCCTTGATGTGGGGGTTGCTTTGAGAAGAGCAAAAATAATCTTTTCCTAACTGGAAAAATCATGAACAGAAAAATAACACTCTAGCAGATTTAACCATTTATCAATGGCATCTGGGTTTATCTGACCCTTGAATATGGGAATTTAAAAATTAATTTTAACCTTATTTGGTGTGGCATTTCCAGAGTAGCTTTTGGAAGCCGATGCTTCGCCCCTGGGTAGCTGCTAAAGGGTCTGGGCAAAGTTGTCCATCATCGCGTTCCTTTGTTGCTCGAAGGCTTCTTCGAGCAAGATTTTGATAGGACCTCCTGCCCCCTTGTCTTTCTTTTCATCCGCTATGGGAGGCCGTCAGGATTTGGAAGGCTGGTCTTGCAAAGGTTCGACTAGTTCAATCCCTAACTCCTTATATCCTAACCTTGTTGGGGACATGCAAAGAAAAATAGAGAAAAAACAGACTCCTCTGATACCACTGATTCATATTTAAATAGGAACGCAACAAATTACAAAGATAACCACAAACATAGAGATTTAGTGGAAATAATACTTCATTTCATTAATGTAAAATAATAAAATATGCTTACAAACAGCATTGGAAATAAACTAGCTTGGGTGATGGTAGCTTATCTCTAAGAAGAGATGTGGCGGCTACATGCCTCTGAACTTTGTTACAATGAGGCTCGAAGACCCGTTTATTGTCAAGCAACAATGGAAAACCCTAAACATCCAAAAACCTAACCCTAGAAGATGAAACGCCAAACTGTGGGCCCTATTTGGGTAAATTGGTACATCAACTTCGTGGGGTCGTAACTTTAGCATACGATCTTCGTTTGACACGCACAATATCTCGTTTGAAATATTTATCCGAGAAACACAAGTTTGGGAAGAGAAACATTGGACCATGGACCCATGTTGCTCCCAATTTTTCCAAAAATTTTGTTTAGGGCCTCAAGCTGGCTCCGGAAGTTGAGGACCCAAAAAGATGCTAAAAATAGTAAACTGTGCTACAATTAAGGAAACTAAAAAGCTGAAAAAAAATGGTGGGAGTCCAAGTGGACTTGGCAGGTGGCCACCAATATCCACCTAGATCATTCCTCCCCCCTTAGGAAGCAATGGTCCCCATTGCGTTGATTTCTCCAAGAGATGAGGAAACTTCTACTGAACTTGGTCCCTTGTGAGCCACTTGCACTGGTGAAGGAGTTGGCCTACTTTGACAACTCGATACAGTTGGATATTCTATTAGCGAGTGTGCTTGATCTGCGTGTCCATGATCCGATCAGTTTCCGCTTGTTCCATGTAATCTAGATTTAACTTTGTGGGTGTGAGTTGTTTTGCAATGTTGGATGTGTCTAGTAATGGTGGAAAGTATGGCTGAAGGCTGTCCACATTGAACACTGGGTGCAGGCCAAGGAATGGGGGAATGCTGATCTCAAATGCATTGTCTCCCACAACCTTGGTAATGGTGTGTTAAGTTTAGGTATGTTCTATGCTTAGAGCAATTTATTTCAATTTTCACAGTTAGCTCAATATCTTTTCTATATTAGCAATCACATCAGCATTAAAGTAAAATGCAGATAGAACATAAACATACATCGCAGAAGACAAGCCAAGACAAGAGGACACAAGATGTGGCGCCAGCCAGGGACAAATCCCAATGTGGGTAAACCCTTGATCAATTCTTCTTTTATGTTCTTCAATAGCTTAGCAGAGAAAGAGATAGAGATAGTACATTTACAACAGAAGTCAACACTTTGAATTTCTATATCTGTATAAGATCAGTTGAAGACATGTTGCTTCAACTGATTCTCTAAGGTGACTCCTTCACCTATCATATTGTTGCACCTTGTCCTCTTGTTGCACCTCTACGTACTGCACCATGCTGCACTAATCATGACCACGCTATGCACTTCATGTTGTTGCTCTTGTCACTGAGCTGCTCCAATCATTGAGCTGTTCTTTATCACGAATCTACACCCTCATTGTTGATTTGCACTCAATGCCTTCTATGTTGCATTTCATCATCAGTTGCACTTGTTGTTACATCATGCAACAATAAGTATATCAGTCTTAGCTACTTGCTATGGCTTGTAGTCTAGTAAAGCAGTTATTCTAAAGTTCCTGATTCCTTATAGTAGACCTCTGAGACATTGCTGCCACATGTTCTTGCTGTTGTCCCATTGCACCATAGCTTCCACATGTTATTGTAGCTATCCCATTACCATTGCTGCCACATGTTATTGCAGTTGTCCCATTACTAGCACATTGCAGCTCTTATGTGGCAGTATATAGAATATCCTCATCAATGAAGAGACCTCTCCAATCAAACAAGTCAAAGCACAAGTTACCATACTTTGCACTTCTGTTTATGGGTAGTGTTTTGGTCACTGGTTAGGGCTCCCACTGTAACTTACAGCGATCCAAGTCATGCCGAAAACACACCTTTAATTTTTGAATCCTCTTCTTTTCAAGTTATGTGACCTCGTTGTTTGAGGAGGCACCTACATCTCTTTGTTTGATCCTCAAAATAGAACCTACAGGCATGTGGCCTAGTCACAACAGAATAGTCCCTTACTCAGCCTATTTTAGGAGGAATCCCTGTCTTTACTAACCCAGAATAGTCCCTTACTATTGCGGCCCTCCAGCATGGTGCTTCGGCCCTCCTTCCAGCACTTGGTTACCTGAAAACATCCCTTCAAACTTGCTGGCCTGTTTTCCTAACTGCGGCTAAGGCACCCTTCTTAGGACTACAGCTAGCTTTGTCTCCTTTTCTTTGCCCCAAGCACAGTCTCCTTCACATCAATTGTAGATCGAATGATGAGCCTTCTTCTTGTTGCGTATTAGACTTCTCCATGACAGCTTCTAGTGCTTCTTCCATGGCTGCATTTAGATCTAGGGCATCATTCTTACATAAGCTAGCGTATACTAAATACATGGAGAGGAGGAGATCACATGAAGAGTATTTGAGTGTATCAAATGACTTCAAGTCCTCTTCTATTATACTAAAATGTAGAGGTTGAATGCACATGACTGTTGGGCTTCTCAGCCTACATAAGTTGTTGGTCGACTTGACAATTTTTCCATAATCAAAATAAATTCGTAACTTCATAAATACTTATCGGAATCAGATGATCTTTAGATCAAGCCTACACCTCTCGATGAGAGGGATCCAAGAAAAATATCAGCTACCATAAATAAGATGACCCGCGTGGAGTTTGGCCCTAGTTGCCAATTTTAACACTCCCTCTCAACTAGGAAGAATTCCATCCGCTGATCCATATGTCTGACTGTACTATCTCTGCCATCAGTGTCCTGCACTGCTCTACTTTGCTTTGCTTAGCTCAGCTCAGCTCAGCTCAGCTCTACTCAACCCTGCTCAGCTTTGCTCTGCATTGCTTAGCTCTGCTTTTCTCTGCTCAGCTCAGCTCTGCTCTGCTCAGCTCTATTAAACTCTTTCTCAGTTTAGCTCAGCTCTGCTCAACTCTGTGCAGCTCTGATTAGATCTACATTGCTTTTCTTAGCTTTGCTATGCTAAGCTTTGCTCAACTCTTGCTCATCCCTGCTCAACTCAGCTCAGCTCAACTCAGCTCTGCTCAACTCTACTCAGCTCTTCTCAGCTCTGCTCATCTCTGCTTAGCTTAGCTCTTCTCTGCTTAGCTCTACTCTGCTCAACTCTTGCTCAGCTCTACTGAACCAAGAAGAAGAAGAATAAATCGAGAATGTCTCATACCATCCTGCACTGACCAGAAGTTAGTTTGGAGTGTGTACCACTTTCATTGGTCCCAGACCAGTCCTCTACTGACTTGAAGTCAGTTTTAGAGGGTGTACCACTCTCACTAGTCCCATACCAATATCATTGATCCCAGATTAGTGAAGGTCATCCTAGCATAGGGAGTACGGTAGATACAACGATGCATCCATTGGTACTACTATGGTACCTATCCTCATTTCCTTCCTCATTGATCAGATGAGAGGTACTTCCCATGAGTCCCAGACTGCATGGGTAAGATGCCTCGATAGGAGAACTAATCATCCTATCCACAGGAGAACGAATCATCATGTCCAGTGGATGACACAGAGAACTAATCATCCTAGTCTACAGGAGGAAAAATCATCTTGTTCCACAATTTCCATGGAGAACGAATCATCCTGGCCCACAGGAGAACGAATTGTCCCGTTCCACAATCACCACGGAGAATGAATCATCCTGGCCCACTGGAGAACTAATTATCCTGTTCTTAATGCATCACCATGGGAGGGTGAGTCACCTTGTGGTCGTAATTTGCTCCAGTAAGTACCCCAAGCCCCCAAAGCTCCCAAAGCTCAATGTATGCAACATCTAGGACCCTTTTACAAGGGTCTCTCGATGACTCCAAGTCGTTCGAGAAAATCACTGATTTGATCTTCCCCCCGAGGCTTTGACAAAGTGTAGCGACTTGTACATCATCTCACAGCGATGGAGCTTCCTTTCTCATTGAGTTACCATATCCTAGATAAGGTAGTATCTGATGTCTATCTGTTGGAGCAATCATCGAATACGAGATTCCTCAATAATCGAATCCTACCTCTGATTGTCACAGAGAATCATAGTGGTATTCATCATGTGTACAAACAGCTCACTGAAGAGCTTCCTCAACCAGGAAGCTTCATACGAGATCATACTCGTAGTTATGTATTTGGTCTCGGTGGTGCTTATAACAACCGACTTCTGCTTCCTAATCATCCATGGTATCTGTCGCACAGAATAAGTCGATCTTGCGGACAAGATAGACCTTCCTAGAATCTAAAGAAGACCTAATGACAAGCAAACCAACCAGACACTATCTTTCTCTAAATATGCTTTAATAAACAATGGCAAACCAGTGTTTTTAGGGCCTACCTTAGGTCCAACGCAAGCTTGTGGATGCCTTCGCTCCTTTGATCCAAATGAGCTCCTTTTCGTGAATCTGCAAACACAAACAAGGAAAACAAATTAAATAGCACCTGAAAAGCCAATTGCATAAAACATATTTAACATGAAAGTCAAGGAGTCCATGAAACAAATAACATAAGATACTTGTTGAGAAAAATGAGTTTGATTGTATTAATTCAAAAGAAGAAGAACTTTACAACCTTTGCCTTGATGCTGTACAAGCTCCTCCTAGGGTCTAGCAAGAAGTCTCCTCTACTTTGACAAATTTCACTCACTCCCCAATGAAACCAGAAAGGTATGTGATCTCTCCTCTTAGGCTTAACTAGGAAGTCTTGATTTGACCAGCATTTACCCTCAAAAATGTTCAGCTTCTAACCTCCCCAACAACCAGCCCAATGCTTGTATTTATAGTGCAATGGAGGGAGGTTACTAGGTCCTCCTTCAAAGGGATAAAGCCTTCCTTCAAAGGGATAGCTCCTGTCATCAAGGGATTAGCTCCTTCTCTTTTGGGATGCATGAACCACCTCAGAGCGAACAATACACGTCAAAATTCCTTCTAGAAACCTCTAGTATTAACCCAAAGTGAGTTTTTTAAGATAAAACTTGCGCATTTTGACTTTCACAGGGGTCCGCACCTACACCATTAGGGACAGAGTGGGAAGGTCCGCAGTTTTTGTACACAGAAGGTGCAGGACTGCAAGTGACAGTGAAAGAAAGTGCGGAACCAGAGTTACATTGATTTTTAATGTCTTTCTCCCATTTCCAAAGCTTGATTTGAAGGGCTGAGGTCTGAGACTTGCTTAGGAGGACAGTACAAGTGATGGTAGAACCATAATGACTGCAAATAATCATGGTGATGATATTTTTGTGTAACAGATTGCCCCCTAAAGTGCGAAGTCTATAGTAGATGAGGATTTCTTATCATTTAGGAAGATTGAAGTACTTTATCATTTCGAGGATCATCTTGTGGAGAGCCCGGTTGGAACTTGTAAAAACATTCAATGCAAGATATATATATGAGATCATATCATTGCTGAGGTAGGCATTCCCATACTCAGATCAAAACTGACTAGAAAAACTAACTACTGCTCTGATACAGGAATGGTCTTGTAAAACATCACAAGTATAGACTCATGTGGACACAGTATGGATGTAGCCATCTGTTTATGAATAGTCCATTATATAATGAATACACAATTTCTCGCAGCCTGGATTGTGGAAACTAGATCCAGGGTCTTCATTTCTACTTCCTGAAACAGTACGATTCTATCCATGCGAATGAATGTGTTGATGTCGAACATGGTAGAAACCACTTGATTACCAGTCAATGATGTAAACCGTTAACAAGTGTGAGAGAAACCACTAGTGATGTCAATGGATCTTAAAGTACCCAGTGCAATCCATGAGATGCGAATAAATGTGTTGATGTCGAACATGTCATGGAATCCTTTGATCGAAAGTCAATGACGTAAACTGTCGTCAAAGGCGAGAAACCTACCATTGAGGCATGCAGATCTCAAGGTATTGATGATTTCTAGATCATATTTCTAGATAATGAGCTGAAGTCGTTAGAAAGCGATCCATCGCAGGAAAGCCCACAACACGAAATCATAGATCAAGTTGAAGAAATTTAGTTTCAAGGACTGACTCATGGATGGTCAAGATGGATGACAGATATTTTGCAGATGAATGGCTTATTGGCAGTGATCTCTTGAACACATAACGACACGACAGATGGCTTGGTGACAATTGACCCAAAGTTAATACCCAGAAACCGTCTGAAAACTTTCAATGTGGTTTGATCAACTGTTAGGCAAAGGATTTCCCAACCCAGGTGAATAAAAGTGTCGTGTTCAAGAGTGGTTACAAAGTATGACAAACAAATTCATTTTTCTCTCTTTTCCCCCACCATTTCTGGCAAGTACCTCTTTATTTTTGACAAGCTTGAGGAGGATAACATTTGCTTGAATATAAGCTCGTCCTTCAGATGAGTCCAACTTAGTTTAAATTCGAACCCTAAGAAGGAGTTGTTTGTTCCTATTTGTAATTGAACAAGTCCTTTACTGTGAAATTTTAACGAGTTTAATATAGGAGAAACTCAGCGTTTTTCAATTTTAGAGAGTCTAAAAAAAATAAGAAGACTCCAGGGTTGACCTTTTTCGTAAATTTGTGTCTCCCAAGCCCAAAAAAGTATAAAATAATACTTGAGAGAACCACTTGATCTTTTACGACCAAGTAGTACTTTTCGTTAATAGTGCCCTTGACCCGAAAAAGTAAAAAAGCGATCAATGACACGTCATTTTATAACCATTATCGAATTTGAAACGACAAAAATCCGAAAATCATTTCATGTTTTTACGGTCGGAAAAGAGCTTTAAGTGGACCGTCTTTTAATTCTATTTTAACGAGTTTAAAAGAAACACTCAACAATCTTTTCATGTTTCAGGAGTCAGAAAAGAGCTTAAAGGTGACTCTACATGTTTTTTCGTCGAAAATGATAGATTTCACCTGAATAATCCGTTATTCTGCAAAAAACACAAACATTACTCATACCTATTTGAAATAGATAAAAATGTCACAAAAATACCTTTTCAAAGTGAAACATAAAAAAATTTGCAATTTATTTACTCAAAAAACTTATAAAAAGGGCCTTTGTCAATTCATTTTTACCATTTGAGTTTGGGTGAGAAAATAATGCTTTTGCTCAGAAAACTTCCCATGAAGATTGCGGAAAATCCAACCGTCGGAATCGAACGCCGTCTTCTCCAGGTAATCCACATCATCCCACTCTTCATTTTTAACCGTTTCATTTTTGTTTTAGTCATTTATTTCATTTTTGGGAGGGTTTTTAGGCATAAAACCCACGCGCGGGGGCCCACATGTTTACCACTGCTGGCCTGCGGACCCCGAATTTTTCTCCATTGGGAAAAAGCTCGGGGTCCGCACCTTCCATGCAGACAAAGTGTGGTCCCACACACTGTGTCTAACCCGGAGGGTGTGGTCCCTGCCGCAAGGGTTTTTAACCCAAAAATTCTCAAAAATTGACCAATTGAAATAATTTCTAGCAATTTAACTTATCCTTATACCTGATGCAGAGAGTACATCATGCTAGATTGGCGTGAACGAGAGCATGAGGATGTGGATGCTGCCGCATGGAATCATCAGCCTTCACTTGATGCTTTGAGGGCGTGCGAATTGTACAAATTCTGGGCCATTCCTGGCATGAGGGCTCAGGTGGATTTCTTACAATGGCTGGTTGACAGATGGAGCATACAGGACCAGTGCTTCTTCATTGGCGGCCACCAGCTCGAAATCGAGCCGGCGGACATATATTTCTTGACTGGTTTGCCTAAGAGAGGCGAAGACTTGACTCTACACAGGGCTAGGCCAGGTGGCCAGTCTGTCGATAGCCTCAGGCTAGAGTACTGCAACAGCTAGGCTAGAGACAAAGGGATAGACATAAAAACCATATCTTGTCCTGAGCTCATGGTGATTGTGTTCACTGTCACCAGACTTTGCGGGGCTGCCGCATTACATATTGCCACCGGATCCCAGGTGCGTATGGCAGTTGATTGCTTTCGAGGCACCATCTTCAACTGGTGCGATGCTGTGTTGGCCAATGTGAAAGGCCAACTGACCAGGGCCAAGAATGGACGACTAAAGACCTTTGGTTATGGGGCTTTGGTTGTGAGTTTTGGCCTAGAGAGGGTTCTTATGCTGATCCCATAGCACCTTACTGTTGGAGATGGGCTTCCTCAAGAGCCCAAACTGATGCAATGGGTCGCAGTTATGGCCTGTCACTCGGACGAGAGGACAGAGGTTGCTCGATTCAAACCTGAGTATTTCCAATGGCTGGAAAACTAGGTCTTTTCTATTCAGGACTTCCCTTACGCTGGGATAGATTTTCGTGGTGACCCAGACATGGTTCTTCCACCAGGAGAGCAGTGGGACGAGTCAGGTAAAATCCTTTTCAACATTTTTTCTATTTTATTTTTTTTTGTTATTTTTGTTTTTCCATCGTCTCAAAACTAATAGTAAAAAAAATTTCAAATGCAGATGTGGGTCCATAGCGACCAACCACTCTCCGGCCTTATGAGAGGAAGCAACCCGCTGCACCCGCGCCAGCCCCACAGGACGAATCAGTAGAGGTTTTGGACGAGTTGGAGGGTCATCTCGAGTGCTTGACCGGAGATATTCTGATCCAGGTGGATATTGGTGGCCACCTGCCAAGTCCACTTGGACCCCCACCATTGTCTTTCTTAGCATTTTCAGTTTCCTTAATTATAGCACAACTTACTATTTTTAGCAGTTTTTCGGGTCCTGCACTTTCGAAGCCGTTTTGAGGCCCTAAACGACGTTTTTTGGGGAATCCGGGGGCAACACGAGTCCATGGAATGGACTGGTGTTTCCTGTTGCAACAATGATAGTGCTCGGATAGATCTTTCTAATGAGCTATTGTACGCGTCAAACGGAGATCATATGCCAAAGTTACGACCCCGGGAAGTTGATGTACCAACTTACCCCCAAACGGGGCCCACAGTTTGGCGTTTCATCTCCTAGGGTTAGGTTTTGGAATGTTAAGGGTTTTTCCATTGTTTCTCAACAATAAATAGGCCTTCGAGCCTCATTGTAACACAGTTCAGAGGCATGTAGCCATCACATCTCTTCTCAGAGATAAGCTACCATCGCCCTAGCTAGTTTATTTCCATTTATGTCTGTAAGCATATTTTAGTATTTTCCATTAATGAAATGAAGTATTATTTCCGCTGCATCTTTGTGTATATGGTTATCTCTGTAATTTGTTGCGTTCCTGTTTAAATCCGGATCAGTGGTATTAGAGCGGTCTGCTTTTTCTCTGTTTTTCTTTGCATGTCCCCAACAAGGTCGGGATATAAGGAGTTAGGGCTTGAACTGGTTGAACATTTGCGAGACCAGCCTCGCAAATCCCAACGGCCTCCCATGGCGGATGAGAAGAAAGACGAGGGGGCAAGAGATCCCATCAAAATCTTGCTCGAAGAAGCGCTCGAGCGACAACGGAACGCGATGATGGACAGCTTTGCGCAGATCCTTCAGCGGCTATGCAGAAGCGGCGCATCGGCTTCCAGCAGCTCCTCTGGAAACGCCACACCCTTTAAGGTACAAGTTAATTTGAAATCCCCATATTCGAGGGTCAGATAGACGCCGATGCCGTAGATAAATGGTTAAATTTTCTAGAGGATTATTTTTCTATTCATGAATTTTCGAGTCGGGAAAAGATTGTTTTTGCTCTTCTCAAAGCAGCCCCCCACGTCAAGGACTGGTGGAAAACCTACTGCAAGCAGAAGGATGAAAGTACTGGATCACTATTTTCAGTCGCACCCACCTGGGATTCGTTCCGGGATGCCATCAAGGAGAAGTACTACCCTGTCGGAAGCTATGAGGATGAATACATAAAGTGGACCACGCTGCGGCAGGGAAGGGACCAAGACGTGCCGGAGTTCACCAATCTTTTCCATACCCTTCGCACAAAGTTGGGTATCAAGGATTCGGAGCAACATTTGATACTCAAATACCGTGGCTGCCTGCACAAGTACATCCAGGAAGAAATACAGTTCCTAAACATCCCCTCGCTCGGCGCAGCATACCGATATGCCGTCAAGGTCGAGCAGAAGTTTAAACAAAAGAAGCGAGACTTTGGATCTGCGAATCCAAAGCAGGGGAAAGGTGCCCCTAAACCATAGAACAAAGGACAAAGCCAAGGCGGGACAGCCCAAGACAACCAGCCGAAGCTGCAAGCAAAGAGCAACGCCGCGAAGCCGAGAAAGGACACTGGAAAATGGTGCGAGTTCCATAAGAGCTCCACTCACAACAAAAGTGAGTGTCGGGTGAAGCAGTCACTGGTGGCTGAGCTAAAGGTTTCAGAATCAGATGCATGTTCTGACTCTGAGTCAGAACCCGATAAGGGGTATGAAAAAGGGAAGCAGATCATTGATGCGGATCCCAGCGCCACTGTTGCTACCTCAAAGATCCAGAAAAATGAACCCGAAGATCGAGAGGAGGAGGAGCATCTCTTCCACTCCCAGATGTGGGTAAAGGGCTCCCCGATACAGTTCATTGTTGATAGCGGGAGTCAAAAGAACCTCATTTCGGCAGAGGTTGTGAAGCGGTTGGGCTTACCGACCACAGCACATCCACAACCATACACCATTGGGTGGCTTCACCAAGGGCGAGATCTTCGCGTGAGCCAGCAGTGTCGCCGTCCATACAACATCAAGCCCTTCACAGATGAGGTATTGTGTGACATTGCTCCCCTTGAAGTTTGTGACGTATTACTAGGACAACCATACTTATGGAAGCGACATGTTGTGTATGAATCAAGGCCCCATGCTGTTATTATTACATTGGGAAATAAGTTGTTCAGGATACCAGAGGTAGCACCACCTGCCGCCATCTCTTTGATTACTGCAAAACAATGCAGTAAGATCATTTCCAAAACCAGGAAATTTGTTTTCCTGATGATACGCCCTCAAGGGAAGAAGAAGACAGTGGCCGCGGCCTCCAAACGGGGTCCCTCTGCACGGCAGCTACAGATGGACAAGATTGTGGAGGAGTACGAAGACATCTTCACCTCCCCGGCAGGGGTTCCTCTGCACTGTCAAGTCAAGCACTCCATCGATCTGACCCCAGGTGCACCGCTACCCAATGGACCAATTTATCGGCGCTCCGTTCTAGAGAACAATGAAATCAAGAGGCAAATTCAGGAGCTCCTGCAGAAAGGTCACATCTGTCCGAGTTCTTCGCCCTGTGGGAGCCCGATAGTGTTGGTACAGAAGAAGGATGGGACGTGGAGACTCTGTATTGACTATCGGGCGCTGAACAAGATCACTGTCCGTAATAGGTATCCGATCCCGCGGATTGATGACCTCATAGACCAACTAAAGGGGGCGAAATATTTCAGCAAGATCGATCTGAAGTCAGGATATCACCAGGTGCCAATTGAACCCTCAGATGTGTGGAAGACTGCCTTCAAATCCAAGGAGGGCCTCTTCGAATGGTTGGTCATGCCTTTCGGATTGACGAATGCTCCTGCAACCTTTATGAGGATAATGGATGACACCTTGCGGCCATTCACCAACTCCTTTGTAGTAGTATACTTGGATGACATTCTAATCTTCAGCCAGAGTTGGGAAGAGCACCTCCAACACATCCGACAGGTTCTCCGAACACTGCGGCAACACAAGCTATGTGCCAATTTGGAGAAATGCACTTTTGGCATGACCGAGGTTCAGTATCTGGGATACATCATTGATGAACAGGGGGTGCATGTCGATCCAGCCAAGGTCCAAGTCATTCGGGATTGGCCCTCTCCAACCACTCTAACAGAGCTTCGCAGCTTTCTAGGTCTTGCCAACTTCTACCGCAGGTTTGTGTTGGGATTTTCTCATATTTCTTGGCCCTTGAGTCAAGTCACCAAGGGCGGGGCAAAAGCAAAATTCTTTTGGTCTGAATCTCAACAGAAGGCATTCAGGGAGTTGAAGGGTCGCCTCTGCATGGCACGAGTGCTCGCGTTATCAGATTTACAACAACCATTTGAGGTCGAGACAGATGCCTCTGACTATGCTATTAGGGCAGTGCTTACTCAACATGGACATCCAGTGGCATATCACAGTGAAACACTTTCAGACACAGTCCGGAAGTACCCCACTTATGATAGAGAGATGTATTCCATTGTACAGTCCTGCCGACAATGGAAGCATTACATTTTGGGGAAGGAAACGGTCATCCACACAGACCACCGACCACTGCAGTTCATACAGACCCAAGGGAAATTGAAGAATGATCGCCATCAGAAGTGGTCTACATACCTGCAACAGTTTCACTTGAATATCAAGTATAAAAAGGGCAGCACCAATAATGTTGCAGATTGCCTTAGTCGACCACCGATCATGGCGCTAACCACCGTGCTGAACTCTTGCGGGCACGAGACTTCTGATTGGCCACTTCTCTACAAAAGCGACCCAGAATTCGGCCACACATACCAGACACTCTTGGAGGGTCGGCAGGTTGCAGATTTTCACCAACAAGATGCCCTATTATGCCACCTCGGTCACCTTTGTGTTCCTTCAAGTGAGCGTGCCAAGATGATTTGGAAAGCACACTACAGTCGGGCTGCTGGGCATTTCGGGGTCGAGAAAACAGTGGCAGTACTACAAAACTATTTCTATTGGCCGAATCTTCGACAGGATGTTGGGAAGTACATCCGATCATGTACTGCCTGTGCCATTGCCAAACCGACCATTAAGAAGCAAGGCCTCTATACCCCGTTGCCTACCCCTAGTCGACCTTGGGAATCCATCTCCATGGATTACATGTCAGGCCTTCCTTCCACTAAGCATGGAAATGACTGTGTTTTTGTGGTCGTCGACACGTTCTCAAAGATGGCCATTATGATGGCCTGCAAGAAGAATATCACAACAGAAGCCACTGCTAAACTCTTCTTTGAACGAGTGTGGGTGCACTTTGGGATCCCACAGTCTATCATCTCAGATCGGGACAGTCGGTTTCTCAGCACCTTTTGGTCCAGTCTCTGGTCAATGCTGGACACCAAACTCACGAAGTCCACAGCCTTCCATCCTCAAACTGATGGCCAGACAGAGGTTGTCAATAGGATGATTGTGCACATTCTGCGCATGTATAACTCAAAGCATCCACGCACATGGGACGAGAGCCTCCCCTACGTTCAGCACAGCGACAATCGAGCTCTTCACAGCTCCACTGGCCATAGCCCTTTTCAGGTGGGTTTGGGATTCCAGCCACTATGCCCCATTGATGTGGCCATGCCACTTGCAGCTACTCACATGAATTCAGCTCATGTCCAGTCTGAAACAGATAAGGCCACCAGCTTCATTGAGCGCATCTGACATATTCGCCAGCAGGTCCATGACATTCTTGAGAAATCAAATGCCAAGTACAAGCAGCGACATGATCAACATCGGGTGCCACACAAGTTTCAGGTGGGCGACAAAGTCTGGTTGCATTTGCAAAAGGAACGCCTTACTGGAGCCTATCGGAAATTGAGACCACTCCGATATGGTCCTTACACCATTACTAAGGCTATGGGAGACAATGCATTTGAGCTCAGCATTCCCCCATTCCTTGGCCTGCACCCAGTATTCAATGTGGACCGCCTTCGGCCATACTTTCCACCATTGCTAGACACATCCGACATTGCAGAACAACTCAAACCCACAGAATTAAATCTAGATTGCATGGAACAAGCTGCAACTGATCGGATCATGGACACACATATCAAGAACACTCGCCAACAGAATATCCAACTGTATCGAGTTGTCAAAGCGGGCCAACTCCTTCAGCAGGGCAAGTGGCTCACCAGGGAACAAGTTCAGCAGAAGTTTCCTCATCTCATGGAGGAGCTCAACGCAATGGGGACCATTGCTTCCCGAAGGGGGGAGGAATGATCCAGGTGGATATTGGTGGCCACCTACCAAGTCCACCTGGACCCCCACCATTGTCTTTCTCAGCATTTTCAGTTTCCTTAATTATAGCACAACTTACTATTTTTAGCAGTTTTTCGGGTCCTGAACTTCTGGAGCCGTTTTGAGGCCCTAAACGACGTTTTTTGGGGAATCTAGGGGAAACACGAGTCCATGAAATGGACTGGTGTTTCCTGTTCCAACAATGATAGTGCTCGGATAGATCTTTCTAATGAGCTATTGTACGCGTCAAACAGAGATCATATGCCAAAGTTACGACCCCGGGAAGTTGATGTACCAACTTACCCCCAAACGGGGCCCACAGTTTGGCGTTTCATCTCCTAGGGTTAGGTTTTGGAATGTTAAGGGTTTTTCCATTGTTTCTCAACAATAAATAGGCCTTCGAGCCTCATTGTAACACAGTTCAGAGGCATGTAGCCATCACATCTCTTCTCAGAGATAAGCTACCATCACCCTAGCTAGTTTATTTCCATTTCTGTCTGTAAGCATATTTCAGTAATTCGTTGCGTTCCTGTTTAAATCCGGATCATATTCCTGAGACCACTATAGACGACATTCCTCGTCGACTTCAGCGCTATGTGATTGGGGTCCCGGGACCTTTTAGGAGGTTCCTTTGCAAGGTGGCCCGTGCAGTTGTTTCTTATAGAGATCATCACCAGTTATAGGATGATCGCCTATTGTGGGCACATGTGACATTTTTGTTTTTTTACTTATCATTTTTTCCAATCATAAGGTTTTTTTCAACCTATGATCGAGGACGATGTATTTTTTTTTTGACACACTCCTATATATATATATATATATATATATATAACTATTACCAGCTTATCTTGTAAATCATGTTATGGAATGGTTTTAAATTTACATGTATGATTATTGCAAATGTCTATTTAACATTCGAGAAGCAATTGCATCTGCTAATGTATTTAAAGATCTTGGAATATGCTGATATTCAATATAATCAAATTCACGTTCCAAGAGACGCACTCTCAAAAATAATCTTAATAACACTGGATTTCTAATGGCATACACTCTATTAAGCTGTAATACAACGAGTTCAGAATCTAACCTCACTATAAAACTCCGAATCCCAAATGAAATAGATTCAGATAATAACTCAATCACTGCACTATACTCGGCAATGTTGTTCGTTGTTTGACTAAGGCTTACCCCATGCATAGATACTAACTCGTCAGAGGGCGAATAGATAACCCAAGCTGGGGAAGAGATGTTCCGTGTATTACGACAAGCACCATCAGCGAAACCAATGTATGTTTGGAGAGGCATTGACATCTGCAATATCAAGAGTAAAACCAAGATAAGCAGGAATAATGATGAAAAAAAACTCTCTAAGCTAAGCACACTGTTTAAACTAAAACACACCAGCTAGAAAAAACTATCCTAACTAAAAATCTCCATACCCATTTTTAAGCATAATACCTCTTCAAGTAAAGGCCATTTCTGGGTTTACCCAAAGAGTCCCCGTCAAAGTCTACCAATTCATAAGCCCCTTTGGCTAGCTTTCGCTTGACAACATAGGGACCATGCCACATAGGAACGAATTTTCGAGCGCCTAATTTATCATTAGCTTGATCATAAACTAAGACTAGATCTCCTTCTGAAAAATTTCGAGGGGTCACATTTCGATCATACTGAGCTTTCATTCGTTTTGCATGAGTCTCAATCGCCAATGCAGCATCATGTCAATTCTCATCTAATTGAGCCAAGTATAACAAACACTTTTCCTCTTCGGAAGTGGCTGGAAGTAACTCGATGGCCATTTGCAGTGACGGGATTTCGCATTCAATGGGTAACACAGCTTCCAAACCATAGACTAGTTGGAAAGGAGTGAACCCTGTTGATGTTTTTACTAAAGTTTGGTACGCCCAAAGCGCTGAAAATAGCATGTTGTGCCAATTCAACCGATGAATCCCAATGATTCGTCAGATCATGATAACTAAAACTTTGTTGATGGATTCAACCAGACCATTCGCTTGTGGATAATAAGGGGTTGAACTATCGTGACGTAAACCAAGCTGGCCTGTAAGTTCAGTCATCATAACGTTTCGAAAATGATGCCCATGATTAGTGATTATCGCTTGTGGGACACCAAACCTAGCAATTATATGATTGAACATGAAAATTGCAGTTGTCTTGCCGTCTGCCTCAAATGTAGGCATCGCCTCGGCCCAATTAGTAAAATAATCTACCGCAAGGATGATATACGCATGCCCCCCGGATGAGTGAGGGTTACATGTAATAAAATCGATACCCCATTTGGTAAAAGGAACAATGGAAATTATAGGGTGGAGAGGAGCAGGTGGAGCGCGCATCTTTCAATAAAAAATCTGGCAGTTGTGGCATTTTCGGACCGCCGTAATACAATCTTTAAATAAAGACGGCCAGAAGTAGCCAACGCGCAATATCTTTTGGGTTGTCGCATACCCAGACATATGATCGCCACACGCTCCAGAGTGACAGTCATTTAGAACCCTTTCAACTTCCTCATGAGTTAAGCAACGTCGAAAAACAGAGTCCGCCCCACGGCGATAAAGAGTATCTCTAATAATCCTGAATTGTTGGGACTGGAATCGAATTTTTCGACGTTCTGACCTTGAAATTTCTGGCTGAAAGGATTGGGTCTGCAGATAAATGATGATATCCCCTTACCACGGATCTAAAGTGCTGATTAGAAACAAGGATTCGTCCGGAATGGGCTCCTCCACCACAGTTTCTGTGTCAGCACGCGGGAAGTCACACATTAACTCCGCAAAAACTAAAGATTTCTTAGACTTGGATTTCTCAAATTCCAAATCAAACTCCTGCAAGATAACGATCCATTTAGAGTACTTGCCCCCCAGCAATTGCTTGGTCAAAATGTAGATCATAGGGTTGCAATCCGAAATTACCGTAGTTTTACGTAGTAAAATGTAGTGACGAAAACGTTGGACAGCTTGAACAGCTGCCAATGCCAATTTCTCCACATGTGAGTATTTTAGCTCAGTTGGATTTAAAGTTAGACTAAGGTAATATATCACATGTTCAGTTCTGAATTCATCTTCCTGAACTAAGACCATTCCAATGGTGGAATGAGAGGCGGCGAGATACAAGAAGTAATCCTGGTTGTAGTTGGGAGGATGCAACAACGGTGCATGGGTCAACGCGTGTTTGAGTGCATCAAAAGATTTCTGAGCTATCTCATCCCAATAGAAAGGAGTATTCTTCTTCAAAAACCGGGTAAAACCCTTGGTAACCTCGGCGTAGTTAGGAATGAATCGTCGTAAAAAGATTGCTTTCCCTTGCAAACTTTGGAGTTGGCGAAGACTCGAAGGAGGAGGCAATTTGATGATAGCTTTGACCTTCGAGGGATCAACGCGAATGCCGGCTTTCGAAACTACAAACCCCAACAATCAACCCATTTCTATACAGAAGACACATTTGTGTGGGTTCAACCGAATACGATAATGCCTACACCTCATAAAGATTGCTCGTAAATGGATGAGGTGATCAGCTCAATGTAATGAATGAGCAGGAAAGTCATCGAGATAGGGTTGCATAATGTGTTTGATGTCATGAAACGCATAAGACATCACCCTTTGAAAAGTTGCTCCAGCATTCTTAAGCCCAAAAGGGAACTTGCAATAATAAAATGTCCCCCATGGACAAATGAAAGCCGTTTTTGGTTGATCGGCAGGTAGAATGTCGATTTGATTGTATCCGGAAAAATCGTCCATGAAGGAAAATATTTCGCTGCCGACACAATCATCAATGACTTGATCGATATAAGGAGTTGGGTAATTGTCCTTTGGACAGGCTCGATTAATGTCCCTATAATCGATGCATATTCTTATTGTTCCCTGTTTTTTGTTAACCGGAACAATATTCGATACCCAATCCGTTAACGGGATTGGATAAATGAAACCTGCTTTCAATAATTTTTCAACTTCTGCTTTAATTGCAGCAGCTTTTCTTGGGTGAATCTGATGCAAACGTTGCTGGATGGGTTTAGCGTCTGGGTAAGTCTTGATCTCATGAACAACAATCACGGGATCAATTCCTGGCATTTCCTCATAGGACCAGGCAAACAAGTCGCGAAATTCTTGAAATAGGTCCTTATATATCTGAATTTCGTCATCTGTACACGAGGCACCTATATGAATGTTCTCAACAATTCCAGGCTTAACAAAATGTCAATAGGAATAGTTCGAGAGATGTTTCCCAAATTTAACTTTGAATCGGGATGTTTCATTGGATTCTGAGGTTCCTTGACATATTCAGTCGTAAAAATTGATGAGAAATCATTTTCAAAAAGATCATTCTCGGGTAAAAATGAAGATCTGTGATGGAGATCTTCCCATGGTAAATCATCTACACATAGGATTTCATGAATTTTCTCATCAGAGTGAACAAGTTCAGAGAACGTGGTTAAATCCGAGGTTGATGTGAAAAGTGATTCCTCGTGGACCACATTCATGAAGTCAATTTCGGTTGAAGATGGGTGGGCAAACGACTACACGGCTTCATAGGCAATTTCATATGGACTCAAAGGCATGGCATCACCAAAAGAGTCCATCTCAGATTCAGAAGGAATGATCCAAGGATCATCATAAACAATGGTGTCTGATGTAATCATATGAATAGTTGCAAATGAAGACGGTGCGTTGATTGGAGGAAAAGGAAAAGTTCCCAGTAAACCGACATCTTTAACTAGTCCTACTCCAACATCCTTGTATGGGATAGTCATTTTACCGACATGCTGAATACTTTCAGAAGAGGCTAGGTCGGATGAAAAGTAAGCCAGCTGGTCTATTGTTACGATCTTTCCATTATGTGGAAACTTTATTACTCGAAAGACCGATGAAAGAACCATTGTCATAGTGTAAGACCAACTTCGACCCAAGAGAAGGTTGTAATCTAGAGGGGCATCAACCACCTCCACATCTAGACTAACGGTTTTTCCTTCAACCCCTATAGGCAAATCCTGTAGAATGCCAAAAGGATGAAACCCACAGCCATCGAAGGCCTTTAGAATCATTGGGGATTGATTTAGCGAAGGAGAACCAAGCGATCTCCAACACTGTATCGACATAATACACGTTGAGGCTCCCTCATCAATTGCAATCTGATGAATAGGCCTGTTTTTTACTATCACTGGAATCTGGAAGGCCATTTGATGAGGCAACTGCGGTGTACTATTTTCTAGATCGAAAATTATTAGGTTTGGGTCCTGAACGTCAATAGCTCCTATAGCCGACAAAAGTAATTTACGTTGTGCTGGGCATGATTGCAGCACTTCCAAAGCCGACATTGCTGAGGGTGAAACAACTAAATCCTCAACAATGTTATAATTTTGGGGTGCTCTCGCATGTGGATTGAAAGCTGACTTTCGAAGTATACCCTTTGCTAGCAGTTTTATTACCAAGTCTGGATTAGGTTTCTCGATCTGTAGTGGATAGGAACCGGGAGTTGAGGTTGATGGATTAGAATGAGAAGATTCTGCTTCTTTACCATCAACAGGACTTTTACTACCATAATCTTGTGATCGATTCGCAATCCTAACATGGGACATCATCTGTATGGGTTCTTCATTGGTACTCGAGGATGAACCTATCATTTTACTGTCTTGAGCTGGAAAAGGATCCTTCAAAACAGTAGGAATTTGGGAACCTTTGACAATCTTCGCAACCTCTGCACGATGAGGGAAATCTCTTGTAAAATGTTCATTGTCACAAATGAGACAAGGATAACGAGGTTTGCGCTTTTCATCATTGGATTCCGCGTTTTCAGGTTTCTCCTTTGAAATTTTATCCGTTTTATTCTTCTTCTTTCCTTTCTTCTTCCCACCGGATTTTGATTTGGCTGTAGATGACTCTACAACGTGAATATCGGCGGAAATCTTTGCAGAAGAATATCCTGTTGGGGAATCAGGCAAGGTTATGATAGGAGAAGAATTCTTGGAAGATTTCTTCTTACTTTTAGTGTTAACCATACCAATCATACCATCAGTGGCATGAGATCCCGAAGGAGCTGCAGCGATTCGATTTTGCTTGGGAAGATCGGGGATTTTTTCATGTAACCTACCTGACTGAGTATAGACCAAGTCAAGGTATTGTGCTTGAGCAATTACTTGCTCCTCAGTAACAACTCCGGCTTTAGCAACATCTTCAGTGATCTTTGGCATCAAATATTTTACAAACCACTCGGCCAAAATCTGATCCGGAATAAATACCTTCACTAAACGTCGTCGACGTCTCCACTCATGAATATGATCTGAAATGTAAGTGGATGTCGATTGTTTTAGCGAAGTTAACAATTCCGTGCCATTGTCATATCGGGCTGACAACTGAAAATGAGTTAAAAATGAGGTAGCTAACTGACTAAAATTATAAAAAGTGTCTCGCGGTAACTCAATGTACCACTTGACCGCGAGACCAATTAGAGTGCGCTAGAAAAGTCTAAGACGGATTGAATCATCTGAAATGGAGTTAGACGCACACCAGAGGTGGTAAGTCATCACATGGTTCGATGGGTCCTCTCCTGATTTACCTTCGAACTTAGGAATGTCACTGGGCAACTTATTTGGCATTGGTGGCCAAAACGGAAGATAATTAATAGGATTGTTCGTTAGGCGCGACAAGTCAGGTAAGTCCAAAGTTGTGATAAACGGTAACTACTGATTAGGATCCCTAAAAATCTGGGTCATGAGACCAGCCCCAGGAGGAGGATATCCAGGATAACTAGGAATAGGAATTGCGTTCGAGATATTGTATCCTCCTGGAAAACAAGGATTAATCGGACCGTACTGGGGTTGTTGAGGTTGTTGATAAGTGTACCCAGGGTACGGTTGATACTAATAGACTGGATGTTGCACAGCAGGACCGAATTGGTACTGTCCCTGGTACGGTTGATAAGTGAATTTTGGTTGACTTGTGACAACCGTACTTAAACCAGGTTGTCCTACATGCATCTGAACCGAAGTTTGAATCGTAGATCCAGACGATGGTAAATATGTCTGAGGAGTAGATACAGGAACAGTAGAAACCGGAGCTGTCGATACTCCAGAAGTAGGTGGGGTAGATTGAACAAATGTTGCGGCAGTTGTAGCAGTCGTTTGAGGTGGAGTACGAGGCGCACTAGGCCCAGACTGAGAAACTACCGAAGGTACAAAATTTTGAATGTTAGACTGGACTGGTTGCTGGGGTGTACCAGAAACTAAGGGTTGTCCAATTTGAGATGACAATTGTACACTTGGCTGCAACACCTGTTGGGTTTGCGATGGATCCCACAGTATATTCATTCTGGGGTACTGACCCATAATAGGTTGAGAATATTGAGGACCATAACCGGGTTGAGGGTAGGATTGATAATTGAAAGGTACACTTCCCGTTCCTTGAACATATGTTTGACCGGAGGGTGGTTGGAAACCTTGGTTCGAGTACTGACCTTGGGGTTGATACCCTTGAGGCACGTACTGATACTGGGGTTGACCTTGGGGTACCTATTGAGTCTGGGGTTGACCTTGAGGAACGTACTGTCCCGTAGGTATGTACTGTCCTTGAGGTTGCCCCCCAGATGAAAATTGTGTACCTTGAGGTTGCCCCCCAGGCGATAATTGAGGCTGCCCCCCAAGTGATAACTGGCCACCTTGAGGTTAAGGATTGGGAATAGAACCTGACATCATAAGAATGTCTTCTACGCTCAACGGCTTTGTACCATTGCTTCTAGTTAATAACCCTTGCTCAATGGGTTGAGGAGATGCTCCCAAAAAAGTACCAGAAAGAGGCTGATACCCAGAGGGAACAAAAGGACCGCCGTACAAAAAGGATTCGGGTGATTGAGTAAACATGGATGATTGTCCTGACATATTTACGGGAGTATAAAAACCTCTAGGTGTTGGGTGATGAGGAGCACAAGGTGGTGAAAAACTTAACCCTGAGTTTTCTAAAAAATTAGTCAAAGAAAGATACCAAGAACTACTCCTAGGTGGACTGTAAAAAATTGATTCACGCTCCCTTAGCTCAATAATAGGTTGATTTTTCAGGGATAGGGATCCCTACTTCTTCCGGAGCAAGTTCTTCAATAGCAATAAGTCCAAAAGGAAGATCTTGGGTGATTACTCTTTCTACCCTAGGTGAACCAGGACCACTAGAAGTTGGAGAAACAAACCCCGATGTCGGAGTAGCAGCAAATTCACTTTCAGGCTCGGATATTTCAGGTTCTTCACCTATATCACTAGTAGATGAAAAGCTACCAGCAATTTCGTAAACAGACATTGACTGTGGATTATACTCTGCTACTAACGGTTGAAAATCAGGATGTACTATCAAAGAAGACTCTCCTTCTTCAGGTGACCCAACTCTACTGTCTCTAGGAGTTACGAGGACTTTCAAGCCTTCAAGCTGGCTCGGTACTTCCTCAAGAGGTTGGCCCCGAAGTCTACGGGACTTCCTCAGTAACTCAGCCACGTTTACAAATTCAGGAGACTGGTCTCGAAGTCTACGGGACTGTCTTGGTAATTCAGCCACAGTTGAAAACTTTTTACTACTTCACATGCAAACAAAGTAAAATCTCAAAGAAAAGCACCTAAAGTCTCTAAAGAACCAAACAAATTTGAATCACACGCCTAAAGAATCTAGGAGATCAAACACACACAAACAGTAACTTTATGTACTTAAAACACTAGTTGGTGATGAAATCCAACGTCGCAGAGTTCAATACAGAAATGGCAGTTGGAACAATTATCCCGACAACCTGCTTAATGAATAGACTGGCACAAGTTCCTCCACTTAACTGTCTCGAGTGAAGAGAACCCCCCAGAAAATCCAAGTGATTCTAGCCGATGTCTGCTCCAGGTACAGTGGGATCTTCCCACCACTGTCACCTCGGGAAGAGTCCTAAATAATATAGCCACTAAGGTTACCAACTGAGACGAATATTCCTGGGGGAATAGTCTACGATCCGATACGCACGCAAGGGCGGTGTAGCAAGCTCAATCCCCTTGAAGGCTCCTTGACATAATCCAAGGTTTACCAACAAGTGACCCCAGGCTCCTCGACAATAGTTAATCCTAGGTTTACCGTTTTTAATACGTGAATATCTGGCGTCGTTCCCAATGAGGAAGGATTGATTCCCACACTGGTTCGGACACGATCTCGTGCTTCTCCTTTAAGAGGAGCTTTCCTAGAGCATAAATGCAACAATTGGATTTCTTCCCTACCACAAGATATAGCTACTTGTTTGTTTTTACTGTCTTGGAGAGTTAATTACTCTCCTACTCCAAGACACTAGCCTAAGCTAAGTTGGTGTATCAGAGCCCTAGAAATAAAAATGTTACTAGGTGAATTTTACTTTAAGCATTAATTTTTATTGGTTTTTGTTTAAGTCGAAAGGTGCGGAGATGAAACTCGTGGTATGAAGACTCGACTCAAAATCACTAAAAATGCACCTAAGATGATCTAAACAATTTTTTTCTCTTCGATGAACTTCTAAACTAAGAAAGAGTTTGAGAATGCAAATAATTTGTAAACACAAATCTTTCTCAATCAAACAAATTAAAAGAAGAGTTTTTTCCTTTCCAAAGCACTCAAAACGAGACAACTAGTTATTTCACAAAAATTTCCCTTTTCGTTTCAAAGCACTCAACCACTACAAAAACAAACTTTTTTCAAAAGAGATTTTTTTTTATATTTTTTATAAAACACTCAAAACTATGCAAATGACTAACTTTGAGATCTATAAACTATAAAAACCTATTTGAAGTCAAAGCCTACTAAATGTCTTTTTTAAGGATGTTTTACTTAGCTAGATGCAAGCTAAGGACTAATTTATGCAGAATCACAAATCAGTCAAGAACAATCAATTTTTCGTTTTATTTTTAAAAATGAAAATCCAAACTTTCAAACACAAGATTTTCGAAGTTTTGTAAAGAGAAAACTCAAAGCGGATTCCTCAAACAAGGGGAGATTTCATAAATGGTCAGACTCATAAGAAGGCTGGTAGACACTAAGGTGATATGAAGTCCCTACAACTTCTAAGCTCAGAGCCACTACACAACCAAAATGAAAAACAAACCCAACAAGCAAAACTCTTAGGAATTTCACCTAAAGCCCTAACACTAACGAAATCAATCTAAGGAAAGCTTCTGACAAGTTACATGCAGGTTTGGGTAGTAGATAACAATTTCTAAACAAAAACTAAGCTGACTAACAGAGGAAATCTTAGGGTTTTCAAAATTTTGACAGGGTCCACAGGCCCACAATTGACACAGGTGCGGTCCCGCTCTGTGCTAAAAGCCAAGCTGTGGGTAGGTACGCACTGTGTCAAACGGCTAGGATGCGGTCCTCTCCCAAAGCTATGAAAAACGAAAAATAACCCTGGATCTACAAACTCTACCCAATTTTACACACGATAAGCCAAAAATAGAAACAAAAATACAGTTTCTCAGGTCAAAGTAAAAACAAGGAAACAATCAAGTCCCCAGTGGAGTCGCCATTTTGTCGCACAGAATAAGTCGATCTTGCAGACAAGATAGACCTTCCTAGAATCTAAAGAAGACCTAATGACAAGCAAACCAACCAGACACTATCTTTCTCTAAATATGCTTTAATAAACAATGGAAAACAAGTGTTTTTAGGGCCTACCTTAGGTCCAACGCAAGCTTGTGGATGCCTTTGCTCCTTTGATCCAAATGAGCTCCTTTTCGCGAATATGCAAACACAAACAAGGCAAACAAATTAAATAGCACCTGAAAAGCCAATTGCATAAAACATATTTAACATGAAAGTCAAGGAGTCCATGAAACAAATAACATAAGATACTTGTTGAGAAAAATGAGTTTGATTGTATTAATTCAAAAGAAGAAGAACTTTACAACCTTTGCCTTGATGTTGTACAAGCTCCTCCTAGGGTCTAGCAAGAAGTCTCCTCTACTTTGACAAGTTTCACTCACTCCCCAATGAAACCAAAAAGGTACGCGATCTCTCCTCTTAGGCTTAACTAGGAAGTCTTGATTTCACCAACATTTACCCTAAAAAATGTTCAGCTTCTAACCTCCCGAGCAACCAGCCCAATGCCTGTATTTATAGTGAAATGGAGGGAGGTTACTAGGTCATCCTTCAAAGGGATAAAGCCCTCCTTCAAAGGGATAGCTCCTCTCATCAAGGGATTAGCTCCTTCTCTTTTGGGATGCATGAACCACCTCAGAGCGAACAATCCACGTCAAAATTCCTTCTAGAAACCTCTAGAATTAACCCAAAGTGAGTTTTTTAAGATAAAAATTGCGCCTTTTGACTTTCACAGGGGTCCGCACCTACACCGTTAGGGACAAAGCGGGCAGGTCCTCAGTTTTTGTACACAGAAGGTGCGGGACCACAGGTGACAGTGAGAGAAAGTGAGGAACGAGAGTTACATTGATTTCTAATGTCTTTCTCCCATTTCCAAAGCTTGATTTGAAGAGTTGAGGTCTGAGACTTGCTTAGGAGGATAGTACAAGTGATGATAGACCCATAATGACTGCAAATAATCATGGTGACGATATTTTTGTGCAACAGTATCGAAGCAAAATCCAAAGAGAACTAGCGCTGAGAAGTGCTCTAATGTTCCTCCACCCTGCCTGCCCAGTCATCATTTGAATAATCATGCAGTTTCATATTTCTGGTAGTGTATCTCAATCTATGAGAGATTGTGCCCTGAAGATATCTCTAAAGATACTTAGCACCAATCCAGTGAGGCTCAACCAAATATGAGCTCACCGTGCTAACTGCAAAACATATGTCCGGACGGAAGTTCACCAAGAACATCGACGCAAATGAGTTTATGAAAATCAGAGGCATTTTCCAAATCTGGTCCAACATCATCACCATATAACTTCTGAAATTTAAGATCCTTGAGGTAGTCATGGGCTTGCAGTTCACCATTCCACATCCGGAATCCAACTCCCTCTTACTTCTACAAGTGAGAGGGTCTGAACCTGTTTGAAATGGGTCATCCGCAAAAGGTGTTGGTATGATAGGTATATCATCCACAACATTCAAACAATGGTTTGGATCAACTTCACTCTTAGTGAATCTCAGCTTCATCTGATAGCTATCAATCCTCTCATACTACGCCTGGGGAAGCTTCAATCCATAGAGGGATTTCTTCCACCTGCATACGTGAGATTCCTGATCATGAATCTCAAACCCCTCGGATTGTTCCAAACCGGTGGACTTGCTACATGAGGGGAATGGTACCCTTCTAAGACTTTCTTTCTGTAAATCTCAGACATTTACTTTCATGCTCTTTTTGAATTCAGGCATCCATGCCACCATATGACTCATAGACCTCCGATGCAATGTGTCAATGGACATGGTCCCCAGTGGACTTCCTGCAACTTGATACAACCTGAACTCAAAAAAATCTTTGAAAATTCGTACCTTTCCATCGATGATTGCCACCCTGTAACCTTTGACTTCCATTGCTGCAATGGACACCAGGTTCTTCTTGCGATCAGGTACATGAAAGACATTTTGTAAATGAATCGAGTTACCCTCATTCAATTGAGGGATAACATTCCCTACACCCTTTCCAGGATAGGTGGCATTGGCTCCAAGTATAATCCCATGATTGTTTCCATCTCTACCAAATTAGAGAGTGCACCCATCTATCTAATGAGGTGCCTTGAAGCACTACAATCTATAAGACAGATTCCCAAATAATAAAGGAGAGGGCCAATACAAGATAATGCTTCTTTATCTTATCAGAAACAACATTTGATTCTTCATACCAGGGGTTCCTTGCTTTCTATGAAGAATCGACCATTTCCTTGATGACCTGCATTACCCGTCATTCCTTTGATCATTAAAGATGTCCCTGGAATGATTGTTATCTTCATCAAGAGATGTGTCTCTGCCATTCGGACACTCCTTCACATAATGGTTGAACTTATTGCAACCAAGGCATCAACCTTTCCTTCCACCCTTAGATCCGAATTTCCCAATGAAGTGATCTTTAGGTAGGCCACCAGAAACTTCTGTTGTGCCATTCTGATAATATACTCTGCTTTGACTTCACCCTTGGTGAATTTGAAGAGGGATGAGGAATCCACTGATCCTTTTGTTCTTTCCCAACTGTCTTCGGTGATTACTCTTGCTTGGGCACTGTCTTCACCTCAACTCTAATACCATGTTAATTTTAGGTATGTTCTATTCTTCGAGCAATTTATTTCAATTTTCACAGTTAGCTTAATATCTTTTCCAGATTAGCAATCACATCAACATTAAAGTAAACTGCAGATAGAACATAAACATAAATCACAGAAGACAAGCCAAGACAAGAGGACACAAGATGTGGTGCCAGCTAGGGACAAACCCCAATGTGGGGAAACCCTTGATCAATTCTTCTTTTATGTTCTTCAATAATTCAGTAGAGAAAGAGAGAGAGATAGTACATTTACAATAGAAGTCAACACTATGACTTTCTATATCTATATGAGATCAGTTGAAGACATGTTGCTTCAACTGATTCTCTAAGGTGACTCCTTCACCTATCATAGTGTTGCATCTTTTCCACTTGCTGCGCCTCTACGTACTGCACCATGCTGCACTAATCATGACCATGCTATGCACTTCATGTTGTTTCTCCTGTCACTGAGTTGCTCCAATCATTGAGCTGTTCTTTATCACAGATCTGCACCCTCATTGCTGATCTGCACTCAATGCCTGCTATGCTGCATTTCATCATTAGTTGCACTTGTTGTTACATCATGCAGCAATAAGTATATCAGCCTTAGCTGCTTCCTATGGCTTGCAGTCTAGCAAAGCACCTAGGCTATAGTTCCCAATTCCTTCCAGTAGACCTTTGATCCATTACTGCCACATGTTCTTGCTGTTGTCCCATTGTACCATAGCTGCCACATGTTATTGTATTTGTACCATTACCATTGTTGCCACATGTTATTTCAGATGTCCCATTACTAGCATATCGCAGCTCCTATGTCGTAGTATATAGAATTTCCTCATTAATGAAGAGACCTCTCCAATCAAACAAGTCAAAGCACAAGTTACCATACTTTGCACTTCTATTTATGGGCAGTGTTTTGGTCACTGGCTAGGGCTCCTACTGTAACTTAAAGCAATCCAAGTCATGCCCAAAACACACCTTTAATTTGTGCGGCCTCCTCTTCTTTTCAAGTTATGTGACCTCGCTGTTTGAGGAGGCACCTACAACTCTTGGTTTGATCCTCAAAACAACACCTACAGACCTGCGGCCTAGTCACAACAAAATAGTCCCTTACTCGGCCTTTTTTAGGAGGAATCCCTACTTTTACTAACCCAAAATAGTCCCTTATTATTGCGACCCTCCAACATGGTGCTTCGGCCCTCCTTCCAACACTTTTTTACCTGAAAAACATCCCTTCAAACATGCTGGCTTGTTTTCCTAATTACGGCTATGACACCCTTCTTAGGACTGCAACTAGCTTTGTCTCCTTTTCTTTGCCCCAAGCACAGTCTCCTTTGCATCAATTGTAGACTGAATGATGAGCCTTCTTCTTGCTGCGTATTAGACTTCTCCATGACAACTTCTAGGGCTTCTTCCATGGCTAAATTTAGATCTAGGGCATCATTCTTACATAAGCTAGCATATACTCTTAATGTCTCTCCTTCACCAAAAACCCAAAGACATGGAGAGGAGGAGATCACATGAAGAGTATGTGAGTGTATCAAATGAGTTCAACTCCTCTTCTATTTATACTAAAACGTAGAGGTTGAATGGACATGACTGTTGGGTTTCTGAGCCTACATGAGTTGCTAGCTGACTTGACAATTTGTCCATAATCAAAATAAATTCATATCTTCATAAATACTTATCAGAATGGGATGATCTTTAGATCAATCCTACACCTCTCGATGAGAGGGATCCAAGAAAAATATCAAATACTATAAATAAGATGACCCACATGAGGTTTGGCCCTAGTTGCCAATTTTAACATGGTGTAAGGACCATATCGGAGTGGTTTGAGTTACTGATATGCTCCTGTAAGGTGTTCCTTTTGCAAATGCAACCAGACTTTGTCACCCACCTGAAACTTGTGTTGCACTAGATGTTGATCATGTCACTTCTTGTAGTTGGAATTTGATTTCTCCAGAATGTCATGGACTTGTTGGTGAATATGTTGGATGTGCTCAATGAAGTTGTTTTCCTTATCTGTTTCAGACTAGACATGAGCCGAATCTATGTGAGTAGCTGCAAATGGCATGGCCACATCAATGGGACATAGTGGCTGGAATCCCAAGCCCACTTGAAAAGGGCTATGGCCAGTTGAGCTGTGGATAACCCGGTTGTAGCTATGTTGAACATAGGGAAGGCTCTCGTCCCATGTGCATGGATGCTTTGAGTTTTACATGTGCAGAATGTGTATAATCATCTTGTTGACAACCTCTGTCTGGCCATCAGTTTGAGGATGGAAGGCTATGGACTTAGTGAGTTTGGTGTCTAGCATCGACCAGAGACTAGACCAAAATGTACTGAGGAACCGTTTGTCCCGATCCGTGATGATAGACTGTGGGATCCCAAAGTGTACCCACACTCGTTCAAAGAAGAGTTTAGTAGTGGCTTCTGTTGTGATATTCTTCTTGCAATCCGCCATAATCGCCATCTTCGAGAACATGTCAAAAACCACAAAAACACAGCCATTTCCATGCTTAGTGGAAGGAAGGCCTGACATGTAATCCATGGAGATGGATTCCCAAGGTCGATTAGGGGTAGGCAACAGGGTATAGATTCGATTTGGCAATGGCACAGGCAGTGCATGATTTGATATACTTCTCAACATCATGTCGAAGATCCGGACAATAGAAATACTTCTGTAGCACTGCAACCATTTTCTCGACCCTGAAATGCCCAGCAGCCCGACTCTAGTGTGCTTCCCAAATCATCTTGGCACGCCCAATTGAAGGAACACAAAAGTGACCCAAGTGGCATAATGGGCATCCTGGAGGTGAAAATCTAGAACATGTTGACCCTCCAAGAGTGTCTGGTATGTGTGACTGAATTCTTCGTTGCTTTTGTAGAGAAGTGGCCAATGAGAAGTCTCGTGCCGACAAGAGTTGAGCGCAGTGGTTAACGCCATGATCGGTGGTTGATTGAGGCAATCTACAACATTATTGGTGCTGCCCTTCTTATACTTGATATTTAAATGGAGATATTGCAGGTATGTGGACCACTTCTGATGGAAATCATTCTACAATTTCCCTTGGGTCTGTATGAACTATAAGGGTCGGTGGTCTGTGTGGATGACTGTTTCCAACCCCAAAATGTAATGCTTCCATTGTCGGCAGGCCTGCACAATGGAATACATCTCTTTTTCATAAGTGGGATACTTTCAGACTATGTCTGAAAGTGTCGCATTGTGATATGCCACTAGATGCCCGTGTTGAGTAAGGATTGTCCCAATAGCATAGTCAGAGGCATCTGTCTCGACCTCAAATGGTTGTTACAAGTCTGGTAATGCGAGCACTGGTGCCGTGCAGAGGTGATCTTTCAACTCTGTGAATGCCTTCTATTGAGATTCAGACCAAAAGAATTTTGCTTTCACTCCTCCCTTGGTGACTTAACTCAAGGGCCAAGTGATATGAGAAAATCCCAACACAAACCTACGGTAGAAGTTGGCAAGACCAAGAAAGTTGCGTAGCTCTGTCAGCGTGGTTGGAGATGGCCAATCTTGAATGACTTGTATCTTGGCTGCATCCACATGCACCCACTATTCATCAATAATGTATCCTAGATACTGAACCTGGGTCATGAAAAAAGTGCATTTCTCCAAATTGGCACATAACTTGTGTTGTCACAGTGTTTGGAGAACCGGTCGGATGTGGTGGAGGTGTTCTTCCCAACTCTGGTTGAAGATTAGGATGTAATCCAAGTGTAACACTACAAATGAGTTGGTGAATGGCTACAAGATGTCATCCATTAGCCTCATGAAGGTTGTAGGAGAATTCGTAAATTCGAAAGGCATAATCAACCATTCAAAGAGGCCCTCCTTGGCTTTGAAGGCAATCTTCCACACATCGGAGGGTTGGATTGGTACCTGGTGATATCCTGACTTCAAATCAATCTTGCTGAAATATTTTTCCCCCTTTAGTTGGTCTAGGAGGTCATTAATCCATGGGATCAGGTACCTATTATAGAAATTGATCTTGTTCAGTGTGTAATAGTCAATATAGAGTCTCCAAGTCCCATCCTTCTTCTGTACCAACACGATCGGGCTCCCATAGGGTGATGAACTCGGACGGATGTGACTTTTGTGCAGAAACTCCTAAATCTTCCTCTTGATTTCCTCATTCTTTAGAATGGAGCGCTGATAGATTGGTCCATTGGGTAGTGGTGCACCTGGGGTCAGATCGATGGAGTGCTTAACCTGACAATGCAGAGAAACCCCTGCGGGGGAGGTGAAGATGTCCTCGTACTCCTCCATGACCTTGTCCATCTATAGTTGTCATGCAGAGGGGCCCTGTCTCGAGGTCGTGGCCACCATATTCTTCTTTCCTTGAGCGCATATCATCAGGAAAACAAATTTCCCAGTTTTGGAAACGAGCTTACTGCATTGTTTTGAAGTAACCAAAGAGATGGCGATAGGCAGTGCTACCTCTGAATCCTGTACAACTTATTTCCCAAAGTAACAATAATAGCATAGGGCCTTGATTCATACACAGTATGTTGCTTCCACAAGTATGGTTGTCCTAATAATAGATCACAAAATTCAAGGGGAGCAATGTCACACAATACCTCATCCGTGAAGGGCTTGATGTTGTATGGAAGGCGACACTGCTGGCTCACGTGAAGATCCCGTCCTTGGTGAAGCCACTCGATGGTGTATGGTCATGGATGTGCTGTGGTCAGAAAGCCTAGTCGCTTCACGACCTCTGCCAGAATGAGGTTCATTTGGCTCCCGCTGTCGACAATGAATTGTAGCAGGGAACCCTTTACCCACATCTGGGGGTGGAAGATACACTCCTCCTCCTCTTGATATTTGGGTTCCTCCTTCTGGATCTTCATGATGGCAATAATGGCATTGGGCTCCGCATCAATAATTTGCTTCCCCTTGTCGGGTTCTAACCTAGAGTTGGAACATGCATTTGATTCTAAAACCTTTAGCTCGGCCACCGGTGACTGCTTAGCCCGACACTCACTTGTGTCGTGAGTGGAGCTCTTATGGAACTCACACCACTTTTCTGTGTCCTTTTTTGGCTTCACGACACTGTTATTTGCTTGCAACTTTGGCGGCTTGTCTTGGGCCACTCTCCCTTCGCTTTGTCCTTTGTTCTACGGTTTGGGGTCACCTTTCCCTTACTTCGGATTCGCAAATCCAGAGTCTCGCTTCTTTTGTTTTACATTTTGCTTGACCTTGACGGAATATCGGTATGTCGTGCCGAGCAAGGGGATGTTCAGGAATTCTATTTCTTCTTGGATGTACTTGTGTAGGCAACCACAGTATTTGAGTACCAAATGTTGCTCCAAATCCTTGATACCCAAATTTGTGCGAAGGTTATGGAAAATATTAGTAAACTCTGATACGTCTTGGTCCCTTCCTTGCCATAGCGTGGTCCACTTTATGTATTGATCCTCATAGCTTCCAACAGGGTAGTACTACTCCTTGAGGGAATCTCAGAATGAATCCCAAGTGGGTGTGGCTGAAAACAGTGAGCCTGTACTTTCATCCTTCTACTCGCAGTAGGTTTCCCACCAGTCCTTAACATGGGGGGCTGCTTTGATAAGAGTGAAAATAATATTTTCCCGACTGGAAAAATCATGAATAGAAAAATAACACTCTAACATATTTAACCATTTATTGATGACATCTGCATCTATCTAACCCTTGAATATGGAGATTTCAAAATTAACTTGTACCTTAAATGGTGTGGCATTTCCAGAGTAGCTGTTTGAAGCTGATGCGTCGCCCTTGGGTAGCCACTGAAGGATCTGGGAAAAGTTTTCCATCATCGTGTTCCTTTGTCACTCGAGGACTTCTGTTAGCAATATTTTGATAGCATCTCCTGCCCCCTTTCCTTTCTTTTCAGCCGCCATGGGAGGTCATCGGGATTTCCGAGGCTAGCCTTGCAAAGGTTCAACTAGTTCAAGTCCTAACTCCTTATATGCCGACCTCGTTGGGGACATGCAAAAAAACAGAGAAAAAATCAGACCCCTCTGATACCACTGATATAGATTTAAATAGGAATGCATAAATTACAGGATAACCATAAACACAGAGATGTAGCGAAAATAATACTTCATTTCATTAATGTAAAATGATGAAATATGCTTACAAACAGCAATGGAAATAAACCAGCTAGGGCGATGATAGCTTATCTCTGAGAAGAAATGTGGTGGCTACATGCCTATGAACTGTGTTACAATGAGGCTCGAAGGACTATTTATTGTTGAGCAACAATGGAAAACCCTAAACATCCAAAAAACTAACCCTAGAAGATGAAACGCCAAACTATGGGCCTCGTTTGGGTAAATTGGTACATGAAATTCCCAGGTCGTAACTTTGGCATACGATCTCCATTTGACGTGAAAAATATCTCGTTAGAAAGATCTATCCAAGAACTACAACTTTGGGAAGAGAAACATCAGTCCATGATTACTTGTTCCTCCCAATTTTCCCAAATAACGTCGTTTAGGGCCTCAAAGTGACTCTAGAAGTTAAGGACCCGAAAAAATGCTAAAAATATTAAACTTTACTACAATTAAGGAAACTGAAAAGCTGAAAGAAACAATGGTGGGGGTTCAAGTGGACTTGGAAGGTGGCCACAAATATCCACCTGGATCATTCCTCCCCCCTTAGGAAGAAATGGTCCCCATTTTGTTGAGTTCCTCCATGAGAAGAGGAAACTTTTGCTGAACTTGGTCCCTCTTGAGCCACTTGCCCTAGTGAAGGAGTTGGACTTCTTTAACAACTCGATACAGTTGGATATTCTGGTGGCGAGTGTGCTTGATTTGTGTGTCCATGATCCGATCAGTTTCCATTTGTTCCATGCAATCTGGATTTAACTTTGTGGGTGTGAGCTATTCCGCAATGTTGGATGTGTCTAGTAATGGTGGAAAGTATGGCCGAAGGTGGTCCACATTGAACACTGGGTGCAGGCCAAGGAATGGGGGAATGCTAAGCTCAAATGCATTGTCTCCCACAGCCTCGGTAATGGTGTAAGCACCATATCGGACTGGTCTGAGTTTCCGACATGCTCCGGTAAGGCATTCCTTTTGCAAATGCAACCAGACTTTGTTGCCCACCTAGAACTTGTGTGGCACCCGATGTTGATCATGTCGCTGCTTGTACTTCACATTTGATTTCGCCAGAATGTCATGGACTTGCTAGAAAATATGTAGGATGGGCTCAATGAAGCTGTTTTCCTTATCTGTTTCAAACTGTACATGAGCTGAATCTGCGTGAGTAGCTGCAAATGGCATGGCCACGTGAATGGGTCATAGTGGTTGGAATCCCAAGCCCACCTGAAAAGGGCTATGGCCAGTCGAGCTATGGAGAGCCTGGTTGTAGCTGTGCTAAACATAGGGGAGGTGCTCGTCCCATGTGCATGGATGCTTTGAGTTGTACATGTGCAGAATGTGTACGATCATCTTGTTGACAACCTTTGTTTGGCCATCAGTTTGAGGATGGAAGGCTATGGATTTAGTGAGTTTCGTGTCCAACATCGACTAGAGACTAGACCAAAATGTACTGAGGAACCTACTATCCCGATCTAAGATGATAAACTGTGGGATCCTAAAGTGTACCCACACTCATTCAAGGAAGAGTTTAGCAGTGAATTCAATTATGATATTCTTCTTGCAGGCCGCCATAATGGCCATCTTAGAGAACCTGTTAATGACAAAAAAAACACAATGATTACCATGCTTAGTGGAATGAAGGCCTGACATATAATCCATGGAGATGGATTCCCAAGGTCAACTAGGGGTATGCAACGTGGTATAGAGGCCTTGCTTCTTGATGGTTGGTTTGGCAATGGCGTAGGTAGTGCATGATCTGATGTACTTCCCGACATCGTGTCGAAGATTCAACCAATATAAATAATTTTGCAGTATTGCCACAGTTTTCTCGACCCCGAAATTCCCAAAAACTTGATTGTCATGTGCTTCCCAAATCATCTCGGCATGCTCGCATGAAGGAACACAAAGGTGACCCAGGTGGCATAATAGGGCATCCTGGAGGTGAAAATTTGGAATGTGCTAACCCTCCAAGAGTTTCTGGTATGTGTGGCCGAATTCTGGGTCGCTTTTCTAGAGAAGTGGCCAATCAGAAGTCTCATGCCCACAAGAGTTGAGAAGAATGGTTAACGCCATGATCGGTGGTCGACTGAGGGAATCTAAAACATTATTGGTGCTACCCTTCTTATACTTGATATGCAAATGGAACTGTTGTAGGTAAGTGGACCACTTCTGATGTCGATCATTCTGCAATTTCCCTTGGGTTTTTATGAAGTATAGGGGTTGGTGGTCCATGTGGATGACCATTTCCTTCCCCAAAATGTAATGCTTCCATTGTCGGCAGGCCTGCACAATGGAATACATCTCTTTGTCATAAGTGGGATACTTCCAAACTCTGTCTGAAAGTGTTTCACTGTGATATGCCACTGGATGCCCGTGTTGAGTAAGGACTTCTCCAATAACATAGTCAGAGGCATCTGTCTCGACCTCAAATTGTTGTTGCAACTCTAGTAATTCGAGCACCGGTCTCATGCAGAGGCGATCTTTCAACTTTGTGAATGCCTTCTATTGAGATTCAGACCAAAATAATTTTTCTTTCACTCCTCCCTTGGTGACTTGACTCAAGGGCCAAGTGATATGAGAAAATCTCAACATGAACCTGCGGTAGAAGTTGGAAAGACCTAGAAAGCTATGGAGCTATGTCAGAATGGTTGGAGATGGCTAATACCAAATGACTTGGATCTTTCCTAGATCCACATGCACCCCCTGTTCATCAATAATGTATCCCAAATACTAAACCTGGGTTATGCCAAAAGTGCATTTCTCCAAATTTACACATAACTTGTGTTTTCGCAGTGTTTGGAGAACCTGTCGAATGTGGTGGAGGTACTCTTCCCAACTCTGGCTGAAGATTAGGATGTCATCCAAGTATACCACCACAAATGAGTTGGTGAATGGCCATAAGATGTCATCCATTAGCCTCATGAAGATTACAGGAGCATTTTCCAATTCAAAAGGCATAACAAACCATTGGAAAAGGCCCTCCTTGGCTTTGATGGCAGTCTTCCACACATCGAAGAGTTCGATTTGCACCTGGTGATATCCTGACTTCAAATCGATCTTGATGAAATATTTTTCCCCCTTCAATTGGTCTAGGAGGTCATCAATCCATGGGATTGGTTACCTATTATGGACAATGATCTTGTTCAGCGCCCGATATTCAATACAGAGTCTCCAAGTCCCATCCTTCTTCTATACTAACACGATTGGGCTCCCACAGGGCGATGAACTTGGATGGATGTGACCTTTCTACAGAAGCTCCTGAATCTACCTCTTGATTTCCTCATTCTCCAGAACGGAGTGCTGATAGATTGGTCCATTGGGTAGCGGTGCACCTGGGGTCAGATCGATGGAGTGCTTGACCTGATAGTGCAGAGGAACCCTTGCGGGGGAGGTAAGATGTCCTCATACTCCTCCATGACCTTGTCCATTTGTAGTTGTCATGTAGAGGGGCCTTATTTGGAGGTTGTGGCCACCATCTTCTTCTTTCCTTGAGGGCATATCATTAGGGAAAAAAAATTCCAGTTTTGGAAACAAGTTTACCGCATTGTTTTGTAATAACCACAGAGATGGCGGTAGACGGTGCTACCTCGGGTATCCTGTATAACTTATTTCCAAAATTAACAATAACAACACGAGGCCTTGATTCATACACAACATGTCGCTTTCACAAGTATGGTTTTCCTAATAATACATCACAAATTTCAAGGCGAGCAATGTCACACAACACCTCGTCTGTGAAGGGCTTGATTTTGTATGGAAGACGACACTACTGGCTCACGCGAAGATCACGTCCTTAGTGAAGCCACCCAATGGTGTATGGTTGTGGATGTGTTGTGGTTGGTAAGCCCAGCCGCTTAATGACCTCTGCTAAAATGAGGTTCTTTTGGCTCCCATTGTCGAAAATGAACTGTAGTGGGGAGCCCTTTACCCACATCTAGGAGTGGAAGAGACGCTCCTCCTCCTCTTGATATTTGGGTTCCTCCTTCTGAATCTTCGTGGTGGAAACAGTGGCATTGGGCTCCGCATCGATAATATGCTTCGCCTTGTCATTCCCCTTGTTGGGTTCTGATTGAAAGTCAAAACATGCATCTGATTCTGAAACCTTTAGCTCGGCCACCAGTGACTACTTGGCCTGACACTCACTTGTGTTGTGAGTGGAGCTCTTATGGAACTCACACAACTTTCCCGTGTCCTTTTTCGGCTTCACGACACTGTTCTTTAGTTGCAACTTTGAAGGGTTCTCTTGGGCCACCCCACCTTGGCTTTTTCCTTTGTTCTGTAGTTTGGGGTGACCTTTCCCTTGCTTCGGATTCGCAGATCCAAAGTCTCTCTTCTTCTGTTTAAAATTTTTCTTGACCTTGAGGGCATATCACTATGCTGTGCCGTGCGAGGGGATGTTTAAGAATTCTTTTTCTTCCTGGATGTCCTTGTGTAGGAAGCCGCGATATTTGAGTACCAAATGCTACTCCAAATCCTTGATACCTAGCATTGTGCAATGGGTATGGAAAATATTGGTAAACTATGGCACGTCTTGGTCCCTTCCCTGCCGCAGCATGGTCCACTTTATGTATTGATCCTCATAGATTTTGACAGGGTAGTACTGCTCCTTGAGGACATCCCAGAATGAATCCCAAGTGGGTGCGGCTGAAAATAATGAGACTGTACTTTCATCCTTCTGCTTGCAATAGGTTTTGCCACCAGTCCTTGACATGGGAGGCTACTTTGAGAAGAGCGAAAATAATCTTTTCTCAACTGGAAAAATCATGAATAGAAAAATAACCCTCTAGCAGATTTAACCATTTATCGATGGCATCTATGTCTATCTGACCCTCAAATATGGGGATTTCAAAATTAACTTGTACCTTAAATGGTGTGGCGTTTCCAGAGTAATTGTTAGAAGCCGATGTGTCGCCCTTGGCTAGCCACTGAATGATCTTGGAAAAGTTGTCCATAATCACATTCCTTTGTCGCTTGAGGGCTTCTTTGAGAAAGATTTTGATAGGATCTCCTGACCCCTCATATTTCTTTTCATCTGCCATGGGAGGCCATCGAGATTTGTGAGGCTGGTCTTGTAAAGGTTCGACCATTTCAAGCCTTAACTCCTTATATCCCAACTTCGTTGGGGACATGCAAAGAAAAACAGAGAAAAAAGCATACCCCTCTGATACCATTGATCCAGATTTAAACAGGAACGCAACAAATTATAGAGATAACCACAAACATAGAGATGTAGTGGAAATAATACTTCATTTCATTAATGTAAAATAATGAAATATGCTTACAAACAACAATGGAAATAAACCAGCTAGGGTGATGGTAGCTTATCTCTAAGAAGATATGTGGTGGCTACATGCCTCTGAACTATGTTACAATGAGGCTCGAAGGCCTATTTATTGTTGAAAAACAATGGAAAACCCTAAACATCCAAAAACCTAACCCTAGAAGATGAAATACCAAACTGTGGGCCCTGTTTGGGTAAATTGGTACATCAACTTCCCGGGGTCATAACTTTGGCATACGATCTCCATTTGACACACATAATATCTCGTTAAAAATATCTATCTGAGAACTACAAACTTCGGAAGAGAAAAATTAGACCAGGGACACATGTTGCTCCCAATTTTCCCAAAAACTTCGTTTAGGGCCTTAAAATGGCTCCGGAAGTTCAGGACCTGAAAAACTAATAAAAATAGTAAACTGTGCTACAATTAAGGAATTTGAAAATCTGAAAGAAACAATGGTGGGGGTCCAAGTGGACTTGGTAGGTGGCCACCAATATCCTCCTGGATCATTCCCCCCCCTTAGGAAGCAATGGTTCCCATTGCATTGAGTTCCTCCATGAGATGAGGAAACATTTGCTAAACTTAGTCCCTGGTGAACCACTTGCCCTGGTGAAGGAGTTGGCCTGCTCTAGAGTGTATTCTATTCTGCAATGTCGGATGTGTCCCGTAATGGTGGAAAGTATGGCCGAAGGTGGTCCACATTGGACACTAGGTGCAGGCCAAGGAATGGGGGAATGTTGAGCTCAAATGCATTGTCTCCCACAACCTTGGTAATGGTGTAAGGACCATATCGTAGTGGTCTAAGTTTCTGCTATGTCTGGTAAGGCATTCCTTTTGCAAATGCAACCAAACCTTTTCGCCCACCAAAAACTTGTGTGGAACCCATATGTTGATCATGTCGCTGCTTGTACCTAGCATTTGATTTCTCCAGAATGTCATGGACTTGTTGGAAAATATGTTTGATGTTCTCAATGAAGTTGTTTGCCTTATCTGTTTCGAACTGGACATGAGCTGAATCTGTGTGAGTAGCTGCAAATGGCATGGCCACATCAATGGGACATAGTGGCTTTAATCCCAAGCCCACCTGAAAAGGGTTGTGGCCAGTCGAGTTGTGGAGAGCCTGGTTGTAGTTGTGTTGAACATAGGGGAGGCTCTCGTCCCATGTGCATGGATGCTTTGAGTTGTACATGCACAGAATGTGTACGATCATCTTATTGACAACCTCTGTCTGGCCATCAGTTTGAGGATGGAAGGCCGTGGACTTAGTGAGTTTTGTGTCCAACATCAACTAGAGACTGGACCAAAATGTACTGAGGAACTTGCTATCTCGATCTAGGATGATAGACTATGGGATCCCAAAGTGTACCGACGCTCGTTCAAAGAAGAGTTTAGCAGTGGCTTCTACTGTGATATTCTTCTTGCAGGCCGCCATAATGGCCATCTTTGAGAACCTGTCAACGACCACAAAAACACATTCGTTTCCATGCTTAGTGGAAGGAATGCCTGACATGTAATCCATGGAGATGGATTCCCAAGGTTGACTAGGGGTAGGTAGCGAGGTATAGAGGCCTTGCTTCTTGATGGTCGGTTTGGCAATGGAACAATGTTATAGACATTTTTGTGCCTTACAGCTCTAAGCATGAAATGTCCATAAACCAAGGGCTCCTAAGTCCTTAAAAGTGTTGTTATTACTCCTAAAGGAACAAGGTCAACAAATTACAGCTTCTCCCAGAAGTTCTCCACCAGAAACTGCTCAGAACTAGTCAAATCAGGATCGTTTCAGCTGCTCCACTAGCTAGCTGCATTGCAAAGCACCCAAATACACTAGCTAGGTGTGTTGCAACGCACCTAAATGCACTACCAGGGTACGTTGAGTGGGAAATGACAAGTGGCAGAGTCATTCCACGAGGTGGAGAGACAATGGAATCTTCCAGAATCTTCTCCAATGACACTTGCCTCACTGAATTCGACCAGTGATGAGTAAGAGGCTCTCAGTCTCCAAGTGTAAGCAAGAACTGATAGAGAGAAGCCACTAATCAATTCATGAGCTGACTCATCCTCTTTGCATACATCTATAAATGGATCCCTCATCCAAGAGATCCAAAGGCTGGAATATTGTACATTGCAGAGAATTGTTGTTGGTTTTGAGATAGATATTAGAGTATTGGGTGATTTATGCTTTGTTGGAGGTGAAGAAGGGGCTTCTCTGCTGGGAGGTTGATGCTAGATCATGAATCATCGGTTGTAACTCCTCCTCGATCTTCTTGTTATATCAATAAAACTATTTGAGTTTCTCCTACATGCTTGTGTATCATTGATGTTTGTTACATTTGTATGTTTAGCTTAAATCTGATCCAAAGCTTTTTATGAGTATGAACCCATGTCTTTGTATAGTTTCCTTCTTCTGTGATCTTGCAGGTACTTGGTGAAGCTGGGCAAGTAAAGGAGCAGGTAGCTGGGAGTTTTCAAAGAGGAGAGAGATTGGATCAAAGGGCTAGCGCAAGACACAGGTTGGTTCATCCCATTTCTCTTTGTTTATAGTTCATAAAGGAGAATACAAGAGTAGTTTTCTATGTTTGTTTCTAAGGTTTCTCTCACGCCTTAGTGGGATAGGGTCGTTTTGAATAGACACTTTTCCCATTAACAAAATGGCGACTCCGCTGGGGACAATCGTCTAGTTGGTTTGTTTGTGTTTCTCTTATTATTTATTTCATAAACTTAGAAGTAGCGAATCGAACTGCATTTGCCATTAACAAATGCAAAGTAGACATCTGCTGCTTCAATCCATTCACTGGATCTGTTTATGATTTGAACAGCTGATTCACAAATGATCTGATTGCCCTCTGTGATAGCTCTTAGACTTCCTTTAAATCTACCCTCTGATTGTGCATTACTGATTGCTTTTACTCGGCCAAAAACCATAGATTAAACTGCAAACCGTGACCCAGAACCCGGATAGAATTCTCGTTTCTGCCCCAGTGCAGCTACTGTGAAGAGTTCCTACATTTTAGCGCAGTTCCCGAGAGGGCAACCTGCGTTGAAATCCAGTTTCTCTGTGTAGCAGGTGCGTTGATCAGCCTAGCCTTGTGCATCTGAGGTTCTTTGCTCATTTTTTCCAGTTTTGCCTCTGATTTTTGCAGCCTGTGATCAATGTGTGTGTCTGTTTAAAAACCCCTTTTCTTTGCTGATATTCCACCTCAGTTGTATAAAAGAAACTGTAGATGTTTTTATGTGTTTGTTACGTCATTTGCAGTTTTCCATTGCAAAAGTAGAATAGTCATACTGTCGTCCTTTGATTTAGATCTGTCGTCAGTGTCGATTTTGATCATAGGAGAAAGTTTATTTGCTGTTGACAGTCGATTATGCTTTTACTTTTGCCTTTTGGTTTGAATTTGTGACTTTCTAGTGTCGAAACGAGTTTTTATTTCAAAATCATAAAGTGTCGTAATCGTCTCTACCTTTTGATTTCGAAAAGAAGCTTGTTTGTGTTTTTCACTTGAAAGAAAATTCAGATTTGTACAACAACTTTCCTTTTAGGCATCAATATTAAGAAAGTGAAAAACAAAACACATGCATGTGCATTTGCATATTGATAGTCTGTTTGGCTTGATTTAGGAAAAGTGCATTTACAGTGTGCTCTTTGCTCTTTGCGAAAAGATTGTGTCTTTCTTTTCCCTTGTAGCTAGGATTTTCATTGCTGAAAAGAGATAAAAGCTTGTTTATCATCTTTAGATTGCATTTTAGGAATTACATCTACATCTCGTGGTGATCCCAAAAGGCAAACTTCATAAGAAAGATCAACCTAAAATAAATTCAATGAACTTAACAACGCTTTGTAACTTAACGCACAACATTTAGAGGTCTAGGCTAGAGACGTATTCCGACGTCGTAAAGCCTGGTAACTGTTGTCCTCACTGATGGTTGGGTGATTCGTCCACTTTGAGACGATAAGTGCTAGTACAGACTTGTGCTCCCACGTACCATCGAGTATATATTGGGAGACCCCTATAGGCATAAAACCTTTATCCATAGGAAGCCGTGTCGGCCGCCCTACTGATCGCAATGCACCGAACACAGCATTCGGGAAGATTGACTGCCGTACCGTAAAAAGTATTCTGCAGTTTTGCGATTGGTTTGGTACTCCCTCTACCTAGACCTCCAGAGCAGGCCCTTTCGTTCCTTTTCAGACTCCTTAAGGGAAAAGGTCCATCTGAGCACTTGTCACTTCAGGCTCATTAAAAATCGAAGGAGACTAGAGTCATCTTTTTTTTTTCTCTACTCTTTAAAACTGAAAAAACAAGTTGTGTCAAAGCGTGTTAAAATTTATTTTAAACGGAATATTCATACCCTTTTCCTACGTTGATCTTTGGGTTGAGAAAATGGAGCCTACCAACCAAGGAATTCCCCTTGGTGGAAATCCTAGTCCCTTCTCCTCTTGGGGAGATGTTGGTGTGCCCCATATGGCCACATTTTCGCTTCCAGGACTGACAATTGGCTTGCCAATATGGCTCTTCTCAACCAATGTCGTTCAGAACACCACTATTCCTGAACAATCAAATCAGCAATTAGAGGAGTCCAGAGTTGCCCACCAGCCTTCTACTTCCTATAATTCTTCCTCTCCTCCTTCCTCTTCGCTTGATGGAACTGGTAAAGCTAAAAGCCAAGTTCCTAAGGAGAAGAAGGGAAAGAAGAATAAAGAGAAAAAGAAGAAGGAGCCAAAGGCGGATGGGGGAAAACGAGTGTCGTCTAACGAAAATCCACACACAGCACCGACCAGGCCTAAATCGCCATGTGTCATTTGCAAAGGAGACCACTTTCACAGAGATTGTCCTTGCATCCCCTGGATACTAAGGGACTGGTCTCCTCGTATGCACAATCTGGTGTCATCAACCTCTGGACATCATGTTGAAAGCACACCGTCAACTAGTGAAAGTGAAGCCCCAGGAAAAAAAGGGAAAGCTAGATTTCCTTGTAAATTGTGCGAAGACGACCATGCCCTCCACCGTCGTCCCTTCTTAGATGAGGCTAAAAGAGTTTTGGATGATCATCCGGTTTCACCGTTACGACTTCCTCCTCGATATAAAAAACTCTTGCCGAGTCCGTCAATAGTTTAGAACCCAGCTGGCCCACTCAAGAGGTCGGCTGAAGCGCCTATCATTGAAGATAAACCAACTGAATCCATACCAGACGAAAGTCAAAAGGTCGAGGCGGCAGCTGACCTGGTCTTGCCTTCAGAGGTTTTATCTTCGGATGATACAGTCACTGAAGAGAACAAGGATGACACCGTCCAAATTCTCTTCATCAACACAGACTCTGACGAACATGGGGGCAATCCACCCATTCCTTTACCACAGGAAGGAAGTTCGTCAGAGCCATACCCGGCCGTCTACTCGGTCCCACCTCCAAGCAACCTAGTTGTCTCCTTCGACTGGAATCAACTAGGCAGACCCTGTTTGCCAGCAAGCATACCATTCCGAATTATCGTTCAAATATATAGAATGGTCATGGCTGGTACCATCATAGATGAGGGGGCTTCTGTGAGTATCCTTTCCTCTATTTCTTGGAAAGCGCTTGGTTCGCCATGGCTTTTGCCTGAGATGAGAAATCTGACAGGCTTTGATAAAGGAACCAGTCAACCTTTAAGGATCCTTCCCGATGTGCCCATAACATTGAGAAGGAAGACAGTTCACATGAACATCATGGTAGTTCAAGGACCCTTGGATTATAACCTACTCCTTGGACAAGACTATATTTATTGCATGTGAGCCATCGTCTCCTCACTCTTTAGAGTAATGTGTTTTCCGCACGAAGGAAGAGTGGTCAAGCTCGTGGACCAGCTTTCATTTCCCGGATCACGCATAGCAAATAGTCATATACCGTCCTAAAATGGTCTCTTCACGCAAGAAATGTCTCAATCCCCAGTCCGTCCTCCCGATGAGCGCGAGTAATTCGGAGGGATATGACTGAAACCCAGGGGGCATGTGTCTTGGTCTGCTTCGGCAGGAAAACTTCGAGTATAGGGTAGGTTTCTGCGAGAGAATATGACTAGTCTGTACCCCGTCCGTCGGTGGAAGAGGGGTTAGTATACAATAAGATTCTCTTGTTAAAGTTATGTGAGTTGACAGACGGAGTCACTCGCCTTTGTTTATCTGGGTAGGCATCGCCGAAGAAGTGTTTTGTTTGCTGTGTGAATAGAACAATCTTTGGGTAACCTGTAAGAGGTAGGCCTCTCCTGATAGAACAAATGTTTTGTCTGCAAATTGAGGGGTAACTTTGAAACTCTGTTTTATACCTGGGGGCATGCAAACCTTTTGGAGTGCAAGCGAAGGGCGAATATTTATTTTTTAAATTTTTAGGTCCTCCCTTTAAACCTATAGGCTAACCCTTTAAACTCGTAGGATTAGTCATCACCTAACTTGCATAAAGAAAGGCTGTGGGGCAAAAATCTAAAAGTTTCCATTTCTATATGAGACTTTCTTATCATATGACTGGATAATCGAGCAGTTTTAGCACATAGTTCAAGCTCGTTAAAAGATAAACATAAGACCGAGCAAATGTTTCCACCCGTGTTTAAGCTCGTTAAAAAATGAACTATCCCCCGGTAAATAACCACCGTGAATGAAACATTTCAGCCATTAAAGCCTTGGTTGTGTTTGCACCGTCACCTCCACTTTTCCATTGGCCGATCATTCACCTCCATTTGATTGTTTACCCATTTTGAGGAACAGCTGCGAAGAGTGATTTCACTAGCCTGACACTGCCGTGATTGGAAAATTCCAAACCTTACATGGAATCAGCTGCTACCCATTTTTATCACTCGTTCCTCAAAAGACGAGTCTTCTTTAAGCTCTTTTAATCTGACTCGTAAAATATGAAAAGATTGCCGAGTTTTGGCCTTCCAGCTCGTTAAAGCGGCAGGAAGTGTTATCCCTCCTCTAGATTTTAATCTTTTTGGACCTGAGGGATTATTGCACAAAAAGATCGAGCGCTTGTTTTGTTCGGCTCGTTAAAACTATCGAAAATTCATCGCTTCTGTATTGTTTTATACTTTTTCAGACTTAAGGGATTAGGTGATGAAAAAGGAATTTCAGAGTTACCTTTACGTACCTTTTGAGACTCTTTAAAAATGAAAAGGACTGAGTTATCTTTGTCGTTAGACTCGTTAAAAAGATTAAATAGCGACAAACTTGTCTTTAGACGAGAACGAGTTTCACTATCGCTAGGCTCGTTAAAACATAGCGATGGGTTTGCCTGAAGGGAAAATTATAGAACAAGCATATGTTATCCTCCTCAAGCTTGAAAAAAATAAAGAGGTACTGGTCAGCAATGACTGGGGAAAAATTGGGAAGAAAACTCAAAGAAACTTTGTTGGTAGCAAGTCGCTCTTGAACATGACACTTCCACTCCGTGCCTGAGTCGGGTTGGGTTGTTTCATTCACTGGTCACATCACCATGGTCACGCCATACCATCCACATTTGGGGTAAATGCTACCAATCCATCACATAAGTGTCACCGACATGTTTAAGAGAAGTCATCCAGAGAAGTCACCCGTGTCCCATCCACTACCATACATTATACTTCATTCCTTCATGACCGCCACCCTGAACCATATATCATCAGATCGTTTTCACCTCCATCAAAATCATTTGCTCCGTTCCATGTCATTGATGTGGGATTCATTAAGGCCCTCCTTTGATGGATCGCTTCTTGTCGACATCAGCTCATTATCCAAGAAGTTGATCTAGGAACACCCCATTCAGTACTTTGAAGCTTGCATGCCTCAATGGAAAGTTTCTCACTTCCGGCGACAGGTATACATCAATGACCTTCGACCGAAAGATTTTGCATGGTGTTCGACAACAAGTCCTTTATTCACACCACGTGAATTGTACTGCAGCACCTTGAGGGTCATTATCATTATCGGTGATTCCTCTCGCGCTTGTTAACAGTTTACATCATTGACTGGTAATCAAGCGATGTCTTTCCATGTTTGACTTCAAAACATTTCTCACATGGATCAACTTGTACTTCGAGTGAAGATCGGACGAGATTGAAGACCCCGGATCTAGTTTCATCCATCCGGACTGCACTATAAATTCAGGAAAATAAAGACATTGAAATGTACAACATTGCAGCACAGATAATCATCCTACCAAAAGGATGATGACTCTATCAGAATCATCAGTCTACCATCAGACGATTGTCTGTCCTATGTACATGAAAATGAATTTATAAAGCTGAGCATGGGAATGCCCGCCTCAGCTAGATCATGAAAACAGTATGAAAATAATGTATTGTATTGTATCTTATTACAGGTCTCCTCCCAGCATTGAAAGAACTTCGGATCCTCCTAATAAATCATTTCACCCGATAAACGGCCTCATACTTTAGCGGGCAACTGTTATAGACATTTTTGTGCCTTACAGCTCTAAGCATGAAATGTCCATAAACCAAGGGCTCCTAAGTCCTTAAAAGTGTTGTTATTACTCCTAAAGGAACAAGGTCAACAAATTACAGCTTCTCCCAGAATTTCTCCACCAGAAACTGCTCAGAACTAGTCAAATCAGGATCATTTCAGCTGCTCCACTAGCTAGTTGCGTTGCAAAACACCCAAATACACTAGCTAGGTGCGTTGCAATGCACCTAAATGCACTACCAGGGTGCGTTGAGCGGGAAATGACAAGTGGCAGAGTCATTCCACGAGGTGGAGAGACAATGGAAGCTTCCAGAATCTTGTCCAATGACACTTGCCTCACTGAATTCGACCAGTGATGAGTAAGAGGCTCTCAATCTCCAAGTGGAAGCAAGAACTGACAGAGAGAAGCCACTAATCAATTCATGAGCTGACTCATCCTCTTTGCATACATCTATAAATGGATCCCTCATCCAAGAGATCCAAAGGCTGGAATATTGTACATTGCAGAGAATTGCTGTTGGTTTTGAGATAGATATCAGAGTATTGGGTGATTTATGCTTTGTTGGAGGTGAAGAAGGGGCTTCTCTGCTGGGAGGTTGTTGCTGGATCAGAAATCATCGGTTGTAACTCCTCCTAGATCTTCTTTTTATATCAATAAAACTATTTGAGTTTCTCCTACATGCTTGTGTATCATTGATGTTTGTTACATTTGTATGTTTAGCTTAAATATGATCCTAAGCTTTTTATGAGTATGAACCCATGTCTTTGTATAGTTTCCTTCTTCTATGATCTTGCAGGTACTTGGTGAAGCTGGGCAAGTAAAGGAGCAGGTAGCTGGGAGCTGTCAAAGAGGAGAGAGATTGGATCAAAGGACTAGCGCAAGACACAGGTTGGTTCATCCCATTTCTCTTTGTTTATAGTTCATAAAGGAGAATACAAGAGTAGTTTTCTATGTTTGTTTCTAAGGTTGTTGTCACGCCTTAGTGGGATAGGGTCGTTCTGAATAGAGACTTTTCCCGTTAACAAATAGGCAGTGCATCATCTGATGTACTTCTAGACATTCTGTCGAAGATTCAACCAATAGAAATACTTTGCAGTACTGCCACTATTTTCTTGACCCTGAAATGCTTAGCAGCCCGACTGTAGTGTGCTTCCCAAATCATCTTGGCAAGCTCGATTGAAGGAACACAAAGGTGACCCAGGTGGCATAACAAGGCATCCTGTAGGTGAAAATCTAGAACATGCTGACCCTCCAAGAGTGTTTGGTATGTGTGGCCGAATTCTGGGTTGCTTTTGTAGAGAAGTGGCCGATCAAAAGTCTCGTGCCCACAAGAGTTGAGCATAGTGGTTAACGCCATGATCTGTGGTCGACTGAGGCAATCTGCAACATTATTGGTGCTGCCCTTCTTATACTTGATATTTAAATGGAAATGTTGCAGATATGTGGACCACTTCTGATGGTGATCATTCTGCAATTTCCCTTGGGTCTGTATCAACTGTAGGGGTCGGTGGTTTGTGTGGATGACCGTTTCCTTCCCAAAAATGTAATGCTTCCATTGTCGGCAGGCCTGCACAATGGAATACATCTCTTTGTCATAAGTGGGATAATTCCAGACTATGTCTGAAAGTGTCTCACTGTGATATGCCACTGGATGCCCGTGTTGAGTAAGGACTACCCCAATAGCATAGTTAGAGGCATCTGTTATGACCTCAAATGGTTGTTGCAAGTCTGGTAATGTGAGCAATGGTGCCGTGCAGAGGCGATCTTTCAACTCTGTGAATGCCTTCTGTTGAGACTCAGACCTAAAGAATTTTTCTTTCGCTCCTCCCTTGGTGACTTGACTCAAGGTCCAAGTGATATGAGAAAATCCCAACACGAACCTGCGTAGAAGTTGGCAAAACCTAGAAAGCTGCGAAGCTCTGTCAGACTGGTTGGAGACGGCCAATCCTGAATGACTTGGATCTTGGCTGGATCCACATGCACCCCTTGTTCATCAATAATGTATCCTAGATACTGAACCTGGGTCATGCCAAAAATGCATTTCTCCAAATTGGCACATAATTTATGCTGTCGCAGTGTTTGGAGAACCTGTCGGATTAGTGGAGGTGCTCTTCCAAATTCTAGCTAAGAGTAGGATGTCATCAAAGTATACCACTACAAATAGGTTGGTTAATGGCCACAAGATGTCATCCATTAGCCTCATGAAGGTTGCAGGAGCATTCATCAATTCGAAAGGCATAACCAACCATTCGAAAAGGCCCTCCTTGGCTTTGAAGGTAGTCTTCCACACATCGGAGGGTTCGATTGGTACCTGGTTGTATCCTGACTTCAGATCGATATATCTGAAATATTTTTCTCCCTTTAGTTGGTCTAGGAGGTCATCAATTCGTGGGATCGGGTACCTATTACACACAATGATCTTGTTCAGCACCTGATAGTCAATATAGAGTCTCTAAGTCCCATCCTTCTTCTGTACTAACACAATCGGGCTCCCACAGGGTGATGAACTTAGATGGATGTGATCTTTCTACAATAACTCTTGAATCTGCCTGTTGATTTCCTCATTCTCCAGAATGGAGTGCTGATAGATTGGTCCATTGGGCAGCGGTGCACCTCGGGTTAGATCGATGGAGTGCTTGACCTAACAGTGCAGAGGAACTCCTGTGGGGGAGGTGAAGATGTCCTTGTACTCCTACACAACCTTGTCCATCTATAGTTGTCATGTGGAGGGGCCCTGTCTGGAGGTCATGGCCACCGTCTTCTTCTTTCCTTAGGGGCGTATAATTAGGAAAACAAATTTCCCAGTTTTGGAAACTAGCTTATTGCATTGTTTTGCAATAACCAAAGAAATGGTGGTAGGCGGTGCTACCTCCGATATCCTGTACAACGTATTTCCCAAAGTAACAATAATAGCATGGGGCCTTGATTCATACACAGCATGTCACTTCCACAAGTATGGTTGTCCTAATAATACATCATAAACTTCAAGGGGATCAATGTCACACAATACCTCATCCGCGAAGGGCTTGATGTTGTATGGAAGGCAACACTGCTGGCTCACGCGAAGATGTCATCCTTGGTGAAGCCACCCGATGGTGTATGGTTGTGGATGTGCTCTGGTCGGTAAGCCCAGGCGCTTCATGACCTCTACCGAAATGAGGTTCTTTCGGCTCCCGCTGTCGACAATGAACTATAGCGGGGTGCTCTTTACCCACATCTGGGAGTGGAAGAGATGATCCTCCTCCTCTAGATCTTCGGGTTCCTACTTCTAGATATTCGTGGTGGCAACGGTGGCGTTGAGCTCCGCATCAATAATCTGCTTCCCATTGTCATTCCCCTTGTCAAGTTGTGAGTTAGATTTGGAACATGCATCTGATTCTAAAAACTTTGGCTTGGCCACCAGTGACTACTTGGCCCGACACTCACTTGTGTTTTGAGTGGAGCTCTTATGGATCTCATGCCACTTTCTCGTGTTCTTTTTTAGCTTCATAGTGTTGTTCTTTGCTTGCAGCTTTGGTGGGTTGTCTTGGGCCACCCTGCCTTGGCTTTGCCTTTGTTCTACAGTTTCGGGGCACCTTTCCCTTGATTCAAATTTGTAGATCCAAAGTCTTGCTTCTTCTATTTAAACTTTTGCTCGACCTTGACGGCATATCTGTCTGCCGTGCCAAGCAAGGGGATGTTCAGGAATTCTATATCTTCTTGTATGTAGTTGTTTAGGCAACCACGTATTTGAGTACAAAATGCTTCTTTGAATCCTTAATACCCAACTTTGTGCGAAGGGTATGGAAAATATTGGTAACTTTGGCATGTCTTGGTCCCTTCCTTGCCGCAACATGGTCCACTTTATGTATTGATCCTCATAGCTTCCGACAGGGTAGTACTGCTGCTTGAGGGCATCTCTAAATGAATCCCAAGTGGGTGAGGTTGAAAGTAGTGAGCCTGTACTTTCATCCTTCTGCTCGCAGTAGGTTTCCCACTAGTCCTTGACATGGGGGGCTGCTTTGAGAAGAGTGAAAATAATCTTTTCCCGACTGGAAAAGTCATGAACAGAAAAATAACCCTCTAGCAAATTTAACCATTTATCGATGACATTTACATCTATTTGACCCTCGAATATGGGGATTTCAAAATTATCTTTAACCTTATTTGGTGTGGCATTCCAGAGTAGCTGTTGGAAGCCGATGTGTCACCCCTGGGCAGTCGCGGAAGGATTGGGGAAAAGTTGTCCATCATCATGTTCCTTTGTCACTCGAGAGATTCTTTCAGATTTTGGTAGGATTTCCTGCCCCCTCGTCTTTCTTTTCATCGGCCATGGGAGGCAGTCGGGATTTTCAAGGCTGGTCTTGCAAAGCTTCGACCAGTTCAGGCCCTAACTCCTTATATCCTGACCTCGTTGGGGACATGCAAAGAAAAATAGAGAAAAAAATAGACCCCTCTAATACCACTAATCCATATTTAAACAAGAACGCAACAAATTACAGAGATAACCATAAACACAGAGATGTAGCAGAAATAATACTTTATTTCATTAATGTAAAATACTGAAATATGATTACAAACAACAATGGAAATAAACCAGCTAGGGCGATGGTAGCTTATCTCTGAGAAGAGATGTGGCCTATTTATTGTCGAGAAATAATGGAAAACCCTAAACATCAAAAAACCTAACCCTAGAAGATGAAACACCAAACTGTGGGCCTCGTTTGGGTAAATTGGTACATCAACTTCCCGGGGTCGTAACTTTGGCATACAATCTCTGTTTGACATGCACAATATCTTGTTAGAAAAATATATCTGAGAGCTACAACTTTGGGAAGAGAAACATTGGTTCATGTTCCCATGTTGCTCCCAATTTTCCCAAAAAACGTCGTTTAAGTCCTCAAAACGGCTCCAGAAGTTCAGGACCCAAAAACTACTAAAAATAGTAAACTCTGCTACAGTTAAGGAAATTGAAAAGCTAAAAGAAACAGTGGTGGGGGTCCAAGTGGACTTGGCAGATGGCCACCAATATCCACCTGGATCACTTCGGTATTAGCTACACCATACTTTAAAAAAACCTTTATAGTGGATGTGATGCCTCAATAAATGGAATTGGTTTTGTTTTAGTCTATGAAGGGAGAGAATTTATTTTGAAAGTAACCCAATCAAGGGAAAGTATTTACAAAAACCTATTTATGAGAAGGAAATGTTGGCAATACTACATAAACTGAAGAAATGTTGTGCTTACCTAATAGGAAGACAATTCAAGGTAAAAGCAGATCATGATAGTCTTAAATACTTCTTGGAACAAAGAATACCCTAAAAATAGTAGAAAAAATGGGTCAAAATATGTTAGGTTATGAATTTGAAATCATCCAAAAAAAAGGGAAGAAAAATGTTGTAGCAAATGCACTCACAATAAGGGATGGGGTTGTGGAAGCATTTCTTTGTGCCATTTATATTATCCAAAATGATTATATAAATTATGTAAAGGATGAATGAAATAATGTTGAAGAGGTATGGACACTCATTCAAAAGTTGTAGAAAGATCCCAGCGCATCTGAATCATTTACTTGAAAACATAATTCATTGTGGTACAAACATCACTTCGATCTATGTAGGAAATCCCAACTTAAACAAAAGGCTCTTTTGGAATTGCACACCTCTCCTATAGGAGGGCACTCAAGATTTCTAAAGACTTACCATAGGGTCAAGAAGGAAATTTTTTGGGATGGACTTAAATATGATATTCAAAAGTTTGTGGCAGAATGTTTGTTTTTACAATAAAATAAAGTTGAGACAAATAAGCCCTAGGTCTTTTACAGTCATAGTTATTTCAACTCAGCGTTGGGAAGAGGTATCAATGGATTGTATCACATGTTTACCTAAGTATGAAGGAAAGAGTGCCATCATTGTGGTAGTTGATATAATTACCAAGTATGCACACTTTTGTGCACTATCTCATCCTTTCAAAGCCAGTACAATCACTGTCGGATTTATGGAAAAAATTCAAAAGATACATGGAAACCCAAATATTATTGTAAGTGATAGAGATCCCATTTTTAGTAGATTTTTTTGGACAAAATTATTTTCTTTCCTTGGTACTCAATTAGCTCATAACTCATCTTATCATTCTCAATTTGATGGGAAAATTGAATTAATAAACAAATATTTGGAAGGATATCTTCATTTCTTTATATCTGATAAACAAATAGAATGGATCAAGTGGTTAGCCTTGGAGGAATGGTGGTATAACACTTCCTTCGATACTGTAGTAAAAATGGCCCCATTTATGGCACTTTATGGATATCATACACTACCCATCACATCGTCTTTAAGAAACAATTATAAGGTTCAAGTAGTGGAAGATCGCATCAAGCATAAACAAAAATTCCTCCAACTCTTAAATGATAACTTGACTCTAGTGTAGAATAAAATGTAACAACATGCATATCAACATCACAGTGAAATAATTCTTGACGTGGATGATTGTGTATTTTTACAACTATAACCATATAAAAAAATGTAACACAAGAAAGCTAGGAAGGACAATAAATTACCACCCAACTAATATGGCCCTTACAAGGTGTGGCAAAATATTGGTACTATGTTATAAAAATTGGAGTTGGCTATATATTCACGAGTACAACTAGTTTTCCATTTGTTTTCACCTAGAATTTCAGTCCATGTACTACAGTCCATGTACATAATGTTTTCCCAAACAAAAAAATTTTCATTGTCAAAAAATGTGTGTCAAATGGTTATGGTCTTATGTGTGTTACTTAGGGATCATGTTTTAAAAAGGTATTGATGTGAATCATTTTTAAAAACCATTAGTCATCCTCCATCATAATTCTTTAAGGCATGTCTTGTCTTGTTTACGTCATTGGTCCTTTGCGCAGTTTCGCAGCGCAGTCTGATTGGCCAATTTGGCAGCGCAATGATATTTCCGCTTTTTCGTAGCGTGTGATCCATCAGCCATTTCGTAGCGAATTCTGTCCATTTATAGTTGTTTGCGCTACGGAATCAGGGATTCGGGGTTTATGCAGCGCGTTTTCTTGAAATTTCAAGTCTGGGGGGATGAGTCATTAGGTCCGTCCATATATTGTCAGTAGATGTCCTCTCCAGGTCATTATGGGTCATCATTCCGCCATGAGGTTCAAAACCATGCACATAAACATCATTCAAAGTGATTTTATGATGTATGGTAGTGTCATGATATTTGTCATTAGTGCGTAAACTGATTTGTTTGTATGACAAGGTTATTGAAGCAAAAAAGAGCCTGAGTTTTCATTTAAAAGGACCTGATTGCAAGCGAGCCTGCATCCCAAAGTTTGAAGTTCCCTTCTGAGTGTTGAAGCTGCTGTTAGTTCTCTGTCCGAAAGTTTTCAAAGTAAAATGGAGAAAAGGGAACATCGATCCGGTAGGTGCCAAAGAATAGAACCGAAGGGGCTTGATATTACGTTAAATGATGAAGGTGTAGCAAGAGCTTTTAAAAGTGCTGGTTGCTGGAGGTTTTGTGCGAAGTTGCAGGGAGGGCACGCAGAGGTAACAAAAGCTTTTGCATTGAATTTTACTGGTTTAAACTCTAAGGTTGTTACACTAAAAAATGTCACCATGACTACTTACAGTTAGTATGGCTCAAATCAACAGTCATGCTACCCTCTTAGGCAAGTCTTATGCCTCTGCTATCCATCTCAAACTCAAAGAAGAGAGAAAGTCTTGTAAAAAATGTGTTTATCTCTGGGGTCGCAGGTTCTCTCTAGCCTTACCTACGGGGACGCTCACAATGTTCACAAAAGTTGCGTCCATGGACGCTCTGTATGTTAAGGGACAGGTGCGTCCTTCTGTAAAAGGAAAAATGCGCGAGTTTCATCTTAAAAAAGTTACTTGTGGTTACTTCTAGAACTTTCTAGAGGTCGGTTTGATGAAATGGATGCGCCTCCAGTTGGTTCATGTATCCCTATTAAGGAGGAACTTATCCCATCAATAAGGGAGCTATCCCACCCAAAGAGGGGGATTATCCCATTGATGGTGGACCTGAATAACCTCTTTACAGCACTATAAATAAAGACATTGAGCCAGAGGGAGAAGAGGTTGAAGCTATACATTTTCTTTGGGTAAATGCTGCAGGATTTAGGACTCCCATTTAGAACCTTGTGAGGAGAGATTGTCTTTGCTTGATTCTACTTGGAAGTGGGTGAGCTTTGTCAAAGTAGAGGAAAACCCTTGATGGACCCTGGGAGGAACTTGCACAACACCAAGGCCAGGTTGTAAGAGTTTCTTTGTTTCGTTATTAATATAAACTGGTTTATTTTTCTCAATAGCTTGTGTTAATGAGTTATTTCATGTGTTCCTCGGTCTGCATGTTGAATATATGTTTTATTATATGAAATGCAAGTGCTTGGTAATTGTTTGATTGTTTGTGGTTGCAGGAATTGATGTGAAGGAGGAGCTCATCCGGATCGGCAAGGACAGACTACAACAACAGCGTTTTGGAATAAAGTAAGCCTAAACACTTGTAGTTTTCATGATTTAAAAGGTATATTTAGAGAAAGATCACTCCATTTTGTCTTGTTTGTCGCTAGAGAGTTTAGACTCCTAGGGAGGTCAGTTGTGTCCGCACAAACGACTTTTTCCGCCACGACAAATTGGCGACTCCACTGGGGATAGATTCCATTGATGAGAAAGGTCTTTTCCTTTGTGTGAACTTTGCTTTGAGAAAATTGGTTTATTTTTCTGGTTTTGGCTCTGTGACTTTGTCTCTGGGTGGGTTAGCTTAGGATTAGTTTTATTTTGGTTTTTCTTGAGTTTTTCAGTAGGACGCACCCTCTGAGTGTTGCACAGTGCGTCCCTGGACGCGCTTTGGCTGTGTGCACAGAGCGGGCCCGCACCTGTGCTAACGGGTTGCCTGCGTCCCCTGCCAAAATTTGAGAAAATTCCATTTTTTACACTTTTTGCTCTTAGATTTTGTTTTTTCTTAGTTTTTTCTGCCCAGATTCATTAGTCCCTTGCCAAGAATCTTCACCTAATCTTGTTTCATTGGCATTCTTGCTTTAAGCTTTCATCAATTGGGTGTTTTGAGACTCTTTTTTGAGAAATTCTTGATTTGATTTCCTTTGGTCATTACTTGGAGGTTTCTCTCAGTCCTTTCACAATTTTGCATCTTTTTGCTTCTGTTAATCGCCTCTGAGTGTTTTTATTTTTTGATCTTTGGAACTCTCACCCAATTTTCTCGACTTGCACTTGATTGGTTCTTAGATTACATTAGAATCATCTTGTGTTTGAGAATTCTCTTGCATAGATCACATTTACATAATTAGAATTCTCCTTTTCGGAATATGAATGAAAAATGTGCATAGATTACATTTGCATACTTTTCAAGTGAATTGTGCATAGATTACAATTGCATAGTTTACATTCTGAAGAAATCAATTGTAGATTTAGATCAGCTTTCTTTGATTTGAATTTACACAAAAATAAAAATAAAAAAAGGGTTTGGAATTGATTTGCATTAGTTTTTCTTGATGAAATTAGTGCATTAGAGAATTTGTTATATTTTCTCTTAGTGATCAGTTTTTTGCATTGTTGGAAGTGAATGGAAACTCTCTCCTTACTTTAATTAGGATTCATCGAATTGAAAGGATTACATTATCATATTCGATTGCATTCAGTTGATTCGGGTCATAACACCATTGGTTTCGCATCCATTTACCCATTTGAGTAATAACAACCTTAATAACACAATGCTTAATTAAAATTCATCTAGTAATTTTTACATTTCTAGGGCTCTGAAGCACCAACATAGCTTAGGCTAGTGTCTTGGAGTAGGTGAGTAATTAACTCTCCAAGACAGTAAAACCAAACAAGTAGTCGATCTTGTGATAGAATCAAATCCAATTGTTACATTTACACTCTGGGAAAGCTCCTCTTAAAGGAGAAGCACGAGCTCGTGTCCAAACTAGTGAGGGGATCATTCCCCCCTCGTTGGGAACGACGCCAGGCAGTACGTATTACAAACGGTAAACCTCGGATTAACCATTGTCGAGGAGCCAGGGGTCACTTATCGGTAAACCTTGGATTACTGTCAAGGAGCCGGTAAGGGGATTGAGCTTGCTACTCTGCCCTTGCATGCTGTCGGAGTTTAGACTGTTCCCCCAGGTGTACTTGTGGCCGTTGGTAACCTTAGTGACCATAATCTCTAGGATTCTACCCAAGGTGACGGTGGAGGGAAGGTCCCACTGTACCTGGAGCAGACATCGGCTATACTCACTTGGATTTTCTGGGGGGTTCACTTCACTCGAGACGATTAAAGTGGAGGAACTTGGTCCAGTCTATTCATTAAGCAGGTTGTCGGGGTAACTGTTCCACCCACTATTTTTGTACTGGATTCTGCGAGGTTGGGCTTAATCACCAACTAGTGTTTTCGGTCCGGAAGGCTACTGTTTGTGTGTGGTTTGACTCCTAGATTTGATAGCGCGTGTTAATTTGTTTGTTTTTACTTTTAGAGACCATAGGTGTGAATTGTGAATTTTAATTGTTAAGTGTGAATTGTGAATTGTTAATTTTAGTTTTAGATTGTTAATAAAATTCACTGAAGTTGAATATAATGGCAAATGTTCCGGAATTTATCAACCTAGGAACCCCTCCTAATGAGAATCCTAGTACTTTTCCTTACTTTGGAAATGTTGGTCCTCCTTATATGGCTACTTTGTCATTACCTGGATTTACAATAGGTTTACCGATATGGTTATTTTCAACTTCGTTGGCCCAAAATACTCCAATTGTTCCACCTCAACCGGATGCTTCACCTCAACAGAGTTCACCATCTCAACATCACCAACCTTCTGTTGACCCTTTACCTTCTTCGCCTAATTTTTCTTCCTCCATTTCTTCCTCTTCACCTGATAAAAGCCTTGATGCTAGTAACCAGGAGGCTAAGAAGAAGAAGAAATGGAAGAAGAAGAAGAAGAAGAAGAAGCAAGATAAGAAAGAAGTCAACCAACCAACCATGGCTGTAAGTGTTAGTTGTGTTGAGGAAACTTCCGACATGCATCGTAAACCCAAATACCCTTGCAGGCTTTGTAAGGGTGACCACTTCCTTGTCAATTGTCCTGGTATTCCAAAGGTCTTGGAAGTATGGTCGAAAAAATCTCATCAACTTTCCGTTGATCCATCAACCAGTGATAGTCAGGTTCCTGGGAAAAAGGGTAAAGTTAGGTTTCCTTGTAAGTTATGCAAAGGGAGTCATCAAACTCACATTTGCCCTCACATGGATGAAGCCTCAAAATTGTTGGAAAAACTTACTGTTCCACAGCAAGAATTTCCAACTGGTTATCGTAAACTTTCTCCCAACCTACCGTCAATTGACGGAGTGATTGATCTAAATTCAAGTACGGTCGATCACACTCTTCCATTGGAGAGTGAAACTCATGTCACTCAGGTTGATGATCCATTAGTTGATAAAGTGGTCGATTCAATTTCACATTCGGTCGATCACACTCTCCCTTTCGAGAGTCAATTTCAAACCGCTGATGTTCTTCTTGTTACATCAGATTCTTCTATGCCGGGGGGCATTTCACCTGTTTCTATAGAACCCCCTCCAAGTACTGAGGTCTTTTCCTTTGATTGGAATAGACTGACAGAACCTCGTCTTCCTTCCTCCATCCCTTTCCAAATCATTGTCAAGGCTAGTGGTAGGGACATACATCGTACTCAGGTAGATGAAGGTGCTTCTGTTAGTATTTTATCCTCAACTGTTTGGAAAGCTTTGGGTTCTCCTCAGCTTGCGCCTATTACGCAGAATCTGAAAGCTTTTAACAGAACCATTAGTGAACCTTTAGGGATCCTTCCTAAGTTTTCTATTACCTTGGAAGGTAAAACTGTCTGTATTGATCTTATGGTAGTTCGAGGTCCCTTGGATTTCAATTTACTCCTTGGGCGAGACTATGTTTATGCAATGAAAGCTGTCGTATCGACACTCTTTCGTGTGATGTCTTTCCCTCACAATGGCAGTATTGTGACTGTAGACCAGCTTTCGTTCCCTAGTCTTGTCTCAACTACCAATAATATGACGACCCTAAATGTTCCTGATTCTAAAGTGGTATCTACCCTGCCACGGGTTAATTATGTGGCAACTGGTCCCATGTTTTCAGTTACCGATGTAAGTGAGCCTCTCACTGTTGATTTAGATCCGGTAATTGACATGGAAAACTCTATGGGATTACTTCAACACGATGTTCTTATCCCTTTTGAGTCCCTTGACATGTGTTCCTTCCAGAGAAGTGTTCTTCCTTCGGATGAAGACCTTTTGGAAGCCATGATCAAGGTGTGTCCATTGACATGTCTTTCTTCCAATTGGAAGCCATGATCAATGTTGCGAGGATAGTTTTTTCTTGTATCAACCTCGTTAAAAAATGAAACAAGGGTTGTGAGGAAAGTTCCTTTTACTGTGTCAACCTCGTTAAAAAATGAATCAGTGAGTATGAGGAAAGTTCTTTTTACTGTGTCAACCTCGTTAAAAAATGAATCAGTTGGTCAGAGGATAGTTCTTTTTACTGAGTCAACCTCATTAAAAAATGAATCAGGAACGAGGATAGTTTTTTCCTGTATCAACCTCGTTAAAAAATAAAACAGGCTAGCGTGAGGATAGTTTTTTCTTGTATCAACCTCGTTAAAAAATGAAACAGGATAGAGTGAGGATAGTTTTTTCCTGTATCAACCTCGTTAAAAAATGAAATAGGATGGTGAGGATAGTTTGTTCCTGTCTCAACCTCGTTAAAAAATGAAACTGGAAGTCATGAGCATAGTTCCTTGTCTTGTGTCAAGCTCATTAAAAAATGAAACAAGGAGCATGAGGATAGTTCTTTTACTGAGTCAACCTCATTAAAAAATGAATCAGGTAGATTTTAGGTTATGTAGGTAGATTGTAGAAAGTAGGATTTTGAGGACAATTCCTGTTACTGAGTCAACCTCGTTAAAAAAATGAATCAGGTTTGAGGATAGTTCCTGTTACTGAGTCAACCTCGTTAAAAAATGAATCAGGTATGAGGATAGTTCTTGTTACGGAGTCAACCCCGTTAAAAAATGAATCAGGTTTGAGGATAGTTCTTTTCTTGTGTCAACCTCCTTAAAAATGAAACAACTCCCTTTTCAAGTTAAATATTGAAAGTAAACCTTCATTTCATCCAGCCGGTTGAATGCAATGAAGCCTGGGGGGCATGTACCTTGATTTGCATCATTATGCTGGGGGCAATGCTGGGGGCATGTGAACTTTTTGAGCATAGTTCCTTGTCTTGTGTCAAGCTCGTTAAAAAATGAAGCAAGGGTAGGTTAAGTAGGTAGATTGTAGATAGTAGTCATGAGCATAGTTCCTTGTCTTGTGTCAAGCTCATTAAAAAATGAATCAAGGATTTTAGAGCATAGTTCCTTGTCTTGTGTCAAGCTCGTTAAAAAATGAATCAAGGTTTTTAGAGTAGAGTTTTTGCTAGGTAGATTGTAGCGTCGTTGTGAGCATAGTTCCTTATCTTGTGTCAAGCTCGTTTAAAAAATGAAACAAGGGTTTTGAGGATAGTTCTTTTCCTGTGTCAACCTTACTAAAAAATGAAACAGCTCCCACAAGTCTTTCCAAGATCTTGAAAGTAAAGCTTCATTCCATCCACCTCATTGAATGCAATAAAGCTTGGGGGGCATGTACCTTGATTTGCGTCATTATGCTGGGGGCATGCGAACTTATAACAAGCATAGTTTTTCATTTCAAGCTTGCGTAAACATGAAACCGAATCCGAGCATAGTTCCTGTGTCAAGCTCGTTAAGAAATGAAACAAATCCTCCTCTACTTGAGTCGAGAGATTGACTAGATCTCATAGATGTTACGTTGTATATTTAGGTTAGTTAGTTTTGCATAATTTTCTTATAGTTTAGGTCGGGTCTTTCAAACGATCTCGTTCTTGAACCTTCATTTCATCCAACTGGTTGAATGAAATGAAGCAGGGGGGCATGCACTCTAGCAGTTACACTTAGGGGGCATCAAGCACAGTTTTCTCTCTGCTTCAAGCTTGTATAAAAATAAAACTACTTTGAAGCATAGTTTTTCTCTGTTTCAAGCTTTTGTAAAAATGAAACCTATCTCGAGTCAATTTCAGTTATTTTCAAGACTCGTCAAACTCATGAAAATACCGAGATTATTTTGCTATCTTTCATTCTCGTAAAACAAATGAAAATGCCGAGTTCTTTCCGTCTTTTCCTGCTCGTAAATTAAATTGAAAGTTGGCCACATGAGTACATTTTTATCCCTTTTTCGAACTCATTAAAATTTACGAAAAAGTGAAAACCATGAGTACATTTTTATCCCTTTTTCGAACTCGTTAAAACTTATGAAAAAGTGAAACCTTGGAGTTCTCTTTTAAGCCCTTTTCAGACTCCTAAAAATATGAAAATATCGTCGAGCGTTTCTTTTACACTCGTTAAAACGGAATTAAAAGACGATCCCCTTATAGTTCTTTTCTGACCGTAAAATCAGGAAAAGATTGCCGGGTTTTTGTCGTTTCAAACTCTATACGGAAATAAAACGACGTGTCCTTGATCGCTTTTTACTTTTCAGGTCAGTGGCACTAATTATGAAAGTACTCCTTGGTCGCAAGATCAAGCGGTTCCCCCAGGTATTATTTTATACTTTTTCGGGCTTGAGGGACAAAAATTTACGAAAAAGTTCAACTTGGAGTTTCCTTTAGTTTTTTCAGACTCTCTAAAATTGAAAAACGCCGAGTTTCTCCTATACTGGGCTCATTAAACTTTTACAGTAGAGGACCTGTTCAATTACAAATAGGAACAAACCACTCCTTCCTAGGGTTCGAATTTAAACTAGGTTGGACTCGTCCGAAGGATGAGCTTACAATCAAGCATATGTTATCCTCCTCAAGCTTGTTAAAAATAAAGAGGTACTTGCCAGAAATGGTGGGGGAAAAGAGAGAAGAATGAACCTATTTGTCACCTTTTGTCTCAAAAGAAAATTTATTACCACTCTTGAACACGACACTTTTCATTCACCTGGGTTGGAAAATCTTTTACCTCACAAGTTGACCAAACCGCTTTGAAAGTCTTTAGCCGGGTTTCGGGATTCACTTTGAGTTATTCGTCACCAAGCCATCTGTCGTGTCGTTATGTGTTCAAGAGGTCTACGAGCAAAAATTTCATTTGCAAAATACTTGTCATCCATTTGACCATCCCTGAGTCAGTCCTCACAGCAACATTTCTTCAACTTGAACAATGATTTCGTGTTGTGGGCTTGCCTGCAACGGGTCGCTTTCTATCGACATCGACACATTATCTAGAAAGATGACTTAGGAATCGACAGTACCTTGAAGTCTGCATGCATCAATGGCAGGTTTCTCGCCTTTGACGTCAGTTTACATCATTGACTTTCGATCAAAGGATTCCGTGAAGTGTTCGACATCAAAACATCTATTCACATTTCACGGGTTGTGCTTGGTACTTTGAGAACCATTGACATTACTGGTGGTCTCTCTCACGCTTGTTAACAGTTTACATCATCGACTGGTAATCAAGTGGTTTCTACCATGTTCGACATCAAATCATTTAATCACATGGCTAGAATCGTACCAATTCGGGAGGTAGAAGTGAAGACCCTGGATCTAGTTTCTACCATCCAGGCTGCGAGGAGTTTTGTATTCATTATCTATGTAGACTAATCATAAACAGATGGCTGCGTCCATACTGTGTCTACAAAAGTCTATAAAAATGATGTATTGCAAGATCATTCCTGTATCAGAGTAGTTAGTCCATTAGTTAAAGTTTTGAATCTGAGTATGGGAATGCCTACCTCAGTGATGATATAATCTTATACATGTATTTTGTGTTGAAAATTGCAGGTTCCAACCAGGTCATCCACAAGACAATCCTTGAAATGATAAAGCGCTTCACCCTTCCTAGAATTACAAAACCCTAATCTATTCCAGGCTTTGCACTTTAGGGGGCAATCTGTTACACTAAAAAATGTCACCATGACTACTTACAGTTAGTATGGCTCAAATCAACAGTCATGCTACCCTCTTAGGCAAGTCTTATGCCTCTGCTATCCATCTCAAACTCAAAGAAGAGAGAAAGTCTTGTAAAAAATGTGTTTATCTCTGGGGTCGCAGGTTCTCTCTAGCCTTACCTGTGGGGACGCTCACAATGTTCACAAAAGTTGCGTCCATGGACGCTCTGTATGTTAAGGGACAGGTGCGTCCTTCTGTAAAAGGAAAAATGCGCGAGTTTCATCTTAAAAAAGTTACTTGTGGTTACTTCTAGAACTTTCTAGAGGTCGGTTTGATGAAATGGATGCGCCTCCAGTTGGTTCATGTATCCCTATTAAGGAGGAACTTATCCCATCAATAAGGGAGCTATCCCACCCAAAGAGGGGGATTATCCCATTGATGGTGGACCTGAATAACCTCTTTACAGCACTATAAATAAAGACATTGAGCCAGAGGGAGAAGAGGTTGAAGCTATACATTTTCTTTGGGTAAATGCTGCAGGATTTAGGACTCCCATTTAGAACCTTATGAGGAGAGATTGTCTTTGCTTGATTCTACTTGGAAGTGGGTGAGCTTTGTCAAAGTAGAGGAAAACCCTTGATGGACCCTGGGAGGAACTTGCACAACACCAAGGCCAGGTTGTAAGAGTTTCTTTGTTTCGTTATTAATACAAACTGGTTTATTTTTCTCAATAGCTTGTGTTAATGAGTTATTTCATGTGTTCCTTGGTCTGCATTTTGAATATATGTTTTATTATATGAAATGCAAGTGCTTGGTAATTGTCTGATTGTTTGTGGTTGCAGGAATTGATGTGAAGGAGGAGCTCATCCGGATCGGCAAGGACAAACTACAACAACAGCGTTTTGGAATAAGGTAAGCCTAAACACTTGTAGTTTTCATGTTTTAAAAGATATATTTAGAGAAAGATCACTCCATTTTGTCTTGTTTGTCGCTAGAGAGTTTAGACTCCTAGGGAGGTTAGTTGTGTCCGCACAAACAACTTTTTCCGCCACGACAAAGGTGTCAATGCTAGAATTCCCTGTATCCCCAGAAGCCATTTCTAATGTGACTGAGATTCCTAGAGGTGGAAATGAATGGTTCAAAAATTTTAAATTCGACATGAGCCCCTGTAAGGAATTCTTGAAGGAGCCTTATGTAAATGAGGATCTCACAAAGGCTGTGCCAAGGAGTTACGTGAAGGAACATTTTGCCCTGCTCCTCACATGCATCCAAAAATATTTAACATGCGAAGGGAGGTATAACAAAGTTTATTCATATCATTTTAAACTTTTGTTACATTTCACAGGCAAAGCATCAATTGATATCCCTTTCTACTTGTTCAGAAGCCTAAGTAAAATGTGTGATAAAATTCAGCTGAAAAAAGATGACTGTGAAACATCACTGTTCCATCATGGTTTGGTGAAGTTGTTAGTGTTAGATGGTTTGCAGAAGATTGGTAAGGATTGGAACTCCTTTATTTTTATGGCTGGCTTTCAGAGCAAGACGGGCCTTACTCCATTGCCTGTTAGGGAAAGGGAAAAAACAATTGAAGAACCTACTCTTGCTGAGCTCAGAAAGGAGGTGAAAGATCAGAAGAAGTCCAAAACCAAGTTGAAGAAACCAGTGAAGCCTTTGGTGATCAAGGAGACACCTCAATCATCATCAAAAGAGAAGGTCAAACAGAAGAAGGATGCACCTGCACCAAGTGAAGTTGAAAAGGTATCAAGAGTAAAAACCAGAGGTCAGTTAAGCAAGGAGAAGGGTAAGTCAATTGCTATTGAAGAAAGTCCTATGTCAAAAGCTAGTTTAACTGATTTACTTGAAGCAATTGAACTTGAACAAGATCAGTCAGTGCAGATTGAGCCAATGGAGTTTGAGCAGGACCAGCCAGTGCAACCAATGCACATTGACTTAACCCAATCCTCACCAGAGAGCCTGAAGAAATCAAAGGCTTCGAAAAGGTTACGGTTTGAGGAGCCTAGTGAAGAATATGTGTTCAAGCCACGGAGGCCAATTACAAGAAGACAAATGAAAGAAGCCGAGAAAGTGCATAAAGAAGAGGCAGCTGTTAAAATGCCTAGTACAGAGTTTCTTGAAGTTTTGACTAAAACAGTGCATGCAGCCAGGAGTAAAGACAAAAGTAAAAAGGTTATTATTAGCCAAGGAGGGAATGTCATAGCTATCAAGAACCAGGCAGGAAAAACCCAGGAAGAGGTGGCTCAGATAAAGAGTTTTTCTAGAGAACGTGCAATGAGATATGCTAGTTATAGAAGGGCTGTATTAAAAGGCAACACAAGTCTACTGGGGCAAGCTGGCTCAGGGTCTGATGTATTTTCGTGGATGGTACCAACGCTTAAGCAAGAAAAACTCATAAGAAAGCTGAACATGAGCCTGAGATCAGAAAATAATGCTTTGAAGAAAGAGGTTAGCAGTTTGAAGAAGAAGCTAGGTAAACTAGCTCACTGACTTAAGAGGAAAGGTACTTTTCAAAGTTTTGATAAATTTTGGTTCAACTTCCATCATTTTGAAGTTATTTAGGTCCCTAACACCTATATAAAATGTCTGAAGAAATCATGAGTTTAAGAAGAAAGCACTGCAAGATAAATATGTTTTGTTTTGACAAAAACAGTAGTTTTGTAGCGTGCTACGAAACTACTGTAGATGCTATTTTATAAGAAAACAATGAAATTTGATGATGAGGTCAGCGAATTTTGAAAGGAATGCCTCGAGGACAGGAGGGAGATCATACAAGGCTATCATAGCAATTCAAACAGTGACAGGTGTAAGTTTTGAAGAAAAAGTGAAATATTTTGGTTTTTTGCTAAAGTTTTCCTAAAGGCACTTTATGACCGAATTACTAGGGTTCTGGTAGGGTTACCGGGATTTTTGGTTTGTACACCTGTTCAGTCCACAAGGCATCCAGATCATGAGGCATATGGTGTTATGCGTTGTTATTGAAGGATTAAAGAGCTTGGAGCGTGGTCTTTAAATAGTAAAGAAGAATGGAAGACAGGGACCGTGAAAATAGGGTACTCATGTTTACTAATTAATGAGCCATCTACACAGCTAGCACCCGAAGGCCAGCTCGTTCAGTGAATGTTCCTCCAACATATCTCAGCCACAACAGAAAATGTACAGCTGTCAAGGATCCAAGAAGAATCATGCATACGAGGAGATAGAGTTAGAATTTCAATGTAATTAGGACTCTATGTATTTACAGCACAATACCTTATGTATTTAATAAGTTTGTTTAAAATAGATAAGGTTAGTTAATGCTAGACCATCGAGCTCTCCACTCATGCTTGAGGAGGAGACTCAAGGTAGTTTTAGTTTTGGTTTTCCTATATATAGTGAAAACTCTGATGTAAGTAGGGTTGGAGATTTATGAAAAAACAGAGTTTTTATCAGCTTATGTAAAAGACTTTTGACAGTAATATAAAGATTACTTTTTCTTCCCAAGATTCATCATGTGTTCAAATGCTCAGAATATATGTGGCTTTATCTTATCCTTTATGTTTTACAGCTCACTAAATATGCAATCACTCTGAATTCACCTAGTGCTCAGACTTCCTGTGTATATTTATGAGTTGAGGTTCTTTTTGAGAAATGTTCTGAGTTTTTTAAACATTATATGCCTTGCCTTCCATGATTGAGTAGTTAATAGTTTACTGCAGAAGTGTTTGACTCCATGAGCCCAATGGAAGAAGTGTTATTTTGTTTTTCCAACCAGCTTATTTTCATGTATTGTTTGAAGAGTTAGCCATCTGTTCTTGTGATTAATTCCTATCAAAAAATCTATGAGAGAGCCCTCTCTGACTAAGGAGGCTAAGCCTTAGTCTAAAGCCTGGTTTGAAATAGTTGCATGAGATCTTGCTAAGTAGCAGCCCTTAGTACACGATTTTGTGATAACACCATTATTCATGCTTAAAGAAGGTTTTAGGTGGCAAGCTTCTAGTTCAAACTATATTGTGAGAACTTGACGAGGAACGAAAAATCATGTTCGAGCATGAAGCAATCACATAGAAAATAATCTGATAGCTATGAAGCATATAAATTTTAGAGTATCTCATTAAGTTGAAGAACTTACTTGTTGAAGACTCCACATCGGAGGATGATTATTTTATTAAAAAGCATCAAAAGCTTCTCATGCATTGAGGAGAATTTTTTTTTGAAGGAGAGGGGAATATTAGGTCCTATAATACTATTGTAGCCCCATATTGTTAGTTTTGTGCCCCATAGAATCCCACTATTGTTATTTTTGTGCCCCATAGAAGCCTACTATTTTCATTGTTGCACCCTTACATTATGTGTTATGTAGGCCCTACTTATATTTTAACCCCTTAGACTCCTATATATACCAAGAAGGGATTGTCATTTGAATCATCCAATAATTTTTCATTTATGTGATGTAAAAGGAGGTCACCCCCTCAAAGAGGCTTATTTTCAAGTCGCTGATCTATATTTTCTTCTACCTTTGTGATTTTCTTACACAACAAACTTTGAAACAAAGGTATCTGGAGAAACAAAGGCATGTAACAATGGAAGGAATTATGTAACTGAAGTTTCATTTAAATATTAAACCATTTGAATTATTTTTGGTGTAGAGAAGATATTTTTTTGTGTAAATAACTTGTCAAAATACTAATACTTAATTGCAAAAGTAAATACGTTCATCCCAATGGGGACTAGGATTGGGCTCCTATGAACCATAATGTCAAAAATGTACCTGCAATGGAAAGAAAGAAAATGCATCCAAGAATCAGCTTAGTTCATGATAACATATCCATCAAAATTGAATAATTAAACACTTGTATATAGAGAAAACGAATGTTCCAAGATTTAGGAATAATCACAACATGCAATAGAAAAAACGATGATTGTTTGGTTGTTACTTGTATTTTGGATTCACGATTTCTTCAAGGAATTTCTTTAGTTTAGCCCAAATGAAATATTTCACTATATGGAAAATAATATCCTATTTGACACATTCATTGAATATCTCCTCCTCAATTTCCCTAGCCTCTTCTTGTAGTTGCACATCCAAGACATAGTTATGGTTGTTAACAATAACAAAAGTGATTAGCCATTTTCTAATTTCCTCTATAGTAAAATTAGTTATACTATCAAAATTTGACTATTTTAAGTTCTCCAATTTAACCATTAGCATTTATTTCAAAATTAATCTGGAGTCACATGTGAAGCGTAGATCGTTTAAATCTCAAACAATCACTACCACCTTGACATAGGAATAAAATCTTATACTCTCTATTGTCGTGGCGGAAAAAGTCATTTGGGCTGACACAACTGACCTCCCTAGGAGTATAAACTCGCTAGCGACAAACAAGACAAAATGGAGTGATCTTTCTCTAAATCTACCTTTTACAACATGAAAAGTACAAGTGTTTAGGCTTACCTTATTCCAAAACGCTATTGTTGTAGTTCGTTCTTGCCAATCCGGATGAGCTCCTCCTTCAAGTCAATTCCTGCAACCACAAACAATCAAACAATTACCGAGCACTTGTATTTCATATAATAAAACATACATTCAACATGCAGACCAAGGAACACATGAAATAACTCATTAACATAAGCTATTGAGAAAAATAAACCAGTTTGTATTAATAACGAAACAAAGAAACTCTTACAACCTGGCCTTGGTGTTGTGCAAGTTCCTCCCAGGGTCCATCAAGTGTCTTCCTCTACTTTGACAAAGCTCACCCACTTCCAAGTAGAATCATGTAAAGACAATCTCTCCTCACAAAGGTTCTAATGGAAGACCTAAATCCTGCAGCATTTACCCAAAGAAAATGTATAGCTCCAACCTCCCCTCCTTCTGGCTCAATGCCTTTATTTATAGTGCTGTAAAGAGGTTATTCAGGTCCACTATCAATGGGATCATCCCCCTCTATGGGTGGGATAGCTCCCTTATTGATGGGATAAGCTCCCTCTTAATAGAGATACATGAACCAACTGGAGGCGCATCCATTTCATCAAACCGACCTCTAGAATGTTCTAGAAGTAACCACAAGTAACTTTCTCAAGATAAAACTTGCGCACTTTGCCTTTTACAGGAGGACGCACCTGTCCTTTAACATACAGAGCGTCCATGGACGCAGTTTTTGTGAACATTGCCTGCGTCCCCGCAGGTAAGGCTAGAGAGAACCTGCGACCCCAGAGATAAACATAGTTTTTACAAGACTTTCTCTCTTCTTTGAGTTTGAGATGGATAACAGAGGCATAGACTTGCCTAAGAGGGTAGCATGACTGTTGATTTTGAGCCATACTAACTGTAAGTAGTCAAGGTGACATTTTTTAGTGTAACAGATTGCCCCCTAAAGTGCGAAGCCTGGAATAGATTGGTATTTGTAATTCTAGGAAGGGTGAAGCGCTTTATCATTTCAAGGATTGACTTGTGGATGACCTGGTTAGAACCTGCAATTTTCAACACAAAATACATGTATAAGATTATATCATCACTGAGGTAGGCATTCCCATACTCAGATTCAAAACTTTAACTAATGGACTAACTAGTCTGATACAGGAATGATCTTGCAGTACATCATTTTATAGACTTTTGTAGACACAGTATGGACGCAGCCATCCGTTTATGATTAGTCTACATAGATAATGAATACAAAACTCCTCGCAGCCTGGATGGTAGAAACTAGATCCAGGGTCTTCACTCCTACTTCCCGAATTGGTACGATTCTAAGCATGTGATTAAATGATTTGATGTCGAACATGTTAGAAACCACTTGATTACCAGTCGATGATGTGAACTGTTAACAAGCGTGAGAGAGACCACCAGTAATGTCAATGGTTCTCAAAGTACCAAGCACAACCCGTGAAATGTGAATAGATGTTTTGATGTCGAACACTTCACGGAATCCTTTGATCGAAAGTCAATGATGTAAACTGTCGTCAAAGGCGAGAAACCTGCCATTGATGCATGCAGACTTCAAGGTACTGTCGATTCCTAAGTCATCTTTCTAGATAATGTGTCGATGTCGATAGAAAGTGACTCGTTGCAGGCAAGCCTGCAACACGAAATCATTGTTCAAGTTGAAGAAATGTTGCTGTAAGGACTGACTCAGGGATGGTCAAATGGATGATAAGTATTTTGCAGATGAAAGTTTTGCTTGCAGACCTCTTGAACACATAACGACACAACAGATGGTTTGGTGACGAATAACTCAAAGTTGATCCCTGAACCCGGTTAAAGATTTTCAAAGTGATTGGTCAACTGTGAGGTAAAAGATTTCCCAACCCAGGTGAAATGAAAAAAATGTCGTGCTCAAGAGTGGTAATAAAGTTTCGTTTGAGACAAAAGGTGACAAATAGGTTCATTCTTCTCTCTTTTCCCCCACCATTTCTGGCAAGTACCTCTTTATTTTTAACAAGCTTGAGGAGGATAACATATGCTTGGTTATAAGCTCATCCTTCGGACGAGTCCAACCTAGTTTAAATTCGAACCCTAGGAAGGAGTGGTTCGTTCCTGTTTGTAATTGAACAGGTCCTTTACTGTAAAAGTTTAACGAGCCCAGTATAGGAGAAACTCGGCGTTTTTCATTTTTAGAGAGTCTGAAAAACTTAAGGAAACTCCACGTTGAACTTTTTCGTAAGTTTGTGTCCCTCAAGCCCGAAAAAGTATAAAATAATACCTGGGGGAACCGCTTGATCTTGCGACCAAGGAGTACTTTCATAATAGTGTCGTTGACCTGAAAAGTAAAAAGTGATCAAAGACACGTCGTTTTAGTTCCTTATCGAGTTTGAAACGACAAAAACCCGGCAATCTTTTCCTGATTTTACGGTCAGAAAAGAGCTAAAAGGGGACCGTCTTTTAATTCCGTTTTAACGAGTGAAAAAGAGACACTCGGCGATCTTTTCATGTTTTAGGAGTCAGAAAAGGGCTTAAAAGATGACTCTGATATTTTTATTAGTGAAAATTACAATTTCCCTCGAAATCCCTTTGTCCTGCACAAAAGCGACACATTACTCATACCTGTTTAAAATAGGCAAAAATTCATCGAAAAACATCTTTTCATGGTAAAAAATGAACTAATTCACCCAAAAAACCTATAAAAAGACCTTTTACCATGTCATTTTTACCGTTTGACTTTGGAGGTTGAAAAAGGAGCTTTTGACAAGAAACTTCCCGTGGTTGCTGCGGAAAATCTGACCGTCGGAATCGAACGCCGCTTCACCGAGGTATTTTACACATCCCACTCTTCATTTCTATCCGTTTAGAATTTAGTTTTTGGTCTCTGTTTCATTTTTTGGGGGGGTTTGGGTTCAAAATGCGCCCCTCGGCGGACGCAGGTGCCCTTCGGGTGACCTGCGTCCCCCGACTTTTTCTCACACGGGAAAAAGGTCGGGGGACGCAGCCCACCTTCAGGAAAACTGCGTCCGGACGCCCTGTGCTACAAAGCCGGGGTGCGTCCTCCGTAAAGGGCGCATTTCAAAACCCCAACTCTTTCAAAAAACCACCAAATTTGCTCAAATTAATTTCTAATTGACTCTTTTGATGTGCAGGACCTTGAACATGTTAGACTGGAGAGAGAGAGAGCACGTAGAGGACGATGAAGCTGCGATTAACCACCAACCCTCTCTGGATGCCTTAAGAACATGTGGATTGTACAAATATTGGACCATACCGGGCATGAGGGGCCAGGTAAGATTTTTGGAATGGCTGGTTGAGCGATGGAACGTTCAGGATCAATGTTTTTACATTGGAGGGCACCAGCTCGAGATAGAGCCCTCGGATGTATACTTTCTCACTGGCTTGCCAAACAGAGGTGAGCAACTCAACCTTGCGGGGACCAGGCCGGTGGCCAATCCCTTGATGATCTCCGCGAGGAGTGGTGCAGACCAGGGACTCACCATAAAAAAGGCGTGGAGATAAAACACATCGCTCTGGCGGAACTTAGAGTTATTGCATTTACGGTCACCAGGATTTGTGGCGCGGCCGCCTTGCACATTGCCTCCGGATCCCAAATGCGGATGGCAGTTGACTGTTACCAAGGCACCATCTTCAACTGGTGCGAAGCTGTGTCGGCTCATATGAAGAGCCAACTGACCAAGGCAAAGAACGGACGACTAAAGACTTTTGGATATGGGCCTATAGTCGTGAGCTTTGCCTTGGAGAGAGTTCCTATGCTGATCCCTCAGCAACTCACTGTTGATGACTTGGGTCCTCGGGAGCCAAAGCTTGTTCGATGGGTTGCGGTGATGGCCCGGCATCCTGACGAGGGTGCTGCAGTGGTTCGATTCTCAGACAGTTACTTCGACTGGCTAGAGGGCCAGCTTTTTGTGATACAAGACTTTCCATATGCCGGAATGGATTTCAGAGGTGATCCGGACATGGTTCTTCCACAGGGAGAACAATGGGATGACAGAGGTACTTTCATTTTCACAAGTTTTCTAATTATGTATTTTTTATTTTTCATATATATCGTCTCAAAGTAACAGTAAAATTTTAAAAATGCAGATGTTGGACCACAGCGTCCAGCCAATCTCCGGCCTTACGACAGACGACATCCAGCTGCACCGGCACCGGCCCCACAGGACGCGGCAGCGGACGTACTAGCTGAGTTGGAGCATGACCTAGAGCGTCTCACGGTAGACATACCTGAGACTTCTATGGACGATATTCCTATCAGGCTTCAACGTTTTGTAGTCGCGGTCCCTGGACCGTTTAGGAGATTTCTGCGCAAGGTAGCCCGCGCAGTGGTGTCGTACAGAGAGCATCACCAGTGATTGACTAGTCACTTTTGTAGTCACATGTGACATTTTTGACTTTTTGTACTATCATTTTGCCGATCATAAGGTGTGTTAAACCTATGATCGAAGACGATGTATATATTTTTGGACACACTTCTATCTATATCTATATATCACTATTACCGGCTTATCTTGTTTAACATGTATGATGAAATGTCTTTAAATTTACTTGCATGATTATTATAAATGTCTGTCCAACACTCGAGAAGCAATTGCATCTGCTAATGTAATCAAACTCACGTTCCAAGAGACGCACTCTCAAAAACAACCTTAACAACACAGGATTTCTAATGGCATAAACTCTATTAAGCTGTAATACAACAAGTTCAGAATCTAACCTCACAATCAAACGTCGAATTCCAAATGAAATAGATTCGGATAATAATTCAACCACTGCACTGTATTCTGCAATGTTATTCGTTGTTTGACCGAGGCTTACCCCATGCATAGAAACTAACTCGTCAGAGGGTGAATAGATAACCCAAGCTGCGGAAGAGATATTCCGTGTACTACGACAAGCACCATCAGCAAATCCAATGTATGTTTGGAGAGGCGTCGACATCTACAATATCAAGAGTAAAACCAAGATAAGCCAGGATAATGACGAAAACCACACTCGCTAAACTAAGCACACTGACTAAACTAACACACTTGCTAGCTAGAAAGGAAATCTAACCTATCTAAAAATTTCTCCATCCATCATTTTAAGCATAATACCTCTTTAGGTAAAGTCCATTTCTGGGTTTGCCCAAAGAGTCCCCATCAAAATCAACTAACTCATAAGCCCCTTTTGCTAGCTTTCGCTTTACAATGTAGGGCCCATGCCACATGGGAACGAATTTTCCAGCACCTAGCTTATCGTTCGCTTGATCATATAATAGTACTAGGTCTCCTTCTGAAAAACTTCGAGGAGTTACATTTTTATCGTACTGGGCTTTCATTCGTTTTGCGTGAGTCTCGATGGCTAAAGTAGCGTCACGTCGAGTCTCATCTAATTTAGCCAAGTATAACAACCGTTTCTCCTCTTCGGAAGTAGCTGGAAGTAATTCGACAGCCATTTGAAGTGATGGGATTTCGCACTCAATAGGTAACACAGCTTCTAAGCCATAAACTAGCTGAAAAGGGGTGAAACCTGTTGAATTTTTCACTGAAGTTCGATATGCCCATAGCGCCGAAAATAACATGTTATGCCAATTCGTTCGATGGATACCAATGATCCGTCGAATCATGACGACTAGAACTTTGTTGATTGACTCAACCAAACCGTTGGCTTGCGGATAATAAGGTGTAGAGCTATCGTGGCGCAAACCAAGCTGGCTTGTAAGTTCAGTCATCATGACATTTCGAAAATGGCTTCCATGGTCCGTAATGATTGCTTGTGGGACACCAAACCTAGTTATGATATGATTGAATACGAAAAGTGCAGCTGTCTTGCCGCTTGCGTCGAATGTAGGCATCGCCTCGGCCCACTTAGTAAAATAATCAACCGCAAGGATGATATACGCATGCCCCCCGGCCGAGTGAGGGTTACAAGTAATAAAGTCAATGCCCCATTTGGCGAATGGACCAGCGGCAATTATAGGGTGGAGAGGAGCAGGTGGAGCGCGCATCTTGCGATCAAACACTTGACAGTTGTGGCATTTTCTGACGGCAAGGATACAATCTTTAAACATAGACGGCCAGAAATAGCCAGCGCGCAACACCTTCTGAGCTGTGGCATACCCAGACATATGACCCCCACATGCTCCAGAGTGACAATCATTCAAAACTCTCTCAGCCTCATCGTGAGTTAAACAACGTCGAAAAACTAAGTCTGCCCCCAGGCGATAAAGTGTATCTCCAATAATTCTGTATTGCTGGGATTGAAACCGAATTTTTCGACGGTTTTCCTTGGAAGCTTCAGGCCGAAAGGTTTGGGTTTGGAGATAGATGATTATATCCCCATACCACGGATCTACAGTGCTAATAAGAAACAAAGATTCGTCCGCAATGGACTCCTCTGCCACAGTCTCTGTGTCAGCACTCGGGAAATCACACATCAATTCCGCGAAGACTAAAGATTTCTTAGACTTGGACTTTCAAACTCCAAGTCGAACTCTTGCAGGATGACGATCCATTTAGAGTACTTGCCCCCTAGCAGTTGTTTTGTCAAGATATAAATCATAGGGTTGCAATCCGAAATAACAGTAGTTTTGCGGAGAAGAATGTAGTGACGAAAACGCTGGACAGCTTGAACGGCTGCCAGGGCCAATTTCTCCACATGTGAATATTTTAACTCAGTTGGATTTAAGGTTCTGCTAAGGTAATATATCACATGCTCTGCCTTGAATTCATCTTCTTAGACTAACACCATTCCAATGGTGGAATGCGAAGCTGCGAGGTATAAGAAGTAGTCCTGGTTGTAGTTGGGAGGATGCAATAACGGTGCATGGGTCAACGCGTGTTTTAATGCATCAAAAGATTGTTGAGCAATCTCGTCCCAAAAGAATTGTACGTTCTGTTTCAACAACCGTGTAAAACCTTTAGTGACCTCGGCGTAGTTAGGGATGAATCGGCGTAAAAAGTTCGCTTTCCCTTGCAAACTTTGGAGTTGGCGCAAACTCGAAGGAGGAGGCAATTGGATGATAGCCTCGACTTTCGAGGGATCGACGCGAATGCCGGTTTTGGAAACAACAAATCCCAGCAATCGACCTGTTTCTATACAGAAAACACACTTGTGGGGATTCAACCGAATTCGATAATGCCTACACCTCATAAAGATTGCTCGTAAATGGACAAGGTGATCAGCTCGGTGTAAAGAATGAGCAGGCAAATCATCGAGATAGGGTTGCACAATGTGCTTGATGTCATGAAACGCATAAGACATGGCCCGTTGAAAAGTAGCACCGGCATTCTTAAGGCCAAAAGGTAATTTGCAATAAGCAAATGTCCCCCATGGACAAATGAATGCCGTTTTTGGTTGATCGGCAGGTAGAATATTGATTTGATTATAACCTGAGAAACCATCCATGAAGGAAAACATCTCACTTCCGGCACAATCATCAATTATTTGATCGATATAAGGCGTAGGATAGTTGTCTTTTGGACAAGCTCGATTGATATCCCTATAATCGATACAGATTCTTATTGTTCCTTGTTTTTTATTGACGGGAACAATATTCGATACCCAATCCGTTAACGGGATCGGATAAATGAAACCTGCTTTCAACAGCTTTTCGACTTCGGCTTTGATTGCAGCTGCTTTTCGAGGGTGAATCTGACGCAACCGTTGCCGAATGGGTTTAGCATCCGGGTAGGTTTTGATTTCATGAACAACAATGGCAGGATCGATTCCTGGCATTTCCTCGTAGGACCAGGCAAACACGTCGCGGAATTCTTGGAATAGGGCCTTGTAAGTTTCAATTTCTTCGTCAGTACATGCGGCACCTATATGAATGTTCTCCTTAATTCCGGGCTTCACTGATATATCAATGGGGACAGTACGAGAAATATTCCCTAAATTCAGCTCGGAATCAGAATGTTTCGTTGGATCCTGAGCGTCTTTGACATAATCAGCGGTAAAGATAGATGAAAAATCATTTTCAAATGCATCGCCCTTAGGTAAAAACGAAGATCTGTGATGGAGATCTTCCCATGGTAGATCATCTACACTTAGGATTTCGCGAAGTCGTTCGTCAGATGAGACTTCTTCGGGAAACGTTATCCGTTCTAAAGGTGAGGTGAAAAGTGACTCTTCACTGACCACATTCATTTGATCGGGTTCGGTTGAATGAAAATCAGTAAAAGACATAAGAGCTTCATAAGCAATTTCATATGGACTCAACGGCATAACATCACCGAGTGAATCTAGCTCAGAGTCAGAGGGAACATACCAAGGATCATCATAAATAATGTTTTCTGACGTGATCATATGAATCGTTGCAAATGAAGGATCTACATTGAGTGGAGGGAGAGGAAAAGTTCCCAGTAAACCGGAATCCTTAACTAAACCTACACCAATGTCCTTGTAAGGGATTGTCGTTTTACCAACATGTTGGATAGTTTCGGAAGAGGATGGGTCGGATGAAAAGTATGTCAGCTGATCAATAGTCACGATCTTACCGTTATGTGGGAATTTAATGACTCTGAAGACCGATGAAACGACCGCTGTCATAGCATATGACCAACTTCGACCCAAAAGAAGGTTGTAATCTAGAGGGGCATCAACCACTTCCACATCCAGATTAACGGTTTTACCTTCGACCCCTATAGGCAATTCTTGTAGAATACCAAACGGACGGAACCCACGGCCATCAAAGGCCTTAAGGATGGTGGGGGATTGGTTCAACGAAGGAGAACCAAGCGATCTCCAACATTGAATCGACATAATACACGTAGAAGCTCCCTCATCAATCACAGTCCGATGAATAGGTCTGTTTTTGACTATCACTGGGATTTGGAAAGCCATTTGATGGGGGAGACGTGGTGTACTATTTTCTAGATCAAAGATCATTAGGTTCGGGTCCTGAACATCGACAGCTCCGATAGCCGACAAAAGCAATTTTCGTTGCGCTGGACATGATTGCAGCACTTCGAGTGCCGACATTGCTGAAGGTGAAACAGCTAAGTCTTCGACAATGTTGTAATTCTGGGCTGCTCTCGCATGTGGGTTGAAAGCAGACCTTCGAAGTACACCCTTGGCGGGCGGCTTAATCACTAAGTCTGGGTTAGGTTTCTCGATCTGTAGTGGATCGGAACCAGGAGTTGAGGTTGATGGGTTAGAGTGAGAAGATTCTGCTTCTTTACCATCAACAGGAGCCTTACTACCATAATCTTGCGATCGAGTCGCAATCCTGACATGAGACATCATCAAAATGGGTTCTTCACTGGCATTCGAAGAAGAACCTATCATCTTATTTTCCTGCTCGGGAAATGGATTCTTTAACACAGCAGGAGTGGAAGAACCTTTAACGATTTTCACTACCTCGGCCCGATGAGGGCAGTCTCTCGTAAAATGATCTTCTTCACAAATGAGACAAGGATAACGAGGTTTGCGTTTTTCGTCATTGGTTTCCGATTTTTCTACTTTCTCCTTTGGAGCCTTATCTGCTTTGGTCTTCTTCTTTCCTTTCTTCTTTCCACCGTTTTTTGGTTTGGCCGTAGATGACTCTACGGCGTGAATGTCGGCGGTGAGTTCAGGAGAAGACTCTCCTGTCGGAGAATCAGGTAAAGTGATAATTGGAGTAGTTGAAGTCTTGGAAGACTTCTTCTTGCTCTTCGTAGTCACGATACCAATCATACCATCAGCGGCATGAGATCCCGAAGGAGCAGCAGCGATTTGGTTTGATTTGGGAAGATCCGGTATTTTCTCGTGTAACGTACCCGACTGAGTATAAACTAAGTCAAGGTACTGTGCTTGAGCAATGACTTGCTCCTCAGTAACTACTCCGGCCTTAGCTACATCTTCAGTAATTCGTGGTAATAATGATTTTACAAACCATTCAGCTAAGATTTGGTCCGGGATAAAAACTTTCACTAATCTTCTTCGACGTCTCCACTCATGGATGTGATCAGAAATGTACGTGGATGTCGATTGTTTTAGCGAAGTTAATAATTCTGTACCATTATCGTATCTGACTGGTAACTGAAAATGAGTTAAGAATGAAGTAGCTAACTGGCTAAAGTTGTAAAAAGAAGCCCGTGGCAACTCAATGTACCACTTGGCTGCGAGACCAATGAGTGTACGCTGGAAAAGACGTAAGCGGATGGAATCATCTGAGATGGAGTTTGATGCACACCAGAGGTGGTAAGTCATCACGTGATTGGATGGATCCTCTCCAGACTTACCTTCGAACTTGGGTATATCGCTGGGCAACTTATTTGGCATTGGCGGCCAGAACTGTTGATATTGAATTGGATCGTTTGTTAGGCGCGTCAAGTCGGGTAAATCTAAAGTTGCAATAAAGGGTAACTGCCGGTTAGGATCTCTAAAATTCTGAGTCACAATACCAGCCCCAGGAGGAGGATATCCAGGATAACTAGGAACAGGAATCGCATTGGGGATATTATATCCTCCTGGAAAACCAGGATTAACCGGACCGTACTGGGGTTGCTGAGGTTGTTGATAAGTGTACCCAGGATACGGTTGATACTGGTAAGCCGGTTGTTGGGCAGCTTGCGCAGGTTGATACGGTCCCTGGTACGGAGGTTGAACAAATTGAGGTTGAGTAGTAACAACCGTACTTGTACCAGGTGGTCCTACAGGCATCTGGACTGTGGTTTGGACTGTAGGTCCAGACAACGGAACAGATGTCTGAGGAGTGGTTACAGGGACTGTAGAAACCGGAGCTGCCGATACTCCAGAAGTAAGCATGGTAGATGAAGCGGTAGTTGCTGCAGCCGTGTGAGGTGGAGTACCAGGTGCAATTGGCGGCTGAGTAACTACCGAAGTTACAGGGGTCTGAACACTTGACTGGACAGGTTGCGGTTGCTGGGGTGGACCAGGAACTACAGGTTGTCCTGCTTGAGGTGCCGACTGTACACTTGGCTGCAACATCTGTTGACCTTGTGACGGGTCCCATGTTAACATTCCAGGGTATTGACTCGTAACAGGTTGAGGATACTGGGATCCATAACCGTATTGAGGGTAGGGTTGATAACTGTAAGGTGCAGTCCCATATGACTGTCCTTGAGGTGGTTGATAACTTTGACCAGGATATTGACCCGTAGGTTGATAACCTTGAGGTAAATACGAGTACTAGGGTTGACCTTGACCTTGGGATTGGTATCCTTGAGGTTGATACCCTTGGGGTTGATACCCTTGGGGTTGCCATCCTTGAGGTTGCCATCCTTGAGGTTGGTATTGATACTGAGGTTGACTTTGGGGTACATATTGAGGCTGGGGTTGATACCCTTGGGGTTGATACCCTTGAGGTTGCCCCCCAGACACGAATGAAGCACCTTGAGGTTGCCCCCCAGGCATTAACGAAGGTTGCCCCCCAGGCGGTAATTGGCCACCTTGAGGTTGGTTAACGGGAGTTGAACCTGACATCATATAAACATCACCTATACTCAATGGAACGTTACCACTATTTCCAACGAATAACCCATGCTCAATGGGTCGAGGAGATGCTCCTGAAAAAGTACCAGAAAGTGACTGATACCCAGCAGGAACAGAAGGACCACCATGTAAAAATGATTCAGGACTTTGTGAAAACACAGATGACGGACCAGACATATTTACAGGATTATGAATTCCTCCGGGTGGAAAAGGAGTACGAGGTGTAGAAAAACCTGCTGAGTTGTCTAAAAAATTGGTTAAAGCAAGGTACCAAGGTTCACTTCTAGGAGGACTGTAAAAGATGGACTCACGCTCCCTTAGATCAAGGGTAATTATATCTTCAGAATCAAAAACGCCTAGTTCTTCCTATGGAACAAGTTCTTCTATTGCAATTAACCCAACAGGAAGATTTTCGGTGATAATTCTTTCTATTCTTGGTGAATCAGGAACACTAGGAGTTGGAGTGACAGGTTCGGAAATTTCAGGTTCTTCGCCTGTTTCACTGGCAGATGAAAAACTACCAGTAAGCTCGGAAACTGTAACAGCTTCGGGATTGTAACCTGTTTCTAAACTTTGGTAATCTGGATGGACTACCAAGGCAGACTCTCCTTCTTCAGGTGAACCTACTTTACTGCCACTAGGAGTTACAAGGACCTTTAAACCCTCTAAATTACCCGGACTATCTTCAGAAGATTCACCCCGCGCTTGACGGAGTTTTCTTAATAAATCTAATCCGGTGACAATTTCAGGAGACTGGCCCCCAATTCGACGGGACCGTCTCGGTAATTCCGCCACAATTAATGATTTTAATTACAACACACGAAAACAAAGTAAAAAATTTCAAATCAAACCACCTAAGTCTTCTAAAGAACCAAACAAATTTGAAGCATACGCCTAAATAATCTAGAGTGTCAAAGCACACACAAACAGTATCTTCCGGACCAAAAGCGCTAGTTGGTGATTAGGCCCAACCTCGCAGGATTCAGTACAGAAATGGCGGGTGGAACAGTTACGCCGACAACCTGCTTAATGAATAGACTGGACCAAGTACCTCCACTTTAACCGTCTCGAAGTGAAGCGTACCCCCCAGAAAATCCAAGTGAGTATAGCCGACGTCTGCTCCAGGTACAGTGGGACCTTCCCTCCACCATCACCTTGGGTAGAATCCTAGATATTATGGCCACTAAGGTTACCAATCACAACAATTACACCTGGGGGAACAGTCTAAACTCCGACAGCACGTAAGGGCAGAGTAACAAGCTCCAATCCCCTTACCGGCTCCTTGACAGTAATCCAAGGTTTACCGATAAGTGACCCCTGGCTCCTCGACAATGGTTAATCCGAGGTTTACCGTTTTTAATACGTACTGCCTGGCGTCGTTCCCAACGAGGGAGGAATGATCCCCTCACTGGTTCGGACACGAGCTTGTGCTTCTCCTTTAAGAGGAGCTTTCCCAGAATGTAACTGAAATAATTGGATTTGTTCTACTCAAGATAGACTAACTGTTTGGTTTTGTAGTCTTGGAGAGTTAAGTACTCACCTACTCCAAGACCCTAGCCTAAGCTATGTTGGTGCTTCAGAACCCTAAAAAATAAAAGTTACTAGATCAATTTTAATTTAAGCGTTACTTTTAAGGTTGTTCTTTAAGTCAAAAGGTGATGGAAGTGAAACTTGTGGTGTGTTGACTCGACTCAAAACCACTACAAAATGCACCTAGGATGATTTATCCACTACTTTTGCTTTTTCGATGAATTGTTTTAACTAAAAAGTTGAGAGAATGCAATCTTTATAAAAGCAACTTCTTAATTGAAGACAATCAAAGAAACAATTTGATTTTCTTTTCCAAGCATAAAAACATAACTTCTCTTTACATGCACGAAAAAAACTCTTTTCTTCTTTGAAACAAAAAACAAAAAGCTACTTGAAACAAGACTTTTAAAGAAGATGTTTTTGTATTTTTCTTTTAATAAAGTAAATAAAACTAATATAACCAAAAGCAATCTTTTAACAACTATCAAAATCTATGAAAATCTACTCATAAGCAAACTAAAGGCAAATTTATTCTAAGCAATTCTAACAAGGTCAAAACTAACAATGATTATTCTAAGGTGTTTTACTTGATTATGAACGAATCAAGGACTAGCTTATCGCAGAACCAAAAACTAGTCAAAACAAAATTCTAATCTTTTTGTCCTTTTTAAAAATGGAAATCAATACTTTAAAAACAAGCAATGCGAAATTTGACCCAAAACAACTCAAATGATAAGTTGCTCACACAAGGAGACTTTACGACAGGCTCAACTTCTAAGAAGGTTGACTAACCAGAGATATCTAAGGCTGGACAACTTTCTAAGCTCAAAGTCACTACAGAACCTATTCAAAAATCAAACCCTAGGTCTAAACTTCGTTGAAATCCACTAAAACACTCAAAGCTCACAAAACCAGTTCAGGTGAGAATTCTTGACAGGGTACTAAAGGATCTGGGCAGAAAACACTAAGGAAAAACAAAATCTAAAAGTAATTTAAAGCAAAAATGGAATTTTCTTGACTTTTACAGGAAGACGCAGGCCACCCGTTGTCACAGGTGCGGCCCCGCACTGTGCAGTCAACAAAACCGCGTCCAAGGACGCACTGTAAAGCACACAGAGACTGCGTCCTTCTGGAAAAAGGAAGAAAAACTAAAGCCAACTAAATCTACAGCTAAACCACCCAAATACTAATTCCCACAGCCAAAAACCAGAAAATAAAAATGATTTTCACAAAGCAAAGTTCATATAAAGGAAAAGACTTATCCATTAATGGAGTCCCCAGTGGAGTCGCCAATTTGTCGTGGCGGAAAAAGTCATTTGGGCTGACACAACTGACCTCCCTAGGAGTATAAACTCGCTAGCGACAAACAAGACAAAATGGAGTGATCTTTCTCTAAATCTACCTTTTACAACATGAAAAGTACAAGTGTTTAGGCTTACCTTATTCCAAAACGCTATTGTTGTAGTTCGTTCTTGCCAATCCGGATGAGCTCCTCCTTCAAGTCAATTCCTGCAACCACAAACAATCAAACAATTACCGAGCACTTGTATTTCATATAATAAAACATACATTCAACATGCAGACCAAGGAACACATGAAATAACTCATTAACATAAGCTATTGAGAAAAATAAACCAGTTTGTATTAATAACGAAACAAAGAAACTCTTACAACCTGGCCTTGGTGTTGTGCAAGTTCCTCCCAGGGTCCATCAAGTGTCTTCCTCTACTTTGACAAAGCTCACCCACTTCCAAGTAGAATCATGTAAAGACAATCTCTCCTCACAAAGGTTCTAATGGAAGACCTAAATCCTGCAGCATTTACCCAAAGAAAATGTATAGCTCCAACCTCCCCTCCTTCTGGCTCAATGCCTTTATTTATAGTGTTGTAAAGAGGTTATTCAGGTCCACTATCAATGGGATCATCCCCCTCTATGGGTGGGATAGCTCCCTTATTGATGGGATAAGCTCCCTCTTAATAGAGATACATGAACCAACTGGAGGCGCATCCATTTCATCAAACCGACCTCTAGAATGTTCTAGAAGTAACCACAAGTAACTTTCTCAAGATAAAACTTGCGCACTTTGCCTTTTACAGGAGGACGCACCTGTCCTTTAACATACAGAGCGTCCATGGATGCCGTTTTTGTGAACATTGCTTGCGTCCCCGCAGGTAAGGCTAGAGAGAACCTGCGACCCCAGAGATAAACATAGTTTTTACAAGACTTTCTCTCTTCTTTGAGTTTGAGATGGATAACAGAGGCATAGACTTGCCTAAGAGGGTAGCATGACTGTTGATTTTGAGCCATACTAACTGTAAGTAGTCAAGGTGACATTTTTTAGTGTAACATCTATGTATGCACATTCAAAAATAATTTTCTCTAGTGTTCCGATTCTCTCAAACCGACTAGCTTTGACCTACTTCATTTGATTAACATCCAGGAGTCCTTGTTGTTCTTTCTCTAGATCAAAGAGAAAATCAAGCTTCTGACTAAAAATAAGTAATTCATTGTCTTGAAATCCCTATCTCCCTCAAGATCACTTGAAACCCACTTGACAAATGACAGTTCTTTGTACTAAATGTTGCATATTGAAGGCTTTATATCGTGCATGTTCATTAATTTTGAGTAGGTTAACGTGCATGTTCATTACCAATAATATACGATTTCACTGCATTAAGGAGGTTAACAGGTTTATCAAATCTATGGGGTGTGCTGGGGGTAGGAATTTCCAATGGTGGTGCACGTATTGCTAGTGAATTCATTACCAAAGGACTTAAATACATAATATATTATTAAGCTATTTTATTCTCACTTTCAGTCTTAAATTTTATGCTTCTTATTCGCTAATAGAATGTACAAGTACGTCACTAGTATATTGATGCAATTTCATAAGCCTTGTGGCTCCAACCCTAAACACATGAACATCTTTATGCTCGATCAATAAATTTTTTATTACAAACTTTTACTTTTTCTATCCTCAAATTTTTATTACCCCTATCATAATTTTCATTTTGCAATGTGACAGGATGGTCATCAAAAGTAGTGACTTCTGCAGTAATTTATTCCATTATATTTTGATTTTTTGTTGAACAAGCACTAACCTAATTAGGTGGTGTAGCATTTTCAACTTCCATGTCCATAGCTTCTTCAATGCTTCTTGCTTTGGGGCAGATTTGGATTTGGATGGTTCAACCATGTGTGCTCCTTATTGAGGGAATCTTTAAGGAGGTTCTTCATCATGTCCACCATCTGATATCCCATCATGAACTATTTTTCCAATTGTAGTATATTTTCTATTCCTTTGACTAGAAGATAAACTCAAAATAGTACCGAGTGTGCAAGATTTATATCATTGCATAGGATTTGTCCCTCTTTGCTTGTATTTTCCTCCCATTACAATGTTAGTTTCTTCAATAAGTTATTTAGTATCTATTAGCAGCTCTTGATTTTTTTTTAGTGTGTGGCGACTCTCCTCGCTTTTCTCTCTAACTCTTGGAAAACATTTCATGTACCTAATAGTTTCTAGGTGTGTACTAAATAAGCCTTCTAGATTAAATGCTTCAAGGGCTACAACTTCACTTAAGTTAAAATAATCTAAAGGCTCTGAAAGCTCTATAACATGAGCCACATTATTCATAGTGTCTTCTCCAATAGTAAATGGAAAGGAGATAAATTGTGTTTTATTTTTGCATTCAAATATAATTAGACAGTTGTGGTATTTCTTTAAGACTTCAACAACAAAATATTTATCTATAACAAAATCTAGAAACAACAATGGCTTACCTTCAAATCCATAAATTTGAATTAGCATATTACTTTATCTTTCTTCATGCACCCGTTTTACCCATAGGAAAAATTGGGCTTACACAAATATTTGATGGGGCTCTTGTTGAGTTATTACGTAATTGATTTGCTTTACAAATAAATCTTGGATTAGAAAAAAAATTAAAGAAGCTTTCTGCCTCCATAGTATTGGATAACAAACTGCATTGGTTCTTGGTTGAGATTAAATTTAGGATTATAGGGTAAGACGTCAAAGACATGGCTAGAGAAAAGGGTTTGCAAATACGCCATCATAAAGATCTATTTATCTTAGAAAAATTGACTAACTGAAAGTATAATTCATTTGAAATGACATCAGCCTGGAATAATATACAATATTTTTTGTATGAGTGAAAAAGTAGATAGAGAATTCATTTTGGGACATTCATCGTAGTTTCTTGTCCCATAACATAGTCACAAAGCCAATAAAATCTCCTAAATAACCACGTAAACAATGAAATATCTAGGAGGAAAATATCAAAAGGAACTTGAGAAGTTGGGGAATGAAGTCTTGAACAATGTTAGCCCCTTCTGCTTGTGACTTTAGGAAACTATATGCTTCCAACAATTTTAAGGCGCACTTATTCAGTTCTAGTACCTTGAATATCAATCTAAATGCCTTGGTATTTAGAGAAATATTCTCCATTGCTAGCATATTTTTTCTTGTTCGTGAATCAAATTTTTTTTTGAAAAAATAAACAATTTCTCTTAAACCAAAGACTTTTGGAACACATGCAACAATTTCCATTCTTCTTGTCTAAATCTTATTGCTATTTTTCTCTTCCATTGGTAGATTCACATACTTCTCATACAAAGTTGACCAATGAAAGTTTTCATTGATACGACTAATTGAGTTAATCATATCAGTGAAAATAACTTCTTTCCTTCCTTTGATATCCATTTATGCTTTATACTTAAAAATACTCTATTAATCAATAATGTTCTCAATGTTGTTTAATTTCACATTTCTTGATTCCCTTCATAATCATCAATTGATATTATTTCGTGTGTGAAATTTATTATACAAGACACTCTCGATAAATAAAAAATAAAGATACCAAAGCCAACATTTATGGGAAGTATTGGAAATAAATCTTGAAATTCCAAATCCACCTCATCCATTTACTCTACACTTAAATCCCACTTTAATATCATCAATATATCTACCCTAAGAGACATAAATTTACGATCTAAAATAAATATGGATTCTTTGTGATCATGAAAATTAGCTTAGATGTTGTCAATAATCAATCTAAATAAAAATCATGTAAGGAAAACTGCAAATAAATAATGAATGGAGATGTGGTTAGTTACCTCTACTATGAAGTAACTTGATGGCTGATATGGTCCCCACCACTATGTCAATATTGATTTGTTCTATTTGATATCAAACTACAAAAAAGTTGAACTCAATTTGATTTAGGAATAACATGAAATGCAATTTTGAAAACTAGGGTGCAAAGCTGACTACCACAACATGTTCAAGTCGGTTATGTAGAATAGGAAATATAAACTTTATTTTGGAATGTTTTGTACCTACGCATACATTCTCACTCTGCACATTTCTTTTGCATACCTCCCTGTGGCACAACACTACATATTAGTCAATTAGTTAATGGTTTTGGATTATTAAAGTTTGTGGCATGAAAATTTTGGTTTATGTGTGTATTGAATGTGAAATAAGGGTGGGTGATTAACTCTCTCCATTACTATGTGATCCAGGTGGCTCCAGAGAGACTCAGAAATCAAATAGGGCTCAGGAAAGGCTCAAAAATAAAAGTGTTCACAAGTTTATGACACCAATGCCAAGCCATATAGCTCAACAATAAATTTTCGATGATGCAAACGAAGCCTCAATCTGAGTCTGTATGATCAACTTATTGTAGTTTAAAGTTTAACAAGACAGTGAAAAAGAAGGGCTTACAGTATGCCACAAGGCATCCCATTCATCAAGTGGGACCCACAATGTACATGGCAACTGATCAACTACTGACACTTGACATTCCATCATTGGTTCCTTTCCCTTGCAAAAAAGATAATATATATATATTAACACTCCCATAAAAGACAAAAACCATATAAAAACAAAATCAATTTAAAATCATATAAGGTTATTTCAAAAACATAAAAATATATATATATATATATATAACAATATGGTTGATATTTTAACCATATAGACAAAACCAAATGCCAAAAAGTGAAAACCAATGAATTTATTAAACACATCCATATATGTTGGTTAGTTTACTATATGAAAAAGGGTTATATTAACATATGGTTATATATTATTAAAAAAGGAAACGAATGAAATGGTTTGTTGACCATATACAAAGCCAATAAATACGACGTAGTCTAATGAGACTTGTTTTTTTCCTGAAAGTTATGGAAATTCCAGCCATATTTTGAAAAAATACGGCAGGGATTTTTGTAAATGTAAGTAAAAGTTGTCAAATTTCATAATTTTGGTTGCCCTGGAAGTTTTTGATGGTGTTAAATCCATTTCCACCATCAAAAACATGACTCAAAAACTACATCTACAATATTTTTTTGAATTTTTTTTGCTCGGATTCCGACTAGTTTTGGCCGTCTGGGCAATTCCTCCACCTCCATAGATGACTCCAAAAAATACCTTTTACATAATAAAAAAGATTTTTTATAACCATATTAAACATGGCCTGGTGGATAGTTATAACTATGTTTATTAAATGAATTATGCCAAAAAAATAATGGGTCTGCGGGAACCCACAACCCTTTTATTTGCCAAACATTCCAACAACCCCCCCACAACCATGGTTCCAGGTGAGCACCCTTTATAATCTTCGTCAGCGAATTTGTATAAAGGCTTAGGAACCAGAGCAGGATGGAGGAGGGAGCGCAAAACTCAATGCAACACTGGGCCATGCTTGGCATGAAGTTTGAGAAGAATATACTTTGATGCATGGGTGGAATCTTTAGATTCCCTTGGACGTTGATTTTCGCTAGAGGTAGAAGTATATACACTTTATACTCATTTTTCTCAGTTTTCCATAAGAAACTGATGGTGTAGTCATTTTCTTGATTTGAGCAGCAGTTCTTCAGTCAACTTGCAGGGAGCAATCTTTATGGAATCATGAGGAATCTAAAAGATTCCATTGGGGACAAATTTATACTCAAACTAACCACAATTTTGCTAGGAGTCTGATGGCGTGATCGGTTTTCAGATCTGAGCAACATATCTTCAATAAAATTGCAAAGATGAATCTTTGTGGAATAATGAGGAATCTAAAAGATCTAGGGTCCAAATTTTGACAGTGTCGGAATCAGGCCGACTTTATACACATTTTACTTAGTTTTTCACAAGGAGCATAATGGTGAAGTTAGATTTGTCATCTATGTAGACGAATTCCAGTCAACCAGTGAGAATGAATCTTTGAGATTCCCGAAGGTTTAGATTTTGATGGTGTCACAAACGGGTCAGGTTTATAGTCATTTGACACGATTTCATGCCATGAATTCTACAGTACAATCCATTTCTTCATCAGAGCTATGCATTTTTAGGCCATCCATGGAAGTGGAGGTATATAATGCAATTATGCCATGTTTTTCTTTGATTTGTTGAGATGATGATTTTTATGTTGAGATTCTTGTTTAGCTTTCTATTGGAGGATACTTGTATTCCACTTCATGTGAGAAATTGATATCTTGTCATGCTAAAGGAAGGCCCATATGAGTGATATCTCCTATAGGAGAACGTCTCATGGAGAGACATGCCACTCTAGTTGAGGGAGTTTATCTATGTATTGACAAAGAATGTTGTTATACAATATTTTTTCACATTCCCAGTCTCATATCCTAAGTGTTGCACTTTGTGTTGTCAACGTCGCAAGTGAATCAAAGTGACAAAAGTTGTTGAAAACAATGTATTCACCATGAAACATATTTAGAAACATCCCTGAAGGAAGAAGAAGACTTACCTTGAATAAATTCTGAAGAACTTGTCCAAAACCTTGTTTGCAAGCCTAACACTACTTTTAACAGACAAACCCATGATGGTAACCTTTTGTCTAACTAGTGACTAGTGTTGGCAGCAAGCCTTTTGATACGAAAGTTTGTGTTGGCTCTCTTCAAGCAGTTTTCCCTAAAATGGAGGAAAAGCTTCGAGAATGGTGAGCTAGTTGCATTTGAATAAGATTAGAGAAAGACCTCCCATTCTTGGTGCTTGATCCTACTTTAATGGATCTTCCCCTTGAAATGTGGAATCTCTCCCTCCTTTTATGGGTCCTCAACTCCCTCCCATTCCCTATAAATCAAACCCCTACCATATAATTTTGGCATGCTGCTGGTTGGTTATTGCTTGGTTGCCTTATTATGCTGAAACTTGCCAAACTGCTGCCCATTTTTCTAAGTAGAAAGGAGTGCTTGAAGGTTAACGCTAGGACTTGGAAAATCACCTAAATTAGGTTTCCAACATCATGGATTAAGAGGTTGTATGCTTCCCTTACTTTCTATTAATAATACATAATTTTTTTACTTTCCATAAGTGTGTAAATCATTACTCATTTAGTGTGATACTCCTTGATCCATCACATAGTTTATGTTAGAATGAATTATGTTATGTATGCCTTTTTCATCTCTATTTGATCTTCCTTGCAGGTATTCATCCACAATGATGTAGAGAGGATTGAGCTTGGAAGCTATAAGAAACAAGGATGACATGAATGGATGTTAGCATTGGAGTGAGGTAGTTCATCTATCCTACTTTGTGTTTTATAGTATAAATTTGTGTTAATTTGTTGCTACATCCTCCCACAAGATTAGAGGGATAATTTCTATCCATAGAAAGGATAGCCTGCATAATAAAATGGTGACTCTACTGGGGAGCTTGTAACCCTTCTGTTGTCACCTTCTAAAAAGAGAGTTCCAGTTGTACAAAGAGGGAAAAAGAACATAGATGTTTGGAGCTAGCCTCTAAGTAATATAAGCACTCAAAGCTAAATTGGACACCATCCAATGGATAGTTCTCAAAATTATCTTTTCAATAGTATATGGAACTCCCAAAATGGACTCCAAAATCAAAAGTTAGAGTAGGTTGAAAGTTACCCTTGAAAACCAAAAAGAAAAGGAAAATGTTTAAGTTTAATCCCAAATCTTGCAAACTGTATTTTTTTAAAAACTGAAGTAGGGGAGGTTGGAGAAAACTTGTGATCAACGATCGAAGGTGCATGAAACATATTTTATCGGTGATCAGAGGCTCGAGGTGCATCGACAATAAAAAATCGACCATCCCACATATCAACGGGCCCACATATCGATGATCACACCTCATAGCCTTGTTCACATATTGGTGATCTGGACATCCCAAATAGATCGCAAATCAACAATCAGTGATTTTAAACGGTCACTCTTAACAAACTGTGGGAGGAATATGCTGATAAGTGTAAATCATTGGAGAGGGCCAAAAATGATTTGCAGAGGAAATCAACGAAAAAACAAGGGCAGGAGGAACTTTTCTCTCTCCTCTAGGGGGCCATGTGGCGGAATACTATTGGTCCCAATCGGTCCATGTGGTGGCTAATGTCATCATGATGTGGTAGTATGAAGGACATGTGGCATGCTGATTTGACAGTTTTAGGGGTCTTATAAGGGCATGTTTGAGTGACACATGGCAGTGATGACATCATCAATTGGTAATCATCAATCAGGGGTAGCAGTACATTATGCATCACAAGGAATTCGCTGATTACAAACCTTTGATTGGGGGGAGCTCCAGTAAGGGAACTATTCAATGGTCACGGGAAGAGCGAAGAACCAAGAGCATAGTAGGACAAGCGACCCCACATATCAGCGATTGCAAGTATCGAAGGGAGAAAACAAAGGCGATGTTATGAAATTGTGGATTGTGATATCCCACGTGGACCCAATTAGTGCTTAATTGTCACAAGCTATAGTGGTTGTAGACTCTCCCTTATCCTTTTTCAAATGGGCCAGACTGCATTGCACATTGGAGATCTTAATGTTGGAGAGGAGGCACCAAAGGACATCATTAGAAACCACCGATATGCAGGATTCCATGTAAAAAAGTAAAAAGACTTCCAAAGGGGAGTCAAAAGGCCCTAATGCCTGAGGACTAAGAACTTGGTCATAGCCCCTAGTCACATGAAGCAAAAGGGGCTAAAGTGGATTAGAATGCCTCGTCCCGTAAGGAATTTTAATGGGAAACACTGATGCAATAACTCTGCGATGAGGTAATGCAAAACTTTAAAGGGGTGGTGGGTCAGCAGCTAAGGCATTTAGGATAGGATATGGAGAATTCAAAAATCGGCATGGGCTGACCTTGTAAGGCCCCTTGTGACATGAAATCAAGGTCGACACTAACAAAGTAAATGAAGACATGGAAGCTTGGGAGGGCTTGATGATAAAACATGGTGCTCCATGCAGAGGGAAGATGAAGTACTACCTAAGGTGACCTCTGCTTCTATACTATGGCATGAAACTAATAGTTGATCACTCCCAACTTTGAAGAATGATTGATTTGAGTAGTAAAGGCAGAAATGATGGGAATCGAATGAGTGACATAGGAGGCCAGATCGTGGGCAAGAAACAACCTAAAGCAAAGGCGATCCCATGGATGGGCATGGAGATATTTTGTTGATGTTTTCATCTCATTGTTGACTTGTTTTGTTATCTTATAATGTGTCTCCATTTAACGAAGAGACATTAGAGGCTGAGACAGCTAGTCGATATGACAGTTGAGGCTTGACTGAGATATTTTGTTGTAATTACTGTTCATTGCTCCCCTCCCTAGAGAAATAGTGGGAAGGAACACTTCACAATAGTTCAGAATCCTAAATAAATAACTACATGTTATTTTGAGACTATATGACGTTATGATATGAATCTTTCAGAATATTAAGGAAATGGTGGCGATTCCTCCTTTTAGTACTACAGTATGTTACCCCTCTATTAAATTCCCTTATGTTCATGTTTCCTCTCCAATTTCATGTAATCGCAGCTATTAGAAATGTTTCATATATTCTTACAGATTCATTTGTATTCACTCGTTAATGTGCATGCCTGTATGGATCTTTGAGATTATATCTTTAAAATTGTGCTCCATGAATCATCGCATCCCATCCTCTTTCATCCATTATGTCTACCTTTAACTCGGATAAGTGTAGAATTCTTGATGTTTCAAGCTCTATGTGATGAGTGTAGAATTCTTGACATTTCAATCTCTATGTGATGATTTATTCTATCTCCTTATCCTCTCTCATTGTTCTTCCAAAGATTATTAAATTGTAGGTCCTCAAACTACTAGGCCTCCACTAGTTTATACATATAACTCTGTATATGTGAAGAAGTACTAGAAATACATGGCTTATGCCTTTAGATGAATGAGCCAACCCATGTGATTTATTATATATATGAATATATATGTGTACAAAAATATATGTGATGTCTCCAACTTCCTGAGAATCATATGAGACACACAAAATCTAGATGTTCTAGGCACTGGTATTGTAAGCGATCTGAGGCTATCTCTGGAAGCGACAACATCTTTTGGCATCGTTGTCGGGGAACGTATTGAAGGATTTTTCCCTTCGCATATGAAAAGCTAAGCACTCTTTTTGTAGCTGAGTAAAGACATTCTGATTGCATCCTCATCACCTTGGCGACTCCACAGATCCTAATATCTTTTATCATCCTGGATTTTAGAAAGCCTCACACTCACTTAGATACCTCTCAGCAGAAAACCCCATCTATATCTAACCTAGAGAAATTAATTTTTAGGAGAGTTTGGAAAGAGAAAACTCATACTACCTATGATATTGTCTCATCATTCTTTATGCTTCCTCATCCAACTCCCAACACGCTGCCATTCACTTCTCAGATTTTACTCCTAAGATCCTCACATACCCTACTCTCAGTCTAGCCACTCTAACCACTGTGGTTTTGGCCCAAGTTCCTCTAAAAAATATTAATCCCCCTCCATTAATTCAGATGGTTGTTCCAGGTTTCTTACTCAATAAATATGCCCCTCTTGATTTACCTCAACCCCAAAGTGTTATTCCTCAGGACTACCTAAATATTTTTCCTAAGTTCAATGTGGGGGATGAAAACAGTGCACATAGACACATTGAGACCTTCTATGCTTTTACTGAGAATCCAAATGTAGAAAAAATGGATGTGGTCCTAAGAATATTTGTACAATCCCTTGATGGAGAAGCCAAAAAATGGTTTAAATCCCTACCTAATGCCTCCATCACTACTAGGAGGAACTCGAAAACTATTTCACATAAAAGTGGGGTGAAAAGAGAAATCATGAGTATGTCCTCATAGATTTCAATGTTATAAGGAAGAAGACATAAGATGTTGGGTCCCTATAATACTAGCGATTACCCCATTACTATTGTAGTTATACACCTTATTAATAATGTTGTGCCCCATAGAATCCCTCTATTGTTATTTTTGTGGCTTTATATTATTATTGTTAGGTCAGCTGGATTATATTGTGACTCCATAGACTCCTATATATAGAAAGGAGGTTTGTCATTTGAATCATCCAAGAATTGTTCATTTATGTAATGTAAAGGAGTTTGTCCCCTCGAAGAGGCTGAATTATAAGGCGTTGATCTATCATTTCTATCTTTTCTTGAGCTGGTTTCATAACATTTGGTATCAGAGCTTTGGATTCTAGGGTTTCGCTGCTCCAAACAGGTCATCGTGGCATTTTTGCTATAACATTTTTTCTGTGATGTTTCAGAAGTCGCAAAAAAAACCCATTTGAGAAGAAATCACGTTGAACCTTGGGTCTGAATTTCAGAGCTTTTTGCACGATATTTGCGGAGATATGATCTGAGGAAGTTGGTCTTTTTGCAGACTCTTGCATTACATTCAAAACAGGTGACCTGGGGAAAATCGTCATAACTTTCTCTCTGGGGATCAAATTGAAATTTCATAAGAAGGTACAGAAATAGGACGGACTTTAGTTTCTTGTATGCATGTTTCAGATCCAAAGTTTGAAACAGTGACTCGTGGCACGTCGTACAAGTTCGCTCTACTGAACTAGTCTATAAGCAAGTCACTGTGGGAGATTTCACATAACTCTTCCTTGGAGAATCCAATTTGGGTCAGACTTGTGGCATTGGAAAGAGGACACAGAGGGCTACTACAGGTCACAAATTCAAAACTAGATGATTGGAAAGTACAGAGATACATCAGAGGCAATATCGAGCTCCTACAAAGTGAAAAAAGGTGTGTAGATTTTCTTAAATTTTTGCTTAAGCTTGGTTTGAAAATTTATTTTGAAGGAATTCAAAGGGCATATTAGAGCATTATTATCGGTAACTGATGCACTGAAGAAAGAAAATGCAAACACCTAGTAAGGAACCTGAAAGCTCTAGCATGAGTCATGAAGAAGAAGGAGAAATGCAACATGATATATCAAAATTACAAGACCAAGTGCAACAACTGTCCCTTGCACAAAAAGGAACAGAATCTAAGAGGGATGGTTTAAAGAAAGATGTAGAAGCTAAGATGAATGGTTTAGAGAAAGGTGTAGAAGCTAATATGTAATGTTTAAAGAAAGGCGTAGAAGCTAAGATGATTGACGTGGAAGCTAAGATGGATGATTTGAATATAGATTTGAAGACAGACATGGACGAATTGAAGATAAATATGAATAAGTTGCTACAAGAAATGGTCACTAAGGGTGAAAGGGTACTAAAGGAAACTCATGATGAGAACAAAAGAAATGTTAATCATGATTCCATAGACGCTAATGTTGGATCGAAGACTCACCATATTCCAAAAATCGATATGAGGAAGTTTGATGGCAAGGATCCTGCCACATGGATATTACAGATGGAGCAATTCTTCGATCTCAATAATGTGCAAAACACACAAAAGGTACGTATGGCAACTTTATATTTGGAACCAAATCAGTTTGTATGGTATCAATGGCTTTGCTCTCGTAAACAATTTATCACTTGGGCAATTTTTACGGAAGAATTGATAGCACATTATGAGGATACAAAAAGCAACACTTTTTTTAGCCAATTGATAAGTCTCAAACAAAAGGGTTCAATAATGGAGCACATTGAGGAGTTCCAAAAATTGAACATAAGGGTAAAAGATATTCCAGAGGAGCATAGGATTGATGTGTTCATAGGGTCTTTAAAGGATAATATCCAACATGATGTTCGCCTTTGGGAACCTGATTCATTAGAGAAGGCATTCAGGTTAGCAAGAAAAATGGAAAGCAAAATTATGGCAACCAGGAAGCATACCACTCACAACTATAAAGATGGAAGTGTTGTTGCCCCTAGTCTTCCACAACCTATAAGGTTGACACCACAACAATTGGAAGAAAAAAGAGCAAAAGGGCTTTGTTACAGTTGTGATAGCAAATACACTAAAGGTCATAAGTGTGCTGAGAAGAAATTATTCTACATAGATTGTGAAGAGGAAGAAGAAAAGGAGCAAGAAAGGTCAAAAGAAGAGGATATACTCCAGGAACAAAGCCTAGATGAAGAACAAATAAATCCGACCATATCTTGTAATGCATTGGCGGGAATTACCACTCCTCAAACCATCAAGATAGAAGGACAAATCAAGAAGAAAAAGGTAATAGTGTTGATTGATTCAGGAAGCACCCACAATTTTATTCATTGTAAGGTAGCAAAAGAATTGAATTGCTTCCTATATCCAGCACCAGAGTGTCAAGTGATGATTGCAAATGGAGGAACAATAAATTGCTCTGGAAAGTGCCATAATATCAAGCTATCCATGGGAGAATATGTATTGACTAGCCCAATGCTTTCCATTCCAATGGGAGGTGCTGATGTTGTACTAGGAGTCCAATGGCTACAATCCTTGGGTACAATAGCTTTTAATTTTCAAGAACTTTCATCAAATTTTCTACGGAAGGAAAGGAAGTTGAATTAAGGGGTATTGCAGGGAAACCAGGAAAGATAATCAGCTCTAATGGTATGACAAAGCTTCTAAAAAAGGAGCAAAGAGGTGTAATTGCACAATTATGTTCGCTAGATGTTTCCACATGGAATCATCTATTTCTCCAGATCTCCAAAAAGTCCTGGACAATCATTCCAAGGTATTTGAGACTCCCAAAGGTCTCCCACCTATGCGTGATCATGATCATGCTATTCATCTGATTCCAGGAAGTGTTCCTCCAAACATCAGGCCGTACAGATATCCCTATGTCCAAAAGAGTGAAATTGAACGTATGGTTGCAGAAATGCTAGAGGGTGGTATAATTCAACCGAGTCAAAGTTCTTTCTCTGCTCCAGTAGTATTGGTGCACAAGAAGGATGGATCATGGCGCATGTGTCCGGATTATAGGGAGCTCAACAAGCTCACTATTAAAGATAAGTTCCCCATTCCTGTCATTGATGAATTACTGGATGAATTGCATGGATCAATTTACTTCACCAAGTTGGATCTTCGTTCAGGATATCATCAAATCAGAATGAAGATTGAAGACATTCCGAAAACAACATTTAGAACTCATGAGGGTCATTATGAATTTTTGGTCATGCCTTTTGGCCTTACCAATGCACCTTCAACATTTCAAGGTTTGATGAATTCAATTTTCAAACCATTCCTTAGAAAATTTGTGTTAGTATTTTTTGATGATATACTAATCTACAGCAAGTCTTGGAAGGATCATGTTGAACATGTTGACAAGGTGCTACAACTATTGGAGGAGAAACAATTATATGCAAAAAGATCCAAATGTTTCTTTGGAGTCCAGGAGGTGGAATATTTGGGTCATATTGTATCTCATGAAGGAGTTAAGGTAGACCCTAGCAAAATTAAAGCCATTAAGGAATGGAAAATCCCCACATCCATAAAGCATCTGCGAGGATTTCTCGGGTTGACAGGGTATTATCGCAAGTTTGTTAAGAATTATGGGAGAAAATAGCACCTCTAACAACATTATTGAAGAAAGATGCATTTTCATGGACTCCGGAAGCAACAAAGGCCTTTGAACATCTTAAAGAGGCAATGTGCCAAGCACCGGTCTTAGCTACACCGGACTTCACAAAAACCTTTATTGTGGAATGTGATGCTTCAGGAAATGGAATTGGTGTTGTTCTAATGCAAGATGAAAGACCCATTGCTTTTGAAAGTCGTCCAATCAAGGGAAAGTTTTTAAGCAAAGCTATTTATGAGAAGGAAATGTTGGCAATACTCCATGCACTTAAGAAATGGCGACCCTACCTAATGGGAAGACACTTCAAGGTAAAAACGGATCATGATAGCCTTAAATACTTTTTAGAACAAAGATTATCCTCTGAAGAGCAACAAAAGTGGGTCACAAAGATGTTGGGTTATGACTTTGAAATCATCTACAAAAAAGGGAAGCAAAATGTGGTGGCAGATGCACTCTCAAGAAAGGATGAGGATGTGGAAGCATTGTTGTGCGCCATTTCTATTATCCAACCAGATTGGATAAACGAAGCAAGGGAGGAATGGAAGAATGACGAAGAAGTGTGGGCACTTATTCGAAAGTTACAACAAGATTCCAGTACATCTGATACATTTAGCTGGCAAAATGATTCGTTATGGTACAAAGATCGCTTATACCTCTGTAAGAATTCCCAGCTAAAACAAAAGATTCTTATGGAATTGCACACTTCTCCCTTAGGAGGGCACTCAGGATTTTTAAAAACTTACCACAGGGTTAAGAAGGAATTTTTTTGGGATGGCCTTAAATCAGATATTCAAAAGTTTGTGGCGGAATGTTTGGTTTGCCAACAAAATAAAGTTGAAACAATTAAGACACCGGGTCTATTACAACCTTTATCCATTCCAAGCCAACGTTGGGAGGAGGTTTCAATGGATTTTATCACAGGTTTACCCAAGTCTGAGGGAAAGAGTGTCATCATGGTGGTAGTTGACAGACTTACCAAGTATGCACACTTTTGTGCATTATCACATCCATTTAAAGCCAGTACAGTTTCTACTGCATTTATGGAAACAATTCAAAAGCTACATGGAAACCCAAAGATTATTGTAAGTGACAGAGATCCCATTTTCACTGGAAATTTTTGGACAGAATTATTTTCTTGTCTTGGTACTCAGTTAGCTCATAGCTCATCTTATCATCCTCAATCTGATGGGAAAACTGAGATAGTAAACAAATGTTTGGAAGGATATCTTCGTTGCTTTGTATCTGATAAACAGACACAATGGGTCAAATGGTTGCCTCTGGCTGAATGGTGGTATAACACTTCCTTCCATACAACAACAAAAATGACCCCATTTATGGCACTTTATGGGTATCAACCACCATCCATCACATCATATTTAAGAGAAAATTCTAAGGTTCAGGCAGTGGAACATCACATCGAACATCAACAACAAGTCCTCCAACTCTTAAAGGATAACCTCGTGTTGGCACAAAATAGAATGAAACAACAGGCAGATCAACATCGCAGTGAAAGAAGTTTTGATGTAGGTGATTGGGTATTCCTACGGCTACAACCATATAAGCAAATGTCCCTCAAGCAAGCTAAGAAGGATAATAAATTATCACCAAAGTATTATGGTCCGTACAAGGTGTTGCAAAAGATTGGTACTATGGCATACAAATTGGAGCTTCCTGCAGCTTCTCGATTGCACCCAGTTTTCCATGTTTCATGTTTAAAGAAGGTTATAGGTGACAAGCTCCCAGTTCAAACAATATTGCCAGAACTTGACGAGGAAGGAAAAATTATATTGGAACAAGAAGCAGTCATAGAAACAAGAACTCGACAGCTACGAAATCGTTCAAATTCAGAGTATCTTATCAAGTGGAAGAACTTATCCGCTAAAGATTCCACATGGGAGGATGAGAATTTTATGCAAAAGTATCCAGAACTACTCAAGCATTGAGGACAACACTTTTTTGAAGGAGAGGGGCATGTTGGGTCCCTATAATACTAGTGATTACCCCATTACTATTGTAGTTATACCCCTTATAATATTTTCGAATTAGTCACCAGAGAATCCACAGTAAGAACCATTTTCTGCCAACGTTTCAAATCCCAACCGGGATCCATCATCAGGACAACTTGAATGCTTGATAGAAGAAGAGCAGATTTTAGGGTTTAAATAGAAATGAGGAGAGAAAAGAGGGGAAGGTCGGCTCTCAATTTTTGAGAAGTTGGCTGCCTTTGATTTAATTGATTAATTTAATTTTTTTTTTTTTTTTGATATTTATTATTATTAAAAATAATTGAAATGATTATTATTACTTTAATTATTATTATTAATATAATAATTAGTAATTAGTAATATTAATTATAATATCAAATCATTAATATATATTATTATTGAAATTAATTGAAATGATTATAATTATTTTTAATTATTATTATTAATATAATAATTAGTAGTTAGAAATATTAATTATAATGATCAAAATTAATGATTATTAATATAATAATTAGTAATTATAATATCAAATCATTAATATATATTATTATTAAAATTAATTGAAATGATTATAATTATTATAATTATTATTATTAATATAATAATTAGTAATTAGAAATATTAATTATAATGATCAAAATTAATGATTATTTATTAATGATTTTTATTTTTATTTTTTTTATTTATTTTTAGGTTATAGCTTTTTTAATAAAGAAATAATTCTAATACAAAATATTATTGTTATTAATAATTATTATTTATTAATCTAATAATAATAATAAAGAAATAATTATTAATAGAAAATGTTATTGTTATTAATAATTATTATTAATTCATCTAATAAAAATAATAATTAGAATTAATAATATTAAATAATTGATTAAATAAATCCTAGAATTTTGTATTAAGGGTAATGCTGAAATTATTAATCCTAGCATATAGAAATTAGAATTTAATATCTAATATTTATTTTTTATTTTTTTTTAAATCTGTGAGTACAATGATAATTATATTCTTAATTAGAATAATTATAAAATTAAAAATGGTTAAATTTTATAGTTATTTGAAAGAATAAATATTTAATGATTATTTTAATTATATTAAAATAGATATTTTTAATAATAGGAAATTAATAAGGTTGATTAAATTAAATAATTAATTAATTAATATTGTAAATGTTTAATTGAGAGTTATTATTATTATTATTATACTGATATCGGGTTAATTTTTCTGATTAGGGGAAACCGGCTTCCACTAATCTCCATACCATTGTCTCTGTTGAGATTATGCGGGTGTTTGATAATTTCAAGAGCTTCTCTGATCTTTCGCTTATGGTGTTGCTCTTCCTTAGCGATAATGGAGGCACTTTCCAAGAAGACATGGTGCTTAGTTTTGTTGTTGTGCCCCTATTGCCCCCATATTGTTATTACTGTGCCCCATAGAATCCCTCTATTGTTATTTTTGTGGCTTTATATTATTATTGTTAGGTTGGCTGGATTATATTGTGACTCCTTAGACTCCTATATATAGGAAGCAGGTTTTGTCATTTGAATCATCCAAGAATTGTTCATTTATCTAATGTAAAGGAGGTTGCCCCCTCGAAGAGGCTGAATTCTAAGGCGTTGATCTATCTTTTCTATCTTTTCTTGAGTTGGTTTCATAACATAAGAGGATATTTTAGAATTCATAAGAAGGTTCAATAAGTAGTATAATAACCTGCCTAGTGAGATAAAGCCTGCTCAAGATGCATCTCGCGTAGTATTTGTGGGAGCCTTTGAATCCGACTTTGGTTTTACCCTAAGACAAAGGAAGTCTCACAATTTGGATCAACTCCAAGTTGATGCTCTTGAGGTAGAAGAAAATTTCACTTTGGCAGGGAAGTCAAGAGGTAAGGATGAACCTACCAAGAATAAAATGAGGAAAGAAGAAACATCCTCCTCTGGTCAGGCTAAAGTATCAATAGATATGAAGTGGGAAGAAATGGATAAACTCATCAAGAGTTTATCGCATAAGGTGGTGAAACTTGAGCTAGAGAACAAGAGCCTCCCAAAACTGAATACTCAAGGTAACAACCGAGGTTATAACCCACATTACAAAAGGCCACCATTGCAGGTAATTCAAAGGGAAAGAAAAGATCAAGTCGATCAGATCCCTCCTCCTCTATATTTAGAAGCTTATCCTGATGAACAACCATTAGATACACATGAGATGCAGGGAAACTTGTGTTCCTCTTTCTCTGAAGAAGAACATGAAAAAATGGCTCACCAAGAGACAAGTCTTGATAGAGAAGTAGAAACAAACGAGGAGGGCATAGGTGATTATTGTAAACAGTTCGCAGATTGCATGCAAGCACAGCTACACCAAAGGTATGATCAAATATTTCCAAGAAAGAGGTCGAGGGAACCTGAACAACAAGAGGGAACTGCTCCCCAAGATATTCCCCCAATGCAAGACAAAGGGAAAAGTAAGCTGAATCATAACTCATCTAGGGTAAAAGTCTCCTCAAATAAGGAATACAATAGTTTCTAGGAACACATAGAAGAGAAGGCACCTGTTCGGATAAAAAATACCAATGATAAGGAAAGAGAAGCAGAGCTAGGAAGTGTAGAAAAAGGCCAACCTACATTCAGTCTTCAAAAGGAACTCAAAAAGTTAAATACTCTTGTTCCCCTAATCGAAATTCTAAAGAAGCCCACTTATAAAGCCCAAGTCTCTCATTTCATGATTTCATCCACCTCAGTAGTGACCCATGACTATTTAAACCTTCAAGAAGAAATACCAATGGTTGTTTTTGGGCCTCATGTTTAAGAACTTGATCCTTCCACTACACCTTTCTATGTGACCCTGGTAATTCGGGACCTCTAATTTCATAACTGCATGTTGGACTTCGAAGCCTTGCATAAACTCATACCTTTATCCGTGATGGAACAACTTGGCTTGCAGATCACCAGGCCCCATAAGGACCTATACTTCTTTGACTCTAAGAGGGTCAAATGCTTGGGAATGATAAAAGATCTTGTTGTAAACCTAACTCAGATCCCTGTGAAGAGTGTAGTGATGGACATAGTAGTGGTAGATATTCCCCCTCGATTTTACATGCTCCTATCAAGGCCTTAGATCTAACCTATGCCTCTATTCCAACTTTTGGAGGCAAAGAAATGAGGTTGTACAAAGAGCCCAGATTCATAAAAATGGTGACTCTAGCTGAAGGTTTTAAGAATTCTCTAGTGTATGGAAAAGAAAGTAACCTCTCCTGCCTATTCCTAGAATAAGATGAGATCATCTTAGAAGAAACACCATTACACCTAACGATGCAGTTAGAACACTAACACATAGATGAAAAATAATTTTGGAAATTATACTTTGACGGAGAAAATTGCAAAGAGGGAAATGGAGCAGGAGTATTGTTGGTATCTGCTGAGGGTAGCTTGATACCCCTCTCATTCAAGATGGAGTTTGAGGCAACCGACAACGTGGGAGAGTATGAAGAATTACTCCTGAGGCTAAAATCAACAAGGAATATGAATATTGAATGATTAACTATGCATGGAAAATCCAAGCTGATTGTAAAGTAGATTCAAAATCAGTGCCAGGCTAAACACCCCAGATTGAGGTCTTACCGGAATGAAGTATGGGATTTAATTGATAACTTATTCATGGATTTTAATATCCATTTTTTTCCCAGTGAAGGAAATAAAATGGTTGACTCCCTTGCTATAGTAGCAAGAAATATCAAACCCACAAAATCTGCTTCTCAAGTACGAGGTGGAGGTTATATAGAGACCCTCTATACTTGATAATGTCAAGCACTAATAGATATTCGAGGAAAATGAGTAGATAAAATGATTTATAGAAGTAGTTCGGGAGTTCACTAACTCAACTGTTGACCAAAGAAAGGAAAAAGAGGTAGATCAATAACCCACTTCGAGGGAAGACATAGTGGCTAGACATAAAATTCTGCAACTGAAAGGGAATACCATTCCTCATGGGCTAGTCCCACGAGAAATATTATTTAAAAAGGATGATGTACCCTCCAAACCAATAGATCCATAGATGGAAAAACAAGTAGAAGATTGCAATATTGGCTCAAAGGATGAACCCCAGATGGTCAGACTATCAAAAGGAATCCCCTCGCAATATAAACAAAGGTATTTAAATCTCTTCGAAATGTATAAGGATGTTTTTTCTTGGTCTTATGAGGACTTAAAACCATTTGATACTAACATCATAAAACATAAGATTCCTTTAAAGAGTGGAATAAAATGATGCAAGAAAAAGCTCAGATATATTAATCCACTCTTACTCCCCTCCATTGAAAAAGAAGTGAGGAAACTTCTATAGGCTAAAATCATAGTGCCTTTAAGGTACTTGTAGTGGGTGGCCAACTTAGTCCCAACCTAGAAAAATAATGGAGAAATAAGGCTATTTGTAGATTCTCTAAACCTTAACAGGGCATTGTTGAAAGAAAACTACCCACTGCCTAAGATGGATTACATATTGCAGAAGGTGGTTGGGCCAGTCAGAATGTCCATGATGGATGGGTTCTCTGGTTACAACCAAGTGGCAGTCCACAATTATGATCAAAAGAAGACCACTTTCACCACCCCGTGGGGAACTTTCATGTCTTCTCGCATGCCTTTCGGTCTTATTAATGCAGGGGCCACATTTAAGAGAGCTATGCATATAGATTTTGTAGGGGAGAAAGACAAGTTTGTAGTGTTATATTTGGATTATATCACAATCTTCTCTAAGGCCGATGAAGAAAACCTCCTCCACTTGAAGCTCACCTTTGAGAAATGAAGGAGGTATGGACTATCCTTTAATCCTAGGAAATCTCAGTTTTTTGTGAGCAAGGGGAAGCTACTAGGACACATAGTAGCACAAGAAGGAGTGAAAATTGATCCTAAGCGATTTGAATCTATCAGTCACATTCCTCTACCCAGAAATAAGAGAGGCGTCCAAGCCTTTTTGGGGAGAATCATTTTTTTGAGAAGGTTCATACCCAACTATGCAGAAATAGTGGAGGGTATTAAAAATATGCTAAAAAAAAATGAAGTCAAGTGGAGCCTTGTCCCCCGAGATTGTTTTACTAGAACTAAAGAAGCTTTGGCTGAAGCACCGGGACTAGTCAGCCCTGACTACTCAACTCCTTTCTATATATTTTATTTTTCTTCTCCGCATACTATTGTCGCAATTCTACTACAAAAGAATAAATATGGTTTTGAACAACCCACTGCCTTCTTTAGCCAAGTCCTGAGGGTTTTTGAGATGAAATATAACATCCTGGAGAAACAAGCCTATGCACTAGTCAAAGATTTGAAGGCATTTCGAGTGTATGTGCTATAATCATAAATCACAAGATTTTTCCCAACAACAACGGTCAAGGAAATCCTTGTTTTAAGGAGACATTGAAGGAAAAAGGGGTAGGTGGATAAAAGGTCAGGGGTTGGCCAAGGTTTTATCATAATCTAATTGCCAAAGCTTTGGGGATAAACTTGATAACGGAGGAAGGCATAACATAAATTCATCAGAGCAGGATTAAAACATTAGAGAAAACGATATATGATAAATATGAGGGATCACCCTAGTATAAGAATGTCATCCATTGTCTCCTATTCCTAAGGTTCCCATAGGGCTTGATAAATATAACTACAGAACCCTAAGACTGCAAGCTCAAACGTATATCATATCCAATTGTCAACTCTAATGGGAGGACCCGGTGGGAAATTTTTTGTTATGTTTGGTAGAATGAAAAACTCATAAAGTGATTGAGGAATTTCATGGAGGAGTTTGTGGAGGTCATTACATCTGGATTCTACTAGCCTACACTATTTGGAAATTTTCATTTACAAGTCAGATCATGTCTAAAGTGCCAAGTCTTTGTTAAAAGACAAAAAATTTCTTCGCTTCCCTTGATACCAGTGCATGTGGAAGAACCCTTCTGAAAATGGAAACTAGACTTCATAGGAGAGATAAACCCACCGTACAGTGGCCAACACTAGTGGATATTAATGGCCAAGAATTATTTCACCAAGTGGGTAAAGGCCATCCCAGCCAGAAACGTTACAAACTCAATGGTAATAAATTTTATGTAGGTAAACATATTATCTTGCTTTGGTTATCCTATCAAAATTATCACTGACAATGTTCAATTCTTAAAATCTACAAAATTCAACAGCTTCTACTAGAAATTCAATATCATCATCGGCACTCCACTACCTGCTATCCTCAAGGTAACGGCTTAGCTGAGTCCTGAAAGAAAAATATGGTGAGAGTGTTAAAGAAGACCAACAGAGAATTAGAGGTACTCGAATCTACAATTGAAGGTTTCCCTCTGGGCTAACTGAGTGACTCATAAATGATCCACTTGAAAATTGCCTTTCGAACTAGTGTATGGAAAGGTTGCAATCTTCCCAATCCAACTGGCAATGCCAGTGGAAAAGTTACTTCAGGAAGCTGAGGAAGAGCCAAGTTCTTTGACACGAAGGATAAACCAACTGGTTGAAATTCATGAAAATAGAGAACATGTGGGGCCTAAATTGGAAAATTTCCAACAGAAGATGAAATCTCTGTTTGAAAAGAAGGCCAAGGATCAACCTCTTCACTAGGACATTTAGTTCTCTGATGGGACGTCTGACAGGAAGAAAAAGGAAAACATGGAAAGTTCGATCCACTTTGGTTTGACCCATTTAAAATTTCAAAAGAGAAAGGAAATAATATGTACCTGCTCGAAAATATGGACGAATAATTGTTGGAACTACCAGTAAATGGTTAGTTCCTCAAACTCTATTTTTAGAATTAAAGGTACCTATCTTGCACCCATTGTAAATACTTGTGTGTGTATTGTAATTATTATATGAAATTTCCAGTTTCTATTGAAAATTCCACCTTCACAAAATTATCATTTCTTTATAAAAGAATCCATGGCCAAAAGATAAATGCATAGCCTATAGGTTCTCGATGCATTCAATCCAATGCCCCATCCACAGGTGGAGCCAATGTTGTCACTTTCTGAAAAGAGAGTTCTGGTTGTACAAAGAGGGAAAAGGAATAGAGATGTTTGGAGCTAGTTTCCAAGCCATATAAGCACTCAAAGCTAAATTGGACACCATCCAATAGAGAGTGCTCGGAGTTAGATTTCCAACGTGTTATCACTCAGGTTGTTCCCTTTGACTCCCAAGGGAATATGACCGAGGTAAATACTTGTGTGTGTATTGTAATTATTATATGAAATTTCCAGTTTCTATTGAAAATTCCACCTTCACAAAATTATCATTTCTTTATAAAAGAATCCATGCCCAAAAGATAAATGCATAGCCTATAGGTTCTCGATGCATTCAATCCAATGCCCCATCCACAGGTGGAGCCAATGTTGTCACCTTCTGAAAAGAGAGTTCTGGTTGTACAAAGAGGGAAAAAGAATAGAGATGTTTGGAGCTAGTTTCCAAGCCATATAAGCACTCAAAGCTAAATTGGACACCATCCAATAGAGAGTGCTCGGAATTAGATTTCCAACGTGTTATCACTCAGGTTGTTCCCTTTGACTCCCAAGGGAATATGACCGAGGTAACCACAAACCAATCTTTGGACTGCAGGTCCTAGCCTACCTGCAATCAGAGAGGGCTCTCTCTTTATAATTTAACTTTTTTGATGATGTTTTTAGGCTAGTTATTGAGTTCAAGGGGTTTTGTTTAAGTTTGGTGGGAAGGATGATGCTTTCAAGCAGAGAGGAAATGTATAGTATGATAAGTACAAACCATTGGGCGTGGAGTCATGGAATAGGACTGCTGGTGCGTTTTCTTGGTCACAAGAGGAATATGGAGCAAGATAGCTACACATGAAACAACTTTCAAGCTAAATGGAGATGGATTGAAGGCTAAGGAATGAGAGGCAGTTAAGAATCTCTCTTTCAGCTTAACAGAGGGAAGGTGAATGAGCTCTATCTAGGAGCAATAAAGAATCCCTAGATAACTTTCAAACATGAATGAAACAGAGCAAATACGAGCCATGAGGAATTCATATTTATGCCTGAATCAGAAGAAAACATATAGAAGTCACAGAAACTGAGCATAGAGTGCAGCCACGCAAATTCTAAACTAATCTTTCTTTCTGTAACTTAGATGGTGATATATGTATGATAAAACATATATGAATTTAAAACAGAGATAAGAAACACTTATTGAGTCATGTTGCAGCACAAGAATTCCATATTCATTCTTCAAAACATTAATAGCACAGTAGACAGTCCATCCTCCAAACTTTTCAGCAGTCTTTGATTAATGAAAACATCAAGTATACAGAGCGAGTCTCTCTTGGAGCTATACAACCAAACAACCCTCTAACCAGAAAATCAGGGTCGTTTTATAAGTAAAATATATACACAAATCAGATCTCAGATAGATCTGCTGTAATAAGTGTCTTTAACCTAACATATGTCTGAAGTAAATGCAAGAAAATATCTTCGAGTTGCGCTGAGGGCAGCTGTATCAAAAAGAGTTAATGTGTTGTCTTTATGGCTTTGTGCTGGCATTTGGCCATAACTGTGCTTTGATCTCTGATCCATTGCTGTTTGGTGGCTTTAAATGCTTTAATTGTGGTCGAAGAGCCTTGATGGGCTTTCACCGCCTTCTTTGACTTTGTTGGAGGCCATTCAATGTTCACCTACATTGGGAATAAATATTTCCATTAAAAACATTTATTTGATACTCTTTGTCACTTCCTTGATATGCTTTGGCACTGAATGTGTGCCTTTTCTCACCACTGATACTCTTTAAACTGTCCCATCGACCTCTTATGGCTGCTGTTCAGCCCTCTGTTGCTTTAAAAACTGTTGCTAATCGCGCATCAAAAACTGCCTCGGTTTTTTATTCCGGGCATCCGTTGGTGCAGATTTCATGTTTCACGCCCTTTTTGATGATGAAATCAGCATTGGGTCCTAGTACGGAGGTGATGTGGCAGGGTGACGTCAGCAGGGTGACGTCATCAGTACGGCCGGGTGATGTGGCGGTAAAGTGGGGTGATGACGTGGCAATGATGTGGCAATGACACGGTGGCAGGAGGCCGACGCAGGATGATGATGTCATGGAGGAAACGTGGCGTCGACGTCACACAGGGGAGGGCAGTATCCGGTTTCATGTCGCACCGCTTTTGTGCAGAAGCGGTTTCGGAGGAGGGGGCTCCGCCACAGCCGAGAGGGCGACGCGTGGTGGGAGTACGACGGGAAAACCGCCCATCTCCCAGATGCTAACCCTCGGCACATTGGGGCACAAAAAGACCCACCCACCATAGATCTTGGGCATTGTCAATCAGAGGGATGACGGGACAGACAAGGTGGTGGACGGTTAGGGACGGGGCCCGCGCGTATATAAAACAATATTTATGCCAAAAAGGGGGCTAAAACTTTAGTTAACGCGGGTTTTATGGGTTTGTAAGTGGGCGCGGGTGGTTATTAATTTGATCGAATATCAAATTAATCTCAAATGGAATGTATGCGCAGAGGATAGTGTAAATTTTATATGTGGGGGGGAAACTGTGGTTGTTAATTTAACTGAATGTCAAATTAACCCTGGGTTAGGACACGAAAGGGCTAATGCCAAGCCTCAAATGAACTCAACATTTCCCGGACTTAAGAAATATGGCTATAGTGCCAAAGGGAGGGGCTATTTAATATTTTTGGGGAGTTTTATAGCTTTTTTGTATAATAGGGGATGGGGAAATGATATAGGGAGCTAGATAATAGAGTTAGGAGTTAATATGAATTTGTGAGGTGAAGTGTAGGGGGGAGGCTAAGTTTGCGAGCTGAAACTTAGACATAGGGAGTGAATGAACTGTGGAGATATGATTTTTACACAAGAAATGTGGCTTCTTTTCACAGAAGAAAGTCAAAGCTTGACTTGGTTCTTTAAAAAAATGAAGTGATAACAGGACTGGTTGGGCAGATCCCAAGGTCCTGAATGGGATGTTAGTGAGTGATTTGGAGAATAAGAAGAAGGCGGAGTTAGACATGCCTTGCTTGAGCTCCTCCAAATGAAAAACTGCATCATAACTGTGATCTGAAAAGATATAACACTTGAAAACATGAAATGGATCACACAACTTGATTCTGCAACCACAAAACTACTTACCTAGCCTACTCACCTAACATTTTTTCTTCTTTTTGCATGGGTGCACTTGAACTTGCAAACCTTGATTATCCTTTTTTCTTTTTGCTATCCTCCTATCTAAATCTACACTTATTTCTTCCAAGGGCCCAGATTAAGAAGTTGGGCTCCTTTGTTTCTCTACCTATCTACAAATCTGCCAAGATCAAGCCGTTTGGACAGATAATGATTCTCTATATTCTAAAACAAGAAATTGAAACCTAGGGAGGCAAAGATTAAGCTGTTTGGCCTTCCCTTAACAAAAAATTCTTCAAAAATGATTAACTCATCAAAATTTGGAATACAACAGTGGCATTTAGATTGGAACACTTTCATGGCCTCTTCTTTGGCCTCTTTTGGAAATAAGGAGCATTGCAGCATGCAAAGTATGACATATTTGGCACTTTCAACTGCTAATCATGAAAGATGAACACCTGTTGCAATAGGAGGCTAACAGTGGCTCCACTTGGGGATGGATTTTCCTTGTGAAAAGCCAAGAACAACAGGTCAGACTGCCTTGATCTTCTATTGTTGCTGTGGACTAAAAAATTTCTTTGTGCTGGCTACTAAAAGTGTGAAACTTTGAAATATGAGCAGCCCTCTCCTCAACTGAAATATTGTGAAATACATAGCACTGTCTGCTTTCTTCTGCGTGCTTGATATTATATACAATGTTGCTTGAGCATTGCCTTTGAAAATAGATCCAAAACATGGATCAAAACTGATGTATTTCCGTTAGCCTCTGATCTAGAAACAGTTGCTGATGTGAAACTAAAAAATGCTCCTCTCTTATTGATACTATTTGACTGAAGAGTGCAAGCTGCAAATAGTTTCTTTTTACCACGAATTGCTGTGATATGACAACACTACTCTTGCTATTTTGCTGAGATTAATGCAGAGACAGAGCTTTTAAAAATGGAATACTTGCATCAGCTGTGTATTTACAAACTTTGTTGCTGCTCCTCTATCACTCAGACTGCTTATACAAAAATAAAAATAAATTGCTGATATATACAAATGTCAATGTACAAAGAGATATATACAGAGCTGCATTGTATCCCTTAAAAGGGATGATGGTAATGTTTTAACATTCGGCCATTAACAGGGCCTTCTTCAGCAGTTCTGCCCTCTACATATTTGAGGAAATATGTGTTGTTTCCCTGAACAACAGAAATAACAAATGGCCCTTTCCATAAAAAATCAAATTTTGCATGTTTTCCCTTGTCTTCTCTTCGTGAATCCCACCTTAGAAATTTGTTGCCAACACAGAAATTTTTAGCCTTAGCTCTCTTATCAAACATCTTTTTGAGCTTCTCTTGCAAAATTTGAGCTCTGTCATAAACTTGCTCTCTGGTTTGCTGAAGATGAATGGTCTGGTTTATTCTTCGTTGAATATCATTTGGTTTTGCTTGAACCTCTTGTAACAACTTCATAATGGAAATACCCAAAGAAGATGGAAACCTGGCCTCCATGCCATACACCAGCTCATAAGGGCTCATCCCAATATATTTCTTTGTTGAAAGTCTGTCTGCCCATAGGGCATTTGTGAGCTTTCTATGCCAGTTCTTCTTGTTTTCTTCTAAGATCTTCTTGATAATATTAATTAGGCTCTTGTTAGATGACTCGGCCAAGCCATTACCTTGAGGGTAATAGGTTGTGGAGTGGCCCGAGGTTATGTGAAATTTATGGAAAAAATTGATCATCTTTTTGGATTTGAAAGCAGCGGCGTTGTCAGTGATGATCTTCTCAGGGCAGCCAAATCTAGAAAGGATATTGCACTCAAGGAATTGGATAATAATGGAGTCATTGGCCTGTCTACATGGGATGGCTTCAATCCACTTAGTGAAATAGTCAGTGGTTGTTAAAATCCACTTGTGTTGGCCTGAGGAAGAGGGATGGATTTCTCCAATGAAGTCAAGACCCCATTGTTGAAAAGGTCTCTCGGTTGAGATGGGCTTAAGGGGCAAGGGTAACAGCTTTCTTTTGCCCTCAAAGATTTGGCATTTATGACATGAGATAGCAAATTTATTTACATCTGCAAACAAAGATGGCCAATAGAAACCAGCCCTTAAAATTTTATCAGCAGTGGACTTCCAGTATAGATGTCTTCCACAGTCCCCTGCATGGAATTCTTTCATGACATTGTTAGTTTCATTCATGGTTAAATAATTAAGCAATATACCTTCATGATTTTTCCAAAATAATGCACCATCTATGACACAAAAATTTAAATCTTTCATCTTTAAAAATCTTTTCTTGGTTTTGGACAATCCTGTGGGAGAAAACAGGTTTAACAATACAAAGCATATATCAGCATACCATGGGGATTGCAAAAATGTTTCACTGATCTGTGGAGTCACCAACTCCTGTTCATTGTCCAGTTGGTTAATGTCTAAGGCTTGAAAGTTTGTTTCGGACATCAGTTTGGCTAAACCTTGTCCCTTTATGAGCTTGGTTGGTTTTATTTCTATGTCATACTCAAGGATGTTAGCAATCCACTTGCCTCTTTTGCCTTCTAACCCCTCTTGCGTTAATATGTCTTTCACAACAACGTTTGGGACATAGGCAATCACATGTGAATATAAAATGTAAACTCGGAAATCTTTGATTGCTTTAACAAGGGCATAGGCCTGCTTCTCCATGATTTGGAACTTCAAAGGGGCATCTCTTAAGGCTTGGCTGAAAAAAGAAATTGGCTTTTCAGCTCCTTGATCATCCTTTTGCAAAAGGACAGGAGATATGGTGTGGTCATATGTGAATGAGAATATGATAAAGTCCCTATCAAATTGTGGACTTGTGAGGACTGGAGCTTGGGTTAGGGCAGATCTGATACTCTCAAAGGCTTGTTTAGTTTCAAGAGACCATTTTACCTGGGCATCCATTTTTAACATGTTGCTTAACAGTCTTATCAGTTCAGCTAGATTTGGGATAAATCTCCTTAGGAAATTAATCTTCCCAAGGAATGCTTGCAAATCTTTTATATTTCTTGGATATGGGATTTGCAAAATGGCTTGGATCCTTTCAGGATCTATTCTAATCCCGTCCTTTGATATGATATGGCCAAGAAGTTTTCCTTCCTCAAGGCCAAATAGAGACTTCTTGGGGTTCAAGGAAATGCCATATTTCCTACATGTCATGAATATTTGCCTCAAATGTTTTAGGTGTTCTTGACCAGATTTGGAGAAAGGGGTTAAGTCATCAAGGTAGACAACTAGGAAATCATGTATTTCCTTGGCAAATGCAATATCCATTGCCCTTTGAAAGGTAGCACTAGCATTTTTAAGTCCGGAAGGCATCTTCACATATTTAAATGTTCCCCACGGTGTGGTAAAGGCTGTCTTGTCTTGGTCATCTGGGTGAACCAGTATTTGATTGAAACCTGAAAAGCCATCTAGAAAAGATATTCTAGATGACCCCACTACTCTTTGTAGGATGTGGTCCATTTTTGGCAAGGGGTAGTGGTCTTTTAGGGAGATTTGGTTTAAATTTATTAGGTCTACACATAGCCTAATCTCACCTGTCTTTTTTCTTGTGGGAACAAGGTTGGATACCCATTCAGAAAATATGATGGGTGCTATGATACCTACTTCAAACATTGTTTTCACTTCCTTTTCAATCAAAGGGAGAAGCATAGGATTGATTCTCCTCAGTTTTTGTTTGAAGGGCTTTTGGTTTGGTTTTAAGGGAATGGTGTGTTGGATTACTGAGGTGTCATAGGACTTCAAGTCCTCATAACTCCAAGCAAATACATCTTGGAATTCTTTGAGAAAATCAACATATTTGGGCTTTTGATCGGGTGGCCAAGATTGAGATAGTTTGATCATTTTGGGCTTCTTTGTTGTCCCAATGTTGTGTTCCTCTATAACAGCATTTAAGGGTTTCATTTTTGGTTTTTTGGGCACATCATTTGCATCAAACATATCTTCTAACGAAGTGAGGTCGACAGGGAGAAAGTTATCTTTTAGATCAACGATCTCGGCCTCTGTTTCTGCTATTTCCTCCAAATGCATCTGTTTCAGCTCTTCTATGTTTGCATTGTCAAAAACAGTTGGGTTCAGCATTTGTTCGGCTCTTACAGCTGTTACAGCCTACTGATTTTCATTTGTTTGATGTTTTTCATCCATCATAGCATCCATGTCAATGTTAATATTTGAAAACTCATGCTCAAGAGTGAGGAAGTTGTTAATATCAGTATCATTTTCAAACACTTTGCAATATTTAACATTATTTGGGATAGCAGGCCTATGTTTTATGTCAGCAGTGAAATGGTGATTTGGCTCAAAGGGCAGCTTGCATGTACTAGCAAAAGTGGCTAGGCTGTGTGCATGAATGTTATGATCTCTTGAGATCTTGGCAAGCTTGTATTCAGTGAATGCATTGAGTATATTAGTGGCAGCATTCCTATAGGCCCTCATTCTATTTTCATTGGTAACAAAGTTGCCTTTGATTTGTTGTATGATTAAATCAGAGTCACCTAGAATGGACACTTTTGCAGCTCCTAGAGCTTTGAGTAGTTTAAGGCCTAAAAGGAGAGCCTCATACTCTGCCATGTTATTGGTGCATTTGAAATTTAGTCTGTAGGCATGGCCTTCTGCATGATTGTTATGAGTATTGTGAATCCATATAGCTACCCTTGCTCCTAACTTGTTGACAGAGCCATCAAACTCTAAATACCATGTGATTTCTTGCTTGTGGTTAGTATCAAGAGTTTTAGTCATTCTTGTAGTGGGCAAATTTGAATTTTCTATTAGGGGAGGTTCTTGTATGCTGGTTGCCCTGATTGTTTTGACAGTTTCATCAATATGGGAAACCAGTTCTTCATCAGTGTGTGTGTCCAGTTATAAAGCCAACGACTTATCATCAGTGGGAGGACTTGTTTCATCATTAAATAAAATAAAAGAATCCATATCAGAATGGATTGAAAAAATAGGAAAATTTTGGGGCTTGTCCTCACTAGTTACCACATATTTCATCAGTGTTTCTCTATACAGTCTCTTTGGTTGCCCAAAGACAGATATAGTGGCATAGGAGAGGTCTAATTGGAGGGATCCTTGGAGTTTTGCTCCCCAAGATCTTGACAATAGCATGCCATACTTTGGTGGAATGTCAGCAACCACCACATCCATGAGGATTGTCTTGTTGGGATATTGGACTAAGGAGACACACAAGTCTTTGATGAGGCCTAAACACTTGACTTGAATTGAGTCAGAGGAAAACAGATCTTTGTAGGGTCTTGTAACATCAAGTTTTAGCTTCTCCATTATAGCTTTGGGCATAAGATTGTGTGAGGCACCTGAGTCAAACATAGCATTGTGCAAGAATTTGTCATGTATATGTAAACTGACATAAAAGGGTAAAATAGATCCATATGTTGATTTTCCATTAACTTCTGGACTGAACAGTAGTTCAGGGGTATCATCTAGAACATTCAAATCATCCTTGACTTCTAGCATTTGAAGTGATCTTTGAATTTGTTGCCTATACACATCATGTTTGGCAGGTTCCGAGAGGGGGACAGATATCTTCAATTTACCTATTTCTACCTCTAAATCGAATGATTTTTCAGATTGGGTTTTAGTATTATGAGAGGTAGGCTTCCCTTTTTCCATTGGAGTATCACCAATTTGGTCTTGTTTATCAGCGTTATGGGAAGTGATTTCTTGCGGTTTTTCAGTTTTAGGAGGGATTTTTGGAATGTTGTTCAAATTCTCTTTCGAAGAAGAAGATGGCAGAGGCTGATCATTAGAGGACTGCATGTCTGTGACATCCTCTATGGTGACATCCTTTAGATTAGGGACTGTTTTATCAGCAGTTTCTATGAGGGCAACCTTTTCTTTTATCTTTTTAGGCTGTTTGGTATCACTTGGTTTAACCTTTTCGGGCACATCTATGGTTCTTGTCCTCAGCTTATACAGTTTTTGGACCTCGTAAACTGCTGAATCATAACTCTGTTTAAAGTCAAAAGACTCACCCGACTTAGTTTGAAATTGATTAAAGTCATGCTCTTCTTGGTCTACTTGGGTTAGGAAAATTTGTTGCTCAGCCTTCAAATCCACCAAGTTCATGTGAGTGTCTTCTATCTGTTCACTAGATGTAGATGATTCAACATAATTTTCATGAAAAGGGGGCCTTACATCATGGTCTGGGCTAGACCTACTAGCATTTGTGTTCTGAGTTTTCCGTAAATTTGGGTTCCTTATGGTATTAGGTTGTTGTCCACCCCATGATGATTTTCTCTCAACACTCTCTACTCTGTCTCCCAGCCTGTGCATGCCACTGATAATAGCATCCAGCTTTTGTTCTAAGGCCGAGGGTTCTTCTTTAAAGGTGGTTCTTCTCTCAGTTCTAGCTTTGTTTCTTTTGGCAATTAGATTTGCCTCTATGCTAACAGCAACATTTTGCATGTCTGCAAGGGTTTGAGGGGCTCTTTCCCTTAACTGATAAGCCATGTCAGTATCAAAACCATCAGGGAATTTATACAAAGCAAGATCAGGTGGAGGTCTTAAGTTTTGTGGTATTTCATTATAAACATTATTGAATCTTGCACAATAGTCCAAGACAGACTCTTGAGGGCCTCTTTTGATGGTGTCATATTCATATAATATGTGCAAGGGGCCTTTCTTTTTCTCCCATCTGTTGATAAATGATTGGTATAAGGCTTCTGGGTCTGCTATGGAATTGACTGTGAGTGCTCTAAACCAAGTCCTGACATCACCTGTCAAACTTTGGACGAAAATCTTCATTCTCACGCTATCATAATCTATCTCGTAGTTCTCAAAATAGTCTTGCATCTTCTTGGTATGCTGAAGGGTTGTGCGAGAACCAGTTCCATCAAAATATGTGATTTTAGTTTGATAATCCTGAGGCATAACCCCTGGATTAGCAGGTAATTGCAAGGGTGCATATCTATTGGCCATGTTCACAAGGATAAGTGGAACAATAGGGACAGCTGGAACAACTGTAACAACAATGGTAATGGGAGTATGTGCAGTGAATGGAGGTGTGGAAGGAGTGCTTTGAGAGGTGGACGATGAACAAGGGGAAGTAGGGGTTGACCGAAATAAAACTTTGACAGGGGTTGGAACACAGCTTGGCTGAACTGTTTCAGGGCTAAAATCAACAAAATCTTCTCTTTGCTCTAGCTTCCTGAGGTTCCTTGGGATTAAATTCAGATTTTCAAAAGCAGCTGGGGGGTTTGGGTCTGGATTTGACCTTGTATAACGTGAGTTCCTTTTGGGAGCCAGATTCTGAATTTGTTTTGGTATTTTCTATGAATGTTTTTAGAATTAGCAAGGAACTAATCAAATTTTGGAATAGCTATCTATAGCTTAAAACTAGCATGAAGATTGACTGAAGTAGCTTTTATTTACTCCTGTAAATGCAAAGCAAGAACAGTTTCAAAGGCTCCCTGGCTGACATTTAGGCTTCATCTATAGTTTTAAGGAATATACAGCAATTGGAAAATTCATTGTTCCCCAGTGGAGTCACCATTATGTTATCACTCAGGTTGTTCCCTTTGACTCCCAAGGGAATACGGCCGAGGTAACCACAAACCAATCTTTGGACTGCAGGTCCTAGCCTACCTGCAATCAGAGAGGGCTCTCTCTTTATAATTTAACTTTGTTGATGATGGCTTTAGGCTAGTTATTGAGTTCAAGGGGTTTTGTTAAGTTTGGTGGGAAGGATGATGCTTTCAAGCAGAGAGGAAATGTATAGTATGATAAGTACAAACCATTGGGCGTGGATTCATGGAATAGGATTGCTGGTGTGTTTTCTTGGTCACAAGAGGAATATGGAGCAAGCTAGCTGCACATGAAACAACTTTCAAGCTAAATGGAGATGGATTGAAGGCTAAGGAATGAGAGGCAGTTAAGAATCTCTCTTTCAGCTTAACAGAGTGAAGGTGAATGAGCTCTATCTAGGAGCAATAAAGAATCCCTAGATAACTGTCAAACATGAATGAAACAGAGCAAATACGTGCCATGAGGAATTCATATTTATGCCTGAATCGGAAGAAAACATATCGAAGTCATAGAAACTGAGCATAGAGTGCAGCCACGCAAATTCTAAACTAATCTTTCTTTCGATAACTTAGATGGTCATATATGTATGATAAAACCTATATGAATTTAAAACAGAGATAAGAAACACTTATTGAGTCATGTTGCAGCACAAGAATTCCATATTCATTCTTCAAAACATTAATAGCACAGTAGACAGTCCATCCTCCAAACTTTTCACCAATCTTTGGTTAATGAAAACATCAAGTATACAAAGCGAGTCTCTCTTGGAGCTATACAACCAACCAACCCTCTAACCAGTAAATTAGGGTGGTTTTATAAGTAAAATATCTACACAAATTAGATCTCAGACAGATTTTCTGTAATAAGTGTCTTTGACCTAACATATCTCTGAAGTAAATGCAAGAAAATATCTTCGAGCTGCGCTGGGGGCAGCTGTATCAAAAAGAGTTAATGTGTTGTCTTTATGGCTCTGTGCTGGAATTTGGCCATAACTGTACTTTGATCTCTGATCCATTGTTGTTCGGTGGCTTTAAATTCTTTAACTGTGGTCGGAGAGCCTTGATGGGCTTTCACTGCCTTCTTTGACTTTGTTGGAGGCCATTCAATGTTCCCCTGCATTGGGAATAAAGATTTCCATTAAAAACATTTAACTGATACATGTTGCCGCTTCCTTGATATGCTTTGGCATTGAATGTGTGCCTTTTCTTACCGCTGATACTCTTTAAACTGTCCCATCAACCTCTTATGGCTGATGTTCGGCCCTCTGTTGCTTTAAAAATTGTCGCTAATCGCGCATCAAAAACTGCCTCGGTTTTTCATTCTGGGCATCCGTTGGTGTAGATTTCGTGCTTCGCGCCCTTTTTGATGATGACGTTAGCATTGGGTCCCAGTACGGTGGTGACGTGGCAGGGTGACGTCATCAGTACGGCCGAGTGACGTGGCGGTACGGTGGGTGATGACATGGCAATGATGTGGCAAGGACACGGTGGCAGGAGACCGACGCAGGATGATGATGTCATGGGGGAGACGTGGCGCTGACGTCACACAGGGAAGGGTGGTATCCGGTTTCATGTCGCACCGCTTTTGTACAGAAGCAGTTTCGGAGGAGGGGGCTCTGCCACAGTCGGGAGGGCGATGCGTGGCGGGAGTATGACGGGAAAACCACCCATCTCCCAGATGCTAACCCTCGGCACATCGGGGCACGAAAAGACCCGCCCACCGTAGATCTTGGGCGCGGTCAATCGGAGGGATGATGGGACAAAAAAGGTGGCGGAGGGTTAGGGACGGGGCCCACGCGTATATAAAACAATATTTATGCTAAAAAGGGGGCTAAAACTTTGGTTAACGCGGGTTTTATGGGTTTGTAAGTGGGCGCAGTTGGTTATTAATTTGATTGAATATCAAATTAATCCCAAATGGAATGTATGCGTGGAGGATAGTGTAAAGTTTATGTGTGGGGGGGAAACTGTGGTTGTTAATTTAACCGAATGTCAAATTAACCCCGGGTTAGGACGCAGAAGGGCTAATGCCAAGCCTCAAATGAACTCAACATTTCCCGGACTTAGGAAATATGGATATAGTGCCAAAGGGAGGGGCTATTTAATATTTTTGGGGAGTTTTATAGCTTTTTTGTATAATAGGGGATGGGGAAATGATCTAAGGAGCTAGATAATAGAGTTCAGAGTTAATATGAATTTGTGAGGTGAAGTGTAGGGGGGAGGCTAAGTTTGTGAGCTGAAACTTAGATATAGGGAGTGAATGAACTGTGGAGATATGATTTTTACACAAGAAATGTGGCTTCTTTTCACAGAAGAAAGTCAAAGCTTGACTTGGTGCTTTACAAAAATGAAGTGATAACAGGACTGGTTAGGCAGATCCCAAGGTCCTCAATGGGATGTTAGTGGGTGATTTGGGGAATAAGAAGAAGGGGGAGTTAGACATGCCTTGCTTGAGCTCCTCCAAATGAAAAACTGCATCATAACTGTGATCTGAAAAGATATAACACTTGAAAACATGAAATGGATCACACAGCTTGATTTTGCAACCACGAAACTACTTACCCAGCCTACTTACCTAACATTTTTTCTTATTTTTGCATGGGTGCACTTGAACTTGCAAACCCTAATTATCCTTTTTTATTTTTGCTATCCTCCTATCTAAATCTACACTTATTTCTTCCAAGGGCCCAGATTAAGCAGTTGGGCTCCTTTGTTTCTCTACCTATCTACAAATCTGCCAAGATTAAGCCATTTGGACAGATAATGATTCTCTATATTCTAAAACAAGAAATTGAAACCTAGGGAGGCCAAGATTAAGTTGTTTGGACTTCCCTTAATAAAAAATTCTTCAAAAATGATTAACTCATCAAAATTTGGAATACAACAGTGGCATTTAGACTGGCACACTTTCATGGCCTCTTCTTTGGCCTCTTTTGGAAATATGGAGCATTGCAGCATGCAAAGTATGACATATTTGGAACTTTCAACTGTTAATCATGAAAGATGAACACCTGTTGCAACAGGAGGCCAACACAATGGTATATTAAACTCCCCAAATGGGCTCCTGAATCAAAAGTTAGAGGAGGTTGAAAGTTACCCTTGAAAACAAGAAATAAAAGGAAAATGTTTAAGTTTAATCCCAGATCCCACAAATCATAGTTTTTTAAAAAACAAATAGGGGAGGTCAGAGAAAACTTACAATCATTGATTGCTGATATTGCTAATCGACAATTAGAGGTCCATGACACATAGTTTATCGACGATTGAGGGTATAGGGTCCATCAACAATAAAAAATAGGCAATCCCACATATCGATGATCACACCTCATAGGCTTGCTCACATACCGACGATTGTGACCACCCAAATGGATCACAAATTGACAATTGGCGATTTCAACAGGTCACTCTTAAGAAAATGCGGGATGAATATGCCAATAAGTGTAAATCACCAGAGAGGGCCGAAAGTTATTTGCAAAGGAAATCAACGAAAAACGAGGGGTAGGGAGACCTTTTATCTCTCCTCCAGGGGACCATGTGGTGGTTGATGTCATTATGACATAACAGTATAGAGAACACATGGCATGTTGATCTGACATTTTTAGGGGTCCTATGGGGACATATCCGAGTGACACATGTGCCCCCTCAGGGAGCGACACATGGTAGTGATGATATCATCAATTGGAAATCAATGATCAGGGGTAGTAGCTCATTGTGAATCATAAGGAATTCACTGATTGAGAACCTCCAATTGGGGGGGCCTCTGATAAGGGGGCTAGTGATCAAGAGCTCAGGACCAAGTGTCGTAAAATGGTCAAAAATGAAAGTGCTCAGAATTGGTTTGAACCTAAACAAATCGATAGATCTTGTCTTCCTGATTCTGGCACCGCAAATGGTTCGGAAAACGGTCACCATATGAGAAAGTTATTCTAAAAAGAAGAATTGCCCAATAACATTGAAATTTTGAATTTGTTCAAAAAAAAATTAAAATAGAATATTCCATTTTGGGCAGCCAATCAAAAGTTTCCACGTGGCAGGCTCGGAGGCCGCCACATGGCCTGGATGACATCAACAATTTGGGCGCATGTTTAAAATTTTGGTCGAATTGTGGTTTGAAATCGCGACCTCTCATGGGGAATGCAGCGCCTTACCAACATGCCACAATGGTTGCATTTGAAATGTATGCGGAATGTCATGAACAAAGAGTTTGAACTTCTGTTTGGGTGGGAAATGAAGGGGGCCAGCCCCTAAGCGCCAGCCCCTCCATACCACGTGACCAACGCCTAAAACCGCGGGCCAATCCCCTAACCGCTGACGTTTTATTCAATGGTCACATCTTGTTTAATGAAGCAGTGGTCACATATCCGTGTTAAACGGATAATTAACCAACAGTTCCACGGACAGTTAAAGGTGGCGCAGAATCCGAGACAGCCTAACCTCCGAGTCCGAAAATGTTGGTCACATGCCATTAATCACAAACGGTAACTGCCAGTTACGATGGCGGGAATATTGGCAGAGCGCCAAATTTTGGCGGTCCCACCATAATTGGCGGAGCTATCTGGACTCTAATTAAAGTTAGCTAGAGTCTTTTTAGGACCAGCTGGTAGTTGGGAGTAAATAGCCATAACTTTGGCTAGGAAAGTCCTTTTTGGACGAATTTTTTATTTATTTTGGGTATCTTCGACCTTCAGAAGCCATTGGCATAGGTTTCATAGCCATTTGAGGTCATTTGCAGGCAATGTTTCTTCGTGGAAGTTCAAGGAACCACCAAGCCCAAATCAGTTTGGGAGCTGCATTGGGAATTGTGCTCATAGCTAGATTCGGTACCAAAGTAGAGATAGGGGAACTAGCCTCTAAGTGATTGCACGTTCGAGTCATGAACTTGGGATCATCATAGATAGGAGACTGGAAATCATAAACAGATGGGAGAAACTCGTCAGGGGTCATGGGCGACTGGGGGTAGGAAGGTATCCCTACTGCTTTTGCGGGAAGAGAAGAGAGGCAAAGACATAGGTTTAAGCTATAGATCCAAGCCCCAATTAATGGATGAGTATACATAGTACTATGAGTAATATTACTTCACCATCCAAGGTATACAATTCCCGTTGGCTAGATCAAGATTCCTATTACTATAGGCTTGGTTACCTTGATCACTCCATGCCTAGTTATAGATAGGCCTATGGATTTCAACATCCTATTGGGGTGTTTTTGGCTCCACTACATACACACCATCCCCTCCACTCTTTACTAATATGTTAAGTTATTACACGAGAGATAGGTGTATGTTATCCCCAATGACCTAGACCCACTCTCATATTGTCTAGCTAGGTCCCCTGCTACCAAAATAGATGATTGTAGCCTTATCCCATCTCTCACCCCTCCTAACTCATAGCATGCATAGTCAACCACTACGTCTACCCCTATGTCATCCATTTAAGTGCCACTTATATCACACTAGACTTAAGCATCATAGAATTCGATTAGCTAACCTCCCACTACTAGTCCCTTACTAGATGCCTCCCTAAATGTTGTTATTATTTTATATAAGGGCAAGGCCATTTCCTAAGACTAGGACTTTAGCTCCTCCATTGATGCACTTCTTTTTTTCAATGATATGGAACAACAGATCCACGGACCTTTGACCAAAGATGAGCTAGTTGTTAAACTCTCTTTTGACCTAATGAGCCGGGCTTGATCCGGTCTATACAGGGAAGGAACACTCTTAATACTCATATTATCTGGGCTATTAAGACTCTTATCCATTCTAAGAAGGATTGATTGGATATTCAGATTCAGATTGGGCAGGATCAGTTGATGATAGAAAATAGACTACATGATATGTTTTCTGTCTTGGTACTGGTCTAATGTTTTGGATGAGCAAGAAACAAGATGTAGTTTCACTTTCTTCAATTGAAGCAGAGTACAAGGCAACAATGAAAGGAGCTAGTGGGACAATGTGGTTAAGAAGAATGCTTGCTAACTTGCAAGTTGAACAAACTAATACATGAGGCTAACTAATGAGTGTAGTGAAAGGTAAGGTAAGGTAATGTCTTATTTCTAAGCCAAAGAATGAAGCTAAGGGTAGGTTTGTAGCCTTTCCTTGAGGTCTTGAATTTGGAGGCAAGGATATGAGGTAAGCCCTTCCTTCCTTCTATCCCCCACAGCGGGCCCTTCCTTCTGACTCTCCCCCACATAGGTTAGCCCTCCTTGAATGCCTCCCTTTCCCTTCCTTCTGGGGTCAAGCTCAACTACACGGTCTGGGGTAAGGCATAGGCCCGGCACTGCAGAAGCGGTTAGGGCTTTTCCTAGTAAGGCACTGCTCAAGGTGTAGGGTCATTTGTTGATGATCGTTACCGAGAAGCAAGCCCAAGAAAATGTGCAAGCAAGCGCCTTATGGTTGAACAAAATTGGCTAATCCAGATTCAGAGCGGGGAGACTCCCCTTTTGAGAGTGGTGCAGTGGATAGATGAATAGGTAGGAAGGGTAGAGCACATCTCTGTCTGATGGAACAATGGACTTGGTTCTATTCAACACAACAGTTGTAGTGGGCTGTAGTGCGATATCAAGTACATGTTGCGCCCATCTCATCCAGCTGGATCGAAGGGATCAACTATAGCTTTTGGGGAAGGGATAGATGCAGATCAGGCCATAGATGCTAGGTAGATGTATGCAGGCCATAGATAATATCTAATAGATAGATCTATGCGAATTGAGCTCATTCTTCACCAGTCATCGCTTCACTTGATCTAAGCCGGGAGGTTCCAATACCCGCTAGCCGATAGATAGCTGCCCGTTACCAATATCGGGAGCCACTAGTTCATGCAGTCGATGCGCTCGATACAGGTGGAGATGCCTTCTTTTCTGTTTGTGAACCGATAAGCAGGATGTATTCTTGGCTGTTTTGGAATCGATAAGGGAGGTCGACGATAGCCAAGAGGTGATCCAAGTGGTGATGCTTGTACTCAATTATGGTACTTTATGCAATGTGGAACGAAGGTCATTCCTGAAGTTTTTCAGTATTCTGAATCCATTTCTATAGCTCGTTTTGCTTGTTGAGGCATTCTTCTCACTGTTTAGCTTCAGGGAAGCTTTCAGGGCCACTAGGGCCATTTCAGTGCTTGAGCTGTTTGGGGCTGTGTTCATCCATTTTTGGTGATTCAAAAGCCTATGTCTGCTATTTTAGACCTTCTGAGTCTAATGGCAGAGGTTTCAGAACCAATTGAGGTCATCTCCACCTCGAAATTCTCCATGCAAGTCTAAAGGGCCACCAGGGCCAATTGGGGAAAGTACTGTATAAGGTACAATTTCACTGTTTAGTGTTTGGGAAAGAGCATGTTTAGCTAATTCCTATCTTCTGATTTTGTATTTACAGTTAGATCTATCTTTCGAGACACTCATATTCTTGTATTAGCCTTTGAAGCATTTTTAATACAAGAGGACAAGCCTAGTTTGAGAGGCTTGGTCCAGCAGATGTATCCCAGAAGGGGTGAACTACTTTATCATTTTGATGTCTTTATTTTCTGAAGATGATATGCTAAACAAAATTGATATAAAGTGTTAAACAACAAATATACATAACTTGCATACACACATAATCACCTATTCAGCTGCAAAAAGTTATTTGTCTTATTCTGCAAGACATAAAAATTCAATTATGTGTATGTCAAAGACTTCTAAGTGTTTACTTTGTTATTTCTTTAGGCAGAGCCTGTAGAGGGCTAGGTAGCCTCTGGAACTCATCCTCTCTTTAGAGGTGTCATGTTCGGTGAATGCCCCTACAATCTATCTCTGTATAAGAAATAAGAAGTTTTCACATTTTCATAGGTCACTTGGAGTGTATAACTCACATTTGAAATTATGGGAAATGGATACCTTGCACCCTTAAACAAGTACATTCAATTTTCAGATCAGTGAGCCAATGATCACAGGAAGAGTGAAGAACCAAGAGCAAATCAGGACAAGCGATCCCTCATATTGACAATCACAAGTATCGAAAGCAGAAAACAAAGGTGATGTTATGAAATTGTCGATTGTGATATCCCAGGTGGGCCCAATCAGCGTTCGGTGGTCACAAGCTATAGTGGGCACAAACTCTCCCTTATCCATTTCAAGTGGGCCAGACTACATTGCGCATCAGATATCACAATGTTGGGAGGAGGCACCAAAGGTGAGCATCATAAATCACCGATATGCGTGATTTCATGTAACAAAGGAAAAATACCCCTAGAGGGGAGTCCAAAGGCCCTAGGTCTCGAGGAATAAGCACTTGGTCATAGCCCTCAGTCACATGAAGAGAAAGGGGCCAAATGGGATCAAAATGCCCCGTCCCATAAGGAATTTTAATGGGAAACCCTGATGTGATATCTTTGCAATGAGGTAATGCAGAAATTTAAAGGTGTGGTGTGTCAGGAGCTGAGGCATTCAAGAGAGGAGATAGAGCATTCAAAAATTGGCATGTTTTGACCCTATAAGGCCCCTTGTGACATGAAATCAGGGTCAACACTGACAGAGTAAAAGAAGACATGAAAGCTTGGGAGGAATTTTTTATCCAACATGGTGTTCCATGCAAAGGGAAGATGAGGTACCGCCTCAGCTGACCTCTGCTTCTGTACTATGGCATGAAACTAATAGTTGACCACTCCCGTATTTGAAGAATGACTAATTCGAGTTGTGAAGGAAGAAGCGATGAGAATTGTTTGAGTGACACAAGAAGCCAGACTGTGGGAAAGCAACAACCTGAAGCAAAGGTGATCACATGGATGTGCATGGAGATATTTTGTTGGAGTTTTCATCTGATTCTTGACTTGTTTTGTTATCCTATAATGTGTTTCCATTTAATGAAGAAATTAATCTTTTGTAGTCATTGTTGGGCCACAGAGCCATCAGAGGCCGAGACAGCTAATAGATCTGGCAACTGAGGCTCGACTGAGATATTTTGTTGTAATTACTATTCAATGCTCCCATCTCCAGATGAATAGTGGGAAGGAACACTTCACAATGCTTTAGAGTCCTAAAGAAAGAAGTACATGTTATTTTTGAGACTGTATGGCTTTATGATATGCATCTTTTAGAATATTAAGGAAATGGTGGTGATTCCTCCTTCAAGTACTACAATATGTTACCCCTCTATTAAATTCCATTATGTTCATGTTTCCTCCCTGATTTCATGTAACCATAGCTACTAGAAATTTTTCATATGTTCATACAAATTCATTTGTATTGACTTGTTAATGCATGGGCATGTATGGATCTTTAATATTATATCTTTAAAATTGTGCTCCATGAATCATCGCATCCAATCCTCTTTCATCCATTACGTCTACCTTTACCTCAAATAAGTGTAGAATTATTGAAGTTTCAAGCTCTATGTGATGAGTGTATAATTCTTGACTTTTCAAGCTCTATGTGACAAGTTATTCTATCTCCTTATCTTCTCTCATTGTTCCGCCAAAGCTTATTAAAATGTAGGTCCTTGAACTACTAGGCCTCTGCTAGTTTATACATATATCAATAAGAGTTGTATATGTGAAGAAATATGAGAAATACATGGGTTATGCCTTTAGATGAATGAACCAACCCATTCCTTTTAATATCTCTCTCTCTCTCTCTCTCTCTCTCTCTCTCTCTCTCTCTCTCTCTCTCTCTCTATATATATATATATATATATATATATGCGTACAAAAATATATGTGATGTCTCCACCTTCCTGAGAATCATATGATAGACACAAAATCTAGATGTTCCAAGCACTCGTCTTGTAAACAATCTGAGGTTGTCTCTGGAAGTGACAACATCAATCCTCCTTTTTATGTTTGGTCTTTTTGATTATTTTTGCTACTCTCCTTGTGATTTGTGATTTAAGGTCATTTTGGGTGTACAAAATGAGTATTACATTCTTTAGAGTGTCAATTCTAGATATCTCTTTGGATTTATCCTCATTTTTCCTAAGTCCTTCTTGTTGAGAAATGGAAACAAGAATTCCAGTTTAATTGTCCATGAATTAAACTGTGAATTAAAATTGAATTCTATTCTCATAACAACTTGTAAATATTTAATTAAGTTTAATTGACTTAATTAGCTTAGGAATTTCAAGTTGGAAGTCTTTATGTAGTCATGTATATGTTATCCCTAAATTTTAGGGTTCCAGGATGAGTTTATTTGAGTTGTAATTAGAAAACTCATTTTGACTGAGTTATTGTCAGTTAAACTAGTTCTAATTGTTTGTGGAACTATAGAGTTTTACTAGTGAGTTGGTGCACTGGTGCATCCTTAGTTCTACTTTAGATATCTGGAAATTGACTCAAGAGAAACTCATGCATGCCAGTGTAAAGAAAGACCCAATTGAGACTAGAGTGCAGGACCAATGTACTATCAGTTGTAGAATGATCTGAGTTGTATAAGTCATCCGTGAAATCGAAGAAGGACTTGAGTTTGGATTGTATAGTTATGGAGGAATGATTTCCCAATTAAATATGGGCTCATCCTCACAGGAATTGCGCAAGGAAATAAGGGCTCAGTAGGCAACAAAAGTTGTCTAAGTGTTAGCTAGTGTGGGCTTGTGAGGTAGAGAGTTGATCATACTTGTGCAGGAATTATTCTTGTGAGAACAAGCTTTGTATTATCACTCAGATTTTTGATTAATGCAATAGATAGTAGAGGGTTTAAGCAATGAATTTCCCTAGAGAAGCAAATGGGTTATGTCTATTTGATTATCCTCCTCTTGTTGATTATTGTTTTCATCAATGTATTGGTTTCTGCTATTTAAAGAGTAAAATAGATTCTTGTCTCACGTTTTAGTACATTACATGAGATGTGAATCTATAGGAAAATATACATGGTATCGAATCTAAAGAAATTATACTAGAGGATATTTTGAAGTTTTTGAGTTTTTGGTTATAGGTGAAATTCGAATTTGCAATACATACTTCAGAATCAGCAGATGGCATTCTATGGTTTGTAGCTCGAGTATGCTTTGGAAGGAAACTCAAATTATATAGCTTGGAAGGATAAAATGGAGGTTGTCTTGGAGGATAATGTCTTCAAGGAATTCATTGATCAATACATTCCTAAGCCAATAACATTTGATGGACAAAATCTTTCCGAATGGAAGAAGCGCGTGGTGAAGGCGAGGCAGATAATCCTTGAGGGAGTTCGAGACCACATTGTCTCGAGTCTCCATGGGAAGGAAAGTCTATATGCTATGTGGAAAGCATTGACAGATTTATTCCAGAATAGTAGTAACCAAAGGAAGTTGGCACTACGAGCCAAACTTTGAAAAATCAAGATGGATAAATGCGAAACAACTTCCAAAATACTTGACCAAGTTCACTCACGGTTGTGATGATCTTGGAAGTGTTGGAATAACCATTGTGGAGGATGATATGGTGAGCCTATCTCTCCTAGGCCTTCCCAAGAGTTGGAATATCTATCACGACTCTGTCAATGGGAGGGAGAAACTGTTGGGTTGGGAATGGCTATGGTCAAATTTGATGCAGGAGGAGGTCAAAAGGAACACCAGAGATGGTTCCTCATCAAATACTAATGATGAAGAAAACTGTGCCTTAGCAAGTAAGGCAAGGAAAGGGAAAGGGAAGGCATCCCATTCCAAATCGAATTCTTTCCATATGGGTAAGAAGAAAGACATGACAAAAGTTAAATTCTTTCATAGTCACAAGCTGATCCTTTTGCTACAAATTATCCACTCAAAAAGTCCAAGAAGAAGTCCACAAGAGGAGCAATGGGTGAGGCTTTGGACTCTCGATTCGAATTGGACTTTACTATCATTGTATGCCTGGAGTCATCAATGATGGGTAGTGTATGGTACCTTGATAGTGGAGCTTCATTCCACATGGCTGGTGACAAGGAGTTGTTCAGTGACCTGGAGGAGAAATATCTCCAGATGCACATTGAGATAGGTGACGACAGAAGGTCTAGTGCTACTAGATTGGACACGGTTACTTTTTAGAGGGAGAAATATGCTCCTCTTACGCTGAGGGATGTTATGTATGTGCCTGGGTTGAAGAAGAAATTAGTATTGGTTGCCATGCTTGAGGGTAGAGGCTATGATGTGATTTTCGTGAAAGGAAATGCATTCATTCGACACATAGCCATGGTTCAAGTAAAGAAGATAGGGATTCGAGTTAAAAATCTCTATAATTTGGAGGTAGAGGATTGTGCTGCTTTCAGCACGATAAAAGAGATGGTGCATATTTGGGACGTTTGAAAGTTGTGGCACACGATATTGGGCCACTTGCATCATGTGGCTTTGAAAATCATACAACAGATCTCTACTGGTCTTCACAAAGGTACGCTAAAGCAGGTTGATACATGCAAGGGTTGTGCTTTGGGAAAATACACCAAGGCTTCCTTTCACGATAGATACAGTTGAGTAGAAGTGATTCTAGAGTGAGTCCACTCAGATGTGTATGGACCATTCTCGACAACATCCACGACCAAAAACAGGTATTATGTTATCTTTTTTGACGACTTCTATCATAAATGCAGGATATTTTTCATGCAGAAGAAGGATCAAACTTTCACAAAGTTTTGTGAATTTAAAGCATTGGCCGAGAAATAGTCTTGCAAGAAGGTTAAAGCTATGAGGAGTGATAACTATGTTGAGTATGTCTCAAATGAGCTTAAGAACTTCTGTGCAGTAGAAGGGATTAAACGGGAGTTAACGACACCCCATAACCCACATCAAAATGGGGTGACCGAGAGGAAGAACATAACTATTGTAGGGGCAATAGAGGAAATGTTGCATGATTAGGGCCTACCACTACACTTGTGGGTTGAGGCATGCAACACAATGTTTTATTTACATAATCATAGCCCACATCAGATAGTTGCTATGAAGACACCAAAGGAGGGATATTCTGGTAAGAGGCCAGATGTTGGTCACTTCATGATTTTTAGGTCATCGCTATATTTACATGTGACCAAGGATGCATGGAAGAAGCTTGAGCCAACAATAGAGTTGGGGATATTTATGGGGTACACTAATACACCTCACAACTATCGCATGTACTTTCCAACCAACAGGATGACAATGGTTCGCAGGGACATTAGATTTGATGAGGAGAAGGCCATGCAAGTTTCCCTTGAGAGGGAGTTTGAGCTAGATGCGGTTGAGGAGATTTTAGCTCCTAAGGTTGAGGAGATTCATATTGATGTGGAGTAGCCAGATGTAGAGGATTTAGGAGTGGAGGCAACCACTCATGTAGAGACTTATGGAGATGGGATAAATCACACTATAGAGGCTGACAGGTTATTCCATGATGCATGGGAGAATGTGGGAGCACCCACATCTCAACATAGACAAAGGAGGTCACCTGAGAGGTACATGGGATACATGGATCTTATGAGTAGATGTGTTGAGATAAAGCCATCTTCCTTTGACAAGGCAGTGCAATAACCAGTTTGGGTTGATGCCATGGTGGAGGAATATGACTCCACAGCTCGTAACAGTGTTTGGTATGTGGTCCCAAGACCAAAAGGACAAGTCAGTAGTGTGGAGAAGCATAAATACATGTTTGTGGCATGTGGCTTTTCATAGGTATATGGGATTAACTATGATGAGACCCTTTCTCCTATTGCAAGGTGCTCATCGATCAAATCTATGTTATCACTATCATCATAGATGGGTTGGAACATATATCAGATGGATGTATAGAAAACCTTGTTTAATGTACGATTGAGGAAGAGTTGTACATAGAGCAGATTGAAGGTTTTGAGACCTTCAACCATGAGTCGCATGTGTGCCGACTCAAGAGGGTGTTGTATTGGCTGAAGCAAGCACCCCGTGCTTGGTACACCATGATCGATAGCTACTTCACCGGGTTGGGCTTCACCAAGAGTGAAGTGGATGTGAGCCTGTACCACATAGTGGTGGAAGGTAAATTTTTTATCATTGTATTGTATGTTGATGATTTTATTTTGATAGGTGATGATGAGTTGATCAAGTCTTGCAAGGTGGATCTTGCAAGAGAGTTTGAGATGAAGGACATGGGGCTCATCCATTACTTTTTGGGCATGGAAGTATGGCAGGGTGATGCGGAATTGTTTGTGTCTTAGGGAAAGTATTCCAATGAGATACTCGGGAGGTTCTTCATGAAGAGAAACAAATCCATGGAGACTCCTCTGGTAGGTATCTAGGAGGATCCTATTTCAGGGGAAGTAGTGGAAGCTGCTATTTATAGGAAGCTTGTGGGTTCACTCATGTATTTGGGGAACAAACAGCCAGATATGTGCTATGCAGTTAACCAGCTTTGTCAAGCGATGGTTAGGCCTACCAAGATGTATTGGAAGGAAACAAAGCGTGTGTTGAGATAGCTTAAGGACACTACTCAATATGGATTGTGGTACAGATGAACAGGGGGAGTGAAGCTTCAAGGCTTTACCAATGTAGATTGGACTGGGAGTCCATCCAATAAGAAGAGCACATCAAGAGGGATCTTCAATATTGGGTTAGTAGGAGTTTATTAGCACATCATGAAACAAAGATTAGTTGCACGTAGTTTGACAGAGGTATAGTACATGGATGCATTTTAGGCAGCATGTGAGGCCATCTGGACGAGTAAGATTCTGGTTGGTTTATTTGGTTAGTAGATAGATCCAACTGTGATTTATTGTGATAATCAAAGTTGTATCAAACTCTCTGAAAATCTAGTTTTTCATGATCGGTCCAAACATATTGATATTCGATATCATCATCTCAGATATTGTGTATTGAGGCGAATTATGTTGTTGGAGTACATTCCCATGGAGGAGAAATATGTTAACATTTTGACAAAGGCATTGACAACATGTAAATTCATGTTTCACGGAGACAATATCAAGGTAGCTGATAATCCCTTTCTTATTGAGAGGAAGTTTGAGAAATGGCAACAATACATTCCAATTTAATTTGTCCTTGAATCAAATTGTGAATTAAAATCGAATTCTTTTCTCATAGCAACTTGTAAATAGTTAAAAGTTTAATTGACTTAATTATCTTAGGAATATCAAGTTGGAAGTCTTTTTGTAGTCATGTATATGTTATCCCTAAATTTTAGGGGTCCAAGATGGGTTTATTTGAGTTGTAATTAGATAACTCAGTTTGATTGAGTTATGGTTAGTTAAACTAGTTCTAATTGTTTGTGGAACTAGTAGAGGTCTAGTAGTCAGTTGGTGAACTGGTACATCCTCAGTGCTACTCCAGCTAACTAGAAATTCACTCAAGAGAAACTCATGCATGTCAGTTCAGAGAAAGAACCAATTGATACTAGAGTGCAGGGACAATATACTATCAGTTGTAGAATGATCCGAGTTGTACAGATGATGCATGAAATAAGAGAAGGACCTAAGTTAAGTTTGGATTCCGTAGTTATGGAGGAAGGATTTCCCAATTAAATATGGGTTGATCCACATACAAATTGTGCAAGGAAATAGGGGCTCAACAGGTAGAAAAAATTGGCTATGTGTTAGTAAGTGTGGGCTTGTGAGGCAGAGAGTTTATCATACTTGTGCATGAATTGTATTCTCACATAGATTTCTGATTAATGCAATAGATAGTTGAGGTTTTGAGGAGTCGCTTTCCCTAGAGAAATAATTGTGATATGTGTCTTTGATTATATTCCTCTTTTCGATTATTGTTTTCATCGATGTATTGGTTTATGTTGTTTAAAGAGTAGAGTAGATTCTTGTCTTGTGTTTTAGTACAATACATGAGCTATGAATCTACAGGAAAATCTACATTTCTCACTCAGTGTGCTTTTTATTAGAAATAGTCACACTGTCAGCACTAGTTTTTTCTCATTACAACCACGTTGATGACCTTGTTAGCCTGTCGGTCTGGGTTTTGACCATAAGAGTTGCATTGATCCACCTTATCAGCACGGATTTTGACCATAAAATTAGCGATGATGCAAAAGATGAGATTTTTTTAGGGTTTTTATCAAAAAGGTCTAGTGTGTCTTGATCTCTGAAGTGTTCTCCTACTTTGTATGCATAGGATTTTCCATTATTTTTGTTGGTTTCTTATTGGTTTGAAAAAGTTAATCCCATTGTTTGAAGTAGTAAAGTGAATTTTGGTTGAGTTTTTAGTTCTTTGGGTCAATTGAGTTTATTGTTTACTGCTTGTATGTGTGGAAGGAATACTAATTTGTTGTTGGATAAAACATTATCAATTCTTTTGGAAACCATAAAACAAATCACATTTTCATTTGTTTAGCTTTCATCTCCAAGATTACTTTTCGAATTGCATTAGATTACATTGCATTGAAAGGTCATTTTTTTGAGATTATCATTGAGCATAGATTACATTGCTTAGTGTTAAGAGATGAAAAGTGCATCCTCTTTCATTAAAAGAAAAGTAAAAAAAAAACATTTTACTTTTGGTAGGTGTATTGAAATAGTGAAAGAAAAAATTCTTGTTAGGAAGCATTGTTTGTTTCATACTTGACTGTTTCATCAATGTTTGCACTTCTTCGTTACACTAGATAACTTTCATTGAAATCAAAATAATCCTTTTTTTCATATTAGTTTTATCATAGGTATCTTCAAGTGACATCAATCTTTGAGCCTTAAGACTGAAACTTAATCCAAGATAACTTTAAAATTTATCTCAATTAACCTAAGGAGAATTTGGAACATAAAAAAAAACATCTAAAGCTATAAGCTAGAGACGTTTTCTGATGTTGTTAAATGGAGGAGCTGTCATTATTTTCAACATTTCATATTGGGGGTGAAATCGCGTTCGATGTATGAAAGTGTATAGGACCGTTCTCTAGTACTTTCTGGTATATCGGAGGCACTCCATGCATGGTAAGTATATGGGAATGCTCTCATCGAAAGATTACGCATTAGACAAAACTACTATGGACTGCAATCCCACATATCATCGAGTATATATTGGGGGTCACTTATAGGTTTCTATCCCTCCATAGGTAACCGAGTCTATCACCTTTTATATCATGATACACCGAGCACAACATTCAGGGAGATTTGCTATCATACACTAAGTCCTTGGTTTTCCAAGGTGTATATTACAGTGCACGGTTACTTGGTAAACCTTTGCTGGAAATACTACTGAGAGGGGGGGTGAATGAGTATTATCAAATGAATAACTTTTTCATTTGATACTCAGATTTATATACGTTACTTCAATGAAGGTAACACGTGTGTGCACGCAACTCATTTAAAGAAACCAAGGTATATCCAACAAAATTTATGATTAAGTTAATTCATCATATGTTGATCTTTAATCAGTGAATTAGTACTTCATTAACCATAGAAACAGTAACCATGTGCATTAATAATAGAATAAACCATCACACATAATAAACACACATGAACACCAAGATTTAAGGTGGAAACCCAATGAGGGACAAAAACCACCTGCTACTGTCTTCTTTTAATATAAGAAAAATCTGTTTACAATCTTGTACTAGTGCAGACTCATACCAGTACACAGGCACCCACTTGTAGAAGGCTACAAACTTCTCTCATTCTCCAGTTTCTACTCGAAGGGAGCTACAACCCTGTACCTCTTGTACTAGCTGATCCATTTACTAGTACATCGACGTCGGCCTATAGAAGGCTCCAACCTTAACTCATTTTCCCACTTCTACGAGAAAGGAGCTCTAACCCCCTGGACCTTATACTAGCTAATATGTTTACCAGTATGTAGGCGCTGGCCTACAAAATGCTACAAACTTCTCTCATTTTCCAGCTACTACTAGAAGGGAGCTCTAACCCCCTAGCTCTTGTATTGGCTGATATGTTTACCAGTACATAGGCACTAGCCTACAAAAGGCTACGACCTTCTCTCTTCCTCCAGGGACCACGTTTCATCAATTTTCAGACTGGATACTCCTGGAACACAACACCACAATCTGAAGGCCTTGTTTCATCAAATTTTCATACTGGACCCATCCATGACATTGAAGCTCTAAATCAATCACCACTGCAATAAAACCATCAATTACATTTGCATTAACCAATCACTAAAAATCAATCATTAATATCTAAATCAACCACAACTGAATCAATCAATCATTGAAAAACCATCATCACTGAAGCAAATCACAATCAATCAATCTGAACATTCAAAACACTGTCACTAGAACACAGACACCAAAACACAAAGAAGAAACCAAAACTCTACATCAATAACTAGAACCAACTGCAACTTCAAACATCATATTTCATAATGTATACACTACTTTGATGTGACGAACCAGCGTGTACATGCACTTTTACCAAAGTGAACCAGTGTACAGATATGAAAATGCTAACTTAAAACATCACAACTATTCCAGACTTCAGTCATACCCATATCAGAATGTTTACAGTGTAAATCACGTGTTAGCATTTAGATCTAGACTATCAATGATCAAACCATATAATAATAATTCATTTTAGGTCTCATGATCTTGATCCACCATTAGATCTCATCCCCCATCAACCGTTAAGGTTCATCCTTAGTTTAGATGAAGCAAAGCACCCATAACATGCATATTTTCTTTTGATCTCCCTCTTTATAAGATATTCATTACTTGCACACTTGGCCTAATGATCTTCTCTCCCTTATATTGTTTTAGGCCTTTCTCATTACCTTGAACCAAAACCACTTAGGACCAATACCTTGGAACAAATACCTCAGACTAATACCTCGGACCAAATACCTTGGGCCAAATACCTTGGACCGAAACCTTAATTTTCCATCCCATACGTGCTTTTCCTTCTGTGAAAGTGCGTGTATACGTATACGCTCCTTTTGTTCTGTTAACCCGCATTTATACGCTTCTCAGAAAAAGTGAACCAACGTATACTTATTAAACTACTCTCTTTCTTCAATCTCTGGAGTCTAATCTTTAATCCTTTGCTATTAATCTGCTGCACTGTGAACTGTCATCTGAGTGAGTTGCCATCAAAGACAACACCTGTACCATAATGCCAACAATCTCCCCCTTTGGACTTGATGGCAAAAACAACACCAAGACACTCTCCCCCTTTGACATCAAGGGTAAAGAGCGGACTAAGATATTCATCCCCTTTGATATACATTATGTTGTCCATGCTCCCCTTGAGTACATGCTGAATTCTCTGATTAAGCTGCTCCTTTGTACACACTGAGATGCACTAAATTGTCCATTCTCCCCCTGAGCACATGCAGAGTCTGCAAAAATATTTTTCAAAAGAATAACATGACTCTATAACTCAAGTACGTGAGTATGACCTTCCTATCACCAATGAATCATACATACATCAATCTCCCAACCAAGTGGAGATACACCAATTTTGACTCATCCACCCAACCAAGTGGGGATATACCAGATATTTATACATGAATGAAATAGAAATTATTACATCATCCTTCCCATGCATAGTGGGGTTACAAATTAGGTATTTTCATGACCTTTACATCAAATGATATACATGAAATTTATAACAAGGACCAAAAATCTAAAAAATACCATGATAGTCATCAACAACTATCATCAGCATCTGTCAGCGACATCAAGATCAACAACATGTATATTTCCATCATCAAAAAGAGTCACTTAAATCAAACAACTATGTGGATCGAACAATATGATTATTTTCATGTACCAAGGTCTTCTAATATAGTGCCAACAATGCATTATTAGAAACATATGCTCCCCTTGAACTTGTGCCAACTGTTTACTATCAAACCTGATCATTGCATTTGTTAGTAAGAATCATCAATGCATATTCATCAACCAGTTATTCATCGACTTATTAAAAACTTATGAGAGCTAAAAACACTTCCACATATCATCAACAAACTGTAACCATCATCAATCAGAACATAATAGATAATTGATAATTGACTGAACCATATCAGACCCCTTTTCTTTAGTCTGTCCCACTGCTTTTTCTTCAAAACACTAGAAACGCAACTGTGCAAATTCTAACTCATGTATATACGTGTATTCTCTTCGTAATAACTGCATATGAGAATTATAATACTTAAGTTTCACACTTTCAACTTCCCTTGGGTTTGTTATGTCTGTAAACTGAGCTATGCCACATCTTTCCGACAACAATTCCTTCTTCTTCAATACCTTGGATTGTGATGATATTTGATCCTTTTGGTATGGTGGCCAAAATTTGCTCCTGCATTCCTTTGCTTTATGTCCAAACTTGTTTCTTGCATAGCATCTTGCATGCTTCATATTCCTTCTATCGCAATCAATAGTTTTGTGACCAAACATATTGCAAGCAAAACAATATCCCTGAAAGTACCTGGAAACTAATGATATTTATGTGTGACAATCTTGAACCATTCTACTTCTTTATCTGGCTGCAACATGTCCAAAATGATGACATTTAAAACATTCAACATTATTTTTCATAGAAAATAAACAATTATCCCTTCCAAAGTTAGGTGGAATTTTTTTTATTTGAAGTCTTTCTTTCCTTGGTTGTTGATGGGGTTGACCTTTTATCTCCTTGTTGAGCATTTCAGATTTTGCATTAGAGTTCCTTACCTCATCTTGTGAGCTAAATTCACCTTCATGAAAACTAAGACCAGTCTTTATAATAGGTGAATGTTGAACTTTGATGATTTCATCTAATGTTTCCGATCCTTTAGCAAATCTAAGATTCAGAGTCTTTGTCTTTTCAAGTTCTTTTCTTAGACTTACTACTTCACATTCTAACACTTCATTGTGTTTGTATTTTTTAGTGAGTTGATGTGTCACTGTGTTTATGAATGTATCCTTTTCTACCAAACTAATTTTGAGTTGACTGATTTCTTTAAGGAAATCTTCCTTTTCTAAGGCATCATTTTCATACACCATGAGTAGTTTAATTTCTTGATCATCTTCATCACTATTGGACAAGTCATCACTATATTCATGAGTATAATAGCTTCTATTACCTTTTGCAGACATCTTTCCTTTGACATGAGGGCATTTAGTAGCGTAATGACCAACTCTACCACAAGCAAAGCATTTGAATGATAACTTACCTTTGAATCTTCCAGAGCCCCATTGAAGCTTCTTAACAAAATTTACCTCATCTTCTTCTTCTAAAATGTGTCTTGATTCATTGTGCTCTTCCTTTTCTTTTCCCTTTGCTAATGCTTTAAAAATTACTTCTCTCATATCCGATGGACCTCCTTTTATCATTTCAAAGGCAGTTAGGATTCCATGGAGTTGAGTCACAGTAATAGTTTGAAGATCCTGTTTTTCTTCGATGGCAAACACTTTTGACTCAAATTTAGAAAACAAAGATCTCAAAATTTTCTCAACTAAAGTAGCTTCCTTTATCTCTTCGCCCGGATTTCTTATATTATTTACAATCCCATCTACTTGCAAGAAATAGAAATAAATGCTTTCATCACTATGCATCTTGAGAGTTTCATACTGGATTATGAGAGTTTGTAGTTTAGCACGTTTTACCTGGGAGTCACCTTCGTAGCTCTAAATGATTGTGTCCCTTATTTCCTTGGCTATGTTGAGCTACATGACTTTGACAAATTCTGATTCTGATAGACATCCCAATAAAGCATTGACAGCTTTGGAATTGATTTCATATGTTTTCCTTTCTGCTGGATCTGTGGGGACTCCTGTTGGATATTGATATCCTTTCTCCACAATTTCCCAAACATTAGCTCCAAGTGACTGAAGATACGCTCTAGTTCGTGTTTTCCAATATACCAATTTGTTCCCATTGAAGATTGGTGATCTGATAGATCACATGCCTTCGTGATTGTTCATTTTGAAATATCTCCCTTCAAGCGATCAAGCTTCTTCTGAAAGACTTGCTCTAATACCAATTTTTAAAAATAATACTTAGAGGGGGGTGAATCAGTATTATCAAATCAATAACTTATTCATTTAATACTCAGATTTATATACACTACTTCAATGAAGGTAACACGCGTGTACACGCAATTGTCTTTAAAGAAACCAGCATATACCTAACAACCTTATGATTAAGTTAATTCATCATATAACACATATTTCATTAAAATTGGAAAAAAATTATTATAAGCACATCACTTGAATTGGAAACCTAATGCAGGACAAAAACCACCTGTTGTTGTCTTCTTTTAATATAAGAAAAACCTGTTTACAATCTTGTACTGGTGTAGATTCATACCAGTACGCAGGCACCCACCTGTAGAAGGCTACAAACTTCTCTCATTCTTTAGCTTCTCCTGGAAGGGAGCTACAACCACCTAGATCTTGTACTAGCCGATCTATTTACTGGTATGTAGGCATCAGCCTACAGAAGGCTCCAACCTTCACTCATTTTCCAGCTACTATTGGAAAGGAACTCTAAACCCCTGGCTCTTGTACTGGCCGATATGTTCACCAGTACGTAGGCACTAACCTACAGAAGGCCACGACCTTCTCTCATTTTCCAGCTGCTACTGGAAGGGAGCTCCAAACCCTTGGCTCTTGTATTGGCCGATACGTTTACTAGTACATAGGCACTGACCTACATAAGGCTACAACCTTCTCTCTTCCCCCAGGGACCATGTTTCCTAAATTTTCAAACTGGATACTCCTATAACACAACACAACAATCTAAAGGCCTCGTTTAATCAAATTTTCATATTAGACCCATCAGTAACATTGAAGCTCTAAATAAATCACCACTGCAATATAAACATCAAATACATCTGCATCAACCAACCACTAAAACTCAATCATCAATCTCTGAATCAACCACAACTAATCAATCAATCACTGAAAACCCATCATCACTGAAGCAACTCACAATCAATCAATCTAAAAATTCAGAACATTGTCACCAGAACACAAAGTAGAACCCAGAACTCTGCATCAATAACCAGAACCAACTGCAACTTCAAACATCATATTTCATAATGTATACACTACTTTAATGTGATGAACTAGCGTGTATACGTGCTTTTACCAAAGTGAACCAGTGTATAGATCTGCAAATGCTAACTTAAAACATCACAACTATTCCAGACTTCATCCATACCCAGATTAGAACATTTACAGTGTAAATCACAAGTTAGCATTAAGATCTAGACTATCCATGATCAAACCATATAATAATAATTCATTTTAGGTCTCATGATCCTGATCCATCATTAGATCTCATCCCCCATCAACTGTTAAGGTTCATCCTTATTTTAGATCAAGAAAAGCACCCATAACATTTTTCTTTTGATCTCACTCTTCATAAGATATTCATTACTTGCACACTTGGGCTAATGATCTTCTCCTCCTTATATAGTTTTAGGCCTTTCTCAATACCTTGGACCAAAACCACATAAGACCAATACCTTTACGAAATACCTCGGACCAATACCTCGGACCAAATACCTTGGGACAAACACCTCAGACCAATACCTTGGACCAGAACCTTGATTTTCGATCCCATACACACTTTTTCTTCTATGAAAGTGCATGTATACATATACACTCCTTTTATTCTGTTAACCCGCATGTATATGCTTCTCGAACAAAGTGAACCAGTGTATACTTCTTAAACTACTCTCTTTCTTCAACCTTTGGAGTCTGATCTGTGATCATTTGTAGTTAACCAGTTGCACTGTGAACTGTCATCTGAGTGAGTTGCCTTCAAGGAAAACACCTGTATCATAATGCAAACAACTTTTACACCTAGTTAACCCTTTTATTTATTTATTTGTTGTTAATTTCTAAAATTAATTGACCACAGAAAAACATCCTTCCTATGGAATTACTCATTAGTAGATCTTAGGTTGAGACTAATGGAAACAATTCGTGAGTTCACCAACCAATAAAACCCCTCCGACGGGAATCCTAGTCCTTTTCCTTCTTTTGGAAATGTTGGTTCTCCCTATATGGAAACGTTTCCCCTTCCTGGGTTTACCGTTGCTTTTCCAGTTTGGTTATTTTCCACCCCTATGGTTCTGAATGTCCAAATTGCTCCTCAACCAAGATATCCTACACCTGAACAGTATCAACCTCTAGCTGACACTAAAGTTGACTCTTTTCCTTCTTCGCTTGTTCAATCTTCTTCCTCTTCTTCCTCTTCATTTGGTGAAATAATGCAAGCTAGTAACTAGGTGGATAAGAAGAAGAAGAAAGGGAAGATTAATAAGAAGAAAAATAAGCAAAGCACCCATAACATGCATATTTGCTTTTGATCTCACTCTTCATAAGATATTCATTACTTGCACACTTAGCCTAATGATCTTCTCATCATTATATAGTTTTAGGTCTTTCTCAATACCTTGGACCAAAACCACTTAGGACCAATACCTTGGACCAAATACCTCGTACCAATACCTCAGACCAAATACATCAACCAATACCTTGGACCAAAATCTTGATTTTCCATACCATACTTGCTCTTCCCTCTGTGAAAGTGTGTGTATACGTATATGCTCCTTTTGTTCTGTTAACCCGCATCTATACGCTTCTCAGACAAAGTGAAGCAGTGTATACTTCTTAAACTACTCTCTTTCTTCAATCTCTGGAGTTTGATCTATAATCCTTCGTTGTTAACCTGTTGCACTGTGAACTGTCATCTGAGTGAGTTGCCATCAAGGACAACACCTGTTTCATAATGCCAACAATCTCCCCCTTTGGACTTGATGGCTACAACAACACCAAGTCACTCGCCCCCTTTGACATCAAGGGAAAAGGGCGGACCAAGATATTCTCCCCCTTTGATATACATTATGTTGTCCATGCTTCCCCTGAGTACATGTTGAATTCTCTGATTAAGGTCCCCCTTTGTACATGCTAAGATGCACTAAATCATCCATGCTCCTCTTGAGTGCATGTAGAGTCTGCAAAAAATATTTTTCAAAAGAATAACATGACTCTATAACTCAAGTAAGTGAGTATGACCTTCCTATCACCAATGAATCATACATACATCAATCTCCCAACCAAGGGGGGTACACCAATTTTGACTCGTCCACCCAACCAAGTGGGGATATACCATATGTTTATACATGAATGAAATAGAAATTATTACATCATCCTTACCATGCATAGTGGGGTTACAAATTAGGTATTTTCATGACCTTTACATCAAATGATATACATGACATTTATAACAAGGACCAACAATCTAAACAAGACCATGATATTCATCAGCAACTATCATCAACATCTGTCAGCAGCATCAAGATCAACAACCTGTATATTTCCATGATAAAAAAGAGTCACTTTAATCAAACAACTATGTGGATCAAAAATTATGATTATTGTCATGTACCAAGGTCTTCTAATATAGTGCCAAAAGTACATTATTAGAAACATATTCTCCCTTGAACCTGTGCCAACTGTTTAATATCAGATCTGATCATTGCATTTGTTAGTAAGAATCATCAAGGCATCTTCATAAACCAGTTATTCATCAACTTATTAACAACTTATGAGGGCCAAAAACACTTCCACATATCATCAACAGACTATAACCATCATCAATCAGAACATAATAGATAATTGATAATTGACTGAACCATATTAGACCCCTTTTCCTGAGTCTGTCCCACTGCTTTTTCTTCAAAACATCATATATGCAATTGTGCAACTTCTAACTCGTGTATATACACAACTTCTCTTCATAATAACTACGTATGAGAATTGGAATACTAAAGTTTTACACTTTCAGCTTCCCCTGGGTTTGTTATGTCTGTAAACTGAGCTATGCCACATCTTTCTAACAACAATTCCTTCTTCTTCAATACCTTGGATTGTGATGATGTTTGATCCTTTTGGTATGGTGACTGAAATTTTCTCCTGCATTCCATTGCTCTATGCCCAAACCTTTTACACGCATAACATCTTACATGTTTCATATTCCTTCTATCTCAATCAATAGATTTTTTACCAAACATATTGCAAGCAAAACAATATCCCTTAAATTACCTGGAAACCAATGATGTTTCTGTGTGACAGTATTGAAGCATTCTACTTCTACATTTGGGTGCAACATGTCCAAAATTATGACATTTAAAACATTCAACATTATTTTTCATAGAAAAGAAACAATTATCCCTTCCATAGTTAGGTGGAAATGTTTTTCTTTGAAGTCTTTCTTTCCTTGGTTGTTGATGGGGTTGACCTTTTATCTCCTTGTTGAGAATTTTAGATTTTGCATTGGAGTTCCTTACCTCATCTTGTGAGCTAAATTCACCTTCATGAAAAACAAGACCAACCTTTCTAATAGGAGAACGGTGAACTTTGATGATTTCATCTAACGTTTCCAATCCTTTAGCAAATCTAAGATTCAAAGTCTTTGTATTTTCAAGTTCTTTTCTTAGACTTACTACTTCACATTCTAACACTTCATTATGTTTGTGTTTTTTAGTGAGTTGTTGTGTCATTGTGTTTATGAATGTATCCTTTTCTGCCAAACTGATTTTGAGTTGACTGGTTTCTTTAAGGAAATATTCCTTTTCTAAGGCATCATTTTCATACGCCATGAGTAGTTTAATTTCTTGATCATCTTCATCACTATTAGACAAGCCATCACTATCATCGTTTGTATAATAACTTCTATTACCTTCTGCAGACATATTTCCTTTGACATGAGGGCATTTAGCAACATGATGACCAACTCTACCACAAGCAAATAATTTGAATGGTAGCTTACCTCTGAATCTTCTGGAACCCCATTGAATCTTCTTGAAAAAATTTACCTCATCTTCTTCTTCTGAAATGTGTGCTGATTCATTGCGCTCTTCCTTTTATTTTCCCTTTGCTAATGATTTAAAAGACGCTTATCTCATGTCTGACATACCTCCTTTTCTCATTTCAAAGGTAGTTAGGGTTCCATGGAGTTGAGTCACAGTAATAGTTTGAAGATCCTGTTTTTCTTCTATGGAAGACACTTTTGACTCAAATTTAGAAGACAAACATATCAAAATTTTCTCAACTAAAGTAGCTTCCTTTATCTTTTCGCCCAGATTTATCATATTATTTATAGTCCCATCTGCTTGCAAGAAATAACGAGAAATGCTTTCATCACTATGCATCTTGAGATTTTCATACTGGATTATGAGAGTTTGTAGTTTAGCACGTTTTACCTGGGAGTCACCTTCGTAGCTCTGAATGATTTTGTCCCATATTTCCTTGGTTTTGTTGAGCTACATGAATTTGATGAATTCTGATTTTGATAGAATTCCCAATAAGGCATTGACAACTTTGGCTTTGATTTCATATGTTTTACTTTTTCTGGATCCACGAGGACTGCTACTATATATTGATATCCTTTCTCCACAATTGCCCAAACATCCGCTCCAAGTGACTGAGGATACGTTGTAGTTTGTGTTTTCCAATATACCAAGTTGTTCCCGTTGAAGATTGGTTGCCTGATAGATCCCATGCCTTCATGATTGTTTATTTTGAAAGGTCTCCCTTCAAGCGATCAAGCTTCTTCTAAAGGACCTTCTCTCATACCAATTGTTGCAAAATAATACTGAGAGGAGGGGTGAATCAATATTATCAAATCAATAACTTTTTCATTCAATACTTAGATTTATATACGCTACTTCAATGAAGGTAACATGCGTGTATACACAACTGTCTTTAAAGAAAATGACATATATCCAACAAAGTTATGATTCAGTTAATTCATCATATGTTGATCTTTAATCAGTGCATTAGTACTTCATTAACCATATAAATAGTAACCATGTGCAGTAATAACATAATAAACAATCACACATAACCAACACACATGAACACCAATATTTAGGGTGGAAAACCAATGTGGGACAAAAGCCACCTGCTCTTGTCTTCTTTTAATATAAGAAAAACCTGTTTACAATCTTGTACTGGTGTAGACTCGTACTAGTACGCAGGGACCCACCTGTAGAAGGCTACAACCTTCTCTCATTCTCCAGCTTCTACTAGAAGGGAGCTACAACCCGCAAGCTCTTGTACTAGCCGATCCATTTACTAGTACGTAGGTGTCGACCTACAGAAGGCTCCAACCTTAACTTGTTTTCTAGTTGCTAATGGAAAGGAGCTCCAATCCCCTAGCTCTTGTACTGGCCGATATGTTTACCAATACGTAGGCGTCGGCCTACAAAAGGCTACGACCTTTTGTCGTTTTCCAGCTGCTACTGGAAGGGAGCTCCAACCCCCTGGCTCTTGTATTAGCCTATATGTTTACCAGTACATAGGCGCTAGCCTACAGAAGGCTACGACATTCTCTCTTCCTCTAGGGACCATGTTTCATAAATTTTCAGACTAGATACTCCTAGAACACAACACCACAATCTGAAGGCCTCGTTTCATCAAATTTTCATATTGGACCCATCAATAACATTGAAGCTCTAAATCAATCACCACTACAGTACAACCATCAAATACACTTACATCAACCAATCACTGAAACTCAATCATCAATCTCTAAATCAACCACAACTGAATCAATCAATCATTGAAAACCCATTATCACTGAAGAAAATCACAATCAATCAATCTGAACATTCAGAACACTGTCACCAGAACACAAAGTAGAACCCAAAACTCTGTATCAACAACCAAAACCAACTGCAACTTCAAACATCATATTTCATAATGTATGCACTACTTTGATGTGACGAACTAGCATGCATACGTGCTTTTACCAAAGGGAACCAATGTACGGACTTGCAAATGCTAACTTAAAACATCACAATTATTCCAGACTTCAGTCATACCCAGATCAAAACATTTACAGTGTAAATCACATGTTAGCATTCAAATCTAGACTATCCATGATCAAACCATATAATAATAATTCATTTTAGGTCTCATGATCATGATTCATCATTAGATCTCATCCCCCATCAAACGTTAAGGTTCATCCTTAGTTCAGATAAAGCAAAGCACCCATAACACACATATTTGCTTTTGATCTCACTCTTCATAAGATATTCATTACTTGCACACTTGGCCTAATGATCTTCTCCTCCTTATATAGTTTTAGGCCTTTCTCAATACCTTGGACCAAAACCACTTAGGACCAATACCTTGGACCAAATACCTCGGACCAATACCTCATACCAAATACCTTGGGCCAAACACCTCAAACCAATACCTTGGACCAAAACCTTGATTTTCCATCCCATATGTGCTTTTCCTTATGTTAAAGTGTGTGTATACATATACGCTCCTTTTGTTTTGTTAACCTGCATGTATACGCTTCTCGGAGAAAGTGAACTAGCGTATACTTCTTAAACTACTCTCTTTCTTCAACCTATGGAGTTTGATATGTAATCCTTTGTTGATAACCTGTTGCATGGTGAATTGTCATCTGAGTGAGTTTCCATCAAGGACAACACCTATATCATAATGCCAACAGTGTTTACACCTAGTTAACCCTTTTTTTATTTATTTGTTGTTAATTTGTAAAATTAATTGACCACAGAAAAACATCCGTGCAATTACTCATTAGTAGATCTTAGGTTGAGACTAATGGAAACAATTCCTTAGTTCACCAACCAAGAAAACCCCTCTGATGGGAATCCTAGTCCTTTTCCTTCTTTTGGAAATGTTGGTTCTCCCTATATGGAAACATTGCCCCTTTCTGGGTTTACCATTGGTTTTCCAGTTTGGTTATTTTCCACCCCTATGGTTCCGAATGTCCAAACTTCTCCTCAACCAAGATCTCCTACACCTAAACAATACCAACCTCCATCTAAGACTAAAGTTGACACTTTGCCTTCTTCACCTGTTCAATCTTCTTCCTCTTCATCCTCTTCATCTAGTGAAAGAATTCAAGATAGTAAATGGGTGGATAAGAAGAAGAAGAAAGGAAATATTAATAAGAAAAAAAATAAGAAAAGGGCCAACCAAGAGACTGTTAGAAAATTATATATTACGGAGCAATGGAACACATAAAATATTGCAGAAATATAAACACAGAAAACGCACAAAACAAGAGAGACACAGATATACGTGGTTCACCCAGTTTGGGCTACGTCCACCCCGAACAGCCAGTCCTTCCTTTCTATTATCCAGCAAAATGAAGAGATACAACCTACAGCAAAACCGCTGTAATATCCTCTGTTTTCTCTCACAGTCTCACCTCTATGTTTCTCGCTCACCGAATACACATCTATATCACAACCTCAAATACAATGCCCTCATATAAAGAGAGGGGTTGCCTTCTAGGGCAAAAAACCCTAAACTAAACATAAGTTCTACCGTCAGATCATCCGTCTAACGAACGGCTCAGATTGACTAGAAATTACTATACTTTTACAAGGCAATTTTACAGCTGTTTTTAGCTTCGGGGGCGCTGCCCCCGAAACCCCCCGCCAGGGGGGGGCTCCACCACGGCAGCGATTATTTTACGGGCGGCGTTGCCGCCCCATTTTGAACTAGGGGTCCAATATGCCGGTACTATAGAAGATAATCAGGCTCCACACCCAACAGAGACCATTGCTACAGATGCAACTGATGTCATAAAATCTTCCATTCAGCCCTGAAAAGTGAAATTACCTTGCATGGTATGTAAGGGTGACCACCTTCTTAGAAATTGTCTTAGTAATCCCAAGGTATTAGAAGTGTGGTCCAAAGGTTCACATCAACCTTTGTCCTCAGACTCTGGAGATCATGTTTGTGATAAACCTTCAACTAATGACAGTAAGGTCCATGGGAACAACGAAAAAGTCAAATTTTCCTGTAGGTTATGTGAAGGGAATCATCCTATTCACCTTTGTACTTATATGGATGAAGCCTCGAAAGTCTTGGATAACCTTACCGCCTCTCAACCTTGTCTTTCGACTGGTTATAAAATCTTTCCCTTGACCCTCCTTTAGTTAATCAAGTGATTGATCAAAGCTCATCTCTGGTCAATTACACTCTCTCTAAAAGTGAATCTAATGAGTCTGTTCCCAACTAACCATTGGTCGAGAAAGTGGTTGACCCGATTCTACTTTCATTTGATAGTATCTATCATGTAGAGAGTGAAGTTTATACCACTCAAGTTCTTCTAGTTTCTTCAAATTCCAAAGAATTGAGGGGCAATCCTCCTATTCCCACGGTACAGGGGAGCGATCCTCTTATTCCCACATTATAGGGGGGCGATCCTCCTATTCCCATAATTCAAGAGGGTAGTCTTCCTACTCCAATGGCACCCTTTCCATGTAGTTTAATGACTTTATTTGATTGGATTCGATTGGTAGGATATCGTCTTCCTTCTTATGTGACTTTTCAAATCACAGCACATGCTTATAATATACCCGTACTTGACATAATCATAGATGAAGGAAGATCTATTAGTATTCTTTCCTCAACTACTTGGAAAGCTTTAGGTTCTCCACAGCTTGTGCCCATTACCCAGAATATGTTAGATTTTAACAAAGGAACCAATCAACCATTCAGGATCCTTCCTAAGTTGCCTATTTCTTTGGAAAGAAAAATATTCTATAACGGTGTGATGGTTGTCCACGAACCTTTTTATTTTAATTTACTCCTTCACCATGACTATGTTTATGTCATGGGAGCTCTTGTCTCTTCTCTCTTTTGTGTCATATGTTTCCCGCACGAAGGAAGAATTGTCCCCATTGATCAACTTTTGTTTGTTGATCCTAATTTGGCTCCTAATCAACCATTTTTCCTAAAGGGTCCTTGTATGAAAGTGGTATCACCCCACCATAGGTTAATTATGTGTCTACCTTCTCCATGCTCACATCTACTGATGATCTAGTTAGTGATATAGTGCACCATGTATTGTAAGATTGGAGCCTAATCTTTCCATTAGATCCCTTGACATGTGTCCCTTCCAGAGAGTTGTTCTCCCATCTAATGAGAACCTATTGGAAGCTATGACCTCTTATAGGCCATGATCAAGGTGCCATGAGGGTATTTATTTTACTATTTCAACCTCGTTAAAAAATGAAATAGGTGTCATGAGGAAAGTTCCTTTACTATGTCAACCTCATTAAAAAATGAAATAGGTGTCATGAGGATAGTTTTTTTACTATGTCAACCTCGTTAAAAATGAAATAGGTCATTTGAGAATGGTTATTTTCTTGTGTCAATATTGTTTAAAAATGAAGCAAGGTATTATGAGCATGGTTCTTTTCATGTGTCAAGCTCATTAAAAAATGAAACAAATCTCCTTCCAACTCAAGTCTTTGACTAGATCTTGTAAATTCCCATTCAAGTCTTTCACCTAATCTCGTAAGTGAACCTTCATTCCATCCACCTATTAGTAACTAGTAGTCTACTTAGGTGAATGAAATGAAGCTTGGGGGGCATGTACCTCGAATTAAGTTATTATGTTGGGGGCATGCGAACTTATCTCAAGCATAGTTTTTATTTTTTTCAAGCTTGTGTAAAAATGAAACCAAATCCAACCAAAGTTTGTATTTGTTTCAATCTTGGGTAAAAATGAAACCAACTCAAGAATAGTTTGTTTCCATTTAAATATTGTGTAAAAATGAAAACAAATCCAAGCATAGTTTTTCTCCATTTCAAGCTTGTGTAAAAATGAAACCATTCCCACTTTACCTCTCATGATTTCCATTTTTATCTGCCTATTTTTTCCAAATGAGCCTTGGTTTTTTCATTCCATTGTCATCATCTTTTAGTAGATCATAAACTTTCACTTGGTTTTTTTACCCTTTCCTGAACAATATTTGCGATGAGTCATCTTATTAGCAAGCCTCTTGACCTTTACATGTTTTGAGCAGTTCCAACATTATCGAAACTAGTTTCAATCCTTTTATACCACTCGTTCCTCTAGGTGGAGTCATCTTTCATCTCTTTTCAGACTCCAAAAATATGAAAATATTGCCAAGAACTTTTCATTTCAAACTCATTAAAGTAAATGAAATGATGTCTACTTAGTATAATTTTAGCCATTTTTTGAATTGATATAAACTAATGTAAGAAAAATGAATACCTTAGTCAAACATGGCTAAGAGGTTCTCTTGAATATTGTTTTCTACCTTTTTGGATTCAAGAGACTATCTACGAAAAGGTACATATGGAGTTTCCTTTTTGCCTCTCTTTCAAACTCTCTAAACATGAAAAATATTTTGAGTTAGCCCTTCACCAGACCCATAAAAGTGAAACGACGAAGTACTTTTCACCATGATGAGACTGAACTACTCCTTCCTAGTGCTCATTAAAAATACTAAGATGGATTCATCCAAAGGATGAACTTATATGAAAAGAATATGCTATCCTATTCAAGATTGATATAAAAAATAATGAGGTACTCACTAGAAATAATGGGGAAAAATGGAAGTAAACATGTCCTGTATTTTGTATAAAGGTAGCATGTCGCTCTTGAACATGAAACTTATCTATTGCTCATGTCGGGTTTGGGTTATCCTCACCTCATTACTTGCCTTTCTGAATTTTTGGAATCCATTTTCCTCTCATCTGATTATATCCTATTGTCATTGTGACCTCTGATCCTATGTTGAGTCAAATGCTGCCAAAGTTCAGAGTCGTGTCATTGATATGTTCAAGAGAAGACATATCTACACTTCAAACCACTTATACCCAATTTAACTTTTCTGCAACAATCCTGAGTCACTCTTGCCAACTCTACTAAATCCTATGTTTTGCATTGATGATGTGGGAAACATTATGGACATCCTTCAATGGATCACTTCCTATCGACTCCAGCTCATTATTCAGGAAGATGATATAGAAACTTCCTTTCAATACCTTAGAGCTCTCATGCCTCAATGCCAGGTTCTTTGGATTCGATGATAGGTTCACATCATTTGACTTCGATCGAATGATTTTGTGAGTGTTCATCTTCAGATTTGTTTTTCGAACTCATGGATTGTGTTGTTATACGTTGAGAGACATTGTCATTAGTGATGGTTTCTCTCATTCCTATTAACGGTTCACATCATTGCCTAGTAATTAGGTGGTTTTATACCATGTTTGACTCTGAAACTTCTATTCACATGATGGGATTCATAATTAGGTTGGGTCGAGACAGAGGTGAAGACCCTTGGTTTCATCTAATAAATCCAGATTGCGTGGAGTTATTAAGTATTCATGATTTTACAAATGATTCCTTCTATTTGGATGGTTGTGCCCATGCTGTGGGTTCATACACATGATCCCTTCTATTCAGATTGCTGCAACCATGCCATGGATCCATGCACATGATCCTTTCTAGTCAGATGGTTGCATCCATGCCATGGATGTATGTATTATTAGATTCTTACACTTTGAGCATATTTACATTAGAGATGTCAGATATATTGCATTATGTTTGATTTGTGGGTCTCCTAATGGTATTTCTCCAAAGTCCTTCCCTTTATTTGTAAAGAATTTCAGCCATCACTTCCCATTTTGACTTCATGCTTTAGGGGGCATCTCTTCTAAAATACTTTTTCACACTCCAAGTGTTATAGACATTTTTGGGCACTGCAACCCCAATCATATAACAAGGGCTCCTAAGTCCCTAAAATTGTTGTTCCAACCCCTAAAAGAACAAGGTCAACTGATTACATCATCTCCTAGAAGTTTTCCATGAAATCCTACTCATAACTGGTCAAAGCTGGACCATCTCACCTGCTCCATGGTCAAAGTGTGCTGCATCCCACCTAAATGCACATGGGAGGTGCGATGCATATTGAAAAGCCCTTCTATGGGGTGCAATGGGTGAGAGTGGACAAATGGCAGAGTCAATTTGCGAGGTGGAGGATCATGGAATCTTCCAGAAACTTCTCTTGTGACACTTTCCTCTCTGTATTCACCCAGGGATGAGTAAGAGATCATCAATCTCCAAGTGGAATCAAGAACTATCAGAGAGAGGACACTAATAAAATCTCAGAAGTTGACTCACCTCCCTGCAATCATCTATATATGGATCCCTCATCCCAGAGATCCAGAGGCTGGAATTTTGTATCTTGTAAGGAAGTGCTGTTGGTTTCTTGGTGTAACATCATAGTGTTGGGTGATCTAAGCTTTTGATGAGGTGAAGAAGGGCTTTCTTGCTGAGAGGATGACGCTGGGTCAGAACAATTGGTTGTAATCCTCTTTGCTATTCTTGATATTAATAAATCTATTCAAGTTTTCCTCCACATTCTTGTATGATTTATGATATATGAATTTGTGTGGTCAATATATATTTGGTCCTATATTGTTTACGATAGTAGATCTCTGTTCTTGGACAGTGTTATGTTTCTTTGATTCCACAGGTGCTCTTTGAAGCTGGGTAGATGAGGAAGCGAGTGGCAAAGATCTATCAGAAGGGAGAGGAATCTAGCAAGGAACCAAGCGCAAGACAGAGGTTGGTCTCCTTTGTTCCCCTCTTATCTACTTCTCATAAAGGAAAACGAAAGTAGTTTTAGTTTGTTTGTTTCTAAGATAGCTACCAGTCTTAGTGGGACTAGCAGCTCTGCATAGACACTAGATTTCCCGATAACACCCAGTTTCATATCCTAAGTGTTGCACTTTGTGTCATCAATGTCACAAGTGTTGCAAAGTAACAAACACTATTAAAACAATGTATTCACCATGAAACATATTTAGAATCATCCTTTATGGAAGAAGAAGACTTGCCTTGAATAAATTTTAAAGAATTTGTCCAAAACCTTGTTTTGTAGGCCCATCACTACTTTTAGTAGACAAACCATGCTAGTAACCATTTGTCTAACTAGTGACTAGCACTAGCAGTGTGCCTTGTTATAGGAAAATTTACGTTGGCCCTCATTAGGAAGTTTTTCCTAAAATGGAGGAGAAGCTTCGAGAACAACGAGTTGGTTGAAATGGAATGAATATTATAGCGAGACCTCCCATTCCTGGTTCTTGATACTACTTTCATGGACCTTCCCCTAAAATGTAGAACCTATCCCTCCTTTTATGGATCGTCAACTCCCTCTCCTTCCTTATAAATCAAACCCCTACCATATACTTTTGGTTAGCTTGGTTTCCTTCCTAATGTTGAAACGATGCCCAAATGCTACCCATTTTGCTAAGGAGAAAAGAGTACTTGAAGGATAAGGCTAGGACTTGGAAACTCACCTAAAGGAGGCTTACAACATCAAGGCTTAAGTGGTTGTATGCTTCCCTTGCTTTTTATAATACATTATGTGTTTTCTTTCCATAAGTGTGTAAATAATTACTCATTTATGGTGATACTCAATGATTTTTCACATAGTTTATGTTAGAATGAATTATGTTGTGTTTTACTTTGTCATCTCTGTTTCATCTTCCTTGTAGGTATTCATCCACAATGGCATAGAGAGGAATAATCTTGGAAGCGAGAAGAATTAAGGACGACACCAACATATGTTAGCATCAGAGTGAGGTAGGTCATCTATCCTCCTTTGTTTTTTTTGGTATAAACTAGGAAAGTTTGCACATATTTGTCTTTGTTTGTTGTTAGATCCTCCCATAGGACTAGAGGAATCATTTCTATATGCAAAAATGTTTGCCTACACAACAAATGCACCATGTACTCATCATCATCTTGTAACATTTAATGAAGCGACCTCCACACTCTTGACACCGGGCCCAGAGACGTAACCCACACTAGGTGAACTATGTTATCAACTTATGTATGTTCTTTGATTTGATGGTTGTCATTATGTTTACTCTTCTTTAAAGTATGCACAGGTGGTTTTTAATACTCTTTCACATGCAATTCTTCTAACGTCACAAAAGTAAAATATCTTGATTAATTCTTGAAGCTAAGAGAATACAAATCAAGTTTGGTATCAGAGCGGTCCTCTTATTCATGCAAATTATGAGTGTGAATGATAACCATAGATTAAATATGCAACATGAAAAAAATTTGGATGATGGCAGAGATCTCTACGAGGGCTTCTATAGGATAGCCAACCTTGTAGATATAATTTATGTAGATTATGCGGAGAAAACAACAAGAGAGGAATAGAAGAAGGAAAAAGTAGAGGACGATGCTCCATCTCCATCCTCCAATGATTATTCATCTTCTTCATCATATTCTCATAATTCAAGTGAGGAGATCAATCAGAGTCTTCAAGCAGAGAATGTGGAATTGAGGATACTTCTAAAAGAAGAAAAAAAGATGAAGCAGAGATTGCATCCTCAGTTAAGAGCCACATAAGAGGCATTAAAGAGTTGAAGCACAACAAAGGCTTAGCAAAGCCATCATCACCTACTTCAGAAACAACAACTAAGGTAAACAATGTTGATCGTTCTTCAGTTTCATTTTCACATGATGCTATTTCTATTGGAAGCCTTGAGGTACACATTTCAGGAATCGACCTGAAACTCCTTACTAAGATGGGATACACTGAAGGAGAGTGCTCAAAGGTAGTAGAAGATTCCAAGTGTTGGTTTATTGGGGCCTAACCTAGGTTCAACGTTAATTAGCCAAACAAATCCCTACACTAGTGGCCCTTTCCACATCAGCCCATGGGGCGCGGATTGAAGTCTCACCCAATGCAGCATGGGGGGATGTTGGAACCAAGTTTCTGCACTCTGAGATGGTTGTGATGTTGGTTTATTCCTTTTATTCCTACCTTCATGTAGGTTGCTTCGCTCTAGGGCTTACCTGACGAGCCCTCTATTCCGCCCTTAAATACCTGTGCAGAAAGGTATGATTTACCTTTGCGCAGCCCTAACCTGCTTTTCAGGTACTTTCGCACTGCTATGGTAGTGTACCGTGTTGATTCCAAAACTAGTCTAAGTGTCTTACTTGTCTTAATAAACAATTATAGTTAGCACTATGTAAACATATATCCTTAATTGTGTTCAGTTTTCCAATGTAATTTCATTCATTTGCACATCATATAAGCATTATAAAGTAAATTCATACATAAAATGACAAGATGCATTAATCAGAACAAAGACTCAAAAATTGCAGAATACTTCTCTTTATTGATACCTTTAAGTGATTATAAACTCTATCCACCTCGTGCACACAATTTCAAGGGTCCACGCACTTAGCTGTGGACTTATACCCTAGGCCTCTATGCACTCAACTGTAGAGCCTCTACCTACGCTACGATCCGAAACTTAGACTTCCTACTTCAGAGTTATGACATTCTTCTTCATTACATTACTCTCAAACTACTTAGAGCTTAGCTCTTTTTATACAATCCCATGGTCCGTGGACCATGGGTGGATCTTTTACAGCCGAATTTACTTTAAAAAACTAAGGGCAGACAACCCTTTATGACTTATGACACCTTTGTGCTCCGCGAACACAAAATGCGGAGTCTCTACAAGATTATTACAAAATTTGACCAAAACATGGGTTTTTAGCCCCAAACCAGTCCTCGAGGGATCCCACTCCCAACAGGACCCCAACATAAACATTGTGACTCGCCCCCGAGTCACTTGGTAGGCATGGAGACCTTTGTGCGAAGCCCTTCTAGCTTGACTCGTATGACCGAAACCTTAGTTGTGCACTGTGTAGTTGACTACTTCACGTCTCCCACTGTCTACTCGATCATTGCTCCTACATTGTGGGCTTGCAACTTTTGTTGCGTCACCTACAAAGTCACAAGCTTACCTTCAATAGATCCTGTCATTATATAAGCCTCATCCAGCCAGGGCTTCCGTCTTGCCTTCAACATTGCTTCCTTAAGCAGCGCTGCGTCCACTTGTTCCTTCAGATACTTGGCCTCCTGCAACATGGCTAGTCTTTGTGTCAGCACGACAGTTCGCACTGCACCCTTAACCTCATCATAGCACTGCTAGAGCTCATGTGCTTTTGTCTCTAGCCTCTGTACATTGGAATCCTCCTGCAAGCTGGTCAGGACCTCAAATGACTACTTAAACAATTACATGGATTCTACTACTGCACTATCCACCACTGCTACTGCTTCTGTGACAGTGGTCACCCATTGTTCCTTCACTTCTGGTAGAGTTGAAGGTTGGGCCCTCAATTGTAACTTCGTAATTTGTAGATTCAACTCCAATTGAACCTACGCCATCTCAATACAAGTGTTGCGCACTGCTGTGGCTAGCTTAGAGATGCATACCTTGACTGGATCCTCCTCCAGAATGGCCAACTCTAGGACCATTTGACATGCTTCCTTGACGACCTGCATAATGTGCTTGCTCTGATTGGTCGCCTCGGTCTCAGTGGTGATGGCAGAATTTCTCTATAGCACCATATGCTCATTGTTGATCTGTTGTTCACCCATCATGCACCAAGCAAAACAGTTTCTTGACGACCAAAATTGTCACTGGGGTGTCGTTGTAGGGCGGCACCTAGAGCAAGTTGAGCAACCATAACTTTTCTACTCCCTTGAGCCACCTTCGTGGATCCAATGTAGTCATTCCTGTATTTGTATCAATGATGCCACACACCAACTGCTCGATCACCTGGTGTGTGAACTTCTCGTGATCGGCCAAGTCCCAGTCTTCAAGTTTTAGCAACGACATTCGTGTCAAGCATGGTCCATCGAAAACAATTTCGTCTGGCAGCAGAGGGGTTTGCAGGGGAGTCTTGTTCCCATCGATCTCCTTTGGTACCTTGGTCTTAGGCTTGTGCAGAGGGACATACTCTAACAACCAAGTAATAGGGTCTACACCCTGGGCTTCAACCTCCTCCACTTCAACTTCCACATCCTCATCGTCCATTGGGATGTCTTTGATGTCTTCCTCCTTCGGATCCAAATTTATGGCCTTGCCTTTCTCCTATGCGGTAGGTTTTGGTGGGTTTATCCTTGGCAATGCACGCACTAGTATGGCAGGTTGCTTGCCCTTTTTATCCTTCACGGTCTCTTTGGTTTGGGTTTGCTTCGGTCTCGGCATTCTCGATGATTTAGGGACTCCAGTGAGCACCTCAGTGACCTCTAGAGTAGCTACTTCTGCCTCCATCTCAACTTTCGGAATTCATTGTTCTACTCCGGTATCTCTAACTCTGTGGGTGCTGACATGATTTTATACAATAACTCTTATGTTTCCTTAAGCAATGTCTCAAATACTTTACTGGCTATCAAAAGCTCGTAGTGCTCATGATTCATGTGCGCCTGAGAGCTCAACAACTCAATTCTCCAAATGCCAAGTGTTTTTCGTTAGACAACCACTTTTATTTTATAGGGAATTTTGAATTCAAATCTGACTGCTCCCCCCAAATTTGGTTCATTAATGTCAGATTGGTGACTAATTTTCAAGGATATGAGCCATAAATTTCATCTAAAATGTCGGCCACTCACTCCATTTGGCCTCACTTCTACCATCAAATCATGAACAGTGACTTTAACGGTCACTTTTCGACCGACCTGCGTGATTTCTCCCTAGGTAGTGCAGCTCCTTTCATCTTGCCGCAAAGCTTGTGACACTTCCTTGCTTCACATATTTCTCAAATCGCGTAACTCCCCAACATGGGAAGTGTATTTTATAGTCCCGCACCTCCTTTCAGATGCCTGGAGTGCTAAGACTGTGCTACCTTCATCTAGTCACATGGCCGAATTGCTGGTGTATGGTTTCAAGCGACTTCCATTCACCTTTCCTGGGAAGGGCTTTCCATTCAATTTGACTAGTTGTACACTCCTCCGTCAGTAATCTCCTTAATGACATAAGGCCCTAACCAGTGCATTCTGAATTTCCCTAGAAATTTATCAAAATTATTGTCATATAACAAAACCAAGTCATTTACCTTAAAGGTGCACATCTTAATGTGTCGATCATCCCAGGATTTTTCGCGCTGCTTCTGGACCTGTTGGTGAAATCTAGCTAGAAATCTCTCTTCCTCAAGATCATCCAGTTGTGCGAGCCTTTCCTCCAAGGCTCTGCAATCCATCATAAACATGAGCGTTGCTATCCGCAGACTAGGCACAATATATTCCATAGGCATTATCGCTTCAACGCGATAGACAAGCATAAAGGGGGTTTGTCCAATCAACTTCTTGCATGTCATTCGATAAGCACATAGTACTGTAGGTATGTGTATGTCCCAATCACTTTGCTAAGCATTGCAAACCTTGGTCAACAAATTTTAGAGCACTTTATTGAATGTTTCCACCATCCCATTAGCCTACTGATGAGCCCCAAAAATGGGTAACTTATTGGGCTCATTTTGCCTATTATTCTCCATAAATCCACCATTCTTCATAGTTTATGCATGCTTTTGAGTATATTTACGTTAATTGGATGAATGAGAATATTCACTTGACCATGAAGGCTAATACGTATTTATTGCAGATTTTTGGACAACTTTCGGACCAAGGTCAAGCATTTATGAGCCATTTGATAGCCAAATACAAGGGGACAAGGCTGAGGATTCGTAAGAAGGGTGTCTCCTGCACTAAATGGCCCTTCCTCGAGTTCTCCAGCATCAGCTCGGAGTTCAGCAACCCACCAAAGTTGATTTCCAAAGGCAGTCGAGCAACTGTTGTGAAGTGGCTGAGTACTTGCAGTTTTGGGCAGCCAAGCCCCTTGTATTAAGGAGGACTGTTGGAGGTCCTCGTAGTGCATAAGTAGGAAGGCTTCTAGCCTTCATAGTTTACTTTTTGAACATTGGTATTTTACACTATAGTGCTGCTTTGTTTCTCAACCCATTTTGGAGCTTCTGTTGTAACACATTTTGGACATGGTTGTTTTTTGAGTAATGGAAACCAGTTTCATGTTGCATCAGTTCTGAGCTTCTTCTTAGGAGCCTATAGCTCTTGGGGTTGGGCCCAACCCAAGTGCCAGGTCTTCCTCTATGTACTGTTAGATGTTCTTTACTGCCCTCATAAAATAATTTCTGTTAGTAGATTAAAATCTTGCTTGGATATCTAAGTCAGTTTTGATGATTGGGAAGGTTTTCATGTTCCAAAGTGATTTGATATGTTGACAACAGAAAATATCTTTGAAAAAGGCCATCAAGCAACCTTGGATCTCACCTCTCCCTCCTCGGGACCATGCGCTGAGACCCAAGTGCCCTTGCTGCCACAAAAACACTATTTTTGCTTCTTCATGCAATTGCTGGTGTTAGTTTCTTAGTTGCAAGAGTTGATAACAAATGTGATTACATGCTTAGATCCATTCTTGCTTGGTTTTCATAAGTTATTTTACATAATTTTCTACCAATGAATTTCAGTTCATCATGGGTGCTGGTTCCTAGGTCAAATTAGGTTAGAACAGCTAGATATTTGGTTTGCATGGTCTTTGTTTGGTCAGTTTCAAGAAATAGTGTGAAGAACACCTAAGATACCTACTTGCCTACCCTTCTTCCATCAACACAACCTATTCCATCCCCTAACTCATATTCTTGCCCTTCATTTGCCACATTTTCTCACTTTGACCTAATTTCCATATTTTTGTGCAACATTGCTCTATCCATCCTTGAACAAATACAACCATCCTCATCACTTCTCAACTTCATTTGATAGGTTCTAGACCTCTTCACACCCTCATACAACCTCCATCTCCACTTCTCCACCTTTCTTCCACCTTCAACCCTCCAAAATCTCCTTTCGGAACATCCTATAGAACCCCTGCAGACTTCCTATAGAAGATCACGAGAGCGGTTTTTTGAAATCCAATCACTCTAAAACTCTCTGGAAGGGTGTTAGGTACCCCTTAGGCCCTCTTCTCACCTTCCAAACCTCCTGTAAGCACCCTCACCATTTCCTTCCATCAATCAACCTCTGCATAGTCAAAACAGTTAAGCACATGCATAATAATTCTACAAGATTACTCAAAAATACAAAAAGATGTTCCTTTTCAGATCTCACTGCAAGAGTAGCTTAGTCACATGCATTCTACATCTCTAGAAGTCATTGGCATCCATTTCCACTGCTTTCATCTCTTTTCTTGCACCGGTAGGGTTAGTCGGTAAAACTAGGGTCTGTTAGGGTTTTGCATTCCTTTTCCACTTTTAGCTTCTTTGTGCAAGTAGACTAGCCTCCTTCGAGTTAGCTTTCATCCATCACAGTTAAAAGCTTCTTCTAAGAGCTCATAGAAGTTGGCTTAAGCTCCTAGCGGACTTGTGCTAGTTGATCCAGTGACAGCTTCTGGCAAGAGCTAGTACTTGTGCATATAGCACCGTCGCTTCCAAGTTTGTTACGAACTACCGGGTTGATAAAAGTAAAGGAGGGAGTCCCAAGAGTTGCAGCATTATTGCTGCAATACTGGAGCCCAACACCTACAGGTGATAAGGCATGCTCTTTTGGTGATATACTTGAAATTCCTTCGTCAGTGCATTGATCATCTCATTTAGAAAGTGTGTACCGCGATCACTCATCTAGATCTTTGGACATCCAAATCACATCAGTACATAATCAAAGAGGAACTTTGCAGCAGTTGCGCCTGTGCAATCCTTCACAAGCTGTGCCTCCACCTAATGAGTAAAATACTCTGTCGCAGTGATAATGTACCTTGTCCCATCTTTCCTTGGGGCTGAATGGGTCCCACTAAATCTATCATCCATTTCTCAAAGGGTTGCAACATCATCTATGGATTCAAAGGCATCTCATCCCTCCAAGATGGTCTTCCAGTCCTTTGACACACATCACGTGCCTTGTAATATGATTTTGAGTCCTGATGGAGGGTTGGCCACCACAACCCTGTGCGTAGAATCTTTTGCGCAGTTGTTCTTCCTGTATAATGTCCTCCTGCGGTGGCCCCATGAGCATCTGCGAGGATGATGCTTCTTTCAAACTCGAGTACATATCGTCGCAATGTCTCATCAAACCCCATTTTGTATAGATGCCTAACAATGACAGAGAAATCTGCCACGCGCACCACTAATTCCTTGTTCTGTTGGACAGTGTATCGTTCTCGGGCAGTTCTTGTCATTAGGAAGTGTACTATATCCTCAAAATGACCATCTGTGACATGCACTCCAAATAGTTGTGTCAAGAAATTCCTCCTTCAAATTAGTGGGCTCTTCCCCTGTTTCAATGCATGATAGATGGTCTGGTCCTGCGTTCAGTCGTCTAGGCTTCACAATAACTTCAAAATCAAACTCCTGGAACAATAAGAGCCACCTGCAGATTATCCCCCCCAACACAGGCTTATTGACTAGGTACTTCAGTGCGGAGTGATCTATATACATCTTAAAATGGCTAGCCAACAAGTAGTGCCTAAATTTTTGGAGCGCCTACACCATGGATAACCCTTCGCGCTCGGTCGTGGAATAGTTCTTCTTCGCTTTGGATAGTCTTCGGCTTGCTAACACGAAGGGATGGTCCAATTCTCCTCTGCTAGCCTGTGCCAGTACTGCTCCTAGGGATATACATGACGTGTTGGCATGTACATGAAAATCCTTCTTCCAATCCAAGAAGACTAGAATCAGCGCACTAACCATATTTTCTTTCAATATATCCAAGATCTTCTTATAGTCCTCATTCCAGCAGAATGTGACATCCTTTTTCAGCAATTTCTCCATAGGTGTGGTGATCTGGGCATAGCCTTTGATAAAATTTCTGTAATATCCCATGTGTCCTAAGGTAGCATGCAACTGCTTCAAACTCCTTGGTGTTTCAAGTTCAGTATCACCGCGATCTTCATGGGATCTACCATCAGTCCCTGTCTGCAAACCACATGACCCAACAGGATCCCAAAAGGAACAAAAAATAAACACTTCTTTAGATTAAGTGTGATTTGGTATCTTCGATAGGTATCCAACATTAAGCACAAGCTTGTTTCATGGCGTTTTACCAACCCAAACACAGTCTAGTCATCAAAGTATACCTCTAGGAACTTACGAATAAATTCCTTGAACGCAGCAAAGACTACACATGAGAAGATTGCAGGAGCATTATTCAATCCAAACAACATTACGGTGTACTGGAAACAACCTCACTCAGTCACGAAGGTTGTATTGCTCCTATCTTCTAGCGCTATTTTGATTTGGTGGTACCTAGAGAACCCATTAGTGAAGGAATATAATTCCTAGCCACCTACATTGTCCAACACTTCATCAATGAATGGAGTTGAGAAAGGATTATGTACGCAGGCATCATTTAGCTTTCTGAGATCCACAAATATCCTTATTTCATCCTTCTTCTTCTTCTCCTGCACCACCATTGGGCTTGCCCAATCAGATTCTTCGGCAGGTTCAATGATGCCTGCCACGAGCATCTTGTCTAGCTCTAAGCAGACCTTCTTCTTATACTTCGTATTGAGACTATAAGGTCTTTGCTTAACCGGCTTCGTGTCGAGCTTCAATGTGATGTTCATAACACCCAGGTCGTCGATTATCCTTTTTAAATCCGTAAGATTGGTAGGGAATAAATCCTGGTACTCGCAGAGCAATTCGGTGACCTTACCCACCATCACGTCATCCAAATAGTCTCCAATCTTTGCAAATCTGGGTTCTGCCTCCATACCAATGTTTACCTGTTTCATTTTCAACGACGCCATTATATCAGGGTTCTTAATATATGGTCCTTCAACCTTGCGGTGGCCTTCTATTTCTAGAATATTAATCTTTCACAAATCCTCATCCTCTTCTGCAGTGGTTACATTATTGCATTCCAGTGCATGACTCAACTGAGTAGCCCACTCAGGGTGAATTAGGTCCAAAGGCTCCTATGGTATCCTAAATATTACTGCTTTCACCTCTTGTAGTGCCTCATGATACAGTCAAACCCGTCTTCAAAACTGAATGTCATTATGAATCGCTTATGTAGAATATCCCACTCACATGTACCATGGCAGAGCTCTATTTCTACATACCAGTTCATCGAGATGATGTCCAGGGTGTGACAAAAGGAGCGCACCCATTCAGGTTAGGGCTTATCTCCATAATTCTAGGCCCATTTGGCAAAATGCGTGTGTGGGTCATCCTGCCCATCATACTTGTCTATCATTCACATATTCAGCTTCCCAAAGCATGTTCTCATCATCCTCCTACATTCATGCCAATCATCAAAGCTTCCCTTATGTGTACCCCACCATCTTGCGGGCGTAGCATGCAGTGCCCAATCCAACACGTGGAAGCGCTACTTTTTTGGTACCTCCCTTTCAAATGCATCCAAAAATATATCTACATCATTCAGGCCATCATAAGTAGGCAAATTTTTTACCTCTGAGGACACACAACACAACAACCGGGTCATCATGTTGTAGCTCAGCGTAGTCACTTCATGTAACCGATTATGCCAGCACTCTAACTCTTCATCGGAGTACGAGGTGCAAGAACTCTCGTGATTCCATGTAATTCATCCATCCGCAGTGGGATTCACCCAATCTTGGTCTCACACTGTTATCTTATAGATACAATCCAGATCATCATCACTCTCATAATCACGGATTGGTTCAGTATAGCGTGATCCTTCAGCAGGATCTACGGGTACTATTACGCGTAGGAATTTCTTCTCAAATATCATCTTTCGCTTCTTTAGGTTGATTACCCAATTCATATTAGTAACCCAATCAATTCCCAGGAGCACAGGATAGGGGTTGCTATCATCCACAATTTCTATTACTTCAAAGTCAGCTAGCACACTTTCATCTTCAATATCTATGGTCACCCCTTGCAGCTACCTCATGGGGATGATCTTTTACTGATTCGCCATCCTTAGCTGAATCAAAGACCATTGCAGTGCAGGTCTCCCCATTCATTCCCAAGTCTACTTTGGTAGGACGTTCGCATCTAACCCCAGGTCCAAAATAACCTGATCCATTTTATACTCTCCTATTTGCACGGTCAGTCTCATCTCCCGTCTCGTTCTTGTTTTATGCTTTCCAATATTTCAGACTACATGTGCCTCACCCGCAGTGTTTCCGACACATCTATTTATGAGCTCCTATAGCCCCTTCACAACCTTAGTATCGCACAGTTTCTTCATACAGGTATCCAAGACAGTTGTAAGCATAAAAGGGTCCATCTCCTTATCTGAATTATCCTTGCTCCCTGAGGTGGAGACCTCAGCGAAGCTCTTCTTTGCTTCCATGAAGGTTTCACATGTGTGCTCCAAATCAAACTCAGCCTCCTTCTCTGGAGCTTTGCGAACCCATCTACTATCTTCTGGTTATTTCCCCTTCTCATCTCCTATTGTGATTCCACTTCGGAGCACTACATTCATGTTTGGATCCTCTTCGCATGGATCAGACCTCATCATTTGTAGGTTTTAAGTAAGTAGAGGTGGTAGCGTCCCATTGTCACTTATCCTTGCTATCAACATAGGACAGTCTTCCATTTCATGATCAAACAGAGTGCGATACTTGCACGACGAACATGTGGGGTTAGTGCAATCAGGGGAATAATGTCCTGGTCCTTCGAAATTGTTGTAGATCAACTGTCCTTGACCTCTCCCAGGTCCTCCTCCGCCTCGCCCTTGTCCGCACCACTAAAATCCTGTCCGTGCATCCCTACGCTTTGGTCAAGGGGTCGGGTTTCTACCTGAACCCTATAGGCAAGAGTTCTATCCATCATCAATTCACAACTCCTGCAATTACACTCATCATGCCCTACCAACCTACAAAAGTTGCAGAACATTTTTTGCGGTGTTTGTACAAACTTCTGCAACAAATGACAATTATCTGTGGCATTTTTTTCTACTACCTGACATATAGCACACCACAATGCAGGCCCTGCGCTCAGTCATGCTTGAGCTTCTGGCCTCAAAGGCATCAATCCTCCTCCTGCAATATAGTTCACAAAGACCGGGAAATGGTCTTTCTCATGCCCCCGAGCCTTGTATTTCAGGCACCATACCTCTTCGTGTGCCTCTGGATGAACTGTTTTATCCTGCTTCAAACTTTGCATCTCGAGGCAAAGATTTTTCAACTATGCTTGGATCTACTGAACCACCAGATTTGGATCTTGCATCGATGTTTCATGCAGCCTCATGGAAATATCCAAGGCCTCTTCTTGAGTTGTTATCTTCTGCTGTGAGAGTGAAACCCTTAAGTGTTGTAGAAGCGAAGCCACAAACCATTCGCGATTTTGTTCATCTGTTAAGTTCATGTTAGCTTCGCAAATCTTACACTTCAACCTTTGATCTAATTCCTAAGGTGTCTCTCTTGGTTGAATCACGATTTCCTTGAATCCCAAAATCAACTGTGCCTCAGATTTAGGCCTACTAAATTCTCTATTCAGTGCTATCTAGATGTCTGCCACTCTCGCATTTAGGTTATCATTAGAGTACTTGATATACTAGGTTAGCACACAATCTTGTAGAGCACTAACCAATGTCACCTTATTTATGTGATCATCTTTAACAACCTGAGCTTCCCATACAGCTTTCACTACAAACCAAAACTGCTCCGGGTCCTTATTTCCCAAGCCTTTGAACAAAGGTAGCTTCACTGAATTTTCCATAATGAACTACAGTGGAGGTGGTACGGCTGAAGTCGAAGGCGATGGTGGTGAAGTTGGAGGTGGTGTGGGTGAAGGTGGTAGTTGTGGGAATCCTTGTCTTATTAACTGAATAACAATCCATGGAGAAGCCTGTGCTATCCATTCTTCATCACCTTGTGGAGGTGAAATCAATGGACTATATTCAGGACCCTTTTTTCCTTTGTTCTTGAAAGATTTTCCACTTCGCGTAGCTCCGAACATCAAGGTAGCTGCATAACACTCTTTTTGCACAATAGCATTTTAATCCAGGTATTCAAATATTTCACGTACTTACCTCATAGTCTTTTGAAAAAGCATCGCTCTGCCTCACTGTAGCTGACTGGGGTGTTGACCGCGAATTCAGTCACAAATCCTCCTAAGACGCGATCGAGCCAATGATTGACAGCGTGGGTGATCTTGTCCTCAGATGCTTCCAGTTTCTGTACTACCTCCAAGGTCCAAACAATAGGACTGTCAAGTTTCCACCTTCCTTGGCTATCAGCTAGCTTTGCAAACCACTCGTATAGCTCAACCAGAAAGGAGCCGAAAAAGATCTCATGGATCTCTGTATATAGCTACTTGTCCAACCACTGCTCCTTTATCAGTCGCGTATTTCTTTTCTCCTACGCTATGAATTCATGGATCTTCCTATCCAACCAGTCTCTGATCTCTTTCTTAGTTGGATTCTAGTGATATGACATCACACATCTCTTATGCAGATTTCGGTCCCAACAACGGAACTATTTTTTGGCTTGTTGGGGCTTGACCCATGTCCAGGGTTAATTAGCTAAACAAATCCCTACACTACTGACCCTTTCGACATCAGCCCATGGAGCACAGACTGAAGTCTCACTTGAAGTAGTATGGGGGGATGCTAGAACCAAGATTCCACACCCTGATATGGTGGTGATGTCACTTTATTCGTTTTATTCCTGCCTTCGCGCAGGTCTCTTCGCTCTAGGTCTTGCCAGACGAGCCCTCTATTCCACCCTTCAATAACTCCACGAAAAGGTATGATTGACCTTCGTGTAGCCCTAGTCTAAGTGTCTTACTTGTCTTAATAAACAAATATAGTTAGCACCGCGTAAATAGATTATCCTTAATTGTGTTCAATTTTCTAATGTAATTGCTGCCATTCATTTGTGCATCATATAAGCATTATAAAGGAAATTCATACATAAAATGACAAGATGCATTAATTGGGACAAAGACTCAGAAATTGCAGAATACTTCTCTTTATTGATATCTTTAAGCAATTACAGACTCTATCCACCTTGTGCACATAGTTGCAGGGGTCCACACACTTAGCTGCGGAATTCTACCTTAGGCCTCTTCACACTCAACTGCAGAGCCTCTACCTATGCTACGACCCGAAACTTATACTTCCTACTTCATAGTTATGACATTCTTCTTCATTACATTACTCTCAAACTACTTAGAGATTAGATCTTTTTATACAATCCCATGGTTCGCAGACCATGGGTGGATCTGTTACACCTGACTTTACTTTACAAAACTAAGGGTAGAAAACTAAGGGTAGAAAACTATTCCATCGCTCTGTGGGCGGAAATCATCTATAAATCTGATAACGATTACATTCTCCGCCAACGTAAATGTCACGAGATAATCTTCATCACTCTCCTCAGTTTGACCAATTTCATCGTCTCTGTTAACTCTGATTCTCGTGCGATCTATCCTCTCTCCCAGCCACTCTTCGTGCAACTCACGTAGACCAACATTCTCTGTGATATTCTGCAATTCCATTGTACCAACATTCTCAACAGTTATGCTGGACACCAAATGCTCTGCATCTACATGATCTTCGCTTTGGGGCCTTTCAGTGATTGTAATTGTCTCTGTTGCGTTTGCGTTTAGTTGGGCTTCCACGTCCCTCAGAACACGGAGAATGCTTCTGTTCCCTGGTTCCATTCTTTGAAGAATCGATCTGATCAAGAGATATGAAGTTTCGCGCAGTTCAACAATAGCAAGATCTGGATTGTTGTTTCGCACAGCTCAACAATAGCAAGATCTTGATTGTTGTTTCGCGCAGTTCAACAATAGCAAGATCTCGATTGTTGTTTCGCACAGCTCAACAATAGCAAGATCTTGATTGTTGCTCCGAATAGATCTTTGATTTATATATACATAAACACTCACATCTTTTCATTGTATAAAGCCGACAATGACACTGCCATTTGACCCTTTCATATGTAAATTAATGGGCTTTTAATGTTTAAAATAATATATATATATATATATATATATATATATATATATATATATATATATATATATATATTTATTTATTTATTTGTAATTATGAATTTGAATTTGGGAGAAGAAGATAATAATTATTTGGGGTGAATTAATTTTTTTTGGGAAGTAATTTAGATAAGACAAGTTAATGTTAAGTTAGGTTCAAATTTCCCAACAAATATTGTATGGGGTGATCACTCTCACAAATTATAATGATAATTGTCAAAATCTATTATGTCATATCCATAGCATCTAAGCTCAATTACCAATTCTTTTAATATATAAAAATAAACAATTAATTTCCCTAACTTAAATTCCATTTATTTAGTTATTTTTAAAAATTGAAAAAATAAAAAAATTAAAATGATAATATCTCATTTTATATATTATATTTGGAGTAAGATATAACATTGGATTAAGACAAGGTTTTAACTCTTTATCTACTAAATGTGTAGAGGAATCAAATCTCTTTTCACTCTAAATGAAGTTTGTTTTTGAATGGATTTGACCCCGCTAAAGTTTGGTAAATCTCAAATTAATGATTTTATTATTAATTACAATTATAATATTAATTATTAATTATTAAATTTATCTTTTATTTTATTTTTATTTTTATGTCATCTCACCAAGTGAAAATGTTTTATTGATAATTATGAGAATTATTATTTTATTTTACCTTATTTTTAATTTAATTTAATTTTAATTTATTTTTGACCACAAATGTTTACATGGCATTCAAATATCTCTACATATTAGGCTGGAAGAGTGCCTCTCTAGGTAATTACATGTAACAAGGAAGAGGATCCACATTCGATACATTGTAACTATAAATCAACTTAACTCATGGAAAATGCATTAGTATTTAAGAATTCTCATAGCATGCGAATGAAATAGCTACAATTTTTAAAGCATCAAATATCTTTCACATTCATGATTTCTTGGAAAATGCATCCTCAATTTCCAATTGAGCCTGAATGAAATCTCCAACTTATGTTAGCTATCAATAACAAGGAAAAACATACAAAATTTTTGTGACATAACAATAGGGATATTACACATTTATCAGATAGACTTATCCCCTTTCCATGGCCCACCACTTCCTGAACCCTGATTTGTCCCTTCCTCCTCACACCTACATAATGAATTGTTATCAATAGTGAATTAATACTATATCTCGATATATTTGTGTTTAGAACTTTGTAGTTTGATAAGTGCTTATTCACCTCTATATTCTTAAATTTAGATATTTGGGTACTTTCCATGTGATAAGTGGAAATAAATTTTATGTAAGGTATAAAAAGCACGAACAATAATCCCAACTTTTAAATGCATTCCACGGAGATCAAATTAACATTGCCAACAAAGTGAACAATCAAAATTATTTGCACACTCCACTCCTCCAAATACCATGGATACACATTTGACTAGTGAAATTTCTTATTGTTATGGTCAAATGATTTAATTGCATCACTACAAATGACTTCTTTCCTTCATTTGCTAGCCATTCCTACTTTGTACTTAAAAATATCTACTTAATCAATGATATGTTCAATGTCATTTAATTGTATACTTCTTGTTTCCTTATAATCACCACCTATTACTATTTTGCATGTGAAATATGTTACACATGACACATCATATACACATATGTACCCTAAGTCATAGAAATGTATGAAATGAAATAAATACAAAGTTTTTGTATTAGAGATCAGGTTGGAATCAATATTTTTTATCATCTTGATACTACGCTAATGATTCCAATTGGACCAATGTCTATACTCATTGACCAATTTTGTGCTAGCCATGGTATATTTGTGTCGTCATCACTTGTACGTTTTGTGAAGTGACACACCATTTCATTGTAGGGGTTTTCTTGATGGTGGAATCTAGGAACTAAACATAGATAATAGGTTCATAACACCAATTTGTGAAAGAAAGTTTTTATTCCTTGATCCATAGTTCTCCCACACAATGCTTCTTTCTCACATGCATTAATAAGCCAAAAACACTAGCAAATTGATTAATATCTAGTGTTATGCAGGAGGGAGGTGTGTGAAAGAAGTGTCCAGAGGGGTGGGGGGCAGTTCTGTTCCTTATTCTAGACACTTGTTCTCCCAAAGACACTTCATTTAATATTAGACTTTAGTGTGTAGGAATAATGGGAAGGTACAAAACATTGTAGAAGAAAGTAGTATTTGAGAACTATGAATACAAAGATTCGCCCTTTCTACTTTGATAAAAATTTTAAATGATCAAATCCACTGAACATATTTTTAAAAGTTACACATTGAATCATCAAAAAATAAAATTTTCCACTACTCCTTTACATCTTGATGTCAAATAAAACAAGCCTAGGTCGACATAACCCAATATACATGTAAACCAATTTTTTCATGCCCCAAACTGTAATAAGCCAAAATGCTAATTAATTGAATAATATGTAGTGTTACATGGGAGGGAGGTGTGCAGAAGGGGAATGTATAAAGAGATAAAAAACTTTCTGGAACAATGTTACTCATTCTCCCACACAACGCTTCTTCCCAATACACATTAAAAATACACTTCATTTAATATTGGATAATAACTATTTAATTGACAATTCTGAAATCACAAATCCACTTAATATTTGGAAAGCTGAAATAAAATGAGCCCACCTCAACACACTAGAGGGGATAGTTAATCTACAACCCTTATTTCACATCTAATATACACATAACCCAAAATTTTCATGCCCTGAACTTTAATAATATAAAACCGCTAACTAATTAATTAATATGTAGTGTTGTGAGGAAGGAATGTTTACGAAGATATGAAACATTCTAGAATAAAGTTATTGTTGTGCCACTCACCACTTCTTCCTCATACACATTAAATTCACACTTTATTTAATATTCTATAACAACTATTTAATTGACAAATGTAAAATCCCAAATGAACTTAGTATTGGGGAAGCTCAAATAAAACGAGTCCATGTCGGAATAGTAGTGGTGACAGTTGATCGCCCACCCTTATTTTGCACCCGATGTACATGTCACCCAAATTTTTCATGCCCCTTACTCTAATAAGCCAAAAATGCTAATAAATTGATTAATATGTAGTGTTTCCTGCAACAGAGGTCTATGGGAATATATGTTGAGATATAGAACATTGCAAGAATTTTTTTTCCTTGCTCCGCATCCCATGCTCCAAAAATTGCTAAAGAAATTTTTTGTTCTTACTCCGTAGTTCCCCCACTCAAAATTTCTTCCTCACATGCATTAATAAGCCAAAGCCACTAACAAATTTATTAATATCTAGAGTTATGTGGGAGGGAGTTTTTCCAAAGAAGTGTATAGAGGGGGGTGGGGGGCAAGTTTTTGTTCCTTGTTCCGGATACTTGTTCTCCCAAATAAAATTCATTTAATATTATAATGTAGTGTGGAGGAATGTATGAAAATGTATGGAACATTATGGAATAAAGTAGTATTCGGGAACCATGAATACCAAGATTCACCCTTTCTACCTTGATACAATTTTTAAATGATCAAATCCAATGAACATAGATTTGAAAACTGCACATCGAATCATCAGTAAAGTAATTTTTCCATAACTCCTTTGCATCCCTATATCAAATAAAATAAGCCGAGGTTGACACAACACGATCTACATGCAAATCAAAATTTTCATGCCCCAAACTTTAATAAGCCAAAATTGATAATTAATTGATTAATGCATAGTGTCCTTGGGAGGGAGGTGTGTGGAGGGGGAATGTATACATAGATATGAAACATTTCAGAATAAATTTAGCCATCCTCCCATACAACAATTATTCCTCATACACATTAAAAAAAACTTCATTTAATATTGGATAATAATTTCTTAATTGTCAAATGTGAAATCACAATGCACTTAATATTTGGGAAGCTCAAATAAGATGAGCCCATGTAAACACAATAGTGGGGATAGTTAATCTACCACCCTTATTTCACACTTGATATACACATAACCCAATCTTTTCATGCCCGAACTTTAATAATCCAAAACCGCTAATTAATTAATTAATATGTAGTGTTGTGTGGGAGGGAGGCATGTGGAGGAGGAATGCATGCGAAGATATGAAACATTCCAGAATAAAGTTACCCACTCTCCAACACAACTCTTCTTCCTCATTTGCATTAAATACAAACTTTGTTTAATATTATATAATAACTATTTAATTTACAAAAATAAAATCACAAATGCACTTAGTATTGGGGAAGCTCAAATAAAACAGGTCAATGTCAAAAACATAGTGGTGAAAGTTGATCACCCACCCTTATTTCACACCCGATATACGCGTGACCCAAAATTTTCATGCCTCATACTTTAATAAGCCAAAACCACTAATTAATTGATTAATATGTAGTGCTTTACGAGACAAAGGTCTGTGGGAATATACACGAAGATACAAACATTGCGAGAAAAAAATATTTTCCTTGCTCTGTACATTTGTTCTCTTGCACAACACTTCTTTCTAACATGCATTAAAAAGGAAATTTATTTAATATTCGATAGCAAGTGTTAAATTAAAAAATGTGATCTCACAATTGCACAGAGTATTCAAGAACTATGAATACCAAGATTCATTGTTTCTTCTTTGATAAAATTTTGAAACGATCAAAGTCGTCAAACATAGTTTTGAAAACTACACACCAAATCATCGACAAAGAAGTTTTTCCACATCTAAAGTTTGTGTTCCTCTCTTTGCACATTCATTCTCCCGCATAACACTTTTTCATGACACAAATTAAAAAGACACTTCATTTAATAATGGATAATATGTATTTAATTCACAAATGTAATGTTCGCCTTCAATAAATTTTTTAAATGAATATGAGGGCTAGTGCGAAAGAAATATCAAAATATTAAACTCAAATCTATTAAAAATAAAACATTATCTAATAACAAGAGAAGTTATCAATGTAAATTCTATTAGGCACTCTTACGATGTTCTTGTTATGCATTGATTCAATGAATATATGCAAAAAAAACTTACATACTAATATACACTAGTTTGTGGTGCGAGAAGTTTATTGAAGTTAGAAGAGGGACCTCACAGTTGATATCATCCATTGATTATGGTAGAATGATCATAGATGCCAAATTTAGTTTTTAAAATTGTGTATTGGATCATGTGCAAAGTAGTTTTTGCAAATCTATTTTGTTTCCTAATATCAAATAAAATAACCCCATGTCTACATAGTAGTATGGATAGTTAATAAGCCACACTTATTTCACACCCAATATGCATGTAAACCAAACATTTCATTCCCCAAAACTTTAATAAGCCAAAAATGATAATTAACTGATTAATATGTAGTGTTGTGCGGGATGGAGGTGTGTAGAAGAAGTGTTCGCAGGGGAAATTTATGCAGAGGTATGCACATTGAGGATGAAAGTTTTTATTATTTGTTTGAACACCTGTTCTCCTGCACAACAATTTTTCTTCATACACATTTAAAAGGCACTTCATTCACTATTGGACAATAACTATTTAATTGACAAATGTGAAATCACAAATGCACTTAGTACTTGGGAAGTTGAAATAGTCAAAGCCCTACCATATACCCATTTATATGCCCATGTTTGATCAATTTGTCTTCATCTATTCATCCTAATGATGAACCACAATGGATGGTTCAAAACATATCGAAAATTAGTATTTTATGATATGGATCTGGAAGACAAATATCTAAATAAATGTTTCCTTGTGGTGGCCAAACACCATGGTTTCTTCGCCAAATAATCCTATATAAGAAAGAAAAATATTTTTCAATTAGATAATGTACAAGTTGAAAAACAAAACAAAAATTCACAATTCAACTTATGACATAAAAAATCACTTTAAAATATGGTTATCATCTCATATCTCTTAAGATCATTGTTCAGGATGTGCATCTTATGTTTTATATTAGGAGTTTTATCTTTAATGCAAATCAAAATAGCAAGTCCTTTGTTCGCGCTATGTTATAACCCTATTTTCCACTCCCTTATAGTGAGAGAGACCCAAGTTCAACTTACCTCAATTTTTGGTTAGAATGCATCCCCTTTCACCTTTGATTTTACTTATGTGGGATATATTACATGTTGAAAGGGTGGAATTACATGATCGAGTTATTTCTTATAATATTTTGTGAAAATTTTATAATTATGATTATCTCATAATTGAGACAATTGAGGAAAAGCTCGTAATTGTGAAAAAAATTTCTAGAGTTTTCCATTCCCAAGGAGATAAACTTGACCCACTTGTGTATGAGTTGGCTAGGGGTCCATTATTGTATAATTTTTCTAACTTCTCAAGCCCATAGGTGTCTAGATACATTCTCCTAGAGGATAGAATGAATTTATATAATCTCACCAAGAGGAAAGGGGGATAGATCTAGTATCCATATTATAGCGTGAGAGATCTACTACATTGAGAGAAGGAGGCCATGATGCAAGTTAGAGGAGAGTAGATTATTGCTTGGGTATATTATCTTGTGTATTTTACATTTTTTATTAATGAAAGTTTATGATTCCTTTCCATCATATGTTATTTTCTTTATGTGTTCATGTGTTTTTCTCTTATGACTAATCTGCCCTCTGTGGAAGGCATGTTTTCTTTGATTGTTGGTGTATGTGTGTAAATCTAATGGATCATGATAGATAGGACAAAGTTATTGAAGTTGAATTAATATTTATAGCATCAAACCCAACACTCTACATCAACTTGCAAGGGACTAGGTGCATCTCCTAAAACCTCTAATTAGAAATACGATACGTGAATGTTATTTGCTTTTAGGGATCCAATATATTTTCTTTCAATTCTCTTTGGACATATACACACACCTTCTTCTGAGTAGATTCTAAGCTAATGTACTGGGTTAAAAGTATCCTACTTATATTAGGTGAAGTTCTCTTGTAACAGAAGTAGTGACTTCATTGGACTTAGTCCTTGTTTGGTCTAGTATTCCTCTTTCTTTTGAATTTTTGGTTTTTTGTCATTCCTCCATTTTCTCTGCTATTTTATGGACTCATTTATATCTCCATTAGTCTCATTTGTTTCATATCTGAACAAGTCTTAGATCTGATCTTTATTTTTTGTTTTTTTACATCAAAAAATAACAGACCATGGCTTTTAGATTGAATTCTATATTTTTATGTATAGAACTTGATTGAAATAACCATAGGTATGAATTCTTCTTAGAATTTCACCCAAAAAAATTATCGCTGAAAATGGAGGCTTAATAAGGAAATTATTGCCGATTAAAAAATCATCTAATGCATTTTTCTCCATCATCAAGGGCTTGTAACTTCTAATAGAGCAAATCTATCTATTTTCTCGGGGTACTATTTCTCTTTGCTACGAAGATATTCACATTGTAGTACACTTTGTACCAAGGACAATTTTGTAAATTTGGATTTTTTGAAGGCTTCTCCTACATGACTTGTTTTGATACTTCAAATATGTTCTTTCACTACTTGTCTCAGTCCAAATCTGTTGTTTTTCTGTTTCAATTATGAGTTCTTGTGTTGGATTGGTTTTCTATTTTGTCCAAGGGTTTCTTATTAAACTTGTTTTTCTTAGATTTGGAGTCTAATTATTTAGATCCATTCTTAGCTTTATGGATCTATGTATTACTCTCAATTGCAGTTCATATTGATCTCACATCTAAATTTTTACTTTCATTGTGAGTTTTATCTATTCATTGGCCAAGATTTAGGGTTTCATTAAAGTAGTTTTATGCATGGTTTTTGGGCTTTTGTCCTCAATACCTAGATCTCTCTTTTTAGATATGGCTTGTTTATTTTTCTATGGTCATGATCTAGTTACAGATGTAATTTTGATTGGGGAATTTTGATTTGATTTGGTTTCTTTCTCTTTGTTGAGTTCTCAACTAATTCTTGTGCTTTATTTTGCTTACATTTGGTGGTGCTATTGTCTCTAGTTTGTTGTGGATGTGAAAATATTGACTAGAAAGGTTTTTTTTGGGTGTTTTTGATCTATTCTCTCTATTAGATTTGAAATATTTTGTTTTATCCCATTCCTTTCTAGTTTTTCCTCGAGTTAGGGTTTTTAGTTTTTCATAGCATTTTTCTCTTATACATTGTACTACAACCCTTCATTGATTTTTGTCATTTATTTTATCTTCCTTAGATTTATTTTGATTTATTGTGAGTTATCTTGTTTGCAAAATCCCAAGCTTCGAGATTTTTAGTATCTTGTTTTCTTTCTTGGTGGCATTTTCACTCTCTTTGTGAGGATTTTTTTGGGTTGCTTTCTTGGGTTTGATCTGCTATAAACATAGAGAATTTCATACAAGTATTTGAAGTTGATATATTCAGTTTGAAAAGGAAAAGACTCTTTAATCCTTGTAGTTAGTTTTCATTGAATTGAAAAGAAAAACTCTGCATTACCATATAGCTACATTAGAGTGTTTCTAACAAGAGTTTATTCACACCATCTAATTTTCACGCCATTACCCTCTTGAGTAAACAACATCCGCTTAAAATTAAAGCTATCATAAAATTTATTCAACTTTTATTTTATTTTCACTGGTATGACACCAAAATTAGTCTAGGCTAGGGTCTTCGAATAGGAGTGTGAGGTTAACTACTCTAAGACCAAAAAAAAACTTAGCATTTTGCAGTAGGGAGGGTAAATTCACTTTTAGTGATACGTTCTAGGAAGCCCTTCTAACACAAGGGTCAATCACAAGGTCACATTTGAAGCTAGTGGAGTGAGATGTCCCACTTCATTAGCCTTGGTGGTGAAGATTATGGGATTTTCATGTATTACAAATGGTGTTATTATAATTCTCGTTGTAGCACTTGTGAACCACTTGGGAGGAGTGCACCTCGATTTGAGGGATCTCTTAAGGGGTTTTAGAGTTTGTTTTCCTACCCTTGTATGTGAATCTAACTAAAAAGTGTACCCCCAAGATGTGTTATTGTTGGTGGTGACCTTAGTGGATTTTCTCTAGGATATTTTACTCAAGGTGAAGGGGAGGGCTTTTTCTTCTTTTTACTCAGGGTAGATTTTAGGAAGAATCACTTGATCCTCCTATAGGGTACCCCATGACTAGTAAGGGTACTTGGACTAGGTTTAAAAGGGTCGTTAGATAGGTACATGTTATAAGCGTCCCACCAACATACTCACTAATGAATTGTGACCTAATCAAGCAAGTTCTGACAATGGGAAGATCCCTTCTCTATCTTTTAGTTTGTGTGTCCTTAACTTTAGGATTTCTATTACAAAGTTTTATTTTGCTTGAGTCTTAGTTTGGACATAGGAGTTCCTTAATATGATAATAAAGATATATCACCATGGCTGAACAAAGTAACTGACATTCTTATATATTGTTAGGACTTTCTCCTGAAGATAAAGTCCACCATTGCATAGCTGTAGGTTAATTTTGGTAAGGAAAAGATTCAAGCACACTCAAGTTTAGGGGGATAATCTTAGTCCTAGGGAGGAAGATTATTCTATTGTTGAGGTAATCGTTGAAGGTCCTTTGCAACACTTTTAGCCACCTTTAACTAAGCCTCTTGGCCTAGTTTAGTGCATTTGAATCATGACAGTAATGAACCCTCTTACATCTGCATTCCTTGCATGCCTATTGAAAGTACTTATTATTTTATGGAGAAGTTAGGTCCCATTTTACCTTCTATATCAACAGTCTCTACTACCATGATATCCTTACCACCACTTAGTGTGGAAGGATTTATGCCTCCTTCCACACCTGTCACATATTTTTGTGGAATTCCAATAGTTATGTATATGACCTCATCAAATTTTCCACATGTGCATGTGTCTATGCCTTCCTCTATCTTCATTTTCAGAGTGAGGGAAAACCCTTATTAACCCACGAGAGTTGGCATATTTACTCCTAGCTCATATCAACCTAGATTCCTACTTTTACCATGGGAATTTTTAATTCTAGGAACATGATGGGGGGATCATCCATTTCTTCTAGCCATCTTGGGGGAAACCTATGGAAACACTTCTCAATCCTTTTCGAGTACTATGTTTGGAGGGACGCCCTACTCTAGAACTTCATGTTTCGCTTGGGGGGGGCTAGTATACCTAGGGACATTGTCCCCCTTAGAACCACTATGCCTACAATTCCCTATGCTTATGGCAGTTATTTTACACATGGAGGCCCTTTCTCTAATGCTCGGTATTATCCTATAGCTAGCCAAGACTATAAGAGTCCTTTATTCTTCGAGGGTAGTTACCCTTGGGGTATAATCCTTAAACCTCATATGTTGGCCCAAGATATTAGTACATTAGGATGAACTCTAACCTTGGTCCAAATCCTTCTGCATTTAACTATTATATGCAGGACCTTATAGTCTTTTAGGGGGTTATGGCCCTTATGAGTCACTACAAACTACAAATTAATTTTCTCACACCTCTCGATTTACCCGATTTGGATAAGTTGACCAATGGCCCCATTCATCATGATCTCAAGTGGCCACCTATGCTAGCCAAGTTGCCTTATGATATTCCTATGTTTGAAAGGAAAACTCAGGAAAAGCCTTTTATAGATATATATCACCACCTTTCATTTATGGAATTCTTTAGTGGATGATTCTATGAAGTTGAAAATTTCCTAGAAAACGATAAGGGAGGATGCTACCAAATGGTATATTGAACTCTATTAGGCATCCTATAGTGAATTTTCTTCCTTAGTTCATACTTTCCTAAATCATTTTAAATTCCCACTAGGAAGGATCTTGGTGTTAAGTTTCTAAATTGTTCTAAAATAACAATCAAGTATCAACTCAAACCAAGGATTCATATTTTTACCTCAAGATAATCGACAAAATATATAGAAGAGACTACTAGAGGCTAACACTAGTCCTAAAATCATCTATCTTCCAATCTAATGACAAAAATAGCACCTGAAATAAAGAATGCATTTATGTACTCTACCAAATCAATATGTAGTTGAAAGAACTACGATTAACCACACAACAAACTAACATGCTAATTAAATAAACTCACATTAATATTTCATGAAATAAGTCGATGCCTATCGAAATAAGAATCTTACTTTTGAAAATAGTAATTAAAAATAACAATCATAACTAAGAAAACAATAGGCAGTAATTAAGGAAACAACTTAAATAATTATTGCTTTCACAAGAAACAATAAGCATGATTAAATACTTCTAAAAGATCTAATTCAAAGAAACTATAAAGAACAATACCAATCAATCTACTAATTGCAAATAACTAACAATTTTACTAGACAAATAATACAAATTAGAAGACAGTGGCTCATCTAGGGAGTGGGCCTGAATCACCATGAGGCAAACCATCTAAGAGAAATTTATATCAATAAAGAGATTGGTAAACTAGAATCAATCAAAATAAGATATTCACATTAACTTGTCTGAATAATTACAACCCAAGCTCAACCACTATTCTATCTTCAAAATTACAACACTTCTTCATTAGCTACGTAGGGTAATTACAACAAAAAAATATAGAATAAGGAACTATATAAGAATTAAATATTCTCAGATTGTTCTTCCTTAATTGAAATAAATTCAATATCTTATGTTGAATAAACTGAAAATGTTGTCTTCAACCAACTCCTTAATTTAAAATCAATCTCGCATGAACTTTCCACTATGATCTTGAAATGACATTAGCTTCCATTGAACTTTGTCATGCTCCCATAACCCTTGCTTATGATAAAACCTTCAACAAATGCATTAGTGATTCATTTATAAATAAAATAGATTTATTTAAAATGATATTATGAGAACAATCTTATTTCTTTTAAAACCTGAACTAGGCTAGGTGATGAAACATAATTATGAAGAAAAAGGAAAGAAATAAATATGAAATATCAAGAATTTAATGAAAATGTATGACAATTACAAGTCTCAACATTGTCCCCATACTAAACTGTTGGGTTTCCTCATGCAAAAACCTTCTATCAGGAAAATAAGTGATTAACGTGCAACACAATTAGAGAGTGTGCTTCATATGTATCCTCTCCCTTGTGTTTGAATCCATAAGTGTCTCTAATTTCTTGGAAATCTTCATGCAAACCCCTCTTTGATAAATCCTAGTTAGCCCGATAATAAGATTATGGGCACCAAATGATGGGGAACCGATACCTGCACAACATCCAATTAATTCCTTCTTCCATCATAATTGAGACATAGATATGGACCCTAGAGAGGGTTTGTTGGAAATTATGCAGCCCAAATGGCTCTTTTTTCTTAACCTCTTTTGATGATTCATCCATTTTAACTTGGCTTGAATCACTGCTTATTTTTGTATATCTTTTAGATAGTCAAGGCCTAAAGTCAACACCCCCACATGAATGTTTATAAGTTTTTTAATGAAATTGGCCTTCTGTGTAAATCTATTATGCCTAAGGTATGTGAGAAAAACATTTTCTAGTTCTCCCCTTATTTATAAATCACCATTTCACTCATAATAATTACAAGCTTTTTTCCACTCTATTTGGTTTAGGGAAAATGATATAAATTACTGAAACTAAACATCACTAATAAAAGGCACAATATTTTCATTTCTCTGTTATGGAAGTAGAAAGTTGTGCATATAAATTTCACAAAAAGAAAAACTATGTACATTCATCCTATTCATGAAAATTAGTTATGAAATCCAAAATACCATTGAACTCATAAGAATGACCATAGCATACAACCTTAACCTTAAGCATTATATACTCCTTTGTTAAGAACAGAGCATAGTTGCAATATGGGGCCTTGCAAGCCATGATATTTGGGATCATTGAATAAATATGTTCCTTCTTCTTCATCAATTTATGAATATTCTCCTTTAAATTTTGGATTTCCTTTCTAGCGTCAGCCAAATCCCCTATTGTTTCTATCTTTGTATGTGTTAATGCCCGAAATTGCTTAAATCATTTCTGGTGTTCCTCCATAGAGACTTTCTCTTGATTGTATTTATTTATGATTTCTTTTAATAACTTTATTTTAGCCTCTATAATTAGTGGATATATAGGGGCACAACATTTTTTTGTACCCCTGTTTCAATTAAAACTTATTTTTTAGTCCGAGTTTCAGTAGTTTAAAATTAAAAAATGTTTCTTTTCTTGTGAGTCTGGGATTGCTTGCATGTTTCCTTCTGATGTTGTTTATTTATTGCCAATTTATTCTTCAATTTCTACACCTTTTTTTCAATACGACATTCTCCTTTCTTAGAGAAATAATTCTTGCAAAAGGTATACTCATCTTCCTACTATTCTTAGCTATAATGTTTTTATCATCTCAAGACAAAATAGTTGGAAGAGAAACTTGAAGTTCAGGACAATTAACAATGACTTCTTGAGCACGAGTATCCAAGGAATCATTCACCAAAATATCAACAGGTAAATTACAAGTCTTTGTATCTATTGAATCAACAATAAGTTCTAATAGGACGACAACATAAATGTCATATTCTGATTCTTGTGTTGTAACAATCATAACATCATCATAAAGTTGTTGTGTTATCTCACCTAGAGAGGAAGATTTTAAAATTGTAGCCACATAATCAATAGAAAATTCCTACATTGTAGTGGTTATAGAACTAGAAAATGGCTCTATCATGGTAGGGTTTGGAAAGTTAGTAGAAAAGGCTTGAACTTCTATAGATGGAAGATCAATTGAAAACTTTTGAAATAGTTCAGTAGAGTATTCTTAGGTTATATCATTCACCCCATCTCCCATATCCATAGATTCAATTAGGTTTTCCATTGCTTCCATTGTGTGGTACCTCCACATTGTTCTTCTTGATCTAGATCCACTTTCTCAAGCAATAGTAGGTCCTCAGTATTATAAGTCCCTTGATCCAAAAAAAATTCTAGTGGTTTTTGAGACTCTTCAGGTTTTGTGCTTTCCTTTCCTCAGGGGTTTCCCGATTTAAATCTACCTCATCTATAAGAGTAATTGATTCTTCTGGAGGAAAAATAGAATATGGAATTTGAATTTTATGCAACCTGCTCAGCCTAGCTAACATTCTCCTCTTTTTGGGTAAGGAAGCCAATAAACATGCAATTCATTTTTCTAGTCCGAATAGGCTTTTGAGAAGTTGAACTTTCAGGTTGTGAAGGTTCCTATAGAGTATTTTCAAACAATGATACATCATTTTGAGATGTCTCCACGTTTCCTTTATAATGTTTCACTTCGATGCCAACCTCTAAATGTTCGTTATCCACTATGGTTTCAAAATTTCCACTGTCAGCTAGGGGTGCCTCAGGGTTTTCATCAACTTCAGAGCTTTCTTGAACATTTTCTAGTTGAGCTTCTTGTCCATGCATGGTTTCTTCTACAATATTTTTCCACGTTTGTTGAACTTATTTTAAACTTCTTACTAATAATAGTTTTATTATCCCGTGGTGACCCACTACTGAGGTAGGGTCATTCATTTTTTTCATTCTATATGCATTCTCATGTAAGTCAAATTTCAAGAAGAAGGGGATATTCAGGGATACCTTTTGCCTTAAGTATGCCATCAAATTGAGGTGGTGTTCGCAGACCATGTCATATCTCCCATTTCATGTAATGTATCTCTCGATAACTCCTTCCAATTACTTCCACATTTCTAGGAAAGAATTGGGATTATAACCCTTTCCTTTATTGAATAATTCTTCACTATCATTCAAAAATAAGAAGGCTAAATTCTGTAAGGAACTATGCATTTCATATTGTTGGCACCCATTTTTGTCCCCAAATTTTCTGCTTTTCACCCCTATTTTCACCATCTTTTGTCTGAAAAGTACTCCTTCCACCTACCCTACCACCTACATTACTACCTAAACCTTGCTCATATATGACCAAAGGTAAATGCATCTAACTAGCATTGTTTTTCTATTTATGATTAAGTTTAAGTGGATTTTGAGTCATATTCTTAATATGCTAACTATCTATTTACAGGTTTAGCTGTGAAGATTAGTGGCAGGATTGGCAGGTCAACACAAGGATGGAAAGGATGCCTTGTCATCAAAATCATTCTCATTTTCATACTCAAACAATTGGTCCTTGATCTGTACTCAAGACGGTAGTGGCCAGGTGGACTTCTTCTACATTCCTTTTTGACTTCTTGAAGATTGATGTACACAACTTAAGAAGATTTCATTACGTTGAGCTCGATGCTTTCAAAATTGAAGATCTTCCAGATCAGAATCAAAGCAGACTACTCTAATGTTAGCAGTCAATTATGTCAAAGGGAAACATTTCATCCAAGCAAGGCAAAGTCTATTTAAAGCAAATCAAATATGCTTGGATTAATTCTAGTTAGTGAAAATTTCCTTAGTTAGATTCACTGTTAGTTTTACATTTAATCAGTTTCCTATAAAGGTCGATGTAATAGAATACAGTGCTAGCGTGCTAGCAAGATACAATGATCTATGTAATTTGTTTTCAAGACTCTATTCTGAATTTTTATGCATATGGCTATTTTCAAGTTGTGAACCAGAATTTTTGCCAGCATGGTTGATTTTGAGTCATGTTTTTAATTCTTTAAATATCTCTTTCATTACAATAAGTTAGCTTACTCCATTCCCATTGATAGTACTCTCCCGGTTTGGGAGGTCACGGGGTCAAATCTCCTCGACGCCCTCGGGGTTAGGCCTGATGGCCGTGATTTTCTACGTGGACGTAGCGGCCCACCTCCGGTGCCCCATGAACCACATCGAAAAAAGAAAAAAAGTTAGCTTACTCCAAGTGTGGGAGGGCCCACCACATTTGGAAATAAGCTTGATCAATCGATAAGATAAGAAGGTGTGTGATTTTATAATCTAAAATGTTGGACACCTAATCCTAAGTGGGTTAGTGTGGAAGTCGAATGGACAAAAGGAGTCCAAGAGACCTTGGGATCTGAAACCCAAGAGTCACATATTTGTACTATAAATGTATATCTGATGTTAATAAAAAAGTACTCAATGATTTATCTTTCCTATTCTATGTTTTCCATGTGTGTTTAACATGGTATCAAAGCCGCTTGTTTTTCTGTGGCCTGTTATGTGCATGTTAGTCCTGCACCTCTGCCCATAATTCTGTGTCTGAGCTGCCTTGAATAGCGCTGATGTGGTCTTCATTATCTCTATCACTGTGTACATTTTTGTTGCTAACGCGCTACTCCTGACTGACATCTCTGTCCATTGCTCCTGCGCTGCTCCATATAATTAGCTGCTGCTGTTGCACATCTGTCCATATCGGTTTAACGCTGTTTCATAACATCTTTGAATGCGTTTCCATTTGAACGTTGTCCATATCATATTAACGCTCTTTTAACGCTGCGTTGGTATCATTATTGAATGGCTGTTGAATATTAATGCTCTGCGTTACCTGACCTCTGACTCTGCCTCAGAAACGCCTGTCGACCTCTGCGCATTCCATTTTTACTACACCTCATTACTAAACGCTGGTGACATTACTGTACACTGTTCTGACATTAATGAAACGTTGTGCTGCTCTTTTCATTCCATTGAAACACCCGCTCTTGGCATACATTATCATAAGTTTGGTTTCTAAAAAGGTATCGGGTTCGAAGCCGGTCTGAAGGATATGTGCATGGACAAGCTGTTTTATAATCCTTCTCCTCGGCATGAAGGATTCCACTCTGGAGATCAATAGTCCCCTGTTGAGCAGGCGGAACATATATCGCATTTGCAGCTGTTCTGGCTGCAGTTAGGGCAGCCTTAGCCTTTGGAAGATTTCTCAAAGAAAAGTGAAGCTTACACTCCAATAAATCAATATCAACAAGCAGCAGTTTATCATCCAGCCTCCTAACTTCTTTTACAAGACCAGAAATGAGTGTCAAAGCTTCCGAGTACTCTTTGCTTTCCATTAATAAAGCAGCAAGCCTTGCTTCAACCCTTTGCCTTAAAAATTTTCGTTTCTCCAAACGCGTCCATTTCACTACATAGAGTTATCTGAAGCTATGATGTTCCTGGGATCTTTCCAACCGCATCAATTACTCCTCTGACAATCTTAGCAGTCTTAGCCTTTGGAATCAGAGAAAAGAAGGGGCGTAGAACTGTAAGGAGACTCTTCAGCTCCTCCCCCCGCTTCTCCTGTGTGAGGAGATCAGAAAGGTTTGAAATTGCCTGCTCTTTGATCTGAAGAGACTCAGGTGAAGATGAAGGATTCTCAATTATCTAATGAAGAACAGAAATAGCCCCTGCAGGGTCAGTGCTCTTGATGTCCAAGGCACGACTGAGAGACTCTGTGGTTGCAGGTATAGAAGACATCGCTACGATAATCAGAGGAGCAACTCTGCCACTCAAGTGGTCGATCACGCACCAAAACTGAAGGATCCAATAACCGCTACGGAAGCTTATTTTTCAGAGACGCGATATGGGATTGTGTGTGGCCTTCTCATATATATATTGAGACTACCATACACAATATATATTAATGTTGTTGTAATGCGGTTTAACGTTGCTTTAATTCATGTATATTCAACATTTCCAGCAGGCTGCAATATATTCTTGGCCCAGTGAAGGACAGCCCCGTGTTTGAAGAAGACCATCATTTATTCAGCGCTCCCATCGTATCTGGTATCACTCCATTGTTGGTTGACACGCTGTTGGAACCTCCACCTTCCTTACCACTCTCATGTTGTCCTTGGTATCGTTATTATTATTTGTGTGTTGACTGCATATACGTTGTTCATATATATGTATTACCCTATTACGTTGTATACATTGTCTACTTGCCATATCATATAACCGTGCCCACCTGTAAAATCAATACATTACTTGCCTCAAGTTTGAGCCAACCTGGACGCAGTTTAATACCACCATTCTGAGTTAGACCGACACCATTTTAATAACACTAGTTCTCAAACAATGTTGTTGTGACTACTTTGTAAGGGTGGTAAATATGTTCTTGTATATCTCGTTTTGAAAATGTCCATGCTAAGAACGCTGCTCCAGCGACAAGAGGAACATGACCAGAGATATGTGCTCCACCATTTGAGTTTGAATTGAATTATTCTCCATGTATGTGAACCGAGAAGGGCAAGAGGCATCCTGTACTGCTGTAGTTACACTTGAAGGAATGCTAGTAGATACAAGTTCTTTTGGCTTTTGATTATAAAGATCCTCTTTTGGCTTAGTTGTAAGCCTTTTGACATCAAGGTCACCGGTATTCTTTGCGTGTTTCCACCTTCTGTTATTGATGTAGCTGCATTAAAGGGACTGTATGCTATCTCAGAAGTTGAATGAGTATGGTTTGATGATGATACAAGGACTGTGGTGAAGAGGGAATCTATTCTTCCATTTCCTGGGCAGCGTACATCATAAACAAATGTTGAGGTGCCATTTTGGGGACTGATAATTGCATATCTACTAATTTGTATTCGCTGACATTTAATTGTCGGGTTCTATCTTCCAATCTGTTCTTTGTTTAAGTTAAGTTTTTGAATGAGAACAGTCCATTATGTAGTAGCTATCACTTAATGGTCGTTGCATTTAATCTCTGAATTTGCTACTGGATAATATAAGTTTATTTGGAGACTATTACTACATGTGGAAGCATTAAAAGACAATGGTACAGTTGTGAAATTGCTGAGATGCATGTTACTAGTCCGTTTTAAAGAACCTGGATTTTGGGAACATGTTGCTGATGCTGATTTGAAAGTGAAGGAGTACTTGAAGGATCCAAACAAGTTTGCAGTTCCTGCTGCCCCAATTGTGGCATTGTAGTTAAAACTCATTATAGTGCATTGATTCCTTGATTCCACTGCTGCATAAAGATTTTGGTGAGCTGATTGTAATCCTTTATATTGCAAAGGATATTGCTGTGTACTGTGAGTAGATATTACTTTTCTGCATTGAGTAGTAGTTGTGATCAGTTTTGAAGGTGTAAATCAGACATTGAAGAAAAAATGGCCAGAACCAGTGAAGTATTACAGTTCCTTAAAACTCTGATATTATCTACTGTTGATGACACATTACAAATCAGCAAAGGATCTCTCTCACAAATTCAGACATGTCTACAAAATGCACAGGAAAAGATAGAATTTTTGCAGCTTGAATCACAGCTACAGCAAGAAGAGCTACATAAAAGAAGACATCATTCTGAACCTGTTTTTGTTCAGAACATTGAAACAACCACCTATCAACAGCAAGTCAATAATGTTTCAGATCCAATGCCCAATAAAGCAGCAGCTGTACATACAGATGCAGAAACTCAGTCTGCACTTCCCAAGCCCATCATCAGACCTTGGGAATAGCTTGTCCACAACAAGCACAGAACTGGTCTTGGATATGACAAGGACTTGTCATTTCATATTCCAGACTATGCCAAGCCCATTCAGTTTCAGAGTGCTGGATTCATTCATGACAGTTCACCTGCTCCTCATGACAGTTCAGCTTCAGTTGTTCCAGATTCTGCCCCTCTTCCACAACAACAACAACAACAACAGATTGTGAAATGCCAACACTGTGACCGAGTTGGCCATTTGAAAGATCACTGTTTTGATCTTCATCCATGTAAGCACTGTCATAAAACTAGTCATTCTTCACACAGATGCTTCAGAAATAAACGTCCTGCAAGAACAAAGATTCATCTTGGATGGATCGCTTCTTGGCAATGGGCATCAACAACCAAGAAGATATTCCAAACACATATCAGATGTTGTTCCAGAATATTGAACAGTCTTGCAGTTGAGTTTTCTCCATCTTCTCACCTTGTACTTGACAGGGGGGGAAATGATGGTCATCTACAAGCTTCAAAGCCACATCAAGCGAGCCTGAGCCACAACCTGCCACACCAGTTTCAGAGTTGTATCCAGAGACAAAGATGCCTGAACATGCCTTCAGTTGGCAATCTGGGACACTTCCTCTAGCAGAAGACTTCAGCTTCTTGCCAGTTTCGGAAGCATTCCAGGAACACAATTGAGAACACTTCCTCTAGCAGAAGACACCAGCTTCTTGCCAGTTTTGGAAGAGTTTCAGGAATTGCATTAAGCATTCCAGAGTTGTTGGTCATCCTTAAACCATCACAGGTTGAGACTTCCCTTTTCAGGTTGAAGTTTTACCTTTTATGCGGGGTGAGACCTCCCTTTTATGGTTGAAGGTTTCCCTCTTTAAAACAATAGGTTCACTTCCTCTAGCAGAAAACTTCAGTTTCTTGCCAGTTTTGGAAGAGTTCCGAGAACTGCACTAAGCGTTCCAGTGTTGGTGGTCATCCTTAAACCACCGCCCTTTATACCAACATTTCAGAGAGCACATTTAGCCTAGTGCTGCCATGCATTTTTGCACATTTTGTATTACAGCTCTCTTCTTGGACTCATACATAACCCTTCGGATTAATGGGGGGAATGTTGGACACCTAATCCTAAGTGGGTTAGTGTGGAAGTCGAATGGACAAAAGGAGTCCAAGAGACCTTGGGATCTGAAACCCAAGAGTCACATATTTGTACTATAAATGTATATCTAATGTTAATAAAAAAGTACTCAATGATTTATCTTTCCTATTCTATGTTTTCCATGTGTGTTTAACAACTTTCATTGAGTTAACAGTTGCAAACATTCCTTGTGTGATTTTGTAATATGCGTGGTTCGATTTCCGAGCCTTTAGCTCTCATTGCATTATAAATCGAGCGATCAAAGTATCATTTTCATGAATTTTTCAAATTGACCAATTCATTATATAGTCTGCACTCATATTTTAATACAGAGTCATACTCTGTTTCTTGTATTAGAGCTAAGTGTATTCATATTTGTAATTGGAGCATTCACGATCTAGTAACATAACAATTTCTAAGTTTTGATGTATGGCATGGGTTTGAATATGAATACTCTGTGTGCATTTGAGTGAACGATTTATGGTTTGAAATGTTTTGATTGTAGTTGTAAACAAATTCGTGCTTAGTAGCGCTAGGTGTTGTGTTCTTCATTTTTGAAATTTGAATTATTTGATTTATTTCAAGCATTATGATTGTTTAATTCAAGAATTATGATTTAATTCAAGAATGTGATTTAATTCAAAGCATTTCATCCAGAGCATCGATTTGAGTCATTGAGATATCACAGGATAATTTAGATTTATTTTCACATGATATAATAAGTTTGATTTCCATTCCAACTACAGTAGCATAGAGATTGATTTGATAACAGTGTGGAAGAAATTCAATTTTGTTTATAAACTCGTATAATTTTGTTGAGATTTCGTTTTCCTTTAAGGACCAATATATCAGTTTAGGTTGATTTCAAAATCAGTCTTTATAACAGTGTGGTTTGAATGCATTTTATTTCTAAGAAAGAATAACCTAGTTTGACAGTTCAAGATTTGATTCTGGTTTTCTTTTTCCAGTTGTAGCATTACATTTTGATTTTGCAGAGATAAGGTTTTGATGATTGCTTGCCTCGCCTTTAGAATAATTAGAGTTTGAACTTCCTTCTTTGAAAAGGTTTTATTTCAAGAATTGTGCTTAGATTGAATTTCATTAAGCCTTTTGTTTCAGTGGGTTTTTCTTTTGATTGCATAAATTTAGAATAAGAAACAAAAATGTATTAAGTTAAATTGATTTCCTTTAGATTGCGTATGTTAAAGTAAAGAATTCTTTTGTGGGAGTGAGATGGGCTAGTTTACTTAATTGACATAAGAGTGTTTTTATCATTCTATACTTAACGATCATTATCGAGGAAAATTACATACTTAGAACTTAACCTTGAGCCAAAAATGCAATACAACTCGTGTTTACTAGTCCTGGTTGACAATTAAGTATTAGGAGGTTTATTCGCTAATTAAATTTCTCAACATTTTGGTGTTGTTTCCCTGGAGTTGTATTTTGGTTCAGGTAAGATTATTATTAGAGTTTCAAGGGTATTGCAAGATATTCACAAGGCAGAGAGAATATGGTAAGACGTGAGTGAAGAGCCACACATCCACTATAGTGGGGTTGCTCCAAAGTCTGATTGTTTTTTCTTATATTTGAAATTTTATTTCGTTTCCTTATGTGTAGAAGTAGAAGTAGGCCTAGAGACAATAAAGGCAAATTTATTTCTAGTTCAAACTTTCCTACAAATTCTAGTCCAACAACCACACCAATCACTAATCCTATTAATTGGTATGCAGGAATAAACCAAGAAGAATGAGGTGTTGATAAGAAAGTGGCCTTAGAGAGGGAGATTCTGAATCAAGACGAGGAAACAATTGAACACATTATTTTTGGAAGTATGGAAGGAATTGTATTGGAAGAACCAGTAGAGCTATAAGACCACATAGATCTAGAATCAACTAACATCAAGGACCACCCTTCAGTACGTCTTGTTGACCAACTAATTATTAATGGACCTCTTCGAGAACCTATAATAGACATGGCCAGCCAAGGAGGATAGAATAGAAACAATGAGGAATGTCAGGGGGAAGGAGAAGGCCAATGTTCTAACATATTTGGATGAAACAATGAGGAATGTCAGGGGGAAGGAGAAATCCCACATCACAACCTATTCGGAGAGAACCGTGATGGACCGAGGGGAGGACCAGAAGAAGAAGAAGAAGAAGAAGAAGAAACCACTTTTGGGTTTCCTATTCTTGATTTAACCCAGAATATCACTATGAAAAACATATTAATGACATCTCTTCTACTCTTCTACGGTAAGTCCTTGGAGGACCCAGATGCCTTCTTGTTTGAATTTGACATTTTATGTAGGAGTTATAATTATTATGAGGATGCACATAAGCTTAAGCTATTCCAATCCACCCTTAAAGGTGAAGCCCTTAGATGGTTTATGAGCCTAGGTGAACACACCATCTACGCGTTGGATGATATAAAGTCCATCTTTCTCAAGAAATAATAAGACTTCTACAAAGGTAGGGATGTGAATGATATTTTTAGGATGCAACACTTGGAAGACAAGAACTTAGAAGAATATCTTGAACATTTATTTTATCATTTCCATAAATACTAAGGAGCATATCTAGATGAATAGACTGTCAAAACTATCTTTTTAAGGTGGCTGAGGGATGAATGTATTGAAACATTAAATCTTATATGTGGTGGGGATGTTTGTGAAAAGCCTTTTACTGAAGTGGCTAAACTATGTCGCACTTACTAATGAAGTTAGGCTAAAGTAGGAAAGAAGCTCTGTGACAATTCCCAAGATTATGTGCCAAGAAATCAAAATTTTGTACTCAACATTGTCGCTAGAGTGGAATTAGCAAACTTATTGGAAAACTTCAAAATGGATATCCTAAATGCTATTGGTGACCAACTTGACACAATAAAACTCAGAAAGAAACAAGAAGATGAGAGGGTTGCCATGGCAATATTTTGTCCTAAATGTAGAAATAAGCATCGTAAGAGGGAGTGGCCCATTAATGTTATTGAGGTTTGTGGGATTTTTTCTTTAGAAATTGCAACCAAGAAGTGTCCATCTCTTCCCAGTTTACAGGCTATCTATAAGGGACATGCTGAAACAAATGATTTTTCACAAACAAACAAGAACACCTCTTAGAGAAGCGCAAATCAAAACATGTCTCAAGATCCTAGTTTTCAAGCCTATGGTTAGAATCAACCTTGGAGTTTCCAACCATCTTACCCTCCCTGGTTTAATCCTCAATCACAAACACTGCTTGGAATTAGTATTAGAGGGGAAATCCTTATGGAAACACCTTTCAGCCCCAAAACCAATCCTATCCTCCATACTCAAATATGCCTAGTACGTCCTACAATATGAAAATGCAACCTTATCAGCAGGGGTACAACCCAAATCACTATCAACAACCCTCGCTGCCTCCTCCTCCTTCACACCAGCTTTTACCTACACCATCGAACCCATCATCCTTGTAGGCACCACCATCATTTAACCGGTCTCATACTACTTTGTTGCTTGCACAACCCATATCTAATCCCAACCATAATAAACAACCTCAACCTGTACAAAATGTGGAAGTACAACATTTTCCTACCTATATGATCACTATTGTCCCAATGAATGAGATTCAACTATGATCTAGGAAAAAAATCAATAAGGAAAAATCAACTGTCATTATTTAGGAAGAGGCCTCTCAAGAACAAACTGAAAATCACCATCAACAATAAAAACAAAAAACAAAAAGAAGAACCAAATGAACCTCCTTACCCAGAAAGACTACTTGTTAAGAAGGAAGAGATCCCAATTGAATATGATTTAGAATCATAATTAAGGAATGTTTGCGTTAAAATTCCACTATTACAAGCCATTAGGGACATTCCTATATATACTAAAATCATTAAATATCTCTATATTAAGTAACCGGGTAGAAAAGGACATAAGAACCAAAATTTGAAAGTCATGCGTGAAATGTCTAGGATGATCTCATATTTACCTTTAAAATATAGTGACCAAGGAAATCCCATAGTGACGATTGAAATCAATGGAGTACTTCTGCGAAGCACCATTGTAGACTTAGGAGCAACGATTAGCACTATGACCTTTGAAACCATGACATCTTTGCAATTACAAGGGATCAAACCTACACCTATTATTTTAGAGTTGGTAGGTAAATCTATTATTAAACCCATGGGAACTCTAGAAGACATAGTAGTTACCGTTTCTTCTTGGAAGTATCCCATCGATTTCATTGTTATTTCTCCTAAAAAATCAGGTGACACCTTGTAGTCCTAGGATGCCCTTAGTTAGCTACTACGAGACGTCATGATAGGGTGCCAAAATGGAGAAATGGTCATTTCCAATGGTTCATATAATAAAACCTTGTCAATTTTCCTCCCTACTCAAATTTATGTTGAAGTACCCTTATGGTTAGAGAGTCCTTATAGAGATGAGGATTGTATGTTTCCTTTATTATCATTAGAACAATCTACAAGACTCCAGGAACAATCAGAAGATCATATTTTGTAGCAATGTTTATCTGATAGCTCTTGTATTGATTGCCATATTTCTTTTAATGGTTATCAGCATGTTTTTAGTAATGATTTTTAGGAAGTCTATCATCCAGCTATAGTTTCCTCATTCACAAAAATAGAGGACAATAATGAGCTCACTACGGAACTAGTTGAAATCAATGAACTTTTTTTTTGTATATTGGTAATGAACTAAATCAAGAACAAAAGAAAAAATTGTTGAGCATGGTTCAAGAACAATCTCGAGCTTTCACCTAGGACTATTTGGACATGAGAGGCATACACCCAAATACATGCATCCACCACATCTACACCAATGAGGAGATGAGACCAATCCAACATCCATAGAGACACATGAACCCAACCTTGAAAGAAATTGTAAAAGTTATTGGTTGTGGACTTTACCTATCCTATTTCAGATAGCAGATGGGTGTCACCTTTGGTGGTGGTTCTGAAGAAGAATGGTAAGTGGTGCATATGCGTTGATTATAGGGAGTTAAACAAAGCTACCTCACGAGATTATTTTTTTCTACCATTGATTGATCACGTACTTGACACACTCTCTGGTAAGAAATATTTCTCTTTTGTAGACAGGTACAATGGGTATAACCAGATTCAAATACTTGAGGAAGACCAAGAGAATATCACTTTGACTTGCCCTTGGGGTACCTATTCCTATCAAGTTCTTCCTTTTGGCCTCTACAATGCCCCAACTACCTTTTAGCGAGATGTCCTAGCCATGTTTTCTGACTTGATCCATGACTGTGTAGAAGTCTATATGGACGACTTCACAGTTTATGGAGATGATTTTTACTAAGCTATGATAAATCTAGAAAAAGTGTTGATCCGATGTCAAGAATCCCACCTAGCCCTTAGTAGTAGTAAATGTAAAATGATGCAAACTAAGGGGATAGTCTTGGGCCATCATGTTTCATTTGAAGGAATCAATGTTGATCCAACCAATATTGAGGTAATCTTGCAATATTTCAATTCCTAGTACACAAAAAGAGGTAAGAAGCTTTTTGGGGCATGCGGGTTACTATCATCGATTTATTGAAAACTTTACAAGGATTGCAACACCTTTATTTAAATTATTAACCAAGGACATTGATTTTGTTCTGAATGATGATTGTCAACATGCTTTTCATGTATTAAAGTATAGGTTGTTCGTTGCTCCAGTATTGAGGGGACCAAATTGGTCCTTACCATTTCACATTTGCACTGATGCTTCAGATACTGAAGTTAGAGCAATCTGAGGACAAAGGGATGATCATTCTCCTTATGATATTTAATTTGTTATCAAGAATCTTTCCCCTGCTGAAATAAACTATACAGTTACTAAAAAGGAATTGTTAGTAGTTGTTCATGCCATTAGAAAATTTAGACATAACATAATCGGTTATGAGACTTTTTTCCATACTGATCATTCTTCCATTAGATTTCTGATGAAAAAATGTATCACTAATCATAGGATTACTAGATGACTTTTGTTGTTGCAAGAATTTAACATAACTATGATTGATAGGCCTGGGCAATATGATTTGGCAGCTAACTTCCTGTCTCGAATGAATGTTGTGCATGGAAATGTATCAAAACCTATACCAGATGATTTCCTAGATGAAGAATTGTTTTCTATATATACCATTACTCACTGATTTGCAGTTCTTGCCAACTACCTCGTGTCAAGAAAGTTGCCTCAAAATATGTCTACTAGGGAAAAACATAACATTATACAGCGTAGTGCCAACTACTCCTCGATTGATGGAGACTTGTTCTACACTGGACCTAATTTGATCATGAGGATATGTGTGTGAAAAAATGAGATATTTGATGTGTTGAAGGCCTGCCACAACGAGCCTTGTGGGGGGAACTTTACAGACAAAATAACCTTATACAAAGTCCTCCGTATTGGGTAATATTGGCCCTTGCTTTTCAAAGATGCCAAAAAGTTTGTATCCAGTTTTGACACTTGTCAAAGAATGGGGAGGCCAATTCCTACTAATGAGATTCCCCTTTAGACATAGATATCAATAGAAACTTCCAAGAAGTGTAAATTAGATTTCGTGAGACCTAAATCCCCCATGTTAAAGAGGAGACAGTACATCTTAGTTTGCACTGATTATGTTACAAAGTGGGTGGAATATGAGGCTTTGTATGCTGCAACTGAAAAGGCAATAGTGGAATTCCTTTTTGAAGACATTTTAACTAGATTTGGAGTACCCCGAGAGATTGTTATTGACCAAGGAACACAATTCAATCAAAATTGGTCAAGGCTCTCACTGAATATTATCGAGTCAAACATTGGAAATCTACTCCTTACCACTCCCAAGCCAATGGGCAGGTGGAATCCACAAAAAACGTATTAGAATCCATCTGAACCAAGACCATTAAGTCACATCATAAGGATTGGGCTCACAATTTGTTGAAGGCATTATGGGCTTACTGCATAACTTGGAGGAATGTGACAGGGCACATGTCGTATGAGCTAGTTTATGGTAAACAAGTGTTGCTACCTATTGAATTCCAAGTGAAAAAATTTTAGACTACCACTCAACTCGGGATGAATCTTAATGAAGCCCAAGAAAAAAGGTTAATGTAGCTAAATGAGTTTGACGAGATTAGACAGGATGCATTCCATTGAAACATGTTGGTGCAAGATCAGAGAGCTCATTGGCATGATAAGTTTATTAAAAAGAATATTTTCTATCGAGGAGATTGGGCCTGGCTTTATGAAAGTAAGTTCAAATAGTTCAAAGGTAAATTCTCCACTAGATGGTTAGGTCGCTATGAGGTGGATGAAGTTTTTTGCAATGGACCAGTCCGCATTAAAACTATTTATGACAGTCATACCTCTTTTGTAGTAAATGGCCACCAACTCAATATTTATCACCAACCGCTCTCTCGACAACAATTTTTGCAGGAGGTAAGAAGAGATCCAGAGATGGAGCTAGTCCATGAAAATGACCAGCCTCTTGCTGGTTCATCTGGTTGATTTCTTTCTTTTATATATATATATATATATATATGTATATATATATATATATATATATATATATGTGTATATATATATATATATATATATATATATATATATATATATATATATGTATATATATATATATATATATATATATATATATATATATATATATATATGTATGTATGTATGTATATCGAGAGAGAGAGAGAGAGAGAGAGAGAGAATAATTAGTGGCCTGTCATTTTTCATATATTTAGTTGTTTCTCCCCACAACCCATGTTGAATAAAGGAGAAATCTGTCTTGGGTAGGTTTATTCCTTTAGGCAAACTTGACATTTAATTATGGAAAAGGAGCCTTTTAGAGTCTTCTTTGGATGTTTTCAGACTCTCAAAAATTGAAACTCCCGAGAAGTAACTGATCCAGGCTCATAAAAACTACATGGAATAGTGGTAGCCTAGGGATTCCTTGAGTACATATTTATTCTTTTAAGGCTCAAGGAAATACTTACGAAAAAGAAGCCCCTTGGAGTCTCCTTTGGGTGGTTCAGACTCTCTAAATATGAATACCTCGAGCAATGGCTACTTTAGGCTCGTTAAAACTATAGAGTGGTAGTAGTTAGGGATCTACTAAGCACACAATTATTCTTTTCTGGGCTCAAAAGAATATGTACAGAAAAGGAACCCCCTTAGAGATTTCTTTCTGGCCACTTTAAGCTCTCTAAATATGAAATGCCTCACGCAGTTATCATCCCCAACCTAGTTAAAAATCCATGGGATGGTGAGAAGGTTTATTTATGATTTGGAGGAAACATTCAACAAACTACATGACATTATGCAAAGACAAATTTCTAGATTTTGTACTCTAAATTTTTTGTACTTAACATCTTTTTGTACTTTACTGTTTAAAATCAAGTTCTACCATTACAAGTGTATCTCAAGATCAACAATTACAGAGCATACTTGGTGTCTAAGCTTCATTCCCACAAGAATTATTTTATGATCAGTATCTTACTACTACTATTAGGCAGAGATGGATAATATTTCAAACCCATAACCCTATATCATTATAAGTTAGTCAAGGTATGTGCTTATGATTTACTTAGATTTGATTATGAATGGTTAAAATATATGCTAAGTGACATGCACCCTCTGTGTTTTCCTAACTATTCCTTTCCTCTGATTCATAACCTTAGTCCTTACACTCCTCTTACTATCATTATGACTCCCTCCCTATCATCATTTCCTAAAGACCCCTACTAATCCTATTTGGTTCGTGTAAACCTCCCCTTCATTCTACATAATTACCAAGTGCACCACTCAAATAACATCCAAGTCAGGGCCATCATCTCACCTTAAGCTTCGCACTTCTCCACCGTTGTGGTGATCATTCCCTTGAAGGCACGATTTGGGCCGAACCATTGAAACATTGGGGAAATTCTCATAAGGATCAGGGTGATAAGGGGATTTTGGAAGAACGAGGATGGTTTCTGTTCTTACAAAAATTCCAAGTACAAAATGATAAGGTGGCCATAATGTTTGGATAGAAATTTGATGGAGAACATGTCAAGATAGGGAATTTGAGTTTTAAAGTCACAGAAGAGTCGCTTAGCTAGGCTATAGGGTTTCTCTCCTTGGGTGAAGCATTTTTCAAGGGAGGAAAACTAATCATTCCAAACTGTGCCACATTTCTCAAGTCACCTTATCAATTGATTAGTTGGGTGAAAGGCATTCTATGGAGCTGCGTCGAGGAGAAGTGGCATCCTTTGATTACTATGTTTCAATGGTTTATAACTTGTGAAGGGAAGTATGTCGTTGTATTTCTTTACCACATTCACTTGCTGTAGTAGATTTCTGAGGATACTCAAGTTAATATTCCACATTTTCTGAGATTAAGTTTGCATAAGATGTATCGAGGGGTGCAATCAGAGAGAAAAAATCCTAAAACGGCCCTATATCACCATAGCCTCATTAAAATGATGGTCATCGTTGAGCTTAAGAAGCACTAAAAGTTGTGGGAAGACTTCCTGGTTGAGAACTTTCCTGGAGAAGAAACCCAATTTAAGGGTCGACAATTCTTGGTGGGCGCGGACACTCAAACACAAAGAGGAGGATTTGTCGCAAAATTCTTAGATGACACCTACTCCTACAGTCAACCCTACCTCTCCTATCCCCGAAACCACTCAAGAATCGATGCCTTGTTCTAACGTTGTGGAGGAAGGGATGTCTTTGAAGGCACGAAAAAAGAAGAAGCAACAGAACAAGCGGAGCAAGGATGATGAAGACCAACCTGAGCCAGGTGACACTGTGGAGACAAAAGGTGAAGAGTCTATGTCTAAAACTCTTGAAGCTCATGCTAGGGAAGAATCAAAGCTTAAGCGAAAGAGAGCCCTCTTTCCATCTCGAGTACCATCAATTCCTATAGCAGAGACATCATCCCAAGGTCGTTGCAAAACTTAAAGCATGAACAAACCTAAGATTCTTACACCTAAAGTTGTGAACTCTGAGCATATTGATGTTCTTTCTTCTCTAGATTCAGATAACAAAGAGTTGCATGCACCCCTGAAGAAATGCATGAACCAGCATCTGCAGCAAAGGTTCCTTTTGATATTACACAAGACCGAGAGATGTTGTCACCTGTTAAGCGCTTGTCAAGCAAGGATCCTAGTAGAAATTTCAGTAGAGAGGTCCAGCAAGCTTCCTCATGAAGGAAAGGTAACAATAAAGCACCAAGAGGTAGTGCCTCTCAATGGTCCACGACACCCATGAAAACCCTGGTTCCAATTAAAGAAGAAAATCTGAAGATTTGACTAGTGAAGTTGTAGAAAAGGATTGGTAAGCTCCACAAGAAAGAAAATAAATACAAAGTCTTGTTTCATTATGTTAGAGAAGTCAACACTCAAATTAGGGATGCTAATAACTTCTTGGATTCTCAAAATGATGAGCTGAAGAAAAATAATAAGCAATTGGTGCACTGGAAAGCCTCCAAACTTAAACCCACCAAGAAAATAAGTGCTCGATAACTTGCTTTACAATTCAAAAAGTGTTCCATTCCTGGGTTAGAGGTCTTGGTTAAGGTTGTTGGTCTTTGACCATGATTCCACTTTTTATAGAATCATCATTATTTTGGCATACTATGGAAATATGCATGAGGAAATGCATTTGAATTGACATGGGGGGGATGTTGGCGCCCATTTTTGTCCCCAAATTTTCTTCTTTTCACCCCTATTTTCACCATATTTGGTATGAAAAGTACTTCTTCCACCTACCTTACCACCTACAGTACTACCTAAAATTTTCTCATAGATGACCAGAGGTAAATGCATATAAATGGCATTGTTTTTCTATTTATGATTAAGTTTAAGTGGATTTTCAGTCATATTCTTCATATGATAACTGTCTATTTACGAGTTTAGTTGTGAAGATTAGTGGCAGGATTAGTGGTTCAGCACAAGGATGGAAAGGATGCCTTGTCATCAACATCATTCTCATTTTCATACTCAAACAGATGGTCCTTGATCTATACTCAAGATGATAGTGGACAGGTGGACTTATTCTACATTCCTTTTTAACTTTGAAGATTGATGTGCACAAATTAAGAAGATTTCGTTACGTTGAGCTCAATGCTTTCAAATTTGAAGATATTCTAGATCGAAATCGAATCAGACTACTATGATGTTAGTAGTCAGTTATCTCAAAGGGAAACAATTCGTCTAAGCAAGGCTAAGCTGATTTGAAGCAAATCGAATACGCTAAGACTAGTTCTAGTTGCTGAAGATTGCCATAGATAGATTCACTATTAGTCTTACATTTAATCAGTTGCCTATAAAGGTCTATGTAATAGAATATAGTGCTAGCGTGCTAGCAATATACATTGATCTATGTAATTTGTTTTCAAGACTATGTTCTGAAGTTTTATGCATATGGCTATTTCCAAGTTGTGAACCAGAACGTTTCCAACATGGTTGATTGTGAGTCATGTTTTTAATTATTTAAATATCTCTTTCATTGCAATAAGTTAGCTTACTCCACGTGTGCGAGGGACCACCATATATGGAAATAAGCTTGATCAATCGATAGGATAAGTCGGTGTGAGATTTTATAGTGTAAGATTTCATTGAGTTAACAATTGCAGACACTCCTTGTGTGATTTTTTAATATGCATGGTTCAATTTCCTAGCCTTTAGCTCTCATTGCATTATAAATCGAATGATCGAAGAATTTTTTTCCTAAATTTGCAAATTGATCAATTCATTATATAGTCTGTGTTCATATTTTAATATAGAGTCATACTCTGCTTCTTGTATTAGAGCTAAGTGTATTTATATTTGTAATTGGAGCATTCACGGTCTAGGAACATAACTATTTCTGAGTTTTGATGTATGGTGTGGGTTTGAATATGAATCTTTTGTGAGCATTTGAGCGAACAATTTATGGTTTGAAAGGTTTTGATTGTAATTGCAAACGAATTCGTGCTTGGTAGCAATAGGTGTTGTGTTCTTCATTTTCACAATTTGAATTGTTTGATTTATTTCAAGTGTTATGATTGTTTAATTCAAGTATTATGATTTAATTGAAGTAGCATGATTTAATTCAAATAATTTTATTGAGAGCATCTATTTGAGTCATTGAGATATCACAGGATAATTTAGATTTATTTTCACATGATAGAACAAGTTTGATTTCCATTTCAAGTACAGTAGAATAGAGATTGATTTCATAGCAATGTGGAAGCAATTCAATTTCATTTATAAACTCAGATAATTTCATTGATATTTTGTTTTACTTTAAGCACCAATAGATCAGTTCAAGTTGATTTCAAAATCAATCTTTATAGCAGTGTGGTTTGAATGCATTTTATTTCTAAGCAAGAATAACCTAGTTTGACAGTTCATGATTTGATTCTGGTTTTCTTTTTCAAGTTGTAGCATTACATTTTGATTTCTCAGAGATTAGGTTTTGATGATTGCTTGCCTCTACCTTTTGAATAATTAGAGTTTGAACTTCCTTCTTTGAAAATGTTTTATTTCAAGAATTGTGCTTAGATTGAATTTCATTAAGCCTTTTGTTTCAATAGGTTTGTCTTTTGATTGCAGAAATTTAGAATAAGAAACAAAAATGTATTGAGTTAAATTGATTTCCTTTATATTGCTTATGTTAAAGTAAAGAATTCTTTTGTGAGAGCAAGATGAGTGCTAGTTTACTTAATTGATAGAAGAGTTGTTTTGTCATTCTGTACTTAACAATCATTATGAAGGAAAATTACATACTATGAACATAACCTTGATCCAAAAATGCAGTACAACTCGTGTTTATGAGTCTTGGTTGTCAATTAAATACTAGGAGGTATAATCGCTAATTAAAACTCTCAACACCTACCATTTCTCTCCCTCTACTACAAGTCCCATAACTGACTATGGCTTTCTCTTCAACTTGAATCTACAAGGTTTTTTACTGTGGTCATCCCCTCAAATTTTGCGTGAATTATAATGTTATCTCCTTGTTAAACAATTGAATCCTTCCGAAATAATCCATCCATCCAATGTGGTTCAAAATGTCATTCCCTTCGTCGATAATCCATAAATGACTGGGTTCTTGCTAAATAGACTGTCTTTCCCATTGCTACAACATCGTCAACTATGGAGGAAAAGAACAATTATAACTTTTGAAAAACAGAGTTAGCCTTATGAGTCACCTCTCATTCACAACCAAGGTTATAACATATAGATCGACAAGGTATTTGGTACCAAGATAATAACATGTAAATGATAATTTGACATGCAACAACATACCATATAATTATTCATTTATTACACCCCAACTCCCCCTAATGAAACTAAGGTCATCCCCAACCAATAGTCACATCAGTCATTACGTAAGAGATCAATCAATTATTTTTTTCTGAATAATTGCAAGTTATGGTAATTCATCGTAATAATGTTGCCACACGAAACAAGGAAGGAACAATCGTCAAAAGGTCATTTTCAAAAATCATATAATTGATTCATTTGATGTGTATTTCTTGAAAGGATAAATAGAATGACGAAGGAAGGACATTAAAGTTCAAGGTATAATTGAGTTAACAAGGTATGATCAAAAAAGAAAATTTCAAAGGGGATTCAATAAGGACCTCTAAACAATGATTGATAGAGTAAATTAGTTATCCTTGTTAAAAATTATGAATTCTGTAGAATAAGGGAATAGTATGTTAGATGATGAAAAATGCCAAATGTTAAATGCTGAAAAAGTATTGTCCCTAAAAAGTAAAAATTAAAATTCATTAATAAACATTAATCATATCTATCATTATCCAAGAACTGATTAAATATTTCCTCATAAATTATAAATTTTAGCAAATATATACAACAATAAAGTTTGTCAGTAATTAACTTTGAGAAAGTAAGGTAACCAAGTAGATCATAGTTTTAAATTAACTTCTATACCATAGGCATAAGCTATGCATCCAAAAATAATTTATAGCGTTGACAGGGTTTCCTTTTTAACCCATTGAGATTCCCGTGTCCCATATATTAGAAATAAATGCATAGTTTCAAGGTCATTTTAACTTACTTAGATGTCTGTTGAAGATCATTTTTATGGCGTGCTAACCAGTGAATACAATTCCATTCACAACAACTAATAGAGTGAAAAAGACGACTCATGATGAGACCTCCTATCCTCCAATGACTTTTTAATTATTATTATATTTCAAATATGATTATTGTTAACCATAAAATATTACTTAATAGATAGGGTGGAAAGTCAGCTCCTTAATAGCTAAGGATGGCATAAAAAGTTTTATAGTAACTAATTTCAGCTTGAAAGCTAGTCTTTCTCCTTAAAAAATAAGAACCTTAAAGTCATTGTTGATGAATATATTTTCATTTATTAAGATTGAGGTTCAAAATAATTTGTTAGATAATATCAGAATAATTTAAATAAAACACAATCAACATTCATTTTACAAGATCAGGAGTTGACAAATTAGGAAATTTGAAATTCAACATTATGAAATCATCTTTTTTTAGAAAATTATCCCCTTATAATACAATTTAGTTTATAAATAAACAAAGATAACTAATAACGTAATCATTATATTAAAGAGGACCTAAAAATAATAAAAGTATTTAGTGATTTAATCCAAAGGGGAGAGATTATCAACACCTCTAAGTATCAAAATGGAATAGAAGAAATTAAATGGAGAAAATAAATCAAGCTAGCAACAATTGTAACCAAGTAACAACAATATGACTTAAGTAACAATGGATATGACTTAGGTAGCAATAGTGAATTGTTGGCTACTACGAGTTAGGTAACAACACTATGAATTAGGTAATAAGAACCAATAATCGACTACTATGAATTAGATAACAACACTGTTACTTAGGTAACAAAAATCAATAATCGGCTACTACAAATTAAGTAACAACATTGTGACTTAGTAAACAACGTATGTAATCGATTATTGTGAATTAGTAAAAAAAAATTGTGACTTGGGTAACTACAATTATAAATTTAAAAAAAAACAAATCAAAATATTAAAAAGACAAACAACGCTCCATTTTTTTAATTAATTTTTTTGAAAGAAAACTTACAAAATTTTAGTCATGGGGATGTTCCCCTCGTTGGATACAATGTAAATATCTCTCATCTGTAAGTTCATGAAGGGAAGAGTACTTAGTCAATGGTTCATGATATTGGTGAAATTGATGACCATTGGCAAGAAAAGAGATGTTGGAATCATCAATTGTAGTGCGGCACACGGTTCCATTATCATGCTCTTCACTGACTTGATAGGGACGTAACCATTTGGTTTGGAGTTTCTCTAGGAAGTCCTAAAGATTGGAATCGTATAATAGTTTCCAATCATATTTTTGGATGGTTTCTCTTATGATAAGGCGATCGTGGCATTTGACCCTTTACTGTTGGATTATAGACATCTGTTGAAGGGAATCAAGGGGCATTTCATCTAATTCATTAAGTTATTGTAGACACTATTTACGTTCTTCTAAAATATCCAAGCAAACTTCTCGAGCATTTTTAAGAGTCCTGATTTCAAATTCAATAGGAAAGACCAGTGTTTTACCATAAACAATCTAACAAGGTGAAAAACTAGTAGTATTACGCAAAATTGTGCAATAGGCCCATAAGGATTCATGAATTTTAGAGGCCCAATCTCGAAAATTAGAAGCTATTGTCCTGGTCAAAATATTTTCTAGAAATTTATTTGTGCTTTCTACTTGACCATTCGCTTGTGGATGGTATGGAAGGTGACTCTTTGTTTAATATGATATTTTTGTAAACTTGCAGAGATATTATGAATTGTAAATTGAGGTCCTCCATAATTCATGAGTTCCCTAGGTAGGCCATATTGAAAAAAAAATGAATAGGAAATTTATAACCACCTCCTTTGTAGCTCTTGGAGCAACTATTGCTTCGACCCATTTTGTGGCATAGTTAGTATAAACCAGAATATATGAATTTTGATTTGAACGTGGATTAATAGGGCCTACAAAATCCATGGCCCACCTTTAAAATGGTTCAACTGCAAGTTATGTCTGAAGGGGAATTTCCTCAGACTGAATGGGTTGCCCCATTCTTTGGAAATTGTCACAACTTTGAATGTATTTTTTAGCATCTTTCAATATACTGGGCCATAAATAACCCATCTACAACACTTTGTGTCCAATCCTACGATCAGGAAAATGACCCCTGTATGGCTCATCATGACAATATTTGAGGATATCATAAACCTCATCTTCTCTAATACACATGTGAATCTAAAAATCAGCCCCAGTGTGGAAAAGGTAACCATTTATCCATGAAAGTCAAGAACTTTGTTAAACACTATGTTTCTTTTCCCAAGGTGAGAGATGCAATGGTAATTTCCCTGCTGCAAGGTAATTCAAATGTTAGCGTACCAAGGTGCTTGGATGATATAGGGAACAATTTTTTGTCTGGAAATCGGCCTTCGATAGGGGTAGAATCAGGCAGAGGCAGGACCCTAGATAAAAAGTCCACAATGTGATTCTCTTTCCCAGGCTGATATTTTATGGTGATATCAAATTCCTACAACAATAATAACCAACACGTCACAATACCATTTGTAACATGTTTGTTGGTTAAGTACTTAATAGAAAAATGATTGGTATATAAAAAGAAAGGGTAACCTATGATATAATGACAAAATTTATTAATAGAATAAATAATAGCCAAAAGTTATTTCTCTATCATAGTATAGTTTAATTTTCTAAGCATCAAATTTTTTCTGATATAATAAATAGCACAAGGTTTTCTATCTTCCTCCTATCCCAAAACTAGTCCTATATACATATCATATGCATCATACAATATGTGAAATAGAAATTTCCAATTGGAACCCCTCAATACTATTTTTGTCACTAGTAATTCCTTCAATACTACAAAAGCATTATCACATTTGTTCATCCAATCAAATTCCATGTGTCTTTTTAATACAACTAAAGGGGCTACAATTTTGGAAAAATGAGCTATAAAATGACGACATAAACCAACATAACTGAGAAATCTACATACCTCTTTTAGTTTCCAAGGAACAGGAAGTTTGAGAACTACCTCAATTTTTTCTAGATCTACTTGAATGCCTACAGGAGATATGTAATGTCCTAGTACTACACCTTTGGTCATTAACATATGAAATATTTTATTTCTCATGAATAATCTAGAAGTTATGCATTTGATGAGGACTTTTTCCATATTTCTTAAAGATTCATCAAATTCATTTCCACAGGGAGTAAAATTATCCATATAAAGTTCAAGTCCTTCATTAATTAAGTTATAAAATATACTCAAAATTTCTCTTTGAAAATTTGTGGGTGCATTGCAAAGACCAGTCACCAAACAGAAGAAATCTGTATGAAAATGTTCCCTAAGGATAAGTAAACATGGTTTTGTCTTGGTCTTCTGGAGCAATCTGAATCTAATTGTATCCACTAAATCCATCTAGGAAGGAAAACAATTTCTTCCTAGAAAGGGTATAAAGGAATTGATCTATAAATGGGAGAGGAAAATGATCCTTCTGGGTGGCCTTATTTAATTCCCTGTAATATACATAATTTATTTGTTTTGTATTCCTTTTAGGAACAACAACTAATGGTGATACCCATTGACTGTTAGATATGGGATATATAAAATTGACATCCAATGATTTCTAGAGTTCTTGTTTGACTACATCCATAAGATGTTGGTCTGAGCCTCCTTTCAGGTTGATGAATAGGGTGGGCATATTTTTCAAGATAAATATGATGTGTACACAATTGTGGGTAAATGCCTTTAATATTTGTATATTCCCATTTGAAAGTCTGTTTGTGTTTGTAGAGAACTTGTACTAATCGTTTACGTTGAGAATAAGTAAGTCCAACATTGTTGTTTAGTATTTTACTAGGATCAATCTCAATAGGGATACTATTATGAATTACTGTCATAGGAATGTGATCACTCATAAATTCCTCCATAGGAGCACCTTGGGATTCTTTTTCCAGTGCAACTCCCAACATTTGACAAGTTGGATATTCTACACTAGATGATTGGCTAATGAAGTTGTTAATAGTGCCATCTTCAATCTACCATTTAAAAGGTAGGGCTTTATCAATAGGAAGGACATGATACAAATACACTTTATCATAATAAGGAGAAAACCATATCAAATTAACAACCTCCATACTGGGCTTGGAGGGTGGGTAAAGAGTGAAGCTCTTGGTAGCAGTTCCCTTGGTAATTATCATATTTCCAGTTCGACATCCAATATATGCATAAGTAGTGGAAAGCCAAGGACTTCCTAATATAAGAGGTTTTACTTCTAATTTATATTTAGGATTAAGAACTATAAAATTAATTGGATATTCCCAAGAGTATATTGAAACAATGATATCTTCAAGAGCTCCTTGTGGTTTAATTATAGATCTTTTAGCTAGTTCCAACATAATCAGTCTTGGATTTAATATATCCAATCCAAGAAGAGTGCATACTTTGAGCATTGTTATAGTAATGTCAAATATAAGATCCACCGAAGTATTTGGAAAGCTAACGTCATGCACCTAATATGTGACTACAGGACCTCTAGGATCATCATATTTCATAGAAATCTATTTTCCTAAAATTAGATTGAATAGTTTTCCCACCACATGAATAGTAGTGGGATCCTTAGGTTTTCTTCCAGGAATTTTAATGCATATCTCTCTAATAGTTTTTGCATAAATATGCATGAACTTAAGGGCTTGAAGAAGAGGAATTCTAACATAGAGGTTGTGCAATTCTCCTAGCAAATAAAATTTAGGATATATTGGTTGCTTGCTTACGGTCAATCTTTCTAGAAATGGGGGAGCAACAACTGTAACTTTAGTTATTATTTAATCTCTAATAGGTTCACTGAGTGTTTCCAATGCTATGGTTTTGTTTTTTTGTATACAGAACATAATAATTCGGAAGAACTGGAATATGTAAGTATCCATCGTAGGACAAGTAGCAATTGTACATAAGAATTATTGAATGTATAAAATATGTGTGAACTAATTACAATGAGGGCTTTCTTATATACCTAGGCAAGTTCCCTTTCACAAATGGTCATCTATTTAATACATGCCTCTTCATTACTAACTAAATAACTATTAGTTAATCAACTATTATTTATTTTGTTATTATATTTATATTTACATTTATTATTTTTATATGAATTATATTCATAATATTTCCCGTCTCTTCAAAAATATTTGTCCTTAAAGCTTACTAATGAAAGGGTCAAATCTCTTTTCCTATTTCAAATATATTCTCATATTATAACTGTCATCTTCATTGATAGAAGATGATATGATCCTCTAAGTGTTAAACAAAATTTTCTGATTGAGAATGGATCTAACCATCCAAGATTAATCTTTTGTGGAATCTTATGATCACTGGAAAGTTGTAATGATTTTTATTTTTTTGTCAAGTGATCTTTATTTATCCGAGCTTGACCCGTGGTTTGAGAAATCACAACCCAGGGGCATCTAAGCCATCAAAATCACCTGAAAAATCATCTGTGAGGATTCATCTTGGGTCACCTTCTTAACACAACCCATTTGCCACTGGTTGTGCTAGTGGGACTTGACAATTTAGAATGATCAGACCGGATTCTACAAACTTTAGAATTCCTTGGAACATAAACTATTTCTTCGATTCTAAATGGCTCAGATATGTAGATTGACTTAGTTGTCTTCTCTTATGATTCAGATGCTGATCAGGAGTTCTTGCAGTTTGATTTCTCCCTAATCTATTTGTGGTGATTTCCTAATTTAATTTAGGTAATGTTGTGGTTGAGTTGGATACTAAATCATCACTTGGAACATCTAAATATGTTTTAACTTCTATTGGTTTATCATCTTCTTGAGTTACGATATTGTCTGGATCGATATTTGTTCCTTTATATTCAACTTGGATTGTTGCAACTGGAGACTTCAATACTTCTTCTTGAGTAAGTTGTTCTAACTTGTCATTTAGTGACTTCTTTTATCTTTTAAACTTCTTTATTTGCATAACAAGGTTTTTTGAATCGTTGACTTTGTCCTTAGTATCCTTCTCTTTATCTTTTATATTTTTTATTTTCTCTAATAACCTTTAATTCAAGGTTTTAAGTGAAAATTTTCTTCTTTCTTTTCTGATAGATTCTTGTTGAATTTATTATCGAGACATTCATTTTCTCCTTCTATTTTTTTTATATATCTTTGGACTTTTTTACCTTCTCAAGTAATTTTTTATTATGGTCCCTTAAATGCCAAATTTCTTCATTACTTTTTGTTGATTCTTCATAAAATTGATCTTCGTGATATTTATATTTGTTTTCCAATGTTTCGTTCTTTTGTTGTAGTTATATGAGTTCTTCCTTTCATATTTTCCTTTGCATCTACTCATTATCTTAATTTTATTCCATACTAAATAATCTTTGACATGCTAAACAACTCAATTTGCAATGTTTTTGAATATATGTATATCCAATTCCGTTTAGACAAAATGGACATTTAGCCCAAAATGCTTCTTTCATTTGTTGATTATAATTCATTGTTCCTACAAAAATTGTTTCAATATTGTCTTTTTTGAGATTTAGGGTTTCGTACTAACCCTTCCTCCTTTTTTTTAATAATTAACTTTAATTTACCAACCTTGTTTATAAAAACTACTCTTTTCGTCTATAATAATACCTTCTCCCCCCCTTTTTTTAAATAATTTTTTTTTTTTTTAATTTCCATATATATATATATATATAGATATAGATATAGATATATTATTTTTCTATATTGGTTTTTAAATTTTTTACTTTTTATTTTCTCTCAATATATAGACCTTTCTTTTTCCTTTTTTTTCTTTAACTGTATGACTAAATGCCTAAATGGCGACCTGACATTATGGAGAAACTCCAGAATATACTATAGTGAAACAATTCAATTACGACGAAAACCAAGTTGACAGCGAGTTGATGGCCAAAGTTCGGGATCAACCAACATGGCTTTGATACCAATGTAACGAACAAAGTTAGTATACACAATAGAATAATTTAGAAGAACTAAAATATGTATGTATCCATCATATGTCAAGTAGTAATTGTATATAAGAATTTTTTAATGTACAAAATATGTGTGAAATGATTGCAATGAGGGCCCACTTATATACCTAGGAAGGTTCCCTTTCATGAATGGTCATGTCGCTAAGACATGCCTCTTCAATACAAACTAACTAACTATTAATAAATTAATTATTATTTATTATTATTATATTTATATTTACATTTACATTTATTATTTTTATATGAATTATATTCATAACATCTGATCCACCATATGTTGCATTGGTTGAATATTTTTCAGAATGGATCTGCTCTTTATTTTGTTTTTTACTTTTAGATTGTTCAAGGATTATTGGAGAGTTCTATGTAGAAATTTTCCACCCCAACCTCAATTGAATTTCATTACTTTCCAAAGGAAGGGGAAAATAGTCAAAAGTATCGATAATTTCTAAAAGTTCTGCAGGTCTATTATTTGGATTCAGATTCAGTTATGCAAACAATTGTGGTCATAATGGTGGTGGAATGTTTACGAGTAACAAGAGTTGTGGTTGTGGTGATGGTTGTGAATGAGTAAGTGCTCCTAATTATTTATTAATAGGACCAAAGGGGCATTGCCAATTCTAGGGCTATACTGGCCCTTGAGCGACATGATTCACCCATTAAGGAGGCTATGGAAACTTTTATGGGTTTTTCCAAAGTGTCCCAGAACTTTGTTGATTTTTCCATGATGGTCCAAGGAATGGTTGATTTTTCTAGGATTGTGAAGAGTATTGTTGAGTTTTCCAAGATGTGTTAGGAAATTGTTGACTTTTCCATGGTGACCCAGAATATTAATGTTGGTTATATTGACTAGAAAAAAACATAGAAGGGTCTTGGGACATACCTGGAGGGTGGGACTGCCATTGTTGTTGATGATCCACTAGATATGCTAGTTCAGGCTCCTCCTCGACCTCCTTAAAAATAGTTTTTGATCCCACAAGAGATGGAAAATGGTTGGTAGAATTTTTATTGTCACAAATATCATAGACTTTGATTGCACCCAATGAACATTCTTTATGGCTATGCTTCCATCAACATCGAGGATAAAAAATTGCCAACTCCTATTTTGTTTTAGCTTGCTTTTGTTTCACCTGTAAAATTCCCAAATGTGTAGTCGATGTGCTTAATATATCAATTTTAAAATCTTCTAACAAATTACTAATTTCTTTGTGAGTGACTCCTTCACCTTTAGCCTTGTTAGATTTGTTTAGAGGATCTCGTATGCCATGTCTACCTTGTGAACTTCCACTGGAACAATTGATAGATAGTTTGATAATGTCATCATAATATTCTTGAGAAGTATCATCCTACCACATTAGATTAAGAGTTTCTAATTGTTTTTCCTTCATTCCTCTAAGTAAGGCACTTTTAGTACTTTTGGAACATTAGTATAAGATTATCTTTGTATATTATACTGAAACCTCTATATATATTTTTCTAAAGTTTCATCTTCTTTATAAGTCATTTTAAATAAATCTTATTTTAAATCCCTGGATCAAAAATAATCCTGGTATTTAGTAAGAAAGGTTTGTTTCATTCCATCCCATGAGTTAATAGTGCCACCTCCTAATCCCATAAACCACCGTAGAGTTGCTCCCTTCAAAGTAGAAGGAAATAACTTTAATTTTTTAGGATCAGTGGTGTAATCATATCCTCAACAAAAAACATCAAATTGAACCAAAAACACATACGGGCCTTCTAAGGCTAACCCATGAAAATGAGGAAGACCTTGGAGGGGAATAACTTTCATGGTGCATTAAATTATGGATCAACAATAGGAAACTCTATTGTTGAAGTCTATGTTCCTAACACTTGTTCTACCATTTGGTCAAAAATCTGTGAGTAACCATTGGAAATTCCAAAATCAAGGGGTATTAACTGAAAAAGGATGGTATGGTGATGACAATATAAACCTTGTATAGGTCTTATGACACTTCTCGAGTCAAGAATTTTGATTCCTTATTTTACAACGGGTGTTGCAGGTGGTTCTTGTTCAGAAGGTTGTAAGTGTGAATTACTTGTTTCACCTCTCCCTTATTTTAAATTACAAGAGTTCCCCTCTCACTTTTCAAGAGGACCATGATGCTCATTTGATGAGTCTTGAAAACTCTTCTCAGATCCCACAGTTTAATCATGAATCTCAACTTCAGCCACAATATAATATTCTCGTACAAAAGGGCTAATAAAAATAGATCCCTTCTTGGATACTAATCAGGGACTTACTGAAGCTTTAGTCTCTTCCTGTTGAATGATTTTGTGTATGGAGGTCATTCATCCAAGGCCAACTTGACACATACTAAATGACTTGAAACTATCGAATGAGGGAAGACACCGCCACAAGTTATTACTAGGGTGAGTTATTAGGTTCTTACCTTCTATATTTAATATCCAACCCCTAGGGAATCAGGTATGCAAATATAACCAAACATTAATACAATAACACTCTCTTTTTACAACCTCCCCAATGACGGAGCCAAAATGTTGGGTTTCTAGATTGTTCTAAAATAACAATCAAGTATCAACATTAACATCAACCTGAGGATTTGTCTTTTTATCTCAAGGTAATTCAAAAAAATTATGCAGGATCCTGCTATAGGTTAACACTAGCCCTAAAATGATCTATCTTCCAATCCAATGACATAAATCAACACCTAAAATAAATAATCCACTTATGTGCTCAACCAAATCGAGTCATACTTGAAGGAACTATTATCAACCACACAATGAACGAGGATTCTAATTATAGAAACTCACAATAATTCAATATAAAGATAACATTACTCTAATTTATCGTGAAATAAATTTATGCTTATTAAACTAACAATTGTACTTTTGGAAATAGTAATTGAAGACAAAAATTGTAACTAAGGAAACAACAAGTGTGATTAAATACTTCTTAATGCTCTAACTCAAACTAACTAAAAAGAACAATACCAATCAATCTACTAAGAGAAAATAACTATCAATTTTACTAGACTAATAATATAAATCAGATAACAATGCCTCGTATAGGGAGCAATCCCGAACCACCAGGAGTCAGGATATCTAAGAGAATTTTAGATCAACAAAGAAATTGGTAAACTAGAATTTATCAAAAGAATATCTTCACATTAAATTGTCTGAATAATCAAAACCCAAGATTAGTCGTTGTTCTATATTCAAAATTATAACACTTCTTCATTACACACGCAGGGGAAAGCTCCTCTCATTTTGTAATATAAAAAGGGTGATTACAATAGAAAATATCTAGAATAAGTAATGATCTAAGAATCAAACATTCTCAAATTGTTATTTCTTAATTGAAATCAATTTGATATATTATGGTGAAGAAACTGAGAGTGTTGTTTGCAACCAACTCCTTAATTTAAAATCGACCTCACTTGAATTTTCCACGTATGATCTTCAAATTCCATACACTTCCATCTAACTTTGACATGCTCCCATAACCCCTGTTTATGATAAATCCTTGAACAAACGCATTAACAATTCATTTATAAATAAAATATCTTTATTTAAAACGATATTATGAGAACAATATTCATTCTTTTAAAACTTGAACTATTTTAGGTGATGAAGCATAATTATGAAGGAAAAGGAAAGAAATTAATATCAAAGCTCAAGATTGCAATGAAAAATTATGATAGTTACAAGGCTCAACACTTGGAAATGACCTTTTTTCAAATTTTAAACAATATTGTGCCACTCATATTTTTTATCTTATTCATGAGTGGCAAAGACACAATAGGTTAGTACGAACTAGGTTCCCTAACAATGTTCTTAGAGATTGGTTCACCTGATCCCTTCACCCACAGATTTCCAAGGATGTCACTATGATTGGGGAAGTTATTGAGTAGAACGCCATATTACATGTTCAACATATTGATTTGATTTATTCTTAGTCAGGCGCATTATACAATATTATTCCCAATGCTCCTCACCCTTAAACAAACCCACCATGAACCAAGATAGGACCACAAATTGATGGATTGATTAGTTCTCTTTCCTCTAATATTGTGAGCCATTTAGCCTCTCATATATGGAAAATGATGGTCACTTCTCAAGCCCCAACAAATTCCCTTGTCTCTCAGCAAGCACCTACTTCTTTTGAGCATTCCACTAATATTCTTATAATTAATTCCACATCTCCTAAGAATTCTCAACAACCTAGATGTAAAAAGAGAAAAAAGAATAAACATGAAAACAAAATTTCTTAAGAGAATCAACAAAACCAACCTACTCAAGGTGGGGGCATGAGCTAATTAAATCATAAGATTAAGTTCCCTTGCAATATTTTTCAAGGTGAGAATTTGACTAAAAACTGTCTGTGTATGGATGAAGTTCATTGTCTCGTTGCAAGACCGACTACTACTCAACAACTAGATGTATTGATTCATCCATTCCCCACCTAACCACAAAAAGAGATGGTTGTACTGGGTCCTAAACCTTTGTAAGGGAGCAATGGAGGGGCACAATTTTATTCTAATGGAACTAATGCACCAATCCTTATGTGTCATAGAGAGGTTAACATGACTAGGTGAGTGAAAATTTATGACCCTCCTGAGTCAAGTTCTTATTGTAAGGAATTGACTACCCCTGCTACTTCTCCTGGACCTCTTATGTTAGATAAGCCTTTAGAACCAATATATCACTCCCTAAGGGTGTTATCTAAAATTCAATAAGCAATCCCAATGTGTTGACTACCCAACCCTATAGTATTTTTGAGGACCATGCTCGAGCACCATGTGCTATGTCTACCTTGGAGGTTTTGCAAAGCTGCCCTCAACAACAAAATCCTTGTTGACTATTATCAAAGTAGTGAATCCCTCATAGTCTATTCTAATCACTTTTGATGTTGACACTCCTCGTTATAGACTCTCCCATCAGGTTTCCTTTTAGATCTTAGTGCATATTTTTAATCTTGACATCTATCACACTTTGGGGGATGGATGTTCTTCCACTCTTGTTATATAAACATCATGCTAGAAATCTCTTGATCTCCAGTAATTGCTAAGTCAAGTAGCACCTTACAGTTCTTTGACGAACAACATTTTATACCTCATGGAGTTCTTCCAAAATTTTCCATAGATATAGGGGTAAAATTATCTATGTTGATGTTGAAGTTGTATATAATCCCTTAGATTATAATATACTCCTTGGTCATAGATTCTTTTATGTCACATATTCTGTTGTGTCTTTTGTATTTTTTGTCCTTCTCTTTCCCCAATAATACATGATTGGCATGATAGATCAATTAGATTACTACATACCATCAACCAAGTCTACTGCTATAGGTACTTCAATGCCATTCATTAGATATAGCCATGGAATCTATGAGATTATTGGGGTGGGATTGTTTATAAAATTGACTCTTATTGATATCTTTCATTTACCCCTACTTGACATTCCTTCTTCGTCTACCACTTATCTTATTCACATGATTTCTTCTGTCACTTATGGACCCCATAGGTCTCCTAACCCTTGGGAGGTGTCTTCTTCTATAGATGTAGATCGAATTTGTGAGCATACATCACCTTTATTAGAATATATTGCCTCATCGACAGTTCTATCAGTACCTTCTAACATTAATTAGAAACTCCATCCCAATATGGAATATGACTAGGATTCTTTTCCCACATGGGGTGTCACTCCACCTCTTCCATGTGACTCCCTCAATGATGAGCCTTCCCGAAAAGTCATATTAGAGGTCATGGAGTCACCTACTAAAAATCCTAGGGATATTATGCTTCTTGGGGGCCTCTAGTTTTGCTAAATTGGAAATGGTAGAAATTGGAAAATAAAATCTTGAATCGATCTAGGGGGAAACTCATCGACCCTCCTTGGAAGTGCCACCCATGGATCAAGTCAAGTTTTGGGTCTCTAATGCTAAAATTTCCAAAGAATTGTCCAACTCACATCTAGCTATAGACAAGTTCCTTGAACTCTCTTTTTGTCTTGATATTCCTTGTTAAGGAGCTCCACTAGCTCATGAGGCCACTCACCTTGTATGTCCTTGAGTCATTCCTAATAACATCATGGTTCTAGGTTTCCCCTAGTATCATCAACCTTTAAGAAAAAAAATAAAACTTTTCATGGCATGGCCCCTTTATGGCGTGCCATATGGTACCTCCACTCCTCCATGAGTTCATGTATGGTAATTCTTCACCTCTACTTGACAGTGGGCACACCTTGACATGAACTAGTAAAATGAGTTGTTCTTGTACATATTTTACATTGAAGTGTGTGATATTTTTATCTCTCTTTTGGTTTGGTGTGTGATGTGATCTATTTTATAGTACATCATATATGTCAAATGATAAAAAAAAACCCCAAAATAAAAATATATATGGTCCTATGTTTGCCTAATCCACATTTTATTTCTTTCTTTATATGATTTAACCAAGGGTTTAGTATTTTTGGATGGTTTTTATAGGATAGGGTGGAATTTCTATTTCGACATCTCTTCGACCTTAGGTCTATTTCTTTGAACCTGGCATATAGGGTTAAGTCTAATATTTCCATCCCCCGTCACCTTTTTTTACTGTCATTACCAGTTTCATTATGCCTTAGGTCCGACCTCATCAAGTTTCAACATTAGCCTTTCTCTCTCCTTCTCATGCACATCGTATCTTAGCAGTAGAGATTACCTATACATGGATTCCATAGTTTAGTACCTCTTTTTTTTATTTGTGTACATGAAGTGTCTGTTTATTTCCTTCTCTAAATTCCTCCTTTTGACCTGCCTTGACTTAGAATCTAAGCCTCATTTTACTTCCTCATCATGTTCTGGCCTTACCTTGGGAAGATTCCACACTTTATACATCACGATTTCCATATTTTATTAGCCTATTTTTGCATGATGACCCTTGGTTTCATTTCACCACCACTCTCATCCTTTGTTTGGCCTACCATTTTCTTTCAGTTGGTTCTTTACCCTTTCCTGGAGGGGTTGTAGTGATGAGTGATCTTCTTTGCTAGCCTCTTTACCTCTTTATTCTTTGAGAAATTCCATAATACTGGAAATAATTGCTACCCTTATACCACTCATTCCTCTAGGACAAGGTTCCTTTTTACCTTGTTTTCATCCTCATTAAATCTATATGAAAAAGATGAGTCTATTTTGGTCTTCTTTTCATGACTCTTTAAACTTATGAAAATACTGAGCTTCTTTTTTCCATCTTTTCATGCTCGTAAAACCTATACTAAAATGTTGAGTTCTTTCCATATTTTCCCACTCGTTAACAAAATTGAAAGTCAAAAATTGATATCTTAATCATTGTTATGAAACCAGCTCACAAAAAGATATAAAAGAGAGATCCACGCCTTAGAATTCAGCCTCTTCGAGGGGGCAACCTCCTTTACATTACTTAAATGAACAATTCTTCGATGATACAAATGAAAATACCTCCTTTCTATATATAGGAGTCTAAGTGGTCCCAATACAATCAAAGCCTACATAACAATAATATTGTAGGGCACAACAGTAACAATGGTGGGCTTCTATGTGGCATAATAGTAACAATATGGGCACTACATGGGTACATCAATATAATAAGTGGGTTATAGTAATAACAATAAGGGGTTACACTAGTAGTATAGGGGCCTAACATGCCCCTCTCCTTCAAAAAGCGTTGTCCTCAACGCTTGAGTAGTTCTTGATGCTTCTATATAAAATTCTTGTCCTCCCATGTGGAATATTCAGCGGGTAAGTTCTTCCACTTGATGAGATACTCTGAAATTGATCGATTTCGTAGCTGTCGGGTTCTTGTTTCTGTGACTGCTCCAGGTTCCAATATGATTTTTCCTTCCTCTTCAATTTCTGGCAATATTGCTTGAATTGGGATCTTTTGCAACTTTTGAATAAGTCGCCATACTTCTTCGTTCTTCTTCCATTCATCCGTTGCTTCGTTTATCCAATTTGGTTGGATAATATAAATAGCACAAAACAATGCTTCCACATCCTCATCCTTGAAGCGTCTTCCCATTCGGTAAGGTCGCCATTTTTTAAGTGCATGTAGTATTGCCAACATTTCCTTCTCATAAATAGCTAGCTTGAGATGTAGCAGTAAAAATACCCAATCACTCACATCAAAACATTTTTCACTACAATGTTGATCTACCTGTTGTTTCATTTGATTTTGCACCGAAGTGGCGTTATCCTTTAAAAGTTGGAGAACTTGTTGTTGATGCTCGATACGATCTTTCTCTACTTGAACCTTTTTCTTCTTGATATGTCCTTCTATCTTTTGAGGAGTGGTAATTTCTTCCAGTCCTTTACAAGATATGGTTGGATTCATTTCTTGATGCTCGATGTGATCTTTCACTTCTTGAACATTTTTCTTCTTGATGTGTCCTTCTATCTTGATAGTTTGAGGAGTGGTAATTTCATCCATTGAATTGCAAGATATGGTTGGATTCATTTCTTCTTTCTCGATGTGATCTTTCACTTCTTGCACCTTTTTCTTCTTGATATGTCCTTCTATCTTGAGAGTTTGAGGAGTGGTAATTCTTGCCAAGGCTTTACAAGATATGGTCTGATTCATTTCTTCTTTCTCTAGGGTGGTGTCCAGATGTATATCCTCTTCTTTTGATGTTTCTTGATCCTTTTCTTCCTCCCCTTCATATTCTATGTAAAATAATTTCTTCTCAGCACACCTATGACCTTTAGTGCATTTGCTATCACAATTGTAACAAAGCCCTTTTTCTCTTTTTTCTTCCAATTGTTGTGGTGTAACCCTTGTAGGTTGTGGAAGGCTGGGAGAAACAACACTTCCATCTTTATAGTTGTGAGGGTTATGCTTCCTGGTTTCCATAATTTTGCTTTCCATTATGTCACAAAGCCCTTTTTCTCTTTTTTCTTCCAATTGTTGTGGTGTAACCCTTGTAGGTTGTGGAAGGCTGGGAGAAACAACACTTCCATCTTTATAGTTGTGAGGGTTATGCTTCCTGGTTTCCATAATTTTGCTTTCCATTATGTCACAAAGCCCTTTTACTCTTTCCAATTGTTGTGGTGTTGCTCTAAAGAAGGTGTTGCTCTTTATATCCTCATAATGTGCTATCATTTCCTCCGTGAAAATTGACCACGTAACAAGTTTTTTACGAGAACAAAGCCCTTTGTACCATAAAAATTGATCTGGTTCTAAATATGAAGATGCAATACATACCTTTTGTAACAGTTGTACACCATGTATATCAAAATATTGCTCCATCTGAAGTATCCAATTTACCGGATCCTTGCCATCAAACTTCCTCATCTTGCTTTTTCTTGATTTTAGGAGCTCTACCTTGAAACGACTGTAACTCTGTACTTTCGGATCTTTAAGTTCTGAACTTGTGATCTGATGTAGCCCTCTGTGTCCTCTTTCCAATGCCACAAGTATGATCCAAATTGGATTCTCCAAGAAAAAGTTATGCACAATCTCCCGCAGTGACCTGATTATAGACTAGTTCAGTAGAGCGAACTTGTATGAAGTGCCACGTGTCACTGTTTCAACCTTTGACTCTGAAAAATATATAAACAGAAACTACAGTCCGTCCTATTTCTGTACCTTCTTACGAAATTTAAATCCGATGCTCAGAAAGAAAGTTATGATGATTTTCCCCAGGTCACCTGTTTTGAGTGTAATTCAGGAGTCTGCAAAAAGACCAACTTCCGCAGAACATATATCCGAAAATATCACGCGAAAAGATCTGAAATTCGGACCCAAGGTTCAGCGCCAAGTCTTCTCAAATGGGTTTGTTTTGCGACTTTTGAAACGTCACAGAAAAAAAGTTATAGCGAAAATTCCACGATGACCTGTTTGGAGCAGCGAAACCCTAGAATCCAAAGCTCTGATACCAAATGTTATGAAACCAGCTCACAAAAAGATATAAAAGAGAGATCCACGCCTTAGAATTCAGCCTCTTCGAGGGGGAAACCTCCTTTACATTACTTAAATGAACAATTCTTCGATGATACAAATGAAAATACCTCCTTTCTATATATAGGAGTCTAAGTGGTCCCAATACAATCAAAGCCTACATAACAATAATATTGTAGGGCACAACAGTAACAATGGTGGGCTTCTATGTGGCATAATAGTAACAATATGGGCACTACATGGGTACATCAATATAATAAGTGGGTTATAGTAATAACAATAAGGGGTTACACTAGTAGTATAGGGGCCTAACAATCATTCTCAATCTCGTTAAACCATGAGAATGACATGCATGTACTTCTATCTCTTTTTCAGCCTCGTCAAAAATTATGATAAAGGAGTCTATTGAGATTACTTGTCTTCCCTTTCGTAATCATTAAACCATGAAGGAGACTAAAAAGAGAAAATTGGAAGGGGATCATTTATTTATATTAGTCCTCAAGATGGCCAATTCAGTCATGTCACCTTTGAACATGGAATTTGTTTGAGTCATTATCTCATAGCTGGGTTTTTTGCTTACCTAGGAGCTATACCATACATATGATTATGTTTACTCCTCTGGTTAGTTACTGTTCTAGTCACTATGGAGCGTGCTTTAATTCCTTTTGTGTTTTTGCACACAATCATATGGTGCTCATTAGTCATGCTACTAAGTCAATATTGTGTCATGCCATTATGTGTTTAATGGATGTATTAACCTATGTCGACCATCTTCAATCCTCATTGTAACCTATGTCGACCATCTTCAATCCTCATATGTCTGTTGCATTTATTCATATCATAATTTCATCCATTACATCATATATTGGTCTATGTGTTCATTGATGGGGGATACATCAAGGACCTCCTTCGAAAAATATTCTCCTATTTACTTTAGCTCATTATCTAGGAGCTTGATCTAGGAACCAATAGTACCTTGGAGCTTCTAGTCATTAATGGTAGGATTCCTCGCTATCAAAAATGGGTTTTCCCAATTGAATCTTGTTTGGACAAGTTTGAAAGTGTTCAAAATCATCTCATCTATTCATACTTTGTGGATTATTCTAGGTACTTTGGGGTCCATTTTCATCATTGGTGGGTCCCCTCGCATATATTAATGATACACCTCATAGACTAGTAATCAAATGGTTTCTACCATGCTAGACATAAACACATGTATTCACATGTCATAGATTTGTACCATCAAGGTTGTGTAGAAGACCTTGTGTTAGGGACATTTCACTCTTATATTCCACGCTTCCCAAGTTACGATGGAGTTATGTACCATTCATGTGCTTTAAGGACTATTTTGGGGAACTCCTATATTATGTGTACATAGTCCTACTGATCTATAATGTAACATAGATCCACATTGTATTTGATGGTGGCTATGATCTTTTTGATGTGTCACATGGATCCACAATTTATTCTCTATAGCCATGTCTTAGCATTTCACATATGTAATGTATGTTTGCTGGTGATGTTCAATTTTATCTTTATGACCAAACATGGGTATTCCCACCTTAGGGATATTATTAGCATAGTTAATACTTTAGCATTTATGTTCCTCTGATCAATTTTCACACTTTTGGTTCCTTCCTCCCATTTTGAGCTTTGAGTTTTCTTGTAATGCATTTCAGCCATTAATTTCTCTCTTGACCTCATGCATTGGGGGGATATGTTATAAACAATTTTCCACTCCATTATAGTGAGAGAGACCCAAGTTCAACTTACCTCAGTTTCTAGATAGAATGCATCCCCTTTCACCTTTTCTTTTCCTTATGTGGGATTTATTACATGTTAAAAGGATGGAATTACATGATCGAGTTATTTCTTAGAAATAATTTGTCAAAATTTTATAATTGTGAGATAATAATTATTTCATAATTGATACAATTGAGAAAAAACACATAATTATGAAAAAGGTTTCTAGAGTCTGTCATCCCCAAGGATATCAACTTGACACACTTGTGTATGAGCTGGCTAGGGTTCCATTATTGTAAAAGTTTATTAACTTCTCAAGTCCCTATGTGTCTAGATATATTGTACGGGAGGATAGAATGAAGCTATATAATCTCACCAAGAGGAAATGGGGATAGATTTAGTGTCAATATTATAATGTGGGACATGACTTTGGCGCATTGGGAGAAGGAGACCATGCTGCAAGTTGGAGGAGAGGATCTCATTGCTTGGCTATATTTTATTATGTATTTTCCATTGTTGATTAATGAGCGTTTGTGATTCCTTTCCCTCATATTATATTTTCATGATGTGTTTATCAGTTTTTATTTTACGACTAATCTTCCCTTTGTGGAAGCAATTTTTTCTTTGATTTTTGGTGCATATATACTTCTTCAAGTCAATACTATCACACCTCGTAGTGGCAGTAAATTCACTGTTTACTCCTAATTTCTCGACATGCACTAAGTGCCCTCATAAATCCTAACCCTAAATTTATGTTTTCTCTCCTTATATAAAGAGTCTAGCCCAGAGCTCATCTCACATTCATCCTTTTCCTTTGAGCTTTGTGCACTTTTGGAGCACAAGGAGCATTCTCTCACTCATGGTTGCAAGTATGTTATCATCCGAGTGAGTTTCTAAACTATCCATTTTGCTTTAACATCTATCATTTTCACTTGATCTTTATTTTTCAAGGGTTTCTTTTTCCTACTTTCATTCTTGCATGTGTCACTTGTGTTTTCTTTTGTTTTCGCATGTGTCACTTTCAATCTTGCATATGTCACTTTTGTTTACTTTCACATATCCTAAGAGCACCTTGGAACACATTTTAGAGGAAACTCCAACACATTCTCTTGCATTATTTGATGCTATCTATCGTAATAAAATGTGTTGGACACTCTCCCATAGCATAACACATTTTTTGATTGTAGTCGACACTTGTGTCATAAAGGCTTACATCCTAACTGTTTCACTTGGAGATAAGTGTTGTTTTATTGTTGCTTTAATGTATGCATGTTGGTTTTGGGTACTTTTCATATCCTTGACATGTGTTTGATTGTGAATGCATGAGCGAATGTTTAGGAGCTCTTTGTATGCTCTTACTCTATCCTTGTTGTCTCACTGATCTAGTACTTAGTCAATTCTCGGATTCTTCCTTGTCCTTGCATCATACACAAGTTATGAACACCTTTAACCTTCAATCAAGTGATGAGTGCATTGTTCACTTTCAAGTATCAATTATGATCCTCTTGCTACCCTCTGCACCCATCTTGAGGGAAGCTCCCTTTACATTATGAATTGTGCATCCCTAGAGCACAATCACTCAACCCTTGTTGCTTACACTTTCCCACTATGAAAATCCTTGATTAGCCCTCCCTTTTATTTCGAATTGAGCTTTCCAAGTTGATAGTGAGGTATCCTTTATCCCCTTGCAATGGAAAACTACACAATACCAAGGCCTCCCTCCCTTCATTGCCATTGCGCATTCCTAGGGCATGATGATCCAACTTGTTATTTCTTACACTTTCCCTCTACATGATGTGTTAATAAATATTTCATTCATTGAAAATTGCCCATTCCTTGGCCCTTGCATTTGTGACTTGTGTAATCCATAGAGCCTCTTCCTCAATCATTGCACATTGCATAGTCATAGTTCCCAAACTTGTCACCCTTGTCTTCTGGACTTTCCCACTACGTAAATCCTGTCCTCTTTCTCTTTCCATTGAACAATGCACACTTATGGAGCCTAGACATCCATCTCTTCCTCCTGAATCTATATTCTACGTCCAAGAAGTCCCCTATCTCAATCTTTGTCCACTATAGCATCATAGTCAACACCTCACATGAGAAAATAAAGATAAATTAAGTGAAGTTTATGGACTGATGTTGCCTTGTCATGAGTGAACTTAATATATAGTTGTTTTCATCCTATCATGGCAAGATGATTCTCAAGGAGATCAACAAGAGTAGGTTCCATAGGGGACACTTTTTGAGATAAGACACAAAGATGATATCATGCAGGAGTAAAGGAATATTGGACCACAATAAAGAGATGACAACTCATGTTTTCTTATAAGGTTCCAATACCTATCTTGACCCTTTGGAGGGTGAAGATGAAGCACATCTTAGATCATTCATGAAGAGATAAAGACATATAAGAAAACATAAGAACTTGGAATCGATACACTACAATGAAATCCCATGTCACATCAAAGTGTCAACAAAAGAGTGTTGTTTTGTCTCATGTATTTTTGCCACACTATTGGTGAAATGTAATTATGTAATTTTGAAAATTGGAAAATGTAAAATGTGTGGAATTTTGAGGATCACACATGGAAGGTAAAGAGTCACTAGGAAGTCCAAGAGTCATGTAGGAGCTCAAAATTCATACGGGAGCTCAAGAGTCATAAGGGACGTCAAGAGTCACATGGGAGGTGAAAGGTCACCTCGTTTGTTATAAATAAACCCTCATAGCTCAAGAAAATGGACCTTTCACCTTATATTCTCTAGCTTAGCATAGGATAGAAGATCATTATTTGGAGGAGAAAGTGGTGGCTTAACATTCTACTATTGGGGCTAGTGTTGCATCATTGTAATTGTGCACTTGGAACTCACACTTAATATATTGAAGCTCTAAGGGCCAAAACACTCTCATGCATGTATCGTGTATATTGTAAGGCTATTATTTTAATGTTTATGGTATATATTTGTGTTCATACATACTAAAGAAAATGAACTATTTCGTTGGATTTGGTATATATCTTGTTGAATGTGCATTGTTACTTTCTTTCATAATCATTGTTACTTTGTGAACTATTTCACAGGTTAATTAATGATTCTTTTTATCCTCATGTGTTCCTTTATTAGGATAGTGTTATTAATTTTCTTCTAAAGGCTTACTCTTTCTTTTCCCATTCGTGAAAGTTCTTTGTATGCATTGCGATTGGTGTTTCATAAAGTTTACTAACATGCTTAACACACAGTTATGTGTATACTCTCTTCTGTTGATAGTTGCAGCCAAGGAGAATATTTAAGATCAATATAATGGTGGCCCGACTAAATTCCTAGATGGGGCTCCTATCCAAAATGGTGTGAGGCATAATTGGGACTTCATATCGGGGAGACCTCCTTTGTTGGCATATTTCCATCGTTGTCAACAATCAATGCTAAAAGGAGGGCCAAATGACATGTTAAGCCCATTGAATCTATTTTTAATATTTCATCTTGAATGGCTCATTCCCAAATCATAATCCTAGGATGATTTTCTAATAAAGAGAATACTACAGTCCCCACGTAACTAATTTACAACTTGTCTCAATTAAAGTTTGATGGTGAGGGTGAAACATCCATAGTTGGGCACACGCTTCAATTTCTTGAGTTAATTTATTCTCATGAAGTGAATTTTGAAGATGCTTCTTGTAAATTATTCACCCTCACACTTGGAGGTAATGTTAAGAAATGGTGTCACACCTTACTAGTTTCTTTTATTCATTCGTTAAAACAACTTTTCGAAGAGCTTCATCAAGATTTTGACATCTATAAGTATAAATATCTTTTGAAAAGGATTAATCAACTTAGAATGAAACCTGATGAATCATTAAAATATTTTATTGATTGGTTTCTTCATCTTTGTTATGAGTTTTACAAAGAATACATGGATTGGGATTTCATGGGTGAAAAGTTTCAGCATTTGGTTTGAATCTCCTTAAAAAAAAATTGAATTTGAATCCCTAGATGATTTTTCTCTTTCAACTTATATTGATCATGAGGCACCTACAATTTCAGAGGAGGAACATACTACCTTTTTTGTCCCTTCAACTCCTTTCTCATTACCAAAAATGGTGGCCCCTCATTGTTACATAGTAATTTGTCACCGACCCCGCATTCCCTAATCCCAGACACTGTCAGTCCGTGTTATTGACATCTTCCTTGTGTCATGTTGTAAATTATGTGTCAGTGTCTTCCTTGTAATCTCAGGAAGAATACCTCAGTTCACTACTCTTGGAGCAGACCCTTTTTTGCCTATTTTTTTGGGTCGTCATGAATCAGCAGTTGTTCCACCCGTGAAGATGGCCAAGATTGAACTAGCCCTAGTAAATTCGTCACTCTGTCTCTATGTTTCATTCGCGACGAGCTACTTTTGGCAATTTTTTTGAACAAATCATCGAAGCTTCAAAGTGTAACAGCTTCATGGGTAGTTCTAGGGTTGGTTTTGGATCAGATGAGTCTCTCCTTTGGGATAGTTGTTCCACCTTTTGTGCAACCTCCCAAAGGGATAAGATCTTTCTCCCATCTCTTATGGAAGCTCCCCCTCCTATAAATACCTCCTCCATGGCTGAGATCAGCTAGCTTGATGGAGCTAGATGTAATTTGGTAGCTTCAGAGTTCAGGGATTGAGGAGTAGAGGTAGAGAGTTTTGCTAGAGTGTGGAAGTAGCCTCTTATGTAACTTGGCTTGGGATATGTTTGAGTAGAGTTGGCTTGATTGTAAGAGTTTTCTAGCATCAACCTTTTGGCTAGGAGGGAGAGTTATTTGTCCTTTTGGGAGACAGTTCATGAGTAAATGCTTGCAGAGACATGCTGACAGGACCCTTCAAGGAGACTTACGACGTCAAGGCTTGGTTGTAAGTTTTACTTCAGTTTACATTAATACAAATCAATGGCTTATTTCCTATATCGTATGTCAAATTGCATATTGATAGCTTGAAGCTCCTTGACTCTTTAAGTAGATTGTTTTGTCGTTTTATATTACATTGATGGTGGTTCTCTACATGTTGTTTTTAGGTATCAGTGATTAGAAGAATGAGAGCTGGAGCAACACAACAAGGACTTCATCGAACGATGATTTGAAGGTAGGCCTTCATGACATCAGCTTTCCAAGGAAATTTTCTTTGGTATTTTCTTTGTTGTGACTAGACCCACTCTAGGGCTAGAGGGGTTGCCTTTGTCCACACAGGGAACTTGCTTGTGTCACAAGTTGGCGACTCTGTTGGGGAGCTTTGTCTTTTGTCTCTTGATTTGATTTTTCTTTGCTTGTTTATTGTCTCCTTTACTTTTTGGGTAGAATTCTCCATTTTGTAAGTTGTTAGACTACTCCTAGTAGTCTTCCCACTATCCTAAGTAATAGGTTTGGCCTTGCCTTAGCCAAATTTTTTATTTTTTTCCTTTGATTTAGGGTCAGCGCAATTTATTTTCTAACAGTCATGAAGTGCTCGCACCTGCGCTATCTGGTTACTTGCACCTTCTACTATTTGACGCAATTAAATCGCCTCATAGTCACGAAGAGATCTTAAATCGGCTCAACGCTGCTAATTGGTGTACTTCAGCTATAACATCACAAAGTGGCTAGTTAGGAAGGTGTGACATTTCATTATCAGTGCACGTTGTCAGCTTTACGCTTGCGAAGATTACTATAGGTTTCAATTTTGAAGTTTGTTTTCTGATTGGCTAGTGTGTCCTATCCTTTTGAGCTTGTCTTCTACCTCTTTATTGTAAGTCAAATTGTTGATTGCTAGAATTTTTGATTCCGGGTTTCATTCCCTTGGAAATTTTCCTCTTGAACTGTGTGACCTGTTTACCTTATGGTTTCTTGAAACATTAGTTTTTCTTGGGTTACTTTTTCATTTTGATCTTTGGACTCTATTTGGCATGATCCCTGGCTTTGTTTGAGGCTTCTCCTTATTAACTGTTTGTTTATCTTCATGATTGGTATGTGACGTTTGGTCACCAAACTCTCACATCTTGTTCATACAGTTTCCTTCCTTCACTTGGCATAGATCACATTGTTTCCTAGCCAGTGAGAAAGCTTTCCAGTTTTGCAAATAGAAACATCTTCTTGGTTTTGAGTCTTTGATTCGTTGTAGAGTAGAATGTTTCTCTTTACTTGTTGAATGATTTCATTCGAAAAAGGCTTAAAACTAGCATTGTTTTGAGTTTTTCATTTGGTTGCTTGTCATTTATTTGAAAAATAAAAATATTGCATTCATTTTGCATTAGGAAATGAGAACAATCTTTTGCATTAGTAAATTATTGATATTTAGACATAGAAAAGTAAAGGATGTATTTTTCATTTTCTTGATTAGATTGCTTGCAAGTTAGTAAATGATATAAGTATTTCTTTTTATCCTTGATTGGTTTGCTTGCATTTGCTTTCTTGTCCCTTTAGTTGCTTTGAAATGAACCTCTCACTCTTCTTTAATTAGTTGTTCATTGAAAAGGAATGGTTTCTTTACTCATTTAGCTGCATTCTAGGAGTCTTGAAGATACATTCGATAGGGCCTTGAAACTGAGATTTAATTCAAGATTAAGTGCTAAAATTTATTGAATTCATCTAAAAACGCATTAGAACTTAACACTCACATATCTAGAGGTCTAGGCTAGAGATGTGTTCCGACATCATTAAACCTAATGGTTGTTGTTTTCACTAACGTTGGGTGATTCCTCATTTTTGATTTGATAAGTACTAGTACGGACTTGTGCTCCCTGTACCGTCACGTATACGATGGGAGACCCCACTAGGTTACAATATTATTATCCATAGGAAGCCGAGTATGCCACCTTATGAACCGTAACACATCGAAAACATCATTCGAGAAGATTAGTTGTCGTATGGGAAGTCCTTGGTCATTTCTCTTTCATTTTACTACCAAGGTGTATATGCAGTTTTACGATTTGTCTAGTAAAACTTTTGCCTAGAATTCCAGAGAAGTCACTTTCATTCCTTTTCAACTCTTTAAAAGTAAAAGGATCATCTGAGCACCTTTCCTTTCAGTCTCATTAAACTTCGAAGTAGACTAGAGTCATCTTTTTCCCTTTTTCTCGACTCTCTAAATATGAAAAGGAAAAGTTTCACTCCAGTGTCATAAAATTTATTTTCCCGTGATAACATCCTACATGTTAATTTTTGCTAGATCATGAGTAATATCCTTGAAAGAATTTAAAGCCCTCTTAATTACATATTCTCTCCTGTTATTTTGAGTTTTGGCCATCTTGGTGGACAACCTTGTTCTATCGTCTTTACCAAGTGACAGAGAGCCTTTTTCTCCTATCTCTTATGAGGTATCATCTGTTAGTGGCACTCTTGCTATTGTTCCGAGTGTTTAGCCTCTTGCCTCTCAAGCTCTGGGTGAGGAACCTTTTTATATCAATTAGAATTCTCCCAACGTTTGGGAAGTTTTAGATGAGGATCTTCCATCTACTCCCCCTAGTGCTTCAGTTCCTATGGCCTCTTCCGACATGGATGAGTCGAGTGCTATTAGCAGTCAAGAGAGCCTTGTGTCGACTGGTGAACATCAGTTTCCCCCAGAAGTTTTCCCTTTCCACACCTCTCCAAATGTTTCATTACCACTTCGCTATCGCGCTTTGGCTAACATACTTGGTTCTACATCTCTACACCAGAGCTCTGTATGGTCTTGTACAACGGTTCTGACTTTAGGACCGTTCATGTCTACTCAGTCGGCTATGACCTCCATTCCTCAGATGTAGGTTACATCGGTTACATTTGTTCCATCAATGCCCACTGTTTGTGTGGCATCTTCAGCTCCTCTTGTTAGTGCGGTTACCACATCCTCGGTGGTCACTGTTGTTACTGGGATATCTTCCAGACCCATTGACAGTGGTCCTTCGCCTCTGGCATCCAGAGTCAGTCAACCTATGAGAAATGTACATATCTCCTTGAATTCCATTCTAGGGGGATTGTCATATGATCAATATCTATTTTCTCTTCAAAGTCCGACTTATAACCCTCTAGGTTCTTAGCCGATGTCCATTCCACATAAACCTCCGCACTATTATGATCACTGTGGAGCTCATATTTATTACATTGGATCTCTTCCTCAAACGGCTCCAGTTGATAGTCGAATTCCACATTCAGTTTCCTAGAATCACACTACTTACTATGGCTCGCAAGGAAAACCCATTTAAGGACAACCTTATGCCTGGGTAGGGCAGTCTTATAGTCAACAGGGGAAACCTTTGGGCTTGCAAGGACAACCCTTTCAGGGACAACTCTTAGCCTAAACAAGTTCATACTTTATTTATTTAGGACAACCTCCTTTATCTCAATGGCCACCTTTTGGTCAGTTAGGTCAGCCTCAGTTCCAACAAGGCCAACCTACTGTCTAGCAAGGAAAACCTTCTGGTAAGTTAGGTTAGCCCCAGTTCCAACAAGGCCAACCTGTTGCCCAGCAAGGACAACCTTCTGGTCAGTTGGGTCAACCTCATATTGAACAAGGCCAACCTATTGCTCAGCAAGGACATCCGTTTGGTCAGGTCAATCCAGTTATTAGTCAACCTAGTGTTCAAATGCAACCTGGACTTCAAACTCAAGCTGGTCCCCAAAATCAACTCGGTCCTTAGGCTCAGTTTGGATTCTAAGCTCAACTTGTTTATCAGACACAAATTGGGCCCCAGGTGCAATTTGGGCCTCAGTTTCAATTCAATCCTCAAATGCCTTAGTAACCCCAAGGGAAACCTTAGGGTAATTCATATCAGAACTATCAGCAACCTCAGGTTAATCCTTATCATAATTTTTAGCAGCCATATGATTCCCCTGTTGGTCAAGCTGGTAATCAATGGTTTTCTGGAGGTCAAAATCCAGGTCAACAACCAGGGTATGGTTTTAATCCGCCAAACTATAACCCTTATGGAAAAAATCCTCGGGGACAGGATCCATGGGGGCAACAAGGCCTTGGTTGGAACCCTAAAGTTGATCCTTATCAAAGGCCCATGATGTCTTTAAATCCTCAGTTACCTTTTCTTGTGAATTTGGAACTACATGATGTGTCGAAGTTGACGAATGATCCTATTCTTCATAATCCATATTGGTCACCGGTTCCAACCAAGATCCCTGGTGACTGTCCTAAGTTTGAAGGCAAGTCTGGAGAAGACCCCCAGGCACATGTCATGACTTATCACCTTTGGTGTTCATCCAATTCTCGGCTTCATGATTCTATTCATCTCCATCTTTTCCAAAGGACCCTTACTAGTTCTGCTGTGAAATGGTACATTGAACTCACTCACGAGACTTTCTAAGATTTTAATTCTCTTGCGATGGAATTTCTTACACATTTTTAGTTACCAATTCGATATGAAACGGGAACAAATCTTCTTATCTCTCTGAAAGAGGACACAACTACCCACATCTCTGATCATATTCATGAATGGAGAAGGCATCGCCATTTGATCAAGTTCTGGATTCTTGATAAGCTATTGACTGATTGGTTCACTACCTCTTTTGTCGGTCCAATAGCTAGAGATATTTCTATGGGGGCATGCGTTACTGAAGAGCAAGCCATCGCACATGCTCAATATCTTGATTTGGTATATTCCCAATCTAGCATGCTTTATGATGTCTTTCCCAATGCTCTGCGACCTGGAACTTCTAAAGCTCCGCCGACACCCTCTGTCGATGGTGTTATTGATTCCATCGCTCAGTATTCTTGAAAGTCTTCCATGACTCCTACGAAACAGAAATCCGCTACTCCTACTGAAACTGCTTCTCAGTCTCCATCTAATTCTAGGAAAACCTCAAAAGTTAACATCGTTCAGTCCACCGCAGCGGAGAAAACTTTGAAGGGTAAGAAGAAAGGGAAAGGTAAAAATAAGTTTTACACACCAAAGCAAGAACCTCCTAAGACTCCAACCGATGATGGTTCTAAACCCAATCCTAAGTATCCTTGTCTTATCTATGATGAGAATCACTTCACTAAGGACTGTCCTCGACAGTCTGAGGTAAGTCATTTGCTTATGGGGACTTCAGGGATTCTTGTTGTGCTTAAAGAACCTTTTCCTTCCCAGAAAACCCAAATGGTGGTGGACTAGCCTCAATCCTCTTCCTCATTTAGTTCCCAGGTCTTTATGGTTGGGAATATCCCTATTCATGTGAGTAATCAATCGAAAGATTATGCTCCACTAGCTAGGAAGGAACCTGAAGTACCTTATAACATTCCTTTGCCCTCTTCATATTGAACAGCCTAGTAACGAGTCCATCATTCGACCACTTGCTAAAGGAGTCCTCCGAAAATCCTCCTATAACCCCAATGCTCATGCCACACAACACTATAGTATTGTTGAAGACCTAACTCAAGCTCCTTCAACTATGTTCGCATTGGAGGTTCTCCAAAGTTGTCTTCCCCAACGGAAGTCACTATTATCCGCCATTGGTGGAACTGATCCAGTTTATTCTGAGTTTATTAATTTCGATATTGAAAATCATGTGTCACGTTTTCCTCACCAGATTGCTTTTCTTATCCAGGCTGTTATTAACTCAAAGACTATTCATCATACTATTATTGATGAAGGAGCCTCGACTTTCATCATGTCTATTTCTTGTTGGAAGGCCATTGGTTCTCCATCTTTGAGTCAATCCCCTAATACCCTAGAAGCATTTAATGGAAGAGATTCTCATCCATTTGGTATTCTCCCATGCTTGCCTATCACATTGGAAGGTAAGACGGTCGACGTTGAAGTAGAGGTTGTTGACACCAATTTGACTTACAACCTTCTACTAGGTCAAAGTTGGACGTATGGTATGCATGTCATTGCTTCGTCACTGTTTTTCGTTCTCTATTTTCCTCACCAGGGAAATTTTTTACGGTTTATCAGTTGTCCTTATTTGCTTCCTCTTCCTCGGAAGGAAATGTTCTGTTTGTGGAGCATACTAGTATTCCTTATGAGAGTGTGGGTGTTGGGCTCTTTAAAGATCCTACCCTCATGGGAATTTTTCCACTCCCACCTCCTAATGTCGCCTTTGTCAATATGATCTCTATCAGCCTTGATCCTTGGGTGATTCCTCCCCTCGATCAGGTAGATTCTTGGGGTGATGCTATGTCATTGAGCCATGCTAAGCTTAACTATGTTGAAATTGTCTCAGCTTCGATTTCTTCTTTTCACTCTACTCCTTCGAGTAGATCTCTTGACACGTATGTGCAATCCCCTTGGATTGGAGATATTACTTCTTTGAATCCTTTGCAAGAGACATTTCCTTCTGATGAGGCAATTCTTGAAACTTTGTCTTTTGAGGATCCTCCTTGGGTCGATAGTCATCATCGTTCCTCATTTCTTCCTAGCTTTGGGGCAATGACTGCCTGTCTAGATAATGTTTCTTTCAATGTTCCTTCTTAGCCGCTTTAGATGCCCATATTAACTCATGAGGTATTTTCTGAAGGGAATATGGGAAATATCACACAAACCATGCCTATCGACATCTTTGTTAAACCAGGGGTTGTTGAAAATATTCACATTGGAGTAACTTGTTCTCCTGAGGAGATCAAGATTTACACTATTCTCTTCCGAGAGTTTCTCGACGTCTTTGCCTGGTCATATGAAGAAATGCTTGGTATAGATCTAATTATTGTGGTGCATGAGATACCTATGTATCCTGACGTGAAACCAGTTCATCAACGTTTACGTCCCGTGCACCCAAGAAAGGAAGCTGCCATTAAGGGAGAAGTTGAAAAACTTCTCAAGGCTGGGTTCATTTATCCTATTCCACTGATAGACTGGGTCTCTAACATTGTCCCTATGACTAAAAAGTAGGGAACTATTAGAGTTTGTGTTGATTATCGTGATTTCAATCGTGCATGTCCAAAAGATAACTATCCCACTCCCTTTATTGACCAACTTATTGATGACTATGCTGGGAGTGAAATATTCTATTTTATGGACAGCTTCTCTGGCTATAACCAGATCAATATTTTACCTACTGATCAGCACAAGACTGCCTTTATCTGTCCATGGGGTACTTTTTCTTATAAAAAGCTTCCTTTTGGTCTGAAGAATGCTAGTGTGAATTTCCAAAGAGAAATTTCCTATGCTTTTCATGATATTAGACACATTGTTCATCCTTATCTGGATGATCTTCCTACTCATTTAGCTAAACGCACAGACCATCCAAACCACCTCTGTCAAATTTTTCTTTGCTGTAGACATTATCGCACTCATCTCAATCTACACAAATGTGTCTTCTACATTGAGTCCAACAGACTCCTTATGTTTTTCATTTCTAAGGAGGGTATTCCTCTCCATCCGCTCAAGGTCGAAGTTATTTTGAATCTCTCGCCTCTTGTTACTTTGCATCAGTTGTAGAGTTTGCAAGGGAAGGCTAATTTCTTGCATCATTTCATCCCTAACTATGTCGAGGTCGCTAAAGGTTATATGTGTCTCCTTAAGCATGACATTCCCTTCATTTGGTATGAAATTGACTAAACGTCATTTGAGCAGCTCAAGAACCTTCTTGTTTATTCTCCTTTTTTGTGTCCACCTAACTATCACTGTGATTACTCTCTTTATCTAGCTGCCACTGGTAGTATCATTGGCATGGTTCTAGTACAAGACGACGATGATGGTTCATGTAATATATTATCTTAGCCACAACCTTCTTGACACTGAGACCCGCTATGCTTATGTTGAGAAGTTGGCCTTGGCAGCTATTCAGGCTATTCAATGTTTTCGTCATTATATTTTGTTGCGTACTACGACTGTGATTTCAGATTGCAACCCGATGACATATATTTTGTCACGACAATTGCTGGGGGGAAAATACTCCAAATGGATTGTTATCCTCCATGAGTTTGATTTAGAGTTCACTACTGCCAAATCTAAGAAGTCACTAGTTTTCATTGAGTTGATTTTCTCCTTACCATCTGCTTTCACTCCCTCTCGAATAGAGGACCACATTCGAGATGATACACTTTTACTGATTAGTACCCTCAACCCCTGGTACGATGACAAAATTATTTACCTCCAGACGTCTTCATTTCGCTCTGACTTGTCTAAGGATGCTTGGTGATGCATTCACCATCATTCTCAGCCATATCGTATTATTGGAGACACGTTGTACCGTGTCGAAGTTGATTCGATTCTCAGCTGTTGTTTAACCCTTGAGGAAGCTGACAAAGTCTTAAGTGACTGTCACTTTGGCACCTATGGTGGTCGTATGTCTGGTTATGCCACTGCTCAGAAAACTCTTCGTGTTGGTTATTTTTCGCCATCCATTTTCAAGGATTGCATTCTTGTCATCTGTTCCTGTCATGCGTGTCAAATTTACCAGCACAAGATGCATGCGCTGCCTTCTCTTTTGCATCCTGTTGTTACTATTGGCCCTTTTGCAAAATGGGGCATTGATTTTATGACCTGTAACCCTCACTCAGTCATGGGGCATGGGTATATCATTGTTGTCATTGATTACTTTATGAAATGGGCTGAAGCGATTCCTACATTAACTAACAACGATAAGACAGATGTGAAATTTCTATTCAATCATGTGATTACTAGGTTTGGAGTCCTTCAGGCCATCGTCATCGAGCATGGTTCTCATTTTCTTAATTATATCATGACTAAGTTGACAACCCAGTTGGGCTTGCGTCAGGATAGTTTGACGCCATATTACCCCTAGTCCAATGGCCAAGTCGAAGAAGTGAACAAAATGTTGGTCACCATGCTTCAGCATACCATTTGAATGCATAGGTCCAATTTGCATTTGATGTTGTTTTCTGCTCTATGGGCTTGCTGCACCTCGATTAAGGATGCTACCGCATTTACACCATTTCAGCTTGTTTATGGTTTGGAAGCTACCCTTCTGATTGAATGTGAAATTCCTTCTCTTAAATTAGCTATCGAATTACTTCCAAATACCACTCCGGTGGAAAAGCGTCTTCTTTATTTAGAACAGCTTGATGAGACTCGTCGACTTGCTTCATTGGTCATTGAAGCACCAAAGAAGCGAGTGAAAACTCACTTCGATCATATGGTTAGCCTGCGCTCCTTCATTGAAGGAGATTTAGTCCCGCTGTATGATGAAGCTCATGATAAGCTGGGGGCAATGAAATTTGAACCCATGTGGCATGGGCCCTATATATCAAAACGTGTTTTGCCAAAAGGTGCCTTTGAGCTGATTGATTATGAAGGCAATCCTTTAGATAAGCCCCAGAATGGGCTTTATCTCAAGAAATATTATGCATGAGTATTTTGTGCATTTCTGTGTACCTAAGTGTGTTTTTCATTGTGTACATGTTTGGCTTGGTGTGTAAGTGTTTCTTGCTTATTGTGACCTTTTTCTTCTTATACAGATGTTTGTCGCACCTTATGTTAGTTTCACTGATGGTGTCTGTCACAGTACTTAGAATATTTCCTCCGCGGCATGGGTTATCTATGATCCTCACGGTGAATTGGTAGATCTTAAAGGTGTTTGTCTAGGATGTACTATGAACAATGTCACTGAATATAGTGTAGTTATTGAGCTATTTACTGAGGCTGTTGCCCTCAATATTCGCGCCTTGATCGTAAATCTAGATTCACAACTTATTGTTCTTCAACTCAACGGGCGTTATTCCAACAGGAACACTCATATTTTAAGGTTGTGTTTACGTGTTCATTTACTGGAAAGGAATTTTGATTACATTACATATCAACATATTCCTAGAAGACTAAATACATTAATAGATGCATTAGCAAATCATGTGTTAGATAGACATTTGCGATATTTGTAAAAGTAAACATTAAGACATAATAAGTTGATACAACAAAACATAGGTATATATATATCAAGTTTTTCACATCGTGGTGCCCAAAAAATATGTGCTCTGATTACATCGTGAGACAACATGTCTCTCAAAATTGCAGAAAATAAACCTAGAGGTCTAATCTACGTGATGCTCTCTATAGAACACAACTGCTCAGAAACCACGTCTAAGCAGTCGGTGGATCGTGTTCGACACCCCTGCTGTGCATTGCTGGTACTATCGAGGGATATCCCCAAATATTGCATAATCCATGATCCCCTCCATCAAGCCCTCCAGGTCATGGGAAATCTCATCCTCTACATCTCTGCCAGGAGGGGGGGTCTCGAACTCCCTCTCAACTCTCCGAGCAATAGGAGACAGGCCTACAGGTCTTTCCGGTCCAACATCTGCAAGATTGAAACATAATGATTATCTATCTATTTATATATATATATATATTACAAAACTCTTTAAAAATAAAAAAATGAGTTTATTACCTCTAACATCCCAGTGTTCTCTAGGAGGGAGTACTATACCTGGATCACTTCTGAAGTTAATCCCAACATATGGCCAGTCTTCTACGATGACAAGTTGGCGATCCAACTGTCACTGTCACTATCTTCATCCCTCCATCAGTGATCAAAATCTCATGTTGCATTGCATTTTAGGTGTCTCATCCAATCATCTGCATTCCATTAGGATCATGGATCATCTTATGGTAGGGGCATATTATACATTTTCCCTCATGTTCTTTACCTGCTGGCCCATTTTCATACATCTAGATCAGCTGCAGTCATTTTTTGTCTTTAAATATTCAAAAGTCATTTTTAGGGTTTTAGGTCTCATTAGGTCTAGGGTTTCATCAATAAGGTCTTGAAAATGCTCAATAATGGTCAGAGGGAACATGAGGAGGTCAATTAAATTCTCAGAAACAATAATTTCAATAATCACATGCTTAGTGATTGATTTTCCTCAAAACCCTGTTTTGAGGAAAAACAAAGTTTTTTATGTTTCATGTAATAAGTCTTATGTAATTTCATCTTTTCATATGAAATAATTTCAGAGGTAGCCCTGGTCACCTTGCCAAGCCTGTGCTACTTCGGTTCCTGCAAAAGAGACAAAATGCCAAAGTATTTAGTCCATCAAAGGAAAAAAGACCAAGCAAAAATGCCAAAACAGAGTTTTAAAAGAAAGTGAAATGACCAAACATTAGAAGAGTGGGTTTTTGTAAATGGAAAATAAAAACCATATGTATATAAACTATTTTCCATGTTAAAATGTTCATTTATTCTAAAGGGAGAAAGAGTGAGCAATCAAAAAATCGTTTTGAGGCAAAGGAGGCAAAATCATAGAAAAATTTGGCATTCACCCTGGCGCGGCACACCTGGGTTAGAGCGTGACGCATCCATCTAGTACGGAACACTGGGAAGTAATTGATAGTGTATTTCTATAATGGGCACAATGCACCAAGGTAGCGCGGTGCACCTGTGAGGTGGCGTGGTGCACAAGTTTCCAAAGCCCGAAATCGCTCATATCTTCCTCCAAAGGCTCCCAAATTGTAAACTCTTCATCTTACAAGTAAGTGGATACCCCCTCAAGGCCAATGAATGAGTTTGTCTTAGTGTTTATGGTGATTCAATAGGGAAATATTGAAACCCTAGTTCCTTGCATTGCTTTTTAAAAACACTACCTAGGGTTTACAAATTGCATTTTTGATACTAAATTCCAACCCTACCATTTTCACTCCCTCACTTCATTCATTCCCTCCCTTTTCATTCATATTTACCTATTCCCTATTCCCCATATCCCTAAAACTACTAACCCTAATCCCTAATCTCATTATCCCAAACCTTAATTGATATTCCTAAACCCTTACTATCATTCCCTAAACCCTTTCATTCCCCAAAAACCTTACCAGCAACATTCCCAACCCCTCATACATAGTACCCTCACAAGTCCCTCATCAATTCATATCTTTGGTAGAGAAGTCCTATTGTCACTCTAAAATCTCTTCATACTCATCTAGTAAACTCAAGCATTGGAAAACATGGAGTCAGATTCTTCCTATGACAGAAATGAGGAAACAGTCAGTGACTCTTCTAGAGAAATTCACGCATCGAGGAGACCTCATAAGAGTGGAAAACATAACCAGGAGGAGCCTAATTCACTTGCCGAGCTATTGGCCTATCCTCTTGCTGTCACATGCTTCCCTCATCAATCTTCTTACCAATTTTGTGAGATGGTGGAAAAAGTTAAATACCATCATGAGCTTGCCCGACTGTTTGTACTCCATGTTCATAATGGTCAAGTCAATTTGGTAGGTGTGACATTCACCTTGACACCTGAGACTATATCTCAAGCAACCGGTATTCCAAATGTCAGTGAGAAGAGGAATAAAGGGTAGCTGGTAGATAGGGAACATTATGAGCCTTATATCAAGGTTGGGTTTCAGAGGTAGATTAGTAGAGTTTTCCCTTTCATTTACCTTCAAGAAAAATATGCTCCCTTGATGAAAATCATAATTAAATATTTCAGCTGTGAGGACAGATTTTCTCCCATATCAGATTGTTGATGCACTTCACTAGGGTGAGAATGATGAACCACCCCTATTTTATTTGCCGGAATATTGAGAAGATGACCACCTTGGTTAAAAGGAAGCCTCCTCATCAGCAGTATAACAACATCTATCACTTTGCACTAATCAAAATTGTGGTTTTACATCAGCTTAGTCTACTAAATGTTTCATGGGAGGATTTCATTGCACATGAGGTCTTTACAGGTCCACAAGTTCCCCCATCAGTTTTTCATGAGGCAAGAGAGCCTTCACATCATCAAGAGGTGCATGAGACACAAACCACCAGTGTGCCAGTATTTGTCACATATCAAAAGGGCACAAGGAGATTGTTTACAACAGCAAAATGAGTATTATCTCTACCCAGGGTGGAAGGGGCCTCATTTCCTTCAACAGAAAAGTAGGTATAGGACAAGGGTAAGCAACCATTACATGATGAGGGGCCTTCAGGAGGAAAAGAGACGGATTTCATTCTTATTCGGGATGATGGCACAGCTCCCAAAGCTCAAAGTTCAAGGAGATCATTCAAGAACAACAATACAACATTCATGATTTGTCTCTCAAGCTGGAAAGAGCCAAGTGGATAATAAAATATCTTGAGCAGAGGAAAAAATAGCTAGAGGATTAGCAAACCATCATGGAGCTCTAGAACATAAGAGAAAACCAGCAAGCTGCTAAGAGGAGGAAAATCAAGTTGACACCACTTGAACAAGAAATTGATGCTGATCGTGAATCTTGGCTTGAGAGGGAAAATATTCACTTGGAAAATATGGTAGAGAAGGCCAACAAAGGGAAAAATATGCTGAGGCACATCGCCTACCACTACTTGGCGAGAAACAAGGTGTGCAAAGCAAGAATCAGGATTTTGAAGGCTAAGTTGAAAAAAGCATCAAAGAAGAGAAAAGAGCAAGATAGACTCCAAATATCGGCTAATGCTTCCTTATCCCAACACAGCACTTGATGAAGGACACTCAGCCCAAATTTCAAAAAAATTGGGAAACTTTTTGCAAATTTTGAATTTTTGGCCTAGAAAATAGGTTTTTCTGCCTGGTGCGTCGCGCCACCTAGCGCACGCTTTTGCTAGAGACCTCATTTTGAGGAAAACTCAGCATTTTTCGATTCCTCATGGAAAAATATGAATTCCCTCACATGGCCAAGAAATTTTGACAGGTTTTGAGCTTCCAAAAATGTCAAAAACACCTCAAAAATGACCTTTTTGCCCCTTTTTGGCCACACGGGAAGTAGTGTTTGGAGAACTCAGTTTTGGAGGGGAAAATCTAGACCAAATGTAGACATTCCACTTGTTCTAAAAATTATATAGGTATACATTTCCAACAAGCCCACTTGGAGAAAATTTGGTGCACGGGAAGGCCTCCAAAATCAGCTCCAAGGTAGCGTGGCACACAGGGACAGGAGCACGGTGAACATGATGAAATTTTGTCATTTTGGTAAAAAAACTCTATTTTTTTCCCCTAGCTTCTTCTCACTTTGAATTTTCTCTTTATAATAGTCAAAATCATGATGTAATTTGATGTGACTTGGTGTATTTTGATTTAAATATGTCAAATTTTCACTCATAGAGGTAGATTCATCCATGAAAATGTAGTTTGCAACTGAATGAATCAGTTTCCTAGTTTTTAGAGGCAAGTTGTTCCACTACCTACTTTTTAGTTCTTAGTTTAGATCTTGTTGAAACACCTCCTAAAATTATGAGCTCGACCCCTAAAGGCTAGGATGAGTTGTTTATTGCCTATATCTACTAGTTTTTCAGTCATTGGCAAAGGTTGGACTCTTGTGAATGCTTTGAGCATTATTGTACACTCATATCAACAGTTTGGCAAAGGAATAGACCAAGGTTTGCAGCACTTTATGGGATTCTTGTGGCAACTTGATTTGGTATTGTGTTTCCTTCTATAATTGCAAGTTTACATGTGTTTTATGTATGCCATTATCTCTCTATGTTCTTCTTAACTAAATGAAACAAGGATAAAGGTAGAATTCATTGATATTTGCAGTGCTCTACCTAGGGTTTGTTTAGTTATTTATGTTTTCAGTTGTTTGAAGAGGATCCCTGAGACTTTCATGCCCTCTTCAACTCCTCATCAGTATAAAAGCTCTCCATCTCACTCAATTTGAAGTACCAAACCATTTTCCTACCTCGCCCCATAGATATCTCTGCAAAACTAAGTCCATTCCCTGAACCCAAATCTGCCTTTCACATTTGAGCCATCAAAACATCATCAAATTCAATCAAAACTCTTATGAACACATACCTAGCCTAAAATTAGTCTTTACATCAGTCATCTCAAGCCTCTTTGATCATATTTTACTGAGATTGATAAGGAGAGAGCCCTCTCCCAACCTGGTAGGGCTAGCTACCAGGTTAAGTGTGGTTTGATGTTACCCTAGATCCTGCCTTTCTCAGCCCGAGGTAGATTTAGGCACTATAATAGTGGCGACCGTACTGGGGAACATATTATTTGTTTGTTAGTGTTCCTTGTTGTATAAACTACAGACGGAGCCTAAATTTATGCCATGTAGCCTTCGAACTGTACATTGCTTTGTGAGTGCATAAGTAGATAAAAGCTGCTTCAGTCAATCTCCAATATAGTCTTATAAACTGAACATATAACTTGCAAACTTCCCTAGTACATGTATCAAGTTAGATCTGATTGTTGATGGTGGACAACAATCAAACACAGGAAGGCTGAAATCATTCACCTAGCGACTCCAGTGTCGAAGAATCCCAAGGTTCAGAATTTTAATGGCGACTCTACTCTTCACATAATCAATAGCCTGAAAAATTTCTTGGTCAATTAATTGTTATCAAAATGGATTTTCTTGCTCGACGGTATGCTCCCATGAGCCGAGATCACATTCCAGGTTTCCCAAATAAAATTCCTAAGGTAGATTGGCAAAGGAATTTTCCTATGTTTAAAGATGATAATAGGAATGATGCTGCTTTACATCTGGTTAGATTTCACATTCATATTCTCAAGTTGAAGGTTGATTTTCTTGAAGACTGCTTGATGAAGATATTCATGGCCACTTTGGAAGGTGAAGTCTAATCTTGGTATGAAAGTTTGTTGCGTGCTTGTATTTACTGTTTAAAGGATTTTAATACCATGTTCTTTGACAGGTATAAAGAATCTTATCCATCCTTAAATTTAGTTCAAAACTGTTGCAGACATGCTTATTGTTTTATTGAAAATCTTGAGAAAATTTATTAAGATGATGACTTCATGGATGATGAGATCATGGAAGCCCTGTACCAAAATCCATTTCAGCAGCATAAAGAGAACTTAGAGGATACTTATCAAGATGATCAAGAAAATTTGCAGCGGGATCAAGATCTTAGTGCAATGGAAAATGATGAAAGAGAAGGTCTTACTTCTGATCTGCTCATAGTAGATGATAGTATGTAGGGAAATCAAGTTTTAATTTTAGGATGTGATATAGTCAAGTCGGCTATTTCAAATCTAGATTCAGATCGTGATGGTCAAGAGTACCTTTTCTAAATCCCATGAAGGAGAGCTTTGTTGTTGAGATCATCTCGAATGAAGAAGACAGAGTTACCGATTCAAGCCTTCATCAGGAGGTAATCCAGTCATTTCATGAAAAACAAGATGAGATCTTTGTTCAAGTAAGTGAAAAATATTCTTTCGATATCTCAGTGGTAAATGATAATTTGATTGCCATGACATATGAAGATGATCAACAATGTTTCCAAATATCAGAAGATCAAGGAAATGAGGACTGTCATTCAGGTTTTTCATGTTTTTCATGTTATTTCAAGAAGAAAATAATCGCTTGAGCAAAGGAAAACAAAGAGTCTTATTTCCTTTGTCTGAGGATGAAATAGATCAACTTCTTAAAGGTCAGGTTACAGCTCAAGCTAATGTAGGTTTGTAGTGTGTACATGGTCAAGAAGGTGTTGGTGAAACTTCTTCTTCTTTTGAAAATGATGATAGTCTTGAAATTAGATTTATAGATCAGTGAACAGAGAATATTTTCTTTCATGAAGATGATAAGGGTGTCATGTTTGATAATATTGAGAATTGTTTTCTGTTAAAGAAAGACCTATACCATGAAATTGAGGAATATGAGTTTGAGAGAGACAATATGCCAGAATGTCTCATGGTCGAGGAATTTTCAGCTGACACTCAGATAGCAGAAGCTTATACCTCTCTATGCCTTCCTATCACTTGACAGCTAGTTGTTCTTTCATATCAGAATAAAGGGAGTACTTGTATTTTTGTTGCTAGATCTCAAGACAAGCTAGTGCTTCAGGACTTTCAAGATCCTTTCGGCATTCTTTTGCAAGCACTAGAGAAGATGAATGTTTCCTGTTTCATTATCATAAGCCTTGGTTTGAGTTCTTATTGTGAGTTGCCTACATGTACATCGTTTTGCCTGCTCGAGGAAAGTGAGAGAAGAATTTTAGTATGTAGCCATCTGCTGGATTGGTTACATTGGAAGGCCCACTTCACATGATTGTACAGATCTCATCAGTAGGCAAGTGGTTGTCATCATGATTTGAAGCCCTCAAATCTCAATGGTCTTCTGCCATTTAAAATATTTGAGAGTCTTGTTTCACTTTTGAATTAAGTCAGTTCAACAATGAGTCTTCAGTCAAAGTTTCATAGTAATTAATTTTTGGGTGTTTTGAAGGTATTGATTCCATAGCCCAATGGACGAAGGCACTACCTACTTTCCCAGAGATCTGTATTTCTTGGCACCCCCAAGGAGCTACCATCCCCATTGGATCCAATGTTAGTGTCGGTATCTTCATCCCTCCATCAATGATCAAAATCTCTTGTTGCATTGCATTTTAGGTGTCTCATCCAATCAGCTGCATTTCATTAGGATCATGGATCACCTGATGGTAGGGGAATATTATACATTTTCCCTCATGTTCCTTACCTGCTAGCCCATTTTCATACATCTAGATCATCTGTAGCCATTTTTTGTCTTTAAATCTGCAAAAGTCATTTTTAGGTTTTTAGGTCTCATTAGGTCTATGGTTTCATCAATAAGGTCTTGAAAATGCTCAATAATGGTCAACAGACACATGAGGAGGTCAAATAAAGTCTCAACAACAATAATTTCAATAATCACATGCTCAGTGATTGATTTTTCCTCAAAACCCTGTTTTGAGGAAAAAAATAGTTTTTTTTTGTTTCATGTAATAAGTCTTATGTAATTTCATTTTTTCATATGTACTAATTTCAGAGGCAGCCTTGGTCACCTTGCCAAGCCTCTGCTACTTTAGTTCCTGCAAAAGAGACAAAATTCCAAAGTACTTAGTCCATCAAAGGAAAAAAAAAAACCAAGCAAAATGCCAAAACAGTGTTTAAAAGAAAGTGAAATGACCAAACATTAGAAGAGTGGGTTTTTGTAAATGGAAAATCAAAACCATATGTATATAAAATATTTTCCATGTTAAAAAGTTCATTTTTTCTCAAGGGAGAAAGAGTGAGCAATAAAAAAATCGTTTCAAGGCAAAAAAGGAAAAATCACATAAAAATTTGACATTCACCCTGGCACGTCGCACCTGGGTTAGAGCGCAGCACATCCATCCATCGCGGCGCACCAAGCAGTAATTGACAGTGTATTTCTATAACGGGCGTGACACACCAAGGCAACGTGGTGCACCTATAACATGGCGCGGCGCACAAGTTTCCAAAGCCCAAAATCGCTCATATCTTCCTCCAAAGGCTCCCAAATTCTAAACTCTTCATCTTACAAGTAAGTGGATACCCCCTCATGGCCAATGAATGAGTTTGTCTTAGTGTTTATGGTGATTCAATAGGGAAATATTGAAACCCTATTTCCTTGCATTTCTTGTTAAAAACACTGCCTAGGGTTTACAAATTGCATTTTTGCTACTAAATTCCACCCCTACCATTTTCACTCGCTCACTTCATTCTCTCCCTCCCTTTTCATTCATATTTACCTATTCCATATTCCCCATATCCCTAAAACTACTAACCCTAATCCCTAATCTCATTATCCCAAACCCTAATTGATATCCCTAAACCCTAAATATCATTCCCTAAACCCCTTCATTCCCCAAAAACCCTACCAGTAGCATTCCCAACCCCTCATACACAGTACCCTCACAAGTCCCTTATCAATTCATATCTTTGGTAGGAAATTCCTATTGTCACTATAAAATCTCTTCATACTCATCTAGTAAACTCAAGCATTGGCAAACATGGAGTCAGATTCTTCCTATGAAAGAAATGAGGAAACAGTCAGTGACTCTTCTAGAGAAATTCATGCACCGAGGAGACCTCATAAGAGTGGAAAACATAACCGGGAGGAGCCTACTTCACTTGCCAAGCTGTTGACCTGTCCTCTTACTGTCACATGCTTCCAACATCAATCTTCTTACCAATTTTGTGAGATGGTGGAAAGATTTAAATACCATCATGAGTTTTCCTGATTGTTTGTATTCCATCTTCATAATGGTCAAGTCAATTTGGCAGGTGTGACATTCACCTTGACACCTGAGACTATATCTCAAGCAACTGGTATTCAAAATGTCGGTGAGAAATGGAATAAGGGGCAGCTGGTAGACAGGGAACATTATGAGTCTTATATCAAGGCTAGTCTTTAGAGGTAGATTAGTAGATTTTTCCCTTTTAGGTACCTTCAAGACACATATGCTCCCTTGATGAAAATCATAATTAAATATTTCAGTTGTGAGGGCAGATTTTCTCGCCTATATGCCTACCATATTAGATTGTTGATGCACTTCACTAGGGTGAGAATGATGAACCTCCCCTATTTTATTTGTCATAATATTGAGAATATTACCACCTTAGTTAAAAGGAAGCCTCCTCATTATCAGTATAATAGCATCTATCACTTTGCACTAATCAAAATTGTGGTTTTGCATCAGCTTAGTCTACTAAATGTTTCATGGGAGGATTTTATTGCACATGAGGTCTTTACACATCCACAAGTTCCCTCATCAGTTTTTCATGAGGCAGGAGAACCTTCACATCAGCAAGACGTGCATGAGACACAAACCACCAGTGTGCCAGTATTTTTCACATATCAAAAGGGCACAAGGAGATTGTTTGCAGTAGCAAAATGAGCATTATCTCCACCCGGGGTGGAAGGGGTCTCATTTCCTTCAATAGAAAAGTAGGTAAAGGACAAGGGTAAGTAGCCATTACATGATGAGGGTCCTTCAGGAGGACAAGAGACATATTTCATTCTTATTCATGATAATGACACCAATTTGGGCTCCCAAAGCTCAAAGCTCAAGGAGATCATTCAGGAACAGCAAGCTGACATTCATGATTTGTCTCTCAACATGGAAAGAGCCAAGTGGATAATCAAATATCTTGAGTAGAGGAACAAACAACTAGAGTATCATCAAAAAATCATGCAGCTCCAGGACATAAGAGAGAACCGGCAAGCTACTAAGAGGAGGAAAATCAAGTTGACACCACTTGAACAAGAAATTGATGTTGATCATGAATCTTGGCTTGAGAGGGAAAATATGCACTTCGAAAAGATGCTAGAGAAGGCCAACAGAGGGAAAAAGATGCTGAGGCACATGGCATACCATTACCTGGCGAGAAACAAGGTGTGAAAAGCAAGAATCAAGATTTTGAAGGCTAAGTTGAAGAAAGCATCAAAGAAGAGAAAAGAGCAAGATAGACTCCAGATCTTGGCTGAGGCTTCCTCAGCCCAACACAACACTTGATGAAGGACACTCAGCCCAAATTTCAAAAAATTTGTGACAATTTTTGGAAATTTTGAATTTTTGGCCTAAAAAACAAGTTTTTCTACCTGGTGTGCCGTGCCATCTGGTGCGCCGCACCATCTAGTGCTCCACGCCATCTGGTGCGCCGCGCCATCTGGTGCGCTGCGCCATCTGGTGTGTCGCACCATCTAGCGTGCGCTTTTTCTAGAGACCACCTTTTGAGGAAAACTCAGCATTTGTGGATTCCTCATGGAAAATATGAATTCCCTCACATGGACAAGAAATTTTGACAAGTTTTGAGATTCCAAAAAGGTCAAAAACACCTCAAAAATGACCTTTCTGCCCCTTTTTTGCCACACAGGAAGCAGTGTTGGGAGAACTCATTTTTGGAGGGGCCAATGGAGACCAAATTTAAGCATTCCAATTTTTCTAGAAAGTAGACTTATAGACCTTTCCAACAAGCCCACGTGGAGAAAATTTGGTGCATGGGAAGGCCTGCAAAATCAGCTCCAAAGTAGCACAACGCACAGGGACAGGAGCGCGGCGCACAAGGACAGGAGCGCAGCGCACAGGATGAAATTTTGTCATTTTGGTCAAAAAACTCTGTTTTTCTCGTCTAGTTTCTTCTCAGTTTGACTTTTCTCTTTCTAATAGTCAAAATCATGATGTAATTTGATGTGACTTGATGGATTTTGATGTAAATATGTTAAATTTTCACTCATAGAGGTAAATTCATCCATGAAAAGGTAGTTTGCAACTGAATGAATCAGTTTCCTACCTTTTAGAGGCAAGTTGTTGCACTGCCTACTTTTTAGTTCTCAATTTAGATCTTGTTGAAACAACTCCTAAACTTATGAGCTCGACCCCTAAAGGCTAGGATGAGTTTTTTATTGCCTATATCTACTAGTTTTTCAATCATTAGCAAAGGTTGGACTCTTGTGAATGCTTTGAGCATTATTGTACACTCATATCAGCAGTTTGGCAAACGAATAGACCAAGGTTTGAAGCACTTTATGGGATTCTTGTGGAAACTTGATTTGGTATTGTGTTTCCTTCTATAATTTCAAGTTTACATGCGTTTTATGTATGCCGTTATCTCTCTTTGTTCTTAACTAAATGAAACAAGGATAAAGGTAGAATTCATTGATATTTACAGTGCTCTACCTAGGGTTTGTTTAGTTACTTATGTTTTCAATTGTTTGAAGAGGATCCCTGAGACTTTCGTGCCCTCTTCAACTCCTCATTAGTCTAAAATCTCTCCATCTCGCTCAATTTTAAGTACCAAACTATTTGCTTACCTTGCCCCATAGAGATCTCTGCAAAACTAGTCCATTCCCAGGACCCAAATCTTCCTTTCACATTTGAGCCAACAAAACATCATCAAATTCAATAAAAACTCTTCTGAACATATACCTAGCCTAAAATCAGTCTTTACATCAGTCATCTCAAGCCTATTTGATCATATTTTACTGAGATTGATAAGGAGATAGCCCTCTCCTGACCTGGTATGGCTAGCTACTAGGTTAAGCGTGGTTTGATGTTACCCTAGATCCTACCTTTCTTAGCCTAAGGTAGATTTAGGCACTAACACCAACCATTGGAAGAATTTGGGTCTCCACGACATGTGTTGACCCCCAAATCCTTTAAGCATCAACATAGCCCACCGAGTAATCTGTGGCTCCTGTGGTGGTGGCCATGCCATGACCACTTCCTGACTCCGGAGGATGGGAACCCACTCTAGGATGAATGGTATGAAGATGGAACCATGCCTGAACTGTTTGGTATCACCTTGCTGACACTTTTTCACTTTCTGTTTTAGGTTATTTGATATCACCTCTACCCAGTTGAATACGGTGGGGTTCAAACAGTCGGCTGCCAGCCAAAGTTGGGTTTTGGTGTCCTCATGCGAGGTCTGTGAACCAGCTAATCTAGTGATGGTGGAAAGGAGGACTCATAGAGAAAGGTCAGCTACTATTGCAATCTTTAGTTTTCCTCCCTTGTCTGACTTATCCACCTCAGGACAAATTCTCCCAATGAGCATGTCCATGGTCTCTCTGATGATTTGGGTCCCTATCGTACGGGGCCTTTCTCCCCTCTGTCATAACCCTATCAAGAAATAGATATCGGTCGCATCGATTTCTAACTCCTGTCCCTGGATGTTGAATTTCCCTTCATTTGGATCTCATGCTCTGACCAGGTACTAGAGTAGATCGGGCTGTGCTCTTAGGCATGAAACCATGAAGAATTTTACGAGCCCGCAATTCCTTAGCACATCCAAACAATTTGGATCCCCCAAGGCCAACTCATCATCGTTGTTATGTTCCTGCTCTTTCCATTCGATCACCATGATTTTCTCCCCAAAAACACACACATATGTAATTGTGCTTGAAACCTCTTCAAATGACTTAAATTTCGAGGAATTTTGGTTCTTGACGCTCGTCATGCCTTCTTCTAAAATAGGTATGATGAGCTGAAATCTGTGGTTTGAAAATTTTTCGCTCTTCATGACTGTTTGGTGTATAGTCATGATGAGCTCATTTTCTCTCCGTTGGAAAATATGGCTCTTGTCGGTCTCGAGCTGGGAACCTGCGACAACCACTACAGACATTCCCATCCACAAAACTCCTCTAAATCACAGCTAAAAACTTTAAAAACGAGATAAATGGCCTCTAAAATGTAGGATGAAAGGTATGGTGCCTACCTGGAACAAGTGGATTTACAGATAAGCCTCTGAAAATCCTCCAATAAATTGTTGAAATTGCAAGTGCAGAAGGGTAAATTTTTTCCACTCCAAGGTAAAATTAAAAGGTGAATTGATTTTTTACCAATTGGCCCTTTTATAAGCTCTTTTTTGTGAATTAGGGTTTTTAGGTTAGGATTTTAGGCCTATTTTTGAATATTTTATGCGTCTTTATGTCAAAAACATATCTTACACTTGCTTTTTGTGTAGCGATAGGTTTCAAATACCCTGGTGATTATGGTTTATGAGTTGTATTTTATAATTTTTCGGACTCGGTAAAAACACGAAAAAAGTCCCTTTTGGAGTCATCTTTAAGCTCTTTTCTAACTCTCGAAACATGAATAGGTTGCGGAGCTCTTGTCACTTTGAACTTGTTAAAGGCTGCAAAGCATTATCTACCCAATATAATTTTATCCCTTTTACGGACTGGGATAGATTACTTACGAAAAAGGTATATGTTGATCTATCACGGTCAATAGGTTCCCTTGGGAATTTTTTTCTACCTTTTTGGATTCGAGGGACAAATTTACGAAAAGGGACCTTTGGAGTTTTCTTTTCCATGTCTTTTTCAAAACTCTCTAAATATGAAAAAGACTTTGAGTGTTACCTATGTCATACTTGTTAAACCCTGACAACATTGGACTTGTCATCCTAATGAGACCGAGCTTCTCCTTCTTAGGGCTCATTAAAAATTACTAGGTCGGATTTGTCTGAAGGACAAACTTACATTACAAGCATATGTTATCCCCTTCAATCTTGTGTTTCAAAGATAATTGGGGTACTCACCAGAAATGGTGGGGGGGAATTTGGAAGCATTCCATTGGTTGTATTAAATATTACGACAACTTGTCGCTCTTGAACAATGACACTCTTTCTGCTTCATGTTGGGTTGGGATATCCTCACTTTATCGTTGGCCTTCCAAGTTTTGGGTTATCCATTTTTCTTCATTCCATCTGATCCTTGTTGCATCATCATGACCTTTAATCCCTTGCTTGTAGGCTTTAACCCCATATAGAAATTACCTGCGTATGAATTCTAAAAACAAAGAAACTAAACAATGTGAGAGCATAACACATAAAAAACATATACACAGAGATTTTCCCCTCGGTCCCAAAGCCAAGACTACCAGATTGATTTTTTCATTATGTTCCTTTCATTGTTAATATACATATTTATACATGTCGAAGCATCTAATACCATGGACCAAAAACCATCACGTCCAAAACCATCGCATCCAAAACCATGTGCAAAAATCATGCACAAAACCATAGGTAGGCCTGCCTAACCTAATATAGGGGCCAAAAAAATTTCCTGGGGCGCTGCCCTAGACCCCATAGACGGGGGCTGCCTACCCCCCTCAAACCCCTCTGTGACCCCCTCCACTGCACAATCGGCGCAACAAAGAGGGGGCTCCACCCCTCCTCTAACCCCTCAGCTCACTACGTGGGCTAGTCGTGGAAAGAATAGCACAACCCAAAATTCTCCCACTTGTTGTTTTATTTCCACAAGAGGCCACATGAGAGATTTTTTCATTTATCCAGCCCTGCAATGCCCATTGTTTCTCTACACCAAGAGAAATTCTCAGAGCTTAGAGATTTTGTCAATGCATCTGCAGCATTCTTCAAATTTTCCACCTTTGCCAGCAACAAATTTTTGTCTTCTATCATATCCCTCACAAAGTGATAATAACATCAATGTGCTTTATCTTTGAATGGTAAGCAGGGTTCTTTGCAAAGAAAATTGCACTTTGGCTTTCACAGTCTATCCCTATAGCTCCCTATACTAACCCCATCTTTGAACATAATCTCTACAACCAAACTGCTTCCATGCTTGCATGAGTGGCTGCCATGTATTTTGCCTCTATAGTTGATAGTTCCACTACAGATTGTTTCTTACTCAGCAAACTGACTACAACTCCAAATAGGTTAAACACATACCCACATGTAGATGTTATCTGATCCAAATCTCCTGCCCAGTCTGCATCAACAAAGCCACGGATATCCAAAACTTTGTCCAATCCTGGTCTTCCCTGGTAGCACAAACCATAATCACTAGTGCCACGCAAATAGTTGAAAACCCACTTCACTATTGTCCAATGCTCCTTCCCTGGTTTTGACATAAACCTGCTCAATACTCCCACTTCATGTGCAATGTCTGGTCTACTACAGAACATTGCATACATTAGGCTACCAACTGCACTTGCATATGGAACACGAGACATATCCTCTTCCTCTTCTTGTTTCTTTGGACAATGTTCAGCAGATAACTTTACACCTATAGGAATAGGAACCTTCATCGATTTACTATCCTGCATATTAAACCTCTGCAATATTGTCTTGACATACTTCCTCTGGTTTAACTAGAGCTTCCTCTTTTCCCGATCTCTTTTAATTTCCATGCCCAAAATATAGTTTGCAACACCAAGATCTTTCATGTCGAATTTGGAGGACAATTATATCTTTGTCATTTCCAACCAACAACATATCATCCACATACAAGACCAGATAAATAACATGGTCACCAATTAATTTAAAATACACACAGTGATATGCTTTGCTTCTGGTGAAGCCAAGTCCCCGTATAAACGTATCAAAATTCTGATACAACATCCTTGGTAACTGTTTTAACCCATACAGAGACTTCTTTAACTTGCATACCAATTCTTTCTTACCCTTCACTGCAAAGCCTTCAGGTTGCTTCATGTAGATCTCCTATTCCAGATCCCCGTGAAGAAATGATGTCTTCACATCCATGTGTTCTGCCACAAAATCAAAAGCAACAACAACATATAAGCGTAATCTAATAGAAGCTACCTTGGCAACATGAGAAAAAATATCACCAAAATCAATTCCCGCCACCTGGGAATAACCTTTTGCTACCAACTGAGTTTTGTATTTCTCCACCTTTCCTTCTGCATTTGTCTTCTTCTTGAACACCCATTTTCTACCAATGGGTTTCCTTCTAGCCAGCAACTTGAATAGATCCCAGCCTCATTTTTGTGTAAAGATTCCATTTTATCAACCATGGCCTCTTTCTAGAGTTTTCCATCCTCTAAATCTATTGCTTCCTTCATAGTTCTTGGATCAACATCAGTAATAGATAAAGAAAAATTTGAATAGAAAGTAGATGGACTATACCTTTCTGGCTTCCTTCTTTCTCGAACTGATCTTCTCACACCCGGAGTTTGTGGCTCTTCATCTTCTGATTCCTCCTCTATTGTAGAGTCTGATTCTTCCTCCTTTAGCTCAAACTATGTCTTCTCAGGTTCGTTTGGTTATACTTTATGTTTAATAACATCTTTCACCTCTCTGAACACCACATCTCAGCTGTACACAACCTTCCTTGTTACTGGTTTCCAAAGCTTATAACCCTTTAAACCATTGTTTTACCCAATAAAGATGTACTTTTCATATTTACTATCCAACTTGGTTCGTTTCTCCTTTGGAACAATACATATGCATCACATCCAAATACCCTCAGATGTGAAAGAGAGGGTTTCTTACCAGTCCATACATCTTGTGGAGTCTTATCCTCCAATGCTGATGAAGGTGATCTATTGACTAGGTAACATGTTGTCTCCATCACCTCTGCCCAGAATTCGTGTCCTAACCCGACACCACTGAGCATGCTTTTTGCCCTTTCCATCAATGTTTTGTTCATTCTTTCTGCAACTCCATTTTGCTCAGGTGTGTATGGAGTACTCTTCTGTCGTTCTATTCCACACTTCTTACATAATTCTTCAAATTCCTTACTGCAAAACTCTCCACCGTTATCTATCCTCAACACCTTTATCTTTTTCTCTGTCTGATTTTCCACCAGAGCATTAAATTCTTTGAACCCGTCAAAGACTTCAGATTTCTTCTTAAGGAAATATATCCATGTATTCCATGAGAAGTCATCTATAAATGATACATAGTACACAGACTTACCCAGTGATGGAAACTTCACAGGTCCAAACACATCACTATGCACCAGCTCTAAGATCTGTTTCTCCCTCTTACCACCATGGGAAACTCACCCGATTCTACTTCCCATATACACAATTTTCACAGATATCAAAATATAGAGAGATATTACTCATACCTTCTACCATACCTTTACCATGAAGTATTCAAAGGCCCTTTTGTCCAATATGTCCAAGCCTTTGATGCCATAGCATGGTCTTCTCTGAAGACACCGCTAGATTTTCTGCTCCACTTTCAGGAACCATAGAATTGTTGCATCCATCAACAAAAATGCTACCTTGCACCTTGTACAGAGTTCCAATCCGAAATCCCTGTATCAATACCAGTGTTCCCCGAACCATCTTGCAAGTATCCTTCTCAAACACTGCTTTTACACCTGCATCATCGAGCTTGCTTACAAAAATCAGATTTTTGGCTAATGCAGGAATATGTAGAACACCTGGAAGTGTTATAACCCTTCCACCTTGCAACTTCAACTTTAATTTTCCGCGACCAATGATTCTAGCCTTCCTATCATCCCATAAGAAGACATCACCACCATCGTATTTCTCATACTCGCATAACCACTCTCTATGGGGATTGAAGTGAAAGGATGCACCTAAGTCAATCAACCATGCCTCATGATATACATGTGTACTTGAAGAAGCCAAGTACACATCCCCACCTTCATCTGAGGTGGTTTTTTCCTCTGCAAAAGGAGCATCATCGGATCCCTTTCTTTTGTTAAGAGCTTTAGATTTACAGTCCCTTTTGTAATGCCTTTCGTTTCCGCATTTCCAGCACACCACCTTTATAGGTTTTTCTAAAGATTTAGATCTCCCTCTAGATTTAGATCTCCCACTCGATGACTTATTTTTGTTTATATTCTAGGACCTTCCTCGTACAGACAAGGCATAACCTTTCTGGCTCTCCATGTTTTTCCGTCTCATCTCCTCTATCATCAAGGATGAGACTATTTCATCAAACTGCAAAGCAGTTGCATTTCTACCAATGAAAATAACCAGACTATCCCACAAATCTGGTAGAGAACATAACAAACTAATGCATTTACCTTCATCTGAAAGCTTGATATCAATAGAAAATAACTGACTTACTACAGTATTAAACACATTCAGATGCTCTCTCACTGAGTCTCCATCTTTCATCCATAGGTTATACAACTTTTTCCGTAGGAACAGTGTATTCACCAGAGACTTGAATTGGTACAAAGTCCGTAACTTGTCCCACAAAGCCTTCGTCGTAGCTTCCCCTGATACATTCAACAATACTGAATCTAAGACACACAATCGTATTGTGCTCTTTGCCTTTTGATATAACTTCTTCCATTCTTCATCAGACACTCCTGTTGGTTTAGTACCCGGATCTACCTCGATCCAGTGATCGTTATCCACCAACTTGAGTTTCCACAACTCAAAACTCTGACCATTAAATTTCTCGATCTCTATCTTTCCACTACTCGCCATCTTCTTTCACCACTAGAATCGATCTCGCAAATCTCCCACTGAACAGGGTCTACCACAGGCCTCATCGAAACCCCTCAACAACAAAGGTGTCCCCTTGAAGCCAAAGTAGCTCCGATACCAAATGTTGGTTTTAACCCCATATAGAAATTACCTGCATACAAACTGTAAAACAAAGAAAATAAACAATGCAAGAGCATAACATATATACACAGAGATTTTCCCCTGGATCCCAAAACCAGGACTACCAACGTGATTTTTTCATTATGTTCCTTTCAATGTTACAATACAAATTTATACATGCCGAAGCATCCAATGCCATGGACCGAAAACCATTGTGTCCAAAACCATGAGTGAAAATCATGCACAAAACCATAGGTAGTTCCTCCCAACCTAATATAGGGTCCAAAAAAAAAATTCCAAAGGCGCTGCCCCAGACCTCGTAGAGGGGGACTACCCGCCCCTCTCAAACCCCCCTGTGACCCCCCTGCTACACAATTGGCGCAACGAAGGGGGGGCTCAGCTCCCCCTCTAACCTCCCAATTCACTACGTGGGATAGTCGTGGAAAGAATAACACAACCCAACATCGGTACCAAAATGTTGTCAAACTCTGGAGTCGTGTCACCGATATGTTCAAGAGCTTAATCCTTCTGTAGTTTGTATCCTTAAACACCTTCTTCTAATTCTTTGTCTCATCCACCTCATCTTATTCCTTTGTCTCGTGTCAATGATGTGGGAAACATTATGGCCCTCCTTTGACTGGTCGCTTCCTGTCGACTTCAGCTCATTATCCGGGAAGTTTATCTAGAGACTCCTTTCTGGTACCTTGGAGCTTGCATGCCTTAATGGAAAGTTCTTCGCATTCGATGAAAGGCTTTCATTATTGGCCCTTGATTGGGTGATTTCACAGGTGTTCAAATTCAACTCATTCTTCACACTTCATGGATTGTACTGGCAGTACCTTGAGAACCATTTACACTACTGGTGGTCTCTCTCGCACTTGTTAACGGTTTATATCATTGACCGGTAAACAAGCGATTTTCTAGTATGCTCGACTTCAGCACATCTATTCGCATATTAGAATTTATACCATGATCGAGTTGGGATTCAAGACCCTGGGCTCAGATTACACAAGTCCATGTTGCGTAGATTGATTCATGATTGTATACATGACTCTTTTGATTGGATGGCTAGGACCATACCTGAGTCTTTTATATGGTCCTTCTGATTGGATGGCTACATCCATAGCACAAATCATTTGTGTTTATCTTCTAGATGGCTGCGCCCATGCATTATACACATATAGTTCTTTTCACTATGTACTCATGTATCAAAGATATCAGTTGTACTTGCGTTTTCCAGTTCTCTGCGATGGTGTTCTGTTTCAGTTATTGATTCGTAAAGCATTTCACCCCTCCCACTCTCTTGGCCTTCAGGATTTAGGGGTTATCTATTACATAGTAATTTGTCACTGACCCCGCATTCCCTGATCCTAGACACTTCCGGTCCGTGTTATTGACATCTGCCTTGTGTCATGTTGCAAATTATGTGTCAATGTCTTCCTTGTAATCTCAGGAAGAATACCTCAGTTCACTACTCCTGGAGCAGACCCTTTTTTACCTATGTTTTTGGGTCGTCGCGGGTCAGCAGTTGTTCCACTTGCGAAGATGGCCAATATTGAACTAGACCTAGAAAAGTCGTCGCTCTGTCTCTGTGTTGCACTCACAACAAGCTACTTTTGGCAAGTTTTTTAAACAAATTGTCGAAGCTTCAAAGTGTAACAACTTCATGGGCAGTCCTAGGGTTGGTTGTTGGATCAGATGAGCTCACCTCTCTCCTTTGGGATAGTTGTTCCACCTTTTGTACAACCTCTCAAAGGGATAAGCTCTTTCTCCCATCTCTTATGGAAGCTCCCCCTCCTATAAATACCTCCTCCATGGCTGAGATCAGCTAGGTTGATGGACCTGGATGTAACTTGGTAGCTTCAGAGTTCAGGAATTGAGGAGCAGAGGTAGAGAGTTTTGCTAGAGTGTGGAAGTAGCCTCTTGTGTAACTTGGCTTGGGATATTTTTGAGTAGAGTTGGATTGATTGTAAGAGTTTTCTAGCATCAAACTTTTGGGTAGGAGGGAGAGTTATTTGACCTTTTGGGAGACAGTTCATGAGTAAATGCTTGCAGAGACACAATGACAGGACCTTTCAAGGAGACTTATGACATCAAGGCTTGGTTGTAAGTTTTACTTCAATTTACATTAATACAAATCAACGGCTTGTTTCCTATATTGTATGTCGAATTACATATTGATAGCTTGAAGCTCCTTGACTCTTTAAGTAGATTATTGTCATTTTCTATTACGTTCGTGGTGGTTCTCTACATGTTTTTTTCAGGTACAAGTGATTAGAAGAACAAGAGCTGGAGCAACACAATGGGGACTTCATCTAACGATGATTTGAAGGCAGGCCTTCATGACATCAAATTTCTAAGGAAATTTGCTTTGGTATTGTCTTTGTTGTGAATAGACCCACTCTAGGGCTAGAGGGGTTGCCTCTGTCCACAGAGGGAAATTGCTTGTGTCACACTCATATTGGTGTTGATAATGGTAAATATGAAAATCAAATCATTAGTCCACTTATCCCACCTTCATTTCCCGATCCAAGTAGATATTGGTGGCCACTCGCTTATTCCACTTAGACCCCCCAGTCAATTTCATTTGTTTCCTTAATTGTAGCACAATTCACTATTTTTGGCACCTTTTCGGGTCCTCAACTTTTGGAGCCATTTTGAGGCCCTAAACGACGTTTTTTTGGAAAAATTACTTGTTCATTGATATGGAAATCACGTCAGCAGCCATAGTCTTTGAAGAGATATTTCCAACGAGGTATCATACATGTCAAATAGAGATAATATAACCAAGTTACAACCCCGGGACATTGGCTGCCCAACTAACCCAATGGGGCCCATAAAATCTTGGTGTTACATCTGCTCGGGTTAGGGTTTTCTATTATTGTTCAATAATAAAAGTCCCTTGAGCCTCATTATAACTTAGTTTAGAGGCATGCAGCTGCCACATCTCTTCTCATAGATAAGCTACCATCACACAAGCTATCTTATTTCCATTCTTCTTGTAAGCATAGTTTAGTATTTTTCTATTAATGAAATGAAATGTTTTTCTGCTGCATCTCTATGTTTATGATTATATCGGTAAGTTTTTGCATTCTTGTTTAATTTTGGATCAGTGGTATCAGAGTGATCTGCTCTTTCTCTATTTTTTTTTGCATGTCCCCAATGAGGTCAAGGTATAAGGAGTTAGGGCTCGATCTGGTTGAACCATTGCACGATCGGCCTAGAAAAAATCTATGGCCTCCCATGGTATAACAAAAGAAAGACAAGGGGTAGGAGATCCTTTCAAAATGTTTCTTGAATCCCTCAAGCAACAGAGGGATGCAATGATGGATAAATTTTCCCAGATCCTTCGACGACTACCCACAAGCGATGCATCTTCATCCAAAAGCCACTCTGGAGGTGCCACTCCTTTTAAGGTACAAGTTAACTTTGATATTCCCATATTTGAATGCCTAATAGATGCAGTGACCATAGATAAATGGTTAAATCTATTGGAAGGATATTTTTCAGTTCATGTCTTTTCTAATCAGGAAAAGATTATGTTTATACTTCTCAAAGTCACCTCACATGTCAAGGACTGGTGGGAAACCTACTATGAAGAAAAGGACAAGAGTGGACCCTCACTATTTTCACCTACACCCACTTGGAATTATTTCTGAGACACCATCAAGGAACAGTATTACCCTGTTGGGAGTTATGAAGATAAATACATAAAGTGGAATACACTATGGCAGGGAAGGGAACAAGATGTGCCAGAGTTCACAAATGATTTCCATACCCTTCGCATGAAGCTGGGTATCAAGGATATTGAGTAGCATTTTGTGCTCAAGTACCATGACTATCTACAAAAATACAACTAGGATGAGATGGAGTTCTTCGACACTTCCTCACTCGGCATGGCGTATCGGTACACTCTAAATATTGAGAAAAAGTTTAAACAACAGAAGTGGGACTTTGGATTTGACAATCAAAGCAAGGAAAAGGCACCCCCAAACCACAAATTAAGGGACCAGGCCAGTGGGGCTACCTAGGAAATCCTGCCAAAGCCAAAAGCAAAGAATAACACCACGAAGACGAAGAAGGACACGGGAAAATGGTGTGAGTTCTGTGAGAGCTCCAATCACAATACAAGTGAGTGTCAAGCCAAGCACTCACTGGTGGATGAGATCAAGGATTCCAAATTAGATGCATGTTCTGACTCGAAATTAGAACCTGATAAGGGGACTAACAAAGGGAAGTAGAACATTGATGTGAAGCCTAGTGCCACCATGGCCACCACAAAGATCCAGAAAATTGAGCCTGAAGATCTAGAGGAGGGGGAATGCCTCTTCCACTCGTAGATGTGGGTGAAGGGCTCTCCGCTACAGTTCATTATCGACACCGGGAACCAAAAGAACCTCATTTCACTGAAGTCATGAAGCGGAGGGGCCTAAAGACTACATCACATCCACAGTCATACACCATCGGGTGGGTTCACCAAGGACGAGATCTTCATGTCAACCAGGAGTGTCGCCTTCTCTACAACATCAAGCCCTTCACAAATGAGGTATTGTGTGACTTTTCTCCTCTCGAAGTTTCATTTCTAATGTATTTTTAGGACAACCATACTTGTGGAAGTGACATGTTGTATATGAGTCTATACCTCGCTCTCTGATTATTGCTTTGGTTAATAATTTGTACAGGATACAGGAGGTAGCCCTGCCTACTGTCATCTCTTTTATCAATGAAAATATATGCAGTAAGATCATTTCCTAGACTAGGAAATTTGTTTTCCTTATGATTCGCCCCCAAGGGAAGAAGAAGGTTGTGGCCACAACTTCCAGGAATGGCTCATCTACATAATAGAAGTAGATGTACAAGGTCATGGAGGAGTACAAGGATATTTTCACCTCACCCATAGGGGTACCTCTGCACTGTCAAGTCAAGAACTCCATCGATCTAACCCCAGGCTCGCCACTTCCTAATGGACTGATCTATTGACGGCTTGTTCTAAAGAATGATAAGATCAAGAGGCAGATTCAGGGACTACTACAGAAAGTGCACATCAAGCCAAGCTCATCATCCTGTGGGAGCCCGATTGTATTGGTACAAAAGAAGGATGGGACCTGGAGGCTTTGTATTGACTATCGACCACTGAAAAAGATCACTATCTAGAATAGGTACCTAATCCCGCAGATTGATGACCTTTTGTACTAGCTCAAGGGGGCCAAATATTTCAGCATGATTGACATTAAGTAAGGTTATCACCAACTTCCTATCGAACCATCTGATGTGTGGAAAATTGCCTTCAAATACAAGGAGGTCCTTTTCGAATGGTTTTTCGTGGTGTTCAGATTGTCGAATGCCCCTACAACCTTCATGAGACTGATGGATGACATCTTGTGGCCTGTCCAATGCATTCATGGTGGTGTATATAGATGACATCTTGATCTTCAGCCAAAGTTGGGAAGATAACATCCACCATATTCCACAGGTCCCTCAAACCCTTCGACAACACAAGTTGTTTACTAACTTGGAGAAATGCACATTTGGCTTGACCCTGGTTCAATATCTGGGGTACATCATTGATGATCAGGGTGTACATGTGGACCCATCCAAGATACAAGTCATTCGGGATTGGCCAGCGCCAACCACTCTGACATAGCTCCACAAAATTTTGGGTAATTCCAATTTCTACCATAGGTTTGTGTTGGGGTTCTCTCATATCACTTGGCTTTTAAGTCAAGTCACCAAGGGTGAAGTGAAATAAAAGTTCTTTTGGTTGGAAACCCAATAGTGAGCATTCTCCAAGTTGAAGAATCACCTATGTTTTGCACCAGTGTTTACATTACTAGACCTACAACAACCATTTGAGATTGAGACAGATGCCTCTGACTATGTTGTTGGTGTAGTTCTAACTCAACATGGGCATCCAATGGCTTACCACAGTGAGACACTTTCAGAAAAATTCTAAAAGTACCCCACTTACCACAAAGAAATGTATTCCATTGTGCAGGCCTGCCGTCAATTGAAGAATTACATTCTAGGGAAGGAAAGGGTCATCCACACAGACCACCAACCTCTACATTTCATACATACACAAGGAAAGTTGCAGAACAATCGCCATCAGAAATGGTCCACCTATCTACAACAATTCCATTTGAACATTAAGTATAAGAAGGGAAGAACCAATAATGTCATTGATTACATTAGCCAACCACCGGTCATGGTGCTAATCACTGTGCTCAACTCCTGTGGGAACGAGACATCAGGGTGGCGCATATTTATAAGAGCGATCCAGAATTCAGCAGCATATACAAGAAACTCTTGGAAGGGAAGAAAGTTCAAAATTTTCACCTTCAGGATGCACTGTTATGCCACTTGGGACACATATGTGTTCCTTCAAGTGAGCATGACAAGATGATTTGGGAGCCACACTATAGGTGGGTCACTGGACATTTTGGAGTAGAGAAAATAGTTGTTGTATTGCATAATTATTTTTATTGGCCGAAACTTTGTCATGATGCTGGGAAGTACATTAGATCTTGCACCACCTACGTTATTACCAAACCAACCATCAAGAAACAAGGCTTGTATAATCCTCTACCTACTCTAAGTCGACCTTGGGAATATGTATCCATGGATTATATGTCGGGCCTTCCTTCTACTAAGCACACAAATGATTCCATTTTCGTGGCCATCGATAGATTCTGTAAGATGGCTAGCATGGCGGCCTACAAGAAGAGTATCATAGCAGAGGCCACAGCTAAGATATTATTTAAGTGAGTGTGGGTACACTTTGGGATCCCAGTGTCCATTATCTCATATCGGGATAGTAGATTCTTGAGTGGATTTTCGTCAAGTCTCTGGTCGATGTTGGATACAAAACTTACTAATTCCATGAACTTCCATCTCCAAATTGATGGCCAAATAGAGGTTGTCAGCAGGATGATCGTACACATTATGTGCATGTACAACTCGAAGCATCCATGCACATGGAATGAAAGTCTCCCCTATGTCCAACATAGCTACAACAGATCTCTCCATAGCTCAACAGGCCACAACCCCTTTCAGGTAGGGTTAGGATTTCATCCATTATGCCCCATTGATGTGGCCATGCCACTTTGCAGCCACTCAGGTAGATTCGGCTCACATGCAGTCTGAAGCTGAAAGGGCTAACAACTTCATTGAGTGCATACAACACATCCGCAAATAGGTCCATGATATGTTGGAGAGAGCCAATGCTAAGTACAAGGAGTGCCATGATGAACATCGAGTGCCACACAAGTTCTAGGTGGGTGACAAAGTTTGGCTTCCTTTGCAGAAGGAGCGCCTTACTGGACCCCACCGCAAGCTTCGCCTACTATGATATGGCCCATACACCATCACAAAAGCCATCGATGACAATGCCTTCGAGCTCAGGATCCCATCATTCCTTGGTTTGTGGTGGGCCCTAGTATTGCAACAATAATGCTGCAATTCTTGGGACTCCATTCTTTAATTTTATCAACCTGGTAGTTCGTAACATACTTGGAAGTGACGGTGCTATATGCACAAGTACTAGCTCTTGCCGCAACTGTCACTGGATCAGCTGGCACAAGTCCGCTAGGAGCTTAAGCCAACTTCTATAAGCTGTTAGAAGAAGATTTTAATGGTGATAGATGAAAGCTAACTCAACCAGAGGCTAATCTACTTGCAGAAAGAGGTTGAAAGCTAGAAAGGAAATGCAAACCCTAGAAAATCCTAATTTTACCAGCTAGCCCTACTGATGCAAGAAATGGGATGAAAGCTACTGAAAGGAATGACATGGACTCCTAGAAAGGTAAAATACATGTGAATAAGATACTTTTGAAGTGAAATCTGAAAAGAAACATCTTTTTGTATTTTTGAGTAAGTTGGTAGAATTATTGTGCATGTGCTTTAACTATTTTTGATTGTGCAGAGGTTGATTTGCGAAAGGAAATGCTTGCAGGAGGTTGGGAAGGTTAGAAGAGGGCCTAAGGGGTCCCTAGCACCCTTCCAAAGAGTTTCAAAGTGATCGGATCTCAAGAAACTGCTTTCGTGAGCTTCTACAGGAAGTCTGCAGGGGTTCTATAGGATATTCTATAATTTTCTACAGGATGTTCCGAAAAGAGGATTTTGGAGGGTTGATGGAGGAAAAATGGTGAGAAAGTGGAAATGGAGGTTGGATAAGGATGTTAAGGGATCTAGGACCTGATGAATGAGGCTAAGGAGTGATTGGATTTTTTCGAGGATGGCAAGAGCAATGTTGCACAAAAATGTAGAAATTAGGTCGAATTGGGACAATGTGGCAAATGAAGGGAAGAATTTGAGTTAGAGGATGAAGAAGGTTGCATGGATGGGGTAAGGATAGATGAGGAGGTATCACAGGTGCTCTGCAAGTTATTTATCAAACTGAACAAGCAAAGACTCAGAAAATGAAGGACCTAGCTACTTTAACCTAATATGTCCTCAATAATAGCAAAGAAAATGAACAACAGTTTATTTGCAACGAAATCATGTGAAGTAGCTATGAAAACTAAGAAATCATGAACCTGAGCATGTAATCACAACTGGTATCAAATTCTGCAAATGATAATCTAACACTAATAATTGCATGATGAAGCAAAAAAAATGTTTTTGGTGGCAGCAAGGACACCTTGGTCCCAGCTCATGGTCTCACTGAGGGAGAGGTGAGATCAGAGGCACTTGATAGCCTTATTCTGAAGATCTTCTCTGTTATTAACCTATCAAATCAATTTGAACATGAAAAGCCTTTTTAATCATCAAAAGCAACCTAAATAACAAAACAAGATTTAAATTTAAATAGCATATTTTATTCTAAGAATGCAGCAAAAACACATAAAAGTAAACAAAGGAAGTACTGGGCACGTGGGTTGGGCCCAACCCCAAGAGCTATAGCCTCCTAAGAGAGATTATAGCTGGTGAAAAGCTATATTCATCTTTATTGATCAAAATAATAGTTACATTCCAAAAACTGTCCACAAGGAGAAGCTCGAAAATGTGCTAAAATGCAGAGCTAACCTACTGCCTAAAAAATGACTAAAATCAAACTGCCAACTAGCTAACTTATTCCAACCCAAATGAGGACCTAAGCCCTCTTATTTATACAAATTGGGGACCCCAATAACCCTCCTAAACTTTAGGAGCTCGGCTGCCAAAACTTGTAGTTAATAGCAACTTTACTAGCCCTTGCTCGGCTGCCCTTGTGATAATCGATTTGGTGGCCCTTGAACTCTAAGATGATGGTGGAGAATTCGAGGTAAGGGCCCATAAATGAAGGGGACACCTTCCTACAAATCCTCTCCCGTGTTCTTCCACGAATTTGGCTGCCAAGTGCTCATTAAAACCCTTGATTTTGTCTCAAAATTGACAAAAAAACTGCACAAAGAACCCATTAGACTTGTTGGCATAATGACTAACCCAATTCACTCTATTAGCATAAATATAATAAAAAACATGCAATAAACTAATGAGAATGGTGGATTAAGTCGAATTAGGAGGCTGAATGAGCCCATATAATTATCCATTTTTGGGGCTCATCATCACCCCCTACTAAAAGTGTGCTCATCCTCTAAGCAACTAATCTATCTCTTCATCTTTGATGGCCCTGGTGGCCTCCCTGTCATGCCAAGCTTCTGAAGTGATGTCCTCTTCTCGGTTATGAAACCATGCTTTTCTCTCTACTTCTTCCCACTGCCTCTGCTCCTTTTCTTGTAGCAGTTTTGTTAGCACCTCAACCTAACCCTGCAGCTTGTCCTCTCTTTGCTGTTCGTCAGATGTTTCCTAGTCTTTCCTTCTTCCTGTGATTTTTTGGCCACCTTTTCCTCCAATTTCTCAGTCTCTCTTAGCTTAGCCTAAGTTTCTTGTAGAGAATTCTCAGCTTCTTGTAGAACTGTCTCAGCTTCATGTAGAGTTGTCTTTGAGTCCATCATCTGAATTCTCTCTCTCCAAGTGAAGGCTTTTGGCTTCCTCATTCATAGGTGATGGTTATCTTTGAATGAGACTCCTTCTTTTGTTTAGTTGTGGCATCCTCAATAGTAATTGGCTCTTTTAATTGTCGTTTGGGTCTGCCCACTTTTATCTGTGTGCTCCTTCTCGCCTTAAAGCACATGGGGTCTCCCTTTTTCGCCTCCCTTTTTTTTGGAGATGTGCTTAGGGCAGCGAGCACAGTTGCTGCCTCCCTAGCCAATATCTCAGGTGATTTCTCCTCTTACTGCTCTTTTTCCCCACTTCCTGTAGAAATCCATGTGCCTGTTTCTGCCTGTTTTGTTGACTGTGTTTTCTCCTTTTGTTTCTGTGTGGTTTCTTTGGCTGTGACACTCTTTAGTGGGACTTTTTCGTCCTTCTCTGTTCTGTGCTACATCCTCTTTTCTCTTGGTGTTTTTGCTATTGTTTCTTCCCCTGTTTTAGGCTCAAGAATCTGTCCCTTTCTCCCTTTTTTTCTTTCTGTTCTTTTTGTGCTTGTTTGGCCTATGTCTTTGATTCAGTTTTTAGGGACATTAATAATTCTTCCATTATCTCCTCGTCATAACCTTGAAGTTTGTCACAAAAGGACATCCAATTAGTGCGGGTGAAAAGGTCCACCACCTCAGGATGCTCGTGCAACTTACTGGGATTCGAGGGTCCTTTCCTGATAAACCCCCCTGGCATGGTGAGAGTTCTCTATTTTATGCTCTAATCAGAAAAGGGTATGTCGTGTATGGATTTCCCCCCTGGACAAGGGATTTCAAATATCAATTAGCACTGATTCCCCGTTTCTACAGTTGTTGCTACCCAGAACTCGGCTGCCTGTTTATGGAGGGAGAAATTTGGTTTCCATAGACAGGGTACAACACTTCAATTTTTAATCCCAGCATACATACAAACGTGAAAATTCAAATTTTTTTATATACAGGTGAGCCCTCACAGTTGCCTATCTTTCCTATAGGATAATTTTTTTAATAGGAACTGTGGAGGAAAATTTTGACGCAGAACGACTGAGAAATTCCGTGCAAATACACAAGCAACTACTATTGCTAACTAACAAGCGAACTTTTCTCGGACTTTCCAATTCAAGACAGTTCAATTTCACCACCTTTTTGAAACATACCATGCATGGAAGAGTGTTTTCGAGCCTACCTCTCTCGGAACTCCAAATTCGACGTGGAAAAGTCTAGGCTTCCCTGCTTCGGAAAGTTGTGTCGTACTTCCTGTAGAAGACCCTCTTGGTTCCTATAGAATGCTACTGCACCTCTGAGCGAGCCCGATACACAACAGAATCTCGAAGGCAGGTAGAAAAACCGGTGGAGGATGACTAGTTAATCATTTTGTGGAAGCGGAGGATGCATACTTCAGTTGAGGACGTTGCAAGTGCAAATGAACAGCAGGTGGTTTCAGCTGAGCATTTTTTAATTGCGGCGTGATTCGTGGTGAGGGGATGAGGTGGAAAAATGTGCGTTGGCCCCATGCAGATGGCAGTGTTGTCCTGAAACTTCATGTTTTCTACCTGTAATCACTTCCATCAGTTACATTGAAGTTTAAACGGTCACCACTACCTGTTTCCAGATTTCCTCCTGAGATGGCTGAGCACACGTGTCGTATTCACCCACCGAGCGTTGTTTGAACTGGATGAGAGTGGCTAGTTAGTTGGCCATCGATTCTTATAATCACAATGATCTCATTGTTCATGCAGTTCTCAAATTACATTCATGCAATAGAGGAACGAGTTTTAGTCACGTACCTCGAAGTCGAATGTGGTTGTTGTGAGGTGCTTTTTGCTACTGCATTTGTTTCTGTGGTTACATGATGGCTTGGTGGCTGATTCATGGCTATTTTTCTTGTGCAGGTATCCTCTAGCTGGATCTAAGCTGTAGAAATTTGTTTCCACGTTCAGATTTGCACCCTCAAGCTACTGATGCTGAATTTTTACAAGACAACGACTTGTTTTCTCCATAGCTCCCAAATGATAGACCGGATCGATATGAAACTTTCTGAGCATGCTTCTATCATTGTTATGCACCTCCCATAGCAAGATTGTGATCAATGGGTGCAAATATTTCTAGAAAAACTGAAAATGGTTAAAGATTACAGAGGTCAATTTCTCGGAAACCGTGCATTGGAATCGGTTGAAACAGCTTGGGTAGGTGACTATCGCCCATATGCATCCCGCCATGAAACAAGTTTTGAAACGGATGGACGGATAGGGAGAAAATGGAAAAATGGCTGAAGGTGATGGAGGTTGATTTCTTGGAAACCGTGCACTAGAATTGGCTGAAATTGCTCGAGCATGTTGCATCATCCCTATACAACTCCCCATAAAATGGTTTTGTAAATGGATGCATGGATTTCACGTGAGGGAAAAAACAAATTTCAGCACTATGTATTTTTGCTTCCAAGAATTTTGCAGTTTTTTGCATGGTAAGAAAAAATGAGCTTGGGTTGTGATGCAGGCATGGAATTGATGGGAGAGAGGTTTGAGGATTGTAGGAGGACTTATGAACCCGTGAGGAAGCTATCATGTTCGCCAAACTAAATTTTTGAAATCCATTTCTAGCTTCCTGTAGAAATCTTGTAATTTCTACAGGAACTTCCATGTAGAACATGAAATTTTTAGGAAAGAAGCACAATGAGATGGAAAAAAATGATGGAGAAAGGTGAGGGATGGAAACATGGATGCTTGCAGGCCTCATGGACATATTCCTAGCCTTCTGGTCCTCTTCGGAGATAAATTTTGGCTTGTTTGTAGGATTCCTGTAGAAGACACAGAACTTCCTGTAGAAGACACAGAACTTCCTGTAGAAGGCATAGAACTTCCTCTGTCTTTGTTTTGAGCGATCCTCCTAACTTGCAAGTTCCTTGCTATAACCTGCAATTATTCAATGGAAATTAGGTTTACTTTTTCTTCTTCCTTTTTCTCTTTTTTTTTTTTTTGAAAACAACTAGGGCGCCTCATGGAGGTTTTCACCCTAGTTTCCTACCCTAGGAGCCTCCAAGGGAGGTTTTCACCCAGGGATCTTATTCTATTTTTATTTTCTCTTCTTTCCAACCCATTGACTGCCTCATGGAGGTTTTCAATCGATGAACCAATCTGAGGCACCTCTGAGGAGGTTTTCACCTTAGATTTTTATTTTCTTCTTATTTTCATTTTTTTTTTTTTTCCTACCCTACCCTACTTGAAAAACAAAATAATTTTCAAGTATAAGAATACTTCCAATGGAGCCATGTGCACATCGAGATTAGAGACAAAATGATGTGGAGGCTTGAAATGCATGCTTTGAAAAGTATCTGGATTTCAGAGAGCAAATGATTTGACTTTGAAGGGATCAAACATAGCTGAGGAAGATAGTACTGTTGCAACTTAGTGACCGTCTGGAACCATATCTCAATATAGCTCTGATATCCTTGGTCCTTTTGCTAATCTGGATCATTCTCCATATCTTCTTCTATCATGACCTTCACATGTTCCTCTTTTTGCTGAGTTTTCTCTTGAGTACATGGAGGATTTGATGGTAACCATGAGGGAACTCTCTCGATCTCTAATTATGATGTCTTCTCTTCATCAAGTGCAACCCATGGTTCTTTGATCTCCTCTTTTGAATCTTTTTTTGCTGGATGTGATCCTTTAGTGCTGTTAATATAATCTCTTTTCTCCAATACTCTTCCTGAGCTATGGTGAATATCATTGTTCTCAAGAGGAGTTGTTTGGAAGTGTTGTACCTCAGCTTTGCAATTGGGTTGAACTACTCTAATCGATAGGTTTGGAAATGGTGGTACGGGTAGTTGAGTGGGGGTGTATATTTGAGATGGATGTGCATGGGGTTGTGGCTGAGCAGGTGATGGAGGCAAAGGAGCGGGAGGAGAGTTGTACTAGGGCCTCCACCCCTGATGAGGTGCATTCCACTGAGGCTGTAGCTGAGCGTAGGGGTGAAATGGATGACCAGCTGGTTGGGCATAATATTGAGGAGGATATGACCAAGGAGGAGGTGTGGTCCAGGAAGGATGAGTAGGGGGATCCCAACAAGGCATGGAAGTGGCTTGATAGGGGTCATAATAGTTTTGGGATGTCCCTTGCATTCCTTGCTGGTAAGGCATGGGTCCATTTGGCCTCCTTTGGTTCATATGATATAGTGATTCAATGACTCCTTTGGCCCTTTGATATGCAGCTTTAAGTCCAGGAAAGGAAGGGCACTGATTCATAGGATGGTATTCTTCACAGACAAAACACACTTCTAGGGAGTGCATTGGACATTTGTTCCTAGGATGCTTTCTAGTGCACCTAGGACAAAAGATGTCCAAAGCCCTCTTGGCTTCCCCTCGCTTCCTTTGGATCTGTAAGGTATCCAGTTACATGGAAAGAAACTACCTCATCTCGCTCTTGAAATCTTCCATCTCATTTGAAAATTCGTTTTTGGATAAGGTACTGCTCCCAACATTTCTGCTTGTCGCCATTTGCTCTAGAGGAACGTTTCCTTCTTTTTCTCCCCTAGAGGTTCTTCAAATATGTCTTGATGTCCATCTAGGGGTTCTTCTTACTCACAACCATTGAAGAAGTGAGAAGGTTGGCTGTGTGAAGCAGTGGGGGGTGTTGTGAAAATATTTTTCTGACTTATCTCTACTCCTACAAGGCATGAAAGGAAATCTTTTTGGTTTATTTTTTCTTCTTTTTTTTTCTTCTTGTACCTACAAAACTGAAATAGATTGAATTGCAACTAACTAAAATCTATCTTGCCGAAATGAAAATGCGGAATTGAAATGAAAGCAGGAAATGACTAATCTATTTTGCTGAAATGAAATTGCAAGAATGAAATGTTAGGCTATGCTTGCAGAATTGAAATTGCAGAATTGAAATGCTAATCTACACTTGCAGAATTGAAAATTACGGAGTTGAAATGCTAATCTATGAAAGTGGGAAAGATGTAACCTACTGTTGCAGAAATGAAATTGTAGAATGGAAATGAAATAAACTACTTAGCAGAAGGTTGTAGTAGAAAATAGAAGAAAAGTAGCAATCACCAATACTTTGATGCTTCCCCAGCAACAGTGCCAAAAAGAATGGTGGGCCCCAGTATTGCAGCAATAAGGCTGCAATTCCTGGGACTCCCTTCTTTAATTTTATCAACCTGATAGTTCGTAACAAACTTGGAAGCAACGGTGCTATATGCACAAGTACTAGCTCTTGCCGCAACTGTCACTGAATAACCTGGCACAAGTCCCCTAGGAGCTTAATCCAACTTCTATGAGCTCTCAGAAGAAGCTTTTAATGGCGATGGATGAAAGCTAACTCAACTAGAGGCTAATCTACTTGTAGAAAGAAGTTAAAAGCCAAAAAGGAAATGCAAACCCTAGCAAACCCTAATTTTACCAGCTAGCCCTACTGATGCAAGAAAGAGGATGAAAGCTACTGAAAGGAATGCCATGGACTCTTAGAAAGGTAAAATGCATGTGACTAAGCTACTTCTAAAGTGAAATCTGAAAATAAACATATTTTTGTATTTTTGAGTAAGTTTGCAGAATGATTGTGCATGTGCTTTAACTGTTTTTGAATGTGCAGAGGTTGATTAGCGAAAGGAAATGCTTGTAGGAGGCTTGGAAGGTTAGAAGAGGGACTAAGGGATCCGTAGCACCCTTCTAGAGAGTTTCACAGTGATCGGATCTCAAGAAACCGCTTTCGTGAGCTTCTACAGGAAATCTACAGGGGTTCTACAGGATGTTCCGAAAAGAGGATTTTGGAGGGTTGATGGAGGAAAAACGGTGAGAAAGTGGAAATGGAGGTTGGATAAGGATGTTAAGGGGTCTAGGACCTGGTGAATGAGGCTAAGGAGCGATTGGATTTGTTCAAGGATGGCGAGAGCAATGTTGCACAAAAATGTAGAAATTAGGTCGAATTGGGACAATGTGGCAAATGAAGGGAAGAATTCAAGTTAGAGCATGAACCAGGTTGCATGGATGGGTTAAGCATAGTTGAGAAGGTATCATAGGTGCTCTACAAGTTATTTCTCAAAATGAACAAACAAAGACTCGGAAAATCAAGGACCTAGCTACTTTAACCTAATCTGTCCTCAATAACGCAAAGAAAATGAACAACAATTTATTTGCAACGAAATCATGTGATGTAGCTATGCAAACTAAGCAATCATCAACCTGATAATGTAATCACAACTGGTATCAACTTTTGCAAATGATAATCTAACACTAATAATTGCATGATGAAGAAAAAACAGTGTTTTTGGTGGCAGCAAGGACACCTTGGTCCCAGCTCATGGTCCCATTGAGGGAGAGGTGAGATCAGAGGTGCTTGATAGCCTTTTTCTGAAGATATTCTTTGTTATTAACCTATCAAATCAATCTGAACATGAAAAACCTTTTTAATCATCAAAAGCAGCCTAAATAACAAAACAAGATTTAAATCTAAATAGCAGATTTTATTCTAAGAATGCAGCAAAAACACATAAAAGTAAACAAAGGAAGTACTGGGCACTTGGGTTGGGCCCAAACCCAAGAGCTACAGCCTCCTAAGAGAGATTAGAGCTAGTTCAAAGCTGGATTCATATTTATTGATCAAAAGAATAGTTACATTCCAAAAACTGTCCACAAGGAGAAGCTAGAAAATGTGCTGAAATGTAGAGCTAACCTACTACCTAAAAAATGACTAAAATCGAACTACCAACTAGCTAACTTCTGCCAACCCAAATGAGGCCCTAAGCCCTCTTATTTATAAAAATTTGGGACCCCAACAACCCTCCTAAACTTTAGGAGCTCAGCTGCCAAAACTTCTAGTTAACAGCAGCTTTACTAGCACTTGCTCTGTTGCCCTTGTGATAATTGATTTGGTGGCCCTTGAACTCCGAGATGATGGTGGAGAATTTGAGGTAAGGGCCCATAAATGAAGGGGACACCTTCCTACAAATCCTCTCCCTTGTTCTTCCACGAATTTTGCTGCCAAGTGCTCATTAAAACCCTTGATTTTGTCTCAAAATTGACCAAAAAACTGCACAAAGCACCCATTATACTTGTTGGCATAATGACTAACCCAATTCACTCTATTAGCATAAATATACTCAAAAACATGAAATAAAATAATGAGAATGGTGGATTAAGTCGAATTAGGAGGCTGAATGAGCCCATATAATTATCCATTTTTGGAGCTCATCAGTTTGCACCCAGTGTTCAATGTAGATCACCTTCAGCCATACTTTCCACCATTGCTGGACACATCTGACATTGCAGAACAACTCACAAAAACATATCTCGACCCAGACTGCATGGAATAGTTCACAACTAGTCAGATCATGGATACATAGATAAAGAACACTTTGCAATAAAGGATACAACTATATCGAGTTGTCAAAGTAGGCCAAATCCTTCACTAGGGCAAGTGGTTCACTAGGGACTAGGTTCAATAGAAATTTCCTCATCTCGTGGAGGCTTTGCACGTAATGTGAACCATTGCTTCATAAGGGGGGAGGAATGATCCAAGTGGATATTGGTGGCCACCCGCCTATTTCACCTAGAACCCTCATTCAATTTCATCTATTTCGTTAATTGTATCACAATTTACTATTTTTGGAAGTTTTTGAGGTCCTAAACATCCTGTGGTGTTTTAAGGCGCTAAATGATTTTTTTGGGGAAAATTGCTCAAACATTTCTATGGAAATCATGTTATCAGTCATAGTCCTCAGGGAGATATTTCCAATGAGGTATAATACGTGTTAAACAGAGATAATATGACGAAGTTACGACCTCGGGAAGTTGGCTGCCCAACTAACCGCAACAAGACCCATAAACTCTTGGTGTTACATCTCCTCAGGTTAGGGTTTTCTCTTATTATTCAATAATAAAAATTCCCTTGAGCCTCATTGTAACTCAATTCAAAGGAATGTAGCTTCCACATCTCTTATCGGAGATAAGCTACCATCGCCTGAGCTATCTTATTTCCATTTTCTTTGTAAGCATAGTTCAATACTTTTCTATTAATGAAATGAAGTGTTTTTCTACTGCGTCTTTGTGTTTATGATTATATATGTAAGTTGTTGCATTCCTGTTTAAGTTCAGATCATTTCCTTCCCATGGTCAAGTTTTTATCTAGGAATTTTTTTCTATTCTAATAAATTCATGGAGCTTAAGGAGAGGGTTGATCCCCTGATTTCTCAAGGTTACATTAATGTTCATAATTTAAAATATTGAATCTGATATGATTGATAGTATTATTTCTTCAAGGGATACCTATCATCCTTTATCATTTGTGCCTTTGATGGCTCCCTATACCTTGATTCGTCTGATAAATCTGCTCTGCCACCATTTGCTTAAGGCACTCTTGATTCTCAATATGCTAGTTCAAATGGTGATTAGGTACAAGGTGGTAACATTTCACGAGTAGAGGAGCATGCATATGAAGAAAGTGTTAATCTCTCTTCTCCTTTTCAATTTCCTCTATTTTAATATGATGCTTCTACATTCTTGATTAATCAAGAATTTTTTGATTCATCAATTATTCAAGTGAAACCAAGTTCTTAATCAAAATATAGCCTTGGAAATCCATTATCATGATGACAATGTCTCCATTACTAGATATGGTGTTGAGTGGCCAGGTACATGAGTTGACCTCTTGGTTTCTTGAGTAGATTCAGATTTGCAAGGCTTAGATTCAAAATCTAATTTGATCATAGAATAATTTCTCACTAGAATTTCTCCCTCAACTCACCAACCCTTATGTTGAGATGTACGTAATAAATGAATTAATATATCATGTTCTTCTGATTCGAGCTATGATGAATTCAATCTTATGTCCACACAAGGGGGTCAGGTTTCCCATTATGAAAAATATAATGCAATAATCATTGAACATATCTCTTACAATTTGGGTAATCTATTTGGTGATGTTGAGACATCCATTGAAACCATTTCTTCCAAAAACTACCATATGATTCATAATTATCTTGTTGAAATAATTGATGATAGTTGTCTTCACACGAATTCTAACTTGACCATGCCTTCAAAATTTAATCATTCAACACTCGAAAGTTCAAGGAATTGTGAGGAAGTCGAGTCACTTCAGCTTCATTTGATGATTATGTCAAGTCCTCGTGATCTTGATGAGGTCCCCAAACTAGGTCAGATCCATATATTCTCACATAATTCTTTTCTTAGCATTGTTTCACTAGATGCAATCTCACTCCTGAAGGATTTTCAACGTTTTCAAGTTAATTCTCTTAATCCTCAAGATATAGTCTTCGATCAGATGGAAGATTCCTATTTGGTTAACTCGTCTTCATGTAAATCCATTGTATCAAAAATAGGGTTGGAGTGCATATATTTCACTAATGTACCCAACTTTGAATCCTTCATATTATCAGAAGGTGAGAGATTTCTCCCCATCAAAGTCCTCCGTAAATGATCAATTTCTTAGCTCTCTAGTATATGTTATGAAGTTAATCATTTTCATGGCATATTAAATCCCCATGAGTATCATTCAATGATTGAATTATCTTGAAGAGAAAATTTTATGTGATGACAAACTAAATTGTCACATTTAAATGAATGTTGGATGTGATTTGGCACATGATTTTAATAATTTTCCATCCTAATACCCTAAGCATTTTTATGCATTTACGGTGCCAAAAATTCAATTTAATCCCCAAATCTTTCATGTTCCCGGTCTAGTGTGTCACTGGATAAAAGAGGAACCAATAGAGAATCAAGAATATTATATTTCAATCCACCAATCTCATCATAATACTAGTTCTAACAACTATCACTCAATTAATTATTTTCCCTCTAGTACATCCGATGATAGTTCTTTTACATTGGTTAATCTTTTTGAGCCCATTGATATTTATGATTCATCATCTAAATTTTCATATATCTATCGAGAATTTGAGGCACTTCAACTTTCACTGATGGTTATATTAGGTCCTCATGATCTCGACAAAGTTTCTAAACAATATCAAGTCAAATTTCCCTCACCGAATTCTCTTTATAATTTGATTGCGCTAGTTGAAAGTTCATCCTCCCAAGAATTTCAGGGTTTTCAAATGGATTATTCTAAATATCGTGATCCAATCGTTGAATCATTAGAAGAATTGTACTTGGAAATCTCCATGGCTAATAATACATTTTAAGGTTTCTAGATGTTTACTAAGATTGAAAAAACATATGAATGTACGTTCACAAGCAGCCTTTAAGGTTTGTATGATCATTGTTCTAATCAACAAGGTAAAGTTGCAGACTAGTTAAATCAAGTTGTTACATCGTACTTTTATTCCTACATACATGACATTCATTTTTATGTGCAAGTGATTAAAGTAAGCATTTTTATTGTTGCACACTATTTTATATTGTCAGTAATTTTTTATATTTGTATGCTTACAGTTTGGTAACAACTTTTGTGGATGCATTGGAAATTTGACTTTACATGATCCTGACCTTCTAGTTAGATAGATCAGAGTTTAGGTTTAGTTGCATTATAGTCACTTTTGCATCACATTATAACAATTTTTCCTGCATCCCCTTTCTCGTTTGAGTTTTGTTCTTTGCATCCCCTTACAAGTTTTTATTTCATCCTTTCTTTCTATGTTATTTCATGTTTCTTTCACTTCTTTCCACATGTTTCATTTTAATAAGAAAGCTACCTCAGTTGGTTCTAAAGTGATGTGGCGAAATTTTTAAAAGAGGGAACTATGACAACTAACAATGATTGGTTAACTTTTAATCCCTTTCTTTTTTGGGCCTAAATATATTATGAGTCCATGATGCTTAGATGGAAAATACAACTCATTTTGAATGAAATCTTTAGCAGATCTATGATGCTTGTATCTATCATAAGATCTTCTTTCCTTGAATAGCTCATTTATATTAATTGTTTTTTAAGATGTCATCTCAGTTGAGTATAAAAGGGAAGGGAGAAAAACTTAAGCAAGCACACTAACTATAGAGGTATATATATAAAAGTCTCTGCAAAACAATGAAAAACCTATCTTTCTAATTAAATAAGCTAGGATCCATCTTCCTCCCTTAGTGAAATAAACACCTATAAAATGCAAATGAGCGTAAAGTCATAAAATAATAAAGGGTGAAAGAAGAGAAATGCCTCTTATGCAGAGGGGTGAAGCAAGAAAATTCATCGAGGTATTGAACAAGCTCACTGGAAATGAAGAAATGATTTTGATTCCTTGAAGTGACTTTGATGAGATACTAAAGAAGCTTGCTAGTAGCAAAGCAACACCATTTATGACACTAAGGACCTGATAATCATTAACTCACGAATATGTACTATCCTTCTCCCCAATTTAAGAAATTGAGATATGACAAGTTTTGTGGATGTGTTTGAGCTTAACAGATGAACATGAGAGACTACATATATAATCAAGCTAGGTTTATCTAATGGATGAGATAAAATTTCCAAAAATCTATAATTTACGCTTAAAGCTAGACCTAAATAGAGAAGATGGGGTTGTCTAGTGAATTACAAAGTGTTGTAGCTGCTACAACCCCCTGCACAATTTTTCCTACCTTCACATTTTGGAGCCTCGTTATGATCATGGAATATTTCAATTCAATCCATTAAGGTCATGCTTAGCCATGTTTTCTAAGTGTTCAAGTCTTCCTTTGGGAATTCAAAGTGTCGATTTTCTTGCTTTCACATGCCCAACTCTTGATGCCTTCACAAGAACACATGCCAAGATAGGCTAAGCACACTTCATAATGATAATGTTGCACACTATTTGTCAGCAACGATTGTACATCCCTTACTAACAGTCATTGTGAAGTCCTTGCCAACAGTAATTGCACAGTTCCCTGTGATAGTGATTGCACAATTCCTTGTGACATAGTAATGTAATTATTTGTAGATAGTGATTGTGCACTCCTTATTGATAGTGAGAGTGTACTTCTTCAATTTAGTATTGTTACACCTCTTATTAGTGGTCAATTTCCTCTTGACTCCTAGTTTATGAACACCTTTAACCTTTATTCAAGTGATGAGCACATTTTTCACTTTCAAGACTCAGTCATGAGCCTCTTATTGCCCTTTGCTAATTTAGGAGGATCATCAAAGGCATAAAATTCAAAGTCCTCAAATTCTATCAGAACTAAAACCAATTCGTAGAGCTCGATGAGAGATTTCCAATGATGAAAACGACACCACAATCTAACTCTGTATGTGAAACTTATACCCATCTGAAGTTCAAGACAAACAACATTTTTTTGTAGGTGGTACATAGGCTTCCATATGGCACTCCCACATGTTTCCACGTGTAATCCCTATTAACAACATTTCCATTAAGTACAAAATCATATGGGCAAGTCAAACAGGTCCACGTATTGGCCTAATATCGAGCCATATGGCATGGCGGTGGTTGCGGTGACCTAATCCATGGGAAATATGTGGCCCATAACGTGGTGCCATGTGGCACTCCGTGGTTATCCATTCAAACCTGGGCTAGACAAGAATGGCAGAGCACTAACTGTGGCTTAGTGATGGGTCAAAGTTGGAATAATTTCCAAAGTTTGGTGGCATCCAGTGAAGTTCCAATGGTCAAACACCATACAAAAATGTTCCAATGGACTACACCATATATAAAATAAAATAATAGCAATTTGAAGTCATGAGGTTTGAACCCCTGACCGACCAAATAGCCAACGCCTATAAACAGTATCGTCGACCAAGTTTCCATCCAGTGGTGCTATTTTAAGTCATCCTGTGATAAAATATAAAATCTAGTTATATAACAATGTGGATTCCATGGTGACATCACACAAGAGCCCTTCAGTTGGCTCACTCACTTAAGCTAAAGGAAGGAATATTAGATATGAGGTGGATTAATACTTGGACTAGGTCAGGTAGATCACTACCAAGGAGGGTCTAGAGGTTAATAGGCATGATATGTAGAAGTATATTGGTGGCCCTACCAAGATCGATACCATTTTATTCCTGTTGAATAAGGAAACTCAGACTGGATCCAAGACTGTGTACCCAAATGCAATGGAGACTACAGTTTTCTTCCAGCTATATCCCATCACAGAGTTTGGGGAAGTCATTGCACAATATAAAGCTTGGCATCATTATGTAACCGAGAAGCTACAAGTTGAAGTGCCCAAGCTAGAATTTCCCCTAACTCAACCTTGGTATGTTGTTTGTCTTATTAGGCTTGTTTAGTACACTCTACCCAATTTTTTCTTATATGGGTATATGTAATATTGTATTTAAAACATTTTGTAAGTGAAAGTCCATGTGTCAATTTTGGAATATGAAGAGTCATTATGTAAAATAATTCAAAAGGTCACGAGGGAAGTCAAAGAGTCACAAAGGGATATGGATAGTCATCTCATTTCTTATAAATATACCCTCATAACTCATGTAAATGGATTTTTTTCGGTCTTTTGTCTTAGGATCGAAAGATATGGAGTTTTTTTGAGAGCCTTGGATTTTCCTTTAGCATAGAAATATTATCTACCTTTGGAGCAAGTGTCGGCTTCATGATCCACTATTGGGACTAGTGGTTTGTCAATTATATATGTGTGTTTAGTATTTTCACTTTAATAAAATCTCATAGCCGACATGTTTCATATATATGTTTTAAATATAGTAGGACTATTCTTGTTATGTTTACAAATATTTTATTTCATTTATGCTAAAGCTTATGAAATAATTTGTGTGCATTAGTACGAATATTGTTGAATGTTTTTTGTGATGTATTTCAATCATGGTTATCTTATGAGATATTTTGCAGGTTAACTTATGATCCCTTTTATGCTCATGTCTTCCTTTAAAGATGCATACTATTAAAGGCTTCTAAGGGGCTCACTTATTTCCCTCTTGTTGTGATATAACCTCTCATGCATTGCACTTGACTCTTCATAGAGTTATACACTTGCTTCACCAAAGTCACAAGTACATCATTCTATGTGCCATCATAGCCAAGGTATGCCTCTAAAATCCACTATTTTGACAACCAAGTCGTATTCTAGATGGGGCTCCTACTCCAAATGGTGTGAGATCTAATTGGGACTTCGTATCAGGGAGACCCATTGCACACGTTGGCAACTTCCATCACTTTCAACACTTGGGGAATCATGAATTGTCCATACAAGCATTCCATGAAATTGAAATCTCCTTTGCCTTATTGGTTTATTGGTTTATAGTTATTTCATACCATAACTTTAGTAACTTGTCATTCATAAGAGGGTTAATATATATACATTCATATATTTAACGTGGTACTTACCTAGTGATTGTTTGAGATTACACATAATTACTACCACGATATGTATGCACATAAGTAAATACACAAATATAAGATATTATGCAACAAAAAAGACAAATGAGAATCTTACATTCAAGAAAATAATGTAAAAAAATATCTGGAGCAATCATCATCAACATTATGTGTTCCCTCTTTATTAATATCCAAGGAGAAAGGTTATTGTTGATAACAAAAATTTTCCAGACTGAGTAAGTATAACTGAGCTCTCCAAATGGGTTAACACCATCAAATTCCAATGAAAGCACACATTACAAGGTCCATCTTTAAAATGTGGCCATTTTTCCTCAGTTTCCTTAAATGCATAACCATTTGCAAGCATTCAAAGAACACCATATCCACTTCTTTTTCATGCATGGTAATCCATAAACTGTGTTATTCTTTCACACTTGAACAATAACTGTAAATATGGAATTACGGAATATAACGATGAACCTTTTGAGGAACCTATTTTATCATTTAATCAATTTGATATCTATTGCTCTAACATCACATGAAAATTGGTTTTAATGCATGTTTTCAATAATATATAATATAATCATTAGGACATGAAACTATAACTTGATACTCCATTCCAATTTCTTTCATAAAAGCATATAAATCTTAATATATGTGAGATAAAATATTTGACGATGGTTATTGCATTTAACCTAACAATCTACAACATAAAAAATCGCTAGTTAGTTTAATGCACATTAATCATAAATATTTCATTCTTATTTACAAATTAATTAACACAAAAGGGGAAAATAATCAACCTTTATGTATAATAGGTGATAAATATTACATACCTTAGGAACTACATCATACAAATGTTTGAAAAACCATTCAAAACCTTTAAGTTCACCAAAAATAATGTAGCTGGGAGAATATTTTCTTTTGAGCCTTCATAAACTATTATTGTTGCCTTTTTGTAGCAAAGGTTCATCAAGAATATTATCATCATTGTCCTCATCCTGATCATTGACTAGTCGAATGAATAGGTCTTGCATCAATTCAATTGTCCCATCATATTGGAATATATTATTATTGGCATCTTCTTCAATAGGATCATTAACTCGATCTTCAATATTTGCTCTGTGTTCCTTGTCTTGCATAACATTTCTACTACTACTTGGGGCATTCAAACATTGGCTAGGGGGCTAGTTTGACTTTATAATTACAAACAATCATGCAAAATTAATATGCATATCAAATATTATAACAATATAAAATTTTATAGTTTTGCGTTGTTCAAGTAATTGCATTTGTACCATGATTTCATTGTTATCTTTTTGTTCTTAAGGTATCATTGAATTCTTGGCAATGACTTGGGCTTTGGGCTTGAAAATGTGGCTCAAACAGTTTTGTGTTGGATGTTTCGGGAAAATGGAGAAGAATCTTGAAATTCTGAGAAATGGATTTTGTACAAAACGAACCAGATCAGTTTTCTATTGAGCTATTTTTGAAAATTTGGTCTTGATTGAGAGAAACACAAGGTTCTTCAAAATCCAATTTCATATATTTGTTGTTGTGACCATTTTCAAAATTGCTCCAATTGCAATACCAGATTCGACTTGTTCTGGCTGAATCATGACGGAAAGATATTTGAGATCTCATCTTGCTTATTGATATTTTGCAATCATTTTTTTTTAATTTCCCTTTGTTGTTTTTGTATTTAAAAGACACAAATCAATGAGAAAAGGGAGATAACACATAGAGAGAAAATCAAATATTGAAGGTTTTCCTTTGGCATGTAGCAATAGAACTTCATATTGTAATTCCTTTTATGAATTATTGAGAATTTCATCATATTGAAATTTCGTATAGTCTTTAATTCTCAACCACGATGCTGATTGGAGAGTTGGGCCCACTCTTTCGATCAGGTGTTGTTGGATACAGTTCATATGGATAGGTATGTTTTTTAATTATATCATTAATTCTTTATGATTGTTGTATCATTTCTTGCTGTGTTATTTCAGATTGATGGTACCTCGAATTATTGTTACTCCGAATTATTGTTACTCCAAATTACTGTTACTCCTAATTTCTCTTACCCCAAAATGTTGTTACTCCTTATTGTTGTTACTCAGAATTGATGTTATTTAAGATTGTTGTTATTTGGATTGTTAATTTATGCTGGATTGATTTAGAACTCTTTGGGCCTTGTATTTTGTAATTTCTTAATACTGGGTAGGGAACCTGTGGCCTGCATACACCTTGCATGATAACCTTGAAATAACTAGATGGACCTCGGATTGACAATAAATGTAAGAGGGACTGAATTTATAAACCTATATTAAGACCCCAATATTTTGGCATAGTTTCCTAGGAGGAGGCTATCAAAGGTGCAAAAGTAAAATCGGTATTGACCATAGGAACACTCTCTCATCTTGGTTAGGTAAAGTTTGTATTAAACCTCTTCCAGGACCCGAGCTTTAGATTGTTTTGATTACTTTAATTTTCTACCTTTTAATTGATCATAGGAACCACTTTCTCGTCCTGGTCAGGCGAGGCTCCAAATCAAACCTTTTTCCAGGACCTGAGAATTAGATCACTTTGATTGTTTCCTACCTTTTGATTGATTATAGGAACCACTCTCTCGTCCTGGTTAGGCAAGGTTTGTACCAACCCTTTTCGAGGACCTAAGCATTATATTGATTTTATTGTTTTAATTTCCCGTCTTTTTCATTTATTATAATTACCACTCCCTTGTCCTGATTAGGAAAGGTTTGTATCAAACCTTTTCCAGGACCCCGTCATTAGATTGCCATGATTTTTTTAATTCTCTGCCTTTTTTTAACTGTAAAAATCCACTCTCTCGTCCTGGTCAGGCACGGTTTGTACCAACCCTTTTCTATGACTTGAGCTGTAGATTTGTTTTGGTCATTTCGATTCAATTCTCTGTCTCTTAGATTGCATGAACAAGGAAATGAAGCGAAGGGGCAGAGGAAGACTCCCAAAGCTCACAGGCCGAGGTCAAGGAAGGAAGGATCAACACAATCCAGAACCCAGTCGAAGAACTTAATGATATGACAACTATGGGAAACCAAGACTATATTGAAGACTGGTTTCACTCTGTCGTTTTCTTGCAACATCACTCCCTACTTCAGCAATTCTTGGCACCATCCTTAATGGGGAAGTTGGTCTCTCATACCCTAGTATTTATTAACATGCATTTTTCAAATTCGGGTATATACATACTTGAGGCCTTATTTCAAAAATGGTTCCATTGGAAGTACTCTTATACGTAAGTATATTTTATTTTTGAAGGTAGAGTAGGTTAGTGTAGAAAATAAAATAAATAAGTACATAAATAAATAAATTTCTTTATATGTAAAAGGACTTGTGTTTGCTGCAATATGCTATATAAATCAATATCGATGGTAGATATTTTAATTTACTTGTGTATGTAAATATATTATATTGAAAATCATATTTCTACAAAAATTCATCATCATTTTGGAAAAAAAATGCTTGTTTATCATATCTTATGTCTTGTGGGCTTAATTAAATTACTTAAAACACATTCAGGAAATTCATGTTTTGAGGGACCAAATGGGCATATTTTAAAAACATGTTTGTATCCTTAGTATCTCTTTATGTCTACTTTATAATCCAATTTGAATCACTCTATTTGGATTTGAAACGGAAATGTTATGACCCAAACATTGACATAGCCTCTAGTTGGAAACTCATGAACATAGTTGAGACTATCATATTTTGGATGGCTAAATGACTAGATTTTGGAAACCTGTTTCTATGGTATATTTCTATATTAATCTAGTTTACAACGCAATTTGAAACACTCAATTTTGATGTCATATGATAAATTTATGACCAAAATATTGATTGTCTATCGTATATTAGCACCCTTAAAACTCTATTTTTTCGGATGTACCTTATCACATTTGACCCATCATTTATTCATGTATTAAAAACATATTGCTATTAGATATATTTGCATTAATATAATTCAATATCCAATTTGAGTAAGTTCAATCCATCATCAAACAAAAAAATTATGCTTAAAATATCAACTGTTGGTCTAAGTTGGGAAATCGAAAATGACTCTGTTATACAAGTTGTTCTAAGTAAATTTGACATATCATATCATAGAATTTTTAAAAATAGTTTCTATTGATGATATCTCTTTGAATTATCTTTCATGTGTATTTGGAATCATTCAAATTAGTAGAAAAACAAAGGATTTATGATTAAAGCACTGTTGCTCAGTGTGGTCGACCACTGCTCTCCCGTAGGTAACAAATAAATTTTGCTTTGTTCATATTTCCATGGATTTATTTTACCAAGTAATTATTTGTTTTTTTTCATATTTCTTAGATTAAGAGAGCCCGCACACCTCTCTTATTCCATGATTTTATGTTTTATTTTAAGCATATGCTCATTTTTTCCACGTCCAAGGAGAATAAAGGAGGTTCATTTATGAAAAAGTGATTCATGAAGAAAATGTTAATGAAATAAGGGAATTTCATGCAAGAATCTATTAAGAAATATGATATCATATTATTTTGAGTCTTTCTAGGTTCCATGATCTAAAAAAATTGGATCATAGGAGATTGTTTCAAAATTGTTCTCGTTATTGTTTATCGACACAGAGAAAACAACATGAAGACTTTTCATCACTTAACGAATTTATAATAGGAGAAATGGGGAATTCATTTCCATTTGAAGTTCCAAGTCATTTCCGCCAAAGCATTTTTCCAAAAGATCAATTTTTTTTCACCATTGACAGATTGTTTTTCCTGGAAACAGATTGATGATTCCCTTAAGAAACAACACCACTGCAACCAAAATAATAGCCATTATAGCTTAAGTTATTTATTTATTTTTTGTTTTTCAATAAAGTGTTATTTCTTTTCTAATTTCTCTTATGTTTTTATGTTTCAAGTATTGTTTACATCAAAGTCACAATTTTTGTTCTCAAAATAAAAGAAGTTAGTTCTTAAATTTCATGATGTTGCTCCACACCCATCCTTTTGTTTCCCATTCTTATCAAATATATGGTTTCCTCAGATCTAATATAAAAAACTTTTATGGTAAGTCTTGTCAGGATTGATTCACTCTTAATTCCTCATTATTTTGTAAAGTGACTATGAATGTTGGATGAATAATCCCCCTCCATGGCACCTTGACACATCTCATCCTCATCACATGAACAAAGTGTAATGCCACACCTTCCTAGCTACTCATCCTTCTTCTTCCATGTATTCCTTGGTTGGTTCCTTTGATGTACATTTTCCTTTGTTTGCTACATTTGAACCGAAGGCCTCAATGATATCTTCTTCTTCTTATTTTTGCTACGCTTCTCAAGATCTTCATCATCATTGCTGCAACTTGCTCCAAATAACATATGCAATTTGTAACAAAACTCCTTGGCATCAATTAAATCTCCAAATTTCTTTGAATATGCATTATGGAGATTTTCAAAAATAATTCACCTTGCTTGAGCATTTTTATTCATTACTTTAGATGAGGGAAAATAGTCATCATATCCTTCACATATCAATCTCCACAAGTTAGATCCACAAGAAAATAATTTATACTTCACACTTTCTGGCCATAATTTGAAATTTGCAACAACAAGAACATGTATTCCTTGAGAGTCCAATTTCTATTAATAAACCCCAGATCTCCTCTCCATCAATTAAGTTGAAACCAATATCAATTCTCTAATACCAATTGTTAGAAAACTTTGAGCACTAATGAGAGGGGGGGTGAATCAATAGTGTGATCTTCTTAGCAATTTTACCAATTAAAATTTGACATACTGAATCATGTAGATAATAACCAACAACTAATAACAAATCATAACATGTGAACCATATGAGTAGAAGCTAAAAACCATAAGAAATAAAATAGAAAATAAACAATGTACACAATCAAATCCTTACACATGAGGCACAAAATTTCTGGTGGAAACCCTTCTGGGAGAAAAACCACCGTTGTTGTTGCTACTTTTCTCTTAATCTCTATTATGTTAAGAAATTTTTATTTCACACAGACAGATGACTCTAATCAACCTAGAGACTTGACCTCATATACAATAGGCCAGCACCAATCAACCAAGAGAATTGATTCTACTGATCAACTAGGAAGATTATGTTCTCATACGGATCTACAGACTAACATTTGATGAAGGCCACCACGATCAGTGATCCTCACCCAACTCTGATTGGATGGATAACATGTTCCTTACACTAAAGATTCGAAATTATTGCTCCACTCTCATGAAGACATTGTTCTTATACACTACATAGACCTCATTTCAGAAATTTTCAAACTTGATCAAAAACTCTCTGCTCAACTAGAATTCAACTCTGCAATCCAAGACTCAGCAGTAAGACAATCTCATCAAATAAAGAAAAAAACACTCATAACCAAAACCAACCAATAACCATTATCTCACCCATACATAACTCCATAAGAAACAACCTACAAATACATCAAACCCTTTGTAAATTAGCAACATAAAAACTAATATGTCATTCACCATATGCACCAGCAACACCTGCAAAATAACTACAAAACATGCAATAGATCCTCTACCCAAACCATACTAAAACATTGGCTTTTTCCTCAAGGATACTCATCTCCAAACAAATTTTTCTACAACGACTATGAATCTGATCCAAAAATTGATGCTTTTCTTCAGAAATCTACTACAACACTACCATTTAATATCATACACTGAAGAATTTATACTCTAAGCTAGGTCTGAAGCATATTTCCTCTATGCATCCTTCTCTAATGCACTCTCATACTCAACCAACCATAAACGAACTCCAAAGTGTAGAATATAAACCATGTAGGGTCAATTGCATTTTTAAACTAGGATCAAAGGTGCACAAAGTTGTCAAATTCAATCCTCAACCATCACTACTTGTGCACTAAATGATTTCACACCCATTAGAGGACTTACTTGACCAATTATCTCCTTTACAAATTACTTTAGAGGTTTCCTCGAACATACAAGTCAAAATTCCTCAGATGTTTGTGAGGAATCCAAAGAATTTCTAGCTAAATTATCAACTGCGTGCATAAACCTCTTAAATCTTGGTCGCATCTGCATGGATAAGCCTACTTGCACATAGTTAAAGCCCTTCAATCTCATGCATAAACTTAACTCCATGCGGTTGGGGCAAAGAATGGGAGAAAACTAAGAGTTCCATGTCAGAACTGCCTCCAACTCCTTGCTTACCTTCTCCAAACCCTAAACATTCCTCCAAGCCTTTGTCACGACCATTGACACCTATACAAATTAACAAAACAAGGCTCCCAAGTCTCACTACCATGATGACCTAGAGACCAATAAACATGGTTTGACATGGCAGTTAAACAAGTCCTCAGCTCTCCTTTGACACTTACACAAGTTATACCACCTCTAAATAGACCCTATAGCACCTCTGCAACATCACCATCATATCAAATCATTGTTGCAACAAGTCATAAGAATCCTACCAAGCTCATCAACATGATGCACATATCCATCACCTATAGCAACATCTCCATTTCCTCCAACTCTTGTAGAAGCATCTCCAACACTTGTATTGACAACTCCATCTTCACCATAAGACCAACAGACCACTACAGGAAGTCATGAGCATGAAGGTGAATAGGAAGACATATAATTTCCACAGTCCTCAACATGGACAACCTCAACATCACTAACACTTTCCAAAGGTTGACATCAAAGCCAAAATAATCATCTCAATGTCAACACTACCAACTGAATAAATAAATATTTTATTTCTTTTTTGAAAATTTCTGTCAATAAACCCCAGAACTACTCTCTATCAATTAAATTTAAACCAATATCCCTTCTATAATACCAATTGTTAGAAAAATTTGAGCTGTAATGAGAGGGGGGTGAATCGATAGTGTGAGCTTTTTAACAATTTTACCAATTAAATTTTGACTTACTAGATCATCCAGATAATAACCAACAAATAGTAACACGTCATAACATGTGAACCCTATGAGCAGAAACTAAAAACCATAAGAAACAAAATAGAAAATAAACAATGTACACAATCACATCCTCACACATGAGGTATAATATTTCTGGTGGGAACCCTTCCGGGAGAAAAACCACCCTTGTTGTTGCTACTCTGATATGAATCTATATTATGTTGAGAAATTTGTATTTTTCATAGAGAGATAACTCCGATAAGCCTAGAGACTCGACCTCATATACAATAGTCCAACACCAATCAACTATGAGAATCGATTCTACTAATCAACTAGGATGACTATGTTCTCATACGAATCTATGGACTACCATTCGATGAAGGCCACTGATGAGCCCCAAAAATGGGTAACTTATTGGGCTCATTTTTCCTATTATTCTCGATTAATCCACCATTCTTCATAGTTTTATGCATGCTTTTAAATATATTTATGTTAATTGAATGAATGAGAATAGTCACTTGACCACAAAGTCTAATACATGCTTATTGCAGATTTTTGGACATCTTTTGGACCAAGGTCAAGCATTTATGAGCCAGTTGATAGCCAAATACAAAGGAACAAGGCTAAGGATTGGTAGGAAGGGTGTCGCCTTCACTAAATGACCCCTTCTCAAGTTCTCCATCATCAACTCAGAGTTCAACAACCCACCAAAGATAATTTCAAGGGGCAGCCGAGTATATTTTGTGAAGTGGCTGATTAACCACATTTTTGAGCAGCCAAGCCCCTAAAGTTAAGGAGGGATGTTGGGAGTCCTCATGGTGCATAATTAGGAAGGCTTCAAGCCTTGGTAGTTTAGCTATTGAACAGTTGTTTTTTGCACTTTAGTGTTGCTCTGCATTTCAGCTCATTTTCGAGCTCTTGCTATAAACAGTCTTGTGACATGATTATTTTTTTAGTAATGGAGCTAAATTTCACTTTGCACCATCTCTGAGACTTCTTAGGAGGCTATAGCTCTTGGGGTTGGGCCCAACCCAAGTGCCATTACCTCCTTTGTGTACTTTTATGTGTGTTCCTTACATTCATATAATAATTTCTGCTATTTAGGTTAAGATCTTGCTTTATTAGTTAGGATGTTTTTGATGATTAAAATAGATTTTCATGCTTCAAGTTGATTTAATAGTTTGGTAATAGAAAATATCTGCAAAAATGCCATCAAGAAGTCCCTGATCTCATCTCTCCCTCCTTGGGATCATGAGCTGAGACCAAGGCATACTTGCTGCCACAAAAACAATTTTTTGCCTTCTAATGCAATTGCTAGTGTTAGATTTTTAGTTCGAAAAGTTGCTACCAGTTGTACTTGCATGTTTAGATTTGTTATTGCTTACTTTCCATAGTTATCTTGCATGATCTCCTGTCTGTAAACTTATGTTCATCATGTTTCTGGTTTTTAGGTCAGATTAGGTCAAAATAGATAGATCTCTGGTTTTTCTAGTCTTTGTTCGATCAGTTTTGGAAAATAGTGTGCAGAAAACGTGTAACACATCCCTCCCTATCCTTCCTCCATCATACAACCTGCTCCAACCCCTAATCCAAGATTCCTTCCCTTCATTTACCACACTTTTCCAATTTTCCCTAATTCCTACATTTTTGTACAACATTGCTCCCTCCATCCTTGAACAAATCCAACCACCTTCATCACTCAGCTTCATTCACCTGGTCCTAGACCCCTTCACAACCTCATCCATCCTCCATTTCCACTTTCACACTATTTTTCCTCCATCAACCCTCTAAAATCCTCTTTCGGCTCTTCCTATAGAACATCTTGTAGAACCCCTGCAGACTTCCTGTAGAAATTCACGTGAGAAGTATTTTGAGATCTGATCACTATGAAACTCTCTGGAAGGGTGCTAGGGACCCCTTAGGCTCTCTTCTCACCTTCCCAACCTCCTGCAAGTGCCCACTCCATTTCCTTCTGCCAATCAACCTCTGCACAGTCAAAAATAGTTAAGGCACATGCATAATAATTCTGCAAGATTACTCAAAAATAAAAAAAGATGCTTTTTCCATAGTTTACTTCAGAAGTAGCTTAGTCACATGCATTTCAGCTTTCCAAGAGTCAATGACATCCATTTCCACAGCTTCCATCTATTTCCTTGCACCAGTAGGGTTAGTCGATAAAACTAGGGTTTGCTAGGGTTTGCATTTCCTTTCAACTTCCAGCTTCTTCCTGCAAGTAGACTAGCCTATTTTGAGTTAGCTTTTATCCATCATAGTTAAAAGCTTCTTCTAAGAGCTAATAGAAGTTGTCTTAAGCTCCTAGCAAACTTGTGCCAACTGATCAAGTGACAGCCTGCGGCAAGAGCTAGTACATGTGCATATAGCACCGTCGCTTCCAAGTTTGTTACGAACAATCGGGTTGATAAAAGTAAAGAAGGGAGTCCCAAGAGTTGCAACATCATTGCTGCAATACTGGAGCCCGCCATATTTTTGGTTCCATTGCGGAGGAAGCATCAGAGTATTTGTGATTGCTGCTTTTCTTCTATCTTCTACTACAACCTTATGCTAAATAGTTCATTTCCGCAAAAGTAGATTAGACATTTCCTGCTTTCCCAGACTAGCATTTCAATTCTGCAAGCATAGATTAGCATTTCAATTTCGTAGTTTCAATTATGCAAGTGTAGATTAGCATTTCAATTCTGTAAGCGTAGCCTAGCATTTCATTTCTGCAATTTCATTTCAGCAGCATAGATTAGTCATTTCCTGCTTTCATTTCTATTCTGTAATTTTCATTTCAGCAAGATAGATTTTAGTTAGTTGCAATTTTTTGTTCAATCACTTTTAGTTTTGCAGGTAAAAGCAAAGAAAAACACAAAAATAAACCAAAAATATTTCATTTCATGCCTCGTAGGAACAGAGACAATTCAAGAAAATTCTTACCCAACACCCCCACCACATCACTGAGTCACCCTTCTCTCTTCTTCGGTGGTAGTGATACAGAAGGACCTATAGGTGAACCTCTAGAGATATACGAAGATCCTATAACATAAGAAGAGCAAGAAAACATTCCTCCTGAGACCATGGCTAAACACAGAAATAGTATAGGAGATGAGGAGAGAATAGAAGGTGCCTTTCCCATCTGAGAGACCAATGGGGACAAAAAAATGAAAAACATAAGTCCCTCAGCCTTACCTCACTTCCATGGATTGACCACTGAAGACCCTGATACCTTCTTGTTTGAGTTCGTTGTCCTTTGTCGAACCGATGACTATGCAGAAGACGAGCCAAAGTTGAAACTCTCTCCCTATACCCTCAAGGATGCAGCACTACGCTGGTTCATGGGGTTACCTGGAAACAATATCACAACTTGGGCTTAGATGCAGCAAGCCTTTAACAAAAAATTCCGAGATTACTGTAGGTCAAAGGAAACGAAGGGAGAAATCTTTTAGATGACCATGGGAAGTGATGAATCTTTAGAAGACTATGAAGAAAGGTTCCAACTCAGTTATAAAAGGGCTAGGTGCACACTTGATCCCGAATCTCTGAAGCTGGTTCTGCTCTCTGAAATCCTTGAAGGCCTTCTAGATACCCTCCATTTGCTGGTTGGAGGAGACATCTACTAAGTACCTTATGATGACATAAATACTATGTTTAGAAGCCATTCTAGGGCAGCCTAGAAGAGAGGTGGAGGGAATCAACTTTCAGTTAGTGCCTTCTTCTCCAAACATGAGTTTACAAACCAGATGGAAGACCTTAAAAGTGATATGAGACAGACCATTGCCATGCAATTGGATACTTTCCGAATCCAACAGAAGAAAGAGGAAGTTGAAAGGGCTTTGGCCATCTTTGTCCCAGATGTACAAGGAAGCATCCTAGGAATGAGTGTCCATTGCACTCCATAGAGGTATGTTTCGTTTGTGAGGAAGACTACCCTACAAACCAGTGCCCAACCTTACCCGGACTTAAAGCTATGTACCAAGGGGCTAAAGGAGCCACTGAATCACTCTACTTCCTGAACCAAAGTAAGCCACATGGATCTAGACCTTACCAGCAGGGGATGCAAGGGACATCCCAGACTTATTACAACCCCAACCAATCCACTCACATACCTTCTTGGGGTCCCCCTACTCATCCTTCCTAGTCCGCACCCCCTCCTTGGTCATATCCATCTCAATTCCATAATCAACCTACTACTCATTCGTTTCATTCTCATGTTCAGCCACAACCTCAGTGGAATGCACCTCAACAGGGGTAGAGGCCCCAGTACAACTCTCCTCCTACCATTTTGCCTCCACTGTTGGGTTGTGTTATATTCTTTCCACGACTAACCCACGTAGTGAATCAGGGGGTTAGAGGGGAGGTGGATCCGCCCCTTCGTTGCGCCGATTTCACAGCCGGGGGGTCACGAGGGGGCGAAAACCCCCCCTGTCCGACAGGTTTGAGGGGGGTGGGTAGCCCCTCTCTACGAGGTCCGTGGCAGCGCCCCGAGAATTTTTTTTTTTTGGACCCTATATTAGGTTGGGCAAACCTACCCATGGTTTTCGGTCCATGGTTTTGGACGTGATGGTTTTCATTCCATGGTATTGGATGCTTCAGCATGTATAAATATGTATTGTAACATTGAAAGGAATATAATGAAAAATCAAGATGGTAGTCCCGGTTTTGGGATCCAGGGGAAAATCTCTGTGTATATGTGTTTTATGTGTTATGCTATCGCATTGTTTATTTTTTTGTGATTTAGAATTCGTATGCAGGTAATTTCTATACGAGGTTAAAACCTACATTTAGTATCAGAGCTGTTTTGGCTTCAAGGGGACGCCTTTGCTGCTGAGGGGTTTCGCTCGGGCCTGTGGTAGACCCTGCTCAGTGGGAGATCTGCGAGATCGATTCTGGTGGTGAAAGAAGATGGTGAGCAGTGGAAGGATAGAGATCGAGAAGTTCAATGGTCAGAGTTTTTAGTTGTGGAAACTCAAGATGGAGGATCTGTTGGTGGATAAAGATCAGTGGATCGTGGTAGATCCAGGTACTAAACCAACGGGAGTGACCGATGAAGAATGGAAGAAGTTGGATCGGAAGGCAAAGAGAACAATACGATTGTGTGTCTCAGATTCAGTATTGTTGAATGTATCAGGGGAAGCTACGGCGAAGGCATTGTGGGACAAGTTAGGGACTTTGTACCAATCTAAGTCTCTGGTGAATAAACTGTTCCTGCAGAAAAAGCTGTATAACCTGAGGATGAAAGATGGAGACTAGGTGACAGGGAATCTGAATTCATTTAATACTATGGTAAGTCAGTTAGCGTCTGTTGATATTAAAATTTCAGATGAAGATAAGTGCATCAGTCTGTTGTGTTCTCTACCATATTCGTGGGATAGTCTGGTTATTGCAATAGGTAGAAATCCAACTGCTTTGCAATTTGATGAAATAGTCTCAGCCTTGCTGACGGAGGAGATGAGACGGAAAAATATGGAGAGCCAGAATGGTGATGCCTTGTCTGTACGAGGACGGTCCCAGAATAGAAACAAAAATAAGTTATCGGGGAGATCTAAATCTAGAGGGAGATCTAAATCTCCAGGAAAACCTGTAAAGGTGGTGTGCTGGAAATGCGGAAAGGAAGGGCACTTCAAAAGGGACTGTAAATCTAAAGCTCCTGATCAAGGAAAGGGATCTGATGATGCTCCTTCTGCAGAGGCGAAAACCACCTCAGATGAAGGTGGGGATGTGTACTTGGCTTCTTCAAGTACACATGTAGATCGTGAGGCATGGTTGATTGACTCAGGTGCATCCTTTCACTTCACTCCCAATAGAGAGTGGTTCTGCGAGTATCAGAAATACGATGGCGGTGATGTCTTCTTAGGAGATGATAGGAAGGCTAGAATCGTTGGTCGCGGAAAAGTAAAGTTGAAGTTTCAAGGTGGAAGGGTTAGAACACTTCCGGGTGTTCTGCATATTCCTGCATTGGCTAGAAATCTAATTTTTGTAAGCAAGTTGGATGATGCAGGTGTAAAAACAGTGTTCGAGAAGGATACCTACAAGATGGTTCAGGGAGCACTGGTATTGACGCAGGGAGTTCGGACTGGAACTCTTTAAAAGCTGCAAGGTATCACTGTTGTTGATGGGTGCAATAGTTCTGTGGTTCCTGAAAGTGGAGCTGAAAATCTAGTGGTCTCTGGAGAGAAGACCATGTTGTGGCATCAAAGGCTTGGACATATTGGAGAGAAGGGCCTTCGAATACTTCATGGTAAAGGTATGGTAGAAGGTATGAGCAATAGATCTCTGGATTTTGATTTCTGTGAAAATTGTGTATATGGGAAGCAGAATCGGGTGAGTTTCCCCTCTGGTGCTAAGAGGGCGAAACATATATTAGAGCTTGTGCACAGTGATGTGTTTGGACCTGTGAAAGTTCCATCACTGGGTAAGTCTGTGTACTATGTATCATTTGTAGATGACTTCTCAGGGAATACATGGATATATTTCCTTAAGAAGAAATCTGAAGTCTTTGACAGGTTTAAAGAATTTAAGGCTCTGGTGGAAAATCAGACAGAGAAGAAGATAAAGGTGCTGAGGATAGATAATGGTGGGAGTTTTGCAGCAAGGAATTTGAAGAATTATGTAAGAAGTGTGGTATAGCATGGCAGAAGACTACTCCATATACACCTCAGCAAAATGGAGTCGCAGAAAGAATGAACAAGACATTGATGGAAAGGGCAAGAAGCATGCTCAGTGGTGCTGGGTTAGGACAGGAATTCTGGGCAGAGGTGGTGGATACTGCATGTTACTTGTTCAACAGGTCACCTTCATCAGTGTTGGAGGATAAGACTCCACAAGAAGTATGGACTGGTAAGAAACCCTCTCTTTCACATCTACGGGTATTTGGATGTGATGCATATGTACATGTTCCAAAGGAGAAATGAACCAAGTTGGATAGTAAATCTGAAAAGTGCATCTTTATTGGGTATAAGGATGGTTTAAAAGGTTATAAGCTTTGGAACCCAGTCACAAGGAAGGTTGTGTATAGCCAAGATGTGGTGTTCAGAGAGGTAAAAGATGTTATTAAACATGAAGTCCAACCAAAGGAACCTGAGAAGATAGAGTTTGAGCTAAAGGAGGAAGAATCAGAGTCTGCAGTAGAGGAGGAATCAGAAGATGAAGAGCCACAAACTCCATCTATGAGAAGATCAGTTCAAGAAAGAAGGCAGCCAGAAAGGTATAGTCCTTCTGCTTTCTGTTCAAATTTTGCTTTGTCTGTTACTGATGATGATCCCAGAACTGTGAAGGAAGCAATAGATTCAAAGGATAGAAAACTCTGGAAAGAGGCCATGGTTGATGAAATGGCATATTTGCACAAAAATGAGGCTTGGGATCTAGTTGAGTTTCCGGCTGGAAGGAAACCCATTGGCAGCAAATGGGTGTTTAAAAAGAAGACAAATGCAGAAGGGAAGGTGGAGAAATACAAAGCTCGATTGGTAGCAAAAGGATATTCCCAAGTGCCGGGAATTGATTTTGGTGATATTTTTTCTCCTGTTGCCAAGGTAACTTCTATTAGATTACTTTTATCTGTTGTTGCTGCTTTTGATTTTGAGGTAGAACAGATGGATGTGAAGACAACATTTCTTCACGGGGATTTGGAAGAGGAAATCTACATGAAGCAACCTGAAGGCTTTGTGGTGAAGGGTAAGAAAGAACTAGTATGCAAGTTAAAGAAGTCTCTTTATGGGTTAAAACAGTCACCAAGGATGTGGTATCAGAAATTTGATACATTTATACGGGGACTTGGCTTCACCAGAAGCGAAGCAGATCACTGTGTGTATTTTAAATTAATTGGTGACCGTGTTATTTATCTGGTCTTGTATGTGGATGATATGTTGCTTGTTGGAAATGAAAAAGAAATTATCCACGATTTGAAGACCCAATTGTCCTCCAAATTCGACATGAAAGATCTTGGTGCTGCAAACTATATTTTGGGCATGGAAATTAGAAGAGATCAGGCAAAGAGGAAGCTTTGGTTAAACCAGAGGAAGTATGTCGAGACAATACTGCAGAGGTTTAATATGCAGGATAGTAAACCGGTGAAGGTTCCTATTCCTGTAGGTGTGAGGTTATCTGCTGAACAGTGTCCCAAGACACAAAAAGAGGAAGAGGACATGTCGTGTTCCATATGCAAGTGTGGTCGGTAGCCTGATGTATGCAATGGTTTATACTAGACCAGACATTGCACATGCAGTGGGAGTATTGAGCAGGTTTATGTCAAAGCCAGGGAAGGAGCATTGGACAGCAGTGAAGCGGGTTTTCAGGTATTTGCGTGGCACTAGTGATTATGGTGTGTGCTACCAAGGAAGACCAGGATTGGACAAAGTGTTGGATATTCGTGGCTTTGTTGATGCAGACTGGGCTAGAGATCTGGATCAGAGAAGATCTACAAGTGGGTATGTGTTTAACCTATTTGGAGGTGCAGTCAGTTGGATGAGTAAGAAACAATCTGTAGTGGCACTATCAACTACAGAGGCAGAATACATGGCAGCCACTCATGCAAGCAAGGAAGCAGTTTGGTTGCAGAGATTGTGTTCAAGTATGGGGTTAGTACAGGGAGCTATAAGAATAGACTCTGCGGCCAAAGTGTAATTTTCTTGGTAAAGAACCCTGCTTATCATTCAAAGACAAAGCACATTGATGTTCAATATCACTTTGTGAGGGATATGATAGAACACAAAAAGGTGTTGTTGGTAAAGGTGGGCACTTTGAAGAATACTGCAGATGCATTGACAAAATCTGTGAGCTCTGAGAAGTTCTCTTGGTGTAGAGAAACAATGGGCATTTCAGGGCTGGAAAAATGACTAAGCTCTCATGTGGCCCCATGTGGAAAGAAAACAACAAGTGGGAGATTGTTGGGTTGTGTTATATTCTTTCCACGACTAACCCACGTAGTTAACCGGGGGGTTAGAGGGGGGGAAGAACCCCCCCTTCGTTGCGCCGATTGCACAGCGGGGGGGTCACAGGGGGGCGGTAGCCCCCCCTGTCCGGGGGGTTTGAGGGGGGCGGATAGCCCCCCTCTACGGGGTTTAGGGCAGCGCACTGGGAAATTTTTTTTTGGACCCTATATTAGGTTGGGCAAACCTACCTATGGTTTTCGGTCCATGGTTTTGGACACGATGGTTTTCGGTCCATGGTATTGGATGCTTTGGCATGTATAAATATGTATTGTAACATTGAAAGGAATATAATGAAAAATCAAGCTGGTAGTCCCGGTTTTGGGATCCAGGAGAAAATCTCTGTTTATATGTGTTTTATGTGTTATGCTTTCGCATTGTTTATTTTTCTATGATTTAGAATTCGTATGCAAGTACTTTTTGTATGGGGTTAAAACCTACATCCACCACCTACTCAACCACAACCATTGCCTCTTGCTCCTTCGAGACAACCCCAGATGCCTACTCAACTGAACCCGAACCCCAATAACAGACAAGCCCAATAGGTATATACTGGAGAGACAACATGCCCTACTTATGTTGTGGAGATTCATGAGATCAACCTACGATCTGGGAAGGTCCTCCCAGATAGCCAAACTCCTCCTAAGGAGGATGAGGAAGAGAAACAGGAAAGTGAACCCAAAGCCATTCCACCCTTTCCTGAGAGACTAACTGTAACCACACAACCAAACCTAGAAGAGGCTGAATTTCTAGGGGAACTTAAACAATTATGTGTAAAAATACCACTTCTCCAGGCCATAAAAGATGTACTAATCTACAACAAATTGATCAAAGAGAAGTGTTTCAGGCACCCAGCCAGGCGCAAGAGAGATGCCGCAACTATCAATGTCATAGTACAACTGTCCGACCTAATGTTGGGACAAGTAATCTGTCCAAAATATCTTGACCCTGGGGGTCCTGTAGTTGATGTCAACATCAATGGCACCATAATCCCCCACACCCTGATTGATCTAGGGGCTGCCATTAATGTGATGACCAGGGACACTATGCTCAAACTCAACCTTTGAAGTTCCCTAAGAAAGACCTCGACAATACTGCAGCTAGCAGACCGCTCTACTGTGACCCCTGAAGGGATTGTGGAAGATGTCATGGTCTCCCTTGATTCTTGGGAGTACCCTACAGACTTCTTTGTCCTTCAGCCAAAGGAAAAACTCATTGGATACCCCCTCATTTTGGGAAGGCCTTGGTTAGTTACTGCAAATGCGTACATCAGTTGTCGAGCTGGGAGCATGACTATCAAGAATGGGCCTATGTCCAAACAGCTAGTCCTATATCCTCCTGCCCAACCTCTACTAGAACATGACTTACCTCTCTGGTTGGAGGAGGAAGATGAGGATGAAGTCTACTCTGCACCATTGTGCACAGTGGAAGCCACCAGGGGAGGTCCTCAAACCGAGAATGACCTTATTGAGAATTTGATTCAATCCACTTCCCAGTGTGCTGCCATTAGAAGAGTTGGTAGAAGATACCCAAGCCAGTGCTTTAGTGGATCTCTGTGTGGCTGATCCGACCTCTCCCCGAGTTAAGGATGTGGAATTTGACCCTGAAAGAACCTTGAAGATCAACTCATCCCTATCCCCCTCTCGGGAGAAGGAGCTATGTAAGTTATTGAACCGCCATTTGGATGCTTTTTCTTGGAGCTATAAGGAGATGAAAGCAGTCCACCCTTCAGTCTATACCCATCACATTTACATTAAAGAGGATTGTAAACCAGTCAGGCAGCCTCAGAGGAGAATGAATCCAGCCCTTAAGGACATTGTCAAAGAAGAACTGCAAAAGTTGTTGGATGCAAGATTCATCTACCCCATCTTTGACAGCGAGTGAGTTTCTCCTCTAGTGCTTGTGCCCAAGAAAAACGGGAAGTGGAGAATCTGTGTAGATTATCGAGAACTTAACAAAGTTACCAAGAAGGACCATTTCCCTTTGCCTTTCAATAATCAAGTGTTAAATGGACTGGCAGGGAAGAAGTTATTTTCCATCCTAGATGGGTTGAGCAGGTATAATCAGATCCCAATCAGCCCAGAAGACCAAGATAAGACCACTTTCACTTGTCCATGGGGTACTTTTGCCTACCAGGTCCTTCCCTTTGGGTTATGCAACGCTCCTGCCACTTTCTAGAGAGCAGTACTGAGCATATTTGCTGAGCTGGTTTATGATTCGGTGGAAATCTATATGGATGAATTTACTCCTTATGGGTCCAACTTCCAAGAAGCATTGACTAACCTAGGAAAAGTTTTAACCAAGCGTATTGAAATGAACATGTCCCTCAGTCCTGAGAAATGTGAATTCCTGATGACTGAAGGGACCATGATAGTTCATGCAATTTCTCAACAAGGATTACAGGTGGATCCCAACAAGATTGCTATCATCCAAAGGGTTCTACCTCCTCAAAAGGTAAGATATATTCAGAGTTTTCTAGGCTTAGCAGGATATTATAGAAGATTCATTAAAGATTTTAGTAAGCTAGCCTCTCTGTTTTTTGGTCTTTTGGGGAAATATGTTGAGTTTATATGGACTCACAACTGTCAAGAGGCTCTAGATGTGTTGAAAGATAAGCTGGTAACTGCCCCAATCTTGAGAGGTCCAAACTGGGCCCTACCTTTCCACATTCACACAGATGCCTTGAACAAAGTCATAGGAGCATCCTTATGACAAGTTGAAGAGCTACTGTATTCCATATATTTTGTCAGTAAAAACCTACACAAGTTGGAGTTAAACTATACTGTAATCGAGAAAGAGCTCCTAGCTGTAGTCCATTCCCTAAACAAGTCCAGGCAGTACATCACTGGTTATCAAACATTCGTACACACTGACCATGCTGTAATTAGGTACTTGATGAATAAACATGATGTGAATGCTCGTATAATTAGATGGTTACTTTTATTGTAGCAATTTGATTTGACCATTGTTGATAAGCCAGGTAAGGAAAATGTCATTGCTGATTTTCTATCTAGACTAGATTTGCCTGTAGGTGAAGAAGGGATGGTGGATGAACAAATGCCAGATGAACACCTGTTTGCTATTTGAGTACTATCTCCATGGTTTTCTGTTATAGCAAATTACTTGGTTTCAGCACAGTTCCCACCACACCTATCCTCAAAAGAGAAGGGCAAGATCGTGAGGAAAGTGCTCCATTCACTTGGATTGGGGGCAACCCGTTCAAACTTGGCCCAGATCAGATTTTGAGGCGTTGTGTCAAGGAGGAGGAAGTTTTTGACATCCTCCTAACCTGTCATGATGGACCCTTGGAGGCCACTTTGTAGCAAAGAGGACCGCTTTCAAAATTCTACAAGAAGGCTACTATTGGCCCACTCTTCATCAAGATGTCAGGAGATACATCAGCCAATGTGGCCGATGTCAAAGGATGGGAAAACCGACTCCAAGGGATGAAATGCCCCTCCAACCTCAAGTGACTTTTGAGCCATTTGAGAAGTGTCATGGATTTTTTGGTCCTATCAACCCTCCTTAAAAGCAAAATTCTTACATCATTGTGTGCACGGACTACCTGACAAAGTGGGCAGAAACAAAGGCAATCAATGTAGCAACAAAAGAAAAAGTGGCTGAATTTTTGAGGGAAAATATTTTGTACAAGTTTGGCTACCCAAGAGAATTAGTCACTGATCGAGGAAGTTAGTGTACCTCTAACCTAATTGAAGACCTGCTAGCTCATCACAAGATAAAGCACAAAACTTCCACCCCTTATCATCTGCAAGCAAATGGATAGGTGGAAGTCACTAACAGAGCTTTGGAAGAAATTTTGACTAAAGTGGAGAGCAGCAGCAGACAAGATTGGGCATATCGCTTGGTTGAGGCCGCCTGGGCCTACAACACTACTTGGAAAACTACAACATGTTTCACACCTTATGAGCTGGTCTACAGGAGGAAGGCTTTGTTGTCCATAGAATTTGAATATAACACATTGAGGTTGGTAGCTCAGCTGGACCTAGATCTCAGCCATGCACAACAGGAAAGATTACTACAGCTGAATGGACTAGATGAATAGAGAATGCAAGCCCTTCTCCACTTAGAGGTGGTCCAACTTCAAAGAAAGATATGGCATGACCAACACCTTAAAGAAAATAAATTTCATCCAGGAGATTGGGTGTTGTTATATGGTTCAAGATACAAGGATTTCAAAGGGAATCTAAGGACAAGATGGTTGGGACCATATACAGTCGAGAAATGCAACGACAATGGTTCGGTCCTTATCAGGACCATTTATGAAGAAGCCATCCCCATGCGTTTTAATGGGCATTAATTGAAAATCTACAAGAAGCCCCTTTCGAAGTAGGAGTTCATTGAAACTTTGGATAAATTAGTGTTGGTAGTAGTGCAGGCCCCTATCTCCACTCCACCCACACCTTGAAAAAAAAAAAAAACAGATAAAAGAAAAAGAATAAAAGATCCTTGGGTAAAAATCTCTTGGAGGTTTCTAGGGCAGACAGTGAGGGTGAAAAACTCCTAGAGGCACCCCAGCTGTCTCAGACTAAGAAAAAAAAAAGAATAAGAAATAAACCTAATTTATATTGAATAATTGCAGGTTGCAGGAAGGACATTGCAGGTTAGGAGGATCGCACAAGACAAAGACAGAGGTCAGCACCAAGCTGCAAGCATCCCTCACAATCCATTCCTCCATGACCACTACCCTTTCCTAAGATTTGGTCTCATTTTTTTGAAAATGCAACAAGATGATGGAGCTTAGTGAAAAGAAGTCACCTTCACTAAGTGGGCCCGCAGGCTATTTCTGGCGCAAAGTCTATTTTTAGATTATGTCTATTTTTAGACATATGGATCATGGTCTATGAGTTGCAGGATGCTATTTATGGATGATTGGTCATGTTGATGAAAATAGATGGACCTCTATTTTTAGACATATGGGTGGAGTCTATTTTTAGACTGCCAATCAAAAAATAGAATAGTCAACTATTATTAGCTCTTAATAATATTTGGACTATAAACATTATCTTATCCTCTTGCAGCACTTCAGTTCGAGCTACGGATGTGGCACATGCAACTGCCAGAAGGAAATACAATTTTCCTATGGGTTAGTTGAGCTATTGCATGATGGACTTCAGTTAGAACTCAAGTGATTGAGTTTGGTGGAGTTAATTGAGGAGTTGATGGAGTTGTGTTCAGTTTGACTTAGTTCAACTAGTTGTATTTAGTCTAACTGCCAAATACACTTGTGATGAGTGATGTGAATTAATTATTAATTAATTCACTAATTATTAACTCATAAATCAACTAAAGAATACATTAGTTAACTCAATGCATGGACAGTTCAGTGGAGACAAGTGTTAGAGGTGGGTGAAAGGGTGAGAATACTATCAGTTGTGACTATAGCTGTGCATGATATTTGCACAATAATTGATTGAGATTTCCAATGAGTATTGTACAGTACAAGCCAAGGGAATTCGAACTTGGATCTGATCTATTATCAACTTGGATTGCACAATAGAGGCAGGCAAACAGTGGAGGAGATTTGAACCCGTGACTTGTTCAGATCTGAGCTAGTTTGTCTGTAGCATGTGGAGATAGTACTGAGTACTTGTGAGGAGTATTGTACTAGGTATTGTTACATGTTATCTATCATTATAATATATAGATAGTTGGGGGTTTTCAGTTGTATGCTTTCCCCATTACATACTGTGTTGATATGTGTCATTGATGTTTCAATGTCCGCATGCAATTATTTTTTTTAATTCCACAAATTGATGATCAATGGTAGAGGAGGTTATGTATTATGCATGAATTCTGCAAATAGTGTATAATCAAGATAATATCTGTGAATAAGTGTTATATTATTCAAATTTCTACATGGTATCAGAGCGAAGTTGATCATCAAATCTATTATTCAGAAAGTGATTACGTTTTATTTCTTCAGGCATAGTTTGTAATCGAGTCAGGTAGCCTCTAGATTCATCCTTTTTTTGGAAGGTGAGATATCCAGTAAATGCCCATATAGTCAATCTCTGTATGAGAAATACTTTGTTCTCACGAATTTTAGATCAAAATAGGTTGAGTCTTGAGCTGGTGGAATTCGAATTTGCAGCAATGTTTTCTCGGTGTCGAAGTTGAAATGTCTTTCAACGGATTACGATTGGAGTATGCCCTTGAAGGCAGCTCGAATTTTATTGCACGGAAAGACAGGATGGAGGTGGTGTTAGATGACAATGGGTTGAAGGAGTTCATAGATGCTGAGGTCTGAAATCCTACTGATGCTGCTCAAGTTGAGGCTTGGAAAAAAAAGCAAAGTTTCGAAGGATTCTGTTGGAGGGTGTGAAGGATCACATTGTATCCAGCCTGCATGGAAAGGCTTCTCCATACTTGATATGGAAAGCATTGACAGATTTATTCCAAAGAAAGAGAGACCAGAGGATGTTGGTTCTCAAGGATAAACTTAGAAACATTAAGTGTGAGAAAGGAGACAGTATGCCCAAGTATCTCATGAAGTTCACCCAATGCCGGGATGAGATGGGAAGTGTGGGGGTGACTGTCGATGATGAGGACTTGATGAGCTTGGCTCTCCTTGGTCTTCCGAAGAGTTGGCATTCCTATCAGGACTCTGTCAATGGTCAGGAAAAATTGCTAGGATGGAAGAGACTTTGGTCTGATCTTGTGCAAGAGGAGATCAGGCGGAATACCAGGTACGGATCTTCATCAAAGGCATCTGATGAAGAAAATTATGCTTTGGCTGCTAAAGAAAAGAAGGGGAAGAATAAGAAGGCTTCTCATTCCAGTACGAAAGGCAAGAAGTAGGACATGTCCAAGGTGAAGTGCTTGCACTGTCACCAGCACAGACATTATGCCACAAATTGTCCGCAGAAGAAGAAAAATAAGCAAGTTGTTGGATCTACAGTGGGAGAGGCCTTAGCCTCACAGTTTGAGCCGGATTTTTTGTTGATCCCATGCTTGGTATGAAGTGTGATGGGATCGATATGGTTCTTGGACAGTGGTGCATCTTTTCACATGACAGGAGATCGAGATTTGTTTTCTGATAGACTGGATGAGAAATATCTTGGAGTGCACGTTGAGATGGGTGATGATGGTAGATATAGTGCGACCAGTATCGGTACCATTTCCTTTGAGGGGGAGTCTGGTAAACCCTTCGTATTGAAGGAAGTGATGCATGTTCCAGGATTGAAGAATAATATTATCTCTGTGGCGATGTTAGAAGACAAGGGATATGATGTTGTCTTCAGCGAGGGAAAGGCTTTCCTGCACAGTAAGACCACTGGAGAAACCTGGAAGATAGGGGTTCAAGTCAAGAACCTTTATCAATTGCATGTAGATGGCTGCGCAGCAATGGCATGCAAGGTAGAAGGATTGGTGAGCCGGGATGATGGCGAGCTATGGCATCGGAGATTGGGCCACCTTGACCATGGATCCTTGAAGATCCTGCAGCAGATTTCTACTGGGCTTCCTAAAGGCACTCTTGCGTAGTCAGATCAGTGCAAGGGGTGTATTTTGGGAAAATTTGTGAAAGCCGCCTTTCACGAGAAGGATAGTCGCACCAAGACGATCCTTGAGAGAATTCACATAGACGTGTGTGGACCTTTCTCAGTAGCTTCGACAGCAAAGCACAAGTACTATGTGATCTTTGTTGATGATTTCTCTCGAAAGTGCTGGATCTTCATGCAGAAGAAGAGCGAGACATACTCAAAGTTTTGTGAGTTCAAAGCACTGGTCGAGAAGGAATCAGGGAAGAAGGTGAAGGCTCTTAGGAGTGACAATGGTGGTGAATTCATATATGGCAAGTTCAAGGACTTCTGCAATCCAGAAAGGATTTGAAGAGAGCTCATAGCTCCCCATAACCCATAGCAAAACGGGGTTGCTGAGTGGAAGAATAGAACGATCGTGGGTGCTGCACGGGCGATGTTGCATGATCAGGGCCTACCCCTTCACTTGTGGGTAGAGGCATGTAATACTGCAGTATATGTGCAGAACCGTTGTCCTCACAATATACTTAGCGTGAGTACACCTGAGGAGGCTTATTCTGGTAAGAGGCCTGATATTTCCCATTTGAGGATTTTTGGTTCTCCTGTTTACATGCATGTGACAAAGGATGCCAGGAAGAAGCTGGAGCCAACCATAGAGGTTGGGATATTTGTGGGGTACAATAATACGCCCCACAACTATCATGTGTATTTGCCAGACAGTCGCAAGACTGTTGTGTGATGGGATATCAAATTTCATGAGGAGAAAGCCATGAAGTGTTCGCTTGAGAAGGAGCCACACTTGCATGCATATGAGGAGCGATTAGTTCCTAAGGATGAGCTTCAAGATGTGGATCAGCCACAATATGAAGTTCATGGAGTGGAAAAGACCACTCATGCAGCGCCAACCATCAGAGGGCGAAAGCGCACTACAGAAGCTGAGCGACTGGCTCAAGATGCAGAGAAGGTTGTAGTACCACCTACAACACAATGCAGACAGAGACAGTCACCTGATCAATACACTGGATACATGGCTCTTGTGAGCAAATGTGTCATGACTGAGCCATCCTCTTTCGAGGAAGCTGTGGAGGATCCCGCATGGGTAGATGCCATTGTGGAAGAGTATGATTTGATTGTTAGAAATAGTGCATGGGAGATTGTCCCAAGACCGAAAGGGAAATCAGTGGTGGGTTTGAGATGGATCTACAAAGTGAAGCAGGTAGCTGACGGGAGTGTGGAGAAGTACAAGGCAAGATTTGTTGCCCGAGGCTTCTCACAGATAGAGGGGATCGATTATGAGGAGACCTTTGCACCTGTCGCAAGGTATTCTTCCATACAGAATATTCTTGCTCTCTCAGCGCAGATGGGGTGGCACATCCATCAGATGGATGTGAAGACTGTGTTCCCCAATGGAGTCATTGAGGAGGAGATGTACATAGATCAGTCCGAAGGTTTCGAGATCTTTAGCAGTGAGTCGCATGTGTGCAGGCTCAAGAGAGCGTTGTATGGGTTGAAACAAGCACCTCGTGCTTGGTACACACGGATAGACAGTTATTTCATCGGACTTGGATTCTCCCAGAGTGAGGCGGATCCTAACCTATACTAGATTGCGGTGTAGGGTAAGTTGCTGATCATTATACTTTATTTAGATGATTTGATTTTGGTGGGAGATGAGCTGTTGATACTTTCATGCAAGGAGGATCTTTAAGATAGAGGAGGAATGACCTATTACAGAGTTTTGTGAACCCAACGTTTCAGACTACCAAGTGAGTCCATCATCAGGGGATGCAACAATAGATATTCTTCAACCTTAATGATGAATCCATGAGCTATGTTTAGGGTATATATATATATAGGTTATTAAGGAATGAAGTGAGAAATTAGGTCGGCCATTTATTTATTTATTAATTAATTAATTTTTTTTTTCCTCCAAATATCCTATATTATTATTTCTATTAATATTACTACTATTATTATTAATTGATTAATTACTTATTTTTAATTAATTATTTATTATTGTGTTTAATTGGCTATTATTAAGTTGGATAGGTGGATTAATTAATTCATTTAATAAATAGGTTAAAGGGATAAATAGATTAATTAATTAATTTTATATTTTATAGGTTTAATTATTATGTTTACTAATTTATTTATATAAAATTATTTATTTATTTATTTAATTGTTTTATTTATTATTGTTATTAATTAATTAATTATTTATTTATTTTATTTTTATTTTATATATATATATATATAGAGATATATATATTATTTTTTATTTTTTATTAAAATAGTTGATTAAATAATATCTTTTTATTTATTTATTTTTTAATTTATATATTTATTTAATTTATTTTTATTTTTATTATGTTTACTGATCTATTAATTTGATTAATTAAATAATTAATTGATGAGATATAAATTAATTACTTAATTTTATTATTTATTGATTTAATTATTATATTAATTACTTAATTTTTTATTTATTGATTTAATTATTATATTTATTACTTTTATGTAAAAATTATCAATTACTTAACTACTATATTTGATTTAATTAATAGAAATTAACTTAGTTTTAATATTTACTAATATTTATTATTTTCTTACCAATTAAAGTATTTATATTTGGTTAGTTGGTTTTATTTAATTTATTTATTCAATTAATTAATTTAATTAAATAATTAATCTTATAGGATTGGTGAGATATTTTTATAGTATTATCTATAATTCCTGGGGTTAATTTTTAATTGTTTAAATTTACAACTATATGTATTTTATTGGTTGTGTTTTAATGTTATCAAATTTTAGGAGAAGTGATTTATTACTGATTTATGTTTAAATTAGTCCAATGATTTAATGTTTAAGGAGGATGATTAAGGTAAATTTTATACTGATTTTTAAGAGAGGAGGGAAGGTTAATATAAGGGATAAGAGCTGATTATTGTTTTTCTAAGATTTCATGTAAAGGTTTCCAGGTGTTACTTAGTTTTAATCCATCATCCCGGTTAAAGTTGTTTTTCCTTTTTTATATTTCAATGGCTTCTTTGATTTTCCTTTTAAGATAGTGTTCTTCTTTTTTAATAAGTTTGGATTCTTCCATGCAGATGTAATGAGAGGAAGAGTGAACATGTGTTACTAAGGCTGATTTAGAAATTCCTTCTCTTCTTAAGTCAGCAGTGTGTTCTCTAATTCTAATATTAAGAGACCTACCTATTTCACCTATGTATTCCTTACCGCATGAGCAAGGAATCACATAAACACCTTTCTGAAGGTTAGGGTTTATGGGATCTTTAACTGAGTTAAATAATTGTCTGATGGTGTTAGCACGGGTGAATGCTACATTAATGTTATGTTTATTGAGAACTTTAGTAATTTTATCCATGGTACCTTTTATGTATGGAAGGGAGACCTTAGGAGTTGATAAATTTTGATCATTAATATTATTGTTATTTTTCTTTAGGGATAGTTGCATGGCTTTCTTGATGGTATTTCTATTATAGCCATTTAGCTCAAACACTTTGTGAAGATGGTTGAGTTCATCATCTAAATGGTCAGGATCAGATATTCTGACGACCCTAGTGGTTAAGGTCCTAATGATGCCTATCTTCTGTTTAGGTTGGTGATGGGAATTTGCATGTAGATATCTTTTTGTATGAGTTTTCTTTCTATAGACCTGGAAACCAAGAGACCCTTCTCTTTTAGATCAAGAAAGGGAAGCTGGTTTTTGTTTTCAATTTCAATGGTGAATTTTATATGGTCGGAGAGGCTATTTAAGTGATTGAGGAATAGGTCAAGTTTTTCTTTTCCATGACTCCACTTAGCAAATATGTCATCTACAAACCTTTTCCATTCTTCAGGGGTGTATGGAAATGACCTAAGAGCCTTATGTTCAAAGTGCTCCATAAAGATGTTGGCAATTATGGGGGATAGAGGAGAACCCATAGCCACACCATGAGTTTGTTCATAAATTATTCCTTTGAAACTGAAGTACGAAGATTTCAAGCATAGTTCTAAAAGATCCACAGTTTCTTTATCAGTGAGGTTTCTCATGATCTCAATAGCTTCATCAATAGGATATCAAAGCTAACCATAAGATCTTCATCTTTCATTTCTATGTTATTAATCCATTGAACAAAAGAATAGGAGTCTTTAATATAAGAAGGGGTATTACCAGACAGGGGTCTAAGTTTTTTGGCAAGGTGTTTTGCCAGCAGGTAAGTAGGGGAACCTATGGTGTTAACTATAGGTCTGAGAGGTATGTTAGGTTTATGGACTTTAGGAGCCCCATAAATTCTAGGAATAATGGAACTATTAGGGATGATTTTCTTTTTTGTGACATCATCTAAGGATGATTCTTTGATTTTCTTAATTACTTCGCGCATGGTTTTCTCACTGGGATCTTTGTTAATTATTTTATAGCATCCAATATTATTTAGATGATCTTCCATTTTATTTTCATAATCACTTATGTTCATGATTACAGTTGCATTTCCCTTGTCAGCCTTTAGGATGACTATGTTTTTATTATTTCTTAGTTTGTTTAAAGCTCTTTTTTCTTCTATGGAAATCTTAGATATAGGAGGTTTAGTAGTTCTCAGAATTTTTGCAATATCTTGTCTAATTTCTTCACTTTTTGCTATATCTAAGTTTTTAATGGCTACTTCGATATTACTGATAACCTCTAGGAGGATCTTGCTAGAGAGTTTGAGATGAAGGACATGGGCCTCCTTCATTATTTCCTCGGATTGGAAATTTGGCAGCACAGTGATGGACTATTTGTTTCTCAGGGTAAGTATGCCTGGCAGATACTGGAGAAGTTCAACATGCATGGCTGCAAGCCTGTTGATACTCCTCTTCCTGGAGGTTGGAGGAAGGAGGATGCTACTTCAGCGAAGGTAGTGGATGCCATTGTTTATAGACAGTTGGTGGGGTCGCTTATGTATCTGGTCAATAAAAGACCCGATATTTGCTATATTGTTAACCAGCTTTCACAAGCTATGGTTAAGCCAACTAAGCTCTTCTGGAAGGTAGGCGAGCATGTATTGCGTTATCTCAAAGGCACATCGAGATATGGATTGTGGTACAAACAGGAGGATGAGGTGAAGCTATGTGGCTTCACGGATGCAGATTGGGCAGGGAGCCCAATGGACAGAAAGAGAACATTTGGAGGGATCTTCAGTATCGGGTCGACAACAGTTTCTTGGTACAGCAGGAAGCAGAGATCCGTGGCAATCAGTTCAGCAGAGTCCAAGTATATGGCAGAAAGTTTGGCTGCATGCAAGGCTATATGGATAAGGAAGATCCTGGTCGGGTTGTTTGGGTCACACTTGGAGCCTACTGTGATTTATTGTGATAACCAGAGTTGCATTAAACTCTTGGCTAATCCAGTATTTCATGATAGATCCAAGCACATTGACATCAGGTACCATCATATCAGAGATTGTGTGCAGCGGAGAATCATGTTACTTTCATACATTCCCACAGAGGATCATGATGCTGATATATTGACGAAGGTGCTCACTAGGAGCAAATTCAAATACCACAGAGGCAGGATAGGGATTGCAGATAATCCATATCTTTTTGAGAGGGAGTGTTGAAAATGCAACAAGATGATGGAGCTTAGTGAAAAGAAGTCGCCTTCACTAAGTGGGCCCGCAGGCTATTTTTGGCAGAAAGTCTATTTTAGACTATGTCTATTTTTAGACATATGGATCATGGTCTATGAGTTGCAGGATGCTATTTATGGATGATTGGTCATGTTGGTGAAAATAGATGGACCTCTATTTTTATACATATGGGCAAAGTCTATTTTTAGATTGCCAGTCAAAAAATAGAACAGTCGAATATTATTAGCTCTTAATAATATTTGGACTATAAACATTATCTTATCCTCTTGCAACACTTCAGTTTGAGCTACAGATGTGGCACATGAAACTACCAAAAGGAAATACACTTTTCCTATGGGTTAGTTGAGCTATTGCATGATTGACTTCAGTTAGAACTCAAGTGATTGAGTTTGGTGGAGTTAATTGAGTTGATGGTGTTGTGTTCAGTTTGACATAGTTGAACTAGTTGTATTTAGTCTAACTGCAAAATACACTTATGATGAGTGATGTGAATTAATTATTAATTAATTCACTAATTATTAACTCATAAATCAACTAAAGAATACATCAGTTAACTCAATGCATGGACATTTTAGTGGAGACAAGTGTTATAGGTGGGTGAAAGGGTGAGAATACTATCAGTTGTGACTATAGCTGTGCATGAGATTTGCACAATCATTGATTGAGATTGCCAATGAGGATTGCGCAGTACAAGCCAAGGGAATTTGAAGTTGGATCTGATCTATTCTCAACTTGGATTGCGCAATAGAGGCAGGAAAACAGTGGAGGAGATTTGAACCCATGACTTGTTCAGATCTGAGCTAGTTTGTGTGTAGCATGTGCAGATAGTACTAAGTACTTGTGAGGAGTATTGTACTATGTATTGTTACATGTTCTCTATCATTATAATATACAGATAGTTGGTGGTTTTCAGTTGTATGCTTTTCCCATTACATACTGTGTTGATATGTGTGATTGATGTTTCAATGTGTGCTTGTGATTGTTTTTTTTAATTCCGCAAATTGATGATCAATGGTAGAGGAGGTTATGTATTATGCATGCATTCCACAAATAGTGTATAATCAGGATAATCTCTGTGAATAAGTGTTATATTATTCAAATTTCTACATTCGGGATAAGGTTTCACCTTCTATAGGAAGTTTTGTGTCTTCTACAGGAAGTTCTGTGTCTTCTACAGGAAGTTCTGTGTCTCCTACAAGAAGATCCTGTAGAACCTACAAACAAGCCAAAATTGATCTCAGAAGAGGACCCGAAGGTTGGGAATCTATCTATGAGGCCTGTAAACCTCCCTGTTTCCATCCATTTCCATATGTCGCCCTTTTCCATCTCTGTACACCTCCATTGCACTCATTCTTTATATGCCTGCACAGTCACACACAGAAATCCTATTTTCTTCATACTGGAAGCAAAAACTTTTTAATGACAAAACAAGCAGCAGTTCTTCCCTCACCATACCTGTTACCCTCCATCTAGACTCCTCATTAGCCGAGACCCTCGTCAGCAGTATAGCCTTGCTCATTCTAGCTTGCATTCCAGGAGGAGAAGTAGCTACAGGACATCCTACAGGAATCCTGTAGCAGCTGATCCCTCTGGAAGACATACTCCAGAGACAGGGAGAGAAAAGTATGTTAGAAGAAACATGCATGGAGCTCTTATTGAATGTAAGAATATCAGCAATAGTCAAGGCCAAGCATGCAGTGTGCATGCAGCAACAACAAACGAAGGAATGGGTTCCAAAACCCAAAATCTGCATAACACGGCCGCGACCATGTAGGTACGTGCCTAAACTTGTTCTTCAAATGCGTAAATCATTAAAGTTGCATGACTATGGGAGTGGTTCGAATCAAGTGGAATCGGTGGCCAGTCAACTAGCCACCCTCAGCCAGTTACATATCCTCGTGGGATCCAAACAAGCCCCGTTACATTCAAAATTACCGATTAGATGTGCAGCCAACACATGTGGAGTGTCCATTCAGGGAGAAATCGTCGGGACTGGTAGTGATGGCGACCGATAACAATAGAGAGGAGGTGATGGCGATCAGAAATATGCAGAAACATTGTGGCTGTGAAGTCGGATCAACGGTCCGGTCCGGCCACCTCATCTCCTCACCACGAATGACGCCACAGTTAAAAGATGCTCAGTCAAAACATGCACCACCCTCTTTTCATTCTGCACTCACGAAGTTCTCCACCAGAACAGTTAACCAGTCGTCCTCCACCATTTTTCTGCCTGTTTTCAAAAATCTCCCACCTATCGGGCTCTACCGAAAGCACAATTCTATTCTACAGGAGCCGGGAGACTTCTACAAGAAGGGTTCTACAAGAAAGGCAGAGAACAGCTCTGCGGGGAGAAAACCTGGAATTTTCATCGAATTTCAAGCTCCAAATGAGGTAGGCTCGAGAAAACTCCTCTGTGCATGATTTGTTTGTGCAAGGTGGTAAATTGAACGACATCAGATTGAGAAACAAGAGGAAAAGTCTGCCTATGTATTGAGAAAGAAAGTGAAAAGTTTGCCTGCATATGTCACTGAGTTTCCCTAGTTTTTTTTGCATCGAAAATCTCCTCCATGTTTTCTTTTTACATTCTCCTGTAAGGAAGATATATGCAGCAGTAGAGGCCAGCTTGTGTGTGTGAAAAAACTGAATTTGCATATCTATCTATGTGTTGAGAAGATAACCTGTGTCCTTATGCTCTGTTCTATAAAAACAAAATTCTTCTTTTCATACCTAGATAGTCGAATTTGGGATGACAACAGTCTTAAAATAAAGGAATTATTGCTATTTGATATTGTAAGGAACACACGAGGAATTCCTTCTTAGGTTCAGAAGAAACCGAAGTCAGCTATCCTCTATTCCAGTGATTGACTGTTTGTTTTCCTTGAGCATTTCCTCTTCTGGTTAAAACATAAAAAGAGCACTCAACACCATGCCAGGAGGATTCATAAGGAAAGAACCCTCGGACTCTAGCAATTTGCACGAGCACCCTGAGGTGGTGGACCTTTTCACCCGAGCAAATTGGATATCCTTCTTTGAAAAAATTCAGGGTCATGATGAGCAGATAACTGAAGAGTTTTTAATGTCCCTGAGACCACATTCAAAGACACATGCCACAGTTAGTTTGAGGGGTTTGACCCTAGAACTCACCCCTAATCTCATCAGTGGAGTTACTGGTCTACCATTGGGGCTCCCTTGGAGCAAGGAAGAGAGATCATTGGGCCAAGTTGCTAAGAAATCATTTTTTCTACCCGAGGAGCATCCTGTAGAAGACAAAAACAGGGTTAGAAGAACCAGCTTCCCTCCTCTCTGGAGTGAATTTAGTTATCAAATAATGAAATATATCACATGTGAAGGGAGGTTTAGCATCATCTATGGATATCATTTCAAGTTGTTGTGTGAATTAAGGCATGGGATTGACTTGCCTCCAACCGAGAAACTAAGCATCCCATATTTCCTTCTTTAGTCCCTAATTGAATGTGGTACAAAGCTAAATGAGGGGATCCCAGATCAGTTGGCCCATCATGGGCTCATCAAACTATTGGTGGAAGATGCTTTACACACCTACACTATCCCCATATCTTGGGAAATCTTCAGAAACATGTCCAGGGATGATAACATTAGGACTTTGGCTGAGAACGTCACCCCATCAAGCAGTGAGGACGGGGAGTAAACTGAAGAAATTGAGAAGAAATATGATAAGGGAGCATAGGACATTCAAGCATAGGGAAGAACAGAGGAAGGAAAAAAAGGAAAAGCAGAATTTGGCAAGACTGTTAAGCCTACTACAGAGGAAGAAACAACAATAAAAATAGCAAGGGAAAAGAGGATGCAGAGTAGAAAGGAAAAGGTTGAGAAATCCCAAATGAACGCTGCCATAGCCAAAGAAGGCACCCAGAAAGAAAAGGGAAAGTCACACCCTGAGATATCAGCAACATAGATAGAAATAATGGGCACAAAGATTTCTACATGAAGCAAAGAAAAGGAGCAGTAGGAAGAGAAATCACCTGAGATATTGGCAAGGGAGGCAGTAGCTGTGCTTGCTGCATTAAGCACACCTACAAAACAAAAAGGAAAAACAAAGAGGCAAACCTCCATGTACTTTAAAGCCAGGAGAAGCACAAGGATCAAAGTGGGCAAACCCCAGCCACAATCAAAGGAACCAATTTTCATTGAGGACACAACCACTAAACCAAAAGAAGAGTCTTCTTCAAAGATATCTATCACCTATGAAAGAGGAAGCCCAAAAAACTCCACCTGGAGAGAGAGAATTAGGATGATGGACTCAAAGGTAGCTCTACAAGAAGCTGAAACGTCTCTATAGGAAACTCTAGCTAAGTTAAAAGAGACTGAGAAATTAGGGGAGAAGGAAGCCAAACAATCACAGGGAGAAGAAAAGACCGAGGAGATACTGTAACAATCACAGGGAGCCTAGCTTGAGCTCATATTACAACCTGTTAGAAGCTAGGAAGATCATCCCACAGAAGTTTGCGGTACCACTTTTCTTTGCATTAGAACAAGAACGGGTTCAGACTCACACTTGGATGAGGATTGCCAAATCCAAGGGTGTGGCAAACATTGGACACCTGGAAGAACAGCTCAAAGAATCAAGAAAAGAGCTTGCCATGGTGAGGCACATGGAAAGCAGTCAAAGAGCCAAATTACAGGAGGAGAATGAGCTGCTGAAACAGTAGTTGCAGCTACAGGGAGGTCATAAGGAAGATAGGCCGTCCATTTTTGGAGAACAGCAGAAGCAAGAAGGACCTCTAGAAGACAAGGAAACAACTAAGGAACAACAGGGAGAAGAAAAACTACAAGATGATGTCAAGATGCTGAAAAAACTACTACAGGAAAAGGAGTTACAAGTAGCAGAAGAAATACAGTTTTTAAAACAACAGGTGCAAGAGAAAGAAGCCCAAATGGCCTGCATGGCCAGCTGGGTAGTAGAGGTCTTACAATGTAGGCAACCTGCTAAGTCATATGTCTTGTATCTTAAAGATCAATGGTTGCAATTTCAAATTAACACCTTGGCCCAAAGGGGCACCATTCCATTTCAGAATTACCATCAATTCATGGATTTGTGTGATAGTAGCTCAGCTGAAGATAAGGCCAAGTTATCAGAATTCTATTTACACAACTTGGCCCTTCCAAACATGAATCTATGGGACCCCAATGCTGCATTAGGAGATGTGCAACTCATGGCCATGGCCTCTTGGTTAAACCATGAGGAAAAGAGGGCAACAGAAATTCGGAATGTTATGGACAGGGAGCTAAGTGAGCCACTCATGATCAGAGCAGAACCAGAAGATCCCTCAGCTTTAGTGTATGCCCATCAGCACCTTGCCAACAACCCGCAGGTTCTCCCAGACTACGTTGAAAGGCAAGCTCAGGCCATTGCTCACTTTGAAGACATGGAGTGACTATTGGGTGATAACTGCATTCATGCTTGTGCAAGGAGATGGAACACATTGTCCCACAGTCTGAAAATAAGAGAGTACCACTCCCCAACAAGGATGAGGGAGGCTTTGGCAAGAGTGCCACTTTATAAACAGGCAATGCAAAATCTGCAGGCCATCTGGATTGGCCTAAAGTTCAGTCCTCCATTGCTTTTGGGATTGTTGAAAGGGGTCAAAGAAGAAGAAGAACATAGGCAATGGGAGGAAGTAGAGAGAAAAGCAGGGTTTCATGACAGAGAAGAGGACATCACCTCTAAAACCTGGGATGTCAGAGAGGTAGTCAAAGCAATCAAAGATGATGAGCTGGATTAGTTGCTCAGAGGATGAGCAACACATTCAGCAAGGGGTGATGATGTGCCCCAAAAATGGGTAACGTATTAGGCTCATTTTGCCTATTATTCTCGACTAATCCACCATTCTTCATAGTTTTATGCATGCTTTTAAATATATTTATGTTAATTGAATGAATGAGAATGGTCACTTGACCACAAAGTCTAATACGTGCTTATTGCAGATTTTTGGACATATTTTGGACCAAGGTCAAGCATTTATGAGCCAGTTGATAGCCAAATATGAAGGAACAAGGCTGAGTATTGGTAGGAAGGGTGTCTCTTGCACTAAATGACCCCTTCCTTGAGTTCTCGACCATCAGCTCGGAGTTCAACAACCCACCAAAGATGATTTCAAGGGGAAACCGAGTAGATTTTGTGAAGTGGTTGATTAACTACAGTTTTGAGCAGCCAAGCCCCTAAAGTTAAGGAAGGTTGTTGGGAGTCCTCGTGGTGCATAAATAGGAAGGCTTCAAGCCTTGGTAGTTTAGCTATTGAACAAATTTTTTTTGCACTTTAGTGCTGCTCTGCATTTCAGCTCATTTTCGAGCTCTTGCTGTAAACAATTTTGTGAGATGATTATTTTTTGAGTAATGGAGCTAAATTTCACTTTGCACCAGCTCTGAGACTTCTTAGGAGGCTTTAGCTCTTGGGTTTGGGCCCAACCAAAGTGCCAGTAACTCCTTTGTGTACTTTTATGTGTGTTCCTTGCATTCATAGAATAATTTCTGCTATTTAGGTTAAGATCTTGCTTTGTTACTTAGGATGTTTTTGATGATTAAAATAGCTTTTCATGCTTCAAGTTGATTTAACAGTTTGGTAATAGAAAATATCTGCAAAAATGCCATCAAGCAGTCCCTGATCTCATCTCTCCCTCCTTGGGACCATGAGCTGAGACCAAGGCATACTTGCTGCCACAAAAACGTAGTTTTTGCCTTCCAATGCAATTGCTAGTGTTAGATTTTTAGTTGGAAAAGTTGCTACCAGTTGTACTTGCATGTTTAGATCTATTTTTGCTTAGTTTCCATAGTTATCTTGTATGATATCCTATCTATAAACTTTTGTTCATCATGTTTCTAGTTTTTAGGTCAAAATAGATAGATCTCTGGTTTTTCTAGTCTTTGTTCGATGAGTTTTGGAAAATAGTGTGCATAATACCTGTAATACATCCCTACCTATCCTTCCTCCATCATACAACCTGCTCCAACCCCTAATCCAAGATTCCTTCCCTTCATTTGCCACACTTTTCTAATTTGCCCTAATTCCTACATTTTTGTGCAACATTGCTCCCTCCATCCTTGAACAAGTCCAACCACCTTCATCACTCCTTAGCTTCATTCACCTAGTCCTAGACCCCTTCACAACCTCATCCATCCTCCATTTCCACTTTCACACCATTTTTCCTCCATCAACCCTCTAAAATTCTCTTTCATCTCTTCCTATAGAACATCCTATAGAACCCCTGCAGACTTCCTGTAGAAGTTCACGTGAGCAGTCTTTCGAGATCTAATCACTATGAAACTCTCTAGAAGGGTGCTATGGACTCCTTAGGCTCTCTTCTCACCTTCCCAACCTCCTACAAGTGCCCACTCCATTTCCTTTCCCCAATCAACCTCTGCACAATCAAAAATAGTTAAGGCACATGCATAATAATTCTGCAAGATTACTCAAAAATAAAAAAAGATGCTTTTGGGATATTTTACTTCAAAAGTAGCTTAGTCACATGCATTTCACCTTTCCAAGAGTCAATGGCATCCATTTCCATAGCTTCCATCTCTTTTCTTGCACCAGCAGGGTTAGTCGATAAAACTAGGGTTTGCTAGGGTTTTCATTTCCTTTCAGCTTCCAGCTTTTTTTTGCAAGTAGACTAGCCTCTTTTGAGTTAGATTTCATCCATCACAGTTAAAATCTTCTTCTAAGAGCTCATAGAAGTTGGCTAGTCTACTTGCTAGCCTGCGACAAGAGCTAGTACTTGTGCATACAGCACCGTTGCTTCTAAGTTTGTTACAAACTACTAGGTTGATAAAAGTAAAGAAGGGAGTCTCAGGAGTTGCAGCATCATTGCTGCAATACTGGAGCCCACCAGCCACCACGATCAGTGATCCTCGCCCAAATCTGATTAGACTATCCAACTCTGATTGGATGGAGAAATGTTCCTTGCGCTGAAGCTTCGAAATCATTTCTCCACTCTCATGCAATCACTGTTCTGATACACTACGTGGACCTCATTTCAGAAATTTTCAAACTAGATCAAAGACTCTTTGCTCAACTAGAATTCAACTTTGCAATCCAAGTGTCAATAGTAAGACAATCTCGTCAAACAATGAAAAACCACTCATAACCAAAACCAACTAGCAAACATAATCTCACCCATACATAACTCCATAAAAAACAAACTACAACAACCTACAAATACATCAAACCCTTTGTAAATTAGCAACATAAAAACTAATATGCCATTCACCATATGCACCAGAAACACCTGCAAAACAATTTCCAATCATCCAATAGATCCTCTACCCAAACCATACTCAAACATTGGCTTTTTCCTCAAGGATATTCATCTCCAAGAAAATTTTGCTACAATGAGTATGAATCTGATCTAAAAATTAATGCTTTGCTTCAGAAATCTGCTACAACACTACCATTTAATCTCATACACTGAAGAATTTATACTATAAAATAGGTCTGAAGCATATTTCCTATATGCATCCTTCTCTAACTCACTCTCATACTCAACCAACCATAAACCAACTCCAAAATGTAAAATATAAAGCATGTAGGGTGAATTGCACATTTGAACTAGGATCAAAGGTGCATACATTTGAAAAATTTAATCCTCAAACATCACTACTTGTGCACTAAATGTGTTCACACCCACCGGAGGACTTACTTGACCAATTATCTCCTTTACAAATTACTTTAGAGGTTTCCCTGAACATACAATTCAAAATGCCTCAGATGTTTGTGAGGAATCCATAGAATTTCTAGCTAAGTTATCAACTATGTGCATAAACCTGTTGAATCTTGGTAGCATCTGCATGGATAAGCCTATTTTCATGTAACTAGATCCCTTCAACCTCATGCATAAGCTTAGCTCCATACAGTTGGGGCAGAGAATGGTAGAAAACCAAGAATTCCACCTTAGAATCACCTCCAACTTCTTGCTTACCTTCTCCAAACCCTAAACATTCCCCCAAGCCTCTGTCACAACCATTGACACCTCTACAAATGAACAAAACAAGTCTCCCAAGTGTCACTACCATGATGACTTAGAAACCAATAAACATGGTTTGGCATGGAGGTTAAACAAGTCCAAGGCTCTCCTCTGAAACTTACACAAGCTATAACACCTCTTAATAGACCCTATAGCACCTCTGCAACATCACAATTAGATCAAATCATTGTTGCAACAAGTCACAAGAATCCTACCAATCTCATCAACATGAAGCACATATCCATCACCTATAGGAACATCTCCAATCCATCCAACTCTTGTAGAAGCATCTCCAATGCCTGTATCAACAACTCTGTCATCACCATAAGGTCAACACTCCACTACAGCAGGTCATGAGCATGAAGGTGAACAAGAAGACCTAGAATTTCCATAGTCCTCAACATGGACAACCTCAACATCACTAACACTTTCCAAAGGTTGACATCAATGCCAAAAAAACCATCTCAATGTCAAGACTACCAGTTGAATAAATAAATAAATAATTTTTTATTTTTTTTGCAAATTTATGTCAATAAACACCAGATCTACTTTCTATCAATTAAGTTGAAAACAATATCCCTTCTCTAATACCAATTGTTAGAAAAATTTCAGCACTAATGAGAGGGGGGTGAATCAATAGTGTGATCTTCTTAACAATTTTACCAATTAAAATTTGACATACTGAATCATGCAGATAATAAACAACAATTGATAACACATCGTAACATGTGAACCATATGAGCAGAAACTAAAAACTATGAGAAACAAAATAGAAAATAAAAAATGTACACAATCACATCCTCGCACATGAGGCACAAGATTTCTAGTGGAAACCCTTCTAGGAGAAAAACCACCCTTGTTGTTGCTACTATGCTCTAAATCTCTATTATGTTAAGAAATTTGTATTTTTCATATAAAGATGACTCTGATAAGCCTAGAGACTTGACCTCATATACAATAGGCGAACACCAATCAACTAGGAGAATCGACTCTACTAATCAACTAGGAAGACTATGTTCTCATACAGATCTATGGACTACCATTCGATGAAAGCCACCACGACCAGTGATCCTCCGAACTCCTATTGGACTAACCAACTCTGATTGGTTGGAGAAATTTTTCTTACACTAAAGCTTCGAAATGATTTCTCAACTCTCATGAAGTCATTGTTCCCATACACTACGTGGAATTCATTTCATAAATTTTCAAACCAGATCAAAGACTCTCTACTCAATTGCAATTGAACTTTGCAATCCAAGTGTAAGCAATAAGACAATCTCATCAAACAAAGAAAAACCACTCATAAAAAATCTAACTAGAAGACATAATCTCACCCATACATAACTCCATAAAAAGCAAACTGCAACAACATACAAATACATCAAACCCTTTGTAAATCAGCAACATAAAAACTAATATTCCATTCATCATATGGACCAGAAACACCTGCAAAACAACTGCCAATCAAGCAATAAATCCTCTACCCAAACCATACTCAAACATTGGCTTTCTCCTCAAGGATATTCATCTTCAAACAAATTTTGCTACAACGAGTATGAATCTGCTCTAAAAATTGATGCTTTGCTTTAGAAATATGCTACAACACTACCATTTAATATCATACACTGAAGAATTTATACTCTAAACTAGGTTTGAAGCATATTTCCTCTATGCATCCTTCTCTAACTCACTCTTGTACTCAACCAACCATAAACTAACTCCAAAATGTAGAATATGAAGCATGTACGGTGAATTGCACATTTGAACTAGGATCAAAGGTGCAAAAAGTTGACAAATTCAATCCTCAACCATCACTACTTGTGCACTAAATGTGTTCACACCCACTGGATGACTTACTTGACCAATTCTCTCCTTTACAAATTACTTTAGAGGTTTCCTGAACATACAATTCAAAATTCCTCAGATGCAATGAGGAATCCATAGAATTTCTAGCTAAAGTGTCAACTCCGTGCATAAACCTATTGAATCTTGGCCACATCCGCATGGATAAGCCTATTTGCATGCAATTAGATCCCCTCAACCTCATGCATAAGCTTAGATCCATGTAGTTGGGGCAGAGAATGGGAGAAAACCAAGAATTCCACCTCAAAACTGCCTCGAACTTCTTACTTACATTCTCCAAACCCTAAACATTCCTCCAAGCCTCTGTCACAACCATTGACACCTCTACAAATGAAAAAAACAATTCTATCAAGTGTCACTGCCATGATGACCTAGAAACCAATAAACATGGTTTTGCGTGGCAGTTAAACAAGTCTGCGGCTCTCCTCTGACATTTACACAAGCTATAGCACCTCTCAATAGACCCTATAGCACCTCTGCAACATCGTCATCAGATCAAATCATTGTTGCAACAAGTCATAAGCATCCTAACAATCTCATTAACATGAAGCACATATCCATCACCTATAGCAACATCTCCAATGCCTCCAACTCTTGTAGAAGCATCTCCAATGACTGTATCAACAACTCCATCATCACCATAAGGCCAACACTCCACTACAACAAGTCATGAGCATGAAGGTGAACATGAAGACCTAGAATTTCCATGGTCCTCAACATAGACAACCTCAACATCACTAACACTTTCCAAAGGTTGACATCAATGCCAAAATAACCATCTCAATGTCAACACTTCCATCTGAATAAATAAATAAATAAATGTTTTTTTTTCTTCATAAATTTCTATCAATAAACCCCATATCTACTCTCTATCAATTAATTTGAAACCAATATCCCTTCTCTAATACCAATTGTTAGAAAGCTTTGAGCACTAACGAGAGGGGGTGAATCAATAGTGTGATCTTCTTAACAATTTTACCAATTAAAATTTGACATATTGAATCATGCAGATAATAACCAACAATTAATAACACATCATAACATGTGAACCATATGATCAGAAACTAAAAACCATATGAAACAAAATAGGAAATAAAAAATGTACACAATCACATCCTCACACATGAGGCACAAGATTTTTGGTGGAATCCCTTCTGGGAGAAAAACCACCCTTGTTGTTGCCACTCTGCTCTGAATCTGTATTATGTTAAGAAATATGTACTTTTCATAAATAGATGACTCCGATAAGCGTAGAGACTCAACCTCATATACAATAGGCAAACACCAATCAACTAGGAGAATCAACTCTCTCGATCAACTAGGAATACTATGTTATCATACGGATCTACGAACTAGCATTCGATGAATGCCACCATGATCAGTGACCCTGACCCAACTCTGATTGGATGGAGAAATGTTCCTTGCACTGAAGCTTCGAAATCATTACTCCACTCTCATGAAGTCATTGCTCCTATACACTATGTGGACCTCATTTCAGAAATTTTCAAACTAGATCAAAGACTCTATGCTCAACTAGAATTCAACTCTACAATCCAAGTGTCAGAAGTAAGACAATCCCATCAAACAAAGAAAAACCACTCATAACCAAAACCAAGTAGAAAACATAATCTCACCCATACATAACTCCATAAAAAACAAACTGCAACAACCTACAAATACATCAAACACTTTGTAAATCAGCAACATAAAAACTAATATGTCATTCACCATATGCACCAAAAACACCTGCAAAACAACTGCCAATCATCCAAACAAATTTTGCTACAATGACTATGAATCTTATCTAAAAATTGATGCTTTGCTTCAAAAATATGCTACAAGACTACCATTTAATCTCATACACTGAAGAATTTATACTCTAAACTAGGTTTGAATCATATTTCCTCTATGCATCCTTCTCTAACTCACTCTCATACTCAACCAACCATAAATTAACTCCAAAATATAGAATATAAAGAATGTAGGGTGAATTGCACATTTGAACTATGATCAAAGGTGCACAAAGTTGGAAATTCAATCCTCAACCATCACTACTTGTGCACTAAATGTGTTCACACCAACCAGAGGACTTACTTGACAAATTATCTCCTTTACAAATTACTTTAGACGTTTCCCTGAACATACAATTCAAAATGCCTCAGATGTTTGTGAGGAATCCAAAGAATTTCTAGCTAAATTATCAACTGCATGCATAAACATGTTGAATATTGGCCGCATCCACATGGATAAGTCTATTTGCATGCAATTAGATCCCTTCAACCTCATGCATAAGCTTAGGTCCATGCAGTTGGGGCAGAGGATCTGAGAAAACCAAGAATTCCACCTCAGAACTACCTACAACTTCTTGCTTACCTTCTCCAAACCCTAAACATTCCTCCAAGCCTTTGTCACAACAATTGACACCTCTACAAATGAAAAAACAAGTCTCCCAAGTGTCACAGCCATGATGACCTGGAAACCAATAAACATGGTTTGGCATGGTAGTTAAACAAGTCCTCATCTCTCCTCTGACACTTACATAAGCTATAACACCTCTGAATAGACCCTATAACAACTCTGCAACATCGCCATCAGATCAAATCATTGTTGCAACAAGTCATAATAATCCTACCAATCTCATCAACATGAAGCACATATCCATCACCTATAACAACATATCTAATGCCTCCAACTCTTGTAGAAGCATCTCCAATGCCTATATCAACAACTCCATCATCACCATAAGGCCAACACTCCACTACAACAAGTCATGAGCATGAAGGTGAACATGAAGACCTATAATTTCCATAATCCTCAACATGGACAACCTTAACATCACTAACACTTTACAAAGGTTTACATCAATGCCAAAATAACCATCTCAATGTCAACACTACCAGCTGAATAAATAAATAAATGTTTTTTTTTTTTTCAAATTTATATCAATAAACCCCAGATCTACTCTCTATCAATTAAATTGAAACCAATATCCCTTCTCTAATACCAATCGTTAGAAAATTTTGAGCACTAATGAGAGGGGGGTGAATCAATAGTGTGATCTTATTAATAATTTTACCAATTAAAATTTGACATACTGAATCATGAATATAATAACCAACAACTAATAACACATCATAACATGTGAACCATATGAGAAAAAACTAAAAACCATAAGAAAAAAAATAGAAAATAAAAAATGTATGCAATCACATCCTCGCACATGAGGCACAAGATTTTTGGTGGAAACCCTTCTGGGAGAAAAACCACCCTTTTTGTTGCTACTCTGCTTTGAATCTCTATTAAGTTAAGAAATTTGTATTTTTTATACACAAATGACTCTGATAAGCCTATAGACTCGACCTCATATACAATAGGCCAACAAGAATCAACTAGGGGAATTGATTCTATTGATCAACTAGGAAGACTATGTTCTCATACGGATCTATGGATTACCATTCGATGAAGGCCACCATGATCAGTGATCCTCACCCAACTCCAATTGGATTATCCAACTCTGATTGGATGGAGAAATTTTCCTTGCACTGATGCTTCGAAATCATTGCTCCAATCTCATGAAGTCATTGTTCCAATACACTATGTGGACCTCATTTCAGAAATTTTCAAACTGGATCAAAGACTCTCTGCTCAACTAGAATTCAACTCTCCAATCCAAGTGTCAACAATAAGACAATCTCATCAAACAAAGAAAAACCACCCATAAGAAAAATCAACAAGAAACCATAATCTCACCCATACATAACTCCATAAGAAACAAACTGCAACAACCTACAAATATATCAAACCCTTTCTAAATCAACAACATAAAAACTAATATGTCATTCACCATATGCACCAACATCACTTGCAAAAAAAACTGCCAATCATGCAATAAATCCTCTACCCAAACCATACACAAACATTGGCTTTTTCCTCAAGGATATTCATCTCCAAACAAATTTTTCTACAACGACTATGAATCTGATCTAAAAATTGATGCTTTGCTTCAGAAATCCACTACAACACTACCATTTAATCTCATACACTGAAGAATTTGTACTCTAAACTATGTCTGAAGCATATTTCCTCTATGCATCCTTCTCTAACTCACTCTCATACTCAACCAACCATAAACCAACTCCAAAATGTAGAATATAGAGTATGTAAGGCAAATTACACTTTTGAACTAGGACCAAATGTGCACAAAGTTGACAAATTCAATCCTCAACCATCACTACTTGTGCATTAAATGTGTTCACACCCACTGGAGGACTTACTTGACCAATTCTCTCCTTTACAAATTACTTTAGAGGTTTCTCGGAGCATACAAATCAAAATGCCGCAAATGTTTGTGAGGAATCGAGAGAATTCCTAGCTAAATTATCAACCATATGCATAAGCCTATTGAATCTTGGCCACATCCGCATGGATAAGCCTATCTGCATGTAGTTAGATCCCTTCAACCTTCTACATAAGCATAGCTCCATGCTTGGGGTAGAGAATGGGATAAAACCATGAATTCCACCTCATAACTGCCTCCAAATTCTTGCTTACCTTCTCCAACTCCTAAACATTCCTCCAATCCTTTGTCACAACCATTGACACCTCTACAAATGAATAAAAAACGTCTCCCAAGTGTCACTGCCGTGATGACCTAGAAACCAATAAACATGGTTTGGCATGGCAATTAAACAAGTCCTCAGATCTCCTTTGACACTTACACAAGCTCTAACACCTTTGAATAGATCCTATAGCACCTCTGCAACATCGCCATCATATCAAATCATTGTTGCAACAAGTCATAAGCATCCTTCCAAGCTCATCAACATGAAGCACATATCCATCACCTATAGAAACATCTACAATTCCTCCAACTCTTGTAGAAGCATCTCCAACACTTGTATCAACAAATCCATCATCACCATAAGGCCAACACTCCACTCCAGCAAGTCATGAGAATGAAGGTGAACACGAAGACCTAGAATTTACATAAACATCACTAACACTTTCCAAAGGTTGACATCAATTCCAAAATAACCATCTCAATGTCAACACTACCAGCTGAATATATATATATATATATATATATAGATAGATTGCAAATTTCTGTCAATAAACCCCGGATCTTCTCTCTATCAATTTGGCTGGAACCAATATTGCTTCTCTAATACCAATTTTTAGAAAACTTTGAGCACTACTAAGAGGGGGGGTGAATCAATAGTATGATCTTCTAAACAATTTTACCATTTAAAATTTGACTTACTAAATCATGCAGATAATAACCAAAAACTAATAACAAATCGTAACATGTGAGACATATGAGCAGAAACTAAAAACCATATGAAACAAAATAGAAAATAAACAATGTACACAATCACATCCTCACACACGAGGCACAATATTTCTAGTGGAAATCCTTCTGGGAGAAAAACCACCCTTGTTGTTGCTACTCTGCTCTGAATCTCTATTATGTTAAGAAATTTGTATCTTGCTTATACAGATGACTCTGATTAGCCTAGAGTCTCGACCTCATACACAATAGGCCAACACCAATCAACCAGGAGAATCGATTCTACTTATCAACTAGGAAGACTATGTTCTCATACGGATCTATGAACTACCATTCGATGAAGGCCACGATGATCAGTGATCCTCACCCAACTCCGATTGGACTATCCAAATCTAATTAGATGGAGAAAATGTTCCTTGCACTAAAGCTTTGAAATCATTGCTCCACTCTCATGAAGTCATTGTTCCTATACACTTCATGGACCTCATTTTAGAAATTTTCAAACTGGACCAAAGATTTTCTGCTCAACTAGAATTCAACTCTACAGTCCAAGTCTCACTGGTAATACAATCTCATCAAACAAAGAAAAACCACTCATAACCAAAACCAACCAGCAACCATAATCTCACCCATACATAACTCCATAAAAAACAAACTGCAATAACCTACAAATACATCAAACCCTTTATAAAGTAGCAACATAAAAACTAATATGTCATTCACCATATGCACCAACAACACCTGCAAAACAACTGCCAATCATGCAATAGATCCTCTACCCAAACCATACTCCAACATTGGCTTTTTCCTCAAGGATATTCATGTCCAAACAAATTTTTCTACAATGACTATGAATTTGATCTAAAAATTGATGCTTTGCTTCATAAATCTACTACAACACTACCATTTAATCTCATACACTGAAGAATTTATACTCTAAACTAGGTCTGAAGCATATTTCCTCTATGCATCCTTCTCTAACTCACTCTCATACTCAACCAACCATAAACCAACTCCAAAATGTAGAATATAAAACATGTAGGGTGAATTGCACTTTTGAACTAGGATTAAAGGTGCACAAAGTTGAAAAATTCAATCCTCAACCATTAGTACTTGTGCACTAAATGTGTTCACACCCACTGGAGGACTGACTTGACCAATTCTCTCCTTTACAAGTTACTTTAGAGGTTTCCCCAAAAATGCAATTCAAAATGCCTCAGATGTTTGTGAGGAATCCAGAGAATTTCTAGCTAAATTATCAACCGCGTGCATAAACCTATTGAATCTTGGCTACATCCACATGGATCAGCATTTTTGGATGTAGTTAGAGCCCTTCAACCTCATACATAATCCTAGCTCCATGCGGTTGGGGCAGAGAATGGTAGAAAACCAAGAATTCCACCTCAAAACTACTTCCATCTTCTTGCTTACCTTCTCCAACTCCTAAGCATTCCTTGAAGCCTCTGTCACAAACATTGACACCTCTACAAATGAACAAAAAAATTCTCCCAAGTGTCACTGCCATGATGACCTAGAAACCAATAAACATGGTTTGGCATGATAGTTAAACAAGTCCTCGGCTCTCCTCTGACACTTACACAAGTTATAACACCTCTTAATAAACCCTATAGAACCTCTGCAACATTGCCATCATAACAAATCATTGTTGCAACAAGTCATAAGAATCCTACCAAGATCACCAACGTGAATCACATATCCATCACCTATAGCAACATATCCATTGCCTCCAACTCTTGTAGAAGCATTTCCAACACCTGTATCAACAACTCCATCATCACCATAAGGCCAACACTCCACTACAACAAGTTATGAGCATGAAGGTGAACATGAAGACCTAGAATTTCCATAGTCCTCAACATGGACAACATCAACATCACTAACACTTTCCAAAGGTTGAAATCAATGCCAAAATAACCATCTCAATGTCAACACTACCAGCTGCAACCATGCTACAAGAATGACATCAACACATCAACTAGGCTAGATAGAGTTTACATTAATGCCAACATGAGCTAGTTGCCATCATAAATCAACACAAACATTAGCTAGCCGCACACATGAACACCATAATGCCATCATATATATTGATTTTGTGTCACTTGGATTTCTAAGTATACACTTGCTTGATATATAATATTTCTTGGTGTTTATCTCACTTTCATTTAATCTTAATTCTTTACTACTTGATAATGTACAATAATTTTTATTATTTGATTATTGAATTACATATTCTAATCTTATGCATAGCGAGAGATTCCTTTGTGGTCCACACAATTGAAGCTCCCCCCCCCCTCCACTTTCCGTAGAATGAAAAAATCGAGCCTATATGAAAATTTATGATAGAATATGTGAAAATCTCATCTTCGACGAGCTCAGAGAATTCATCATTCACTCTCTTGCTTTTGGCGTATTTATTTTTTTAGTTTTTTAGTAAGTTCTCCTAAATTGTTGGTTAAATTTAAGGATTGTTTTCTTCATGAAAAATTCTTAAATCTTCGAACCTATATCAAATTGATTACAAAAAAAAAAACCAAAGTTTTACCTTTGATGGTGCTATTAAATCTATGCATTTTTAAACCTATTTTTCTTCCTATTTTATGTCCATTTAAAAAAAGAAATTAGTTCAAGAAAATATCATATTCACCATAGCATTGTTACATTATGCGAATAATTATGTCTATTAAGTTAACTTCATTGAGTTAATCTTCTAAAATTTTAGTGTGTAGAACAAAGGATTTGCAAAACAAGAATATGTGCAAGAAGAAGTAGTTGCGAAAGAAGAAAAAAGAAAGCTCCCTCTACACTCTTTTCTCTATTCCACACAATGAAAATTGTCTTCCCACCTCCGTAATTCGTATAATGAAACTAATTTTCGCACCTCAAAATTTTGTGGGATGAAATGTTCCTCTACATCCCAAACTGAATTTGCCACAACTACTGCAACAATTGCAGGTTGTATGTCTTAGGGTTTCAGTTTCATTGTGCATAGTGTAGTGGTGAGGAGTAAGATTTTATTCATTCTTCCTTTGCATATCAAAGTGAACCCGAGGGAACTACTATAACATTTGCAAAGTATACATATCTCAAGATTTATATTTCATTGTATAGACATCGAAGGTATGGAAAAAGCTTCCATTTTGCTTTTGTACTTAGGTGTGACCACATTTCTACACTGCCCACAATGAAAGTTTATTCCAATCCCAGAGTGAAATTCATATATAAATTTTGTGGAACTTAAATCTTTGCGTATGAACTTTCCCCTTGATTGTATTTAATTAAATTGCTTAATATGTATTTTAGATATTAATAGTATGACTAAGCCTTAATTTTTTGATAATGGGTGTGGAGTGTGATGATTTGATGAGAATTTTTCAAAACCATATTCATCAGCTTTGATCCGTCATTGAATTATCAAATTATATATCACCACATTCAACACATTGCAAAATAAAAATTTCCTACACACCTCTGCACTTCGTACAATGAAAGTGTTTTCCACTCTGCACTGAGCACAACGAAATTAACTAAATTAAAAATAAAAGAAATTAACTTAATTAAAATTCATAGTTTTTTCCACTCTGCGCTCACTTGGCACAACGGAATTAACTAAATTAAAAATAAAATGAATTAACTTAATTAAAATTCATAGTGTTTTCCACTCTGCACTCCGCACAACGAAATTAACTAAATTAAAAATAAAAGAAATTAACTTAATTAAAATTCATATTAGGAAAAAGTTTGAAACATAACATTCTCAAATAACAACACACTTTGCACAATCAAGGTTTAGCTTTCATTGTGCCAAATCAAATAATGACACACTCTACACAATTAGGATTTTGATTTCATTGTGTGAAATATGAAGGCACATAGAAATTTTTCATCACTCACACTGTGGAAATTTTGTGGAGTGTAGAAGTGCAGAAGAAATTATGTAGAGATGGTTTTCATTGTGCGAAGTGCACAACTGTTTGAAAGTGGATTTCATTGTGCAAGATACATAGGTGAAGAGGTGGAAATAACAATATATTGTGAAAATATAGGCATTCTCAAATAATGACAAAATGTGGACACCACATAAAGAAACACGACCTTAATCAATTAATTAATGGTAAAGATAAAAAGTATATTGCATTGTAACTATTAATCTTGTTTAAATGATTGAATGCTCAAAAAATTCATTTTAACTTTATAAAATTTTAACAATTCAAAAAAAACCATCAAATTTAAATATATAACTTTTTCCTCGTAAACAATGTACATTAAACTAATTCAAATTAATTTAATTAAATCAACTTGTTAAATTATTAGCAAAACATGGCAATAAAATTTTATTAATTATTTTTATTTAAATCACGCTCAAACAATATAGTCTAGAACTACTATTTAATCTATTCAATAAATTAAAGTAATTTTATTAACTTATTGAATATCAAAAAACATAAAAATATATTTCGATATATTTTTATTCACTTATCTGGTATAAAAGAGAATAAATTTGTTTTTTATCTCTATGTAAAAAATAATAGGTTTTAAGAAAAAATAACAAATTAGAATATAATGTTTTCAGGTTAATATTTAAAATATTTTTGAAAATTAAATAATTATTCAAATCATATTTTTCAAAAATAAATAATAATATAATAAAAGAATAGATAATCAAATGAATAATATTTTGATAAGTTTATTATAAGAGGTTTTCATTTTAAAAAATATAATAATAAGGATGATGACTTAACCAATGATAACAATAATAATAACTAATATACACTAAAAAAATGATTTACACAATTTACGAAATGATTTATACAATTTTATAAAGTTGGGAGATTATTTGGAATACTTTAGAATTTTATTTTTGTACTGGAAAGCATTTGAAGATTACTATATTTTTATTGACTTAAATCGGGAATAAAATTTCTGAAATTTAAATCTTATCTCAGTGTAAGTTACAGTGTAAGTTAGATAATTTAAGAGATTGTGATTTTCATTTTCAACTTCTTTAATGTCATAAAAGTTTGGTACCAAATAAGAGTTTCACTATAGGACTCATGAGAATTTGTTGTTATTTTATAAATGTGAAGGCAACAAGATCCTTTGGATTTTCATGATTTTATTGATCATCTCAAAGTATCTTAGTTTCCTTTTCACTCCTCTCTTCTAGCCTCATCCAAAGATTTGCTTTAGTCAATTTTTTTCTAATGTCAACTAAACAACAATAGAGGTCAAATTTATTATTGCAACACTGCTTCACAATGATCGTGAGAGTAACATGATAGTCCACAAATAAATGCAAAAAAAGGTTTCATTTAGCAGAATGTAGAAACACAACATTCTCAAAGATTTCATTTTATTTGAGATTTTTTTTTTTCAAAATAATGTCTTATAGCTTTGGTAAATGGGGATAATCATAATGGTCCTAGAAGGAATGTTTTTATCCCCAATTTTAAAGATAGGTACACTGAGATTTTGCAACCAAGGCTTAGAGAAGTCTACTTCACTTCCAAATTGAAGGTCCTTTGTATGTGAAGGAGAAGAATAAACCCTATTGCTTTAATTACTTTATCATGGTGACTTTTAATATCCTTTGCTTTCCCAATTAAAAGCCACTCAACCCCGAACTTTATATTTTCCGTTAAAGATATAAGCATCAATCCATAATAAATATCAAAACACTTACTTCATGATACACGTTAAAATTAAAAATATCATAACAAATAGCTAAATTATAAGTTTATTTCAGATCATTAGAATTATTATTACTAATTATATAAAGTTAATATAAATGGTACATATATACATTTAAAAAAACATCAAACAATATTCTTAAACATGGATATTTGTCTCTACTTTATATCAACATTATTAATATGTAAATAGGCTTTGATACAATACCATGGGCCAATACCATGGTTTATCAATACCACATGTAGACAAAACCATAACTCACTTTATATGACACTTGTTTATATGTTTTTTTTTAAATTAACCAATTTAATTAAAACACTAAAAACATCAAAATCATTTTAGAAATAAATCTCAAATTTTGATTTATATACACTACTAAACTTTTTATATAGATTAAATCTATACCATTTACTTAACTATTGATAATAAAATTAAATTTGTGAAAAGGGTGTTTCAAAATAAACCTGCCTATCTCATAAAAACATTCCAAATAACATTTATAAATTAATAAATTAATTAAAAGAATTAAACAAAATCTTGTTATTACCCCCAAAATCTTTATGCCGTAGAGTAAATATGAATCAGTGATATTAGTGTTTGTAAATATATATTCGCCAACTGAAATTTGGAATTTAAAAAGCAATTCCGTTAAAATACTCATCACGCTCGAGGGTTACTTTATCAATGTCGGAGCTTGATACGTCATATATGTCAACATACAGTGAAGTGACATGAATTGCTGTTCACATGTGCATGCTTTATTTCTTAATTATCTTGATGAAAAAGGTTACAGTACGCAATAGACATTATCAGGTACGTACGACCTGATTATGAAAATGACATTATCACTTTTATTATCACTTATATTTCATATTTTCAGATTGTATTATAATAATTTAATTATAAAATAATTTTTAATTAAAATGTTACGTGATTCTGTAAGTATCTTAGAGCTCAGATTCAAAAAACTTAAATGAAGTAATATTTAGTGACAATGTTTCATAAGAGTCTGGTGCTTTGATAGTGAATCCTTAATTTGCATTTTTATTGAAAGTCAATTTTTAATTTGCATTGTTTTCATTAAAGTAGTAGAAAAACTTTTCATAACTCAATTGAGACTTATCATCTTAATTATTAAATTCGTTTTAATTATAAAAATATTTGTTAAATAGTAAACTATTTTCTTATTTAATATTAAAAATAATTCTAATTCAAATTCAAACATAGGCTTAACTTCAAATTAAAAAATTAACCCTGATATATTTACACCCTTTGTGGGACTTCACCATAGAAATAGGGAGTCATCTATCGAGGCGGAGGAATTGTCTGGACAGGTTGGATTTTGGGAAAAAAAAATTAAAAATCTTGTAGAGACACTGTTTGAATTTTGTTTTTGATAGTGAAAATGGATTCACACCATCAAAATCGTCTAAAAAACCTAAAATTTTAAAGTTTAACAACTATAATTTAGATTTACAAAAATCCTTGTCAAATTTTCTATAAATATGACCAAAATTTCCATAACTTCCAGTCAACTCCTCCACCTCATTAGACTACGGCTAGAAATAGAGTTAGGAGGTTGCCTTTATTTGCATCGTATGTGTTGATCTCGCGAGTATTTTAGAGTTTGCTTTATACAGGATCAAATTACATTAATTAATATCCACAAGGATAAGTGAATACATCGGAATCAACCTTAAAAAAGTTAAGTAATATTTTATTTGGATGACTTATAATAGGGAGACATCCATTGTATTTAAATTAAAAACTTACAGATTTAGGCAGACTTACCTTCCAATATACTTAAAAATAGAGTGGTTGGAAATAATATAATAGAACCACGTTCAATGGTTTCACAAATACCAAGTGCGTCTGTGTGAAAGTAGTTGGAAAACTAACAATGTAAAACACTCTCGACGCTGGACACCAAACGATCGAATATATATTTTAATGATTAGGGTCAGAATATTCCGTCGCATGACATCGACAGGTTACCACTATTAACAGCCAATTATTAAACAATTGGTTACCACTATTAACAGCCAATTATTAAACAATTGCGTTGTCTACGTCAAGCGAGAAAAGTGACATTGGTGGCGGCAAACCGTGGGACCATCTCTGCCGACCGCAGTCATCGCTGTGCACTTGTTTCACTATTTGACTACCTGGGGGAGTTTATATAGTGAGAACGAGATCCAGTGCTTCACATGAGCTTCCTGGAAATCTCATTCGCCTCCAAAATCAGGTGCTGACCGACTGTGGACTCCAGACTCGAAAGCAATGAATGACGGATCAGTGGAGAGACCTGAGCAGTTAGAGGGCAGCGCTGCACTAGAAATAGAGTCCATATCAGACAGCATTAAGATAACAGACGAGGTAAATTCGCAAATCACTATAATTTTATTCGTCCCACAAAATTCTGCAAATCACTATAATTTTATTCATCCCACAAGTTTCCAGTTATAGTAACATTACATTGCCAGTTATAGGAACATTCCATTTCCAGTTAGAAGAGCATTCCTCTTTAACTTATAGTGATGGTAAATTCTAGGAATATTCTGAATCTCTAACAATCAGAAAAAAGATCAATTATTTAACCTCTTTCCTATGGTCATATTCCAAATTCTCCAATCAGCATAATAATGCCAGAACATTCCTTATCACCTTCCATAATGATGGCAGAACATTCCTTTATCACCTTTCAACTTAAGTTGGCGTGAGAACGAGTTGGCCGCATCGTATTCTATAAAATGTTAAATATTACTTCTAAAATTTGGTGGATTGGCTGAAGCGATGGAGGATGTTGATTTTCAAGCAAAAGAATTCGAAAATTTAGTCACTTATCATGTTTTTTAATCTGTTTTAATTGTCAATTGTTACAGAAACTAAAACCTGCATGGAAGAAATTATTAGAGTATATTGGACCGGGAATTATGATCGCCATAGCCTTCCTTGATCCTGGATGCGGTAAGCAATTTTCATATTCTTGTGAGCCGCGAGCGGAAAAAAGGACTTATAGGTTGGCAATTGGTAATTCTCGCTGTCTCACTTGGGTCTGATAAGTTGATTATTATTTATTTTCCTTGTATTTCAGTGCAGTCTGATTTGCAGGCCGGGGCGCAGTATAAATATGAGGTATATCCCAACCCAGCAATATATACAACATGATAGGAAATACTCATTATATATATAAGATAGGAAGATTGAAGTATTTTATATTGTTCAGTTTATAACCAATCAAATGAGATTTTGTCAAATAGAAGTGTTTTATACAAAAGTGTATCTGATATTATTTTAGAGGGTATATGATACTAAAATTATTTTAGTAAATTTATTTTTTATATATATGTTTGAGTAATAAAATATTTATTAAATATATAATTGGTTTAGATTTATTTTAATTCTGGATTTAACAAGTAGAGAAAGATCAAATCTGTTGAGATGCAGATATCTTTTAGAGTGAAAACAGATTGATCTTTTTTTGCACTTGGTAGATGGGGAGCTAAAATGGATCTAAAATGGTATAATATATTTGTAATTGACATTGAAATATTTTATTTATAATTCACCTTCACATTAAAATGTTAAAACATGCCAGTCATATTTTTTTAATTTATTGTATGCATACATTTAATATTTTATTATTATTATTATTATTAATATTTTCTAAAATACTAGGCATAAAATCCACACTAAGCATTGAAATAATTACAAATATCCCTGGTAGATTGAATTAGAAAGAAACTATTAATGGAATTTCTTGTTAAAATCTTTTACTCAATCTACTTGAAATATTTTATTTATAATCTACTTTAAACTTTTTATTGTTATCTTTTTAAATCTTATATATCAATTCCATATTAGAAATAAAATAAATTACACATCTTCCTATTTATAGAAAGTGAAAACATAACAATTTTTTAAATTTAAATTACCTTATTTCTCTCTAAATATAAATTAGATATAAAATTATCGTAGACATGGAAATATTTCACTTATAAATATTTTTTGTTATTAATATATTTTTGTTTTAAATATCAAATGTGAAGTGAACATGAATTCCATATCATGTAACATCAATAATGCTATTTCTTTTCATCTCCGTATTAAGTGGTGAACAAATTATACTTCTTCCTCATAGTAAAAAGTATTTGTTTTTACTCATCTCCATATTAAGTAGTTAAGAAAACACATTTCTGCCTCATGCTATATCTCTATATAAAATTAGGTTACAACATCTCTCCCATACTAAGTTGTAGAGTATCTCTATTCCCTAAAATGATACATAGAATTTAGTTTATAACTTTGGTAAAAAAAAGTTTAATAGATGGCTTCAAATATGACTTCTTTAGATGAGTAATGAAATCTTATATATATATATATATATATATATTGATAGATATAGATATAGATATTCTTCAATTTATTGCAACACAAAAGAGATTTTATTTATTAGAATTGTTTTCCTAAACTATATATCTATATATATATATATATATATATATATATAAAAGAGAGCAAGATTAACCAATTCTACCAACTAAACTAACCCACATATAGAAGCAATTTGAAAATTTTATTTTATGACATTATATATACTATTTTTAATAAAATATTGTACATATATTTTTTTATAATTATATATTAAAAGAATGTATTTGTTTTTTTGATAGCTATGTGATTTTCAATGCAGTGGTTGATAATATAATTTATGTATTTAAAATAAATATATCTAATTTTATATTTTGATATCACTTTGTTTGTGTCTTATGTGTTTATGCATTGAACATAAGTCTACACAATTTCGATGAGATTACTGCTGAAGGCTTCTTATATCAATTTAAGGTGGATGAGGATTTGATTAATTTTTTTTAATTAACGACCTAGATTGATTCTCAAGGGAATATGCTTCGTTTGAATGTTTATCAATGACCCTAGCATGTTATGGAGTTTGTTTTTTTTTTTTGGCCGAAGCAAGAATCGAACCTTCTATTTCATTAAACAGTAAATAAAATACATAAAATACAACATTCCTTGATAAGTTGTGGCCTAAGGAGAAAACCCAACACTAACTGTTAACAGGCTAAAGGCCAAAGCCCCAACCCCTACAACCAAACCTCAAAACTCTCTAGAGAAATATACTGCGGAAACCGGGTAACAAAATCTAGAGTCGGACCCGAAGAGGAACATATGTGCCAATCTTTGTAGATTTCATGTCCGCAAAACTCACAAACCTGCGAATCTGTAGAATGTGTAAAAAGCTGCTTCCCACCAAGAACATTATGCTTCCTGCCTTTTACTTGACTTGCATCTTTAACCTCAACCGTCGATCCTCTTTTCCCGATCCCACGGCGGTGGTTCATATCACTGTGCAGAGAAGCACGACGGTTACCCATATGGACCCACCAACATGCTCGATCAATCCCATCCATAGATTCACCTTGCTAGATCCAATGGTTGAGGATCATATTGCACCGGTCAACATCACCGAACAATAATGTGTGATGAGGGTGGTATTCCATCTGACCCCACTGCCACATGGAGCTCACTGAATGGAATCGCTCCCAAAAAGGAAAAACCACTTCTCGCTTGCAAGGCTTGCGATCACTGAAAAACCACCTTGGACGCGATATTGCGAATAGATAAGAAAAACCCCAGGTTTTGAGGCCACCGAGAGTTTCCGATTTCCAGCCTCTCACTGCATCTACTTTGCCTGAAGAGGAGCATATGTGCCAATCTTTGTAGATTTCATGTTCGCAAAACTCACAAACCCATGAATCTGTAGAATGTGTAAAAAGTTGCTTCCCGTTAAGAACATTATGCTTCCTGCCTTTTACCTGACTTGCATCTTTAACCTCAACTGTCAATCCTCTTCGCCTGATCCCATGGCTGTGGTCCATATCGTTGTGCAGATAAGCACAATGTTTACCCATATGGACCCACCAACATGCTCGATCAATCCCATCCGTAGAATCACCTTGCTGGATCCGATGGTTGAGGATCATATTGCACCGGTCAACATCACCGAAAAATAACGTGCGATGAGGGCAGTATTCTATCCGACCCCATTGCCACGTGGAGCTCACTGAATGGAACCGCTCCCAAGAAGGGGAAACCACTTCCCGCTTGCAAGGCTTGCAATCACCAAAAACTGCCTTAGACGCGATATTGCGAATAGATAAGAAAAACCCCAGGTTTTGAGGCCACCGAGAGTTTCCAGTTTCCAGCCTCTCGCTGTGTCTACTCTGCCTCAACCAATGTGAGAAGAAGCTCTGACCATTCTTCCTATCAAAAAATCTGAATCGCCCAAGTTGCAACCTCTAGGAACCGTTATGAATGAATTACTCTGGGTCAGCAAAAATAGTTTCTTGATTTTCCTGATGTTGCTGTCAGTCGCTAAGGGCTCTGGATGAACAACCCTCCTTCAACCTGACATCTGTTATCTCCTCCCACCGGCAATAGAGATCAATATGCTTATTTCGAACCCCCTCATTTGCAAGCTAGTCCGCCATTTTGTTGGCTTCCCTACGAACATGCACCAATCTGAGGGTTCTCAACATTCTTAGGTGCGCTTGGATTCTTTGGTAGACTTGTAGAAGCCGCCAATGTTTTGAGATTTTCTCAGGAGCAGCTCCAACATTTATTCTTTTTACTGAGTTAATGACCAGTTCTGAATCAGCCTCAATGATGACATTTTGAATGTTGTACTTGAGCAGTATTTCCAAGCATGTTTCCATTGCCATGAGCTCAGCCATATTGTTAGTAGCTTTGCCAAGATAACTATGGAAGATGACTTGTATATTTCCTTCCTCATCCCTTAGAACCCCTCCATAACCTGCTTCTCCCATATTCCCTTTTGAAGCCCCGTCTATGTTGAATTTTAAAAAGCCATGAGAAGGGGGTTGCCAAGAAGAATTTTTTTTTAAGGTCTTCTTGATTATCTTCTTAGAACTCAGAGGGGGATTAACCTTGAGCTCTAATTTCTTCAATATTCTTGCCTCTCTTTGTTCAATAGGTTTACCTGTAGCTTCTCCTCCCAGGAAATGAACAGTTTCTTTGAGTTGTTTAAGGACCAGTTTGAGGATGTTACTCATCGGACTCACTTTCTCTTTGAAAATCCTATTGTTACACTCCTGCCAGACATTATAGATTAAGAATCCTCAGGTCAGCCTCCAGGCAAAGTTTATGATCTCATTATCCAAGAAACTTTTCCTCCAGTTCTTCAAAGTGGTGGTAATGTCATTAGCATCTCTGTCTGTTTGCTCAAAGACTTCTCCAACCCAATTCCAAAGAGTTGTGGTGAAAGTGCATCTATTCAGGAGATGATTTGTATTTTATTGTTGCTGTCTACATAAGTGACATCTTGAGGGGCCAACAAAACCTCTTTTTCTTAGGTTATCCCATGTCAGAATCTTTCCCTGTTGAACTAGCCACGTGAATAGATTTACTTTCATCCAATGAGGATTTTCCCAGATTTCTTTCCATGTCTTATCAGTGTTGGGATGGTTTAGCCTTGCCTCTATTCTTTTGGCTTCCTTAAGGTTGAATAGACCTGTCTTGTTTTTTCCCCATCTAAGTTGATCACTCAAGTTTGAGTTTAAAATTTGTCTCTTGTCTAAAAGACCTTGAAGGGTTGTGGCTTGAGTTTGCATCATGCCCATTCCACTATAGTCTGGAAGTTTCCAAGTTCTCCATTTCTTATCATTCCTTGCTTGGTCCCAGTAGTCCCTAACCCACTTTAGTCCTTTGTTGATGGTATCAGCGTAAATGTTTACTAATTCTTCACTTCAGAGATTGTTCTCCTGCTGCCAATTGTCCTCCCAGAACCAAGCCAGGTTCCCATTTCTGATCTCCCAGAAACTATGATTTTGGACTAGGGCTCTATTCTCCCATGCCCTATTCCAAATTGCAGAACCTTTGACTTGTCCTGTCATTTTGATTAGATTTTCCTCCTGCCATTCGCTAGCATATTTGTGCTTCCAGTGTTTTTCCCAAGGGGCTTTAATTTCTTTCAGCCATCTCCACCAAATTTTGGCTCCAAGAATTCTATTTAGAATTCCTGGGTCATGAAGGCCTAAGCCTCCATGGGACTTAGGTTTTCATACTCTGTCCCATGCCACAAGGGCCCATTTCTTCTTTTCTTCACATTTTCCCCATAGGAAGTCTCTCTGAATGTTTCTTATATTGGTCAGTACACTGGCTGGTGCTAGAATGGCAGATAGCATATAGATAGGGATGCTTTGTAGGATAGCCTTAGTGAGAACTAGTCTCCCTACTAGATTTAGTGCTTTGTTTGTCCATTTGCTGATCTTATCTTTTAGCTTATTAAGAATGGGCTCCCAGATGTCCTGGTGAAGCGGTTTGGCAGTGAGAGGGACTCCCAGGTACTTCACAGGCAGTGTCTCCCTTTGAAAGCCTAAAATTATGGAAAGATTTCTTTGAATCGAAATATCTATATTGAAAAAGAAGATTTTTGATTTAAAGGGACTTACTCAGTGCTTTCTACCTTAGCAAAATCACTCAGAATCTGTTTGAATGCTTTGGCTTCCTTAACAGTGGGTGTGCCTTGAAGCACAGTGTCATCCACAAATTGTTGATGCGTCACCGAGTCCCCACCATTAGCGAGTCTCAGACCCTGAATTCTCCCTTCCTCCTTAGAATCTCTGATGGCTCTTCCTAACCCTTCCATCATTAGAATGAAGAGGAAAGGAGAAAGAGGATCTCCTTGCCTAAGACCTCTAGAAGGCATGAAGGTTTTGGAAGGAGCTCCATTGAGCAAAATTGAACAGCTGGCTGTGGTAACTAGCGCCATAACCCATTTTATCCAATCGTGATTAAAGCCATAGGATTTTAAAATTGCTTTAACATATGACTAGCTAAGTTTGTCATAGGCCTTTGCTATGTCTAACTGCATTATCATTCTAGCCTTCTTGTTGGTGATGAGTGAATGAACCGTTTCATGTGCTTGTATTATATTATCTAGAATTTGTCATCCTTCCACATAGCCTGTTTGTTCCTCTGACACTAGGGTTGGGAGGAAAGGTTTAAGACAATTAGCAATGACTTTGGATATAGATCACATTGCATAATGCTATAGGTTGAAATCTGTCTAGAGAGGTGGCCTTCTCCTGTTTGGGGATAAGGGCTATGAAAGATTCATTGAGCGCCTTTAAGACTTTCTTAAATCTCCGAGAGTCGTCCACTACCTCCAAGATGTCCTGTTTCACTATCTTCCAACAAGATTTGAAAAAGTCCACATTGAAGCCATCCGGGCCGGGTGCTTTCCCATTTTGCATCTCTTTCACTGCTTCCTCAATTTCTTCCATTGTTACTGGTCTATTGAGATTGAAATTATCTTCTCTGGCGACCAATTTAGGGATGTACTGAGTGAATTTCTTTGTAAACTGGTATCTATCTTCCGAGGTTTCCTCAGCAATTTTTTGAAAATGCTGGAGTAGGACTTTCTCCATTTCTTCATGAGTGTTTCTCTCTACACCATGCTGATCTGTAAGTTTCACAATTCTGTTGTTGTTTCTATGAGCTATGGTGGATTTGTGGAAGAATTTGGTGTTTCTCTCCCCTTCTTTGATCCATTGTACTCTGGATTTCTGTCTCCAAAGTATTTCCTCTTGAAGGCATCTATTGTCCCACTCCTGCTGGAGCAACTCTGCCATCTCTTTCCTTTCATCTGTGTATCCTTCTGTGATAAGAGTATGGTTTATTTCTTTTACTTTCTTTTCCACCTCTCCTTTAGCTTTGGAGATGTTACCAAATTCCGTTTTGTTCCACTCTGAGTCTGCCTTTAATATTTTTGAGCCTGCAGTGAAGCAGGAACATCTTTGTACCTTGAAGGTGAAGATCTTCCTTCCACCAATGTTCAATATTTGTGAGGAAATCAGAATGTGTGAGCCAAGCATTTTCATACCTAAACGGGGTGTTCCTTGTTTTTCCAAAAAAGGAGGCCTCTAATTGGATAGGCCAGTGATCTGAACCCCCAAAAGGTAAAATGAGTGCAGTTATGCTGCTTCCGTTGAGAAGAAGTTCCTCTGAAACCATAAATCTGTCCAATTTTGAGGCCACTTGGGAAGGGCCTCCTCTTTTGTTGTTCCAAGTGAAGATTCCATTGCTTGTTTCCATATCAACCAATTTCATATTGGTGATGAAGTTCTGGAAGGCAATTGAATCTCTCCCAAGTATTCTAGTTCCTCCTTTCTTCTCCATAAGTGATTTTGTTATGTTAAAATCACCCTGAAGAATCCATGGTAGAGTTGGGTATCTCTTCTTCATATCCTCAAATGTTGTGAGGAGTTGAAGTTTGTCCTCCATTGGTTGTGGACCATAGACATTGGTGATCATGTAACATTGCCTATCTCCCACCGGTTTGAAAATCAGAGAAAGGTGATGTTTGGATGCCTCTGCATCAATCACACCAAATTTTTGTGGATCCCAGAGAGTGAGAATACCCCCAGCAAATTTGTTTGCCTTAACTTCAAGGAATTCATGTCTATTTACCCATTTGCTATGTTTTTCACGGACCTTCTCCACTGAGCATTTTGTTTCCTGTATGAATACTATGTCAGGTTTTTCCTTTCTAATCCTTTTACCAAGATTCCTTTGTTTTCTTCTACTCCCTAGTCCTCTAATGTTCCAAGTTGTGATTCTCATTGAGGTGGGGCTATAAAGGAGTAACTAGAAAGATCTTTCATCCCTCCTGAATCAATCATGATCTTGCCACACTCCAGTAGTAATTCCTTCTGTCTCTTTCTACCCCTCCTTTTGCTTGGATTCTTTGTTAATTTTCTGGTTATTAATCCTATTGAGGAGGTTCCTTTGTTTTCCTGTTTGTCATGTCCTCGTTTGAATCCTACAACTGTTTAGTGTGTCTTGTTAAGGAATATCTATTGGACTTTATCCACTTCCTCCTGAGGGAAGGAGTTTATTCCTAGGTTCCCGCCTTGTTCTAGAAACTTTTCCAGCTCTAGGTTCTCCCTTTCTAAGATCTCCTGCAAATCTTGATCTTCCGTACCACTTTCACTTTGAGTCATTTCCTGGTCTTTTTCTATGACCATGGTATTCAAAGAGTCCATCGTGTGTTCATTCTGTTCCTGAATGTACTCCACGCTGGTCTCTTTTTCTTTCCCCCTTGCTGTCTGATTCTCTGCACTCTCTTTATCCCCTTCCTCGACTTCTTTTTCTCCTAAGATCTCAAAGCTTTTGTAACTTTTTGTGTTATCGTTCACACTATGGATCTTTTCTGTCTTCCTTCCTCCCCCTTTTCCTTTCCCTCCCACTTTGGTGAAACTTGTCTGGTCTTTTCCTTTGCTGGGATTTAAGTTTTCCTCGCTTCGATTGAGTGGACAGTCTCTTGATAGATGCCCATGCTCATGACATTTGTGACATCTGAACGGGATATGTCCATAGTCCACTGCTTGAACCCATTCCTCATCATAGACTTCTAGAATGACCTCATCTGGAAGGGCTCCAGATAGGTCCATCTCCACACAAATGCAGGCATAGGATGTATATTTTCCCTTAAGAGTTACCTCTGAAATCTTTAAGAAATGACCTAATTTATTTCCTATAGCTTTTAAAGACTGTGGCATCTAGTAATCTAAAGGTAAAGAGTAGAGTCTAATCCATATCGGTACCGAAGTGAAGGTTTCTCGTTCAGGCACAAAGTTCATCGTCCATAGCCTCATATAGAGCCCAATAGCTGCAAAGAAGTATGGCCCTCATTCAAAAATTATGTCTCTATCTTCTATGTTCGTAAACACCACAATGAAAAAAACTTTGGATCCAAGATGAATATTTAACTCCCCCTTTGGTTTCCAGTCATATTTTATCCAGGTGTACAACGCTTTCTCAGATGGCCAGATTCCCATAAATTTACATATGATGGCATAGTTAGCCATGTGGTCTCTGTGCGCTTGCAGAGCTGGGTCACTCAGAATAACTCGAGGTTTAGTTGTGGTCTTGGGTTTACAGGGCCCCATCTTAGCTTTTCCCTCTGACCCTTGACCTCTGTCTTCCGCTTTTTCCTCCCGACAGTCTTCTTCGTGGGCTCCATGATCTCCATTGATTTTGCTACCTTCCGCCTTCTGAGTCTCTGTGTCTTTTGTCTTGACCTCCGAGGGCTTTGGAGGTTTGTTCTTTTTCCCTCCTTTCCCCTGTCTGCAACCATATAACTGTAGGAGGGAGTGGAGCTCCCTACTTCGTGTGTCTCCATGGATGCTTGGTACTCTGTGTCACTGGTTTTGATAAACCCTAGAATTCTTGCGCTCGGCTCCCGCCATGTTATGGAGTTTGTTAGGTTACATTCGATTTTAATAAATTTACAAAAATAAATTCATGTCATCTGTCTCCTCCCACCACCTATTTTTTAGAGATTTGAGATTATTCCGATTCTAATAAATTCATATTCTAATTTGATGGGGAAATTAATATATAAGATAAAATTATTTAGCAGAACGGTTGGTTTTACAATAAAATGTGTATTTCATTTTTTCTCCAATTAAAATTGACAGATAATTTTTTTATACATGATTAATGGAATAAATATTTGTATTAATAAAACAATAAAACATTTTTCTTATTACAGTAATTTTTTATTCAATTTAAACGAGATTATGCTCTGCGTTTCACTGTTTTCGTTAAATAAGTTCTGGAGTTTAAACTCATAAGTCAATTTTTTTTATATGAAAGTTCTTACACAATATTATTTTATAATAATATTAAACAAATATATTATGATCTAAGAGTATAATAGCACTTTGATTTCATGTTCATAAAATTTCAAGATATTTTATAATAATACATCTAAAGAAATGACTAATTAATATCAGTAAGATTATGCATTGCGTAAAATTGCCATGGGGTGATCGAAGGGGAACCTTATCGTCAATATATTTTCCTTTGTAGCTACTGTGGATCATATTTGTCGGATCTGTTTTTGGCGTGCTTATACAATATCTTGCAGCGAATTTGGGAGTCGTCACAGGTCTGTCCAGAGAACCATCCTCGGTTTCCTCTCTTAGACAATTATATGAGCTCATATTGTCCTAACAAAGTATTATCCTAACCCATGAAACTGTTAGCATCACAGGCAAACATCTGTCCCAACACTACAGAGAAGAGTATCCGAGGAAATTAACATATGTCTTATGGCTGCTATCAGAATTGGCTGTTACTACAGCAGATATTCCTGAAGGTTAGCATCATGTGTTCTGCAAATATCTTCTATCTTGTTTTCCGATTTTAAATTGCAAACTGCTTATGACGTAGCTTTTTAGTGAACATATTGGTAATTAATTTCTCATTTACGCACCGTGCTACTACATTGTATTTATGACAGTTATTGGAACTGGTCTTGCTCTTAATATGCTGTTGCATATACCTATTTGGGCTGGTGTTCTCATAGCTGGAGTCAGTACGCTCGTTCTTCTTGGATTAGAAAGATTTGGGGTGCTATATCTTTTCCATTATATTTCATTCATGTCCTTTCATACCAGATTCCTTTTTAATTTTCTTATCAAAACGTTGTTCATTGGAAATCTTTTAACATGTGTTGTAATCAAATCTAGATGAGAAAATTGGAGGTATTCATTGCTCTTCTTCTGTTTACGATGTTGGGGGCTTTCCTTGCCGAGCTGGTATATGCAAAACCTAAACCCAGAGAGCTCTTTAAAGGAATGTTCGTTCCTCAGTTAAGTGGGCAAGGTGCCACTGGTCTGGCCATCTCACTAATTGGAGCCTTGATTACTCCGTAAATTTCTATCGTTTTTCCTTTTATTAATTACATCAAAATATTATCTTACTCAAGTTGTCAAATGTTTAGTCGATCCAGTCTATCCCATGCCCTTCAATGGCATCCAGTGGCCTTCTTTCATCATGAATGTCTTCTGTAAAACATTTCTGACAAACGATATAACTAATAATATAATCAACCATGTCTAGGCACAATCTATTTCTTCATTCTGCCTTGGTGCTCACGAGGAAAGTAAAACCTACCGTTGATGCAATTAATGTAAGTTCATTTCAACCATTTATACAGCTCTGAAACCATACATGTATTGATGTTCCACTAATCAAGTCAAACATCTATGAAATGATTTGGAATGTTATCTATGTTACAGTCTGCGTGCAGATATTTCCTCATAGAAACTGGAATCGCTCTATTTATCTCATTCGTCATCAATGTGGCTGTTACTTCTTTAAGCGGGGCCGTCTGCTCTTCCACAAGCCTATCTCCGGACAATCAAGCGAATTGCGCGAACTTGGACCTGAATAAATCATCTTTTCTACTGAAGGTAAGTAAAGATCCTTATATATCGCACTGATTTTTCTCTCTACTGTGTTGGTTTGTTTTTAATTACCCTCTCTGGTTTGTCTCTGCTAGTTTGCATTCGTCTATCCTAAATTTAAATCTAGGTAATACCACAATAAATAGTGAGGGTGATAATCGAAAATACATTGAAGAGATTGTATGGGTTTCTTATCATTAAATAAAATTTTACAATAAATTAAAATTTTCATTCTCGTCGTTAAATAAATTTTACAATAACTTAAAAATGATTTATTTATTTAAATTTATATTATCTCAAAATGAGATTATACAAAACCAAATTAGATATCATTATATAATTTGAGTCATGTCACTGTCCGCCACAAAAGAAACTGGTATTGTTGACAAAACTCAATAATCTAGGTCTAATGAAATGTAAAACTGGTATTGTTAACAAAACTCAATAATCTAGGTCTATCAAACTGTAAAAAGCTAATATTGCTAAGCCACTGATGCCTTGCTAAAGCTGCAAGTATGTGTGCTAACCATATTAATAGATTAAATTTTCTCAAAATATCTTTATATTACTACTATCTCAAAATATATTTCTAAAAATAACTTGTACTGAAAACTATCTGTCAACTAACTCACTGAAAACTAGCTCAACAGAAAAAAATATATTTTATCAATTTCAAACCCTTATCCCAACGTTGCAGGGAAACAGACTCTTCGAATCAGGAGAATTCTAGCTTTTGCTATTAGATTTATAAAGGCTGCAGAAATTTCGTTAGTAAATATAGCGACCTCTGGTCTCTTAGTTCCTGCTGTATCGATTGTGCTTGAATTTAGACAATGAAGCTCGTGTATTTTCTTTAAATTCCCCATTTTTCGAAGAGGAGTTTTCCATACTCTTAATACGGGAGGTTCCTAAATGGATAAACTGAAAAACCTCTTTTGTCCTCTTCAGAGTGTTCTAGGGAGCTGGAGCTCAATACTTTATGGAATTGCACTACTGGCATCTGGGCAGAGCTCCGCGATGACAGGAACATATGCTGGGCAGTTTATCATGGAGGTGCGTTATGAATTTATCTTTCTCCGCAGTTGAAGAGAAAGGATTATTGAATTTTGCCAGTCTAATTTCCATAATATTCCTCTGATGACATCTAACTGTGGTGATTCTGTTTCGTTACAGGGATTTATCAATTTGAAAATGAGATTATGGCTCCGTAATCTTATGACACGGTCCGTTGCAATCATCCCATCTCTGGTAGTTGCTATCGTCTCTGGATCTTCTGGTGCAGGAAAACTGATTATTATTTGCTCGGTATGCTCTGAATGTCTATTCTATTAGTTAGAATGTGAGTAACAATAATCCAACGGTCTGATAATCTATATTACAGTTACATTAATTTCTATTTTTTATACCTTTTTATGTGATGAGCGCGTAAAACATGTAATTATGAAAGTTACTATGGTAAGAAACTTATGTGAACTGTTAATTACTATGTTAAATGATATTATTTTATTTATGAAATGGAAGATATTTTGGAAAAATGCTGGCAGTCTCTTAAGGGAGGATTTCTAAAGAAAAGAAACAGTTATAAAACTGAAAAAGAAAACTAACCCTTCAGCCAGGAAAAGTCTTGGGAGGGAAACCCTTGGTCTGTTGTGACAGAGAGAGGGAGAAAAATTCCAAGAAAGGAAAAAAAACAAGAAGAAAGAGGGTTAAGTCTGGTAAAGACCAGATAACCCAAGCACGTAGGTGCTAGAAGACAGCTCGGGGGGAGAATCCAACGTACTGATGGATCTCATGGCTGGGTGGATAAGAGCAATTATGTAAATGCAGGTGAACTTCTGGAGCATTAACTCTAGCTGGTAGACCAGGTACGAATTATTCACCAGATTCAGATTTCCTTAATCAGTATACTGGGTATATAGAAGGAAAGTAGATGAATCCAAGTACCTGTTGCTAACTAGAGGTAAAAGAATGTTTAATATTAGAAACAGTACTATGAACATTCTAGAACTGGTTATTAAAGCAAAAGAACAAAGACTATCTGCTGTAAGCATTGCAAGTTAAATGTATGAAAACCGATGCATATTAACAGTATAGAAACCAATGCATGCCATCTGTATAGAAACTGAAATATGCTATTTACATAAAAATCGTACAAGTCCTGAAAGATCATAACTGTATGCAGGATAGTGAAGTGCATGATAAAGAATGCCTTAAACTGTATAACAGCGGAAAGATTCACTGAAAACTGTAGCAGTAGAATGTTATAGAGAACCAGAACGGCCAAGGGAATCATTGCGATTCTACAGCAAATAAGAATAACATACTGAGACAGTACTGTTGTTTATAACATATAATGAAGCCGTAACCAGAGATTTAGCCAAACCCTGTACCAAGGGTTTACATTTCATATACTCGAAACAAGGGGTTACATTTCATATATTTGAAATAAGGGTTACATTTCATGTATTTGAAACAAGGGTTTACATGTCATATACATTCAAAATAAGTATAAAGCCATCAATTGTATTACCACTCGTCTGAACGCATTCGGCTCAGAGTGCAGGGTTGATATTGTTATCCATAAGGCGACATGACGTCCCCGGACAATAGAACCCCACTGTGGTAAACGGCCATGCAACCGCCGTAATAAAAGACATGTCCAATGAGCAATTATGTGACTGTTACTATAAACCCTTAACTAAAACTAATGCCAATCTGTGAACTGAAGGAAATACAATAACTGTAAATACAAAACGAGCTTAGACATGTCTATGAATCGATGTAATATGCGTATAAACAAACAAATCTAGTGCCAACAGTATTATATGAACAAATGTACACATTGTATTCAAAGGGAAAAGTATATTAACTTTATGATAACAGAAACCCGGATGGGTATAAACAGTAAGATAACCAAGTATCCCGAGAGCCGAAGGGAACTCTCATTCCTTCATAATTAAAGACAAAAGCTTGTGAATCATTATTCAACATTCTCGACAATGTGAGAAGACAGAAGGGAGTAAATAGCCTGAGTTCCTTGAGTCGATTCGGTTCCGGCTATGAGGCCGTGGATTCTTAACAAATATACATGCAACCCTGGCATAATGCCCAAAACAACTATTTAACATAAGATGGTAGAAACCTTGAGAACGCAGGTACCGGCATGGAATGGCCGACCGCGTTTCGAGTCCAGGGTTTGTCCGAGTGTATAAACCCTGAGGCATTAAAGGAAAACCGCCATGAGGAACTCCTCAGGCTAAAAGAATCAACCTATAACATTGCACAAGAATAAACCCTCACCCATCAACTGAAACGCAAGCTCTGCATCAAGTTACGATGGGGTAAATACCTGGAGGTGCCACGGTCGCTTATTATCTGCTTAAATGGCTGAAGATTGGTAGTATAAACCCTAACACAGTAAAAGCATTGAGATTAGTTCAAACAGAGGTATACAGAACTAATGAACCGGCAGTAAACAAAAGTATTGTGCATATATTTATAAATCCAAATAGCTGAGGAAGAAACTGTAATCGGCGGACTTTGGTTATGGAGGATACCTGGTAATTGAAGCGAGGGGGTCACCGCCGAGCTGAGCAGCATCCAACCTTCCGAAACATGTGCAAATGAACTAAATGAAATAGCTCAGTGGTATATAAACCACCATTAAACCCTTGGGTGCTTTCGGACCCTTAGATCTTAACTTATCATCCACACCGTTCAATCGATTGAGAGCTTGGCGCGTAAACTCTAGCGCTTCAACCAAAGAATCATGTGGTCTCAGCACGACATTAGCCACCTGGCGATGGTAGGTGAGGTGAGTTAAGATCCCGGTCACCATCTGGCACCGGAGCTGACCGGAGCAGCAACCGGTGACGGGGTTAACCATTAACTTAGCCTTCAATTTCGTAAAGGTTGCCAATTGGGTCATGAACGTTAACTTAAGGGAGGAACCTTAGTATAGTAGGAATTGATATACATATGTGTAATTACAGCAGCACCTTTATACCTTGGAGAGCGATGCTTTGCATCATAATTATTTTATATTCGGCTGGCTGAATGGTAAAAGTAGTAAGTCTGTGATATTTATTTTAATTTTTTTTATTATAACTGTGGATAGATCGTGACATTTTATCTTATCTTTTACTGAAAAATAATTGAACTAAATGAACTAGTATGGTGAGTAGTTTAGTGGTTTCATAAATTTAAATTTAAATGTAAATGTTGAGTGAAACCTTATAAATTAAATGTTTAGTAAATGGTATCAAAAAGTTAATTCATAAAAATTAATAAATTATAATATTATAATTAATTGAAGAGAAAGTTAATTTTTTTTTTTTTTGTAAGCTGGGGTGGGACTCATACATCATACTCGTCTGCCTCGGCAGGATTTGAACCTGGGTGGGGGGTGCTACAGCGCACCGCCCTCACCATTACATCGTGCACCGAAGTGCAAGAGAAAGTTAATTTATAAAAATGAATAAATTATATTATTATTATTATTAATTAATTAGGAAAATAATTGATTAGTATAAGTTTAATTTTTTTTTTCAATTTAAAGTGGATGAGGATAAGTTGATTTTTAATTTTACTTTTTAATTAATATACGTTGATTTTTAATTTTATTTTCTTCATTAATATCTTAGATTGATTGTCAAGAGAATACACTCAACATATGATTCATCTGAATGCTTATCAATAATGGTAGTGATTTATAGAATTTGTTCAATTACATTAACTTTTAATAAATTTAAAAACTTTGATATCCTAATGCCAACAATAAAATAATCTCATATTTTAAATTCAAATAAATTTCTCTTTATAATTATATATCTACAATTCTTAAATACTACTTAATTAAATAATATAATAAACTTATATATATCGAATAATAATAAATTTTACCTAATAACAAAATTATACCAATTATCATAATTAATAATTAATAATTAATAATAAAATATCTAATATTGTTGTGTGAATATAGAAATGATGTACAAAAATCATAAATTATAATGCGGAAAATACTCTTTAATATATATAATATGGTATCTTGAAAATTTACAATAACACTATTAATTTATTTATTAATTAAATTTTAAAAATATAAATATATATGTAATTAAATATTATATAATTAAAGAGAAATTAATAATTATTATTAGATTAATTATTAATTATTATATATATATATATATATATATATATATATATATATATATATAATTTAATTATTATAACTTGATATTTCATTAATTAAATTATATCCAATAGTATACAAACAGATTTAGATAATTTCTTTCAATTTCATTTCTTTTACATGGATCATAAAACAAAATATTTTATGAATGATATTTTCGAAAGTAGTTTCTCAACTAAACCATATAAATTTTATATATTAAAACAGGAATTAAAATAAAAATTCAAATTTAACCATTTGATATCTCTCGCTAATAAATAAGGTTAGTAACACACCTCATCATGCCCTATCACTTCATAATTAACAAAAATTATTTGAAAAATTATTTGAAATTACACCCTAAGTAAGAAAAGCACCCGAAAAAAATATTCCCCCATATTTCAAATTGATAAAACGCTACGAACTTTGAAAAATAATTTTTTCCCTCTTGTCTTAACTTTGTCAAAATAAATAATATTTGTATCTATTTCGTGCAGATGATATCATCCTTTCTCTGGTGATATTTTAAGCTTTGAGAAAATCAGTAATACTTGTATTCTTATATTATCCTATATGTACTGCTTGATGTTTTACCCTAGCGATAATCAGTAACATTTGTATTGTTTCCCTGCAGATGATATTATCCTTTTTATTGCCATTTTCAATAATTCCGCTGTTGAAGTTCACGAGTAGTGAAGTAAAGATGGGTCCTCACAAGAACTCAATCGCAGTAAGCTACTACCAGTTTTCACAAAGAAAATTTATATTCATAACGCTTTGGAAAATGTCGGAATACTTTTTTTATAAAGGTCCGTTGCTCTTTATGTGTCGCAGGTTACGGTTGTGACTTGGGCGATCGTATGGTGTATCATAGGCATCAACATCTACTATCTGGCGGTTGGATTTGTAAAATGGTTGATCCATAACAGTTTACCTAAAATAGGTTCGATATTTATAGCAATATTGGTATTTCCATTCATTGTTCTGTATATAGCGTTGATTCTGTATTTGACATTTAGACGAGACAAGAAAGTCACTTATGTAGCCCCAGGGGGGTCCTCCCTGCCCAGCCCTCTCAGCACTCCAATTACTCAGTAAGCAGAGAGCTAGAGAACCTTGGAACTTAATATCGTGCAGCGTCGTCTGGCCTCCATGGAGAAAGCAAAAGATGAAAATGGCACCTTGTCCATTCTCTTATATGGTCACTTATATATAGAATTAAAAAATGTTTCACCTATAAGTGAAACATGTAGATAGTGTATATAGACATCAGCGTCTGCTGCTTTTGTAAAATGTGTGCTCGTCAGAAATAGTTTTTAGTTGTTAGTTTAGTTTGTGGGAATAAAATGTCTCAATAGACCCTGAAAAATAACTCTCGTAGCTTAGAGGATGATCTTGGAAAAACATGTTAACATATGTTCATATTCATATTGTTATGTAAATATGCTTTGTTATGATCTTGGAAAAACATGTTAACATAGGTTCATATTCATGTTGGTACGTAAATATGCTTTGCTATGATCTTGGAAAATCATGTTAACATAGGTATGTAAATATGCTTTGTTATGAATCTAATGAGAAGGTAAGGAAACTGACTCTTTATACAGTATGGAATCTGTATTCGACTTCGTGTTGATTTTGGGAGAACAAAGGAAAGAAAAACCAGAAAATTGTTGCAACTTCCTGGCCAAAAACACAATTCATTGTAGCTGTAAGTATAGTTACCAAATTCGAATTGGTAACGGGTTAGATAGGAAAAAAAAATTAGAGTATACATCTTATAGTACTTAAATTTTTTTTTTAATTTAATTTTTATTTAAGGAACTATAAAAGTTTAATTATTTATTATTTATTTTTTTATTTAATTTTTAATAAAAATTTAAATGAACCATCTTTATATTTTAAAAAGTTTAATTATTTTCTATTTTTTTAATATAAAAGAGTTATAGTTTTTAAATTTTTTTTATCTAGAAGTTACCAATTTGTAACTGCAATTTGTTATTTAATAGTTTTTTCCAATATAAAAATTATGGTATTTTTTATATATTCTTTTTATATTACAAATATTCATTTCATAATATTTTCCAATAAGAGAGTTACCATTTTAATTTTTTATTTTTATTATCACACTCACTCATTTACAACCACAATATTTCCAATTTATCATTTTGTAAAATTTTCAATATATAAATTATTAATTTTATTAATTTTTTTATATAAATAAAACTTATAAAATTTTACAAACAGTGGGATAAGTTTCCCTTATTGAAGTAAACCAGTGTGACCCAACTAATTGGGTGGTCGATGACATGATAGAATCAAATTAGGTTGATTGGGTGGTCGATGACATGATAGAATCAAATTAGGTTGATTGGGTGGTCGATGACATGATAGAATCAAATTAGGTCTGGGTTGGAACATGAATGGCCTCATTTGTATGTTGTTATAATAAATTCCAGTGGGAGAGCTCAAGCTCTTGAGCTTGGATACAACTTTGGATACTTTGGAGGACAAATTACGGACAAGAACCAAAAAGGATACAACTCTGGACACTTTGGCGGACAAACTATGGACATGAATCAGAAAGGCTAGTGGTCGTGCCAATGAAAATGGTGCTTACCCTCTAACTTAATAAGGGTATGCCAATCGATCTCAAGGGCACCACGTTCTTCTAGTTGTGCCATATCCCTTTCCACCACCCATTCCCCTTAGCCACAAACAAAACATTAAGAAATTAGCGAAATTCATGTTGCTTATCAAAACAGAGGGACTCCAAAAAGTCGTAGAGAGAATTGCAACGGTGGAGGTAGAAGCGCTGATGAAAACGAAGGGACTACAAAAAGTTGGTCTATTTGTAGAAGAGTGAGGCGCTAAAGTTGGGCATGAGAAGCGCTCGGTTCAATTTTCTGGCCGTCAAAACTGCCCTAACAATGTTTTGATGGTTGAGACCCCATACGCTCTGCGAAATTTCGACAAACTTATCATGTCGCCTACTTATCTTGGCCTACTGAGTGTACTCTTATTCACGTCTTTCACTTTGGCATGACTAGACCTTCACTGCGGCAGGAAGCACATTGGACAACGAATGTTGGAGGTGACAGTGCACCAGTGGTTATCTTTGACTCACCGTACAAATTCCAATTACCCAAAATATTAACTGGGCCAAAAAGTATTGGCGAATTTTCATATTTTTTAGGCAAATATGACCGAACTTGGTAACTATGGTTGTAAGGGATGAAAAAGAAATAAATTGGTGAAATAATATATTCTGGTTAACATAATAGTTGATATTTCTTTCTTATATATATATATATATATATATATATATATATGGATAATTATTTGAATATCTAGAGAGGAATTATTAAAATTTAACTAATTAATATGGCCAATCTTAATAAGGGAAAACTATATTATCTAACAGTTCTTAATTTTCCCTATTACAAGTATCAATGTGTTGTTTTTTAAATTCAAAATTGTGGCCTACTAATGACTACGTAAAATTCTAGAATAATATTGTCATTGTCAACCAGCTCACTAATGAAATGATAGTAAGTGTCAATGTGTTTACTTTTGTGATGAAACACATTATTTTTGGATAGTGCCAAGTACAAATGGAAAAGAAGCTGAAATTGTTAACGAGTTCAGTTTAATTTTGTGCTGAAATTCATGGATTGTGCAACATATTTACTTTTGTGATAAAATTCTTAGATTGTGCAACCAGGAAACTATTGTCATAAAAAAATGGGAATCATTCTCTTCTTTTGCAATATCACTGAAGAGTCTTCTCAGTGATAAAGCATGAAAAATTGTTGATGTAGCTGCTACATACTCTACTTCAACTGTAGGCATTGTGACAATGGGTTGGTTGATTCTTGGATGCCCATTATATTAAACTTATACCTAAATGGAATGCATAATCGAAAAATACTCTTTAGTTTGTCAATGCTACCTCGAAAATCACTACCTTCCTAGCCAACAAAAATATTGTCTTAGGAATTGAAATACCAAATTTCATAATCTATTGTACTTAAAATGCACCTAAAAATTATTTTACCAACAATCCAATTTGAGTCTTTGGGAGACTCCATAAATATGTAAATTAGGCTTACTCCATACATAATATTTGGCCTTTTCATTATAAGGCATATGAGGCTACTTACAGTTCTCCCATACAAAGTAAGATCAATAGAATTATTTGCTTTACTTAACTTTATACCTATTATAAATGGTGGATCTATTGGTTTTTTTAATCCATTCTAAAGCTTTTCAAAATATTAGTGTGACAGACCCAAGTAGTTACATTTATGTATGCAATGTAAATATTTAAAAACATAAAATAAAATGGGTTATGAAAGGTGACATGATTCTAGAGGGATGGAGTGATTACTTGTTGTGTTGATTGCTTGTTGTGAATCATATTAATGTACACAAATTTAAAATGAAGAATAACAAGCTTACAACTCGAAACACTCATTGTATTAAGCAAACAAAAGATGCATTTAAAAACAACATGGACAATAGTTGGACAAGTGCTACATTTCACATTGGCTTCCAAGTTCTTTCAACCAAGAGTTACTCCCAAGAGGAAGCAAGAGAAAGAGAATTTGAATAACTAGAAATAAAGCAACTCAATAGGGAATTTGAAAGGTCAAGGGACAACAAAGAAAAGGAAGAGGAAAAATTGAATTACTGGGGGAGATTTGGAGCAGAAATAGGAAGAAAAAAAAAGAGAAAAAGAAGAAAGGAGAGCTATAAAAAGAAAGAGCGCAAGAAGCAATAGAAAAAGAGCAAATCAAATGCAAAAAAAAAAAAAGCATGAGTTTTTAGTTTGAAAAAGAGTAAGAAGAAATCACCGGGCGAGGAATTAATTGTCTCTGAAGCTCCCATCGGCTTGGAGGGTGTGTTTCACAAGAAATCCCTAAGGTCTCGGGTGGAGGAATTGATCTTGGAAAACTCCTATAGGATTTCTAGATGTTTCTTTGATGTATGCTGATTTTATTGTGAGTTTTGGAATCCCTGACTTGGGTGGAACCATAACGCTTAATTTTGAAGGGTGGAGACAATTGGTCTCTAGAATCCCTATTCATTTTTTTTATTTCAATTCAATTGGTGCATGGAAATTGATGAATCTCTGGAGTCCCTATTTAAGCTAATGGATGTGCTTTCCTAAAGAAAAAGATATCTCAACCTTTGGATTCTGGTTCTCGGGTGACAACTAAAAGTGAGACTTGGTTGTAGTTGTCTATGGTTTGGTGGAGAGTCATAGTTGTGGACTCAATTTCCCATTACTTTGAGATAGGTATCTCTCATGTTCTCAAGAAATCATATATATATATATATATATATATATATATATATATATATATATATATATATATATTCCCATTTACATTATTGGTCAGAAAATAATTTTATTGATGGCATGGTTCATGATTTCTCTATCTTTATGATTGACCAATGTGTTGTTGTCCCTATGCACAAGGTGTTGGAACAACTTGTGGATATAGTGGTTATGTTCATGTAATAACCAACATAAAATATTTCTTATTGCAATGATATGATTTTGTTTAATCACAGTACTATGCATGTTACTGCATGTAAATTACAAGCTATATGAGGATGTGAAATGCATGAGATGCATGGTCTTATACTAAGATCTTGGATGCAGTGGTTACTTCACTATGATGTTGCTAGGCTCCACCGACAAAAGTGATTTCTCAACAGTATGGTCATTGTGGAAAGATTGGAAATCTTGTGTTGGATGCATGTTTAAATTGTTGTATAAGTTCTCACAGACATGTTGCATGCCAATTATTACATTCTTGATTGAAGAGAAGGAGTCATGATGCCATCCTTGTATTTGCATTTTATCATTTAACTAAGTATGCATGAGTTGAGGAATAATGTTTGCCTATTAGCTCAATTAATTGGGCTATTGAGTGAAAGAAGGCAAGTTTTTTATCTCTTAATGAGCTGCTACAACTCTGTGATTTTGTGAAGAAATGCACTTGAAATTGTTATTAAATGGTTATCATGCATATAATTTATTTTTTCTTAAGTTTAGCCTTAAATTCCTTATCAATTTGTTAGTCATTATGTGTTGGGCATAGTGCTTGAGAGGTTGGAAAAGTTTGAAAAGTGTTGTACCCCACTCTAGTTGACTGAGATTTATATGGAATTAATATTGATTTAGCGCTAAGGCCCACACTTTATTCTTTGAGGACATCAAGTCAAGGATCCAAACACTTGACTATATTATTAGTGGATGTGATGGTTATTTTTTTTTCATAGTTGATATTATGATAATGATAACATTGATGGATATGTATGTTCTCTATTGATGATACGATGATGATAACTTTATGGATATGTGTGTTTCCTATTGATGTTACGATGATGACATATTTGATGGATGTGAATGTTTTCTACCAATGTTATGATAATGATAGCTATGATGGATGTGTTGTTTATGTTAGCCACTTATATTAGTTCTAGTTCATGTTGAAAAACGATGAAAATTACTAACTGATGTTGGTGCTGCTATTACGACAATGACTAATACTGAGAAACATTTTTATTGATGATTATCGATTAATGACAAGAAATCACTAGAGGCACTCACATGCGATGAGTCGATGACATTTGGTTTGATGGAAATGAAAATGTTGTCTTTGAAATTGTAATTTTAGTTTGAAACTACTATATATTCTAATGATATGTAAGTGATTGTAGGCACATGCTAGTTGCTTGGCCGAATGACTCACACATGGATGAAGGGGTTGTACAAATAGATGGAACTGAATGGGAGTGTTGGGAGAGTGTTCGTGATTTCACCTATGAGTACTCCTGTCGTGACTTAGGATGGAAGGGTTGGGACACCTTCAACTTGAAGATCATGATGTCATGGGGGCAAGTCCAAAATTTGGATCTCTTACGATGATTTTATTGGGGGGGCGCTCATCAAAGAGGATTCCTTGATCCCCAACACCTTTAATTTCACTATAGCGAGATAGATAAGAGATGATATGTATAACCCTACCAATATTTCCAGTCGTGACTCTTTATACAATATGGAATTTGTATTCGACTTCGTGTTGATTTTGGGAGAACAAAGTAAAGAAAAACCTTGAAGAAAATTGTTGCAACTTCCTGGCCAAAAGAAAAACTCATTGTAGTTGCAAGTATAGTTACCAAATTCGAATTCGTAATTTATTCGATAGGAAAAAAAATCGGCAGTATAAAATTCGAGAGTATACATCTTACAAATACTTAAACATTTTTTTTAATTTAATTTTTAATAAATATTTAAATGAACCATCTTTATATTTTAAAAAGTTTAATTATTTTCTATTTTTTAATTTAATTTTTAATAAAAATTTAAATGAACCATCTTTACATTTTAAAAATTTTAATTATTTTCTAATTTTTTAATATAAGAGAGTTACAATTTTTTAAATTTTTTATATAGAAGTTACCAATTTGTAACTACAATTTGTTATTTAATAGTTTTTTCCAATATAAAAATTATGGGATTTTTTATACATTCTTTTTATATTACAATTTTTCATTTCATAATTTTTTCCAATAAGTTACCATTTTAATTTTTGTTTTATCACACTCACTCATATACAACTACAATATTTCCAATTTACCATTTTGTAATTTTTTCAATATAGAAATTATTATTTTTATTATTTTTTTTATATAAATAAAATTTATAAAAGCTTCCAAACAGTGGGATACATTTTTGTGATTGAAGTAAACCAGCTTGACTCCACTGATTGGGTGGTAGATGACATGATAGAATCAAATTAGGTTGATTGGGTGGTCGATGACATGATATAATCAAATTAGAATCAAATTAGGTCTGGGTTGGAACATGAATGGCCTCATTCATATGTTGTTATAATAAATTCCAGTAGGAGAGCTAAAGCTCTTGAGCTTGGATACAACTCTAGACACTTTGTCAGGCAATTTATGGACAAGAACAAAAAAGGATACAACTCTAGACACTTTGGCAGACAAATTATGGACAAGAACTAGAAGGGCTAGTGGTCATGCCAAAGAAAAGGGTGCTTACCCTCCAACTTAATAAGGATATTCCGATAGATCTTAGGGGTGGTGCATTCTTCTAGTTGTTCCATGTCCCTTTTCATCATCCACCACCGCCCATTCCCCTTAACCACCACCAGAACATCAAGAAAATTACCCAAATTCATGTTGCTTACCAAAACAGAGGCACTCTAAAAAGTCTCAAAGAGAATTGAAATGGTGGAGGTAGAAGAGATGATCAAAACAGAGGGACTTCAAAAAGTCAGTCTCTTTGTAGAAGAGCGAGGTACTAAAGTTGGGCATGAGAAGCATTTCGTTCAATTTTCTGGCTATCAAAATTGCCCTAGCGATATTTTGATAGTTGAGAACCCATACGATCTATGAAACTTCGACAAACTTATCATCTTGCCTACTTATCTCAGCCTACTGAGTGTACTCTTATTATCGTCTTTCACTATGGCCTGAACAGACCTTCACAGTAGCAGGAAGCACACTGGACAACGAATGTTGGAGGCGATAATGCACTAATGGATAGCTTTGACTCACGGTACCAAATTCCAATTACCTGAATTATTAACCGAACCGAATCGTATTGGAAAATTTCTGTATCTTTTAGGCCAATACGGCGGAACTTGGTAACTATGGTTATAAGGATGAAAAGGAAATAAATTAGTCAAATAATATAGTCATTTTTTCAGATTAACGTAATCATTGATGTTTCTTTCTTTTATATATATATATATATATATATATATATATATATATATATATATATATATATATATATACATATCTTTATTTATTTATTTATTTGTATTTATTTATTAGGATAATTATTTGCATATCTAGAAAGGAATTATTTAAATTTAACTAATTAATATGGCCAATCTTAATAAGGGAAAATTACATATCTAACACTTCTTAATTTTCCCTATTACAAGTATCAATGTGTTCCTTTTCAAATTCAAAATTTTGGCCTACTAATGACTACCTTAAATCATAGAATAATATTTTCATTGTCAAAGAGCTCACTAATGAAATGATAGAAAGTGTCAATGTGTTTACTTTTGTGATGAAACACACTATTTTTGAATAGTGCCAAGTAAAAATGTAAAAAGAAGTTGAAATTGTTAACAAGTTCACTATTGGAATGGTAGCAAGTGTCACTGTGTTTACTTTTGTGATGAAATTGTTGGATTGTGCAATGTGTTTACTTTTGTGATGAAATTCTTGGATTGCACAACCAAGAAACTATTGTCATAAAAAAATGGGAATAATTCTCTTCTTTTGCAATATCACTTAAGAGTATTCTCAGTGATATATCATGAAAACTTGTTGATGTAGATGCTACATACTCTAGTTCAACTGAAGATATTGTGATAATGGTTTGGTTGATACTTGGATTTCCATTATATAGCTATACCTAAATGGAGTTCATAATCCAAAAATACTCTTTAGTTTGTCAATGTTACCTCGAAAATCACTACATTCCTAGCCAACAAAAATATCGTCTTAGGAAGTGAAATACCAAATTTCATAATCTATTGTACTTAAAATTCACCTAAAAATTCTATTACCAACAATCCAATTTGAGTCTTTGGGAGACCCCATAAATATGTAAATGAATATTATTCCATACATAATATTTGGCCTATTCATTATAAGATATATGAGGTTTCCAACAATTCTCCCATACAAAGTAAGATCAATAGCATTATTTTCTTTACTTAACTTTATACCTATTGTACTTAGTGCATCTATTAGTTTTTTTATCCATTTTGAACCTTTTCAAAATATTAGCTGGAAAGCCCCAAGTAGTTAAATTTATGTATGTAATGTAAATATTTAAAAATATAAAATAAAATGGGTTAAGCAATTTGACATGATTCCAGAGGGATGGAGTGATTACTTGTTGTGTTGGTTTCTTGTTGTGAATAGTATTAATGTACACAAAATAAAAAAGAAGAATGACATGCTTCCAACTCAAAAAAAGTGTTGGCCACTCACTATATTAAGCAAACAAAATGTGCATTTAAACCATGGAGAATAGTTTGACAAGTGGTACATTTCACATTCGCTTCCAAGATCTTTCTAGCAATAGTTACTATCACGAGGAAGCAAGAGAAAGAGATTTTGAACAACTAGAAATGAAGCAGCTGGGTAGGGAATTTGAAAGGTCAAGAGACAACAAAGAAAAATAAGAGGAAAAATCGAATTATTGGGGGAGATTTGGAGCAGCATTAAGAAGAAAAAAAAAAAAAGACAAAAAGAATAAAGGAGAGGTAGAAAAATAAATAGCGCAAGAAGCAAGAGAAAAAGAGGAAATCAAATGCCAAAAAAAGGGTTAAAAAAAAATGCATGATTTTTTCGTTGGCAAAGGAGTACGCAGAAATAACCAGGTGAGGAATTAATTGTCTTTCAATCCCCCATTAGCTTGGAGGGTGGAGATGGTGTTTCCCACGAAATCCTTAAGGGCTTGGGTGGATGAATTGATCCCGGAAAACTCCTGTAGGATTTCTAGATGTTTGTTTGATGTATGTTGATTTTATTGTGAGTTTTGGAATCCCTGACTTGGGTGGAACCATAATGTTTCTTTTTGAAGAGTGGAGACAATTAGTCTCTAGAATCCCCATTCAGTTTTTTTTATTTCAATTGAATTGGTGTGTGGAAATGGATGAATCTCTGGGGTCCCTATTTGAGCTGATGGATGTGCTTAATCCCTGAAGAAATAGATCTCTCAACCTTTGGATTCTTGTTCTGGGGATACAACTACAAGTGAGACTTGGTTGTAGTTGTCTATGGTTTGGTGGAGATTCATAGTCGTGGACTCAGTTTCACATTAGTTTGAGGTAGGTATCTCTCATTTTCTCAAGAAATCATATATATATATATATATATATATATATATATATATATATATATATATATATATATATATGCCCATTTTCATTATTGATCAGAAAATAATTTTATTGATGGCATGGTTCATGATTTATATATCTTTAGGAGTGACCAATGTATTGTTGTCACTATGTACAAGGTGTTGGAAAAACTTGTGGATATAATGGTTATGTTCATGTAATAACCAACATAAAATATTTCTTATTGCAGTGATATGATTTTGTTTAATCACAGTACTATGAATGTTACTACGTGTAACTTACAAGCTATATGCAGATGTGAAATTCATGAGATGCATGGTCTTATACTGAAATCTTGGATGCAGTAGTTACTTCACTATGGTGGCACTAGGTTGCACCAACATAAGTGATTTCTCAGTAGTATGGTCATTGTGGAAAGATTGGAAATCTTGTGTTGAATGCATGTTTAAATTGTTGTATAAGTTCTCACAGACATGTTGCATGCCAATTATTACATTCTTGATTGAAGGGAAGGAGTCATGATGCCATCCTTGTACTTGTATTTTATCATTTAACTAAGTATGCATGAATTGAGGAATTATGTTCACCTATTAGCTCAATTAATAGGGATATTGAGTGAAAGGAGGGAAGTTTTTTATCTATTAATGAGCTACTACAACTCTATGATTTTGTGAAGAAATGCACTTGAAATTGCTATTAAATGGTTATCATGCATATAATTGATTTTTTCTTAAATTTAGCCTTAAATTCCTTATGAATTTGTTAGTCATTATGTGTTGGAGTAGTGTTTGAGAGGTTGGAAAAGTTTGAAAAGTGTAGTGCCCCACTCTAGTTGACTGAGATTTATATGGAATTAACATTGATTTAACCCTAAGGCTCACACTTTACTCTTTGAGGACATCAAGTCGAGGATCCAGACACTTGACTCTATTATTAGTGGATGTCATGGTTATGCTTGTTTCCTAGTTGATATTATGATGATGATAACATTGATGGATATGTATGTTCTCTATTAATGATATGATGATGATAACTTTATGGATATGTATGTTTCCTATTGATGTTACGATGATGACATATTTAATGGATGTGTATGTTTTCTACCAATGTTATGATAATTATAGCTGTGATGGATGTGTTCCTTTTGTAAGCCACTTACATTAGTTCTGGTTCACGATGAACAATGATGCAAATTGCCAATTCATGTTGTTGATACTATTATGATAATGACTAATACTGAGAAACGCTTTTATTGATGATTATCGAATAATGACAAGAAACCACTAAAGGCACTCACATGCGATGAGTCGACGACATTTGGTTTGATGGAAATGAATATGTTGTCTTTGAAATTCTAATTTCAGTTTGAAACTACAATATATTCTAATGATATGTTAGTGATTGTAGGCACATTCTAGTTGCTTGGGCAAATGACTCACACATGGGTGAAGGGGTTGTACAAATAGATGGAATTGAATGGGAGGGGTGGGAGAGTGTTCTTGATTTTACCTACTAGCACTCCCATCGTGACTTAGGCTGGAAGGGTTGGGACACCTTCACCTTGAAGATTATGACATTGTGCGGTGAGGTCCAAAATTTGGATCTCTTACAAGGATTTTACTGGGCGGCGCTCATCAAAGAGGATTCCTTGATCCTAAACACCATTAGTCTCACTATAGCGGGAAACATAAGAGATGATAAATGTTTTTATGTTTTCACCTAGGCTTTCCCTTCGTAGTCATTGGATGCTTCAAGGGAAAGTGACATGGAACCATTGGAACTTCAAGGGAAATTCTTGAAGGGCATGACCTACTTGCAACCCTTGGCATCACAAGTAAATTGTTAGGTGTGGTACCCTTTGAAAATCAAGGGAAGTTCTTGAAGGACACAACTGGCTTGGCACCTTTGGAATGACAAATAAAATATTAGGCATGAAACCCTTGGAACTTCGAAGGGAAGTTCTTGAAGGGCATCGTCAACTTGGCACCCTTGGGATCATTAAAAATAAACTAATAAATATAATCAAGATATCAAAATCCTACTATTCACATAAAGTGGTAAATGATGTTAGAATCGACAATTAAATCAATAATAAAACTTGAGATAGATGGAGAATAGAAAGAAATAAAAATATTGCACCTTGAAGAAATCTACCCTTCCCATGTTGAAAAATATTAGGTAGATAATTTTCATAAGTGATTTATTTAGGTAAAAGGGGGAAAAAGAGACATAGAGTTAATTATAAAGATTAATCATAAAATAGTTAATCTTCATTAAGAGAAGAGGGTGGTGAATTAAAATGAGATAAATAAATTAAAATTAGAGAAATTTAAAGAACCTCCCTTTGGAAACATACAACACAAGAATATCCTTCTAAGAGGAAAATTGAGTTAAATTAGGAGGTAGTTAGGGGACCAAATCTTAGATGTATTTGTTGACTTCAGTAATTAACACAAATGAAGGAGTAAAAAAGGGGATCAAGACACAACTAGGAGAAGAAATAGGAAGTCTTATTAGGGTGTGGAAAAATATTATTTTTAAATTAAAATTTAAATAAATAATTTTGGAGAGTCTTGGCGAGATGGTAACACATGGGTGGGTGAATAATCAAAATTTTGGATTAATAAAAATAATTAATTATGTATGAAGTGTTAAGTGTCACCTATGAAGCCTCCTATAAAAGAAGGGGCAAGCCATGAGCGATAAACTCTTTGCTTACCCTATTGTTGGATAGATGAGATTATGTCATTGTGAGTGACTACGAGCTATAGTTGAGTTTGGTGAGGTAGAGGACTTTAGAGAGGGGACTCGTGAGCCAAGGAGTGCTCACCTCTATGAGCTAGCATACTTCGTCTGTTGTACAACCTCATTGCAACTCGGGGGTCCATGAGGAAGAAGAGTACCTAAGGAGTAGGTTGGGAGGTCAACCGTTGGTCACTACATTTAGTGAGAGCACATCAACATTCACACTTGGAGGCAGACAACAACAAGGGATTGCAAGTAGTGGCAAGATTGGTCCATAGTTAATAGAATATAAAACAGATGATATGTGTAACGTAGTGAAATTTATAAATGTTTGATGTAAGTGCTTTAATGTTTATTAGTTGCCAATGGTTATCTACTTGTGGTTTCATTCCTAGTTTATCTTTTAAGATAAAAATGGGTTGATCCCTAGACTTGGTATTAGAGCCAAGTTCAATAAAGTGGAACCTTAAACCTGTTAAGATTTTTTCTCGCAGTAATTTTTCTATCATCTCATAGCTCCATAATTTTGTCCATATCCCCAAATGATATTAATTTTTGTTACAGTTGCCTCAATCATATCATTCATATTACTTTAATATGGTTGGATAACTAAAAAAATAAAATATCACTTTCATTTCAATATATTAACTAAAATTAATAAATTTTATTTTATAAATGTTCAGAAAAATTAATCGGGCTTATTATAGAGTAATGATAGAAAGGTAAATGATTTTCATCATCTACGTGATCCATATTTTGTTACGAATTCACATCACACCCAGATGTAAATGGATAATGGATTCATAATGCTTACACCCCTAGATATATCACCCCAAGGTGCTTCAAACTTCTGTAAGTGGATCCATGCAAATTTAAAACCTAAATGCCCATAAAATATAGCGTGACACTTTTTGTGATTGGCATTGCCTACACCATCCTTTAAAAAAAAAAAAAAAACATGCGGTCTACCGAAAACAATTCCCTCAATTGTATTATCCTCGTTTATTCTTTTCATGAAGGCAGTGGCTGCTTCTTCATCTTAATTGTGTGCATTTACCACCTCCCTTAAAATGACTAAAGTCTACAAAACTTTTCCGATCTTATTGCCAAGATTTAAAGCCTTTAATGTTGAATATGTTTCATTAGAAGTAGAATCTGCAATGTCCTCAGGATTTGTTTTTAAAGCGCATTTTGGCAAGCTCCCTTTTATGATTACGACTACATTTAATAGTAGTAGTTTCATAGATGAAGAAAAAAACCACTAGCGGTGCCGATGAGGAGCACCAAAGGTGGGTAATGGCCTTCAGGTATAGGAGTGCTCAAGGGTTTCCATACCATTGGAACTGGAATTGCCTAGATATCCACGGCTAGAGTTACATGAAAATGGCAAAGAAATGGAATTGGATTTGAATGCCTTGAGAAATGAGCATCTGTGTGAACTGTTAGGCCTTCTGAGGAGTTGTTTAGAGGTCGGGGATGAAGGGTGTAGTGTTTTAGCGCGTAGGTCTCATGGCTAATGTTGAGAAATTTTGGGGTGAGAGAGGCTAAATTATAGAATAATTCAAACATGCAAGTAATTCTGCATGTAACATATGCTTCACAATTTTTGGCTTTTAAAAGTTGACTGGAAAACAACAAAAAGGATTTTTGAAAAATAGAAAAGGACAGGGGCTTTTTTTTTTTGGTTTAAAAAGAAATGTGCATCCATACCGATCAAAACGAAGTGGAATATTTTGGGCTTGATCATGTGACTAACTAGTTGAATGCGTGCTTTTGTGGCAGAAGGAGAATATAAGAATAACAAAACAATTCTGATTTGGCATTATTAGGTGGTGGATGATGAATAGAAAATCCTTCAATTTAATTATTAAATGGCATATCAAGAAATATTTAAAATAAAATAAATGAGGAATCATTGGGTTGATCTTTCCTTTTTTATTCCTCATTTATTTTATTTTAAATATTTTTTATTATGGTGAAGTAAACATGGTAAAAAATATTGGTTTGTAGATTTCTGTGGAGTGTTTCTGAGAGATTGAATTTGGATATTCCAGCCTAGACCAAGACTCATCATCAGGAGTCCTGATGATGAGTCTTGGTCTAGGCTAGAAACTGAATTCAGATATTCCACAGTGTTCATCATTCTTATTTGTCGACGTTTCGAGCCTAGACCATCATCAGGAGTCCTGATGATGAGTCTTGGTCTAGGCTCGAAACCCCGACAAATGAGAATGATGAACACTGTGGAATAATGGTAAAAAATGTGAAGTAAATATGTTTATTTCTCATTTATTTTATTTTAAAGATTTATTAATATAGTGAAGTAAACATGGTAACAAATTTAAGCTTTGATTCATTTAGTTGAGAAGCTCATTCTACACCCCACGGCAGAGTGTAATTATATCAACATTCAATCTCAATTTGACATGTGTCTCATTTAAAACAAAAATAAAATATTCTCTAAATAGAAAAGTAATGTCAACTAAAATAAAAAACAAAAATGAATATGCATGTTTAGTTAGTATTAATTAAAATCTTTATAAAACGTTAATAATCCCTTGTTATTGATATTACAACCAAATGCAGTAAAAATTTCACTCGCTCTCAATAATAAATAAAATATTTTGATGTCCACATGACGTAATATAATTTTATATCAACTTTTAAAAAGCATAAAGTAATTAGAAGTAAAAAAGTGTGAGTAAGATGTTTAAATTTATACTTTAAAAAATATTTCGACATGAATTTTAAAAAAAATATTGTAATGTTGTATATAATAAAATATTCAATTTCGAAAGAAAAATAAAATAAAAGTTAAAATATAAAAGAAAAATATCGAGTACTTCCTAATAAGAATAAAAAAAATTATGTATACAGCATGTAAAAAAATTGAAAAGATAAATTGTTTAAAATGTTTTAAGTAATTTCTCTATTTTATGTTGTGGTTTTTTTTACGTATATTTTTTTCGTCAATATAAATAGTGTGTTTAGTAGCATAATATTTGGGAAAAAATATTGTTTAGCGTTAATTAAATTTTAGCATATATATATATACACGACCTCAATCGAATTTTAAATAACCCCAACTTAAATTCTATTTGGTGGTAGGAAAGGAAAAAGAGATTTTCAAAATAAATTGTGATTAAAGTCATTTGGAGAAAGGAAAAAAATAAATTAACTAAATTTTTCGAAAGGAATGCTGGAAGGTGGTGTGTAGACAACATCCAAAAAAAAGAGACAAAGCTCATGCACCACACATGATTCCATTTTGCACTGTTTGGAATGCCACTGCATATTCCAAGAAATTATTGATAAATCATTTGACATCACAGATGTTGGATGTGGGGTCCACTTTCATGAACGCATCTACCACACTGCCGAAAACATAAATATATACTGATTTTCTTTCATTTATAGAAGGGTTAAAAGCACGTCGAAAACCTAAATTTACGTTGAGTTCATTTCATTTATAGAATTTTACACTGGACACTTACCGTCATCTGTTGCAATCCTGATTTCACTGGTTTCACGACCCCATATATTTTATCTAGATCCTCTAAAGGAAGTAGAAAAACATTGTCAGAAATCCCGAAGGAATCATTTCATTCGTCTATAAGGAAAGATATTCCATGATGCATCATTGGCAAAGGCCTGTCAGGAATTTTAGGGATCTTCGCTTCACCCTCCAACATCTTCACGAACTCCACCATTCCAGGTCTGAACGCCACCATAATGTGGGCGCATGTAATACCCACCAAAATAAATCTCTCCATAAATATCTCGACCTCATTCTACCTGATTTTGTCATCTATTATTTCACTGGTCCTTCTTTCACTGGCACCCATGCCCAATCCGTGATGAGATAATAGGAAGTCGACTCTCTAGTGGTGTCCAGAGATTTTTTGTCGCTCATGATCTCCAACAGCAAAACCCCATAGCTATACACATCACTTTTATATGTGAGTTTTCCATAGAGAGCATATTCGATGGCTAAGTAGTAGTGCGTACCTACTACCTTTCTTGTCAAACAAGATTCTCCTGTATCTTCTTTAGTCATGATCCTCGCCAAACCAAAATCGACAACATGAGCATTCATATCATCATCTAATAGAATGTTAGTGGCCTTAATATCTCTGTGATAAATTGCAGGCTCAATTCTGTCATGGAGATACGCCAGCCCCTTAGAAGAACCCAATCACGATATTCTTGCACTACAGCCAGCTCAAAGGTTGGGCCATGGACTTTCCTCCAAATATATGGTCATCCAAACTGCCATTGGGCATGTAATCGTATATCAAAAATTGTTGATGCCCTTCCATTTCAACGTTGGCTATGCAATAGCCTCTCAAAATGACGAGATTCATGTGCCTCGTGTTGTTGATGATCTCCACGTTGTTCAGGAATTCAGAGTCCCTTTCCAGATTGCAGTTTCCGATTCTCTTCACCATGATCCGTTCACGTTCATCAAGCGTTCCTTTGTACACTGTATTGAAGCCCCCTTGGCCGATGAGATTTTCGACACTTAAATTATCGGTGGCGATCTTGATCTCCTGATTTCTGAACCACATTGTTTCAGTGTTGGGTTTCACGACAGACTTCAAAAGTTTTTCATTCTGCTTCACGAATCCCCTGTACAAAGACTTACAATTCCTCCTCCTCACCCACAAACCATAGTGAAGCCCAAAACTGCAAATTAGGAGGGCTGCGACAACGCCGACGATTGCAGGCTAAAACTAGTTGTCACGACGAGGTTTGGACGAAGGGAAGACAAAGAATACACTAAAAAATACTTGGGCTCTTGGGACCAAATTCATTGACCACTCCAGTGACATACAACATTGTGAAATAGTAGCATTTATCGCTGGTTGCTGTACTTGTCAAATTTTTGTACGTGTCCACCAGAATCTTATGAACGAGGTCTCCACTGTGTTTGCATAGCTGACAGGAAGCCAGGTCTGAGAGGTCGCCTTTACAGGCCAAGTCTAGGTTAGTAGTTCCCATTTTGTGAATCCAGTCCTACTTTGTTTTTATGCGTATGCAGAGTAGAGGGCTCGATACAAACATAGACAAACTATTCTCCAAACATATCGCTACCAAGTATGGAAACAGACCTAGAGAGCCCAACTACTGTTGAAATTGCTTGAGACAAGCAACGACAGAGGCATTTATAGGAAGCTCAAAAAGGGATGTGTCTCTCAAGTACTTAGCTAATCCTACTCCAAACAAACCAAGAAATGTCTTGCAGCATGGGTTATCATTCTCACCACTAATACGTGATTCATAAGAAGAGTTATCCAAAGGCAATTTACTAGAATATTATAAGTCCATTGGACATTTTGCATCGTGATTCATAGGAAGACTTATCCAAAGGCAATTTACTAGAATATTGTAAGTCCATTGGACATTTTGCATCAGCGAACATCCAATATTATAATGAGAGCAACTGTAGGAGGAAGATAATATCCATTTTAATTTTTGTTATCCTGCATGATCAATGAAAAAAAGGTCCAGAGAATCTCAATCTAATGCAGGGAATGAGGAGGCTAAAGCAGAGAACTAATTCGCCTACGAGTACCTGAAAATAGGTCACACACAACCATGTACGCCAAAATTCAGACATGAGAAAATATTCAACTGAAACTCTTCATCACATTTTCTTTCATGGTGATGGAAACTCTTATAGTCTTCCATATGCTATTGTGAAAATCCCTAACCCAAAATTCTACTGCAACAACTAATTCATTTCACCTACTTATTATTCACCATAAGTTATTTACAAAATCTCTTCAGTAAACATTAAAATAAATTCTACTGCAATTATCACATAATTACACAGAGAAAATAACATGCACAAGAGCCAATCACATCAACACAATTGTTTTTGGATAATTGTCCCCGGAAAAACCCAATGTGGAAAAATCGGTGACCATTAGAGTAGCCATAGGTCTACAATTCTACATCCTGAATCTCTTCAAGGTGTCTGTAGCATATCTCCCTTGTCCAAGGAAGATCTCACCCTTCTGCTGCCAAACTTCCAACCCCAAGAAATAATGCATGTGTCCCAAATCCTTCATGTCGAATTATTTGGCTAGGTTCTTCCTATAGTCTTTGATGAGCTTAGATGATCTTGTTTGGAAAACATCATCCGCATATAACACCATAATTAGAGGCTCATTCTCTACAAAAATATAGTAGAGATTAGGATTTGCGTCACTCTTAACGAACCCCATATTCTTCAAGTAGCCATTAATTAGATCGTACCATGCTCTAGGTTCCTGTTTAATCCCATACAAGGCTTTCTTTAATCTACATACATGATATTTCTTCTCATGTGTCTCAAAATCCTCTAGTTGTTCGATGTATACTTATTCTTCTATCACCCCATTCAAGAACGTTGTCTTGACATCCATTTGGTGAATCTCCCACCCCATCTATGCTGCAAAGGATATAACAGTCGTAATAGAAGTATACCTAGATACTGGGGCCAATGTTTCTTCATAGTCTATCCCTTCCTTCTGAGCATAACCCTTAGCCACAAACCTGCCTTTGTATTTCTCCATACCGCCGACTGCAGCATATTTGACTTTTTAGATCCATCTCGAACCTACCACTGACCTATCTTGAGGCCTAGGTACCACTTCCCATACATCATTGACCATTATAGAATTGTATTCCTCCACCATAGAATCTACCCATACTTAATGCTGAACAGACTCCTAAAAACTAGAGGGTTCCCCAACTTGAGCTATTAGGGCCTGTTATCTATCTGGGTTTCTTCACACCCATTTATCATTCCTAGGTGCACCAATGAAGTCCTCTACATCCCATAGAATCTATCAGAGTTCCCAACTCATTCTTCCACCAGTAGTGGGTACATATATCAACTCTTCCTCTTCTTGAGATTGCTCCTATTCTGAAGCTTTGCCTTTAGGATAATTGTTGGTACTAGTTTCTGTTGGTTGAAGTGGTTGGACCAACGGATCATATTTTGACTGCTCCTCGGTAGGCATTTCTTGAGATTTCCTTAAAGATTTGTCCTCCATGAAATTTACATCCCACTGAACTACTACCTTCATACAACCTAGAAGATAGACTCTATATGCCTTAAAATTCTCACTATATCCCACAAGATATCCTTTCTCAGCAGTTTGATTTAATTTTTTTTCTCTTTTCTTCAGGTATACGACAATACAAAAAACTCCCAAATATCCTAAAATGACTGACTTCAGGTGTCTTCTCGGTGAAGACCCTTTCTGAAGTGATTTTTCCCAATTCCCTCTGTAGAGTCCTGTTCAGGACATAAATTGTCGTTCTACATGCTTCTACCAATAGGAATTTGGGCATATCCTAATCATACGACATTGCCCTAGCTTCTTCCACAATAGTCCTTTTCTTCCTTTCTACTACTCCATTTTTCTCCGAACTATAGGGATATGTCCACTCCCTTATGATGCCTTCCCCAGTGAAACAATCGGTGAAGTCCTTGTCAACGTACTCTCCACCATTATTTGAGTGCAACACTTTTATCTTCTTTCCTGTCAGGTTCTGTCAGGTCCCTATAATACTAGCTATTCCCCCATTACTAATGTCATTGTATCCCTTATTGTTATTGTTGCGCCCCTATTGACCCCATATTGTTATTATTGTGCCCCATAGAAGCCCACTATTATTATTTTTGTGCCCTTATATTATCATTGTTATGTCGACTTTGATTATATTGTGACCCCTTAGACTCCTATGTAGAAAGGAGGTTTTCTCATTTGTATCATCCAAGAATTGTTCATTTGTGTAATGTAAAGGAGGCTTCCCCCTTGAAGAAGCTGATTTTTAAGGTGTTGATCTATATTTTCTTCCATTTTGTGAGTTGGTTTCATAACATTTGGTATTAGAGCTTTGGATTCTAGGGTTTTGCTGCTCGAAATAGGTCATCGTGGAATTTTCGCTATAAATTTTTTTCGGAGACCTTTCAAAATATAAGAAAAAATTCATTTGAGAAGAAATCCCTCCGAACCTCGGGTCTAAATTTAAGACCTTGTCTCACTATATTTTCAGAGATATGATCCAAGGAAGTTAGGGTTTTTGCAGGATCCTGAATTATATCTCAAACAGGTGACCTGGGGAAAATCGTCATAACTTTCTTTTTGTGTGTGTGATTGAAATTTCATAAGAATTTATAGAAAGATGACATCCTGTATTTTTCTTTTTATTGGTTTAGAGTCCTAAGGTCAAAACAGTGACACGTGGCATTTCATACAATTTCACTCTACTGAACCCGTATATAATGAGGTCATCGTGGAAGATTTGGCATAACTCTTCCTTGGAGAATCCAATCTTCATCAGACTTACGAGGTTGGAAACAGGACTCAGAGGGCTACCACAAGATGCAATTTCAGACCTTGGAGAGCCAAAATTACAGAGATACAATAGATTCAATATCGAGCTCCTACAAAGTGAAAAAAGCTATGTATTATAAATTTTAGATAAGTTTGGTTTGAAAAATTAGTTTGAAGGAATTCAAAGGGCATAGTGAAGCATTATTATCATTAATTGATGCCTCGAAGAAAGAAAATGGAAACACCTAGATAATAAACCTGAAATATCTAGCATGACTCATGAAGAAGAGGAAGAAATGCAACATGATATATCAAAATTACGAGATCGATTGCAACAAAATTCACTCTCACAAAAAGTAACAGAAGCTAAGATGGATAGTTTAAAGAAAGGCATAGAAGCTAATATGGATGGTGTGGAAGCTAAGATGGATGGTTTAAAGAAAGGCGTGGAAGCTAAGATCGATGGTATACAATAAAAACTTAAAGGAAACATGGAATATTTGAAGATAGGCATGGAAGCTAAGATGGATGGTATAGAAGAAAAACTTAAAGGCGACATGGAAGATTTGAGAAAATTTCTACAAGAAATGATTACTAATGGTGAAAGGGTAGTAAAGAAAACTAATGAGGAGAATAAAAGAAATGTTAATCACAATTTCATAGACTTTAACTATGGATTGAAGACCCACCATGTTCCAAATATTGATATTAGGAAGTTTTATGGAAAGGATCCCATAACATGGATACTACAGATGGAGAAATATTTTGATCTCCATAATATGCAAAAAACACAAAAAGTACGCATTGCAACTTTATATTTGGAACCAAATCAGTTTGTATGGTATCGATGGCTTTTCTCTCTTAAATAAATTGTCACGTGGGCAATTTTTACGGAAGAAATGATAGCACATTATGAGGATACAAAAAGCAACACTTCTTTTAGCCAATTGATAAATCTCAAACAAAAGGGTTCAATGATGGAGCACATTTAGGACTTCCAAAAATTGAATATAAGGGTAAAAGATATTCCAAAGGAGCATAGGATTGATGTATTCATGGTGACTTTAAAGGATAACATCCAACATGAGGTTCGAATTTGGGAACCTGATCCGTTGGAGAAGGAATTCAGGTTGGCAAGAAAAATGGAAAACAAAATTATGGCCATAGGAAGCCTACCACTTACAGCTAAAAAGATGGAAGTGTTGTTGCCCCTAGCCTTCCACAACCTAGAAGGTTGACACCACAACAATTCAAAGAAAAAAGAGCAAAAGGGCTTTGTTACAGTTGTGATAAAAAATACATTAAAGGTCATAAGTGTGATGAGAAGAAATTATTTTACATAGATTGTGAAGAGGAGGAAGAAAAGGAACAAGAAACATCAAAAGAAGAGGATATACACCATGAACAACCCCTAGAGAAAGAAGAAATCAGTCTGACCATATCTTGTAATGCATTGGCCAGAATTACCACTCCTCACACTATCAAGATAGAAGGACATATCAAGAAGAAAAAGGTAATAGTGTTGATTGATTCGGGAAGTACCCATAATTTTATTCATTGTAAGATAGCCAAGGGATTGAATTACTTCCTATATCCAGCACCAGAGTGTCAAGTGATGGTTGCAAGTGGAGGAACCATAAATTTCTCTAGGAAGTGTCGTAATATCAAGTTATCCATGCGATAATATGTATTGAATAGCCCAATGCTTTCCATTCCAATGGGTGGTGTTGATGTTGTACTAGGAGTCCAATGGCTACAATCTTTGGGTATAATAGCTTTTAAGTTTCAAGAACCTTTCATGAAATTTTCTTCGGAAGGAAAGGAAGTTGAATTAAGGAGTATCACAGAAGAAACTAGGAAAGATAATTAGCTCTAATGGAATGGCAAAGCGTCTAAAGAAATAACAATGAGGCATAATTGCACAATTATGTTCGCTAGAGGTTCCCACATCGAAATCATCTATTTCTCCAGATCTCCAAAAAGTCTTGGACAATCATTCCAAGGTATTTGAGACTCCCAAAATCCTCCCACCTATTCATGATCATGATCATGCTATTCATTTGATTCCAGGAAGTGTTCCTCCAAACATCAAGCCTTACAAATATCCCCATTCCCAAAAGAGTGAAATTGAGTGTATGGTTGGAGAAATGCTAGAGGCTGGTATAATTCAACCTAGTCATAGTTCTTTCTCTGCTCCAGTAGTATTGGTGCACAAGAACGATGGCTCATGGCACATGTGTCCAGGTTATAGGGAGCTCAACAAGATCAGTATTAAAGATAAATTTCCCATTCCTATCATTGATGAATTATTGGATGAATTACATGAATCAATTTAATTCACCAAGTTAGATCTTCATTTAGGATATCATCAAATCATAATGAAGACTGAAGGCATTCCAAAAAAAACATTTAGAACTCATGAGGGTCATTATGAATTTTTTGTCATGCCTTTTGGCCTTATTAATGCACCTTCTACATTTCAAGGTTTGATGAATTCCATTTTCAAACCATTCCTTAGAAAATTTGTGTTAGTATTTTTTGATGATATACTAATCTATAACAAGTCTTGGAAGGATCATGTTCAAAATGCTGATAGGGTTCTCAAACTATTGGAGGAGAAATATTCATATGCAAAAAGCTCCAAATTTCTTTGGAGTACAAGAGGTGGAATATATGGGCCACATTGTATCTCATGAAGGTGTGAAGGTAGACCCTAGCAAGATAAAGCCATTAAGGAATGGAAAATCCATACATCCATAAAGCATCTGCGAGGATTTATCGGGTTGATAGGGTATTATCGCAAGTTTGTTAAAAATTATGAGCGAATTGCAACACCTATAACAACATTATTGAAGAAAGATTCATTTTCATGGACTACAGAAGCAACGAATGCCTTTGAACATCTTAAAGAGGCAATGTGCCAAGCACCGGTCCTAGCTATCTCGGACTTCAGAAAAACATTTATTGTGGAATGTGATGCCTTAGGAAATGGAATCCGCGTTGTTTTAATGCAAAAAGAAATACCCATTGCTTTCGAAAATTATCCAATCAAAGAAAAGTATTTACACAAATCTATTTATGAGAAGGAAATGTTGGCAATACTACATGCACTTAAGAAATTGTGACCCTACCTAATGGGAAGACACTTCAAGGTAAAAACGGATCATGATAGTCTTAAATAATTTTTATAACAAAGATTATCTTTAGAAGAGTAGCAAAAATGGGTCACAAAGATGTTGGGTTATGACTTTGAAATCATCTACAAAAAAGGGAAGCAAAATGTTGCGGTAGATGCACTCTTAAGAAAGGATGACGATGTGGAACCATTTCTTCGCGCCATTTCTATTATCCAACTAGATTGGATAAACGAAGCAAGGGATGAATGAAAGAATAACGAAGAAGTGTAGGCACTCATTCAAAAGGTACAACAAGATCCTAGTACATCTGATACATTTAGCTGGAAAAATGATTCATTATGGTACAAATATCTCTTATACTTATGTAAGAATTTCCATCTCAAACAAAAGATTCTTATGGAATTTGACACCTCTCCCTTAGGAGGGCACTCAGGATTTTTAAAAACTTACCACACGGTTAAGGAGGAATTTTTTTTGGATGGACTTAAATTGGATATTCAAAAATTTGTGGCAGAATGTTTGGTTTGCCAACAAAATAAAGTTAAAACAATTAATACCCGTGGTCTATTACAAACTTTATCTATTCCAAGCCAACGTTGGGAGGACGTTTCAATGGATTTTATCATAGGCTTACCCAAGTCCGAAGTAAAGAGTGTCATCATGGTGGTAGTTGACAGACTTACCAAGTATGCACACTTTTCTGCACTATCGCATCCATTTAAAGCCAATACACTTTCTACTGCATTTGTGGAGACAATTCAAAAGCTACATGGAAACCCAAAGATTATTGTAAGCGAAAGAGGTCCCATTTTCATGGGAAATTTTTGGACAAAATTATTTTCTTGTCTTGGTACTCAGTTAGTTCATATCTCATCTTATCATCCTCAATTTGATGGGAAAACTAAGATCGTAAACAAATGTTTGGAAGGATATCTTTGTTGCTTTGTATCTAATAAACAGAAACAATGGGTCAAATGGTTGCCTCTGGTTGAATGGTGGTATAACACTTCCTTCCATACTGCAGCAGAAATGACCCCATTTATGCACTTTATGGATATCATCCATCATCCATCACATTATATTTAAGAGAAAATTCTAAGGTTCAAGTAGTGGAATATCACATCGAGCATCATCAACAAGTTCTCCAACTCTTAAAGGATAACCTCACTTTAGCATAGAATAGAATGAAGCAATTGGAAGATCAACATTGCAGTGAAAGAAGTTTTGATGTAGGTGACTAGGCATTTCTATGGCTACAACCATATAAACAAATGTCCCTCAAGCAAGCTAAGAAGGATAATAAATTATCACCAAAGTATTATGGTCCATACAAGGTATTGCAAAAGATTGGTACTATGGCATACAAATTGGAGCTTCTTGCGGCTTCTCGAGTGCACCTAGTTTTCCATATTTCATGCTTAAAGAAGGTTATAGGTGACAAACTCCCAGTTCAAACAATACTGCCAGAACTTGATGAGGAAGAAAAATTCATATTGGAACCAGAAGTAGTCATAGAAACGAGAACTTGACAGGTACGAAATCGATCAATTTCTGAGTATCTCATCAATTGGAAGAACTTACCCGCTGAAGATTCCACATGGGAGGGTGAGAATTTTATACAAGAGAATCCATAACTACTTGAGTGTTGAGGAAAACACTTTTTTGAAGGAGAGGGGCATGTTAGGTCCCTATAATACTAGTGATTTCCCCATTACTATTGTCATTGTAGCCCTTATTGTTATTGTTGTGCCCGCATTTTCCCCATATTGTTATTATTGTGTCCCATAGAAGCCCGCTATTGTTGTTTATGTGTCCTTGTATTATTATTGTTATGTTGGCTTTGATTATATTGTGACCCCTTAGACTCCTATATATAGAAAGGAGGTTTTGTCATTTGCATCATCCAAGAATTGTTCATTTGTGTAATGTAAAGGAGGTTTCCTCCTCGAAGAGGCTGATTTTTAAGGCGTTGATTTATCTTTTCTTCTATTTTGTGATTTGGTTGGATAACAGATTCTCTTCTACAGCCTTGAACTCTTTGAATCAACCAAAAACCTCATCCTTGGTTTTCAAAAAGTAGATCCAAGTCTTCCTGTAATGGTCATGGATGAAGGTGAGGAAGTATTCTACACCATTAAGAGCTTTTGTGGACATAGGTCTATAGATGTCTGAGTGTATCAATCCTAGAACACTCTGAGATCTATTGTTACTTCTTGAAAACAGTGCTTTGGCATACTTGCCTAGAGCGCACCCTTTGCATACATCATCTTGTTTGGTACTTAATTCTGGAACTCCTGATACTGATTTTCTAAGAATTCTCAGAGCCCCATGGTGTAGGTGTCCCATCCTCCTATTCCATAGTTCATTCAAATATTTAACTCCATTTCTACCTATCAATGCCATTGGAGATTCTAGCTATACTTTGTACAACCTGTTAATTCTGATTCCAATCTGGGCCTTCCTTTTCCAACTCAAGTGTTTGACATATACTTTCTCCTTAATGAAGAAAATGTCATAGCCCTTGTTTTGAAGTTGATATATGAAGAGTAAGTTCATCCCCAATCCTGGCACATGTAGCACATTGGTTGCTCAAAGACACTCTCCTGCTTCGGTTTGAAAGACTACAGTACCTCTTCCTACATGGGTACACTTTGTCTTATTTCCCATGGTGATTTGAAAATTCATCCTTTCTTCTTGATAATTTGAAAAACATTCTCTAATTCCTACCATATGCCAGGAAGATCGACTATCTATATACCAAACCTCGGAGGAGGTAGAGCTCTCTAGGCAAGTAACCTCTTCTTCTAGTCTGGAAGCTAACATAGAATAATCGTGATCCATTTCCCTCGTGCGTTCTTCTGTAAATCTACGTGAGTCCCTTTGAGTTTAAGCCTCTACATCATGCTCCCGACCCATAGCTGATTCTTTTCTCTTATTGTCAGATCTCTTCTATGATACCATGTGAAAATTTCTAATTCGAAATTCTACTGCAACAACTGATTTATTTCACCTACTTATTCTTCGCCATAAGTTATTTACGAAATCTCTTGAGTAATGATTAAAATAAATTCTACTACAATTATCACATAATTACACAAATAAAATAGCATGCATAAGAACCAATCACATCAACACAATTGTTTTTGGACAATTGTCCCTGGAAAAACCCAATGTGGGAAAATCAGTGCAGCAGATGAGGGTTTTATTAATCCTCAACAACAATAATTTTACAAGGAATGATTTTATCGACAAACTGAGACAAAACACATGAGATGTTCCCCTGGAAACTTTTTGACACCCTGGAGACCCTTCTCCCACATCTACGCCACTCTTGCGTCACATTGCGTGGTTCTGTGTCCCTCTACTTCAAGCGACGTGAGAGTTGTGTCTCTCCTAGACTGCGTCTTCCTCTGTGTTGTCTCTCAATGCCCCTACATCACCTCCTCCTTAATAACTGACTGTTTTTTATTCCCTCATCCTCCTCCACCCTGCAACTCTCCCTCTAAAATCGATCTCCTTCTCTTTGAGAATCGATTTTCCTTGGGATACTGAGTATCTGTTAGTGTGTCTCCAAATGATCCTCAAGTCTTCTCTTATAATTTTCTTGTTGATGAATCAACGAACGATATTAAGTCTCTAGTCAATAGCTAAGATTAAAATATACTTGATCATCATCTCATAGAAGCTTCTCACCCTTATCTTTATTAATACCCATTAATATTTTTATTTTCCTAAGTTTAGACTTAGGACCCCATTAAAAATATTAATTATTTTAATAATTCCTCATACGGGTGGAATTTCTCCGAACAGTTTCTGGGTCTTGGAGATCTCATGTGCCTTATTAGCCTCTCCACCAAATTTCAAGGCTAGATCACATCCGATGCTACCAAAAATCAACAATTATGACAATAGTGCGCCTTTGAGTCCTCTACTAGTTTCCACTGCACTCACACTACGCAATCACCATTTCTTAGCATCTCCACGTCTCTGGTTCATGTTGCAGCAAGAAATTTAATTATGCTGAATGGTGAGACACTGTAGCTAGATTACATGGTGGCTGACGAATTTAGCTACAGTGTCGTGAGGCAAAGCCTCACCATAAAAAATCCTTCGACTTAATTATGGAGTTGATGTGTGCTAAAAATATATATTAAAATAAAAAATAATATTATTTGTTTTCAATAAATGTATTTGTTTTCAATAAATGTATTTGTTTTAAAAACATATTTCTCTAAATCAATTAAGAAAAATAAATGATAAAAAGTTAGAAATTCCAAAATAGCAAAACTATAAATAGAAAAGCAATTTCATATACTTAAAGCCTTTCCAATGTATTAGATTCATAGCAAGGTCTATCTTGGTAAATTTAGGACTAGGTGAAAGGATTATAATGGGAGATGGGAAAATTTACATGAAGAAAGGAAATCTTATATTAAAAAAAATTAATTGGCAACTTTTACATTGGTATTATATAAATGTGAATAGGAAGGGTATATATATATATATATATATATATATATATATATATATATATATATATATATATATATATATATATATATATATATATATATATATATATATATAATTGAAACATTAACTTGATTTGATTAAGAAACTCTCCACCTCTTCAATTTAATTAGCAACAAGTAATGAGCATATATATTTCGATTGCAATAAAATTTTAAATATTATAGGATAAGGAGAATTAGAAATGTTTGATCCATTGAGTATATTTGGTTGATGTCATTTTCATTCTTTTTCCTCAATTATTTACACTAAATTATTATGGTAGTAAACATAATTCAGTAGTTTGGATTACCATAATTAGAATCAAGTGTTCTTGCAAAGGAAATGCATCCGCATTTCCCTTATAAGTTATTAAGTATATCAAATATGAGGTTAAAATATTCCTGATAATCCTCATCGATTCCTTGATAAGTTGAGTAGAATTGTAAGAAGGTGTGATTTCATGTTGGAAATGTATGGTGGAAGTGCAACAATGTCCAATTTAGATAGGATTTTTGGATTTCTTTCATGTGTTATAGAAGGCCCTAAAACTATTGTTTCTTTTGATTGTACTAAGGAAACTTAATGTTGACTTAAAATAGGTGCCATGACTAAAAGGGACACTGGAAGGGGTAGGACTGCTAGAGGATGCAACATGGCACCACCACAACAACCAACTTTTGTCACCAATATGCCTAATGATGGGGAACACATCGCAACACAATATCAAATTCCTAAAAGAGAATTATTGAACTTAATGAGGTAATTTCAGCTTATGCATGAGGTATTGATAAGCCTTTTATAATGGGAGCATGGATGACCTGTCATTCATAATGAAGCACCCAAAAATTCCGCAAGAAATGATGTATGTCAAGATTTGGAAAAGGTGAAAAATCCATAATTTTGGGGGTCCATAGATGGTCAGACCGCAAAGGCATGAGTTGAAAACATGGTTATGTGCTTCACACTAAGGGACTACACCTAAAACCTAAATGCCAATATGGGGATATTTTAGGTAAATGGAAATGCCCTATTTTGGTGGAAGACATTATTACACCAGTTGGGTATGGATATTTCAGAATTAACTTGGGAATTATTTGAAGAGAAGTTTAGAGAACACTACCTGTCAGAGGAATTCCTTGAGAGACAATTGAATGAATTCAATGCAATAAATGATGGGAGTCTCTCAATACCAGAGTATGAGGATTGTTTCATGGAACTGCTCTCTTATGCCCCTCACTTAAACAAAGAAAAGTTCAAAGTGAACAAATTTGTTTATGGACTAAATTTTAATATCTGGGCCAAGGTTAGGATCTTAATGCCTTGCACCTTGTACGAGGCAGTTCAACAGATGATCATTGCAGAGGAGGAGATCATGAATAGTAAACCTAGTACGACAACAAGGCCCAATGGATCAGGAGTGTTAAGAGGAAACAATATGGAACAAAGAAATTTTCAAAGGGGGCCAATGCTCAATCATCAAAAGTGGTCAACGAGAAAAAAAGGGTACCTTATATGCATCTAGATTAGAAACTTCACATAGTACCTCAATAGACTCTTCAACCACAACAACACCATCGTATGTGACAACACCAAGTCACACCACCTCAGCACTGATCCCAATAGTCTGGCTCTTACCAACAAAGTTCCAGGCCAACTCTTGGTTCAGTCAGTAGTAGGATCCAAGCTCCTAAGAGAGAGTCTTGGACTTGTGGAGGTCCACACTATGAGCTCAAAAGACAACTAATACCAATTCAACTTAAAAAGAAGCTACAGTTGGGGATTTGGGGAAATCTCATCACATCCATGCAGTGGTGAACAATAGCCAGGTCAAACACCAGTCCACTATGTTGGAAACATCATTTAATATTGATGGTATGAGATTTTTCATTTTAGTAGATGCACAGGCTACTGATTCTTTAATTTATCTAAATGTATTATCAAATATTAACCATGAAACAATTGCATACCATGATTTTAGATGTGTAGAAATGGCATGTGGTATGAAAAAAAATGTAGGAAATATTGTAAAGGATTATGAGGTGGACCTGAGCATATGTAAGACCAAGGTATCCTTGTCCTCTATGATCCTATGAGTCTATGACGTAGTTATAAGAATGGATTGGTTGGGATGACATAAGGCATTTCTAAACTGCAAGGACAAGATACTACATTTCACAGATGATGATGACTAAACCAAATCCTTGAGGGGAAAGAAACGAGGGGTGTCGCTAAGTTTCATCTCCTCAATGCAACTGATGGAAAGTCATGAAAGGGGTGTCAAATGTTCATGGTGTTAGCTCTAAATGATAAGGGAGATTACGAAAAACCTTGATAAAAATCCAATTACTATTGAGTTTAAGGATGCATTCCTGAAGAACTATTTGGGATACCCCCAAAAAGGGAAATTGATTTCACCATCAACCTTAAATGAAGCACAAATCCTATTGAAAAGGAAACATATCATATGTTTGCCCCAGATCTAAAGGAATTTCAAATTAAATTAAAGAGCTTATTGGACTTTAGGTTCACATGACCCAACATATCTCTGTGGAGAGCCTCATTCATTTTTGTTAAGAAGAAGGATGGATCTTGGCGGCTGTGCATTGACTACCGCCCGTTGAACAAGGTGATGATCAAAAATCAATATCCTCTACCGAGGATAGATGACTTATTTGATCAAATGAGGGAAGTGATAATGTTCTCAAAGATCCATCTTAGCTTAGGATATCATCAGCTGGGAATCAAGGAAGAAGATATCCCAAAGACAAACTTGAAGACAAGATTTGGACATTATGAATTTGTAGTTTTACCATTTGGAATGACTAATGCCCTAGGTGTTTTCATGAGTTTGATGAATCGAATATTTCAAGATTACCTAGAAAAGTTTGTATAAGTCTTTATTGATGACATATTGATCTACTCAAAGACCCCAGAAGATCATGGCGAGCACTTGAGGCTTGTTATACAATGCCTTTGAAAGAACCAATTATATGGGAAGTTGTTAAAGTGTTCCTTTTACCAAACTAAGATTCATTATCTTGGGAACATTATATCTAGGGATGGTATCGTGGTAGATTCGAGGAATATCGAAGTGATCATGGAATTGCCAAGACCAACCAATGTTCATGAAATAAAAAGATTCATGGGCATGGCAAGATATTTTGAAAAAAAAAATTGAGGGGTTTTCTAAGATAGCAAGCCTCATTACCTAGCTCTAAACAAAGAACAAGAAGTTTGTTTGGACTAGAAATTCTGATGAGGCATTTGAAAGGTTAAAATTAATGCTAACAATGACGCCAATTTTGAAAGTATAGATATTGAATAAGAAATTTTGGTTTTCACTGATGCCTCCAAGGAAGGATTGGGTTGTGTAATGATGCAAGAAGGAAGAACAATAGCATATGCAACAAGGAAACTTCGAAATCATGAATATAAGTACACAACCCATGATGTATAAATGGAAGCAATTGTTTATGCCCTAAATATTTGGAGACACTACCATCTAGGAAGGAAGTTTGAGCTTAAGATTAATCATTATGGGCTACAACACATATTCGCTCAACACCACTTAAATGCAATACAAAGATGATGATCTGAGCTAAATAGTGAATATGATTTTGATATTGCCTACATAAAAGGAATGGTAAATATGGTGGTTGATGCCTTAAGTAGGATACCTTGAATATTTTTGGTAATTCCATTAAAGGAAAACATGAGGGAAAAGTTTCTTGACTTACAAATTGAGGACACCTGGGACTAGGAGGTTAGCAAGAGTTTAAGGGAAGAAGAAATGATGATCCGAAAGTATGAAGGATACTCCCTTGATAGTGATGGACTATTATGATTTCAGGGGAGGATATATGTGCCACCAAATGATGATATATGCCAATTTATCTTGAGTGAGGCACATTGAGCAATATACATGGCACACCTTGGTGTTAGGAAGATGACTGCAAACATGAAACCACTCTTGTTTTAGAAAGGGATGAAGAAGGAAATTGTAAACATTGTAGAAATATGATTATAATATCAGTGAGTGAGGGTTTAACACAAAATACCAATAAGGTTACTACAACCCCATGAGATACAAGAATCTAAATGGGAAGTTATATCAATGGAATTCATCGCAAGACTACTGATGACCTCAAGGAGACATGATTCCATATTCGTTGTGGTGGAAATAATGACCAAAATCACCCATTTTATACTCGTTAAGGCTACATATAAGGCAACAGAGATAGCCATAGTTTTTATTGAAGAGATTGTGAGATTACATGGAGTACCTAGGAAAATCATATATGATAGGGGAGCAATGCTTACATGAAGGTTTTCGACCAGATTCCAAGAATCCTTGGGAACCCAATTAAACTTCAACATTGCTTATCACCATGAGGTAGATGATCACATAGAGAGGACTAATCAAATCCTTGAGGACATGTTATGGATGTATGTGATAGACTATCAATAGAGATGGGAGGAGTTTCTACCACTAGTGGAATTTTCTTATAACAACAGTTATGAAAGCTCCATCAAGATCGCACCATTTGACTTCTTATATGGGAGACCTTGTAGAACACCTCTAAGTTGGGACTACTTAGAGGATGTTGTACTTATATGATTATAAGTAGTGCAAGAGATGGAGGAGCATATGACCATGATTAAGGGGAGGCTTAAGGAAGCACAAGATCAATATAAGTGCTATGTTGACGCTCACTGAAGTTATGAAGTGGGAGATAGGGTGTTTTTGTGAGTAAGGCCTCAAAAGACCTTTATAATATTTGGAAAGGGAGCAAAATTGTCTACAGGGTTTGTAGGAACTTTTGAAATTTAAAGAAAAAAGGGTTGGTGGCATATATGCTTGCCTTCTATCTCTAGTACATATGCATGATGTATTTCATGTTTCTGTATTAAATCATTATATTTCAAATCATTCACATGTTATTAACTTGGGTAATTTGCAGGTTTTAGACAAGGGCACGGTGATGGTCGAACTAGTTCGCATACTAGACCAATGAACTCTGCAACTTATACAATGGCTAGTGGATCGAGTTAAGGCCCAATGGGTAAATTATAGTTCCAGTTTAGCCACTTCAGAGGATGCCAAGGGTTTACATCACTATATTCATTACCTAATCTAGGGAATTCAGGACAAGATCTATTATTAAGAGGGGGTGTATGGAGTGCCCCACTCTAGTTGACTGACATTGATATGGCATTAACACTTATTTATCCCTAAGGGTCGCACTTTATTCTTTGAGGACCTCATTTTGAGGATCCAGACAGTTAACCCTATTATTAGTGGATGTGATGGTTATTTGTGTTTCCTTGTTGATATTATGATGATGATAGGATTGATGGACATGTATGTTCTCTAGTGATATTATGATGATGATAATATTGATGGATATGTATGTTCTCTATTGATATTATGATGATGATATCATTGATGGATATGTATGTTCTCTATTGATATCATGATTATGATAGCATTGATGGATATGTATGTTCTTTATTGATAATATTTTGATGATAACTTTGATGGATATGTATGTTTCATATTGATGTTATGGTGATGACATATTTGATGGATGTCTATGCTTTCTACTGATGCTATGATAATGATAGCTATGATGGATGTTTTCATTATGTTAGTTACTTAAATTAGTTCTGGTTCATGATGAACAATGATGTGAATGACTAAGTCATGTTGGTTATGCTATTATGACAATGAATAAAACTAAGAAACTTTAATAATGATGATTATCAAGTAATTACAGGAAACCACCAGAGGCACTCACATGTAATGAGTCAACGAAATCTGTTTTTTTATTTTATCTATGGAAATGAATATGTTGTCTTCAGATGTCTAAGTTCAGTTTGAAACTATTATATACTATAATCATATGTTAGTGGTTTTAGGGAAATGTTAGTTTCTTGGCTAAATGACTCACACACAAGTGACGAGGTTGTACAAACGGATTGAACTACATGGGAGGGGTGGGACAATTTCCTTGATTTCACTCGCTAGCACTCCCACCATGACTTAGGCTAGAAGGGTTGGGACACCTTCACCTTGAAGATCACAATGTCGTGGGGAAAGTTCCCCAATTTCGGTCGCTCGCGAGGATTTTATTGGGGGGCACGTATCAAGACAGATTCCTTGATCCTCAACACCATTAGCCTCACTATAGCGGGAAACACAAGAGATGACATCAGTCTCTATCGTTGCAGCTAGACTTTCCCCTCATAGCCACTGGACGTTTGAAGGGAAAGAAACGTGGCACCCTTAGAAATTCAATGGAAGTTCTTGAAGGGCATGAACAACTTGGCACCCTTGACATAACAAATAAATTGTTAGGCATGGCACCCTTGGAACGTCAAGGGTGTTGGAATAAGGAATTACTGAGAGGGGGGTGAATTAATAATAGTGAGGTTCTTAATATTTAAGCTAAATTCTTAAATTTCCTTTTACATTTTCTAGCTACTTGTGATAGCATTCATTCAACAATACATACATACATCAAAGTAAACCATTCACCTTAGCAAATAGTCCATCAATTGAGTGACACACACATATTGACACAAGTAATTTTATGTGGAAACCCAAAGAGAGAAATTCATCAATCGTTTTGTTATTATTATGTAAATTAAGCACCCACTTAATTACATCAAGTTTTTTATGAGCACCGACTCACAAGAGGATCCAACCCCCTTAAGAAAGAAAGCCATGACTTATCTCTCATGCCCATAAAATCTCGGCTCCCGAGTTCCTTCCCTAATAAAAGGCCCACCTAATCCATGCTTTCAAAGCTATTGGCTACTCGACCTCTCAAATTAATAAGGCATTCCTTGCCACTTCTCATCCTAAATCCTACCCCTCTAACCCCACCCTGCATGTAAATGAAGTCTCTCTCCCTTACATAAAAGGAACCACTGATGTCATTGTCAAGATTCTATCCAAAAAGAAAATCAAGACTTTCTTCAAACCCCATAGAACCCTTAGGCAATTATTCCGATCATCCAAAGATAAATAAAACCCCATGCAAAGATCAGGTGTCTACTAAATCCCTTGTTCATGTGGGAAGTCTTACATTGGCCAAACTAGTCGTTCAATCTCTACCCGCCTCAAGAAGCACATTGCAGAAAACATGCACTAAAGAGTTGCTAAATATTCCATACCTAAGCACTCTCATAATTCCAAGCACTTCATTTTCTTTGATCAAGTGCATCCCCTAGAATGTATCCCTTTTCGTAACTCTCATATCATCAAGGAAGCTTTAGAAATTGAAAATGATCCCAATAATTTCAATAGGGAAGATGAATATATTCTTAGCCACTCCTAGAAGCCTATAGTCCATCAATTTTATTCTTCTTAACACCCCCCTGCCTCCTTCACCCCCCCTTCCCTCCCTCCTTTCTTTTCCTTAGTTTCCCCCTCTTTCTTGAAACCTCCTTCAAAATTTTATTATTTCATTTATAAGCGGAATTTTTTTTAACCTTATTTCCATCTCCAAATAAAAGTATATTCCTAAATAATTTTAGCTATTAATCCTATAAATAATATTTATTAGAAATTCTTCTTATATTAAAATCATTCTGAGCCTTGACTCAATACTTATTAAATGGTTAATAGTTTAGCTAAATTATAATAAATAGAATCAATGGTAGGGGACAAGGGAGAAAGTTTTATAAATAAATTTATTTATAATAACCTCAAAATATACATTTAGATTAATAGCATATATATATATATATATATATATATATATATATATAGATAGGCTATTAATCTAAATGTATTTTGAGGTTATTATAAATAAATTTATTTATAAAACTTTCTCCCTTGTCCCTTACCATTGATTCTATTTATTATAATTTAGCTAAACTATTAACCCTTTAATAATATTTATTTTTTCCAGAAATTCTTTTATTTATCAAAAATGAAATTATATATATATATATATATCTTCAAACTTTGACTTAATTTATCAAATATTAAAATAAAATTTATTAAATAAAATAATGTTAGCTATTAATACTATAAATAATATTAATTAAAAAAATTTCTTATATTAGAATCATTCCGAGCCTTTATATATATCTATATATATAATTTAGGTTATTAATCTAAATACATATATTTTTAGGTTATTATAAATAAATTTATTTACAAAACTTTCTCCTTTGTCCCCTACCATTTAGTCTATTTATTATAATTTACCTAAACTATTAACCAAATAATCATACAAAAGAAATTGGAAATTTTTTTATTTATTAAAAATGAAATTAATGATATATATATATATATATATATATAGATATATATATATCTTCAAACTTTGACTTAATTTAAAGTTTAAATTTCTATACCAAGTTTCATAATCTTTTAACGGTCAATAATAATTGTCAATGGAATTTTCCTTCTTATTTTTTGTGAAATTTCCCATTTATTTATTAATTTATTGTGGTATGCATTTCTTTGACCTTTAAATTTGTTGACCATCCATCTTTTGACCGTTTATTTTTTATTTTTTTAATTATTAATATTTTTAATCTTTTCAAGAAGACATTTTGGATTGGAAAAAACATGGGACGCTCTGCAAGAGGCGATTAGGGTTCCTCTGCAACCGTGACGGTGCAATCAGCCGACCGCAGACCCTGTAACCACACCTAATCAAAGCTCTGAGAGAACAGAGCACCAGCACTGCGCCAGTCAGGCGCCATGGAGACAACGCAGGGGGGGGCGACAGGGCCCTCCCCAATGCAGTAGGAGCAGGACAATGATCTCCTTTTTGGCTCGATCAATAAGGAGATCCTGAACAGAGAAGATTCGACACCACAAGAGAACAAAAAGTCAGAAGATCCGCACGGCCAAGACAACGGACCGTAGGACAAAGGGAAAAAAGACAAGGAGGAGGCGCCAAAAGTCACCTCAGCCACCTGCAAACCTGTAGCTGCAAAAAGGCCAAGAATCGAACTTCAAGGACACCTGATAAATGCCAGAATCGAGTTCATGAAAGAACACACCATAATAGGGAAATTCATAGGCTTCTGGCCTACGGAAAGAGCCCTATATGGATGGATAGCTGCCAAATGGAAACCAAAAGGGGATGTCCTGCTGCAATTAGGACCGAAGGGTTTTTTCACAGTCATTTTCTACTGTGTTGAAGACAAACTCAGAGTATTAGGAACAGGCCCTCACTTCTTCAATGCAGCGGGTCTGTACATGCGAGATTGGATACCCAGGTTCAACCCAGACAAGGAAGACCTAACCTGGGCACCAGTATGGATTCGACTGTACGGACTCCCCGATGAATATTGGGACGAAGACTCCCTCCGGAGAATTGGAAATGGCGTGGGAGAATATATCAGAACGGCTGAAGAAACCAAAACACGCAGATTCATATCATATGCTCACATATGTGTCTTCATAAGGCTGAATGAAGCGCTACCAGAGTCGATAACGCTCTCCCATTGGGATGAAGAATGGATCCAGCCCTTGGACTATGAGCATGTGCCCTTTCGTTGTAGGAGATGCCATGCCCTTGGGCACTTATTTAGGGATTGTCCTCTGAATTCCCTAGATCAGTCTCAGAACCCTTCAGCCAAGCCCAATCAAGACGGGTTCACCAAAGTAACCAGCAGAAGGCGCTCGCACAGGAAAAATACCAGCGGGCAAAAGTCTCAGCAGAATAACTCCAAAGGTCAAGTGTCTAAGAACAGCTTTGAAACCCTCAATGACATTCCGGAAGAACAGCCCCTGGAAAACACCAGCAACTCCGCTCACCCATCCTCCTCAAACCGCCCCCCCCCTTCCAGCCCCCCTCCCAAATCGAAATCCCCCATTCTAATCCCGACCATTCTAACCAGGAACCAGGAGGACCCCGTGAATACCCATAGGAAAATGGAGATAGATGGGAAATCGAAGCCCACTCAGAATTCAGAGATCGCACAGGAAGACACCAATGTTGCTGAAGTCATGGAGGAAGAAACTGAAAATGTAGACCTTCATGGTCTGGATATCAACGAGCTAGAGTTGGCATGCAGGAAAGAAGCGTATGAATCCATCGCTGAGACTGATTTAGAAAAGTTGGAAATGGTCATCTCCAAAGCCTACCACCAACATCAGCTAGGAATTCAAGCGGGAAGCACCTGGGATGGTAGACTGCGTCCAAAAGATTTCAAAAAAAGAGGAAGGAAAACAGATCTTCAACGCACAATAGAGGTTGGCAAAGTCCTAGTGGACTCAGGCCGCTATGCGAAGCTTACGAATTACTTCAGCCCCTCTCAACTCAGTTATCAATGAAGCTCGTCTCCTAGAACCTAAGAGGGCTCAACAACCCCGCAAAATATAGAATGCTCAAAAACATGATCAAGATGGAGAAACCGCAAATATGCTTCTTCCAAGAAACTAAATGCAATAGCACCACACTAGGTCGAATACTCTCAAAGGCCTGGCCAGGCTGCCATTCAGTGGCCGTGGACGCTACCGGAGCTTCGGGAGGGCTCGCCATAGCCTGGAACACTCAGGCAATAGCACTCACTGACTTCCACGCTTCCCATCATCTCATACAAGCTGCCTTTCACATTTTAGGCACAAAGGTACATGGAAACTTATCCAATGTCTATTTCCCACAGGACGGAGGCAGTAAAAAAGCGCTCCTCGACACCATCGAGGCGCTTAGTATCAACAGACAGTACCCTCTTTGGATTGCTGCAGGGGATTTCAATATGATCACCAAAATCGAGGACAAAACGGGAGGAAGAACTAGATTGGAACCTGAAGTGGAACACTTCAAGGATTTCATCCTAAACGCCTCACTCATCGACATGCCCTTCTGCAATGGAACCTACACATGGAGCAATCACAGAAAGGGGAAACATCAGATTGCCTCCAAGCTGGACCGCTTTCTGATTTCGGACAACGCAGTGCACATTGGGGGGGATTTCACTGCGGAGATCCTGGCTCACTCAGGTTCGGATCACTGGCCAATAGCCCTGCATTGGCAACGACCAGGGAACAGCACCAGGAAGCCATTTCGATTTGAAAGCTTTTGGCTAACACACCCGGCATTCAAGGACTTCGTCAAATCCATTTGGGCCTCCTTTGTTCCTCCAGAAGGCACCAAAATGTTCCAACTTCAACAGAAATTAAGATACCTAAAAGGCCACCTCAAACGCTGGAATAGGGAGACCTTTGGGAATATTTTTGAAGCCCAACAGCAACTCAATCAGGAGCTCAAGCTACTCCACCAGACAGTTATCAACACGGGGCACACAGAGGCAACCTTGGAAAAAGAAAAGCACATTTATAATCAGCTTGAAGAAAGAAGGAAGCAAGAAGAAATTTATTGGAGACAGAAATCGCGGATCAGGTGGCTCAAAGAAGGGGAACGCAACACTAAATTCTTTCATAACACAACAGTGCAAAGAAGAATGCACAACAAGATTTCCTTCATCCAAAATCAGGAAGGAGTTAAAGAGGAGGAGCACGAGAAAATAGAGGAAATCCTCCTCAATCACTTCCAATAGGTTCACCAAGAGCCGATAATGGATCGGAGGATAGCTATTCAGAAAATCACCAGCAACATTCCCAGGCTAATAACAGATGAGCAAAACGAATTGCTCATGAGTCCAATACTCAGCCAAGAGGTGGATGAAGCAATGGCGCAGCTTAAAGAAGGTAAGGCTCCTGGCCCTGATGGCTTTACCACTAATTTTTTCCATGCTTTCTGGGATATGATTAAGGTAGAGATTTGGCAAATAGTAGAGGAATCTAGGGCCCTTCGCTGGCTGCTACCCTCTCTTAATTCCACCTTCATCACTCTCATTCCCAAAGAAGAGAACTCTACCACCCCTGACAAATTCAGGCCCATCGCTCTCTGTAATGTCCTTTACAAAGTCATTTCCAAAGTCATAGCCAACAGACTCAAGCCCCTTCTTCCTCAGCTCATCTCACCGGAGCAGTCTGGCTATGTTGAGGGCAGGCAGATTATGGATGGTATAATACTCTCCCATGAGATCATTCACTCGCTTAAGCTTTCCAAACAAGCGGGCATGTTACTCAAGCTCGACCTCTCCAAGGCCTTCGACAAACTCAGCTGGTCCTATATTCAGAACATGCTGAGAGCCTTTGGCTTTTGTGCCACCTGGGTAAGATGGATAATGAGCCTCATTTCCTCCTCCCACTTCTCCATCCTTGTCAATGGGCTGCCCTCTCGTCCCTTCAAACCCTCCAGGGGCATTAGACAAGGGGACCCCTTATCCCCCTTCTTATTTGTGATCATGGCGGAAGGTTTAGGACGGCATATCAACCAGGCTCTGCTATCCAATCAACTTCGAGGAATCTCCATTCATAATTCCCCAGCTTCCTCCCATCAGCAATTTGTGGATGACACCATGCTTTATGGCTATCCCTCTGCTCAGGAAGCCTCTTGTCTGAAATCCTTGCTCAACGACTTCTCTAGAGCCTCAGGAACCCAGGTCAATAACACCAAATCCCATATATTTTTCTTCCACACCCCACCCTCTGTAAAACGTGCCGTCTCCCGCATCCTGGGTTTTCAAACCGCTTCTCTCCCCTCCACTTACCTGGGTGCGCCTCTCACCGCATCCACCATAAAGCAACCTGCTTGGCGAGGCCTCATTGAGAAACTGGAATTCAAACTTAACTTATGGACGCACCGCTCCCTTAATCTGGCAAGTAGGGCTGTGCTCCTAAAATCCATCCTCCAAGCCATGCCCCTCTATCTGTTTTCCATCCTAGCCGCTCGAAAGTGGGTTTTAAAAAGACTGAGAAATCTGCAGCGCAACTTTCTCTGGGGAAGTTCAACTACTAACCGCAAGTGGGCACTAGTAAAATGGGACACCACCTGCAAGCCCAAGCACAAAGGCGGTATTGGCCTCCGAGATCCTGAGCACAGTAACATCATCATGACCGCCAAAATCTGGTGGCAATGGCTGACAAATCCGGACAAGCTATGGGCCAAAATATGGATAGCTAAATATACCAACAACATGCCTCAAGCAGAGCTTATTAGATTCACGCCCACCAGCATAGGTTCACTCATTTGGAACGCGGCCAAACAGTATCACCAGCTGGTTCAGAAACACAGCTTCTGGGAAATAAGAAATGGTCATAGTGCTAGATTTTGGAACGATGCTTGGAACCAGCTACCTAAAATCTCAAATGTTCTACCGGCAGCCACTATCCCAGGCAGACAGGAGCAACAGCAAGCCAAGGTTCATCAATTCTGGATTCCGGAACTAGGAACGGGCTTCAGGAAATGGCAACCAAGCAATCAAATATCCAACACCAATAGTACCCAGGAAGTAGCAGCCCTTGAAAGCGAATTGAAAAAGAGGAGCATCAGGTACAACAACAGTGAGGACATTCTTAGATGGGGCTATCTTCCCAAAGGTTCTTACTCCACTTCTGAAGCTTATAATCTATTAGAAGATGCCCCCACCATGCCGGATCCTCTCTGGGCAAGAATATGGAGCTTCATGGCCTGGCCCAAAATAACTCACTTTCTTTGGATGGTGGGGCATAAAAATATTCTTACATGGGATAAACTGCGGAAACGTAACTTCCATGGACCCTCGTTATGCCACAACTGCTTCCAGAATGAAGAAACCTTGCAACATCTTCTGGATACATGCCCGCTTGCTACTCAGATGTGGGAGAAGGTAGAATTCAGAAGTCAAAGGTGATGTAGAGAGGTGGGAGGCATAATAGACACCATTCGACAATGGCCGAAAAGCCCTTACAACAGTGGGTTGCTCAACCACCTGTGGAACATAATCCCAGGTATCCTTTTATGGAATATCTGGAATGAAATGAATAGGCGCATATTCAAAAACCTCAGCTCGAATAAGGAGGACATATGGAACAGAGTGCACGCTAACCTCCAAGAAACCATGCTATTGAAGGCTTGGACTCAACAGGATCTCCCCACTGCAGATAATGAGAAAAACATCCTAAACAACTGGGGACTGCAAATGCCACAAGAGCCAACTACACAGTAGACAGTAAATTGCAAAGGCAAAGAGGACGGACGCTGGGAAGCTCCACCTATACACTCATACAAGCTCAATTTTGATGGAGCATCTAAAGGTAATCCTGGTCATGCAGGATTTGGAGGAATCATCAGGGATCACCAAGGAACCCTGCAACAAATCTACTTTGGCAATCTAGGTTGGGACACCAATAACTCAGCAGAGCTGGAGGGTATGTAGCAGGGGTTACTTGCAGCAAGGCGACATAATCTTCAACCGCTGATAGTGGAAGGAGACTCTCAAATTCTTATAAACATGGCCACTCGTATTCAGAATGGGTCGCACGCCAGGAAGGTAGCCAATAGCTGGAGACTCGAGGCCAGGCTCAGCTGCATGGCTGAGGAAATACGCAACTACAATGCCATCTCATTTCATCACACTAAAAGAGAGGGTAATAAGATAGCTGATCTTCTTGCTAATATAGGGGTAGACTCAGACCAGCCCTTCCTTGAGGGACACCTGGACATCATTCCCAGCAATCAACGCAAACAGGAATGTGAGAGTCTCATCCACAGGGACAACGAAGCCCCGGATGCGGGTGTCGGATTGATGAGGACGGGCGAGCCACATGCCCAGCATGGGCTGCCCCGTGTTAACTCCACGGCTCCCCGGAGAAGGCCGTCATATGGTAAGTAAGCCCCTTCCACAGTTAATGCAATTAATGGCGGAGAGGAGAGGTAGATGGAGGAGCAGAGCGCAGTTATTGAGCGCCTGCAACGAGGGAATGAAGCAGCATATGACGAGCTTGATGGGTCGGGCAAGGAATTCTGGTCTGCTGAGAGTTGGTGGGTGCGGAAGCACAGAGAGTTTAGGCCGAGGAAGTTTTCACCACCCCGCGGCTTGGAAGCCTGTCTCTATTGCCATCCTTGCCGCTGGTCTGGAAGGAGAGGGAAATTGGCATATTCGCAGCGACAATTCCGGAAATGGAATAGTCTAGTACCAAGGGGAGGAATTCAAGCTGAGTGTTGTGCACCAGAGAGCGAATTGGGAAGGAATTGGCATTGCTACCGATTTCAAGCTTACCCTCAGGCATACAAAGGAGGAATCAGATACACCATGGTTAAATTGCGAGAGCGACAACCCAGCAGAAGGGGTTCAACGAGAGGGTCCTCCTCACGAACCCCTGCAGCAGATGAGCATCACCACTGCTGCTGCTGTTATTGTCATAGGCGAGCTCGGGCGACCCAGCTCCCCATTAGGCAATTCGTGGAGGTCGGGAGTTCCAGCGAAGGGAAGCCGGAGCTTCCTTCCTTCGGCTCTGTGGTCTTCACCCTACAAAGCTCTGAGGACAACGCAGGAGTTAATGCCCACATTTTAGTCCTATTCACCAAAATTCCGGAAGGAAGTGGGGATGAAAACCCTCAGGGCACGCTGGAGAAGCCACTGGAAGGCTCTGGAAAGGAAATTGAGACCGGAGAAGAAGCGGCTGTGGAAAAGGTCACGGCTATGGTGCCTCCAGCGTCTGAAGCTGGAAGCATGGGGGAAAAAAGCACGCAAGACCTCTTTCCTCCATTGGGGCCAGCCCCTCCAGGCGTTGACGAGGAGAAATGGAGGAAAATGTGGGAAGGACGTGCAGAAGGTGACGGTTGGGCGTACGTGGTCGAAGACGAGAGCCTCTGTGAAGAGGCGGATGCACATCTCGTGGCCCTCCTTCCATCTTCAGCTCGTCTCCAGGACTAATGCAGCTGCGGGTATTTTGATGTTGTTATTCGGTTATGTTTGCTGGCAATTGTTACTTGTATCTCTGCCTTGTTTAATTCTGTCGAGTCTTTGGTCAAGTCTCAATTCTGGGTGGTCTAAGATGACATCTGACACTCGTGACTCTGTCATGCTTACATCTGTCCGGTATATGGGTCAGTCTATCTTAGCAGTAAGCCCCTGCGTGGGCAGTCAGGTGTCTGGTCTATACAATGTTGCTCCTCAGGGATTCTGATAGTTTTTGCTGTTGTTTTGAGAATTCGGTCCAGTGCTGCCCCTGTGTGGGAGCTTCCGTTGTCATCGAAAGTTCTGGGTTGTTTTGGCGAAGCTGCCCCTGCGAGGGAGCTTTTAGGTCTATAGTCAAGATTCCCAGGGTGCTACTGCAGGCCCTGGAAGGCATGTCTTTCTGTGTGTATAATTTTCTGGTACATTTAATATAAAGCTTAGCTAGTTTTTACAGAGAAAAAAAAAATATTTTTAATCTTTTCACTCCAATGATCATTATGTCAGTCTTTCATTATTTAATAGGTTGATCAACTATCATGCTTAATATCTATCTGCTTTCTATTCCCTAAAGATGGTTGGATTTTCCACTCAAAACGTCGGATAGGGAAAACCACTACACATTTCATATCTGAAAGTCTCAAGCAATATGAATAACTATGGAAATCTCCACTCTCAAATGTAGTCCTTCTCAGCCATTACTATTCCCTCCATGCTACCCGAGAACTTACTTTTGCAAGGCACTGCATGTTGTTGTTACACCAAACTACAAGGCCACTGCAAGTGCATTAAACATTAGGATAATCGCTTGATCATTCTTCATACTGAGAATTAAATCTTAGTTAACCTATATACTCCACAAGCTCCTCCATTGAATTCAACTTGTATTGTCAATATGGCTCTTCATGTTTATTAATTACACACAGATATCTAAGAGCACTGCAAGCATGGCCTTCTGATATGTGATTAGAGCGTCTACACCTAGCCATCTATTCCATTTAATTATTGATTAGCATGTAAGAAATATTAAGATGGATAACTGTGTTTCAAGACAAGCTTTATTGATTATTTTTTACATCGTGGTCCTCTCTGTCTTTAATCCATAACACTTTTACCATTTCCATTTATCCAGACGCCAGCTCTTTTATGCGCATTTACCTGGGCATATTGGGCTTCTTCTTATCCAGTTATGTCCATTGACAATGACGACATAACCACTAAACATGAAGGAATTCTCCCCAAAGTTGTCGACTCATCCATGCCTTTAAAAATATGGCCACTACTGAATTGGAGGCCCAGATTTCATATTCTTTTATTAAATGAAATTTATTAATACTTATGAGCTTGAGGGCTTCCATCCTAACCCTACCTAAATTTAAGATCTTTCCCTTGGTTTATTTACCTATTTTCCATCAGAGGACCGAGCGTTGTGACCTTTGGCTAGGCCACTAGGCGCTACAATTTTCTACTAGCCCACATGAGTTTAATTTCCTTCATAGCTCTCTATGCCCTAGGTTCTCTGTTGTCAGTAAAACCGTGTTCCAATTTCTCAGAAGTTGGTAAGGTCGCACTTATATACACATGCCAATAAAGAGATGGAGTCTATATGCCCATATATGGAGTTTAGATGCTTTAAGGCCCTTACTTTGATTGGCCATAACTTTTTATCAAGGAGGCCATTTTCTAACTTTAGCATGCTATTGAGAAGAGATCTCCAATCACTTTCAAACTATGCTACTTCTAAGGTAATTTGAGCTAAACACATAAGGCATAATATCCTCCAATATTTGAGGCTCCTAACCATCATAGTCATCTTTTTATGGCTTCTCCACTAAGCTTTCTATTATGATTATTCTCTACAAAATACTGCAGAAACCATGGGACTCCCCATGAGCTTGGAACATCAATGCCAACATTTGCTACCACTAACTATAATGTTAATCTAGTTGACGCTGATGCCAACATGCTGAATGCAACTAGCCATTCAGAAAAATACAGCTGCCCAACAATCTCCCCCTTTGGCATTGATGGAAAGAAACCAAGCTCCCCTTGAAACTAGGAATGGTTTTCTTCATCGTTGTTCTTCCCCTTATCATTACTAATCTTAACAATCTTCTCCCCATTTGACATCAATGGTAAAGGATGCTCCTGAACTCTTCCCCTAAAACAATGTAGCCTACTCTTCACTTTATCCAACAAACTGAGTAGTCACCAATACTCATTGTAATTAAGTCATTTGGGTGGAAGAGTAAAAACTTCTATCTTTTTTCGAAGATACTCAAGGAGTTCTCTCACCAACGGTTTAGTGAAAATGTCTGCAAATTACTCTTTATTGGCCATATATTCAATTCAAACAACATAGGAGAAACTTGTTCTCTCAAGAAATGAAACTTGATATGAATGTGCCTGGTCTTTGAGTGCATTACAATATTCTTATAAATGTGGATAGAACTAGCATTTTCACACATTATTGGAATTGGATCAATTATCTCTACTTTAATGTCCTTCAAGGTCCACTTCATCCACTAAACTTGTGAGAAGTAAGTGGTAGTTGCAATATACTCTGCTTCAGTAGTTGATAGAGAGATGGAGTCTTGTTTCTTGCTGACCCAAGATACTAAGCAATTTCCTAAGAATAATGTTGCACCAAAGGTGCTCTTCCTATCATCAATATTTCCTGCTCAATAATAATCAGTATAGGCCTTTAATTTAAATCCTCTTCTCTTAGCATATGAAATCCCAGAGTCTTTTGTGCCTTGTAGGCATTCGATAATCATTTTTACAACAATGACATGGCTTTCACAGGGATAGGCTTGAAATATGGAAACCAAACCTATTGCTTGCATGATGTCTGGTCTAAATGCTGTGAGGTAAATCTAGCTTCCAATCAATAATTTGTATATTGTATGATTTATAGGAGGTGTCTCATCTTCTTTACATAACTTACACTACAACAAAATAGACAATTTGCGCCAGATTTAGCACCAGATTCTAGTGCATTTTTCTCTCAATTGGGATGAGCAACCTGGCGCTAAATCTGGCTCTATTGTACAATTTTTAAAGCGTCCTTTTTTGCACCAAATTTTGCATCTTTTTTACGCCAAATTTTCCATCATTTTCTGCATCATATTTTTCACCAAGATTTTCATTTGGTTTTACAACAGGTTTTGCTTCTACTTTTGTGCCTTTTTTTGCATCTATTTTTGCATCATTTTTTGCTTCCTCTTTTGTGGAATTCTTTGCTTCTAATTTTGTGTCATAATTTGCATTGATTTTTACACCATCTTTGACATCTTATTTAGCGCCTTTTTTTACATCCAATTTGTGCCAATTTTTGCATCTGGTCTTATGCCATCTTTTGCTTCTAATTTTGTACTTATTTTTACATCTATTTTTGTGCCAATTTTTCTGTCTTTTTTTACACCATCTTTTCCATCCAATTTTGCACCATATGTTGAATCTGATTTAGTACCAAATTTAGCATGCATTTTTGCACCATTTTTTGCATCCACTTTTGCATTTTATTTATCTCCCTTTTTTGCATCCTATTTTGCACCATATTTTGCATTTAATTTTGCACCATTTGTTGCATCCAATTTAGCATCTTTTTTAACACCATTTCTTGCATCCAATTTTTCATCCTTTTGAGCATCTAAATTTGCATCCTATGTTGAACCATATATTGCATCCACCTTTGCATCCCATTTTGTGTCTATTGTTACGTTCACTTTTGAGCCATTTTTTCGTCTACTTTTGCATTTTTTTTTGCACCAAGTTTTGAATGATTTGTTGCATCATCCAATGTTGCATCTCAATTTGCATCCAAAATTGAGCCATTTTTATCCCCATTTTTGCACCATTTTTTCTTCTTTTGTGTCCAATTTTGCACCATTTTTTATGTCCAAATTTGCATCCTTTTTGGTATCTAGTTTTTCATCCTTTTTGGCTTCCAAATTTGCATCCTTTTTTCTACCACATTTTGTGTCCACATTTGCATCTCATTTTGCACCTAGATTTTAGTTGGAATTTTCATCTAGTTATGCATCATCTTTGACATCCTTGGTTTCACCATTTTTTAGTCCCATTTTGCATCTTGTTTTCTGTCTTTTCTTACATCCTTTTTGCATCCTAATTTTACACCATTCTTTGCATCCTCATTTTGGTGTCCATTTTTGCATCCTTGTTTGCACCCAATTCGGTATCCTTTCATATGCCCTATTTTGTTCCCTTCTTTGTGTCTAGTGTTGCACCCTTTTTTAATTTTACTTTAAAAACCTTTTTGTGTCATTGTTTGCATATTGTTTTGATGGCTAGTTTAACATCCAATTCTACTCCCAATTTTTCATCCATGGTTAAATCCACTTTTGGCTTCTTGTTTAGAGTTTTAATTTTATTTCCGTTTATGACCACCTCTATGGGTTCATTTTACTAAGTTCATTTACATAGTGAAATATATTAAATTTTCTAAATATCATTTTGCTGTAGGATTTAATGCATGGTTAGATGAAAACAAAACCCTCTCAGTTTATCTCAGAAACCTAGGACAAACCAATTAAGAGAAAGGTTGTTCTAAGGCTTAGGATTCTTAGTAGATCAAGATGTAGAGTATAGATTAAGAAAAAGAGAATGAATTCTTGTGAGTCCTCGCATGCAGGTATTCTTGGAGTTTTTCGTATAGCCAAGAAGCGCTCCTAGCTAGCTCCAAAGCTTGGTCCTACACATAAGAGAGAGAATAAAGCAACCTTCACAACATAATATCTTAATAATCAAAACTATAAAAAACATATAAATATTATAGAATAAATAAATATAAACCAAAAACCCATGCATAAATTAGTTAAATAGAAGAAGTAAAGAATGAATAGAAACATATGGAAGGAAGAACAACTGATCTATATGAATAAAGGATTTGGAGGAAAGTTACAACAATCAGATATAGTTGCAACATCACCTCCCCCAACTCATAGCTCCAAAACTCTCCCTCTCAAGACAGATCTCAAGAGCGTGACAATACAAAATTCCCATCATTTTTTCAATGGCCAAGCCTCTAATATATAGGAAAGTGGAGGCTATGAAGATTTCCAAAATTCCTCATTAGTTCAATTTGGGAAAAATCTTTTGGGTGAATAATGTTTCCTCATATAAAAAATGAATTTTCCACTTTTTAGATGCTTTTGTGCTTAGGAAAAAGCTTCCCCATGCTTTATGGCTCTTTCCCACTTTTGTATGCTTTTATTTTTTTAGGAAAAAGCTAAAGATGAGGATAAAGAGATTACATTCCACCATATGTTTCCGAAAGTGACCAAGAATGTCAAATTCAAATTCTAGTTTGCTTATGTTTTAGTTTTTTTTAAATATATATTTAGTTTTAGTATTTTTTTTTTCTAGAAAAATATATTTAGTTTTTGGTATATTTTTCTATAAGAAAAATTATATTTTGTTTTTATAAAAATGGATTTTAAACATTCCATTCATGCTAAATTTGTGATTTTATGATAGGAGTTTAAATTATATATAGTAAAGTAACTTAATGTCATGTGTCGTGTTGCTGAGATGGGTGTTATACATCTCTTTCTTGCTAAGTTATAGAATGTTCTTGGGTTTTCTTAATGCAATAAAACTAATTACGTTCTTCATGATATCTTGAAATGTTCTTCTTGAACCAGGCTAATAAAACAATAAAGTTAAAATAGGTTTTCCTTTGTCCTTTATAGATCTTTGTCCCCATTAATCTTGGTCTTAATAGATTAATTGTCTTGTGGTGGCCTTGAGTGGTCACTTCCATTAGTTTCATGCTTTGTAGTTTTCAGTTAGTGACATTTTTTAGGCTTGATAATATGTTATTTAATTTATCAAAATGTGTTATTGTCCATATTATTGTTAAATATTAATATTAAATATGCTGATTTTTAAGCATGTTTTAGCAAACCTTTCCCAAAATGTTTATAGATTGTATTTTATAATGCAATGATTCTTTGCTTGATGAAATTGTTTTGGATATTTTTTTAATGATACATTGATTGATGAAATTGTTATGGATATTTTTTGTAGTATATTAAATTGTATGTGATAAAGTCAAAAATCACCTCTTTTTTAGATTTTCATTGATCAATTTCCCTTAAGGCCATCAAGTTCACCATTTAGTCCCAGGTTAAGGAAATATAGGAGTCATGAAGTGGAATTTTCCAAGCACTTAAATCTTGAGACATGTTTCTTTTTAGTCACTTTATACTTTCTTTCTATGTAAATTTTTGATGAAAATAGTCTTGGAACATGAGGGGCGTCAATAGTAAGCGAAAACAAACTCCTAAAAGAAAAATGGTATGCAAAGCACCCATAAATAATGTTGATATAAGAAGCAAAAATATTAAGTGAGGTTCAACCTCATATAATTAGAAAATGGGGGAGGAATTTCCAAGTAGTAGTGATTGATGCTTAGAGATACTTGGGTGGAATGGTTATTATTTGAAATGATTAAGACATCAAGGTTACCAATATGTTTACCTCTTTTCGCATTATGACAATACAATTTTAGTTAATTGACATTGAGGACTACTACCATGTATCCAATGTCTATGACTCCAATATCGCAAATGGAAAACCTCTATTTCTCAATTCTATTTCTAGCACAAGTAATTTATACTCCCCATCTCCATGGATTGTTGGGAGTGACTTCAATATTATAAGTGTCTCGAGGAAAAGAAAGAATGAATCGAAATGTTTAACAAGATATTTTGTAAGCTATACCATTAAAGCCACAAAGTTGTCTCCATTAAAGTTGTCAGGAAATGAGTCTCCAACCCACACATGTGGATCAATGAGATGTAATACATGTGTGTGTGGTTACGAACTCAATACACCTCTATAATAACTCCACAAACTTATGTATTTCACTCTGTCACATAAATTGACAGCAGTGTGACATAAGTAAACCAAGAGTAGACATGAAAGGCTTAGGAAACAAACATTCCTTAGATCCTCAATTAGGTGCTTAAATGATGAAGTGAAAATGAAAGGAGAAAAGAAGAATTCATGATTTAACCATCACATACATGTGATCAAGTGTGACTAGGAGTGTATATATTCATATATTTTCCAAAGAGGGAGTGAATACATGAGTTTCCATTTATTGGCCCTTATTTTTTATTTCTTTTTCATTTTCTTATATATAGGACTTAGGGAATAAGGTTTTCATAAGTTTGGCACAACTCGTAGATATAAGATTTACATGAATTTTCACTTCAACCTTAGAGTTTAGACTTAGATAAATCAATATAGTGTATGTTTAATGATTTTGGCTTTCACTTTTTTATTGTATTTCATCACAAATACAAAAGGGGAAATATTTTGCCACAAATCTATGAATGCTTAATCATAAAGTCGTCATGTGATGAAAACAAATTAATGATGTTATTCTCTACGAAAATGATTGGTATTCTTGAGAAAATCTTATGCTTGTGGATGTTTCCTCCCTGGTTGAGAGGGAGTGAGGGTAGACACCATGTTATCCATGTGTCATGTACTATGGCTAGGATTAACAATCGTAAGCCTAGTAAAGGCACTAGTAGGGATAATGGTGGATTGGATAAAGATCTGGGACCAATATTCTTTGAGAATTTGGACATTGACTAGGACTAATCTCCATAAGTCAATTACATTAATCTAAGATAAGAATAGCCATGAGGATAGACATTTTCTAGTGTCAAATATTATGATAGTGGATTAGGAAATGATCATGTGAGGACATACCTGGAAAACATCTTGGTGGGGTAAGTGCCTTGAAAGGCAGTGGTGTCTAGATTTATGCCTCCCAACAATGTGCTCTGATCTAATGGAGAGATAAACTTGTTAGTCAAGGCCTTACTATTTTGAAAATTTTAGCTATGATGATGTAAATCATCATTGATGCTTATCAATCTAGATCCCTTCTTATATGAATATTTGAACTTGAGAGTAATTTTTTGTCTCATTATGAGTACCTCGCTAGTTTAGAGGGAGGGTCATCATCTTCATTATTGCCATCATCACCACCATCAATGTGATCATTATTGTCATCATTTCATTATCATCATAATCTACATTCATGTCCTCTTCATGATCATCATCATCATCATGATTTTGTATATTGTCGTCAATTGTTCATAATTATAGGTATCATAAGAAATATTACCAACCTTAGGACACATGATATATGAAAGAAAAATAACCACTTTATTTTTTAGAAATGATTGATGATCATCAACATCACTACCATTATCATCGTCATTATAATTGTCATCATCCCCATCGCCATAACTAATATAAGTGTTATCATAATTTTTGTCATCTTCATCATGAACATCATAATCATCATTCATGCCATTATTGTTCTTGATTATGACCAAGATGAAAATAATGATAATGATGATCAGATGATGATGACTTGGAAGATGACGCCAAAGATAATTATTATGATTTTTACCATTATAACATTTAAAAATTGGGAGGAATGGCCAAGGTCATTAGCATCATCATCATTTTCATTGTAACTCCCATCGTCTTTATCATCATTGTCATTATCATAACAATCACAATTCATGTCATCGTCATCATCTTCATTATCATCATCGTTATAATTATTGACATTGTCATCTGTTGTTCATAATTTTCAATGTCATATGAAATATAATCAATGCAAAAGATATGATGTGTGTTGGAAAATGGATGCAAAATAAACAAAAAAATGGGGGTAAAAATAGACGTAAATTTGGATGAAGAGTGGACACAACATAAGTAGATGCAGAACAAGACAGAAAAATTGAACAAAAATGGATGAAAAAGTAGATGCAATAGTTCATACAAACTTGAACACAAAATAGGACTCAAACATGGATGAAAAAGTGGAAGAAAACATGGGCATAATAGTAGGCATAAAACTTAGCATGAATTGTGGTGAAACAAATGTGGATACTCCAATGAATGTAAAAAAAAAGGGACACAAACTTGAATGCAAAAAGGAGGAAAACTTGGATGAAAAAAGGGATGTAAACATGGGCCAAACATGGGTGCAATAGTGAACACAAAATTAGTTGCAAAACTAGACAAATCAAAATTGGATGTAAAAGTAAATTCGAAATGGGATGCAAAAAAAATAAACAATATTTGATGCAAACTTGGACACAAAATATGATGCAAATATGGATGCAATAGTGGAAGAAAATGTGGGTTGAAATGATAGGCATAAGATATGGCACAAATAATAGCACAAAAAAGGTGGATGTAATAATAGACACAAAAAAATATGAAAACTTAGATGCAAGACAAGATGCTATAAGGGATGTAAAAGTGGATGCAAACACGGGTGCAACATGAGAAACAAAATTGGATGCAAAATATGGATGAAATGGAAGTACATGCAAAAGAAGATACAAAATGAGATGCAAAACCCAACACAAAAGTGGATGCAAAAATAGATGAAATATTTTATGCAAAAGAGGATGTGAAGATGGATGCAAAATTGGAAGCAAACATGGGTACAACAGTATGTGCAAAACATGGAACAAATTTTGTCACAACAAAAGTAGATGTAATGATAGATGCAAAAAAAGAAGCAAATGAAGATGAAAAATAGGATGCAAAAAGGGATGTAAAAGTGGGTGTAAACATGGGTGCAACAATGGATGTAAAATAGCTTTTGCAACTTATTTGAAAGAGCAATTTTGTCCCAACAATTAGACTTGTAGGATAAAGAACATGGTTAATACATATGATTCGACCAAAAACTAGTTACTACCAAAATTCAACCAAAAAAAATATTACTGCATAAAAATAGAATTAAAAAAAAAAAAAAAAAACAAAAATTTCCCAAATTAAAAGTAAATAAATGATAAACTTTTTTTTACCAAAATTTAGTGATTTTTTTAGTGCTAATACTAACATCACCATTACAACAAGATATTTTTTTAGTGCTAATACTGCCATTACAACAAGATATAAGAGGGATATAATGCAAAAAGTTTAATAATAATATGTATGTATAAGATGGTCTTCAGACTGGTGAATTCATGATAATCAATCGGACTACAGTCAAAATAATTGGATGTTATTTACTTTTTTACATAGATTGTCAAAATAATTGCATAAATCGATTTTTTTTAACCAAAATTTAACAAAAACTTTGCTAGTGCTAACATTAGAACCACCATTACAACAAGATATCTTTCTAGTGTTGACAACAACATTATAGTAAGATACCTCAAGAGAGACAGAAAATTTAAAAAGTAGGATAGTAATATGTATCCAGAAGATGGTAGTGAAACTAGTAATTGTTCATTCTCATTATCATAATCATTGTCATCATCATCACCATCATCCTTGTCATCGTTATTGCCATCATTACATTATCATCATAATCACCATTCATGCCATCATCATCAGCTCCATCATCATCATCATTATGGACATTGTTTGCAATTGTTCATAATTATAGACGTTGTAAGAAGTATCATCAACCCAAAAAATGTGATCGGTGCTAGAAAAGGGTTGTTTAGGACACATTGATATACGTAAGAGAAATAACAACTCTATTTTTGAGAGATGATCGATGATCATCATCATCACCACCATTATCATCGTTATTGTCATTTTTATCATCCCCATCATCATCATTAATGTAATTTCTATCAACATTGTTGTAATCATCATCATCATTCATGCCATTATTGTTTTTGATGATGAACTAGATGAAAATGATGATGATGACACCAAAGATAATGCTTATGATTATGACAATGACAACATCTAAAATTGGGAAGATTCACCAAGGTCATTAGCGTCGTCATCATCATAATCATTGCCATCATCATCATTAATGTCATTGTAACCACTATCGTCTTTATCATCATAATCACAATTCATGTCATCACCATCATCTTCATTTTCATCATTGTCAATATTATTGACATTGTCATCAATTGTTCATAATTGTCAATGCCATAAGGAATATAATCAATGCAGAAAATATGATGAGTGTTGGAAAATGGATGCAAAAGCGAACATAGAAATGGGGGCAACAATAGAAGTAAAATTGGATGAAAAGTGGATACAACATAAGTAGATGAAAAACAACATGAAAAGCCTAACACAAAAGTAGATGCAGTTGTCAATGCAAACTTGGATGCAAAAATGAAGGCAAAAGTGGAAGCAAACATGGGTCCAATGGTAGGTGTAAAACCTGGCACAAACTGTGGTGAAACAAATGTGGATGCAACAACGGACACAAAAGTAGATGCAAAAATGGATGAAACAAAAGTGGATACAATAGGGAATGCAAAAGCATACACAATATCTGATGCAAACTTGAACACAAAAGAGGATGCAAATGTGGATGCAAACGTGGAAGCAAATGTGGTTGCAATGGTAGGCGCAAGATATGGTGCAACAAAAGTGGATGTAACAATAGACAAAAAATATGCAAAATAAGATGCAAAAATGGATGTAAAAGTGGAAGCAAACATTGATGCAACAGGCAAAACAAAATTGGATGAAAAAAATGGATACAATGGAAGTAGATGCAAAAGTAGATACAAAACGAGATGCAAAACCCAATGCATAAACCTGACATAAAAGTGGATGCAAAAATAGATGCAATATTTGATGCAAAAGAGGATGTGAACATGGATGCAAAATTGGAAGCAAACATGGATACAATAGTGAGTGCAAAACATGGTGCAAATTATGGCATAACAAAAGTGGATGTAATGATAGATGAAAAAAAAGAATCAAAGTATGATGCAAATGAAGATGTAAAAAGGGATGCAAAAAGTGAAATTTAAAATGGGTGTAACAGTGGATGCAAAATTGTATGCAAAAGTGGATGCAATAGAAGTCGATGCAAAAGTAGATGCAAAACGAGACACAAAACCCGATGCAAATCCTGGTCAAAAATTGGATACAAAAAGGGATGCAAAAATAGATGTAGTAGTTGATGAAAACCTAGATGCAAATGAGGATGCAAACGTGGATGCAATCAAAAGTGGGTGCAAAATGAGGTGCCAAACTAGGCGCCAATTGTGGCACAAAAATATTAGATGAAATAGTGGGTACAATAATAGATGCAAAAGAGGATGTAAATATGGATGGCAAACAAGATGGAAAAGTGGATGCAACAAAAGTAGATGAAAAATTATATGCAAAAATAGACACAAAACTCGATGTAAAATGTGGCGCAAAAGTGATGCACAAATGGATGAAAAAATGGATGCAAAAAATGATTTAAAAAGGATGCAAAAAAGGATGCAAAAGTCGATGCAAAAGTTGATGCAAGTGTAGGTGCAAAAAGTGGATGCAAATGAGGATGCAAAAGTATGTCAAACAAAAATAGATGCCAAAATTGATGCAAAACCTGGAACAAAACCTGGTGCAAAGGATGACACAAAACTTGGCATAAAATTTGGTGCAAAACGTGGTGCAAAACCTATTGCAATACCTGGTGCTAAACTTGGTGTAAGATTTGGTGCAAAACTTGATGCAAATTTTGTGTCATGTTTTGCACCATATTTGATAAATGGATGCAAAATAGCACCAAAAATGGGCTCTAGATGCAAAAAAAGAAGTAAAAAGGGACGCTAATCGCTGGTTTTGTTGTAGTGTTACAGTTAGTGACCATAGGAGTATTAACCAACTTGCATTCTTCTAGTAAAAATTTCTTTAGTGTTTCTTGCAAGCACTTAGATTGAGAGATGAAGATGTTGTCCTTTGATTGATAAATTTGTAGCCCTAAGAAAAATGATAGTTCTCCTATCATGGACGTCTCAAACTCTGTCTGCATACATTTTCCAAATTGATGTCCCAATCTCTCTAGGCCATTGCCAAAGTTTATGTCATCTACATACACTACCAAAAACAATAGGTGGTCATCTTGTTACTGAAGGTATCTCTCCAATATGGCATACCAGGATCTGGGGGTTTGTTTGATCCCATATAAGGCCTTTTCATTTTGCAAACAAACCCTTCCTTTTTCATGAGCATGAACACTTCTAGTTGCTCAATGTATACTTTTTCTTCTATGTATCCATTGAAAAAAGTTGAATTCACATGCATCTAAAACACCTTGATGTTTTTGTGGCTAGAAAAATATAGAAACTTTCTAATAGCTTCCAATATTTCTACACGTGCAAAGGTTTCTCAAAAGTTTATCCCTTTATTTGGGAATACCCTTTACAGACTAAGCGAGCCTTACTCCTAATCACTCGACCTTATTCATTTAGCTTATTTTTAAAGACCCATTTGGTGCCTATGCCATTTTTCTCTTTGGGTCTTGGAACAAGCTCCCAAGTGTCATTCTTCTTAATTTGATCTAACTCTTCATTCATTGCCTTCACCCAAGAATTATACTCACTTTCTTGACTAAAATTCTTGGGTTCAATTTGAGTTAACAAATCAAGTTTTGCACAGCTTGAGCTGTTGATGAATCTCATCCTTATTTGAAAACTTAGTATTTGATCTACAATAATTTGACTCTCAGGACATTGTTTTTACGTATACCTGGAAGGAGTTTTGTGCCTTGGTGTTGTACTTGTCTCTTCATCTTCATCTTCTAACTCTATTTTTCCATGGTCTGAGAATCGGGTTGAAAAATTTTCTTTTTCATTTGGGTTCATGTTTCCTCTAGATGTGTCATACAGTGGCATTAATTCATCCATGACCATGTCAATGCAATCTTAGACTCTCTTTTTTCCTCTGTTGAAACATTTGTACCATTTTCTCCGAACAGAGTACCCAAGAAATATAACCTCATCGGCGCGCGGACCAAACTTTCAAACTTTTTTGTCATTCCTTTTTGATAAAAAAATCCCTCGCAAACACCTTGTAGTGTTTCACTGATGAAGGTATCCCTTTCCATAACTCATAGGCGGTCTTATCACTGTTAGGACTAATTTGTGTTCTATTTTTTAGATATACTACTGCTTATGCCACTTCTCCCCAAAAGGTGTGGGGTACCTCTGCCTCATCCATCATAGCTTTGGCCATCTCTTGAATTGTTATGTTCTTTCTCTCTGCTACCCGATTTTGTTTTGGAGTTCTAGACACATAATACTTCATCCTTATACCATGTTCTTCACAATACTCTTCAATTCTCTCAAGATGAATTCTCCACCCTTGTCTGATATTAAACATTTGACCTTTAGATCTTTCTCATTCTCCACCTGAGCTTTGAATTTATTAAAATGTTCAATATCTTCTGACTTTTCTTTTAAGAGAATTATCCATGTAGCTTTGGTAAAGTCATCAATATATAAAATAAAATACCTTTGTCCGCTTGGGATTTTTGTCTTGGTAGGGCCACAAATTTCAGTGTGAATTAGCTCCAGAGATTTAGATGATGAGAACTCCTTTTTCTTAAATTGAGTCCTTGTCTACCTACTAAATTTACAAGACTTGTAGATTTAGTCATCAGGCCTCGAAAGTCTTGGCTAAGACTTTTGTTCCCCAACTAATTTTGACTTGTTTTACTTAGATAACAACTCATTACGGATTCATCAAACACATACAAATTGTTTTGAGTCCTTATTTCCTTTCCCACCAGCTTTCCATTTTCTTCTTTCTATATCTCACAGTATTTAGATCAAAAGGTCACATTATAAAGATTATCCCACATTTGACTCTCACTCAAAAAAAATTCCTAAGACCTTGTACATACAACACATTTTGAGCATTAATATTTTCAATAAGACAAACTATGCCCTTGCTCTTAATTCTTGCTGGAGCATTATTACAAAAAGCGACATCGTTCCCTATGTATTTTTATTTTAGAGACAAGAATATACTCTTATCCCCATTCATGTGCTTGGAACAACCACTATCCACATACCATCTATTTTCTTGATCATGTGCTAACAATGAAATCCCACATTACATGACTTTTCCAGTCTTGTGTTTCTAATTCTTCTTGTCTTCTGGAAAAGACTAGCTCTGTGGCATTCTAGGATTTAGAAGAATACTAAAAATTGCTTGTGCATTCACTGGCCTTATATATGAAATTATTACATTTAAAACATTCAACATCACCAATCAGGGGAGGGAAGGATTTTCTATTCCTGGGAGGGGAGTTTTGATATCTAAAGTTCTAATACATTTTGTACCTAAAATTTTTCATCTCTTTCAACTTTGACAGTTTTACAATTAACAAATTTATATCCAAAGATATGAAATTTATAGAAATAACTATAAAACAAATTAGGGTACCTGGAATTGGAAGGCTCACGAGTTTGTGTAGGCTACTAGTACCTTTGTTTTCTTGTTGATTGATTCATTCTCCTCTGTTGTGAGTCCTTTGAGAATTTATTACTTGTATTCCCAGGTTGGGTGTCTCTCTGGCTAGACTTTTGTTTGCCCCCATTGAGTCTACCTTGGAGCACCTTTTCATAGATCTGGGGCTCTTCAAATCCTATGGACCTCAAACTAATCTTTCTCCTAGATGACTCCTATGATCAAAAATATCTCAACCCTGCCTTGTTTTCTAGAGATCTTTGACTACTTAGAACATGGTTTAGCTTTCTAGTCCTTTCATCAAATGTTTTATCTAGGTCCTTGTTGGTCTCTAATTTCTCAAGATTTTTTCATAGGGAGATAATATTAGCTTCTAGATTCGTTTCTCCTCCCATTCGAGAATCTTACCATTAATCATTTCTTCCTTTTGCCTTGCTTCCTCTAGCTTGACTTTTAGGAACAAATCCTCCTTTTTTCATGGATCGCATATTATTTCATTCTCTCTCTTAATTTGATTTCACTTCAAGAGAATATTTTATTCTTCTAACCTTCACAAATCCTTTTGATTTCTTCTAGTTGGAGAGTAAATCTTTCTCTCATTTTTATAACTTCTTCAAGTTTTTCTTTTTTAAAAAACAAATTCTTCATTATCTAAGTTGTGCATACATTACTCATCATGGTATCTACTCTTTCCATTTCTTTTCCTTTATTCTAGCCTTCTTTAACAGATCAATAGCATTGATGAGCTCCCCTTGAAGGTCCACTACTCCTTCTTCTTCCTCTTCTTTAGTGTGCATAATAGTTTATTTCTTGGAATCAGATCCAAATGCCATATGTATCCACTCATTTGACTCATCCTTTGAGAAATTATCACTATTGGAATTTGATTCCGAGCTATCCTCTTTGGAGTCGACCCTCCTCTTCTTAAAGGACTTCTTATTTTGATGTTTCTGTTCTTTGCTTCATAACTTGTGATCATATTCCTTTTCTGTCTTTTCTTTGTAAGGGCACTTGGATGCAAAATTTCCAACACTTCCACTGTAAAATCATTTCAAGTGCAACTTCCCTTTATACTTTCCTAAGGCATGCTTTAGTTTCCTAGAAAAGTGAGCCAGCTCTTGTTATATTTGCAACTGGAACAATCTTGATGATCTTTGTGCTCCTTTTCATTCTTGGACACCTTCAAAGTTGAATACTTTGTTTAAATCTTCTCTTGTGCTACTCTCATCTCATAGGTTGTTAGAGTACCAACTAGTTGGTCCATTGTGATACTTTTCAGACCATATATCTCTTTAATGGCTAGGATTTTGGCATTAAATCTCATAGGTAGAGCTCTTAAGAATTTTTGAATAATTACATCTTCTTTGATATCTTCACCAAGTCTTCTAATCATATTGGTTACTACATCAAATATGAGGAAATACTCTGTTATGCTTTAATCTTCACTCATTCTTAAGCTCTCAAACCTCATTCTAAAGTTTTGAAGTTTGGTCTGCTTGAATTTATCATCTCCTTCATGAATAAGATTGAGCTTGACATACTTACCTGGCATAATTATAGTGCATAAATTTTACAAATTTGGATTGACTAAGGCCAAAGAGAATGGAATTCTTGGCTTTAGAATTATTCACATACATCTTTTTACTATCTACATCTGTGGGAGGGACATCAGGGACATCATAATCTACTAACACAGAGCTCCAAAAATCTACTCCTAGGGAAATAAGATTTAAACTTCAATCCTAAATTTCTGAAAGGCATAGTTTGTCCCATAAAATATTGGTATCTTACTTGAGTAAGCGTCGTGACTCTCTTGCCTAGACATAATTCCTTATGGATCTACCTTCCATTGGTTAAACTGTTACTGAAGGAAACTTGGCTTTGATTCAAATTGTTGGAACAAGAAATTACTAAGAGGGGGGATGTATCAGTAATATTAAGGTTCTTAAGGTTTAAGCACCATGATTCTCTTTCCTAGACATAATCCCTTATGGATCTACCTTCCAGTGGTTAAAATTCTCCTGAAGGAAACTTGGCTCTGATACCAATTGTTGGAATTAGGAATTTCTAAGGGGGGAGTGGATCAGTAATAGTTAAGTTCTTAAGGTTTAAGCTATATTCTTAAATTTCCTTTTACTTTTTCCAGCTACTTGTGAGATAATTCATAATATAATATATATATATATATATATATATATAACAAATTAACCATTCACCTAAGCACACAGTCCATAAATTGAGAAACACACACATATTGACAGAGATATAATTACGTGGAAACCCAAAGGGAGAAAACCACAATTTTTTTTTATTATGATGTAAATTAAGAACCCACTTAATTACATCAAGATGTTTGTGAGCACCCACTCATAGGAGGCTCCAAGCCCCTTAAAACATCAAGTACTACTTTCCAAGAGGCACCAACCTCTTATGAATGTAGGCCACTACCTACTCTAGCTATTTTTTTTCTTTTCATACAACTTTTAGACTGATAATAGAGGCCAATGAAAATGCTATGTAATATGAACTTGATTGGCTACTCCACACAACACTTTCCCTTATGCCCTGCAGTCCCTCTTTGCATTTATCCCTTGATTACTCAATCAACTCTAGTCTCAACCCTCAACTATACTATAAAAACAATTAACTCTTGGCACTTAGCTCACTGCTCCTCACAAACTTAGCCTCAACACAAATGTTGTATCACCCACATTGCACAAATACAATATGTGGTTTTTCTTCACTGCTACATAATGATCAATGTAGTCCCTATTAGCCATTACTCTTCCCTCCACACTTTTCGAGAGATTAATTTTGAAAGGAACTCAATGTTCTTGTTACACCAAACTGCAAGGCCACTACAACTACATTAAACATGATAATAACCACTCAATCATTCTCCATACTAAGAATTAAATCTTAGTCAACTTGTACACTCCAGGAGCTCCTCCACTGAATTTAGCTTGTACTGTCAGTATGGCTTTTCATGTTTATTAATTTATCACAAAGCAATAAGAGTACCATAGACATGGATTTCTGAGCTATGATTAGAGCCTGTGTACCTAGCCATGTATTCTATTTAATTCTTCATTAGAATGTAAGAAAGCTCGAGGATGGCTAATTTTGATTCTAGTCAGACTCTATTGATTATTTTGTGCATCATGGTCCTCTCTGTCATTAATCTAGAGAACTTTGACCATTGCCATTAAGCCATACACTAACTCTTCTATGCGCATTAACCTGGTTTTCCAGGGATTCTTCTTATTCACCTATGGCCATGGCCAATTTTGGCGTAACCCTTAAATGTGGAGATCTTCTGCACAAAGTTGTCGACTCATCCATGCCTTTAAACATATTCCCACTACTGAATTGGAGGCCCAAATTCCTTGGTGCTTGTATCCTTTTCTTAAATGGAATTTCTTAATACTTACAAGCTTGCAGGTTTCTATCCTATCGCTAGTTGAATTTAGCACCTTTTGCCGAGTGTTGTGACCTTCGACTAGGTCGCTAGGTGCTAGAATTCTCTACTGGAATGCAAGGGATTAATTCCCTTTATAGCTCTTTGTGCCCCAATATCTCTGTTTTCAGTAAAATCTTGTGCCATTGCCCTAGCCATTCATAGGGCCCACTCATATACACATGTCACTACAGAGAGGAGCCCGAATGCCCATATACCTGTAAAATTTTATAAACTGTATTTCATACTTCTTACAAGCTTGCGGGCTTCTAAGTATGGCCCACTTGTGTGCACCACTTCCAATTCCAACTCCTCTTCCTTTTCATGCTGTTATTTGAGGTTTTAGACTTGGCCCACTTTCAACCTATTGGTATCTTTGTAGACCTCAACCTATCAGTCCAACTACAATGCCCGACACTTAATAATAACAAATTTTGGGCTTCTAACCTTCCAGGCTTCTGGGCTTCTAAGAAACCTCCACTTGTTGTCAACTAGCCTCTGGGTTTCTGGGATTTTGGGCACTGTTCCTGCTACATTAGATCAATTCTATGCCTAATATTTTTTAAATAAACCTCCAGGTTTCCAAGATTCTTTTTACGTTTAATGGCTATAACTTTTGGTCCAAGCGGCCATTTTCTGACTTCAACATACTACTGGAAATATCTCTCCAATCACTTTCCAACTATGCCACTTCTAAGGGAATATGAGCTTAACACCTAAGGCATAATTTCCTCCAAAAATTTGAGAATCTCGGCCATAAAAATCATTTTTTTATATCTTCTCCACTAAGCCTGCTATTATGATCATTCTCTACAAAATATTGCAAGAACCATGGGACTCCCCTTGAGCTTGGCACAGCAATCCCAGTGTTTGTTGCCACTAAATACAATGCTAATCTTGTTGACATCAATGCCAACATACTAAATTCCACCAACCATTAGGCCAAAGCCAACTACCCAACAAAGGGATGTTCTTGAAGGGCACAATTGACTTGGAACCCTTAGCATCATAAATAAATTGTTAGGCATGGCACCCTTGGAACTTTGAAGGGAAGTACTTGAAGGGAACGACAAAATTGGCACCCTTGGAATCATTAAAAATAAACTAACAAATATAATCAAGATATGAGAACCATATTATTCACATCAAGTGGCAAATGAGGTTAGAATCAAGGAAATTACATCATGAATAAAACTTGTTGTAAAGGGAGAATAGGAAGAAATAAAAATATTGTATCTTAAAGAACTCCACCCTCCCCATGTTGAAAAATATTACATAGATAATGTACATAAGTAATTTAATTAGGTAAAAGGGGAAAAGAGGGACATAAAGTTAATTATAAATATTAATCCTAAAATAGTTAAACTTCATTGAGAGAAAAGGGTGGTGAATTAAAATAAGATTAATAAATTGAATTTAGAGAAATTTAGAGAACCTCCATGTGGAAAGAGATAACATAGGAATATCCACCTGAGGAAAATTGAGTTAAATTAGGAGGTAGTTAGGGGACCAAATCTCAGAATTATCAATTGCCTTCGATAATGAACATCTTCCTGGCCTTCCCTTGGGGAGTCAAGCCAGATCTGGCTCTGATACTATGTTAAAAAATATGAGGGAGAGTCATTACACACAACACCAATCACACTTATTGTCTATTATTGATCTCAAGGGTTACATATTTATAATATCTAGATCACTGACAGCGACACATCTAGATAGCTATTACAGCTCATACATAGGAAACTCACTACTTCTAGATTGACACGTAGGGACTCGCAATGAAAACTCACACATTACATGTAAGAATTATTTCTAACACAACAGTGACAAGCATGCTCTCAACCTCGTCATAGTGAGACCTCACCACAGGAGTCAAGGCAACGATTATGATCTTCCACAAAATACACAGTGGAAACACTTGTCCACACTTAGCCAAGCTCGGCCCCAAGGAATGGGCAAACCAAAAAAATGAATGGGGAAAAACTAATCACTACTTGAGTTAATCAAATAATGTTAGATATAAATACGTGTAGTGTTGTCTCATGATAGGTAGACTATATTGGACACACAATCACTTAGTTAAGAAAATATCTCAACTACACCAAATCTAAAAAACATCTAGATCTAAACAACTCCTAAAGAATATGAAGAAACTCCTTTACGTAGAAAGAATCACAAATGAAATAAGCAAGAATTATATTTTCCAAATCATAATGAGTGAATCCCAATGATAATATGTTACATAGATTTGTGCTATTGTCTATGATAAAAACTTGGGCATTGTAGGTTCGTATTTACTATATGTTATCAGTTATATGTATTAACAAGGATAATATAACCTTTGAATTGAACATTGTTTACAGAATAACGTAGCTTGCTTAAACACCTAATTTTGATTTTTAGTTTAGGTTTCAAATTATTTTATTTTGTGTGATGAATACTCATTTCATCTGGTACAAGATGAAAGTAAATCTGGAGGGTTTAGTTACCGACAATTTCATAGCTATCATTTGCAATATCATTTTCATAATAAATAATTTCTGTATTAGAAAAATAATTAGGTTAAAAACATTAATGTCTATTCTGCTTGGAAAAGGAAGAGAAATAAAAGTAAATACACCCAAGGCAACCATATATTCTCATTTTATGAAAGACATTTCTTACTATATAGATACTCCTTCCAGTGTATTCTCTTCTTTTACAAATTGTGCACCAGCTATTTAAGTTTCTATACGGTAAAAGATAAGAATGTTATATCAGTTTGAATGAGTTTCCATGCCTCTGCTGGATTTACTAAAATTATATTGATGGTCACATATTTTTGGTTCGAATTTACTTGTTAGGGAAAGTCACAGAATATTATACGTTACTCCAGATAACATTATAGCTACAACTTATTGCAAATAATCATAGAGTTAATTAAATAATTAAGAAATACTCTTGATAATCGTAAGGATAGCCCAAAATTTTGCAATATTTTTGCAACGTGAACTAATATTCTACCGATCTTCGATAATAGAGTCGTAATATTTTGAAGTGTTATTCGAGGTTCATTAGTGGTTGATAATGTTTAAATCAACGACTTCCATAATACATTTATGTATATAAGCACATACTCGTATGAACATGCGGAGAAATAGGTTATGATTATCATTGATAGGTTTAGTTTGCAATCGTTATTGTTCAAATGGTATAGACTTTTCTTAACTAAAAGATTACTTAATTGTGACCTTGTTCCTTCCTCAATTGTCAATATTAAATTTATATAGAATAATGAAACTTAAATGATTAAAGAAAAGAAATATAATAATTTATAATAATAGTGTATGGGTCAAGGAATTTCCTTGACCCATACATTATCCCCCTTTCATCTTGTACATGTGCACATCCTAAAACTTTCATGAATCACTACATACCAGAAAGTCAGGCTTTCTGTTAGGTACTTTTAAGCTTAGTGCAATCATTTATTTCCTTTAGCTTTATAAAGGCATATTCACACTTCCATCCAAATAAATTTTTATTTTTCTTTTCCATTTTTGATAATCTTTCAAGAAATTTATAATAATATCCCACCATCCCAATAAAACTGCATATTTCATTAACATTTTTTGGGTAGTCCAATCTATAATAGCCTCAATATTCCCAAGATTCACTAATGTGTCTTAAATAATGAATCTTGGATTAGTAAAATGAACACTTAGAAATTTCCCATATAACTAGTTTTCTTTATGATATTACAAGATGAGTCTTAAATGTTTATTATTCTAATCTAAGTTTCTTGATTACATAAAGATATCATCAATAAATAATTGCACAAACACATTTAGACATTGTCATAAGATTATGCTAAATCATGCTCATAAACACACATGGGGCATTGCCCAATCCAAATGATAATTCTATGAACACAAAATGCCCAAATCTTGTCTTAAAAGGTGCCTTTGGGATATCTTCTTCTTTAATTCTCCACTAATCATATCTATATCTCATGTATATCATATACAACATAGTCTCTCCCTTCATCTGATCACATAAATCTTCTATCATTCACAAAGGATATCTATTTTGATCATCACATTATATAATTGATGATAGTCTACACATAACATTTATGATCCATCCTTCTTTTTAAAAAAAGTCACAAGTTCTTCCCACAAAATTACATTGGGTCATATGAATCCAAAATATAACAATTCCTTTAACTAAATCTATAATTCCTTCAATTTGGGCGGTAACATACAATATAGTGTTTTAGTGATAGGTTTTGTGCTAGATTTAATATTGATAGTGAAAACGATCTCCCTCTGAGGCGGTATCCTGTAAAGATCTTGTAAGAACATATCATTGGGTACAACAACAATTGGACACCTTTCCAGTTCCCTAACAACCTTTTTTTATTCAATGATGCAATTGGTCCTTCCCCACCAAGGACTTCCTTTGATTATCATCATCAATAAAATGCAACACCTTATCCTTATAGTCTAAAAATTCCTAATGTTGTTCTGACAAATCAGTTCCTATGAATGTTACATGGTAGCCTAGGAAAATAATGTATACATATAATTTAGTCTTACACACACTTAACTTGACCTCACAATCTCTTTCTTACTAACTTGCCTACCTTATATTTCATCCCATATTCCATTTCTACATGCCTAAATTTTTATAATGCTACACGTGAAATAAAGGATTCAGTAGCACTTAGATATATTAAAAATATAAAACTTACATCCTCAATATCACATGTTCGATTAAGAATAGTGAATTGGTGCTTAGCTTAGTGATTCTTTACTATTGCACATAATTGATGAGCCCTTCCTATGTCTCCCATTGTGGTTTTTCACTGTGCTCAATTAGGATTCCCTTATCATTGATGGAAATCTCTTTGTAAATGTGGACCTACACAAGTCCAACACCCTCTCTTAGGTTCACAAGTACCACTCTTAGATATATTTAATGCTAGCTTGGAACTCTATTAGTAGGAACCACAAAACTATGACTATTGTTGTTGTGGTGTGGAATGGAATTGTTGAGAAGTGAAATATTTCTTTGTGAGGCATCATTGTTGTGTTATAGGCCATGACTGCTATGTTGTAGGTTGATATGGTGGCCTTTGGTTCCCTCTTGATTGTCTTTAATTATTGTAGACTAGTTCATTCAGATGGTTTATGCACTTTAAGCATTTCCCGCTAGGTTCTCCTGAAACTGTAAGTCTTAGTGGTATCTACCCACTACTCACAATATCTTCTTCAAAAACAATGGCTCATTGAATCACCTTATCTAAAGTATGAGGCATAATAACTTACCTTGCCCCGAATGTTGAAGTTCAACCCTTCAACAAATGTGTTTACTCTAATATTTTATGTATTTAAATGCAAAGCATATCTAAGTATCTTCTTGAACCAACCTTAATATTTAAGTATAAACCTGATCCGAACTTAAATAGGAACACAACAAATTACAGAGACAACCATAAACACAGTTACGCAGCGGAAATAATACTTCATTTCATTAATGTAAAATACTGAAATATGCTTACAAACAGTAAAGGAAATAAACTAGCTAGGGCGATGGTAGCTTATCTCTCAGAAGAGATGTGGTGGCTACATGCCTCTGAACTGTGTTACAATGAGGCTCGAAGGCCTATTTATTTTTGAGAAACAATGGAAAACCCTGAACATTCCAAAACCTAACCCTAGAAGATGAAACGCCAAACTGTGGGCCCCGTTTGGGTAAATTGGTACACCAACTTCTCGGGGTCGTAACTTTGGCATATGATCTCCGTTTGACACGTACAATAGATCGTTAGAAATATCTATCCGAGCACTACCACTTTGGGAGGTCCATGGACCCATGTTGCCCCAGTTTTCCCAAAAAATGTCGTTTAGGGCCTGAAAACGGCTCCAGAAGTTCAGGACCCGAAAAATTGCTAAAAATAGTAAGTTGTGCTACAATTAAGGAAATTGAAAATGCTGAGAGAAACAATGGTGGGGGTCTAGGTGGACTTGGTAGGTGGCCACCAATATCCACCTGGATCATTCCTCCCCCCTTAGCAAGCAATGATCCCCATTGTGTTGAGTTCCTCCATGATATGAGGAAACTTTTGCTGAACTTGTTCCCTGGTGAGCCACTTGCCCTGGTAAAGGAGTTGGCCTGCTTTGACAACTCGATATAGTTGGATATTCTGTTGGCGAGTTTTCTTGATATGTGTGTCCATGATCCGATCAATTGCAACTTGTTTCATGCAATCTGGGTTTAATTCTGTGGGTGTGAGCTATTATGCAATGTCAGATGTGTCTAGCAATGGTGGAAAGTATGGCCGAAGGTGGTCCACATTGAACACTGGATGTAGGCCAAGGAATAGGGGAATGCCAAGCTCAAATTCATTGTCTCCCACAGCCTTAGTAATGGTGTAAGGACCATATCGGAGTGGTCTCAGTTTTCGATAGGCTCTAGTAAGGCGTTCCTTTCGCAAATGCAACCAGACTTTGTCGCCCACCTGAAACTTGTGTGGCACCTGATGTTGATCATGTCGTTGCATGTACTTAGCATTTGATCTCTCCAGAATGTCATGGACCTGCTGGCGAATATTCTGGATGCACTCAATGAAGCTGGTGGCCTTATCTGTTTCAGACTGGACATGAGCTGAATTTATGTGAGTAGCTGCAAGTGGCATGGCCACATCAATGGGGCATAGTGGCTAGAATCCCAAACCCACCTGGAAAGGGCTATGGCCAGTGGAGTTGTGAAGAGCGCGGTTGTAGCTATGCTGAACATAGGGGAGGCTCTCATCCCATGTGCACAATCATCCTATTGACAACCTCTGTCTCGCCATCAGTTTGAGGATGGAAGGTTGTGGACTTCGTGAGTTTGGTGTCCAACATTGACGAGAGACTCGACCAAAATGTGCTGAGGAACCGACTGTCCCGATCTGAGATGATAGACTGTGGGATCCCAAAGTGCACCCACACTCGTTCAAAGAAGAGTTTAGCAGTGGCTTCTGCTGTGATATTCGTCTTGCAGGCCGCCATATTGGCCATCTTCGAGAACCTATCGACGACCACAAAACACAGTCATTTCCATGCTTAGTGGAAGGAAGGCTTGACATGTAATCCATGGAGATGGATTCCCAAGGTCGACTAGGGGTAGGCAATGGGGTATAGAGGTCGTGCTTCTTAATGGTCGGTTTGGAAATGGCACAGACAGTACATGATCTAATGTACTTCCCAACATCCTGTCGAAGATTCGGCCAATAGAAATAATTTTGCAGTACTGCCATTGTTTTCTCAACCCCGAAATGCCCAGTAGCCCGACTGTAGTGTGCTTCCCAAATCATCTTGGCATGCTCGCTTGAAGGAACACAAAGGTGACCGAGGTGGCATAACAGGGTATCCTGGAGGTGAAAATTTGAAACATGCCGACCCTCCAAGAGTGTCTGGTATGTGTGGCCGAATTCTGGGTCACTTTTGTAGAGAAGTGGCCAATTAGAAGTCTCGTGCCCACAATAGTTTAGCACAGTGGTTAACACCATGATCGGTGGTCGACTGAGGCAATCTGCAACATTATTGGTGTTGCCCTTCTTATACTTGATATTCAATTGGAATTGTTGCAGGTATGTAGACCACCTCTAATGGCGATCATTCTGCAATTTTCCTTGGGTCTGTATGAATTGTAGGGGTCGGTGGTCTGTGTGGATGACCGTTTCCTTCCCCAAAATGTAATGCTTCCATTGTCGGCAGGCCTGCACAATGGAATACATCTCTTTATCATAAGTGGGGTACTTCCATACTGTGTCTGAAATTGTTTCACTGTGATATGCCACTGGATGTCCATGTTGAGTAAGGACTGCCCCAATAGTATAGTCAGAGGCATTTGTCTCGACCTCAAATGGTTGTTGTAAATTTGGTAACGCGAGCACTGGTGCTGTGCAGAGGCGATCGTTCAACTCTATGAATGCCTTCTGTTGAGATTCATACCAAAAGAATTTTTCTTTCGCTCCTCCCTTGGTGACTTGACTCAAGGGCCAAGTAATATGAGAAAACCCCAACATGAACCTGTGGTAGAAGTTGGCAAGACCTAGAAAGCTGCGGAGCTCTGCTAGAGTGGTTGGAGATGGCGAATCCTGAATGACTTGGATCTTGGATGGATCCACATGCACCCCCTGTTCATCAATGATGTATCCCAGATACTGAACCTGGGTCATGCCAAAAGTGCATTTCTCCAAATTGGCACATAGATTGCATTGCTGCAGTGTTTGGAGAACCTGTCAGATGTGGTGGAGGTGTTCTTCCCAACTCTGGCTAAAGATCAGAATGTCATCCAAGTATACTACTACAAACGAGTTGGTGAATGGCCGCAAGATGTCATCCATTAGCCTCATGAAGGTTGCAGGAGCATTTGTCAATCCAAAAGGCATAACCAGCCATTCGAAAAGGCCCTCCTTGGATTTGAAGGCAGTCTTCCACACATTAGAGGATTCGATTGGTACCTGGTGATATCCTGACTTCAGATCGATCTTGCTAAAATATTTCGCCCCCTTTACTTGGTCTAGGAGGTCATCAGTTCCTGGGATCGGGTACCTATTACGGACAATGATCTTGTTCAGTGCCCGATAGTTAATACAGAGTCTCCACGTCCCATCCTTCTTTTGTACCAGAACGATCGGGCTCCCACAAGGCGATGAACTCGGATGGATGTGACCTTTCTGCAGGAGCTCCTGAATCTGCCTCTTGATTTCATAGTTCTTTTGAACGGAGCACCGATAAATTGGTCCATTGGGTAGCGGCGCACCTCGGGTCAGATCGATGGAGTGCTTGACTTGACAGTGCAGAGGAACCCCTGCGTGGGAGGTGAAGATGTTCTTGTACTCCTCGACGACCTTGTCCATCTGTAGTTGTCGTACGGAGGGGCCCTGTCTGGAGGCCACGACCACCATCTTCTTATTTCCTTGAGGGCGTATCATCAGGAAAACAAATTTCCTGGTTTTGGAAATGAGCTTACTACATTGTTTTGCAGTAATCAAAGAGATGACAGTAGGTGGTGCTACCTCTGGTATCCTGTACAACTTATTTCCCAATGTAATAATAATAGCACGAGGCCTTGATTCATACACAGAATGTCGCTTCCACAAGTATGGCTATCCTAATAATACATCACAAACTTCAAGGGGAGGAATGTCACACAATACCTCATCCATGAAGGGCTTGATGGTGTATGGAAGGCGACACTGCTAGCTCACGAGAAGATCTCGTCCTTGGTGAAGCCACCCGATAGTGTACGGTTGTGGATGTGTTGTGGTCGGTAAGCCCAACCACTTCATGACCTCTGCCGAAATGAGGTTCTTTTGGCTCCCACTATTAACAATGAACTATAGCGGGGAGTCCTTTACCCACATCTGGGTGTGGAAGAGACGCTCCTCCTCCTCTAGATCTTCGGGTTATTTTTTCTGGATCTTGGCTGTAGCAACAATGGTGTTGGGATCCGCATCAATGATCTGCTTCCCTTTGTCATTCCCCTTGTCGGGTTCTGACTCAGAGTCGGAAAATGCATATAATTCTGAAACCTTTAGCTCAACCACCAGTGACTGCCTGGCCCGATACTCACTTGTGTTGTGAGTGGAGCTCTTATGGAACTCACACCATTTTTCTGTGTCCTTTTTCAGTTTCACGGCGATGTTCTTTGCTTGCAGCTTCGGCGGGTTGTCTTGGGCTACCCTGCCTTGGCTTTGTCCTTTTTTCTGTGGTTTAGGGGCACCTTTCCCCTACTTTGGATTCGCATACCCAAAGTCTCGCTTCTTTTTTTTTAAACTTCTGCTCGACCTTGATGGCATATCAGTATGCTATGCCGAGCAAGGAGATGTTCAGGAATTGTATTTCTTCCTGGATGTACTTGTGCAGGCAGCCATGATATTTGAGTATCAAATGCTGCTCCGAATCCTTGATACCCAAATTTGTGCGAAGGGTATGGAAAATATTGGTGAACTCCGACACGTCTTGGTCCCTTCCCTGCCGCAGCGTGGTCCACTTTATGTATTCATCCTCATAGCTTCCGACAGGGTAGTACTGGTCCTTGACGGCATCCCAGAATGAATTCTAGGTCGGTGCGGCTGAAAATAGTGAGCCAGTACTTTCATCCTTCTGCTCGCAGTAGGTTTCCCACTAGTCCTTGATGTGGGGGGCTGCTTTGCGAAGAGTGAAAACAATCTTTTCCCAACTCAAAAATTCATGAACAGAAAAATAACCCTCTAGCAGATTTAACCATTTATCTACAGCATCTGCATCTATCTTACCCTCGAATATGGGGATTTCAAAATTAACTTTTACCTTAAAGGGCGTGGCATTTCTAGAGTAGCTTCTGGAAGCCGATGCGTCGCTTCTGGGTAGCCGCTGAAGGATCTGGGAAAAGCTGTCCATCATCGTGTTTCATTGTCGCTCGAGGGCTTCTTCGAGCAAGATTTTGATAGGATCTCCTGCCCCCTCGTCTTTCTTCTCATCCGCCATGGGAGGCCGTCGGGATTTGCGAGGCTGGTATTGCAAAGGTTCGACCAGATCAAGCCCTAACTCCTTATATCCCGACCTTGTTGGGGACATGCAAAGAAAAACAAAGAAAAAGCAAACCACTCTGATACCACTAATCCAGACTTAAATATGAACACAAAAAATTACAAATATAACCATAAACACAGATATGCAGCGGAAATAATACTTCATTTCACTAATGTAAAATACTGAAATATGCTTACAAACAGTAAAGGAAATAAACTAGCTAGGGCGATGGTAGCTTATCTCTGAGAAGAGATGTGGTGGCTACATGCCTCTGAACTGTGTTACAATGAGGCTTGAAGGCCTATTTATTGTTGAGAAACAATGGAAAACCCTTAACATTCCAAAACCTAACCCTAGAAGATGAGACGCCAAACTGTGGGCCCCGTTTAGGTAAATTGGTACACCAACTTCCCGGGGTCGTAACTTGGCATACGATATCCGTTTGATGCGTACAATAGCTCGTTAGAAAGATCCATCCGAGCACTACAACTTTGGGAGGAAACATTGGTCAATGGACCGATGTTGCCCCAGATTTCCCAAAAAACGTCGTTTAGGGCCTCAAAACGGCTCCGAAAGTTTAGGACCCGAAAAACTACTAAAAATAGTAAGTTGTGCTACAATTAAGGAAACTGAAAATGCTGAGAGAAACAATGGTGGGGGTCTAGGTGGACTTGGCAAGTGGCCACCAATATCCACCTGGATCAAAACCCACCACCATGTTTTAAGGCATTGAACTTTTTTAATATTCATTCAATGAATTCCTCTTATAAGTAGGCATTCTCTAAATTTTTCCTCCAACAATTCCCAAGTTACTTCCAAAAAGTACATATCCAACTGAGGTAAGTTGTCTTCCACTAAAGTAAAGCACTTCATTTACATTGAAACACCCTCATCCTCACATTTATATTATAGTTGTAGTATCTCAATGTGAAACATGTGAACATGTTTCGTAGCCAACCTTCAATGACTTATCCTTGTCTAGACCCCCAAAATTCCAAATTGTATACCTTTTGCTAGTTCTTGAAGCATATTGTTTCTTGCAAGATTTTGGAACCCTTCAGACGAAGTGAAGTGTCCTCCATGTTCTTGCTTCAACTAGTTCATTGAAATTTCATACATTCGTTTAAAATATCTCATTAAGTTTAAAAATTCTCTAAAGAGAAATTTTTCCTACATTGTAATATGCTCCCCTTCATTAGGTGGTGTGCTTGGAGTTGGTTGCAAAAGTGGTTCCATGATGTACCTTCTTGCAACCCCATTCCCAGCTTCTCTTCTAGCCATAATACCTACATGAGTCAAAAGATAATTTAGATTACTTCATCATTAATAATAACAAGTATAGATCCATCTTAAGCATAGATCTAACATGAGTTGAGAGGGATAAAATTTATTTAGGTGGAAACTTATTTTAGAGTGAAAAACACAACGTGTACTTTTCATTACTTAAATTGTATTTTTGAATGTGATATGGAGTACATAATAAAGTTTTAAGTCCAAAATATCTTTGTTAGACTTCGAAAAAATGCATATACCTAAAAATTGACGAAAGTTCAAAATAATGCGACCACTTCAAATGTTTTAACTATAAAAACTTATTTTTTTAGTACCTTTATATGATATATACATAATTATTTTTAAATAATATATTATAGATACATAGTTGACATTAAAATATTATACATAACATATGCATTGGCACATTAAAATTGTCCTTTTGTTATTAATATATTTGTATTAATAAAATATTTTATTGATAACCCAAATTGAATAGTTTATTATATACAACATTAAAATATTTTATTTTAACATTTTTCTTTTATATATAAATATATATGAACTTTATATCGACACAAATTACTTAACATAGGTCTTCAAATAGTTTATATAAATCCAGTGTTGAAATATTTTTGAAAAGTATAAGGTTAAAACATCTTACTCACACATTTTTTTACTTCTAATTATTTTACAAGTGAAATCATGGAGAAGGGTTACACGTTTTGGCGAAAGAGGGCATGTCTCGGTGGAAAGAATAATGTCTCGATCGAACTCCTTGGGCGCTTAAAAGGTAGCTCGATCCAAGGTTAAAAACTAACCCTTGATCCAACTATAGCGTTCAATTGAGCTATAACGCTCGATCGAGCCTTAGGGCTTGATCAAGCCCTTTTTTAATATATACCACTCCCACGGTCTACGTGCACCATTTGCACAAACCATGGGAGATCAACCGAGAGTATTGGAGCTCAATCAAGAAATGGAACATTCAAATCATTCTTGCCAATCACCCTCCCAATGTCATAGAGGCTCAAACAAAGGTAGGTGTTCTATCCTTTGTCTTTCTTATTTATTTATTTTTTTGCAAAATGTAAAAAATTAATTAAACAAACAACCATGTACAAAAACCGTGAAAACCAGTTAATTAAAGAAAAAAAATAACCATGAAAACCACAAAAAGACGTTTAAAAAGGCATAGAAAATCACAAAACGAGCCAATAAACCATAAAAGAAAAACCCTTCAAAACTACTTAGAGAACCAAAAGTCCAACCTAGAAAACGATCTGAAAAAACCATTCAAAACAACCTAGAAAACACTTCGAAACCACTAAAAAAACTAGGTTTTAAATTTGTTTTTTACTTGTAATGTTTCGTTTATTAAATGCCTATTTTCTGATTTTGAATGTTACAAACATTTTTTTACTAATTATTTTAGGTTTTAAAATTTTTCTTTAGGAATTTTGTGAAATAAATTTTCTTTTTTTTTGTAATTTTTTGTTATTTAAAATGCATTTTAAATTTTTAGCAAATTCGACTGAAAATATACCGCAAAAATCTCCAAAATAGAAAACAACCAAACTATAACCAATAAATAAGTAAATTAAGAGCTTAATATTGACATGATGAATATGGTTTCTCATAATAAACTTTATAAAATAAGGAATTTTATTTTATTTTATTATTTTAAATTTAAATTAATTTATATTTCAAATATTTTTTTAATAATCAATATCATACGATTCTAATTTTAAAATAAAATATTAAGATCTTTAAAGTTAAAAAAATAAAAGATGTTATATATGTAATCATGTCATTGTATATAATTATAGCATTTTACATAATACATATATGACTATATAACATAACATGTAACTATTAACTAACTATAACATCACATAGTTATATATTATAGTTCTACATATATTGTTTATAATAGAACATAAAAAAATTTATAACTATTTAACATAACATAATAACATAATATGAAATTATATAACATATATATTTATATATATAACATCTAACTATAACTAGATAGTTCATAACATAATTATATAACTAGATATATAATTTAACTATTATACTATAACACACACACACATATCATAATGTTATTTCACATAACGTATGTGAAACACACATATATATAGAGTGTAACATAACATGGTGTAGCATGTACATTGTGCATAACTATAACATAATATAATTATAGCATTTAATGTTATATATATATATATATATATATATATATATATATATATATATAGATATATATATATATATATCTGTGTGTGTGTGTGTGTGTGTGTGTGTGTATAAGTTCATGTTTCAGCAATGCATCATTGATAGATACATTAAATTCATCATGAAAAGTGTGTTTGGTCTAGTGAATAAAAGCATTTAGGTTGTTTTCTAATTTGTATGATATTGTTCATTATGTAGTGTGTTGTACAAGAAATATTGTCTTCATGTGCTTGCACCTAGTACATGTCATGTGTCAATTCAAACATTAAGAACTTAAAGTCTATTCTAGTATTTCGTTCGCATGGAATTTTAGTAGTTTTGTTAATAGGTATACTTCAATTTTTTACATATATATTTACATATTTATGCACTATGAATAAAATGCATTATTTAGAAATGAGAAAAAATTTGAGGGTAGATTTGATCACTTATTTTGATTTTGTTTACATGGAATTCAATATACTTTGGTTAATAAATTATCAAAAAATGGACTCTAAAGTTTAGGACTTCAAGCTAGATTATTCTGCTTGAGTTCAGAAATGTTTTTTTTCAACATTCTTTTCTTGGATTAGTTTATACGTATTATATGTATTATATGTAATATACTAAGGCATCCCATATAGACGCCTCAACTGCAAGCCATTGTAGAGAAAGAGGTTATGTTATACATGGTCAGGTTCGTGATAGATCACGTAGCCCACAGAGAGTTCATGTTCCCCTCGTATATCCTGCCTCCGATGCTAGTGAGAGTGTCATAGGCAATGTTTCTGTCTCTATTGATGACCTTGCTACATCTAGTGGACCATCTTCGGCCATTTTAGGTACATCTCCTGCATTTTTAAATCCTCTTTAAAATTTATGTGTTAATGTCTTGAAACTGTCTTTAGTTTTAAATTGTCTCCAACTTATGTGTTTGCATTTAATGTATATGTTCTTATGCTTCTAGGTTGTTAATTATATATTTGTTAAATTATGTTTATGATTTGCACATCCCTAGTAGGACGAAGTTGAGGACTAAATTGCAACATTGATCCCTCCATGGGATGATACTATAACTTAGATCACATTAGATGATGTTACAACCCATCATACATGGATCACAACAAAGATAAAGGTGATTGTTTCCAATTCATTGACTCACCTTGCATTGTATTTGATGTTGGATAACATGACTAGGTTAATTGAGACATACGGAGGTCGGGCCCACATAGCTGCATATTACAATTCACATATAGGGTTAGGAGGCATGAGGTTAGATGCACAAATTCTTGGGAGGTGGTGAGAGAGGCCACCAAGGAAATTGATGTTTATGGGGAGTTGTTCAACATCCCTCCAAATCTCCCTGATAGACATAAAGGTTTGATTCCATTGAAATATTTGAGTAATGTTCATGCAACCCCTTTCGTGTATGATAGATTCATTGGAGCTTGTGGAAAGTTCCCCAACCATGACCAGGTCTCCGTTTATTTTTATAATCATTTATATGTAGATTTTGCGTTACAAATGAGGCCGGATCACACTGATACTATATCTCATTATTATGAAACCATCTTTGGACGTACATAGGAGCACGAGGGGATCGTAAGGACCTTGGGCATGTACCACCACCTTCGAGATTCTTTCCACTACCATCTCAGGGGTTGGTATTACTGATAGAGCTAGAGGAGTTATCACAACTCAGTGGTGACACACAATGGACTATTGCAGACAACATGCGAGTGCCATTACCTAGTTCACACGTTGCATTGGATGGAGAGTTTAGGAAACTACCACCAATGCCTTGTGGTCTAACAGTGTCCTTATATGATGATGTATTTCTTGCGAGTTTTCCCTTTGAAAAACTTTTGATACATACATGTATGTATCGTGATGTCATTCATGAGACTTGGAGGTCGCATGACCTGCATGACATAAAATAGGTAAATATATATGTGAAACTTTTGACTCTTATTGTCAAATTATGTATAATTATTTATATTATAATTTCTCGTTCGTATTAGATTCAACTTATATTAATATATTCATTGTAACATGTAGAAACGTCCCAACTACATGGATGAGATTATGAGGTCATCCGAGGTGGTGGTTGATTAGCCAAACCATCCTCGACCGCAACATGTTTCTATGGATTCTCCTCCACATCCACCTCCACCTTATATGTTCATTAATGTGGAGGAGAGTAAATATGTGCAACCACATTAACCAATAGTTCAGGTAAGCTTTTTTATTCCTAAGATTTTAACATTTTATTTTTTTAAGTTACATAAATATGCTAATTAATTTGTAGACTAATTATAATTTATCCTTGCCATTGTGTACACAAGCCCATATGCAAAGTTTCGTCGATGCTAATATTATGTGGAGACATGAGTGGGATGTTTGGTTTATAGGCACTAATGATGTCGGTCCATCAATGTAGGCCACAATCATCAAGCGATAGGCAGCATAGCACCGAACCTATATTCATGATCATACCCCCATCCTATATGACCTATATTTTGACTGGACCGAGGTTAGTAGATTGATGTATATGTAATTAAAAATGTGGTTCAATATAACTTCAATCCATATAGTTTATTATGTATAAACATTGATCTAATTAGTTTGAATTTGAATGTGTTATATTGCAGTACCAACTTATGGACATTTACTTTACACGACATAACTCACATAGGAGTTATGGTGGTACTTAGGGTGTCATAGTTTGTATATTATAAGGCTCATTTCATAGGTCATATTCACATGTGTGATACAAACTTTGTATATTTTCATACATGGACAGTTTATGGATGCACATCATGTACATTATTTTAGTTTATGGGTGCGTATTATTCCAATTTATGGATATGTATTAATCTTGTTTATGGATGCTCATTAATTTTTGAATTTTATGGATTTGTTAAAATTATTTCACTAATTTAATCATTTTTCTATATACTATAACTTTTATTAGTAAAATATATGTTCAATTTTCATTTCCAGATTCATAGAATAAGAAAATAATTACAATCTTGAGTTGCAATGAAAGTTACTTTGATACTTAAAATGAACTAAAATATATCATGTGTCAATTTAATATTGAACACGGAATGAATTCCAATCATGCTTCACATTGGCTTGTAGAAAGTGTCTTTTAGCACAATTAACATGTATGTTATTACAATTAAATTTTTTAAATAAATGATTTGAATTATAATGTCATCGTTATTGTTATTGTTATTATTATTATTATTACACACACACATATATTTTTGTGACCTACCCATATACCATTGCATAGATAACTTTTTAAAGTATTTTAATCAATTCCCTATGATGGAAATTTAAGTTTTATTCAGTTTTTAAAAAATAAAATATTATTGAAATAAATTATATATTCAATTTTAAAATATATCGAGATATAAAAGTTACAAATACAAGTTTTATTCTATTTTATTTTGTTTGAGGTTATCTACAAAAGCTTAGTCATAATGCACGTCGCCATTTTTTTATTTTTTTTTATTTTTACACTGAAATCAATACACAATATTAAACTAATTACCTTGAAATTAATGTACACCATATATCTAGTTACATCATTTATTAGAAATCAACATCATTGAAAGCAATGCATCTATTACAAACAATCAAATAGGATGATAAATTAGAATCTACACTCAATGCATCTAATGCACATACTCAAATAAGATTAGAAATCAAAATCTACACTGAAATCAATGCATATAATGCTGCAAGAAATTGAATAGGATTAGAAATCAACATCTACACTAAAATTAATGCATCTAATGCAATCTCAATCAAACAAGATTATAAATTAACATATTTAATGAAATGAATGCATCTAATGCAAGCAATGAAATAGAATTAGAAATCAACATCTACACATAAATCAATGTATATAATTTGCATGAAATCAAATAGGATTATAAATGAGCATATGGACACTGAAATTAATGCATCTAGTGCAAGCAATTTTCTTCCCTTCCTCTCCCCCTCCATCTATATAAATATATCCCTCTATCTCTCCTTCTTTGTCTCTTTATCTAACGCTCAAGAAACATACACTCTCTCTCTTCATATATATCTATCTCTGTTGTTGGATTGTTGGCAATGTCAGGATGGCTAGTGGCCTAGTGAAGGCATCTGTAAGTGTGTTGGCATTCATGTCCATATTCATGCTGGGGAGATGTGTTGGGCAGTTGGCATTGCCTAATTGTTGGTAGAAGTGTTGGCATTGATGTCAACCAGACTAGCTTGGATGATTGTTGTAGTAGATGTTGGTAGTGATGGCCCAGGAGGAATCCCATGGTTGTTCATGGCTCAGAAGGATTCCTATGATAGTTGCAGGCTTTAAGTAGAGAATCATCATAGTAGCAGGATTATTAGAGAATCCATAAAATGATGATCATAGTGATGGACAAGATGGAAGTCCATGATATCTATGGGCTTCATGAAGAGGATCATCATGGTGGTTGTGAGATCCTATGTCTGGAGAGTCAAGGAGAAGAAGAGTGGAAGATATTTTGGAGCCATATTAGATGTCACAGATGGGATCAAATCCTACATTGAATCCTCTTGATTGAAAATTTCTCTGGAAGAGCTTTACAACGATATACAGATGTCCAGAAATGGATTCCTGATTCAAATGTTATGGCCTGTTGAAGTTCAGGGATTTGAATCCTTAAGTAGAAAGGATTATTGTCATATCAAACATCAACGATCCATCATATCAAAGATTGACACATTGGTGTATCAGCAATTGGAAAACGAAACATTGGTGTATCAGTAATCAGAGATCAACACATTGGTGGATCAACAATTGGAGAAATAGAACTTCTTCATGTGAACCCTTTAAAAAGTTGCGATATGGGTGAAGTGCGGATATCATTAAAAGCGCCAGGGACCCTGATAAATAATTAACAAAGGATTTCATCGCAAAACCAAAGGTCGCGTGGGCCGTTTTCTCTCTCCTCTAGCAAGACACGTGATCGCATATGATTGTCTCCTATAAGGACACATGGCAGCGTGTGATTGGCTCTAATAAGGACACATGGCAGCATCTGATTGGCTCTGATAAGGGACAAATGGAAGCTGACATCAACATCACATGGAAGTATGACATGACACATGCTAGGCATATTCAACCATATTGGGTGGTTTAATGGGCCATATCTGGCTGAGAGGAGTCACCACTCAAGATTTTCCATGTGGTAGTGATGATGTAATATTGGAAGTTGACGATCAAAGGATTGATGATGTCGACACTTTATAACAGTTAGCAATTGGAAACTTCTAATAAGGGGACTCCGATGTGTTGGTACTTGGTCAATGAAATTAATATATCCAACGCCATAGGATGAGGCTTAACACCTAAGTGTTGTGGAGCATATCGGAGGTTGGAGATTTCAGAACTCCGCTTTAAATGAATTTTGGAGAAAGTTAAAATATGTGAAGCTTTTGATGTTGTTGGCTCCTGGTCGTGGAGCCCATAAAACCAAGGACTCAAAGAAATAACACAAGGAAAAAGGCCCTTGATAGGATGCTAAAGGACTTAGCACCTATGTTCTATACTATCAGTCATAGGAAGTGGTCTTATGGTGTTGTTGATGGTGCTGGACGTGCCAACATTCAGGGGATCTTCCCAGTATGATGTCCCAACTAGAACTCACATTGTTTGGTGTAGGAGTCCCATCTGATATGATGGCCCTGTTGCCATTATCTTAAAGATATGGCTTAGCTCTTGCTTTTCAGCACGTGAGAGTGGTTTTATTTGTCTTTGAACAATGAGATTCATGTGCTTGGTGAGTGCTAGTGTTACTTGTGTCAAGGTTCTTTCACTGTAGAGGGAGAGGGTGGAGGTGAGTCTCAAGTTGAAAGGGATGAAGTCCCAACTCTGTCAAATACACACAACACAACAGGACATGCACAACTTCTGGAGGAGCAATCCACATGGATGCAAAAGTCACAACACACAATGGAAGATAGCACGTACGACACCCAGTAGAAATTTCATGCGAGTGTGATGATCATTCTGATAAGATTACGTGAAAGGTTATGTCTGATGTTTGGGGAGTTAACTAACATGGGCATGACATCATTAAAAACTTATACAACACATTTTCATAAATATATGTATTAGAACAACTAAATGAGTTCAATTTTTTAACACGTGTTAAAGAAACATGTATTACAAGTGTTTAAGATTAACCTTACAAAAAGTTACAACACATGTGTGAAAATGTGCTAGCCAGTTAGCAAGCTTCTAAACTAAGAAAAAGTTCCAAGACACATCGGTACACCATTACATCACTAACCCTGATGGCGGGGCATTGGAGCCACTTCTCACTCCTCAAAGAAAATATTACAGACTCTCAAGGCTATGTGGGAGGAGCTAAGGTGAAAAAGTCTTTTGCATGTACAAATGAGGGCTATTTATAGCCAAGGGTAAAACTAGCCCTTGTGATTATTATAATTCCCTCATGACTATTTGACTTTCATGACTTTTCAACTTTACATGACTCTTTAGATTACAAGTGGGTCCCTTGGACTTCCATGTTTCATTACATTGATTTACAAACGTATGGCCCATGGTAGTGATGTGGCCAACATGACTCATTACACGACTCGACATGAAAATTATCGTATGTTCATGCTGGTGGTGGATGTCCTCTTGGTGTATCACAGCTTCAGCTCTGCATGGAGAGGTGTGTAGATTCCTCAATGGTCATGGTGTTCGCTTGATTTTGCATGTGCACATTGCTCGTTTTCTTGTAATTTGACATGCTTGATGTGTTTGTTCATTCGCGAAGAATTATCCTCCTATGTTCATCCATTTGTGAAAAAATCTCGCCGCATGCATAATTGTCCGTTCGTCTGTTCGTGAACACATCCCTACATGTTTGTCTGTTCGTTCATTCGTGAACACATCATTTTTCATGTAATCTCCTTGTTCATCCCATCCGTCATCACATCATGTCTATTCAAGTACCTATATATGCAATCACTCATGACGCGATGACATCAAATCCATAAACCTCAAAGTCTACCATGATGCATGATCGCTCTCTTTCGGATGTAGGTGACAAGGAGGGAGGACAAGGTTGTGAAACTGCGCAAGGCAAGATTCAAGGTGCGATGTGGGTTCTAGGCACTACTGGTGAAAATTACACAGAGGTCACTGGGAGAATGAGATGGAAAATCCAGATCAATAGTGACTATCCATGGGATTTAGTTTAGTTGGAGGGTAGATCTGTGCAATTTTTGGAGGGAAAGCAATGCACATAGCAGAGGCTCTTGGCAGCAAATATTTCATAATCTATGGAGTGATCTAGCTGTGGGTTGTAGGAGGCATGGTAGCAAAAATTGCACAATTCTAGGAGAGAGTTGACAATGGGTTGTGGAATGGCTTGGTAGAAAAAAATACGCACTGGGTGTTTACGCACATGCATGTTACTGAGGACAGGGTGATATGACAATGACAAGTCCCGCAAACTCAAAGAAGAAGTGTACTTCAAAAGCTATTCCATACTTACCATACTTACCCTCAAGTTAATCATGCATCCATTGGATTTTGCATGCTGACATTATCTTTTACATTACTCAGTTCCTTGGTCCTTCTCCTCAGCTCCTTGGAAGCAATTTCAACATGTCACCTTTTCCTATAGTCACTAAGAGGTATATCTGCACAATTTCAGCAGACAATGATTGTTGCTGGAATGAGGCCCAGGGAGGCTTGTCTACGCAATTTCTGCATGTAAGAACGACAAGGCAACATGGAAAACACTATGCAGTTTTGAGGCTCAAAGCACTGCTGTAGGACAGGGATCCTGGGAGAACACCTCTACGCAATTTCTGAGTGCATTATAGTTGGACTACTCTGTGCATTTCTGGAGAGTAGTGCTAGCTGGGGCCTCTACAGGCTGCGAGGTTTTAGCAAGCAAGGGAGGTTGGTGTCTCTGTGCACTACGGGGTTTCGGCAGGCAAGGGAGGAAGCTCGATGGTTGCAGAAAGAAAGCGCATAGTTCCAAGAAGCTGGATGATGCTAGGTTGCTTTGGAAAATGGCTAGGTGTGAGATCAGTGAAACATATGCAAACATTGATAGGACTTGACTGTGATTGCACACAGACATTTAGTGACACAACATAGACCATCCAGAATACATAAGACACACTTTTCTTGATGAAACAACCTTCGTGACGTGAGTGCATGAGGTGAGTGTGAAACATGTCTATGTGATGACAACCACTCATACGCACACAATTCCTTTGAAGCGAGACAATATCCCCTTTGCATGAAAAACAACAACCCTTGTGCCCAAATATGACACACGATTCATGAAGATGAGAATGTAGACAACTCTTAAGATCAAGGAGGGGAGCTCGAAATCATCAGCTTACCAATCAAGTGAACAAGGATAATCAATCGCAAGATTTGAGGTAAGCTCCAAAATTTGCATGTGAGCCAAACTTTTGGAGGGTGGTTGTAGCCGCTACAACACTTGGCAACACACTGGTAGAACTCCAGCTTTCTGTATCGACCTTGTGATGCTGACTTAAACAGGAATGCAACAAATTACTAAGGTAACAATAAACATAGATATGTAGTGGAAATAACACGTCACTTCATTAATGTAAAATACTGAAATATGCCTACAAATAGTAATGGAAATAAACTAGCTAGGGCAATGGTAGCTTATCTCTGAGAAGAGATGTCGTGACTACATGCCTCTGAACTGTTCAAAACTGTGTTATAGACTTAAACAGGAATGCAACAAATTACAGAGATAACCATAAACAAAGATATGCAGCAGAAATAATACTTCACTTCATTAATGTAAAATACTGAAACATGCTTACAAACAATAATGGAAATAAACGAGCTAGGGCGATGGTAGCTTATCTCTGAGAAGAGATGTGGTGGCTACATGCCTCTGAACTGTTAAAAATTTTGTTACAATGAGGTTCGAAGGCCTATTTATTGTTGAGAAACAATGGAAAACCCTTAACATTCCAAAACATAACCCTAGAAGATGAAAAGCCAAATTGTGGGCCCTGTTTGGGTAAATTGGTACATCAATTTCCCGGGGTCGTAACTTTGGCATACGATCTCCATTTGACGCATACAATAGCTCGTTAGAAAGATCTATCTAAGCACTACCACTTTGGGAGGCAACATTGGTCCATGGACCATGTTGCCCCAGATTTCCCAAAAAACATCGTTTAGGGCCTCAAAACGGCTTCGGAAGTTCAAGAACCGAAAAGCTGCTAAAAATAGTAAACTATGCTATAATTTAGGGAACTGAAAAACTGAAAGAGATAGTTGTGGGGGTCCAAATAGGATAGGTGGGTGGCCACTGACATCCACCCGGATCACCTTGTTTCATTAAAAGCGAGTCTAACCCTTCCGAAATTATTATTTGGTTCTTTGATCATCGTAGTTCCCACACGAGCTTGGTTGAAAGATGTGGTCCTTGCCATTATCTTGATCGGTCAGCACATATTCCAAGCCAAGTCAACCTAATTGTTTCGATTAGGGATGAGGGGTATATTGGTGCACAAGTAATATGACAGTTAGAGTTTAATTTTCATCTCTGGTGTTGCTCTGTTGCCAGCAGGCCTGGATAGTACCCTAGCAGAGTCACGCATGAACATAAGCATCACTCCGCTGCCAGCGAGCCTGGTCAATACGCTAACTATGTTACTTGCATCACCTCTCTATGCAGGAAGCCTTTCTCTTCTTTCGCCTTATTCATTTTTTCAAAATTTTCATATTTTCATAGAACTATACATAGGCACTTATATATTTCAAGGGAAGAAGAGGGATCTCAACTTATTGAGAGCAGAAGAGGTTGTTCCTTTAGATAAGTATGTTATGTATATCTATGACATACGTTTTAAGGTTTTCCCCCTCACCTTACTCTACCTGATGTCGAGCAGTAAAAAGGGTCTTTTTCACCTCTATTTAGCCTACATTAATTGTCAATCCAGGAACAATCTGTTATTTCAAAGAGTGTACTCAGTCTGAGGCAGTCATTTGTCAGAGTAATGCTAGTAGTATAGTGCTTGAAATACAAGAGTAAACAGATGCTTGGAATAAAATCTACTTTCAGAAAGAAACTTAAAACTCAAATCATGCACTCGGAAAACTACAACAACTTATCAGTCAAGGGTACAGTAATAGTAACTCTTCCCTTTGTAAATTGATACAATCAAAAAGAATTTAAGGAAAAGATCATCAATCTAGGAACTGGACAACATATTTCAATGTTCACTACAGTTTCAGATCGTCTTGCACACTAAAGCAATGATAATTCAATTGACAAGAAATGGAATAGCACTAATCTATTGAATAGCAAAACCTTAACCTACATGAATGAATGAATAAGTAACTATATCCTACAAGAATTGAGTAACAATCTTTACTAAATGATTTGAATAGCAACCAGAAATAGGATAACAAACTAACGGGAATGAAATATTGAACAAAAACTTCAACCGAATGTAAATACACAACAAAACTCAATCAAATATTACACACAACACTCCTATATTAAAAGGAACAACAATCTGAGATCCGATATAGCAAGTATGAATCACAGTTATAAAGAAACAGCAATTACGATCACAATGGAACAACAATCCCAAATGAATAGTAATCACGTTTAAGAGTAAACCATAGATAAATACAATAATATTGATTTATGAATATACAACACTTTTACTTTGTAATTGAACAACAATGGTAATCTGTAAGGAACAACAACATTATATGGTAATATCAATTGTTAAAGGAATGGTGATGCGATATACAGTTACGATGAATAGCATAACATTCCTGTTACAGAGAATAACATTACTTATCCAAATAGAAACGAAATATAACAGAACGAATATGTAAAATAGTATGGAACATCAGATTACTGAACAGAGCGGGTTAAAGAAATCAAACCACACACAAATAAGAAATAATTGTATAGGAGCAAGTGTTCCACTAGGGCTGGGCCCTTAGCCTCTAGGGACCCACCAGTTAATATTACTCCATAATCAAAGATAGAACAAAAACCAAATTTTATATATTACGCATCAAAACAGAGTTACAATAATCGCTCTTACAGAGAGTCGATGATCAAAGTTTCAATTACAATAGTAAATTTCATAAAAACCACAATAGTTCCATCCCTTGGGCTAGAAATGGTACCTCCTATTCCTTTTCCTAGCTTATAAGCTCTAGTCTAGATTGCCTTGTTTGGATACGGTTCCCTGTCAAAGGGACATCAGTTAACCTTGTCTTGTCTTTTCCTTTAGAATGATGATCTTTCGTTTTCTCCTTTTTCTGCATAGGAAAAGGGTAATTATTAGTCATTTTACGTTGCATACAATTCTTCTAGATTCTATCATAATCGTTTGCCATATACCTATTTCATAATGTAAAGAACTTATGAATCCAAGGAAAAGATGACAAAGTGAGTGGTAATTAGATACGTTTTCTAGGGCTCAACACACCCCCCATGCTTACACTTTTTCATGCCCCCATGAAAAAATTATAATTAACATGCAAGGCAGTGAGGGAACAGAATGGAGAAGGGATCTCATGAGGTGGTCTACAACCATGATTGCTAGCTATGAATTCAAAGAAATGTCTTGTCTGTCCTTCAAGCATTTCATATAAGGCTTGATATTCTCGTGCAGGGTGCCAAATAATTGGACTTATGACTCTACAACCTAACTAGGATGGTCCTTCTCTCAAAACGAGGTCACCATAGAGACTCAGGCGGTCAGCAGCTAGCTTAAAGTTCTCATAATTAAATGGTTCTCAGTTTTGGATGTTCGGATTAGAAGTCTGATATCGAAACTTAGCTACTGCTATGGCAAGGTCTTTGATGGTAAAGAAATATTCTATCCCTTGTCGTATGACTACTGTGTGGATAGGTCCCAATGCTTCGATTACTCCCTTAGTTCTCATTAGGCTCCTATGTTTATTCCATAATTGCTGTGGGTCTCTAGGTTCTCCTCTCACCCATAATTCTAATCCATTTTCCTGTCTTTGAAAGATATTATAGCCTTTAAGCCACTTTATTTGATTAACACCAAAAGAAATAAATGCCTGTAGTTGGAGATCTCCCACAAAAGGGCTAGGGTTTTGATCTGTTTCTCCATCTAATACCAGATTGTGCAAATACAATTCACATAACAGGCACTGAACTTTCTCCCCATAGTGCTTACAACAATTTATGAAGTCATCAATATTGTTTATTTCTATAGGGACTCCTGCCTTAACATCTTTAATTTTCAATTGTAAATATCTTTCCATTAAAAATAAAGCATAATTCCTAGCAGGTGCCTTGCACACTAGAACGTCAATGTACAAAGAGCATAGGGTATCCATTTGTTTGATGACTATATCTAGTCCATGGGTTACCTTTTTGAATCTTTCTTCTTTCTTTCACCGTCCTTCGAAGGCCTGGATTTCGGATAAGTTAATGTCCCTCAACTGCTGTTGTAATTTCTCATACTTTTCTCTAGAGACAGTTTTCTCTGTAAGTTTCTCTACTGCCTGTTGGGTTTGCACCAAGTCCTTTCACAAAGTTACTATCCTCGGGTCATTATCCCACATAGTAGTTGTGAGCAGGAGATTTACTTGAATCTTCTTATTACTTCGTCTTGTATTTATGGTTTGAATTTCCTCAGAGGACAATGCCTCTATCTGAATTTCCTTGTCACGGGCTGATATATCATCTGTTTGTACTTCAACATGGGCAACAACCAGGTGCTGTTCTTTTTGGTTTCAAATGGCAAGCTGGTCGTGAACCTTCTTAATATTTTTCTTAAGAGGTTTTGTCTGAGCAATTGTTTTCCCTTTTATCTTCTTCCTCATTTTCAAAACCCTTATCCGCTGCTGAAGTTGCTTAATCATGCTAAGAAATATTTGTTGTTCCTTTCACAATTTTCTAATCTCTTATGTTTCCCTGGAAGGAACAGCAGTTTGTTTACTCGGGCCTAAACTTTGTTCCTCAAATGTCGTGGCTTCTTCTTGGCCGATTTCTGTTGGAAATAAAACTGAGAGGGGGGGTGAACCAGTATTATCTAGCAATTTAACAAACCTTCTTTATTTGATCTTTGAATTATTCTTGCATATCAGTACCATAAAATGATGAGCATGAACAAAGAAAACAGATAGTCACACCAAAGAACACAAGATGGAAGGTGGAAACCCAATGTGGGTGAAAACCACCTGCTGCAATATGTCTCTATCTTCTTTCAAATTAGAAACTCCTTTCACAATGATTTTGTACTGGTGCAGTCCTTTACCAGTACGCAGGCTGCAACCTGCAGAGAGCTACAACTCTCTACTTCTTTTCATAAAGCATCAAATGATCATCAAGTACATAACAGTTACTGTCTACTACAGTTATCAGATCAGCAATAACAGAATTAACCCAGAACACCTTATCAACAGAGAAATACAATCATCAGAACAGAGACGCAGTTTTCCCTTCTGTGGCCTGCGTATAGACGCAGTTCACCTTCTGCTTTCCTGCGACCACCCGCAGAGATCCTTCTGCTGCACTATGTGCCCACGCACTGTTCCTTCAACTGCTCTGCGTCCTTTTGCTGCAGGGACGCACCCAAAAACACTATCGCGCCGCGTCCAGTTGCTCAAAGGACGCACCCAGAGATACTATCGCGCCGCGTCTTTTTACCTCAGGGACGCACCTGAACCTGGTATGTCCTATGTCCCCACGCAGATCTCCCGTTACTGAACTGCGTCCCGGACGCACTTGAGCCACGTCTGCCCTGCGTCCCCACGCAGGTCTCTCTCTGCTGCGCTGCATCCCGACACACTTTCCCTTCACTGTACCTGCGTGCCTTCGGGTATGAATGATTTCAAGACTTTAAGAGAAACCCAAACACACAAATCTACAGATCTGATCATGCGCCAAAGAGATCTTAGTCCTTCAGTAGATTCACCTTCTTTAGATTTAGACTAGATCTCACCCAATAAGATATTCAACCAAAGATATATATAAACCAAATGATCTCCTTTGCTTTATATAGGCAAGCTCCTCGTCAAATCAAGGAACAATACCACGAGCCGACACCTTAAAAACACAATACCGTCGGCTAGATACCAGGATTAAATCACAAGAAACCCCCACGTGTGCTTTTCTCTGCCTTAAAAAGTGTGCACTGGGTGGACGCACCTTCTGAACGGCTGGACTGTGTCCCTGGACGCGGTCTATGCATGGATTACCTGCGGGTACGCACTTTCTGAAAGGTGTACCTGTGTCCTTCTTTAAATTTTTCAATAAATTAAGAGCTGATCATCAATCTTCGCTGCTGACATGAAGAACAACGATCTACCACCTGAATGGGTTTCCATCAAGGACAACACCTGAACCATAATGCCAACAATCTCCCCCTTTGGACTTGATGGCAACCTCATAATCTTCAGCTTCATTCTCCCCCTTTGACATCAAGGGAAAAGGGTATGCTACCCCTAAGATCATGCTCCTCCTGAATATGAACCAGATCTGCAGCAACGAACCATAATCTACCATGAAAGAGATAGAGACATATTGCAGCAATTTCCAAGATCTCCTTCTGACCATCCTCCATAATGCCAACAATGCATTATGTGCTCCCCCTGAGCCTGTATCACCAATAAGAAGAGGTTCAACAATAAGATGATGCATCAACAACCCCCAGCTTTTGCCTAAGGTATTCAAAAGTGTCTCTGGGCAATGGTTTGGTGAAAATATCAGCAACTTGTTCCTTAGAAGGAACATACTCCAATTTGACCTTCTGTTCAAGTACTTGTTCCCGGAGAAAATGGTACTTGATTGGTATGTGCTTGGTTTGAATGCATAACAGGATTCTTTGAGATGCTGATTGCACTTGTGTTGTCACATAAGATAGGGATTGGTGGTGTACAAGTGATTTGAAAATCCTGCAATGTCTGCATCATCCAAAGGAGTTGGGTGCAACAAGATGCAGCAACAACATATTCCGCTTCAGCTGTAGACAAGGCAATTGAACTCTGTTTCTTACTGAACCAAGATACTAGTCTGGAACCCATAAAGAACGCACCACCACTAGTGCTTTTCCTGTCATCCACGCTTCCGGCCCAATCTGCATTTGTATAAGAATGAAGGGTAAGATGTGTATCTCTAGGATACCATAAGCCATAATTTTGAGTCCCTTGAAGATATTTGAAAATTCTCTTCACTGCCTGAAGATGAGTCTCTTTCGGATTTGCTTGAAATCTTCCAACTATTCCAACTGCATGCATGATATCTGGTCGGGTACCTGTCAAATAAAGTAAACTTCCAATCATAGACCTGTAGGTTGGTTGATGTACTGCTGCAGATTCATCATTTGCACTGAGGCTACATCCTATGACCATGGGTGTACATACTGGTTTTGCATCTTCCATGCCATATTTCTTCAAAATCTATTTGAGATACTTGGTTTGAGATAAAAAGATTCCTTCTTCCTTTTGTTGGATTTGCAAACCAAGGAAATATGTCAGTTCTCCTAGAAAGGACATTTCAAATTCTTTCTGCATGACCGAGGCAAAGCTTTGACTCATAGCTTCTTCATTGCTGCCAAAAATAATGTCATCTACATACACAAAAAGAATTAGCAATTTTTCATTTTCAACTTTTATATAAAGATTGCTATCTGCTAAACCTTTTGAGAACCCTTGTTCATGAAGATATTTGTCCAAGCGGTAGTACCAAGCCCTTGGAGCTTGTTTGAGACCATAGAGGGCCTTTTTCAATCTGCATACGAGGCTTGGATCATTTCCAAGAATAAACCCATCTGGCTGTTCAATGTACACTTCTTCTTCCAAGTCTCCATTCAGAAAGGCTGATTTCACGTCCATTTGAAATACTTTGAAGTTTTGAAAACTTGAGAGAGCAAGGAACATTCGGATGGCCTCAAGTCTTGCAACAGGAGCAAAAGTTTCTTCAAAGTCTATTCCTTCTTGCTGTGCGTACCCTTTACAAACAATTCTGGCTTTGTTTCTAATTACTTCTACATTTTCATTCAATTTGTTTTTGAAGACCCATTTTGTCCCGATAACATTCTTATCTTTTGGTCTAGGAACCAGCTCCCAAGTGTTGTTCTTTTCGATCTGCTCAAGTTCTTCATCCATTGCTTTCACCCAACATTCATCTTTGCATGCTTCCTTCACATTTTGTGGTTCAGTCGAGGAGAGTAATGCCAAATAGCTTGAGGCTTCTGCAACTGTTCTTCTAGTTTGTACACCTGCTTCTTTCTGTCCCATAATCTGAGATTCTGGATGGTTTTTCTGAACATATCTGGATGGAGTCTTTTCTTCTATTCTTGTTTGCTCCTCTGGTTCTTCTTGAGGTTCTTCTTCATCATTCTGTCTTTGAGGGTAGCCTTCATCTTCTTCGATATCTTCCCGATGTACTTGCCTAGGAATGTATCCCTTCTCATCAACCACCACATCAATGGTGTCAACAATTCTGCCAAGTATTTTATTGTAGCACTTGTATGCTTTGCTATGTGGAGAGTAACCAAGAAGAATGCCTTCATCTGCTCTAGGTTCAAGTTTGCCAAGCTGCTCATCAGTATTCTTGATATAGCATTTGCTCCCAAAGATTTTGAAGTGCTTTACTGAAGGAGTTTTACCACTCCAGAGCTCATGAGGAGTTTGAGTGTTGTTTACCCTGACATTTGTTTTGTTGAGAATAATAACCGCAGCATGTGCAACTTCACCCCAGAAAGTTGCGGGAGTTCCTGATTCATCAAGCATAGCACGAGCCATTTGTTGGATTGTTCTGTTCATTCTTTCCACAACTCCATTTTGCTGGGGAGTTCTTGCTGTAGAGAATTCTCTTCTTATCCCATGTTCTTCACAAAAATTGAAAAATTCATTTGAAGTTAATTCCCCACCTCTATCAGATCTTAGGCACTTAATTTTGTGACCTGATTCATTTTCAACCAAAGCTTTGAAGGATTTGAATTTTTCGAATGCTTCATCTTTGTGCTTCATAAGTCCTAACCAAACAAACCTGGAGAAATCGTCAATGAATAATATCAAGTATTCTTCTCCTCGAGGTGCCTTTTTCTGAAAGGACCGCATGTATTTGTATGTACTAGCTCAAGAGGCATGCTAGCTGATCCCTCTTTCTCTAGAAAGTTAGTTCTGGTTTGTTTTCCAAACTGACATGATTTGCATATGGTGTTGTCAGGAATTTTGATATCTGGAAGATCGCGAACTGCCTGATATTTGCATGCTTTCCTTATTTGTGAGAAGCTTAGATGTCCCAACCTTCGATGCCATAACCAGTGCTCTTCATCCTTGCTTAGATAGCATTGTTGTTGTCCTTCTTCAAATATGTACAAATTATTTGGAGTTGTTTTGCCTTTGAGCACTGTTTTACCTGTATCAAGATCACGAACAAGACATCCATTTGATCTGAATATAACCTCGGTTCTTTGATCACACATCTGGCTGACACTTAGTAGATTATGCTTCAATCCATCAACATACAAAACATTTCCAGCCTTGACATTTTCTTTTAAAGGAGCAATACCTTTTCCTTTTATAGTTGCAGGAGTATCATTTCCAAAAGAGACTTTCTTTCCCTTTTCTAAAGTAGAATAAGACTCAAGTTTTTCTTTATCACCTGTCATATGCTTCGAACATCCACTGTCAATGTACCATAGATTTTCCTGTCCTTCTGCATAGAATGCTATCCCACATCTTTATGTTTGAGGTTCCTTTATTCTCCATGTTTTGGTGCTTGAGTTTTGTTCCTTTTTCCGCTCTTGTTCCTTTCTCTCCTGAAACCTGCTCCTCCATTCAGAGTCTTCATGACCAAAATTATTGCAAATGGAACATTCAACTTCATTTTCAAGAGCCGAAAAGTTGTTATAGGTCCTTTTTGTAATCCCTGTCACGCTTCTTTGTTTTTGAGCTTCCCTAGTCATGATTGTTTTATATGCAACACATTGAACTGCTTTGTGACCAAAATTATGGCAAGAAAAGCATTGTCCATTGAAGAAGCTTCTGCGGTTATTGAATCTACCTACCAACTGATCGTAATTTCTATTTTCATCTATTCTTGAACCAAACTGAGAAGATTTTACCTGTGGCTTGTTGTAGCTTTTGTTCACCCTAAAGATGGATTGCCCTTGATAGTTTCTGTTTGTATTTCGTCCCTGCTTCGCCTGATTATCTTCATTGTTCTTCTGCTCATTTCTTCTTGTCGCATCAAGATAACTTTTTGAGGTGGATGCTTGAGAGGTTTCTCCATTATAACCCAAACCTATCTTGTTTAGAGGAGACCGCTGCACATTGATAATCTCATCCAAAGTTTTAGATCCTTTGACAAACTTAAGATTAATAGCTTTTGTTTTCTCAATTTCTTTTCTGAGACCAACAATTTCACCTTCTAGTTTTTCAAGATGTTTTTCCTTTTCATCAATTTGAAATTGTAGAGTATCAATGATCACATTCCTTTCTTCTATACATCTCTTGAGTCTAGTAATTTCATCATAGAGGTTATTCACATCTACAGCATCCTCATAATCATCATCTTCAAATGCCATTAACAACTTATATTTATTACCTTGTTCATGTTCATCATTGTTTGATAAACCATCACTGTCTTCATGGGTGTAGTAGCTTTTCTTATTTGTACTTTGTTTTTTGTTCCATCTAGCAGGTTCCTTACCTTTATCCTTATAGGGACATTTTGCAGCATAATGACCTACTCTTCCACAAGCAAAACATTTGAAAGGTAGCTTACCTCTGAACCTTCCAGAACCCCTTTGAAGATTTCTGACAAAATTTGATTCTTCTTCCTCTTCTTCTGGAACATGGCTTGCTTCATAGTAATCTTCTTTGCCTGATGCCTTGAAAGCAGCTTCCCTTCTGTCTGATGGACCTCCCTTTCTCATTTCATAAGCAGTTAGAATTCCATGTAGCTGAGACATAGTGAGAATTCAGAGATTTTCCTTTTCTTCTATTGCAGATACTTTAGATTCAAACTTGGGGGATAATGATCTTAGAATCTTTTCAACTACTATAGCCTCTTTTATTTCTTCACCCAAATTTTTCATACAATTAACACTCTCATCTACCCGAAGAAAATAATTAGCCACACTTTCATCATTATACATCTTGAGAGTCTCATACTGAATCCTGAGAGTTTGAAGTTTAGCTCGCTTTACCTGTTCATCTCCTTCATAGCTCGTGACCATTTTGTCCCATATCTCTTTTGCTGATTTGAAGTGCATTACCTTCATGAATTCCGTTTGGGATATACTTCCTAATAGAGTAATGATTGCTTTTGCATTTGTTTCATATTTCTTCTTCTCAGCTGGATCTGTAGGAGTAGCTGAAGGAAAAGCGTAGCCTGTTTCTACAATGTCCCAAACTTCTGTACCAAGAGATTGAAGATATGCAGTAACTCTTACCTTCCAATAGTTGAAGTTTGTCCCATCAAATACCGGTGGCCTGATTGATGCTTCTCTCTCGTAGTTGTTCATGATGAACGATCTACCTTCAAGCGATCAAGCTTCTTTGAAGGACCTGCTCTGATACCAATTGTTGGAAATAATACTGAGATGGGGGGTGAATCAGTATTATCTAGCAATTTAACAAATCTTCTTTATTTGATCTTTGAATTATTCTTGCATATCAGTACCATAAAATGATGAGCATGAAAAAAGAAAACAGATAGTCACACCAAAGAACACAAGATGTAAGGTGGAAACCCAATGTGGGTGAAAACCACCTGCTGCAATATGTCTCTATCTTCTTTCAAATTAGAAACTCCTTTTACAATGATTTTGTACTGGTGCAGTCCTTTACCAGTACGCAGGCTGCAACCTGCAGAGAGCTACAACTCTCTACTTCTTTTCATAAAGCATCAAATGATCATCAAGTACATAACAGTTACTGTCTACTATAGTTATCAGATCAGCAATAACAGAATTAACCCAGAACACCTTATCAACAGAGGAATACAATCATCAGAACAGAGACGCAGTTTTCCCTTCTGTGGCCTGCGTATAGACGCAGTTCACCTTCTGCTTTCCTGCGACCACCCGCAGAGATCCTTCTGCTGCACTGCGTGCCCACGCACTGTTCCTTCAACTTATCTGCATCCTTTTGCTGCGGGGACGCACCCAAAAACACTATCGCGTCACGTCCAGTTGCTCAAAGGACGCACCTAGAGATACTATCGCGCCGCGTCTTTTTACCTCAGGGACGCACCTGAACCTGGTCTGTCTTGTGTCCCCACGCAGATCTCCCGTTACTGAACTGCGTCCCGGATGCACCTGAGCCACGTCTGCCCTGCGTCCCCACACAGGTGTCTCTCTGCTGCGCTCCGTCCCGTCGCACTTTCCCTTCACTGTACCTGCGTGCCTTCAGGTATGAATGATTTCAAGACTTTAAGAGAAACCCAAACACACAGATCTACAGATCTGATCATGCGCCAAAGAGATCTTAGTCCTTCAGTAGATTCGCCTTCTTTAGATTTAGACTAGATCTCACCCAATAAGATATTCAACCAAAGATATATATAAACCAAATGATCTCCTTTGCTTTATATAGCCAAGCTCCTCCTCAAATCAAGGAACAATACCACGAGCCGACACCTTAAAAACACAATACCGTCGGCTAGATACCAGGAGTAAATCACAAAAAACCCCCACGTGTGCTTTTCTCTGCCTTAAAAAGTGTGCACTGGGTGGACGCACCTTCTGAACGGCTGGACTGCGCCCCTGGACGCGGTCTATGCATGGATTACTTGTGGGTACGCACTTTCTGAAAGGTGTACCTGCGTCCTTCTTTAAATTTTTCAATAAATTAAGAGTTGATCATCAATCTTTGCTGTTGACATGAAGAACAGCGATCTACCACCTGAATGGGTTGCCATCAAGGACAACACCTGAACCATAATGCCAACAATCTCCCCCTTTGGACTTGATGGCAACCTCATAATCTTCAGCTTCATTCTCCCCCTTTGACATCAAGGGAAAAGGGTATGCTCCCCCTAAGATCATGCTCCTCCTGAATATGAACCAGATCTGCAGCGACGAACCATAATCTACCATGAAAGAGATAGAGACATATTGCAACAATTTCCAAGATCTCCTTCTGACCATCCTCCATAATGCCAACAATGCATTATGTGCTCCCCCTGAGCCTGTATCACCAATAAGAAGAGGTTCAACAATAAGATGATGCATCAACAACCCCCAGCTTTTGCCTGAGGTATTCAAAAGTGTCTGGGCAATGGTTTGGTGAAAATATCAGCAACTTGTTCCTTAGAAGGAACATACTCCAATTTGACCTTCTGTTCAAGTACTTGTTCCCGGAGAAAATGGTACTTGATTGGTATGTGCTTGGTTTTTGAATGCATAACAGGATTCTTTGAGATGCTGATTGCACTTGTGTTGTCACATAAGATACGGATTGGTGGTGTACAAGTGATTTGAAAATCCTGCAATGTCTGCATCATCCAAAGGAGTTGGGTGCAACAAGATGCAACAGCAACATATTCCGCTTCAGCTGTAGACAAGGCAATTGAACTCTGTTTCTTACTGAACCAAGATACTAGTCTGGAACCCATAAAGAACGCACCACCACTAGTGCTTTTCCTGTCATCCACGCTTCCGGCCCAATCTGCATCTGTATAAGCATGAAGTGTAAGATCTGTATCTCTAGGATACCATAAGCCATAATTTTGAGTCCATTGAAGATATTTGAAAATTCTCTTCACTGCCTGAAGATGAGTCTCTTTCGGATTTGCTTGAAATCTTCCAACTATTCCAACTGCATGCATGATATCTGGTCGGGTACCTGTCAAATAAAGTAAACTTCCAATCACAGATCTGTAGGTTGGTTGATGTACTGCTGCAGATTCATCATTTTCACTGAGGCTACATCCTGTGACCATGGGTGTACATACTGGTTTTGCATCTTGCATGCCATATTTCTTCAAAATCTGTTTGAGATACTTGGTTTGAGATAAAAAGATTCCTTCTTCCTTTTGTTGGATTTGCAAACCAAGGAAATATGTCAGTTCTCCTAGTAAGGACATTTCAAATTCTTTCTGCATGACCGAGGCAAAGCTTTGACTCATAGCTTCTTCATTGCTGCCAAAAAGAATGTCATCTACATACACAACAAGAATTAGCAATTTTTCATTTTCAACTTTTATATAAAGATTGCTATCTGCTGAACCTTTTGAGAACCCTTGTTGATGAAGATATTTGTCCAAGCGGTAGTACCAAGCCCTTGGAGCTTGTTTGAGACCATAGAGGGCCTTTTTCAATCTGCATACGAGGCTTGTATCATCATTTCCAAGAATAAACCCATCTGGCTGTTCAATGTACACTTCTTCTTCCAAGTCTCCATTCAGAAAGGCTGATTTCACGTCCATTTGAAATACTTTGAAGTTTTGAAAACTTGAGAGAGCAAGGAACATCGGATGGCCTCAAGTCTTGCAACAGGAGCAAAAGTTTCTTCAAAGTCTATTCCTTCTTGCTGTGCGTACCCTTTACAAACAAGTCTGGCTTTGTTTCTAATTACTTCTCCATTTTCATTCAATTTGTTTTTGAAGACCCATTTTGTCCCGATAACATTCTTATCTTTTGGTCTAGGAACCAGCTCCCAAGTGTTGTTCTTTTCGATCTGCTCAAGTTCTTCATCCATTGCTTTCACCCAACATTCATCTTTGCATGCTTCCTTCACATTTTGTGGTTCAGTCGAGGAGAGTAATACCAAATAGCTTGAGGCCTCTGCAACTGTTCTTCTAGTTTGTACACCTGCTTCTTTCTGTCCCATAATCTGAGATTCTGGATGGTTTTTCTGAACATATCTGGATGGAGTCTTTTCTTCTATTCTTGTTTGCTCCTCTGGTTCTTCTTGAGGTTCTTCTTCTTCATCATTCTGTCTTTGAGGGTAGCCTTCATCTTCTTCGATATCTTCCCGATGTACTTGCCTAGGAATGTATCCCTTCTCATCAACCACCACATCAATGCTGTCAACAATTCTGCCAAGTCTTTTATTGTAGCACTTGTATGCTTTGCTATGTGGAGAGTAACCAAGAAGAATGCCTTCATCTGCTCTAGGATCAAGTTTGCCAAGCTGCTCATCAGTATTCTTGATATAGCATTTTCTCCCAAAGATTTTGAAGTGCCTTACCGAAGGAGTTTTACCACTCCAGAGATCATGAGGAGTTTGAGTGTTGTTTACCCGGACATTTGTTTTGTTGAGAATAATAATCACAGCATGTGCAGCTTCACCCCAGAAAGTTGCGGGAGTTCCTGATTCATCAAGCATAGCACGAGCCATTTGTTGGATTGTTCTGTTCATTCTTTCCACAACTCCATTTTGCTGGGGAGTTCTTGCTGTAGAGAATTCTCTTCTTATCCCATGTTCTTCACAGAAATCGAAAAATTCATTTGAAGTAAATTCCCCACCTCCGTCGGATGTGAGGCACTTAATTTTGTGACCTGATTCATTTTCAACCAAAGCTTTGAAGGATTTGAATTTTTCGAATGCTTCATCTTTGTGCTTCATAAGTCCTAACCAAAGAAACCTGGAGAAATCATCAATGAATAATATCAAGTATTCTTCTCCTCGAGGTGTCCTTTTTCTGAAAGGACCGCATGTATCTGTATGTACTAGCTCAAGAGGCATGCTAGCTGATCCCTCTTTCTATGGAAAGTTAGTTCTGGTTTGTTTTCCAAACTGACATGATTTGCATATGGTGTTGTCAGGAATTTTGATATCTGGAAGATCGCGAACTACCTGATATTTGCATGCTTTCATTATTTGTGAGAAGCATAGATGTCCCAACCTTAGATGCCATAACCAGTGCTCTTCATCCTTACTTAGATAGCATTGTTGTTGTCCTTCTTCAAATATGTACAGATTATTTGGAGTTCTTTTGCCTTTGAGCACTGTTTTACCTGTATCAAGATCACGAACAAGACATCCATTTGATCTGAATATAACCTCGGTTCTTTGATCACACATCTGGCTGACACTTAGTAGATTATGCTTCAATCCATCAACATACAAAACATTTCCAGCCTTGACATTTTCTTTTAAAGGAGCAATACCTTTTCCTTTTATAGTTGTAGGAGTATCATTTCCAAAAGAGACTTTCTTTCCCTTTTCTAAAGGAGAATAAGGCTCAAGTTTTTCTTTATCACCTGTCATATGCTTCGAACATCCACTGTCAATGTACCATAGATTTTCCTATCCTTCTGCATAGAATGCTATCCCACATCTTTCTGTTTGAGGTTCCTTTATTCTCCATGTTTTGGTGCTTGAGGCTTGTTCCTTTTTCTGCTCTTGTTCCTTTCTCTCCTGAAACCTACTCCTGCATTCAGAGTCTTCATGACCAAAATTATTGCAAATGGAACATTCAACTTCATTTTCAAGAGCCGAAAAGTTGTTATAGGTCCTTTTTGTAATCCCTGTCATGCTTCTTTGTTTTTGAGCTTCCCGAGTCATGATTGTTTTATATGCAACACATTGAGCTGCTTTGTGACCAAAATTATGGCAAGAAAAGCATTGTCCATTGAAGAAGCTTCTGCGGTTATTGAATCTACCTGCCAACTGATTGTAATTTCTATTTTCATCTATTCTTGAACCAAACTGAGAAGATTTTACATGTGGCTGGTTGTAGCTTTTGTTCACCCTTAAGATGGATTGCCCTTGATAGTTTCTGTTTGTATTTTGTCGCTGCTTCGCCTGATTATCTTCATTGTTCTTCTGCTCATTTCTTCTTGCCGCATCAAGATAACTTTTTGAGGTGGATGCTTGAGAGGTTTCTCCATTATAACCCAAACCTGTCTTGTTTAGAGGAGACCGCTGCACATTGATAATCTCATCCAAAGTTTCAGATCCTTTGACAAACTTAAGATTAATAGCTTTTGTTTTCTCAATTTCTTTTCTGAGACCAACAATTTCACCTTCTAGTTTTTCAAGATGTTTTTCCTTTTCATCAATTTGAAATTGTAGAGTATCAATGATCACATTCCTTTCTTCTATACATCTCTTGAGTCTAGTAATTTCATCATAGAGGTTATTCACATCTACAGCATCCTCATAATCATCATCTTCAAATGCCATTAATGACTTATATTTATTACCTTGTTCATCTTCATCACTGTTTGATAAACCATCACTGTCTTCATGGGTGTAGTAGCTTTTCTTATTTGTACTTTGTTTCTTGTTCCATCTAGCAGGTTCCTTACCTTTATCATTATAGGGATATTTTGCAGCATAATGACCTACTCTTCCACAAGCAAAACATTTGAAAGGTAGCTTACCTCTGAACCTTCCAGAACCCCTTTGAAGATTTCTAACAAAATTTGATTCTTCTTCCTCTTCTTCTGGAACATGGCTTGCTTCATAGTAATCTTCTTTTCCTGATGCCTTGAAAGCAGCTTCCCTTCTGTCTGATGGACCTCCCTTTCTCATTTCATAAGTAGTTAGAATTCCATGTAGCTGAGACATAGTGAGAATTCAGAGATTTTCCTTTTCTTCTATTGCAGATACTTTAGATTCAAACTTGGGGGATAATGATCTTAGAATCTTTTCAACTACTATAGCCTCTTTTATTTCTTCACCCAAATTTTTCATACAATTAACAATCTCATCTACCTGAAGAAAATAATTAGCCACACTTTCATCATTATACATCTTGAGAGTCTCATACTGAATCCTGAGAGTTTGAAGTTTAGCTCGCTTTACCTGTTCATCTCCTTCATAGCTCGTGACCATTTTGTGCCATATCCCTTTTGCTGATTTGAAGTGCATTACCTTCATGAATTCCGTTTGGGATATACTTCCTAATAGAGTACTGACTGCTTTTACATTTGTTTCATATTTCTTCTTCTCAGCTGGATCTGTAGGAGTAGCTGAAGGAAAAGCGTAGCCTGTTTCTACAATGTCCCAAACTTCTGTACCAAGAGATTGAAGATATGCAGTAACTCTTACCTTCCAATAGTTGAAGTTTGTCCCATCAAATACCGGTGGCCTGATTGATGCTTCTCTCTCGTAGTTGCCCATGATGAACGATCTACCTTCAAGCGATCAAGCTTCTCTGAAGGACCTGCTCTGATACCAATTGTTGGAAATAATACTGAGAGGGGGGGTGAATCAGTATTATCGAGCAATTTAACAAATCTTCTTTATTTGATCTTTGAATTATTCTTGCATATCAGTACCATAAAATGATGAGCATGAACAAAGAAAACAGATAGTCACACCAAAGAACACAAGATGTAAGGTGGAAACCCAATGTGGGTGAAAACCACCTGCTGCAATATGTCTCTATCTTCTTTCAAATTAGAAACTCCTTTTACAATGATTTTGTACTGGTGCAGTCCTTTACCAGTACGCAGGCTGCAACCTGCAGAGAGCTACAACTCTCTACTTCTTTTCATAAAGAATCAAATGATCATAAAGTACATAACAGTTACTGTCTACTACAGTTATCAGATCAGCAATAACAGAATTAACCCAGAACACCTTATCAATAGAGAAATACAATCATCAGAACAGAGACGCAGTTTTCCCTTCTGTGGCCTGCGTATAGACGCAGTTCACCTTCTGCTTTACTGCGACCATCCGCAGAGATCCTTCTGCTGCACTGCGTGCCCACACACTGTTCCTTCAACGGCTCTGCGTCCTTTTGCTGTGGGGATGCACCCAAAAACACTATCGCGTCGTGTCCAGTTGCTCAAAGGACGCACCCAGAGATACTATTGCGCCACGTCTTTTTACCTCAGGGACGCACTTAAACCTGGTCTGTCCTACGTCCCCACGCAGATCGCCCGTTACTGAACTGCGTCCCGGACGCACCTGAGCCACCTCTGCCCTGCGTCCCCACGCAGGTCTCTCTCTGCTGCGCTGCGTCCCGACGCACTTTCCCTTCTCTGTACCTGCGTGCCTTCGGGTATGAATGATTTCAAGACTTTAAGAGAAACCCAAACACACAGATCTATAGATCTGATCATGCACCAGAGATCTTATTCCTTCAGTAGATTCGCCTTCTTTAGATTTAGACTAGATCTCACCCAATAAGATATTCAACCAAAGATATATATAAACCAAATGATCTCCTTTGCTTTATATAGGCAAGCTCCTCCTCAAATCAAGGAACAACACCACGAGCCGACACCTTAAAAACACAATACCGTCGGCTAGATACCAGGAGTAAATCACAAGAAACCCCCACGTGTGCTTTTCTCTGCCTTAAAAAGTGTGCACTGGGTGGACGCACCTTCTGAACGGCTGGACTGCGTCCCTGGACGCAGTCTATGCATGGATTACCTGCGGGTACGCACTTTCTGAAAGGTGTACCTGCGTCCTTCTTTAAATTTTTCAATAAATTAAGAGTTGATCATCAATCTTTGCTGCTGACATGAAGAACAACGATCTACCACCTGAATGGGTTGCCATCAAGGACAACACCTGAACCATAATGCCAACAATTTCCTCATTTTCTTCTCGGGGTGCTTCTTTAGTGCTATGCTCATCAGGTTGTGCAGGGGTAGAAACCCTTGCTTGCCCTGTCGCTTCCTGGGTAACCTCCTCTTCTACCCCTTCTTCATCATGAAATTCCTCTAGAATATTTTGACTAGGAACAGATTGGTCCTCTTCTTCCACATCATTCTCTCTCCCAAATATACTATGAGCAGAGTGACCCTCTTCTCCCTTATCTTCATCACACGGTTCTTTAGATGTACTTTTGCCATGAATAGAGTGCTCCTGCAGTTCTTCTTCGATGTGGGGGTTAAGTGGGCTATGAGCTTGGGCATATCTGCTAGAATCTGCACCAACTCATCTTCTTGGAGTGGGTTTTGCAGTGGACTTCCACTTCATTGCTCTGCTTCCTCTTCCTCCTGATCGGATTGTTCAGTTTCTTCCTCTGGTTCTATGTCATTCTCTTCCAATTCATTTTCGTTCTCCCCACCTTCCAGCTGTGGGGATTCTTCATCTCCAGAATCATGTATTTCTATAGGTTGACCATTGTCTTCCTGGTGATTCCTCAGCATTCCCCTGATTCTTGCCAGTCTAACAGATTTCCTTCGTTTTAGAGGTCTGCTTGATGAACCAATATCATGTTTCTATTTTGGGACTGGCAAGGCCAACCCTCCATCTATTGCAAAAGTCAGTTCCACCCAATTGCTCTATTGTTGGGCAAGGCTGTGACTAACTATCAGCCATATTAAGCCATGGTGGCTTACTACCAATTCTAAGTGGCGACACTACTTCATGCTTCGGGCAACATCATGCAATAAAGAATTTAAAAACACGGGAAAATTCACAGTGCACTTTTGTTTTAGCACAGCTAAAAGTTTATGTTGTCGTGGTCTTACCATGTCTTTCCTGCCATCACAAGTGATGTAGCTCTGGATAATCTTTTCTAATTCTGCCCATGGCTCTCCCAAGGTTACCGGTAAAATTCCCTTCCCTTTTACAGTCAGGTTCTGCCCTTCATCCTGGAAGATTTTCATGGTGTCCCACAATCTCACTATTTTCAGAGTCCACACCAATCCCGTGGCCGACAGTCCTGAAACTTCTACAATTATGTCGTCCGTGATTGTTATCTATCTTCCTCTCACCATGGAATAATGTTCATGCAAGTTCTATAAAAACTCAATTGCCACTGTTTCGTTGGATTGTTGTATGCGATTAAGATAAACTAGCCATCCTACACATGCTAGGATCTCTCGTGTGGCATCAGAAACTATAAATACCTGTGGCTCCCTGCGAATCGATCTTCCTCCCATGGTTAGCACACTATAAAAACGCAGAGACAATAATGGAACAATAGGCTATTCAAATTTTAGCTGGCTATTAGAAAAGCACAGAGAAGATGTCGGAACAATAAGCTGTTCGAATTTCAAACTTAGTGCTAATTTTGCAGAGCAATTCACAAAAATAACTTCAAAGTAACAAGCCATGCACATTGGAAAACAAAATATCGTTAAGCATTGCTATTCTCAAGTCATTAATTATTCCAATTGATGAGCTGACACGTATGTCAACGAATTATGGGTATTACCTGTGCCCACCCCACATCGTGATAGGCTGACCTCAGCCATCAAATGAAGGAGCAACGTGCTGAACTGCCATAGTACAGAGTTATTAAGGAACAACGTATATAGAGATGCCATATTTACAGCGACGAGGGGATTACCAAAATCAAGGTGTAAATAGAACCGCTTAATAAATAAGGAATTGCCGTCATATGATGCGAGAATTTGGAGGATAGGACAGCTGACGTGCATAAAATGTCTGATGCAGACATTATCAAATTTTTCCATCATAATTGATTTGTGATTGATTTTCATGTTTCAAAGGTTTGGAAGGGGTATATACATAATCTCATTTCAACGATTTGTAAAGATATAAGAAGAAGGGTTATACAATTGCTATTGGTGTATAAGAAATCTGACTTCAATACCATCAACAGAGCTCTGTTACCCACAGGTGTCCATAACCTTGATAGAGTTGTTTATTTCACCCTTGGAACCATAATCCTTTGTGTATGCATAGGAAAGTGTTGTGTAATGTCAGAGTGGAGGCCATTATGCTTGCTTGGTAACCAGATGAATCACAATGCCATTCACGAGGAAGGAGTGAAAGGTGGGCAGGCTGGCTCGTGATGAGACCTCCTGTTCCAAGGACTTTTTATTTTTCTGATGTGCCTCTGGGATCATGTCCCTGGTGTGGTGGCCATAGTGGGAATGCCACTTCACTTTCTTCATTATGATCATGGTAGGTTGGCTCTTGATGAGACCCCCTATCCTTCATCTGAAAAATCATGTTAGTAATCATATAAACAATTTTTCTTTTTCTATCTTTTTTTTTATATAGCACTTTTTCTATTCATATATAGAGGGTGGTTCAACATTCCTTAAGAGTAGGGATGGTGGAAGAAGTCTTAACATCTCAATAGAAAAAATATGCCCTTATTCTTATTCAATGATCAAAGAGGACTATGGGGATTTAGAAAGAACCATCATGATAAAAATAATAAATCATATCAGTATTAGTAGAATAATGACAACAAAGTGATCAATAGTTTTGTCCTTCCCTCTTTCCTTTCATCAATTCAAAGCACTTTCTTCTAAATATAACAAATTTTTATGTAATTCGCTAATTTTAGTATCCTCTAGTTTTTGTATTCATTGCATAGATGTATAGTTGTGCTTTACATGACCATGACTTTCAAAAATTATTTAAATGATAAAACACACAAAGGAGAAAATGCACTCTAAAAAGATAGAACAAATATTGCACACAAAATCTCAAAAAAAACTCGAAACTAGTGTTCCTTAGAACAACAGAGAAAACAAGTGAAAAATGTAAAAATGTTGAAGTGTTGTTCCTTTGGAAAGGAATAGCAGAAAATGAAAGTGTTGCTCCTTCAGAAAGGAACAGTAGAAAACGAAAGTGTTGTTCCTTCAGAAAGGAACAATAGAAAATGAAAGTGTTGTTTCTTTGAAAAGGAATGGCAGAAAGTGTTGTTCCTTCGAAAAGGAACAACAGAAAATGAAAGTGTTGTTCCTTCAGAAAGGAACAACAGGAAACGAAAGTATTGTTCCTTCAAAAAGGAACAATAGAAAATGAAAGTGTTGTTCCTTCGGAAAGGAACAACAGAAATGAAAGTGTTGTTCCTTCGGAACAATAGAAATGAAAGTGTTGTTCCTTTGGAAAGGAACAACAAAAATGAAAGTGTTGTTCCTTCGGAAAGGAACAACAAAATGTAGAAGTGTTGTTCCTTCAGAAAGGAATAGCAAAAATGCAGAAGTGTTGTTCCTTCGGAAAGGAACATCAAAAACGCAGAAGTGTTGTTCCTTCGGAAAGGAACAACAAAAATGTAGAAGTGTTGTTCCTTCAAAAAGGAACAACAAAGTGGTGAAAACGTTGTTCCTTGAAAAAGGAACAGCAACATAGTGAAAATTTCGTTCCTTCCAAAAGGAACAACAGAATGCAAAAGCTACAGAAATGCAAAAATATGTACAGAGAATAAAAAAATTATATACAAAATGTAAAAGTGATCAAACCACTTAATGAACCAAAGGTGGGGAAGATTTCTCTTCCTCAACTAGAATCTACATGTTAGAGTCTTCGCGGAGTTGCTGGCAGAAGGATTCTCGAGTGAGTGGTTTGTGGTATAATCGAACTCGGTGGCCGTTTGCCTTAAAGGTGTGTCCTGATCCATCAATGGTGGTTAAGGTAATGGTACCATTATCATGTACTTTTTGGATCTCGTATGGTCCAAGCCAGCGAGTTTGGAGTTTCCCCAAAATATCCTGGAACCTAGAATCGTATAGGAGTGCCCAATCTCCTTCATGGAAGAATTTCTTTTTGACGAGGGCATCATGCCATATGGTTTTCTGCTATTGGATCAATGTGGTATGCTATAGAGTAGAGAGCCTGATTTCATCCAACTCATTAATCTATTGTAGTCTGTTAATCTGGGCCTCGTTCAAGTCTAGGCCGACTTCTTGTGTTGTTCTCAGGGTCTGTCTTTCAAATTCGATTGGAAAGATGGGTTCCTTTCCAAATACTAATTGATATGGTGAATAACCAACAGTGCTTCTCCATGTTGTTTTGCATGCCCACAAGGCTTCAAGAAATATTGTAGCTCAATCGCGTCTGTGTGACGCAATGATTTTTGTCAATATTGCTTCTATCACTTTGTTGGTACTCTCTACTTGGCCATTTTCTTTTGGGTGATATGGAGAGGTAATTTTGTGCTGAATATGATAGTTTTTCAATGTTTCAACAATTTTATTACCAGAAAATTGTGGTCCTCCATTCGTGATTATGTCTCTTGGGAGGCCATATCGCACGAATATTTGGAACAAGAACTGAATGACGAAATCCTCTGTAGCTCTTGAAAATGCATCTACTTCAACCCATTTGGTGACATATTCTGTGGCTACCAAAATCTATGTTTTCTAATTTGATGATGGATTAATTGGGCCTACAAAATCGAGTTTTTAATGGTTCAATAACTAGCTGTGGGTTTAGAGGCATCTCGTTGGACTATCTAGGGCGTCCTGTTCTTTGACAACTGTCACGGGCTTGAACAAATTTCTTTTCATATTTGAAGATTGTGGGCCAATAATATCCTATTTGTAGAACTTTGTGACCAGTTCTTTGATCTAAAAAATGTCCGCCACACAGTTCATCATGACAGGCTTTCAGAATATCAAAAATTTCATCTTCACGGACACATCTCCTGATGTGCATATCTGCCCCTGTATGAAATAGGTAGCCCCTAATCTAAGAAAATCAGGTACTACGCTGAACAATCCGCTTCTGTTCATTGGGAGTCAGATGTTTTGGTAATTTTCCTTTTCCTACTACTAGATAATTTCCAACATCAGAATACCAGGGTGTTTTGATGGTAACATCGAACAAATGTTCATCTGGAAACTGATCCTCGACTACTGTTGCGTCCACTAGTGTTGGCATTCGTGAGAGAAAGTAAGCTACAAGGTTTTATTTTCCAGGTTGGTCTTTTATTGTAGTATAAAATTCCTATAATAAAATCAACCATCTTGTTACTCTACCATTTGTGATTTTTTTATTTGCTAAATATTTTATGGCAGAGTGATCTGTGTATAAATCAACAGGATAGCCAGTGATGTAGTGCCTAAATTTATTTACAACATGTATTACAACTAAGAATTCTTTTTTAGTAACATTATATTTCAACTCAGCAGGAGGCAAGTTCTTGCTAATATAATAAATCACATATGGTTTTTTGTCTTCTTCCTACCCAAGGACTACTCCAATAGCTGTGTCTGAGGCATCTGATGAAATTTGAAATGGCAGGTCCCAATTTGGACCTCTGAGTACTAGTGCTGTTGACACAAGTTTTTTCAAATCCTCAAAAGCACAGTCACATTTATCTGTCCATACAAAATCAACATTCCGTGTTAGTGCGTATATAGGTGCAGCAATGTAAGAAAAATGCTCTATAAATCTTCTATAATAACTAGAAAATCCAAGGAAATTGCGTAACTCTGTCTGCGTGGTGGGAGTGGATATTAACAAGATTATTTGATTTTTGGCTGGATCTACCTGTATCCCAGCTGCTGAAATATAGTGGCCTAGGATGTGGGCTTCAGTCATCATCATATAGAATTTTTCATGGCTTAGGCAGAGTCTGGTAGCTATACATCATTGGAGCACCTTTTCCAGTGTATCTAGTGCTGGGTCAAAATCATCTCTGTATGGTGTGAAATCATCCATATATACTTCGAGCCCTTCATTTATTAAATCTAAAAAGATACTAAGGATAGCCCTTTGAAATGTGGCAGGGGCATTACATAGACCAAAAGGTAGGACTCTGTAAGCAAACGTTCCCCAAGGATAGGTAAAAGTAGTTTTGTCTTGGTCTTCAAGGGCAATCTGAATTTGATTGTATCCACTGAAGCCATCCAGGAAAGAAAATAATTTCTTTCCTACTAATGTATCTAATACCTAGTCAATAAATGGAAGGAGAAAGTGATCTTTTTGGGTTGCTTTATTTAATTCTCTGTAATCTACACAAATCCTCCACTTTCCATTCTTTTTCGGTACCACCACAAGCGAAGAGACCCATTTTCTATCGGAGATGGGATAGATAAAGTTTGCATCTAAGAGTTTTTGTAGTTCAATTTTCACAATGTTTTTTAGATGAGGGTTAAGTCTTCTTCGAGGTTGGCGAATAGGTCTTGCCTTTTTTTCTATATAAATGTGGTGTGAACATAACTGGGGATCGATTCCCTTCATATCCGGATAATCCCATGCAAATGCTTCCTTATATTTTTTCAGTAGCTGGATCAATTTCTGTTCTTGTTTAGGAGTCAGGTTACTATTAGTGTTTAAAGTTTTTCCTGGCTCAATCTCTATAGTTTTACTATTTGAAACAGAGGTAGTAGGTATCGTCTGGTCATGAGTTTCTTTGAGAGGATCTTCTTCCAATTCATTATAAAATGTTGCCTCTATCATGTGGCATTGTATATGAGATCTAGATTCAGGTTGGTTAATAAAATTGTTAATAATATCATCTTCCGTTTGATCTTTGAAATCAAGGGCATCTTCTATAATTAAGGGGGATCTAATATTTTTGTTAAGGTATGATATAGGATGCTTGTTAGTTTTTATTATTGTGACACCTGGCTGGGCTGGAGGATATAAGGCTAGATTTTTGATATTGGGCCCTCTAGTTATGGTCATACTGGCTTGTCGGCAACCAATGTAATCATTAGCTATTGCAAGCCAAGGTCTGCCTAAAATTAATGGGTGTCCATCAAGTCAGATTTTAGGGTTTATTATCAGAAAGTCGTTAGGATATTCCTAGGAATCAAAAAATACCATGACATCATGTAGTGTACCTTTTGCCCTAACCACTGATCGGTCAGCCAGTTCTAACAAAGTGGAGGTTGGTTCTTGTTGGGCCTCAAAATAGTCCCTATTTTCAGTCCATTATTCACCAATATCTTCACATTTTACCTTCATGTCACCTCCATTCCACCTCCACATCATTACATTTACCTCATTATTCGGTCATAAATATGCTTTTCCAAAGTTTATTAATTCTTAACATTTTAAAGTGGATTTATGGCTAAACTTTAGAAAATAATATGCTTATACTTATACCTAACAATTAGAATGAGTTTGTTGACATGTGTAGGTACAAAGGAAGCTTCCAGGGCATCTTTATGTGGCCTTGAATGATCAAATTCGAATTTGATAAGATAAGCCTCATGGAGAAGATCATGGACCTCATGGAGAAGATCATGGACCTCATGGAGGAGATCATGGAGGATAGGGTTATCTGTCTAGATGGTTGAGAAATGTATGGAACTGAAGAGAGATTAGTGGATCATCATTATGAGTTTGTTATCTCATCTCATTGTATAAATAGGAGTACCTCCTCCATTCCAAGGGGAGGACTCTTGGAGCATTGTATCCAACTTATGATGGAATAGAATAAAGCTTCATTTTACATATATTTCCATTATGTAGTTTTAAATATAAGTTGCCTTAATGTAGTATATGGAATAGCTTGTTACTTTGTTCTTAGGAGAATTGAGCTCACTCTAGAAGGATCAAAGGAACATGTTATTTTATATTAGATCTTATTTCATTTAATTTCTTAGATGTTTGATGTTTGAGGATTTGTTTGTGATTGATGAATGAGTTTTAAATTAGAACCTTATCAGCATATGAGAGGATAACCAAGGGTCTAAGTTAGGCTCTCTCTCTATTTGATTTGCAAGATAATTGAAATTCATTCTTTTGCTTTTATGTTTCTAGTTATTTCATTTCTTATGATTATGAATGAATCTTAGTTTAGTTTGGATCAATATATGAGGGGACAATCAAGAGACTAAGTTAGTATTTCTCTCTCTTTGGAATCTGAACAACAATTAAAGTTCATTCTCTTGTCTTTATTTCATGTTTCTGGTTTTATGAATGATTTCTCTATGATACTGTAGGGAAGGACAACTAGGACCTCCTTAGTTAGGAGCCTCTTCCCTTGCATATTGTATTGAATCGTAAATAATTCAGCTAGACATAGAGTTAGTTGCCTACTCCTACATATATATTGCTGGCACCATCAGAAGCTTACGAGTTTCCCTGGTTGATAATTTAATGCAGCAATTTAAGCCCAATAAATTGCCCAACATTTTGGCGCCATTGCCGGGGATGGTGCTAAGGGATTAGGCATTAGGAATTTAATTCAGTACTAGTATTTTTCTTTAGACAAAATAATTTGTGAAACCTGGTGACAGCAGGATCTTCACAAAGGAGTTTAAGTTTGAGTTTTCTGATGTTTTAGTATTTAGCTAGTTTTAAATTTCGTCTTTTCAAAAAAAAAAACCCCCTGCATAAATAAACACAAATCAATCGATTAGTATGCTCTCTTCCTGCGCTTCGTGCGATCAGGAAGATCAGAAAATCTATTGATTTTGTTCAAATAAAAATACTCTTGCTGGAGAACTAATTTGCAAAAAGACAATAAAGAATTTTGTGAATGAAAAAAACATCTTTAAATTTTTTAGATGAAATTTAGTTTTTTTTAGTTTTAGAGTTAAAAAATAAAAAATAAAAAATAGTTTTTAATTTTAGATCTAATTTTTAGTTTTTAATTTTAGATTTGATTTTTTTTTTTTTTTTTTTAAATACAAAAACAAAATTCTGGGTTTTACTGAACGATGGAGCTGATTGCTTGAAAGGTCCTTGAGAAGCTGTGACATGATGCCATCACAGAAAGGCAGCATCTTGTCATCCAGTACTCGACATATATCACCAACTCTTGCATATACTTGCCATCCTTCATTGCATTAAGCGCCCAACGCTCAAGCTTAGTGGCCTACATGCTGAAGGGTTTCGTTATTTCCAAGCAAGGGGAGAAGCTTCACCGTCACAAATGGCTTCCCTCGTTGAAAAACTGCGTAAGATCTGGACAGCCTTTCCTACAAAATCTCTGTTTAAGAAAGCAGATCGAAGACAAGCTCAATTGGAAGCTGATGTGCATCGCCTTTTCCTCATCACAAGCTACAATCATTTCATCAGGAATGCGTGTGAAAAAGATGCAGAGGAGATATGCAATCTGCTGCGAGAATGACATTTGATGATCAGCAAAAGCAAGTTCAAGAAAATGTGCATAGTCAAATTCGGGACATCTGTAGAGTTATGGATGATATTCTGGTTCCAGATGCACAAAAGGAAAAACCAATAATAAAGCTCGACAGCACACCAGTTCAGGAGAGCACATAGTTTTGCTGTAGGCAGAAGCAGGACATATCCAAAAAAATGATAAATTGCCCTTCGAATTCCTTCGAGACCATGTGGACGCGGGAGTTCAAAAGGGATTGAATTTGATACTAATTCTTCTATTCTGGAGAAAGCAGTAACCAAATAAAACATATTCGCAGTTCTCCACACAGATAAGTCAAGCCAGTTTCTGAAGCAAAGAAATCTGCTTCAGTGACTTTCCATAATGTAGAAGAGATGGAATCCGATTATATGTATTCATCTGAATTTAACTCTGCAGAACTGCGACCAGGTTCATCATATAATATGAGAAATGGTTATCACGGAGGATCAGCACAACAACAGAAGAAAGGGGTATGCCATAGATGCATGAAAGGAAATTGAGGAATCCATTTCCGACCGCTCCGGTGCTCTTTCTTGCCATAAACCGCAACCGATTCAAAGCATTTAATTGCTGGAGAAAAGCTGGTTGAAAATCCAGAGCGGGCATTAAGGAATTCGGTTGAGGTGGCCTTCTATACAGGCTAAATCCATGGAGTCGTTGCTGAGAAATTGCTTGTATTCAATTTACATGCCGATGGAGAGGTTAGCCTTGGTGCTTTTTGTTTTATTAACGAAGGGCATAGTGGTTTCGGTTACAGGATAGCGGTGGAGATTTCATCTGGCTGGGGACTTCAGCAGTGTGATGCGGCAGCTTCGGACCAATGCTGCCTTGCAATTCAGCCCCCAGATGGCTATGAGCAACATGCAAAAGATGATCATTTTGATCCTTTGCTGCAACAAATCTCGAAGCCTGAAGAGGCACTGTATGCGGTGCAGTTTGAACAACACTCGCTTGAGGCACATACTGAACGTCAGACAATCATAAATGCGGCCATGAGCAGGAGGGATATTCACAAAGAACTTGTTGAATCAATAGCTCTTGTGGGTGTCAATTTTCTTCAAGTGTATCTTCTTCGGCGCTTGTTTGAATGGAAACTTGGCAACTCAAGAATATAGTGTTAATTTGCAACTTGGCTGAGACGATGCACAAGAATTATGGTCACAAAGAAAATACTGTTTTTAAAGTTTTATGAAAGGATAAATGCTCTAATGATGTAGAGCAAAGTATCGCCCATTTTTCTTGTTTATGCAACTCTTGAGTTTCATTTAAGATAACAATTTTTACAATTTTTATAACTGGTTCAGGTTCTTGTGACCCAAAGTCATGGGACTCAGGAGTCGTTTTTTGGCTTCATTAAAGGTTGCATAATCAAGGAGGAGAATCTGGAATAGATCAAGCTTATATGGAGGATGACGAGATTGTGAAGGGAATGGCTCGCTTGTTTGCAGAAATGGGGGATTCTTATGTTGAGTTGATTGCAAGTGGTTCGGCTGAATCCATGATGATTGTTGACGCTCTGGTGGAAGTTACATCTCACCCGGAATATGACATTTCTTCAATGACATTCAACTTTTCGCATAGTTTCCAAACTATTCTGACAAAAAGGGAATGTTATTGTTCTTTCGGAACTGAAGCAGCTATTGACCCTGAAATGGAGAGGAGATATGGATCGAGGAGATTGCCCGCCATTTCTGGGCTGAGGAGGAATACATTGCCGCCATTTTTGCTTACGGTTTGTTGTTGTTTTTATAGTTTATTTATTTTTTTATTTACAACTAAAAAAACAAAACAAAACAAAAAAATAATGAATATTGTGTACATCGATTAGATTTTCTTTATAAATAAAAAAAACATAAATAATAGATTAAAAACAATTGTTTTTAATTTGTTATTTAAATAAAAATAAAAAAACTTTTGTGTTGTTTTTAATTTGTTATTTAAATAAAAATAAAAAATATTTTGTTTGTTGATTTATTTAATATTTGGATAATAAAAAATCAAACAACACAAAATAATTTTTATTTTTATTTTAAAAAAAATAAAGATTTTCTTGTTTTTATTTTTATTTTTAATTAAAAAAAAAAAAAAAAAAAAAAAAAAAAAACTAACTTTATTTTAGTTATAGTATATTTTTATAATTTTTCTTTATTAGGTTTTAATAAATAAAATTTTGTTGATTTTAAAAAATTTCAACTTAAATAATAAATTAAAAAAAATTATGTTTTTAATTTATTGTTTAAAGAAAAATCTAAATAAAATCAACATAAAAAATAAAAAAAATTTCCTTATTACTTTTAATAATTTCTTTTTAATTTGTTGTTTAAAAAAAAAACAAAACAAAAAAAACAAAACAAAATTAAAAAAAATAATAATAAAAAATAAAATAAATAAATAAATAAAAATAAAAAATTCACACAGATTTGAAAATAAAAAAATAGGATACTTGGAAACACATTTCGAAAATCGATTGGAGGATTCTAAAGACGATAATTATTTCTGATAACTTTAAGTTGGCATTAACTCATCACATCTTTCTATTCTATGCTTTATGATGCACTAATATGCAGGAAAGAATTGCCCAGCACATGAGTTATCTAACACAAACACGGAGTATTATTTCTCATGGTTATTTTTAAAAATGGATTGAAGTTGATATCATGAATTGAGTTACTTTCACCACTTTGATTTCTCTTAAATCTGTTTTATTTGGTATGAACTTTTTGCGTAAGAATCATGAAGGAAATGCGCAATTCTTCTTGAACAAACTTATGTTTTCTTTCTGCCAAGTTTTTTTTACAAGTTACAGGATAACAAAGTGATCATCAAGGAGATTGCATTGTGACGACAATAGTCTTCCAAAGACTAAATTCATGAAAAATTTGAAGACAAATCCATCTCCACAACCACTACCTTCCACCTCCCTTTCTGAAAAAGATTTTGAATTCCACCAATCGTACATCCATAAGGCGTGACACTTCCATATCCATTTTTCACAGCAAGAGTTCTTATCTCATACACCATGCATTTCTTTACATCCATTCCTTACAAGCATATTGTCATTTTCCATGTCATTACCATTCCCCTTCATTTCCGCCAATAAAACCCTGCTTGAGTCAAAGTCCTAGAGTCTAAAGTATCATTGAAAAAACACCTAGAGGCTTGCATGCCTTAATGGCAAGTACTCTTTCCAATGAACAATGGGAGTACATTAATATCCCTTGTTCGTTGGATCTTATAGGTGACTCGACTACGACAAATTTATTCGTACCTAGAAAGATGTGTTAGGCATCCTGACTCCCATTGGAATCAATGGTGGGAGCTCTTGTGTTGGCTAGGGGCATTCATTAACGGCCACTAAGTCAACAACTTCTTGCTATGTTCAACATCGACACATTTAATCACATAGTAAAATTTGTGCCATCGAGCGTTGAAGACTTGAAGACCCATATTTTGTAGCAGATGAAGCCAATTTCCTTACGTTGTTTTTCAGTTTGTCATCACTTGAGGACAAGTCAATAAATAAGGCTGGAGGGGGAATGTAACTTATATGTTTTGTATACCTTCCAAGCCTTATAGATTTTCAGCCATATTTAGCAAACTCATCGGATTCGTCATCTAGTAGCAGACGATCCAACAGTACAGATCCATATTTCATCCACAACTTGAAGAAGAAGCTTCAGAGCAGAATTGTAGCAGCTGAACATGCATGATTCATCCACCATTTTCACAACCAAGTAAAGAAGACTATAAACAACAGTTTTTGAAGCCACATGTGCACAAATCTCATCCATTTTTGGAAGGGTAAGTTAAGGTATGATATTTTCTAACTTTTAACCATTAAATTCCTTGAAAAGTTAGAATAATAATTTTTGGAAAAACTTCACTTCCTTTCCCGATTTCACATAGCTGCCCAAACCATCCATTTTAGGGGAAGGATACATTTACATACATACTTTGTCACACTCATATAACATCCACATTCATATATCACATTCTAAAACCCACTTACCTTCAAAATATATTCGCTATTACATGAGCATACAAATGGCTTTGTCAAAAGTATTTAAAAGTTAATTGGATGCCAATACAATCATGGTTGTTACACAAGAACCAACCATGATGCATTCCAACAAAAATACTCTGCAATAAAAAGCACATTATCAATATGCAAAGATCATACATTGAATGCAACAAACAAAAGATGGTTGAAACACAAGAACCAACCAAGTTGTAGTTCATCAAAATAACGCTTTGCAAAAGTTAAGTAAATGATATCATGCAGAGTTTAAGCCAAAGCTCAAGTACCAAAAAGTAATGTAATAGATTGCATGAGGACATGCAATACCTTCAGTTTGGGGGAGATGTTGGGCCTCAAAATAGTCCCTATTTTCACTCCATTATTCACCAATATCTTCACAATTTACCTTCATGTCACCTCCATTCCACCTCCACATCATTACATTTACCTCATTATTGGGTCATAACTATGCTTTTCCAAAGTTTATTAATTCTTAACATTTTTAAGCGGATTTATGGCTAAACTTTAGAAAATAATATGCTTATACTTATACCTAACAATTAGAATGAGTTTGTTGACATGTGTAGGTACAAAGGAAGCTTCCAGGGCATCTTTATGTGGCCTTGAATGATCAAATTCGAATTTGATAAGATAAGCCTCATGGAGAAGATCATGGACCTCATGGAGGAGATCATGGAGGATAGGGTTATGTGTCTAGATGGTTGAGAAATGTATGGAACTAAAGAGAGATTAGTGGATCATCATTATGAGTTTGTTATCTCATCTCATTTTATAAATAGGAGTACCTCCTCCATTCCAAGGGGAGGACTCTTGGAGCATTGTATCCAACTTATGATGGAATAGAATAAAGCTTCATTTTACATATATTTCCATTATGTAGTTTTAAATATAAGTTTCCTTAATGTAGTTTATGGAATAGCTTGTTACTTTGTTCTTGGGAGAATTGAGCTCACTCTAGAAGGATCAAAGGAACATGTTATTTCATATTAGATCTTGTTTCATTTAATTGCTTAGATGTTTGATGTTTGAGGATTTGTTTGTGATTGATGAATGAGTTTTAAATTAGAATCTTATCAGCATATGAGAGGATAACCAAGGGTCTAAGTTAGGCTCTCTGTCTATTTGATTTGCATGATAATTGAAACTCATTCTTTTGCTTTTATGTTTCCAGTTATTTCATTTCTTATGCTTATGAATGAATCTTAGTTTAGTTTGGATCAATATATGAGGGGAAAATCAAGAGACTAAGTTAGTCTTTCTCTCTCTTTGGAATCTGAACAATAATTAAAGTTCATTCTCTTGTCTTTACTTCATGTTTCTAGTTTTATGAATGATTTCTCTATGATACTGTAGGGAAGGACAACCAGGACCTCCTTAGTTAGGAGCCTCTTCCCTTGCATATTGTATTGAATCGTAAATAATTCAGCTAGACATAGAGTTTGTTGCCTACTCCTACATATATATTGCTGGCACCATCACAAGCTTACGAGTTTCCCTGGTTGATAATTTAATGCAGCAATTTAAGCCGAATAAATTTCCCAACAGTTCTATTGATGTAATGCCTAGTTTTCGACAAGTGGTAATTGTTAAGATATTGATTGTGGCCCCTAAATCAACTAAGGCATTTGAAAAGTTTTGTCCATTAATTTGTACTGTTGCTATTGGATTTCCTGGGTCTTCATACTTGACGGGTGTTTCTTTTCCTGATAATAGGTCAGATAAGGTGCCAACTACCTGGACTGTTGGGTTATTTGTTACTCTCCTCCTTGGTTTTTTTATACATAGCTCTTTGATAGTCTTTGCATATATTGGGATGTCTTGAATAGCTTGGAGGAGTGGGATTTTTATGTATAGGATTTTAAGTTCTCTCAGAATGTCAAAATCAGGATGTTCTAATGGTTGAGGAATAATTAATCATTCTAGGAATGGAGGAGAAGATGTGGTTATTTGATCATGAGTTTGGTTTGCAGCCACATCTTTATTTTGTAACGGTTGTTCTACTGGTAACTGATTTTCAATTTGAACTTTTTTTTATCTCCCTTGGTTTCGATAATGCGCCCAGATCTTAATTGAAGGTCATTGCATTCCCTTAGATCGGTTTCTATTTCTAGTGTTTCAATTATTTGAATAGATTGAACCAGTCTATTATTTGGATTAGGGTTGGGTTGGGCTGGGAGTTGTGGTCTTAAGCTAGACTGGGGATTTTGTTGCAATGCTAGCAGTGTAGGTTGAGGGAGCGGAATGGTTCCTACTAGTTGATTCATCAGTCTTTGCCAGTTTGTCTGCCAAGCTTGACTCTGTGAAGTAGGAGGGGACCATTGTGTTGGATATGCATTGTTTTGCCAATATGGTGGGGCATAGGGAAAATTTGGCCAATTAGATTGGCTTGTTTGATTCAGCCATGGTGATGATGAAGGAAATGGTTGTTGTGTCCAGTTTGAGAAAGGGGGTTGATTTTGCCACATTGTATTATATTTCTAAGAATGATATTATGGAGGTTGAAAAGAAGAAGCTGGATCAGGGAACATACCTGATTGTCGTGGCTGCCATTCACGATGTTGATTAAGTAGGTACAATGGTTCTGGTTCTTCTTCAGCTCCTTTTTATACTACTTTCAAACCAGGAAGTGAGGGACAACTTTATATAGAGTGGTCTTTTGTACAAATGGCGCAATCTTGAACTGCATCTAATGGGCACTCTTTTTGGCTGTGTTTCTTTCTACATCTGGGACAGAAGATCGGCAGATTTTGCTTTGCGTTTTCTTGTTTCTGCTTAGCTTGCATAATATCGAGTTGCGTTGTCAGAGTTCCCAATATATCAGTTTTTAAATTTTCTAATAAATTTCTGATTTTTGCATGAGTTACTTCTTCTCCAGTGATCTTGTTTTCCCTTGTAAACCTATCATGTTCTACTGGTTTTAGCCTTGTGCTTCCTCGTGAGCTCCTGATACATAAATCAATGATGTTAGCAAAATCCTCTTGATAAATGTCTCCTTTTCCCATAATATTCAATGTTTTGATCCATTGTTCCTTCACGCCTTTAATTAATGTTGTTTTTAATACATTATCAGGTAAGTGTAATGATGCATAAGGAGATATTTGAAGATTATACTGAAAACGTTCAACATATTCTTCTAGTGTTTCATTAGGTATAGCTACCATCTGAAATATTTCATCTTTTAACTCTATAGATTTACAATAATAACCCCACCAACCAACCCCATAAACCATCGTAAAGCAGCTCCTTTTAATGTAGAAGGAAATAATTTCAGCTTCTGGGGATCGGTGGTATAGTCATATCCTCTGCATAGCACATCGAATTCAAACAAAAATGCATTTGGATCTTTCGATGTTAGACCATGAAATGTAGGGATATGTTGGAGAGGAATTTCTTTCATTGGTGCATTGGCTGCAATATCTACAATGGGATATTGCAGTGTGGAAGTTTGGGTGTTTGGCTGGTTCTCATCCATTTGGTCAAATATGTGCCAATAATCTTCCGGAATTTCTAGGAGGATGTTCCTAGGTTGGCTAGATGGAGGGGCGATGGCTTTAACATGAATAGACTTAACAACACTTCCTTTTTCTGGGATGATGAGAGTCCCTAATGTCTGGGGGGATTTTGATTCTTAAGGTTCTTCAACTTTGTTATGAATGATTTTTGCAGCACTTCCCTTATCTGGGCTGCTTAATGGCTAAATTATTTCAAGAGGAGATCGTGGTTCTTCAATTTCCCCTGTTTCTCCTCTTCCTTCACAGAAGTTGCTAAGGTTCCCTTCTTGCAATGATTTTGGGCTAGAATTCTCAATTTCTTGAAAATCTTGCTCCTCAGTTTGACTATGCACCTCAGCAAAGGCTACAGATCGTGATCATGTGGCCTGAAAGGAACTAGTAGGTTGTCTAGAAGCAACTTTTCTAGGTCCTACTGAAGCTTGAGATTCTGTGTTTTTAAGGATTTCATCTATAAAGGTCGATCAGCCAAGGGTCACCAGCCCCTTAGCTTTATCAGGCTTCGGTAGTGGTTTGGGGTTCTTTAGAGGCTTTTTCTGCTTGGTCATGCACACAAATCAAATACTGATTTCTACCCAAAACAACAACAAATCGGCAGTAAAGTGAGCAAAGGAGCAGGGTTGTTACATGCTCCGTACGCAGGTTCTTACCTTCCATTTTTAAAACCAAATTTTCTCCTAGTAGGTACTTACACTACTCTGAAAAAGAAAAAAAAGGCTACACTCTTCCCCGGCAACGACGCCAAAATGTCGAGCATTAAAAAGGGTCTTTTTCACCTCTATTTACCCTACATTAATTGTCAATCCAGGAATGATTTTCTATTTCAAAGAGTGTACTTTGTCTGAGGCGGTCGTTTGTCAGAGTAATGCTATTAGTATAGTGCTTGAAATAGAAGAATAAACGAATGCTTGGAATGAAATCTACTTTTAGAAAGAAACTTAAAACTCAAATCATGCACTCGGAAAACTACAAAAATTTATCAGTCAAGGGTACAGTAATAGTAACTCTTCCCTTTGTAAACTGATACAATAAAAAAGCATTTAAGGAAAAGATCATCAATCTCGGAACTGGAAAACATATGTCAATGTTCACTATAGTTTCAGATTGTCCCGCAAACCAAAGCAATGACAATTCAACTGACAAGAAATGGAATAACACTAATCTATTGAACAACAAAACCTTAACCTACATGAATGAATGAAGCAGTAACTGTATCCTATAGGAATTTAGTAACAATTTTTACTAAATGATCTAAACAACAACCGGAAATGGGAAAACAAACTAATGGGAATGAAATATTGAAAAACAACTTCAACAGAATGTAAATACATAGCAAAACCCAATCTAATATTACACACAACACTCCTATATTAAAAGGAACAACATTTTGAGCTCCGATATAACAAGAATGAATCACAGTTATAAAGAAACAACAATTGCGATCACGATGGAACAACAATCCCAAATGAATAGCAATCACGTTTAAGAGTAAACCATAGATAAATATAGTAATACCGATTTATGAATATACAACACCGTTACTCTGTAATTGAACAGCAATGGTAATCTGTAAGGAACAACAATTTTATATGGTAATATCAATTGTTAAAGGAACAACAATGTGATATAAAGTTAGGATGAATATCATAACATTCCTGTTGCAGAGAATAACATTACTTATTCAAGTAGAAATGAAATATAATAGAACCAATATGTAAAATAGTATGGAACATCAGATTACTGAACAGAGCGGGTAAAAGAAATCAAACCACACACGAATCGGAAATAATGGTACAGGAGCAAGTGTTCCACCAGGGCCGGGCCCTTAGCCTCCAGGGACACACCGCTTAAGATTACTCCAGAATCAAAGATAGAACAACAACCAAAGTTTATATATTATGCATCAAAACAGAGTTACAATAATCGCTCTTAGAGAGAGTCGATGATCAAAGTTTCAATTACAACAGTAAATTTCATAAAAACCACAATAGTTCCATCCCTTGGGCTAGCATTTTTACCTCCTCTTATAGTAGTCAAGCAGAGATATCAATGATTCAGTGAACCATTAAGGTAGTGATCCCTTAGGATCAAGGGATCCTGAGGGATTCACCATATTGTTAATTCTCGGTTATCTTCTTGTTCTTTTATGCAGATTTGGTACCTCCTCTTCCTTTTCCTAGCTTATACACTCCAGTTTAGATTTCCTTGTTTGGATACGGTTCCCTATCAAAGGGATAGCAGTTAACCTTGTCTTGTCTTTTCCTTTAGAACGACGATCTTCCGTTTTCTCCTTTTTCTGCATAGGAAAAGGGTAATTATTATTCATTTTACGTTGCATGCAATTCTTCTAGATTCTATCATAATCTTTTGCCACATACCAATTTCATGATGTAAAGGAGTTATGAAATCAAGGAAAAGATGACAAAGTGAGTGGTAATTACATACCTTTTCTAGGGCTCAACACCTGACTGAGCTGACAAGGGTTAACCAAAAACAACCGACTAGAGTAGGCTGTGCTAGTTTGAGCATAAGCATTGTGTTTTCACCTAGACTCACTCTGAACAGAATGTATTTTCCATTAAGGCATCATCAAATGAAGACAATAGGTTCTTCATAAAGAGAGAGGAAAACAGATAACCAAATATTGATAACTATACAAGTCCTCTTAGATTTTCCCGACCTGTCTCAAGATCCAAACACAATTTCATAAGAGGCTAACCTATGGGTATAAACACGCAAAGAGAAAAAAGAAAAAGAAAAAGTAAAGTGAAAGCAAAACAAGTAGGCAAAGCAAGCAAGCAAGCAAACCAAAGAAAGTAAGAAAGCATGCAATCATGCAAACTAGAATGCAAAGAAAAGAAACAAAAAGAATAAAACACTACTCCTTCTCCTATGATAAAAAATGCATGGGCCTACTTACGTGAAGTGATATTTCCAATGCAGCCACCGACACATTGGCTGGCCCATGTTGGTGAAGGCATGGTTCGCGAGAAGCACAATCAAGTGAACCAACAAACATAAAATATACAACAATGAAAACCAACACGCTCTAAGTTCTAAAACATCCAAAAAAAAGAAAAGAGTCAATGGACAAGACAAACATTCTACGGACTTAACATGGTCCTATGACACACTGTGTGCAGATGATAAAAATGAACACTCTTTGTGCTGTGACACATGAGCAATCTTGAGAAAGACCAATAGCCTATTCTTTGCAAGTGCACTTGCTGTGTAAAATTCCTCCAAAGCTTGAGCGATGGGATCATGCGATTTGAGTGGAGGAAGCGAAATCTGGGTGTTTGGTTGATCTTTAATGTAGAGCAGAGAGTGATGAGGATCCTTGAGTGTTTCACAAATTTTCTGATCAGAGGTGGAACTAACCTTAGGAAAGCGAGGGCCTGACATAGCCATCAGCTCAGGATGAAGTGCCTCGACATCTTGTGGGGTTTCCACTTTGTGATGTGAGAGTGGTCAGCATGTTAGAGTGGTCCGCTTCATCTTTGAACAATGAGGTTCACGTGCTTCGTGAGTGGTAGTGTTACATGTGTCAAGGTTCTTTCACTGTAGAGGGAGAGGATGGAGGTGAGTCTCAAGTCAAAAGGGATGAAGACCCAAATCTATTAGATACACACAACACAACAGGACATGCACAAATTCCGAATGAGAAATCCACATGGATGCAGAAGTCACACCACACAAGGGAGGATAGCACGTACGACACCCAACAGGATGGTATGCATGAGTGTGACGATCGCTATAACAAGTTTATGTGAAAGGTTTTGTCTGATGGCTGGGGAGGTAGCCAACACATGCAGGATGATGTTAACAATTTATACAACACATTTTCATAAATATATGTATTAGAATAGCTAAATGAGTTCAATTGTTTAACACAAGTTAAAGCAACATGTATTACAAGTGTTCAAGATTAATCTTACAAACAGTTACAACACATGTGTGAAAACGTTTTGGCTTGTTAGCAGGATTCTGAATTAAGCGAAAGTTCCAAGACACATCGGTACACCATTACATCATTTACCTTGATGGAGGGGCATTGGAGCCACTGCTCGCTCCTTAAATAAAAGATTATAGACTCTCAAGGCTATGTGGGAGGAACCAAGGTGAAAGCTTCCTTTGCATTTACAAATGAGGGCTATTTATAGCCAAGGGTAAAACTGGCCCTTGTGATTGTTCGAGTTCCCTCATGACTGTTTGACTTTCATGAATTTTCAACTTTACATGACTCTTCAGATTACAAGTGGGTCTCTTGGGCTTCCACATTTCATTACATTGATTTACGATAGTATGGCCCACTGTAGTTATGTGGCTGACACGACTCATGACATGACTAGACATGACAGTGCTCGTATGTTCATGTTGCTGGTGGTGTGCATGTCAAGCTACAGTGTCATTGAGTGATGGATTTCCTCTTGGTGTATCACACGTTCATCTCTGCAAAGAAAGGTGTGTGGAGTCCTTGATGGTTATGATGTTCGCTTGATATTGCATGTTCACATTGCTCCTTTTCTTGTACTTTGGCATGCTTTATGTGTTCATCCATTTATGAAAACTTCTCCTCACATGTTCATCTGTTCACAAAAATTTCTCCTCGCATGCATCATTTATTCGATCATCCATTTGCAAAGACATCCTCGCATGTTCGTTCGTTTGTGAACACATCCTCGCTTGTTCATCCGTTCGTGAACACATCCCTTTGCATGTACTCTCCGTTTTCATCCCATCTGTTGTCGCATCACGTCTATTCATGTACCTATATCTACAATACCTCATGATAAGATGACATAAAATCCGTAAACCTCCTAGTCTACCATGATGCATGATCATTCACTTTTGAATGCAGGTGAATGGGAGGGAGAACAAGGCTATGAAACTGTGTGGGGCAAGTTTCAAGCTGTGATGCGAGCTCTGGGAAATGTTGGTGAAAATTCCGTAGAGGTCACTGGGAGACAGAGATGGAAAATCCACATCATCAGTGATTGGCCACAAGATCTAGCTTAGTTGGAGGGCATATCTATGTAATTTCTAGAGGGAAATAAATTCGGAAAGCAGAGGGCCTTGGTAGCGAAAATTGCACAACTTATGGAGGGAATTGGGTGCGAGCTGCAGGAGGCTTGGCAAAAAAAACTGTGCAATTCCTAGAGGGAGACTATAGTGGGTTGCGAGATGGCTTGGCAGCAAAATCTACACAATTCTTTGAAGGAGTTGACAACGAGCTACGGTATTGCTGGAGACAAAATTGTGAAATTTCTAGGAGGATAACATGTTGAACACCTCTGTGCAATTTCTGAGCTGAGCGAGATGCTAGGAAACTTAGGGGCTTTCTCATGTAATCTACGCAATTTTTTGTGTGAGTAGCTGACCGGATGTCTGGGTGGCTGGCTGGAAAAACTGTGCAATTTCTGGAGGGAAACAGGGACATGCACTAGGTGTCTGTTCAACCTATCTTTGCAATTTCCTTAGTCAGCGAAGTGGAAGAGGTCTGCAGTTTCTATGCAATTTTTGAGGGGAGTGAGTCTCACAGTCACTACCTAGTCAAATTCTCCAGTTGACTAGAAGGAGGGTTGTTTGATTTGCTTGCGGGAAATGCAGATTGAGATGGCTTGCTGAGGAACTTCTGTGTTGTTCTGGATGATAGTCGATTCGATTTATTTCAAGATTGTGTAGTATAGGTTCCCTGGGAGACATCCCCAAGCTCTGCACAATTCTGGGTAGCATTACATGTTCACTGAGGGTTGAAATTCTGTAATGGAGCTCAGTGAAGGTCTGATGGTTGGAGGGTGATCCGGTCGTCAGAATTTTAGCAAAATGACTAAGTGTGTGGGTGACTGAATTGTTGCATACACGACCTTGTGAAAACACACTCAACATGACTCGATGACAAGAAACTTCAAACCATCAAGAAAACATATACTCAATGTGACTGACTGACGGTGTGAGTGACAAGTGTGACACTTATGATAGATCATTGAACAACTGCAACGATGCTTTCCCGACATTGCATAAAATTTCATGTGTGTGTGTGATAGATGTTTACATAGTGAACACAACTCAAACACAACCTTCAACATCACTTGAACGAGGTTGCAAGCATGACATAGCAATCAACATGCAGAAGACAACAGTTGGTCAAACAAGTGAAAAAGAAGCAAGACATGTAGAAGAAACACATAATATGACTTTTCATGTTTGCGCACATGCATGTTACTGAGGATAGGGTGATATGAAAATAACAAGAAGTCCTGCAAACTCAACTAAGAAGTGTACTTCGAAAATTGTTCCATACTTACCATACTTACCCTCAAGTTGATCATGCAACTAGTGCAGTTTGCATGCGGTCATGATATTTTCCATTACTTGGTTCCTTGGTCCTTCTCCTCAACTCCTTGGAAGCAATTTCAACATGTCACCTTTTCTTGTAGTCATTGAGAGGTAGATCCATGAAATTTTAGTGGACAATGATTGTTGCTGGAATGAGGCTCTAGGAGGCTCGTCTACATGATTGCTTCATGCAAGACCGACAAGACAACTTGGGAAACACTACATCGTTTTGAGGCTTGAAGCACTACTGCGAGACAGGGGTCTCAAGGGGACACCTCTACGCAATTTCTGAGTGGAGTTCACCTAGACTCCTCTGCACATTTATGGAGAGCACTACTGGCTGGGACCTCTGAGGGTTGCGGGGTTTCAACAGGCAAGGGAGGTTGGTGTCTCTGCACACTGCAGGGTTTCACTAGGTAAGGGAGGAAGCTTGATGGTTGTAGAAACAAAGTGCATAGTTCCAGGAACCTGGAGGAGGCTAGGTTTCTTGGGAAAATGGTTAAGTGTGAGATCAGTGAAACATATGAAAACATTGATAAGACTCGACTATGATTACGCATGGACACTTAGTGACACAAGATATACCATCCAAAATACATAAGACATACTTTTTTTGATGGAACAACCTTCGTGATGTGAGTGCATGAGGTGAGTGTGAAACATGTCTATGTGATGAAAACCACTCATATGCACACAATTCCCTTAAAGAAAGACAACAACCCCTTTGCATGAAAAAAAACAACCCCTCTGCCCAAATATGACACATGCTGCATGAAGATGAGAACGTGGAAAACTCTTAAGATCTAGGAGGGGAGCTTGAAATAATCAGCTTACTAATCAAGAGATCAAGGATAATCGATCACAGGATTCAAGGTTGGCTCTAAAATTTGCGTGAGAACCTAAATTTGGGAGGGTGATTATAGCCTCTACAACAGGTGGAGATGCGATAAGGAGCTATGAAGAAGGGGCTAAAGGCCAATCAAAATATTTTAATATCACAACATATATCTAATAGATTTACAAGATATTTGTGCTCCGATATTGCACTGCGGTACAAAATCTATGATATAATAGCACATAGGAGCATTGAAGGTTGGATGAGTCAGCAGCTGAAGAGTAAATGAGTGCAGAGGAGATGGTCACTGGAATAAATGGCGAATGTCAAATATAGTTGGGTAAAGGTGGCAAGGACCACGATATTCATGAAAGAGTGTCGAGTCTTCCTTGAGGTAGGACAAGCTATTAATGTGCACTGATGCACGTGTTAGTGAGTTAAGTGGATGAATGGAGCTGCTACAATAGAACAAGTGCATATAAGAAAAAAAACTTCGAGACAAGTAAACAAGGACAATGGTCCACAAAGAAGCCATGCCAAAGTTTTGTAAAACCATGAATAAGCATGGAGAGCCTAAGTGATGGGAAAGTTGCACACAGAGAGGAGTGTGCCTGATTGGTCTGTGTAGGTGGACTGAGAATTGATTCTCAGTATGGAGAAATAGTCAGGTGCCCATTCTCATGGTTAATGCAGTGACAAAGACCAGGTCAGTTGCAAAAATAGAATGGTAGAGCCATGTCGAGGTACACTTTTGCAGTGTGAATACAAGATAGAGTGGTAGCATCAATTGGGGGGCAACAGAAGAACAAAACCCAGGATCTTAGATGAGAAAAGTGGGGAAAAGAAGCATAGTGGCTAGAAATCTAAGTGGGAAAATATCTTTGTGAGTGCAATGCTGTGTAAGGCTGAGAGAGAGCCAGTTCTGCAGAGTGAGGCCAAGAGTGCCTAGGTAGAGGTAAGAGACCCCAAGAGATACACTGCAATGAATAAAGGTAGAAGTTTCCTGCGTGCTCTGTGTTAAAGGTGGTAATTCCCTATGTTGTTTGAGCAAGGCCAAGAGTTGTGCCTATGCTATGTGAGAAAGTTTGAAGTTTCCTGTGTGTTGTGTGAATGGTCGAAAGTGTCTTTTCTACAAGGAAGGTCGAAGGTGCCTGTGTAGAGAAAGAAGGTCGAGAACTGACCTTGTGTTGTGGAGAGAAAGAGGCCAAGATTGGATTGTAGGCTGATGAAGAGAAGAGAATAGTGAGTTGAGTGGACTATGATGAGTGGCTATTGTTGAGCAGATTAATGTGCTGCTACAGAGTGATCAGACCAGGCAGAAGTGTAGAGAGTGCTCCATGGGCTGAAGGATGTGAATAGAATAGAGCTAATATCAGGAAAAGTGGCTACCAAATTACAGAGAACATTCAATTCCTATTTGAGTGTGGGTTGGAGCCTACATATAGGAAGTTGGTGCTTCCATCTCTAGTGGGTGCTTGAGAAGGCTTGGGGGTTGGTGCCTCTTACAAGTTGGTGCTTGCATAAATCCAAGGAGCTACAAGTTGGCGCTTACAACAAATCTGTGAAGTTGGTGCTTCACATGGTGATTTTGTTAAGTTGGAGAGGGATCTACAAAAAGAGGGAGTTGGTGCTTCCTGCTAGTGGCTGCTAGAAATCAAACAAAGGGAGTTGGTGCTTCATGTGAGTGGGTGCTCACAAATCAAATTGATGTAATAGAGTAGGTTCTCTAATTTTACATCAATAACAACAATAATCTTGGTGGTTTTTTTCCCTAAATGGTTTTCCACATAAAAACCTTGTGTCTCATGTGTATGATACTCATGGTGTGTATGCTTGTATGTTGATTTCATGTTGCTACCATATTACATATTGTTGCTGATTATATGGATGGATTCCAAACTTGAACAAGAATAGTGAATATTCATCAAATTTTCAAATGAGCCTTAATATTGATTCACCCCCCTCTTAGAATTATCATTTGTTTCCAACGATTGGTATCAGAGCCAAGTTCCTTCAGGAATAGCTTAATCACTAGAAGGTATATCAAAGGGAAACAGTGTCTAATAAAGTTTGGCTAATAGCAAAAGGAGTCCCATTCTTAAATGAATCAGACCATGGTTTTGACTATGAAGTCTGGAAGGTTAGAATAGTGACCTATTTGACGCGGTGGGATGATGATATGTATATCTTTATTGAGAGTAGAGAAAAGAATAAGCATAACGAAAAATCCAAGGAGGTCATCATGAAAGGGTTGTCTAAGCCATATGCTGATAAAGTAAGGAATTGCAAGTCAACAATGGAAGTGCTGGACAAATTGCAATGTTTGGATGATGAAGATAGCCATGTGGCTCAAGAAGAGGCTGAGGAGCCCTACTCCTCTAGTAATGAATGAGAACATGGAGAAGTTGCTGCTCATCACACTTGTGTTGATGATGAATATGTCTTAGAGGAGAGATCACGTTCCTCAGAAGGTATGCTATTGCTTTGTGATAATGTAAAGAAATAGTTCATTCGTTATCTAGATGTTCATGTGAATCACTTGAATATAGAAAGAGCCATGAACCTAGTAGTTTTAACGAAGGTAGACCCATATTAGTAGCAATAGAAAATAAGGGATCCTCTGAAGGAGAGGAGAGTAGATCCCGTGGAGAGAATAGGGTATCATTGAAAGTGATGATGAAGGGATAAGCTTTAGACCTATGGAAGACTCCATGGACATAGAGATGGGCTTAGATCTCTGTGATAACTCAACTAGCACCTATGATAGTGAAGAAAATTATATAAATGAAAGGATCCTTTTTAGAAAGAAGTTGATCTCTTCTCTAAAGGAGATTAAGGACCTATGAAAGGCAAAACTCAAGTAAGAGGAGAAACTAAAAATTTATGAGCTTGAGAATGGAAGGTTGAGAAAAACATTAGTTGATCTAAATTATCAACAAGAAGAGGCTAGCATAATGAATGGAAAGTTAACCAATCAGCTGGGTGAGAAGGAATCTTACTGTGGGAGACTAAAAAATGAGGTAGTCTCATTGAGACATGACTTAGAAAAGTAAAAGATAGAGTTGTCTCAATATCAAAAGCTTGAGGGGAGCACAAAGGCCTTGGATGAGATTCTTGTTAAGAAAGGATCCCCGCTCATCAAGGTTGGTTTGGGTTTCAAGGAAAAACCAAGCTCCAAGATTGTGAAGGTTGAAGGGTCAACTTCCCATGTAAAGGGAGACCAAGTTTCCAAAAACAACGAAGAAAGGAAGGATATTGGAAAACAATAGTAGTAAGGAAATCAACAACAACAAAATAAGACAAGGCAACAATAGAAGTCTAAGAAGTAGCAGCCGATAGTGTAGCAAAAGAGGTCTAGACAGCTCCAAGAGAGAGTGCATGGTAGCAATGTTAACTTTCATGGAAGGCACATGAAGAGCCAGCAGAGATCCTTTCATACTCAAGGGAAAAGCCTTCAAAGAAAAGTTAACCTCTATCTTTTTTATGGGTATTATTTTCCTTGCAATGATTTCAGACATAATGCCATAGACTGTAGATGGCATGAAATGAAACAAGATGTGTTGGGTAGTAGCAACCCAAGAATGCATAAACATGGTAGAAGAAGGCATGGTGGCTCACATAGGAGTTTTTAAAAAAACATTTTCAAAAAGAGTAACTCCTCTGCTCCATTATTAGGCCAAATAAAATGCTACAATTTTGGAAAATTTGGGCATAAGAGAGCTAGCTATAGAAATGAGAAGAAACGGAATGCTTCTCAGCATATGGATGTGAATGCAACAACTTTGGATTTGAAGACAAGAAGAAAGAATGGAGTTGATAAATACAGACTTGTCTTCAGTTCTATGTGTCAAAAGAGCAAGATGAAAAGAGGAGGAAGAAATAAGAAGAATGATCCTCTTACACATGTGATGGACCCCTCTGTAAGGCATCAATGCTTCAAGAGGATTTGGGTGAAGAAAGAGGAGTTGAACGAAAAGTTTCCTCAATCTATTTGGAACCAAGAAGAAGCCCAAATATGGGCAAAGAAGAACCTGAAGAGTAATGCTTCTACCAGGACTTGACCATTGAAGGTTTGGAGGAAGAAGGAGGATGATCTACTTAGGGGGAGTATATCTTCTAGTTCTCTTCAGTAAAGGAAGACAAGGCCTTAAGGGAGGCTGAATAAGTCAGATGCAGGAAGCGAAGAAGAAAATTTAGAAAGATGCATCTGATTGATGAAGGTATGGTTGTTTTTTCTTGCTAATTACAAGAATAAATTGGTTTATTTTCCTAACTATTGGTATGAGTGTTGACATTGATTTCAACTAGAGTAGCTTGGATGATTGTCACAATGGATGTTGGCAGTGATGGCCTATGAGGAATCCCATGGTTGTTCATGGCTCAGAAAGATCCCTATGATAGCTACAAGCTTTAAGTAGAGAATCATCATAGCGACAGGCTTATTGGAGAAGCCATAAAATGATGATTACAGTGATGGACCATATGGAAGTCCATGATAGTTGTAGGCTTCATGAAGAGGATCATCATGGTGGTTGTGAGTTCCTATGTATGGAGAGTCAAGGAGCATAAGTGTGGCAGAGATTTTGGAGCCATCTTAGAGGTTGAATATTGGCTCAAAGACTATAATGGACCCTATCCATTGGAAAGTTCTTAGGAATAGTTTTCCAATGATACGTTGAATTCCATAAATGTATTCTTGGTTCAAAAGTTATGGCCTGCTGAAGTTTAGGGATTTGAAGCCTTAGGCAGGAAGGAATATTGACATATCAGAGATTGCCCATCCATCATATCAGAGATCAAAATATCATAGATCGACACATTGGTGTATTGACAATCGAATGTCTAACGAAATTAGGCATATCGATGATCACACATTGGAGCATTAGGCATATCAACGATCGCGCATTGAAGAATCAGGCATATCAACAATCAGAGAATAATAAATTATTCATGTGAACCCTTTAAAAAGTTTCAATATGGGTGAAGCACTGATAGCATTAAAATCCGTTGGGGATGTCGATAAAGAATTAACAAAGGATTTCATCAAAAAACCAAAGGTTGGTGGGCCCCTTTATCTCTTCTCTGGCAGGAAACGTGGTGGCATATGATTGCCTCTGATAAGGACACATGGCACCATGTGATTGGCTCCGATAAGGACACATGGAAACATCTAATTAGCTCCAATAAAGGACAAGTGGTAGTTGATGTCAGCATGGCGTGAAAGTACGACAAGACATGTGGCATGCATATTCAACCATATTGGGTGGTCTAATGGGATATATATGGGTGACACATGTCACCACTCAGCAGTCACCACATAGCAGTGATTATGTCATATCGGAAGTCGGTGATTGGAGGATTGAGGATGTCAGCACTTTATAACAGTTAGAAATTGGTAACATTCAATAAGAGGGCTATGATGTGTAGGCGCTTGGTCAAGGGAACTAATAGAGCCATGGACATAAAGCGAGGCTTAGCACCTAACTGATTTGGAGCATATCAAAGGTTGGAGATTTCATAACTCCACTTTAAATGAATTTTGGTGAAATTTACGATATGTGAAGCTTTCAATGTTGTTGGAACTTAGTCGTGGAGCCTATAAAAACAACGGCGCAAAACAATAACACGAGGAGAAAGGCCCCCATTAAGATTCTAAAATTCTTTGCACCTAACTACTATACCGATGATCATATGAAGCGATCCTATGGTGGAGATGTGAGAAGGAGCTAAGTAGAAGGGGTTAAAGGCTAATCAAAATATTGTAATATCGCAACATTTTCTTAATAGAGTTACAAGATATTTGTGATTTGATATTGCATTGTGGTGTAAAAGCTCTGGTATAGAAACTCAAAGGAGTATTGAAGGTTGGATGAGTTGGTAGATGAAGAGTAAATTAGCATAGAGGAGTTGGTCACTGGAATAAATGGCAACTGTCAAATATTGCTAGGTCAAGGTGGCAAGGACCACGATCTTTGAGAAAGAGTGTTGGGTCTATCATGAGGTAAGACAAGTTATTCTTGTGTTTTGATTCATGTCTCAGTAATTTAAGTGGATGAATGGGTCTGCTACCATAGAAAAATGCGATCGGTAGAAAACTCAGAGACAAGGCAGCAAGGACAATATTCCACATAGAAGGAATGTCAAAGTACTGTGAAACCATGAATAATCATGGAGAGGCTGAGTGATGGGATATTTTCACACAGAGAAGGATGTGCTTGGTTAGTGTGAGAAGGTGGATTGAGAATTCATTCTTAGTATGGAGAAACAGTTACGTGCACATTATCATGGTTAATTTAGTGGCAGAGACCAAGTCAGTCACGACAACAAAATGGTAAAGTAATGCTAAGGTACACTCATATAGTGTAAATACAGGACAAAGTGGCAGCAATAATCATGGGGCAGTAGATGAGAAAAACCCAGGAGCTAGGATGAGAAATATGGGTAAAGGAAACATAGTGGCCAAAGAGATAAGTGGAAAAGGATCTCTGTGAGTGCACTATTGTGTAAGGGTTAGAGAGATTCAGTTCTGTAGAGTGAGGCCAAGAGTGCCTATGTAGAGGTAAGAGACCCTAAGAGATGCACTATTGTGAGTAAAGGCATAAGTTTTCTATGTGCTCTGGGTTAAAGGCAGTAGTTTCATGTGTTATGTGAGCAAGACCGATAGTTGTGCCTATGTTATTTGAGAAATGCCTACCTTTCTTGTGTGCTATGTGAAAGGTTGAAAGTACCTATGCTATAAGGAAGGCCGAAGGTGCATGTGTAGAGAAAGAAGGTCGAGAGAAAAGCCTACGCTATGGAGAGTAAAAAGCCGAGAGCTGACTCTATGATGATGAAGAGAATAGAATAGAGAGTTGCATGGATTGTGATGAGTGATTGTTGTTGAGCAGATTAATGTGCTACTACAGAGTGAGTAGGGAAAGCATAGGTTCAGAGAGTGCTCCGTGGGCTAAAGGATGTGAAGAGAACAAAGGTGATAACGAGTAGAGTGGCTACCAAATTACAAAGAACATTCAATTACTATTTGAGTGTGGGTTGGAGCCTACATACAGGAAGTTGGTGCTTCCATATCTAGTGGGTGCTTGAGAAGGCTTGGGGACTGATGCCTCCTGTAAGTTTGTGCTTCCATAAGTCCAAGGAGCTACAGTTTGGTGCTTGCAACAAATCTATGAATTTGGTGCTTCACATGGTGCTTCTGGTAAGCTAGACAAGGATCTATAAAAAGAGGGAGCTGGTGCTTCCTACCGATGGGTGCTAACAAAAAAATAAAGGGAGTTGGTACTTCCTGTGAGTGGGTGCTCATGAAATAGATTAATGTAATAGAGTAGGTGCTCTTATTTTACATCAATAACAACAACAAGCTTGGTGGTTTTTTCCCGAAAGGGTTCTCGACGTAAAGACCTCGTGTCTTTTGTGTATGATACTCATGGTGTGTATGATTTTATGTTGATTTCATGTTGCTTCCATATTACATATTATTGCTGATTAAATGGATGGGTGCCAAGTTTGAACAAGAAAAGTAAATAGGCATAAAAGTTTAAAATTAGCCTTGAAACCGACTCACCCCCCCCCCCGTCAGTATTATCATTTGTTTCCAACATCTCCCTCCCTCCCTCTATCTCTTTCTTCTTCCCTCTCCCCCCTCCATCTATATCTCTATCTCCCTATGTCTCTCCTTATTCATCTCTTTATATCACCCCGTAAACATACACAATGTTTCTCCATATCTATCTATATCTCCCTCAGTCCATGTCTACCTCTCTCTCTCTTTCTTCCCTTTAACTCCCTCTATCTCCCTTTCTATTTCTCTTCCCTCCTACTCTCGTCTCTCCCTCTCCCTCCATCTCCCTTGTCACTCACTCTCTTTCTCCATCTCCCTTGCCACTCCCTCTCTCTCTCTCTCCACCCTTCATTATGCATATATAATTCTTCTTACGTCCTTCTCTCTCCTCATCCAACTCCATCTCTCTCTCTCCCTCCCTCTCAAGTCCTTCCTCTCTTCCTTTCTCTCCCACATCCTTCTATCTCTCCCCCGCATCACTCACTAAATAACTCTCTCTCTATCTCTCTCGAACTTCGTCCCACAATTATATTGATTATCTCCCTCCCTCTCTCATTCTCTCTCCCCCTTATCTCTATCTCTCATTATTTTTCTTTATATCTCACCCCAAAATAGACACAAACTCTCTCCATCTCTCCCTTGTCACTCCTCCCCCCCTCTCTCCACCTTTCTCTCTCTATATGTCTTGAACTTCTTCCTTCCCTATCTTTTCCTCCAACTCCATCTCTTGAGTCCCTCTCTCCATCTTTGTGTCCATCCCCCCCCTCTCTCTCTTACCCTTTTCTCCCACTTGCTCTCACATTATATTTCAAAAACATTAAAATACTTTGATAATTAAAATATTATGTTTGAATTTTATTTATTTTTTATGTCATACAATAATTTTTTTTTTTTAGATAATACATATTTAGAATGCAATATTTCAAATGTGTGTTGTACATTCACCTGTAGGGGAAATGATAATTTTCCATGGAAATATTATCTACAATTTTCCAAAATATTAATCTTCCAACTACCTCCATAAAAGATACATAGACCGCTTCATGTCTTCCAATTGAAACTTTTTAGGTTTTATTTCCCTAAAGGTAGCATTAGCTTATGATTACTTTAGGATTTTAAAAATATTATATATTTTACTATGTTAGATTTATAGAAAAAATTAGGTTAAAGAAAATTAACATATTTAGTGAGCTTGTATGACTCTTTATTTATGCATATGACATATACCAACCACATTTATTAATGTGGTTGTGCTAGTATATATTATAATATAAGATATTTTATATTATATTAAAGTTAATAATATTATATTAATCCATAATTAATAAATATAATATTAATATTAAAAAATATTAATATTTATTTTTTTATATTAATATCATTTCATCATTTAATTTTGTAAGAATAATAACAATACTCTTTTAATATTAATATTAAATTTAATAAGAATTTGAGTTTTTAACGATTGAATAGAAGGACCGTCTCCGAGAGCCGAAGATGAACCCTATTTTCATAGTCATCGCCTCCTCGCCCTCGGCTGACGTCTGGCCTCTGGTAGGCCCTGTCGAAGCAGGAGATGTGCGATTCAGTCAGGATTACTGGTTTATCAATTCATTTCTGATACACATATTTTCAAATACTTTTTGAAAGCTCCCCTATCCCTCTTTTGTTCTGCTTTCGGCATTGTAACCGCCAGATTTTGGACCTTGGCTGCCGCATCTCGTACCAGACGCCTCCATCAGAATGCATATGCAGTGGCCAAGGATGAGCGCGCCGAATATACTCTCGTCTCTCCTCAGGCGACGACTCTTGGGAAGAAATACTCTAGTCTGGAAGGCTGCTCATTCCTTCCAATGTCTTCTCTGTCCCCCCAAAATAGCCAATACTCTACTCTAGATCTTCAAAACTTTTTAAGTTTCCTGGATCTACCTGGACGGATCATCTGGAAGCTCTTCTGGGCGGAACGCATTGACAGATTCAATGATCTTTGGACCCTCTCCTCTTCTCTTCACAAACCCCTACGACAAGTTCAGGGGGAGAAGGCCCTTCAAAGCTCCAGCCTCCTCTCGACTTGGATCTGCAAAGGAAAGTAGAACCCTGATCTTTCTGCCGCGTTTTAGATTCAGATCAGGCTTCTCTCTAGCAAAACTCAACTACATTGGGTGAGCTCGTCGGATCTTGTGCAGGACCTCAAGCATGATCTGGATCTCAAGTTGAGGATACCCTCTGTAGCTCAATGACTTCTCCATGAAGGTAAACAACTTGAGGATCCTCTCCCCCTGTCTTTTTATAGCAATAAGAGAAATTCATCTATTACTTTTACTCTTCGCCTGAGAGGGGGAGCTGTTGGACAGTCATCCTCAGCTAAGACGTTTTCATATAAAGACGTTGTCCATGCTGAAATGCCTAAGAAGACAACTCCACAAGTTCAGGCACCCAAGCCTTTTTTGGTGGACAAACTGGAGGAAACCCCCTCCATTGAAATCATGCATCCAACGCTGGATGAGAAAACCCAAACATTTGCAGAAAAAGCCATTATTTGCAGGTTCAATGGGCTATGGCCGAGCACAGTAGACCTCTACCAATGGATTCACTCTATTTGGACCAACAATTGCATGGTGCTGTTATGCTCAAAGGGCTTATTCATAGTAGTCTTCGTTCTAGATGAGGACTACCAGAAAGCTTTAACTGTAGGCCCATGGTTCTAGGGATCAACAGGTTTATTCCTCACCCCTTGGTTCCCATATTTCGATCCCACTATAGCAGTCATCACCAAGCTCCCCATCTGGGTCAGACTTCCAAATCTCCCGGTGCACCTATGGCATTTTGCAGTATTCCAAGGGATTGGAAATTCTCTAGGACGCTCTCTAGACATAGACGTCTCTAGAGCGGAAAAATGAATATACACCTTTGCCAGAATCTGTGCAGAAATAGACAAGAGCAAAGGTATCCCTGACCAGATCAATCTCAAAATTGGAGACTTCCATTGGAATCAGACCTTGGACTATGAGAACATAGCCTTTCGCTGTCGTAACTGCCATCACACATGGCACCTTATGGGCTCTTGTCCCACGATTCCTGCCCAAAAGAAGAAAGTCAGTCCTAAGCAGAAATCCAAGAGCTGGAAGCCTCATGATCCTCCCCCCATGGACGACTTTGATTTCAGCTCAGATGAAGAGGAAGAGGTTGAGGAAGGAATGGAAGAAAAGCTGGCACAGGACTCGCCCTTGACTGATCATGAGGATTCATCTGTCCCTCCCATCTCACAGAAAAGGAATCATGAATCCTCCCCCACTCATTCAGACAAGGAGTCCTCCCCGTTAGCTCAGCCCAGCTTGCAAATCATGCCAGTTCAGCAAAGTCCTCTTGACTGGGTCAAAGTTGGTAAAAAGAACGGAAAAAAGTGCTGAATAACTGATTCTACACATGTTGGGTAGAATCCTCTATTCTGCTCTTGCTCCTCTGTTCTTCTTGTTTCTTCTTGCTCAACGCAACTCTCTTCTCTTTTCCTTTTTAGGAGCCGAGGTGGATAGCCTATCCTTTCTAGCAGCCTGTGTTCTTGCCTCTCTTGGCTGTAACTTCTTATTGTACCATTCTTCCTCTTAATAGAATTAGTATTTACTGAGAAAAAAAAATATTAAATTTAATAAGGCTTTTACATGATACGATAACAAAAATTCTAATAAGATTTAGAATTTTAAAATGAGGTGAAATTTTAATTTTAGATCATTCAATTGTTTTTTTATAGAGGCTTGATCGAGCTACATAGCTCGATCAAGCCCTTCTTAACCACATATACGAATAGATCAATGTTTACAAAAAAATCAATCAAACTATTTGAATTTGAAATTTAGGCGCTCGATCGAGCCTCTTAAGTCCTAAAATCAATAATTTCAACACCCCTTCTGCAAAATTTCTTGTAACTCAATTTTGTAACCTAGCAGACTTAGTGCTAAATTTTTCCTCTATCCAATGGCGTATGAGTTTGAAATTTTTGAATTCATATGATATTTTTCATAATTTCTTTTAGATGTATTGCTTGAAATTTTTTTGAACGGTTTCAAAGAGGTTGAATAAAAAATCAATATCATAAAATATACACAATGAAAAAATTTCAAAAAATCCCACTATCTTCGTTTACAAGTCCTCGTCAAAAGGTTACTTTTGATTTTTCAATTTATTTAAATATTTGAAAAAAGCCTTATGTGTACACATGTTTCTGCAAAATGTAATTGAAATATTACTTCTACAACTTCAAGAAATAATGAAAAATATATTTTTGCATAAAAAAAAATATTTTTTAATATGAAAAATTTAGCTCTCTCCATGTAGATCAGTGTCGTATATATATTTTTTGAAAATTACACATTTTCAAGGAAGTTATGCTACGTGAACACACACATACGTCTTAAGGTCCAAAAATTTGCAGGGACAAGCATTTCATTTAATGTAAAATTAACATATTATACAACACCAAATATTTTTGTAAAAAATATCATGAGGACAACAACATAATTCTCCACAATTTTTCTTTTGACTCTAAATCAAAATTCACAATGCTTATATGAATGTTGAGGGCTTCAATTCAATAAAAGAGGAAAACTTGAAATTTCATCGCCACATTTGACCCAAACGTGTAACCCATATTCATGCTTTCACCCTTACATGATATTATATTACATCATATCGACAATTAGCTAAACATGCATAACATATTCATTTGTGTTTTTTATTATAGTTGACATTTCTTTTCTATTTTGAAAATACTTTATTTTTATTTTAAGAAGGACAAGTGCCAACTCCACATTGAGCAGGGACAAAATTACACATCCCCTTGGAAATCAGATATTGTAATAGCTCAATATGACTTCTACCATATTGTCAAATCAAGGAATTTTAGCAAGAAAATAAAATAGTCCTTGTAGATCTCAGAGAAATGCCACGGAAAATGTTTTTGAATGGTTATGATATAACATAAACCCAAGAATCCGATAAGCAAGAAGGTCTGAAATCTTGAGGAAAGGTGTTATAAAGTGAAAAAACAGAAAATTGAGATTCCAATAATTACCTGATAGAGGCCTTGAATCAATTCAGAAGAAAAAATGCGGCTAAAGTGGATGTAAAATGAATGAGTACAATGGAAAGATTTTAACTCATCCAACAAATGTAAGATTCAGAATAGGTAGAGATAAAATCATGGATAAGATAATTTGTTGCTATATTTTTGCAATTTACTTTGCTTGTAGCAAATATGAGCAAGAATGAATCTAAGAATTTCATTTCAACTGCATCAATGGGAGACAAAATATGATTATTGACTCATATTACTAAATTTGTAAAGAAAGGAAAATATGAATGGAAGCAAAACAATAGAATACCCAAATTTTAATGAAACAACGAATACTTCCCAGAACATGTTGCAGAGAAATCACTTACTTTACTTATAAATCTAATTAGATTTTCTTATGAAAATCTAATCTCCAAATCAAGTCAATAGAGACCTGCAAAATAAGAAAACTATAAATAAGAAGTAAACTATAAAAAGAAAAATCTAAGAACAAATGAAGATGAAGATATGGATGCATACCCGAAAGAATTTTGATTGTAGTTTTACCTCATGAATCTTCTAGTTCTCCCATGCATTTCTCAAAATTTGCATCTGTTCTAAATCATTTACTTATTAAAATGCTAAGTAATGAGCTATTGTTTTATATTTACTTCAAAATAAAATTGAGAGATAAGAGAGAGAAGAGTGATCATATAGAAATGATTATGAATGAAAATTGAATTTCTTAAGAATGCTGATTTTAAAATTCTTTGGAACTTCATTCTTCTTGATTTTCTTTACAAGTTTCAACAATATGATGAAGCATCATTAAGAATAATAAGCAAGTGTTGCATATGAAAAAATTAATAACTATAGTTTTCAAATACTTAGCATCATAGGCTCATTACATGCTTATTAAAAATCTGGAAACAAGAAAAAGATCTAAATTTAAATTAATTTATTCCTAATACTAACTAACTAAAAGGAAACATGATTAGGTATAGTCATACTTCCAGTGTAACCATTCTCTCATTTTAACTCTTACATGTATGTACAAGACAAATATCAACCATAAAAATATAATTACAATTCAACCAACACAAATAAATCTAAATGTATTAGATACACTTATTGCTAACATATTTACAAGAAGAAACTTGTTTACAATCACCTTCTCTTGAAATATCCTTTCTAGCTAAATTTTAATTGAATGATAGAAATCTGGATGGATTTCCATTAATGATTGGAAGATGTTCAAAAGAGAAGATAACAGGTCAGATTATGAAAATGAACTTTAATATACAATGACCTCCATGAAATTGTAAGTCTTATGTACATATGTTAAATTATTAACAATCTTATGTGTAGGAAAACTTTCCAAATATCTTTCAAATGGGTCAGTGAAATATGAATGGAAGTGGTATACATTTAATAGAAGATTATTAATTGAATTAGACCATTTGTAATATTTTGAAGACACACTCTCTTTTTGGCACTACTTTTGAGAGGAAAGGAACAAGGGATAAGAGATGAACACCAATTGGAATTGGAAGAGTAATAGCTCTTGATGTTCATGATTATGATTTGAAACATCATTTTCCCATTCAAGGAATGCATCAATTTAGTGTTCAATATTGAGCCGCTCAATATGCCAGCATAAGATATCTAAAAACTAAAAAATGAACAAACAAAAAAAACTGAAATCAAACAAACTAAGTGAAGTAAAAATAACAAAAACAAATAACTATTTATAGTAGTATTATAATTATTGTTATAGAGCAATTGGGACTCGTTTGAAGTAATTTCCTCTTCACAATAATTGGCAAGAATAATGAAATTAGAATTATCACCAACATTATCTTGTGAATTAGAGAGAGGATCAAGACTATGAATATGAACGAGAGCTTTATCATCATAAGAATCATAGATTGGGATGGGTTCTTGAATGTTGAAATCATGAGTATGATTAAATATTTGAAAATGAGATTCATTTGGAACAATTCATGTATTGAGTTTCTCTCCATTTTCAAATATAGTTTGATTTGGAACATGAGATTTAATAAGGAGACAAATCAACATCCTCAATGTTAAAGTAGTCATCATAAATGACTTCACAAAATTCACTAGTATTCACTTTATTCTCATATGATGTATCAAAACAAGAAGCAATATGCAACACATGTTTATTAATGTCATAAGAATGATAAATAATTGTCTCTGTATCTTGAGAAAAACTAATAGGAAATTCATTTATATCAACCTATCTGTTTTTTAGAATAGCATTAGAGAAAAGTGGGGATAAATTGATATCAAAAAAAAAATCATGATAGATTTAAAAATGAGAACCAAAAGCAATGAATTTTAAAATATCTCTATTTGTGGATTCTTGTAAATTTTTTTCATTGCAAATTTCAAATTCCAGATCATTTGCTTAGCTAGTTGTGCTTTCTTGAGGAATGTTCATTTGCTGCCCTGAATTTAATATTTGATCAAAATTATTATATTGAATAATTTTTGTATCAAAATGCACTTTATTGGAATGTTCAATTTGTGCTTGTGGTTGTTGATTTTTAGATTATGAGGAAGATGTTTCTTCAAGTATGTTATGGATTTCTTCTTGTAGTTGTTTATCAAATTCTTGCAGGATTTGTGATAATGATTCATTAGAATGATTATCATTAATACTATAAGAGTTATGCACTATATTTAAGAATTTATCATACATGGTTGAGGCCACTTCATAATGGATAATATTCACCTCTATATATGAATTTTTGATAATGTTACTAGAAGTTGAAGGAGAGTCATCAAATATTGCAATTGTAACCAATCCATAAATTCATTGTGTGAAGGTTTATCTTCAGAGTTGAATCTCAAGCAAATTAATTGAAATTTAACAATAAAATATAAGAAAGATTAGTTTTCAAATCTTTGCAAATATTTGAATTCATCACATACCTATTCATATTCATAACCAACAAAATTTATAAATGAATTTTGTGATGAGTTGATCCCAATTGTGAATAGAGACAACTAGAAGAGATTGACACCAGTTTCTGGCTATTCCTAAAAATGTAAGAGTAAAAATCCTACATAAAATGCCTTGATCAATATCATGAAAAGTAGAATTTAAAATTTTTTGAATAAATTGTAAGGAATGATCAAATGCAGAAGCATTCTTCTTACAGTTAAATTTTACCTTTGACAAACGTCTTACTATTTTTACTTGAGTATTAGACGATGCATGTCTAGAGATACAACTCCAATCGAAAGTTTGAGACGATCCATTGTGATTAAATAAAACTTAAAATAAAAAAATTCCAAAAGACAACAAGTCATCGACCCTCCTTCTAGTGCCAAAAATTTTGATGGCCGAAAATGATCATTCAACATTATAAGGGAGATTACTTGGTTGAGAACTTAAATCAAGTCATTTTCTATTTGGAATGGTGGTTCCAACTAGTTAAACTAGGTCTAGTTACCTTCTCTCCATCTCTGCTAGCTTAAAGTATGTCTTTTACTTACTAATAGAGAAGAGACATTAAATCATCCCTCTATTGAGCTCATGCAAGAAAGTGATTCTTAAGCTGATCTAGGACTCAACCAAGCTACAACTAAAATTTGCATCTTTGATAAGAGGAGTTCTATAAATGTAATGATTAATCTAAATGAAAACTAATCCTATAATGCACGCAAAATGAAATAAATCGTAAACCTATCTTGATTAGGAAGATATAGACCTAACTCACTCGAGAGTAAGATATTAACATAATTGAGATTTTAACACGTTTGTCTTAAGATGAATATGTAGATAATGAAGTAGTTCAATTAACTAATATTAAAATTACAAAACATGTTCATAGATCCATTAACAATGAATGATGAACCAATAACATTAGGAAGTAGTTCACATAACGCGAATGGAAATTAAATCAGAAATAGATGACATATTTCTAAGTAAATAGTTGCTCAGAAATTTGGTCTTAATATATCAGAGCAAAAGATACAATTGACAACAAATTCATGAAAAAAATAGATTAGATAGCTAATCTATAAAACATGTATTCATATTGACATTAGTGCATAATATATATCCAATTAACATAATTCTGACGTCAAGAATAAAATTCATATTAAAAATAATAGTATTTCTAACACAAATTTATTTTAACCTATTATCCTCATTTGTTATTTAAATCTGATCTCCTACAATCTCCCACAAAGAATAAACTCTACTGCTAAAAGCAATAGTTGCAATAGTGCAAGCTCTCCCTCTCATACACAATTCAAGATGAAAAGAGACAAATCCCATTAATTACAAGATCTGAGAGTGACCCTCTCTTCCTACGGTATGAAACCACTATACAATAGTGCTTTAAGAATTCCATAATTGCAGAGAAAAGAAGCCCCCTATCTATTCTACAAACCACTATTTATAATTACAAAAAATGAATCCCAAAATAGGAGAGTTGTTGAAGAATAAATCTGCTCCAACAATTTTCACAAGTCAATTTTTTTTTCTTATCTTGATGGATAAATTCCATTGATTCAAATCTTCTTTTCCTCATCTCCTCAATTTTACTCCTCCCGAAAGCCAACCAAAATTAAATTAAAATGCAAATCAAAATAAAAAATACCAAATCTAAAAAACAAACATCTTCAATCAATTTTAATCAAATAAATAAATAAAAATAAATTTGTGCTTCTCATTTATGCATTTAAATCTATTATTTTTCAAAGATAACATCATTTCATGGATCTTCAATCAACAAAGACTTTGAGCAAATGAAAAATGCAAAATTAAACTTAGAAAATTAGTTTTGGTTACAGATTCAGAGCATAATTTTCTACTAAATTTTAGACTCATTTAATGACCGAATCTGGTCATGGAACCACTTCAGAAATATTTTCTATGATTTTATCTATCTAACAAGCTGTCTTGGGCCTCATTTGGCAAAGTAATACTCAACTTCTGAGATCTCAAAGTTGAGGGGTCAAAACTGCCAGAATTCTAGAAAAATTGCTACCTTAACCAATGTTGGACATTTTTAATTAAAAATTCTAATTCTAATTAGCTATACAATTGAAGTTAATTTAACTAAAATTATAAAATAAATTATTTAATTAAAAACTATAAATAAATTACAAATTAATTTAATTGTAATTTAATAAAAAACAAATTATTAATTATTGTTATAAAAAAAATTAATTAATGTTACAAATATATTGGGACACGTGACATCACATTAGTGGCTATTGGTCCCATACGGATGGGATAGAGTGGATTTTTGGCTCAACATATGAGCCATGGGTGGCTTTGAGCTCACATGGATAAACCATGGTGAGACTAAGTGGGAGTCATAAGGGCTTTGTTATATAATATAATGTGGAGGCCTTAAAGATGAGTTAAGTTTATTACATCCACAACATCAACCTTATAAAATAACTCCATACATAAATACTTAACCTTTATAAAAAATAACCAACGTGTTTTAACCCCTTCTTGCTTCAGTATTGTAGCATCAGAGAATTGGGATATCAAAGGTTCATCAAATTAGAGTTGTGATATAACTACTCTCTGAGGTATGATATATGAGAGAGTATCGACATTTGAAATATCAAAGGTTTTACGAAAGAGTCTCAAGGTATAAAGGTGGCATCGTAGAGTTTAATAATATCGGACATTGGGAATACCATAATTTTTTTGTTATGTGCTTATGATATTCAACTATCCCAAGGTTATGATATTGCAATATAAAATATGTCGAATATAACATGTGATGAAAATGAGTGAAGGTAACTATCCCAAGGTTATGATATTGCAATATAAAATACGTTGAATATAACATGTGATGAAAATGAGTGAAGGTATGATGCAAAGTGGGAGAGTAGGACAATGTGGAGTGAGACCCACCCATAAACTACAATCACTTTGTAATTTAAAAATCTAACAAAACAAAGTACATCCACTTTGAAATTTAGAGATTTCAGATCTCATAATTTCTTTAAAGTTGGGACTTAATCAGAGAATTATGAAATCTAAAACCACCATAATTTTAATTTTTCTATGGTTTGGTTGTGGTGATTTTGTAGGACCATTAGTGAAAAATGAATTAAGTAGTAAAAATTAACTAGGAATTAATATTTACAATTAATTACTAATTTCTTTACAAAAGCTAAAATAATGTAGATTTTGTAGATTTTTTAACCGAGGAGGTAAAAATTATCAAACTTTGGATAAGCGCCATTTGCAAACTGTGTAACCAATTGAGATGAAATGAGTATTGATGGAAAGCTAGCAAAAAACAAACTCAATGATGTAATCAAAATAGACATCCGACAAAAACAAAAAGTTGGCAAAATTGTAGGACACTTAACCAAAAGAAAATATTAAAAAGGTGATCTGACAAAAATTTTATTGAAATGGTCCTCATTATTTGAAATAAATAAGTCAAAAATGGGGAGGTTGAGTTTTCACCTCAAAAAGGAAATAATTATATTGTGACCTATTATATTCCTATATATACCAATGAGGTCTTGTCATTTAAATCATCTAGGATTTTTTCATTTATGTCATGTGAAAGGTGGTTTCCCGCTCAAAGAGGCTTATTTTCAAGACATTGATCTATATTTTCTTCTATTTTGTTATCTCATTACATAAAATTTTGTATCAAAGCTTTGTATCATAGGTTTTCACTACATCAAACAGGTCATCATAGAATTTTCATTATAATTGTTTTTATACAAGGTTTCAGAAGCTGGAATTATAACCACATGGAATTGAAATATTGGTGATTTTTTTAAAATATTTCAGAGCTTGGTTTGCTATGTTTCTAGAGATATATTCCAAAGACGTTAGGGTTTATGCATGCTCCATAATTCTGCCTCAAACAAGTGTTATGAGGAAAATCATCATAACTTTCTCTTTGTGAATTGTATTTCAATTTCGGAAAAGGTGACTGAAATTGCATGAGCTGCTAGGTCCCTATAATACTAGTGATTCCCCCATTACTATTGTCATTGTAGCCCTTATTGTTATTTTTGTGCCCCTATTGTCCATATAGTGTTATTATTATGCCCCATAGAATCCTACTATTGTTATTGTTGTGACCTTATATTATTTTTATTATGTCGGCTTCGATTATATTGTGACTCCTTAGACTCCTATATAGAAAGGAGGTTTTGTCATTTGTATCATCCAAGAATTATTCATTTGTGTAATGTAAAGGAGATTTCCCCCTCGAAGAGGTTAATTCTGAAGTTGTTGATCTATATTTTCTTCTATTTTGTGAGCTGGTTACATAACATTTGCTATCAGAGCTTTGGATTCAAGGGTTTCGATGCTCCAAATAGGTTGTTGTGGAATTTTCGCTATAACTTTGTTTCTACAACATTTCATAAGTGTAAATTACAACTCGTTTGAGTTGTAATATCTATGAACGTTGGATCCAAATTTTAGCTCTTTTCTCGCTATATTTTTGGAGATGGGATCCAAGTAAGTTAGGGTTTTTGCAGGATCCCAAATTATATCTCAAACAGGTGACCTTGGGAAAAACATCATAATGTTTTCTTTGAGCATCAGAGCGAAATTTCGTAAAAAAATACAAAAAGAGAATAACATTTAGTTTTCTTTGTATTAGTTTTACATCCTAAGGCCAAAACAATGACACATGGTACTTCGTACAAGTTCACTCTACTGAACTATTTTATAATCAGGTCATCGTGGGAGATTTGGCATAACTCTTCCTTGGAGAATCCAATCTTAATTAGACTTATGGGGTTGGAAAGAGGACTCGGAGGGCTACCGCAAGACGCAACTAAAGACCTTGGAGATATGAAATTACATAGATACAACAAATTCAATATTGACCTCCTACAAAGTGAAAAAATGTGTGAAGTTTTTTTTTTTTTTTTTTTTGCATAAGTTTGGTTTGAAAAATTAGTTTGAAGGAATTCAAAGGGCATAGTGAAGCATTATTATCATTACTTGATGCCCTGAAGAAATAAAATGGAAACACCTAGTAAACAACCTGAAATATCTAGCATGACTCATGAACAAGAGTAAGAAATTCAACATGATATATAAAAATTATGAGACCAAGTGAAACACAATTCACTCTCACAAAAAGTAACAGAAGCTAAGATGGATAGTTTAAAGAAAGGTGTGGAAGCTAAGATAGATGGTTTAAATAAATATGTGGAAGCTAAGATGGATGGTATAGAATAAAAGCTTAAAGGTAACATGGAATGTCTGAAGACAGGTGTGGAAGCTAAGATGGATGCTATAGAAGAAAAACTTAAAGGCAACATGGAATATTTGAAGACAACTTTGAAAAAATTGCTACAAGAAATGCTTACTAATGGTGAAAGGGTAGTAACGGAAACTCATGAGGAGAACAAATGAAATGTTAATCATGCTTTCATAGAATCTAACAGTGGATAGAAGGCCCACCATGTTCCAAAGATCGATATGAGGAAGTTTGATGGAAAGGATCCCGTAACATGGATACTACATATGGAGCAATATTTTGATCTCCATAATGTGAAAAACACACAAAAGGTACGCATTGAAACTTTATATTTGGAACCAAATAGGTTTGTATGATATCAATGACTTTTCTCTCGTAATCAAATTGTCACTTGGGCAATTTTTATGGAATAAATGGTAGCACATTATGAGGATACAAAAAGAAACACTTTTTTTAGCCAATTGATAAATCTCAAACAAAAGGGTTCAATGATGGAGCACATTGAGGACTTCCAAAAATTGAATATAAAGGTAAAAGATATTCGAGAGGAGCATAGGATTGATGTGTTCATAGGGACATTAAAGGATAACATCCAACATGACATTCACCTTTGGGAACCTGATTCATTGGAGAAGTCATTCAAGTTGGCAAGAAAAATGGAAGAAAAATCATGGCAACAAGGAAGCCTACCACTCACAACTATAAAGATGGAATTGTTGTTTCCCCTAGCCTTCCACAACCTACAAGGTTGACACCACAACAATTCAAAGAAAAAAGAGCAAAAGGACATTGTTACAGTTGTGATGAAAAATACACTAAAGGTCATAAGTGTGCTGAAAATAAATTATTTTACATAGATTGTGAAGAGGAGGAAGAAAAGGAACAAGAAACGTCAAAAGAAGAGGATATAAACCAAGAAAAAACCCTAGAGAAATAAGGAATGAATCTGACCATATCTTTTAATGCATTGGCCGGAATTACCACTCCTCAAAATATCAAGGTAGAAGGACATATCAAGAAGAAAAAGGTAATAGTGTTGATTGATTCGGGAAGTACCCATAATTTTATTCATTATAAGATATCCAAGGAGCTGAATTGATTCCTATATCCAGCACCAAAGTGTCAAGTGATGGTTGTGAGTGGAGGAACCATAAATTTCTCTAGAAAGTGCCATAATATCAAGTTATTGATGGGATAATATGTATTTAATAGCCCAATGCTTTCCATTCCAATGGGTGCTACTGATGTTGTACTAGGAGTCCAATGGCTACAATTCTTGGGTACAATATATTTTAATTTTCAAGAACTTTTCATGAAATTTTCTTCAAAAGGAAAGGAAGTTGAATTAAGGGGTATCATAGGGAAACCAGGAAAGGTAATGAGCTCTAATGAAATGACAAAGATTCTAAAGAAATAAAAAATAGGTGTAATTGCATAATTATGTTCGCTATAGGTTCCCACATCGAAATCATCTATTTCTCTAGATCTCCAAAAAGTCTTGGACAATCATTCCAAGGTATTTGAAACTCCGAAATGCCTCCCACCTATTTGTGATCATGAGCATGCTATTCATTTGATTCCAAAAATTGTTCCTCTAAACATCAGGCCTTATAGATATCCCTATGCCCAAAAGAGTGAAATTGAACATATGGTTGCAGAAATGCTAGAGGCTGGTATAATTCAACCTAGTTAAAGTTATTTCTCTGCTCTAGTAGTATTGGTGCACAAGAAGGATGGGTCATGGTACATGTGTCTAGATTATAGGGAGCTCAACAAGCTCACTATTAAATATAAATTTCTCGTCTCTGTCATGGATGAATTATTGGATGAATTGCATGGATTAATTTACTTCACCAAGTTGGATATTCATTCAGGATATCATCAAATCAGAATGAAGACTGAAGACATTCCAAAAAAAACATTTAGAACTCATGAGGGTGATTATGAATTTTTGGTCATGCCTTTTGGCCTTACCAATGCACCTTATACATTTCAAGGTTCGATGAATTCCATTTTCAAACCCTTCCTTAGAAAATTTGCTTTAGTATTTTTTGATGATATACTAATCTACAACAAGTCTTGGAAGGATCATGTTCAACATGTTGATAGGATGCTCAAACTATCGGAGGAGAAATAATTATATGCAAAAAGCTCCAAATGTTTCTTTGGAGTACAAGAGGTGGAATATCTAGGTCATATTGTATCTCATGAAGGTGTGAAGGTAGGCCCTAGAAAAATTAAAGCCATTAAGGAATGGAAAATCCCCACATCCATAAAGCATATGCGAGGATTTCTTAGGTTGACAGGGTATTGTTGCAAGTTTATTAAGAATTATGGGCGAATAACAACACCTCTAACAACATTATTGAAGAAAGATGCATTTTCATGGGCTCTAGAAGCAACGAAGGCCTTTGACCATCTTAAAGAGGCAATGTGCCAAGAACCAGTCTTAGCTATGCTGGACTTCACAAAAACCTTTATTGTGGAATGTGATGCCTCAGGAAATGGAATTAGTACTATTTTAATGCAAGAAGAAAGACTCATTGCTTTCGAAATTCGTCCAATCAAAAGAAATTATTTACACAAAGTTATTTATGAGAAGGAAATGTTGGCAATACTACACGCACTTAAGAAATGGCGACCCTACCTAATGGGAAGACACTTCAAGGTAAAAATAGATCATTATAGTCTTAAATTCTTTTTAGAATAATGATTATATTTAGAAGAGAAGCAGAAATGGGTCACAAAGATGTTGGGTTACGACTTTGAAATCATCTACAAAAAAGGGAAGAAAAATGTTGTGGCACATGCACTCTCAAGAAAATATGAGAATGTGGAAGAATTGCTTTACATCATTTCTATTATCCAACCAAATTAGATAAATGAAGCAAGGGATAAATGGAAGAATGACGAAGAAGTGTGGACACTCATTCAAAAGGTACAACAAGATCCTAATACATCTGATACATTTAGCTAGAAAAATGATTCATTATGGTACAAATATCGCTTATACCTATGTAAGAATTTCCAACTCAAACAAAATATTCTTATGGAATTGCACACCTCTCCCTTAGGAGGGTACTCAGGATTTTTAAAAACTTACTATAGGGTTAAGAAGGAATTTTTTTGGGATTTCCTTAAATTGGATATTCAAAAGTTTGTGGCAGAATGTTTGGTTTTCCAACAAAATAAAGTTGAACCAATTAAGACCCCAGTTCTATTACAACCTTCATCCATTCCAAGCCAACGTTGGGAGGAGGTTTCAATGGATTTTTTCACAGGTTTACCCAAGTTCGAAGGAGAGAGTGTCATCATGGTGGTAGTTGACAGACTTACCAATTATGCACACTTTTGTGCATTATCACATCCATTTAAATCCATTACAATTTATACTGCATTTATGGAAACAATTCAAAAGCTACATGGAAACCCAAATATTATTGTAAGTGACAGAGATCCCATTTTCACTCGAAATTTTTGGACAAAATTATTTTCTTGTCTTGGTACTCATTTAGCTCATAGCTCATCTTATCATACTCAATTTTATGGGCAAACTGAGATAGTATAACTCTTCCTTCCATACTGTAGCGAAAATGACCCCATTTATGGCACTTTATGGATATCATCCATTGTCCATCACATCATATGTAAGAGAAAATTCTAAGCTTCAAGCAGTGGAAGATCACATTGATCTTCAACAAAAAGTTATCCAACTCTTAAAGGATAACCTCACTTTGGCATAGAATAGAATGGAACAACATGCAGATCAACATCACAATGAAAGAAGTTTTGATGTAGGTGACTGGGTATTCCTACAGCTACAACCATATAAACAAATTTCCCTCAAGCAGGCTAAGAAGGATATTAAATTATCACCAAAGTATTATGGTTCGTACAGGGTGTTGCAAAATATTGGTACTATGGCATACAGATTGGAGCTTCCTGTAGCTTCCCGAGTGCACCTAGTTTTCCATGTTTCATGCTTAAATAAGTTTATAGGTGAAAAAATCCCAGTTCAAACAATATTTTCAGAACTTGATGATGAAGAAAAAATCGTATTGTAACCTGAAGCAGTGACAGAAATAAGAACTCGACAACTACGAAATCGATTAATTTTGGAGTATCTCATCAAGTGAAAGAACTTACCCACTGAATATTCCACATGGGAGGGTGAGAATTTTATACAGAGGCATCCAAAACTACTCAAGAATTGAGAACAACACTTTTTTGAAGGAGAGGGGCATGTTAAGTCCCTATAATACTAGTGATTCCCCCATTACTATTCTCATTGTAGCCCTTATTGTTATTTTTGTGCCCCATAGAAGCCCACTATTGTTATTTTTGTGCCCTTATATTATTATTGCTATGTCGACTTTGAGTATATTGTCACCCCTTAGACTCCTATATTTAAAAACTAGGTTTTTTCATTTCTATCATCCAAGAATTATTCATTTATGTATTGTAAAGGAGGTTTCCCCCTCAAAGAGGCTGATTTTTAAGTCGTTGATCTATCTTTTCTTCTATTTTGTGAGCTGGTTACTTAACATGAGCTGTAGTTTCTCTTTTATAATTGTCAAGGCTGAAGGTTAAAATAGTGAAATGTGACATCCTGTATAATGTCACTCTACTGAACTAGTCCATAATTAGGTCATCTTGGGGGAATCAGTATAACGTTATCTTGAAGAATTCAATCTCATTCTAACAGATAGGGTTGGAAATAATATAAAGAGGGATACCACATAATGAAATTTCATACTTTGGAGATTCAAAATCATAGATATGAAACAATTGCAAGGTAATGATTATCCATAAGCTCAAAAATCAAGTTCTAAAAGTTGTGTATTTATGAATCTGCATTACTTTTGTTTAAAAATTATGTTTGAAGTGATTCAAAGGGAATATTAAAGCATAGATATCATTAAATGGTTCCAAAATAGCTCCAAAATAAAAAAAAATTACACTCATTAAGTCGTCAGAAAGCTCTATTATGACGGATGAAGAAGAAGAAATACAACATGATATATCAAAATTATGGACCAAGTACAACAATTTTCACTCTCGCAAAGAGCAACTAAAGATGCAATGGATTCAACAAATGTTAATATGGATGGTTTATAGCCAAATAAAATATGAAATGGAAGGTTTAAAAGCATACATGGAAGGTGTTAGTGTCAGTCTTTCCAGCCTTCCTCCAGTGATCAAATATGCTCTTACAAAGTGGTCTCAGAGTTTCCAAGTCAAATTTTGTCATTTCAAAGAGTTTTCAAGAAAAATTTGGTCACTAGGCATTAGGTCTAGGGTTTGCTTTCACTCCTTTCAAAATTTCCCAAATTCCAATATATGTCACTATTCAGCTGAGTCTATCATCATTCATATGGTTTTCATTATCATGTCAGTGTCTAATGAGTCATTTTACATCTTGTTCATGCTTCAGTTTCGCCAAGGCAAGGTCATTTCCCTCTCCTAGGGTTTTGAAGGCAATTTCTCTTGGACAGTCAAATCATCGGCAAAACTTGTATCCAGATGTTCATACACCTTCCCCTATCCTTCATATACCTTATCAAATGCTTCCCATCACTGAGATCCCCCAAATTCCTCATTTTTTCACAAACCCTAGTTTCTAGCTACAACCTGGCAATTTTCTAGGTTTGGCCTATGTTTTGCCCTTTTGGACCCCTTCCCCTCACTCAATCTCTAAGATTCCACTTTCCCTTGCTTCCTAACATCCCTCCCCTCTCTCAAAAATTTCCCCAAGAATTTAGAAGCCCCCTGTCCCCTTCATTTCGCTCCATTTCGACAAAATTCCTTGTTTCACACATCGGGACAAGTCGCACTCAAATGATGCTCCAGAGCAGTAAAAGATGAATTTTGGAAAACTGAGAGAGGCTTTTGTCCACAACATGCCAAAGAAGAAAAACCGCCTTCACTTTTTTCACATGTGTCATGGTTTTAGAGAAATGTCAAAATTACAATCGCCAGATCCAAGGAGGTTGGCCAAGGCACTAAAATGACGGAAAAGGCCCGATCCACTCCAAATTTCGGCCAAAGCCTCTTTGAATGTGCATGGTACTTTATTGGGGACTCCCAGCACAAATTCCAAGAAATTTTGAGCATTTTGGGTAAATTTTGGTTTTTTCAGGAAATTTACAGGTTTTCTCCATTAACAGGTCTCACCCCCCGCGCGACCCTTCATCCTGGCAACTCCATTTTGCAAAAACTCAGCATTTCCAGATTTTTCATGAGAAGTTACATATGCTCATCCATGGACAAGAGATTTTATGAAGTTTTGGGCCTCCAGAAAGTCAAAAAACAAGCAAAAAATGACTTTCTGCCACATTTTTGAGACACAGAAAGCAGTCTTGGGAGATTGCAATTTTGGAGGGGAAAATGACCACCAAATTCCGAAATTCCAGTTGGGTTGGAAGGTATACTCACATAAATTTCCAACAAGCCTGCTCTTGCTAAATTTGGACACCTATAAGTGCCCCAAAAGTGGTCCCAAAGGCGTGCAACCCGTCAGGCAAATTTCTCCAAATTTCAGTGTACAGCTCAGAAAAATGCAGTTTGACCCTGTTTGACTTTATGGGGTGGATTATTATCCTCTTTGATGTAATTAATGTACTTTTATGACACTTTTACCCTTATGTACCTCTTCTAGAAGATTCATTCATGAAATAGGTGAAAATTAAATGAATGAATTGGTTTCCTAGCTTATAGAGGCAAGTTGTTTTGACTGCCTAGTTTTCAGTGCTTAGTTTAGAAGTGGTTGAAACAGCTCCTAGGATAGTTAGCTCGACCCATGGAGGCAGGGAAAGAGGTTAGATGATCTATATTATGTACTTTCTTGTTCATTTTCATGGTTGGACTCTTGAGGGAGAAGCTCTTATTGTATTACTTACTGTATCTCTGCAATTTTTGGCAAAGGAAGACCAAGGTTTTGCAGTCCTTTTTGGGATTCTTGTGGTCACATGTATTGATGGTGTGTTTCTCTTTGTACTTGTAATTTTTTTATGTGAATCATCTCCTTACTTTTCCTTCTGCAAATTAGGCAATTGAAGTGTTAAAGTAGAATTCATGATTGTCATGCTCTGCTTTTAAGTTTTATTAATATCAATGTTTTCAACTGTTTAAGGGGAATTCAAGGTTATTACTTGCTCTCCTTAACTCCTCACCAGTCATTCTCATCCATCCATCTCTATCAAAGGCATCAATACTGTTTCCTACCTCACCCCAAAGAATTTACTGCGAAAACTGTGTCCAATCCCCGCACCCGAAATTGCCATTCCCCAATTTTCCACCAAAACTTTAAAAATCCCAAATTAAACCTCTTGATCAGTTTACTAGCCTAAAATCAGTGTTTCCCTATTGGTCATCTCGCCCATTGAAGATCTTTGCTGAGATAGACTGGAGAGAGCCCTCTCCTGCCCCGTAGGGCTAGCTACGAGGCTAAGTGGTTTGATGTTGCCTTGAAGTTTACCTTTCTCAGCCTGAGGTGAAATTTCAAGCGCTAACAGAAGGTTTGAAGGAAGCTTTGACAAAGTTTCTATAAGAAAGGCTTCCTAACAGTGACAAGGTATTCCATGAAACTCATGATGAAAACAAAAGGAATGTGAATCATGATTTTAGAGACTCCAACTTTGGGCTAAATACCAACCATTTTCCAAATATCGATAGGAGAAAGTTTTATGGCAAGGATCCGGTAACATGGATACCACAGATGTAGCAGTTATTTGATCTAAACAATGTGCAACACACACAAAAGGTATGTATTTCATATATATATTTAGAACACAATCAATTTGTATGGTATCGATGGGTTTTTCTCATAAAACACTTGTCACTTGGACAATTTTTACAGACTAATTTATAACACATTATGTGGATATAAAGAGCTATACATTTTTTAGAAAAACGATAAATATAAAAAAAAAGGGTTCGGTTGGGGAGCACATTGAGGACTTCCAAATATTTAATATCAATGTAAATGATATGCTAGAAGAGCATATGATTGATGTCTTCATAGGGACTTGAAATGATAACATACAATGTAAGGTTCTCCTTTATGAACCTAAGTCATTGGAGAAAGTATTCACAGTCAAAAGAAATGTTGAAAGAAACATTATGGTAACAAGGAGGTCTACCACTCACAAATATAAAGATGGAAGTATTTCCACTTCTAGCTTCCCATAACCTACAAGTTGACACCACAACAAATGGAGGAAAAAAGAGAAAAAGGGACTTGTTACAATTATTATAACAAATACACTAAAGGTATTAAGTGTGATAAGAAAAAATATTTTAAATAGATTATAACGAGGAGGAAGAAAAGGAACAAGAAACATCAAAAGAAGAATATATACACCAGTAATAAACCCTAGGGTTTGAAGAAATGAATATGACCATATCTTGTAATGCATTGGTCAGAGTTACCACTCCTCAAGTTCTCAAGGTAGAAGGATATATCAAGAAGAAAAAATTAATAGTGTTGATTCATTCAGTTAGTACTCATAATTTTATTCATTCTAAGATGGCCAAGGATTTGAATTTCCTTTTATATCCAACACTAGAGTGTAATGTGATGGTTGCCAATGGAGTAACTATAAATTTCTCAGGGAAGTGCAATAATATTAATCTAACAATGGGGGGTTTTTATTAAATAGTCCAATGCTTTCCATTCCAATTTATTGTGTAGATGTTGTATTAGGATTCCAATTGTTGCGATATTTCATGACAATAACTTTTATTTTTTAAGAAATTTTCTTGAAATTTTTCTCATAATGAGAGGAAATTGAATTAAAGGGTATCACAGGGAAACCTAGGAAGATAATAAGACTTCATGGCATGAAAAATATCTTGAAGAAGGAACAACGAGGGGTAATTATACAATTATGTTCACTAGATGTTAAAACATATAAGTCATTTATTTCTCCAAATCTCCAAAGTCCTAGACAATCATTTTAAGGTATTTGAGACTCCCAAATATCCCCCTCCTATTCATGATCATGATCATGTTATTCACTTGACTCCAGGAAGTGTTCCTCAAAACATTAAATCTTACAGATATTGTTATGACTAGAAGAGTGAGATCGAACATATGATTTGTTATAGACATTTTTGTGCCTCGCGACATGGAGCATGAAATGTCAATAATTACAGGGATCCTCAGTCCCTAAACATGTTGTTCTTACCCCTAAAAGAACAAGGTCATCAAACAACAGCACTTCCAATCAGTTCTCCACCTGAAAACACTTCAAAACAGGCTTATTTTGGATCATGTCAGCTGCTCCACTGAGCTTCTGCGCTGGAATGCAACTGCTCCTCCTTGTACCTGCGCTGGAAGTCAAATCTAATGAAGGCTACATGCGCTGGGCGAGATTGGCCAAGTGGCACAGTCATTCTGCAAGGTGTCAACTGCCCAGGAAGCTTCCAAACTGACACTTGGTTCATGAGATTCGCCCTGTGATGAGTAAGAGGTACTTGATCACCATGTGTAAGCAAGGATCTCCAAGTGGACTCAAGGACTGAAGTTTAACTGAAGAGGGAGAGGACACTAGTCAGCTCTATGCCAGCCTCAAGCTAACTCATCCTCTCTTCTTCTCTCCTATATATAGAGCTCTTCTATGAGGTCTAAGGAGGCTGGAATTTTGAGTAAAGCAAGGAGGTGTTGTTGGTTTATAGTTAGAGCTATTGGGTGATTGTTTTACTAGAGGTGAAGAGGAGAGTTCTTGCTGCTGGGGAGGTGCTGCTGGATTGGAGCCATCATCATTGGTTGTAACCTTCTCAGAACCCTGTTACTTCTATCAATAAAGTTTTGTATGTTCTCCTATATACTTGTATTGCATAGATGTATTGTGTTTACATGTATATTTGATGCACCCTAATCCATGCTTCAGTTATGAGTACATGTATCTTGTAGTTTGCTCTCTTGTTTTGTGCAGGATCTGTGTGTAGCTGGACCGGCAAAGAGAGCAAGGAGCTGGGAACAAGAGACAAAGAGAGAGGACAAGGATCGATTAAGCGAAAGACACCAGGTTGGTTGACCTTCTTTTCATTCTCTCTGTACTTCCATAAAGTGAAACATCAAAACTTTACTTTCAGTTGTTGCTAAAGACTGTCACCTTTAGAGTAGGGATAGGGTCATCCGCATCGGATACTTTTCCCCACAACAAACTGGCGACTCCGCTGGGGAGCCTAGTATCTTGTTGGTGTTTGTAGTATTTTGCTATTCATTTCTTGAAGAAAAGAGTACCAAATCGAAAAGCTTTTGACTATATCAAAAGCGAAGTAGAGGGACTGCTACTCTTGCTCCTTTGCTGAGCAAATTCAAGATTTGAAGAGCTTATCTACAAAAGACTCTTTACTCTTTGTGATAGATCTTCATCCTCTTGATCATCCCTTAGCCTGTACTTGACCTATAGCTTTTTATTTCATCAAAAACAGTGCATTTTTGAGCTTTTTATGACCCGGAAAACTTTGTAGACGCAACTCTCGTGTGTCAGTGCAGGCTGTCCACAGGCAGTCTGCATTACAGCGCAGGTGCTCCCTTCGGGAACTGCGCTGAGAGTCAAACTGACAGACCAGAGCCTGCGCTGGTCTAGTTAGCCATTGTCTTGCTCAGTTTTCCCATTGTGTCTTGGCCCTGTTTTCACTGATTTTTTGCTGATTGCTTGCTGGTCATTGTACTTGCTGTAAACCATTCTCCTTGACATTATTCCGCCTCAGTTGTGTGATGAAACTGTGAATGTTCTTTCAGTATTTCTTGTTTCAGTTACAGTTTCCCATTGTGAAAAGCGAACCAGTATAGCTGTGACCTCTTAGATCCTGAACTGTAAAAGTGTCTTTGTGATCTTAAGAGCTAGTTTTATTACTGTTCATGGCTATTTGAGTTTGTTTTCTTTTCATTTTATGGTTTGAATTCATATATTTTTAGTGTCAAAACAAGTACCTGTAAGGTGTCTTTTCATTTTAGACGAAACTTGTTTGTTTACGCTTCAAATTGAATTCGAAAATTATACAACAGTTTCCTTTTGTCTACATCAACATTAAGGGAAAAGAAAAGAAATACATGCATCTTGCATTTGCATTTTGATGAGTTTGCGTGATTGATCTAGGAGGAAGTGCATTAGTTTGTGCTTTGTGCTCTGTGTGGAAAGATAATGTTTTTCTCTCCCCTCAGTAGTTAGGATTTTCAAAGCTAAAAAGATTCTAAAGCTTGCTTATCATTTTAGCTGCATTTAGGAATTTGTACCAATACATCTCGTGGTGATCCTGAAAGACAAACTGTTAAGCAAGATCAACATTAAAATAAACCCAATTTACATAACAACGCTTTGTAACATAACGCTCACAATAGAGGTCTAGGTAGAGACGTGTTCCGGCGTCGTTAAACGTAGTGACTGTCGATCTCTACGAAGGTGGGTGATTCCTCCTGAGGGACGATAGCACTAATACGGATTTGAGCTCCCGCGTACCGTCGCGTATATTGGGAGACCCTTATAGGCAATTATCCTTTATCCTTAGGAAGCCGTGTCGACCGCCCTACTGATCGCGATGCAGTGAACACAGCATTCACGAAGATCGACCACCCGTACCGTAAAACGTATTCTGTGGTTTCGCGAAAGGTTTGGCACACCCTCTGCCTAGATCTCGAGAGCAGTTTCTTTTGGCCTTTTTCAAACTCTATAACTGAAAAAGTCCAACCGAGCATTTGTCACTTCGAGCTTGTTAATACACCGAAGGCGACTAGAGTCATCTTTAGCTTTTTCTCGACTCTTAAAACATGAAAAAGCAAGTTGTGTCTAAAGCATCGTTATAAAATTTATTTTAAGCGGAATAATCATCACCCTTCCCTCGTTGATCTTCGAAGTGAGTCCACCACAAGTGGAAGTTCCTGTAGAATCGCTAAAAAAATCTTTTGGATAGACTAGATATGTCTGAACAACCGTTGACATCTAGGACTGTGTCGTCCGACACAGCAGCAGCAGAGCCTTCTGCTGCTACTCCAACGATGTTCGCAGGTGTACCATCTGTCCCGACAAATTGTCAACAACAAGTCGGAGTCCCATCAGGGACGATGACATGGTTAGTTCCTATTTCTTCGTCCGGATTATCATCTGGTATTTCTTATGTTGAAACTCGCCAAATTGATCCATTTGGAGGTCAACCTGGGCAATCGATCCCCTTGAGTTCCGGATTGATACCATATGGGGGGCAGTATGCCTTTTCATTACCTCCTCTGGGAGGATGCCCATCCGTGAGTTCACAACAAAGTTCAGGTCAAACTGGAATTACATCCAGCAGTTGGGTACCAATACTGCCTCAACAACCAGGAGTTGTATATTCTATGCAACCAGTCCACCCTGTGTTGAATATTACCGCCACACCTGCTATGGCGAATGTGTCGCAAGTACAAGCGTTACCTGTTGTAATACAACAACCTCTTGGCTTAGCGACTCAATCACAATCTCGGGGTAATTCCTCCTTATCTAGAGCGACTCAGGCTCAAACAAGTACTGTGACTCCTCATCCTGGTCAATCATCCAGTATTGGTCAACAGCAAATGGTCCAACAACCAGAGCTGCTTCAATCTCAACAACCGCCTTTCTAGCAATCATATCAAGGAGCTGAGCAACAAGTCTTTGTAAGTAATGGGCAACCATACTATAATGGTTACGCCCATCAACCTTGTCAAAGTTGTTAGCATAATGCTGGTCTGCAAAGACCCATTGCTCAGGCGATACCATCTTATCCTGGATATGCTTTGCCTAACCTGAACCAACAGTTGCCCTTTGTAGCAACTCTAGAACTACCAGATCTAAACCGGCTGACGAATGATCCAATTGCTTATGCCCCTTGGTGGCCAGCGATTCCACATAAACTTCCGTCAGATATTCCTAAATTTAATGGAAATCCGGGTGAAGACCCGTCGAATCATGTGATGACATTCCATCTATGGTGTTCATCGAACACCTTGAATGATGATTCGATAAGACTTCACCTCTTTCAGAGGACGTTGACCGGTCCAGCAGCAAAATGGTACATTGAATTGCCAAGAGCCTCTTTCGACAATTTCAACTCCTTAGCCACGACTTTCTTAACCCATTTTCAATTACCGATAAGGTATGAAACAGGAACAGAACTCCTTACCAACTTCAAACAGACAACAGCCACTCACATATCTGATCATATACATGAGTGGCGACGTCGTCGTAGGATGGTGAAAACTTACGTTCCCGATCAGCTGTTAGCTGAATGGTTTATAAAGTCTTTACTTCCGGCTATAACGGAAGATGTGGCCAAGGGAGGAGTCGTAACAGAGGAGCAAGTCATCGCTCGTGCTCAATATTTAGACTTAGTATATACTCAGTCGGGCACGCTCTACGACAAAATACCTGACGCCCCTAGACCTGAATTTTCAATTCCTCCCCCTCCTAGATCGAATACTAACTCTCATACCAGTAATGGCGTGACTGGAAAACGCAAAATTTCTAGTCAAAATGCAAATGAGCGACTTCTTGCCTTAGAAGTAAATGCCATGTCGATCGACAAGGGCAAACAACTGAAGCAACCAGGGGGCAAGAAGATAAAGAAAAGGAAAGGGAGACCCCCGACAGGGTGTCATATATGCGATGAGGATCATTGGATGAAAGATTGTCCACATATAGCTGAAGTTAAGAAACTCTTCAAGAGTTCAAAAACCCCAGCAGTATTGACTGATCCGTTTCCTAATTCAGGTCAAAATATGGTTGCTAATCAAAATGCTTCCGGATCCCAAGTACTTATGTTGTCTACCTCAAAACAACAAAATAATGCTTTGACAAGGAATAAAGATTACGGGAATCCAAAGCTGTCGAACAACAAGGTTAATGAACGACCTAGTAGTTCAACAACAACTTTGACCGAAGTTGTGCCACCCATCGTTCCTAAGCCAATAATAGAGTCCCCAAAGGGAGCAGTACACAAATCGACATTTAATCCTCATGCCAAAGGAGCACAGAATTATAATATAGTAAAGGACCTGGCCCAATCGCCGTCCACTATGTCGACGCTTGAAGTACCACAAAATTGCCCCTCCCAAGAGCAAGCTTTATTATCAGCAATAGGTGGGATTGGCCCAATGGATTCCAATCTTGTGGCCTTTGATCATAAAGGATATGACCCTCAATTACCAGCTCAACTAGCTTTCCTTATTCAAGTGAAAGCCCTCAACAAAACTGTTCATCTAACAATTATTGATGAGGGGGCATCTACATGTCTTATGTCGATGAGTTGCTGGAAAGAATTAGGATCACCACCTTTGTCGAAATCGTCAACGACGTTAAAAGCATTTGATGGACGATCATACACTCCATACGGGATTTTAAGTAACTTGCAAGTTGAACTGGGGGGCAAAACAGTAGGAATTGATGTTGAAGTAATTGATGGAAACCTCGACTACAACATCCTACTAGGAAGGCCCTGGATCTATGCCATGGCCGCGATTGTGTCGACCTATTTCAGGAGGATTGCATTTCCCTCCCAAGAAGGAATTACAATCGTCGACCAACAAACTTTTCTCCCCAACAGTTCACAAGTTACAGGAAGCATTCCAATGATCCATGCAAGGAATCATTTTTTCCAAAATATCGGAGTAGGTTTCCTAAAAGACCCTGCCTTAATGGGTACTTTCGCCCTACCGCCTCCAAGTAATCTGGCGGGAGAGGCCACGGTGGAAACCTACAACATGAAATCTAATCCAATCTTCTGGTTGGATTCGGAAGATTCCTAGATATTTTGTCGGCTCCGAGGATAGTTCCTATCTCAGGTCAACCTCGTTAAAAAATGAAGAGCCGAGGACGGTTCTTATCTCGTGTCAACCTCGTTAAAAAATGAAACAAGGAGTCATGAGGATAGTTTTTTTTATTCTTCTCAACCTCTTTAAAAAATGAAATAAATCCCCTTTTCAAAATTCAAAGGTAAACCTTCATTCCAATCACCAAGTTGAATGCAATGAAGCTTGGGGGGCACCCTCCTTTGACATGCGTTATTATGATGCTGGGGGCATGCAAATCATAGAGCAGTTTTAGCACATAGTTCATGCTCGTTAAAAAATAAACGCAAGATCCGAGCAGTTTTAGCACATAGTTCATGCTCGTTAAAAAATAAACATAAGTTTGAGCAGTGTTTTGGCACATTCAAGCTCATTAAAAAATAAACCCATCCCGGTAAATAACCCTTTTGAGATCGTAAATTCATCAGCCATAAAAGCCTTGGTCGTGTTTGTGCACCGTCACCTCCACTTTTCATTTGGCCGATCATTCACTTCCATTTGTGTGTTTACCCATTTTGAGGAACATCTACGAAGAGTGATTTCACCTAGCCATCCTTGTGACACTGCCGTGATTGGAAAATTCCAACTTGTACCTGGAATCAGTTGCTACCCCTGTTTATCACTCGTTCCTCAAAAAACGAGTCTTCTTTGAGCTCTTTTCACTGACTCGTAAAATATGAAAAGTTTGCCGAGTTTTGGCCTTCCAGCTCGTTAAACGACCGGAACGCTATCCCTCCTCTAGATTTTAATCTTTTTGGACCTGAGGGATTATTACACAAAAAGATCGAGCGCTTGTTTTATTCGGCTCGTTAAAGCAATCGAAAATCCATCCCTTCTGTATTGTTTTATACTTTTTCGGACTTAAGGGATTAGCTGACGAAAAAGGAATTATGGAGTTAACTTTCTGTACCTTTTCAGACTCTCTAAAAATGAAAAGGACCGAGTTTTCTTTGTCGTTAGACTCGTTAAAATGTTTAAATAGCGACAAACTTGTCTTTAGACGAGAACGAGTTTCCCTATCGCTAGGCTCGTTAAATCATAGCGATGGGCTTGCCCGAAGGGCAGGTTATAGAACAAGCATATGTTATCCTCCTCAAGCTTGACAAAAATAAAGAGGTACTGGTCAGAAATGACTGGGGAAAAATTGGGAGAACATCAAAGTTTAATGGTAGCAAGTCACTCTTGAACATGACACTTTTCCTCCGTACCACATCGGGTTGGGTTGTTTCATTCACCGGTCTCATCACCATGGTCCTCGCCAAACCATCCACATTTGGGGTAATGCTACCAATCAATCGCATCAGTGTCGTTATATGTTCAAGAGGGGTCATTCTGAAAGTGTCAACCGTGTCCCATCCACTGCCATACATTATCCTTCATCCATTCATGATCGCCACCCTGAATCATATGTCACATTTTGTTTTCACCTCCACTAAAATCATTAGCTCCGTTCCGTGTCATTGATGTGGGATTCATTAAGGCCCTCCTTTGACGGATCACTTCTTGTCGACTTCAGCTCATTATCCAAGAAGTTGATCTAGGAACACCCCCATCGGTACTTTGAAGCTTGCATGCCTCAATGGCAAGTTTCTCACTTCCGGTGACAGGTATACATCAATGACCTTCGACCAGAAGATTTTGCGTGGCGTTCGATGCCAAGTCCTTTATTCACGTCATGTGAATTGTACTGCAGTACCTTGAGGGTCATCGTCATTATTGGTGATTCCTCTCGCGCTTGTTAACGGTTTTCATTATTGGCCGGTAATCAAGCGATGTCTTTCCATGTTCGACTTCAGCGAAATTCTCACATGGATCGACTTGTACTTAGAGTGAAGATCGAACGAGTTTGAAGACCCCGGATCTAGTTTCATCCATCCGGGCTGCGATATATATTCACGAAATATAAAAGCATTTGTCATGTACATCATTACAGCGGATGATCATCCTATTCAAAGGATGATAATTTCAGCAGAAAATTATCAGTCTACCTTCAGATGATCGTCTGTCATATGTACCAAAATGTATTTATAAAAGCTGAGCATGGGAATGCCCGCCTCAGCTAGATCATGAAAAAAGAATGAAAAATAATGTATTGTATTGTATTGTATTACAGGGCGCCTCCTCAGCACTGGAATGAACTTCGGACCCTCTAGATAAAGCATTTCACCCGATAAACGGCCTCATACTTTAGGGGGCAACTGTTATAGACATTTTTGTGCCTCGCGACATGGAGCATGAAATGTCAATAATTACAGGGATCCTCGGTCCCTAAACATGTTGTTCTTACCCCTAAAAGAACAAGGTCATCAAACAACGGCACTTCCAATCAGTTCTCCACCTGAAAACACTTCAAAATAGGCTTATTTTGGATCATGTCAGCTGCTCCACTGAGCTTCTGCGCTGGAATGCAACTGCTCCTCCTTGTACCTGCGCTGGAAGTCAAATCTAATGAAGGCTACCTGCGCTGGGCGAGATTGGCCAAGTGGCACAGTCATTCTGCAAGGTGTCAACTGCCCAGGAAGCTTCCAAACTGACACTTGGTTCATGAGATTCGCCCTGTGATGAGTAAGAGGTACTTGATCACCATGTGTAAACAAGGATCTCCAAGTGGACTCAAGGACTGAAGTTTAACTAAAGAGGGAGAGGAAACTAGTCAGCTCTATGCCAGCCTCAAGCTGACTCATCCTCTCTTCTTCTCTCCTATATATAGAGCTCTTCTATGAGGTCTAATGAGGCTGGAATTTTGAGTAAAGCAAGGAGGTGTTGTTGGTTTACAGTTAGAGCTATTGGGTGATTGTTTTACTAGAGGTGAAGAGGAGAGTTCTTGCTGCTGGGGAGGTGCTGCTGGATTGGAGCCATCATCATTGGTTGTAACCTTCTCAGAACCCTGTTACTTCTATCAATAAAGTTTTGTATGTTCTCCTATATACTTGTATTGCATAGATGTATTGTGTTTACATGTATATTTGATGCACCCTAATCCATGCTTCAGTTATGAGTACATGTATCTTGTAGTTTGCTCTCTTGTTTTGTGCAGGATCTGTGTGTAGCTGGACCGGCAAAGAGAGCAAGGAGCTGGGAACAAGAGACAAAGAGAGAGGACAAGGATGGACTAAGCGAAAGACACCAGGTTGGTTGACCTTCTTTTCATTCTCTCTGTACTTCCATAAAGTGAAACATCAAAACTTTACTTTCAGTTGTTGCTAAAGACTGTCACCTTTAGAGTAGGGATAGGGTCATCCGCATCGGATACTTTTCCCCACAACATGATTGCAGAAATGATAGAGGAAGGTGTAATTAAACCTAACCAAATTTCTCTCTCCTCTCTATTAGTATTGGCACACAACAAGGATGGATCATGGAATATGTGTCTAGATTATAGAGATCTCAGCAAGCTCAATATTAAACATACTTTTCTTATTGTTGTCATTGATGAAGTGTTGGATGAACTACATGGAGAATTTACTTAACCAAGTTATATCTTCAATTAGGTATTATCAAATTAGAATGAAGACTGAAGACATTTTGAAAACATCATTTAGAACTCATGAAGGTCATTATGATTTTTTGGTCATGCATTTTTGCCTTACTAATGCACCTTATGAATTTCAAGGTTTGATGAATTCCACTTTCAAACCCTTCCTTAGAAGCTCTTGTGTTAATATATTTTGTTGATATACAAATCTATAACAAGTCTTGGAAAAATGATGTTCAACATATTGACAAGGTGCTCAAACTATTGGAGGAGAAACAATTGTATTCAAAACTCTCGAAATGTTTCTTTGGGTTACGGGAAGTGGAATATCTGAGCCATATTGTATCCCATGAGGGTGTTAAGGTAGACCCTAAAAAAATTAAAGCCATTAATGAATGGAAAATCCCCACAAACTTAAGGCACCTTCAAGGACTTCTCAAGTTAATGGGGTATTATTGCAAGTTTGTTAAGAATTATAGAAAGATGGTAGCACCTCTAACAAGATTATTGACGAAAGATGCATTTTTTTGGAATCCAAAAGAAACTAAGGAATTTGAACATCTTCAAGAGTCCATGTGTCAAGATTTGGTATTATCTACATGAGGCTTCACATAAACCTTTATTGTGGAATGAAATGCCTCAAGAAATGATATTGGTGCTATTTTAATGCAAGAAGGAAGACACGTTGCTTTTGAAAGTAATCCAATCAAGGAAAATATTTACATAAACCTATTTATGAGAAGGAAATGTTGGCAATCCTACATGCACTGAAGAAATGTCACCCTTACCTAATGGTAGGACACTTCAAGGTAAAAACATATCATGATAGTCCTAAATACTTGGAACAAATATTATCTTCACAAGTGATAAAAAAATGGGTCACAAAGATGTTGGGTTAAGAATTTGAAATCATCTACAAAAAAGAGAATAAATATTTTGTTTGAGATGCACTCTCAATAAGGGATGAGGATGTGGAAGCATTGCTGTATTCCATTTCCAAAATCTAGCTTTATTGGATAATTGAAGCAAGATAGGAATGGAAGAATGATGAAGATGTATGGATACTTGTTCAAACTTTGCAGCAGGAGTTTAGTGAAAATAATTCATTTATTTAGAAAAATGATTCACTGTGGTACAAAGATTTCTTGTATCTACATAAGAAATCCCAACCTAAACAAAATATCTTTTATAATTGCACACCTCTCCTCTATGAGGGAACTCAGGATTTTTAAAAACTTACCATAGGGTAAAAAAGGAATTTTTGGGGATGGCCTTAAATCTAATATTTAGAAGTTTTTGCCAAAATGTTTGGTTTTCTAAAAAAAATAAAGTTGAGATAATTATGACCTCTAGTCTATTACAACCATTATCCATTACAATTCAGCATTGAGAAGTGGTCTTAATGGATTTTATCATAGGCTTACCAAATTTTGAAGGAGAAAGTGTCATCATGGTGGTAGTTGATAGAATTACTAAGTATGCACACTTTTGTGCCTTATCTCATCCTTTCAAAGCCAGTATAGTCACTATTGCATTTGTGTAAATAGTTAAAAAGGTATATGGAAACCCAAAGTTTATTGTAAGTGATAGAGATCCCATTTTCAAGGGAAAAATTTGGATAGAATTGTTTTCTTTTCTAGGTACTCAATTGGCTCATAGATCATATTATCAACCCCAATCTGATGGGAAAATTGATATAGTGAACAAAGTTTTGGAAGGATATCTTTGTTTCTCTGTATATGATAAACAAACACAATGGATCAAGTGGTTGCCCTTGGCAGAATGGTGGTATAACACTTCCTTCCATACCGCAGAAAAAATAACCCCATTTATGGCACTTTTTGGATATAATTCACTGTCCATCACATCATCCTTAAGAGATAATTATAAGGTTCAAGCAGTGGAAGGACACATCAAGCATCAACAACAAGTTATCCAACTCTTAAAGGATAACCTAACTTTGTCACAAAAATGAATGAAACAATAGGCAGATCAACGACATAGGGAAATAAGTTTATATGTGGGTGATTGGGTAATTTTACAACTACAACCATATAAAAAAAAGTCCCTCAATCAAGCTAAGAAGGATAATAAATTATCACCCAAGTGCTATGGACCTTACAAGGTGTTTTAAAACATTGTTACTATGGCATACAAATTTGAGTTTCGTGCATCTTCGCAAGTGCATCCTATTTTCCATGTTTCATGCTTAAAGAAGGTTATATGTTACAAGGTCCTAGTTCAAAGTACATTTCCATAACCGGATGAGGAAGGAAAAATCATAATGGTTCTCGAAGTAATCATAGAAACAAGAATATGAGAGCTATGGAACAAATCCATTTCAGAGTATCTCATTAAGTGGAATAACTTACCTACTGAAGACTCCACATGGGAGGATGAGTATTTTATCCAGAAGCATCCAGAACTACTTAGCATTGAGGTCAAGACTTTTTTAAAGGAGAGGGGCATGTTAGGTCCCTATAATACTAGTTTAGCCCCCATATTGTTATTGTTGTGACCCATAGAAGCCTAATATTATTATTGTTGTGCCCTTACATTATTATTGTTACATAAGCCATAGTTATATTGTGACCGATTAGAGTCCTATATATACCAAAGATGTATTTTCATTTGAATCATCTAGGAATTGTTCATTTATGTGATGTCAAAGGAGGTTTCCCCCTTGAAGATGCTTATTTTCAATTCATTGACCTATGTTTTATTATCTAATTACATAAAAAAAGATAACTCAATTAAACCTATCTAATCAACAAATGATACTTCACCTTCAATGCAATGTAAGCATCTCAGTGAAGTGTTCTTTGTGGAAATTATAGAACAATACCAAATGTTGGCTAGTTCTAAAGGATCCAATTGTAATTCTTATTGATTGCTTGAGATTCATTTATACCTTTGATTTTTTATATTTTTAAAGCTTGTTCCCACAAATTTTAGTCCCCACAAAATTAATACATCAATTTCATTGTGAGGTATGGAGAAAGCTTTCGTTGTGCAAGGTGTGGATGTGTGGAAGAAGAAAAATGAAAGCTTGTTTTTCACCTCTGCACTTCGAGGATATATATTTTGTATCAATTATGAAATATATTTTATAGAATGCTAACCGAAGTTATTAATTTTTTTTGGAAATATCAACGTGGAATATAAAATATGGATCTGCTTCAATATATGCCTTGGGATTTGTTTATCCAATTTCTCTGCATATGGCCTATAATTTCAAGATGTATGTTGGGCATAACATATAACAAGATAATTAATTTTGCTTATCAATTGCAGAAGTATTTTAATGTTTCTAAAAGTGGTAGTGAAAATATCATTAAGATATAGTGTTTTAGTAGACATCATTAAGGAGGTATGAAGGAAGCTTTAATTATAAGGAGTGCGGAGGAAGCACAATTCAAATGGAAGAAGTAGAAAATTACAAATTAGCACAATGTATAATGGAATAATATTTCATTTTGCAGAGTGCATCTTTTACAATTCTATTTTCAACATAATGAGATTAACTCAATACTAAACATATAGCATCTCTTGAAATTATATTAAAACATGTGAAATATTTCTAATTTTATAGTAAACAAAGGCTTCACTATTGGAAAATGTAAGGCATTTCAACATTTTTTCGGCAAATCAACACTTAAGAAAGACAGGGAAGTGTTATCACGTATAAAAAGTTGTTTCTATAAAATAGAGCCAATCGATGTCAACTTAGTAGTGGGTACCATTCCAACCATAAATTTTCTTTGTAATAGAGATAATTTCCCATGTCTCCACACAATATTTCTTTTCGGTTGTTGTTGCACGCCTTTCAAATTGGAGCTATTATTGATAGCTTGTATGCTAGTTGTCATTATCACAAGGATTTCACATTTAATTTAGTTCACAAATTTCTGATACTTTGGGTACACATGTCAATGATATTAAAGCAAGAGAAAAGTGAAAAGTAAATGGATGAGATGGTTTTGGATTTTTGAAATTTAGATCCACAACTTCCTGTAAAAGATGCCTTTGATATATTGAATTTCTATCTATTAAGAGTATACTGAAAGACATATTTCATATGCCAAATAGTAAAAATGGTGATTCTTTAGCATATTGATAAATCTGCACTCAAAGGGAATGGAAAATGTTACCGATTGAGAGAATATTTTGAAACTACAAAACAGAAATGGCTAGCAAACGAAGGAAATAGGTTATTTGTATTGATATGATTAACTCACTTACTCTTTTTGACGAGATATTTTGTTGGTTTGCTACATATGAATGATATGTGAACTTGTCAATATAACATAATAATAGCAGTAACATTTGGTCTAGCGGATTTGAGCATCTTGCATATGTTCCAAAAGTGTTTTATTTTAGAGAAATCATTTATTTGTGCACAAAAAAAAAGAAAAAACATGCTAACAATGAATAAGACTCCAATTCCTCTGAATTCCAAGGATTTCAAATGGATATTCAAGCTATTGGAACCATATATGTGCTTAAAACCGTCACAAGCAAATATTTTTCAGGAGTCACAGGTAGGTGGGATGAACATTATTTGAGAATTCATTTCTCCAACTTATCAGGTTCCTTTTAATGTTTATGTACTAGATATTTCTTTGTTTTGATAACCATTTAGAGACTTATTTTGGCTTTGTTCCCATCTGATGGCCCAAGAAACTATAACAAATGTCCCAAAATCCATTCTCTATATATTGTATTAATAATATAAAAAAGATTTTTTCTTCGACTGGGATGATCTTATTTCAAATGAATTATATTTTTAGTTAGTCATTTTGTAAAAAATAAATAGATTCTTTATGATAATGCACCTAAGAAAAACCCTTGTATTGAGTTATGTCATTGATGATTTACCCCATAAACCTAAATTCAATTCCAATGAAGAATCAATGCAATTTTGGTATTCCATACTATAAAAGAAAGAAATTACTTTAAATGTTTGTCTAATCTAAGATGTCTTTATAAATAAAATCATTTACATGACAACTGGATAAGAGCCCCATTGGATATCTTCCTAAGCTCAAGTTTTCTTGTGGGGAAAAGGGGTGCATGAAGAAAGAAAAAATAATACAGTTATTCAAATTTATGGGTTTAAAGGTAAACAAATGGTGTTTCCAAAAAATATTATAGATAGGTATTTTGTTGTTAAATGTTGTAGACAATATTGTGCTTGACTTGTTATAATTGAATAGAAAAAGAAAAACAAATTTATTTCCTTTGCATTTACTCTTAGAAAAGTCATTGTGAACAATGTTTACATTGTAAAGCTTGCAGAGGCTTAGGGTTATTTTAACTTAGGAGAACCTAAAGTCTGTTGAGACTTTTATCCAGAAGGCCTATTTAATACACACATAGGTATTGTTAAATATGTGAGCTTGTTTAGAAGAGTTACAAAGGAAAGTGAGGAGAGTCAAAGTGCTCCAAAAAAAAATCAAGAACCAATAATGGATACTGAATAAATTTCTAAAGAAGGCAACATCAACATAGAAGCAAAGTACAAGAAAAGAGACACAAATCATACACAACAATCTCTACCTTGCACATCCAGTACTAGTCAAAATTCATCCTCTAGTCAAAGAAAGAGAAAGGATGTTGCAAGTGCAAAACAGGTTCATGGTTACCTATTAGCTGGTGGAGATGGAAAAGAGTCTTCTTGGAAATTCATTCCAAAAAAAAACGCCAAAGGTTGAATCACCAAAATCAAAAAGTCCCCTGAAAATGGGAAGCATTGAACAAGCTATGAACGTGGGAATTGGGAGCACAATAGTGCTTGATTGGGTTAGTAATTGTTTAGTAGAAAATAAAAAAAATAATGGAGAAAACTGCCAAAGAAGCCACTATTTTCGATGACTACCTTGTCACTTTGCAAGTTGCAAACTATAACAAGGGAAATAATAACAAAATATTTCAGAAAAAATGACATAGGAGTAATATCATCGACGTTTTTCACAAAATTCTAAACTCATAAAATAAAAAGGTTATTGATAAAGTAGAAATTGAGGTTGATGTGTTTAGGGTTGCATCCAATAGACTCATGAAATTGCATCAAGCTATTGGTAACAAACTTGTAGAGTATATTAGCCAATAAGAAGCAAAGAACTTGATACTAAAAGAAAGAATAAAAGAGCTAGAAGATGCTCTACATCTAAGTCATTTGATAATGAATCCAATGGCAGTATGGGAACCATCATCAAAAAATTTTACTCTATGCACATCCCATAGATATAATAAATCTCTCAAACTCCTTAATTTAGAAAAATATTATAATATCACTAATATATGTCAAATATTGGAAATTATTGGACATGCATGGAAATCAACTTATGATCTCCTACATTTAGCACAGGGAGTTAACTCATTTATCGATTTGGTTAAAAATAATGTTAACGAAGACAAGAATTTATTTGAAAATGACTTACTTTTATTCAAAGGCTTGGTTTGTTGTTTGATGTAGACATAAAAATTAGAAGAATTCCAAATGCTAATCGAATGAAAGGTCAAATATTGATGGTTTAAAAGAATCAACGCACCAGAAAACATTATTTCTGAATGTAAAAGTATAAACATTAAAAGAAGTGATGCCTTTCTCAAGGCAATAGAAATTGTTTAGGATTCAAACGATCCAAGCATCATATGTAGCTTTGAATTAATATCAAGAGATACATTAATATCTGAATTGGAGAGACTACAAGAGTAAAAGCAAAGAGAGTTAGATGATATAGCCTATTTTACTAGAGAATAAATTAAAAAATGGATAATTAATTTTGTTAGTATTAATGAAGATAATTTTTTCTTGGCTGCTCAATTGTAAAAAGAACATGCGGAAATTGAGAAGAAGATATTCAATGAACATATTAAGCTAGAGACTGCAATCGGTCCAATGAAATATTTCATTAAAGCTATGTTGGATAAATTCCTTCAAGAAATCATGGATCCAAAAGACAATTGATAGTCAAGTAATCATGATATATGCTGTCACATATTATGAATTTCCTTAAATCTTAGCACATTCATTTTTTTTTACTAGTATTTAATTATTGAGATTTGTCAGATGTGTTATTGTGACCTAAGATAATTATTGGATGCAGTTTATTGTTTTCTCTTGTACTTATCCTTTTCCATATTATGGTTCACAGGATTTCAATCCAAGTCCCCATTGGGATAATCAATTTAATTTCATGTTAAGTAGTAGGATTTTTATGAGTTATTTAGACACAATACATAAATATAGGTTCAATTATATATTCCTTTCCATCTACACATGCCTTTCTTTTACCATATATATTTGTTTTAGAGATAAATTATAATTTATTTTGTTTAATTACTTTATTAGAGAGCAATTATTGCTACTTTTTCCTCGATTGTGGGAGTAGGTAGTTAAAGAGGGAAGATGCCATAATAGCATAGTGAATGAGTTGGTGAGCTGAGCTACTAAGAATCCTCATTACCAATATAAGGGACTTCCACCATAAATCAGGGTTCTTAATGTTTTGGATAAGATCTTGTATGGATCTAAATTTTGTGGCGTTTCACAAAAACATTAATAGGACATAAGTTTTCAAGGATATGCTATTAAATTTTATATTATATCTATCTTTTTGTTATTTATCGCAATGAAAATGAATGCTCGAGAACAATTTTGGATTTCATATATATGTTTTGTATTTTAATAATAACTATGATTATTAGAATTTGAATCTTGATATATTTCTTGTTACTGTAAGTATCTCTCTTTCTATTCAAGACTTATGCATTGAGCTCTTACATTACATCATGCATACATTTCCCAAGAATACAAGGCTAACACACATGCTCAATAAAATATTAAATGAAAATACATAATCAAAGACAACTTTTATTATTTTCATTATCAAGGAGTTTTAGTTCTATTTATTATGATGTTTGAAAGATATTATATGTTTTAATATTTTAATTTTTTTCTGAAGTGTGGAGGTATAGAAAAGGCTTTCATTATGATTCTCCTGTGCTCCACATAATGAAATCTTCTTCCACACCAAGAAATTAAATTGATATTGTTGGAAACCTTTGAGCACTACTAAGAGTTGGGGGGGGAGGTGAGGGGTGAATTATTAGTGTGATCTTCTTAACAATTTACCAATTAAAAATTCACTTACTGAATCATGCAGATAATAACAGATCATAACATGTGCACCATATGAGCATAAACTAAAAAGCATAAGCAACAACATAAAAAATAAACAATGCATACAATCATATCATCACACATGAAACACAATATTTCTAGTGGAAACACTTCCAGGAGAGAAACACCCTTGTTGTTTTTTCTCTAATCTGAATCTCTATTATGTTAACCAATTTGTCTTTTACATAGATAGTTGACTCTGATTATCTTCGAGACTTGATTAAATATACAATAGGCCAACACCAATCAACCAGGAGACTCAATTCTACTGATCCACTCAGAAGACTATGTTCTCACACTGATCTACTGACTACCATCTGCTGAAGGCCACAACAATCAACGATCCTCACCCTACTTCAATTGGACTATCCAACTCCGATTAGATGGAGAAAGTGTTCCTTTCAGTGAAGATTTCATATTATTTCTCCACTCTCATGAAGTCACTTCTCCTATACACTATGTGGACCTCATTTCATAAATTTTCAAACAAAATCCAAGACTCTCTGCTCAACTAGAATTCATCTCTACAATCCAATTCTCAGCAGCAAGACAATCTCATTAAATCAAAACAAAATCACTCATAACCAAAAACAACCAGTAGCCATAATCTCACCCATATATAACTCCATAAAAAACAAACTGCAACAGTCAAAAAATACATTAAACCCTCTATAAATTAACAACATAAAACATTAGGGGAATTTTGAGGTCTATAATGGGCATCCTAAGGAAATTATAAAATAATAGTGGAAATAATAAAATAATACTTTACATCATCAACTTTTAGGGGGAAAAAGAAATAAGTATTTTTTCAACTCGTATTTTCAACTTATCTCCATATGGGTTTACTCAAATATAGAGCGGAAACACTCGTTGGATGCAAAATTTTATTCCTCATCCAAGGCATACCCATGTTGCATACTTTCAATGGTCCCTACTACAAGAAAAATGAGAAATACATGAAAAAATGTGTTTGCAATAATGTTTTTCATGTATTTCTCATTTTTCATGTAGCAAGGTTCATCAAAAGCATGCAACGTGGGTACTCCTTGGATGAAGAATTAAATTTTGCATTCGACAAGTACTCCTGCTTGAAGTTAGAGTAAAATATTAGGGAGATAAGTTGAAAATAGGAACTGAGAAAGTAGGTTTATTGTTTTATTATTTTTTAATCTTTTTACATTTTGACCCCAAAAATGGTGAATCATCCCCCATGGTTGACATCATCATATTGAATCCTATTGGTCCTTATAAATTTTATTTTGGTTGTACATTTTTCTTATGAGGCCTATTTTAGACCTCAAAATTCCCCTAATGTATAATATGGCATTCTTCCATATGCATGAGAAACACCTTCAAAACAATTGCCAATCATGAGATAGATCCTTTACTTAAACCATACTCAAACATTTGCCTTTTCCTCAAAGCTATTCTTCTCCAAACAACTTCTACTACAACAACCACGAATCTTATCTAAAAATTGATGCTCCACAACGGAAATTTACTACAACAATGCCATTTACTCTCATACAATGAAGAATATATACTCTCAACTAGGTCTAAAGCATATTTCCTCTATGCAATCTTCTCTAACTCACTATCATACTCAACCAACCATAAACCAACTACAAAATGTAGAATATGAAACATGTAGGGAAAATTATACTTTTAGACTAGGATCAAAGGTGCACAAAGTTGAAAAAATAAATCCTCAACCATCACTAGTTGTGAAGTAAATGTGTTCACACCCACTAGAGGACCTACTTCACAAATTCCAACATTTACAAATTACTTTAGAATCTTCCCTAAACATATAAGTCAAAATACATCAGATGTGTGTGAGGGATCTAAAGAATTTCTAGCTAAATTATCAACTCCATGCATAAACCCATTGAATATTAGACGAAACTACATGGATAAACCTAATTTTATGTGGTTGGAGCCCTTCAACAACATGCACACGCCTAGCTCCATGCGGTTGGGGTAGAGGATGGTAGAAAACCAAGAATTCCACCTCCAAATTGCCTCCAAATTCTTGCTTACCTTATCCAACTCCTGAACATGCCTCGAAGCCTTTGTCACATCCTTTGACACCTCTATAAACGAACAAAACAAGTCTCTTAAGTGTCACTTCAATGATGACCTAGAAACCAACAAGCAAGGTTTTGGCATGACTGCGAAACAAGTCCTCAACTCTCCTTTGACACCTACAAAAGTTGAAACACCTCCGAATGGAACCTGTAGCACCTCTTCAACATCACCATCATATCAACACATTGTTGGAACAAGTCATAAGAATCCTACTAAGCTCATCAACATGAAGCACATCTCCATCACTTGTAGCAACATCTCCAATGCCTCCAACTCTTGTAGAATCATCTCTAACACATGTAGCAACAACTCCATCATCACCATAAGGAAAAAATTCCACTACAACAAGTCATGATCATGAAGGTGAACATGAATACCTAGACTTTCCATAGTCCTCAACATGGACAAAATCAACATCACTAACACTTGCCAAAGGTTGACATCAATGCCGACATAACTATCTCAGTTTCAACACTACCAACTGCAATCACACTACAAGAATGGAATCAACCCATCAGCTAGGATACATAGGGTTGAAATTAATTCCAACACGAGCTATCTACCATCATGAACCAACACCAACATCAACTAGTTGCACAGATGAACACCATAATTCCAAGAATCTCCCCTTTTGGCATTGATGGAAGCCACACACCATCTCTAGACCATCATCCTCTGTCACTCCCCCTTTGACATCGATGGAAAATGGACCACTCCATTTGAATATGTAGCAAGAATACAAGCACAAGCACTGAAGAAACTTACCTCCATATGGCTGAAATATTATGCATATCAACCAATAACCATACTCTCCATACAATCATCAAGTAGCATATGAACCAACAACATCAGAGCACCATGTCCAACTAACAACCTCTAGTAGTAGAAATAATATGCCAACATAAGGAAACCATACAAGAATCAATGAGCATCAACATAATGAGAAAAATCATTCAACAATGTGCACATGAGGCATCAACAACAACTCTCCATAGAAACTACATAGTAGAAACTACCAGACGTATCTAAACATAGCATGAGGCCAAGAACCCCAACCGTCATAACATATCATGAGGCACATCATAAGCACCTTCATGTGGATCATAATGCCAATAATTTATTTTGAAGTAAGCAAGAGAAAATAATGCTCCCCCTGAACACATGTCATCTCTAACATCCTCCCAAGGTTGTAGTGAATCGCTTCATCTGCAAGCGATTGCTTCCTTGCCAAAGGAAAGAAGCACAAGGTGAAATAAGACTCCACATGACCATGAATTATGACATATTCATTATATATATATGGTTGTAGCAGTGATACAAAAACCTCATACATGACTATTACATGACCTCATGACTCAATTTTACACGAATTCCCAATTATAGCACCAAATCTCTAGAAGACCCAATGATGAAACAATACAAGTACAAGGCATCATGAGCATTTTACATCAATTTTACAATGAATTACATTGTTTTTGTCATCATATCTTATGGACCAATGACCCAAAAATATAAAAAATCGTTATTGTTACAATAATATTAGCCCATACATTTGACTGCAATAAGGCTCCGTGATGACTCAACATACTATTAACTGGACTGTCAACCAATACATAATGATGAAACAATAAAATGTACATGGTTGTAAAAAACTACATATGATAGCCTACATATGGTTGGTCCAAGTGTTAAGTCACATTTTCATGGCATTCCCACACCGTATCCATGCTAGGATAACTAAAAATGATTAACGATTGTTGCAACAAGGCTAATATACATGTGTTTTCCACTCATACACAATAAATATCTCAGTTGCAAAAATAATGAGTGAAAATAAATAAACATAAAGAACAAGCCTTGAAAAAAATATCTCCCTCTGAGCATGATATACCTCATATGAAGTGATCCGGATGATATGAAAATGCATGGAAGAACTGTATCAGAAGTCATTTCTTCTAGAACTCCTCAAGCTGTCAATGCTCCCCCCTGAGACCATGCTAGTCTCATACATAGTATTGTAGTAAAATAGTTCTAACATGCAAGAATGTATTGCAGTAGGGGCTGATATCTCCTACTTTGAATCTAATGAGGAAGAGTACTCCCTTGATCTCTTATTTCTCTTCACTCTTCCCTTCAACACATACACATTATTCAATGTCTTAACTCCCTTGGAAAAGACTCTCCTTGATCCTTCTTTCTAGATGAGGCAAACTTTGGAGTTGAAAATTACTTCATTTCATCCATCAACCATTTGGCTCAAACTAAAGATATTATGCTTTAGGCCTTCAATGATCCAAACATCATCTGCATTTGTCCTCTTCTCACCAATATTGGCTTTGTTTCTTCCCAACACTCTTGTTGTTGGTTCTGTTGAGCAAATGAAATTTTTTCTGATCCCCTGATGTATATTGTGAACATCCACTATTAATATACCACATGTCATCCTCATCACATGAACAAAGTATAATGCCACACCTTCCTTGCTACTCATCCTTCTTCTATCATGTATTCCTTGGTTGGTTCCTTGGTTTCACATTTTCCTTTGTTTATTGCTTTTGAACCGAAGGCATCAAGGATCTCTTCTTTTTCTCATTTTTTATGCTCTTCTCAAGGTCTTCATCATTGTTGCTGAAACTTGCTCCAAATAACATATGAAATTTTTTCCAAAACTCCTTTGTATATTTTGAATCTACAAATTTATCTAAATATGCATTATGGGGATTTTCAAAAATAATTCATCTTGCTTGAGCATTTTTCTTCATTACCTCAGATGAGGGAAAATAGTCAACATGTCCTTCACATATTAATCTCCACAAGTTAGATCCACAAGAAAATAATGTATACTTCACACTTTCTTGCCATAATTTGAAATTTGTAACAGTAAGAACATGTATTCCTTAAGAGTTAATTATGTAAAAGAAACAAAAATTGCAAATTTCTGCCACTGAAACCTAGATATACTCTCTAGAAATTAATTTGCAACCAATATCACTGCTCTAATATGAATTGCTAGAAAACTTTGAGCACTACTATGGGGGGGTGTGAATAATTAGTGTGATGTTCTTAACAGTTTTACCAATTAAAAATTCACTTATTGAATCATCCAGATAATAACCAAAAGCTAATAACAAGTCATAACATGTGCACCATATAAGTAAAAACTAAAAAACATAAGTAGAAGCATAAAAAATAAACAATGTACACAATCACATCCTCACACATAAGGCACAAGATTTTTGGTGGAAACCCTTCCGGGAGAAAAACCACCCTTGTTGTTACTACTCTGCCTTGAATCTCTATTATGTTAAGCAATTTGAATTTTACATAAATAGATGACTCCGATCATCCTAGAGACTTGACCTCATATACAATAGGCCAACACCAATCAACTAGGAGAATCAATTCTACTAATCAACTAGGAAGACTTTGTTCTCACATCTACGAACTACCATTTAATGAAGGCCACCATGATAAATGATCCTCGTCCTACTCCGATTTGACTGTCCAACTCTAATTGGATGGAGAAAATGTTCCTTTTGCTGAAGCTTTGAAATCATTGCTCCTCTCTCATGAAGTCATTGTTCCTATATACTATGTGGACATCATTTTAGAAATTTTAAAACTGGATCCACGACTCTTTGCTCAACTAGAATTCAACTCTGCAATCCAAGTTTCAACAAAAACTCAATCTCATCAAAAAAATAAAAACCACTCATAACTAAAACCAACCAACAACCATAATATCACCCATACATAACTTCATAAAAAAGTAACTGCAACAACCTACAAATACATCAAATCTTTGTAAATCAACAACATAAAAACTAATATGGAATTCTACCATATGCACCAACAACATTTGCAAAACAACTACCAATCAAGAAATACATCCTCTACTCAAACCATACTCAAACATTGGATTTTTCCTCAAGGTTATTAATCTCCAAACAACTTTTGCTACAATGACCATGAATCTGATCTAAAAATTGATGCTCTGCTTCAGAAATCTTCTACAACACTACCATTTAATCTCATACACTAAAGAATTTATACTCTCAACTAGGTCTGAAGCATATTTCCTCTATGCAACCTTCTCTAATACACTCTCATACTCAACCAACCATAAACCAACTCCAAAATGTAGAATATAGAGTATGTAGGAAAAATTGCACTTTTGGACTAGGATCAAAGGTGCACAAAGTTGACAAATTCAATCCTCAACCATCACTACTTATGCACTAAATTTTTTCACACCCACTGGAGGACTTACTTGACCAATTATGACCTTTACAAATTACTTTAGAGGTTTCCCCGAAAATACAAGTCAAAATACCTTAGATGTTTGTGAGGAATCCGGAGAATTTCTAGCTAAATTCCTAACTACGTGAATAAACCTATTAAATCTTGGTTGCATCTGCATGGATAAGCCTATTTCCATGTAGTTAAAACCCTTCAACCCGATGCATAATCTTAGCTCCATGTAGTTGGGGTAGACAATGGGATAAAACAAATAATTCCACCTCAAAATTGCCTCCAACTTCTTTCTTACCTTCTCCAACTCTTTAACATGCCTCCAAGCCTCTGTAACAACCATTGACACCTTTGAAAATGAACAAAACAAGCCTCCCAAGTGTCGCTTTCATGATGACCTAGAAACCAATAAACAGGGTTTGGCATGACGGTCAAGCAAGTCCTCGGCTCTCCTCTGACACTTACACAAGCTGCAATACCTCTGAATAGACCCTATAGCACCTCCGCAACAACGCCATCAAATCAAATCATTGTTGCAACAATTCATAAGAATCCTACCAAGCTCATCACCTTGAAGCACATCTCCATCACCTATAGAAACATCTACAAGCCTCCAACTCTTGTAGAAGCATCTCCAACACTTGTATCAACAACTCCATCAACACCATAAGGCCAACACTCACTACAACAAGTCATGAGCATGAGGGTGAACATGAAGACCTAGACTTGCCATAGTCCTCAACATGGACGACATGAACATCGCTAACACTTTCTAAAGGTTGACATAATGCCAAAATAACCATCTGAATGTCAACACTACCAACTGCCACCATGCTACAAGAATGGCATCAACACATCAACTAGGCTAGATAGTGTTGACATCAATGCCAACATGAGTTAGTTGCCATCATAAATCAACACAAACATTAGCTAGTTTCACACATGAACACCATAATGCCATCATATATATTGATTTTGTGTGACTTAGACTTCCAAGTATACATTTGTTTGATATATAATATTTCTTGGTGTTTGCCTCATTTTCATTTAATATTATTTCTTTATTACTCGTAATGTACAATAATTTTTATTATTTTGATTATTGAATTACATGTCTTAATCTTATTCACAATGAGAGATTCCTCTGTAGTCCACACAACAGAACCTTCCTCCCCCCTCCACACCTCGCATAATGAAAACATTGAGCCTATATGAAAATTTATGATAAAAAAAATTGAAAAGATCATGTTCGACAAGCTCAGATAATTCATCATGCACTCTCTTTCTTTTGGCATAATTTTTTTTAGTGTTTCAGTAAGTTCTCCTAAATTGTTGGTTAAATTTAAGGATTTTTTTCGTCATGCAAAATTCTCAAATCCTCGAACCTATATCAAATTGATTACAAGAAAAACCAAATTTTTAGCTTTGATGCTGCTATTAAATCTATGCATTTTTAAACATATGTGTTCCTATTCTATTTCCATTTTTTTATAAAATGTAGTTCAAGAAAATATCATATTCACCATAACATTGATACATTATGCGAATAATTATGTGTCTTAATCTTTTATTTTCTATTAAGTTAACATCATTGAGTTAATCTTTTAAATTTTTAGTATGTAGATGATCTGAAATGAACATAAACTGAAAAATGATGTAAAATTGGTTAACCATTATTGATTTGAATGTTAGCTGAAAGCACGCAAAAATCGAGGAAAAATGCTTGATAAGAACACTTTAGGATAGCTGATTAAACATAAAATCGATGAATAACAGAAGTATAAACAACAAAAACACAGCGATACCAGGCAACAAAATTGATTATGGAGTTCGTCCCTGATGTACTATGTCTCCGAGTCCGCTTTCAAGATGGGCGACTCCTTTATTAGGATTGAAACAGGAGTAGTTGATTACATAGAGAAAAAACCAGAATTAATGTGAATGCAGGCACTTCTGATCACTGTCAATAGATAGCCCTCTGAACCAACTTTCCAATGCTTCTTATGGTTTCCAAAACTGACCCCGGATTTCCTTGTTACAATGAAAACAAAACTGCCTATAACCTCCAGAAACTGCAAATGAAAAACCAAAACCACTTTAATGTTTTCAAAGAAGAAAATACACCTTTTAAAGGTCTCCAGGTTCATCAAAACCACATTTACTGAATATAGGGTGAATTTGGTTTCTCCTGGTTGAGTTTGGAAACTCAGTCTGGTTGTTGTTTGCAACTTAGGGTCAATTTCTTGGCCATCACATTAGTTTTAAAAACAAACTGAACCCAAAACCCATAAATAACATTAGGATAAACCATAACCGTAGGTGATTAGGCTAACTGGGAGGAGGCTAACTGCTTCCATGTGAACGCCAGCAGTCAACTATCTATCTGCCATCTGGTGGTTTTCTCGATGATTCTGGCGATGGTTTCGCCAACCATCTGCATGTGACAATTGCCAACTTTTACCTGGTAGTTACCTCCACGGTTGTCGGTTGTAAACCCAAAATTCACACTATCAGAGAGGTGATCTCCTCTGACGATGAACTCCCACACTGGTCACATGCAAACCTTTCTCTGACACGATCAAGTGTCTGTGTGGTGTTATGAAACCCCGATGGTCTATCCATCTCTGGTCACATGACCATGCAGTTCCACTGTGGTTTACAATGGCGGTTAGGTATTGTTTCATAATACATTTGCATTATTTATAAATTTGATGGACTGAGGGCGTATTAACTTAGGTTTTTAGGGGTTTAGTCTTAGGTATGTGATGCTTGGATTATGTTTTTAGGTTTAGGATTAATGTGGTAGGTTAGGCTCATGTTTTTAATAGATTTTGAATCATATTTATATACCATAGCTCATTTCCTTTTAAATGAACCATATCAAACCAATTTGTCACATTGTGACATTTCACCACGAAACCTTATCGACGAAACAACCTTGAGAGAACTGAAAACTCTGCCGACAATTGATGAGACTGATGACAACCTGACTTCTCTAGATGCATTAATCTGACAAATCCTCCTAGATCAATCCTCTCCACTTGAAAGCTTTTGGACCACAAAAGTTTGATTAAACAATTAGTCGATGAGGGTAGAAATCCCTCTCTTTCCACCTTGACCTAATGATGTACCAATACATTTGATCAATCACCTACAAGTGATGACCCTGATGATCCTAACCATGATACTTTTGAGTCGGTGACCTGTTTCATCCATCTGCAGTATACACAACTTGCGACAATGGGCAAACAACCTGTTATCAACATGGCAATCAAATTCTTTCCATGAAGAATCATGAGTTAGTGATTCACAATCTTTTAAAAGAGTGTCTACTAGATGTTGTTTAATACTTTTGACATCAAACCAGATACTTGAATTGACATACTTTCCTGCTTCCTGATTACTAAGTGAACTTGCTGCACTAAAGCTATCCAACTGTAAGGTGAAATTTTCTGCAACTTAGTTTGATTTTGAAAGTATTGATTTAGCTGTTGATTTGTTTGAATCACTTTTAAATGATGTTTCCATTGATTAACACTTTCCTTTGATGCATAAGTTCCCATTAGACACTTTGACACTGCTTTAGAAAAGGATTTGATATGAAAACAAATAGATTTCCTCTCCACTTGAAAAGAGGTTTCCAAGCTGTTCAAGACATGACATGGCGACACAATACAAGAGAAATTGAACACTGACTTTCCCCAATACTGACCTGTTTCCCTGCAACTGTTAAGTTCCAAACTTAAACTGAATTGATTCATTCTAACATTAGGAAGAGGAGCTTTAGGCACAAACTGTAATTCATGTTGTAATCCCTGCTTATGAATAAGATGTTTGGTTTTACATAGAACTGAACAAGTTTCTATCTCTTTAATCAAACCATATTTAAGCTGAGTTGCATAAATTAAGCAAGAATCATGTTGATTGTTATGTTAATCCTTTATACACATGATTACAAACCGCTTGTTTGAACTTATTAATCGCTTCATCTAATTAACATTAGCTGAATTCAAGTGATTTTTACTTTGATGTGCCTTGACAATAAATTAAACCCCATCTTTCTTAAGGTGGTATTTATTTTCTCTCTTGTAAAATACTGCATCATGATCATAAAGATAAGGACTTCCTAGGAAAAATCCACATGTGTCTACTGGAACCACATCTAATTCCACTTCAACAATATAATTAGCTGTTATGGACAATCCTAATCGACATTGTTTGGTGACTTTTATCTGAGTTGATTTATTTATCCATCCTAATGGATAAGGACATGGATGATTCTGTGTTTCCAAACCCAAAATTTTAACTAAATATTCAAAGATTAAATTCGCATGTGATCCAATTTCAAACATTGTATCTATCTTTGTATATTTAGAAGTTATCCTTATGTTAAACAATTAAACTCTTTTATCCTCATGTGAAGGATTTACATTTGATGAAGATGCAATAGTTTTCGAACTTGAACCAGTATCACAAGTTTTACCTGTCGCAACCATGGCGATTATCCTCCTTTCATCACCTGAATCTAAATCTAGATGTTGTTGGACTGCTGCAATGGCCTTCTTTTCATCATTCTCCTTAAGGAACTTTTCGGGTTTAAGTTCTAGATGAAGTTTCTAGCACTTCGATTCATCATGACCAATTCTATGGAAATGAGAACAAGTAGGACTTTCCTTCTGAACGACCGCTGATTTCTTTATCTTCGAATTGTTCTTCCCCTTATTATCACTGGAGTCTTTGGTTTCCAACTCTTTGGATGACTGCGATGAAAACTTGAATGGTTTGCCACCTAATTCAATATGTATGGCCTGAACACACACCTCATTGAAATAATCAGGATTAAACATCAATAAAGTATGTTACAAATATGAATGTAAATTGTAGATGTATTTTAACAAAGTTTCACGTGTATCCAATGAAATACCAAGCGTCAATTATTTCTTTCTAAACTCCTGAGTACTCCTGAACACTCTACTCTTTACCTTGCCTCAAATGCTGCCAATCAATAATAGCATGCTACATGTATCCTAAAGGATAGAACTATTTCCTAAGAGAATTTAAAAACTTAGACCATGACAAGATGACCTCTCCTTTACGGTTTACATCTATCTAAGACTTTCCGACCAGATTAAAGTTGTTCCCCCCATTCTAAGTGTAGCTAAATGAATTTTAGTTTTATCGCTAGAAATGTTCTGAATGTGACAATAAACTTATAACTGCTTTATCCAGTTATCTAGCTTTTCAGGATTCATTTCGCCATCATAAATAGGTAACTCAAATTTAACATCAAGTTTCAAAAGAGATGTTTTCTTAGGTTTCTTTTTCATTTTAGATTTTGCATTGCAAGAAGAAGAAGAAGAAGAGGATGATGGAGATGATGGAGGTGAGGGTGGTTTATTAGTCTTCCCTTTACCTGTGTCCTTCTTCGATGGCTTTGAAGAAGAAGTTGCATCTCTCGCCTTCTTGTCTTTGTACAATTCTCCCAACATCTGCTACATGGTTAAGAATGCTTGCTGAAATTGTTCTTCACTCAACTTAGTTTCAGTGTTTTCACTTGCATCAGGTCCTGACATGGTCGATTTCTGAACGACTCGTCGCTTTCCAATCTATGGATAAATTTGTTCAAGGATTCCTTATCTTCGTTATGAATTTGACCTGGTTAATATTCAATGGCAAATTCTAGAAATGCAACCTACTCTGATACCAAATTATATGATCTGAAATGATCATAAACTAAAAACTGATGTAGAATTGATTAACCATTATTGATTTGAATGTTAGTTGAAAGCACGCAAAAATCGAGGAAAACTACTTGATAAGAACACTTTACGACAGTTGATTAAACATAAAATTGATGCATAACAGAAGTATAAACAGAAAAAACAAAGCGATACCAGATAGAAAAATTGATTACGGAGTTCGTCCCTGATGGACCACGTCTCCGAGTCTGCTTTCAAGATGGGTGACCAATTTATTAGGATTGAAACAAGAGAAGTTGATTACATAGAGAAAAAACCAAATTGAATTTGCATGCAGGCACTCCTTATCACTGTCAACAGATAGCCCTCTGAACCAGCTTTCCAATGCTTCTAACGGTTTCCAAAACCAACCCTGGATGCCCCTATTACACTGAAAACAAAACTACCTATGACCTCTAGAAACTGCAAATGAAAAACCAAAACCACTCTAATGTTTTCAAAGAAGAAAATTTGCCTTTTAAAGGCCTCCAGGTTCATCAAAACCACCTTTGTTGAATATAGCGTGAATTTGGGTGCTCCTGGATGACTTTGGAAACTTGATCTGGTTATTGTTTTCCACCTAGGGTAAGTTGCTTGGTCATCGCATTAGTTTTAAAAACAAACTGAACCAAACAACCCATAAATAACATTAGGATAAACAATAACCATAGGCAGTCAGGCTAACCAGGCAGAGGCTAACTGCTTCCATGTGAACGATGGTGGTCAACTGTCTGTCTGCCATCTGGTGGTTTTCTCAATAGTTCCGATGATGGTTTCGCCAACTGTCTGCATGTGAAAACTTCCAACTTTTACCTGGAGGTTACCCCCACAGTTGTCGGTTGTAAACCCAATGTTCACACTATCCACGTGGTGATCTCCTCTAACGGTGAACTCCCACATTGGTCACATGCAAACCTTTCTTCGATGCGGTCAAGTGTCTATGCAGTGTTATGAAACCCCGATGGTCTATCCATCTCTAGTCACATGACCATGCGGTTCCGCTGCGGTTTATAATGGCGGTTAGGGACTGTTTCATAATACATTTGCATTATTTATAAAGTTCATGGACTAAGGGTGTATTAACTTAGGTTTTTAGGGGTTTAGTCTTAGGTATGTGATGCTTGGATTAGGTTTTTAGGTTTAGGATTAATGTGGTAGGTTAGGCTTAGGTTTTTAATAGATTTTGAATCATATTTATATACCATAGCTCATGTCCATTTAAATGAACCATAGAAAACCAATTTTTCACATTGTGGCATTTCACCATGAAACCTTATCAACGAAACAACCCTGAGAGAACTAAAAACTCTGGCGACAATTGATGAGACTGACGACAACCTGACTTCTATGGATGCATTAATCTTACAAATCTTCTTGTATCAGTAGAACAAAGGATTTGAAAAACAAGAATATGTGCATGAAGAAGTAGGTGCCAAAGAAGAAAAATGAAAGGTTCCTCTACACTCCTTTCTTTGTTCCACACAACAAAAGTTTCCTTCCCACCTCTGTATATAATGAAACTATTTTTCGCACCTCAAAAATTTGTAGGAAGAAATCTTCCTCTACATCTCAAAGTGAATTTGCAACAACCACTACAACAATTGCAAAGTGTATATGTCTCGGGGTTTGGGTTTCATTGTGCATGGTGTAGTGGTGAGCAGTAGAATTTTATTCATTCTTCCTTTGCATCTCGAAGTGAACCCGAGGGAACTACTATAACATTTGCAAAGTATACATATCTTAGTATTTAGATTTCATTGTGTAGACATCAGAGGAATGGAAGAAGCTTTCATTATGCTTCTGCACTTACATGCAACCACATTTCTACACTCCCCATAATGAAAGCTTCTTCCACTCCCACAGTGAAATTCATATATTAATTTTGTGGAACTTAAATCTTTGCATATGAACTCGCTCCTTCATTCCATTCAATCAAATTTCTTAATATGTATTTTAGATGTTGATAGTATGAGTAAGCCTTAATTATTTTGATAATGGGTGCGGAGTCTGATTGTTTGATGAGCCGTTTTCAAAATTATATTCGTCAGCTTTGATCCCTCATTGAATTATCGAATTATATATCACTGCATTCCACACATTGAAAAATAAAAACATCCTCCACACCTCTGCACTTCGTATAATGAAAGTGTTTTCCACTCTAGACTTTCATTTGCCACTCTACACTCTGCACAATGAAATTAACTCAATTAAAAATAAAATAAATTAACTTAATTAAAATTCATATTAGGAGCAAGTTTGTGAGTGGAAATTTAAGTGCCACAAAATTAATATATCAATTTCACATGTTTTATACAATCAAGGTTTAGATTTTATTGTACGGAATGCAAAAATGCAAAGAAAGGTTTCGTTTAGCAAGTGCAGAAACACAACATTCTCGAATAATAGCACACTTTGCACAATCAAGGTTTAGCTTTCATTGTGCCAAATCAAATAATGGGTCATCCCACACAATTAGGATTTATATTTCATTTTGTGAAATACAAAGGCATAGATAAAAAAATTATTGTGCGTACTGTGGAAATTTTGTGGAGTGTAGAAGTGCGAATGAAGCTATGTAAAGGTGGATTTCATTGTGCGAAGTACAAAGCTGTGCAATTGTTTGAAGGTGGATTTCATTGTGCGAGATACATAGGTGAGGAGGTGGAAATAATGATATATTGTGAAAATGTGAGCATTCTTGAATAACGACAAAATGTGGGCTCCACATAAAAAGACACATGCTTAATTAATTAATTAATGATAAAGATAGGAACTATTCTACATTGCAACTATTAATCTTATTTGAATTATTAATGCTCAAAAAATTCATTTTAACTTTATAAAATTTTAACAATTCAAAACTTTATAAAGGCAGGAGATTATTTGAAATATCCATAATTTTATTTGTACTTGAAAGTATTTGAAGACGACCATATTTTTATTGAATTAAATGAGTTAAACGGGGAACAAAAAAAAATTTAATTTAATTTTAATCTCACTATAAGGTAGACAATTTCAAAGAATTTCATTCTTAACCTTCTTAATTTCAAAGAATTTCATTCTTAACTTTCTTAATGTCAAAAAGTGACAGACGCTTTCATTTCATGGTGTTTTGGTTAACCAAAGATGTGTTTCACTATAGGACTCATGAGAATTTGTTGTTATTTTATCAATGTGAAGACAACAAGATCCTTTGTATTTTCATGATTTTGTTGATCACCTCATAATATATTAGTTTTATTTTTCGCTCATCTCTTTTATCTTCATCCAAATATTTTCTTTCGGAACAATTTTAAAATATTTTTGGGAAAATAGTGTCAATTGTTTTTCTGAAGTCAACTAAACAAAAATACATATCAACTTTATTATTGCAACACTACTCCACAATTATCATGAGAGTAACACGATAGTGCACCAATAAATGATATCTCGTACTTGGATTTTCGCCGTTTCATTGTGTCTTTGTAGCCACAAGCTAAATTTTTTTTCAAAATAATGTGTTATAGCTTGGGTAGATGGGGATAATCATCATGGTCCTATAATTAGAAGGAATTCTTTTATCCCTAATTTTAAAGATAGGTACAATGATATTTTGCAACCAATGCTTAGGGAAGTCTACCTTCACTTCCAAATTTTATGTGAAGGAGAAGAATAAACCTTATTGTTTTAATTACTTTAGCATGGTAGCTTTTAATATCCTTAGCTTTCCCAATTAAAAGCCACTTAGCCCTAAACTCTATATTTTCCTTGAAATATATAGACATCAATCCATAATAAGCATCAAAACACTTACTTTATGATACATGTTAAAATTAAAAATATCATGAGAAATAACTAAATTATAAGTTTATTTCAAATTATTAGAATTATTATTGTTAATTATATAAAGTTAATATAAATTGTACATATACACAGTTAAAAAAAATCAAACTATATTCTTAATCATGGATATTGCCCCTACTTTATATAAACATTATTAATATGTAAATAGTATTTGATACAATACCATGGTTTATCAATAGCACATATCGACAAAACTATGACTTACTTCATATGACACTTGTTCATATGTTTTTTTTAATCAACCAATTTAATTAAAACTGCAAAAACATTAAAATCATTTTAGAAGTAAATCTTAACTTTTGATTTATGTGCACTACTAAAAAAATTTATATGAATTAAATTTGTACCATCCACTTAATTATTAATAATTAAATTAAATTTATAAAAACCTGGTTTCAAAATAAACATGCCTATCTCATTAAAAAAACATTCCAAATAACATTTATAAAATTAAACAAAATCTTATTATTACCCCCAAATTCTTTATGGGATAGAATAAATATGAATCAGTGATATTAGTGTTTGTAAATTAATATTCATCCACTGAAATTTGGAATTTAAAAAGAAATTTCGTTAAAATACTCATCACGCTCAAGGGTTACTTTACATGAATTGCTGTTCACATGTGCACGCTTTATGTCTTAATTATCTTGATGACAAAGGTTACAGTATGACATGATTATGAAATAGACATTATCACTTTTATTAAGGAATTTAGACTTCTGTGATCCATAACATTGTTTAGATAATCTTCGGCAAAATCACATAACCAATCTTTTGTCGACGCGTTTCGAACCAACCAGTGTGGTTCATCGTCAGGACAAGTTGAAGAACCAACCCAGCTTAGCTTGTTTAAATAGAGTGTGCAGAGACTCCAACGGCTATATTGCTAACGGCTAATTTGACCTAATGATCTTAGTCAAACCCCTAATATTCTTGTTATATTATTATTATTCTTAGAAAAAGTTAAATTAGGTAAATAATATATTAAAAGAAATCATTTGTTAATTTACACAAATATCCAAAAACAAATAATATATAATATATTAGAAATTAGCTAAATGAGGTAACTTATATATCAAAAGAATTCATTTGTTAAATGTATTCGTTTAATAATAATATATATATAATCCCTATTTACTATTAAAATAATAATTCATAATTATTAAATAATCTATATTTATTATTATTGTTATATTATCTAAATACAACCAAATAGTATTAAAATACTACTATTTTTAGAATTTAGTTACACTAGTTCATCTCTATTTGTTTATTATAGATAAATATGCATATCTAAAAATGAATAATATATCATTTATTATTTAAACATAATGAATTTAAATTAATACTTATGTATAATAATTTATATTTGTTAAAAATCTATATTTATAATTCCAAACAAATAACTAGTATTCTTGTTAGATTAGAATTTAGTTACAATAGGTACATACCATAATTAGGATTGTTAAAATACTTGTTCCAAGAATAATAATAGGTTGGTTCGAAATGCGTCGACAAAAGATTGGTTATGTGATTTTGCCGAAGATTATCTAAACAATTATCACTTTTATTATCACTTATATTTCATATTTTCAGATTGCATTATAATAATTTTTATATAAAATAATTTTTAATTAAAATGTTATGTGATTCTGTAAGTATCATAGAGCTCAGATTCAAGAAACTTAAATGAAGTAATATTTAGTGACAATGTTTCATAAGAGTCTCGTGCTTTGAAAGTGAATTTTTAATTTGCATTGTTTTCATTAAAGTGGTAGAAAACTTTTCGTAACTCGGAGACTTATCCTCTTAGTTATTTAATTTGTTTTAATTATAAAAATATTGGTTAAATAGTAAATTATTATTTTTATTTAATATGAAAATTAATTCAAATTCAAATTCGAACATATGCTTAACTTTAAATGAAAAAATTAAACCTGATATATTTATAGCATTTAAGATTTCATCATAGAATTAGGGAGTCGTCTACTGAGGCGGAAGAGTTGCCTGGATGGCCAAAAGTGGCTAGAATCTGGGCAAATATTTTTTTAAAAATCTTGTAGAGGAGCGTTGCACAAACCAAAAGGAAGGACCCGATATGCAAAAGTACTCCAAGGACAAGTGAAAGTGGTCTTATCTTGGTCTTCCCCGCTGATTTGAATCTGATTGTACTGGCTAAACCCATCTAGGAAGGAGAAAAACTTTTTCCCTGCCAGACCGTCTAAAACTTGATCTATGAAAGGTAAAGGGAAATGGTCCATTTTAGTGCCTTTGTTCAATTCCCAATAGTCGACACAGATTCTCCACTTACCATTTTTCTTTGGCACTAACACCAAAGGAAAGACCCATTCACTGTCAGAGATGGGATAGATGAACCCTACATCAAGCAATTTCTGCAATTCTTCCTTAGCAATATCTTTAAGTGTTGGGCTCATCCTCCTTCGAGGCTGCCTGACTGGTTTGCAATTCTTCTTGATGTATATATGATGAGTACATACTGAAGGGTGCACTCCCTTCATCTCCTTATAACTCCAAGTGAAGGCATCTAGATGTTTTCTCAGCAACATGCATAGCTCCTTCTCTTGGGAAGGAGATAGAGAAGGATTGGTTTTGAATGTTCTTTCTGGACCGAAATCTATATTTTTGACACGGAGAGAAGTGAGTCGACCGCACAGAGATCAGTTGAGGGGTTGTTTTGGGTTTCTCTTACTATGTCCTCTAATGGTGATACACTGGGAGGTGGATTCTGAATCAAATTTTCAATCATATCATCCCCATCTTGTTGTTTTCCCCCCATTGCGATTTCCAATGCACAAAGTGGTGCAGAATAGACTTCATCCTCATCTTCCTCCTCCAACCAAAGAGGTAGATCATGTGCTAGCAAGGGTTGGGCAGGAGGACATAGGATTAACTATTTAGACATGTGCATGTTCTTTATGGTCATGTTCCCAGCTCGACAGCTGATGTAGGCATCGACAGTAGCCAACCAATGTCTTCCCAGAATGATAGGATACCTAGTGAGGTTTGCCTTTGGCTGGAGAACTAGGAAATCAATAGGGTACTCCCAAGAATCAATGGAGACCATCACATCTTCCACAATCTCCTTAGAGGTCACGGTGCAGCGGTCTGGTAGCTGTAACACAGTTGTGGTCTTCCTCAAGGAGCCCTAGAGGTTAATTTTGAGCATTGTATCCTTTGTCATAACATTAGTGGCAGCTCCCAGATCAATCAAGGTATGTGGGATCATGGTGCCATTGATATGGACATCAACTACTGGGTTTCTAGGGTCCAAATATTATGGACAGATTACCTACTCTAGCATCAATTCGGACAATTTTCCTATGACATTGATGGTTGGGGCATCTCTCTTACGCCTTCCTGGATGCCTAAAGCACTTCTCTTTGGTCAACCTATTGTAGATAGGCACATCTTTTATGGCTTGGAAAAGTGGTATCTTCACACATAAATGTTTCAATTCCCCCAGGAGTTTAATTTCTTCTGGGGTAGGCTGGACTATCACAGATAGTCTCTTAGGAAAGGGTGGAATTACTTTAGGTTCACTTTCCTCTTTATCTTCCTCAACCTCCCTGGGTGGAGGCTGGCTATCTATGAAAACCTTCCCAGATCGCAAGTTAATTTCCTGAATCTCCACAGATAAGTTGGGCATGATGGTTCCCCACTATACGCTTATTGAGCCTGTCTATTGTTCAGGTTCGGATTTCGCTGGGCAGGCATTTGGGGTTGCTTTCGTGGAGCAGGAGGTAACGGCTGTGGTTAGGCAGGTGGTGGAGAAAAGAGAGTGGGAAGAGAGTTGTATTAGGGCCTTCACCCCTGATGAGATGCATTCCACTGAGGTTGTGGTTGAGCATAGGATTGAAATGAATTGGTGGATGGTTGGGCATGATATTGAGATGTGAAGGACCAAGGAGGAGACGTGGACCAGGAAGGATAAGCAGGAGGACCCCAAGAAGGTGTGGAAGTGACTTGGTTGGGGTTGTAGTATGCCTAAGATGTCCCTTGCATCTCGTGCTGGTATGGAATAAGTCCATGCGGCCTCCTTTGGTTTATGTAATAGAGTTGTTCAGTGACTCCCTCAGCCTCGTGATATACAACTTTAAGTCCGGGTAAGGAAGGACACTTATCTGTAGAATGATTTTCTTCAAAAACTAAACAAACCTCTATAGAGTTCAATGGGCATTCATTCCTAGGATGCCTCTTGGTGCATCTAGGGAAAAAAATGGCCAAAGCCTCTCTGCTTCCTCTTGTTTCCTTTTGATATGTAAGGTATCCATTTGCATGGCAAGATTTTGCAGCATCTCATTCTTGAAATCTTCCAGCATGCTTCCAATTTCTCCTTTAATGGATGAGTTAGAGGAAGAGGTACTGGGTATGGATTGACTCCCCCTACCTTTCTTTCTGGCTGCTCTAGAATGGTTTCTAAAATCAGTCTTTATGTCCTCATAGAATAGTTGGTAGATGTATCCCCCAGCCAGTAGATGGAGGATGTCTAAAAGATCTTCCCAAATTCCCCTGAGCAGGACCAGCTTCAGAGAATCAGGGTCAAGTGTACACCTGGCCCTTTTGTAACTGAGTTGGAACCTCTCTTCATAGTCTTCCAGGGACTCATCACTTCCTATTGTCATTCGAAAAATTTCTTATTTAGCATCTTTTGACCTACAACACTCTCGATACTTGTTGTTAAAGGCTTGCTGAATCTGAGCCTAAGTTGTGATGTTATTGCCAAGTAATCCCATGAACCAGCAGTGTTGCATCCTTGAGAGTAGAAGGGAATAGTGTCAACTTTTTCTCATCTTTTGCATAGTCATAGGTTCGACAGATGACAAAAAACGCGAACAAAAAGGTTTCAGGATCTTCTGTAGTCAGATCATGGAAATGAGGTAGGGCGGAAGGGCTTATATTCTTCATTTTGGTGTCCTCATTGGTCTCCCGAATGGGAACGGTACCCTCTATTCTCTCTCCATTCCCCCTAGAATTTCTTTTTTCAGCCATTGGCTCCAAAGGAATGTTTTCTTCTTCTTCTTCCCCTATAGGTTCTTCAAATATGTCTTGTTGTTCGCCTAAGGATTCTTCTTCATCGCAGCCGCCGAAGAAGAGAGAAGGTTGGCTATGTGAAGCAGTGGGGGTGTTGGGAAAAAAATTTCTTGAGTTATCTCTATTCCTACAAGGCATGAAAGGAAATATTTTTTGGTTGGTTTTTGTTTCTTTTTCCCCACACTGATAGTGCCTGTAGAAACTAAAATTGATTGAATAAAACAAATTGCAACTAGCTGAAATGAACTTATTGAATAGAAATTTGTAGAATTGAAGAGGAAAGCAAGGAAATGCATAACTGAAGGAAAATGAATGACTAGTCTGCTTTTGTTGAAATGAAATTTTCAAAATTGAAGAGGAAAGCAAGGAAATGCAATACTTGAAAGAAGAGAAATGACTAGTCTACTTTTGCTGAAATAAACTATTAGCAGAATGTTGTAATAGAAAATAGAAGAAAGCAGTAATCACATAATACTCTGATGCTTCCCCGGAAACGGCGCCAAAAAGTGGTGAGCACTGGTGTTGCAGCAATAATGCTGCAACTCTTGGGCTACCTACTTTACTCTTATCAACCCGGTAGTTCGTAACAAACTTGGAAGCGGTGGTGTTGTATGCACAAATACTAGTTCTTACTGCAGGTTGTAACTTGGTCAATCGGCGCAAGATCACTAGGAGCTCAAGCCAACTTTTATGGATTCCAGAATAAGCTCTATATGTGATGAAAGGAAAGAAATATTATTGTACAGATGCTATTCTAACTGCAAAAATGAGAAAACTGAAATGTAAAGCAACCCTAGTAAACCCTAATTAATCAACTAGTTCTACTTTTATAGAAAGAAATATGAAAACCATGAAAGGAATGTCATTACCTACTCAAGGAAGTAAACAACATCTAACTATTCTATTTCTGCAACTAAACAAGCAAAAAACATATTTTTGGATTTCTATGTATTTTTATGTGAATTTGACATGCATGTAATTTATTGTGTGTGAGTGTCGCAACGAATAGGTGGCGTTGAAGGGTGGTTTTGGGACTTGAGAGAATGTAGGATGGTGTGGATGGGTCCTAGGAGGTCTTAGGTGTCCTTCTGGAGGCTTTTACCACACTCGGCCTTCAAAAGAAAACCTACAAGAAAATTTAAAGGAGGACACAGGAAATCTACAAGAGGAAAACAGGGCAACTGCAGGAGGAGGCTAAGAGCAATTTTCACTGTTTTGAGGGTGTGAGATTGGGTGAAAAAGGTGGATGAAGGTTGGAATGAGGTGTTATGGTGCCTATGGTCTACCATGAACCACAGGGAGAGAGAAAGAAGATTGGATTTTCTCAAGGAGAGAGGAAGAATTTCTAGGAAAAATGTAGGAAACTAAGGCAGAATTGAGGTGATACTTGGGAGACCAATAGGGCATGGATCAGATGGAGGGTGTGATTGCTGATAAGCTAGCCTACTGCTAGAAGACATCTGCTGCAAAGGAAATGACAGTTAACCAATAAGATCAAGCAAGCAATCAAATGAGTGCATCTAGAAAAATAGAGTTTTGCATCAAAATAGTTTAAACTATGATCTATGAAAGGAAATGCTGAGAAATGCTACAAGGAAGGAAAGCATGAAAGAATACTATTGCAAACTGGGAAAATTTTAAGAACCACCCTAAATTTATATGTATAATAAATGGGCTAATCCCCATGGTACATAGGAAAAATGGGAGGCGATTTTATCAATAATATAATATGTATATATAACTCTTTTGGCGAATCTCTCACCATATTATATTATCTTGTACAGTTATGGAGAATCTTTAATTGAATTATAAAATCTTGTAAGATCTTGGCAAATCTTTTACTGAATAATAAAACATTGTGAAGTCTTTACGAATGTTTTGTTAAAGTATGAAACCATATATGATTATAAGAAAACATATTCATTAAACTGTAATATACTAACATACATGTTTGGAAAAAAGAAACATAATTTTCTCTTCCTACAAAAAATATTCCAAGTTTCAGTGGTCGTGTTTGTCAAGGTTCTTACAATACACTCTTTCATATCCTTCTATTAGTTTTGATAATATTCCATAAAAAAGTTCTTGTAGGTGTTGATATTGACAACGAGTTCTGTCAAGGTAGGAGAGATTAATCTTTTCTCTACAACTTTTGTCAAGCTACCACTTTTTTCAAGTTATCAAATTTCTTTCTTATTCCATAGACTTCAACTACGAGATAAAAAAAAACACATCAAGTTTGTTTACCCCAACATGCGAACAAGTAGCAAGACCCAACTATATTATATAAGAAAGTATTAGGTATCCCAAAGGCTTGAAGGGGATCTAATTGAAAGAAGTGACCATTGTGAGAATCCTTCCAATCAATATATGAATATATAAATGTATATTTATTACTATTTTAATTGGAAATCTTCAATTAAATAATAAAATTTAATTATGGCTCTCCCAATCTAAAATTCTTATTAGCATAATTCACTACCCTCATAGGTCTCGCATTTTTTAACAGCGTTGTAACATGTAGATTAATTTCCTTTTTGATGAACAATCTCCACCTTTTAGGAAAATATGGTGGAATGGCTCCAACCCCTATAGATCATTAGGAAAAACCAATAATAGCACTGAAGATGAAAGGCTGTACAAACGAGCCTATTTTTCAAACAATTAATCAAACATCAGTACCTAAACTTTTTCATGAAGATATCATATGTTTGAAAAATGGTGGAGGGTGATGCGGAAAGAGTGATAAGGTTTCATTGTTTTGAATTTTTTTGTTCAATCAGAAAAAAGTTAAAAACCAATATTAACGGAGATATTGGTAATTTTTACTAAATTTTGTGAAGTGACCAAATGTAGCTTTAACCATTCACCTTAGGATGTTTTTACAGTATAATTTCCTGAGTCTATTTAATATCTTCATTATCATAAAAACCAACCTATATCCATCTTAAATCCACATCTACCACTCTTAGGGGGATGAAATCTATTTATCCCTCTGAGCACTTAGTAGACCCAGAATTAAGATGGATCTAAGATGATAGAATTTCCCATTTAAATAGTCTATGCTCACATGAATACCATGGTATTACCATGGGTTATCATAAACCTGAACCTTAAAAATTACTATTAGTAATTTATAAAAATTAATAAAATTAATAATTGATTTTTATTTTAACCAAGTTAAAATGTTTAACATACATTAAATTACAACATCCATTTTTACTCTTGATCCACCAAGCCCCAAGAGGGATCAAATATTTTTTCACTCTATGCTAGTTTGCATATCATGATATTTGATCCCTCTTGGGGCTTAGTAGATCCAGAGTAAAGGTGGATCTATGCTAGTTTAATTCCTCCATTTAAATAGGCTACATTCCACGTGAATACCATGGGTCAATACGATGTGCTATTTTTATTTTTATTAATACTAATATTGGGGTTAATAATGTTTTTTTTCATGGTATTAATAATAATCTAGCCCATAGTATTTGGCCCATAGGTTTCACCTAAATATAACACATTTTTTGAGTGTTAGTAAATATAAGGTGACTTATGGAGTAAATATAAAAAAATGTTTTATTTGTTTACCATGCCTCTCATTTATTTATATTTTTATTAATTTACCATACCTCTTTTACAAATATGGTATTTGGGCCATAGGATTCACTTGAATAAAACCTCTTTTTTGAGCCTTCATAAATAGAAAGAGGGTTATGGACTAAATATAAAAAGAGGTTTTATTTATTTGCCACACCTATTTTATAAATATGGTATTTGGCCCATAGGATTCACTTAAATAAAACCTATTCCTGAAAATTAGGGCGAATGGAAGGTTGTAACTCCTAATTTCAAGCGCTAAATTTACCTTTTTTACCCTCTCCCTTAAAGTAAGGTGGGCTATTTGAGGCGATTTGTAAAAATGTACTATGATACAAAATATTCACCCACTAAACATTTAAAACCCCTTAATTTCGCCAAAGGGCGAACATTCGCCCCTAAAATTTTCCATGATTGCAAATCAATAAGTGAGCATGATGAAGAATATCTGAAGCAAAGCAGAACTGGACTATTATCCTACCAAAAGCTGCAAACACTAGAAATCCTATGAATGAGGAAAATCTGTGTTTTTTGGGCAGCAAGAGGATCTTTGACTCATATCATGGTCCCAAAGGGAGGAAGAGAGGCCATGGCACTGTTTCTAGCCTTTTGAGTCTTTGTTGATCACTATTTAACCTACTACAGAAAGCACAAATGGAAGCAAACTACTAAATCATCAAAAGCAACCTATTCTTAACCATAAAAGAAATACATCTAACAACTCCCTAATCTACAAACTGAAATAAAACATACAAATACAAGTAAAGAGGAGCTTGTCTTCTTGGATTGGGCCCTAACCTAAGAGCTTCAGCCCTCTGAGGTAACTCAGGGCTAGCTCAAAAAGGATTTCATCTTCATTATCAAAACAATGGCAAGATTACAAGAAACTGTCACAAAATAATAAGCTCAAAATTGGAGCAGAGTTTACATGAGCAAAAGTCCAACAAAAATCCCCACCTAGTGAGGCCCTAGGCCTCTCTACTTATACAAATTAGGGTACCAACAACTTCCTTAAAATCAGGGAGGCTTGGCTCCCAAAACTCGAGATAATCATTAGTCATCCTCCACTTGCTCGGCTGCCTTCTAGTGCATGGTTTGGCTGCTTGTACTCTTAGCTGAATGAAGGGGAATTCAAAGTGAGGCATAATAAATGAGGGGGATTCCCTCCTATAAGTCCTCTCCTTTGTCCACTTTGATTTATTACTGCCATTTGTCCACTGGATCCTTGACTTTGACCTCAAAATTCATCAATAATCTGCATTAAACACATGTTAGACCACATGGCATTATAACTAAATCAACTCACTCTATAAGAATGAATATAATCAGAAAATCATATAATAAGCTAAGAGAATGGTTGATTTGACTAGGTTAGGAGGTAAAATGAGCCCATATAATTACCCATTTATGAGGCTCATCAAATTCCACTACAACAAGTCATGATCATGAAGGTGAACATGAAGACCTAGACTTTCCATAGTCCTCAACATGGACAACATCAACATCACTAACACTTGCCAAAGGTTGACATCAATGCCGACATAACTATCTCAATTTCAACACTACCAGTAGCAGCCATGCTACAAGAATGAATCAACACATCAACTAGGCTACATAGGGTTGATATTAATGCCAACAGGAGCTAGATACCATCATGATCCAACACTAACATCAAATAGTTTCACACATGAACACCATAATGCCAATAATCTCCCCTTTTGGCATTGATGGAAACCACACACAATCTCCAAACCATCATCCTCTGTCACTCCCCCTTTGACATCGATGGAAAATGGACCACTCCATTTGAATATGCAGCAATAATACAAGCACAAACACTTAAGAAACTAACCTCCATATGGCTAAAATATGATGCATATCAACCAATAACCATACTCTCCATATAGGCATCAAGTAGCATATGAAGCAACAACATTAGAGGACTATGTCTAACCAGAAACCTCTAGTAGTAGAAATAATATGCCAACATAAGGAAACCATACAAGAGTCAATGAGCATCATCATAATGAGCAAAATCATCCAACAATGTGCACATGAGGCATCAACAACCACTCTCCATAGCAACTACATAGTAGAATCTATTAGACATCTCTGAACATAGCATGAGGCCAAGTACCCCAACCGTCATAACATATCACGAGCCACATCATAAACACATTCATGTGGATCATAATGCCAAAAAATTATGTTTGAAGTAAAGAAGAGAAAATAATTCTCCCCCTGAACACATGTCATCTCTAACATCATCTCAAGGTTGTAGTGAACTGCTTCATCTGCAAGCAATTGCTTCTTTGCCAAAGGAAAGAAGCACAAGGTGAACCGAGACTCCACATGACCATAATTTATGATATACGCATTATATATATATGGTTGTAGTAGTGATACAAAAACCTCATACATGATTATTACATGACCTCATGACTCACTTTTACATTAATGTCCAATTATAGCACCAAATCACTAGAAGACCCAATGATGAAACAATACAAGTACAAGGCATCATGAGCATTTTACATGTATTTTACAATGAATTACATTGTTGTTTTCATCATATCCTATATACCAATGACCCAAAAATATGAAAAATCATGATTTTTACAATAACATCAGCCCATACATGTGACTGCAATAAGACTCCATAATGACTTAACATACTATTAGCTAGACTCTCAACCAATACATAATGATGAAACAGTAAAATGTACATGGATGTAAAAAACTACATATGACAGCCTACATATGGTTGGTCCAAGTGTTAAGTCACATATGCATTACATTTCCACACGGTATTCATGCTAGGATAACAAAAAATGATCAATGAATGTTGCAACAAGGCTAATATACATGTATTTTCCACTCATACACAATAAATACATCAGTTGCAAAAATAATGAGTGAAAATAAATAAACATAAATAACAAGCCTTGGAAAACATAGCCCCCGCTGAGAATGATATACCTCATATGAAGTGATCTGGATGATATGAAAATGCATGGAATAACTATATTAGAAGTCATTTCTTCTAGAACTCCTCAAGCTCTCGATGCTCCCCCTGAGACCGTGCTAGTTTCATACATAGTATTGTTGTAAAATAGTTCTAACATGCAAGAATGTACTACAGTAGGGGTTGATATCTCCTAATTTGAATCTGATGAGGAAGAGTACTCCCTTTATCTCTTCTTTCTCTTCACTCTTCCCTTCAACACTTACACATTATTCGGTGTCTTGACTCCCTTGGAAATCACTCTCTTTTATCCTTCTTTCTGGATGATGCAACCTTTGGAGTTGAAAATTACTTCATTTCATCCATCAACCATTTGGCTCACACTCAAGATATTATTCTTTAGGCCTTCAATGATCCAAACATCATCTACATTTGTCCTCTTCTCACCAATATTGGCTTTGTTGCTTCCCAACACTCTTGTTGCTAGTTCTATTGAGCAAATGCAATTTTCTCTAATCTTCTGACATATGTTGCGAACATCCACTATTAATATACCCCATATCATCCTCATCACATGAACAAAGTGTAATGCCACACCTTCCTACCTAATCATCCTTCTTCTTCCATGTATTCCTTGGTTGTACATTTCCCTTTGTCTTCTACTTTTGAACCGAAGGCCTCAAGGATCTCTTCTTCTTCTTATTTTTGCTGCTCTTCTCAAGGTCTTCATCATTGTTGCTGCAACTTGCTCAAAATAACATATGCAATTTGTTCCAAAACTCCTTCACATATTTTGAATCTCCAAATTTCTCTAAATATGCATTATGGGGATTTTCAAAAATAATTCACATTGCTTGAGAATTTTTGTTCAATACTTCAGATGAGGGAAACTAGTCAGCATATCCTTCACATATTAATCTCCACAATAAAATAATGTATACTTCACACTTTCTTGCCATAATTTGAAATTTGTAGTAGTAAGAACATGTATTCCTTGAGATTTCATTCTGTAAGAAAAAAATTGCAAATTTCTGCCAATAAAACACATATATACTCTCTAGCAATTAAGTTTTAACTAATATCCCTACTCTAATACCAATTTCTAGAAAATGTTGAGAACCACTGAGAGGGGGGGTGAATCAATAGTGTGACGTTCTTAACAATTTTACCAATTAAAATTTCACTTATTGAATCATGTAGATAATAACCAAAAGCTAATAACAAATCATAATATGTGCACGATATGAGCAGAAACTAGAAAACATAAGCAACAACATAAAAAATAAACAATGTACATAGTCACATCCTCACACATGAGGCACAAGATTTTTGGTGGAAACCCTTCCGGGAGAAAAACCACCCTTTTTGTTGCTACTCTACCTTGAATCTCTATTATGTTAAGAAATTTTTATTTTACATAGATAGATGACTTCGATTAGCCTAGAGACTCGACCTCATATACAATAGGCCAATGCCAATCAACCAGGACAAATGATTCTACTGATCAACTAGGAAGACTTTGTTCTCACACAGATCTATGGACTACCATTTGATGAAGGCCACCACGATCAATGATCCTTTCCCAACTCTGATTGGACTATCCAACTCCGATTGGATGGAGAAAATGTTCCTTTCGCTGAAGCTTCGAAATCATTGATCCACTCTCATGAATTCATTGTTCCTATATACTATGTGGACCTCATTTCATAAATTTTAAAACTAGATCCAAGACTCTCTTCTCGACTAGAATTCAACTTTGCAATCTATGTCTCAGCAGCAAGACAATCTCATCAAACAAAGAAAAACCGCTCATAACTAAAACCAACCAACAACCATAATATCACCCATACATAACGCCATAAAAAACAAGCTACAACAACTTACAAATACATCAAACCCTTTGTAAATCAACAACATAAAAACTAATATGGCATTCTACCATATGCACCAGCAACACTTTCAAACAACTACCAATCATGCAATAGATCCTATACTCAAACCATACTCAAACATTGGATTTTTCCTCAAGGTTATTAATCTCCAAACAACTTTTGCTACAATAACCATGAATCTGATCTAAAAATTGATGCTCTACTTCAAAAATATACTACAAAAATACCATTTAATCTCATACACTGAAGCATTTATACTCTCAACTAGGTTTGAAGCATATTTCCTCTATGTAGCTTTCTCTAACTCACTCTCATACTCAAACAACCATAAACCAACTCCAAAATGTAGAATATAATGCATGTAGGGAAAATTGCACTTTTGGACTGCAACCAAAGGTGCACAAAGTTGAAAACTTCAATCCTTAACCATCACTACTTGTGCACTAAATGTGTTCACACCCACTGGAGGACTTACTTGACCAATTTTGACCTTTAAAAAATACTTTAGAGGTTTCCCCAAAAATATAAGTCAAAATACCTCAGATGTTTGTGAGGAATCCAAAGAATTTCTAGCTAAATTCTCAACTGCGTGAATAAACCTGTTGAATCTTGGTTGCATCTGCATGGATAAGCCTATTTGCATGTAGTTAGAGCCCTTCAACCTCATGCATAAGATTATCTCCAGGCATTTTGGGCAGATAATGGGAGAAAACCCAGAATTCCACCTCAGAACTGCCTCCAACTTCTTGCTTACCTTCTCCAACTCTTGAACAAGACTCCAAGCCTTTTTCACAACCATTGACACCTTTGAAAATGAACAAAAATATACTCCCAAGTGTCACTGCCATTATGACTTAGAAACCAATAAAAAGGGTTTGGCATGATAGTCAAACAAGTCCTCAGCTCTCCTCTGACACTTACACAAGCTGCAACACCTCTGAATAGACCCTATATCACCTCCGCAACAATGCCATCAAATCAAATCACGGTTGCAACAAGTCATAAGAATACTACCAAGCTCATCACTGTGAAGCACATCTCCATCACCTATAGCAACATCTCCAATGCCTCCAACTCTTATAGAAGCATCTCCAACACCTGTACCAACAACTCCATCATCACCATAAGGTCGAAACTCACTACAAGAAGTCATGAGAATGAGGGTGAACATGAAGACCTAGACTTTCCATAGTCCTCAACATGGACAACTTCAACATCGATAACACTTTCCAAAGGTTGACATCAATGCCAAAATAACCATCTCAATGTCAACACTACCAGTTGCAACCATGCTACAAAAATGGCATCAACACATCATCTAGGCTAGATAGTGTTGACATCAATGCCGACATGAGCTAGTTGCCATCATAAATCAACACAAACATTAGCTAGCTACACACATCAACACCATAACTCCATCATATATATTGATTTTGTGTGACTTGGATTTATGAGTATACATTTGCTTGATATATAATATTTCTTCGTGTTTGTCTCGCTTTCATTTAATCTTAATCTTTACTACTCATAATGTACAATATTTTTTATTATTTTTATTATTGAATTACATGTTTTAATCTTATGCACAATGAGATATTACTTTGTAGCCCACACAATAGAAGCTTCCTCCCCCCCTCCACACTTCTCATAATGAAAACATTGAGCCTATATGAACATTTATGATAAAAAAATTTGAAAATCTCATGTTTGACAAGTTCAAAGAATTCATCATGCACTCTCTTGCTTTTGGCAAATAAATTTTTTAGTGTTTCAGTAAGTTCTCCTAAATTGTTGGTTAAATTTAAGGATTTCTTTCTTCATGAAAAATTCTCATATCCTCGAACCTTTATCGAATTGATTACAAATAAAACCAAAGTTTTACCTTTGATGGTGCTATTAAATCTATGCCTTTTTAAACATATATGTGTTCCTATTCTATTTCCATTTTTTTATAAAATTTAGTTCAAGAAAATATCAATTTCACCATAACATTGATACAATATGCGAGGAATTGCATGTCTTAATCTTTTATTTTCTATTAAGTTAACTTCATTGAGTTAATATTTTAAAATTTTAGTGTGTAGAACAAAGGATTTGCAAAGAAAGAATATTTGCAAGAAGAGGTAGGTGCAAAAGAAGAAAAATGAAGGCTTCCTATACACTCGTTTCTTTGTTCCACACAATAAAAGTTTCCTTCCCACCTCCGTAATTTGTATAGTGAAACTATTTTTCGTACCTCAAAAATTTGTAGAATGAAATCTTCCTCTACATCTTAAAGTGAATTTGTGGCAACCGCTGCAACAATTGCAAAGTGTGTATGTCTCGGGGTTTGGGTTTCATTGTGCATAGTGTAGTGGTGAGCAGTAGGATTTTATTCATTCTTCATTTGCATCTCGAAGTGAACCCGAGGGAGCTACTATAACATTTGCAAAGTATACATATCATAGTATTTAGATTTCATTGTGTAGACATCGGAGGAATGGAAGAAGCTTTCATTATGCTTCTACACTTATGTGCAATCATATTTCTACACTCCCCACATTGAAAGCTTCTTCCACTCCTACAGTGAAATTCATATATTAATTTTGTGGAACTTAAATCTTTTTGTATGAACTTTCTCCTCGATTCCATTTAATCAAATTGCTTAATATGTATTTCAGATGTTGGTAGTATGAGTAAGCCTTAATTATTTTGATAATGGGTGTGGACTTTGATTGTTTGATGAGTAGTTTTCAAAAATATATTTTTCAACTTTGATCCGTCATTGAATTATCGAATTATATATCACAACATTCCACACATTGCAAAATAAAAACTTCCTCCACACCTGTGCACTTCGTATGATGAAAGTGCTTGCCACTCTAGACTTTCATTTGCCACTCTGCACTCCACACAACGAAATTAACTCGATTAAAAATAAAATAAATTAACTTGATTAAAATTCATATTAGGATCAAGTTTGTAAGTGGAAATTTAAGTGCCACAAAATTAATATATCAATTTCACATATTTTATACAATCAAGGTTTAGCTTTTATTGTATGGAATAAAAAGATTCAAAGAAAGGTTTCATTTAGCAAGTCTAAAAACACAATATTCTCGAATAATAACATACTTTGCACAATGAAGGTTTAGTTTTCATTGGGCCAAATCAAATAATGACACACTCTGCACAATTAGGATTTATATTTCATTGTGTGAAATACAAAGGCATGATGAAATTTTTATTGTGCCTACTATGGAAATTTTGTGGAGTGTAAAACTGGAGAGAAAGCTATGTAGAGGTGGATTTCATTGTGCTAAGTACGAAAGTGTGCAATTGTTTAAAGGTGGATTTCATTGTGCGAGATAAATAGGTGAGGAGGTGGAAATAATGATATATTGTGAAAATGCGGGCATTTTCAAATAACGACAAAACATAGGCCCCACATAAAAAAACACAACCTTAAATAATTAAATAGTGATAAAGATAGGAAGTATACTACATTGCAACTATTAATCTTGTTTGAATTATTAACTGCTCAAAAAAATCATTTTAACTTTATAAAATTTTAACAATTCAAAAAAATACTATCAAATTTAAATATATAATTGTTTCCTTATAAACAATGTAGATTAAACTAATTCAAATTAATTAAATTAACTTGTTAAATTATTAACAAAACATGAAAATAAAATTTTATTAATTATTTTTATTTAAACCACCCTCAAACAATATATTCTAGAACTACTATTCAATAAATTAATTTAATTTTATTAAATTATTGAATATCAAAAAACATAAAAATATATTTCTATATATATTGAATATCAAAAAACATAAAAATATATTTCTATATATTTTTATTCACTTATATGGTATAAAAGAGAATAAAAATAATAGGTTTTGAAGACAAAATAATAAATTAGAGTATAATGTTTTCAGGCTAATATTTACAATATTTTTGAAAATGAAATAATCATATAAATCATATTTTTCAAAAAAAAAAATAATATAATAAACGAATAAATAATCAAAAATTTTAAAATCGATAATAATTTGATAAGTTTATTAGGAGATGTTTTCATTTTTAAATAATAATAATAATAAGAATGAGAATGGTGGTACTCATTAAAACTAAATGATAATAATAATAATGATTAATATACACTAAAATGAAATGATTTAGAAAACTTTATAAAGGTGGGAGATTATTTGAAATATCTGAGAATTTTACTTTTGTATTTGAAAGCATTTGAAGATCACCATATTTTTATTGAGTTAAATGGGGAACAAAAGTTTTGAAATTTAAATCTAATCTGAGTATAAGTTAGACAATTGAAGAGAATGTGATGTTCATTTCCAACCTTCTTAATGTCATAAAAGTGATAGATGCTTTCATTTCATGGTGTTTTGGTTAATCAAAGATGCGTTTCACTATAAGACTCATGAGAATTTGTTGTTATTTTATCAATGTGAAGACAACAAGATCCTTTGTATTTTCATGATTTTGTTGATCATCTCATAATATTGTAGTTTCCTTTTTCCCTCCTCTCTTTTATCTTCTTCTAAAGATTTTCTTTGGGAATGTTTTTAAAATATTTTTGGGAAAATAGTCTCAATTTTTTTTCTAAAGTCAACTAAACAACAATAGAGATCAACTTTATTATTGCAACTTTATGGATGATATCTCATACTTGGCTTTTAGCTGTTTCATTGTGTCTTTCTAGCCACAAGCTATTTTTTTGTTTCAAAATAATGTGTTATAGCTTGGGTAAATGGGGATAATCATAATGGTCCTATAATTAGAAGGAATTCTTTTATCCCTAATTTTAAAGATAGGTACAATGATATTTTGCAACCAATGTTTAGGGAAGTCTACCTTCACTTCCAAATTGAAGGTCCTTTCTATGTGAAGGAGAAGAATAAACCCTTTTGCTTTAATTACTTTAGCATGGTAGCTTTTAATATCCTTAGCTTTCTCAATTAAAAGCCACTTAGCCCTGAACTCTATATTTTCCTTGAAAGATATAGGCATCAATCCATAATAAGCATCAAAACACTTACTTCATGGTACTTGTTAAAATTAAAAATATCATAAGAAATGACTAAATTATAAGTTTATTTCAAATTATTAGAATTATTATTGTTAATTATATAAAGTTAATATAAATTGTACATATACACAGTTAAAAAAACAAACAATATTCTTAATCATGGATATTTGCTCCTACTTTATATCAACATTATTAATATGTAAATAGGTTTTGATACAATACCATGGGCCAATACCATGGTTTATCAATACCACATGTCAACAAAACCATTTCTTACTTCATATGACATTTGTTCATATGTTTTTTTATTAACCAACTTAATTAAAACGACAAAAGCATCAAAATCATTTTAGAAATAAATCTCAACTTTTAATTTATATGCACTACTAAAAAAATTATATAAATTAAATCTATACCATCCACTTAAGTATTAATAATAAAATTAAATTTGTCAAAACGGTGTTTCAAATTAAACATGCCTATCTCATAAAAACATTCCAAATAACATTTATAAAATTAATAAATTAATTAAAAGAATTAAACAAAATCTTATTATTAACCCCAAAATCTTTATGCGGTAGAGTAAATATGAATTAGTGACAGTAGTGTTTGTAAATAATTATGCATCCACTGAAATTTGGAATGTAAAAAGCAATTCCATTAAAATACTCATCACGCTCAAGGGTTACTTTACAATGTTTTCAAATTATCTAATATGTCATCATCAATGTCGGCGCTTGATACAGTGAAGTGACATGAATTGTTGTTCACATGTGCATGCTTTATGTCTTAATTATCTTCGTGAAAAAGGATACAGTACGCAATAGACATTATCACGTACGTACGACATGATTATGAAGTTGACATTATCACTTTTATTATCACTTATATTTCATATTTTCAGATTGTATCATTGTAATTTAATTATATTAATTTTTATATAAAATAATTTTTAATTAAAATGTTATGTGATTATGTAAGTATCTTATAGCTCAGATTCAATAAACTTAAATGAAGTAATATTTAGCGACAATGTTTCATGAGAGTCTGGTGGTTGGAAAGTGAATCCTTAATTTGCATTTTTATTGAATGCGAATTTTTAATTTGCATTGTTTTCATTAAAGTAGTAGAAAAACTTTTCACAATTTAATTTAGACTTATCATCTTAATTATTGAATTTGTTTTAGGTATAAAAATATTGGTTAAATATTCTTTTATTTAATATCAAATAAATTCTAATTTAAATTCAAATTTAAATTCAAATTCGGTCATATGCTTAATTTCAAATGAAAAAATTAAATCAGATATATTTACTGTGTTTGTCAGACTTCACCATAGAAATAGGGAGTCGTCTATCGAGGTGGAGGAATTGCAAGAACGATCCGAAAACACATAAAATTTTGAAATTTAAAAGCCATAATTTGAACTTACAAAAATCATAATCAAATTTTCTATAAATATGACCAAAATTTTCATAACTTTTTGGGTAACTAGGACTGGAAATAGAGTTAGAAGGTTGCCTTTATTTGCATCGTATTTGTGTTGATCTCGCGAGTATTTAGACTTTGCTTTATACAGGATCAAATTACATTAATTAATATCCGCAAGGATAAGTGAATACATCGGAATCAACCTTAAGTTAAGTAATATTTTATTTGGATGACTTATAATAGGGAGACATCCAATGTATTTAAATTAAAAAGTTACATATTTAGGCAGACTTACCTTACAATATACTTAAAAATAGAGTGGTTGGAAATAATATAATAGAACCACGTTCAATGGTTTCACAAATACCAAGAACGTCTGTGTGAAAGTGGTTGGAAAAATAACAATGTAAAACACTCCCCGCGCTGGACACGAAACGATCGAATATATATTTTAATGCTTAGGGTGAGAATACTCGTTCGCTTGACATCGACCTGTTACCACTATTAACAGCCAAGTATTAAACAATTGTGTTGTCTACGTCAAGCGGGAAAGCGACAGTGATCGGCGTTGGCAAACCGTGGGACCATCTCTGCCGACCGCCGGTCATCGTTGGCCCTTTGTTTCATTATTTTATTATTTGGGTGAGTTTATATAGTTAGGTTAAGTCGATTGCAGATTTTTCGAATATTTTAAAATCACAGATATGAACGCGGTCAAAAATTGATGATGCTCATGTCCATCTGATTCAGAAAATCTACAATCAACTTAAGGATGACCAAATTTATATAATGAGAACAAAATCCATTGCTTCATATGAGCTTCCTCGAATTCCCATTTGCCTCCAAAGTCAGGTGCTGACAGACTGTGGACTCCAGACTCGAAAGCAATGAATGACCGATCAGTAGAGAGACCTGAGCAGTTAGAGGGCAGCGCCGCACTAGAAATAGAGTCCATATCAGACAGCATTAAGATAACAGACGAGGTAAATTCTGCAAATCACTATCATTTTATTCATCCCACAAGTTTCCAGTTATAGTAACATTCCATTTCCAGTTAGAGGAACATTCCTCTTTAACTTATTTCCAGTTATAAGAGCATTCCTCTTTAACTTATAGCGATCGTAAATTCTAGCAATATTCTGAATATCTAACCATCAGGAAAAAATTCAATTCTTTAACCTCTTTCCTATAGTCATATTCCAAAATCTGCAATCAACATAAAAATTCTAGAACATTCCCTATTACCTTTCATAATGATGGCAGGACATTCCTTATCACCTTTCAACTTAAGTTGGCGTGAGAACGAGTTGGCTGCATCGTATTCTATAAAATGTTAAATATTACTTTAAAAATTTGGTGGATTGGCTGAAGCGTTGGAGTAGCTTGATTTTCAAGCAAAAGAATTCGAAAATTTAGTCACTTATCATGTTTTTTAATTGTGAATTATTACAGAAACTAAAACCTGCATGGAAGAAATTATTAGAGTATATTGGACCGGGAATTATGATCGCCATAGCCTTCCTTGATCCTGGATGCGGTAAGCAATTTTCATATTCTTGTGAGCGGCAAGCGAAAAAACGGATTCATATGTTGACTATTGGTAATTCTCGTTGTCTCGATTGAGTCTGATGAGTTGATTATTGTTTACTTTCCTTGTATTTCAGTGGAGTCTGATTTGCAGGCAGGGGCGCAGTATAAATATGAGGTATATCCCAACACAGCAAGATATACAACATGATAGGAAATACTCATTTTATATACGTGATAGGAAATACTCATTATATATATAAGATAGGAAGATTGAAGTATATTATATTGTTCAGTTTATAACAAATCAAATGAGATTTTGTGAAATAGAAGTGTTTTATACACAAGTGTATCTGATATTATTTTAGAGGGTATATGATACTAAAATTATTTTAGTAAAATTATTTTTTTTAATTTTATTTTAAATATATGTTTTCAAATATGTTTGAGTAATTAATTGCTTATTAAATATATAATTAGTTTAAACTTATTTTAATTCTGGATCTAATAAGCACAGAGGATCAAATATTTTGAGTTGCAAACATTTTTTAGAATGAAAAGAAGTTTGATTCTTCTCTGCACTTAGTACATCCCGAACTAAGATGGAACTAAAATAGTATAATATATTTGTAACTGATATTAAAATATTTTATTTATAACTCACCTCCACATTAAAATTTTAAAAGAACTAAGAAACCATGAAGACCCTCAAGTATTTGGATTCGGGCTCTGCAAATCTAAACTAGGGTTTTGCTTTAGGGTTTTGTCGTTGGTCACCATGGCGGGGTGTGGAGGAGGGTGTTTAGCTCCCTCCTAAAATCAAGTGATTGCGGAAAGAAGAAAGTGAGTTGGATCGCATCGCTTCAAGAAACCAACAGAGGTGGTAGCAGAGGCTACGAATAAAGAAAAATCGGAAACCATCGGACCTCAAGGACAGGAAGAGAATCCTGAGAAAGCTAGTAAGGAGAAGAGAACAGAGGTTAGTAGTCAGAAAATTGCTCCTGTGAGTACATCAGGGGCCTGTAAACCCAAGTCAACCATGATTCCTCGAGTCGTTTTAAGTGATCCAGAACTGCAGGTGCACAGAGAACACATGGCGGAATATGCTGTTATCTGTAAATTTATGGGGATTTGGCCAACGGAGAAGGCTTTGCAAGCATGGATAAGGAACCACTGAAAACCAAAGGGGAAAATTGACCTTCACCTTGGGTCGAAGGGCTTCTTCACGGTGGTGTTCACAAGCTTAGAGAATAAAGATGGAGTGTTCGAGGGAGGACCCTATTTTTACGCTTTTGCAGGCCTTTACATGAGACCATGGGTAATGAACTTTATCCCAGAACGAGAAACTTTCACCTCAATGCCAGTATGGATAAGACTCTATTCCCTCCCTTTATATTATTGGATGCCAGAGTCTCTAAAGGCTATCAACGACAAGCTAGGGCATTTTATAAAGATCTCAGATGCTACTCTAAAAGGCAAATACACTTCCTTCACCCGGATATGTGTGGAAATGGACTTATCTAGTGCACTTCCAGATGCAATCATTTTAGAAGTGTATGACGAGGAATGGGTGCAGGGCGTGGACTATGAACACGTCCCATTTAGGTGTTGTAAGTGCTATGAACACAGGCACCTATATAGGGACTGCCCAATGAACAAGCTGGAGAGCAATACAAAAGCCACTACAAGCAAGGATCCTAAAGGTTTTACTAAGGTTGGGGGTAAAGGGAAAGGAGGCAAGCAGTACCAAAAGAAAATTACTGAAGACGGACAACCGAACCACAACAGCATCAAGATCATAGAAGAAGAAGTCGAAAACAATGGGATAAACCAGGAATCAAAGAATATTCCCACTGAGAAGGAAAGGGATGCTAATATGGAGGATATACCAAAAAACAACAAACAAATGGATGATTTTCCGAGCATGATGGAGCTCAGCAGGGACAACGAGAATACCCCAAGTGAGGCTAGAATGGAAGACCATGAAATGCAGGAGATTCTAGAGAGGGAGAATTTAGATCTAGAAAAGTTTATGGAGTAGGGAATCACCAAAGGGGTAGAGTCTTTACCAAAAGAGGAGTTTGACAGGGTTCAACAGCTCTTCCTTTGGAGATCACAAACAAAGTGTTTTGGAGTCAAAAGAAACCATGACAACCAGGAGAATAACGGAGTGAAAATGATGGAGGATACACTCATGCTTTCTTCCAAGAACTCGGGTAGGAAGAGAGGAAGGAAAAAACAGAATGAGTTGTTGTCCGAATGTGGGAAACTTATGATTAACTCAAGTAAGATGAGGGATTTTACCAGTTACTCCTTTACAAACCTTTCTTAGTGAAGCTTATAACCTGGAACATTAGGGGTCTAAGAAGTAAAAGGAAACAAAGAAATCTTAGTAGTAGAAAAAAAGAAGAAAAATAAGATATGGTTTTTATTCAGCAAACAAAATGTTCGATGGACAAGATCAGAGAGATACGCAACAAATGGTTAATCAAGTATGAGTATCTAGAGGTTAAAGCGGATAATTTGGCGGGTGGGATTCTTACTCTATGGGATCCTCAAAAACTTGGAATCCTGGATGTTGAAGCTTCTAGGAACTATCTATTACAGAGAAAAAAGGCGATACCAGAAAACTAGGCAGAGACTCCATTGCCTTCCAAAACTTCATGAATAACATGGGCCTAGTGGACACCGAAAGAGTAAATGACACTTTTAGTTGGAATAATAAGAGGGGAGGGGATTCTCAAGTCGCTTCTAAATTAGATAGATTCATAATCTTAGAGGACCTCCTTATCACAGGCCTTGATATGTCATCTTTAATCCTTCCCTTCAGAGGCTTGGACAATTAGCCTGTCTAGCTTGAAGCTACTTTTATGGGTACACCGAGGAATAGACCTTTTTTGGTTTGAAAATATCTGGCTCTCTCACCCTGACTTCCTTGGCAATATTGACAAATGGTGGATGGAAGATAGGCCCATTCAAGGCACTAAAATATTCATGCTGCAACAAAGACTCAAACACATCAAATCTAGACTTAAAGATTGGAACAAAAAAGAGTTTGGCAATATTTTTAAAGCCAAAAGAGAAGTTGAGAAGAAACTCCAGGAGATTAATCAGATCACCATCTCAGAGGGTTTTATCGAGGAACGGAAAATTCAGGCTGACTCTCTTCAGAATGAATGGGAAGATCGGTGCATGCAAGAGGATATTTTCTGGAGACAGAAATCGAGGGTGCAGTGGATTAGAGAAGGAGAAAGAAACACGAAGTTTTTTCATAGATCAACCTTGGATCACAGATCTCATAACAGAATTTCCAAACTTAAAGATTCTCAAGGGAAAGAGCTCGTCTCTCACAAAGAAATGGAATCTGTCCTAGTTCAACACTTCCTTAGCATAGCAGAGGAGCCTCTCGTCGACAAATCTCGGTTCATTAACAAATTCACAAAGTTCATTCCTAAGCTTGTAACCAGGGAAGACAACCACAATCTTAACATGCCAGTGTCTGAAGAGGAGGTTAGTGAAGTTATCAATGAGATGCAAAATGGGAAATCTCCTGGCCCTAATGGTTTCAATGTGGATTTCTTCAAAGCTTGTTGGAAAATAGTCAAACAAGATATCCTTGATGTTGTGGAAGACTCTAGAAGATCCAAAACTGTTTTGAAAGCTCTTAATGCCTCTTTCATAGCTTTGATTCCAAAGCAGGAAAAAGCTATGACACCGGACGGATTCAAGCCCATAGCCTTATGTAATGTGGTGTACAAAATTATTTCCAAAGTGATCGCTAACAGACTCAAGCCTCTTCTTCCTGCTCTCGTCTCAGAGGAGCAAACTGGTTTTTTGGGAGGAAGACAGATTCTCAACAACATCATCCAAGCTCACGAGGTGGTACACTCTCTTAAGAGCAATAAGCAAGTTGGTATGATCATGCAACTGGACCTAGCGAAAGCTTATGATAAGCTAAGATGGTCTTACATCAGGGAAGTGTTAAGATCTTATGTCTTCGACCACAACTGGATAAGATGGGTTATGGCCCTTGTATCCACGGCTAGCTTCTCCATTCTGCTTAACGGCTCTCCCTCTAGAAATTTTATACCCTCTAGGGGTCTCAAACAAGGAGATCTGCTCTCCTCCTTCCTCTTTGTTATCATGATGGAAGGGCTAGGCAGAGTGATCAAAAGGGAAAATGATGAAGGAAGAATCCAGGGTCTGAAGCTTACTCCGGATGGTGCTGCTTCTACTCATCAACAATTTATTGATGACATAATGCTGTAGGGCATTCCTACAGTCAAGGAAGCTAGAGATTTCAAACAAATCGTGGACGACTTTGCTTTGGCCGTTGGTACAGAGGTAAGCCTTGACAAATCAAAGGTTTTTTTTTTCAATATTGACATTGCTATTTGGAGGAACTTCACCAGAATTCTTGGGTTTCAAAGGGATCAGTTACCTTCCATGTACCTTGGAATGCCTCTTACTGACAAACCTGTGAGTAAGGTAGTGTGGGAGTTGGTAACTAATAAACTTCAGGATAAAGTAAGGAAATGGACCTGTGGGTCTTTGAATTTGGCGGGGTGTCTTGTGCTTACAAAGGCTGTCGTGCAGGCTATACCCATTTTCATGTTTTAAGCTCTTCTTACTCCCAAAAGAGTTATGCAACAAATCAGGAGTATTCAACGAGATTTTCTTTGGGGAAAAGGGGAAGAGAAAAGGAAGTGGGCTTTGGTAGCTTGGGACAAGCTTTGAAAACCTAAGGTCCATGGTGGTTCGGGGCTTCATGACCCTGAAATCCTCAGCAGAGTATCGAGAGCCAAACTTTGGTGGAGGTGGCTCAAGGAATCGACAACCCCTTGGGCCAAGCTTTGGAAGAAAAAATATGAAAATAGTTGGTAGGAGAGGGATCATATCAGAAATGTCAGGGCTCATCAAGGGCTCCCACATTTGGAACCTTGCTTGGGAGAATAAAGCCATTGTCCAGCATCATAGTTTCTGGGAGATCATAGCTGGGAACTTTGCATGGTTTTGGGAGGATAACTGGCAGCAGGAACCAAATTTTTTTAGAGAAGAACTAATCACTCTCAAAAATGACACTAACAACAAAGGTTTACTTATGGTAGGTGACTTCTGGGATCAGGTAAGGGACAATGGTAAATGGAGAATGTGGAAGAATCTTGGTTATAGTGAAGAGAGTCCTTTGAAGGCCTAGGTGGATTTCCTTGCTCTTGACTTGGAGAAGAGGAATATTTTTGTGTCTTCCTCATCTGACCAACTGAGATGGGGTTGAAACACCGAAGGCACCTTTAACCTCAAAGAAGCTAAACGCATGGCCCTAGGTTTTGATTATCCAATCCTTGATCAGGTTTGGAATGAACTTTGGCAGAACTCACAGTGGATGAAAATCAAGTTGTTTATGTGGTTGGTTCACCAAAAGAAAATTCTTACATGGGAGAATCTTCTGTAAAGGGGATTTGTTGGCCCATCCAAATACCATCTATGTGGCTTACAAGAGGAGACGATGGAACATTTACTAAACCTCTGCCCCTTCACCTTTACCTTGTGGAATTGGGCAGCCTCAGTCTTTAGGGAAACTAACAGGGACAGACTCAGCGTCACCAACACGTTGAAGAATTGGAGGAAAGACTTCTCAGGTAATGAAATCATTAACAAGGCTTGGACTCTGGTTTCGGGATTTATTATTTGGGATGTTTGGAAAGAACGCAATGGCAGGATTTTCAAGAAAAAAACAGGCTCGACCCAGAATATCATTGTGCAAATTCTACGACAGCTCAAAGATATAGTAGGAGCCCTTATGTGGAAAATTCTTGAGGACCCCCCTTCACCCCAGGATGCTCGCATACTGTTGCAGTTGGGTCTCCATTCTCTGGTTCCCCAAGGCACTGTCAAGGGTGTGAGCAAAACAACTGCTGGTAAAGATATCTGGCAGCCTCCTCCTCATGGTTTTTTGAAAATCAATATAGACGGGGCCTCTAAGGGCAACCCAGGGATGGATGGATTTGGTGGTGTCATAAGAGATGAGCAGGGGAGCATAAAGGATATCTTCCACAGTCATTTGGGGACTGCCACTAATAACATGGCAGAGCTCATGGCCTTAGAGCAGTGCCTGGAAATCCTGATGGAGTCAAATTTACACAATGCCATCATTGAAGCTAACTCAGAATTGGTCATTAATGTGGCCAAGAAAATGTGTAATGGAACGACACCTGGAAAAGTGTTGAAACATTGGAGGCTCTCACAGGTCTTTCAGTGTATTCATTCCCACTTGCGAACCTTGAGAACTGTCAGTTTCATTCATGTGCAAAGAAAAGCCAATATGTTAGCTGATCATTTGGCGAATGAAGGAGTGCTATGTAAGGAAAGCTATATTTAGTACGACTAGGATTCTATACCCTCTGGTAAACTAAGTGAAGATTGTCATCGACAGGCTGCCAAAGACATGGAGTCCTTCCATACCACGAATAATGAGTAGGAGGAAGACTAACGAGAGTAGGAAAGAGTGAAAGTCCTTGAGGCTGGTTGAAGTGTCGTAGTAAATCCTAATCGTCGATCCCACAGTCAATGCTTACATCATAGCTAACTACAAGTGTTGAGTATGTGGTAAACAACATGCTAGTTGAAAGGCCGCAGGCCATAGGATTTGATGGCCTTCAATATCGAATGGTTATCGGGTTTTAAAATGAACGGAGGTTAAGTCTAAGAGCGGACCCGAAGTTTTTATAGACCAAGGTTATAATCTATATCGGCTTCGTAAAGTGGGTAAGTGCCGCGCAAGCTTACGAAGCGATATCTTGAGGACCGTAAGATCAAATGGGTTTTGATCTACGGTGCAAGATCACTGTGCAACTCTGTTGATCAGAGAGAATATAAACCATCTGACTGAAGGTAAGATCAACGATGGAGATTGAGGGATAAGAATTGAGGAGAGATCAATAGTCTGAGCACTTAGGAATAATGACCAAGGGGTTAATTTTGGTTATGTGTGTAAGGTTTTGGGTTTTGTTAACCCTCTTGTTTTTTTATCATCAACGGGTCTGTCTTTTGTTGGCCTTTACACTTGTAAAAACATGTACCATATATAATCTTTTTTCAGTTAATTGAAGGCTCCACTCTTGACCCAAAAAAAAATGTTAAAACATGCACATCATATTTTATTTTTTATTATTAATATTTTCTAAAATACTACACATAAAATCCACACTCACCATTGAAATAATTACAAATATTCCTCATACATTGAATTAGAAAGCAACTATTAATGGAATTTCTTGTTCAAATCTTTTACTCAACCTATTTTTTGAAACATTCTATTTATAATCCACGTAAAACTTTTTATTGTTATTTTTTTAAATCTTATATATCAACTCCATATTAGAAATAAAATAAATTACACAACTTCATAGTTATAGAAAGTGAAAACATAACAATTTTTTTAATTTAAATTACTTTATTTTTCTCTAAATATAAATTACATATAAAATTATCTTAAACATTGAAATGTTTCACTTATAGTTGGCAGTAAAATATTTTTTGTTATTAATATATTTTTGTTTTAAATATCAAAGGTAAAATAAACATGAATTACATATCATGTAACATCAATAATGTTATTTCTTCTCATCTCTGTATTAAGTGGTGAACAAATTATATTTCTTCCTCATAGTAAAAAGTATTCTTGTTTTTACTCATCTCCATATTAAGTAGTTAAGAAAACACATTTCTTCCTCATACTATATCTCTATATGAAATTAGGTTACAAAATCTCTCCCATACTAAGTTGTAGAGTACCTCTATTCCCGCAAATGATACGAAGAATTTAGTTTATAACTTTCATAAAAAAAGAAATTAATAGATTGCTTCAAATATGACTTCTTTAGATGAATAATGAAATGTTATATATATATATATATATTAATTTAGGAAAACACTTCTAACAAAAAAAATTCTTTTGAGTTGCACTAAATTGAACAATATAATCTATATATATATATAAGTAATATTCAATTAATTCGACCAACTAAACTAACCCACATATGGAACCAAATTTTTATTTTATTTTAAAATAAAAAAATAATATACATATTTTTTTTTCTTATAATTATATATTAAAAGAATGTATTTGCTTTACTGATAGCTATGTGATTTTCGATGGAGTGGTTGATAATATAACTTCTTCTTTATTTAAAATAAATATATCTAATTCTTCTAATTTTATATTTTGATATCACTTTGTTTGTGTCTTATATGTTTATACATTCAACACATTGTTGCAAAAATAAGTCTACACAATTTCAATGAGATTATTGCTGAAGGCTTATTATTTCAACTTAAGGTAGATGGGGATTTGATGATTTTTTTTTTTAATTAACTACCTAGATTGATTTTCAATGAATATGTTTAGTTTGAATGTTTATTCATGACCGTGAAACGTTATAGAGTTTGTTAGGTTGCATTCACTTTTAATAAATTAAAAAAAATAGATTCATGCCATATGGCTCCTCTGCTCACCCATTTCTTAGGGATTTGAGATTATTCCAATTCTAACATGTTCATATTCTAATTTTATGAAGAAATTAATATATAAAAAAAAATTATTTAGTAAAATGGTCCATTTTACAATAGATGTGTATTTCATTTTTTTTCTGCAGTTAAAATTGAAAGATAACTTTTTTATACGTGGTTGATCAAATAAATGTATGCATTAGTAAAACATTTTTCATGTTACAAGAATATTTTGTTTATATTTATGAATTTTTTTACTATATCAACCACTAATATTTTAATATTAATGTTTTTTGAATTTAATTTTAATATTAATGTTTTTTGAATTTAAATGAGATTATGCTCTGCATTTTACTGTTTTCGTTAAAGAAGTTCTGAAGTTTAAACTCATAAGTTTTTTTTTTTTTTTTAATATAATATTTTTACACAATATTATTTTATAATAATATTAAACAAATATATTATGATCCAAGAGTATAATAGCACTTTGATTTCACGTTCATAAAATTTCAAGATATTTTATAATAATACATCTAAAGAAATGACTAATTAATATCCGTAAGATTATTGATTGCGTAAAATTGCCATGAGCTGATCGAAGGGGATCCTTATCGTCAGTATATTTTCCTTTGTAGCTACTGTGGATCATATTTGCCGGATCTGTTTTTGGCGTCCTTATACAATATCTTGCAGCGAATTTGGGAGTCGTGACAGGTCTGTCCAGAGACCCAGCCTCGGTTTCCTCTCTTAGACAATTATATGAACTCATATTTTCCTAACAAAGTATTATCCTAACCCATGACACTGTTAGCATCACAGGCAAACATCTGTCCCAACACTACAGAGAAGAGTATCCGAGGAAATTAACTTATGTCTTATGGCTGCTATCAGAATTGGCTGTTACTACAGCAGATATTCCTGAAGGTTAGCATCGTGTGTTCTGTAAATATCTTCTATCTTGTTTTTCGGTTTTAAATTGCAAACTGCTTATGACGTAGCTTTTAGTGAACATATTGGTAATTAATTTCTCATTTACCCACCGTGCTACTACACTGTATTTATGACAGTTATTGGAACTGCTCTTGCTCTTAATATGCTGTTGCATATACCTATTTGGGCTGGTGTTCTCATAGCTGGAGTCAGTACGCTCGTTCTTCTTGGATTAGAAAGATTTGGGGTGCTATATCTTTTCCATTATATTTCATTCATGTCCTTTCATGCTAGATTGCTTCTTAATTTTCTTATCAAAACGTTGTTCCTTGGAAATCTTTTAACATGTATTGTAATCAAATCTAGATGAGAAAATTGGAGGTATTCATTGCTCTTCTTCTGTTCACGATGTTGGGGGCTTTCCTTGCCGAGCTGGTATATGCAAAACCTAAACCCGGAGAGCTCTTTAAAGGAATGTTCGTTCCTCAGTTAAGTGGGCAAGGTGCCACTGGTCTGGCCATCTCACTAATTGGAGCCTTGATTACTCCGTAAAGTTCTATCATTTTTCCTTTTATTAATTCCATCAAAATATTATCTTACACAAGTTGTGAAATGTTTAGTTGATCCAGCTGTCTATCCCATGCCTTTCAATGGGATCCAGTGGCCTTCTTTCATCATGAATGTCTTCTGTAAAACATTTCTGACAAACGATATAACTAATAATATAATCATCCATGTCCAGGCACAATCTATTTCTTCATTCTGCCTTGGTGCTCACGAGGAAAGTAAAACCTACTGTTGATGCAATTAATGTAAGTACATTTCAACCTTTTATACAGCTCTGAAACCATACATTTATCGATGTTCCACTAATCAAATCAAACATCTATGAAATGATTTGGAATGTCATGTATGTTACAGTCGGCGTGCAGATATTTCCTCATAGAAACCGGAATCGCTCTATTTATCTCATTCGTCATCAATGTGGCTGTTACTTCTTTAAGCGGGGCAGTGTGCTCTTCCACAAGCCTATCTCCGGACAATCAAGCGAATTGCGCGAACTTGGACCTGAATAAATCATCTTTTCTATTGAAAGTAAGTCAAGATCCTTATATATCGCACTGATTTTTCTCTCTACTGTGTTGGTTTGTTTTTAATTACCCTCTCTGGTTTGTCTTTGCTAGTTTGCATTTGTCTATCCTAAATTTAAATCTAGCTGTAATACCACAATAAATAGTGAGGGTGATAATTGAAAATACATTGAAGAGATTGTATGGGTTTCTTATCATTAGATAAAATTTTACAATAAATTTAAATTTTCATTCTCGTCGTTAAATAAATTTTACGATAACTTAAAACTGATTTATTTATTTAAATTTCTATTAACTCAAAATGATATAATACAAAACCAAATTAGATATCATTATATAATTTGAGTCATGTCACAGTCCGCCACATAAGAAAACTGGTATTGTTGACAAAGCTCAATAGTCTAGGTCTAATGAAATGTAAAACTGGTATTGTTAGCAAAGCTCAATAATCTAGGTCCATCAAAACGTAAAAAACTAATATTGCTAAATTCATGACAGCTGAAAACTTTACTACTGAAAGTGAATGCCATAAGCCAAGAAGCCAAAAAAGGATATATATGTAATGAAGTCACTGTAGCTATGATGCCTTGCTAAAGCTGGAAGTATGTGTGCTAACCATATTAATAGATTAAATTTTCTGAAAATATCTTTATATTACTACTATCTCAAAATATATTTCTAAAAATAACTTGTACTGAAAACTATCTGTCAACTAACTCACTGAAAACTAGCTCAACAGAGAAAATTATATTTTATCAATTTCAAACCCTTATCCTAACGTTGCAGGGAAACTGACTCGTCGAATCAGGAGAATTCTAGCTTTTGCTATTAGATTTATAAAGACTGCAGAAATTTCGTTAGTAAATATAGCGACCTCTGGTCTCTTAGTTCCTGGTGTATCGGTTGTGCTTGAATTTAGACAATGAAGCTCGTGTATTTTCTTTAAATTCCCAATTTTCCGAAGAGGAGTTTTCCATACTCTTGATACGGGAGGTCCTAAATGGATAAACTGAAAAACCTCTTTTGTCCTCTTCAGAGTGTTCTAGGGAGCTGGAGCTCAATACTTTATGGAATTGCACTACTGGCATCTGGGCAGAGCTCCGCCATGACAGGAACATATGCTGGGCAGTTTATCATGGAGGTGGGTTATGAATGTATCTTTCTCCGCAGTTGAAGAGAAAGGATTATTGAATTTTGCCAGTCTAATTTCCATAATATTCCTCTGTTGACATCTAACTGTGGTGAGTCTGTTTCGTTACAGGGATTTATCAATTTGAAAATGAGATTATGGCTCCGTAATCTTATGACACGGTCCGTTGCAATCATCCCATCTCTGGTAGTTGCTATCGTCTCTGGATCTTCTGGTGCAGGAAAACTGATTATTATTTCCTCGGTATGCTCTGAATGTCTATTCTATTAGTTAGAATTTGAGTAACAACTAATCCAACGGTCTGATAATCTATATTACATTTACATTCATTTCTATTATTTATACCTTTTATCTTATCTTTTACTGAAAAATAATTGAACTAAATGAACTAGTGTGGTGAGTAGTTTAGTGGTTTCATAAATTTAAATTTAAATGGAAATGTTGAGCTAAACCTTATAAATTAAATGTTTAGTAAATCTGGTATCAAAAAGTTAATTCATAAAAATCAATAAATTATAATATTATTATTAATTAATTAGGAAGAGAAAGTTAATTTTTAAAAATTAATAAATTATAATATTATTATTAATTAATTATGAAAATATTTGATTAGTATAAGTTTAAAGTTTTTTATTTCAATTTAAAGTGGATTAGGATATGTTGATTTTTAATTTTATTTTTTAATTAATAGCTTAGATTGATTGTCAAGAGAATACACTCAACATATGATTCATCTAAATGCTTATCAATGATTGTAGTGTGTTATAAAATTTGTTCAATTACATTAACTTTTAATAAATTTAAAAAATTTAATACCCTAATACCAACAATAAAATAATTTCATATTTTAAATTCAAATAAATTTCTCTTTATAATTATATATCTATCATTCTTAAATAAAATTTAATTAAATAATATAATAAACTTATATATATATAGAATAATAATAAATTTTACTTAATAACAAAATTATACCAATTATCATAATTTATAATTAATAATTAATAATAAAATATCTAAATATTGTTGTGTGAATATAGAAATGATGTACAGAAATCATAACAAGAATCTTGAAAGTCCTGGTTACCGGGTGCAAGCCCCGGAAGTGATGATTGATGCTATGTGATTCGTTCTCCACATTTCACTAGTTTCAATCCCACTTCTTCACCCCTGTGAGCATCACCCGATGCAATGAGTGCTAAGAGAACTATTCAAAAATCATGAGAAATTAGTCAGTTACGACTACCTCTCATGGAAATGGTCATACGTTTGAATGACTTACTTAACGCAGTTGAATCCCAAAAATGATATCTAATATAATGCACTGCGTAAATCCCCCATACTTAAATTCAAAAAGAGTCAAGGGATCTCTACTTGAATGGTTCATGAGGCACAATACTTGCTAAGGTTTTGCAAATGGGGTAGCAAGCTAAGTGGGCTTGATTGTGGGGAAAAACTCCACAGTTAACCGCGCTTGAGCCAGAGGAGTTCTGGGATGGGTGACCTCCTGGGAAGTCCTGGTTACAGGGTGCAAGCCCCCGAAGTGATGATTGATGCTATGTGATTCGTTCTCCACATTTCACTAGTTTCAATCCCACTTCTTCACCCCTGTGATACCCCTGTGAGCATATCGTCATACGTTTGAATGACTTACTTAACGCAGTTGAATCCCAAAAATGATATCTAATATAATGCACTGCGTAAATCCCCCATACTTAAAGAATCTTGAAATTATAATGCGGCAAATACTCTTTAATATATATAATATGGTATCTTGAAAAGTTACAGTAAAATTATTAATTTATTTATTAATTAAATTTTAAAAATATAAATATATATGTAGTTAAATATTATATAATTAAAGAAAAATTAATAATAATTATTAAATATTAAAATAATAATATATATATTTTATTAAAAATATATAATTAATGTAAATTTAATTTAACTATTATAAATTGATATTTCATTAATTAAATTATATCCATTAGCGTACAAACAGATTTTGATAATTTCATTCAATTTCATTTCTTTTACATGGATCATAAAACAAAATATTTTATAAATGATATTTTTGAAAGTATTTTCTCAACTAAACCATATAAATTTTATATATTAAAACAGAAATTTAAATAAAAATTCAAATATAACAATTTGATATCTCTCGCGAATAAATAAGGTTAGTGACACACCTTATCATGCCCTAGCACTTCATAATTGACAAAAATTATTTGAAATTACACCCTACCTAAGAAAACCACCCGAAAAAAACATTCCCCCTTATTTCAAATTCATAAAACGCTACGAACTTTGAAAAATAATTTTTTCCATGTTGTCTAAACTTTGTCAAAATAAATAATATTTGTATCTATTGCGTGCAAATGATATCATTAAGCTTTGAGAAAATCAGTAATACTTGTATTCGTATATTATCCTATATGTACTGCTTGATGTTTTACCCTAGCGATAATCAGTAACATTTGTATTGTTTCCCTGCAGATGATATTATCCTTTTTATTGCCATTTTCAATCATTCCGCTGTTGAAGTTCACGAGTAGTGACGTAAAGATGGGTCCTCACAAGAACTCAATCGCAGTAAGCTACTACCAGTTTTCACAAAGAAAAATTATTTTCATAATGCTTTGGAAAATGTCGGAATACTTTTTGTATAAATGTCCGTTGCTCTTTATGTGTCGCAGGTTACGGTTGTGCCTTGGGCGATCGCATGGTGTATCATAGGCATCAACATCTACTATCTGGCGGTTGGATTTGTAAAATGGTTGATCCATAACAGTCTGCCTAAAATAGCTTCGATATTTATAGCAATATTGGTATTTCCATTCATTGTTCTGTATATAGCATTGATTCTGTATTTGACATTTAGACGAGACAAGAAAGTCACTTATGTAGCCCCAGGGGGGTCCTCCCTGCCCAGCCCTCTTAGCACTCCAATTACTCAGTAAGCAGAGAGCTAGAGAACCTTGGAACTTAATATCGTGCAGCGTCGTCTGGCCTCCATGGAGAAAGCAAAAGATGAAAATGGCACCTTGCCCATTCTCTTATATGGTCACTTATATATAGAATTAAAAAATGTTTCACCTATACGTGAAACATGTAGATAGTGTATATAGACATCAGCGTCCTTTTGTAAAATGTGTGCTCGTCAGAAATAGCTTTTAGTTGTTGGTTTAGTTTGTGAGAATAAAATGTCTCAATAGACCCTGCAAAATTAAGTCTCGTAGCTTAGAGGATGATCTTGGAAAAACATGTTAACATATGTTCATATTCATATTGGTATGTAAATATGCTTTGTTATGATCTTGGAAAGACATGTTAACATATGTTCATATTCATGTTGGTACGTAAATATGCTTTGTTATGATCTTGGAAAATCATGTTAACATAGGTTCATATCCATATTGGTATGTAAATATGCTTTGTTATGAATCTAATGAGAAGGTAAGGAAACTGCAATTTTGAAATTGATCTATAGACCGTTATCGTTCTTTCTTAACGGATTTGTTCTACGAGTCGCTCTCTTATTTTCTAACACAAAGGTATATTTTCGCTACTTCGAACCATATGTAGAGCCCTACCAATATTTCCAGTTGTGACTCTTTATACAGTATGTAATCTGTATTCGACTTCGTGTTGATTTTGGGAGAACAAAGGAAAGAAAAACCGGAAAATTGTTGCAACTTCCTGCCCAAAAACACAATTCAGTGTAGTTGTAAGTATAGTTACCAAATTCGAATTGGTAATTGGTCAATTCAGTGTAGTTGTAAGTATAGTTACCAAATTCGAATTGGTAATTGGTTAGATAGGGAAAAAAAATTAGAGTATACATCTTATAGTATTTAAATATTTTTTTAATTTAATTTTTATTTAATGAACTATAAAAGTTTAATTATTTATTTTTTATACTTTTATTTAATTTTTAACAAAAATTTAAATGAACCATCTTTATATTTTAAAAAGTTTAATTATTTTCTATTTTTTTAATATAAGAGAGTTATAGTTTTTAAATTTTTTTATCCAGAAGTTACCAATTTGTAACTGCAATTTGTTATTTAATAGTTTTTTCCAATATAAAAATTATGGTATTTTTTATATATTCTTTTTATATTACAAATATTCATTTCATAATCTTTTCCAATAAGAAAGTTACCATTTTAATTTTTTATTTTTATTATCACACTCACTCATTTACAACCACAATATTTCCAATTTATCATTTTGTAAAATTTTCAATATATAAATTATTAATTTTATTAAATTTTTTATATAAATAAAACTTATAAAACTTTACAAATAGTGGGATAAGTTTCCCTTATTGAAGTAAATCAGCGTGACCCGACTGATTGGGTGGTCGATGACATGATAGAATCAAATTAGGTTGATTGGGTGGTCGATGACATGATAGAATCAAATTAGGTCTGGGTTGGAACATGAATGGCCTCATTCGTATGTTGTTATAATAAATTCCAGTGGGAGAGCTCAAGCTCTTGAGCTTGGATACAACTTTGGATACTTTGGAGGACAAATTACGGACAAGAACCAAAAATTATACAACTCTGAACACTTTGGCGGACAAACTATGGACATGAATCAGAAAGGCCAGTGGTCGTGCCAATGAAAATGGTGCTTACCCTCTAACTTAATAAGGGTATGCCAATCGATCTCAAGGGCACCACGTTCTTCTAGTTGTGCCATATCCCTTTCCACCACCCATTCCCCTTAGCCACAAACAAAACATTAAGAAATTACCGAAATTCATGTTGCTTATCAAAACAGAGGGACTCCAAAAAGTCGTAGAGAGAATTGCCACGGTGGAGGTAGAAGCGCTGATGAAAACGAAGGGACTACAAAAATTCCGTCTATTTGTAGAAGAGTGAGGCGCTAAAGTTGGGCATGAGAAGCGCTCGGTTCAATTTTCTGGCCGTCAAAACTTCCCTAACGATGTTTTGATGGTTGAGACCCCATACGCTCTGCGAAATTTCGACAAACTTATCATGCCGCCTACTTATCTTGGCCTACTGAGTGTACTCTTATTTATGACTTTCACTTTGGCATGACTAGACCTTCACTGCGGCATGAAGCACATTGGACAGCGAAAGTTGGAGGTGACAGTGCACCAGTGGTTATCTTTGACTCACCGTACAAATTCCAATTACCCAAAATATTAACTGGGCCGAAAAGTATTGGCGAAATTTCATATTTTTTAGGCCAATATGACCGAACTTGGTAACTATGGTTGTAAGGGATGAAAAAGAAATAAATTAGTGAAATAATATATTCTGGTTAGCGTAATAGTTGATATTTCTTTCTTATATATATATGGATAATTATTTGAATATCTAGAGAGGAATTATTAAAATTTAACTAATTAATATGGCCAATCTTAATAAGGGAAAACTATATTATCTAACACTTCTTAATTTTCCCTATTACAAGTATCAATGTGTTGTTTTTTAAATTCAAAATTGTGGCCTACTAATGACTATGTAAAATTCTAGAATAATATTGTCATTGTCAACCAGCTCACTAATGAAATGATAGTAAGTGTCAATGTGTTTACTTTTGTGATGAAACACATTATTTTTGGATAATGACAAGTACAAATGTAAAAGAAGCTGAAATTGTTAACGAGTTCAGTTTAATTTTGTGCTGAAATTCATGGATTGTGCAACATATTTACTTTTGTGATAAAATTCTTGGATTGTGCAACCAGGAAACTATTGTCATAAAAAAATGGGAATCATTCTCTTCTTTTGCAATATCACTGAAGAGTCTTCTCAGTGATATAGCATGAAAAATTGTTGATGTAGCTGCTACATACTCTACTTCAACTGTAGGCATTGCGACAATGGGTTGGTTGATTCTTGGATGCCCATTATATTAAACTTATACCTAAATGGAATGCATAATCGAAAAATACTCTTTAGTTTGTCAATGCTACCTCGAAAATCACTACCTTCGTAGCCAACAAAAATATTGTCTTAGGAATTGAAATACCAAATTTCATAATCTATTGTACTTAAAATGCACCTAAAAATTATTTTACCAACAATCCAATTTGAATCTTTGGGAGACTCCATAAATATGTAAATTAGGCTTACTCCATACATAATATTTGGCCCTTTCATTATAAGACATATGAGGCTACTTACAGTTCTCCCATACAAAGTAAGATCAATAGCATTATTTGCTTTACTTAACTTTATACCTATTATAAATGGTGGATCTATTGGTTTTTTTAATCCATTCTAAACCTTTTCAAAATATTAGTGTGACAGACCCAAGTAGTTACATTTATGTATGCAATGTAAATATTTAAAAACATAAAATAAAATGGGTTATGAAAGGTGACATGATTCTAGAGGGATGGAGTGATTACTTGTTGTGTTGATTGCTTGTTGTGAATCATATTAATGTACACAAATTTAAAATGAAGAATAACAAGCTTACAACTCGAAACACTCATTGTATTAAGCAAACAAAAGATGCATTTAAAGACAACATGGACAATAGTTGGACAAGTGGTACATTTCACATTGGCTTCCAAGTTCTTTCAACCAAGAGTTACTACCAAGAGGAAGCAAGAGAAAGAGAATTTGAATAACTAGAAATAAAGCAACTCAATAGGGAATTTGAAAGGTCAAGGGACAACAAAGAAAAGGAAGAGGAAAATTTGAATTACTGGGGGAGATTTGGAGCAGCAATAGGAAGTAAAAAAAAGAGAAAAAGAAGAAAGGAGAGCTATAAAAAGAAAGAGCACAAGAAGCAATAGAAAAAGAGGAAATCAAATGCAAACAAAAAAAAAAAGCATGAGTTTTTAGTTTGAAAAAGAGTAAGAAGAAATCACCGGGCGAGGAATTAATTGTCTCTCAAGCTCCCATTGGCTTGGAGGGTGTGTTTCACAAGAAATCCCTAAGGTCTCGTGTGGAGGAATTGATCTTGGAAAAATCCTATAGGATTTCTAGATGTTTCTTTGATGTATGTTGATTTTGTTGTGATTTTTGGAATCCCTAACTTGGGTGGAACCATAATGCTTAATTTTGAAGGGTGGAGACAATTGGTCTCTAGAATCCCTATTCATTTTTTTTATTTCAATTCAATTGGTGCATGGAAATTGATGAATCTCTGGAGTCCCTATTTAAGCTAATGGATGTGCTTTCCTAAAGAAAAAGATATCTCAACCTTTGGATTCTGGTTCTCGGGTGACAACTAAAAGTGAGACTTGGTTGTAGTTGTCTATGGTTTGGTGGAGAGTCATAGTTGTGGACTCAATTTCCCATTACTTTGAGATAGGTATCTCTCATGTTCTCAAGAAATCATATATCTATATATATATATATATATATATATATATATATATATATATATATATATATATATATATATATATATATATATATATTCCCATTTACATTATTGGTCAGAAAATAATTTTATTGATGGCATGGTTCATGATTTCTCTATCTTTATGATTGACGAATGTGTTGTTGTCCCTATGCACAAGGTGTTGGAACAACTTGTGGATATAGTGGTTATGTTCATGTAATAACCAACATAAAATATTTCTTATTGCAATGATATGATTTTGTTTAATCACAGTACTATGCATGTTACTGCATGTAAATTACAAGCTATATGAGGATGTGAAATGCATGAGATGCATGGTCTTATACTAAGATCTTGGATGCAGTGGTTACTTCACTATGATGTTGCTAGGCTCCACCGACAAAAGTGATTTCTCAACAGTATGGTCATTGTGGAAATATTGGAAATCTTGTGTTGGATGCATGTTTAAATTGTTGTATAAGTTCTCACAGACATGTTGCATGCCAATTATTACATTCTTGATTGAAGAGAAGGAGTCATGATGCCATCCTTGTATTTGTATTTTATCATTTAATAAGTATGCATGAGCTGAGGAATAATGTTTGCCTATTAGCTCAATTAATTGGGCTATTGAGTGAAAGGAGGCAAGTTTTTTATCTCTTAATGAGCTGCTAAAACTCTGTGATTTTGTGAAGAAATGCACTTGAAATTGTTATTAAATGGTTATCATGCATATAATTTATTTTTTCTTAAGTTTAGCCTTAAATTCCTTATCAATTTGTTAGTCATTATGTGTTGGGCATAGTGCTTGAGAGGTTGGAAAAGTTTGAAAAGTGTTGTACCCCACTCTAGTTGATTGAGATTTATATGGAATTCATATTGATTTAGCGCTAAGGCCCACACTTTATTCTTTGAGGACATCAAGTCAAGGATCCAAACACTTGACTATATTATTAGTGGATGTGATGGTTATTTTTTTTTCATAGTTGATATTATGATAATGATAACATTGATGGATATGTATGTTCTCTATTGATGATATGATGATGATAACTTTATGGATATGTGTGTTTCCTATTGATGTTACAATGATGACATATTTGATGGATGTGAATGTTTTCTACCAATGTTATGATAATGATAGCTATGATGGATGTGTTGTTTATGTTAGCCACTTATATTAGTTCTATTTCATGATGAACAACGATGAAAATTACTAAGTGATGTTGGTGCTGCTATTATGACAATGACTAATACTGAGAAACATTTTTATTGACGATTATCGATTAATGACAAGAAATCACTAAAGGCACTCACATGCGATGAGTCGATGACATTTGGTTTGATGGAAATGAAAATGTTGTCTTTGAAATTGTAATTTTAGTTTGAAACTACTATATATTCTAATGATATGTAAGTGATTGTAGGCACATGCTAGTTGCTTGGCCGAATGACTCACACATGGATGAAGGGGTTGTACAAATAGATGGAACTGAATGGCAGTGTTGGGAGAGTGTTCGTGATTTCACCTATGAGTACTCCTGTCGTGACTTAGGCTGGAAGGGTTGGGACACCTTCAACTTGAAGATCATGATGTCGTGGGGGCAAGTCCAAAATTTGGATCTCTTATGATGATTTTATTGGGGGGGCGCTCATCAAAGAGGATTCCTTGATCCCCAACACCTTTAATCTCACTATAGCGAGATAGATAAGAGATGATATGTATAACCCTACCAATATTTCCAGTCGTGACTCTTTATACAATATGGAATTTGTATTCGACTTCGTGTTGATTTTGAGAGAACAAAGTAAAGAAAAACCTTGAAGAAAATTGTTGCAACTTCCTGGCCAAAAGAACAACTCATTGTAGTTGCAAGTATAGTTACCAAATTCGAATTCGTAATTCGATAGGAAAAAAAATCGATAGTATAAAATTCGAGAGTATACATCTTACAAATACTTAAACAATTTTTTTAATTTAATTTTTAATAAATATTTAAATGAACCATCTTTATATTTTAAAAAGTTTAATTATTTTCTATTTTTTAATTTAATTTTTAATAAAAATTTAAATGAACCATCTTTATATTTTAAAAATCTTAATTATTTTCTAATTTTTTTAATATAAGAGAGTTACTGTTTTTTAACTTTTTTATATAGAAGTTACCAATTGATAACTGCAATTTGTTATTTTATAATTTTTTCCAATATAAAAATTATGTTTTATTTTTTATTTTTTTTATTACAATTTTCCATTTTATAATTTTTTCCAATAAGAAAGTTACCATTTTAATTTTTGTTTTATCACACTCACTCATATACAACTACAATATTTCCAATTTACCATTTTGTAATTTTTTCAATATAGAAATTATTATTTTTATTATTTTTTTTATATAAATAAAATTTATAAAAGCTTCCAAACCGTGGGATACATTTTTGTGATTGAAGTAAACCAGCTTGACTCCACTGATTGGGTGGTAGATGACATGATAGAATCAAATTAGGTTGATTGGGTGGTCGATGACATGATATAATCAAATTACAATCAAATTAGGTCTGGGTTGGAACATGAATGGCCTCATTCATATGTTGTTATAATAAATTCCAGTAGGAGAGCTAAAGCTCTTGAGCTTGGATACAACTCTAGACACTTTGTCAGGCAATTTATGGACAAGAACAAAAAAGGATACAACTCTAGACACTTTGGCAGACAAAATATGGACAAGAACTAGAAGGGCTAGTGGTCATGCCAAAGAAAAGGGTGCTTACCCTCCAACTTAATAAGGATATTCCGATAGATCTTAGGGGTGCTGCATTCTTCCAGTTGTGCCATGTCCCTGTTCATCATCCACCACCGCCCATTCCCCTTAACCACGACCAGAACATCAAGAAAATTACCCAAATTCATGTTGCTTACCAAAACAGAGGGACTCTAAAAAGTCTCAAAGAGAATTGAAATGGTGGAGGTAGAAGAGATGATCAAAACAAAGGGACTTCAAAAAGTCAGTCTCTTTGTAGAAGAGCGAGGTGCTAAAGTTGGGCATGAGAAGCATTTCGTTCAATTTTCTGGCTATCAAAATTGCCCTAGCGATATTTTGATAGTTGAGAACCCATACGATCTATGAAACTTCGACAAACTTATCATCTTGCCTACTTATCTCAGCCTACTAAGTGTACTCTTATTATCGTCTTTCACTATGGCCTGAACATACCTTCACAGTAACAGGAAGCACACTGGACAATGAATGTTGGAGGCGATAATGCACTAATGGATAGCTTTGACTCACGGTACCAAATTCCAATTACCTGAATTATTAACCGAACCGAATCGTATTGGAAAATTTTTGTATCTTTTAGGCCAATACGGCCGAACTTGGTAACTATGGTTATAAGGATGAAAAGGAAATAAATGAGTCAAATAATATAGTCATTTTTTCTGATTAACGTAATCATTGATGTTTCTTTCTTATATATATATATATATATATATATATATATATATATATATAGATATAGATATATCTTTATTTATTTATTTGTATTTATTTATTAGGATAATTATTTGCATATCTAGAAAGGAATTATTTAAATTTAACTAATTAATATGGCCAATCTTAATAAGGGAAAATTACATATCTAACACTTCTTAATTTTCCCTATTACAAGTATCAATGTGTTCCTTTTCAAATTCAAAATTTTGGCCTACTAATGACTACCTTAAATCATAGAATAATATTTTCATTGTCAAAGAGCTCACTAATGAAATGATAGAAAGTGTCAATGTGTTTACTTTTGTGATGAAACACACTATTTTTGGATAGTGCCAAGTAAAAATGTAAAAAGAAGTTGAAATTGTTAACAAGTTCACTATTGGAATGGTAGCAAGTGTCACTGTGTTTACTTTTGTGATGAAATTGTTGGATTGTGCAATGTGTTTACTTTTGTGATGAAATTCTTGGATTGCACAACCAAGAAACTATTGTCATAAAAAAATGGGAATAATTCTCTTCTTTTGCAATATCACTTAAGAGTCTTCTCAGTGATATATCATGAAAACTTGTTGATGTAGATGCTACATACTATAGTTCAACTGAAGATATTGTGATAATGGTTTGGTTGATACTTGGATTTCCATTATATAGCTATACCTAAATGGAGCTCATAATCCAAAAATACTCTTTAGTTTGTCAATGTTACCTCGAAAATCACTACATTCCTAGCCAACAAAAATATCGTCTTAGGAAGTGAAATACCAAATTTCAAAATCTATTGTACTTAAAATTCACCTAAAAATTCTATTACCAACAATCCAATTTGAGTCTTTGGGAGACCCCATAAATATGTAAATGAATATTACTCCATACATAATATTTGGCCTATTCATTATAAGATATATGAGGTTGCCAACAATTCTCCCATACAAAGTAAGATCAATAGCATTATTTTCTTTACTTAACTTTATACCTATTGTACTTAGTGCATCTATTAGTTTTTTTATCCATTTTGAACCTTTTCAAAATATTAGTTGGACAGCCCCAAGTAGTTAAATTTATGTATGTAATGTAAATATTTAAAAATATAAAATAAAATGGGTTAAGCAATTTGACATGATTCCAGAGGGATGGAGTGATTACTTGTTGTGTTGATTTCTTGTTGTGAATAGTATTAATGTACACAAAATAAAAAAGAAGAATGACATGCTTCCAACTCAAAAAAAGTGTTGGCCACTCACTATATTAAGCAAACAAAATGTGCATTTAAACCATGGAGAATAGTTTGACAAGTGGTACATTTCACGTTCGCTTCCAAGATCTTTCTAGCAATAGTTACTATCACGAGGAAGCAAGAGAAAGAGATTCTGAACAACTAGAAATGAAGCAGCTGGGTAGGGAATTTGAAAGGTCAAGAGACAACAAAGAAAAATAAGAGGAAAAATCGAATTATTGGGGGAGATTTGGAGCAGCATTAAGAAGAAAAAAAAAGAGAAAAAGAATAAAGGAGAGGTATAAAAATAAATAGCGCAAGAAGCAAGAGAAAAAGAGGAAATCAAATGCCAAAAAAAGGGTTAAAAATAATGCATGATTTTTTCGTTGGCAAAGGAGTACACAGAAATAACCAGGTGATGAATTAATTGTCTTTCAATCCCCCATTAGCTTGGAGGGTGGAGATGGTGTTTCCCAGGAAATCCTTAAGGGCTTGGGTGGATGAATTGATCCCGGAAAACTCCTGTAGGATTTCTAGATGTTTGTTTGATGTATGTTGATTTTATTGTGAGTTTTGGAATCCCTGACTTGGGTGGAACCATAATGTTTCTTTTTGAAGAGTGGAGACAATTAGTCTCTAGAATCCCCATTCAATTTTTTTTATTTCAATTGAATTGGTGTGTGGAAATGGATGAATCTCTGGGGTCCCTATTTGAGCTGATGGATGTGCTTAATCCCTGAAGAAATAGATCTCTCAACCTTTGGATTCTTGTTCTGGGGATACAACTACAAGTGAGACTTGGTTGTAGTTGTCTATGGTTTGGTGGTGATTCATAGTCGTGGACTCAGTTTCACATTAGTTTGAGGTAGGTATCTCTCATTTTCTCAAGAAATCATGTATATATATATATATATATATATATATATATATATATATATATATATATATATATATATATATATATATATATATATCTATGCCCATTTTCATTATTGATCAGAAAATAATTTTATTGATGGCATGGTTCATGATTTATATATCTTTAGGAGTGACCAATGTATTGGTGTCACTATGTACAAGGTGTTGGAACAACTTGTGGATATAATGGTTATGTTCATGTAATAACCAACATAAAATATTTCTTATTGCAGTGATATGATTTTGTTTAATCACAGTACTATGAATGCTACTACGTGTAACTTACAAGCTATATGAGGATGTGAAATTCATGAGATGCATGGCCTTATACTAAAATCTTGGATGCAATAGTTACTTCACTATGATGGCACTAGGTTGCACCAACATAAGTGATTTCTCAGTAGTATGGTCATTGTGGAAAGATTGGAAATCTTGTGTTGAATGCATGTTTAAATTGTTGTATAAGTTCTCACAGACATGTTGCATGCCAATTATTACATTCTTGATTGAAGGGAAGGAGTCATGATGCCATCCTTGTACTTGTATTTTATCATTTAACTAAGTATGCATGAATTGAGGAATTATGTTCACCTATTAGCTCAATTAATAGGGATATTGAGTGAAAGGAGGAAAGTTTTTTATCTATTAATGAGCTACTACAACTCTATGATTTTGTGAATAAATGCACTTGAAATTGCTATTAAATGGTTATCATGCATATAATTGATTTTTTCTTAAATTTAGCCTTAAATTCCTTATGAATTTGTTAGTCATTATGTGTTGGAGTAGTGTTTGAGAGGTTGGAAAAGTTTGAAAAGTGTAGTGCCCCACTCTAGTTGACTGAGATTTATATGGAATTAACATTGATTTAACCCTAAGGCTCGCACTTTATTCTTTGAGGACATCAAGTCGAGGATCCAGACACTTGACTCTATTATTAGTGGATGTCATGGTTATGTTTGTTTCCTAGTTGATATTATGATGATGATAACATTGATGGATATGTATGTTCTCTATTAATGATATGGTGATGATAACTTTATGGATATGTATGTTTCCTATTGATGTTACGATGATGACATATTTAATGGATGTGTATGTTTTCTACCAATGTTATGATAATTATAGCTGTGATGGATGTGTTCCTTTTGTAAGCCACTTACATTAGTTCTGGTTCACGATGAACAATGATGCAAATTTCCAATTCATGTTGTTGATACTATTATGATAATGACTAATACTGAGAAACGCTTTTATTGATGATTATCGAATAATGACAAGAAACCACTAAAGGCACTCACATGTGATGAGTCGACGACATTTGGTTTGATGGAAATGAATATGTTGTCTTTGAAATTCTAATTTCAGTTTGAAACTACAATATATTCTAATGATATGTTAGTGATTGTAGGCACATTCTAGTTGCTTGGGCAAATGACTCACACATGGGTGAAGGGGTTGTACAAATAGATGGAATTGAATGGGAGGGGTGGGAGAGTGTTCTTTATTTTACCTACTAGCACTCCCATCGTGACTTAGGCTGGAAGGGTTGGGACACCATCACCTTGAAGATTATGAAATTGTGCGGTGAGGTCCAAAATTTGGATCTCTTACAAGGATTTTACTGGGCGGCGCTCATCAAAGAGGATTCCTTGATCCTGAACACCATTAGTCTCACTGTAGCGGGAAACATAAGAGATGATAAATGTTTTTATGTTTTCACCTAGGCTTTCCCTTCATAGTCATTGGATGCTTCAAGGGAAAGTGACATGGAACCATTGGAACTTCAAGGGAAATTCTTGAAGGGCATGACCTACTTGCAACCCTTGGCATCACAAGTAAATTGTTAGGTGTGGTACCCTTTGAAAATCAAGGGAAGTTCTTGAAGGACACAACTGGCTTGGCACCCTTGGAATGACAAATAAACTATTAGGCATGAAACCCTTGGAACTTCGAAGGGAAGTTCTTGAAGGGCATCGTCAACTTGGCACCCTTGGGATCATTAAAAATAAACTAATAAATATAATCAAGATATCAAAATCCTACTATTCACATAAAGTGGTAAATGATGTTAGAATCGACAATTAAATCAATAATAAAACTTGAGATAGATGGAGAATAGGAAGAAATGAAAATATTGCACCTTGAAGAAATATACCCTTCCCATGTTGAAAAATATTAGGTAGATAATTTTCATAAGTGATTTATTTAGGTAAAAGGGGGAAAAAGAGACATAGAGTTAATTATAAAGATTAATCATAAAATAGTTAATATTCATTAAGAGAAGAGGGTGGTGAATTAAAATGAGATAAATAAATTAAAATTAGAGAAATTTAAAGAACCTCCGTTTGGAAACATACAACACAAGAATATCCATCTAAGAGGAAAATTGAGTTAAATTAGGAGGTAGTTAGGGGACCAAATCTTAGATGTATTTGTTGACTTCAGTAATTAACACAAATGAAGGAGTAAAAAAGGGGATCAAGACACAACTAGGAGAAGAAATAGGAAGTCTTATTAGGGTGTGGAAAAATATTATTTTTAAATTAAAATTTAAATAAATAATTTTGGAGAGTCTTGGCGAGATGGTGACACATGGGTGGGTGAATAATCAAAATTTTGGATTAATAAAAATAATTAATTATGTATGAAGTGTTAAGTGTCACCTATGAAGCCTCCTATAAAAGAAGGGGCAAGCCATGAGCGATAAACTCTTTGCTTACCCTATTGTTGGATAGATGAGATTATGTCATTGTGAGTGACTACGAGCTATAGTTGAGTTTGGTGAGGTAGAGGACTTTGGAGAGGGGACTCGTGAGCCAAGGAGTGCTCACCTCTATGAGCTAGCATACTCCGTCTGTTGTACAACCTCATTGCAACTCGAGGGTCCATGAGGAAGAAGAGTACCTAAGGAGTAGGTTGGGAGGTCAACCGTTGGTCACTACATTCAGTGAGAGCACATCAACATTCACTCTTGGAGGCGGACAACAACAAGGGATTGCAAGTAGTGGCAAGATTGGTCCATAGTTAATAGAATATAAAACAAATGATATGTGTAATGTAGTGAAATTTATGGATGTTTGATGTAAGTTCTTTAATGTTTATTAGTTGCCAATGGTTATCTACTTGTGGCTTCATTCCTAGTTTACCTTTTAAGATAAAAATGGGTTGATCCCTAGACTTGGTATTAGAGCAAGTTCAATAAAGTGGAACCTTAAACCTGTTAAGATTTTTTCTCGCAGTAATTTTTCTATCATCTCATAGCTCCATAATTTTGTCCATATCCCCAAATGATATTAATTTTTGTTACAGTTGCCTCAATCATATCACTCATATTACTTTAATATGGTTGGATAACTAAAAAAAATCAAATATCACTTTCATTTCAATATATTAACTAAAATTAATAAAGTTTATTTTATAAATGTTCAGAAAAATTAATCGGGCTTATTATAGAGTAATGATAGAAAGGTAAATGATTTTCATCATCTACGTGATCCATATTTTGTTACGAATTCACATCACACCCAGATGTAAATGGATAATGGATTCATAATGCTTACACCCCTAGATATATCACCCCAAGGTGCTTCAAACTTCTGTAAGTGGGTCCATGCAAATTTAAAACCTAAATGCCCATAAAATATAGGGTGACACTTTTTGTGATTGGCATTGCCTACACCATCCTTTAAAAAAAAAAAAACATGCGGTCTACCGAAAACAATTCCCTCAATTGTATTATCCTCGTTTATTCTTTTCATGAAGGCAGTGGCTGCTTCTTCATCTTAATTGTGTGCATTTACCACCTCCCTTAAAATGACTAAAGTCTACAAAACGTTTCCGATCTTATTGCCAAGATTTAAAGCCTTTAATGTTGAATATGTTTCATTAGAAGTAGAATCTGCAATGTCCTCAGGATTTGTTTCTAAAGCGCATTTTGGCAAGCTCCCTTTTATGATTACGACTACATTTAATAGTAGTAGTTTCATAGATGAAAAAAAAAACCACTAGCGGTGCCGATGAGGAGCACCAAAGGTGGGTACTGCCCTTCAGGTATAGGAGTGCTCAAGGGTGTCGATACCATTGGAACTGGAATTGCCTAGATATCCACGGCTAGAGTTACATGAAAATGGCAAAGAAATGGAATTGGATTTGAATGCCTTGAGAAATGAGAATCTGTGTGAACTGTTAGGCCTTCTGAGGAGTTGTTTAGAGGTCGGGGATGAAGGGTGTAGTTGGTTAGCGCGTAGGTCTCATGGCTAATGTTGAGAAATTTTGGGGTGAGAGAGGCTAAATTATAGAGAATAATTCAAACATGCAAGTAATTCTGCATGTCACATATTCTTCAAAATTTTTGGCTTTTAAAAGTTGACTGGAAAACAACAAAAAGGATTTTTGAAAAATAGAAAAGGGCAGGGCCTTTTTTTTGGTTTAAAAAGAAATGTGCATCCATACCGATCAAAACGAAGTGGAATATTTTGGGCTTGATCATGTGACTAACTAGTTGAATGCGTGCTTTTGTGGCAGAAGGAGAATATAAGAATAACAAAACAATTCTGATTTGGCATTCTTAGGTGGTGGATGATGAATAGAAAATTCTTCAATTTAATTATTAAATGGCATATTAAGAAATATTTAAAATAAAATAAATGAGGAATCATTGGGTTGATCTTTTCTTTTTTATTCCTCATTTATTTTATTTTAAATATTTTTTATTATGGTGAAGTAAACATGGTAAAAAATATTGGTTTGTAGATTTCTGTGGAGTGTTTCTGAGAGATTGAATTCGGATATTCCAGCCTAGACCAAGACTCATCATCAGGAGTCCTGATGATGAGTCTTGGTCTAGGCTCGAAAATGAATTCGGATATTCCACAGTGTTCATCATTCTTATTTGTCGACCTTCATCATTCTTATTTGTCGACTTTTCGAGCCTAGACCAAGACTCATCATCAGGAGTCTTGATGATGAGTCTTGGTCTAGGCTCGAAACGTCGACAAATGAGAATGATGAACACTCTGGAATAATGGTAAAAAATGTGAAGTAAATATGTTTATTTCTCATTTATTTTATTTTAAAGATTTATTAATATAGTGAAGTAAACATGGTAACAAATTTAAGCTTTGATTCATTTAGTTGAGAAGCTCATTCTACACCCCAGGGCAGAGTGTAATTATATCAACATTCAATCTCAATTTGACATGTGTCTCATTTAAAACAAAAATAAAATATTCTCTAAATAGAAAAGTAATGTCAACTAAAATAAAAAACAAAAATGAATAGGCATGTTTAGTTAGTATTAATTAAAATCTTTATAAAACGTTAATAATCCCTTGTTATTGATATTACAACCAAATGCATTAAAAATTTCACTCGCTCTCAATAATAAATAAAATATTTTGATGTCCACATGACGTAATATAATTTTATATCAACTTTTAGAAGGCATAAAGTAATTAGAAGTAAAAAAGTGTGAGTAAGATGTTTAAATTTATACTTTAAAAAATATTTCGACATGAATTTAAAAAAAAATATTGTAATGTTGTATATAATAAAATATTCAATTTCCAAAGAAAAATAAAATAAAAGTTAAAATATAAAAGAAAAATATCGAGTACTTCCTAATAAGAATAAAAAATATTATGTATATAAGATGTAAAGAAATTGAAAAGATAAATTGTTTAAAATGTTTTAAGTAATTTCTCTATTTTATATTGTGATTTTTTTTACGTATATTTTTTTCGTCAATATAAATAGTGTGTTTAGTAGCATAATATTTGGGAAAAAATATTGTTTAGCGTTAATTAAATTTTAGCATATATATATATACGCGACCTCAATCGAATTTTAAATAACCCTAACTTAAATTCTATTTGGTGGTAGGAAAGGAAAAAGAGATTTTCAAAATAAATTGTGATTAAAGTCATTTGGAGAAAGGAAAAAAATAAATTAACTAAAATTTTCGAAAGGAATGCTGGAAGGTGGTGTGTCCACAACATCCAAAAAAAAAAGAAGAAGAAAGAGACAAAGCTCATGCACCACACATGATTCCCTTTTGCACTGTTTGGAATGCCACTGCATATTCCAAGAAATTATTGATAAATCATTTGACATCACAGATGTTGGATGTGGGGTCCATTTTCATGAACGCATCTACCACACTGCCGAAAACATAAATATATACTGATTTTCTTTCATTTATAGAATGGTTAAAAGCACGTCGAAAACCTAATTTACGTTGAGTTCATTTCATTTATAGAATTTTACACTAGACACTTACCGTCATCTGCTGCAATCCTGATTTCACTGGTTTCACGACCCCATATATTTTATCTAGATCCTCTAAAGGAAGTATAAAAGCATTGTCAGAAATCCCGAAGGAATCATTTCATTCGTCCCTAAGGAAAGATATTCCATGATGCATCATTGGCAAAGGCCTGTCAGGAATTTTAGGGATCTCCGCTTCTCCCTCCAACATCTTCACGACCTCCACCATTCCAGGTCTGAACGCCACCATAACGTGGGCGCATATAATACCCACCAAAACAAATCTCTCCATAAATATCTCGACCTCATTCTACCTGATTTTGTCATCTATTATTTCACTGGTCCTTCTTTCACTGGCACCCATGCCCAATCCGTGATGAGATAATAGGAGGTCGACTCTGTAGTGGTGTCCGGAGATTTTCTGTCGCTCATGATCTCCAACAGCAAAACCCCATAGCTATACACATCACTTCTATATGTGAGGTTTCCATAGAGAGCATATTCGATGGCCAAGTAGTCGTGCGTACGTACTACCTTTGTTGTCAAACAAGATTCTCCTGTATTTTCTTTAGTCATGATCCTCGCCCACTATTACATGTAAGGGGGTTTTAAGACAATATTTGAGTCAATTGTCTTAACTTAAGGCAAAAAGAAACTTGTGTATTGTTTTAAATACTGTCTCTAAGCCGGTGTCTCAAAATATAATGTCTCCAAAATTTGTCTCTATAAAGACAATATAGAACACATATTATTATTGTCTCTATAAAGACAAGAATTATTGTCTATTAAGAGACAATTTGATTTGTCTCTCTAGAGAATTTCATTTGTCTCTCTAGAGACAACTTCATTTGTCTCTTTAGAGACAATTACATTTTTGTCTTTTTAGAGACAATAGGTGAGATTAAAAACATATTGTCTCTCTAGAGACAATATAAAAAATTATTTAAAAAAAATAAATATCCATAATTCAAACTATTGTCTCTCTAGACACAATATAAAAAATTCTTTTAAAAAAAATAAATGTCTATAATTGTCTTTCTAGAGACAACATAAAAAATTATTTAAAAAAAATAAATGTCCATAATTCAAACTATTGTCTCTTTAGAGACAATATAAAAAATTATTTAAAAATAAATAAATGTCCATAATTGTCTCTGTAGAGACAATATAAAAAATTATTTAAAAATAAATAAATGTCTATAATTCAAACTATTGTCTCTCTAGAGACAATATAAAAAATTATTTAAAAAAAATAAATGTCCATAATTGTCTCTCTAGAGACAATATAAAAAATTATTTAAAAATAAAATAAATGTCCATAATTCAAACTATTGTCTCTCTAGAGACAATATAAAAAATTATTTAAAAAAAATAAATGTCCATAATTGTCTCTCTAGAGACAATATAAAAAATTATTTAAAAAAATAAATGTCCATAATTCAAACTATTGTCTCTCTAGAGACAATATAAAAAATTATTTAAAAAATAAATAAATGTCCATAATTGTCTCTCTAGAGACAATATAAAAAAACTATTTAAAAAAAATAAATGACCATAATTCAAACTATTGTCTCTCTAGAGACAATATAAAAAATTATTTAAAAAAAAAAAAAATCATTTTGAATGTTCTTTCAAAGTAGTTTCACATTCAAAGTTCACAAATAGTACTCGTGTATGAGAGAAACCACCACAGAAATTGTTGTCTGATAGAAACCAACGCATATGGGTTATTACTAGCAATTGTCCCAAAAGGTACAAAGAGAGGCCGATAGGATTATTAAATTGGAATTGTTGAATTTTTCTAGAAGAGTTAATTGGTTTGTGAAAATTATGGGGAGTGTTATGGACAAAACAAGTAGTAGAATTAGCATTGAGAAAAATATAATATTCATAGATTGGAGTTTACTTTTGAATAAAATATAATTAATTACATTAATATTAGGGTCTCTAGGGTCATCCTAGATAAGAGTGCATTCATCTTAGAAGCTCCAGAGTTTAGGGGAACCCTATTTATCTAACCCAAGAATATCAGTCCTAAATACTGGGGAGATTAGAGCTAAGAAGAAGTCTAGTGATTCCATTAACAAGATTTGTGAAGCCTTTGGCCTAACAATATTGTGGGGGAGTAAATAAATATAAAATAAAACTTTGTTTCTATGATTGGAAAAGTATGTAAACCATTTAGATAACATGTAAAGTAATTGCAAATGTGAAATGAAGAAAAAAAAACAACTATAAAAATATCATAGAATACAATAGAAATATCATAGATTAAGGAAAAAAATGAGCTATAAAATATAAGCTACAAAATATTATTTTCCATGTGGAGGAAATATAAAATCAATGCTTCTTCATTATCAAATAAATATTTCAAAATACCTTCCTATTTAGACTAAGATCATGAACATACCATGAACATACCTTGTAATTATACATAGCATTAAAATAAACAAAGAAAATGCATAGTTGGGCTTTATCAAATATTAACCATAAATAACCATAAAGGGTTCGATTTGAATTCAGTATATAGTTTTCTCATAGACCCGAAGTGTATATATATATAAACATAAAGATTTTATATAATCCGACCATGCAAGACTAACCACATACAGAGAAATGCAAATACAACAAACCCAAATAAAGCTATAAAAAAACAATATTTATAAATAAATAAACATAGTTCCAAGTGGTGAGATGAATAATTATAGTGAACCGACTGATGCTAGCAATATACAATTATGGTTCTTAAGGTATTATGGGAAAATTTGCATAAAGCTGGCTAGTGCAAAGACCTCTTGAATGCATCTAAACCCTGAGCTTGGAATCCTAGAGTGGTCTCGGCCATCAAGTTTGAGAACCTGTACAATTTTATAGAAAATAAAACGTTTGTAAGAACCTGCAAATGGCATAGCTGAGATGAAAAGATTGTGTATAATTTGTCTAGAACAAGGGGGTCTCCTAGGATACCCGTGTTCATAACACACCTGCAAATAAAAAGATATGTGGACATCAATTATGGCATACAAGAAGGCCTTCGAAAAAATTATTATGAGCACTATAATGAGTTTAGACAGAGAAAGTAAGAGTTATACATGTTCATATAGCACGAAGACAAAGACATAGAACCCTGTTCCAAATGAAATTATATATATATATATATAAGCGGTGAGTGTTGCCGACAAAGAAATCCCTCTGTGCAAAGAGAAAACTAGAACTCAAACAAAATTTGCCCGGCGGGAGTCAAACGAAACCACATACGCCTTGAAGTTAGAGGCATTATTTATAGAAAACCAGTCTAGGGCTTCCCCTTTGAAACCCTAACCAAATATATAATTAGAGGCAAAAGTAACGATGGAAAAGGAATTATCACCGGAAAGAAGAATAATAAAATAGCCGAGAACCACAGTTGACAAAAGAATATTCGAGTAATTTAGACCAGAGAGTAATTACCTTGACATGTGCACTAGCAAGTTCCCTGTGGGTGAATTCGAACGAAAAACTAAGTTGAACGATACCCGTGTTCATAACACACCTGCAAACAAAAAGATACGCGGACATCAGTTAGGGTATACGAGAAGGCCTTCGAAAAAATTATTATGAGCACTATAATGAGTTTAGACAAAGAAAGTAAGAGTTATACATGTTCATATAGCACGAAGACAAAGACACAGAACCCTGTTCCAAATGAAATTATATATATATATATATATATATATATATATATATATATATATATAAGCGGTGAGTGTTGCCGACAAAGAAATCCCTCTGTGCAAAGAGAAAACTAGAACTCAAACAAAATTTGCCCGGTGAGAGTCAAACGAAACCACATACGCCTTGAAGTTAGAGGCATTATTTATAGAAAACCGGTCTAGGGATTCGCCTTTGAAACCCTAACCAAATATATAATTAGAGGCAAAAGTAACAATGGAAAATGAATTATCACCAGAAAGAAGAATAATAAAATAGCTGAGAACCACAGTTGACAAAAGAATATTCGAGTAATTTAGACCAGAGAGTAATTACCTTGACATGTGCACTAGCAAGTTCCCTATGGGTGAATTCAAATGAAAAACTAAGCTGAACGATACCCGTGTTCATAACACACCTGCAAACAAAAAGATACGCGGACATCAGTTAGGGTATACGAGAAGGCCTTCGAAAAAATTATTATGAGCACTATAATGAGTTTAGACACAGAAAGTAAGAGTTATACATGTTCATATAACACGAAGACAAAGACACAGAACCCTGTTCCAAATGAAATTATATATATATATATATATATATATATATATATATATATATATATATATATATATATATATATATATATATATATATATATATATATATATAAGCGGTGAGTGTTGCTGACAAAGAAATCCCTCTGTGCAAAGAGAAAACAAGAACTCAAACGAAATTTTCCTGGTGGTAGTCAAACGAAACCAAATACGCCTTGAAGTTAGAGGCATTATTTATAGAAAACCAGTCTAGGGCTTCCCCTTTGAAACCTTAACAAAATATATAATTAGAGGCAAAATTAATGATGGAAAAGGAATTATCACTGGAAAGACGAATAATAAAATAGCCGAGAACCACAGTTGACAAAAGAATATTCGAGTAATTTAGACCAGAGAGTAATTACCTTGACATGTGTGTTACACTAAAATTTGTCACCATGAATATTTGCAGTTAGTATGACTCCATCAATTGTCATACTGTCCTCCTTGGCAAGTCTTATACCTCTGCTCCTCATGTCAAACTCCAAGAAAGAGAGAAAGTCCTTAAAAAGTCAATTAACTCTGGTTACGCAGTTTCTCTTACCCTTACCTGCGTGTACGCACCTCAAGTTCACAATACCTGCGTACTTGTACGCTCTGTCTGTAGAGGGGTGGGTGCGTACTCCTGTAAAGGTCAAAAGGCGCGAGTTTTACTTCAAAAAAGTTACTTGTGGTCAATTATAGATTATTCTAGAAGATGGTTTGACGTGTATTGAGCGCCTCCAGATGGTTCATGCATCCCAAAGAAAGAGGAACTTATCCCATCAAGAGGGGAGCTATCCCATTGAAAGAAGGGATTATCCCATTGATGGTGGACCTGATTAACTTCCTCCAAAGAATTATAAATACAGGCATTGGGCCAGAGGGAGAGGAGGTTGAAAGCTGAACATTCCTAAGGGTAGATGCTGCTGAAATTAGGACTCCCTTATGGAGCTTAAGAGGAGAGATTCCCATCATTTCTTAGCTTCATTTGGAAGTGGGTGAGCTTATCAAAGTAAAGGAGAACTCTTGCTGGACCCTGGGAGGGACCTGCACAACACCAAGGCACTGGTTGTAATGGTTTCTTTTGTTTCCAATTAATACAATTAAGTTCATTTTTCTCAACAAGTTGTTATATATAATTTGCTTCATATACTCCTTGGTCTTTATGATGAATATGTTTTATTATATGAGTTATTCAGGTGCTATGTAATCGTTTGCTTGTTAGTGAATGTAGGTTTCAAAGAGAAGGAGGAACTCATCTGGATCGGAGAGGCTTGGCTGCTACAAACATCGTTGGACTAAAGGTATGCTTTAAACACCTGGTTGCTTTTATTTTAAATGCATATTTAGGGAAAGATAGTGCTTGATTATCTTGTTTGTCACTAGAAAGCCTTAGCTTCTAGGGAGGTCAGTTTTGTCCGCAAAATTGACTCTTTCCGGATGACAAAATGGCGACCATACTGGGGAATCCATGGATTTGATTGACTTCTATTTTGATTGATACTTTGATTTGAGAAAAGTCGATTTCTTTCAGGTTTTTGACTGATTGACTGTGCATTTGGGTGGAATAGCTTAGGGTTGAGTTAGTTTTTATTTTTCTTGGTTTTGAGAGTAGTACGCACCCTCTGCGTTAAGCACAGTGCGTACCTGTATGCACTGCAACTTTGTAAACAGAGCGTGGCCGCACCTGTGCAAAAAGGCTGCCTGCGTACCCTGTCAAAAGTTGAGGAAATTCCAATTTTTTCCTTTTTGCCTCTTAGATTTTGTTTATAGTTTGTTTTTTGCTGCCCAAATCCACTCGTTACCTGTCAAAAGTTTTCATCTAAGCTCGTTTCATTAGCATCAAGGGTTTTATTGAAGTTCATAGAAGTTCTAGCCCTAGGTTTGATTTTTGCATTGGTCTTGTAGTGACTTTGGCTTTAGAAGTTGTAAAAACCTTGGATATCCTTGGTATTTTCAGTCTTCTTAGGAGTCGAACCTTTCGTAAAATCCACCTTTGTGAGAAACCTACCTTTGTGTTGTCTCTTTGCGGAATTTCGAGAAAGCTTGTTGGTTAAGCTGTGAATTTCATTCTTAAGAAAAAGAACAAAAGATTTTTATTTTTGTTTTTGACTGGTTTATGATTCTGCATGAACTAGTCCTTGGTTGAATTGTAACTGAGTAAAACATCCTGGAATTATATTTTGTAGGCTTTTACCTCATTAGATTTGCTTTTAGGAAAATTTCTCTTAGATTTTCATAGATTTTAAAATTGATTTTGGTTAAGTAGTTTTACATGCTTTGTTAAAATAGGGAAAAATACAAAAATCTCTTTTGGGAAAAAGTTTGTTTTAGTAGCATTTGAAGTCTTTGAAAAGAGAAAGGAAGTTTTCGTGAAATAATTAGTGGTCATGTGTTGTATGCTTTGGAAAAGATAAAGAGATTGTTTCTTTGATTTTCATTGCCAAGAAAGTTGTCTTTATAAATTTTGCATTCTCCAACTCTCTTAGCTAGGGAATTCATTGAAAATGAAAAATAGTTTAAATCATCTTAGGTGCATCTTTTTAGTGGATTTGAGTCGAGTCTACACACCATCAGTTTCATCTCCACTACCTTTTGTCTTAAAGAAAAGCCATAAAAATTATCGCTTAAAGTAAAATTAACTTAGTAACTTTTTATTTACTAGGGCTCTGAAACACCAACATAGATCATGCTAGTGTCTTGGAGTAGGAGAGTAATTAACTCTCCTAGACAGCAAAACCAAACAAGTAGCTCATCTTGTGGTAGGATAAATCCAATAGTTACATTTATGCTCTGGAAAGCTCCTCTTAAAGGAGAAGCACGAGATCGTGTCCGAACCAGTGAGGGGATCAATCCTCCTTCATTGGGAACGACGCCAGATACGCACGTACTACAAACGGTAAACCTCAGATTGACCATTGTCGAGGAGCCTGGGGTCACTTGTCGGTAAACCTTGGATTATTGTCAAGGAGCCAGCAAGGGGATTGAGCTTGTTACTCTGCCCTTGCGTGCTATCGGATCGTAGACTGTTCCCCCAGGTATATTTGTTGTTGTTGGTGACCTTAGTGACCATTATATTTAGGGTTCTACCCAAGGTGACGGTGGAGGGAAGATCCCACTGTACCTGGAGCAGACGTCGGCTAGACTCACTTGGATTTTCTGGGGTGTTCACTTCACTCGAGACGGTTAAAGTGGAGGAACTTGTGCCAGTCTATTCATTAAGCAGGTTGCCGGGGTAACTGTGCCACCGCCACTTCTGTACTGAATTCTGTGATGTTGGATTTCATCACCAACTAGTGTTTTCGGTTCGGAAGGTTACTGTTTCTGTATGGTTTGACGCCCTAGATTCTTTAGGCGTGTGATTCGAATTTGTTTGGTTCTTTAGAGACTTTAGGCGGTTTGCTTTGAGATTTTACTTTATTTGCGTGTGCAGTAGTAAAAAGTTTTAACTGTGGCTGAATTACCGAGACAGTCCCGTAGACTTCGGGGCCAGTCTCCTGAGGTTGTAACCATGGCCGATTTGTTGAGGAAGTCCCGTGGACTTCGGGGCCAACCTCCTGAAGACGTCCCGGGTCATTACGAAGGTTTGAAAGTCCTTGTAACTCCTAGTGGCAATAAAGTAGGTTCACCTGAAGAAGGAGAGTCTTCGTTGGTAGTTCATCCTGATTACCAAACTCTAGAAACAGGTTATAATCCTGAAGCTATTGCAGTTTCCGAGCTTGCTGGTAGTTTTTCATCTACTAGTGATATAGGCGAAGAACCTGAGATATCTGAACCTGTTACTCCAACTTCTAGTGCTCCTGATTCACCTAGGGTAGAAAGAGTCATCACCGAAAATATTCCTTCTGGTTTGATAGCTATTGAAGAACTTGCTCCGGAAGAAGAAATAGGCGTCCCTATCCCTGAAAATCAACCTACTATTGATCTAAGGGAGCGTGAATCCATTTTTTACAGTCCACCTAGAAGTACTACTTGGTATCTTTCTTTAACTAATTATTTGGACAACTCAGGGTTAAGTTTTTCTCCACCTCGTGCTCCTTATCCACCTGGAGGTCTTTATACTCCTGTAAATATGTCTGGTCAGTCGTCCATGTTTACTCAATCGCCTGAACCTTTTTTGTACGGCGTTCCTTCTGTTCCCTCTGGGTATCAGTCACTTTCTAGTACTTTTGCGGGAGCATCTCCTCAACCCATTGAACATGGGTTATTAACTGGAAAAAATGGTAATAAACCGTTGAGCGTAGGAGACATTTACATGATGTCAGGTTCAATTCCCAGTTCTCAACCTCAAGGTGGTCAGTTAGTGCCTGGGGGGCAGCCTCAATTAATGCCTGGGGGGAAACCTCAAGGTACACAAATTGTGTCTGGGGGGCAACCTCAAGGATAGTATGTACTCGTGGTGCATTACATTCCTCAAGGTCAACCCCAGCCTCAATATGTACCCCTAGGTCAAACTCAGTATCAATTTATACCTCAAGGTCAACCCCAGTATCAGTACCTACCTCAAGGGTATCTACCCCAAGGTCAGTACTCAAGTCAAGGTTTCCAGCCACCCCAAGGTCAATCTTATGTTCAAGGTACCAGAAATGTACCTTTCAATTATCAATCCTACCCTCAATCCGGTTATGGATCTCAATATCCTCAACCTGTTATGGGTCAATACCCCGGAATGAACTTAGTGTGGCATCCATCGCAAGTTCAACAGGTATTGCAGCCAAGTGTACAGTTGTCATCTCAAACTGGGCAACCCTTAGTTTCTGGTTCACCCCAGCAACCAGTCCAGTCTAATATTCAAACTTCTGTACCTTCGGTAGTTTCTGAGTCTGGGCCTATTGCACCTAGTACTCCATCTCAAACGACTACTGCAACTACCGCAACATCTGTTCAATCTACCCCACTTACTTCTGGAGTATCGACAACTCCGATTTCTACTGTCTCTGTATCTACTCCTCAGACATCTTTATCATCGTTTGGATCCACGATTCAAACTACGGTTCAGATGCCTGTAGGACAACCTGGTTTAAGTACGGTTGTCACTAGTCAACCACAATTCACTTATCAACCGTACCGGGGACAGTACCAATATGGGCCTGCTGTCCAGCAGCCAGTTTACCAGTATCAACCGTATCCTGGGTACACTTATCAATAATCACAACAACCCCAGTACGGTCCGGTTAATCCTGGTTTTCCAGGAGGATACAATATCCCGAACGCGATTCCTATTCCTAGTTATCCTGGATATCCTCCTCCTAGGACTGGTCTTGTGACCCAGAGTTTTAGGGATCCTAATCGGCAATTACCGTTTATCGCAACTTTGGATTTACCAGACTTGTCGCGCCTAACGAATGATCCAATAAATTATCTTTCGTTTTGGCCGCCAATGCCAAATAAGTTTCCCAATGACATACCCAAGTTCGAAGGTAAGTCTGGAGAGGACCCGTCGAATCATGTGATGACTTACCACCTCTGGTGTGCCTCTAATTCCATCTCGGATGATTCGATCCGCTTACGTCTTTTCCAGTGTACTCTCATTGGTCTCGCGGCCAAGTGGTACATTGAGTTACCACGGGCCTCTTTTTACAATTTTAGCCTGTTAGCTACCTCGTTTTTAACTCATTTTCAGTTGCCGGTCAGATATGATAATGGCATGAAGTTACTAACTTCATTAAAACAATCGACGTCCACTTATATTTCCGATCATATTCATGAATGGAGACATCGAAGGCGGTTAGTGAAAGTTTTTATCCCGGACCAAATCTTAGCTGAATGGTTTTTTAAATCATTGTTACCGAAGATTACTAAAGACGTAGCTAAGGCCGGAGTAGTTACTGAGGAGCAAGTGATTGCTCAAGCGCAGTACCTTGACTTAGTTTATACTCAGTCAGGTACGTTACACGAAAAGATCCCAGATCTTCCTAAGTCAAATCAAATCATTGCTGCTCCTTCGGGGTCTCATGCCACTAATGGTATGATTGGTATGGTGAACACTAAAAGTAAGAAGAAGTCTTCCAAGAACTCTTCTCCTATTATAACCTTACCTGATTCCCCGACAGGAGATTCTTCTGCTGAAGTTTCCGTCGTTATTCACGCTGTAGAGTCATCTATGGCTAAATCAAAATCCAGTGGGAAAAAGAAAGGCAAGAAGAAGAATAAAGCAGACAAAACTCGAAAGGAGAAAACTGAAAAGTCGGAAATCAATGACGAAAAACGCAAACCTCGATATCCTTGTCTTATTTGTGAAGAGAATCATTTTACAAGAGATTGCCCTCATCGGGCAGAGTTTGTGAAAATCGTCAAAGGTTCCCCGACTCCTGCTGTTTTGAAAGATCCATTTCCAAAGCAGGAGAGTAAGATGATAGGTTCTTCCTCAAGTGCTATTGAAGAACCCATATTGATGATGTCTCATGTAAGGATTGTGACTCGATCGCAAGATTATGGTAGTACAAGTCCTGTTGATTACAAAGAAGCAGAATCTTCTCATTCTAATCCATCAACCTCAGCTCCTAGTTCCGATCCACTACAGATCGAGAAACCTAACCTGGACTTAGTAATCAAACCGCCCGCCAAGGGTATACTTCGAAAGTCTACTTTCAATCCACATGCGAGAGCGGCCCAGAATTATAACATTGTTGAGGACTTAGTTGTTTCACCCTCAGAAATGTTGGCTTTGGAAGTGCTGCAATCATGCCCAGCACAACGCAAATTAATTTTGTCAGCTATAGGAGCTGTTGATGTTCAGGACCCGAACCTAATAATATTTGATCTAGAAAATAGTACACCACGTTTGCCTCATCAAATGGCTTTCCAGATCCCAGTGATAGTAAAAAACAGGCCTATTCATCGAACTGTAATTGAAGAGGGAGCTTCCACGTGTATTATGTCGATACAGTGTTGGAGGTCGCTTGGTTCTCCTTCACTAAATCAATCCCCGACAATTCTTAAGGCCTTTGATGGCCGTGGGTTTCATCCTTTTGGAATTCTTCAGGATTTGCCTATAGGGGTTGAAGGAAAAACCGTTAGTCTAGTTGTGGAGGTGGTTGATGCCCCTCTAGACTACAACCTTCTCTTCGGTCGAAGTTGGTCTTACGCTATGACATCGGTCATTTCATCGGTCTTCCGAGTAATAAAGTTTCCACATAATGGTAAGATCGTAACAATAGACCAGCTAGCCTACTTTTCATCCGACCCATCCTCTTTAGAGAGTATTCAGCATGTCAGTAAAATGACTATCCCTTATAAGGATGTTGGAGTAGGATTAGTTAAAGATGCCGGTTTACTGGGAACTTTTCCTTTTCCTCCACTAAACGCATTGTCTTCGTTTGCATCCATTCATATGATTACATCAGACACTATTGTTTATGACGATCCTTCGATCGTTGCTTTTGAATCTGAGATAGACTCATTTGGTGATGCTATGCCTTTGAGTCCATATGAAATTGCCTATGAAGCCGTGCAGTCTTTTACCGATCCGCGTTCAACCAAAATCAACCAAATTAATGTGGTCCGTGAGGAATCACTTTTCACATCAACCTCGGAGATAATAGCGTTTCCCAAAGTTGTGTCATCTGACGAGCAACTTCGTGAAGTCCTATGTGTAGACGATTTACCATGGGAAGATCTCCATCACAAATCTTCGTTTTTACCTGAGGATGATCATTTTGAAAATGATTTCTCATCAATCTTTACAGCTGAATATGTCAAAGAAGCTCATAATCTAATGAAACATCATGATTCAGAGCTGAATTTGGGAAACATTTCTCGAACTATTCCCATTGACATTTCAGTTAAGCCTGGAATTGTTGAGAACATTCATATAGGTGCCTCGTGTATAGATGACGAAATTCAGACATACAAGGCCCTATTTCAAGAATTCCGTGACGTGTTTGCCTGGTCCTATGAGGAAATGCCATGAATTGATCCCGCGATTGTTGTTTATGAGATCAAGACTTACCCAGACGCTAAACCCGTCCGGCAACGTTTGCGTCAGATTCACCCACGAAAAGCGACTGCAATTAAAGTAGAAGTTAAGAAGCTGTTGAAAGCAGGTTTCATTTATCTGATCCCGTTAACGGATTTGGTATCGAATATTGTTCCGGTTAACAAAAAACAGGGAACAATAAGAATATGCATCGACTATAGGGACATTAATCGAGCTTGTCTAAAGGACAACTAACCAACACCCTATATCGATCAAATAATTGATGATTATGCTGACAGTGAAATATTTTCCTTTATGGACGGTTTTTCTGGTTAGAATCAAATCAATATTCTACATGCCGATCAACCAAAAACGGCTTTCATTTGTCCATGGGGGACATTTTCTTACTGCAAATTACCTTTTGGACTTAAGAATTCTGGAGCAACTTTTCAAAGGGCGATGTCTTATGCGTTTCATGACATCAAACACATTGTGCAACCATATCTCGATGATTTGCCTGCTCATTCCTTGCATCGAGCTGACCACCTTGTCCATTTACGAGAAATCTTCATGAGGTGTAGGCATTATCGTATTCGGTTGAACCCACACAAATGTGTCTTCTGTATAGAAGTGGGACAAATGCTAGGATTTGCAGTTTTGAAAGCCGGCATTCGCGTCGATCCCTCGAAGGTAGAAGCTATCATCAAATTGCCTCCTCCTTCGAGTCTTCGCCAACTCCAAAGTTTGCAGGGGAAAGAAAAGTTTTTACGACGATTCATTCCTAACTATGCCGAGGTTACAAAGGGTTTTACATGGTTGTTAAAACAAAACACTCAATTTAGTTGGGATGAGATAGCTCAGAAATCTTTTGATGCACTCAAGCACGCGTTGACCCAGCATCGTTGCTGCATCCTCCCAACTACAACCAGGATTACTTTTTGTACCTCGCCGCCGCTCATTCCACCATTGGGATGGTCTTAGTTCAGGAAGACGAATTCGGAACGGAACATGTGATATATTACCTTAGTCGGATGTTAAATCCAACTGAGCTCAAATATTCACATGTGGAGAAATTGGCATTGGCAGTCATTCAAGCTGTCCAACATTTTCATCACTACATTTTACTCCGTAAAACTACAGTCATTTCAGATTGCAACCCTATGATCTACATTTTAACTAAACAATTGCTAGGGGGCAAGTACTCTAAATGGATCGTTATCCTGCAGGAGTTCGACTTGGAGTTTGAAAAATCTAAGTCTAAGAAATCTTTAGTTTTTGCAGAGTTAATGTGTGACTTCCCGCGTGCTGACACAGAAACTGTGGTAGAGGAGCCCATTGCGGACGAAACTTTGTTTCTAATCAGCACTTTAGATCCGTGGTATGGGGATATCATCGTCTATCTCCAGACCCAATCCTTTCGGCCCAAAGTTTCAAAGTTGGAATGTCGGAAAATTCGATTCCAGTCCCAATAGTACAAAATTATTGGAGATACTCTTTATCGCCGTGGGGCGGACTTGGTTTTTCGACGTTGCTTAACTCACGAGGAAGCTGAAAGGGTTCTGAATGACTGTCACTCTGGAGCATGTGGCGGTCATATGTCTGGGTATGCCACAGCCCAAAATATATTGCACGCTGGCTACTTCTGGCTGTCCTTGTTTAAAGATTGTATTACTGCGGTCCGAAAATGCCACAACTGTCAAGTGTTTGATCGAAAGATGCGCGCTCCACCTGCTCCTCTCCACCCTATAATTGCCATTGGTCCTTTTTCCAAATGGGGTATCGATTTTATTAAATGTAACCCTCACTCGGTTGGGGGGCATGCATATATCATCCTTGCGGTAGAATATTTTACTAAGTGGGCTGAGGCGATGCCTACATTCGAGGCGGACGGCAAGAAAACTGCAATTTTGGTATTCAATCACATAATTTCTAGGTTTGGTGTCCCAAAAGCGATAATCACTGACCATGGACGCCATTTTCGAAACGTTATGACGACAGAACTTACAGGCCAGCTTGGTTTGCATCATGATAACTCAACTCCTTATTATCCACAAGTGAATGGTCTGGTTGAGTCCATCAACAAAGTTTTAGTTATCATGATCCGACGAATCATTGGTATTCATCGGTCGAATTGGCACAACATGTTATTTTCAGTGCTTTGGGCGTATCAAACCTCAGTGAAAACATCAACAGGGTTCGCTCCTTTCCAACTAGTTTATGGTTTGGAAGCTGTGCTACCCATTGAAAGCGAAATCCCGTCACTGCAAATGGCCATCGAATTACTTCCAGCTACTTCCAAAGAGGAGAATCATTTATTATACTTAGCTCAATTAGAGGAGACTCGACGTGATGCTGCATTGGCAATCGAGACTCACGCAAAACGTATGATCAAGCTAATGATAAATTAGGTGTTGGAAAATTCGTTCCTATGTGGCATGGGCACTATATTGTCAAGCGAAAGCTAGCAAAAGGGGCCTATGAGCTGGTAGAATTTGACGGGGACTCTTTGGGTAAACCCAGGAATGGACTTTACCTAAAGAGGCATTATGCTTAAATGATGGGTATGCGAGAATTTATAGTTAGGTTAGGTTTTTCTTTCTAGCTGGTGTGTTTGTTAGTTTAGACAGTGTGCTTAGCTTAGAGAGTGTGTTTTTCGTCGTTATTCTGCTTATCTTGGTTTTACTCTTGATGTTTGCAGATGTCGATGCCTCTCCAAACATACATTGGATTTGCTGATGGTGCTTGTCGTAGTACACGGAATATCTCTTCCGCAGCTTGGGTTATCTATTCGCCCTCTGACGAGTTAGTTTCTATGCATGGGGTGAGCCTCGGTCAAGCAACAAACAAAATTGATGAGTACAGTGCAGTGATTGAGTTATTGTCTGAATCTATTTCATTTGGGATTCGGAGTTTAATAGTGAGGTTAGATTCTGAACTCGTTGTATTACAGCTTAATAGAGTGTATGCCATTAGAAATCCAGTGTTATTAAGGTTATTTTTGAGAGTGCGTCTCTTGGAACGTGAATTTGATTACATTGAATATCAGCATATTCCAAGGTCTTTAAATACATTAGCAGATGCAATTGCTTCTTGAATGTTAAATAGACATTTGCAATAATCATACATGTAAATTTAAAAAAATTTCATCACACATGTTCAACAGATAAGCTGGTAATAATGATATATATAGATAGGAGTGTGTCAAAAAATACATCGTCTTCGATCATAGGTTGAAAAACACCTTATGATCGGCAAAAATGATAAGTACAAAAAACCAAAATGTCGCATGTGTCTACAAAACGACCATCTAATCACTGGTGATGCTCTTTATATGACACCACTGCACGGGCCACCCTACACAAGAACCTTCTAAAAGGTCCTGGGACTGTGACTACATAGCGCTGAAGCCTGATAGGAATATCATCTATAGTAGTCTCTGGTATATCTGCTGTAAGACGCTCTAGGTCTTGTTCCAACTCAGCTAAGGTCTCTTTGGCCTCGTCCTGTGGGGCCGGTGCCACTGCAACTAGTAGTCTCCTCTCGAAACGCCGGAGATTGGCTAGACGGCGTGGGCCTACATCTGCAATTTGAAAATTATTACTATCAATTTTGAGACGATATAAAAACAAACAAAAAAAATAGATAGTTTAAAAAACTTGTGGAAAATGAAGTTACCTGTGTCATCCCATTGTTCTCCCGGTGGAAGAACCATGTCCGGATCTCCACGAAAATCAACTCCGGCATAAGGAAAATCCTGTATAGAAAAGACCTGGTCCTCTAACCAGTGAAAGTACTCCTAAGTAAATTGGAGAACCTCCGTGCCCTCATCAGGATAACGGGCCATAACCGCAACCCATCGCATCAATTTGGGCTCTCGGGGAAGCCCAGCCTCAACAGTGAGCTGTTGTGGGATCAGCATCGGAACCCTCTCTAAGCCAAAACTCACAACTAAAGGCCCATAACAAAAAGTATTTAGCTGTCCGTTTTTGGCTCTAGTCAGTTGGCCCTTTAAATTGGCCAACACAGCATCATGCCAGTTGAAAATGGTACCTCGATAGCAATCAATCGCCATCTGCATCTGGGATCCAGTAGCAATGTGTAAAGCGGCAGCCCCGCAAAGTCTAGTAACTGTAAAAGCAATCACCATAAGTTCAGGGCGGGATATAGTTTTGATCTCTATCCCCTTCTCCTGAGTCTGAGTGTTACACCACTCTAGTCAGAGACTAGCGATGGACTGGCCACCCGGCCTAGTCCCGAACAGAGTCAAGTGTTCGCCTCTCTTAGGCAAACCAGTGAGAAAGTAAATATCTGAGGGCTCTATCTCGAGTTGGTGCCCTCCAATATAAAAACACTGGTCCTGAACGTTCCATCTTTCTACCAGGCACTCTAGAAAGTGCACTTGGGCCCTCATGCCAGGTATGGCTCAGTATTTATAAAGGCCGCATGCCTTCAAAGCATCAATGGATGGTTGATGACTAATGGTGGCCAAATCAACATCTTAGTGCTCTCTCTCGCACCAATCAAGCATGGTGAACAATCTACACACCAGAAAACATCCATTAGAATCCATGAAATCAAAAATTGTTGGTCCAATTTGGAGAATTTGGGGTTTGTAAACCCTTTGCGTGGAGTACGCACCCCGCCTTTAGGAACAGAGCATGCGTACGTAGGTTCCCTTAAGGCAAGGTGCGTACGCCCGACATTTTCCCAACTGAGAAAATGTCGGGGTACGCGGGTCCCTAGTGTGGCACCTGCGTACCCCGAAAAGCGGATCTTGAAACCCCAAAGCCTCCAAAAAATAAAATCTAGGGCCTAAAAACAAATTCTAAATGGATGAAAATGAAGAGGAGGATGTTGTAGAATACCTGAAAGAGACGGCGTTCGATTTCGACGGTCGGATTCTCCGCAATGTCCACGGGAAGTTTCTTGCCAAAAGCCCTTTTTCTCTCCTCAACAGTAAAATGGTAAAAATTAGTTGGTAAAAGCTCTTTTTATAGGTTTTTTGGATAAATAAATGGTAAATTTGTTTATTTTTCACCATGAAAAGGTATTTTTCAAAGTATTTTTATCTATCTTTAAACAGGTATGAGTAATGTGTTGGTTTTTGTGTAGGATAAAGGATTTTCAGGGAAAATTGTCAATTTTTACAAACAAAAACATCAGAGTCATCTTTAAGCCCTTTTCTGACTCCTAAAACATGAGAAGATCGCCGAGCGTTTCTTTTACACTCATTAAAAACGGAATTAAAAGACGGTCCTCTTATAGCCCTTTTCTGACCGTAAAAACATGAAAAGATTGCCAGATTTTTGTCGTTTCAAATTCGATATTGGAAATAAAACGACGTGTCCTTGATCGCTTTTTACTTTTCAGGTCAAAGACACTAATCATGAAAGTACTCCTTGGTCGTAAAGATCAAGCGGTTCTCTCAAGTATTATTTTATACTTTTTCGGGCTTGGGAGACACAAATTTACGAAAAAGGTCAACCTTGGAGTCTTCTTAAGTTTTCTCAGACTCTCTAAATTGAAAAACGCCGAGTTTCTCCTATACTGGACTCATTAAAATTTCACACTAAAGGACCTGTTCGATTACAAACAGGAGCGGACCACTCCTTCTTAGGGTTCGAATCTAAACTAAGTTGGACTCATCCGAAGGATGAGCTTATAATCAAGCATATGTTATCCTCCTCAAGCTTGTAAAAAATAAAGAGGTACTTGCCAGAAATGGTGGGGGAAGAGAGAGAAAAATGAGCCTATTTGTTATCCTTTGTCCCAGAAAAACCTTATCACCACTCTTGAACACGACACTTTTTCATTCACCTAGGCTGGGAAATCCTTTCCCTAATAGTTGATCAAACTAAATTGAAAATCTTCAGCCGGTTTCTGGGTATTAACTTTGGGTCAATTGTCACCAAGCCATCTGTTGTGTCTTTATGTGTTCAAGAGGTCACTGTAAATAAACCATTCATCTGCAAAATACCTGTCATCCATCTTGACCATCCCTGAGTCAGTCCTTACAGCTACATTTATTCAACTTGATTTATGATTTTTTGTTGTGGGCTTGCCTGCAACGGGTCGCTTTCTATCGACATCAGCACATTATCTAGAAAGATGACCTAGAAATCGTTAGTACCTTGAAATCTGCATGCATCAATGACAGGTTTCTCGCCTTTGACGACAGTTTACATCATTGACTTTCGATCGAAGGATTCCGTGACATGTTCGACACCAACACATTCATTCACATCTCATGGATTGTACTGGGTACTTTGAGAACCATTGACATCACTGGTGGTCTCTCTCACACTTGTTAACAGTATACATCATCGACTCGTAATCAAGTGGTTTCTACCATGTTCGACATCAACTCATTTATTCGCATGGATATAATCGTACTATTTCGGGAAGTAGAAATGAAGACCATGGATCTAGTTTCCACCATCCAGGCTACGAGGAGTTTTGTATTCATTATACAATAGACTAATTATAAACAGATGGATGCGTCCATACTGTGTCTACATGAGTCTATGATTATGATGTACTGCGAAATCATTCATATATCAGAGTAGTAGTTAGTTTGTTAGTTAAATTTTTCAATCTGAGTATGGGAATGCCTACCTCAGTGATGATATGATCTCATATATGTATTTTGTGTTGAATATTTGCAGGTTCCAACTGGGCTCTCCACAAGATAATCCTTGAAATGATAAAGTGCTTCACCCTTCCTAGATGATATGAAACCCTAATCTACTACAGGCTTCGCACTTTAGAGGGAAATCTGTTACACTAAAATTTGTCACCATGACTATTTGCAGTTAGTATGACTCCATCAATTGTCATACTATCCTCCTTGGCAAGTCTTATACCTCTGCTCCTCATGTCAAACTCCAAGAAAGAGAGAAAGTCCTTAAAAATTCAATTAACTCTGGTTACGTAGTTTCTCTTACCCTTACCTGCGTGTACGCACCTCAAGTTCACAATACCTGTGTACTTGTACACTCTGTCTGTAAAGGGGTGGGTGCATACTCCTGTAAAGGTCAAAAGGCGCGAGTTTTACTTCAAAAAAGTTACTTGTGGTCGATTCTAGAGCATTCTAGAAGATGGTTTGACGTGTATTGAGCGCCTCCAGATGGTTCATGCATCCCAAAGAAAGAGGAACTTATCCCATCAAGAGGGGAGCTATCCCATTGAAAGAGGGGCTTATCCCATTTATGGTGGACCTAATTAACTTCCTCCAAAGCATTATAAATACAGGCATTGGGCCAGAGGGAGAGGAGGTTGAAAGCTGAACATTCCTAAGGGTAGATGCTGCTGAAATTAGGACTACCTTATAGAGCTTGAGAGGAGAGATTCCCATCCTTTCTTAGCTTCATTTGGAAGTGGGTGAGCTGATCAAAGTAAAAGAGAACTCTTACTGGACCCTGGGAGGGACCTGCACAACACCAAGGCACTGGTTGTAATGGTTTCTTTTGTTTCCAATTAATACAATTAAGTTCATTTTTATCAACAAGTTGTTATATATAATTTGTTTCATATACTCCTTGGTCTTTATGATGAATATGTTTTATTATATGAGTTATCCAGGTGCTATGTAATCGTTTGCTTGTTAGTGAATGCAGGTTTCAAAGAGAAGGAGGAGCTCATCTGGATCGGAGAGGCTTGGCTGCTACAAATAGTGTTGGACTAAAGGTATGCTTTAAACACCTGGTTGCTTTTATTTTAAATGCATATTTAGGGAAAGATAGTGATTGATTGCCTTGTTTGTCACTAGAAAGCCTTAGCTTCTAGGGAGGTCGGTTTTGTCCGCAAAATTGACTCTTTCCGCATGACAATGTGCACTAGCAAGTTCCCTGTGGGTGAATTCGAACGAAAAACTAAGTTGAACGATACATAATTAAGCACTAAGAAGGAAGGTCCACCGATGTTTCCACATCAATAAAAAAAATTGGAGTACCATTTTCTTCGCAGTCTCCTGGCTGTTCAATGGGACGATCTTCTTCTGACCATAAGTAGGAATCCGGTATCTCATCATCCAGTAAACAATCAGAATATCATGCACAGCCAGCGCGGCTCAGAGAAAGCAAACCACAAGGAACAAAGCCTCATATTCATTTAACTAAAACAACAGAAGCCCTCTCGGGGATAACTTCACTAGAACCTGAAACCGGGCCACCTATCCGCGAGCTCTGGCAAGCAGTAGACACAAATCAGGCGCAATAGCCTGTAGACCAGGTCCAAATCCCATTCCTACAAACAAAAGCAAGTGGAATTTCATCATACCGGTGGAAGCCGGGATGGTTATCCGCTCACCACTCCGTCCAATTTCATCCACAACCTAGACAAAAGGAGTAGGGGTACCTGCGAGTGAGCAAGACAATGTGGTTAAAGAATTGTAAATACTTATCCTGTATATGATGGGTCTATCTGCAAATCAAATGATTGTAAATCAACGAACTAGGAAAGGAAACTGTCAAATAATTACCCGGTCGATAAATTCTGGTGGTGGGATTAGGTTCTGAAACCTCGCGCACATGTTCTCTGCAACCAAACCATAGAGCCGAGGTTGTCAAGCCCTCAGCTGAGGCAGGAGGCAGAACAAGTTCCAGGTCTTCCCGTGGAAGAATGGGACTACAACCCGACGCCAAGAGTAGTGTAAGTCGGCAAGCATCCATGGCAGCCGTAGGATCGCCTCTCTCGTCTCGTAGCCATCGATACATGAAGGATCCCGAGGTGGCAGCTAGAGACTGGCCACGCCACGTAGCCGTCGATACATGAAGGATCCCGAGGCGACAGCTGGAGACTGCCCACGCCACGTACCCGGGTTGGGACAGATAAGTTAATTCTCAGTTAATGTTAACCCAAATCAATGTGTATCAAACAACACAAAAACCACAACAATGCTAATTTCATAGCCCTGGGGGATTACACGAATCATCGGGTGGAGATCATGTCAATTGCTAATAGGTTCGAGTCATGGAGAACTACGTAGTCCTGTCCAACCGGTTGGGTAGTTGTACAGCTATAGGACTTGTTTCATGCAAGTTTTAAAGTGAGCCATTATGTGAGCATACATAAGAATAGGAATTGCAGACCTGTCAACCGTATAGAGAATAACTCATGTGTTGACAATTATGTACACATGATACAGGACTGTCAACCTTATAAAGCACGTCTATGTGTTGCTAATTATATAGCTGTAATAATGATTATTTTCTTATTCCAATACTGTAATTTTGCAATAAAATATATAATTTGTTTTGGATAAACTTTATTAGGTTTTCTATCTCAAAAAGGTAAAGTGATAAAAATCGAACTCTTTCTAACATTTCCAAGGGTTCCAAACTTATGGCAAAAGCATAATTTGAAAAACACTTGAAAATTTATAAATACTTGAAATTACTTACTCGTTAGGGAGGACAACAAATATCATAAAGTGTAAAAAAAAAAATATTCCATTGTAAATCAATGTCAATAAGTTATAGATGTGTGTATATGTATATATTAAAAAAAAAAAATTGCAGCGGGATATATGACATGAGCTTAACATGGCCACCCATATATAAATGCAATGTCCAGCCAGCATATTTAATTACTGTCAACTTTTCAACAGTGTGCCATCTTATAAATCTTTAATATCTACTTCAAATGGGAGTCAGAAGTTTCGATTTAAGATGCTACCTTAGCTTTGATAAGCGTTCCATCTCCTAGTTTTACTATAGTTAAAGAAGAATTTGTAGACTGTTGAATGGAAACTACTTTAGATTTAGACAATGGGAATATTTATGCAGAAATCAATCGAGAGCCCAATTAATGAAATGGCGATACCTTTATGTGTTCAACAGACAACATACCCACAAGAATACCCAGGCAGGCTTGATAGCCACAGTTATCAACTATGTAAACCAATTTCAGAGTTAAAATAAATCCTCAGACATAGCTAGAATTTTCAGAGAAAGTTTTAACAAGCCATAATATATTACAAGCAACAAGCATCGGAAGTAGCATTTCCCCCAATAGTACACAATGAAAGGCACTTGAGCATTCTTGAAATATTTGAAGAGTACAAAAATTTCTTGTGCAAAATGTGCAAGAGTGTATAACGGAAAAAACTGTCTTAGCATATAAAATAGACCTGTAATGGAGTTGAACTAAGATAGCTTAGCCAACTCCACCGATGAAAACATCTGCACAGTACCCAAATCACATATAGAGAGATGCGATAATGCTATTCTAAGCCCCAAATACAAATTAGAATTAAATGTCAGAACTCAAGAGCAAACTCCAATGATACAAAACTAATTGAATCCGCCAATCCCTAAATATGAAAAAGCATCTTAACAAAGCTATTCAAAAGAATCATCATCATCATCTGGAAGGGGTTGGGCCATAGCTGCTACAAGTTCTGCCTCGTACCTGACAACAAAAAGGGTTGTAAGCCAAAGTTTCAATCTTTTAGAAATGGAGCAAATTATTTCAATAAAAGTTAACAAAAAATTATAAGAAAATAACATTCTACTTACTGTTGCTGGGTTGCAAGGTCTATCTGAACCATAGGAGGAGCAAGAGCAAGTGACTCCACAAAATGAAGGTTTGGATCCCTATAAAAATAAGCCATTATAGAATCAATGCAAATTTTTTAATACAACATTCATATTAGGGAGCATCAGAAACTAGATTAAAGGCTCACCCTGAGAGCTTCCGTGCCAAGTACAAGAATGGCTTCTCAAAGTTGTAGTTACTTTTTGCAGATATCTCATAGTACTGAAGATTCTTCTTAGTATGAAAAGTAACTTTCTTAGCTGTCACTTGCCTATTCTTCACATCAGCCTTGTTTCCACAAAGAACAATAGGAATGTTCTCACACACCCTGAAATTCACAAAGATATTTAGCTAATCGGTTCAGGAAGTTGTGCCACCACACAATTAAGGAACCTTCATTTCTACTTAGAGATCCAACCCCTCTGTAAAATATATACCTGCAAAGATCTCTGTGCCACGTTGGGACATTCTTGTAAGTCAATCATGCAGTAACATCAAACATGATAACTTCACATTGCCCATGAATACTGCAACAAACAAAATCCCAATCAGTAAATAAGAAGGAAACAAATAAATGCTTAGGCAGACCCAAAATTAGACGAGTGAATGGAATCAACTCAAGACCAGCATTACTCAGTAATGGCTTGCAGCCTTTGGGCCGAGCCCCTTTCTTTAAGAGACATAGGTGTATATAATTAGAAAAAAATAAAATAAAACAACGTCTGCTTGCCGCAAACTGTATCGACCCTAATCTAAGGCAGAGATTATTGCAGGTTGTGTTAAGATGTGGTAGAGCATTTCCTCTGTAATAAGGAAGGCCAGAAAGCGGAGTGGCGCAGCTGGAGACCCGCTCTGTGGACATTATCTAAGCCAAATGGAACACCCAAAAAGGAAAACTGGGTTTGGAATAGAATGGAACAGCAGGTTGGTAGGGTTATTATCTTGTCCGCATTTTAACTCTTTCCAGCATACAAGTATTAATAACCTGGAAGCAATCAGGAATTAATTCAAAAGAACACTGTAATTGAGGGGCAGGGTTCGAACCCTCTCAACAAGGGAGGTTGTAAGCTTAGGGGATAAGACCCTCTTCAGTCAATTACATAAAACATCATATAAACTGTATAGGAATGTGTAGCTAAACGGAAAAAAAAACATGACATAGATAAAAGCTGTGTAATACTATGTACTCATAAAACAAAAACAAGTACAAATTCCTATACAAAAAGGTCTTGGTGCGGTAACCTTTAAACAAGCACAAACGAGGAAAAAATATTCCGTCGTTAAAAGCAGTATACCCTCACAATAAATTATAGTCCAGTAAATAAGGAGCCTAATATGATGTGAGCAAAATAAGCACAGTTGTGCGTTAAAATATATATATAGTTACAATTGTTTGAGCAGAGGAATTACAGTCGGACATCCAAATTCAAGAGTCTAAAATTACATTTATCATGTCCATGGTAACTGGAGCTTGGAGGGAACGAATAACCCTCCCCACCCTGGTTCAATCAAAAATAAAGGTGACCTAGAGGGTTACCCTCCTCTAAACACAAGAAAAACTCTGAAGCAAAACAAACATAGCCGCGGCTGGTAGGATTCCCCATACCTGGAACTCGGAACAGAACGGGGGTGGGGTTTTCCTTAGTCTTTAGGCCGTGTGAGGAACGGGTGCCTAATCTGTACAAGGAGCAACCCGAATAGCACATGTTAGACAACAATAGAAGTAATGCAAACCGCAGTAAAACAAAAACTCAAGGAATTTATCCTCGTGCTTGCCAAGACGCTTACCACTAAAGAAAACTCCGACCAACGAATGAACAACACTCATTCCAGTGTTGTAGGAGGACCCCATTGCCAAATAACCCTGCAGACACATGATGCATGAGCATAATCGATAAGTTTATCAGCAAATCGAAAAGAACGCATAGCCAAAAGGTTACAGAAGGAACAAGACATTGTGTGGCTATCTACTTGAAGGGTTTAGAAACGAATCCTCTGGCATTTGAACAGGGTCTACGAGCTAGGCTCTCTGAGATGGAACACATGTACTGAACCAGAGAAAAGCTGTAGAGAACGTTCCAAAAAAAATGATCCCATCACCCAAGGCAAGCGTTAGTTTAGGCGGAAGCCCGCAGAGACGATCTGCCACCGTTGGATTGCGAAGTGTGCCCTCCACAGTTGATGCAAGGCAAAAAGATTGGACAGCCTGCTGGCCTCGTATAGTACGAAGTAGAGCAGGAGATAATTCTCATAGTAATGGATAAGGGGTGCCACGTGATGGCTAAAGGGAAAACGTAAAGTTACCCCTGAAACCATTGCCGCGTGGTTAACATGCGTCCAAACCATATTACAGAGATTTTTATTAAAGTTAAAAAGCAGTACACCAATCCCTTAAACCATACCCGTATGACAATTGATGTGCATAAAGTGACATAAGGTAAATGAATCATAGGAAATTGTATATATAATTCCAAAGGGTAATCCCAGGTATGTAAAACCTTATGACTATATATATATATATATATATATATATATATATATATATATATATATATATATATATATATATATATATTGTTCTTGAGAAATGGGGTTATGACAGTACATCATGAGATTGTGGTCTTAACGAGATGTCTGGCGAGGCCAGGGCTCATTTGCCTCGTAACCGCTTTAGAGGCCAGAAAGGAAATCCAAATGCCTTGACTGTAGGTTTTCCAAAATCCAATGCGGATAAGGAAATGTCAACATTAAATTCTTTATCCTACTTCTATATGATATTTTCCTGGGGAGCTTACGCTTTCATAATAAATTTTATTGCAATACATGTTTTGCTATGTATCGTCACTCGTTGTTCATGTTGTCGCGTTGGGGAATTACATAATTCATATTGTGCTGACCAAGATTTTCTACATGGAAATAATCCTTATACCCTCTCTTGGAGTGTTGTGTTTATTACATTGGCGAAAACATTGGTTGCATTAGTGGCAAATATTCACTTATGAAGGCAAATCTAGTTAATCCTCCTCCATATGCTTAAAGCAATCAACGGTGAACATTGTCGCATCCTCAAGATCGAAGAAACCTCAGAAGCATCATATGCATGATGTTTATGCTAAGACATGCCCCAAAATGCAATTTAGTCAAAGTCCAGAGTACTTCCAAAAGCCGAACCAAAACCGCGTCAAAAATCCCATGAAAAGCTCGAATAAAATTTGCCAAAATTTTCAAATGAATTTTGTGTCTGAAACTCCTAAGCCTGTAAGTAAATCGAGTTAGCTCCATAAATTAAAAAAACAAATCAATTTTGAAGCTATAAATCAACTTTAAAACCCTCTTAGCCTCCTCAAAATATATTTTGATTCAAGCTTAGGCCCAAAATCCAAACAAAATATTAGACGGGTCTTAATAGAATCTCATTTTAAAATAGAGGTTGATACTTCAAACCCTAGCCATTTGTGTGAAGGAGGAAATGGCTAAAGATGAATTCAATTTTCTTAAAATATGGCTTAGATCTACCTGCAACAAATAGATTAGATGATTGAATTTGAAATCACAGCCTTTCCTCTTTAGATATGTAAAGCGAAACAAAAGATATGATGACCCATGGTGTTCCACAATTTTTTAAGGGTGACAAGGTTTTAATGTTGAGATAAAGGAGTCCTCCCCATGATACTCTCATGCCAAATGTTGATATGCTCATTATTTATTGGAAATAAAGTTAGTTAATATTAAGGAGGGAAAACAACATTGATAATCCTCTAGACTTGTGAACCTTTTCTAACTTTTATGACCTGATCAAGGAAATGACGTCACACTCCTAGATTCTTCTTATGAATGACTCGATTCCACCAATCATACATACTTGAAATAAGCTATCAAAACAATTTATATTCCATTTCTAGATAAGGGATTCTACCATGATGATATACATGAAAGTTGATAAGGGCCAACCCTAAAAAAGTCCTAACACAAAAAAATGCATATAGAACCCATTGCATAAAGGATAAACCAAAAAATTGTTGATACATGTGGATATCCAAGCAATGAATCCTATATTAAACCCAAATTTCTAAAGGAACCCAAACATGAAGCTATGCTTGACACAATTAAAGACATTTTCCATATCCAACTTAAGGATCATCTAGGTTTCCTCATAATTCATACTAAAGGGGATAACTTCATGTATAAGGATGATATTTTCCATAATTTGTCTCTTCCTCACAAAATCACCTCGGGATTCTAAGATAATCTTAGGGAGTATACTTTTTGATATATTAGCAATGATTTTAGACACAAATGGATTATTTTCATGCATAATATTTGTACTCGAGATATCTTGGCTCCTAGTTTCAATATATATGGTGGCATAGGGGTTATATGCTACTTCGTTGATCTTTTCATTTGGACTTAGTGTCTCTCCTTCATGTAGAAATTTTGAATAATATAACACTTATTCACAGAGATTATCCTGATTATACACTATTTGCGAAATGCATGCATAATACATAACCTCCTCTACGTTGATCATCAATTTGCGGAATCAAAAACAATCGCATGCGCACATTGAAACATCAATCACACATATCAACACAGTATGTAATGGGGAAAGCATACAGCTGAAAACCCCGAACTATCTGTATAGTATAATGATAGAGAACATGTAACAATACATAGTACAATACTCCTCACAAGTACTCAGTACTACCTCCACCTGCTACACACAAACTAGCTCAGGTCTGAATCAAGTCACAGGTTCAAATCTCCTCCACTGTTTGCCTACCTCTACTGCGCAATCCAATGTGAGAATAGGAATGATCCAAGCTCATTTTCCCTTGGCTTGTACTGCACAATCCTCATTGGCAATCTCAATCAATGATTGTGCAAATCTCATGCACAACTATAGTCACGACTGATAGTAGTCTCCACCTCTAACACTTGTCTTCACTGAACTGTCCATGCACTGAGTTAACTGATGTATTATTTAGTTGATTTATGAGTTAATCATTAGTGAATTAATTAATAATTAATTCACATCACTCATCACTAGCGTATTTGGCAGTTAGACTAAATACAACTAGTTCAACTAAGTCAAACTGAACACAACTCCATCAAATCCTCAATCAACTCCACCAAACTCAATCATTTGAGTTCTAACTGAAGTCCATCATGCAATAACTCAACTAACCCATAAGAAAAGAGTATTTCCTTCTGGCAGTTACATGTGCCACATCCGTAGCTTGAACTGAAGTGCTCCAAGAGGATAAGATAATTTTTATAGTCCAAATATTATTAAGAGCTAATAATATTCGACTATTCTATTTTTAGACTGGAAGTCTAAAAATAGACTTCGCCCATATGTCTAAAAATAGAAGTCCATCTATTTTTACCAACATGACCAATCATCCATAAATAGCATCCTCCAACTCATAGACCATGATCCATATGTCTAAAAATAGACATAGTCTAAAAATAAACTTTGCGCCAAAAATAGCCTGCGGGCCCACTTAGTGAAGGCGACTTCTTTTCACTAAGCTCCATCATCTTGTTGCATTTTAAACACTCCCTCTCAATAAGATATGGATTATCTGCAACCCCTATCTTGCAACTCTGGAATGTTCTGCATGCAACACATTTTCTCGATCCACTTCCTCCAACAACACTTGGAACAAAAACACTCCCAACTGACCACTCTGTTGGGCTAGGAACATACTCTGATGCTGAAGCTCTACCTCTTGCTGACAAGTGCTCCCTCTCTGACATCTGCGCTACTACAACATCTCCACGCATCTCGCACCATTGCACACCTCTCTGTGCCACCTAGCACTGTGCAAAACACTTGTGCCTCTCGCATTGCTGCAACCTGCTAGCTATGCGCTGTCTTGGGATTCCCTACATTGTCTCTCTCTCTGCTGCTCCATCTGCATCTGTCTCTACCCAATCAGTCAGTTCCTGCTACTCCACATTGGGGCTCCCATAGCAAGGTCTCATCCAAGAGGTTGGGTGCCTCAAGGATCCTGCCCCTCCTCCTTGGGACGATCACTCTATATCGCCCCACCTTCTACCTGGAGGTATGGCTGCATGTGATCCCTCAGCCCACCTGGCTCGAAGTTTTCCCCTACTGGAGGTCTCTGCATGAGTAGATGTCTCTACTCGATCTCCTCTCAGCTTCCCTTGTTGTGGCTACTCCACAACCTCCTGAAGTTGCTGCACCAATCGTGGCTCCTCCACAATCGTCTGAGACTTCTTCTGGCTCTGCATGTTGAGAGGTGATATACGCTCCCTCTCAACCACCAAGTCTCCATCAGTTACCTCGCTGCTCAAGGCTTTGCATGCATCTTGATCCTCAAGAGCATACAGGTTCTTGACCTGTGAACCAATCTGCTTCACCTGTCTAGTGATGATGTGTCTAAGGAAAACCTTTCCCTTACTAAACACTACATCATAGCCTCTGTCTTCTAGCATTGCGATAGACACCAAGTTTCTCTTCAGTCCTGGTATATACCTGACATCAGTCAAGGTAAGGCAAGCTCCATGCTCCCTCTAAAAAATAACCATGCCTACACCTAAGACACTATACTTCTCATCATTACCCATCGCTATGAGTATCTGGAGATCTTTCTCCTCTAAAGTACTGAACAAACTCTTGTCACTAGTCATGTGGAAAGAAGCTCCACTGTCAAGAAACCAACCACTTCCCACCATGGATGAAACCAGGCATGCAAAGAGTGTGAAATCCAACTCAAACTGTGAAGCAAGTGCCTCACCTTCAGATCCTTCCCCGGATCCCTTCTTGGATTTCCTCTGTGGACAATTTTCAACATAATGGCCCACCTCATGACAACGAAAGCATCGCACTTTCGATTTTTCAACCTTCTTCCCATCATTGGAAGAACTGGATTTGGAAAGAGAACCCTTCTCCTTCCCCTTCTTTGCTTTGGCAGCCAAAGCGCAATTTTCTTCATTAGATGCCTTTGATGAAGATCCATCCCTAGTATTCTGCCTGATCTCTTCTTGCACAAGATCTGACCAAAGTCTCTCCCATGTTGGCAATTTCTCCCGACCATTGACAGAGTCCTGATAGGAATGCCAACTCTTCGGAAGACCAAGGAGAGCCAAGCTCACCAAGTCCTCATCATTGACAGTCACCCACACACTTCCTAGCTCATCCCGACATTGGGTGAACTTCGTGAGATACTTGGGCATACTATCTCCTTTCTCACACTTAATGTTTCTGAGTTTATCCTTGAGCTCCAACTTCCTCTGGTTGCTCTTGCTTTCGAATAAATCTGTCAAAGCTTTCTACATCAAGTATGGAGAAGCCTTTCCATGCAGACTGGATACAATGTGATCCTTCACACCCTCCAACAGAATCCTTCGACACTTTGTTGTCTTCTTTTGCCAAGCCTCAACGTGAGCAGCATCAGTAGGCTTTGGGACCTCAACCTATACGAACTCCTTCAACCCATTTCCATCTAACACCACCACCATCCTATCTTTCCATGCAATATAATTCGAGCTGCCTTCAAGGGCATACTCCAATCGCAATCTGTTGAAATATATTTCAACTTCGACACCAAGAAAGCACTGCTACAAATTCGAATTCCACCAGCTCAAAACTCAACCACTTCTGATCTAAAATTTGTGAGAACAAAGTATTTCTCGTACAGATATTGACTGTATGGGCTTTTACCGGATATCTCACCTTCCAAAAGAAGGATGAATCCTGAGGCTACCTGGCCCGATTACAGACTTTGCCTGAAGAAATAAAATGTAATCACTTTCTGAATAATAGATCTGATGATCAACCCTACTCTGATACCATGTAGAAATTTTGAATAATATAACACTTATTCACAGAGATTATCCTGATTATACACTATTTGCAGAATTCATGCATAATACATAAACTCCTCTACGTTGATCATCAATTTGCGGAATCAAAAACAATCGCATGCGCACATTGAACATCAATCACACATATCAACACAGTATGTAATGGTGAAAGCATACAGCTGAAAACCCTGAACTATCTGTATATTATAATGATAGATAACATGTAACAATACATAGTAAAATACTCTTCAAAAGTACTCAGTACTATCTCCACCTGCTACACACAATCTAGCTCAGATCTGAATCAAGTCACAGGTTCAAATCTCCTCCACTATTTGCCTGCCTCTACTACGCAATCCAATGTGAGAATAGGAATGATCCAAGCTCGTTTTCCCTTGGCTTGTACTGCGCAATCCTCATTGGCAATCTCAATCAATGATTGTGCAAATCTCATGCACAGCTATAGTCACAACTGATAGTAGTCTCCACCTCTAACACCTGTCTCCACTGAACTGTCCATGCACTGAGTTAACTGATGTATTCTTTACTTGATTTATGAGTTAATAATTAGTGAATTAATTAATAATTAATTCACATCACTCATCACTAGTGTATTTTGCAGTTAAACTAAATACAACTAGTTCAACTAAGTCAAACTGAACACAACTCCATCAACTCCTCAATCAACTCCACCAAATTCAATCACTTGAGTTCTAACTGAAGTCCATCATGCAATAGCTCAACTAACCCATAAGAAAAGCGTATTTCCTTCTGGCAGTTGCATGTGCCACATCCGTAGCTTGAACTAAAGTTCTCCAAGAGGATAAGATAATGTTTATAGTCCAAATATTATTAAGAGCTAATAATATTCGACTGTTCTATTTTTAGACTGGCAGTCTAAAAATAGAATCCGCCCATATGTCTAAAAATAGAAGTCCATCTATTTTTACCAACATGACCAGTCATCCATAAATAGCATCTTGCAACTCATAGACCATGATCCATATGTCTAAAAATATACATAGTCTAAAAATAGACTTTGCGCCAAAAATAGCCTGCGGGCCCACTTAGTGAAGGCGACTCCTTTTCACTAAGCTCCATCATCTTGTTGCATTTTCAACACTTCATTGGTGCTGATTTCCTAGAGTTTCTTTTTCTTCAATCATTAAAGAAGGAGTGACTTATTCCTTCTCCATGAGAAATTGATTTCCCCATAGTTTATATTTGAGGTAGTTGATCTCTTTACTCACTAATTGATATGAACCAACCAAACCACCAATGAACCAACCACCCACTTGCTCTAAACTGAAGAAACAAGGTGAAGAAGGAGGGATCTTAGAGCTAAAAATTATTGAAATGAATAAAAAAGAAGAGTACCATAACCATATTGTTTAATCATATAAAAAGTGATTTTTTAGTGATCTAATTCAACATAAGAAATAATGATGTCACATACTCATGTGTCTATATGTCATGTCTTGAACCTATTGTATACATATTAAAGGTGGCCATACTGATGTAAAATGATGTCATAAGTATCCACAAGATTCGTAGAACTAGTGGTATAGTGTTTGGTAATGAATGAATAAGCAAGAAAAGGGGGAAAGTATCTAAAAAATATGGTTAGAGTACGCATCAAATTCCCCATCCTTCAATGAAATGGTGGTTTACACAGGGCTCATTAGAGAATATGGGATGGACGGTAGATTGGCATGGTCAGAAAATGAGAGAAGGGTTTTATCTACTAAAGGAATATGGGATGGAGGTTATGTCTAAGTTCAGGGAGGCTTTTAGCTTTTTTGACAAGGATGGAGGTGGATGTATCACAACAAAGGAGCTCAAGACAATAATGCATTCTTTGGGTTGAAACCCCAATGTATATTGGAAGTGGTCCAAATGTTTTATATTCAATAATCCAGTCTCGAATACAATCAACCACAAAAGAGTAGTTATAATCTGCCTATAAATGCAACATATTAAATACACCATTCCAAAATGATTTTTCTGAGGAGAATCAAAGAAATAGATGAGTCTGGCTATCCATCACCTCCATACATAGTAAACAACAACCAGGCCCACTCTGTCCTTTATGACACATTGTCTCATGCCAAGATGAAGCCAAAAATATACATTTACTGATATTCTTAAGCAAAGCGAAAATATGAAGCCAATATACAGAGATTCTCTGAAGGACTGCTTGAACTAGAGTCAACTTTCCTCCTAGGGAGAGCCACCTCTGTGCCCATGATAAAAGTTTACAATGGATTTTCTCTAAGTAAACTCCAATCCTTAATTCCATAACAATTAGGTTGGAGCATAAATCTAATATTTTCAAAATCTGCATCCAATGCAGTGGAGATAACACCAAAATTATGATAAATCTCCAGTACTAATGCATCATCTCGGTAAGAAGAAATCATATGAGATTTATTATTATTCATAAGGAGTGCAAATACTGATCAAAAGAGGTCAATCTACCAAATAGTAACACATCATTGACAAATATCAAAGGAGTAGTTGTGACTTGTCTACTACACAATTACATTTAATCCATCTACCTCCACACTTGCAACCAAAATTATTGCCCTTGTGAATTTTGTGACTAATTCTTCCACAATCCAATATTTTATCCTCAACGTCTTCTTCTCGCAAAAGTTGTCATAGATACTTTTAAGTAGGGATATTGTCTACTAACAAATATTCTGTAATTTGCCTCCACCATCCTTGTAGAAATTATGGTGTAGAGTTGCAACTACTTATGAAGTTTTAATCAAAATCACAAGACACAAACCTACTCTATTTCTCTCTCGAAGTTAATTCACACAAGTTAACATCATCCAAGTTGTTTGTTGATGTGGAAATTTGAATTTTTTCAATTTAATCAAGGAAAAATCAAATTGAGAATTTCTTGCTGCATTTTTCAACACATAGTTCATTGGAATTTATTACTTTCACTATGAACTTGGCATAGTTCACATGTTAAGTTCATAAGGTTTTGGGCTGATGTGGTTCTATGTGTTGTGTATATAGATAATAGGTGTCCAACTCTTTCTATTAGAAACAAGATTCCCTATGAAATGTGGTATGGCCACATTCCTTTGGTGAGGCATCTCAAGTGTTTTGGTTCCTCATATTATGCCTTCATACCTAAGGAACAGATAAAAAAACTTAGTGCAAGGAATCACAAATGTATCTTCTTTGGGTACTCATACCTCCAAAGCATACCATCTCTATGATGAAGTGAATAAGAAGTTTATAATATCTAGAGATGTGATCTTTCTTGAGTCTTCCAAGATTGACAATGTTGTTGAGTGGTAGCTTAATTGTTTGGATATATTCGAACATGCAAAGTATTTTCAAGAGTTTGATAGTGAGATTCCACATCTCCTTCTCTTAGCTCTATAATTTCTATGAAGAGCCTTGAAGAAATCAGGTTGAAGGAAATTCTTTCACCTGCTTCGTTAGGAAAGAGCTAAGAGACAATTGGCAGTAGGTAGCCAAATCTAACAAGCGGTGAGGGTACATGCAAGATACAAAGCAAGGATTAATGCAAAGGTGTAATGTAGAAGAGCGTACTGACTACATACATATCATCAAACATCTTTCATCCCACTTAGGATGCCTTGCATCGTGCCTGGTTAGTCATAAGATCATGTTGGTCACAACCTTAGTAGCTTAAATAAACAAGTGGTAATACTCTTCATATTCTAAGCTATGTAACAAACAAGTGAAAGGGAGCAAGACACGCAAATCAAACACATGGAATGACTTTTGGTTCTTGCAACCATGAATGTCATTGAAGACGGAATGATACGAAAATCATAAGAAAACTTTTAAGCTACATTAAGAGGTATATTTCAAAAGACGTGCTTTGTTTTCCATACCTAGCCTCCAAAGGGTTATGCATCAGATGGAGTCTTCATGCGGTCCTAATATTCTATCATACCTTGGGTTTCTTGGTCTTCATGCAGTCCTAATATTCTATCATACCTTCCAGTGGCGCCAACTTTGCATGGGGTAGCTGATGTTGCAAATATAATGGTGAGCAGCTTGGATGGTGTAAGAGGATCCGGATGGGTCCCAACGAAACACATCAAGATCATTCTTTTGGACAGAGGCTATACTGTGCAAAAGGGATTGAACGACAGAAAGACTTGCGTTAAGACTATTGGGTATGGCTGGGAAGGCCCAACCTGACCAAAGAAGGGTGTGAGGATCCTATTGGGAGATCTAGTCCAAGTAATGAATGCCTGTTCTTTCAAAAAAGGAAAGGGTAGGGTGGACTCCCCCATGTCTATTTATTGGCTGTTGACCCATGATTCTGTTTGCTCAAATATTGATGCTTGCACCTCCCTTGGGGATTTTTGAAGTATTTTGAGCAATTAGTGGAATTGCTCTCTTGCATAATCGGCAAATTTTGGAGGATTATCTATTGGGAATATCTCGATCAAGAAGTTGCTGTCTAGGAAAATTGAGGTATTTAATTTCCAGAACTTTTTTCCACCATGCTGGGAGTCCAATAATGAGTCTCTAGACAATTTTGCCTCCAAAGGCTAAGTTGAGAAATTTAGGAGATCTAATTCCAATACCTCCATGGTCTTGGGGCTGGATCACCTGCTTCCAATTAATCAAGTTTAATTTCTTTTTATCATTCCCCCCCCCCCCGCCATAGGAATTGGCGAAGGAAAATTTCCATTTTGTTGTGGAAGGAGGCCGGAGCTTGAAGAAGAGAAAAATGATATAGGGGGAGAGAAGATATACCTGACTTAAGAAGAGTGAGGCGACCAGCATTATTGAGCCAAACAGATCCCCACTGCTGCACTTTTCTTTTCATTTTGTCGACTACTGTGTCCCAGACTTCTGCTCTCAAAGGTCCAACACTTACAGGCATGCCCAAGTAAGAGAAGTGAGTCCAATCATACTTGCATGTGACTCCAAATATGATGGCGATATTGTGAAGCACCTGTACTCTTGTGTTCCAACCATATATGCATCTTTTCAAATTATTTACCATTCCGCCAGAGTAGCTCATGTATTTGTCAAGGAGAGATTTGAAGTGCTTGGCTATTGTGGTTGAGGCCCCTCCAATCTACAGGGTGTCATCGGAAAATTGTGAATGATTTATGTTCTTGACCCTATCCCCAAATTTTATTCTTGTGATTAAGCCAACCCTCCGGTTGAAGTCCAATGCTCTGCTAAAGGATTCAGCCATTAGAATGAAGAGATAAGGTGAGAGGGGGCAACCTTGTCGAAGGCCTCTATAGGATTGGAAAACTTCTCCAGGTCTGCCATTTACAAGAGGGGAGATCCATGGCCCCGAAATGCAGGATCGAATGAGGTTGAGAAAGCGGTCATCAAATCACATCTTCTTCAAAGCTTCCAAGAGGAAGGAGTGTCTCACTCTGTCAAATGCATTGGCCAGATCAAGCTTGAGGATAAACCCTTTCTCATTTCTGGTTTGACTCGAATGGATGGCTTCTTGCACAAGTAAAATGGAATCAGTTATTTGTCTGTTGGCTAAGAATCCCCCTTGATTTTTGGAAATGAGAGAAGGGAGCAAAGGCTTTAGGTGAGTAGCAATGATTTTTGTCAATATTTTATAGGAGGAGTTACAGAGTGATATGGGCTTGAAACGAGCAAAGGAAGATGGCTTGTTTTCTTTGGGGATGAGTGCTAGATGAGTAGCATTGGTATATCCTCCTATTTTGCCTTTTCGTTGGATCCAATTGAGCATTTTTGTCAAGTCCTTTTTAATAATTCCCCAAAATGCTCATTAAAATCAAATGGGAAAGCCATCCGGTCCCGGGGCTTTATTAGGTTGAAGATTCTAGATTGATCTCCTGATTTCCTCCTCATCTATCTCCTTGCTTAAAATGTCATTCATTTCCCTGCTTATCCCTATTGGGAGATGCTGCAATAAATCTGTATAATCCTCTGCTTCCTTTGTTTCCGTTAGCAGGTCCCGATAGTGATCTGTAGTAGCTCTTTGAATGGCTTCCTAAGTGCTTTGTCTATCACCTTCTACATCTAGGATGGAGCTAACATTATTCCTTATCTTTTTGGCTGTCGTTTGCTTGTGAAAAAAACTGAGTTCTTTTCACCCCCTTGTAACCATAATTGTCTCGACTTGAGCCTCCATTTTGTTTCCTTTTCTTTGTTAACTCAGTATAGCTGTAAGTAGAGTTCATTTTCCTGCTGTTTGTTCTCTTGGGAAAGGCCATTATCCTCTATTGCTCTTTGGATACTCTCGAGATTGTTCTTAATTTCTCTTTTTACCTTCTCTGGTTGTTGATACTTTGTTTTAGCCCATTCTTTGATGGCTTATTTTGTTTTCCGTAGTTTTGTTTCCCAAATGAAACTGGGAGAGCCTTCCATGTGTTGGATCCAAGAGCTATAAACAATTCCTGTAACTATTGGTATATCATTCCAGAGAGAACTGTATCTGAATGGAATGGGCCCAAGTGGCCTATGATTTTCCAGCGTTAGAGTTATTGGGAAGTGGTCGGAGGCAGAGCACGTTAGAATGTTAGCATATCCGATGGAGAAAGCAGAGAGAAGTGTAATATTGATGAGAATTCTATCCAACCGCTCCATGATGTTACCAACACCCATCCTGCAGTTTTTCTGGGTGTATCTACAATTTTTTGGAGGGACATCCATAAGATCACGCTCTTGCATGATATTTTCCAACTGTATTCTATATGGATAAGGCATAAAACTGCCTCCCCTTTTCTCATTGGCATGGAGAATTAAATTAAAGTCACCTCCTAGAATAATGTTAGTGTTCTCTTCTGCATCCAAACTGTCTTTTAGATCATGCCAACAACTATCCTTATCTTTGTAGTGATTTGGCACATAGATGTTGTAGATGATAATGGCTTGCTGATTTTCTTTATTTTCTAGAGTTGTTTTGAACCAGTGTTGATTTATTATTTCCGAAATACAGTTCCATATACCTTAATTCCAAATTGTTGCTATTCCTCTTGAGGCTCATCTTGGCTCACTAATGCTTCCTCTATATTGTCTCTGCTTCTCAACGACTTTATTCATTTCCTTGTGGTTTTGTTTTGTTTCTTGTAACATAATAAATCTTGGCTTCTTAGAAATTATAAGATCCCTTAGGACTGCTACCTTAGAGGGGTGCCCAAATCCCCTGACGTTTTAAGATAATATTTTCATCATTGGATATGCAGTATGCGGCGAGGTTCTCGCCCCCCTTGGTCCTTGTTGATTTCTTTTTTGTCATGCTACCCTAGGATATAAGTTTCTATGGGTGTCTGCATTCCCATTGCTATGTCCTTTTGCACGTTCTCATCCTTGTGCTGCTTAGCAGATTTCCTGCTTGGGCCAGGTTTCTTGGAGGGTTCACTAGAACCCCCGTGATCTTTAAATGAACTTCTGGTGATTTTGTTGAGGGGAGGATCAAGAAGAGGCTGAGAGGAAATAGTAAGAGGCAATGAGGATTCGATAGTGTCTTGGCATTGGCTTTCAGGGAGAGGGGGCTCCTGGGGATCAGGAGGAGAGTGGGTGGATGAGGGGTCTTCTTCCTCCAAAGATTCGAAGGGGTTTGATGTAGAGGGTAATGGTTGAGTCAAGATGGGAGTGGGGAGAAGGATGCAGCTTGAATTTCTGGGGGAGGCTTTGGTTTTGGGCCAGACTGTTTGGGGTTTGCTTTCTTTTTTTTGACTTGTTCCCATGTGTGTTCAGTGGCTTCAGCATTTTCATTCATTTCATTTTCTTTTAGTTTACTACACCTATTAGAAAAATGGCCATATTCATGGCATACCTTACATTTGAACGGGATTTTTTTGTAGTCCAGCTGCTGAATATGGGTCCATTGGTCCACTTTGATCTTGATTGCTTCTGGAAGGCCCTTTCCTAAGTCAACTTCAACACAGATCCATGCGCATGCGTGCATGTTGTCCTTTGGTTTGCATCTGTCGATGTATTTTCTGACAGTGTTCCCAATGGCTTTGACCGATTCATCTCCCCAGCAATGAAGAGGGAGATGGGGCAAGCGGACCCAAACCAGGACTGCATTAGGTATATCCATTTCTGGGTCGAAGTCAGGGGACTATCTGTTCAGATAGAGACCTCTCGAATCCATGAAGTAGGGGCCATTTCTAAAGATGAGATTCCGGTCCTCTTTGGTTTCAAAGAGGAATGTGTAGTAACCCCTTCCACATAATCTTATTGCAATTTTTCCTTGGATGTTCGCATTCCTATTGCACTCCACCCATTTCTGTATAGCTCTGGGAGAGGGCCACAGGTGAGTAAATTGTCCAAGCAGACCTCTCTCTGCTAGAGATATCGCTACCTTCCTTGGGAGACTAGGGGGAAGGGAGATTTCTGGGATGTCAGCCAGTTTCTTGACAAACTTTTAAGCTGTGGGGTTGTTTTGGATGGTAGCATTTTCATAAATGAGAGAGGCGAAGATCTCAGCCTAGTCTTCATTGTCTTGCATCTGGTATGGATCAATCCCAGCCATAGAAAGGCCAGAAGGGAGCCAGTCGTAGCACTGGTCGGAGGAGGAGGGCAGAGCTCGACTGCGGGGGTGCCGAGGAGGAAGACTGGAGGCCCAGTAGCAGGGGCTGCTAGGTGGGAGGCCTGCGGAGGGCCACAAGAGGTGAGGTTGCAGGGGTGCGGGAGCTCTGGTTCAAAATCTCGCACACGATCAAAAGGTCGACATTGGAGCTTGTACACTTTTGTGCCTTCTGGTGGTGTGAATTTCTCCATGTCTGTGTTATCAGGTTATGAAAATTGGGGTGATTCAGCCAAAAGGCTTCAAAGCGAAAGGGCCCGTGAACATTGTCTCCCAGTCTTTGCCAATGAAGCCTAATAGGCCAATGGTCCGAGCCAGAGAATGACAATATAGAGGCCAAGAAATCCCCACCAAGATGTATTGCATTATCAGAGATCAGGAATCTGTCTAACCGTGATGCAATTTGGTGGGCATCTGCATGCTTGTTGTTCCAAGTATAAACTCCATTGTTGAATTCCATATCTATAAGCCTGTTGTTATGAATGCAATTTTTGAAGTGCGTGCTTTCACAGTCTAGCTTGATCCGTCCTCCTCTTTTTTCCTCGAATCTTGTAATCATGTTGAAGTCCCCTCCTATGATCCAAAGTGGGTGGGATCTTTCTGAGTTGATCTGAGTTAGGGTGTTAAGTGTGTCTACTTTGTTTGTTGCCTCCTGGGCGAAGTAGACATTAGTTAAGTGTCCATGAACATTTGTCCCTGTTAAATGAAACTTGGCCTGAATAAAGTGCTTACTGGCATGTATGTTGGTAAGTGTTATAGCTCTATCATCCCAAACGATGGCTAGCCCTCCTGAGTCTCCCATGGCTTCCACGAACACTTCTTTGCTTCCTGGCCACACTTTGGCAAGGATCTGATCCAACGTTGTGGAATTACACTTGGTCTCCTACAAGAAGAGAATTTGAGGCTTTTCCTCTTGTAGCATGTTCTTTATTAATCGTCCCTTCCCCGGGCTGTTGAGCCGTTTGATGTTCCATGAGATCAGCTTCATGATTCATGATTGGGAAGGGGATTATAGTATTTGGTGAGCTTGGAGTATCTCGGAAATTCGACCAGCATCTCCCCTATGCGGATGGTTCTTTGAAGATCAGTTTTTCGTCCTCATTTCTTGTTGTCTTTGAAGATATTTCTTCCATCCCACTGACTACCAGTTTGGACGCCTAATGATCTTTGCTTCTGTGCTCTTGAGAGAATTACTTCTAAGTTCTCTAGCTGTTGCTTAGGAATTTTGTCATATTCCTTTTTCTTACAAGCCTGTTCAAGTCCGAGTATATCTAGATCTCCGATGTCGAAGCTCTTCGGTTCCTCTTCCATGTGCTATACTATTTCCTGCTCTACCTCTGAATCATCTACAATCGTGAGCTGCATCTGAGTGCTATCTACCTCCATAACTTTAGCAGTCCTTTTCTGCATGTTACTGGGAGAGGGTGTTTTGGTGTCCGCAGGTTTCTTAGAAGTGAGGGCTTTCTTTGAGCTTGATGGAGCAGAATGGGAGGAAGTCTTAGGAAAGGCTTTAGGTTGTTTCTAATTATCTAAAATATGAACCTTTGGCTGGAGCAGGATTTCAAAGCTGTTGCTTGTTGAAGGCAAGGAGGTGCTAGTGCCATGTTTTTTGCCTGAGGTAGAGGGATTTTTATGGGTATTTTTGCGATTGGGAACTTTTGTGAACCCATCTGGGTCGGATTTGTCCATCGAAGGGGTGGTCATGGATTTCATATTGGAGGGACAGTCTCAGAATAAATGGCCCAGGGCGGGGCATTTTCGACAGCGGAATGGTACATGCTCATAATCTATTGTTTGTAACCATTCATAATCATCATGGTAGAGGCTTGCCGCGTCCGGGAGAGCTTTGTTGAGGTGCATGTATACATAGATCTGTGCATAGGAGGTGTATCGCTTCAGCTTTGTCTCCTCTGCCACATTGATGAATTAAGCTAAACCATTCCCAATGTCTCGCAAAGAGTCTTTGTCCCAGTACTCCAGAGGGAGAGAATAAAGGCGCAACCACACCGGGGCCCAACTTAGATCTTCTTTGTCTGGGTTAAAGCATTCGATCCATCCTCTTAGGTACAACCCTGCTGCATTGAAGAAATATGGTCCTCCATCCAATACCCTGTTTCGGTCCTCCAGGCAATTGAAAATGGTAGTAAAGAAGCCCTTAGGCTTTAACTACTGTGTTATATGCCCTTTTGGCTTCCATTTGGCTGTGATCCAGCCGTGTAAAGCTTTCTCTGTTGGCCAAAGGCCTATGAACTTTCCTATCAAAGCATGATCCCTCATAAACTAGATCTGAGTGTTGATGTGCTGACTTGGGAGCTCGATTTTGGGTCTGTCAACTGCTATCGGCTCGCAGGTGTTTGACATCACTCGTGGTTCTTCATTTGTGTTGTTATTCATTGGAGTATTTTAATTCTCTATTGATGTATCTTTTGGATGGTCCATCCTGACATTTTCAGTCTATCGCAGGTCATTTTCTGTATCAAAGGGGGGAGGCATCATGTCCTCCCCCTGAGGGGATCCCATTACGCGATAGCTGTTCCTTATTGTGCTGTAGCTACCTTATGGTTGAAGGTTAATGGAAGAACGACGTAGTCTGTGAAGGTTTTCCAGTTGCAGAGCAGAATCAAACCCTAAGCGCTCTGCTCTCCATTTTTTTTTTTGAAATAAATGGTTAGTCTTTATTTAAAATTCGACAAATCAGCTGTTGAGGAATTTAACACTGAAACCCTGTATTTCCTTGTTACAGTCGACGGGGAAAGAGGATCTTGCTTTTGAATAGTCCGTTGAATGAGTTACACTATGAATGCAGATAGAGGCTTAAAAAAGAACTTGATTTGGTTTCAGAATGGTGCCTTGAAATTCCGCTGCTTTTTCTTTCCGTGACGTAGCTCTGCTTCCTAGCTTGCAGAGAGGAGATCCAACACGCCGGAGTGCCGGATCATCCCAAGAATCACTGCGTTTTCTTTTTGAAATGTCTGACGAAGTGTTATATAGCATTCAAGAATGCCAAGAGCGGTAAATTGGCCTTGAAGAGGCCCTCATGAACTCCCCAGCACCTACCCAAATGCAGTAGTGAGTTCCAACGATGAACAGAGATCGAAAATACCATGGTTGCATTCTGAATTTTCCCTTGTGGATGAGTCTACGTTTCCTAACAGCAGCCAGCTCAAAATGGTTTGATCCCGAAGTCTGGAGAATCTGAATCAGTGAAATGCTCAAAGGAACAGAGGCCCAAACAACTCCAAAATTAAGGAATTCTGCAGTCTGATTCAACATCATTTACTAACAGAGATCTCCTGCTCCTGAGAGAGCCTAGGTTGGCTGCCAAGTCTGCTTGTGAGTTTAACTTCCTCAGAACATGATAGAAGGATATTTTGTGGAACTTGGGCAACAGTAGTCTGATTTTTTTGAGGATGGGGGCTAACTGCACATGAGAAGGGATCTTTTGAGAGTTCATATCCTGTAAAATTAGTCTAGAGTCTCCAAAGACTGAGATGGAGAGAAGATTCCTCTTGATAGCCAGATTTAGACCCTGCCACAGAGCAAGAGCCTTTGCTCTATTGTTTGTTTCATGCCCCAGACCCCAAGCAAAGCATAACTCAGTTGAGCCACCTAGGCTTAAGATAACTCCCCCGCCACCCACCTTTCCTGGGTTACCTTTAGAGGCCCCATCGAAGAATAGGCAATGATCATCCAAAGCAGATCTCCATTTGATGAATTCTTGTTCTTCCAGATGAATTTCCCAATGAGAAGGGGCTTTAGCAGGAGGAATGGATCTATTCTGATGATTTGGAACAAGCTCTTTTAACCATTGATCTTCCTCACTATCCAGAATCATGCCATTTCTTATGGTGGGTTTGGTTTCTAAGGCCTCCCCCAACAGAGCTTTGATCTTAGTGATAATTCTGACCGGGTTACAACTCTCCTCCCTAAATATTCTGTTGTTCCTCTCCAACCACAGTTTCCAGCATGTGAATTTGGGGATCCACATCCAGCCAGTCTTGAGAAGGCTTTTTTTGGAGAGACAGAACGGGGATAACTTGGCCCAGTTTCTTAGCAGGTCCTGAATATTTCCTGGAAGCTCTATTTTGTCAGGTCCTAACATTAGGACACCCTTCCAAACTTCTTGAGCAAAGGGGCACAATAAGAACAGGTGGTTAGTTGTTTCTTCATTCGATGCATAAAGAGGGCACCTGGAGGGACCTTCCATTCCACGCTTCCTCAGGTTATCTCTAGTGAGGATACTTTTATGTGCCAGAGTCCAGCAAAAGAAGTCAATTTTGAGGAGAGCAGGAAAAGACTAAATAAATTTCCATTGAGTTGGCTCTGGGGGGATGCCAGGGAAAACCATCATACTTTTGTAACCTTCTGCTACTGAGTAAGAGCCTGAAAGAGAACCCCACCCTCTTTTGTCCTTAGAAGAGGCCTTTAAGGGAGATTTTCCTTGGAGCAAATCCAACAATAAATTGGCTTCACCATCCAGCCAATGAGGGACCTCCCCCAAATTCCAACCATCCCATAGACTTTCTGCATCATTTGTCCAATTGGAGATGTCCCAAAGGGTTTCTAGATTGCTGGCCTGAAGCCAAGCTCTGATATTTTCCAGTTCTGCCATCTAATTCAAGGGCTGATCTCCAAGAATCGAATCTTCCCAAATTTTTATTTTTTTCCCATTACCTGGGATCCAATAAAGCTTATGACTGAAAAGTTTCAAAGCTGTGAGATAGAGTTTGAAAACTGGTGATCCTTTGGAAATTCTAGGAGGCTGGTCCAAGCACCTCAAATGCTGCCCATGAAAATATTTTTTCCACAGAACTCTCTTGCTCCAACTAGGATTCCTAAAAAAAATGTTCCAAAGGAGCTTGGAGCCCAGAGAAAGGTTTTGGGCTGCCAGATCCCGCATTTGGAGACCTCCTTCCAAGAATGGCTTCTTAATAGTGTCCCAATTAACTAAATGGAGCCTTCTTTCATTATTTTTCCCTCCCTCCCAAAAAAATCTTCTCAAGAGACCATCCACTTTACTAATAAAGGTTTTAGGGTCTAGTAGAATGGAGTTTTGATAAACTGGGAGGCTTATGAAAACAGATTTCATAAGGATTACCTTCCCAACATTATTCAACCATGAGTATCCCCAAGCTTGTACTCTGAGTTTTAGCTTGTCTAGCAGGGGCATCCAGTGAGCTACCTTAGGATTTGATTTGAAGAGTGGGATCCCAAGATACTTAAATGACTCCCAGGTCAGGGTTCTTTTCCATTTATAATAGCCTTGTTATGTCTGTCAAATCTTTGATCGAGCGATTCCAGCCATAGATCATGCCTTTTAGATACTTAATCTTGTTGCCTGAAACCTCCCTATAAATGTCCAGCTCCTTCTTGAAGGTTCTAGCAGAATTTATGCTAGCTCCTCCAAGAAATAATGTATCATCAACAAACTGGGCATGATTTATGTCTTTAACATTGTGAGCCATTCTTAGGCCTGACAGAGTTTGGATCTGTTGACAGTAGTCTAGCTGGAAGCTGAGCACCTAAGCTTGAATGGCGTAAAGAAGCGGGGACAAAGGGCAACCTTGTCTTAGCCCCCTCGAGGCCTGGAAAAATTCCGTTGAATGACCATTAACCAAAGGTGCTATCCAACGGGAGGCAATGTAGGCTTTCACCCAAGTTATGAGAACTTTTGAGAAGCCAAATTTCTCCATCACAGAAAACAGGAAATCATGTCTCACCCTATCAAAGGCATTTGTCAAATATAGGTTAATCACCATGCCTTTCTCTTTTCGATGACAACTTGAATGAATTGCTTCTTGCACCAGCACAATATTGTCAAGAATCTTTCTCCCTTTTATGAATCCTCCTTGGTTTTCAGGGATGATGATCGGTAGAATTTTCTTAATACGGTTGGCTATTATTTTTGTAATTAGCTTATAACTTGTATTACACAAAGAGATGGGCCTAAATCTACTGAAATCGGTGGCGCCTTTATCTTTCAGAATCAAGGCAAGGAAGGCTGAGTTGGTACTACCTCCAATCTTGGTGCAGGTTTGAGATTTACGGATCATTCTCAGAAGGTCTTTTTTAATTGTAGGCCAGCAAGTCAGGTAGAACCTTGTAGTGAACCCACTAGGGCCCAAGGCTTTATCTGGATCCATGTAATCCAAAGCTTCTTTAATATCATTCATACTGATCAGAGTAGTCAGCATAATATTGTCAGAATATTGAACACAATGAGGAATAAGATCAATCAAATAGGCTTGAGAATTGATAGGAGGGTCTTCCGGGGCAGAGTAAAGATCTTTGAAGAAGGAGTGGGATGCTTGCTTTATGCCTTTAGAATATTTAACCACAGTGTTTTGATAGTGAATTTAATTTACTGTTTTGAAGTGCTTGCGTGCTTCCACTTGCTTATGGAAGTAGCTTGTATTTTTGTCTCTAGCCTGTAACCAAATATTTCTGGATTTCTGTCTCCAAAACTCTTCTTCATCCCTACTTGCTCTATGGAGATCTCTTTGCAACTCTACTTCTTTTTGAAGAAGGATTTGAGTTACATCGGAATTCTCCATTGTTAATTGATGGCCTGCTAAATTGTCATGCATCTCCTTTCTTTTGGCGGTGGGCATTTTCAACCTTTTAGCCCACTCCTTGAGCTCCCTTTTAAGTCTCCTCATTTTTTATTCCTACACAAAGAAAGGGGATCCTTCATGAACTTGCCAGTTCCAAGCCTTGGAGACCACCTCCTGGAATCCTTCTTGATGAATCCATAGAGAACTGAATCTAAAGGGAATGGGGCCAAGATTTCCATCCAAGGAGAGCTCAAGCAGAATGGGTTTATGGTCAGAGGTGTAGTTTGGCAGAATTTTAGAGGTGGCCATTAGACGATAAGTCAAGAAGGAGGATTGGACTAGAAATCTGTCCAGACGAGCAACAATGTGGCCGAGGCCTATCCTTTTGTTTGACCAGGTGAATTTCCTAGATGTGGGCTTGATATCCTCCAATTCCCAATCTAAAATGAGGTCTTCAACCCATTCTCTAGCTGGGTCCCTGACCAGCGAGCCCCCCTTTTTCTCTTCTGCAGCTAGCGTAACATTTAGATCACCTACAATACTAATAGTTTCTGGGTTGTGCAAGAAAAGATAGGACTAGAGCGAGTCCCAACAAATTTTTTTCTCAGATGGTAAGACCAGAGCATAAAGATTGAACATACTTACTTGGTGGCTATATTCTTTATGGAGGAGCTTAGTGAGTAGCCAATGGGGGCAACATTCTTCGTGAATTAGATCATATTTGGAGCTGTCCCAAAAGGAGGCAATCCCTCCAGAGGCACTTCTAGCGCTAACTGCTCTCCCTTGGCCTTTATGCCAGAATGCTTTGCTTGCTTGGAGGAGTAGAAGGTCCTCCAATTTTGTCTCCTGGATGAGAAGGATTTCAGGCGAGTACATCCTTACAATGTCTTTCAGAGTTTCTTCTTTCAACCTATTGACTAACCCTCTACAATTCTAGGAAACTTATTTCATTATTTACTAGCTTGGAAGGTTGCGGCTCCTTTTGGAGCCTGACCATGCTTATGCCTAGATCTGGTATTCATCATTCCTTTGAGAGTTTTCTAAGAGCCTTGGAGAACATCCAGATAAGTTTGTTCCTCTCTCTGTTTCTTCTTGGACTTTCGACCCTTGGCCGACTTGATAGGAGTGACTTGCGAGCTGTCTGAATTTGAGACTCCATATTCTGAATCTCCCTCAGAATCGGAGCCCAGACTGATGCGCTCCTCGTTTTCTTCTTTTGCCCCTTGTTCATCCTCTGATGGAGAAAGAGTTGACTTTGCCTTTGCTTCTTTCACTTTCTTCGACGGGTCTTCTGGTTCCTCTTGGGTTCCAATGGCATTTGTCTTTACTCCAGAGGAAGAACCCTCTTTTAGAACTTCGTTGGCTTTTGGTTTAGGCTAGGGCTTCACCAGTGGCCCTGAATTTTTCTTCTCAGTTGGTTTTGGGAATGCCTTGCCCTTTTTGATTTCTTTCCATCCTTCTTCGTCCACTTTTCCCCAGTTGGAGCTTTTGGGCAATTTCATTGGAAGTGTCCATGTTCGTGACAAGTTCTCCATTTGAAAGGCAGTTGCTCGTAATCCAATTTTTGATAGTGATGCCATTCTTTGACTGTAAGTTTTACCGCTTCGGGCAGTCTAGCTTCTAGATCGACTTCCACATAGATTCTTATGCAGGTATATTGGCCCTTGTTATCTGCTTTGTCAATGAAATGGCCTAGGCCATTTCTAATCTTCTGCAAGGTGTGATAGCTCCAGCAATGGATCGGAAGATTGGGAAGCCAGACCCAGACTGGGACCTCTTTAGGGGTATCGATTGAGGGATAGAAGTTAGGGGTCCACTTATTAAGATACAGACCCTGATTTCCCATAAAATACAGACCGTTTCGGAAAACCAAATCTCGATCTTCTTTGGAGGTGAACTAGAAAATAAAATACCCTCTTCCAAAAACATAGCAGATCACATTGTTTTCTAGCTGGGGCCTCTAGTTGCGTTGGATCCAGTCATTTGTTGTTTTTGTAGAGGGCTAGCATCCCATAAATTGTCCTACCAACCCTCTGTCAGCTAGGGCTAGGGCGATTTTTATCGGTTGGTCTTCTGGCAGGGAAATCTTAGGAATTTCCTCGAGTTTTTTGATGAATTTCAGGACTTTTGGAACCAAATGTTTCTTCCCTTTCTGCAAGAGAAATCTTCTGAATGCTTCTTCTAAAGAGATTGGTGGGGTGGGAGAAGGCTCCCCACCCTCGAGCGCACTCATGGCGGCGGCTACGCTCCTCTGCGATCGCAAAATCCAGACGCAGACGCTGTGCCAGCGGCAGCACTGGCCGGAGGAGGGAGGCAGAGCCCGATTGCAGGGATGCTGGGAAGGATTAGAGCCTAGCAGCAGGGGCTGCCAGGCAGGGGGCCTGTGGAGGGCTGTAGGGGCCGAGGAAACAGGGGTGTGGGAGCTCCAATTCAGAACGCGCGTGCAGATCACCCTGAAACTCAGCTTTTCCCTCCATTTTCATTTGAAGTGAAATATCCTATTAAACATAGGTTTGATCTAAAGTTGTCATTGTATTAAATATAAAGTTTTGTCTTAAAATATTTTTGTCTCAGAATGCTTTTGTCTTAAATATAAAGTTTTGTCTTAAAAATAATTGTCTTAAATTGTTTTTGTCTTAAACTATTTTTGTCTTAAATATAAAGTTTTGTCTTTAAATTTTTGTCTCAAACTACTTTTGTCTTAAATAAAAAGTTTTGTCTTAAAATAATTTTGTCTTAAATTGTTTTTGTCTTAAAATAATTTTGTCTTAAACTATTTTTGTCTTAAATATAAAGTTTTGTCTTTAAATTTTTGTCTCAAACTACTTTTGTCTTAAATATAGAGTTTTGTCTCAAAATATTTTCGTCCTAAATTATTTTTGTCTTAAAATATTTTTGTTTCAAACTACTTTTGTCTGAAAATATTTTTGTCTTAAACTATTTTTGTCTTAAATATAAAGTTTTGTCTTAAAATGTTTTTGTCTCAACCTATTTTTTTCTTAAAGTCTATATTTAAGACAAATCAATTGATATTAATTTTTAATGTAAAATAACTAAAAAAAAAAATGAGCTTTTGAGACAAAAGATTTCTTTTTCTTAAAAAAATGTCTCAAAAGTGCCCTTGGTGTAGTAGTGGAAAAACCAAAATCGACAACATGAGCATTCATATCTTCATCTAATAGAATGTTAGTGGCTTTAATGTCTCTGTGATAAATTGCAGGCTCAATTCTGTCGTGGAGATACGCCAGCCCCTTAGAAGAACCCAATCACGATATTCTTGCACTACAGCCAGCTCAAAGGTTGGGCCATGGACTTTCCCCCACATATATGGTCATCCAAATTTCCATTGGGCATGTAATCATATATCAAAAATTGTTGATGCCCTTCCATTTCGACGTTGGCTATGCAACAGCCTCTCAAAACGACGAGATTCATGTGCCTCGTGTTGTTGATGATCTCCACCTTGTTCAAGAATTCGGAATCTCATTCCGAACCGCAGTTTCTAATTCTCTTCACCATGATCTGTTGACGTTCATCAAGCGTTCCTCTGTACACTGTACTGAAGCCCCCTTGGCTGATGAGATTTTCGACACTTAAATTATCGGTGGCGATCTTGATCTCCTGATTTCTGAAACACATTGTTTCGGTGTTGGGTTTCACGACGGACTTCAAAAGTTTTTCATTCTGCGTCACGAATCCCCTGTACAAAGACTTACAATTCCTCCTCCTCACCCACAAACCGTAGAGAAGCCCAAAAGTGAAAATCAGGAGGGCTGCGGAAACACCGAGGATTGCAGGCTAAAACTAGTTGTTGCGACAAGGTTTGGACGAAGGGCAGACAAAGAATACACTAAATAATATTTGGGCTCTTGGGACCAAATTCATTGACCACTCCAGTGACATACAACATCGTGAAATAGTAGCATTTATCGCTGGTTGCTGTACTTGTCAAATTTTTGTACATGTCAACCAGAATCTTATGAACGAGGTCTCCACTATCTTTGCATAGCTGACAAGAAGCCAGGTCTGAGAGGTCGCCTTTGCAGGCCAAGTCTAGGTTAGTAGTTCCCATTTTTTGAATCCAGTCCTACTTCGTTTTTATGCGTACGCGGAGTAGAGGGCTTGATACAAACGTAGACAAACTATTCTCCAAACATATCACTACCAAGTATGGCAACAGACCTAGAGAGCTCAGATTTTGTTGAAATTGCTTGAGACAAGCAATGACAGAGTCATTTGTAGGAAGCTCAAAAAGGGATGTGTCTCTCAAGTACTTAGCTAATCCTACTCCAAACAAACCAAGCAATGTCTTGCAGCATGGGTTATCATTCTCACCACTAATACGTGATTCATAGGAAGACTTATCGAAAGGAAATTTACTAGAATATTGTAAGTCCATTGGACATTTTGCATCAGCGAACATCCAATATTGTAATGAGAGCAACTGTAGGAGGAAGATAATTTCCATTTTCATTTTCGTTATCCCACATGATCGACAAAAAAAAGGGCCAGAGAATCTCAATCTAATGCAGGGAATGAGGAGGCTAAAGCAGAGAACTAATTCACCTACGAGTACCTGAAAATAGGTCACACACAACCATGTATGCCAAAATTTAGACATGTGAAAATATTCAACTAAAACTCTTCGTCGCATTTTCTTTCGTGGTGATGGAAACTCTTATAGCCTTCCATAGGATATTGTGAAAATCTCTAACCCAAAATTCTACTGCAGCAACTAATTCATTTCACCTACTTATTATTCACCATAAGTTATTTACAAAATCTCTTTAGGTAACATTAAAATAAATAATACTGCAGTTATCACATAATTACATAGAGAAAATAACATGCACAAGAGCCAATCACATCAACACAATTGTTTTTGGATAATTGTCCCCGGAAAAACCCAATGTGGGAAAATCGGTGCAGCAGATGAGGGTTTTATTAATATTCAGCAACAATCTCTTTACAAGGAATGATTTTCCAGAGAAACTAAGAGAAAACACTTGAGACTTTCCCCTAGAAAGTTTTTGACACCTTGGAGACCCTTCTCCATGTTTTGCATCACTCTGCGTGGTTTTGCGTCCCTCTGCGTCAGCCTACGTGAAAGTTGTGTCTTCCTCTATGTTGTCTCTCAATGCCCCTGCGTCACCTCCTACTCGGTCACTTACTATTGCTGATGCCCTCCTCTTCCTCAACCCTGCAACTCTCCCTCTGAAATCGATCTTCTTCTCTTTGAGAATAGATTTTCCTTGGGATACTGAGTATCTTTCAATGTGTCTCCATATGATCTTCAAGTCTTCTCTTATACTTTTCCTGCTGATGAATCAAAAAATGAGATTACGTCTCTAATCCACGGCTAAGATTAAAGCAGACTTGATCATTTTCTCTTAGAAGCTTCTCACCCTTATCTTTATTAATACCCATTAATATTTTTATTTTCCTAAGTTTAGACTTAGGAACCCATTAAAAATATTAATTATTTTAATAATTCCCCATCTGGGTGGAATTTCTCCAAACGATTTATGGGTCTTGGAGATCTCATGTGCCTTAGCCTCTCCACCAAATTTCAAGTCTAGATCACATCCGATGCTACCAAAAATGAACACTCCATCTTAGGAAGGAATGTGCTCTGGCAATGCTTTACCACAGAAGCATCACACCGATCCTTCACATCAGTCCTATGTGCCGATGCTTGGCCTGCTATCCCACATCCACTGCACCACTGCTTTCTATACTACTGCCCTTGACATTGTCACTTCCACTTCCACATCTCTGTTGCAGCTCCCTCTCAACATGGTGCATCATGCTACCCATAGCACTGCCATTGCTAACTGTTGCACTACAACTCCCGATACTTATCCATTTCTGCTATTGAAATGGATTGTTCACCATCCCCATCTTCCTCGTAGAACCTTGGTGAGGATGTCTACCACCTATTCTCCTATAGGAGTGAACCTCAACTGTACTGTCCCTTATTGGACACAATCTTTGACAAAGTGACACTTGATATCAATGTGCTTCGATCAATCATGAAATATTGGATTCTAAGAGAGCTTGATGCAACTCTAATTATCACACAAAATCATGGTCGCTTCCATCCTTCTCTTGAATATATTCACAAGTAGTTTCCTAAGCCATATGGCTTCACATGAAGTTGTGCTAGCTACCATATATTCTGCTTCAGCTGAGCTCAGAGCCACAGATTTATGTTTTCTACTACACTAGGAGGTCATTTCTGATGCAATTTTGAAACAATACTCAGTTGTACTTTTCCGATCTACTGAACTTCTATACCAATCTGCGTTAGTGAACCCATTCAGCCTTATGTCATTGCCTTGGGTGTAAAATAGTCCATGCTTGACTGTTCCTTATATATATCTAAGAACATGTTTCACTAATGCCTAGTGCGCCCTCTTGGGTTCCACCATGAATTGACTGAGGGCGTTGACAGTATAACAAATGTTTGTCCTGGTATTGACCAGATATTTTAGGGACACTATAAGCTACTTGTACAAGGTGGGATCAACATATTTATCTTTGATGCATCAATCTTCTTCCAGTTGGTGATCATTGGAGTAGCAATAGGTCTACAATTCTACATCCTGAATCTCTTCAAGGTGTATGTAGCATATCTCCCTTGTCCAAGGAAGATCTCACCCTTCTGCTGTCAAACTTCCAACCCCAAGAAATAATGCATGTGTCCCAAATCCTTCATGTCGAATTATTTGGCTAGGTTCTTCCTATAGTCTTTGATGAGTTTAGATGATCTTGTTAGGAAAACATCTTCCACATATAACACCATAATTAGAGGCTCATTATCTACAAAAATATAGTAGAGATTAGGATTTTCGTCACTCTTAACGAACCCCATCTTCTGCAAGTCGCCATTAATTGGATCGTACCATGCTCTAGGTTCCTGTTTAATCCCATACAAGGCTTTCTTTAATATGCATACATGATATTTCTTCTCATGTGTCTCAAAACCCTCTAGTTTTTCAATGTATACTTATTCTTCTATCACCCCATTCAAGAATGTTGTTTTGACATCCATTTGGTGAATCTACCACCGCATCCGTGCTACAAAGGATATAACATTTCTAATAGAAGTATACCTGGCTACTGGGGTGAATGTTTCTTCGTATTCTATCCCTTCCTTCTGAGCATAACCCTTAGCGACAAACCTGCCTTTGTATTTCTCCATACCACTGTCTACAGCATATTTGACTTTTAGATCCATCTCGAACCTACCAATGACCTATCTTGAGGCCTAGGTACCACTTCCCATACATCATTGACCATTATAGAATTGTATTCCTCCACCATAGAATCTACCCATACTTGATGCTGAATGGACTCCTAAAAACTAGAGGGTTCCCCAACCTAAGCTGTTAGGGCCTGGTATCTATCTGGGTTTCTTCACTCCCATTTATCATTCCTGGATGCACCAATGAAGTCCTCTACATCCCATAGAATCTATCACAGTTCCCAACTCATTCTTCCACCAGTAGTGGGTACATCTATCAGCTCTTCCTCTTCTTTAGATTCCTCCTATTCTGAAGCTTTTCCTTTAGGATAATTGTTGGTACTAGTTTTTGCTGGTTGAAGTGCTTGGACCAACGGATCATATTTTAACTGCTCCTTGGAAGGCATTTCTCAATATTTCCTTAAAGCTCTGTCCTCCATGAAATTTACATCCCACCGAACTATTACCTTCATACAACCTGGAAGATAGACTCTATATGCCTTAGAATTCTCACTATATCCCACAAGATATCCTTTCTCAGCAGTTTGATTTAATTTTTTTCTCTTTTCTTCAGGTATAGGACAATACACGAAACTCCCAAATATCCTGAAATGACTGACTTCGGGTGTCTTCTTGGTGAAGACCCTTTCCGGAGTGATTTTTCCAAATTCCCTCTGCAGAGTTCTGTTCAGAACATAAATTGTTGTGCTACATGCTTGTGCCGATAGGAATTTGGGCATATCGTGATCATACGACATTGCCCTAGCTTCTTCCATAATAGTCCTTTTTTCATTTCTACTACTCCATTCTGCTCCAGACTGTAGGGAGATGTCCACTCTCTTTTTATGCCTTCCCCAGTGAAACAATCGGTGAAGTCCTTGTCAACGTACTCTCCACCATTATCTGAGTGCAACACTTTTATCTTCTTTCCTGTCAGATTCTATTAGGTCCCTATAATACTAGCTATTCCCCCATTACTATTTTCATCATATCCCTTATTGTTATTGTTGCACCCCTATTGTCCCCATATTTTTATTATTGTGCCCCATAGAAGCCCACTATTATTATTTTTGTGCCCTTATATTATCATTGTTATGTCGACTTTGATTATATTGTGACCCCTTAGACTCCAATATAGAAAGGAGGTTTTCTCATTTGTATCATCCAAGAATTGTTCATTTGTGTAATGTACAGGAGGCTTCCCCCTTGAAGAGGCTGATTTTTAAGGTGTTGATCTATATTTTCTTCCATTTTGTGAGTTGGTTTCATAACATTTGGTATCAGAACTTTGGATTCTAGGTTTTTGCTGCTCCAAATAGGTCATCGTGGAATTTTCGCTATAATTTATTTTCGGAGACGTTTCAAAATATAAGAAAAAAATCATTTGAGAAGAAATCCCTCTGAACCTCGGGTCTAAATTTCAGACCTTGTCTCGCTATATTTTTAGAGGTATGATCCAAGGAAGTTAGGGTTTTTGCAGGATCCTGAATTATATCTCAAACAGGTGACCTGGGGAAAATCGCCATAACTTTCTTTCTGTGCATGTGATTGAAATTTCGTAAGAATTTACAGAAAGATGACATCCTGTAGTTTTGTTTTTATCGTTTTCAAGTCCTAAGGTCAAAACAGTGACACGTGGCACTTCGTACAATTTAACTCTACTGAACACGTATATAATGAGGTCATCATGGAAGATTTGGCATAACTCTTCCTTGGAGAATCCAATCTTGATCAGACTTACGAGGTTGGAAAGAGGACTCAGAGGGCTACCACAAGATGCAATTTCAGACCTTGGAGCACCAAATTTACAGAGATACAATAGATTCAATATTGAGCTCCTACAAAGTGAAAAAAGGTCTGTATTATAAATTTTGCATAAGTTTAGTTTGAAAAAATTAGTTTGAAGGAATTCAAAGGGCATAGTGAAGCATTATTATCATTAATTTATGCCTCAAAGAAAGAAAATGGAAACACCTAGTAAGAAAACTGAAATATCTAGCATGAATCATGAAGAAGAGGAAGAAATGCAACATGATATATCAAAATTACGAGACCAAGTGCAACAAAATTCACTCTCACAAAAAGTAACAGAGGCTAAGATGGATAGTTTAAAGAAAGTCATGGAAGCTAAGATGGATGGTGTGGAAGCTAAGATGGATGGTTTAAAGAAAGGCATGGAAGCTAAGATCGATGGTCTACAAGAAAAACTTAAAGGCAACATGGAAGATTTGAAGATAGGCATGGAACCTAAGATGGATGGTATAGAAGAAAATCTTAAAGGCAACATGGAAGATTTGAAAAATGTTCTACAAGAAATCATTACTAATGGTGAAAGGGTAGTAAAGGAAACTAATGAGGACAAAAAAAGAAATGTTAATCACGATTTCATAGACTCTAACTGTGGATTGAAGACCCACCATGTTCCAAAGATTGATATTAGGAATTTTTATGGCAAGGATCCCATAACATGGATACTACAGATGGAGCAATATTTCGATCTACATAATGTGCAAAACACACAAAAATTACGCATTGCAACTTTATATTTGGAACCAAATTAGTTTGTATGGTATCGATGGCTTTTCTCTCATAAATAAATTGTCACATGGGCAATTTTTACAGAAGAAATGATAGCACATTATGAGGATACAAAAAGAAACACTTCTTTTAGCCAATTGATAAATCTCAAACAAAAGGGTTCAATGATGGAGCAGATTGAGGACTTCCAAAAATTGAATATAAGGGTAAAAGATATTCCAGAGGAGCATAGGATTGATGTGTTCATAGTGACTTTAAAGGATAACATCCAACATGAGGTTCGAATTTGGGAACCTGATTCATTGGAGAATGAATTTAGGTTGGCAAGAAAAATGGAAAACACAATTATGGCCATAGGAAGCCTACCACTTATAGCTATAAAGATGGAAGTGTTGTTGCCCCTAACCTTCCACAACCTATAAGGTTGACACCACAACAATTCAAAGAAAAAAGAGAAAAATGGCTTTGTTACAGTTGTGATAAAAAATATATTAAAGGTCATAAGTGTGATGAGAAGAAATTATTTTACATAGATTGTGAAGAGGAGGAAGAAAAGGAACAAGAAACATCAAAAGAAGAGGATATACACCATGAACAAACCCTAGAGAAAGAAGAAATCAATCTGACCATATCTTGTAATGCATTGGCCAAAATTACCACTCCTCAAACTAGCAAGATAGAAGGACATATCAAGAAGAAAAAGGTAATAGTGTTGATTGATTCGGGAAGTACCCATAATTTTATTCATTGTAAGATAGCCAAGGAATTGAATTACTTCCTATATCCAGCACCAGAGTGTCAAGTGATGGTTGCAAGTGGAGGAACCATAAATTTCTCTAGGAAGTGCCATAATATCAAGTTATCCATGGGAGAATATGCATTGAATAGTCCAATTCTTTCCATTCCAATGGGTGGTGTTGATTTTGTACTAGGAGTCCAATGGCTAAATCCTTGGGTATAATAGCTTTTAATTTTCAAGAACTTTTCATGAAATTTTCTTCGGAAGGAAAGGAAGTTGAATTAAGGGGTATCACACAGGAAACAAGGAAATATAATTAGCTCCAATGGAATGACAAAGCTTCTAAAGAAATAACAATGAGGCGTAATTGCACAATTATGTTAACTAGAGGTTCCCACATCAAAATCATCTATTTCTCCAGATCTCCAAAAAGTCTTGGAAAATCATTCCAAGGTATTTGAGACTCCCAAAATCCTCCCACCTATTCAAGATCATGATCATGCTATTCATTTGATTCTAGGAAGTGTTCCTCCAAACATCAAGCCTTAAAATATCCCTATGCCCAAAAGAGTGAAATTGAGTGTATGGTTGGAGAAATGCTAGAGGCTGGTATAATTCAACCTAGTCATAGTTATTTCTCTGCTCCAGTAGTATTGGTGCACAAGAAGGATGGCTCATGGCACATGTGTCCAGGTTATAGGGAGCTCAACAAGCTCACTATTAAAGATAAATTTCCCATTCCTATCATTGATGAATTATTGGATGAATTGCATGAATCAATTTACTTCACCAAGTTGGATCTTCATTTAGGATATCATCAAATCATAATGAAGACTGAAGACATTCCAAAAAAAACATTTAGAGCTCATGAGGGTCATTATGAATTTTTTGTCATGCCTTTTGGCCTTATTAATACACCTTCTACATTTCAAGGTTTGATGAATTCCATTTTCAAACCCTTCCTCAAAAGATTTGTGTTAGTATTTTTTGATGATATACTAATCTATAGCAAGTCTTGGAAGGATCATGTTCAGCATGTTGATAGGGTTCTCAAACTATTGGAGGAAAAATAATCATATGCAAAAAGCTCCAAATGTTTCTTTGGAGTACAAGAGGTGGAATATATGGGTCATATTGTATCTCATGAAGGTGTGAAGGTAGACCCTAGCAAGATTAAAGCCATTAAGGAATGGAAAATCCCTACATCCATAAAGCATATGCGAGGATTTATCGAGTTGATAGGGTATTATCGCAAGTTTGTTAAAAATTATGAGTGAATTGCAACACCTTTAACAACATTACTGAATAAAGATTCATTTTCATGGACTATAGAAGCAACGAATGCCTTTGAACATCTTAAAGAGGAAATGTGCCAAGCACCGGTCTTAGCTATGTTAGACTTCAGAAAAACCTTTATTGTGGAATGTGATGCCTCAAGAAATGGAATCTGTGCTGTTTTAATTCAAGAAGAAATATCCATTTCTTTCAAAAATCATCCAGTCAAAGAAAAGTATTTACACAAATCTATTTATGAGAAGGAAATGTTGGCAATACTACATGCACTTAAGAAATGGTGACCCTACCTAATGGGAAGACACTTCAAGGTAAAAACGGATCATGATAGTCTTAAATACTTTTTATAACAACGATTATCTTTAGAAGAGTAGCAAAAATGGGTCACAAAGATGTTGGGTTATGACTTTGAAATCATCTACAAAAAGGGGAAGCAAAATGTTGCGGTAGATGCACTCTCAAGAAAGGATGAGGATGTGGAAGCATTTCTTTGCGCCATTTCTATTATCCAACCATATTGGATAAACAAAGCAAGGGATGAATGAAAGAATAATGAAGAAGTGTGGGCACTCATTCAAAAGTTACAACAAGATCCCAGTACATCTAATACATTTAGCTGGAAAAATGATTCATTATGGTACAAAGATCCCTTATACTTATGTAAGACTTTCCATCTCAAGCAAAAGATTCTTATGGAATTTGACACCGCTCCCTTAAGAGGGCACTCGGGATTTTTAAAAACTTACCACAAGGTTAAGGAGGATTTTTTTTGGGATGGACTTAAATTGGATATTCAAAAGTTTGTGGCAGAATGTTTGGTTTGCCAACAAAATAAAGTTAAAACAATTAATACCCCTGGTCTATTACAAACTTTATCCATTCCAAGGCAATGTTGGGATGAGGTTTCAATGGATTTTATCACAGACTTACCCATGTCCGAAGTAAAGAGTGTCATCATGGTGGTAGTTGATAGACTTACCAAGTATGCACACTTTTCTGCACTATTGCATCCATTTAAAGCCAATACAATTTCTACTGCATTTATGGAAACAATTCAAAAGCTACATGGAAACCCAAAGATTATTGTAAGTGAAAGAGGTCCCATTTTCATGGGAAATTTTTGGACAAAATTATTTTCTTGTCTTGGAACTCAGTTAGTTCATAGCTCATCTTATCATCCTCAATTTGATGGGAAAACTAAGATAGTAAACAAATGTTTGGAAGGATATCTTCGTTGCTTTGTATCTAATAAACAGAAACAATGGGTCAAATGGTTGCCTCTGGTTGAATGGTGGTATAACACTTCCTTCCATACTGCAGCAAAAATGACCCCATTTATGGCACTTTGTGGATATAATCCATCATCCATCACATCATATTTAAGAGAAAATTCTAAGGTTCAAGCAGTGGAATATCACATTGAGCATCATCAACAAGTTCTACAACTCTTAAAGGATAACCTCACTTTAGCATAGAATATAATGAAGCAATGGGAAGATCAACATCGCAGTGAAAGAAGTTTTGATGTAGGTGACTGGGCATTTCTATGGCTACAACAATATAAAAAATTTCCCTCAAGCAAGCTAAGAAGGATAATAAATTATAACCAAAGTATTATGGTCCGTACAAGGTATTGCAAAAGATTGGTACTATGGCATACAAATTGGAGCTTCTTGCGGCTTCCTGAGTGCACCTAGTTTTCCATATTTCATGCTTAAAGACGGTTATAGGTGACAAACTCTGAGTTCAAACAATATTGCCAGAACTTGACGAGGAAGGAAAATTCATATTGGAACCAGAAGTAGTCACAGAAGTGAGAACTCGACAGCTATGAAATCGATCAATTTCGGAGTATCTCATTAATTGGAAGAACTTACCCGCTGAAGATTCCACATGGGAGGGTGAGAATTTTATACAGGAGCATCCATAACTACTCGAGTGTTGAGGAAAACACTTTTTTGAAGGAGAGGGGCATGTTAGGTCCCTATAATACTAGTGATTTCCCCATTACTATTGTCATTGTAGCCCTTATTGTTATTTTTGTGCCTGTATTTTCCCCATATTGTTATTATTGTGCCCCATAGAAGCCCACTATTGTTGTTTCTGTGTCCTTGTATTATTATTATTATGTCGGCTTTGATTATATTGTGACCCCTTAGACTCCTATATATATAAAGGAGGTTTTTTCATTTGTATCATCCATGAATTATTCATTTGTGTAATGTAAAGGAGGTTTCCCCCTCAAAGAGGCTGATTTTTAAGGCGTTGATTTATCTTTTCTTCTATTTTGTGATTTGGTTGCATAACATATTCTCTACTAGAGCCTTGAACTCTTTGAATCAACCAAAAACCTCATCCTTGGTTGTCAGAAAGTAGATCCAAGTCTTCCTGTAATGGTCATCGATGAAAGTGAGGAAGTATTCGACACAGTTAAGAGCTTTTGTGGACATAGGTCTACAGATGTCTGAGTGTATCAATCCTAGAACAATCTGAGATCTATTTTTACTTCTTGAAAATGGTGCTTTGGCATACTTTCCTAGAGCACACCCTCTGCATACATCATCTTGTTTGGTATTTAATTCTAGAACTCCTGATACTGATTTCCTGAGAATTCTCAGAGCCCCATGGTGTAGGTGTCCCATCCTCCTATTCCATAGTTCATTCAAATCTTTAACTCCATTGCTACCTATCAATGCCATTGGAAAATTTTCTAGCTATACTTTGAACAGCCTGTTATTTCTGGTTCCAATCTGGGCCTTCCTTTTCCAACTCAAGTGTTTGACATATACTTTCTCCTTAATGAAGAAAATGTCATAGCCCTTGTTTTGAAGTTGAGATATGAAGAGTAAGTTCATCCCCAATCCTAGCACATGTAGCACATTGGTTGCTTGAAGATGCTCTCCTACTTCGGTTTGAAAGACTATAGTACCTCTTCCTACAGGGGTACACTTTGTCTTATTTCCCATGGTGATTTTAAAATTCATCCTTTCTTCCTGATAATTTGAAAAACATTCTCGAATTCCTACCATATGCCAGGAAGATCAACTATCTATATACCAAACCTCAGAGGAGGTAGAGCTTGCTAGGCAAGCAACTTCTTTTTCTAGTCTAGAAGATAACATAGAATAATCGTGATCCATGTCCCTCGTGCGTTCTTCTGGAAATCTGCGTGAGTCCCTTTGAGTTGATGCCTCTACATCATGCTCGTGACCCATAGCCGATTCTCTTCTCTTATTGCCGGATCTCTTCTACGATACCATGTGAAAATTTCTAACCCAAAATTCTACTGCAACAACTGATTTATTTCACCTACTTATTCTTTACCATAAGTTATTTACGAAATCTCTTGAGTAATGATTAAAATAAATTCTACTGCAGTTATCACATAATTACACAAGGAAAATAGCATGCATAAGAACCAATCACATCAACACAATTGTTTGGACAATTGTCCCTGGAAAAACCCAATCCGGGAAAATCAGTGCAATAGATGAGGGTTTTATTAATCCTCAACAACAATCGTTTTACAAGCAATGATTTTACAGACAAACTGAGAGAAAACACATGAGACGTTCCCTTGGAAAATTTCTGACACCTTGGAGACCCTTCTACCACATCTGCGTCACTCTTGCATTACTCTGCGTGGTTCTGTGTCCCTCTACTTCAAGCTACGTGAGAGTTGCGTCTCCCCTGGACTGCGTCTTCCTCTGTGTTGTCTCTCAATGCCCCTACATAACCTCCTCCTTAACACTAACTGTTGTTGATTCCCTCATCCTCCTCCACCCTGCAACTCTCCCTCTAAAATTGATCTCCTTCTCTTTGAGAACCGATTTTCCTTGGGATACTAAGTATCTGTGAGTGTGTCTTCAAATGATCCTCAAGTCTTCTCTTATAATTTTCTTGTTGATGAATCAACGGACGATATTAAGTCTCTAGTCAACAGCTAAGATTAAAACAGACTTGATCCTCATCTCTTAGAAGCTTCTCACTCTTATCTTTATTAATACCCATTAATATTTTTATTTTCCTAAGTTTAGACTTAGGACCCCATTAAAAATATTATTTATTTTAATAATTCCTCATTCGGGTGGAATTTCTCCAAACAGTTTCTGGGTCTTGGAGATCTCATGTGCCTTAGCCTCTCCACCAAATTTCAAGGCTAGATCACATCCGATGCTACCAAAAATCAACAATTATGACAATGGTGCGCCTTTCAGTCCTCTACTAGTTTCCACTGCATTCACACTACGCAATCACCATTTCTTAGCATCTCCACGTCTTTGGTTCACGTTGCAACAAGAAATTTAATTACGCTAAATGGTGAGACACTGTAGCTAGATTACGTGGTGGTCGACGAATTTAGCTACAGTGTCGTGAGGCAAAGCCTCACCATAAAAAATCCTTCGGCTTAATTATGGAGTTGATGTGTGCTAAAAATATATATTAAAAATAAAAAATAATATTATTTGTTTTCAATAAATGTATTTGTTTTAAAAACATAATTCTCTAAATCAATTAAGAAAAATAAATGATAAAAAGTTAGAAATTCCAAAATAGCAAAACTATAAATAGAAAAGCAATCTCATATACTTAAAGCCTTTCCAATGTATTAGATTCATAGCAAGGTCTATCTTGGTAAATTTAGGACTATGTGAAAGTGTTATAATGGGAGATGGGAAAATTTACATGAAGAAAGGAAATCTTATATTAAAAAAAAAATGGCAACTTTTACATGGGTACTATATAAATGTGAATAGGAAGGGTAGATTATATATATATATATATAATTGAAACATTAACTTGATTTGATTAAGAAACTCTCCACCTCTTCAATTTAATTAGCAACAAATAATGAGCATATATATTTCGATTACAATAAGATTTTAAATATTATAGGATAAGGAGAATTATGAATGTTTGATTCATTGAGTATATTTGGTTGATGTCATTTTCATTCTTTTTCCTCAATTATTTACACAAAATTATTATGGTAGTAAACATAATTCAGTAGTTGGGATTACCATAATTAGAATCAAGTGTTATTGCAAAGGAAATACATCTGCATTTCCCTTATAAGTTATTGAGTATATCAAATATGAGGTTAAAATATTCCTGATAATCCTCATTGATTCCTTGATAAGTTGAGTAGAATTGTAAGCAGGTGTGATTTCATGTTGGAAATGTATGGTGGAAGTGCAACATTGTCCAGTTTAGATAGGATTTTGGGATTTCTTTCATGTGTTATAGAAGGCCCTAAAACTATTGTTTCTTTTGATTCTACTAAGGAAACTTAATGTTGACTTAAAACAGGTGCCATGGCTAAAAGAGACACTAGAAGGGGTAGGACTGCTAGAGGATGCAAGATGGCACCACCACAACAACCAGCTTTTGTCACCAATATGCCTAATGATGGGGAACACATCACAACACAAGATCAAATTCCTACCAGAGAATTATTGAACTTAATGATGTCATTTCAGCTTATGCATGAGGTATTGATAAGCCTTTTATAATGGGAGCATGGAGGACCTGTCATTCATAATGAAGCACCCAAAAACACCGCAAGAAATGATGTATGTCAAGATTTGGAAAAGGTGAAAAATCCATAATTTTGGGGGTCCATAGATGGTCAGACCGCAAAGGCATGACTTGAAAACGTGGCTATGTGCTTCACACTAAGGGACTACATCTCAAACCTAAATGCCAATATGGGGATATTTTAGGTAAATGGAAATGCCCTATTTTGGTGGAAGACATTATTACACCAGTTGGGTATGGATATCTCGGAATTAACTTGGGAATTATTTGAAGAGAAGTTTAGAGAACACTACCTGTCAGAGGAATTCCTTGAGAGACAATTGAATGAATTCAATGCAATAAATGATGGGAATCTCTCAATACCAAAGTATGAGGATTTTTTCATGGAACTGCTCTCTTATGCCCCTCACTTAAGCAAAGAAAAGTTCAAAGTGAACAAATTTTTTTATGGACTAAATTTTAATATCTGGGGCCAAGGTTAGGATCTTAATGCCTTGCACCTTGTACGAGGCAGTTCAAAAAATGATCACCACAGAGGAGGTGATCATGAATAGTCAACCTAGTATGACAATAAGGCCCGGTGGATCAGGAATGTTCAGAGGAAACAATATGGAACGAAGAAATTTTCAAAGGGAGCCAATGCTCAATCATCAAAAGTGGTCAACAGGAAATAAAAGAGTATCTTATATGCATCTAGATTAGAAACTTCACATAGTACCTCAGTAGACTCTTCAACCACAACAACACCATCGTATGTGACAACACCAAGTCGCACCACCTCAGCACCGATCCCAATAATCTGGCTCTTACCAACAGAGTTCCAGGCCAGCTCTTGGTTCAGTCGATAGTAGGATCCAAGCTCCTAAGAGGGGGTGTTGGACTTGTGGAGGTCCACACTATGAGCTAAAAAGACAGTTAATACCAATTCAACTTAAAAAGAAGCTACAATTGAGGATTTGGGGAAATCTCATCACATCCATGCAGTGGTGAACAATAGCCAGGTCAAACACCAGTCCACTATGTTGGAAACATCATTTAATATTGATGGTATGAGATTTTTCATTTTAGTAGATGCACAGGCTACTGATTCTTTTATTTCTCTAAATGTATTATCAAATATTAACCATGAAACAATTTCTTACCATGATTTTAGATGTGTAGAAATGGCATGTGGTACGAAAAAAAATGTAGGAAAGATTGTAAAGGATTATGAGGTGGACCTGGGCATATGTAAGACCAAGGTATCCTTGTCCTCTATGATCCTATGAGTCTATGACGTAGTTATAGGAATGGATTGGTTGGGACGACATAAGGCATTTCTAAACTGCAAGGACAAGATACTACATTTCACAGATGATGACGACCAAACAAAATCCTTGAGGGGAAAGAAACGAGGGGTGTCGCTAAGTTTCACCTCCTCAATGCAACTGATGAAATGTCATGAAAGGGGTGTCAAATGTTCATGGTGTTAGCTCTAAATGATAAGGGAGATTATGAAAAACCTTGATAAACATCCAATTATTATTGAGTTTAAGGATGAATTACTGAAGAACTACTTGGGATACCCCAAAAAGGGAAATTGATTTCACCTCAACCTTAAACGAAGCACAGATCCTATTGAAAAGGAAACCTATCATATGTTAGCACCAGAGCTAAAGGAATTTCAAATTAAATTAAAGAGCTTATTGGACTTGAGGTTCACATGACCCAACATATCTCTGTGGGAAGCCTCATTCATTTTTGTTAAGAAGAAGGATGGGTCTTGGCGACTGTGCATTGACTACCGCCAGTTGAACAAGGTGATGATCAAAAATCAATATCCTCTACCGAGGATAGATGAATTATTTGATCAAATGAGGGGAGTGATAATGTTCTCAAAGATCCATCTTAGGTTAGGATATCATCAGCTGGGAATCAAGGAAGAAGATATCCCAAAGACAAACTTGAAGACAAGATTCTAACATTATGAATTTGTAGTTTTACCATTTGGAATGAAAAATGCCCTAGGTGTTTACATGAGTTTGATGAATCGAATATTTCAAGATTACCTAGAAAAGTTTGTATAAGTCTTTATTGATGACATATTGATCTACCCAAAGACCCCAAAAGATCATGGCAAGGACTTGAGGCTTTTTATACAATGCCTTTGAAAGAACCAATTATATGGGAAGTTGTTAAAGTGTTCCTTTTACCAAACTAAGATTCATTATCTTGGGAACATTATATCTAGGGATGGTATCGCGGTAGACCAGAGGAATATTGAAGTTATCATGGAATTTCCAAGACCAACCATTGTTCATGAAATAAAAGGATTCATGGGCATGGCAAGATATTTTCAAAAAAAAGTTGAGGGGTTTTCTAAGATAGCAAGCCCCATTACCTAGCTCTAAACAAAGAACAAGAAGTTTGTTTGGACTGGAAATTTTGAAGAGGCATTTGAAAGGTTAAATTTAATGCTAACAATGATGCCAATTTTGAAAGTATAGATATCGAACAAGAAATTTTGGTTTTCACTGATGCCTCCAAGGAAGGATTGGGTTGTGTATTGATGCAAGAAGGAAGAATAATAGCATATGCAACAAGGAAACTTAGAAATCATGAATATAAGTACACAACCCATGATGTATAAATGGAAGCAATTGTTTATGCCCTAAAGATTTGGAGACACTACCTTCTAGGAAGGAAGTTTGAGCTTAAGACTGAACATTATGGGCTACAACACATATTCGCTCAACACCTCTTAAATGCAATACAAAGACGATGATCTGAGCTAAATAGTGAATATGATTTTGATATTACCTACATAAAAGGAATGGCAAATATGGTGGTTGATGCATTAAGTAGGATCCCTTGAATATTTTTGCTAATTCCCTTAAAGAAAAACATGAGGGAAAAGTTTCTTGACTTACAAATTGAGGACACCTGGTACCAGGAGGTTAGCAAGAGTTTAAGGGAAGATGAAATGATGATCCCAAAGTATGAAGGATACTCCCTTGATAGTGATGGACTATTATGATTTCACGGGAGGATATATGTGCCACCAAATGATGATATATGACAATTTATCTTGAGTGAGGCACATTGAGCAATATACATGGCACACCCTGGTGTTAGGAAGATGAGTACGAACATGAAACCACTCTTCTTTTGGAAAGGGATGAAGAAGGACATTGTAAACATTGTAGAAATATGATTATAATATCAGTGAGTGAGGTTTTAACACAAAATACCAATAAGGTTACTACAACCCCATGAGATACAAGAATCTAAATGGGAAGTTATATCAATGGAATTCACCACAAGACTACTAATGACCTCAAGGAGACATGATTCCATATTCGTTATGGTGGAAATAATGACCAAAATCACCAATTTTATACTCGTTAATGCTACATATAAGGCAACAGAGATAGCCATAGTTTTTATTGAAGATATTGTGAGATTACATGGAGTACCTAGGAAAATCATATATGATAGGGGAGCAATGCTTACATGAAGGTTTTTGACCAAATTCCAAGAATCCTTGGGAACCCGATTAAACTTCAAAAATGCTTATAACCATGAGACAAATGATCACACAGAGAGGACTAATCAAATACTTGAGGACATGTTATGGATGTATGTGATGGACTATCAATAGAGATGGGAGGATTTTTTACCACTAGTGGAATTTTCGTATAACAACAGTTATGGAAGCTCCATCAAGATCGCACCATTTCAGTTCTTATATGGGAGACCTTGTAGAACACCTCTAAGTTGGGACTACTTAGAGGATGTTGTACTTATATGATTATAAGTAGTGCAAGAGATGGAGGAACATATGACCATGATTAAGGGGAGGCTTAAGGAAGCACAAGATCGATATAAGTGCTATGCTGACGCTCACCGAAGTTATGAAGTGGGAGATAGGGTGTTTTTGTGAGTAAGGCCTCAAAAGAGATTTATAATATTTGGAAAGGGAGCAAAATTGTCTACAGGGTTTGTAGGAACTTTTGAAATTTAAAGAAAAAAAGGGTTGGTGGCATATAGGATTTCCTTACCTCCATATCCAGTATATATGCATGATGTATTTCATGTTTCTATATTAAATCATTATATTTCAAATCATTCACATGTTATTAACTTGGGTAATTTGCAGGTTTTAGACAAGGGCATGATGATGGTTGAACCAGTTTGCATACTAGACCAATGAACTCTGTAGCTTGTACAATGGCTAGTGGATCGAGTTAAGGCCCAATGGGTAAATTATAGTTCCAGTTCAGCCACTTTAGAGGATGCCAAGGGTTTACGTCACTGTATTCCTTACCTATTCTAGGGAATTCAGGACAAGATCTATTATTAAGAGGAGGTGTATGGAGTGCCCCACTCTAGTTGACTGACATTGATATGGCATTAGCACTTATTTATCCCTAAGGGTCACACTTTATTCTTTAAGGACCTAATTTTGAGGATCCAGACAGGTTACCCTATTATTAGTGGATATGATGGTTATTTTTGTTTCATTGTTGATATTATGATGATGATAGCATTGATGGACATGTATGTTCTCTAGTGATATTATGATGATGATAATATTGATGGATATGTATGTTCTCTATTGATATTATGATGATGATATCATTGATGGATATGTATGTTCTGTATTGATATCATGATTATGATAGCATTGATGGATATGTATGTTCTTTATTGATAATATTGTGATGATAACTTTGATGGATATGTATGTTTCATATTGATGTTATGGAGATGACATATTTGATGGATGTCTATGTTTTCTACCGATGTTATGATAATGATGCTATGATGGATGTTTTCATTATGTTAGTTACTTACATTAGTTCTGGTTCATGATGAACAATGATGTGAATGACTAAGTCATGTTGGTGATGCTATTATGACAATGAATAACACTAAGAAACTTTTTTACTGATGATTATCAAGTAATTATAGGAAACCACCAGAGGCACTCACATGTAATGACTCGACGACATTTGGTTTTTTTTTTTATGGAAATGAATATGTTGTCTCCGAATGTCTAAGTTTAGTTTGAAACTATTATATACTATAATCATATGTTAGTGGTTTTAGGAACATGTTGGTTTCTTGGTTGAATGACTCACACATAAGTGACGAGGTTGTACAAATGGATGGAACTACATGGGAGGGGTGGGACAATTTCCTTGATTTCACTCGCTAGCACTCCCACCATGACTTAGGCTAGAAGGGTTGGGACACCTTCACCTTGAAGATCACAATGTCGTGGGGAAAGTTCCCCAATTTGGGTTGCTCGCGAGGATTTTATTGGGGGGCACGTATCAAGATGGATTCCTTGATCCCCAACACCATTAGCCTCAGTATAGCAGGAAACACAAGAGATGACATCGGTCTCTATCGTTGCAGCTAGACTTTCCCCTCATAGCCACTAGACATTTGAAGGGAAAGAAACGTGGCACCCTTAGAAATTCAATCGAAGTTCTTGAAGGGCACGAACAACTTGGCACCCTTGACATAACAAATAAATTGTTAGGCATGGCACCCTTGGAACGTCAAGGGTGTTGGAATAAGGAATTACTAAGAGGGTGGTGAATCAGTAATAGTGAGGCTCTTAAGATTTAAGGTCAATTCTTAAATTTCCTTTTACATTTTCTAGCTACTTGTGATAGCATTCATTCAACAATACATACATACATCAAAGTAAACCATTCACCTTAGCACATAGTCTATCAATTGAGTGACACACACATATTGACATAGACATTTTTACATGGAAACCCAAAGAGAGAAATTCATCAATCGTTTTGTTATTATGATGTAAATTAAGCACCCACTTAATTACATCAAGTTGTTTGTGAGCACCGACTCACAACAGGCTCCAACCCCCTTAAGAAAGAAAGCCATGACTTATCTCTCATGCCCATAAAATCTCGGCTCCCTAGTTCCTTCCCTAATAAAAGGCCCACCTAATCCATGCTTTCAAAGCTATTTGCTACTCGACCTCTCAAATTAATAAGGCATTCCTTGCCACTTCTCATCCTAAATCCTACCCCTCTGACCCCACCCTGCATGTAAACCAAGTCTCTCTCCCTTACATAAAAGGAACCACTGGTGTCATTATCAAGATTCTATCCAAAAAGAACATCAAGATTCTCTTCAAACCCCATAGAACCCTTAGGCAGTTATTCCGATCATCCAAAGATAAATTAAACCCCATTCAAATATCAGGTGTCTACTAAATCCCTTGTTCATGTGGGAAGTCTTACATGGGCCAAACTAGTCGTTCAATCTCTACCCGCCTCAAGAAGCACATTGCAAAAAACATGCACTAAAGAGTTGCAAAATATTCCATACCTGAGCACTCTCATAATTCCAAGCACTTCATTTTCTTTGATCAAGCACATCCCCTAGAATGTATCCCTTTTCGTAACTCTCATATCATCAAGGAAGCCTTAGAAATTGAAAATCATCCCAATAATTTCAATAGGGAAGATGAATGTATTCTTAGCCACTCCTAGAAGCCTATAATCCATCAATTTTATTGTTCTTAAACCCACTGCCTCCCTCACCCCCCCTTCCCTCCCTCCCTCCTTTCTTTTCCTTAGTTTTCCCCCTCTTTCTTTAAACCCCCTTCAAAATTTTATTATTTCATTTATCAGGGGAATTTTTTTTTAACCTTATTTCCATCTCCAAATAAAAAAATATTCCTAAATAATGTTAGCTATTAATCATATAAATAATATTTATTAGAAATTCTTCTTATATTAAAATCATTCTGAGCCTTGACTCAATACTTATTAAATGATTAATAGTTTAGCTAAATTATAATAAATGGAATCAATGGTAGGGGACAAAGGAGAAAGTTTTATAAATAAATTTATTTATAATAACCTCAAAATATACATTTAGATTAATTATATATATAGGCTATTAATCTAAATGTATATTTTGAGGTTATTATAAATAAATTTATTTATAAAACTTTCTCCTTATGTCCCCTACCATTGATTCCATTTATTATAATTTAGCTAAACTATTAACCATTTAATAATATTTATTTTTTTCAGAAATTATTTTATTTATCAAAAATGAAATTATATATATATATATATATATATATATATATATATATATATATATATATATATATATTAGGTTATTAATCTAAATACATATATTTTTAGGTTATTATAAATAAATTTATTTATAAAACTTTCTCCTTTGCCCCCTACCATTTAGTCTATTTATTATAATTTACCTAAACTATTAACCAATTAATCATAAAAAATAAATAAATGGAAATTTATTTATTTATTAAAAATGAAATTAATGATTATATATATATATATATATATATATATATATATATATATATATATATATATATATATCTTCAAACTTTTACTTAATTTAAAATTTAAATTTCTATACCAAGTTTCATAATCTTTTAACGGTCAATAATAATTGTCAATGGAATTTTCCTTTTTTTTTTTGTGAAAGTTCCCATTTATTTATTAATTTATTCTGGTATGCATTTCTTTGACCTTTAAATTTGTTGACCATCCATCTTTTAACCGCTCATTTTTTATTTTTTATTTTTTTAAGTATTAATATTTTTAATATTTTCACTCCGATGATCGTTATGCCAGTCTTTCATTATTTAATAGGTTGATCAGCTATCACGCTTAATATCTATCTGCTTTCTATTCCCTAAATATGGTTGGATTTTCCACTCAAAACGTCGAATAGGGAAAACCACTACACATTTCATATCCAAAAGTCTCAAGCAATATGAATAACTATGGAAATCTCCACTCTCAAATGTAGTCCTTGTCAGCCATTACTATGCCCTCCATGCTACCCAAGAACTTACTTTTGCAAGGCACTCCATGTTGTTGTTACACCAAACTACAAGGCCACTGCAGGTGCATTAAACATTAGGATAATCACTTGATCATTCTTCATACTGAGAATTAAATCTTAGTTAACCTGTACACTCCACAAGCTCCTCCATTGAATTCAACTTGTATTGTCAATATGGCTCTTCATGTTTATTAATTACACACAGATCTCTAAGAGTACCGCAGGCATGGCCTTCCGATATGTGATTAGAGCCTCTGCACCTAGCCATCTATTCCATTTAATTATTCATTAGCATGTAAGAAATATTAAGATGGATAACTCTGTTTCAAGACAAGCTTTATTGATTATTTTTTACATTGTGGTCCTCTCTGTCTTTAATGCATAACACTTTTACCATTTCCATTAATCCAAACACCAACTCTTTTATGCACATTTACCTGGGAATATTGGGATTCTTCTTATCTAGTTATGTCCATGGACAATGATGACATAACCACCGAATATGAAGGACTTCTCCCCAAAGTTGTCGACTCATCCATGCCTTTAAAAATATGGCCACTACTGAATTGGAGGCCCGGATGTCGTATTCTTTTATTAAATGAAATTTATTAATACTTATGAACTTGAGGGCTTCCATCCTTACCCTACCTGAATTTAAGACCTTTCCCTTGGTTCCTTTACCTATCTTCCATCAGAGGACCGAGTGTTGTGACCTTTGGCTAGGCCAGTAGGCGCTACACTTTTCTACTAGCCCACATGGGTTTAATTTCCTTTATAGGTCTCTATGCCCTAGGTTCTCTGTTGTCCGTAAAACCATGTTTCAATTTCTCAGAAGTTGATAAGGTCGCACTTATATACACATTCCAACATAGAGATGGAGTCTATATGCCCATATATGGAGTTTAGATGCTTTAAGTCCCTTACTTTGACTGGCCATAAATTTTTATCAAGGGGGCCATTTTCTAACTTTAGCATACTGTTGGTAAGATGTCTCCAATCAATTTCAAACTATGCTACTTCTAAGGTAATTTGAGCTAAACACATAAGGCATAATATCCTCCAATATTTGAGGCTCCCAACCATCATAGTCATCTTTTTATGGCTTCTCCACTAAGCTTTCTACTATGATGATTCTCTACAACATACTGCAGAAACCATGGGAGTCCCCATGAGCTTGGAACATCAATGCCAACATTTTCTACCACTAACTACAATGTTAATCTAGTTGACGCTAATGCCAACATACTGAATGCCACCAGCCATTCAGAAAAATACAACTGCCCAACAATCTCCCCCTTTGGCATTGATGGAAACAAACCAAGCTCCCCTTGAAACTAGGAATGGTTTTCTTCATCGTTGTTCTTCCCCTTAGCATTACTAATCTTAACAATCTTCTCCCCCTTTGACATCAATGGTAAAGGATGCTCTTGAACTCTTCCCCTAAAACAACGTAGCCTACTCTTCACTTTATCCAACAAACTGAGTAGTTACCAATACTCATTGTAATTTTGGGTGGAAGAGTAAAAATTTCTATCTGTTGTCGAAGATACTCAAGGAGTTCTCTCACCAGCAGTTTAGTGAAAATTTCTGCAAACTACTCTTTATTGGCCATATATTCAATTCAAACAACATTAGGAGAAACTTGTTCTCTCAAGAAATGAAACTTGATATGAATGTGCCTGGTATTTGAGTGCATTACGATATTCTTAGAAATGTGGATAGAACTAGAGTTTTCACACATTATTGGAATTGGATCAATTACCTCTACTTTAATGTCCTTCAAGGTCCACTTCATCCACTGAACTTGTGAGAAGTAAGTGGTAGTTGCAATATACTCTACTTCAGTAGTTGATAGAGAGATGGAGTCTTGTTTCTTGTTGACCCAAGATACTAAGCAATCTCCTAAGAAGAATGTTGCACCAAAGGTGCTCTTCCTATCATCAATACTTCCTGCTCAATAATAATCGGTATAGGCCTTTAATTTAAATTCTCTTCTCTTAGCATATGAAATCCCATAGTCTGTTCTGCCTTGCAAGTATTCAAAAATCATTTTTACAACAACGACATGGCTTTCACAGGGATGGGCTTGAAATCTGGAAACCAAACCTATTGCTTGCATGATGTCTGGTCTAAATGCTGTGAGGTAAATCTAGCTTCCAATCAATAATTTGTATATTGTATGATTTATAGGAGGTGTCTCATCTTCTTTACATAACTTACAGCTAGTGACCATAGGAGTATTAGCCAACTTGCATTCTTCTAGTAAAAATTTCTTTAGTGTTTCTTGCAAGTACTTAGATTGAGAGATGAAGATGTTGTCCTTTGATTGATAAATTTGTAGCCCTAAGAAAAATGATAATTCTCCTATCATGGACATCTCAAACTCTGTCTGCATACATTTTCCAAATTGATGTCCCAATCTCTTCAGGTCATTGCCAAAGTTTATGTCATCTACATACACTACCACAATCAATAGGTGGTCATCTTGTTACTAAAGGTATCTCTCCAATATGGCATACTAGGATCTGGGGGTCTGTTTGATCCCATATAAGGCCTTTTCATTTTGCAAACAAACCCTTCATTTTTCATGAGCATGAACCCTTCTGGTTGCTCAATGTATACTTCTTCTTCTATGTATCCATTGAAAAAAGTTTAATTCAAATGCATCTAAAACACCTTGATGTTTTTGTGGCTGGAAAAAGCTAGAAACTTTCTAATAGCTTCCAATATTTCTACACGTGCAAAGGTTTCTCAAAAGTTTATCCCTTTATTTGGGAATACCCTTTACAAACTAAGCGAGCCTTACTCCTATTCACTCGACCTTATTCATTTAGCTTATTTTTAAAGACCCATTTGGTGCCTATGACATTTTTCTCTTTGGGTCTTGGAACAAGCTCCCAAGTGTCATTCTTCTTAATTTGATCCAGCTCTTCATTCATTGCCTTCACCCAAGACTTATACTCACTTTCCTGACTAGAATTCTTGGGTTCAATTTGAGATAAAAAAACAAGTTTTGCACAACTTGGGCTGTTGATGAAGCTCATCCTTATTTGAACACTTAGTATTTGATCTCCAATAATTTGACTCTCAGGATGTTGTTTTTGCGTATACCTGGAAGGAGTTTTGTGCCTTGGTGTTGTACTCGTCTCTTCATCTTCATCTTCTAACTCTATTTTTCCATGGTCTGAGAATCGGGTTGAAAAACTTTCTTTTTCATCTAGGTTCATGTTTCCTCTAGATGTTTCATACGGTGGAATTACTTCATCCATGACCATGTCAATGCAATCTTAGACTCTTTTTTTTCCTCTGTTGAAGCATTTGTACCATTTTCTCCGAAAAGAGTACCCAAGAAATATAACCTCATCGGCGCGCGGATCAAACTTTCAAACTTTTTTGTCATTCCTTTTGATAAAAAAATTCCTTGCAAACACCTTGTAGTGTTTCACTGATGCAGGTATCCCTGTCCATAACTCATAGGGAGTCTTATCACTATTAGGACTAATTTGTGTTCTTATTTCTAGATATACTACTGCTTATGCCACTTCTCCCCAAAAGGTGTGGGGTACCTCTGCCTCATCCATCATAGCTTTCGCCATCTCTTGAATTGTTATGTTCTTTCCCTCTGCTACCCGATTTTGTTTTGGAGTTCTAGACACATAATATTTCATCCTTATACCATGTCCTTCACAATACTCTTCAATTCTCTCAATATGAATTCTCCACCCTTGTCTGATATTAAACATTCGATCTTTAGATCTTTCTAATTCTCCACCTGAGCTTTGAATTTATTAAAATTTTCAATATCTTCTGACTTTTCTTTTAAGAGCATTATCCATGTAGCTTTGGTAAAGTCATCAATATATAAAATAAAATACATTTGTCCGCTTGGGATTTTTGTCTTGGTAGGGCCACAAATTTCAGTGTGAATTAGCTCGAGAGATTTAGATGATGAGAACTCCTTTTTCTTAAATTGAGTCCTTGTTTGCCTACTAAATTGACAAGACTTGTAGATTTAGTCATCAGGCCTCGGAAGTCTTGGCAATCCTCTTAAAACGTCTAAGTTGTTGATTTTTATTAAACTATCAAAATTTATATGGCTAAGCCTTTTGTTCCACAACTAATTTTGACTTGTTTTACTCAGATAACAACTCATTACGATTTCATCAAACACATATAAATTGTTTTGAGTCCTTACTTCCTTTCCCACCAGCTTTCCATTTTCTTCTTTCTGTATCTCACAGTATTTAGATCAAAAGGTCACATTATAAACATTATCACACATTTGACTCTCACTCAAAAAAAAAAATCTTGAGACCCTCTACATACAACACATTTTGAGCATTAATATTTTCAATAAGACAAACTATTCCCTTGCTCTTAATTCTTGCTGGAGCATTGTTACCAAAAGTGACATTGTTCCCTATGTATTTTTATTTTAGAGACAAGAATATACTCTTATCCCCATTCATGTGCTTGGAAAAACCACTATCCACATACCATATATTTTCTTGATCATGTGCTAACAATGAAATCCCACATTACATGACTTTTCCAGTCTTGTGTTTCCAATTCTTCTTGTCTTCTGGAAAAGACTAGCTCTGTGGCATTCTAGGATTTAGAAGAATACTGAAAATTGCTTGTGCATTCACTGGCCTTATGTATGAAATTATTACCTTTAAAACATTCAACATCACCAATGAGGGGAGGGAAGGATTTTCTATTCCTAGGAGGGGAGTTTTGATATCTAAAGTTCTAATACTTTTTGTATCTAAAATTTTTCATCTCTTTCAACTTTGACAGTTTTACAATTAACAAATTTATATCCAAAGATATGACATTTATAGAAATAACTATAAAAAAAATTAGGGTACCTGGAATTGGAAGGTTCACGAGTTTGTGTAGGCTACTAGTACCTTTTTTGTCTTGTTGATTGATTCATTCTCCTCTTGTGTGAGTCCTTTGAGAATTTATTACTTGTATTCCCATGTTGGGTGTCTCTCTGGCTACACTTTTGTTTGCCCCCATTGAATCTAACTTGGAGCACCTTTGCATAGATCTAGGGCCTTCAAATCCTATGGACCTTAAACTCATCTTTCTCCTAGATGACTCCTATGATCCAAAATATCTCAACCCTGTCTTGTTTTGTAGAGATCTTTGACTACTTAGAACATGGTTTAGCTTTCTAGTCCCTTCATCAAACATTTTATCTAGGTCCGTGTTGGTCTCTAATTTCTCAAGATTTTTTCTTAGGGAGATAATATTAGCTTCTAGATTCGTTTCTCCTCCCATTCAAGAATCTTACCATTAATCGTTTCTTCCTTTTGTCTTGCTTCCTCTACCTTGACTTTTAGGAACAAATCCTCCTTTTTTCATGGATCAAATATTATTTCCTTCTCTCCCTTAATTTGCTTTCACTTCAAGAGACTATTTTATTCTTCTAACCTTCACATACTCTTCTGTTTTCTTCTAGTTTGAGAGTAAATCTTTCTCTTATTTTAATAAATTCTTCAAGTTTTTCTTTTTGATAAACAAATTCTTCATTATCTAAGTTCTGCATACATTCCTCATCATGGTAGCTACTCTTTCCATTGCTTTTCCTTTATTCTAGCCTTCTTTAACACATCAAGAGCATTGATGAGCTCCCCTTGAAGATCCACTACTCCTTCTTCTTCCTCTTCTTTAGTGTGTATAATAGTTTATTTCTTGGAGTCAGATCCAAATGCCATATGTATCCACTCATTTGACTCATCCTTTGAGGAATTATCACTATTGGAATTTGATGTCGAGCTATCCTCTTTGGAGTCGACCCTCCTCTTCTTAAAGGACTTCTTATTTTGATGTTTCTGAGCTTTTCTTCATAACTTGTGATCATATTCCTTTTCTGTCTTTTCTTTGTAAGGGCACTTGGATGCAAAATTTCCAACACTCCATAGTAAAATCATTTCAAGTGCAACTTCCCTTTATACTTTCCTAAGGCACACTTTAGTTTCCTAGAAAAGTGAGCCAACTCTTGTTATATTTGCAACTAGAACAATCTTGATGATCTTTGTGCTCCTTTTCCTTCTTGGACACCTTCAAAGTTGAATCATTTGTTTCAATCTTCTCTTTTGCTACTCTCATCTCATAGGTTGTTAGAGTACCAACTAGTTGGTCCATTGTGAGACTTTTCAGACCATATATCTCTTTAATGGCTAAGATTTTGGCATTAAATCTCATAGGTAGAGCTCTCAAGAATTTTTAAATAATTACTTCTTCTTTGATATCTTCACCAAGTCTTCTAAGCATATTGGTTACTTCATCAAATATGAGGAAATACTCTATTATGCTTTAATCTTCACTCATTCTTAAGATCTCAAACCTCATTCTAAAGTTTTGAAGTTTGGTCTGCTTGAATTTATCATCTCCTTCATGAATAAGATTGAGCTTGACCCATACTTACTTGGCATAATTATAGTGCATAAATTTTACAAATTTGGATTGACTAAGGCCAAAGAGAATGGCATTCTTGGCTTTAGAATTATTCCCATACACCTTTTTATTATCTACATTTGTGGGAGGGACATCAGGGACATCATAATCTAGTAACACAGAGCCCCAAACATCTACTCCTAGGGAAATAAGATAAGCTTCAATCCTAAATTTCCGAAAGGCATAGTTTGTCCCATAAAATATCAATGCCTTACTTGAGTAAGCATTGTGACTCTCTTGCCTAGACACATTTCCTTATGGATCTACCTTCCACTGGTTAAACTGTTACTGAAGGACACTTGGCTTTGATTCAAATCGTTGGAACAAGAAATTACTAAGAGGGGGGACGTATCAGTAATATTAAGGTTCTTAAGGTTTAAGCATCATGATTCTCTTTCCTAGACATAATCCCTTATGGATCTACCTTCCAGTGGTTAAAATTCTCCTGAAGGAAACTTTTCTCTGATACCAATTGTTGGAATTAGGAATTTCTAAGGGGAGAGTGGATCAGTAATAGTTAGGTTCTTAAGGTTTAAGCTATATTCTTAAATTTCCTTTTACTTTTTCCAGTTAGTTGTGAGATAATTCATAATATAATATATATATACAACAAATTAAACCATTCACCTAGGCACACAGTCCATAAATTGAGAAACACACACATATTGACAGAGATATGATTACGTGGAAACCCAAAGGGAGAAAACCACAAATTGTTTTGTTATTATGATGTAAATTAATAACCCACTTAATTACATCAAGATGTTTGTGAGCACCCACTCATAGGAGGCTCCAAGCCCCTTAAAAAATCAAGCCACTACTTTCCAAGAGGCACCAACCTCTTATGAATGTAGGCCACTACCTACTCTAGCTATTTTTTTTCTTTTCATACAATTTTCACACTGATAATAGAGGCTAATGAAAATGCTATGTAATATGAACTTGATCAACTACTCCACACAACACTTTCCCTTATGCCCTGCAGTCCCTCTTTGCATTTCTCCCTTCATTACTCAATCAACTCTAGTCTCAACCCTCAACTATACTATAAAAACAGTTAACTCTTGGCACTTATCTCACTGCTCCTCACAAACTTAGCCTCAACACAAATGTTGCATCACCCACATTGCACAAATACAATCTGTGGTTTCTTTTCACTGCTACATAATGATCAATGTAGTCCCTATTAGCCATTACTCTTCACTCCACACTTTTTGAGAGATTAATTTTGAAAGGAACTCAATGTTCTTGTTGCACCAAACTACAAGGCCACTACAACTACATTAAACATGATAATAACCAATCGATCATTCTCCATACTAAGAATTAAATCTTAGTCAACTTGTACACTCCAGGAGCTCCTCCACTGAATTTAGCTTGTACTGTCAGTATGGCTTTTCATGTTTATTAATTTCTCACAAAGTAATAAGAGTACCACAGACATGAATTTCTGAGTTGTGATCAAAGCCTGTGCACCTAGCCATGTATTCCATTTAATTCTTCATTAGAATGTAAGAAAGCTCAGGGATGGCTAATTTTGATTCTAGTCAGGCTCTATTGATTATTCTGTGCATCATGGTCCTCTCTGTCATTAATTCAGAGAACTTTGACCATCGCCATTAAGCCATACACTAACTCTTCTATGCGCATTACCCTGGTTTTCCAGGGATTCTTCTTATTCACCTATGGCCATGACCAATTTTGGCATAACCCCTAAATATGGAGATCTTCTCCACAAAGTTGTCAACTCATCCATGCCTTTAAACATATTCCCACTACTGAATTGGAGGCCCAAATTCCCTGGTGCCTGTATCATTTTCTTAAATGGTATTTCTTAATACTTACAAGCTTGCAGGTTTTTGGCCTATCGCTAGTTGAATTTAGCACCTTTTACCGAGTGTTGTGACCTTCGACTAGGCCGCTAGGTGCTAGAATTCTCTACTGGAATGCAAGGGATTAATTCCATTTATATCTCTTTGTGCCCCAGTATCTCTATTTTCAGTAAAACCTTGTGCCAGTGCCCTAGCCATTCATAGGGCCCACTCATATACACATGTCACTACAAATATGGAGCCCGAATGCCCATATACCTTTAAAATTTTATAAAATGTATTTCATACTTCTTACAAGCTTGCGGGCTTCTAAGTATGGCCCACTTGTGTGCACCACTTCCAATTCCAACTCCTCTTCCTTTTCATGCTGTTATTTGAGGTTTTGGACTTGGCCCACTTTCAACCTATTGGTATCTTTGTAGACGTCAGCCTATCAGTCCAACTACAATGCCTGACACTTAATAATAACAACTTTTGGGCTTCTAACCTTCCAGGCTTCTGGGCTTCTAAGAAACCTCCACTTGTTGTCAACTAGCCTCCGGGTTTTTGGGATTTTAGGCACTATTCCTGCTACACTTGATCAATTCTATGCCTAATATTTTTTAAATAAACCTCCAGGTTTCCAAGATTCTTAGTATTGTTCGTATGGATTTAAGTTTTTTACGTTTACTGGCTATAGCTTTTGGTTGAAGGGGCCATTTTCTGACTTCAACATACTATTGGAAATATCTCTCCAATCACTGTCCAGCTATGCCACTTCTAAGGGAATATGAGCTTAACACCTAAGGCATAATTTCCTCCAAAAATTTGAGACTCTCGGCCATAAAAATCATTTTTTTATATCTTCTCCACTAGGCCTGCTATTATGATCATTCTCTACAAAATATTGCAAGAACCATGGGACTCCCCCTGAGCTTGGCACATCAATCCCAACGTTTGTTGCCACTAAATACAATGCTAATCTGGTTGACATCAATGCCAACATACTAAATTCCACCAACCATTAGGTCAAAGCCAATTTCCCAACAAACGGATGTTCTTGAAGGGCACGATTGACTTGGAACCCTTGGCATCATAAATAAATTGTTAGGCATGGCACCCTTGGAACTTCGAAGGGAAGTACTTGAAGGGAACGACAAACTTTGCACCCTTAGAATCATTAAAAAGAAACTAATAAATATAATCAAGATATGAGAACCATATTATTCACATCAAGTGGCAAATGAGGTTAGAATCAAGGAAATTACATCATGAATAAAACTTGTTGTAAAGGGAGAATAGTAAGAAATAAAAATATTGCACCTTAAAGAACTCCACCCTCCCCACGTTGAAAAATATTACGTAGATAATGTACATAAGTAATTTAATTAGGTAAAAGGGGAAAAGAGGGACATAAAGTTAATTATAAATATTAATCCTAAAATAGTTAAACTTCATTGAGAGAAAAGGGTGGTGAATTAAAATAAGATTAATAAATTGAATTTAGAGAAATTTAGAGAACCTCCATGTGGAAAGAGATAACATAGGAATATCCATCTGAGGAAAATTGAGTTAAATTAGGAGGTAGTTAGGGAACCAAATCTCAAAATTATCAATTGACTTTGATAATGAACACAAATTAAGGAGTAGAAAATGGGGATCAAGATACAACTAGGAGAAGAAATAGGAAGTCTTGTTGGGGTGAGGAAAAATATTATTTTTGAATTAAAATTTAAGTAAATAATTTTGGAGGGCCTTGGTGAGAGGGTGACACATGGGTGGGTGAATAATCAAGCTTTTGGATTAATAAAAATAATTAATTATGCATGACGTTTGATGTGTCACCCATGAAGCCTCCTATAAAAGAAGGGGCAAGCCATGAGAGAGGAGTTTTTTTTCTTACCCTATTGTTGGATGGATGATATTATGTAATGTTAGTGGCTACGGGCTATAGTTGATTTTGGTGAGGTAGTGGAATTTATAGAGGGGACTCTTGAACCAAGGAGACCTCAACTCTATCAACTATCATACTTCCTCCATTGTAAAACAACATTGCATCTAAGGAGTCCGCAAGGAAGAAGAGTAACCAAGGAGTAGGCTAGGAGGTCAACCGGTGGGTCACTAAATTCAGTCAGATCACATCAACATTCACACTTGGAGGCAGATGGAAGCAAGGGAGTGCATGTAGTGAAAAGTTCAAGATCAAATCTCACCTCCAGGTGAACGGTACCTATGTTATTTATAATGTTTTGTGATATGATTTCATTGTGCCTATACTTAAAAAAATGTAAAACATATAATATGTGTAATGTACTGAAATTGAGGGATGATTGTTGTAAGTTCTTTAATATTTTTTAGTTTCCAATGGTTATCTATTTCTGGTTGTATTCATGCTTTATCTCTTTAAAAAAAAGGGGTCTGTCCCTACAAAAATTTAGATCATTGCTAAAGTGATGGAAATTTCAAGAAAATTTACAATTCTAGTTAGCATGTCAGCGAGGTCAAGGGTTATCAAAAAAGGTTGGAACTCTGGTAGGTGCTACACTAACCTACCATAGGATGAGTTGTCCCTTCACGACCCACAGATTAAATATCAGAGCGGTTCGGGGGTCAGGTAGGGTCAGGGGTTGAGATTACCTTGACTGGTGGCATTGCACCACAAAGAGGAGTCAGGCCAACCCTAACCTAGGTTAGAGGTTGTGGGTTGAGTCTGATCGTTAGAATATTAAAAATGCATTGCAATAGGAGGGTTGACCCTCACCATCCTTAGGATTCATGCCTACTGTGTGGAACTGTCCATGGGGACCATGCGTCAGGTGCCATGTCGGTCCAACATAATGGAGTACAGGTGCCACATTGGCCTTTATAAGATTTTCATGTGGCAGTCATGGAAACACGATGATGTGTAATTTTTCCATATTTAAAGGGTTGTGACTTTTGATTTTTCAGTTAGATTGAGGTAAATTTATATCATTGGAATTGTCTTGGCAAGGTAAAAGTAGTGATATTATTTATTTAAAGTTATGGAAAAGTAAAAAAGGTCAAAAAAATAAAATTTCATTCACATAACTATACCTTAGGAGCTAGCTCAATAGAGTAACCACCACCTTGTAACTATAATTGAATTTTGGGGTTAGGAGGGGTGTGTTTACAAGTGGTTTCAGAGCATATAATTTCAACACTTGGACTAGATAGGCTCTACAATGAGAAAAAGCAACATGTTAGATTGATTATGGGAATGGTTGAATACATACATGATTGATATGATTTTATTATTATTGATGGGCTAAGAATTTTTGTTTATATAAATATGTTGCTAGATATGCATGCATGTACACTAGTGCTAACATGGCTATTTGTTACAACTGACATTATTATAAGAACTCTGCAAAAGAAAGTTCATGACATGATTTATTGTTATTTAATTATATTATCATGTGTCTAGAAATTGCATGTGAATGATAGCACATCATAAAAAACAAAAGACAGGGATAGACAAAGAAATGATGACAGGAATGGTACAGTACAATCCTTATTAGTCACAACATGGGTATGAAGAAGTAAGCGTGAATGAAGAAGACAAAATATTTGGCCAAGGGTGAGGGGAAAAATATCATGACTGGATGGATACCTTGAGAGGTATAAAGGTTGGGATCCACAACTACAAAGAAGATAATGAACAATTTATAAATGCTTAGGAGTGGCAAGGTGAGGTGAATGCATTCATACTGCAAAGCCTCTCAGAATTGCAGTGACAAAGGCAACATGACATGGAAACTATTTGTAGAGATAAACATAACTCTTTTGATTCAAAAGAGAAAACAAATGGGGAATATGGTGGCAGATCCAAAAAGAGGCACATAGGTGAAAGTGAGGACATTGTGAGAGGAAATGCACCATTGAGCACCCAAGAAATAAAAACTAGCACTCATGGGCATCACTCCAGTAGAAATTCAATCTCTAGTACTAGAAAATATCATCACTATTCTCATCATTACAATCATTAGAGAAAGAGAGAAAAAGCATATATGTCTAAATAATTTAAGAAGGAAATACCACCCACATTTTATGGAGAGATCAAGGAATGTGAAGATGTAGAAGCATGGTTTCTTGGCATGAAGAAAATTTTCAAAATCCATGATTATTTTGAAAACATGAGAGCAAAATTGGCCACTTATAGTTTGAAGGGAAAATAATACATAGAGTTTTATCAACCACAAACTCTGGATGATGCCATAAAGAAATTAAAGCACTGTTATGAATAAGAAAAGTGCAAGCCAAAATTTAAAAGTGACTGGAAATAAAGGAACAATAATAAGTATATGAATAAATGGCCCACGAAAGCTGTGGAGAAGAAGGAACAAATGCATTCATCTAGTGCAAATAAATTTTGGCAGAAATTTATTCTAGCTTCCAAAGGTAGTGCATATCAACAGGGAGGACAGTAGCACAAATCTGAAAGTAAAGAGTAGTTTCTAGATTTGTGGGGAAAATCATCGAAAGAGGGACTCCCCACAATAGAAAAATGTAGATCCATAAATTTACAGCACCTAAGAAGTTAGAACTATGGGAGATGTGGCACAAAGTCTAACCAAAATCAATGCATCTCTAGATAATCGCTAGGTATACCATCAAGCATACATCATTGTGATTTAAGATAAGTTCTGTAATTAAATTATTTTAATTTTAATTAATACTGGTTCTAATTACAATTATATTAGTCCAGATCTTCTGGAAACATGCAAGCTAGCCAAAGAATTATATGCAAAACCATGGTTAGTTCAGATTCAACTGTAAACAACAACAATGAGAAGAATTAGTTACTCGGTGAAATCATGTGCATTTGAGCTCAGTGATATGCCAACAACAACACATTTAAATTTCTGCCATTAGGTGCCTACAATATGTTATTGGGCATGGACTAATTGTACATGCAAAGAACTAAAGTTGATTATTATGAAAAAGAAATTGAATGTCTGGATGATGTTCGAGAAAGAAAAACCTTGCAAGGTAAGCAAAATCAAAATTCAATGAGAATAATTACAGCCATGCAGGCTAAGCGTAGTTGTTAAAAAGGCTACAAATTATTTTTTATACAAATTTTCAATAATGGAAAATCCAATGATAGTGCTCAACACAAAGAAATTGAGTGCTAGAGAAGTATTTCATATTGTAGAAATAGAGAGATGTGTTTCCAATTGATATTGTGGGACTTCCTCATAGTGAAGTTGATTACTCTATCACATTAGTGTCCGAAGCAGGACTAACTTCCAAGGCACCATATCAAATGAGTACACCTAATATGATTGAATTAAATCTACAACTAAAATATATGCTTGATAAAGGTTACATACGGCCAAGTGTGTCACTACGGGGAGCTCCAATATTATTTGTGAAGAAAAAGGATGGGACACTCATACATTGCATTGGTTATAGGCGGTTAAATAAAGTGACAATCAAGAACTAATATTCGTTTCCATGGATTGATGACTTATTTGACAATATGAGAGCAAAAAAGGTATTCTCCAAGATATATTTGATGTTTGGGTATCATAAAGTGTGGATTAAAGAATAGGACATCCATAAAACTACTTTCTAGACAGGTTATGGGCACTATGATTTTGTAGTGGTACCCATTGGGCTTACTAATTCCCCTAACACTTTCATATGTTTAATGAATAGTGTGTTTTTTCCTTACTTGGTCAAGTTCGTGATTGTATTTATTGATGACATATTGGTGTATTTGAAGACTGAAGAAGAACATTAGAAGCACTTAGCTTCTATGCTACAATTTCTAAGAGAACACAAGCTTTTTGTAAAGCTCATCATGTGTGATTTCTTCCTGTTATAGGTACACTATTTAGAGCACATTACAACAATAGGTTCATCAGAAACATCTCCAAGGTAGGACATCGTATAACATCCTTGTAGAGGAAGGGAAAGAAGTTTGAATTGATAACTTAATGTTCAACAAGCTTTGAGTAGTTCAATTAGTTTCTTGCTAATGCACCTATACTGAGGATTACAAATCCAAAAAGATATTTTATGGTTTGTACAGATTCCTACAAAGAAGGTCTCGATGGAGTCTTGATGCAGGAAGGACAAGTATTTTTCTATGAGTCACAAAAATTAAATGAGCATGAGACAAGCTATGTGACTCTAATTCTATGTGACTCATGAATTAGAGTTAGCTACCATTATTCATGCATTGAAGTAGTTGAGGCATTAATTACTCATTGTTCACACTCATCACAGATCATGGTGGACTCAAATATTTATTTGATCAGCCTAAGTTGAATTTAAGACAACCTAGATGGCTGACTATACTTAGTGAATTCAACTTTGGGATCAAGTACATTAAAGGAAAGTAGAAAAATGTTTCTAATGCACTCAGTAGAATAATTCAATTGATTCACATATCTACCATAAGTTCTTATGGAATGGATCTAGTAGAATAGATCAAGCATGTATGATAGCATGATGAGAAATATCAACAAGTGAAGGAAAAGAAAGAAAAAGATGGTGAGGATGAGGAATATCATCTCATGGATGGTGATATACTTATAATCAAGAATATTATCTATGTACTAGATAATAATGAATTGGAGAGTCTTGTAATGAAAGAGTTTCATGAAAAAACACATTATGGCCACCCAGGATACCAAAGGACTCTCACACACATCAAGTAGTCTTATTATTGGCCTAATTTGAAAAGGATGTGGTTGATTTTGTTGCAAAATGCGTATAATGCTAGTAGGTGAAGGTTGAATGTAAACATCCAATAGGCTTATTGTAGCCCATTCCAATTCTGGAATGGATGTGGGAAGTGATATGCAAGGACTTCATCACCAGATTTCCAATAACCTCAAAAGAACATGATGCAATTATGGTAGTGATCGACAATTTGAGCAAGGTAATTCACTTTGTAGCAGTGAAATCCACTAATTCAACAAGTGAAGTGGGTAAAATATTCATAAAGGAGATTTTGAGGCTACATGGAGTTCCCAAGAAGATTATTTCAGATAGAGATTCCAAGTTTAATTCAAAATTTTGGAAGGAATTGTTTGTAGGATTAGGGACAAAATTGGCTTTCAATACAACTTATCATCCATATATAGATGGTCAAATAGAGGAAAAATAGAATCCTCGAAGACATGCTGAGAATGTATGTGATGCACCAAAAAAAGAAATGGGAAGAGTATCTTACATTTAGAGTTTTTGCATACAATAATGGGTACCCATATGGGGCATTGTATGGAAGGAGTTGTAATACTCCTATCATCTGGCGTGATATACTAAATAGAGTCCTTATTGGGCTTGATATGCTAAAAGAGATGGAGAAGTAAATGCAGATCATTAAGAAGAATTTAAAGGTGGCACAAGATAGGAATAAGATCTATGAGGATTAGCATAGGGTGCATAAACGATTCCAAGTTGGGGAACATGTTTACTTAAGAATTAAACCCCCAAGAAAAGTTCCTTGAAGATTTGATCATGTGCTAGGTTGGCACCATGGTTTTGTTGGCCTTTTGAGATACTTCAAAGGATAAGACTAGTGGCATATAGGCTGGTCTTACTTCCATTAGTTAATTTCCATGATGTTTTCCATGCTTCTTTGCTTGAAATATATGTACATGAAGCTAATCATGTGATTGATTGGTCTATGGTACAGGTGAAACCAGAGGGAGAATTTCAGCCACAGCCACTATGCATTCTAGACTAGAGGAGCCTCATGCTCCGGAATCGATCAATGGAGCAAGGAAAAGTGCAATGGAAGCACTTTGGGTCTGAGGAAGCCACTTGGGAAATTGATAATTTAATGAGGTTAGAAAATCCTTTTTTTTTGTTGGTTGAAGCAAATGTCTATAACTGCAAATACTATACAAATTTGTATTTATAAAGCTCCATAAATAGTATGTGTTTGTCTTTAAGCATGTTTTTGGTGTATCTTATAGAATAAGAACATCAAGGACAAGGTTCCCCCAAAGGGGATGGGTTTGTGACAACCCCAAGTAGTTACATTTATGTATGCAATGTAAATAATAAATAATTACTATAAAGTGGCTTGAGAAATGGCTTGAGAAATGGGACACAGATTCCAAAGGGATGGGGTGATTACTTACTTGGGTGATTACTTACTTGCTTGATATTGATGAGGTGTCCTTGGAATGAGACCATGCTTGTGGCCATTTCACTTCATTCTTATATGTAAAGTGACATATTCACTCCAATTTGAAATTGGATTATAACTTGATGACCATGACCTAGGAACAAGTAAGCTTATTTTGTTCCTCGAAAAAACACTTATAAAATAAGACTCTTAATCAATGCCATATGTCAACTCTAGGTCCACATGTTTAATATGTAGGATGTTCTATCTACATGTCTCACATGGAAGGAATTCCTTCTATGTTAAGAGCCACAAAGGGAATGTTTGAATAAACCTCTTTTATTCTATGTTCTTAGTGAAACCCCTAGCACTGAAAATGACTCCATGCTCAAAGAGTATAGAAGGATATGTGATTCAACTCATTTCATACATGATGTGAAATTAAATATTTTGTATATGCACATCTTCCATATATGCACATATCTTCTGTATATGTGCATATCTTCCGTATATGCACATATCTTCCATATATGTGCAATTTTTATGTATGCACAACTTCCGTATATGCAAATTCCATATATGGGCATATATGGAAGTTGAACATATATAAAATGTATGTGCATATATGAAAGATATGTGATAAATAAGATGTGCATGTATAAAATTTTTGTGACTTTCGTATATGCACAACTTTTGTATATGCACATAATTCTCATATATGCACAATTTTCATATATACACATATATTTCATATATGCACATCTCTTCCATATATGCACATATATTCCATATATGCACATACTTGTCCAAAAATTAAACCTCCATATATACACAACTTCTGTATGTGTGCAACTTCCATATATATGTATATACGGAAGTTGCACATATGCAGAAGATATGCATATATAAGGAAGTTGCACATATACGAAATTTGTGCATATATGGAGGTTGCTCATATATGCATATACGGAATCTTTGCATATATGTAGGTTATAGTATATTCATATCATAGAAGTTGGACACTACTTTTGTATATGCACAACTTTCGTATGTGTGTATATACAGAAGTTACGCATATACAAAAGTTGCACATATACAAAAGATATGCACATATATGGAAGTTGTGCAGAACCTTAGCCTCTGTATATACATAGGTTTTGTATAATATTTTGTATATGTGCCTCTACTGTATATAGCCTCTGTATATACATATTATCCTCTATTATCACTTCCCAAGGCTTTCAATTTCTGTCCAATCTCCTTTTCAACTAATTCTTTGAATTTAACAAATTTCAAGAAAACTTCATCCTTTTTCTATGTGAATAATATCCAAAATTTTCTTGAAGAGTGATCAACAAAAATTACATAATACATGTGTTTTGTTGTAGAGGCTATAGAAAATGGTCCACATACATCAAAGTGGATTCACTCTAAGACTGCTCCAACTCTGCTATCTTGGCCCTAGAAGGTGGATTTGACATATTTACCCAATGTGCATCCCTTGCATACATCATGTTGGTCAATGGTACATTTCAAGAGACCGGTTGTAATCTGTTGCATGATTTTTAAGGCCCTATGGTGTAATTGTCCCATGTGCCCATGCCAAAGTTCTCCAACATTTAGACTTTGCACATTTTCTGCCTTGCTACTCAGTGCAGCGCAAGCTTCCACCTCAAGTTTGTAGATATTCTTCACTCTAGCTCCAATTTGTTTCATCTTCCCAGTAGCTACATGTCTCAGAAAGGCTTTCCCTTTACTAAAAACAACATCATATTCAACATCAACAACATCATAAATGGTAGATGCACATATACAGAAGTTATGCATATATAGAAGATGCATAGATATTTTGTATATGCAAAACTTCTATATATGTGCATATCTTCCGTATATGCGCAACTTCTATATATGCGCATATATTCTGTATATTTGCAACTTCTGTGTATGCGCATATATTTTGTATATGCACAACTTTCATATATGCACATATACAAAAGTTGCACATAAATAGAAGTTGTGCGCAACTTTCATAATATGCATATATGGTAGTCTCCATATATGCACAACTTCCGTATATGCACATATCTTATGTATATGTACATAAATTCTATACATGCGTAAATTTTGTATATGTGCATATCCTTTGTATATGTGCACAACTTCTGTATATGTTCATATTTTCCATATATGCACATCTATTTTATATGTGAAACTTCCAAATATGCATATATATGGAAGACATGCAGATATACGAAAGATGTGCATATGCAAAAGTAGATGCACATATATAGATGCTGTGCATTATTGGAAGATGTTCATATACATAATTTACATACAACTTCAGTCACTATATATGTGTAACCTCCATATGTGTGCAATTTCCATATGTGCACAACCTCCATATATGCGCAATATATGTATATGCACAACTTCTGTATATGCACATATCTATTTGTGGATATACGAAAAATTTTTCCATATACATGCCCAAAAAATATGCCCGACTCTGATGTTGGCTTCTAACAGGGTTCTGAATAGACTTCAGAGCAGAGGTCAGCCCAGATTTCAGAACAAGGCTCAGAGCATGACTCATAGAAAAGTTCACAGAAAAGCCTAGAAAAGAGTCCTAAAAAGGACACTGAAAGGGAATTCGAAAAGACCTCAAAAGAGAAGGAAGTGGAAGATATTTCCACTAAAGTATACACAAAGGAGAATCCCTTGAAAAACCAACTAGATGAGGTGTGGCAATAGTTTGACCAACAACTCAAAGGACGGCAAGGGGAGGGAAATGTTGAAACATAAAACATATTCAACACACCCCAGAATATTGGAAAAGGCTTGCTCACTAACATCGCTACTGACAAGGTTGTTTCCACAGAAGAAACTAAAATCATCCTGGCCTTCCCCTCAATATAAATGTATCTTGGAGTAGAGGATATTCCTCCTCTTGATGTCTTTTATAGTCCAAAACATTGGGCTGTAGTAAAACGACAGAGGAAGAAAAGGAAAATAGATTAGTCTTCGATGATAAGTCTTGACAATGAGCCAATGGATGTAGTTTGGAAGGATACTCTTATGGATCCTTCAGATAATTTGACCAAACTATCACAGTTTGTAGGTGCTTATGCATATGCTACTATTGATAAGGAAACAAAGGTCAAACAACTGACAAAGGACAAAGATGAGAGGATACAACAATTAGAACAACAATTGACCGAAGAAAAGAAAAATGTAGACCATTAGATGAAGACACAAATGACACAACTACAACAGAAATTTGATCAATTAAATCTCGAGTTTCAAGCAGAGACAAGTGCCAAAAATGCTCAAATACAACAACAACAATTTTCTGTGGAAAAATTGAAAGACAATCCTAAAGTTGAGGAGTTTGTAAAAGAAGCACTTAACCTAAATTCTTTGTTATCCATGCAAAATGAAACATTTTTTCAGGGGCTATCAGTTATCAATCCAATGTACAAGGACAATGATTCATTGATTAATCGATTATCCGATATCAGGGTCACTATCAATGAGATTGATGAGATGATTTTAGGATACATTACATGGCACGATTCCCCGAAAGGAAGGATATAAGATCTCCCCAAGATAGAAGAAACTCAAAAAGATATCATCTTCACTGATTGGGATATTCAGCTAAAACAGGCAGAGAGGGTAGTTGCAAAAGCAACAGATGCTGCAAGAAAAATCGTTGAGACTATCAATGACAATTTACATAATGCTAATCTGATACAGGAATGCCGACGTGGGAGTCTTCCCAATATCAAAGACTTAGAAGAAAAATGGCAGGAAACTTCTACAAAAAAAGAAGAAGTGATCAAACAACTTACAAAACTAGACTGGGAAGTGTATTGGAGGTATCTGGTAAAGCCACATAGTCAGTGGCTAGTACTACATTGTCTTGCTGACTCATCAATGCACATAATGCCTTCCCTTTCAGATGCTGTGTATACTGGCCAGATGTATAGAAGGATGAAACAACCTCCTGAACTCAAGCCGATGATGGATATATATCATCTCAGACAACAAATGAAAGGGTAGATACCGTTGCATGCTAGAACTAGTCATTTCAATAATTTGTCTTTTATGTAATTATGTCACTTATTTTAAGGAGAGTTGTTTAAACCTCCTCAGAACTTCATGCATTGCCTATTTTTGTACTTATATTTTATTATAAAAACCCTTTCATGTATTTTCAGAAAGGGTATGGAATTTTATAAAGGAACTCTTTATTATCTTGCACTTTTGTAGTTTAAAGTTTCTCTTGTTAGAATCCTTAGATCGGAGTCCTGAACTTTTATTGGAGAAGGCTTACAAAAGCTTGTACTTTTGTACTTTTGCAAACCATCTTAATGAGATAGACTGGACTAGACCTACTTATTTTATGAGCAGAATGATATGCATCAGGTACTTTTATCTTTGTGTATTCATTTGTTCATGAATTAACAACCATTTTTATTATACTGTTTATCACATGTATCTTTTTACATACAATTTTATATCCATTCACTTTTGAACATACTAGGACTGTTATTTTTTTTAATACATTGATGAGAAACTGGCCAAACGATATTTAATGAAATATATGTTTTATAAATTATTTTGATTAACTATTTAATCAAAATAATTATTTCAAAGGTTTTTCATTTCTATTAGTATCTAGTTAATCTTCATTATCAAGTACTAAGGATCACCATTTTAGATCGCAAAAATATAAGTAAAAATTCTCAGGTAATATATATAGATAGGTTACACACACACACAAATATATATGTGTGTGTCTGTGTGTTTTAATTGAAAACCAACCCATCTATCACTTAGATTTAACAATCAAACACCCTATCCATCCTATCACATTTTGATTGGGAAACTGGTCCCATTATATCCAGTCAGAGCCACTAATTCAAACAGAAAAGGGACGGTATTCAAGTCCCCGACTGGGTGGTTTTCCCCCATGTTGTTGCAGTGATTTTCAAGACTTCAACAAGACCCTGAAATCATCAAAAGGGTTTTAGGTGCTTAAATATGGTAGATATGGATTAAATACACCTCATAGCACTGGGAAAAAATATAAAACATGAAATATGCAAAAGAGTTGGGAAATAAAAAATTCATACTATTATCCTCAACTCATAAAGGCTCTTTAATTTGGAATCCATAGTCCAAACACATTGTTTTTGGGAAATTTGATATGGAAAATCGACAAGATTCGGGGAGGACTCATGGAAGAAAATTCATAGCTTAGTTAATAGATGCCAGATCCCCTTAAGTTAAGAAAATTCTTAGAGATCAGTTCGAAGTCAATTTTACCATTACTAGCTAGAGGATGACAACACAACTATCTAAAAATGGCAGCACCCAAAGCCATGGGATCAAGATGGAAGTGTGGAAGACTCTTAAAATCTATGGAATGAGATTAAGCTTAGACTTGTAAAAAAAAAACAAGTTTCAAACATTCTATGATGGGGTTACAAAAATGTGGGGGCTTTCACTATCAAGGAGACCTAACACTTATCTTGGATGACATCACGAGGAAATATCGATCCTTATTGGCAAGAGTTATGCCCTGCTTCATTATGGTGAAAAGTATCCACTTTCATATGGCTTCGATCAAAGTGTATAATCCTCACCTAGGAGAAATGGGATGAAAAAGGATTTGAAGGACTCACATGCTAATATATGTTCGAAAATTAGTAGGAAACCATGGACCACTTGCTTGACACATGTGAATGGCCTATGGGACAAGCTTGTAATAGGCTTGAAAAAAATGATCAAGGTTGTGGGGATATTGTTCAAGCTCTCAAGACATGGGGAAAAACCCCTTCCAAAGAGATGCTTTGAACAAACTTTAGGGATTGGCTCCAAGCCTTCTGGTTTGGGAAATATTGAAGGAATGAAATCAACACATCTTTAAAGACACAAAAAACCATGGAAGGTATTTGGATTCTCTTCCATAAGCACATTGAGGAAACATTTTTTTTAGCCAGCTAGGAAGAAAAGGATTTCTAGGGCCCTCCTCATGGAAAAGAAATATTGACATGGTGGAAATTTAATCAATCTCCTCTCCCAACAAGAATTTTTCACCCAAGGTCAAAATATGCAAGATCTATTATTTAGGAACATCCTCCAACACATCATTACAAACTAAACATTGATGGAGCCTCAAAAGGCAACCTAGGGGAATTTGGAATAGGAGGAGCCATAAGAAAATGTAGGGGTGATATTATTAGTGTATACAGAGGCTACATAGGGCAGAAAAGAAATAATGCATCTTAGTTGGAAGCCCTAATCCAAGGAAGTCTTATAGCCCAGAATAGAGTTTTCCACCCAATCATTAGTGAAGGTAGATCTCAGCTAATTATTCAAGCAACGAAGAAGATCCATTCAAGATCTTTTCCCGCAAAGTGCTCCTCTAGATGGTATTTGGATCAAAGCATGCAATAACTAGCTCAAATTATTTCTCATCAAGAGGCAATACTTTTCTCACATGTCATGTGAAAGGAAATTTATTTAATGGAATTTCTAGTGAATAAAGGGATAGAGGAGCAAGCTCCATGTGATGACATGAACCTGAATTTCCCTCAAATTGTGACATGGGCCTCGCAGTGACTATACATGGAAAATAGAGATCTCAGAGCCCTAGATTTGAGTGTAGAAGTGGTTACCAAAGGTATTTATGGCCTTCATGATAGCTAGATCGAGTGCATTAATGATTGAATAATGGAAACACACCCTTCCTACCATCACCAAAGATATCATTCACTCCATGAGATGTTTGGGTTGGATAAAAGTATATTGGCATTTAATGTTGAATCGAGATGTTAAATATTATCTCTATAAGTAGTTTCTTGTTCAATATTCCTTTAATATTATTGAGAATGAAGAGGAGGATGTTAGTGTTGGAAGGGGAAACTCATGACAACATAAGCTAACAACCATGGTCCATGAACATGATTGTCCTAGGAGAGGAGGGAGGGGTAGAGGTTGTAAACCTCCTCTTCCATCGCATACTCTAGGAGTAAAATGGTTTTATGAGGATCTTATGTAACACATTAGAAGATTGATTATGGCACTGGAAGTGAAGGAGATAAGAAATACTAGGGGTTGTCAATGGGAATTGAGTAACCTGCTTGAACGACACATGCGAGACTAGGAAGAGACTATGTGTGTGTTGGAAGTCCAAATCATGGATCTAGACTTTCATCTCGTCTAGGCTAGAGCAATTTTGCGTGTTCTAGCTAGTACTCTAGGAATTCAACTGCCTCCACCACCCCTACCTCTAGCACCCTCTAACTCCTCAGATGGCTCAAACTCTTCTTCTTTAAGTTCTCAGACTTGATTTCTCAAGGTGAAAAACCACCCAATCCTGAGAAGTTACGTCCAGTTTTCGAGATGGAGAATACCTTTTCAAAAGAAGGGCCATTGAGAAACAATGTGAAGGAATAGGCCACCGGTGGTAGGAAAATACTGAAAGACAAGTAGACAAAAGAGAAACTGCAATAGGATGTAGACACCAGCTTCGACATGATGCTTATCAAGTGGGAAATACCACCATGGTTGAAGGAAGGTCATGACGATCCCTTCAATTAACTCTTGGCATGGCTTTGACTACTACCAGGAATCAAGAAAATCATTTTCAGTCTTTGTTACTCATTTGCATATTAGTTGTGTTTTCTGCATTTAAAAACTAGCTTCATGACATTTATGAAAGTCATCTAGTTTCCCATCTATGGGCAGATGGTCACCCCCAAGGCATGCACAATGTTAGTCCTAGATCAGATATGCATTTTTTTTTGTTTTCATATGCTCAATTTAGACATTGTCCACTGAAAAAATCGATATCGATATATTTGTACTCTATGTAAATTCTTAATAATCTAATGAAATTTTACTTACAAAAATAATATGTGTGTGTGAACTATGTATATATTATATAAAACAATTAAAAGAAAAACATTCTCGTGGTTAAAAAGATTTCAAATAGTTTCGCTATTCTATATTTTTTCACAATCTAAGTGCCCAAAGAGATTTTGAAGTAGTTGAATCCATTTATGCATTCAAAAATGCAATTTAAACAATGACAAGTTATAACACCCAGACGAGGATATTTTTCCACAATCTAAGTGCCCAAAGAGATTTTGAAGTAGTTGAATCCATTTATGCATTCAAAAATGCAATTTAAACAATGACAAGTTATAACACCCAGATGAGGATGATGTACCGTAAGTGATCAACATAGAGTTGACATATGTGCCTTTTAAAAATAAAGGTAAATAAAAAACAATGTCAACTATAATTAAAAACAAAAATGAATATACATAATTGGTTAGTTTTAATGAAAATCATTATAAAACATCAATAATCCTAATTTCACTTAGCAAATGTGGTAAAAATATTTCACTCTCACTCTTAGCCATAAATAAAATATTTTGATGTTCATGTGAAGAAACATAGTTTTATATAAATTTTTAAAAGAAAAAAAGTAATTAAAAGTTAAAAAAAATAAAAAATAAAATCTTATATTTTCCCTTTTAAATGTGAGGAATATGTATAATTCTTATACCTCTTACAAATATGAAACTTGAATAAACTATTTTAATATCAATTTTAGTATATGTATGTGATATTTCAATATAAAATTTGAATAAACTATTTGAATATTCAAATTAGTTAATTTATTTTAATATTAATTTTACATATATGTATATAACCATAACAAAATATTCCAATACCCAAAGAAATAAAGTAATTGAATTTGTTGAAATTAAAATAATTCAATAACTTTTATATGTATTTAAAAATATATTGATTACAAAAAAATATTTTAATGTAAATAATGTCATCTATTTTAAGTGGTTTCACTATTTTACATTTTGGCCTTTGATATTCTTTTAGTTGATTTTATTTAAAATCCAACAAAGATTTGTTGAAATTGAAATTGAAGTGCCTAAAGGATTTCCAAATTATTGAATAGGTTTATGCATTTTAAAATGAAATTGTGTGTAGAGAGAGAATGAATATAGATCCATTATAACCATGGATATATCAAGCATCAAGAGGGATCAAATATCTTGACTGTAAATATTTTTCAAGTGTTACTCTCTAAAAGAGGTTTTCTATCAAGAAATTTGATCCTCGGTGCTTACTACATCCATGGCTAAGATATATATATATATATATATATATATATATATATCTATGTTGCTAGCTATACCAGTGGCGATAATTTTATATTAATGTTGTTAGTTGAAATTAAAAATATTGCAATTATCATAATTTTATTTGAAATTCATTTACTATTATCACAATGACTTCATATAATAATTCTCAAGTTGATAAAAATAAAAAGATTATATTTTGAAAAAAGAGTACAAATCCTCTTGCATTTACAAACTTTATATATACTTTCATTTTATATTTTGGTTTTGAAAGACATTGCATGTATATTGATATATTGATAATAAGAAACATAAACCATTTGAAAAAACTTGATAATTCCTTATATTTTGATGTTAAATTTCAAATAAAATAGATTTAATATTTTTTGAATTATTATAAAATGTATATTTTATATTAATCTAAAATAATTTTTTTAAGCAATTAAAAATAATATGATTTTAATTACATTATATTTATACTTTTAATTAAAATATTCAAATAAGTTTTTTTTTTTTTTTTAAATTAGTTTAACATCTTTCCATCTACTTTAAAAAAATATGTTACTTGGAAAATATGTTAATATGTAATTATAATTTTTTTATTTAATTGAAATTTTGACTTTTTAATATAAAACATAGAAAAATAAAAATTTATTTTTTTATAAATAGTTAATAAATCATAAATATAAATTTTTATATTATATTAAGCTACATTAAATTTATAATTTTAAGTATTATAAATTCCCTTTACCTTTAAAAATAACTGACTCAAAACCATATATATATATATATATATATATAAACAATAGGTTATATATATAAACAATAGGTTTATGATACAAGCACAAACTCAATAACATAGGCAGTCATAGACTTCCTAAGCTAGCATTAAATTCCAGCCAAAACCACGGGGGTGGCATAAAGACAGTAGGGCCTCGTCAAACTATTGGGAGATCAACGAGAATGATGCATTGCAAAACATCAATAACATTAAAGATATTGTTACTTCTAAGTTCAAAGAAAAAATGTGGTGTGAGAAAGATTTAGCAGCTAAAAGAAAATTAAGTTATTATAAGGAGGTCATCAACCCCACCCTAGAAGATCAAAAGTATCTCTCTATTTTAACTAGCTCAAAGAGGAAAATTAATATAGCAAAGATTAGAACGAATTCTCATGAGCTCCATAGTGAAACAGGTCGTTGGGCAGTTCCTAAAACACCATGGATGGAAAGGATCTGCCATCTATGTGAGAATGGGAACATCGAGGATGAAAACCACTTCCTCTTAGAGTGTCCTGCGTACAACCACATTAGATCTCAGTTTCACAATCTTTGTTACAATACTGACCTTCCTAGCCTTTTACAATGTCAAAATTATAGTGAGCTCAAGAGGCTTCTCTCCAAGCTTTTTGAGCATAGGAACAAAATCTTAAATCAAAATAAATAATTTGTTTCTTTAGATCTGATAGACCAATATTTGGTCTCAACGAACGTTAACCATCATCATGAAAAAATATAATATAATATAAACTAAAATTATAATATAATTAAAAATATATACTACCTCGCACTTGCCAGGAGAGGCACTTTCACTTTATCTAAGGCTAGAAATATATATTAAAAAATAAATAAAACGTTAGAAATGCATTTTCATGTAGCTTTATATGAATTAAAAGTGTTAATTATTGTGTAAATGGTCAACAAGTTGATTTACGCTCCTAGGCCATGACGAGATATCCTCTCTGCATCTCAAATTCCTTAATTTTAATTAATCTGTTCCCCAGTGTTTCTCCGCATTTCTGGAACAATGCATCCATTACTTCTCCGAAATGGTATTTAAGTAGACTCTCTGTCACTGCTCTCAATTGACTCTCATAACGTTTCCCTTAGACTTCGCTTTTAAAAACTGATCCTCTCATGGCATCCATCACCTCTGTTTTCACCTCGTCTCCGTGAAAGCTTTTGTCAGGAACTTCACTCTTTGTATTTGAAATGAAGTCTCTCTCTATTTCACTGCTCACCTCCTCACAACATGGACAGAACACTGACATGTTGAACAAATCCACTTTTTCTTCATCGATCAATCCCTGTAATCATATTTACACATTAATGTAAATTCTTTTTTGATGCCCAAATATTTTTCATTTCAATACCTATTTCCTTCTGGATGTTTGTTTTTAATCATCCTGCATATTTGATAGCCTAAAATAACTTGAATAACACTAATAATTAATTCACTAAAAAATCAAAATGTGAACAGTGAAATACTTGAGAAACCAATTTGTTTAAACTGCTTTCTAACAACTCCCAGGAGATGGAAATCATACACTTACTGTTTGGATCAGAAGATGTTCAACGCAAAAAAAGCAAAACCATGCGACCTCCAGCAACCACCTCCTTTGCCTGAGCTTTCAAAAATGCGCTGAAATCCTTCTAAAATGGACGAAAATAAGCTTCTCCAATAGCCCGAGATCATTCAGCAGAGATTTTGCTTTGCCTTTATTCCAGGTCACTGAATTCTTTTCTAAGACCTCAGAGGGAACCTAATCACCATAAAGTAAACTCAACCTTATCGCACAACTTCCAAATTATGCTATGTGCAATGTAAATATATAACAAACCCATTTAAATCCCCGATATCAGATCTGGGTGTAAATCGGTCTGGCCTTGCGTCATGAACGATTTTTAATTGAAACTATATACTCCATATTCAACGACTAATTTATAACATTTTTTTTACATGCTTTCCTTGAAAGTAAAAACAAATATGTAGAAAAATAACGATTTTTAATGTAACATTTTCAATGAATATTTTCAATAATATATACTCCATATTCAACGGCTAATTTATAACTTACATGCTTTCCTTGAAACTAAAAACAAATATCTAGAAAAAAAACCAGTTAAACTTTGACCGGCAGCTCCAAATATAAGTCTTTCGTTAAATTTACTCATCATAAACATAAAATTTGTTCCCTTCCAAAATTAATGTGAAAAGATACTCGATGAAGGCCGTAAGGAGAATAGGAAAAATGAACAAAATTGAGGCTATTGTCTCGAAATAGCCTGTCGTAGAATGACCCCGATACGCCTGCTGCGAAATATGATCTACCTGCTGCATCCTTCTGTTCAGTAAATCCGGAAGGAGGCACTGAATTTTGGAGTGTCAGCACATATGATGTGCGTGTAGCATCATCTCCTCAACCATCAACATCAACGGAGGGCGCGAAATAAATTTCAAATTTGCCGGTATGCGTTCTATCATTAACGGAGGGCGCGAAATAAATTTTAAATTTGCTGGTTTGAAATCCAATTTTGAAATTCTATACGGGGCGGTGACATTGAATGTATGTACGCCACATTGAATGATGGAACGCCGTGAACGCTGCCGGAGACTCCATGGTCGTGAATAGACATTTTCGTTAATCTTGCCATGCACTAAGCCAATCATGATTGGCTTAGTGACTTGTTTTTAAAAATTCCCGGATCTCATACGGATAAGACTGAATTACAGTGAAAAGAGAAGGCGGCATGAGGTTTTTGCTTGCGATTTTTCCGATTTTTGTAGTGGATGGGTTTTTATGTTTATTTAAACGGGCCAGAGGGCTCAGTTGGCTAGCAAGGTCCACTGTACAAAGAAGGTGCAATCTAGATAAGTTTGGTTTAAATAATTTGTTAGAAAACTAATAAATTTAAACAGCGATTTTGCATGCGGAAAGAATTGAAAAGAATCACTGAAACTTAATACCCAGGGATACGAGTTAACTCCAGCTATTGGTGATGTTTTGATGAAGGCCACAATCCACTTGCCTGCTACTTCTTCTGCACTCCAGCTTCAATCCAAGCAAAAGAAAAAGAACACAAGAATTCTGAAGGCACTTCCAAGCTCTGTTATCTCAGCTAGATGGTGTAAAACTCAAGGGGGTTGAGATATGAGCTTGGGGACCAAACATATGAACATATAGCTAAGCTTCCATCAAGCTTCTAAAAGCTATGTGTTAGAAAAACCACAAATCAAGGTAGAGATCAGATCAAAGTGATGGACCACTTTAGTAGCTCCCAATTATAAATTTAGTAATTGCAGTTGATTTTCTTAACTTAAGGAAACTACTGCAGTTGGTTTCCATAAGTTAAGAAAAGCTGCAATTCCATAAATCAAGGTAGCTTTTGTGTAAAATCAATGGAGCTTAACATTCTCCCACTTGGTCCATACTTCCAAACTTAATGTCTCAACTTAAAAACCATTGATAATCTGTATTAAGTAATAGATACATGAATCATGGCGATAAGTCCTCTAATGACGAGTATTATCTTCCATGTATTACTATGCATTTATTCTTATTATAATTTATGTGGCAACAATATCTTAATGAATAAACCTTATGTTTATTCTTGGTCCTTCTTAAATGAATTTTCTCAAATCAACTTAAAGTGCACATAAATATGAGAAAAAACATCACAATAATTAAGAATTTCATTAAAATATCATTGTCCATACAATGAAAAACTTCATAATGGAACCAAGTCCCATATTCAATACATGATCCTTGAATTTAAATGGTGGCATGCCCTTAGTCAAAGGATCAACGATCATTAACTCAGTGCTGACGTGCTTAATGACCACTTTATTTTCTTTAACACGTTCCCTTATAGCTAAATACTTAATGTCGATGTGTTTATTTCGACTCCCACTTTTTTTAGCCATAAAACCACCAGCTGAATTATCACAATATATTCTCAATGGCTTAGATATAGAATCCATAATTCTAAGCCCAGAAATGAAATTCTTAAGCCATACACCATGTAAAGCAGCCTCAAACAGGATATACATAAGCATGTAATCTTTGGTCCCTTGAAGGTACCTCATTACTTTCTTTGCAGCTCTCCAGTGGTCTAAACCTGGATCATTCTGATATCGTCCCAACATTCCCACAACAAATGCAATGTCAGGTCTTGTAGATACACAACATAATCATTAGGAATTGCTGATCTCTTAGGTCTAGTAGATCTTCTTAATGTTGTACCATCATCTTCCTGAGAAGTATGTGGTTCAACTTGTTGTTCAAAAGTTCTTGGCAACTCTTGAACTCCTTGATCTACTGGAATATCGTCAGCAGCTTGTGGAACTTCAACAATTGGTTGAGGTTGAGATTCTGAATGATCTTTCTCAGAAACTACGTTTCTGATTTGATCGCTCCCACTGATCAAGTCATTTTCAAGAAACTTTGCATTTCTTGATTCCATAATCCTAGTGCTGTGAGATGGACAATAAAATCTGTAAGTATGTATGATTTCTAATATGTCTGAACTCCTATTGGCACCTTTCTTTGACTTGTTGGTCTGCTTTCCCTTTATGCAGTCCACACAAGTCTCAAAATCAGTAAAATCTAGAGTATTAAGTATTCCTTCATTTACCAATCTTTTAATTCTATCTATGGAGATATGACCTAGTCTCACGTGCCATAATTTAGAGGAACCTTCATTAATAATACATATTTAGTGCCAGTGTGAACATGAATTGAATCATATGTGACTTTGTTTTGTAAATTAATGCAGTAAAGACCATTAGACAAAATACCATTCCCAACATATTCAGATTTATAGAATAGACTGAAATATTTTTCTGAAAAGTTTAAGGAATATCCAAAAGGTACAAGCCTTGAAACTGAAATCAAGTTTCTAGAAAAACTTGGAACATAAAAGGTCTTTTCTAACTCCAAAACAAAACCACTACTTAAAGTTAAATAACATGTTCCTATAGCTTCCACATGCGAGCCCATCTTGTTTCCTGATAAGATGCTTTGCTCACTTCCCACTGGCTTCCTTAGGTTTTGCAAACCTTTGCAAGGAATTTGAAATGTGAATTGTCGATCCAGAATCAATCCACCATGTGTTAATATTAACATTAACCATATTAGATTCATAACAAACAAACGAGATTACTTCCTTAAGTTCGGGAATGTCAGAACGAATTTCAGAGAAATTTGCAGGTTGTACTACTGCATTAAAATAAAGAATCACATGCTTATGTTGAGGCTTAATAAACTTTCATGTTTTACCAATGTAAAACATGCTAAAAAGAATTGAATCAAAAGACATGAAAATTGCCTGTGGGCTAAATTTTCAATTCAAACAGATTCAATAAAACTTTATGAACTTTCATGTTTTACCAATGTAAAACATGCTAAAAAGAATTGAATCAAATGACATAAAAATAGTTTGTGGGCTAAATTTTTAATTCAAACAGATTCAATAAAACTTTATGATAAAACTTATTAATTCATAACTCTTGTGGGTAGGTTATGAAATTTTATCCTAATTAATTACATAAATATAATAAAAATTCCTGTGGGATAAAATTTATTATATTCAGTGTAATTAATTACAATTTAATGTCTAGATAATCTTCATGTGATCTAACCAATCAATATATAATTTTATTTAATTAAAGATGATGTGGCTATTCTCTAATTAATTAAAATTATATGGATCACTTAGACATTAGTTCTGTTGCATAAACAAAACTTAACCAGAGAGAAAAATAATGTTTACTGAAGGGAGTAAGTCAAAATGACATTTTAATAAACTCCATATAACTGTAATATTTTTCCAGCAAAATCAAAATTAAGGTTAAAGCAGTCAGCATTACCGAAAATGACTACAAATTGATTGTTCAATTTATAAACTTAACCCGAAGATTGACTGAAGCAGCGTTGATCTACTTTGCACTTGCATAGCAAATGCAGTTCGAAGGCTAGCTGGCTTGACTTCAGGCTCCGTCCTTAAGTTTATAAAACAACAAAATAGACCAGCAAACAAGCTATTTTGCTCACAAGATCTCTGAACCATGATTTATATCAACAACAACCTTTATTCACATGTATCCCAACACACAAAATATTGTTCCTTCAATCCATAAAAAGGAAACATATTTACTGATTTGTTGTGATATTATTTAAATGAAAATAATATAAATGAATAAATTATTTTCAATGATCAATTAATGAATTTGCTTGAAAATGAATATAATGTGGTTTAACTTTCCGATTCTAAAATGGATAATGTCCCATTTCATTTTCAAGAATCTAATCCAACTGATCATTCAATTCATTCATATGGGCTGCATATAATCAAGCATATAACGCTTCATTGTCAAACATCAATTGATGCATCAGACACTAGCAAACATGTGCAACAGTGATTGGAAGATGCACGTCTTGGACAAAATAATGAGAAAGCGCTTAAAGTCAATCAGCAGTGAAATCGCCATGAGCAACGTTGCTGCTGAGTGCATATAAAACTAACACATTATATGTGTATACATCTACACATATAAGCTACAAACATAAGAAAATACAAGAGAAAACCAACGTTGCATGATACAAAACGAAGCAGAAGCAAACACAAATGAGGCAGCTACTACTCCAACATGTGCAACATGCACAGCCGAAAAATAGTTCGACACTTCCTTGATTTACATTGTGGAAACGGTTTATAACTAACACCGAAAACCAATTCATACAAACCAGTGGGAATTTATATAGTTTCCGAGTTTCTTGATGGGCATTTTGGAATCGAGGCGAATATAATGCAATCACTCAATCAAGGATTCCCTTTCCAGAATAGCAGAGATCACGCCTGGAAATTCACCTTATCCTTCTCCAATGAAGTTTCGATATATATATATATATCAAATATCATCGGTTTATGAAATATCCCTTCGAAAACCAACACACGACATAGGCCGCAACTTCCAACTTACTTTAAAGATAACTACCTATGTCCGCCCATACGCTGTTTAAGGATGTTGACTACCTGTCTAGAGACATTCTTAATGCGTTGTTCGAGACAGAGACTCGAAAGAAATTCAAATTGACCAAAGAAGGGAAAAGTATCCATTGGTGGCAGCTTAAATTGACTGAAAAAAAAAAAAAAATAAAAAAAAAACTGGCAACAGTCCACGAGATTAACATATATTCGGCCCACGAGCTCAGTCCAACGTGATGAATACTAAATGCTGTTAAAAAGACTAAGGTGATTGAACTTCAACCCTCCCATAAAATTTACAAGTGTATTTAACAGCAGATGATAAAAGAAGATGGGCATCGACAATACAAGGATTCGGCGATTAACTCCCGTAATCTCCAAGGGGAAAAATGACTCAGAATCATTCACATAATCGCCCGGAAGAAACCAGAAAATGGACCATGGCCATAACATGCAGGTTATGCAACAAAATTAAAAATAAAAAATGCCCATATTCTAAATGCCATTGAAATAAAGGATTCAGATGGACTTTGCATTATAGAATCGAAATAAAATTTACGACATCGGAATCATTTATGCAAAGTAAAAAAAAATGCGAATTTTCAAAGGAAACAATCCATGGTTATCTTATAAAACCACGGGAAAATAATCACGCCAAATTTCTTTGGTGAAACAAAGCAACAAGAACACGGTAATGTCTATGAAATGAACACGGTAATAGTCAAAACATTCGCGCATCTGCACGCAGCTCTATTGACAAAGGGCATACATCTCAAGCAGTCATTTTAAAAAATTGTGAAATATATCCTTTAAATCAATTAAATCATCTTAGCACGTAACCCAGCATGCCCATCGCAATTAAATGATTTAAATGATTTCAATGCAACATATCTATCTATATCACTGTTACTGGGAATTCAATGTAACTGCTAGAACTTAGAATCCCATAACCAGCCAGCTGATCTATATGTCGGCGTGATAGACTGATGTTCTGCCTTGGATTCATCTTTACTTAACAGAAACATATCACAAAATACATAAAATCGACTGGGCTGGATCCCTTAATATGTATCAAAAGCAGCAAAGACACAATACAAAGAATAGCATTATACTGAAATCAAAAACATAACTTTATGTACACAAAAGAAAGGGAATAACAGTCACAAATCTGTTAGCCTAGAAATGAAGAGTCGCGATTCTCAAGATAAAAAATGAAAAGTATGCAATCCAACCTTAAAATTCTTAATTATTGTGGCTGAAACGGTCAATATAAACCCAAAATTTACAGCGGAAAAAGACCGCAATCACCAGCAAAACGACTCTACTGCAAACTGTGGGAATAAATTCAAGAGAAATTTCTGTGTCGTTCGGAGAGGACGAGGATCGGCTTTCAAGTTTAATCGCTCGATGACCCAAATTTAAAACTTAAAACGCATAAAAGAAATGTAAAGTGCGCACTTAAAGAATGTGGAGTTCGGCGCACTTAAAGACCCAATAAATTTGGCCAACACACAGCAAGGCAGAGGTAAAAGGGCTCTGATACCAACTGTTAGAAAACTAATAAACTTAAACAACGATTCTGCATGCGGAAAGAACTGAAAAGAATCACTGAAACTTAATACCCAGGGATACGAGTTACCTCCAGCCATTGGTGATGTTTTGATGAAGGCCACAGTCCACTTGCCTGCTACTTCTTCTGCACTCCAGCTTCAATCCAAGCAAAAGAAAAAGAACACAAGAATTCTAAAGGCACTTCCAAGCTCTGCTATCTCAGCTAGATGGTGTAAAACTGAAGGGGGTTGAGATATGAGCTTGGGGACCAAACAGATGAACATATAGCTAAGCTTCCATCAAGCTTCTAAAAGCTATGTGTTAGAAAAACCACAAATCAAGGTAGAGATCAGATCAAAGTGATGGACCACTTTAGTAGCTCCCAATTATAAATTTAGTAATTGCAGTTGATTTTCTTAACTTAAGGAAACTATTGCAGTTGGTTTCCATAAGTTAAGAAAAGCTACAATTCCATAAATCAAGGTAGCTTTTGTGTAAAATCATTGGAGCTTAACATAATTGTTTTTAAAGTTGCAATCATACACCAAAGAACGTGCAATCTAGATAGGTTTGGTTTAAATAATTGTTTTTAAAGGTGCAATGATACACCAAAGGAATAGAAGATTTGAGAGAATTTCGTGAGGAACAAAGTTCATTGTTAAATGTATGGGTATAAGATCTATCAATTTCTCAAATAAAATAGGAAAAAAATTGCTAACGAAAGAGCTTGATCAAGGTCTTGAATCCAAAACAAAGCTTGTAATCTTATGTTGAGTAATTGAAGTCGGTTCAACGAAAAGAGGAAGGTTCTAAGTGTTAGGGGATAATGTTTTCATGGGCTCAGGAGTGAGAGAGTTGGATAAGATCAAGAACTATTATCCATCAGGTCAAAAGAAAATTTTAATCCCAATAGATGATTTCAAAATTTATTATTTGAAAAAAGATGCATTGATGACAGAAGTAGTGTTAATAGTGACCTTGCTAATTACACTAGCATCTAAGGAGTAGCAAAATATACCATGAAAAGATGATGTAGTCTAGAATTAATAGCAAAACAAACAATTGTATTTCAATTTTGAAAATGAATTCTCTCATTTCTAAATGCAACAAAATAAAAATAGCATACATTATCATTTTTCATTTATTATGTAGCCACATATCAAAAAAAATAAAATATGTATTAATGGTAAGTAAATATCAAAATCATTACTGGGCTAACATGATTGAAACTAATTATAAATCACCATCATATACCTACTTTTTTCCTAAACTACAAACCATACAAAAAAACACAAACAATGAAACAAAAAGACAATTTACCCTAAAAAAAAATTAATTAACTCTTTTAAACATTTATTATAATAAATACAATATTCAATAATTAACCATACTCAATTTACATATTGGTTGAAATTATTACTTTTACTCGCATATTTAATTATATATGTTAACCTTATCTACTTTAATCGTTAAATATAAAAAATTATTTATAAAATAATTACAATTAAATATAATGTGTCATTTTCCAATAATTTACGTTGTTGTTTTTGTTTGTTTGAAAATACTGTCCCATGGCAACACCGAATCAACAAAAGAAAGGGTCAGGTGTGCAAAGATATTAATGCAACTCGGTAGTATAGCCAATTGTTTTGTTGCAAGAAAGATTTATTAAAACATTTGAAGTTAGTAGAAAAATCGTTGTTCATTAGAGACCGTTAAGGAATTGCACCTTTTACTTTCTTTTGATATAGTTAGATTTATAAAATGGAATTAAGAAGAGCGTGCACATTGTTCCAGGACCGAATGGTATGCTCGTGGTAAAGAAGAGAAGGAAAATGATTTAAAATTTTTGGTAGAAACTACGGAGAATTATCAGAGTTCCATAAACATTGAAAATTACAAGATTTGTATAAAAAATGCTGCCAACAACACAATTAACACCGTACCGTTCAATAGAATTTACAAATGACTCTGTAAAAGAACAGAAACCCTAAATCTGTATAACTAATGTAAATCCGCTAGCGGGTGCGCTGCTCAAAATTGAAGAATTGTTATTCTTTGTTACTAATAGCTACGGGCTCATAGAGACGGTAGACTGGCCATTACCTGCGCTTGGAAAAGTGTGCAGAAGAACAAGTTTCCTGTGGAGGAGATGGAGATGGCTAAACTCAACGGAGACAGGGCGTCAGTGTACTTGATCACTAGGCGGAATAAAACGTAAAAATACAGGTACCATAACAGAGATGGATCATGCAGAGCCACGTGGTTAACAGAGATTTGTTAGAATGACGAAAATGGAGAGATATGATTGTTCGAATGAACAGTGTTTGCCTATCCCAATTCAATAAAGAAAACACCTTCGGTGCAAAATTGGCTATTTTAGGGAGGCCTGGAATTTCAAATCTATTCATGCTTTTTATTTTACATTCTACTTGAATTTGTGAGTGTCGGCTTTCCCTTATCTAGAAATTCTCCTACAACTATGCCTTGTTTTTTCCTAAGTTAGCATATGTGTTTCCAGTTAGTATACAACCATATTTTTAAGATTTTATAAAGCTTTTTAGCCTTTGGGAGTTAATAATTTTGATTATGTACATAAATTTTGACATGTGAAAGAAACTAAAGAAAGCCATATAGATAAGGTGATGAGTATTCTCAACTTCAAGTAAATGAGATAGAGTTATTTTTTTTAAATATCAAGAATTTAACTACTATCCATTTTTATAATTTATTTAAATCCAATAATCTAATGCATATGTCAAATTTATTAAACACATAATTACATGTTTATGTCAAATTTATTAAACACATAATTACATGTTTAACTATTTTTTAATAACTTATTTTCACCAAATATTTTATTTACAGAAGGGCACACACATCTTTATTTACGCACTACATATTTTATTTACTGAATTCTGTATTTATACAAAGATAACTTTAATCCCTATAAGTGCACTTTCAACCAACTGTGAACTACTTGAATAATAAATCTAGTAATGATAGCTAAATATTTTTAAAATTATTTGTATATCCTTTCAACTAATTTGATATCCATTACACATATTTGGAACACATTATTCCTAAAACCATGATGCTGAAAAATGTCAAGACTAAGCAAACTCTACAATCTATCTATGAGGTAATCAACTCATCATCTGCATTTGAACATTGTTAACTAATCATTTTCATAATATCTTAAATATGAGCCTATGATTTCCTCATCTTAAAAAATTAGATTCACATTATTGTCCACATCATAGACGGAATATACAACCCAACCAATTACACAAAGAAATCCTTCCTATTAAACATTGCCTTAGACAATACCATCACTTATTGTATTCATGTACTTAGTACGAGTTGAATCCTCCAAATACAATTATATCAGAAGTGGTTGACAATCTAAATAGGTATGTTAAATAAATATAAGTTTATAACGTCTTCAATAATTATTTTTATTGTAAGAGAAGTTTATCTTAATAACTATATAACTATTTTTTTTAAAGAAAAATTCACTACGCTAAAAATGAAGTTGATTTCAGAACATTTAGTAAAAACACTCAAAATACAAAATTAGTCAAAATAAGCGAGGGCACTCAAAAAAACAAAAATAGTCAAAATAAGCCTCACCTTTTCAAAATGGTAATTGAGTGCTTCATTATGCAATAAATCACAAGCTATTTTTAGTCAAAATAAGCCAGGCCACTCAAAAAAACGAAAATAGTCAAAATAAGCATGGGCTTTTCAAAATTGTAATTGAGCACATCATTATGGAATAAATCACAAGCTATTTTTCTAATATTTAAGACATTTTTTTAAAGTGACATGATATATTATTCCTGTAAAAGAACCAATCTCATAGAAATTCATTTTGACAACCTTGTATAATTTCACAACATTTATTTCACATAAAACAAATACTAAGAAAGAAATAAGAAAAAACAACCAAATGAGATTGAAACTAGTTGAAGAAGGCAACTTACTTGGGACTTGAAAACGGGTAAATCTTGTCAATTTTGAAGTAAATGATGAGGGTAAGTTCAGTAGGAAGATCCAATATTTATTTTTAGTGACTTATTTTTGGTTGTGGTGTTGTTTTTTGGAGTTAACTTACTTGGGACTTGAAAACTGGTAAATCTTGTCAATTTTGAAGTAAATTATGAGGGTAAGTTCAATAGAAAGCTCCAATATTTATTTTTAGTGACTTATTTTTGGTTGTGGTGTTGTTTTATGGAGTTATCGCATACAAATTTTTTGAAGTAAATGATGAGGGTAAGTTCAGTAGAAAGCTCCAATATTTATTTTTAGTGACTTATTTTTGGTTGTGGTGTTGTTTTCTAGAGTTATGGCATACCCATTTTTTGAATCGACCTTTCAAACCATCTTTAGTGGTTCATGAACCACCCAAAAATTTGTATGCAATGACTCCGGAAGACAACACCACGCATAATATAGATCGCAAGGGCCTCAAATCAATAACTATCCTTCCTTTTCTAGGAAATAGCATGAGAGTGACTATTGTTTTGAATGAGTTTAAGGTCCACCTTTTTCTTACCCCTTTTATTGTTATTTTGTTGTCAGTTTGCTTGGGAAGGTGAGTAGCAATGGCACACCCCCTATTTCTTAGTAGAGCATGAAGTTGAATAATAGTCTTATCTTCTTGCATGTTGAGTTTTTCCCCTTGATATTTGGTCTTAGATAGTTAGCCCAATGTAATCTCCAACTCTTTCTTATCTAGCCCCCAACTTTATTCGGCAGAGCTCTAGCTTCCATGGATGTGCTACAGTATGTAAGTAACGAGCTTCTGATTTTCTTCTGGCCATTCTTGAGCCCAACTTTTTTGCAGCAGGGAGCCCTACCATTATTTCTAATTTGGTGTGACTTCTGATAAGCCTCAGCAAAGATGTTTTCTTTAGGTCACTAGTTGTTCCTCAGCTGCTTTTATTTTTCAATCGCACTTCTTCATCGATATTGGAAGATGACAAAATCAAACAAGAGGGAGAGTGTGGAACGATTGAGAGAATCCTAAAGAACAAAAGCCCTACCATTATTTCTAATTTGGTGTGACTTCTGATAAGCCTCAGCAAAGATGTTTTCTTTAGGTCACTAGTTGTTCCTCAGCTGCTTTTATTTTTCAATCGGACTTCTTCATCGATATTGGAAGATGACAAAATCAAACAAGAGGGAGAGTGTGGAATGATTGAGAGAATCCTAAAGAACAAAAACAAGCTGACCACCCCTTATCAGTGTTATACACACCAAAAAATGCATGTATATTTTTAGTATTTTTCAATCGCGTACTAGCTTATAGTTTGATGAATGAATTCACATTCTTGACGTAGATTGGTTGGGAGGTTCCTTCAATGTAACACCTAGATTACAATGTAGTTGTTCTTAGTTTCCTAGGGCGAGATCTCCCTTCATAAAGTTCAAATCTATGAAAAGACTATAGCCAGATAATTTTTTATACAATTCAAATCTATGAAAGTGTGTCAAGCTCCACTGCCATGTGAGCCAAAGGTATTGTATGCATTTGCATTATGACCCTGGGCTTAGTGTGACTTTGGTGTTTTTAACTTAAACATATGTACTATAAATTTTGACGGGACAAATCCTAAATTAAATGTCAAAATAACGGTTTTATGAAGCACGTCAAATTTGATGGGTAAAAATTTATGTCAAATACGTCTTACAAATCTTAAATTAAATGTCAAAATGACGGTTTTGATTTATAAAGCACATCAAATTTGACGGATAAAAATTTACAACCACTGTCAAATATGTCTTAAAATCCAAGATTAAATGTCAAAATGACGGTTTCTGATTTATGAAGCACGTCAAATTTGACGCATAAAAATTTACAAGCAATGTCAAACATGTCTTAAAATCCAAGCTTGACTGTAGGGATTACCTAAAAAAAATTACATTTATGTTTGTGATAGACATTTTTATCTTGATTGATGATTCTCCAAATATTTAATAATCACACTGACACTGGTTTGGTCACCAATCTAGTTTCCATCTGATTACCAAATATTCAGAAAATCCAGAATCGAGATAAGCTCAAGGGTTTGTGATAAAGGATATAACGCGGACGTCTATCTTATAGAAAATAGAAGAGTTAAGAATTACTTCTTGAGATTATAGGAAGATGATCGTGTGTCTCTATTTTCATTTGCCACGTATGCATATTTGTAATCATTTAAGTTTCTCAACAAAACTGAAAATCTTAGAGGCAAGATAGATTAATATTTAAATAATATATGAATTTTAAAAATTTATATTTTAGTTATTTGTTTATAAAATTATATTGAAAATTAAAACAAATTAAATTTTAAAAATATATTTTATATATCAGGTTGATCATTTTTTTAACTTGAACGAGTTAATTTTGAGTGAATTTATATTTAGATATGCATTTAACTTGATTTTGTATTTATATTAAATTTATTAATTTAAATATTTATTAAATTTATTAATTTAAATATTAAAATAAATTAAATTACTTTTTGTTTGTTAAAATATTTGTGATTTGTGGGATGATTTAGAAAAGTAAGATTTAATTGTATTATGGATTAATTTAGATTCATCTAAAGCGTGAATTTTTTTCATTTGAAAAAGGTTTGCATCTGAAGTGATTTTATCTCTCCACTTTTAGTAAATCTAAAATTAAAATTGATCTAGAATGGTTTAATTATTAATTATAATTACAATTATTAATTTTATGTATTTTATTTTATTTTTTATATATTTTAAATTTATTTTTATTTTATTTTAAGTGTGTCTAAATAATAAACAAGATAGTACAGCATCTTTACCATTTTGGACTTGAGAGAACTCTAAGTACAGTCATATTTAAACATTTACTTTTACTTTAGAAAAAACATTAATTATATATATATATATATATATATATATATATATATATTAAATACTAATTATCTTTTCTTTTTTAAATTTACCTAATGAACAAACACACATATATATATAACAAATTAATACAAGACTCAATGACTTTAAGAATTTGTAAAAAAGAAAAATTGTTTACAAGTTGTTTAATTAATTACCTCGTCATAGAGAGTCATTTCCTAAGAACTTATTGTAAGTCTCATACACATTAAGGTTGAATTGGCAATAGATATGATTTACAACTTTAGTTTTATACTTTCATTAAAGGGGTGAGAACCCTAGACCTTTCATTAAGATGTTTTGATTGTTAATGTTCTTATCCCTAGTCTTACCTCAAAGAGTTATTGCTCATTACTACTAAATTAATGTTGGATGGTTCTCGAACCCATCGATTGTACCCACCCTCTAGATATTTACAACTAGAAAGACCACACGATATTGCATTCGCGGTTGATCTCTGGGCACAAAAATATGACCATGCTCGTTATTTCAAGTATAATTAGGGTAACAAATTCTTGGTTTGGCGTCGTCACCTGTCATTGGCTCCTTTGCTCGTTTGGAGGAGAAGCTCTGCAACCCCAATGTTGTCCCGATGTTTATGGCAATGAAGATACTTCTGCGTACCAACATTTGTTACATGTAACTAAACCCAAGAAACTCGAAAACGTTTTCTTTCTTTATAGTTCGATACCTCCTCGGCCCTTAGGGTAATAAGGTATGTCAAGTTTTGCTTTCTGGTTCGTCAGCACACTAATGCAACATTTAACTATGTTTCCACCTTTCAGGAAAAATACCCTCCAAGTAGTAGCGTTCAGGGTTTTGATGCCATGAAAATCACAATTGTTCTGCAGCGGTTGGGAGCACTTCACCAAGGGAACCAAAACACCGAATGGAGACCATTCTATCGAGCTTGACCCAGGTAAGAACTATATCAGGTTCCTGTCTATTCATTTTGTGGTCTCTTTCTTTGTTGCTATGGTGGCCCTACTCTTATGATTTTCCCAATTCCGTTCTGTTGCATATAAGACAGTGGTTCCCAGTATGAGTTTTAGGGCGACCTATGCTTGCCATCTGTAGGTGCCTAGGTTCCTTCCCTCATTCAGGTTGGCACACTTCAATGTAGCCTATGGCTCGCCCTTTGTTTATGCTATTGTTCAATGTAAGGAGAAAATTTGAAGCTCACCCACTTGAGATTTCTCGAATGAGGATTTTTTCAATTTTTCTAGGCATTGCAGTAGAATTTAGGCGGTTAATTTGTTTTGTTTATTCCATGTGACCCACAATGTTAATCTTTTGTATTGGTGTTTCAATCCCTTGTCCGGGGTATACCTCGACAAATATATTGTTAATTCTTAATGTGTCTTCTTTTGAGACTAAGAAAAAGCAAGATGGTACTATTTTGGAAGATGTTACTATTTTGGTGGGAGAAAATGAAATTATGATTTCCATAGTGTCTTTTTGTTTTTTGATGTAATGGCTTAGATTTTATTTCTTCTTTCTTATGTCTGAGTTTTTGTCTGCAATTTGTTGTAAAGAAATGAGGTTTAACATGTTGAAAATATCGTGCCTTAAGTTTAATTTCTAGGTCTTCATGAATTTTGTTTCCCTAATAAAACTATCTGCCACAAATAAATTCTTTGTATTATATATGGAAATACCACATTATCTAGTTAATTCTCCCTCGGGTAAGACGGGATCTGGCTTTTCCCGAACCCGGTTACCCATGGGTATAATAGTTTGCTTATCCTTAAACAATGTGATCAAGGACTGCTCTACCGACACTCATGTCAGTTTCCTAGAGCCTTTCCTAGTATGTGAAGGTTATAACTTCTTTCTCTGTATCCTCTCACCGGAAATAACTATAGGTTTCTACTCCCTAGGTATGGCTTACTAATAGACACATTCAATGATAGTTATATGTATATTTATTTTTGTAGTGATGACACCTGGCGGATTCTGTGTTTACTCTCTCTTTTATAATTGTACGTATTATCCCTTATTCTCATGTTATAATTTCTTTAGTGGAATTGAGTATTTTCACAAGAACAATATCACCCCTTTCCAATACATATGTACTACTCAAGTTAGGATATACTATCCAAGAAATGGTATACATAACTTAACAATACTAGTAATATTTGTAAGCACTGAGTTCAATAACCATTCCACATTCTACGAATCAAAGAATACTACTTAAATTTGCTTGTATTGTCCAAAAACAGAATACATAACTCAAAATATACTATTACTATTTATCTGGGTGGATTCACAGTCAGCAAGGAAAGTGAATTATGAATGAGACTACACCTCCCTTCCAATGGAAGTGGAAATTAGGTCCAGATTCCCTCCCCCTAGCTCTCACTTTTCAACACAATTGGTTATTACAACCTTCGTAGGTTAGTTCTGAAGCCACTAGACACCCTTGGTCCAACCTAGAATCTCATGATTTTCCATCTAATAGGGAGGTTTCCACTGGACCTAGACAAACTCAAGATAACACTCCCTAGGAAACGTCCTACATAGACTTTCAATCTCCTCTCGCTCTCCAAGGCGACACTCCTCCCTTCTAGTTTCTAATGCCTTCCTTGTCCCTTCTGAGATATTTGATCTTAAGGGTCATGAGAGGAGAAAAATGACCCAATTTTCTGGAAGTTGAAATTCGTTATTGGGTCTTTCCATCAAAAGTACACATTCATCAACATCATTTAATTAAAGTTAACAAAACAACATAAACCTTTATATATATATATATATATATATATATATATATATATATATATATTCACACAACTATGATATCTATTTACTTAATATATATATATATATATATATATATATATATATATATATATATATATATATATTCACACAACTATGATATCTATTTACTTAATTTATATAGGTAAAATACTTCTTAATTTTCACTTGGATAAATTTAATTTCACTCAGAAGAATCTTAACTATGATACTCATTATATTATAAATACTTATTGTTTTTTAACTCACAAAAAAATATTTTTAACTATAATATAAATTTACTTATTTATATATATGAAATACTAATTTACTCCTTATACTCTACTCTTTCTGTTTTCTTAAATTTTTCTGACCCTTAATTTTATTTTCTAATTGATAATATTATTGTTTATATATGTTTTTTGTTAAAGATTTTAATTGAGCCTACATATTCAATATTATTTGTTATGACATATGTTTTTATTTTTATTTTTTTTTATTGTAACGTTATGTGAAAAATCTCTCCCTCATATACTTGGTTATAGAGCACCTCTCGAGGCAATCACACTCATCTTGGGGCTCACCAACCCTTAACAATGTGATTTTTTTTCATATTTCTATCACAACTTTGAAAACTTTGATGACTTATAAAATAAAACCCTAAAAATGCAATAATCCTCATGAAATTTCACCTAAATCCAATTGATTAAATCAAAGAAAGAATAAATTTAATTATTATTTTTTTTTTTTTCTAATGCAAGAATCGTGCCTTCTATTCAAAATAACCAAAAAGAATTTCTTACATAAATTACAACCAACCAAAGCCTAAACCATTAAGTCTAAGGTACACTCCCCTAACAGAAGGTCATTCCCAAAACATAAGCCTTATAATCCATTACAACAGAGTGAAAGAATACCACCCAAGATGGAGCAATAACTAGACCCGAAAAGGAATTAAACCCCCAGCTAATCAGATTTCAGATCAACAAAAGGGGAATAAACAATGCATATGTGGCCCGCCTGAAATTCCTTGTGACCCGCCACAAAGCTAGACACACACGGACGATGACAGAGAGACATGCCTTAGACCCAGACCCACCAACTTGCATGATGCATCTGGGTCGTTGATCTGCCTCGCCAGATCCAATAGTTGAGGACCATATCGGATGGAAAAGAAGCCCAGAGAATACTCGCCCGATGAGGGTGGTATTCTCTCTCCTACTATAGCCATGTGTTGCATGCTGAGTGGCATCGAGCTCAAATCACTGAAACCACTCCCAGTGTTGAGGGCTTCTGATAAATCGTAAACCTCCTTGAGGGTAGTAGTGACACAGTAGGTTGTAATGAGGAAAGTTTCGAGTCCGCTGAGGAAACAAAGACTCTGGCCTGAACCCATCGAACTGCATTTTGACTCTCCACCCTTGATCCTCAGTCGCTTGATACAATAGATGAGAGGAGTCTTCTTAAGAAGAAAACCAGGAGGAATTCCCGCCGTCTGAGCACCCGAAAACCTGTAGACCAACCATGCCTATTCACTATAGCCATTGCCACCAATTATGTACCTAAGGTGGGACTCTACTGTAACTTATAACTGAATGCTCTTAACCCCCTCTTTCCACCAAGAAAAACTTAGATGATCTGTATTAGGAGAAGTTTTAGAAAAAAACCGCAAGTTGCTGACCAACTTCAACCTAAGAACTCTGTGTCTGAGCTATTCTGGGCTGAAAAAGAAAGCAAAGGCCTACGTACCATTTTCAAAATTTCCTCTGTAAAACCAATTCATATTAAATGTGTATCTACTAAACCCCGCCTCTACAACTGTTGACAATCTTTGTTCTGATATATCGCTCGATCCTCATTTGCCTGGTTGAGACAAACATCCCTCAATCTCCCATGTGGCACCTCTTGCCATATATACTTATTGCTTCTTTTAGTGCAGAGAGCCCCTTTATTAGCCATAATGTCTGCCAATTTATTGGTCGTCCTTCGCATATGTGTGAAACTTAAGGTTCTCATGTTTTGAAGGTGGAGATGAATTCTTTTATAAACCTGAAGTAGCCTCTAGTGTCTCGAGAGATTTTTTGGAGCCAAACCATAATAGATTCTCTTGACTGAATTGATGATCAGCTCAAAATCAACTTCAATTATGATATTCTGAAGATTGCCATGCTTCAAGATTTCTAAACATTGCTCAAGTGCCATTAGCTCCGCCATATTGTTTGTGGCTCTTCCCAAATAGAAATGAAAAATGTAATGTATGCAGCCCTTTTCATCCCTTAACACCCCACCATAACCAGCTATACCCGGATTTCCTTTTGAGGCCCCATCCATGTTACATTTCATAAATTCCTGAGCGGGAGGGTGCCAAAAGTCATTCTGAGTGACCGGTTGCTTTACCATCCTGATCTTGCCCTGAGGAATAAGCCGCTGCATACCCCACTAAATAAGTATCTGCATATCAGCATTTGAAGGGGGACTTTTAGGGGATGTTTGCACTAAATTCCCAACCGTCTCCTTAAACTACCTTAAGATTTGTCCCATGATGCTCTGGGAGGAACTTTTATTTTTTACGATTCTATTTTTATGCTCTTTCCACACATTCCATATTAGGAAGCTTGGAGTTAAAGCCAAAGCTCTATTTATCATTTCATAATTAGAGAAGTTTCTTCTCTAGTTGCTAAGGGTATTGGTAATGCTTCCTCTGGATGGGCCTAAAAAATCCCTCTTCTCGATGTTCTCCCAAGTCAGAATTTTCTTATGATGTACCAGCCACATGAATAGTTTGGTTTTCATTCATCCTTGGTTCTTCTATAGATTCTTCCAAACCCAATCCGGTTTTGTAGAATCAAGCTTCAAGGCTAAGCGCTTTGTCTCTTTAAGGTTAAAGATACCTTCATTACTATTTCCCCATCTAAGTTGTTCATGATCAACTGATATCGGTATTTTCCTTTGGTCCAACATTGGTAGCAGATCATCAGCCTTTGCTTTCAAGGGGCTATCATCCCTGTATTCCATTTTATTCTAGGTTCTCCATTTTCCTTCACTATTTGTTTGATCCCAAAAATCTTTGACCCTTAGTAACCCTTTGGTGTCAGTGTTGAGCACTGGAGAAGGTATGTAATTACTACTTATTTTGTCATCTCTTCCTTAAATTCATAACTTCTTTACATTATGAAATAAGTATATGGTGAAAGATTATGATAAAGTCTAGAAGATTTGTGTGCAACGTAAAATGACTAATAATTACCCTTTTCCTATGCAAAAAAAGGAGAAAAAGAAAGATCGCCATTCTAAAGGAAAAGACAAGACAAGGGTAACTTTTGTCGCTTTGACAGGGAACCACATCCAAACAAGGCAATCCAAATTGGAGCGTATAAGCCAGGATAAGGAAGAGGAGATACCAAATCGGTGCAAGAGAAGAAGAAGATAACTAAAAACTAACAATATGGCGAATCCCTCAGGATCCTTTGATCCTGAGGAATCGCTACTTTAACGATTCTCTGTATCATTGATATCTCCGCTCGGATTTTATAAAAAGGGGCATCATTGCTAGCCAAAGGAGGATTGTTGTTGTTTTTATGAAATTCACTGTTGTAATTGGAACTTTAATCATCAACTCTCTCTAAAAGAGTGTTTACTGTAACTTTGTTTTGATGCTTAATATATAAATTTTGTTCATGTTCCGTCTTTGATTCTAAAGTAATCTTAAGCAGTGCGTCCCTGGAAGCTAAGGGCTTGGCCCTGGTGGCTCACTTGCTCTTGTACCATTATTTTCTGATTCTAAGTCACGTGTTGTTTGACTCCTATTACTCGTTTTGTTCAGTAATCTGTTGTTCTTTATTACTTCACATATTGGTTCTGTTACATTTCGTTTTCATTTGAATAGGTAATGTTATTCTCTGCAACAGGAATGTTATGTTGAATTTATGTTGCATCGTTGTTCCTTTAACAAACTCATATTATCATTAAACATTGATGTTCCTTACAGATTACCAATACTGTGATTACAGAGTGACAGTGTTGTATATCTCTGAATCGGTATTATTGCGTGTTTATCTGTGGTTTACTTCTAAATGTGATTGGTGTTCATTTGGGATTGTTGTTCCATCGTGATCACAATTGTTGTTTCATCATAACCATGATTCATACCATTCTATCGAACTTCAGATTACTGCTACTTTCAATATAGAAGTGCCATGTGTAATATTTGATCTGGTTTGCTGTGCATTTCCATTTGATTCAGGTTGTTGTTCAATATTTCATTTCATTTAGTTTGTTTTCCCGTTTCAGTTTACTGTTTAAATTATTTTCGAAGTGAGGATTGTTGCTTAATTCCTATAGATTACAATTGTTGCTTCACACGTTAAAGCTTTGCTACTCAAACTTGTTAAACGAATTAGTTGTTGTTCCTTTCTCTGTTATTCAAATTATCATTGCTTTGGTGTCACTATTACACCAAGGGCACTTTTGAGACATTTTTTTGAGACAAAAAAAATCTTTTGTCTCAAAAAATCATTTTTTTATTTTAGTTATTTTATATTAAAAATTAATATCAATTGATTTGTCTTAAATATAAACTTTAAGACAAAAATAGGTTGAGACAAAAATATTTTAAGACAAAACGTTATATTTAAGACAAAAATAGTTTAAGACAAAAATATTTTAAGACAAAAGTAGTTTGAGACAAAAATATTTTAAGACAAAACTTTATATTTAAGACAAAAATTATTTAAGACAAAAATTATTTGAGACGAAACTTTATATTTAAGACAAAAGTAGTTTGAGACAAAAATTTAAAGACAAAACTTTATATTTAAGACAAAAATAGTTTAAGACAAAATTATTTTAAGACAAAAACAGTTTAAGACAAAATTATTTTAAGACAAAAACAATTTAAGACAAAATTATTTTAAGACAAAACTTTATATTTAAAACAAAAGCATTTTGAGACAAAAATATTTTAAGACAAAACTTTATATTTAATACAATGACCACTTTAGATCAAACTTATGTTTAATACGATATTTCACTTCGAATGAAAATGGAGAGCGGAGCGCTTAGGGTTTGACGTTGCTATGCAACTGGCAGACCTTCACAGACTGCGCCGTTTTGCCATTAACCTTCATCCATAAGGCAGCTACAACAGAATAAGGAACAACTATCGGACAATGGAACCCCCTTAGGGGGAGGACATGATGCCTCCCCCCGCTGATACGAAAAACGGCCTGCGACAGACTGAAAGTGTCAGGATGGACCATCCAGAAGATAGAGTAGCAGAGAATGAAAATATGCCAATGAATAACAACACAAATGAAGAACCACGAGTGATGTCAAACACGTGCAAGCCGGTAGCAGTTGGCAGACCCAAAATCGAGCTCACAAGTTAGTGCATCAACGCCCAGATCCAGTTTATGAGGGATCATGCTTTGATAGGAAAGTTCATAGGACTTTGGCCAACGGAGAAAGCTTCGCATGGCTGGATCACAACCAAATGGAATCCAAAAGGGCACATAACACTGCAGTTAGGGCCTAAGGGCTTCTTTATTTCCATTTTCAATTATCTGCAGGATCGAAACAGGGTATTGGATGGAGGACCATATTTCTTCAACGCAGCAGGGCTATACCTAAGAGGATGGATCGAGCGCTTTAACCTGGACAAAGAAGATCTGAGATGGGCCCTAGTGTGGTTCCACCTTTATTCTCTCCCTCTGGAGTATTGGGACGAAGACTCTTTGCGAGACATTGAGAATGGTTTAAGCAAATTTATCAAAGTGGCAGAGGAGACAAAGCTGAAGTGATATACCTCCTATGCACGGATCTATGTATACATGCACCTCAGAAAAGCTCTCCCGGATGCGGTAAGCCTCTACCATGATGATTATGAATGGTTACAAATAATAGATTACGAGAATGTACCATTCCACTGTTGAAAATGCCATGCCCTGGGCCATTTATTCCGAGACTGTCCCTCCAATATGAAATCCATGACCACCCCTTCAATGGAAAAATCCGACTCAGATGGGTTCAAAAAAGTTCCAAATCGCAAAAAGACCCATAAAGAGCCCTCTACCTCAGTCAGAAAACCTCTCACCATCACCTCCTTGCCTTCAACAAGCAACAGCTTTGAAATCCTGCTCCGGCCGTAGGTTCATATTTTAGATAATAAAAATCAACTTGAAGCCATTCCTAAGAATTCCGCCCATTTTGCTCCATCAAGCTCAAAGAAAGCCCTCACTTCTAAGCAACCGGCGGACACCAAAATGCCCCCTCCCAGTAACATGCAGAAAAGGATTGCTCAAGGTATGGAGGTAGATAGCATTTAGATGCAGCTCATTATTGTAGATGACACAGAGGGAGAGTAGGAAACAGTACAACACATGGAAGAGGAACTAAAGAGCTTCAACATCGAAGATCTAGATATATTGGGACTTGAACAGGCTTGTAAGAAAAATGAATATGACAAAATTCCAGAGCGACAGCTAGAGAGCTTAGAAGTAATTCTCTCAAGAGCATAGAAGCAAAGATCATTAGGCGTCCAAACTGGTAGTCAGTGGGATGGAAGAAATATCTTCAAAGACAACAAGAAACAAGGATGAAAAACCGATCTTCAGAGAACCATCTGCATAGGGGAGATGCTGGTGGAATCTGGAAGATACTCCAAGCTCACCAAATACTATAATCCCCTTCCCAATCATGAATCATGAATCTCATCTCATGGAACATCAGAGGGCTCAACAGCCCAGGAAAGGGACGATTAATAAGGAACATGCTACAACAGGAAAAGCCTCAAATTCTCTTCTTGCAGGAGTCCAAGTATAATTCCACAACGTTGTATCAGATCCTTGCCAAAGCATGGCCAGGAAGAAAAGAAGTGGCGGTGGAAGCCATGGGAGCCTCAACAGGGCTAGCCATCATTTGGGATGATAGAGCTATAACACTTACCAACATACATGCCAGTAAGCACTTTACTCAGGCCAAGTTTCATTTAACAGGCACAAATGTTCATGGACACTTAACTAATGTCTACTTCCCCCAGGAGGCAACAAACAAAGTAGAAACTTGAACACCCTAACTCAGATCAACTCAGAAAGATCCCACCCACTTTAGATCATAGGAGGGGACTTCAACATGGTTACAAGATTGGAGGAAAAAAGAGGAGGATGGATCAAGCTGGACTGTGAAAGCACGCACTTCAAAAACTACATTCATAACAATAGGTTTATAGATATGGAATTCAACAATGGCGTTTATACTTGGAACAACAAGTGTGCAGATGCCCACCAAATTGCATCTTGGTTAGATAGATTCTTGATCTCTGATAACGCAATACATCTTGGCGGGGATCTCTTGGCCTCTATATTGCCACTCTCTGGCTCGGACCATTGGCCTATTAGGCTTCACTGGAAAATACCGGGAGACAATGTTCGCAGGCCCTTTCGCTTTGAAGCATTTTGGCTGAATCACCCCAATTTTCATAACCTGATAACAAAGACATGGAGGAATTTCACACCACCAAAAGGTGCAAAAATGTACAAGCTCCAACAAAAGCTAAAACATATCAAGGAAAAAATAAAACAATGGAATCGCTTTACCTTCGGCAATATCTTTCAGGCGCAAAACACTCTTGAACAAGAAATGCAAAAATTACAGCAAAGAATCATAGCTGAAGGCAGATCCGAAACCATAGTAGAACACGAATGTCAACTACAAACGCAGATTTCAAAAAGAGAAAGACAGGCAGAGATTCTTTGGAGACAAAAATAGAGGATCTGATGGCTTAAAGAGGGCAAACACAATACAAAGTTCTTCCACCATACCACTATCCAATGGAGAATGCACAACAACATTACTCTCCTCCAAAATCGACAAGGGGAACATCTAGAGAAGCATGAAGATATAGAACAGGAACTCCTCACCCACTTTCGGAGGGTGCATCAGGAAACAGAGACTGATTGGTTTCCAGCTATAGAGAAGATCATCAAGATTATTCCTAAGATCGTAACTGAGGAACACAATCAAATACTCCTCAGGCCTATTTCTTTACAGGAAGTGGAGACAGTTATGCGACAACTCAAAGTTGGGAAAGCACTCGGACAGATGGCTTCACTTCGAACTTCTTTCACAACTTCTGGGATCTAATCAAGGAGGAAGTCTGGCAAGTAGTCGAGGAGTCTAGAGTTAACAGATGGATGCTTCCATCCTTGAATGCCAACTTCATTGCCCTCATCCCTAAGGAGGAGAACAACCAAACTCCTAACAAATTCCGACCTATTGCACTATGCAAGGTATTGTATAAAATTTTCTCCAAACTGATCGCCACACGCCTCAAGCCCCTGCTTCCTCTTCTTATATCATCGGAGCAATCAAGTTACGTGGAAGGAAGTCAAATCACCAATGGCATAATTCTCACTTGTAGTGTCCTATCTAGGGTGCTAGATTAGGCTATATTTATTATCGACCAGGGTAAGTAAACTTCGAGGCATGCGTCTACAATCTATAGACATAAAGGATTCCTAACTAAGTGTTCATGATCGTAGGTTACAGAACTTCCTTACGGAAGGTTGAGGTATGCTCCCTATCACCTGGACACTCAGGTCACTCAATTCATCTGCCTATTTTAGAAACACTGTGTATTACTTAAACCAAGATTTCAATCCCCTTACGAGGATGTTGTGCATAAAACCCCTGTTCAGTGAACACTTAGCATTCAATGTTTATCATTCATGAAAGATTGAAACATACTAAAATCATAAGCACACTTAAAATTCAAATATATGAGAAACAGGGTTCATGAATATGATTTTAAAAATAAAGAAAGATCATATCCCTTATAGGATACAATTCAACGATCTCAACGATGAATCCTTCAAGCTATCATTATAAACATTACTCATACAAATTTCTAATTAAATCAATGAAAGCATAAACCAAACTCTAATCACTGTGCATACTATTGAATATTCAGAAGTTGCAAATTAAATGAAATGGCAGTATACCCGTTCCACGTAGGGCCCGTCCGCGTTTCAAAGGTATATTGGACTGTGCTCAAGCAACTATAGAATCAACGCAACAATGAAATCGTGACTGCAACCGTGTTTTTGGTATTAAGTTCAAAAGCTCTGTTTTCAAAACGATACAATGATAACCCCTAACTAACAACACATAATTGTGTTTACATATGTTTTACAACGTTTACATTTTGGAATGAATGTACATTCGTTATGCGGCTGTTGCCGCTTTTTCTATGGCATAGTTTTTAAGTTGTTTCCATTATGAACTGATTCCAAAAAGGAACAAAACTAAATCGGTTTAGAACCCTATGCTATTGCTGCTTTTGTCGCCAACATGCTGTGCTTTGACCATCATTGACCGCGCATTCAGGAGCGTTGGTTCTGTTGGAGGATAGGTGTTCGTCCATGCTTGTACATTCTATTTTTCATCCCTACCCTTTGCTCTAGCTTAGTTGTCATGCCATATGTCAAACAATAAACCAATTACAGGATGTTGCAACTTCCTGTAGTCTTTTTATCAAAAATTCCTAATTCTTTAACATAAAACTCATAAATCAATTCTAATGCATTTAACAACTATAATACTGTTAACTAAACAATTTCAAGGGGTCTAAGAGACGTATGAAGGAAAAAGGTAGGCAAATGATGTGTTTCAAGACGAAAAAGGAGGTCAAGGAATGGTACCAACATCTCTCACCGACTTAATGAATTAGCATGACCTCATGCTAACCTCGATGTGCTTCCTCTGAACTCTGTCCCTGCCTGTACCTCTGCTGCCTTCAACAATGTATCCACATTCTTCTTCACCTGGGCATCTTTCTGACCATGGAGCTCATGCTTTAAACTCTTGTACTTTTCCTTGAGGACCTTCTTTTGGTTGTACCATTTAGTGGCCAACTTACAAATATCTGTTTGTTCAGCTTCAAGTTCCTTAATTTGTTCCCTTAACTTTTCATTTTTTTGTTGAGTCTCTTTACTCTGTGCTCTGAGCATTTCATTTTCTTTCTTGATAACGTTTTCCAGCATATTGGCCTCCATTAGTTCTTCCTTTAACTTCTCAATTTGCTTCTCCAGTTTCCTCTGTTTCGTTATGGCAGGTGGTGAATCTTTTTCTTGCCTGTTATTGCTTTCAACCTCCATCTCGGCTCCTGGTCCAGGTTGTGAGTGGGCACTACTTTCAATATCCATCGGCATAGGTGCATTTGATTCAGGCTGGTCTTCTTGTAGCTGTGCCTTTGATGTTCTCCTGGTTCTTCTTGAATAGGTGGTAAAAATTTTATCTTGCTCTGCTTTCCGAGAATCCTCTTTTCTCATTTTCCTCGTCCTTATACTACTAACAGGTGGAGGCACCTTGCTTGTTTTGTGTATAGGAATTTCTTCATCGATATCATTCATAAATCCTGAGTTTTCCTGTGGTTCTTCCTTGTCCTCTTCGTCTTTAATTTTGTTAGCAGCCAAGAACTCCTTCCACGTTTTTCCTCTTCTCTGTAATTCATACTCAATAAGAATTTTAATTAGCCCAAAGTGATATAAGCTCTTGTCTTCGTTACCTTTCTGCTTTTGGATGGTCTTCGACATTTTGGTTAGGCTTTGCAAGAGGAAGTATGGAAGACTGATAACACATTTCCCTTTCAAATGTAACAGTAACTTGATATGGTACAAGTAAACAATACTGTAGCGGCCTTCACAAGTTACAAACTTTTGGATGATATAGACCATCTCGTCCCAGGGATGCACCAGCCAACTCCTTGGGACGCCTTTCTTCCAATTAATGGATGAAACCTTGGATCTGGACATAAATTGAGTCCATGATTTCTCTTTAAATTGCTTTGTCTTGAAGTACTTCTCCCCTTCTGGGCTGATCCGTAGGGATTGAGCTATGGTGTCTTCCGAAACTCTGAATGAAAAATTACCTATCAGAGCTTTCTCTCCGTTGAATGTAAAAGCGAACTGTTTGGTGACCTCTTCATTACTTCCACGAAATTTCTCTAAAAAGGGTAGCCACTGTATTTCTTTAAGGATTGAAATGCAATCTTTGTGATACTGGGAACTGTCGAATATGCTTGGTTCGACCCTATTGGTCATTTTGGCAGAGAGTTGTGCTCTAACTCTTCTTTGTTTATGTTTTTCAAATTCAACAAAGAAGTTTTGATTTGTTACCTTTTGTCTTCCGCCCCAATACTGCTGACCTGGTGGCGTCCTCGGCTCTTTAACACTAGCTCCTTTAGTAACCAAAGCGATGCTCGATTGACTGTCTTGTAATTTTGGTGGAGGTCGAACCTAGTTAACTACATTTTCCTTCCGTGGCGCTTGCTACTTTCAATCTTTACTGTTGAAGTCACAGCAGTGGAATGCTAACATATAACAACTGAAAATGATAATGAAATAACCGTCTTAACTCAATTCATAACATATTCATCTTTCGAAACAGAGGAATGGTTGTATTGGTCGTATGGATGCCATCATAGAAGCGCTAGAAGCATATATGAAGTACTGGGATATGATTTCAGGTAGTCGTTTGCATCATTTGGCTTCGTCGGGTGGTTAAATCATAATTCGGCCGTTTCAAACATAATGAACAAGCCCGCATGACATTTGGTTTACAAATAATTCACCACGTGTCCTGCTTCTGTTGGTACCTGGCCAAATAGAAATGTTGGGATGGCTGTAGGGTCTAATTGGTTGGTAATAGAGATTGAAAAGGTGATATGAGAGGGGATTAACAAAATCATATAAGTATGAGATGGGTTGGAGTATTGGAAGATGATAGGGATTAACAATAGGATAAGGAGTGATAGGTATGGAGGTGTCTCTGAAATTGATCGTAGTAGTCACAGTTATTAAATTTAACATTAAAAATTAATCTAAGAATTTAAATGTTAAGAATAAGGAATACATTACACTTTTTTTGGTTGTTCAAGCGTTGCATTGGCATGCTAGGTAGGACTAGTCTCTTTTGACTATTCTTTGTTGTTCATAACAGGTCTCCTGAGATAGATTCGAATGCAACAGGTCCCTCTGAGATCTGGAAAATGTTCATGCAACTTCTTTGAAATCTGGAAAAATAATTATATGTATACAGGTTCCTTGATCTTTGGTATTTGATGAAGTCTTGGTGCCCAGAAACTTGTGGATCCTTGTTGAAACTTGATGAAGCTTTGTTGAAGTAATCTTGAAGTAACAGTCTCTTAACAGGTCCCTTTTATGTATCTTAAACAGGTCCCATTAGTGCTGGTGTTGGTAACATGGTCTTCTGGATAAAACAGGTCCCCCTGCATAATGTTTTTAACCAGGTCCCTCTGAGATAAAAGAATGACAAAACAACTTCTTTATTGAAATATGGAGTGCTTAAACAAACTTCTTTAGAAATTTATAGTGAGGAGATAAGAAATCTTTAAGAATTTACAATGGGGAGATAAGAAAACAAAATGCTTATGATTCTCTCCCCCACTAAAGTTTTGATTTGTCCTCAACTCATTATTCAGTTGATAAATCAAATAGGAAACAAAAGAAAAGGAATTCTTACCCGCCAACGAATTGGTTTTCAAGTAAGAATTTGGGGTTAGAGTGTGCCAGAGTCTGGTTTTCACATCTAACCCATTTTTATTATTTTTTTTTGTTGTGTTTTTTTTAGATTTTGTTTTTTTTTGTTTGTTTTTTTTTTTTTTTAATTTCTTTTGAATTTCTAAATTGAAATGAAATGAACTAAAGCAGGGATATTGCAGCTGGAGGCTGCAGTATCTCAACCTCTCTCTGTTGAGATACTGTTTGGAGAAAATTTTGCTTGCTGATGGGCTTAGTTTAAAGTTTCAGGTGATGATCATTGACAATAAAGGAATGACCTTCTCCATCAATGGTTTTGAGGTTGACTGAACCATTGGCGTAAGCCTAAATAATTTGGTACGGGCCCATCCAATGTGTGGTAAACTTGGCTTTATGATCTCTGAATTTAGAGTAAAAAAGTAAAGCCTAGTCTCCTTCCTTGAACTGCTTCTTCTTGATATGTGCATCATGCCACTGCTTCCTTTATTTTTGCATGAGGATTGTGGTTTCCTCTGCTTGCTGCCTCATTTCATCCAGCTAGTTCAACTGTTGAATTCTTTCTTGTTGTGCTTGGTCCAAGTCAATTTGCAAATCTGCAACTAGTTTAAAAGTATATATTTTAAAATCAATAGGAAGCATTACCTCTTTGCCATACACCAACTGATATGGTGTAAATCCTGTAGTATTCTTCCACGTAACTCTGTAAGCCCAAAGTGCATCTTTGAGCTTCTCTTCCCAATTCTTCCTATTCATTGCCACAGTTTTAGTGATGATCCCTTCCAAAGTTTTTTTTGTGGATTCCACTCGCCCATTGGCCTGTGGATGGTAAGGTGTACTTCTTCTGTGCTTGATTTGGTATTTTTCTGTGATGTCCTTCACTAACTTTGAAGTAAATTGAGTACCTTGATCAGTCACTATTTCCCTTGGTACTCCATACCTTACAAAAATCTCTTCAAAAAGGAAATTTACCATTATTTGTTCGGTGGCTCTAACTAGTGCTTTTGCCTCAGCCCAGTTTGTGACGTAATCAGTACATACTAAGATGTACTTCTTACCATTGGAGGTTGGGTTAATGGGTCCTATAAAGTCTAGAGCCCGTTTTTCAAATGGCTCTAGGTGAACTTGGGGCTGAAGTAGCATCTCATCTATAGCTGTTGGCCTACCTATTCTTTAGAAGCTATCACAACTCTTCACGTACCTCTTGGAATCCTTAAAAATGGATGGCTAGTAGTATCCAAGACTAATAATTTTGAATGTTGTTCGCTTAGCTGCAAAATGCCCACCACACGATTCATCATGGCAAGATTTTAAAATATCAATTATCTCATCATTTCTTACACATCGTCTAATAATCATATAATAACCAGTGTAAAATAAATCGCCATTAATCCATGAGTATCAAGCACTTTGTTTGACTAGTCTCTTCTTTTCCTTTGGAGTAAAGTATGGAGGTGTCCTTCCTGTAGACAAATAATTGGCCATGTCAGCATACCAAGGATTCACTATGGAAATTGCAAATAAATTTTCATCTGGGAAAGAATCTTCAACCGGAACAACCTCACCTCGATTTTGCAATCTAGAAAGAAAATTTGCCACCTGATTCTCTTTACCTGGTCTATCTAACACTGTGATGTTAAATTCCTATAACAATAATAACCATCTAGTAACTCTGCCACTAGTTATTGGTTTATTCATTAAATGTCTAATGGAAGAATGGTCAGTATGTACAAAGACTTCATAACCAGTTATATAATGTCGGAATTTATTCATAGCATATATGATGGCAAGTGTTTCCTTTTCTGTGACTGTGTAGTTTGATTCTGCAGGTGTTAGATTTTTGCTAATGAAATAAATGGCATAGTTACAAGATTCCTCTTTTTGGCCTAATGAGGCACCTACTGCAGTGTCAGATGCATCTGTAAATATATGAAATGGTAGGCTCTAGTTAGGCCCTCTTAATACTGGTGCGGTTGATAACTTCTTTTTGAGTGCTTCAAATGCTTGCTGGCAGTGCTCATTCCAGTTGAAAAGTACATATTTTGTTAGAAGCTTAAACAAAGGTAAAGCTATTTTACTAAAATGTTCAATAAACCTTCTGTAATAGCTTGCATACCCAAGGAAACTTCTTACCTCTCTTTGATTCTTTGGAATTGGCAAATCAACATTGATCTGGATTTTTGCTGGATCAACTTTAATGCCTTGAAAAGAAATATAGTGGCCTAATACTATCCCTTCGTTAACATCATAAAGCACTTTTCATTGCTCAAGGATAGATTAGCTTCAATACATCTTTTCAAAACTCTTTCAAGGTTCTCTAATGCATGTTCAAATGAATTGTCGTACACTGAAAAATCATCCATGTAAACTTCAACACAATCATGAACTAAATTAGCGAAAATAGCTAATATAGCTCTCTAAAATGTAGCTGGAGTGTTGCAAAGTCCAAATGGCAAAAAATTATAAGCATAAGTGCCCCAAGGACAAGTGATTGTGGTTTTGTCCTGGTCTTTTGAGGCTATCCTAATCTGGTTGTAGCCACTGAAACCATCAAGAAAAGAGAATGATGATTTCCCAGCTAATGTGTCTAACACTTGGTCAATAAATGGCAGTGGGAAGTAATCTTTGAGTGTTGCTTTGTTCAATTGTCTGTAATCAACACAAATGCGCCACTTACCATTTTTCTTGGGCACTATAACCAATGGGGATACCCACTGACTATCAGAAATAGGATATATAAAATTAACTCTCAACAGTTTTTGCAATTCTTCTTTGACAATATCCTGGAGCATGGGGTTCATTCTTCTCTACAGTTGCCTCACTGGTTTGATAGTACTATCTGTATAAATATGGTGAGTGCATGTGTCGGGGTGAATCCTATGCATATCAGTGTAGTCCCAAGCAAATGCTTTTTGGTATTTTCTCAATAGTTGAGTCAATTTCTCTCGCTGAGATGAGTCTAGGTGACTACCAATGTTCAGAGTTTTCCCTGGACTAATCTCTATGATTTGACTCTGTGTGTTTGTGATGGATTGAAATGGAAAAATATCGTGAAATGTGGTTTGCAAAGATTGAATGGTGCATGTTTCTTGAAAATTTTTGGCTAAAAGCACATCTGCAACATGATATTGGTCGTTTCTCAAATTTTCGGAAATATCAGGTCGAGAAAGGAACAATTCTACCAAATCATTATTATTTTGTTCTTGGAAATCATAGATTTGGTCGATGCTAAAAACAGATTGTACTTCTTCTTTATCATTGTATTTTTCATCGAGCCATAAATTATGTGTTACTGCTGGTGATTGTGCCGATGGATAAAGAGTGAGTTGTTTTCTTTCAGTTCCTCGTGAAATGATCATGTTACCCGATCGACATCCTATGAATGCATCAGCGGTCGCTAACCATGGTCTACCAAGAATGATAGGGTGCCCTCCTAAATTGGATTTGGGTTGAAGAACTAAGAAGTCCACTGGGTACTCCCAAGAGTCTAGTGAAACAATTATGTCCTCCAAAATCCCTTCAAGAATCACTTTAGACCTATTAGCTAGTTCTAGAACAATCGTTGTGTGTTGCAAATTTATAAGCTGGAGTGTTCTCATGGTTTCAAGAGTCATGACATTTATTGCGGCCCCAAGATCTATTAAAGTGTTTGGGATCTGTATGTTGTTAATGATTGTAGTAACTCTAGGGATACCAGTATCAACATACTTCTCCATTGAGATGGTATTTGTCATAAGGCCAGCTAAATGTCCTATAACATGAATGGTTTGTGGATCAATCCTTTTCCTAGTGGGCTTCTTAAGGCACATTTCTCTGATTGCTTTAGTATATATGGGAATGTATTTTATGGCTTGCAGTAAAGAAATTTTTATATAGACATTCTTGAGCTCATCTAAAACATCAAACTGTGGTATAGACATTGGAAGTTTCATTTGGACCAATCGGTCTGGAAAAGGTCGATGCAATGGTTTCATTTGCTTATCTTTGTTTTCATCGTTTAGTTTTCTTTGATTTGTCGTTTCGTTTTCATTTTCTGTGTTTTCTTCTTGTTTATCAGTTATTGGAGAATCTTTGTGGAGTACCTTACCAGACCTCAAGTTGATATTTTGCAAGGGTAGTGTGGGATATGAGGTTCCCTCTTCTACATTGTAGGCTGGCCTCTCTGCTCTGTTATTTGGATTTGGGACAGTTCGAGCAGGAATTTGAGTAGGTCTGGGAGGTTGTGAGTTAGATGGAAATTGCAGTTGTGGTGGATTTATTGATGGAGGAGCAGGCAGTGCTTGTTGAGTAGGTTGAGGTTGGTAAACAACTTGCTGCTGAGGATACTGCTGATATGGTTGAGGATGTGATGAGTATGGCTGATGATATTGTTGATATGGATGCGAATATGGTTGGTATGATTGAGGATATGTATGATATGATTGAGAGTACTTTTGAGATAGTCTCCATTGTTGCTGTGGGTGATTTTGGTGTTGCCATGGCATGGGTACATTCCATGAATTCTAAGCATACATTTGATCATTTACAGGAAATTGCAAATTTTGATTTGGAAACATACCTTGAGGTGCTGGCCTTGGCTGCCATGGTCTCTTAGTTCCCATGTAATACACATTTTCCATCTCTACATTAGCTGCCATATTACAGTTCTACAAAACCTTAACTTTAGGACAATTAAATATATCATGATTTTCAGTACAGAAGGCACAAACAAGGATGTTTCTAATGGGCAGTATTTTAAGGCATGTTTCTTCCGGCATTTTGGGCAGAAGATAGCCATTATTTGATCTTCATCTTCTTGTTTCTTCTTAGCTTTTAGAGTGTCAATTTGGTTCCCTAAGGTGCTTAACAGATCTGTTTTAAATTCTTCTAACAGATTCCCTATTTCAGCCCTTGTGACACTTGCTGAAGCAGATTTTGTGACTTTGGATGAGAGGGTTGTTTTTCCAATTTTAGCTTTGCTCCTTGAATACTTTTTGCATAATTCAACGATTTCTTCAAAAGGTAAGGTAGAAATGTCACCTTTGCACATCAAATTAAGATCATCCATGTATTCCTCTCGGATGCCTTTCAAGAATATTGTGCGAATCAAATCAAGAGGCATAGTTTGGTGTTTGGATTTTTGTAAGTTGTAGACAAACCGTTCTAAGTATTCCTCTAAGGTTTCATCCTCTTGTTGGCTCATTCTAAAGATATCATCTTTGGAATCTTTGGATCTACAATAAAGTTGATATTTCCTTAGAAATATTCTTCTCATGCCATTCCAATCAATTATTGCATGCTCACCAAGCCTCATGAACCATCTTAAGGCTCATGCCTTTAATGTCGCTGGGAAGAGTCTAAGCCTATGGGCATCATCTGTGTAACTGTATGTTCGACATACAATGTCAAACTCGAACAAGAATGAGTCTGGGTCTTCCGAAGCCATACCATAGAAGTTTGGTAGCACAGATGGAGGTATGTTTTTCATTTTGATCTCATCAGCTTCTTGTGGTTCATGTATAGGAAACTTAAAGGTTGACTCTTCTTCATCTCCTCGTCCTTGATTTGGTACTGATCCATCTCCTTCATCAGCCATTTTAATAGGTTCCTCTGTGTCAGTGTCACTTGTTTTAAAGAGAAAATTAAAGAAATATTGTTCGGTCACTATGCTACTTTCTCCTTGTATAGAGGATCTAGGAAAGTGTTTCTTCTGCGATTTATGTGCTAATAAAGTTTGCCTTTCGATGAGAGTAAGTCTTTTCCCTAACTTTTGTTTATCCTCTAATGCTTGTATGGTGACTTCCTCAGCTGGTGTTGTATTTCCTAAAGAGTCTGCTCCTGATGATAGGTTAGTTTTTGGATGGGGGGTTTTTATGAATCTACCTTGATTATCTCTAAATCTAGGCATAAATGAACATGATTTCTAAATCAATGTTTTTGCTCGTTTTTGTTTATTGAATTTTTTTCTTTTTAAATCCTTTAACTACGCCTCCCCGGCAACGGTGCCAAAATGTAGTGTCCTATCTAGGGTGCTATATTAGGCTATATTTATTATCGATCAGGGTCAGTAAACTTCGAGGCATGCGTCTACAATCTATAGACATAAAGGATTCCTAACTAAGTGTTCATCATGGTAGGTTACAGAACTTCCTTACAGAAGGTTAAGGTATGATCCCTATCACCTGGACACTCAGGTCACTCAATTCATCTACCTATTTTAAAAACACTGTGTATTACTTAAACCAAGATTTCAATCCCCTTACGAGGATGTTGTGCATAAAACCCTTGTTCAGTGAACACTCAACATTCAATGTTTATCATTCATGAAAGATTGAAACATACTAAAATCATAAGCACACTTAAAATTCAAATATATGAGAAATAGGGTTCAGGAATATGCTTTTAAAAATAATGAAAGATTAGATCCCTTACAGGATACAATTCAGCGATCTCAGCGATGAATCCTTCAAGCTATCATCATAAACATTACTCATACAAATTTCTAATTAAATCAATGAAAGCATAAACCAAACTCTAATCACTGTGCATACTATTGAATATTCAGAAGGTGCAAATGAAATGAAATGGCAGTATACCCGTTCCATGCAGGGCCCATCCACATTTCAAAGGTATACTGGACTGTGCTCAAGCAACTATAGAATCAACGCAACAATGAAATCGTGGCTGCAACCGTGTTTTTGGTATTAAGTTCAAAAGCTCTATTTTCAAAATGATACAATGATAACCCCTAACTAACAACACATAATTGTGTTTACATATGCTTTACAACATTTACATTTCGGAATGAATGTACATTCCTTATGCAGTTGTTGTCGCTTTTGCTATGGCATAGTTTTTAAGTTGTTTCCATTCTGAACCGATTCCAAAAAGGAAAAAAACTAAATCGGTTTAGAACCCTACGCTGTTGCTGCTTTTGTCGCCAACATGTTGTGCTTTGACCATCATTGACCGCACATTCAGGAGCATTGGTTCTGCTGGAGGATAGGTGTTCGTCCATGCTTATACATTCTATTTTTCATCCCTACCCTTTGCTCTAGCTTATCTGTCATGCCATATGTCAAGCAATAAACCAATTACAGGATGTTGCAACTTCCTGTAGTCTTTTTATCAAAAATCCCTAATTCTTTAACATAAAACTCATAAATCAATTCTAATGCATTTAACAACTATAATACTGTTAACTAATCAATTTCAAGGGGTCTAAGAGATGTATGAAGGAAAAGGCTAGGAAAACGATGTGTTTCAAGAGGAAAAAGGAGGTCAAGGAATGGTACCAACATCACTCATGAAATCATTCACTCCCTAAAGCAAACCAAAAAGGCAGGTATGCTCCTAAAATCGACCTCTCAAAAGCCTTTGATACTTGAAGCTGGAAAAATATTAAAAAAGTAATGCTAGCCTTTGGCTTTACCCCCCCTTGGGTAAGATGGATTATGAGTCTCATCACTTCTACCTTTTTCTCAATTCTTGTCAACGGGACCCCCTCCACCCCCTTCCACCCATCCAGAGGTATCCGAAAAGGGGACCCTTTCTCACCCTTTCTATTTGTTATTATGGTGGAAGGTCTTGGACGTTACATCAAAGGTGCCCTTCAAAACAAGCAATTACGTGTCCTTTCTTTCCAGAATACCCCAGCTTTCACCCACCAGCAATTTGTGGATGACAATATGTTATTTGGTCATCCTTCAGTCTAGGAAGCCCGTAAGCTAAAATCAATTTTATCTGACATTTCGGATGCCTCTGGCACCTGCATTAACAAATCAAAATATCAAGTCTTCTTCTTTCACACACCTCCCATCACTCAAGCCTCCATAGCCAGAATTTTGGGCTTCTCGATTGCATCTCTGCCCTCCAAATACCTGGGAGCTCCAATGACAGCCTCTGCCTTAAAGCACTCATCCTAGAAAATTCTCCTAGAAAAACTGGAAGCCCGTATCTCTTCATGGACCTTCAGAGCTCTCAATATGGCGAGTTGCCTAGTTCTAATCAAGGCAGTGCTACAATCTTTGCTGCTCTACCTCTTCACGGTCCTGGCAACACCCAAATGGGTTCTTAAAGCAATCAAAAATCTTCAACGAGATTTTTTATGGGGGAATACGAAACAAAAAAGAAAATGGGCTCTGGTAAAGTGGGAAACAGTTTGTCACCTAAAATCCTCTGGAGGCACTGGATTATGGGATCCTCAGCACAACAACGAGGTCATGGGAGCGCGCATCTGGTGGAGATGGCTCTCGAACCTATATACTCCTTGGGCAATCCTCTGGACAGCTAAGTGTGCTCATAATAGACTAGTGGATGATTTAATTTGGCTCAAAGAAGTTAGCACATGCTCTCTAATTTGGAATGCTGCCAAACAACATAAAGATCTAATCCAACAACAGATTTTTTGGGAAATCAGGAATGAAGATAATGCAAGCTTTTGGGAGGACTCCTGGCAGCAAAGACCAAAATTGAACGACCTACTCACGCCCCACCAGCTTCAGGATTGGGTAGAGCAACCAACGATCAAAGTAAATCAACTTTGGGAGGATGTTCACAACCAAGGTTATAGGCAATGGTTATGCTCGAACCTCATTCTTGGGCAAGCCACGTAATCCGTCAAAGATAGCCTCGATACGAAACTCTCAAACAGGAAAATTCAAAAATCAAATAAGAATGACATCATCAGATGGGGTTATGAAACGAGAGGTACCTTCACTTCTCGGGAAGCATATCATATAATACTAAGGGACCATTCTGTCAAGGATAGCCTCTGGCACAAAGTTTGGGAACCACCAATTTGGCCAAAAATCTCCACCTTTCTCTGGTTTCTGTGCCAAAATAGAATCCTTACTTGGGATAATCTAAGGAAACAGATTTTTCACAGACCTTCCATCTGCCCAAATTGTAAACAAGCAAAAGAAACTAAGGAACATCTCCTAAAATCATGTCTGTTAGAAACCTGACTTTGGGAGAAGGTTAGCTTCAGACGTCAAAGAGATGGACGAAATAAGGAGAATTAAACCAACACTATTCGTTCTTGGGCACCTCACCCTTATACAAGAAAAATATTAAACACCTTATGGAAGCTAATATCAGGTTTCCTCATGTGGACAATCTGGAAAGAGAGCAATAGCCGCATCTTCAAAGACCATTCCTCTCCCATAGAAGTTCTATGGATCAATATATGTCAAGACATACGAGAAACCTTGATGCTCCAAACGTGGCTTCATCATGATTTCCCATCCACACCACAGGAACAAAATATATGGTTGAACTGGAACCTTCAGTGGAACCATGAGAAGGTACACCTAAGGAAAAACCCTCCCTCTGGAGATACACCTGACAAATGGACTCCACCCCCGCTACACATGGTACTGCTCAACTTTGATGGAGCATCAAAGGGAAATCTAGGTAAAGAAGGATTTGGGGGAATATTTAGAAATCACAAGGGCAATGTTCTCCAAACATTCATGGGGTCAATAGGTTGGGATACAAACAAATCAGCCGAATTAGAAGAAATTTGGCAAGGACCTCTCTTGGCTCAGAACAATAGATTATTCCCACTCATAATTGAAGGGGACTCCTAGATCTTAATTAACATTATCAACCAGATCTTACAGGGAACTCCATCACATAAAGTGGGTAGCAGTTGGAGATTGACGTAAACGCTGGAACAGATTGAATAATAGCTTCTCATTCATAGAGTAGTTACCATCAGGCACACTCGTCAGAATGATAACAAAGTAGCAGACCTCCTAGCAAACATTGGCGTTGAAAGTAGTAAGACTCTTCATGTAGGAGCTCTTAGCACTATAGCCAATACTCATCAATTGCAGGATTTCAATGATATAGTGCAAAAGGAAAGGGAAAATGCAGAGGAAACGCACCCAGATGCAGGTGTCAACAATGGCATTTAAATGACAAGACAGATCACTAGCAAGTTGGGAAGCCATCTGGCTAAATGTTTCGTTCTGAGAGCTCACCGTAGATGGATTAAAAACACCTTGTAGGTGACATTTATTGACTCTGAAAGCTGTGAAGAGCTCACTTCCTTCAACACCATGGCCCCTGCAAACCGTTTTGTTACTCCTCCCCTTCTCCATGGCGTTTGTCCTTCGCAAGCAGCTGAACCGTGTTTCAGAACTGCTACAGGCAGTCGTTGCCTAATTCTCCCTTGTCAGGATTTTGGTAATGGTTTTCATTTTTCACATTCCTGTCATTGTCTTCTTGATTGTGGTTCACCCACCCCTGCTCCCTCTCATTGTCGCCTTCATTCCAATTCTTACATTGTCAATTCAGCCATGGCTTTCCTCAGGCACCACATGCGCAGTAGGCGTGGAGGTTCACATGGAGGTTTTAACCACTCGTGAGCTTCTACCAGTTCCACCTCTGACTCCCCAGACTCAACTACTGAATTGCCCAACTCACTCATTAACCCCACTCATAGCTACCCGAATACCAGAAGTGGGAGAGGTTGGAGGGACAATGTTGTCCACACTGTGGATCTTCCACTCCCTCCTCTTTCTGGCCCTCACAGCACACAATTTCGTTTCTGCAATTCACTAAACAGGCCTACAATCACTGCTACCATCACAATTTCTTTCAAGGAAGAGTCTGCGATGCAAGATACTTTGTCCAGTTGTGGGAACAATCAGAACAATGAAGAGAAAGGTAGTCATGGGATCAACAACAAGCAGCAAGGTGAAAGCAGTAAGGCTCTGCATGACAAAGATAAAGTTGGCAATGCTGGTAAGCGACAGATGGATGCTGAAGGCACTGTAGATTCTCCAACTGTTCAAGGTTGCAGTGCATCTGAAGAGGATGATAATTGGCATTAGTTTGCCTTCCGAATTGAGGAAGAGGTAGCTCCGGTGGAACCACCAGCCTAACACGTGGCCTCATGCAAAGGTCTCCGGCTCCCAGGTGGATTCGTCTCACTTTTTGTGGTTTTTGGTCCCTTGCAAAGGTGTCCGGATTCCAAGCGGATATGTTTCTATGATTCGTGGTTTTGTGGTCTAGATGTGTTTTGTCTTCATGCCAAGTGTCTTGAATTCTCTGGTTGACTCTCTACTAGGTGGAAATGGCATACTATTACTTGGTTATGTCCCTATCTTTTTGGTTCAGGATTGCATTCCTCTTTGTTCATTTTGCAAAACCAAGGTCTACTTTGAAATAGTTATTCTGGTTCAATGGTTGGTTTCCCCTCTGTTGGGGTAGTCCAATACCAATAGTTTCATTTTGTGATGATGACTGATGCTTAACATCTCTGAGATCAGGTTTCTCTGTAACTTTTTTTGTATTACACAAGTGTCCCCTTTATCCTCCTGAACTCTATAATCGAAGCCACACTTGCCATAAGTTGCCACAAAGGTTGTTTCATTAAGTGAAGTATGTGTTATATGTTTTTGATGGTCTATGTTGTATCGATAAGTTTTCAAGTGTGTGATCGTAGTGAAGTTTTATCACTATTCACATAAGTTTCACTAATCCCACACTTAGCTAAATTTTAGAGTTTCCTTAGCAGCCTAGCCTCATCCAACTTTCCTGAACTACATACTTCACATATGTAACCCTCAAGCTTTTTTGTTGCTTGTTCGAACCATGCAATACGTAGAAATCCCAACCTCCCTTACCATTCAAAAATGCGCAGTGGTTTCCTCCAGTGTCCTTCCCTCAACCGGAACGCACTGCCTCCAAAAACTGTGCAGTTTTGTCCCTTGAATACTCAGTCTGCCTTGCATCCTGAAATTGCATAGATGTGTCCTCCCAGGGCCTCGTCCCAAGTAGTGCCTTACATCCTAAAACTGTGTAAATGTGTCCTCCCAAGGCATCATCCTGCAACAGTCGCTGCCGATTGAAACTACACAATTATGTCTCGCATGGGCCACGAAGAAAGATGACATGATAGATGACTCTCAAGGAGTTGAGGAGAAAAATAAGCAGACCAAGAAACCTAAGGTATGATAGAATATTAGGACCACATGAAGACTCCATCTGATGCATAACCCTTTGGAGGCCAGGTATGGAAAACAAAGCAAGTCTTTCGAAATACACCTCTTAATGTAGCTTAAAAGTTTTCTTATCATTGTCGTATCATTCCATCTTCAATGAAATTCATGGTTGTAAGAACTGAAAGTCATTCCATGTGTTTTATCTACGTGTCTTGCTCCGTTTCACTTGTTTATTACATAGCTTAGAAGATGAAGAGTATTACCACTTATTTATTTAAGCTACTGAGGTTGTGACCAACATGATCTTATGACTAACCAGGCACGATGCAAGACATCCTAAGTGGTATGAAAGATGTTTGATGATATGTATGTAGTTATTACACTCCTTTGCGTTACTCCTTTGCATTAATCCTTGCTTTGTATCTTGCATGTACCCTCACCGCTTGTCAGATTTGGCTACCTGCTGATGGATTCTGCGCTTAAAACACAGTTCTGCCACCGACTCTATCTACACATGACACACCATATATAACAATATTTTCGTTAATCAATGGATCGCCATCGATCGTTATAGTGATCGATGGTCGATCAACAATCTCGTAACACAGGAATTAAGCCATCATCGCATATATATACGGATAACACGAAAAGGCATTATTACATATACACACATAGAAATCCACACAATATCAACACTGAACACACTTTATATTATACACGATATGATTACAGATCTAAGGCATTTCAGCCTTGGGAGCAAATTCCCCTTCAACTGCATTTTGATCACTCTGTTCTCACAAATTTACTTTGTTCTCACTCTTTCCTATTGAACACGCAGGTTCATCATTTATAAACACATTGGATTAGATCACTAAAAGGATCCAATCAAATCCTCTCCATGAATCACTCAACTATCCCTAATTCTCTCTACATGCATACATACATATGGCAGATTACATTAAATAAGTCTTCTAGAGACTTTATCCATTCCATCAGACTAGCTCTATTTTAATAGAAATGTCCCATGTTTACTCCAATGGTCCACGTCCTCCTCCTTGCTCCGCTTTGGGTTCCTTGTTTGATTAAGAGTGTCGAATGCTCCTGCATTAGGCTCAAGGATGTCATGTTTGTTCTAGGCCTAAAGAAAAATATCATCTTTGTTGCAATTTTGGAAGACTATGGTTGTGAAGTTATATTAATCAAAGGAAAAGCATTCCTAAGACACATAGCCACCGGACAGGTGAAGCAGGTCGGGGTTCGCGTGAAGAACCTGTATAATCTAGATGTGGAAGACTATGTTGCATTAAGCACTATGGCGGAGAAAGTGTAGGTCGCGATGTCGATGAACTTTGGCACAAAATACTTGGCCATTTTCATCATGAAACCTTGAATATTATACAACAAATAACCACTAGCCTCCCTAAAGGCGCACTTAAGTAGTATGATGTATGTGTAGGTTTTAATCCCGTATAAAAATTACCTGCATACGAATTCTAAAACGCAGAAAATAAACAATGCGAGAGCATAACACATAAAACACATATACACAGAGATTTTCCCCTGGATCCCGAAACCGGGACTATCAGCTTGATTTTTTCATTATGTTCCTTTCAATGTTATAATAAATATTTATACATGGCAAAGCATCCAATACCATGGACCAAAAACCATTGCATCTAATATCATGGACTGAAAACCATCACGTCCAAAAACATGTGCGAAAATCATGTACAAAACCATAGGTGGGTCTGCCCATCCTAACATAGGGTCCAAAACCAAAATTTTCCGGGGCACTGCCCTAGACCCCATAAAGTGGGGTTACATGTACGCTTCAAACCCCCTATGATCCCCCTGCTACACAATCAGTGCAACAAAGGCGGGCTCCTCTCTCCCTCTAACCCCCCGGTAACTACGTGGGCTAGTCGTGGAAAGAATATAACACAACCCAACAGTATGCAAAGGATGCATGTTGTGGAAGTACATAAAATCCACATTCCATGATTGGGACATAAAATAACATGCAGTCCTAGAAAGGATCCACTATCATGTTTATGGACCTTTCTCGACAACCTCCACTGCCATATACAAATATTTTGTCATTTTTATTGATGACTTCTGATGGAAGTGTTGGATCTTCTTCATGTGGAAGAAAGATGACACATTATCCAAGTTCGTATAATTCAAGGTACTACCCAGTCTACCTTGCATCCTAAAACTATGTAGATGTGTCCTCCTAGGACCTCATCCCATAGCAGTGGCTTGCATCCTAAAACTATGTAAATGTGTCCCCCTAGGGCCTCATCCTGTAACAGTCATTGCTCGCTGAAACTACACAATTATGTCTCTCAGGGGCCATGAAGAATGATGACATGATACATGACTCTCAAGGAGCTAAGGAGAAAAATAAGAAGACTGAGAAACCAAAGGTATGAGAGAATATCAATACCGCATGAAGAATCCATCTGATGCATAATCCTTTGGAGGCTAGTGTTACACTAAAATTTGTCACCATGACTATTTGCAGTCAGTATGGCTCCATTTATAACCATACTGTCCTCCTTGGCAAGTCATATACCTCTGCTCCTCATGTCAAACTCCAAAAAAGAGAGAGAGCCTTAAAAAATCAATATAACTCTGGTTCTGCACTTTCTCTTACTCTTACCTGCGGGCATGCACCTCAAGTACATAATACTTGCGTACTTGTACGCTCTGTCTGTAAAGGGGTGGGTGCGTACCCCTGTAAAATTCAAAAGGTGCAAGTTTTACTTCAAAAAACTTACTTGCGGTCGATTCTAGAGCATTCTAGAAGATGGTTTGACGTGGATTGAGCGCCTCCAGATGCTTCATGCATCCCAATGAAAGAGGAACTTATCCCATGAAGAGGGGAGCTATCCCTTTGAAAGAGGGGCTTATCCCATTGATGGTGGACCTATTTAACTTCCTCCAAAGCATTATAAATACAGGCATTGGGCCAGAGGCAAAAGGGGTTGAAAGTTGAACATTCCTAAGGGTAGATGCTGCTGAAATTAGGACTCCCTTATAGAGCTTGAGAGGAGAGATCCCATTCCTTTCTTAGCTTCATTTGGAAGTGGGTGAGCTGATCAAAGTAGAGGAGAACTCTTGCTGGACCCTGGGAGGGACCTGCACAACACCAAGGCACTGGTTGTAAGGTTTCTTTTGTTTCCAATTAATACAATTAAGTTCATTTTTCTCAACAAGTTGTTATATATAATTTGTTTCATAAACTCCTTGGTCTTTATGATGAATATGTTTTATTATATGAGTTATTCAGGTGCTATGCAATCATTTGCTTGTTAGTAAATGCAGGCTTCAAGGAGAAGGAGCTCATCTGGATCGAAGAGGCTTCGCTACTACAAACAGCGTTGGACTAGAGGTAAGCCTTAAACACCTGGTTGCTTTTATTTTAAATGCATATTTAGGGAAAGATAGTGCTTGATTGTTTTGTTTTTCACTAGAAAAGCCTTGTTTTCTAGGGAGGTCAGTTTTGTCCGCAAAATTGACTCTTTCCGCATGACAAAATGGCGACTCCGCTGGGGAATTGATTGTTTTCTTTGTCTATACTTTGACCTGAGAAACTGTATTTTCCATTTCTGTTTTTGACTTAATGATCGTGCGATTGGGTGAATTTAGTTAATTTTGAGTTAGTTTTCATTTTTCATAGTTTTGGGAGAGGTAAGCACCCTTTGAGTTAAGCACAGTGCGTACTTCTACGCACTTTTGCTTTGTGCACAGAGCGTGGACGCACCTGTGTAAACAGGTTGCCTACGTACCCTGTCAAAAATTTGAAAATTTTAAATTTTTCTCTTTTTTATCAGTTTAGAATTTGTTTATAGGTTTTAGCCATTGCCCAGACCTGCTTGTTCCCTGTCAAAAAACTTTCCTTGGTTAATTTCATTGGAATTCCTACTTTAAGATTTTATCAATTGGGTGTCTTGAGTCTCTTTTTTGAGAAATTCTTAATTTGATTTCCTTTGGTCATTACTTGGAGGTTTGTCTCAGTCTTTTCACAATTTTGCATCTTTTTGTTTTTGTTTTTGCAAAAAAATTTCCCCCTCATTCGCTGGGTGGGGGCTAAATTGTGTATGAGCGTTAATCGCCTTTGAGTGTTTTTATTTTTGATCTTTGGAACTCTCGCCCAATTTTCTCGACTTGCACTTGATTGGTTCTTAGATTACATTAGAATCATCTTGTATTTGAGAATTCTCTTGCATAGATCACATTTGCATAGTTAGAATTCTCATTTTCAGAATATCAATGAAAAATGTGCATAGATTACATTTCCATACTTTTCAAGTGAATTGTGCATAGATTACAATTGCATAGTTTACATTCTGAAAAATCAATCGTAGATTTAGATCAGTTTTCTTTGATTTGAATTTACACAAAAATAAAAATAAAAAAAACTATTTTGGAATTGATTTGCATTAGTTTTTCTTGATGAAATTAGTGCATTAGAGAATTTGTTATATTTTCTCTTAGTGATCAATTTTTTGCATTGTTGGAAGTGAATGGAAACTCTCTCCTTACTTTAGTTAGGATTCATCGAATTGAAAGGGTTACATTATCATATTCGATTGCATTCAGTTTTGAGTTGGGTCATAACACCATTGGTTTCATATCCATTTACCCATTTGAGTAATAACAACCTTAATAACACAACACTTAATTAAAATTTATCTAGTAATTTTTACATTTTTAGGGCTCTTTCCACCAATCTAGCTTAGGTTAGTGTCTTGGAATAGGTTTTAGTTAACTCTCCAAGACAGTAAAACAAACAAGTAGTTGTATCTTGTGGTAGGGAAGAAATCCAATTATTGCATTTATGCTCTGGGAAAGCTCCTCTTAAAGGAGAAGCATGAGATCGTGTCCAAACCAGTGTGGGAATCAATCCTTCCTCATTGGGAACGACACGAGATATTCACGTATTAAAAACGGTAAACCTCGGATTAACCATTGTCGAGGAGCCTGGGGTCACTTGTTGGTAAACCTTGGATTATGTTAAGGAGCCTTCAAGGGGATTGAGCTTGCTACTCTTCCCTTGTGTGCGTATCGGATCGTAGACTGTTCCCCCAGGTATATTTGTCTCAGTTGGTAACCTTAGTGGCCATATTCGTTAGGACTCTTCCTGAGGTGATAGTGGTGGGAAGATCCCACTGTACCTGGAGCAGACGTCGGCTAGACTCACTTGGATTTTCTGCGGGGTTCTCTTCACTCGAGACGGTTAAGTGGAGGAACTTGTGCCAGTCTATTCATTAAGAAGGTTGCCGGGGTAACTGTTCCAACCGCTATTTCTGTATTGAATTCTTCGACGTTGGATTTCATCACCAACTAGTGTTTTCGGTATGGAAAGTTACTGTTTGTGTGTGGTTTGACTCCTAGATTTGATAGTGCGTGTTAATTTGTTTGTTTTTACTTTTAGATACCATAGGTGTGAATTGTGAATTGTTAATTTTAGTTTTAAATTGTTAATAAAATTCACTGAAGTTGAATATAATGGCAACCGTTTCGGAATTTACCAACCTAGGAACCCCTCTTAACGAGGATCCTAGTACTTTTCATTTCTTTGGAAATGTTGGTCCTCCTTATATGGCTACTTTGTCATTACCTAGATTTACAATAGGATTACCGATATGGTTATTTTCAACTTCGTTGGCCCAAAATGCTCCAATTGTTCCACCTCAACCGAATGCTTCACCTCAACAGAGTTCACCATCTCAACATCACCAACCTTTTGTTGACCCTTTACCTTCTTCACCTAATTTTTCTTCCTCCATTTCTTCCTCTTCGCTTGGTAAAAGCCTTGATGCTAGTAACCAGGTGTCTAAGAAGAAGAAGAAAGGGAAGAAGAAGAAGAAGAAGAAGCAAGATAAGAAAGAAGTCAACCAACCAACCATCACTGTAAGTGTTAGCTGTGTTGAGGAAACCTCCAACATGCATCGTAAACCCAAATACCCTTGCAAGATTTGTAAGGGTGACCACTTCCTTTTCAATTGTCTTGGTATTCCAAAGGTCTTGGAAGTATGGTCAGAAAAACCTCATCAACTTTCCATTGATCCATCAACCAGTGATAGTCAGGTTCCTGGGAAAAAGGGTAAAGTTAGGTTTCCTTGTAAGTTATGCAAAGGGAGTCATCAAACTCACATTTGCCCTCACATGGATGAAGCCTCAAAATTGTTGGAAAACCTTACTGTTCCACAGTAAGAATTTCCAACTGGTTACCGTAAACTTTCTCCCAACCTACCGTCAACTGACGGAGTGATTGATCTAATTTCAAGTACAGTCGATCACACTCTTCCATTGGAGAGTGAAACTCATGTCACTCAGGTTGATGATCCATTAGTTGATCAAGTGGCCGATTCAATTTCACATTCGGCCGATCCCACTTTCCCTTTAGAGAGTGAACTTCATACCACTCAGGTTCTTTTTGTTACATCAGATTCTTCTACGTCGGGGGGCATTTCGCCTGTTTCTACAAAACCCCCTCCAAGTACTGAGGTCTTTTCCTTTGATTGGAATAGACTGACAGAACCTCGTCTTCCTTCCTCCATCCCTTTCCAAATCATTTTCAAGGCTGGTGGTAGGGACATACATCGTACTTAGGTAGATGAAGGTGCTTATGTTAGTATTTTATCCTCAACTGTTTGGAAAGCTTTGGGTTCCCCTCAACTTATGCCTATTACGCAGAAACTGAAAGCTTTTAACAAAACCATTAGTGAACCTTTAGGGATCCTTCCTAAGTTTTCTATTACCTTGGAAGGTAAAACTGTCTATATTGATCTTATGGTAGTTTGAGGTCCCTTGGATTTCAATTTACTCCTTGGGCGAGACTATGTTTATGCAATGAAAGCTGTCATATCGACACTCTTTCGCGTGATGTCTTTCCCTCACAATGGAAATATTGTGACTGTAGACCAGCTTTCGTTCCCTAGTCTTGTTTCAACTACAAATAATATGACACCCCTAAATGTTCTTGATTCTAAAGTGGTATCTACCCCGCCACGGGTTAATTATGTGGCAACTGGTCCCATGTTTTCAGTTACCGATGTACGTGAGCCTCCCATTGTTTGCTCATCTTCCTTTGATTTAGATCCGGTAATTGACATGGAAAACTCTATGGGATTATTTGAACCCGATGTTCTTATCCCTTTTGAGTCCCTTGACATGCGTTCCTTCCAGAGAACTATTCTTTCTTTTGTTGAAGACCTCTTGGAAGCCATGATCAAGGTGTGTCCATTGACATGTCTTTCTTCCAGTTGGAAGCCATGATCAGTGAGATTTGAGGAAAGTTCCTGTTACTGAGTCAACCTCTTTAAAAAATGAATCAGGTTCGAGGAAAGTTCTTGTTACTGAGTCAACCTCGTTAAAAAATGAATCAGGTTCGAGGATAGTTCCTTGTCTTGTGTCAAGCTCATTAAAAAATGAAACAAGGAGTCATGAGCATAGTTCCTTGTCTTGTGTCAAGCTCGTTAAAAAATGAATCAATGATTTTTTGAGCATAGTTCCTTGTCTTGTGTCAAGCTCGTTAAAAAATGAATCAAGGTTTTTAGAGGATAGTTCCTGTTACTGAGTCAACCTCATTAAAAAATGAATCAGGTAGATTTTAGGATATATAGGTAGATTGTAGAGAGTAGTCATGAGCATAGTTCCTTATCTTGTGTCAAGCTCGTTTAAAAAATGAAACAAGGGTTTTGAGGATAGTTCTTTTCCTCTGTCAACCTCACTAAAAAATGAAACAACTCCCATGAGTCTTTCCAAGATTTCGAAAGTAAACCTTCATTTCATCCACCTGGTTGAATGCAATGAAGCTTAGGGGGCATGTACCTTGATTTGCATCGTTATGCTGGGGGCATGCGAACTTATAACAAGCATAGTTTTTCGTGTCAGGCTTGCGTAAACATGAAACCGGATCCGAGCATAGTTCTTTTCCTGTGTCAAGCTCATTAAAAAATGAAACAAATCCTCCTCTAATTGAGTCGAGAGTTTGACTAGATCTCATAAATGTTAAGTTGTATATTTAGGTTAGTTATTTCAATTTTCTACATAATTTTCTTACAGTTTTAGGTCGAGTCTTTCAAATGATCTCGTAACTGAACCTTCATTTCATCCAACTGGTTGAATGAAATGAAGCTGGGGGGCATGCGCTCTAGCAATTATGCTTAGGGGGCATCAAGCACAGTTTTCTCTCTGTTTCAAGCTTGTGTAAAAATGAAACTATTTTGAAGCATAGTTTTTCTCTGTTTCAAGCTTTTGTAAAAATGAAACCTATCTCGAGTCAATTTCAGTTATTTTCAAGACTCGTTAAACTCATGAAAGTCCCGAGATTATTTTGCTATCTTTCATTCTCGTAAAACAAATGAAACTGTCGATTTCTTTCTGTCTTTTCCTGCTCGTAAATTAAATTGAAAGTCGGCCATATGAGTACATTTTTATCATTTTTTCGAACTCATTAAAATTTACGAAAAAATGAAAACCATGAGTACATTTTTATCATTTTTTCGAACTCGTTAAAGCTTACGAAAAAGTGAAACCTTAGAGTCATCTTTAAGCCCTTTTCTGACTCCTAAAAAATGAAAAGATTGCCGAGCGTTTCTTTTACACTCGTTAAAACGGAATTAAAAGACGGTCCACTTACAGCTCTTTTCTGACCGTAAAAACATGAAAAGATTGACGGATTTTTTTCGTTTCGAATTCGATATTGGTTATAAAACGACGTGTCGTTGATTTCTTTTTTACTTTTTCGGATCAGTGACACTAATAACGAAAAGTACTCCTTGGTCGTAAAAGATCAAGCGGTTCTCTCAAGTATTATTTTATACTTTTTCAGGCTTGGGAGACACAAATTTACGAAAAAGGTCAACCTTGGAGTCTTCTTAAGTTTTTCAGACTCTCTAAAATTGAAAAACGCCGAGTTTCTCGTATATTGGACTCGTTAAAATTTCACAGTAAAGGACCTGTTCAATTACAAACAGGAACGAACCACTCCTTCTTAGGGTTCGAATCTAAACTAAGTTGGACTCATCCGAAGGATGAGCTTATAATCAAGCAAATCTTATCCTCCTCAAGCTTGTAAAAAATAAAGAGGTACTTGCTAGAAATGGTGGGGGAAAAGAGAGGAAAATGAGTCTCTTTGTCATACTTTGTAACCACTCTTGAACAAAACACTTTTATTCACCAGGGTTGGGAAATCCTTTGCCTAAAAGTTGATCAAACCACATTGAAAGTATTCAGCCAGTTTCTGGGTATTAACTTTGGGTCAATTGTCACCAAGCCATCTGTTGTGTCGTTATTTGTTCAAGAGGTCACTGCCAATAAGCCATTCATTTGCAAAATATCTGTCATCCATCTTGACCATCCCTGAGTCAGTCCTTGCAACTAAATTTCTTAAACTTGATCTATGATTTCATGTTGTGGGCTTGCCTACGACAGATCACTTTCTATCGACATCAACACATTATCTAGAAAGATGATCTAGGAATCATCAGTACCTTGAAATCTACATGCCTCAATGGCAGGTTTCTCGCCTTTGACGATAGTTTACATCATTGACTTTCAATCGAAGGATTTCGTGACATGTTCGACATCAACACATCTACTCACATCTCATGGATTGTACTGGGTACTTTGAGAACCATTAACATCACTGGTGGTCTCTCTCACACTTGTTAACAGTTTACATCATTGGCTGGTAATCAAGTGGTTTCTACCATGTTCGACATCAACTCATTTATTCGCATGGATAGAATCGTACTATTTCGGGAAGCAGAAATGAAGACCCTGGATCTAGTTTTCGCCATCCAGGCTGCGAGGATTTTTGTATTCATTATACAGTAGACTAATTATAAACAGATGGTTGCATCCATACTGTGTCTACATGTGTCTATGATTATGATGTATTACGAAATCATTCCTATATCAGAGCAGTAGTTAGTTTGTTAGTTAAGTTTTTGATCTGAGTATGGGAATGCCTACCTCAGCGATGATATGATCTCATATATGTGTTTTGTGTTGAATATTTCCAGGTTCCGACTGGGCTCTCCACAAGATAATCCTCGAAATGATAAAGTGCTTCACCCTTCCAAGATGATATAAAACCCTGATCTACTACAGACCTCGCACTTTAGGGGGCAATATGTTACACTAAAATTTGTCACCATGACTATTTGCAGTCAGTATGGCTCCATCAATAACCATACTGTCCTCCTTGGCAAGTCTTATACCTCTGCTCCTCATGTCAAACTCCAAAAAAGAGAGAGAGCCTTTAAAAAATCAATATAACTCTGGTTCCGCACTTTCTCTTACTCTTACCTGCGGGCACGCACCTCAAGTACATAATACCTGCGTACGTGTATGCTCTGTCTATAAAGGGGTGGGTTTGTACCCCTGTAAAAGTCAAAAGGCGCAAGTTTTAATTCAAAAAACTTACTTGCGGTTGATTCTAGAGCATTCTAGAAGATGATTTGACGTGGATTGAGCGCCTCCAGATGGTTCATGCATCCCAATGAAAGAGGAACTTATCCCTGAAGAGGGGAGCTATCTCTTTGAAAGAGGGGCTTATCCCATTGATGGTGGACTTGTTTAACTTCCTCCAAAGCATTATAAATACAGGCATTGGGCCAGAGGCAAAAGGGGTTGAAAGCTGAACATTCCTAAGGGTAGGTGCTGTTGAAATTAGGACTCCCTTATAGAGCTTGAGAGGAGAGATACCATTCCTTTCTTAGCTTCATTTGGAAGTGGGTGAGCTGATCAAAGTAGAGGAGAACTCTTGCTAGACCCTGGGAGGGACTTGCACAACACCAAGGCATTGGTTGTAAGGTTTCTTTTGTTTCCAATTAATACAATTAAGTTCATTTTTCTCAACAAGTTGTTATATATAATTGTTTCATAAACTCCTTGGTCTTTATGATGAATATGTTTTATTATATGATTTATTAAGGTGCTATGTAATCATTTTCTTGTTAGTGAATGCAAGCTTCAAGGAGAAGGAGCTCATCTGGATCGAAGAAGCTTGGCTGCTACAAACAACGTTGGACTAGAGGTAAGCCTTAAACACCTGGTTGCTTTTATTTTAAATGCATATTTAGGGAAAGATTGTGCTTTATTGTTTTGTTTGTCACTAGAAAAGCCTTGTTTTCTAGGGAGGTCGGTTTTGTCCGCAAAATTGACTCTTTTCGCATGACAGCTAGGTATGGAAAACAAAGCACATATTTTGAAATACACCTCTTAGTGTAGCTTAAAATATTTCTTATCATTTTTGAATCATTCTGTCTTCAATGACATGCATGGTTGCAAGAACTAAAAGTCATTCCATGTGTTTCATCTTCATGTCTTGCTCCCTTTCACTTTTTTATTACATAACTTAGAAGATTAAGAGTATTACCATTTTTTTATTTAAGCTACGGAGGTTGTGACCAACATGATCTTATGACTAACCAGGATGGAGGACCATATTTCTTCAATGCAGTAGGGCTATACCTAAGAGGATGGATCGAGCGCTTTAACCCGAACAAAGAAGATCTAAGCTGGGCCCCGGTGTGGTTGCGCCTTTATTCTCTCCCTCTGGAATATTGGGATGAAGACTCTTTGCGAGACATTGGGAATGGTTTAGGCGAATTCATCAAAGTGGCCTCAACGAAAAATGATCTGCTTTAAGTTCCCAGCTAGGTGGTCTCCCTTATAATGTTGAGGCAGAGAATTTTGAGCCTTCAACAGGTACATAGACACAACTCACAACTATCGTGTGTACTCTCTGTCTCTTAAGATGACAATGGTCACAAGAGATGTGAAGTTTTATGAGGAGAAGGAAATGAGGTGTTGTCCTGAGAGGGAGCTTCAATTTCATCCTGGTCAGGAGCTTTTGGCTCAAAAGGAAGAACCTCAGGAAGTTGTGGAGTAGCCACAAGCAAAGGAGCAGAGAGTGGAGACATCAAGAGAAGGAAGGAAGCAGACCAGGGAAGCTAACAAATTATTGCAGGATTCTCGAGAGAATGTGGGAGCCCCCACATCACAGTGCAACCAAAGGAGGTCATAGGATCAGTACACTGGGTACATGGATTTGATGAGTGAGATAGTTGAGACATAAACATCTTCATTCAAGGAAGTAGTGCAATAACCAATATGGGTTGATGCTATGGTAGAGGAATATCATTCCATTGTCAGAAATAGTGTTTTGGAATTGGTCCAAAGACCAATAAACACATCAGTGGTTGGTTCGAGATGAATTTATAAGATAAAGCATGCAGAATATGGGAGCATAGAGAAACACAAGGCTTGATTTGTGGCCAAGGGGTTCTCTCGGGTGGAGTGAATTGACTATGAGGAGGCCTTTGCTCCAGTAGCAAGGTACTCATCCATCAAGTCAATTCTAGCACTGTTAGCACAGATGAGGTGGAAGATCCACCAAATTGATGTGAAGATAACATTCCTTACTGGAGTTATTTAGGAGGAGGTGTATATTGAGCAATTGAAGGGGTTTGAGACCTTCAACAGAGAGTCACATGTGTGCAGACTCAAGCGATCGGTGTATGGACTCAAACAAGCACCCCATGCTTGGTATACTAGGATCGATAACTATCTCACTAGTTTGGGCTTCACCAAAATAGAGAGCCATAGAATCCCATGGATTTGAAGAACCTGCAAGGATTCTAATTCCATTATCTCTAATAACGAAATGAGCTTATTATTTCTCTTTGCTAAATTTCCAACCCATGAGTATACCTTGTTTGTTATTGTCTCAACGTACAAATACTCAGGTATCATTTTCAAAGCATATGATGCTACAAGTGCTTCAATATGTGAAATGAAATGAGTGCCAATAAAATTTGCTAAATTAGTCTTTAGCAGTGTGACAAATCCATTTTCACATCCAACCATAGATGAAGCACCATCAGTCGAAACCGCTATTAGTTTCTCATTTTCCTACTACCTTGTTTCCTTTAAATTAACTATGGTATCATATATAGTCTTTCGTTTTCCACTAGGAACAATAATCATTTTCATAAATTGTCTGACTGGAGGGCCCAAACCTTTTAAATCTAGATATGTATAATACACAACAAGGTGTTGTTCCAAACCGTTGTCTATACTTTCATCTAACATTATAGAGTAAAAGGGATTTTCTAACACTTTTCTAGTTTGCACCTCTTCAAGATAATTTCATAGAGAGTGAATGAATTTAGTAGCTTCTTTTCTATTTATGTAGGAAGAATACTCCACTCAAGAAGACATATTAGGCGTTTGTAGATGCATTTGAATATGACAAAGATCTTCATAAGTAAAAATTGAAATATCTTTTTTTGCAATAAAATATGCTAACTAAATGGTAGTTCTGACCATTTCCTTATTAGCCTCACTTATAGCCACTATGTGTTCTTTAATGGGATTTTCAAACCTTTCAGTGTCATACAAATTTCTCTGAGTTGATGTTTGATGAATAATGGATTTTGCATGAGTTCTCACAACATCATATTGAATCGTATTAAATCCATCTCCAATACCCCATGGACCTTGAGCCTTGTATTTCTCACAAATTTTACACTTCATATGAGTCTTGTGATATTCAACATTGATACTATACACCCAAGGATGTTTTATCATCCACTCTTCTCGGAATTCACGTTTTGAGAAGGCCTTCCTCCTCGAACTACTAGATCCACCATCGTGTCCTTCCTTTTTATTGCCAAGAATTTCTATATCAACAAAATACTCTTCATTCATATCTTCATTAGCATCATCATTCAAATGAGGTATATATGGAATATCTTTAACATTATAAGTCTTTGATGTTTTAAAATATACATAAAAAAATTTAGTTGATTGACCCTTCCTTTTTGGAGGCATTTCTATTTAAATAATTTACCTACATGCAAAACAATTACAATAAATCACAATAATCAAATAAAGAGTGAAGGATTGATAGTCATTACATAAGTAAATATGTCAAGATAATATGGTGTAATTACTAAAGAATAGCACATTCCACCTTGAAGTGTTTATGAACGTGGAATGAATTTTTTTATCTATTTGTAATAGTAGAATTTTATTAGTCACTCAAATTACATTTTGGTAATTTATGATGATAAAATCCCCTCAATAAATATGATATTTATTATGGTTCATTAGATTTCTTTGTTTTGATGAATTCTCCTTAAAACATTACTCGACACTACCTATAGTACAATGATTACTTACTATAAAATAGATACACTACCTATAGTACAACAAGTAGATCAATAATAAGTCAATTCAAAAAAGCAACTTCAAATGGAACCTTAACCTATGTAAAATAACATAACATTTTAAAATTCTTATGGAATTTAACATTCTTAAACCTATAAGAAATCAAATTAAGTTAAATATATGTTTGTTATTAATAAATTTAACATAAAGATTTAAATTAAAATATATTAAGTATTAAGAGCCCTGGTTTATGCATGGTTCGACCGCCAAGGAGCCTCCAGTTGGTACCCTGGTTGTTGTATGCATAGGGTTATGCATGGTTCGACTGCCAAGGAGCCTCCAGTTGGTACCCTGGTTGTTGTATGACTAGGGTTATGCATGGTTCGACTGCCAAGGAGCCTCCAGTTGGAATCATTCTGTGGGAATATGGATCGGTTCTATGGTGCACATGCCTCTTCCAAATGCAACGGTCGTGGTGTTAGATCCTAGTACATTGTGTGTCTTGAGGTGATCTCCCAGGGTTGTTGAGCCGGGAGTGTTAGTCTGTCGAGTCCTCAAATGGTTCACTTCTCTCTTTCTCTGTTATGGTTCTCTACCCGTTGCTTTACCTCGCCACAGTTTGCCTTTGATCAAGTTGCCCACTTCTGGTTGCCTTCCAAATTGGTTCTTTTCAGTGGTATAACACGATGTGCGCTGAGACACAATCTTTGTTTTCAGAAAGGGTTTCCAGCTTGGATAGTCTCTTCAGGTAAGAACATATTCATTTTAGGTGTTAAACTTAAATAGTTTCTGAGTTTTATAGCTTTTCTCTTGTTTTGTCATCACATACTCATCTTGTTTTCTACTTGAATGTGTAGCCCTGGTTGGCTATGGTGTGGGTCTTCAGAGTCATGTCGAATTGCAGTTGGGTCTACCGGTTTCTTGGTGCCCACTACCAGGTATGTGTTTGTTTTTCGAACTAGGCTAGGGATATTAGTTAACATCCTTCATCTGTGAACTGGACGGAATACTATCCCTGTAATGTATTTTTAAAAGGTTTCTCTGGCCTAAGGCTGAGGGTTTTGTTATAATAACTCAGAGGGACTGGGCCGAACTCAGAGGAATAATTCCTCATTTTCAGACTTTTGGTTTTGGTTATGAAATTGCAGTCTTGTTGCCAAGAATGCACTTGTGTTAAGTTATTGATCTATTAAAGACACGAGACTAGGGTTTCTCTGATGGGCGTTAAGGGCACGGGGCCCAATGGCCGCAGAGTACATACTCATTTATTCGTGGGTGGCGGGAGATAGATATTAAGACCCTCATTCTTATGAAAAGTGGGAGACATACGCGGGAAATATCAGTAAACAGCGGGCTAAGCCATCTTAAAATGGAAACAAGACCACTGAAACCACCGAAACGTTTTTTGTGTAGAGACTAAAAATCTTTTTGGCGCTAAATTGTTTTAGTTTTTATATGCTGGGGCTTCCACTGTTATTTTGAAAAGGAACTCAAAGCTGAGCTAGAAGTTTCAAGGAAGACAACAAAGGGTTTATTTTCCACAGGTATTTTCTGTTCAATTTGATTTATTTCCCTTGCAAAGATGTTGGCCTTAAGAAGTATTCTTTGCCACGAATTTAAAGAGTTTTTAGTTGCACTATCTCTAGCTTCAAATAAAAAACACAATCTGTGATAATCTGATTTCTTCATATTGAAGAAATGTTTTGCAAAAGTTGTCTTTCCTATGCTACCTAACCCCACTATCCCCAATATCTGAGATTTCCCCCTTTGCTGTTGCTGCAACAGGATTGTCTCTTCAAAATCTTGAAGCTTAAAATTCAAGCCTGTTGGATAGTCGGCCACGGGAGACTCTGGCTTTTTCACTATTTCCGACAGACATTTAACCCTTTCGTCCTAAATTTGAGTGTAAATATAGGGCAATAATGTTTATTAGGGCATAATGTTGTTTCTCTTTGTAAATTTATTAAATAACCTGGTGTTATATGGAATCTTGTTACATATAACATAGTTTTGAGCACTCATTGTTAGGTTGGACATGGAAGCCTGGTTTCATATGCTAAAAACCATCTACGAGGTTGATATGACACTGAGTACATTGACTTTTAATCATTTAATGATGGCCCATTTTACGCTCAATAGCTATAAAAAGATCATGAGGATTTTCAGGTAAATGTTAGAGAAATTCCACGGCTTTGATCCACCTAATAAGTATGAGGAGGTCATGAAACATTTCAAGGAAATGTTAGAAAAATGTCACGAGGCTGATCCTCCTACATATGCTACTACAGACCTCCAAAGCAGCACCCCCCAGAATCCCGCGTGTCCTCTCGAAAGGTTTCGATGGAGTTGGTTGTTTTTGGATGTGTTTTGTTCATCTTACCTTATTGTTGAGTCAACAAGTTCTTTCTCGTGTTTCCAGCAGTACTCGATTTATTTCCATGGAAGAAACTTATAATTTGCTACAGTTGAATCGTGGATTACGAGACAAATTTGTGATAATCCAATTTACTATCTCAATCTAAATTTTCGGTGGCTTTTCTGCATTATTATTGGCCCCTCGAAGGGTATTGAGGTTTCGTTTTGTTTATAAATGGGAACCTTGTATTCTGGGGACATTTATACTTAAATAACCACTCATTCTCAATCTGTTGTGGGTTTTTCTGTAGTTTGCTCATAAACCCATTTTAAAAATTTAGGTTGCACCAATTTTGTGGCCTCTCGGTCTTCCATGAGTTCAACACAAAATGGGCAGAATTGAAGTTGGTAGTACATGGAAGGTCTATTCCCATATTTATTGTCGTCTCTCAGGATGGTTATATATAGATGGAAAAAATGGTTTATGAAGTTTTCTGGACAATGGAAAGGAGAAGAGCTTCAAAGATGCAACAATCTGCATGCAGTGGTTTCTGAGAAAAGAATTGTTTTAAATGATGTCGTATTTCCCTCTTTCAAGCCTCTTCCCACACTTCTCATGCAAGATATGCTTGTAAGTTCCTTTATATGTTCAAACTAAACAACATAGCATTTTATATTTAAGTATTGTAACCATGATTTGGGTTTTCAATTTTATGTCATCAACCCCTCTCTAGGCACTTGGGTTTTCTTTGAAGTACATTTCTATAAATTAACATATACATTAGGCAAATCAATTTAAATTTAGGTTCGATATTTAGAGTTACAATAATGCATACATCGACCATTTGTGTGAACTCAAGATAGATATTCATCCTTGAGTTTCCTATGTCTAGGTGCATTCTAGATCTTGATTTACATGAGATTGTGTTAGTTTCCTTATTAAATGTGCCATGAAAGAGATGATGGTTCATCTCATTTCCATGAATGTTGTAGAAGGAACCTAGGCTCTTTTGGTGCAAACATCATACTGGTTAGATGTATCTGAGTTTACAAATTTTCTAACATGGATATGAAATTTCACTTGGGAATTGGAAAAATGTAAATTTATTTCAACTTGAAGATAGTATTAATCCCGAAATACAAGGAAGGAATTGGATTGTCTTTTTTATTCTTAGGACTATTGGATTTTGTCTCTTGAAATTGATTTCTGAAACTAGTTCTGATCTCAAAACGTTTTATTAAATTCCTTGGAATATTATGGATGATATTTATAAAAACATTTGAGTACAATCGGAGTAAATTTATTAGTGGCATTCATACTGGAAGATTACCAACACTAATTCTACTACAAGTTTCCCTATCTCATTTTTCTAACATATGGGTTCACAATATTCTCCATACTTTTACCCATGTTATCATCTAGTTTTTTCTTAAAACATTTGGCCTCAAAGTACCTATTTCTCTATCTACCATTGGGTAGTGAATTTAGGTCATCTAGTCTAGATTTGGGGGACATATATTTCAATAGTATGGAAATATTGATTGAGTTAGGTGCTTGTCTTTTCATTGTATCTATTTTCAATGTTTAGAACTTAGTGACATCAAAATTATCATTTTGGTACTAGTTGTTTTGTATGCAATAGTCTTGATATATAGTCTTTTCCATTCCTAGTAGAGTAGTGCAAAGGTTTCATCATGTTTACACCAAATATATTTGTCAATTTTAAAAGGTATGGGGCCACATGAAAAACAGGGTTAAAATCTCATCTTTTTTCAATGTTTTGCAAAAGTTGCCTTTCCTATGCCACCTAACCCCACTATCCCCAATATATGAGATTTTCCCCTTTGTTGTTGCTGCAACAGGACTGTCTCTTCAAAATCTTGAAGCTTAAAATTCAAGCCCGTTGGATAGTCGGCCACGGGCAACTCTGGCTTTTTCACTATTTCTGACAGACATTTAACTACCTTATCTAGCAGCTCCATCTTCAGCTCCTTGCTAGTTATTCAGAAGAAAATAAATATAACAGTGAGAAACAAACGTCTATGTTTATTTATCAAACATAAAATACTATCATCGGTAGTGAAGGTTGAGTTTTCACTCAGTATTGCATGCCTCCAGCTCGAAACCACTAATGTCTGCAACACGAAAAAGTGAATTTCTCCAATCTTCAATAGTCTTGGAGTCAAATTGTGGCTTCTCTTCATTAGTTTGAGTCACTTGATATCCACCATTCTAGGAGATGCATTGGGATGATCTTTTGCTTGGATATGTGATCATGTGTTTGGCACTAGGCTCTAATTCATTAGCATGAAATAGGTTCGTGAGGGGTGTTATGGAAATATGATTGATTCTCCTCTGAACATCTCAAATCTGCATATATCTGCGCATAGGTATAATACCAAGCCATGATATTTGTAGCTTGGGTCTTTGAGAAGTATGAGGCATGAAATTGGCATTATTTGGTTTAATCCCACACCAACATTTACTCATGAATTGATGGAAACAGAGCTCATGGGCATTCACTGCATTGTCATTCATTTGAATTCACTTATTCCATGCGTGGTTAACTATATTGGAGGGTTAAACATAATTCTGAGTTTTTATACCCTCTTTGCCACCAGTGCTCTACATTATTTTATGTGTTTTCATTTTCCAAGCATATTTCAGGGTTCTTTATTGCATATTGGTGCTCTTCTAAGGCAACAAACCATATCGCTTCATCTACCATAATAATTCTTTGGACTCTGATTAGTAGTTTCCATGCTTGCTTAATATGCTTCATATGCATTGCTTTTCAAATGTTGATTTCACAGTTTAATATAAACTGGTGATAATTTATTTAAATATTTTATATACAAAATGATGCTTGTTTGTTAGGAACACTGTTTATTTTTTGAGCACCATATATGGAACCTCATTGGTTTCAATCCATAATTGCAGAGAGTCAACCAACCAGACTTTCATTTAATTTTCTAAAATCTCTCACTTTAATCCAACTTCTGAATGTTGTTATATAAATGATCGAACAGACACTAACTGTGGCAACAAACTATCTTGAGGCATTATCTGGGTAGTGAATCATCCCTGAGACATTATCTGAGGCATTGACCTATCTCTAAGGCATTATCTATAGCAGCACATTAAATCTGAGGCTTCACTGTGGCAGCAATATGTCTATGAAGCAATTCTGGGATAGAAAGATACCTCTGAGGCACTGTTGATGACAACAGATCATCCCTGAGGTATCAATTTTGGTAGCGAACCACCTATAAGGGATTGTTTGTGGCAACGAATCACCCCTAAGGTTTTTATGTGGCAGCAAATCATCTTGAGGTATGGTATGGGGTTTTGAGGTAAGCAAGGTTTGGTTTAGAGTTGAGTGTGGCTGCAGTGAGATAGTGAAGTAATGTTTATAGGGAGCAAGGAGATATTCTACAGAGATTACTTTGCATTATGCGACAACAATTTAAGACAGTGCATTACCGTTTGTAATATAATCCAAAGAAATCCTCAATTTAATTAGTACTACATGCATAGAAGTTTAAACCAACATATTTTAGAATAATTTTATGGTTTTACATGTTGTCATATATTTCAACATTTATTTATGTAATGATCCTAACAAGTGTCCACAAACTTTTCTTCGTAGATTTCTATTACATTATTCTATACAAAATGGCAGACCAGGTATTTATGTTGCTTTTGGTATTTGTATTATTTATGTTGTTGATTTAGTTAGAGGTTGGATTTGTTTTTAGAAATAACTTTAAAATGATACTTCAAAATTTCGTTTGTGACTAGTTAAATGCTTGTCAGAACACTCTGATAATCTTTCCTCAAAGTGTTGGTCAGATCTTCAATGCTCACTCAACACATATTTGGTGTCACCGATTCTATTTTCTTATTGGTTTTTTGATCAAGGTTTTCTTATTTTTATGTTATTATGTGTTTTTTTAAGAATGTACCCATGGGTGTTACTGATGCTACTGTGGGGGGTTCAATGATATTCACTACTTTCATGGAAATGTTAACAAATGCACGAGGGAAAGACGTTGCTATGGTGATGCATGAGGTAAGCTTGAATATTGTCTTTTATATGTTCAATTATCTTATATTCCTTATTATATTATGCTAATTTATGTTTGTGGAATGCAGGCAATTGCTAAAGTCATTCCAACCCCTATAACACCTTATAAAACATCTAAGGTAATGATAGTGGTAAAACTTGTTCAATATTTTTGTGCATTTACTTAACTTATTTCACTATATATATTTATTAATATTTGTGTTTTTACTAAGCGTGCATTTTGTTGGCATGCAGGATTCATTTATGCCCCTCAATACAACCAATGTTGGCATGCAGGGATCATTAATGCCCCCATATACATCTAATGTTATGCAAGATGTAAGATTCAACCATTTATTTATGTGAGTTTGATTATGTTATTTGTTGAGAAATCTAGGGCATATATTTAATAAAGTTTTTGCACAACGACTCCATGATTTATGAGGTGTTACGAAGAGCTACATCATGCCTTCAAATGGATCACCCCATCTATTTTTTTCTTCTTGTACATACAATACTATTTTAACAAGTAACCCAAGCAATATGTTATTCCAAAACATGATGTCAAGTTACTTTTTTAGGGTTTTTATGTAATCAAGAGGCCTTTTTAGGGTTTCTTAAATTCAAACATTAGATCATACTCTTTTCCCTTTATGTCATTCTAGAGTTTATCCCATGCCCTAGAAATCAAATCATAGGGAACAAATAACTTAAGATTAAGGTTTCTAGATACTAGGGTATTTCTTAAAATATAAACCCATAAATTCAACCCTACTACATCTTATGATGGACCCTATAAAAGAAAATTATTATACATACCTCATGGACACCTATCTGTACTGATTAGTATTTTGGTTGCCATGATTATTTGCAACTTTACACTACATTTCATTGATCATTTTCCACCTTCATGACCTTCTTTTAATGAGTCTTCCAAGATATTGTCATTCTATAATGGGACTTGCTTCTTCATGTGTTCATGAAACCCATGCCTCAATCATAACAAAAATAATCTTCTTTTTCCTTTTTTTACATAAATTACATAGAATTATGATTAGATATGTGATTATGAAGACTGAACCTAGTTACATATCTCAACATTATTCATCTTTTATTCCATATTATTATTTATATTTGTGCCTTGCAGGATGTTTCTAGGGTGACTCCAACAAGTACACAATTTGTTGGTATAGAGGGTCATGTTATGCCATCTACACCTAGACCAGAACCCCATAACATGCCCTTTACACAATTTGTTGGTATAGAGGGTCATGTTATGCCATCTACACCTAGAATAGAACCCCATAACATGCCCTTTACACATTCTGTTGGTATAGAGGGTCATGTTATGCCATCTACACCTAGACCAGAACCCCATAACATGCCCTTTACATAATCTGTTGGTATAGAGGGTCATGTTATGCCATCTACACCTAGACCAGAACCCCATAACATGCCCTTTACACAATTTGTTGGTATAGAGAGTCATGTTATGCCATCTACACCTAGACCAAAACCCCATAACATGCCCTCTACATCAAATGTGGGTCCAATCAGCATTCTCCCACCAGGACCAGAACAAGTTTCTTTGAGGACTCTTATAGACTCACAAACAAAGAATGTTAAGGCTCCTACCAGATATTCCTGCAAATGTTCAAATCAGACAAGAAATAATTGAAAAAATTCAGTTATGGGAAATGTCATTGTTGGAGAGTGTAGCTCCTGCAAGAGATCAACAGGTAAAATTATTTTATATTTTTTATAATTTCATTTGTTATGTTTAGGATCATTATTTTAGATATGAAAAATAGTTTCATATTTTGGTTGGGTTCTCAATAGTTCCATAATTTCATTGTAAATGCAGGAAGTAAGTGACACAATGCCTAATGTATCTATAAGGGAACCTTCCTCAATCCCCAAGACTACAACAATATCATCGGTGACCACAAAAGGAATGCAAGAAGTTACGATCTTGCTCACTTCAGAAGGAAATGTCTTGAAGGATGAAACAGGGCTGAAATTTTATCACTTTATTTTTCGTCGTACAGAAGAATTATTTGGAAATACCATCCAAATGGATTGGAGGAAACAAGCCAATGCCAAAAAAGAGGAACTATTCAAAGATGTAGTAATAGCATTTGGTAATCCTGGATTTGATAAGGAACTTATTTTACAGATTGCAAGTAAATACATGCACTCAAAGAGGTCGAATTTAAGGTAAAAGTTGACAAAAAACTTGATGTATCCACGTCCAGCTTGTATCACAGACCAAGTGATGTGGGATGAACTTATGAAAGATGCCAAGTGTAAGAGGAAAGTCCTCAGAAATCCAAACTATACGCCATCTGCACAAGGAGGAGCTAAGAGACGCCTACGAGATACAAGAAAAGCAACCCAAGCTAGGGTGTCAAAAATTGGATCTCACAAATTAGGCTCTGGTGGATATAATAGTATTCGTGGTGGTATGGTAAGTGATATTTCCATCTATTATATTTTCTATTTTAGGCAAAGTAACCATGGTCACGTTGAGTTAATTGTATCTTATTAGTTATTTTACCTTATAGATATGATTATCTTTGTTAATGTAGGTTCACCAGTTTCAAAAGGAAGCTTCAGAGGAAGACCTAAAATATGTTGTATTACATGGTTCCCAAGGTCTTCACCAACACATGATAAATCGAGGGGAAAAAATAATTACTGGTTATGGATCCGAGGTTAGTTGTTTATAATATTATATGAATAATGAAATAAATCAATTGGAGGTTTTAATGTTATTATAACAAGTTAAAGTGTGTTGTGTATAGGAATCAGGTGAAACATCTGGGAGTGAGCATGGGGAGGAGATACAAGCACATGATGATTTGCTTGTTGCACAAAATCATCCAATAGTCATTCCTGAACCTTGGAAAGAAACCATTGTTGAATTTCAGGGAATGGGAGACAAAAATAATGAGGAGGGTGTTCAATGTGATGAGCATTCCACACCCACAATTAATGTAGTGTCTCCAAAAAAGAGGACAAAAAGGATTGATATGTGTTAAATTTTAATAACTTGAACGTTCATCGCTCTAGCTTCTAAGGAGCGCACTAGGTTGTGAGGGTCCAAACATAAACTAATTATGTCTGCAACAAAACAAATTTTGAAGATACTTTGTTTTTTTGATGAGTACTTACATATTAAGGGCATCACTAAGACTGTTGCGGGTCCTAACTTGTATTATTTGTTTGATTATGATCAATTTGATATGCTTATATTTGTGTTGTATGTAGATGACCTGGTCCTAAAAGTTAGTTAAAAAAATTCTATCCCATGGTGAAAGAAGAAACTGGCAAGTGAAGTTGACATGAAGGATATACACCTCATATGTTATGTCTTGGTCTTAGAGGTTTGGCTGAGTTGAGGTGAGGTGGTACTCGAATAGGGGTAAGTAAGCAATTGAGCACCTGAAGAAGTTTCGGATAATGGACAATAAACCATAGGCTAATTTTATGATAAATATTTTGAAGTTATCAGTAGATTAAGATTCAAATTTGGTTGATTCATCAATGTACAAAAAGTATATAGCTTCCCTAACATATTTGGTAGAATTTAGCAGTCAAATTGTTGTGTGCATGAGATCCCTTGTCTCACAAACAAGGGGGGCTCAGACACCAATTTATTGTCTCGCTTGGCTGCTAATATATGGTTGAGCTGAGGTTGCTGCAAATATGCTCCATGGTCTAAGGTATGCGAGGTACTTAAAGGGAACACTGGCACAGTGCTTTGAGCTACTGCATGCTTTAGTGGATTTTGACAGGGCCAGAGATGCAGGTGGCAGGAAGAGTGATTCATGGTTTTGTTTCATCTTGGGTTCAAATATAATATCTTTGTTAGGATGGGATACCCATGTGTGCAAGTTGAAGAAGTCCCTTTCTGGGCTAAAGTAGCCTCTTGTTCTTGGTACTCATGGATTTATGAGTACTTAGATATTATGGGCATCACTAAGACCGTTGCAGGTCCTAAATTTTATTATTATTTTTATTATGATAAATTTGATATGCTTGTATTTGTGTTGTATGTAGATTACCTGGTCCTAACAGTTAGTTTAAAAAACTCTATCCCATGGTGCAATAAGAAACTGGCAAGTGAAGTTGACATGTATTATTTCTTGGTCTTGGAGGTTTGGCTGAGTTGAGGTGAGCTAGTCCTCAAACACGGGTAAGTAAGCAATTGAGATTCTGAATAAGTTTCAGATAATGGATAATAAACCCTAGGCTACTTTTATGATACATATTTTGAAGTTTTCAGTAGATTCAAATTCATATTTGGTTGATTCGTCAATGTACAAAAAGTAGATAGGTTCCCTAACATGTTGATGTATGGTAGACCTTAGCAGTCAAATTGCTATGTGGATGAGATCCCAATATACTGTCCTAGTCATCCCAGCTGTATAATGCATAGTTGTACCATTGTAACACTAACATAGGCACCAGAAGCTATGCTACTAGAAAGGATTAAAAGTAAAGTAGGATGCTAAGACCTTAATGTCTCTACATGTCAAACACTATGATGATACTTATTTCATTATTTACTTTTTAACCATCATATGCTGACCATTTTCGATGATGCTAAATTGAATGCTCTTTTTCCTATTTCCTAGGACATATTACCAGAGATCCTAGAAGAGTTACTGGCTGCCAGGAAAAGAGCCAAGGCAGACCTAAAGGTGGTGAATTAAGTGCTTTTTATGTTCATGTTACATGCTTGTATTTTTTCCACTTAGCATCTCAGTTTTTAACTTCCTGTAATCTTGTTTAGGAGGCTAAAGATCCTTTTGAAAAGGCTGTCTTGGATGGCTGACAATTGGCTTTGAAGGTAATTACAACTTTGTCAAGTCTGTATTAATTATGGCTTGGACATGGAATAAAAGAAAAACTAGCTATGCTGGTGAAACACATAAAATAGTTTTGATTGTGTGCACTTGCAAATAAGTGTGAATTTAGTTTATGGGTTTACTGGTGCCACTGCTGGCCAATTGCCCTATTTGGAGATTTCGTCGAGTGTGACGAGATATGGTAATTTCACAGTTCTTCCATGGAAAAAAAACATTAAATCCATGGACACCTTGATTCTCCCCTTGTTTTTCCTAGTTGTAATGTTATTGGTGCTTCTTTTACTTACAAGATAGAGTTGCTTGCAGTCCTCTCTTATTCTATATATGCATGTATCACCCATTCACATTGATTATTTTTGGACATCAATTATATCCATGTAATTATTTTCTTCCTCCTGGCATAATGTTTTGGGTATGAACTATAATTGACAATCTTGTACAAATAAGATCGAGTTCCTTGAATTGCATTAATTAGTCATGTGTACTTGTACAACTAAGATGATATGCTTAGGCCCTCTTATTATATTTTGATTACAAGTCCTGTTTGATCTTTTGACACATTCTCTTTTCCATCAGACAATATCGATTTTACGTATTGTTTTAAAATTTCATATCATTAATCATCTCATTTTTTTTCCAACTGTCAGGCCGTCAAATGACAGAGCATACAAAGTGGCTAGTTGAAGAAAGGTTCACAATAGTTGGTGGTTAGCAGTACAATGCTGAGGTGGGCTATTATTTAGCAACTAAAGGCATTTGTAACCTTTGAACTGGATGAGTAATGACAGTGAGTACACTTGTTGTATTGGTGATAGTCCATGTTCTTGAAATCGTAATGGGTGATCTGATCCTAACCAAGATTTCTACTGTAAATCTTGAGATTATTTTTTTATATTTGAATCTAGATTGTATATGGAGATATAGATTTAATTATGATACAGTTTGGTGTACCAAATATAGAAGAGGCCATGATGCTAGGGAGGGAAGCATCAGATTATATTAGTGGTACATTTACAAAGGTACAGTGTCAAGAATTTTAAATATCCGTGAAGCCTCTAGAGTTGTTAATGATGTTTTTGTAGGGATGAATGTTTTAATATCACCTTTCTTTTTAAAACTAATCTTGTTTTGACATTCCACTTCCATAAGATCTTTGGAAATATGCACAGGACAAGATGATTAGTTATTCTTTTATGTGGCTTATCTGCATCTATTTGTTGCATCTTTGGCATCTAATCAGTGTGTTATTTAACATATGCTTTTATGCAGCCTATTAAACTAGAATTTGAAAAAATATACTACCCATTCTTGTTGATCAGCAAGAAAAGATATGCTAGGTTGTTGTGGACAAAGCCAGATGCTTATGACAGAATGGATACTAAAGGTGACAAACCTGATCTTTTTTTTTCAAAGACAAGCCTTAGTGTTTGCGAAGGCTCAAAATGCTCTTAGAAAAATAATTTATTTGATACCTTCTTAATTATTAAATATCCATGATATTTTAAATATTCCATATCAATAGGTATTGAAACATTGTGAAGGGACAATTGCCTGCTGGTGAAGAACTTGGTTACAGAGTGCCTTCACAAAATGCTCATTGATTGTGACATACCTGGTGCAGTGCAGTATGTCAAGAATACTATTTCTGACTTGTTAATGAACAGAATGGATTTGTCACTTTTGGTGATAAATAAGGTGAGAACAATGAATCCTTCTGCATTTTTATGACCAAATTTGTTTGACCATTTGTTACTTTTGAAATGGATAAAATATGATAGGGGGAAGAGGATATTTACATTGCAAGCAAGTCACTTATTACATATTCCTGGTTTCAAGTGTTAGAAGTATATACTATATACCTAGTTGGGGCAGGCCATGGAAGTTTCATTTTTAAGTCTGTCATGTTTCTTATCCCTACATTCTGTACTTGGAATGGATTCAGTCAATATTTACTACTAGAAATGGGAGGAAGAAGTGTCAAGGGAGGCTCTTATACAATTGAAGAGAATCAAAACATGACAATATACAATATATCTGCATTTTTAATCTCATGCTGAGAAAATTTGATTATTGTTTAGCTGAAGTAGAAATAGATGTTTGCAGGTCATATCCTTTATCAAGCCTATCAACATATTCTTAAGGGAATTGTTGTTTGCCTGCGCTAACAATCTATTTGTTGAGTCAGGGTCTGACAAAGACTGGAGATGACTATGCAGTCAAGGTAGCACACGTGGAACTAGCTGAGTGCATGCGGAAGGTAAATACTGGAAATAACTTCTCAGAACAAGTATAATGAATGGTGCAATGCCTTCTGGTTCCATTTCAATCCTATCTCTCTATTTTTATTACTGCAGTGCATCTAAAGACTCTTGTAATATTTTGCTTTTTATTGACAATGAGTCCATTGTTGGATTTTTTAAATTAATGTCGTGTTTTAAAGCCAATTTGCCCCTGGTTTACAGAGGGATGCTGCAAATGCTCCAACTGTGGGTGATCATGTTCCATATGTCATCATAAAGGCTACAAAAGGTGCCAAGGTAATAATTAACCCCTTATGTGCTTAGCATAAGTCTCGATATTGAACTAAAAAATGGCTATTTTAATTATTTTGTTGTGTTTTAAAGCCAAGTTGCCCTTGGTTTACAGAGGGATGCTGCAACTGCTCCAATTGTGGGTGATCGTGTTCCATATGTCATCATAAAGGCTGCAAAAGGTGCCAAGGTAATAATTAACCCCTTCTGTGCTTAGCATAAGTCTTGATATTTCACTAAAAAATGATTATTTTAATTATTTTGTTATATTTTATTTGGAGGCATAATTTACACAGGGATTATGGATATAATGACTAATGTGTTTCTTGGGCTCAGGCATATGAGAAATCTGAGGATCCAATTTACGTACTGGAGAATAACATCCCTATTGATCCACAATATTATCTGGAGAATCAACTGAGCAAGGTGAAAGACCAATTCATCATCACTTGCTCTTTATGCTCTTTTTGAAAATTTCACCCGTGTTTCAAATATATCTTGATAGATAGTAATTCTTTCCAGCTAAGTGTTTTTTATTAGTGCCCATTTTTGTTCTGTAGCCGCTGTTGAGAATATTTGAGCCCATTTTGAAGAATGCAAGCAAGGAGCTTCTTCATGTTAGTCACACACGAGCAGTTTCCATATCAACTCCTTCAAATAGTGGAATTATGAAATTTGTCAAGAAACAATTCAGTTGTATTGGTTGTAAAACACCTATCAGGTATTTAGTTAATACAAGTAGAGGGTGTCATGCATGTGGTTTCCTTGCTTATAGTAGTGCACAATTTACAATAACTACTATTTCAATTTGGTGCTTTAGAAAGCTACTAGGTTTCAACTTTTTGATGTGGAAAAATCTATGAGGTTGCATGATTCCATGCCTGCTCTCCTTGTAAGAAACTGTCTAGATTTCTTATAATAAGAATGTCTGGTTAAGTTGCTTCATACTGAAATTCATGATGTTACCTGATTTCATGTTGCCATTGCAGCAAAGAAGATCAGACACTTTGTTCACATTGCAAAGGAAGAGAAGAAGAATTGTATCAGAAAATAGTTGCAAATGGTAAGCTGGTATTCTAATACCATTACTCATTATTTGGAGAATTTAAAGTAGGCCTTGTGTCTATTGTTCTCACCTAGATTTTCTATCATATGACACTAATATTTGATCAATGTCAGTGAGGGAATTAGAAATGCTCTTTGGTAAACTATGGACACAATGTCAGCATTGCCAAGGCTCTCTGCACCAAGATGTTCTTTGCACAAGGTTTTTGAATGCTATATTTCAAGTATTACATTTTCATAACATGATTTAAATTTACATTATGGATGTATTTTGTAATATTTGTGTGATCATGTATTTGTTTTTAATTAATAGGATTTTTTATTTTTTATTTTTACAATTACTATCTCTTTTATACTTACATTGATGTCCTATCCTTATTGCAGTAGTGACTGCCCAATATTTTATCGTAGGAAGAAATCTCAGAAAGACCTAACTGAAGCAGAGGTGCAACTAGAGCGCTGACAGTTTTTAGGATGCTACCTATGTAGCTTGTAATTTTTTGTATTATCGAATATTTTTGTTTTGCTGAATTTTCTCTGCAGTATGTTTATCTGATTTAACGGACCAGGAAATTTATTTGGTCCCTGAATCAGGATGAAATTTTTTGTATTATCGAATATTTTGCGCTGGCAGTTTTGAGGATGTTGCCTGTGTAGCTTGTAATTTTTTGTATTATCGAATATTTTTGTTTTCCTGAATTTTCTCTGGTGTATGTTTCTCTGATTTAATGGACCGGGGAATTTATTTGGTCCCTGAATCAGGATGAGCATGGTTTATTTATTGTACAGTAATTGTTAAGTCCTTGTTATTTAATGTTAACCAGTTCGATATATCTTTTCTCCTTGTAAATGAGATGGAGAAAAAGTCAAAATGGATACATACTTCCCAAGGCACACCCTATAAATGCAAAGTGCACCCATATCCCAAATTTTAGTAGAGCACACACTATAAAACATAGATCTGCAGGCTTACATATGTATATCCAAACATGCATATAGTTGAATGGATGGATGGATGGATAGGTAGATAGAGATGGATACACAGATAGATTGGCAGGAGCAAATCTGAGACAATAATTTGAGCAGATTTATTTATTTTTAAGTAATTTTTGGCAGGAGCAAATCTGAGACAATAGTTTGAGCAGATTTATTTATTTTTAAATAATTTTTTTTATTGTCTCTAGAGAGACAATAGTTTGAATTACGGACATTTATTTATTTTTAAATAATTTTTTATATTGTCTCTAGATAGACAATGGTTTGAATTATGGACATTTATTTTTTTTAAATAATTTTTTATATTGTCTCTAGAGAGACAATAGTTTGAATTATGGACATTTATTTATTTTTTAAATATATTTTTTTCTTATCTCTGGAGAGACAATAGTTTGAATTATGGACATTTATTTTTTTAAATAATTTTTTATATTGTCTCTATAGAGACAATAGTTTGAATTATGGAATTGTCTCTAAAAAGACAAAAATGTAATTGTCTCTAAAGAGACATAAATGAAATTGTCTCTAGAGAGACAAATCAAATTGTCTTTATAGAGACAATAATAATATGTGTTCTATATTGTCTTTATAGAGACAAAATTTTGAGACATTATATTTTGAGACACCCGCTTAGAGACAATATTTAAGACAATATTTGAGTTTCTTTTTGTTTCAAGTTAAGACAATTGACTCAAATATTGTCTTAAAACCCCCCTACATGTAGTAGTGTGTGCAGAACGATCTAAAACTGTAGTGAACATTGGCATATGTTGTCCAATTCCCAGGTTGGTGAACTTTTCTTCTTGATTGATTTTCAATTACATCAGTTTACAAAGGGAAGAGTCACTATTATTGTACCCTTGACTGATGAAGTACTGCAGTTTCTTCATTGAATGATTTAGTTACAAACATTTCCAGTTCTTGTAATTATATTTAGAAGTTTATTTTTAGTATTTAGTTATTTTTGCAAAAACACTATACTACTAGCATTACTCTGACAAATGACAGCCTCACACTGAGTACACTCTTTAAGATAACAAATCATTCTTGGATTGATACTTAATGTAGGGTAAATAGAGGTGAAAAGGACCCTTTTTACTGCTCGACATTTTGGCGACGTTTCCGGGGAAGAGTGTAGCCATCTGTTTCCTTTTCAGAGTACTGTGAGTACCTGCTAGGAGATAATTGGGTTTTAAAAATGGGAGGTAAGAGCCTGTGTACGGAGCATGTAACAACCCTAATCCCTTGCCCACTTTCTTGCAGATTTATTGTTGTTTTTGGGTAGAAATTAGCATTTGATTTGTGTGCATGACTAAGTGGAAAGTTCCCGAGAAGAATCCTAAACCACTACCCAAGCCTGATAAAGCTAAGGGGCCAGTGATCCTTGGCCGATCAACCTTTATAGACAAAATCCTTAAGAAAGCAGAATCTCAGCCTTCGGTAGGACTTAGAAAATTTGCTTCTAGACAACCTACTAGTTCCCTTCAGGCCATAGGATCACCATCTGTAGCCTTTGCTAAGGTGGATAACCAAACCAAGGAGAAAGATTTCCAAGAAATTGAGAATTCTAGCCCAAAATCATTGCAAGAAGGGAACCTTAGCAACCTCTGCGAATGAAGAGGAGAAACAACGGAAACTAAAGAACTAAGATCTCCTCTTGGAGTACTACAGCCATTAAGTAGCCTAGATAAGGGAAGTGCTGCAAAAATCATCCATAACGAAGTTGATGAACATCAAGAGTCGAAATCCCCCCATATATTAGGAACTCTCATCATCCCAGACAAAGGAAGTGTTGTTAAGGCTCTTCTTGTTAAGGCCATCCCTGCTTCATCTAGCCAACCTAAGAATACCCTCCTAGAAATCTCGGAAGGTTATTGGCACATATTTGACCAAATGGCCCAGAACCAACCAAACACCCAAACCTCCACACTGCAATATCCCATTGTAGATACTGCAACCAATGCACCTATGAAAGCAATTCCTCTCCAACATATCCCTACATTTCATGGCCTAACATCAGAAGATCTAGATGCATTTTTGTTTGAATTCAATGTGCTATGCAGAGGATATGACCATACCACCGACCGTCAAAAGCTGAAATTATTTCCCTCTACATTAAAAGGAGTTGCTTTACAATGGTTTATGGGATTGGGTGGAGGTGTTATAAATGATTGGTATCAAATGAAAGGTGTTTTCCTGAAGAAATATCAAGATTATTGGAGATCTAGAGAATTAAAAGATTAAATATTTTAGATGGTAGCTAGACCTAATGAAACCTTAGAAGAATATGTTGAACGTTTTCAGTATAATCTTCAAAGATCTCCTTATGCATCATTACCCTTACCTGACAATGTATTAAAAACAACATTAATTAAAGGTATGAAGGAACAATGGATTGAAACATTGAATATTATGGGAAAATGAGATATCTATAAAAAAAAAATTGCTAACATCATTAATTTATGTATCAAGAGCTCACGAGGAAGTACAAGGCTAAGACCAGCAGAACATGACAGGTTTACAAGGGATAACAAGACTTATGGAGAAGGAGTAACTCGCGCAGAAATTGGAAATTTATTAGAAAATTTCAAAACTGACATATTGGGGACTCTGACAATGCAGCTCGATATTATGCAAGCCAAGCAGAAACAAGTAGAGGTAGAGCAGAATCTGGCAATATTCTGTCCCAGATGCAGAAAGAAACACAACCACAAAGAGTTCCCATTAGATGCGGTTCAAGTTTGCGCCATTTGTACAAAAGACCACTCTACAGAAAGTTGTCCCTCACTTCATGGTTTGAAAGAAATATACAAAGAAGCGGAAGAAGAACCAGAACTGGTGTAACTACTTAATCAGCGCCGTCAATGGCAGTCACAACAATCATGTATGTTCCCCAATCCAACTTCTTCTTTTTAGCCTCCACAATATCATTCTCAACAATATAACACAATGTGGCAAAATCAACCTCCTTTCTCAAATTGGCCACAACAACCATTTCCTTCATCACCACCATGGCCGAATCAAACAAGCCAATATAATTGGCCAAATTTTCCATATGCCCGACCATATTCGTAAAACAATGCATATCCAACACAATGGTCCCCTCCTACTTCATAGAGTCAAGCCTGGCAGACAAAATGGCAAAGACCGATGAATCAGCTAGTAGCAACCATTCCGCTCCCTCAACTTACATTGCCAGCATTGCAACAAAACCCCTAGTCCAACTTAAGACCGCAACTCCTAGCCCAACCCAACCCCAATCCAAATAATAGACCGGTTCAATCTATTCAAATAATTGAAACACCAGAGATAGAAACCGATCTAAGGGAGTGTAATGACCTTCAATTAAGATCTGGGTGCATTATAGAAACTGAGGGAGATAAAAATGTTCAAGTTGAAGATCAGTTACATGTAGAACAACCATTACAAGAAGAAGATGTGGCTAGAAAGCAGACCCATAATCAAGCAACCAAATCTTCTCCCCCATTCACAGAACGATTAATTATCCCATGACCTATAGAACATCCTGATTTTGACATTCTGGGAGAAATTAAAAACTTGTACATAAAAATCCTGCTCCTCCAAGCCATTCAAGATATCCCAATATATGAAAAAACCATCAAAGAGCTATGTATAAAGAAACCTAGGAGGAGAATAACAAATAACCCAATAGTACAAGCAGTTGACACCTTATCTGACCTGTTATCGGGAAAAGAAGCACCTGTAAAATATGAAGACCCAGGAAATCCAATAGTAACAGTACAAGTCAATGGACAAACCTTTTCGAATGCCTTAGTTGATTTAGGGGCTGCAATTAATATCTTAACAACTACCACTTGCCAAAAACTGGGCATTACATCAGTAGAACCAACTTCAACTTTATTAGAACTGGTTGACTGATCAGTGGTTAGGCCGTAAGGTACACTACATGATGTCATGGTATCCATTGATTTCTGGGAATATCCTACTAACTTTCTGATAATAAACCCCAAAACTGACTAGATGGACACCAATTAATTTTAGGCAGACCTTGGCTTGCCACCGCTGATGCTTACATTGGTTGTCGACAAGGCAGTATGATCATAACCAGAGGGATTAATATTAAGAATCTAGCATTATACCCGCCAGCCCAGCCAAGTGTCACAATAATAAAAACTAACAAACAAACTGTATCATACCTTACCGAAAATATTAGATCCCCATTAACTATAGAAGATGCCCTCAATTTCAAAGATCAAACATAGGATGATGTTATTAACAACTTTATTAATCAGGATAAATCTAGACCCCACATACAATGTCACATGATAGAGGCAACATTTAATAATGATTTAGAAGAAGATCCTTTAAACGACACTCATGACCAAATGATACCTACTACCTCTGTTTCAAATGGAAGAACTGTAGAGATTGAGCTGGGAAAAACTTTAAACATTAATAGTAACGTGACTCTCGAAAAAGAAGAAAAAATGATCCAACTACTGAGAAAATACAAGGAAGCATTTGCACGGGATTATTCAGATATGAAGGGAATCGATCCCCAGTTATGTACGCATCACATTTATATGGAAAAGGATACAAGACCTATTCACCAACCCCAAAGAAGACTTAAGCCTCATCTAAAAGACATCGTGAAAGCTGAACTACACAAACTTTTAGATGTAAACTTTATTTATCCTATCTCTGATAGAAAATGTGTCTCTCCACTTGTAGTGGTGCCAAAGAGAATGGGAAGTGGAGGATTTGTGTAGGTTACAGAGAATTAAATGAAGCAACACAAAAAGACCACTTTCCCCTGCCATTCATTGACCAAGTATTAGATACATTAGCAGGAAGAAATTATTTTCTTTCCTGGATGGCTTCAGCGGATATAATCAAATTTAGATTGCCCCTGAAGACCAAGACAAGACTACTTTTACCTGTCCTTCGGGAATGTTTGCTTACAGAGTTTTAACTTTTGGCCTCTGTAATGCCCCTGCCACATTTCAAAGGGCTATCCTCAGCATCTTTTCAGATTTAATAAATGAAGGGCTCGAATTATATATGGATGGTTTCACACCATATGGAGATGATTTTGACCCAGCATTAGACACATTGGAAAAGGTGCTGCAAGGATGTATTGCTACCAGGCTCTGCCTGAGCCATGAAAAATTCTATATCCTAGGTCATTATATCTTAGCAGCTAGAATACAAGTAGATCCGGCCAAAATTCAAATAATTTTGTTAATACCTACTCCCACCACACAGATAGAGGTATTCTGTTTTCTTGGATATTTGGTTATTATAGAAGACTTATAGAACATTTTTCTCACATTTCTGCACCTCTATATGCACTAACAGGGAATGTTGACTTTGTTTGGACAGATAAATGTGACCGTGCTTTTGAGGATCTGAAAAATATTGTGTTAATAGCCCCAGTACTCAGAGTTCCAAATTGGGACCTCCCATTTCAAATTTCATCAGATGCTTCAGATACAGCTATTGGAGTAGTCCTTGGGCAGGAAGAAGACAAAAAGCCATATGAAATTTATTATATTAGCAAGAATTCGTCTCCTGCTAAGTTGAACTATACTGTTACTATTTTAGTACCCAAAGGAACAACATTTCCGTCATTTTACTGTTCCTTTCTGAAGAAACAACACTTTTACGTTTTGTTGTTCCTTTCCGAAGGAACAACACTTTTGCATTTTTACTGTTCCTTTCCGAAGGAACAATACTTTCATTTTCTGTTGTTCCTTTCCGAAGGAACAACACTTTCATTTTTCTGTTGTTCCTTTCCGAAGGAATAGAACCTTCATTTTTATGTTGTTCTTTTTTGAAGGAACAACATTTTTGCATTTTTTTGTTTATGCTTGTTTTCTTTGCTATTCCAATTAATGGATAGCTTCTATTCCTCTCAATAAACAATAGTTTCGAGTATATTTTTCCTTTTTCTTACAATTTTGTGTACAATAGTTTTTCTATCTTTTTAGAGTGCATTTTCTTCTTTGTGTGTTTTACCATTTAGATCATTTTTTAGAGTCATGGTCATTTAGAGCACAACTACACATTTATCCAATATATGCAAAAACTAGAGGATACTAAAATCAAAAAATTACATAAAAATCGTTATCTTTAGAGGAAAGTGGTTTGAATTGATAAGAGGAAAGAGGAAAGGATGCAACTATTGATCACCTTTCTATCATTATTCTACTAATATTGATATGATTGATTATTCTTATCATGATGGTTTTTTCTAAATCCCCATAATTCTCTTTGATCATTATTATTGAATAAGAATAAGGGCATATTTTTCTCTATTGAGATGTTAAGACTTCTACCACCATTCCCACTCTTAAGGAGTGTTGAACCACCCTTTGTATATAAATAGGAAAAGTGCTATATAAATGACAAAGGAAGAAATGCTTATATGATTTCTAACATGATTTGTTAGATGAAGGATAGGGGGTCTCATCAAGAGCCAACCTACCATGATCATAAGGAAGAAAGTGAAGTGGCATTCCCACTATGGCCAGCACACCAGGGATATGATCCAAGAGGCACATTAGAAAAAATAAAGAGTCCTTGGAACAGGAGGTCTCATCACGAGCTGGCCTACCCACCTTTCACTCCTTCATGGTGAATGGCATTATGATTCATCTGGTTACCAAGCCAGCATAATGGCCTCCATTCTGACACTGCACAACACTTTCCTAGGCATACATAAATGACAATGGTTCCAAGGGTGAAATAAACAACTCTGTCAAGGTTATGGACACTTGTGTGCAATAGAGCTCTGTTGATGGTATTGAAGTCATATTTCTTATACACCAATAACAATTATAAAACCATTCTTCTTATATCCTTATAGATCGTTTAAATGAGATTATGTATATAACCCTTCCGAACTTTTGATACATGAAAACCAATTACAAATAAATTATTACGGTAAAAGTTGATAATGACCGCATAGGACCTTTTTTGCACGTCATTTGTCCTATTCTTCAATTCTCACATCATATCATGGAATTTCCTTATTTATTAAGCGATTATATTATAATGCCTTGATTTCAGGAATCTGATCGTTGTTTTAATCATGGCAGTTCAGCATGTTGCTTCTTCATTTGACGACCGAGGTCGACCTATCACATTGTGGGGGGGGCGAAGGTACCAGGTGATCCCCATAATTTGCTGGCAATTTTTTCAGCTTATCATTCGGAGAATTAATGACTCGGGAATAGCAAAGCTTAATAGTATTTTGTTTCCCAATGTGCATGGCTTACTATTCCGAAAGTATTTCCGTGTTTTTCTCTGCAAAAATTAGCAATAAGTTTGAAATTTGAACAACCGTTGTTCCATTATCGTCTCTGCATTTTTACAATGTGCCAAGCATGAGAGGTAGATCAATTCGTAGTAAGCCACAGGTGTTGATGGTCTCTGATGCCACACGAGAGATCCTAGCAAGGGTAGGATGGATAGTTTATCTTAACCATCTACAACAATCCAACGAGACAGTGGAAATTGAGTTTTTATAGAACCTGCAAGAATATCATTCCATGGTGAGAGGGAGACAGATTGCAGTCACTGACGATATAATTGCAGAGGTTTCGGGACTACCAGTCGCTGGACCTGTGTGGACTCTGAAAAAGGTGAGACTACAAGACACCATGAAAATCTTCCAGGATGAAGGGTAAAACCTGACTGTAAAAGTAAAGGTAGTTTTACCGGCAACCTTGGGAGAGCCGTGGGCGGAATTGGCAAGAATCATCTAGAGCTACATCACTTGTGATGGAAGGAAAGACGTGGTAAGACCACGAAATCTTAAACTTCTAGCTATGTTAAAGCAAAAGTGTGTTGTGAATTTGCTTGTGTTTTTAAATTATTTATTACTTGATGTTGCTCGAAGCATGAATAAATCTCGCCATTTAGAGTTAGTAGTAAGTCACCATGGATTAATACAACCGATAGTCAACCACGGCATTGCCAAATAATAGACCAGTTGGGAAGAACTGATTTTCGCAATAGACGGGGGACTGGCTTTTCCAGCCCCAAAATCAAAACGTGTTGCATGTACATCGAATAGACCTATGAAGTGAAGGAATCTATTAGACTGGCAAGGATGAGGGGAATGCTGAGAAATTGCCAGGAAGACAATAGTCAGCCTGTGGAGATACACGATTCAGGTGACGACAAGCCCCCACAATTGGAAGGTGGGGAAAATGAAAAACAGGTGGAGGAAAATGATGAAGGAGAACCGGAGGAACAGACCGAGCAATCCGGTCAGGAGGAAGAGGAAGCAGAGCAACACATTGAAATTCCACTGCAAAACCTGCTACAAGAAGATGAGTTGGCACAGATTCTGTCCAATATGGGCGAATATTCCCAAGTTCATGGCCCACTTAACCCCCACACCGAAGAAGGACCGCAAGAGCACTCTGTAGATGACAAAAGTGCATCCGAAGAACTATGTGATGAATAAGGAGGACCACGGGAGCACTCTGTTCATGACAAAAGTGCATCCGAAGAACTGTGCGACAAAGAGGAAGGAGAAGAGGATCACTCTGCTCATGATGAGAATGTATCCAGGAAGAAGGGCGATGAGAATGAAGAAGAGTAACAATCCATTCCTAGTCAGAATACACTAGAAGAATTTCATGATGAAGAGGAGGTAGAGGAAGAACCTGCTCAGGAAACAACAGAGCAAGCTAGGGTTTCTACCCTTGAACAACCAGAATAGCATAACACTGAAGAAGCACCCTGAGAAGAAAATAAGGAAATTGGCCAAGATGAAGGCACAAAACTTAACATACAAAGCCTAAGCCCTAGTAAACGAATGGCTATTCCTTCCAAGAAAATAGAAGAAATTAAAAGATTGTGAAATGAACAACAGAGATTGCTTAACATGATTAAGCAACTTCGGTAATAGATAATGGTTTTGAAAATGGGGAAGAAGTCAAAAGGGACCTCTGTGGTAAAGCATGCAACCACTCAAACAAAACCCCTTAAGAAAAAGATCAAGAGGATGCAAGTCCTACCTACCATTCAAAACTGAAAGGAACAACATAAAGCTATTGTCCATGTTGAAGTGCAAACAAATAACATATCGGCCTATGACAAGGAAATTCAGACTGAGGCATCGTCCTCCAAAGAAACTCAGACCATAAAAATGAGATGTTGTGATAAGAAGATCCAAGTAGATCTCCTGCCTACAACTACTATGTTGGATAATGACCCGAGGACAGTAACTTTGCGAAAGGATTTGGTACAAGCCCAACAAACAATAGATAAACTTACAGACCAGATTGTCTCTCGAGAAAAATATGAGAAATTACAACATCGGCTGAGGAATGTTAACTTATCTGAAAGCCAGGCCTTTGAAGGATGGCGAAAGGCAGAAGAAAGAGTCAAAAAGGTAACTCGCAGACTAGACATAGTCATCAAACAATTGAATACCTTATGCTCTTTGTATACTGACGTTCTAGCGTGTAGGGCACCTGCTAGGAACTATTATTTATATTTAATGGAAAGATATTTACAATTGAAAATTAAAGCTATCAAAGCAGGAGTACCTATAGAGATAAACATCATTGCTGACTTCATAAATTGTTGTAAGCATTACGGAGTAAAATTTCAGCAACTGTTATGTGAATTTTATTTTCACAATATCATATTAGATGGAGAAACAGATCAGAACCCCAGCCCTTTTGTGGGTAATGTCCAACTACAGGCATTTATTTCTTTTGGTGTTAATCAAATAAAGTGGCTCAAAGCCTAGAATGTCTTTCAAAGACAGGAGAATGGATTAGATTTATGGGTGAGAGGAGAACCTAGAGACCCACAACAATTATGGAATAAACATAGGAGCCTAATGATAACTTAGGGAGTGATAGAAGAATTGGGACCTATCCACACATCAGTCATACAAAAAGGGGTAGAATACTTCTTTACTATCAAAGACCTTGCCATAGCAACAGCCAAATTTCGATACCAGACTTCTAATCCGAACATCCAAAACCGAGAACCATTCAATTATGATAACTTTAAGCTAGCTGCTGACTGCTTGGGTATCTATGATGACCTCGTTTTGGGAGAAGGCATGTCTTGGTTAGGCTGTAGGTTCAGAAGCCCAATTATTTGGCACCCTGCACCAGGATATCAAGCCTTATATGAAATGCCTGAAGGACAGACAGGACATTTCTTGGAATTCCTAGCTAGCAATCATGGTTGTAGACCACCTCATGAGATCCCTTCTCTAGCCTATTCCCTAACTGCCTTGCATGTCAATTATAATGTTTTCATGAGGGCATGAAAAAGGGTAAGCAGGGGGGTGTGTTGAGCACTAGAGAAGGTATGTAATTACTACTTACTTTTTCATTTCTTCCTTAAATTCATAACTTATTTACATTATGAAATAAGTATATGGTGAAAGATTATGATAAAGTCTAGAAGATTTGTGTGCAATGTAAAATGACTAATAATTACCCTTTTCCTATGCAGAAAAAGGAGAAAATGGAAGATCGCCATTCTAAAGGAAAAGACAAGACAAGGGTAACTGTTGTCCCTTTGACAAGGAACCGCATCCAAACAAGGCAATCCAAATTGGAGCTAATAAGCCAGGATAAGGAAGAGGAGATACCAAATCGGTGCAAGAGAACAAGAAGACAACTAAAACTAACAGCATGGCGAATCCCTCACGATCCTTTGATCCTGAGGGATCACTACTTTAACGATTCTCTGTATCATTGATATCTCCGCTTGGCTATTATAAGAAGGGGCAACATTGCTAGACAAAGGAGGACTGTTGTTGTTTTTATGAAATTCATTGTTGTAATTGGAACTTTGATCATCGACCCTCTCTAAAAGAGCATTTACTGTAACTCTGTTTTGATGCTTAATATATAGACTTTGTTGTCGTTCCATCTTTGATTCTGGAGTAATTTTAGGTAGTGCGTCCATGGAGGCTAAGGGCCCGTCCTTGGTGGCTCACTTGCTCTTGTACCATTATTTTCTGATTCTAAGTCACATGTGGTTTGAATTCTATTACTCGCTTTGTTCAGTAATTTGTTGTTCTTTATTATTTCACATATTGGTTCTGTTACATTTCATTTCCATTTGAATAGGTAATGCTATTCTCTGCAACAGGAATGTTATGCTGAATTTATATTGCATCGCTATTCCTTTAACAAATTGATATTATCATATAACATTTCTATTCCTTACAGATTACCATTACTGTGATTACAAAGTGACAGTGTTGTATATCTCTAAATTGGTATTGCTGTGTGTTTATCTGTGGTTTACTTCTAAATGTGATTGCTGTTCATTTGGGATTGTTGTTCCATCGTGATCACAATTGTTGTTTCGTCATAACCGTGATTCATACCATTGTATCGAACTTCAGATCACTGTTCCCTTTCAATATAGAAGTGCCATGTGTAATATTTGATCTGGTTTGTTGCGCATTTTCATTTGATTTAGGTTTTTGTTCAATATTTCATTTCATTTAGTTTGTTGTCCCATTTCAGTTTACTGTTTAAATTATTTGTGAAGTGAGGATTGTTGCTTAATTCCTGTAGATTACGATTATTGCTTCATAGGTTAAAGATTTGTTGCTCAAACTTTTTAAATGGATTAGTTGTTGTCCCTTTTTTTGTTATTCGAATTATAATTGCTTTGGTGTGCAGAACGATCTAAAACTGTAGTGAACATTGGCATATGTTGTCCAATACCTAAGTTGATGATCTTTTCTTCTTGATTGCTTTTCAATTACATCAGTTTACAAAGGGAAGAGTTACTATTACTGTACCCTTGACTAATGAAGTACTCTAGTTTCTTCATTGAATGATTTAGTTACAAGCATTTCCAATTCTTGCAATTACATTTAGAAGTTTGTTTTCAGTATTTGGTTATTTTTGCAAAAGCACTATACTACTAGCATTACTTTGACAAATGACCGCCTCACACTGAGTACACTCTTTGAGATAACAAATCGTTCCTAGATTGATAATTAATATAGGGCAAATAGAGGTGAAAAAGACCCTTTTTACTGCTCGACAGTCAGTATCATTCTTGAGATCCACAAATTCCTCTCTTAACAATTTAGGTTCCTGGTGCCATTTATCCTCCCAAAACCATGCTAGGTCTCCCGCTCTAATTTCCCAGAAGCTATTCTTTTGAACTATGCCTCTATTCTCCCAAGCTTTATTCTAGATATGAGAGCCTTTTATGGTACCAGACATCCTTATGTGGTCATTTTTGTGCTAATTACTAGCATATTTCTCTTTCCAAATATGAGCCCACAGAGCATCGGAATCTTATATCCATCTCCACCATAATTTTGCACCTAAAACTTTTTTTAGCACTTCAAGATCATCCAGTCCAAGACCTCCGTGGTTTTTAGGTTTGAAAATAGTTTCCTAGGCTACCAAGGCCCATTTCTTCCTCACCTCCCCTTTACCCCAAAGAAAGTCTCTTTGAATATTTCTACATTGTTGCATGACTCCTTTTGGAGCTGGAAGGGCTGAAAACATGAATATGGGGATTGTTTGAAGGATTGCTTTTGTAAGCACCAGTCAGCCTGCCAAGTTCAAAGATCTGATTGCCCATTTTTAGGTCTTGTCCTACAACTTATTAATCACTGACTCCCAAACAGTATTGTTCAGAGGTTTGTCTGTAAGTGGTACTCCCAAATATTTGGAAGGTAGAATATCTCTTTGAAAGCCCATAATTCTAGAGATATTGCACTGAATAGCAATGTTAGTATTAAAAAAGAAAATCTTAGATTTGTAGAGGCTTACCTCTGTACCAGTCGCCATAGCAAAGTCACTCAGGATTTGTTTATAAGATAGTGCTTCTTTGACCGTGGGGATGCCCTGTACCATGGTATCATCTAAAAATTGTTGATGGGTCAAAGCATGCCCATTCTCGAAGGGTTTGAGGCTCTGGATTTTACCTAATTCTTTAGTGGACTTGATGGTTCTTCCAAGTCCTTCCATCATGAGGATAAAGAGGATCTCCCTGCCTGAGGCCTCTTGAAGGTTTAAAAGTCTTAGATGGAGAACCATTAACCAGAATTGAAAAATTAGATGAAGTCACCAGGGCCATTACCCACCTTACCCAGTTGTGGTCAAATCCGAAGGCTAGAAGGACCTTCCTAATATAGGTACAATTTCACTTATCATAAGCTTTTTCTAGGTACAATGGCATAATCAATCCCGCCTTCCTATTACTCATCATTGAATGAACCACCTCATTCGCTTGAATGATATTATAAATATTTTGTCTGCCCTCGACATATCCTATTTGCTCCACAAAAACTAGAGTAGGAAGAAGGGGTCTAAGTCTGCTGGGTATTATTTTGGATATTATCTTATACACCACATTGCACAAAGCTATAGATATGGATATGTTTGGAGTCATAGAATTGTCCTGTTTGGGAATCAAGGAGATGAAGGATGTATTGAGCATCTTCAATATGGTTCTATTATTCCTGGAGTCCTCCACTACATTCAGAATATCTTGCTTGACAATTTTCCTGCATTCTTTAAAGAAATCTACATTGAAACCATCAGGCCCTGGCGCTTTCCCATTCTGCATTTCTTCGATGAAATTACTAACCTCCTCTTCATTCACTTACCTATTAAGATTGTAATTATCTTCTCTTGTTACTAGCTTAGGAATGTGCTTTGTGAAGTCCCTGATAAATTGTGTTCTATCTAAGATGGGTTCCTATGCTATGCTTTGAAAATGTTGAACCAACAAAGCTTCTATATCTTCATGAGTGTTGAGTAGTTGGCCTCCAGAGTCCTTGATCGTTGAGATCCTGTTGTGAGACCTATTCTCCATTGTAGATCTGTGGAAAAACCTTGTGTTTCTCTCCCCTTATTTTAGCCATTGAACTCTTTATTTTTGTCTCCAAAATATTTCCTCTTGTTTACATAAATCCTCCCAATCCTATTGATGCTTGATAGCTTGTTCGTTTCTTTCCCCGTCAAAGCCATCTGTGATAAGGGCTTGACTGACTTCATGCATTTTACCTTAAACAACTTTTCTTGCTTCAAAAATATTGCCAAACTCATTCTTATTCCAATCTATGAGCCTGAGCTTGATGTGTTTCAATATTTTGTGTAATAGAAACATTCTCCTTCCCTGGATCTGTAGATCTTCTTTCCATGATTTTTTAATGTTGCTAATAAATTCTGGATGGGTAGGCCAGATATTCTCAAATCTAAAAGGTCTATTCTTTCGGGTTCCAATGCCATTAACCTCAAATTGAACATGCCAATGGTCTAAGGCACCAAAGGGGAGAATTCTCACTGTCATATCAAGGCCTGTGAGCATAAGGTCCTCTAAGATTATGAGCCTGTCTAGCTTTGAGGCTACTTGAGACTCTCCTCCTCTTTTGTTTTTCCAGGTAAAGAGACCATTACTTGTATCTGTGTCAACTAGCTTCATGTTGTCTATAAAATTCTAAAATGCTATAGAGTCTCTGCTTATAGTTCTAGTCTCACATTTTTTTTTTTCTGAAAGGGATTTGATCATGTTAAAGTCCCTGCCCAAAATCCACGATATTCCTAAATGTATTTCTATTAGATCCTCAAGAGAAGCAAGAATCCTGAGTTTATCATCAGGTCTCTGAGGGCCATAAACGTCTGTGATTAGATAAATCTCCCTGTCTCCCACAGGCTGAATAACCACTGATAAATAATTCCTAGATGCCTCTCCATCTACTATGCCAATCTTTTGGGGGTTCCAAAGTGTGAGAATGCCTCTTGCTATTTTATCTACCTTGAATTCTAGAAAATCATATCTATTGAGCCATTTACTGTGTATTTATCTTAATTTTTGAATGGAACATTTAGTTTCCTGGATAAAAATCATATCAGGAGTTTCTTGTTTCATTTTTTTGTTAAGAATCCTCTTTTTCCTTTTACTTCCTAGACCTCTAATATTCCAAGATGTGAACTTCATTATGCAATATTTGTAAACGAGTAGCTGGTTAGGTCTTTCATCTTACCTGAGTCTATCATCAGCTTTCCACACTCCATCAATAGCTCATTTTGTTTTTTTCTGCCCCTTTTCCTTCCTTGGTTTCTAGGAGCTAGTCCTGGTGTGCTTTTCATGGTTTTCACCCCTTCGTTTTCTTGCCTTTCGAGGTTTCTTTTCCCTCCCAACCCTTTAGCCTGAGTTCTCCATAGAAATAACTCTGCACTCTATTAAAATCCTCTTGAGGTAGTGAGTCCACCCCTCCCATGGTCCCTTGTTTCAAGAATCTTTACAGATCTAGGTGTTCTCTTTCCAGATGATCCTTCAATTCCACCTCACTCGGGGTCATTTCTTGGTCCATTTCCAGTTCCATGTTGCTCAACATAGTCCCATTTTGCTGGTTAATGTCCTACGTCTTCTCACTATTTTCTTCCTTTTCCTTCTCCCCTGGGCTGCCCTCTATGACTTGATCTACCTTTGTTGCCTCTTCCTCTTCTTCTAGTACTTGGTACTTGTTCGGACTTGCCTATTGCCCCTCTGTGTGTTTTTTCTTTTGCAACCTTTTACCCCCCCTTCCTCTATATCCCACTTTATGAAAGCTCTCAGTGTCTTTCACTGATTTTGCTCTCTATTATTTTGAGAGGGAAATCTCTGAATAGATGCCCATTTTCATGGCATTTGCAACATCTAAAAGGAAAATGTTCATAATCCACTGTTTGCAACCATTCTTCATTGAAAACTTCCAGGATTACCTTATCCAATAGAGCTCCATAGAGATCCATCTACACACATATACAGGCGAAGGAGGTGTAATTTCCTCTTCTGGTTGCCTTAGATATTTTAACAAAACGCCCTAATTTATTTCCTATTGTTGATAAAGATTTTGGTTGCCAGTAATCTAGAGGTAAGGAGTAGAGTCTCATGCTCAGGGAAAAAATTCATCATCCAAGGCCGCATATAGAGGCCTGCAACTACATAGAAGTAGGGCCCTCCTTCAAACACCTTGTCTTTATCTTCGACATTAGTAAAAACTATAGTGAATAAACCCTTTGACCCAAGATGTGGGTCTATATCCCCTTTAGGTTTCCAGTGATATTTAATTCGTGCCTGTAGTGCCTTCTCTGTGGGCCATAACCCCATGAATTTACAAATGATAGCATAAGTTCTCATGTGATCCCTATGCACCTGCAGTGCTGGATCACTTAATACCACTCTCGGTGCGATCGCAATCTTAGGCTTACGTGGACCCTTTTGTTTTTTGTTTGTTTCTTACTATTTCTTGTCCTCTTCCTCTTGTTATTTTAATCTGTCTTCCTCCCTTTTACCGGTCTGCTCCTGTGCATCATCGATATTCCCTTTCCCTCCTCCTGAAAGACCTATTTCAACCTCCAGTGGTTTCTTGCCTTCGCTAGAGACTGCCTAACTGTAGGAGGGAGTGGAGCTCCCCCCTTTGCGCCCCTCCATGGCATTCAACACCTGAATAATTTTAGTAAACCATAGATATTACTAGTCCCCCGATCGCCCCCTACAAAATCGCAGAATAAATTTAATTATTTTTATTTATATAAAAAGTATATAGTGGTGTAAATCTTTTAACACCTACAACCATCATGAACAAATCCAATAAAAAATTATACATGGCCATGGCCATCCAAGATCTTGAAGGATAAGCTTCTCTTTGTGAAAGCCCACACATGAAAAGTAAAATATATGCTCTGATCATCATAATAATATAAATGATGACGATGGTGGAAGATACAAAGATCTTGAAGGAATATGTTCCGATCATGTGGATATATATTAGTTTAATATAGTACATCATATATAAAAATATGGAACATTCATTGGGTGTAGTAATGCTAGTGAATGAAAATTGGAAATGGAAAGGATACATCCATCATCCACAACATATCTACAAATAAAACATCTTTTAATTATAACCTAGCTTCAGAACATGTCACTATTTTATATAAACAAATATTTTGCATCATGGCATGTGAAATGACTGTAGAGAATATCATGTACGATGATTTTTCTTACCTACTAAGTGTAATTGTAATAACTCCCATATATCTTTCTTTTTCACCTTAAGGAAGTTGACAAAAAATATACTAGAACTTTTTTTATGAGTTTCTGGGCATTTTTCTGTGTAGAAGAAGGTGGATTTGCACTAGACTTCTATGATAAGGCCTGTCGCAAAGTGGTCGAATTGTAGTGAAATTCTATGACAAGGCATGCCCAAAAGGTTATGTTGCAATAGAAACCGTAGTTGAATACTGTTGGATCCCTCAGTTCAACAAACCTACAATAAATTCCATTTCTAGAAAAAAAAATTGCTTTAATATATCGTGATTCCTTGGAATATTGTGGCCTAATAACTCAACCCACCAGTTGTTAAAATTAAAGAAAAAGAAAAGAAAAGAAGGAAGATAGGAATAAGATGTAAATACTAGAAGTTACTTCCCAACATTATTTATGTAGGAATAACATTATAAATGTGTAAACATCTCAATTTATTAGTTGGTTCCAAATCAAGACTATAGGAATTGATTTTCCTATTAGCCACTATTAATTTAGCATTAACCAATGCAATTTATAATTTTTTATGCAATTTTTTCTAGAGCATAATTTCTAATTTCAGTGGTCAGGGAATACTTCCCTTCAAAGCTCGATTTATATGAATTGTTAATTTTTCATTCAATACATTTACATATAATAAAAAAAACCTCCTTCTCTTCCTCTTCGTCTTTGTTGTTCCTTTCCCCTGCTTCTTGGATATGCTAGTATTTTAATGAGTGGTTTATACATGATATCTTTTGCCTTTTGGTTTGGTGGCCAACATATGTAAAATTCATTCTTATTTATGGTCTCTTAATTAATGTTTCATAATTGCACTCTTATATTCTTGGCTATCAGTTAACATTGTATACTAGCGTTTTAAATTCAACTAAAATGTTGCAGGTTGTCAATGAAATTATGATCTTGATACAAGTTTTTGTAAACCATATGTGGAAACGCCACCCAATAAATTTTGTTTCACTCGCTTATACTAAGAAGTGATAGGCTATTCCTCTTCATCCAAGACGTATACCATGGAAAAATCTATTTGTGCTAGTTATTCAAAGGGAGACCCATGGGCCATGACACACTGCCGAAAGCATATAAGGAATATGAGATGACAAAGTAATCAATCTTGTTTTCTTCTCTATATACTATGAATATTTTTCTCTATCACTAAGAGTTTCTTCAAGGTTATTTAACCTAATCTTCTTATATACAGCTCTGGAATAATTTCCATAATGATAGCTTGGCTACATGAATTTAATTAATCAAATAATGTTACATATAAATACATGTAGTGTTGTCTCAAGATAGGTAGACTATCTTGGACACACAATCACTTGGTTAAGATAATATCTCAACCACGCACCAATGTAGGAAACATCTAGATCTAAACAACTCCTAAGGAATATGAACAAACTCCTTTACATATAAAGAATCAGAACTGAGAGAAGTAGGAGTTATATTTTCCAAGTCACCCCCTTAATGATTACTTGTATTGATCTCAATATGGAAAGTCTATTTGTGGTCATGGTGTTTACGAACATGATAAAAAATATGTCGACGTCCATATAAAGGAACAACCATCTACCAAAATGCATGGGTACCAACTACTACAAACACCAGTGTACTAGGATGTTCTTCATGTACATCATCCAACCAACCATTATCTGCATTCTTGTACCTATACCTACAAATCCCCATCCACCATCATCATCATGGGTTTACTTGGAATACCCATAACCATGCTCTAGGTTTTATCGACTAACCCTAAACCATGCCCAGGATTTTGTCGGCTGACCCTAAACCATGCATAGGGCTTTCTAGATTGACCCTAAACCATGCCTACATGAATCCCTCACCACTTCACTCTCACACGTGTTTTCTGGCTTACCACAAACCTACACTACAAAGTGGTTTATGGCTTAATACAAACTTGCACTTGCATACACTGTCACAAGTGGTTTCTGGCTTACCACAAACCTGCACTTCCAAAGTGATTTCTAGCTTACCACAAACCTGAAATTACAAAGTGGTTTTAAGATTACCATGAACTTCATGGGGGTATACATGCCTCATCAGACTTACTTTACACACTCCAACTCTAGAAGCTACTAGGTACATAATTTACAAAGACAACTATAAAACATCCTAGACATGCTTACTAATAAATGTATGTGACACATAATACACCATCATCATGAGTCTATTTGAAAAACTCACACAAACTTTAACTTAGCTTTCCATCATCCTTTAGTCTCCAATGTAGCTCTTGTGATGCCATCTTGAGTGTCATGTCTTCATCATATCCTGCAAATTTGTGTATTGTTGGAGATACTAGTTCCAAAACACTCATAATTGTGACAATAGTTGGTCAGACCAATGTTACTTCAATAACATGCAGAAATACCATGACACTACATACTAATACACACAAAAATGCTTTACAACTTGCATAATCTAGTGAAACGTTCACATTAATGGTTTTTCACCCGAATAAGCCAACATCCTAAGGCATATACCAACAACGAAAAAACTCATTTTCCTTCTCCACCCTTTGCATAAATCGTTTTAGAGCAATAACACCCGTCTTCTTCTCAGAGTTGATCTGAGTGAAGAGACCTACCAAGCATGTCAGGAGGTTTTCCTCTGCTTCCACCATTGTCTTATTGTGGCCATAATACTCCAACAAATTCTCTCTAAATGGAGGGTAGAAATATATATCCTAAAAAATGTTATTACAGTAGCAGGTTTTGCCGAAATTATCCAAGCCAAAATACCTCCCGACCTCGGGGAATTGATCGCCTAGGCCCTTCTCCAATTTTGGATCGGATTTACCTATTTATCATAAGCCACCAATGCCACTTTTTTATATATATGGAAACTCATATGGATCCTTGCTCGAATATGTTGCCTGATTTTACGCAAATACATGCCAATATGTTCAACGATTTGTTTTCAAATAATCTATTGAGCTCGGTGTGCCAAACACTAAGTTTTAAAATTTGGATATGATGTGTAGACTCAGAGCACCAAATAGGTAGCCTCCCACTTTAAATAAGAGAAATATTCTCCCCTTCTTCAACATGCCCAATTTTTGCAAGAGTGAAAAGGCATTTGAAAACATCTCCTCAACATGACTCACACACAGATTCACGTCCATGCTCACCGGAGGCTCGACTCCAAGCCGTGATGTTTTTCAATGATTTTCCCCATTTTTTCCCAGTATTAAGGTTGCAAAGGTGAAGAAAGCCACCAATCCAAGTCACCTTATTGTTGAGTCTTGAAAATGTCATTCATTTGCATTATACTTTCACTATTATGTCCATTATATCACCTCCATTTCACTACTACATCACTACATTCATCCCACTTTCATTATCATTGGGCCACCTTTATGTTTTTCCAATCTTTATTATTTCTAAGCCTTTTAAGTGAATTTGTTGTTAAACATTAGAAAATAATGTGCATATGCTTATACCTAACAAATGGGTTGAGGTTGTTGACATGTGTAGGTTGAAAGGAGACTTCTAGAAGACCCTTATGTGGCACTCTAAGGCCAAATTCGAATTTGGTTGGAAAGAATCATGGGATCATGAGGATATGTGTCACATCTCCTAATTGTATTGTAACTCTAAAAAGACATGTGTCTTATCAGTTCCTATTTTGATTAGGACTCTAGAGGTAGAGGGAGATATTCATGGATTCTCATTAATGAGATGGCTCTCATCTTTTTGTATAAATAGGAGATCTCTCTCCTTCATTTGTTAGTCCTTTTTTTAGTCTTTTAGTTTCTATTTCTCAAGTTTGTAGTTCTTCCTTGATGGCTTTTGAAAGCTTTTGTACTTTATACTTTTGAAGAAATTGAATAAAGCTTTGATGTTCTCAACATGGAAGGAGATGTGAAGTAGATGTCATGGAGCATATTAGGATGTAAGGTAGAGTAGATTTCATTTTGTAAATATTTCTTTGTAGAATGTAAGGTAGATTAGATTTTTCATTCATGCAAGTGTGTTTAATTTTGCTTTGATTTCATGACTAGTGGCATGTGTGATCATCTTGTCTATGTTGCTGACCTTTATTTTTCTGTGGTTTGATTTTCATTAGTATCATTCCTTTAACTTGCACTTTACTTTTGCTCTTAGATATCAAGTTGTTCATCTATTCATGGTTCTTTTTCCATAATCAAATGACTTTATTGGAGCCAAAATATCACCTAGTACAGCTTGGTTTAGTTTGCTTTAAGACTCACATTGCTGACTTGTTCATAACTGTTCTCACATGATAAATCTAGGTGAAAGGCAAAAAGGTTAAGAAAAGATTAAAGAAGTGTGATTTTTCTCCTTTATGTAGTGTCACTTAGATTTCATATTGCTTAGATTAAGTTTTCATTTTCATTGTAATCAGCAGCATAGATACTGGGCCGATGTCATTAGTCCTTTATTTGATGTCTTTATTTTCCTTTAAGCATTTGATTTCATAGGTAGTAGGGGGCCCCTGCCTTGTATAGTTGTCATTTTATTTTTGCATTTTATTTCACCATGTATATTAGCTGTACATAAATTGCTTTCAATTTGATTGTAGATTAGTGATGTACATAGCCTTTTAATGAACTAATGACGTGATAGAATCATCTTGTCCTTTTGCTGAAGCAGCAAGGATACTGGGTCTCATAGTCATTCTCTCATTATTTGATTATTGCATTTTATTTCGATTGAACTAGTTGCATTAAACACTTTAGAAAAGCAACAAGAACAAAACCCCAAAAACAACATAAACTATAAAACGACGAAGTAAGAGAAAGGTTAACTAAGCACATATAGTGCACCACACTTCATCAGTTTACGATACCCGGATTGATAATTTATGTAGAGCAATTTAAGACATTAAATTGACTAGACATTTTGGCACCGTTGCCGGGGAAGTGTAATTGGGAGACCTTATTTCTTACATCTGAAAAAAAAAGTTAATAATTCTTGAGTATGCTCTCCTCTTGCACTTTGTGTGATCTAGAGGATCAGAAAAAGGATTGTTAAGTAAAAAAAATAATAATTCTTGAGTATGCTCTCCTCCTACACTTTGTGTGATCTGGAGGATTAGAAAAAAAATTGTTAAGAAAAAAAATAGGAGACAAAATAAACTTCATCACTTCAATTGATTCAAGAAAAAAAAAAGAAGAAAAAAAAAGAGAACAAAAACAATCTCTGGCTATCTCCATTCCTAGTTTTCGGTGTGGCTTCGTGACTCTTCAAATAGTGTGTTCTTTATTGATGTGTCTTTCCTGTTGTTGGATTGGAATTTCTTGTCTCCCACATAGATCTCTGATAAGGGTCAACAGTGTGAAACTACCACCATCAAACAATGGCGTACTGTCGTACTTATGGTATTGATATAGTGTTTAACACATCCCTTGTAGTCCTGGTCATGAGATTATTGTAGGAAGCCGACAGTGACGAAGATGATATTTAGCGTCAGATTAATCAAATAATTCATCTTCAAAAAATAAGAGAAGAGGTTTCACTAAAATGTGGTCATAACCATTGCAATAATGGAATAGATAAGCACTTCATTTTCTGCAGTTAAAAACCACTGTCTCTCTATGCTCTAGGTCAGCTCATATAAGTCATCTGTATGCGTCCTATCTAGATACCCTACCCTCTAAGATCATAGCAAATACTGTCTCTTCTTATTGGAATGATGTTCTCTGTCTCAAGGCAATAACTTCTAGCTGCACCGACAAGAGCTAATTGCTGCACTGAAAGGAGCTTCATTCTTTCATTCACGGGCAGACCAGAGCTTCATTCATGTTGACCAGAGGTTCACGCACTTAACTGAGTGTCCAATGAGTCTTTCCATGGACTAGACCTAATTCCTGATTGACAAGAACTTAATGCACTGCCTAGCTGCATCTACCTTCTAGCTAATACTTCCAACGGTAACTACGACTAGGTACTATCGGCAATGGAGAAAAGCCAATGACTAGGGACAATGATTGAACCTGTGTAATACACCTGCAAAACAGTAGATCAGGCAAGAAAAACGAATGCAGCAATAAAAACATCAACTCAGAAAGAATGCAGAACAGAGAACAGTTAACTCAGGAAAAACGTAAACACAGAAAAAACGTCAAACTTCAAACGTTCGATTTGACCAAATGGAGACGAATTTTGAAAAACTAAAACATGGGTTTTTTTTCCAGGTGGGTTAATTAGATAACCCAGAAACCGTTTGAAGAAATTTGTGGTGGTCTAGGAGAAATCTTTGGTTCTTTGGAGCCTCTTTTTTGCCGCCGCGTGAAAAAATTGAGTTATTAACTGACAGTTTGATGTATTCCGCGTTGCCTGAAGAAGGGGAATTCCAATTTGGTTCTATCATGCCACCTCTACCACGTCCTCTGCCCATATGCCACCCATTGCAATTCATTAAAACCCGTTAAACAACAGTTTCAATCCAACACGGCTCTCCATTACGTGATCTGGTTGGATACGGCTCTTCATAGCCGATTGATAGACGTGGCGTGAACCAAGTGACCAGTTTCATTACAGCTCTTCTCCACCGTATAACTCTTATTTCCGTTGTTTATCTTCTACTCCCTCGTACTCATACCATTTCTACTCTCCATTCCCGCTGCAAACTCCACGGCTGTGCTTCAAACCTTGATTACAGTGACCAATACGCCTTGCAATTCGATTATGGCCACTCCACTTGCCTCAAGAATTCCGTAATCAGTTTGTTTTTCCCTTGAACGTCCGCACACAGTAAAATTTTCAGCCGGAGTTGAAAGCCGAGAATGGGAAAGCTTGGCAGAGCTGAACTGTGAATTGCATTAGTTAGGTTAGTTGTCTTGAGGGGGCACTTACACTGTTTCAAAAGATTAGCAGTCAGTAGCATTAATCATGGGAATAGTTTTCCATCTGCCATTGTAGTCTCCAGCAATACATAATTGTGTAAATTCCCATCATTTGCAATTGTGTTCTTGCTACAATAGTCTTTTACTGCAGTGAGTTTTGAAACAGAAGAAACATTGCATTTTACAATCTTCATGTGTATGGACTTTGAGTCAAGCACAACATCCTTCAGGTTCACCACTTCTGCAATAAAAAAGGGTGGTTCCTTTGCTATTTCCATGGAAAAGGCTTTCATATGGAAGATCAGTTCATTTACACCTTAACTTTCTTTTGGCTGATGTTATAAACTATTAATGTCACACAGCGTTTCCGCAGCTGAAAACTGTTTCCGCAACTCGCGCCAGTTTCCGCAGCTCGCACCAGTTTCCACAGCTGATCCCGGTTTCCGCAGCCAATCTCGGATTCCGTAGCTGTTTTCTTAAATGCTATGTTCCAGGTGTCCTCCGGGTAGAAGAGCCACATGGGCAAGTTTGTGGGATCAAGGACATGGTGTGTGTCCTTCCAGCTCATCCAGACCGGTCATCAAAACCCGTGGTCAACAAGGAGGCAAATACGGTCAAAGTGAACTAAAGGCAGAACCGGAAGGGCTTAAATCTATGAAAGGGTCAAGTAGTCATGATAATGGTTATAGACTATTTTTTTTCACCAATAAATCTCTTTTTCTCTGCAGACAATAAAAAAAACATTTTTTTTTTTTGATGATCAAACTGCACTTTCCGCAGCCAGCCCAAACTTTCCGTAGCTGTTTTGTTAAACTCTAGGTTGCAGGTGTCATCAAGCAAAACAAGTTACATGGGTAGCTGGGGGAATGTTGGTACATGGATGGTGTCCTATTCATTCGATCAAATTTGATGAAAAAGACCCCAGTCAAAGGGAAGTCAAATTGTGTGTTATCACAAAGTCGCCACACTGGGTTGCCACACTGAGTCACTACATGTCAAGAAAAAATAATAATTTTGAATCAATGAAATGAACAAGTTATTTTCTCACTTTTCTGAAGGTATTGATTAATTTTGGATTGATGATGAAAAATGAATGGCTAACTTTGTATCCAAGATTTTTAGCTACAGAACTGTGCACATTCCGCAGCTAAAGTCCAATTTCGTAGCCAGAAAAACCTCATTGTTCAAATCAGCCTATCTTTCTCATACAAAATCAGATTTTGATGATTTAAGTACCATTGGAAAGATCTCAACAATATCTATACAATGAGAAATATATCATTAGAGTTTGAAATGGAGAATAATGAAATAAATTGCTGAAAAGAAGCAACATCAACTTGAGGCACTAATTCCAAAACAGGTATAAATTCTTTTGATTTTTCCTTTGAGAACTTGTTTCATTAATAAAAATTCTTAGTTTTGTGTGTAAATATCATAACTAGAGAGATTGATCACCTCTCTCCTTTGATAATCTTACATTCCATTGCAGAAGAAGTATTAGTTTTTTTTGCAGGTTTCAGGAGGAAGGACAAATGACTACAAGAAAATGGTGTCTTTCTAAGAGACCAATTTGTTTCATAAGAGGATGATCAACAACAAAGAGGAAATATGTTGATGCAAATTCAGATCCAAACACTTGAAAAACCTTCAGATACTATTGTCTCCATCACATACATACTTCATAATAAACCATTCACCTTATTCCACTCCATACTTTCCACTTACATTCACATACACTTTCCATCTCTTTTTGTCCATTCATAACCCACAAATAAAAGCAAGAGGCTCATTCACATGCTTATTGCCCATTTTCATTTTTGTTCTCCATTGCCATTTTCCATTCCTTGTCATTTTCATTCAGCAAATAAGCCCTACTTCAATGCAAATTATTGAGTCCATAGTCATTTGAGTCTAATTTCTTTGTAAAAACACCTTGAGGCTTGCATGCCTTAATGGCAAGTTCTCATGCTGACAAACAATGGGAATACATTAATGTCCCTTGTTCGTTAGATCTTCTAGGTGACTCGACATCAGCAAATTCATTCGTACCTAGCAAGATGTGCTTGGGCATCTTGACTCTCATTGTCATCAATGGTGAGAGTTCTCGTGTTGACTAGTGGCATCCATTAATGGCCACTAAGCCAATAATTTCCTACTATGTTCGACATCAGAACATCCTTTCACATAGTAGGAATTGTGCCAATGAGTTTTGAAGACATGAAGACTATTATTTTCAGCATTTTGGAGCAGATTCAGCAAGTTTTAGTAGAAGCAATAAAAATCCATCTTATCTCTCTATCCATGACTCCTCTTATTCAGCCACTTGAATAAGAATATGATCATAATTTTTCAGCCACTACACATACAACTCATCCATTCCAAAAGGGTAAGTGAAGGTACGTCATTTTATAACTTTTGACCATAGAATTCCATAAAAAGCTAGAATGATAATTGTTGGAAAAACATTTCTCTTCCTCATTTCATAAAATTGCCAATACCATCAGTTGGGGGGGGGATACATTCATATTCATATCGTGCCATGTCCATATCATATTCAATAGCTCACATACTTCCAACATATATTAATTATTACATTGCTATTATGAGCATACAATGGCTTTTGAAAAAGTGCTTAAAGAATAAATTGGATACAAACAAAATCATGGTTGTCACATAAGAACCAACCATCATACAATCCAATAAAGAAATACTTTGCAACAATAATCAAAATATCATTATGCAAAGTTCAAAGATCAAAATAGAAGGCAACAATAAAAAAAAATTGGTTGTAACACAAGAACCAACCATGTTGCAATTCAAGTAAAACACTTTGCAGAAATATGAAGTTATCAAATGATATCATGCAAAGTTAAGCCAAAGCTCAAGGATCAAAAGAGTTAATGTAATATATATTGCATGAGAATATGCAATAGCTTCAGTTGGGGGGTATGTTGAGTCTTGAAAATGTCATTCATTTGCATTATACTTTCACTATTATGTCCATTATATCACCTCCATTTCACCTCCATTTCACTACTATGTCACTACATTCATCCCACTTTCATTATCATTGGGACACCTTTATGTTTTTCCAATCTTTATTATTTCTAAGCCTTTTTAGTGAATTTGTGGTTAAATATTAGAAAATAATGTGCATATGCTTATACCTAACAAATGGGTTGAGGTTGTTGACATGTGTAGGTTGAAAGGAGACTTCTAGAAGACCCTTATGTGGCACTCTAAGGCCAAATTCGAATTTGGTTGGAAAGAATCATGGGATCATGAGGATATGTGTCACATCTCCTAATTGTATTGTAACTCTAAAAAGACATGTTTCTTATCAGTTCCTATTTCGATTAGGACTCTATAGGTAGAGGGAGAGATTCATGGATTCTCATTAATGAGATGGCTCTCATCTTTTTGTATAAATAGGAGATCTCTCTCCTTCATTTGTTAGTCCTTTTTTTAGTCTTTTAGTTTCTAGTTCTCAAGTTTGTAGTTCTTCCTTGATGGCTTTTGAAAGCTTTTGTACTTTGTACTTTTGAAGAAATTTAATAAAGCTTTGATGTTCTCAACATGGAAGGAGATGTGAAGTAGATTTCATGGAGCATATTAGGATGTAAGGTAGAGTAGATTTCATTTTGTAAATATTGCTTTGTAGAATGTAAGGTAGATTAGATTTTTCATTCATGCAATTTTAATTCATGCAAGTGTGTTTAATTTTGCTTTGATTTCATGACTAGTGGCATGTGTGATCATCTTGTCTATGTTGCTGACCTTTATTTTTCTGTAGTTTGATTTTCATTAGTATCATTTCTTTAACTTGCACTTTACTTTTGCTCTTAGATATCAAGTTGTTCATCTATTGATGGTTTTTTTTCCATAATCAAATAACTTTATTGGAGCCAAAATATCACTTAGTACAGCTTGGTTTAGTTTGCTTTAAGACTCACATTGCTGACTTATTCATAACTGTTCTCACATGATAAATCTAGCTGAAAGGCAAAAAGGTTAAGAAAAGGTTAAAGTAGTGTGATTTGTCTCCTTTATGTAGTGTCACTTAGATTTCATATTGCTTAGGTTAAGTTTTCATTTCATTTTAATGAGCAACAGAGATACTGGGCCGATGTCATTAGTCCTTTATTTGATGTCTTTATTTTCCTTTAAGCATGTGATTTCATAGGTAGTAGGTGGCCCCTGCCTTGTATAGTTGTCATTTTATTTTTGCATTTTATTTCACCATGTATATTAGTTGTACATAAATTGCTTTCAAGTTGATTGTAGATTAGTGATGCACATAGCCTTTTAATGAACTAATGACGTGATAGAATCATCTTGTCATTTTGCTGAAGCAGCAAGGATACTGGGTCTCATAGTCATTCTCTCATTATTTGATTATTGCATTTTATTTCGATTGAACTAGTTGCATTAAACACTTTAGAAAAGCAACAAGAACAAAACCCTAAAAACAACATAAACTATAAAACGACGAAGTAAGAGAAAGGTTAACTAAGCACATATAGTGCACCACACTTCATCAGTTTACGATACCCGGATTGATAATTTATGTAGAGCAATTTAAGACATTAAATTGACTAGACACTTATCCGCCGAGTTCTTGCCTCATGACAGGTGAAACACAACTTGCCTTCTAGTGCTCACAACAACAAAATTATCAGAGATTCAGTGAATATAACCATGCAACAGACTAAAAACTTGTCAGCACAGAGTTAACAGTTCCACGACTTTGAAAATTAAATGCACAAACACAGATACTCTGCATCCTCTTCAATAAGAGTTTTGAATTTAGATCCACCAAATTAAGCACATACACAAATACCATAAACTGCAGCTTGCCACACAAAGTATTCTAACTCTCCAAATCTCGGATGGATAGAATTAAGATTGAAACCCTCTTTAATGGCAGAAATAAGAGTTACAACGAGGTCTATAAAATCCAGCGTGATTTTGAATCACTCTTTGCATGATTAATAGATTTCATCTACACAGGTCCTCTCTGCACGAACCTTTACACCTAATCAATGCTTGTTTTTGCACAACTGCAAATCAACCAAATCATTGGTAGAAATCAACTGCACTTTTACATCTCCAACAATTGCACAAATGATTTATCGCTCGTAGCATAACTTCATCGTCTCCGCAGAATCTTCAATTGATAGTTGGTCCTTGTCCAGTCAACACACCACATAGGGACACTCCACTCATAGGTTGTTGCCTCTTTCAAATCTGACGGAGACATCGAGAGCTTCTCCTTCAAACCGCTCCAAAACTAGATGTTAGGATTTCCCTTCACATAGAATCAACCTTCTCATGGCCTCTAAGTAGGATGTTAGAAAATATGAGGGAGAGCCATTACAAACAACATGAATCACAATTGTCATTTATTATTGATATCAAGGGTTACATATTTATAGTATTTAGATCACTAACAATGACACATCTAGATAGCTATTACAACTCACACATAGAAAACTCAATACTTCTAGACTGACACCTAGGGACTCACAATGACAACTCACAGGTTACATGGACGAATTACTTCCAACACCCTCCCATAAGGCTTAAATGTAGAAAATATAAAAAAACCTACATTACAACAATAAAAATATTAAAAACCCACATTACAACAATAAGTAAATCTTTGTTAGATTTGTCTCATATGGTTACTACTAGCACTCATATCCACTATGAAATCTCACAGTTTCCGCTCTTTTCTTCACCACACTTTCTAGCTTCCCACTTGATCCATTTAAGACATAACCACTTCAGAGCATCATTGACATGCTTTGTAGAATTGATGCTTCCCAACCTCTCAAAGCGCAACGGGTCAGTCTCGATAGTGAAGCATCCTATGGAATTGCCACCGTTTGTGAATCCATGGCCCTTCACAACAACCAACTTGACTTTATTAAGAACTACCTGTAATTAATGCTCCAAGAATCTGATGAGTCACATCAATCTATTAAATAATTGACTTATTCTTCGTGATTCGGAATCGTCATTTTCTTTTCAATTTTTTTAATACACAGCTGCTCCAATTTCACACATGACCCGCATGAGTAAACGGTGAGGTGCGACCATTGGCTCAGCAATTAGATTATCACCATCCATGTATGCCTTTTGGTGATTTGAAACCTCTCTTATGGAAAGTTCTAAGTACGATGATCCCTTGTTGAGGATCTTGTGATTCCCAACTAGTGGCTCCGCGACAACACATGCATCACATTTAACATGGTTGGGTTTATCATTCAAAAAGGTAGAGTGGACCAGAGGATATTACGCTCCTGAAACTCAACAGATAAAAAAAAAAAACTTGATGATGTTATCAACTGCTTTTGCAGCAGCGTAGAAGAGCACGAGTTTTCTTCATTCATAGTAATCAACTAGCGTTGCACCTTTGAAGCGCTGCCACTCTCGGAATTCACACGCAACAACACACAGCCATATTTCACTGCGTAGCTCACATCCTCCTGACCCTTCAAGTCGGCTTCAAGAGCCACGTCCTAACACTTCTGATAAATTGTGTATTCCTCTGCTGCGGCCTCCAGTAGATGACTGAAGTACAGATGATATTGGCGTCTTTTCTTCTCACATGATCTAACATAGAATTGCATAGATCCATCCACGTCAGCAGAGTGACCCTGCGACAAATCAACGATTGAGAATCCTTTCAGCCTCCCTAATCGATGCGACAAGTTGAACCAAAAAATAAACCATTTTGTTGCAAGCTTTGTACTTCTGCTGCATTCTGGGGAAGGCCATATCCATGGTTTGAGATATTTTATTACAAAATAACAATTCATGAGCTCTTTGTTTCTAAACAGCTGTGAATATCTTGCCTTAGTATTTTCCTCATCGGATGAAGCTATAGGAATTATCCATGGCAGGCACGCCATATAGACTGCGCCATAATGACTAGGACCGTCTGCCCCAACTAGTCCATCTCGATCCATTGCAAAACTTACTGGCAACTTTTGCAAATCCAGAAAAAAACACCCAAGCACTGATCAACAGCGGGAAATTTTTACAATTGCAAAAAAAAAATGGGGGCTCTGATCGAACGAGGATTTGATCACAACACATGTACAATACTTTGGACAGCGATTTCATACTCTTCGTGTTTTGTTTTCCATAATCATGCCCAACAATTGGTTAAAAATTCAGATGCATATCAGAAATAATCTACACAAACAAAATCTAAATTTACATACAAAAGATTAGTTTTCACAACTCTCACATCTTCTTGGGCCTTCCCTTGGGGAGTCAAGCCAGATCTGGCTCTGATACTATGTTTAAAAATATGAGGGAGAGTCATTACACACAACACCAATCACACTTATTGTCTATTATTGATCTCAAGGGTTACATATTTATAATATCTAGATCACTGACAGCGACACATCTAGATAGCTATTACAACTCACACATAGGAAACTCAATACTTCTAGATTGACATGCAATAACAACTCACACATTACATGGAAGCATTACTTCTAACACAACAGTGACAAGCATGCTCTCAACCTCGTCATAGTGAGACCTCACCAGAGGAGTCAAGGCAACTATTATGATCTTCCACAAAATACATAGTGGAAACACTTGTCCACACTTAGCCAAGCTAGGCCCCAAGGAATGGGCAAACCAAAAAGATGAATGGGGAAAAACTGATCACTACTTGAATTAATCAAATAATGTTAGATATAAATACTTGTAGTGTTGTCTCAAGATAGGTACACTATATTGGACACACAATCACTTGGTTAAGAAAATATCTCAACTACACACAAATCTAAGAAACATCTATATCTAAACAACTCCTAAAGAATATGAACAAACTCATTTACATAGAAAGAATCACAAATAACATGAATAAGAATTATATTTTCCAGTGAATCTCAATGATAATATGTTACATAGATTTGTGCTATTGTCTATGAGAAAGACTTTGGCATTGTATGTTCGTATTTACTGTATGTTATCAGTTATATGTATTAACAAGGATATAACCTTTGAATTGAACATTGTTTACAGAATAACGTAGCTAGCTTAAACACCTAATTTTGATTTTTAGTTTAGATTTCAAATTCCTTTATTTTGTCTCATGAATACTCATTTCATCTAGTACGAGATGAAAGTAGATCCGGAGGGTTTAGTTACCGACAATTTCATAGCTATCATTTTCAATATCATTTTCATAATAAATAATTTCTGTATTAGAAAAATAATTAGGTTAAAAACATTAATGTCTATGCTGCTTGGAGAAGGAAGAGAAATAAAAGTAAATACACCCAAGGCAACCATATATTCTCATTTTATGAAAGACATTTCTTACTATATAGATACTCCTTCCAGTGTATTCTCTTCATTTACAATTTGTGCACCAGCTATTTAAGTTTCTATACGGTAAAAGATAAGAATGTTATATCAGTTTGAATGAGTTTCCATGCCTCTGCTGGATTTACTAAAATTATATTGATGGTCACAGATTTTTGGTTCGAATTTACTTGTTAGGGCAAGTCACATAAAATTATACGTTACTCCAGATAACATTATAGCTACAACTTATTGCAAATAATCACAGAGTTAATTAAATAATTAAGAAATACTCTTGATAATCGTAAGGATAGCTCAAAATTTTGCAATATTTTTGCAACCTGAACTAATATTCTACCGATCTTCGATAATAGAGTCGTAATTTTTTGAAATGTTATTCGAGGTTCATTGGTGGTTGATGATGTTTAAATCAACGACTTCCATAATATATTTATGTATATAAGCACATACTGGTATGAACATGTGGAGAAATAGGTTATGATTATCATTGATAGGTTTCGTTTGCAATCGTTATTGTTTCAGTGGTTAAGCGGTAGTTCAGATGGTATAGACTTCTCTTAACTAAAAGATTACTTAATTGTGACCTTTTTCATTCGTCAATTGTCAATATTAAATTTATATAAATTTATATAGAATAATGAAACTTAAATGATTAAAGAAAAGAAACATAATAAAAAAATTAATAATTTATAATAATAGTGTATGGGTCAAGGAATTTCTTTGACCCATACATTATTCCCTTTAATCTTGTACATATGCACATCGTAAACCTTTCATGAATCACTACATACCAGAAAGTCAGGCTTTCTGTTAGGTATTTTTAAGCTTAGTGCAATCATTTATTTCCTTTAGCTTTATAAAGGCATATTCACACTTCCATCCAAATAAATTTTTATTTTTCTTTTCCATTTTTGATAATATTTCAAGAAATTTATGATAATATCCCACCATCCCAATAAAACTGCATATTTCATTAGTTGTCCAATCTATAATAGTCTCAATATTCGCAAGATTCACTACAATCATTTCTCTTGAGATGATGTGTCTTAAATAATGAATCTTGAACACTTGGAAATTTCCCATATAACTAGTTTTCTTTATGATATTACAAGATGAGTCTTAAATGTTTATTATTCTAATCGAAGTTTCTCGAGTAGATAAAGATATCATCAATAAATAATTGCACAAACACATTTAGACATTGTCATAAGATTATGATAATCATGCTCATAAACACACATGGGGCATTCCCAAATCCAAATGATAATATTATGAACACAAAATGCCCAAATCTTGCCTTAAAAGATGCCTTTGGGATATCTTCTTCTTTAATTCTCCACTAATCATATCTATATCTCATGTATACCATATACAACATAGTCTCTCCCTTCATCTGATCACATAAATCTTCTATCATTCACAAAGGATATTTATTTTGATTATCACATTATATAATTGATGATAGTCTATACATAAAATTTATGATCCATCCTTCTTTTTAACAAAAGTCACAAGTTCTTCCCACAAAATTACATTGGGTCTTATGAATCCAAAATATAACAATTCCTTTAACTAAATCTATAATTCCTTAAATTTGGGCGTTGACATACAATATAGTGTTTTAGTGATAGGTTTTGTGCTAGATTTAATATTGATAGTGAAAACGATCTCCCTCTAAGGTGGTATCCTCTAAAGATATTCTAAGAACATATCATTGGGTACAACAACACTTGGACACCTTTCCAGATCCCTAACAACCTTTTTTATTCAATGGTGCAATTGGTCCTTCCCCACCAAGGACTTCCTCTGATTATCATCATCAATAATATGCAACATCTTATCCTTATAGTCTAGAAATTCCTAATGTTGTTCTGATAAATAAGTTACTATGAATGTTACATGGTAACCTAGGAAAATAATATATACATATAATTTAGTCTTACACACACTTAACTTGACCTCACAATCTCTTTCTTACTGACTTGCCTACCTTATATTTCATCCCATATTCCATTTCTACATGCCTAAAATCATGTTACTCTATTGTTTCATGCCTAAATTTTTATAATGCTACACGTGAAATAAAAGATTCAATAGCACTTAGATATATTAAAAATATAAAACTTACATCCTCAATAGCACATGTTCCATTAAGAATAGTGAATTGGTGCTTAGATTAGTGATTCTTTACTATTGCACATAATTCATGAGCCCTTCCTATGTCTCCCATTGTGGTTTTTCACTATGCTCAATTAGGATTCCCTTATCATTGATGGAAATCTCTTTGGAAATGTGGACCTCCACAAGTCCAACACCCTCTCTTAGGTTCACAAGTACCACTCTTAGATATATTTAATGCTAGCTTGGCACTCTACTAGTAGGAACCACAAAACTATGACCTTTGTTGTTGTGGTGTGGAATGGAATTGTTGAGAAGTGAAATATTTCTATGTGAGGCATCATTGTTGTGTTATAGGCCATGACTGCTCTGTTGTAGGTTGATATGGTGGCCTTTGGTTCCCTCTTGATTGTCTTTAATTATTGTAGACTAGTCCGTTCAGATGGTTTATGCACTTTAAGCTTTTCCCACTAGGTTCTCCTGAAACTGTAAGTCTTAGAGGTATCAACCCACTACTCACAATATCTTCTTCAAAAATGGTGGCTCATTGAATCACCTTATCTAAAGTATGAGGCATAATAACTTAACTTGCCCTGAATTTTGAAGTTCAACCCTTCAACAAATGTGTTTCCTCTAATATTTTATGTATTTAAATGCAAAGCATATCTAAGTATCTTCTTGAACCAACCTTAATATTTAAGTATAAACCCACCACTATGTTTTAAGGCATTGAACATTTTTAATATTCATTCAATGAATTCCTCTTATAATTAGGCATTCTCTAAATTTTTCCTTGAACAATTCCCAAGTTACTTCCAAAAAGTACATATCCAACTGAGGTAAGTTGTCTTCCACTAAAGTAAAGCACTTCGTTTAAGTTGAAACACCCTCATCCTCACATTTATATTATAGTTGTAGTATCTCAATGTGAAACATGTAACATGTTTCGTAGCCAACCTTTAATGACTTATCCTTGTCTAGACACCCAAAATTCCAAATTGTTTACCTTTTGCTAGTTCTTGAAGCATATTGTTTCTTGCAAGATTTTGGAAACCTTCAGACGAAGTGAAGTGTGCTCCATGTTCTTGCTTCAACTAGTTCATTGAAATTTCATACATTCGTTTAAAATATCTCATTAAGTTTAAAAATTCTCTAAAGAGAAATTTTTCCTGCATTGTAATATGCTCCCCTTCATTAGGTGGTGTGCTTGGAGTTGGTTGCAAGAATGGTTCCATGATGTACCTTCTTGCAACCCCATTCTTGGCTTCTCTTCTAGCCATAATACCTACATGAGTCAAAAGATAATTTAGATTACATCATCATTAATAATAACAAGTATAGATCCATCTTAAGCATAGATCTAACATGAGTTGAGAGGGATAAAATTTCTTTAGGTGCAAACTTCTTTTAGAGTGTGTCACACGGAATCAGTCAAAAGTGCGGACACAACCGACCTTCCTAGAAGTCTAAGACATTCTAATGACAAACAAAACAAACTAGAGCTATCCTTCTCTAAACATGCATTATGATATGAGAAATCAAGTGTTTCGTTCTTACCTTTGTCCAAACGCTGTTGTAGAAGTCCAAGCTTTGTTGATCTGGATGAGCTCCTCCTTTTCTCCAAAACCTGCAATCACCAACAGTCAAACAATTAAATATCACCTGATTATAACATAAAACAAAGCATATTCAACATATAGACCAAGGAGTACATGAAATAACCCATAAACAACAAGTTATTGAGAATAATGGACCAATTTGCATTAAAGGTAATCAAAAGGAACCATTACAACCTGAGCCTTGGTGTTGTGCAAGCTCCTTCCAGGGTCCACAAGAGTCTTCCTCTACTTTGACAAAGCTCACCCACTTCCAAATAGAACAAGCAAAGATGGCAATCTCTCCTCACAAGCTTCTAAATGGGAGCCCTAATTCCTGCAGCATTTACCCTTAGAAATGTATAGCTTTCAACCTCCATCCTTCTGGCCCAATGCCTATATTTATAGTGCTCAAGAGGAAGCTAATCAGGTCCACCATCAATGGGATAGTCCCCTCTTTGGATGGGATAGCTCCCCTATTGATGGGATAAGTTTCTCTTTGGTAGGAGTGCATGAACCATCCGGAGGCGCTCAATACATGTCGAACAACCTTCTAGAATTCTCTAGAAATAACCACAAGTGACTTTTTAAAGATGAAACTTGCGCATTTTAACCTTTTCAGGGGGACGCACCTGCACCTTTACATACAGAGCGTCCAAAGACATAGTTTTTATGAACATTGGGTGCATCCCCGCAGGTAAGGTTGAGAGAACCTGCGTCCCCAGAGATAAACACATTTTGAAAGACTTTCTCTCTTTTTCGGAGTTTGACATGGAGAGCAGAGGCATAAGACTTGCCTAAGAGGGTAGTATGACTGTTGATAGAGTCATCTTAACTGTAAATAGTCATGGTGACATTTTTTAGTATAACAGATTGCCCCCTAAAGTGCGAAGCCTGGAATAGATTAGGGTTTTATATTATCTAGGAAGGGTGAAGCGCTTTATCATTTCAAGGATTATCTCGTGGAGAGCCTGGTCAGAACCTGCAATTTTCAACACAAAATACATGTATAATATTATATCATCACTGAGGTAAGCATTCCCATACTCAGATTAAAACTTTAACTAACAGACTAACTACTCTGATACAGGAATGATCTTGCAGTACATCATAATCATAGACTTTTGTAGACACAGTATGGACGCAGCCATCTGTTTATGATTAGTCTACTTAGATAATGAATACAAAACTCCTCGTAGCCTGGATGGTAAAGACTCGATCCAGGGTCTTCATTCCTACTTCTCGAATTGGTACGATTCTAGCCATGCGAATAAATGAGTTGATGTCGAACATGGTAGAAACCACTTGATTACCAGTCGATGATGTGAACTGTTAACAAGTGTGAGAGAGACCACCAGTAATGTCAATGGTTCTCAAAGTACTCAGTACAATCCATGAGATGTGAATGAATGAGTTGATGTCAAACATTTCACGGAATCCTTCGATCAAAAGTCAATGATGTAAACTAACGTCAAAGGCGGGAAACCTGCCATTGATGCATGCAGACTTCAAGGTACTGACGATTTCTAAGTCATCTCTCTAGATAATGTGCTGATGTCAATAGAAAGTGACCCATTGCAGGCAAGCCCACAACACAAAATGATTGTTCAAGTTGAAGAAATGTTGCTGTAAGGACTGACTCAGGGATGGTCAAATGGATGACAAGTATTTTGCAGATGAAAGTTTTTGCTTGCAGACCTCTTGAACACATAACGACACGACAAATGGCTTGGTGATAAACGACTCAAAGTTAATCCCCGGAACCCGGCTGAAGACTTTCAAAGTGGTTTGGTCAACTGTGAGGTAAAGGATTTCCCAACCCAGGTGAATGAAAAGTGTCGTGTCCAAGAGCGGTAATAAAGTTTCTTCTGAGACAAAAGGTAACAAATAGGCTCATTCTTCTCTCTTTTCCCCCACCATTTCTGGCAAGTACCTCTTTATTTTTAGCAAGCTTGAGGAGGATAACATATGCTTGATTATAAGCTCATCCTTCGGATGAGTCCAACCTAGTTTTGATTCGAACCCTAGGAAGGAGTGGTTCGTTCTTGTTTGTAATTGAACAAGTCCTTTATTGTGAAATGTTTAACGAGCCCAGTATAGGAGAAACTCAGCGTTTTTCATTTTTAGAGAGTCTGAAAAACTTAAGAAGACTCCAAGTTGAACTTTTTCGTAGATTTGTGTCCCTCAAGCCCGAAAAAGTATAAAATAATACTTGGGGAAACCGCTTGATCTTGCGACCAAGGAGTACTTTCATAATTAGTGTCACTGACCTGAAAAGTAAAAAGCGATCAAAGACACGTCGTTTTATTTCCGTATCGAGTTTGAAATGACAAAAACCGGGCAATCTTTTCCTGATTTTACGGTCAGAAAAGAGCTATAAGGGGACCGTCTTTTAATTCCGTTTTAACGAGTGTAAAAGAAACGCTCGACAATCTTTTCATTTTTTAGGAGTCAGAAAAGGGCTTAAAAGATGACTCTGATGTTTTGGTTCGTGAAAAATGACAATTTTCCCTCTAAGTCCCTTTGTCCTGCACAGAAGCAACACATTACTCATACCTGTTTAAGATAGGCAAAAATACATCGAAAAACATCTTTCCACGGTGAAAAATGAACAAATTCATCCAAAAAACCTATAAAAAGACTTTTTACCATCTCATTTTTACTGTTTGACTGTTGAGGTTGACAAAGGAGCTTTTGGCAAAAAACTTCCCGTGGTCGCAGCGGAAAATCTGACCGTCAGAATCGAACGTCGTCTCTTCCAGGTATTTTACAACATCCTACTCTTCATTTTCATCCGATTAAAGTTGATTTTTAGGTTTTACTTTTGTTTTTTGGGGGGGGGGTTAGGTTTTAGAATGCACCCCTCAGTGGACGCAGGTGCCCTTCGGGTGACCTGCGTCCCCCGACTTTTTCCTATACAGGAAAATGGTCGGGGGATGCAGCCCACCTTCAGGTCAGCTGCGTCCGGACGCCCTGTGTTGTAAACGCAGGGTGCGTCCTCCGTGAAAGGCGGATTTTAAAACCCCAATCTCCACAAATGACCATTCAAATTTCCCCAAATCAATTCTAATCATGTTTTCTTGGTGTGTAGGGAACTCACCATGTTGGATTGGAGAGAAAGAGAGCATGAAGATGTTGATTTAGCTTCAATTGAACATCAACCTTCCATTGATGCCCTAAAAGAATGCGGGCTATATAAATACTGGGCCATACCTGGCATGAGGGCTCAGGTAAGATTCTTAGAATGGCTGGTTGAGAGATGGAACGTTCAAGAGCAATGCTTCTACATAGGAGGGCACCAGCTCGAGATAGAGCCCTCGGATTTATACTTTCTCACTGGCTTGCTAAACAGAGGCGAGCAACTCAATCTAGCCGGGACTAGGCCGGGTGGCCAATCCCTTGTTAGTCTCCGGGAAGATTGGTGCACACCTGGTGGTCACCATTCGAAAGGCGTGGAGATCAAACACATCACTCTGCATGAACTCAAAGTCATAGCGTTCACGGTTACCAGAATTTGCGGCGCGGCCACTTTACACATTGCTTCCGGGTCCCAAATGCGGATGGCAATTGACTGTTACCAAGGCACCATTTTCAACTGGTGTGATGCTGTGTCGGCTAACGTGAAGAGCCAACTGACTAAGGAAAAGAACGGACGACTGAAAACTTTTGGATATGGGCCTTTAGTCGTGAGCTTTGCCTTAGAGAGAGTTCTGATGCTGATCCCTCAGCAACTCACTGTTGATATCTTGGGTCCTCGGGAGCCAAAGCTGGTACGATGGGTTGCAGTGATGGCCCGACATGCTGACGAGGGAGCGACAGTTGTTCGATTTTCTGATATTTACTTTCACTGGTTGGAGGACCAGGTTTTCTCGATCCAGGACTTTCCGTATGCCGGAGTAGATTTTCGAGGTGATCCGGACATGGTTCTTCCACAGGGAGAACAATGGGATGACAGAGGTACTTTATTTTTCACAAATTTTCAAATTATGTATTTTTTTTTTGTTTTTTATATATATCGTCTCAAAACTGACAGTAAAATTTTCAAAATGCAGATGTTGGTCCACAGCGTCCAGCCAACCTCCGGCCTTTTGAGAGGAGACACCCAGTTGCACCGATACCCGCCCCATAGGACGCGGCGGCTGCAGAGGTACTAGCTGAGTTGGAGCATGATCTAGAGCATCTGACGTCGGATATGCCTGAGACTACTATGGATGATATTCCTATCAGACTTCAGCGCCATGTAGTCGCGGTCCCTGGACCGTTTAGGAGATTTTTACGCAAGGTAGCCCGTGCAGTGGTGTCGTACAGGGAGCACCACCAGTGATTGGCTAGTCACTTTGTAGACACTTGTGACATTTTTGACTTTTTGTACTCTATCATTTTTGCCGATCATAAGGTGTTTTTCAACCTATGATCGAAGACGATGTATATTTTTTGACACACTCCTATCTATATATATATATCACTATTACCGGCTTATCTTGTTTAACATGTATGATGAAATGTTTTTAAATTTACTTGCATGATTATCGTAAATGTCTGTCCAACACTCGAGAAGCAATTGCATCTGCTAATGTATTTAAGGACCTTGGAATATGCTGATATTCAATGTAATCAAATTCACGTTCCAAGAGACGCACTCTCAAAAACAACCTTAATAACACAGGATTTCTAATGGCATAAACTCTATTTAGTTGTAATACAACAAGTTCAGAATCTAACCTCACTATCAAACGTCGAATTCCAAATGAAATAGATTCGGATAATAATTCAACCACTGCATTGTATTATGCAATGTTGTTCGTTGTTTGACCGAGGCTTACCCCATGCATAGAAACTAACTCGTCAGAGGGTGAATAGATAACCCAAGCTGCGGAAGAGATATTCCGTGTATTATGACAAGCACCATCAGCAAATCCAATGTATGTTTGGAGAGGCGTCGACATCTGCAATATCAAGAGTAAAACCAAGATAAGCCAGAATAACGACGAAAAAACACACTCGCTAAGCTAAGCACACTGACTTAACTAACAAACATACTAGCTAGAAAGAAAACCTAACCTAACTAAAAATTCTCCATACCCACCATTTAAGCATAATACCTCTTTAGGTAAAGTCCATTTCTGGGTTTACCCAAAGAGTCCCCATCAAAATCTACCAGCTCATAAGCCCCTTTTGCTAGCTTTCGCTTTACAATATAGGGTCCATGCCACATAGGAACGAATTTTCCAGCACCTAGCTTATCGTTAGCTTGATCATATAAAAGCACTAGGTCTCCCTCCGAAAAACTTTGAGGGGTCACATTTCTATCATACTGAGCTTTCATTCGCTTTGTGTGAGTCTCGATTGCCAATGCAGCGTCACGTCGAGTCTCATCTAATTTAGCTAAGTACAATAAACGTTTCTCCTCTTCGGAAGTAGCTGGGAGTAATTCGACAGCCATTTGAAGTGATGGGATTTCGCATTCAATGGGTAACACAGCTTCCAAGCCATAAACTAGCTGGAAAGGAGTGAACCCTGTTGAGGTTTTCACTGAGGTTCGGTATGCCCATAGCGCTGAAAATAACATGTTGTGCCAGTTCGACTGATGAATACCAATGGTTCGTCGGATCATGATAACCAGAACTTTGTTGATAGACTCAACAAAACCGTTGGCTTGCGGATAATACGGAGTAGAGCTGTCGTGGCGCAAACCAAGCTGGCTTGTAAGCTCAGTCATCATGATGTTTCGAAAATGGCTCCCATGGTCAGTAATGATTGCTTGTGGGACACCAAACCTAGTTATAATATGATTGAATATGAAAATTGCAGCTGTTTTTCTGCTTGCGTCGAATGTAGGCATCGCCTCGGCCCATTTAGTGAAATAATCAATCGCGAGGATGATATACGCATGCCCCCCGGCCGAGTGAGGGTTACAAGTAATAAAGTCGATACCCCATTTGGCGAATGGACCAACGGCAATTATAGGGTGGAGAGGAGCAGGTGGTGTGTGCATCTTTCGATCAAATACTTGGCAGTTGTGGCACTTCCGGATTGCAATGATACAATCCTTAAACATAGATGGCCAGAAGTAACCAGCGTGCAACACCTTCTGAGCTGTGGCATACCCAGAGATATGACCGCCACATGCTCCAGAGTGACAATCATTCAAAACTCTCTCAGCCTCTTCGTGAGTTAGACAACGTCGAAAAACTAAGTCTGCCCCCCGGCGATAAAGTGTATCTCCAATAATTTTGTATTGCTGGGATTGAAATCGAATTTTTCGACGTTCCGCCTTTGAAGCTTCAGGCCGAAAGGTTTGGGTTTGGAGATAGATGATTATATCCCCGTACCACGGATCTAAAGTACTGATAAGAAACAAAGATTCGTCCGCAATGGACTCCTCTGCCACAGTCTCTGTGTCAGTACGCGGGAAATCACACATCATTTCCGCAAAAACTAAGGATTTCTTAGACTTGGACTTCTCGAACTCCAAGTCGAACTCTTGCAGGATAATGATCCATTTAGAGTACTTTCCCCCTAGCAGTTGTTTTGTCAAAATGTAAATCATAGGGTGGCAATCCGAAATAACTGTAGTTTTACGGAGAAGAATGTAGTGACGAAAACGCTGGACAGCTTGAACGACTGCCAGGGCCAATTTCTCCACATGCGAATATTTTAGCTCAGTGGGATTTAAGGTCCTACTGAGATAATATATCACATGCTCCGCTCTGAATTCATCTTCTTGAACTAACACCATTCCAATGGTGGAATGCGAAGCTGCGAGGTATAAGAAGTAGTCCTGGTTGTAGTTGGGAGGATGCAACAACGGTGCATGGGTCAACGCGTGTTTAAGTGCATCAAAAGATTGTTGGGCAATCTCGTCCCAAAAGAATTGAACGTTCTGTTTCAACAACCGTGTAAAACCTTTAGTGACCTTGGCGTAGTTTGGGATGAATCGGCGTAAAAAGTTCGCCTTCCCTTGCAAACTTTGGAGTTGGCGCAAACTCGAAGGAGGAGGCAATTTGATGATAGCCTCGACTTTCGAGGGATCGACGCAAATGCTGGCTTTTGAAACAACAAATCCCAGCAATCGACCTGTTTCTATACAGAAAACACACTTGTGGGGATTCAACCGAATTCGATAATGCCTACACCGCATAAAGATTGCTCGTAGGTGGACTAGGTGATCAGCTCGATGTAATGAATGAGCAGGCAAATCATCGAGATACGGTTGCACAATGTGCTTGATGTCATGAAATGCGTAAGACATCGCTCGTTGAAAAGTGGCCCCGGCATTCTTAAGCCCAAAAGGTAATTTGCAATAAGCAAATGTCCCCCATGGACAAATGAATGCCGTTTTTGGTTGGTCGGCAGGTAGAATATTGATTTGATTATAGCCCGAAAAACCATCCATGAAGGAAAACATTTCACTTCTGGCACAATCATCAATAATTTGATCGATATAAGGCGTAGGATAGTTGTCTTTTGGACAAGCTCGATTGATATCCCTATAGTCGATACAGATTCTTATTGTTCCTTGTTTCTTGTTGACCGGAACAATATTCGATACCCAATCCGTTAACGGGATCGGATAAATGAAACCTACTTTCAACAGCTTTTCGACTTCTTCTTTAATCGCAGCCGCTTTTCGAGGGTGAATCTGACGCAACCGTTGCCGGACGGGTTTAGCATCCGGGTAGGTTTTTATTTCATCAACAACAATGGCAGGATCGATTCTCGGCATTTCCTCGTAAGACCAGGCAAACACATGACAGAATTCTTGGAATAGGGCCTTGTAAGTTTGGATTTCATCTTTTGTACATGCGGCACCTATATGAATGTTCTCCTCAATTCCGGGCTTCACTGAAATATCAATGGGAATAGTACGAGAAATATTCCCTAAATTCAACTCTGAATCAGAATGTTTCGTTGGATCCTGAGCGTCTTTGACATATTCAGCGGTAAAGATAGATGAAAAATCATTTTCAAATGCATCATCCTTAGGTAAAAACGAAGATCTGTGATGGAGATCCTCCCATGGTAGATCGTCTACACTTAGGATTTCGCGAAGTTGTTCGTCAGATGACACGACTTCGGGAAACGCTATCCGTTCTAAGGTTGAGGTGAAAAGTGATTCTTCACTGACCACATTCATTTGGTCGATCTCGGTTGAATGAGAGTCGGTAAAAGACAAGAGAGCTTCATAAGCAATTTCATATGGACTCAAGGGCATAGCATCACTAAATGAGTCTATCTCAGAGTCAGATAGGACAATCCAAGGATCATCATAAATAATGTTTTCTGATGTAATCATATGAATTGTTGCAAATGAAGGTTCTACGCTGAGTGGAGGGAGAGGAAAAGTTCCCAGTAAACCGGAATCCTTAACTAAACCTACACCAACGTCCCTATAAGGGATTGTCGTCTTACCGACATGCTGGATACTCTCTGAAGAGGCTGGGTCGGATGAAAAGTATGTCAGCTGATCAATAGTCACGATCTTACCGTTATGTGGAAACTTAATTACTCTGAAGACCGATGAAACGACCGCTGTCATAGCATATGACCAACTTCGACCCAAAATAAGATTGTAGTCTAGAGGGGCATCAACCACCTCCACATCCAGACTAACGGTTTTACCTTCTACCCCTATAGGCAATTCCTGTAGAATACCAAACGGACGGAACCCACGGCCATCAAAGGCCTTAAGGATGGTGGGGTATTGGTTCAACGAAGGAGAACCAAGGGATCTCCAACATTGAATCGACATAATACACGTAGAAGCTCCCTCATCAATCATAGTCCTATGAATAGGCCTGTTTTTTACTATCACTAGAATTTGGAAAGCCATTTGATGGGGGAGACGCGGTGTACTATTTTCTAGATCGAAGATTATTAGATTCGGGTCCTGAACATCAACAACTCCTATAGCCGACAAAAGCAATTTTCGTTGTGCTGGGCATGATTGCAGCACTTCTAACGCCGACAGTGTTGAGGGTGAAACAGCTAAGTCCTCAACAATGTTGTAATTCTGGGCCGCTCTCGCATGTGGATTGAAAGCAGACCTTCGAAGTACACCCTTGGCGAGCAGTTTAATTACTAAGTCCGGGTTAGGTTTCTCGATCTGTAGTGGATCAGAACCTGGAGTTGAGGTTGATGGGTTAGAGTGAGAAGATTCTACTTCCTTACCATCAACAGGATTCTTACTACCATAATCTTGCGATCGAGTAGCAATCCTCACATGAGACATCATCAAAATGGGTTCTTCACTAGCATTCGAGGAAGAACCTATCATCTTATTCTCCTGCTCCGGAAATGGATTTTTTAACACAGCAGGAGTGGGAGAACCTTTGACTATTTTCACTACCTCGGCCCGATGAGGGTAATCTCTCGTAAAATGATCCTCTTCACAAATAAGACAAGGATATCGAGGTTTGCGCTTTTCGTCATTGGTTTCCGACTTTTCTGTTTTCTCCTTCGGAGCCTTGTCTTCTTTAGCCTTCTTCTTTCCTTTCTTCTTTCCGTCGTTTTTTGATTTGGCCGTAGATGACTCGACAGCGTGAATATCGGCGGTAAGTTCAGGAGAAGACTCTCCTGTCGGGGAATCGGGCAAAGTGATAATAGGAGTAGTTGAAGCCTTGGAAGACTTATTCTTGCTCTTTGTATTCACGATACCTATCATACCATCAGTGGCATGAGATCCCGAAGGAGCAACAGCGATTTGATTCGACTTTGGAAGATCCAGAATCTTCTCGTGTAATGTACCCGACTGAGTGTAAACTAAGTCAAGGTATTGGGCCTGAGCAATGACTTGCTTCTTAGTAACTACTCCGGCCTTAGCTACATCTTCAGTAATCCTTGGTAATAATGATTTAACAAACCATTCAGCTAAGATTTGGTTCGGGATAAAAACTTTCACTAGCCTTCTTCGACGTCTCCACTCATGAATGTGATCGGAAATATACGTGGAGGTTGATTGTTTTAGTGAAGTTAATAACTTCGTACCGTTATCGTATCTGACCAGCAACTGAAAGTGAGTTAAGAACGAGGTAGCTAACTGGCTAAAATTGTAAAAAGAGGCCCGTGGTAACTCAATGTACCACTTGGCCGCGAGACCAATGAGTGTACACTGGAAAAGACGTAAGCGGATCGAATCATCCGAGATAGAATTTGAAGCACACTAGAGGTGGTAAGTCATCACGTGATTGGACGGATCCTCTCCAGACTTACCTTCGAACTTGGGTATATCGTTGGGCAACTTATTTGGCATTGACAACCAAAACGGAAGATATTGAATTGGGTCATTCGTTAGGCGCGTCAAGTCTGGTAAATCCAAAGTTGCGATAAACGGTAACTGCCGGTTAGGATCTCTAAAACTCTGGGTCACAATACCGGCCCCAGGAGGAGGATATCCAGGATAACTAGGAACAGGAGTCTCATTTGGGATATTATATCCTCCTGGAAAACCAGGATTAACTGGACCGTACTGGGGTTGCTGAGGTTGTTGATAAGTGTACCCAGGATACGGTTGATACTGGTAAACCGGTTGTTGGACAGCTTGCCTAGGTTGATACTATCCTTGGTACGGAGGTTGAACAAATTGAGGTTGAGTAGTGACAACCGTACTTATACCAGGCTGGCCTACAGGCATCTAGACCGTGGTTTGAATCGTAGATCCGAACAACGGTAAAGATGTCTGAGGAGTGGTTACAGAGACAGTAGAAACCGGAGCCGTCGATACTCCAGAAGTAAGTATGGTAGATGTGGCGGTAGTTGCAGCAGCCGTTTGAGATGGAGTACTAGGTGCAATTGACAGCTGAGTAACTACCGAAGTTACAGAAGTTTGAACACTTGACTGGACAGGTTGCGGTTGCTGGGGTGGACCAGAAACTACGGGTTGTCCAGCTTGAGGTACCGACTGTATACTTGGCTGCAACACCTGTTGACCCTGTGACGGATCCCACACTAACATTCCAGGGTATTGACTCGTAACAGGTTGAGGATACTGAGATCCATAGCCGGATTGAGGATAGGATTGATAATTGTAAGGTGCAGTTCCCATACCTTGACCATATGATTGACCTTGAGGTGGTTGATAACCTTGACCTGAGTATTGACCTTGAGGTTGATAACCTTGAGGTAAATACGGGTACTGGGGTTGACCTTGACCTTGAGGTTGGTACCCTTGAGGTTGATACCCTTGGGGTTGATACCCTTGGGGTTGCCATCCTTGAGGTTGACATCCTTGAGGCTGATATTGATATTGAGGTTGACCTTGGGGTACATATTGAGGCTGGGGTTGACCTTGAGGTATGTATTGCCCGATAGGAGCGTACTGACCTTGAGTTTGCCCCCCAGACATGAATGAAGTACCTTGAAGTTGCCCCCCAGGCATTAACTGAGGCTGCCCCCCAGGCGGTAATTGGCCACCTTGAGGGTGGGAAACGGGAACTGAACCTGACATCATGTAAATGTCCCCTACACCCAATGGTACATTACCATTGTTTCCAACTAATAACCCATGATCAACGGGTTGAGGAGATGCCCCCGCAAAGGTACCAGAAAGAGATTGATACCCAGTGGGAACAGAAGGACCGCCGTGTAAGAAAGATTCAGGACTTTGCGTAAACATGGACGACTGACAAGACATATTTACAGGAGTATGAATACCTCAAGGTGGAAAAGGAGTACGAGGTGTGGAAAAAACTAACCCAGAGTTGTCTAAATAATTGGTTAACGAAAGGTACCAAGTAGTACTTCTAGGAGGATTGTAAAAGATAGATTCACGCTCTCTTAGATCAAGGGTAAGTCAATCTTCAGGATTATAGACGCCTATTTCTTCCTCTGGAACAAGTTCTTCAATAGCAATCAAACCAGTAGGAAGATTTTCGGTGATAATTCTTTCTATTTTCGGTGAATCAGGAACACTAGAAGTCAGAGTAATAGGTTCATATATTTCTGGTTCTTCGCCTGTATCACTAGCAGACGAAAAACTACCAACAAGCTCAGAAACTGTAACAGCTTCGGGATTATAACCTGTCTCTAAACTTTGGTAATCTGGATGGACCACCAAGGAAGATTCTCCTTCTTCAGGTGAACCTACTCTACTGCCACTAGGAGGAGTTACAAGGACCTTTAAACCTTCTAGATTATCTGGATCGTCTCGAGGAGGTGATCCCCTAAGTCTACGGGATCTTCTCAACAATTCGGCCACAGAAACAACTTCAGGAGACTGGCCCCGAAGTCTACGGGACTGTCTCGGTAATTCCGCCACAGCTAAAAACTTTTAACTACTACACACGAAAACAAAATAAAATTTCAAATCAAACCACCTACAGTCTCTAAAGAACCAAACAAATTTGAATCACACGCCTAAAGAATCTAGGGCGTCAAACCAAACACAAAAAGTAGCCTTCCAGACTGAAAGCGCTAGTTGGTGATGAAGCCCAACCTCGCTGGATTCAGTACAGAAGTGGCGGGTGGAACAGTTACCCCGGCAACCTGCTTAATGAATAGACTGGACCAAGTTCCTCCACTTTAACCATCTCGAGTGAAGTGAACCCCCCAGAAAATCCAAGTGAGTCTAGCCGACGTCTGCTCCAGGTACAGAGGGATCTTCCCTCCACCGTCACCTCGGTAGAATCCTAAATATAATGGTCACTAAGGTTACCAACCGCAACAAATGCACCTGGGGGAACAGTCTAAACTCCGACAGCACGCAAGGGCAGAGTAGCAAGCTCAATCCCCTTGCCGGCTCCTTGACAATAATCCAAGGTTTACCGACAAGTGACCCCTGGCTCCTCGACAATGGTTAATCTGAGGTTTACCGTTTGTAATCCGTGCGTGTCTGGCGTCGTTCCCAACGAGGGGGGATTGATCCCCTCACTGGTTTGGACACGAGATCATGCTTCTCCTTTAAGAGGAGCTTTCCCAGAGTACAAGTGAGACAATTGGATTTATTCTATCACAAGATAAGCTACTTGTTTGGTTTTGTTGTCTTGGAGAGTTAATTACTCACCTACTCCAAGACACTAGCCTGATCTAAATTGGTGTTTCAGAGCCCTAGTAAATAAAAGTTACTACTTCGATTTTACTTTAAGCGTTACTTTTATGGTTTTTCTTTAAAGACAAAAGGTAGCGGAAGTGAAACCAATGGTGTGTAGACTCGACTCCAACCACTACAAAGATGCACCTAAGATGATTTACGCTACTTTCCTTTTTCAATGAAATTCTTAACTAAGAGAGTTGAGAGAATGCAAATTTTAGAGAAAACAACTTCCCTAGAAAAGACAATCAAAGAAACAATTATCTTTTTATTTTCAAGCATGCAAACATGACCACTCTTTACTTGCACGAAAAACTCTTTTTCTTTCAAAACTTTTCAAAGCTACTTGAAACAAAGCTTTTCAAAGGAGATGTTTTTGTATTTTCTCTTTTTAATAAAGAATATGGACCTATCTTAACAAAAAACAATCTCAAAAGCTACAAAAACTATGAAAATTTGACTCACCAGCAAATCAAAAGAGAAATTACTCTAAGCAAACCTAACAAGACAAAAGCTCACAAAGATGATTCTAGGTTGTTTTACTTGATCAAAATCAAATCAAGGACCAGCTAATGCAGAATCAAAAGACTAGTCAAAACAAAACTCAAATCTTTTTGTTCTTTTTGTAAAATGGAATTCAAGACTTAAACAACAAGCACTTCGAAATTTGCCCAAAGAGACAACTCAATGGTAAGTCACTCTCACAGGTAGACTTTAGGACAGGTCTGACTTCTTAGAATGCTGACAAAACCAGAGAGATCTAAGGCTTGACAACTTCTACCGCCAAAGTCACTACAAGACCTACTCAAAAATCAAACCCTAGGGCTTATACTTCGATGAAATCCACTAAAACACTCAATGCTATCGAAACAAGTTCAGGTGAAGATCTTTGACAAGGGACTAATGAATCTGGGCAGTAAAAACTAAGAAAAAACAAAATCTAAGAGCAAAAAAGCAAAAAATGGAATTTTTTCAAATTTTAGCAGGGGACGCAGGCAACCCGTTAGCACAGGTGCGGGCCCGCTCTGTGCACACAGCAAAAGTGCATCCAGGGACGCACTGTGTAGCACTCAGAGGGTGCGTCCTACTGAAAAACTCAGGAAAAACCAAAATGAAACTAATCCTAAGCTAACTCACCCACAGACAAAGTCACAGAGCCAAAACCAGAAAAATAAACCAATTTTCTCAAAGAAAAGTTCACACAAAGGAAAAGACTTTTCTCATTAATGGAATCCCCAGTGGAGTCGCCAATTTGTCACACGGAATCAGTCAAAAGTGCGGACACAACCGACCTTCCTAGAAGTCTGAGACATTCTAATGACAAACAAAACAAACTAGAGCTATCCTTCTCTAAACATGCATTATGATATGAGAAATCAAGTGTTTCGTTCTTACCTTTGTCCAAACGTTGTTGTAGAAGTCCAAGCTTTGTTGATCTGGATGAGCTCCTCCTTTTCTCCAAAACCTGCAATCACAAACAGTCAAACAATTAAATAGCACCTGATTATAACATAAAACAAAGCATATTCAACATATAGACCAAGGAGTACATGAAATAACCCATAAACAACAAGTTATTGAGAAGAATGGACCAATTTGCATTAAAAGTAATCAAAAGGAACCATTACAACCTGAGCCTTGGTGTTGTGCAAGCTCCTTCCAGGGTCCACAAGAGTCTTCCTCTACTTTGACAAAGCTCACCCACTTCCAAATAGAACAAGCAAAGATGGCAATCTCTCCTCACAAGCTTCTAAATGGGAGTATTCCTGCAGCATTTACCCTTAGAAATGTATAGCTTTCAACCTCCCTCCTTCTGGCCCAATGCCTATATTTATAGTGCTCAAGAGGAAGTTAATCAGGTCCACCATCAATGGGATAGTCCCCTCTTTGGATGGGATAGCTCCCCTATTGATGGGATAAGTTCCTCTTTGGTAGGAGTGCATGAACCATCTGTAGGTGCTCAATACACGTCGAACAACCTTCTAGAATGCTCTAGAAATAACCACAAGTGACTTTTTAAAGATGAAACTTGCGCATTTTAACCTTTTCAGGGGGACGCACCTGCACCTTTACATAAAGAGCGTCCAAAGACGCAGTTTTTATGAAGATTGGGTGCGTCCCCGCAGGTAAGGTTGAGAGAACCTGCGTCCCCAGAGATAAATATATTTTGAAAGACTTTCTCTCTTTTTTGGAGTTTGACATGGAGAGCAGAGGCATAAGACTTGCCTAAGAGGGTAGTATGACTGTTGATAGAGTCATCTTAACTGTAAATAGTCATGGTGACATTTTTTAGTGTAACAGAGTGAAAACTACAATGTGTACTTTTCATTATTTAAATTGTATTTTTGAATGTGATATAGAGTACATAATAAAATTTTAAGTCCAAAATATCTTTGTTAGACTTGGAAAAAATGCATATACCTAAAAATTGACAAAAGTTTAAAATAATGAGACCATTTCAAATGTTTTAACTATAAAAACTTATTTTTTTAGTACCTTTATATGATATATAGATAATTATTTTTAAATAATATATTATAGATACATAGTTGACATCAAAATATTATACATAACATGTGCATCAGCACATTAAAATTGTCCTTTTGTCATTAATATATTTGTCAATATTAATTTGTATTAATAAAATATTTTATTGATAACCCAAATTGAATATTTTATTACATACAACATTAAATTATTTTATTTTAACATTTTTCTTTTATATATAAATATATATGAACTTTATATTGACACAAATTACTTAACATAGATCTTCAAATAGTTTATATAAATCTAGTGTTGAAATATTTTTGAAAATTATAAGGTTAAAACATCTTACTCACACATTTTTTTACTTCTAATTAGCTTACGAGTAAAATCATGAAGAAGGGTTACACGTTTTGGTGAAAGAGGGCATGTTTGGGTGGAAAGAATAATGTTTCGATTGAATTCCTTGGGTGCTTAAAAGGTAGCTCGATCCAAGGTTAAAAACTAACCCTTGATCCAACTATAGCGTTCGATTGAGTTATAATGCTCGATCGAGCCCTTTTTTAATATATACCACTCCCACGGTCTACAAATCAATCTCGCCAACCACCCTCCCAATGTTGTAGAGGCTCAAACAAAGGTAGGTGTTCTATCCTTTGTCTTTCTTATTTAATTTTTTTTTGCAAAATGTAAAAAATTAATTAAAAAAAACAACCACGTACAAAAACCATGAAATCTAGTTAATTAAAGAAAAAAATAGGCATACAAAAACCATGAAAACCACAAAAAGACCTTAAAAAAGGCTTAGAAAATCACAAAACGAGCCAATAAACCATAAAAAAAACCATTCAAAACTACTTAGAGAACCAAAAATCCAACCTAGAAAACCATCTGAAAAAACCATTCAAAACAACCTAGAAAACACATCGAAACCACTAAAAAAACTATAAACTAGGTTTTAAATTTGTTTTGTACTTGTAATGCTTTGTTTATTAAATGCCCATTTTCTGATTTTAAATGGAACAAACTTTTTTTTTTGCTAATTATTTTAGGTTTTAAATTTTTTCTTTAGGAATTTTGTGAAATAAATTTGCATTTTTTTTGTAATGTTTTGTTATTTAAAATGCATTTTAAATTTTTAGAAAATTCGACCAAAATAGAAAACAACCAAACTATAACCAATAAATAAGTAAATTAAGAGCTTAATATTGACATGATGAATATGGTTTCTCATAATGAACTTTATAAAATAAGGAATTTTATTTTATGTTATTATTTTAAATTTAAATTAATTTATATTTCAAATATTGTTTTAATAATCAATATCATACGATTCTAATTTTAAAAATAAAATATTAATCTTTAAAGTTAAAAAAATAAAAAATGTTATATATATATATATATATATATATATATATATATATATATAATCAGGTCATTGTATATAATTATAGCATTTTACATAATACATATATGACTATATAACATAACATGTAACTATTAACTAACTATAACATCACATAGTTATATATTATAGTTACATGTTATGTTATATAGTCATATATGTATTATGTAAAACGCTATAATTATATACAATGACATGATTATATATATATATATATATAATCATGTCATTGTATATAATTATAGCGTTTTACATAATACATATATGACTATATAACGTAACATGTAACTATTAACTAACTATAACATCACATAGTTATATATTATAGTTCTATATATATATTGTTTATAACAGAACATAAAAAAAATTATAACTATTTAACATAACATAATAACATAATATGAAATTATATAACATATATATTTATATATATAACATCTAACTATAACTAGATAGTTCATAACATAATTATATAACTAGACATATAATTTAACTATTATACTATAACACACACGCGCACGCACACACACACACATATCATAATGTTATTTCACATAACATATGTGACACACATACATATAGAGTGTAACATAACATGGTGTAGCATGTACATTGTGCATAACTCTAACAGAATATAATTATAGCATTTAACGTAATATCTATATCTATGTTTCAGCAATGCATCATTGATAGATACATTAAATTCGTCATGAAAAGTGTGTTTGGTCTAGTGAATAAAAGCATTTAGGCTCTTTTATAATTTGCATGATATTGTTCATTATGTAGTGTGTTGTACAAGAAATATTGTCTTCATGTGCTTGCACCTAGTACATGTCATGTGTCAAAGTCAAACATTAAGAACTTAAAGTCTATTCTAGTATTTCGTTCACATGAAATTTTAGTAGTTTTGTTAATAGGTTTATTTCAATTTTTTACATATATATTTACATATTTATGCACTATGAATAAAATGCATTATTTAGAAATGAGAAAGATTTTGAGGGTAGATTTGATCACTTATTTCTATTTTGTTTACATGGAATTCAATATACTTTGGTTAATAAATTATCAAAATATGGACTCTAAAGTTTAGGACTTCAAGCTAGATTATTCTGCTTGAGTTAGAAATGTTTTTTTTCAACATTGTTTTCTTGGATTAGTTTATACGTATTATATGTATTATATGTAATATACTAAGGCATCCCATATAGATGCCTCAACTGCAGGCCATCGTAGAGAGAGAGGTTATGTTATACATGGTCGGGCTCATGATAGATCACATAGCCCACAGAGAGTTCATGTTCCCCTCGTATATCCTGCCTCTGATGCTAGTGATAGTGTCATAGGAAATGTTTCTATCTCTATTGATGACCTTGCTACATCTAGTGGACCATCTTCGGCCATTTTAGGTATATCTCCTGCATTTTTAAATCCTCTTTAAAATTTATGTTTATGTCTTGAAATTGTCTTTAGTTTTAAATTGTCTCCAACTTATGTGTTTGAATTTAATGTATATGTTATTATGCTTCTACGTTGTTAATTATATATATGTTAAATTATGTTTATGATTTTCACATCCCTAGTAGGCTGAAGTTGAGTATTAAATTGCAACATTGATCCCTCCATGGGATGATAATATAACTTAGATCACATTAGATGATGTTACGACACATCATACACGGATCACAACAAAGATAAAGGTGATTGTTTCCAATTCATCGACTCACCTTGGATTGTATTTGATGTTGGATAACTTGACTAGGTTAATTGAGACATATGGAGGTTGGGCCCATATAGCCGCATATTACAATTCACATATAGGGTTAGGAGGCATGAGGTTAGATGCACAAATTCTTGGGAGGTGGTGAAAGAGGCCACCAAGGACATTGATGTTTATGGGGAGTTGTTCAGCATCCCTCCAAATCTCCCTGATAGACATAAAGGTTTGATTCCATTGAAATATTTGAGTAATGTTCATGCAACCCCTTTTGTGTATGAGAGATTCATTGGATCTTGTGGCAAGTTCCCCAACCATGACCAGGTCTCCGTTTATTTTTCTAATAATTTATATGTAGATTTTGTGTTACAAATGAGGCCGGATTACACTGATACTATATCTTGTTATTATGAAACCATCTTGGGATGTACATAGGAGCACGAGGGGTTCGTAAGGACCTTGGGCATGTACCACCACCTTCGAGATTATTTCCACTCAGTGATGAGACACAATGGACTATTGCAAACAACATGCGAGTTCCATTTCCTAGTGCACACGTTGAATTGGATGGAGAGATTAGGAAACTACCACCAATGCGTTGTGATCTACCAGTGTCCTTATATGATGATGCATTTCTTGCGAGTTTTCCCTTTGAACAACTTTTGATACATACATGTATGCATCGTGATGCCATTCATGAGACTTGGAGGTCACATGACATGCATGACATAAAATAGGTAAATATATATGTGAAATGTTTGACTCTTATTGTCAAATTATGTATAATTATTTATATTATAATTTCTAGTTCGTATTAGATTGAATTTATATTAATATATTCATTGTAACATGTAGACACGTCCCAACTACATGGATGAGATTATGAGGTCATTCGAGGTGGTGGTTGATTAGCCAAACCATCCTCGACCGCAACATGTTTCTATGGATTCTCCTCCACCTCCACTTCCACCTTATATGTTCATTAATGTGGAGGAGAGTAAGTATGTGCAACCACATGAACCAATAGTTCAGGTAAACTTTTTTATTCCTAAGATTTTAACATTTTATTTTTTTAAGTTACATAAATATGCTAATTAATTTGTAGACTAATTATAATTTATCCTTGCCATTGTGTACACAAGCCCATATGCAAAGTTTCGTCGATGCTAATGTTATGTGGAGACATGAGTGGGATGTTTGGTTTAGAGGCACTAATGATGTCGGTCCATCGATGTAGGCCCCAATCATCGAGCGATAGGCAGCGTAGCACCGAACCTAGATTCATGATCATACCCCCATCCTATATGACCTATATTTCGATTCGACCGAGGTTAGTACATTTCTGTATATGTAATTAAAAATGTGGTTCAATATAACTTCAATCCATATAGTTTATTATGTATAAACAATGATCTAATTAGTTTGAATTTGAATGTGTTATATTGCAGTACCAACTTATGGACACTTACTTTACACGACATAACTCACATAGGAGTTCTGGTTGTACTTAGAGTGTCATAGTTTGTATATTATTAGGCTCATTTCATAGGGCATATTCACATGTGTGATACAAGCTTTCTATATTTTCATACATGGACAGTTTATGGATGCACATCATGTACATTATTTTAGTTTATGGGTGCGTATTACTCAAATTTATGGATTTGTATTAATCATGTTTATGGATGCTCATTAATTTTTGAAGTTTATGGATTTGTTAAAATTATTTCACTAATTTAATCATTTTTCTATATACTATAACTTTTATTAGTAAAATATATGTTCATTTTTCATTTCCAGATTCATAGAATAAGAAAATAAGTACAATCATGAGTTGTGATGCAGGTCACTTTGATACTTAAAATGAACTAAAATATATCATGTGTCAATTTAATATTGAACACGGAAAGAATTCCAATCATGCTTCACATTGGCTTGTAGAAAGTGTCTTTTAGCACAATTAACATGTATGTTATTACAATTCAATTTTTTAAATAAATGATTTGAATTATAATGTCATCGTTATTGTTATTATTACACACACACACACACACACATTTTTGTGACCTACCCATATACCATTGCATAGATAAATTTTTAAAGTATTTTAATCAATTCCCTATGATGGAAATTTAAGTTTTATTCAGTTTTTAAAAAATAAAATATGATTGAAATAAGTTATATATTCAATTTTAAAATATATCGAGATATAAAAGTTACAAATACAAGTTTTATTCTATTTTATTTTGTTTGAGGTTATGTACAAAATCTTAGTCATAATGCACGTCGCCAATTTTTTTTTTGTGTTTACACTGAAATGAATACACAATATTAAACTAATTACCTTGAAATTAATGTACACCATATATCTAGTTACATCATTTATTAGAAATCAACATCTTCATTCAAAGCAATGCATCTATTACAAACAATCAAATAGGATGATAAATCAACATCTACACTCACTGCATCTAATGCAAATAATCAAATAAGATTAGAAATCAAAATCTACACTGAAGTCAATGCATATAATGCTGCAAGAAATTGAATAGGATTAGCAATCAACATCTACACTAAAATTAATGCATCTAGTGCTAGCAATCAAATAGGTTTAGGAATCAACATCTACACTAAAATCAATGCATCTAATGCAATCTCAATCAAACAAGATTATAAATTAACATATTTAATGAAATGAATGCATATAATGCAAGCAATGAAATAGAATTAGAAATCAACATCTACACATAAATCAACGTATATAATTTGCATGAAATCAAATAGGATTAGAAATGAGCATATGGACACTGAAATTAATGCATCTAGTGCAAGCAATTTTCTTCCCTTCCTCTCCCCCTCCATCTATGTCAATATATCCCTCTATCTCTAATTCTTTGTCTCTTTATCTAACGCTCAAGAAACATACACTCTCTCTCTTCATATATATCTATCTCTGCTGTTGGATTGTTGGCAATGTCTGGATGGCTAGTTGCCTAGTGAAGTCATCTGCAAGTGTGTTGGCATTCATGTTAATAGTCATGCCAGGGAGATGTGTTGGGAAGTTGGCATTGCATAATTGTTGGTAGAAGTGTTGGCATTGATGTCAACCGAACTAGCTTGGATGATTGTTGTAGTATATGTTGGTAGTGATGGCCCAGGAGGAATCCCATGGTTGTTCATGGCTCAGAAGGATTCCTATGATAGTTGCAGGCTTTAAGTAGAGAATCATCATAGTAGCAGGATTATTAGAGAAGCCATAAAATGATGATTATAGTGATGGACTAGATGGAATTCCATGATATCTATGGGCTTCATGAAGAGGATCATCATGGTGGTTGTGAGATCCTATTTCCGGAGAGTCAAGGAGAAGAAGAGTGGTAGATATTTTGGAGCCATATTAGATGTAACAGATGGGATCAAATCCTACATTGAATCCTCTCGATTGAAAAGTTCTCTGGAAGAGCTTTTCAACGATATATAGATGTCCAGCAATGGATTCCTGATTCAAATGTTATCGCCTGCTGAAGTTTAGGGATTTGAATCCTTAAGTAGAAAGGATTATTGTCATATCAAATATCAATGATCCATCATATCAAAGATTGACACATTGGTGTATCAGCAATTGGAAATCAGAACACTGGTGTATCAACAATCAGAGATCAACACATTGGTGGATCAACAATTGGAGAATTAGAACTTCTTCATGTGAACCCTTCAAAAAATTGTGATATGGGTGAAGTGCGGATATCATTAAAAGCACCAAGGACCCTGATAAATAATTAAAAAGGGATTTCATCGCAAAACCAAAGGTCGTGTGGGCCATTTTTCTCTCCTCTAGAAAGACACGTGGTCGCATATGATTGTCTCCGATAAGGACACATGGCAGCATGTGATTGGCTCTGATAAGGACATACGGCAGCATCTGATTGGCTCTGATAAGGGACAAATGGAAGCTGACATCAACATGACATGACACATGCTAGGCATATTCAACCATATTAGGTGGTTTAATGGGCCATATCTGGCTGAGAGGAGTCACCACTCAAGATTTTCCATGTGGCAATGATGATGTAATATTGGAAGTCGGCGATCAAAGGATTGATGATGTCGACACTTTATAACAGTTAGAAATTGGAAACTTCTAATAAGGGGACTCAGATGTGTTGGCACTTGGTCAATGAAACTAATATATCCAATTCCATAGGATGAGGCTTAACACCTAAGTGTTGTGGAGCATATCGGAGGTTGGAGATTTCATAACTCTGCTTTAAATGAATTTTGGAGAAAGTTAAAATATATGAAGCTTTTGATGTTGTTGGCGCCTGGTCGTGGAGCCCATAAAACCAAGTGATCAAAGAAATAACACGAGGAAAAAGGCCCTTGATAGGATGCTAAAGGACTTAGCACCTATGTTCTATACTGTCGGTCACAGGAAGTGGTCTTATGGTGCTGTTGATGGTGCTGGACCTACCAACATTCAGGGGATCTTCCCAATATGATGTCCCAACTAGACCTCACATTGTTTGGTGTAGGAGTCCCATCCGGTATGATGGCCCTAATGACATTATCTTAAAGATATGCCTTATCTCTTGCTTTTCAGCACGTGAGAGTGGTTTTCTTTGTCTTTGAAAAATGAGGTTCATGTGCTTGGTGAGTGCTAATGTCACTTGTGGCAAGGTTCTTTCACTGCAAAGGGAGAGGGTGGAGGTGAGTCTCAAGTTGAAAGGGATGAAGTCCCAACTCTATGAAAGACACACAACACAACAAGACATGCACAACTTTTGGAGGAGCAATCCACATGGATTCAAAAGTCACAACACACAAGGGAAGATAGCACTTACGACTCCCAACAAAAATTTCGTGCGAGTGTGACGATCATTCTAATAAGTTTACGTGAAAGGTTATGTCTGATGTTTGGGGAGTTAACTAACATGGGCATGACATCGTTAACAACTTATACAACACATTTTCATAAAAATATGTATTAGAACAACTAAATGAGTTCAATTTTTTAACACATGTTAAAGAAACATGTATTACAAGTGTTTAAGATTAATCTTACAAACAGTTACAACACATGTGTGAAAATGTGCTAGCCAGTTAGCAAGCTTCTAAACTAAGAAAAATTTCCAAGACACATCGGTACACCATTACATCACAAACCCTGATGGTGGGGTGTTGGAGCCACTTCTCACTCCTAAAAGAAAATATTACAGACTCTCAAGGCTATGTGGGAGGAGCTAAGATGAAAAATTCCTTTGGATGTACAAATGAGGGCTATTTATAGCCAAGGGTAAAACTGGCCCTTGAGATCATTATACTTCCCTCGTGACTTTTCAACTTTACATGACTCTTCAGATTACAAGTGGGTCCCTTGGACTTCCAAGTTTCATTACATTGATTTACAAATGTATGGCCCATGGTAGTGATGTGGCCAACACGACTCATGACACGACTCGACATGAAAATTCTCGTACGTTCATGCTGGTGGTGGTGTGCATGTAGAGATGTAGTGCTGCTAAGTGATGAATGTCCTCTTGATGTATCACAGCTTCAGCTCTACATGGAAAGGTGTGAAAATTCCTCAATGGTCATGGTGTTCGCTTGACGTTGCATGTGCACATTGCTCCTTTTCTTGTAATTTGACATGCTTGATGTGTTCGCTCATTCGTGAAGAATTATCCTCCTATATTCATCCATTTGTGAAAAATTCTTTCCGCATGCATAATTTGTCTGTTCGTCTGTTCGTGAACACATCCCTACATGTTTTTCTATTCATTCATTTGTGAACACATCCTTTTTCATGTAATCTCCTTGTTCATCCCATCCATCTTCGCATCATATCTATTCAAGTACCTATATCTGTCATCACTCATGACGCAATGACATCAAATACATAAACCTCGAAGTCTACCATGATGCATGATCACTCTCTTTCAGATGCAGGTGACCGGGAGGGACGACAAGGCTGTGAAACTACGCAGGGAAAGCTTCAAGCTGGGATGTGGGCTCTAGGCACTACTAGTGAAAATTACACAGAGGTCACTGGGAGAATGAGATGGACAATTCAGATCAATATTGACTATCAACGGGATTTGGCTTAGTTAGAGGGTAGATCTGTGAAATTTTTGGAGGGAAAGCAATGCACGTAGCAGAGGCTCTTGGCAGCAAATATTGCACAATTTATGGAGTGATCTAGCTATGGGCTGTAGAAGGCATGGCAGCAAAAACTACGCAATTCTAGGAGAGAGTTGACAATGGGTTGTGGGATGGCTTGGAATAAAAAATACACACTGGGTGTTTACACACATGCATGTTACTAAGGACAAAGTGATATGACTATGACAAGTCCCGCAAACTCAAATAAGAAGTGTGCTTCAAAAGTTATTCCATACTTAACATACTTACCCTCAAGTTAATCATGCATCTGTTGGATTTTGCATGCGGACCTAATCTTTTACATTACTCGGTTCCTTGGTCCTTCTCTTCAACTCCTTGGAAGCGATTTCAACATGTCACCTTTTCCTATAGTCACTGAGAGGTATATCTGCACAATTTTAGTAGACAATGACTGTTGTTGGAATGAGGCCCAGGGAGGCCTGTCTATGCAATTTCTGCATGCAAGATTGACAAGACAACATGGACAACACTACGCAGTTTTGAGGCTCAAAGCACTGCTGCAGGACAGGGATCCTGGGAGGACACCTCTGCGCAATTTCTGATGACAACCACTCATACGCACACAATTCCTTTGAAGCAAGACAATATCCCCTTTGCATGAAAAAAACAACCCTTGTGCCCAAATATGACACACGATGCATGAGGATGAGAATGCGGACAATGCTTAAGATCAAGGAGGGGAGCTTGAAATCATCATCTTACCGATCAAGCGACCAAGGATAATCAATCGCAGGATCTGAAGTAGGCTCCAAAATTTTCATGTGAGCCAAAATTTTGGAGGGTGGTTATAGCCGCTACAACACTTGGCGACACACTGGTAGAACTCCAGCTCTTTGTATCGACCTTGTTTCATTAAAAGCGAGTCTAACCCTTCTGAAAGTATTATTTGGTTCTTTGATCATTGTAGTTCCCACACGAGCTTGGTTGAAAGATGTGGCCCCTGCCATTATCTTGATCGGTCAGCACATATTCCAAGCCAAGTCAACCTAATTGTTTCGATTGGGGATGAGGGGTATATTGGTGCACAATAATATGACAATCGGAGTTTAAGCTTCATCTCTGGTGTTGCTCTGTTGCCAGCAGGCCTGGACAGTACCCTGGCAGAGACATGCATGAACACAAGCATCGCTCCACTTTCAGCGAGCCTGGTCAATACAATGACGGTGTTACTTTCATCACCTCTCTATGTAAGAAGCCTTTCTCTTCTTTCGTCTTATTCATTTTTTCAAAATTTTCATATTTTCATAGAAATATACATAGGCACTTATTTATTTCAGGGGAAGAAGAGGGATCTCGACTTATTGAGAGCAGAAGAGGTTGTTCCTTTAGATAAGTATGTTATGTATATCTATGACATACTTTTTAAGGTTTTCCCCCTCACCTTACTCTACCTGATGTCGAGTAGTAAAAAGGGTCTTTTTCACCTCTATTTACCCTACATTAATTGTCAATCCAGGAATGATTTGTTATTTCAAAGAGTGTACTCAGTATGAGGTGGTCATTTGTCAGAGTAATGCTAGTAGTATAGTGCTTGAAATATAAGAGTAAATGAATGCTTGGAATAAAATCTACTTTCAGAAAGAAACTTAAAACTCAAATCATGCACTCAGAAAACTACAACAATTTATCAGTCAAGGGTACAGTAACAGTAACTCTTCCATTTGTAAACTGATACAATCAAAAAGAATTTAAGGAAAAGATCATCAATCTAGGAACTAGACAACATATGTCAATGTTCACTACAGTTTCAGATCATCTTCACACCAAAGCAATGATAATTCAATTGACAAGAAATGGAAGAACACTAATCTATTGAACAACAAAATCTTAACCTACATGAATGAATGAAGAAGTAACTACATCCTACAGGAATTGAGTAACAATATTTACTAAATGATCTGAATAGCAACCGGAAATAGGACAACAAACTAATGGGAATGAAATATTGAACAACACTTTAACCGAATGTAAGTACACAACAAAACCTAATCGAATATTACACACAACACTACTATATTAAAAGGAACAACAATCTGAGCTCCGATATAACAAGTATGAATCACAGTTATAAAGAAACAACAATTGCGATCACGATGGAACAACAATCCCAAATGAACAACAATCACGTTTAAGAGTAAACCATAGATAAATATAGTAATACTGATTTATGAATATACAACACTGTTACTCTGTAATTGAACAACAATGGTAATTTGTAAGGAACAACAATGTTATATGGTAATATCAATTGTTAAAGGAACAACGATGCGATATACAGTTAGGATGAATAGCATAAAATTCTTGTTACAGAGAATAACATTACTTATCCAAGTAGAAATGAAATATAACAGAACTGATATGTAAAATAGTATGGAACATCATATTACTAAATAGAGCGGGTAAAAGAAATCAAACCACACACGAATAAGAAATAATGGTACAGGAGAAAGTGCTCCACCAAGGCTGGGCCCTTAGCCTCCAGGGACACACCGCTTAAGATTACTCCAGAATCAAAGATAGGACAACAACCAAAGTTTATATATTACACATCAAAACAGAGTTACGATAATCGCTGTTAGAGAGAGTCGATGATCAAAGTTTCAATTACAACAGTAAATTTCATAAAAACCACAATAGTTCTGTCCCTTGGGATAGCAATGATGCCTCCTCTTATAGTATTTGAGTGGAGATATCAATGATATAGTGAACCGTTAAGTTAGAAATCCCTCAAGATCAAAGGATCCTGAGGGATTCGCCATACTGTATATTCTCAGTTATCTTCTTGTTCTTTTATGTCGATTTGGTACCTCCTCTTCCTTTTCCTGTCTTATAAGCTCCAGTTTAGATTGCCTTGTTTGAATACGGTTCCTTGTCAAAGGGACCTCAGTTAACCTTGTCTTGTCTTTTCCTTTAGAACGACGATATTCCATTTTCTCCTTTTTTTGCATAGGAAAAGGCTAATTATTAGTCATTTTATTTTGCATGCAATTCTTCTAGATTCTATCATAATATTTTGCCATATACCTATTTCATAATGTAAAGGAGTTATGAATTCAAGGAAAAGATGACAAAGTGAGTGGTAATTACATACCTTTTCTAGGGGTCAACACACCCCCCATGCTTACCCCTTTTCATGCCCTCATGAAAACATTATAATTAACATGCAAGGCGGTGAGGGAATAGGTTGGAGAAGGGATCTCATGAGGTGGTCTACAACCATGATTGCTAGCTAGGAATTCAAAGAAATGTCCTATCTGTCGTTCAGGCTTTTCATATAAGGCTTGATATCCTAGTGCAGAGTGCCAAATAATTGGACTTCTGACTCTACAGCCTAACTAGGATGGTCCTTCTCTCAAAATGAAGTCACCATAGAGACTTAGGCGGTTAGTAGCTAGCTAAAAGTTTTCATAATTAAATGGTGCTCAGTTTTGGATGTTCGGATTAGACGTCTGATATCGAGACTTAGCTGCTGCTATGGCAAGGTCTTTGATGGTAAAGAAATATTCTATCCCTTGCTGTATGACTACTGTGTGGATAGGTCCTGATGCTTCGATTAATCCCTTAGTTCTCATTAGGCTCCTATGTTTATTCTATAATTGTTGTGGGTCTCTAGGTTCTCCTCTCACCCATAAGTCTAATCCATTTTCCTGTCTTTGAAAGACATTATAGGCTTTAAGCCACTTTATTTGATTAACACCAAAAGAAATAAATGCCTGTAGTTGGACATCTCCCACAAAAGGGCTAGGGTTTTGATCTGTTTCTCCATCTAATACCAGATTGTGCAAATAGAATTCACATAACAGGCGCTGAACTTTCTCCCCATAGTGCTTACAACAATTTATGAAGTCATCAATAGTGTTTATTTCTATAGGGACTCCTGCTTTAACAACTTTAATTTTCAATTGTAAATATCTTTCCATTAAAAATAAATCATAATTCCTAGCAGGTGCCTTGCACACTAGAACGTCAGTGTACAAAGATCATAGGGTATCCGTTTGTTTGATGACTATATATAGTCTATGGGTTACCTTTTTGAATCTTTCTTCTTCCTTTCACCATCCTTCGAAGGCCTGGCTTTCGGATAAGTTAACGTCCCTCAGCTGTTGTTGTAATTTCTCATACTTTTCTCTAGAGACAGTCTTCTCTGTAAGTTTCTCTACTGCCTGCTGGGTTTGCACCAAGTCCTTTCACAGAGTTACTGTCCTTGGGTCATTATCCCACATAGTAGTTGTGAGGGGGAGATTTACTTGAATCTTCTTATTACTTCGTCTTGTATTTATGGTTTGAATTTCCTCAGAGGACAGTTCCTCTGTCTAAATTTTCTTGTCACGGGCCGATATATCATCTATTTGTACTTCGACATGGGAAACAACTGTTGGAAATAATACTGAGAAGGGGAGGGGTGAATCAGTATTATCAGATCAATCAAACTTTTTCAATGCTCAGAAACATATACGCTACTTCAGTTAAGTGAACCAGCGTGTACACGTTACTGTGACTAAATAAAACCGCGTATAAGAAGAAAACTTATAATTTAGTTAGATTAATCTTCAGTTAAGTGCATCAGGATATTATTCACCACATTAACAGTAAAGAGGTGCAGTATAACAGAACAGATCAAAAACCACACACATGAACACCAAGATATAAGGTGGAAACCCAATGTGGGTGAAAACCACCTGCTGCAAGTCGTTTCTATCTTTCTTTAATATAAAATTTCAGTTTACAATCCTTTTGTACTGGTGCAGTCTTATACCAGTACGCAGGCTTCAACCTGCAGAAGGCTACAACCTTCTCTCGTTCTCCAAACTTCCTTGGAAGGGAGCTCCAACCCCCTTTGCTCTTGTACTAGCTAAGATACTAGTACATAGGTGCTGGCCTACAATCTTCTTTCTTTCAGGTACCACCTTTCATACATTTTCAGACTGGATATTCCTGAAGCACAACATTACAATCTGTAGATCCTGATTCATTCAACTTTCACAACAGATCATTGAAGCATAAAAACAACCAATACTAGTATTATCAAACTTTGAATCACTGAACCACTGAACCCTGTCAATCACCAGATACCAGGACACAGAGCAGTCTACAGAACTCTGCAATAATAGTCAGATCCAACTGCAAACCCAAAAATCAAGCTTCAAGAGATATACGCTACTTCAATGAGCGAAACCCGCGTATACACGCGCTTTTACCTAAGCCAACCTGCGTACAGATCTAAAAATAAATTCTCTCAACTTGCAGCTGTACCAGACATCAGTTAGACCCAGAACATAATATTGCGACAGTATGCAAATCTAGAAATACGCATAATCAACCATATCATAATAGTGCATTTCAAACCATTAGATCCCGATTTATCCTTAGATCTAGTCTTCCATCAACCGATGTGATTTCTCCTTAGCTCAGATCAAGCAACCCAGACCCTGCATATCAGATCTCTTTCTCTTTTAGATATTCAAGCCTTGTCGAAAGATAATTTTTCCTAATGATCTTCTTCTCCTTATATAGCCTTAGGCCTTGCTCAATACCAAGAGCCAAAACCATAGTAACACAATACCATCAACTTCAAAACTAGGGATCGACACGTCCGTCGAGACACAATGGTCCGAAACCATAGGCACAACTTCCAAGGACTAACCGCCATGGACCAAAGGTACTTTTCCACATACACGCGCTTTTGATGAAGCCAACCAGCGTGTATACACGACTTGGGTTTAACGAACCTGTGTATATGAACTTCCTTGGCATGCTGTGCTAGGATCTGTCTTCTGATTAAGTTGCCATCACCTGTACCAACCTCTGAGCACCTGTACCAACTTCTGAGTGAGTTGCCATCAAGGACAACACTTGAATCATAATGCCAACAACAACCGAGTGTTGTTCCTTTTGGTTTTGAATGGAAAGGTGGTCATGAGTCTTCTTAATATTTTTCTTAAGAGGTTTTGTCTGAGCTGTTGTTTTCCCTTTTATCTTCTTCCTCATTTTCAAAACCCTTATCTGCTTCTGAAGTTGCTTAATCACGCTATGCAATCTTTGTTGTTCCTTTCACAATTTTTTGATCTCTTCTGTTTCCCCGGAAGCAACAGCCATTTGTTTACTCCGGACTGGACTTTGTTCCTCAAATTATGTGGCTTCTTCTTGGCCAATTTCTTTATTTTCTTCTCGGGGTACTTCTTTAGTGCTATGCTGATCAGGTTGTGCATGGGTAGAAACCCTAGCTTGCCCTACTGCTTCCTGGGTAACCTCCTCTTCTACCCCTTCTTCATCATGAAATTCCTCTGGCATATTCTGACTAGGAACAAATTGTTCCTCTTCTTCCACATCATTCTCTCTCCCAGATATACTATGAGTAGAGTGACTCTCTTCTCCCTTATCTTCATCACACAGTCCTTTAGATGTACTTTTTCCATGAATAGAGTGCTCCTGCAGTTCTTCTTCAATGTGGGGGTTAAGTGGGCTATGAGCTTGGGCATATCCGCCCATATTGGCTAGAATCTGCACCAAATCATCTTCTTGGAGCGGCTTTTGCAGTGGACTTCCACTGCATTTCTCTGCGTCCTCTTCCTCCTGACTGGATTGTTTAGTTTCTTCCTACGGTTCTTTGTCATTCTCTTGCAATTCATTTTCATTCTCCCCACCTTCCAGCTGTGGGGATTCTTTGTCTCTAGAATCATGTACTTCTACAGGTTGACCACTGCCTTCCTGGCGATTCCTCAGCATTCCCCTGATTCTTGCCAGTCTAACAGATTTCCTTCGTTTCAGAGGTCTGCTTGATGAACCGGTATCATGTTTTCGTTTTGGGGTTGGCAAGACCAGCCCTCCATCTATTGCAAAAGTCAGTTCCTCCCAACTATTTTGTTGTTGGGCAAGGATGTGACTAACTATCAGCCATATTAAGCCATGGTGGCTTACTACCGATTCTAAGTGGTGAGACTTCTTCATGATTCAGGTGACATCATGCAATAAATAATTTAAAAACACGGGAAAATTCACAATGCACTTTTGTTTAAAGACAGCTAAAAGTTTAAGATGTCATGGTCTTACCACGTCTTTCGTGCCATCACAAGTGATGTAGCTGTAAATAATCTTTGCCAATTCTTCCCATGGCTGTCCTAAGGTTGTTGGTAAAATTCCCTTCCCTTTTACAGTCAGGTTCTACCCTTCATCTTGGAAGATTTTCATGGCGTTCCGCAATCTCACCTTTTTCAGAGTTCACACCGATCTCGTGGCCAGCAATCCTGAAACTTCTACAATTATGTCGTCAGTGCCTGCTATCTGTCTTCTTCTCACCATGGAATAATGTTCATGTAGGTTCTGTAAAAACTCAATTGCCACCGTTTCGTTGGATTGTTGTATGCGGTTAAGATAAACTAGCCATCTTGCTCTTGCTAGGATCTCTCATGCGGCATCGGAAACTATAAATACCTATGGCTCCCTACGAATTGATCTTCCTCCCATGGTTAGCACACTGTAAAAATGTAGAGACAATAATGGAACAATAGGTTGTTCAAATTTTAGCTGGGTATTAGAAAAGCATAGAGAAGATGTCGGAACAGCAAGCTGTTCGAATTTCAAACTTACTGCTAATTTTGTAGAGCAATTCATGGAAATAACTTCAAAGTAACAAGCCATGCACATTGGAAAACAAAATACCATTAAGCATTGCTATTCCCAAGTCATTAATTCTTCCAATTGATGAGCTGACATGTATGTCAGCGAATTATGGGTATTACCTATGCCCACCCCACATTGTGATAGGCCGACCTCAGTCGTCAAATGAGGGAGCAACGTGTTGAACTGCCATAGTACAAAGTCATTAAGGAACACCGTATACAGAGATGCCATATTTACAATGATGAGGGGATTACCGAAATCGAGGCGTAAATAGAATCGCTTAATAAATAATGAAGTGCCATGATATGATGCGAGAATTTGGAGGATAGAACAGCTGACATGCATAAAAGGTCTGATGCAGTCATTATCAACTTTTTCTGTCATAATTGATTTTCATGTTTCAAAGTTTCAGAAGGGGTAAATACATAATGTCATTTGAACGATTTGTAAAAATATAAGAAGAAGGGTTATATAATTGCTATTGGTGTATAAGAAATCTGACTTCAATACCATCAACGGAGCTTTGTTTCCCACATGCATCCATAACCTTGACAGAGTTGTTTATTTCACCCTTGGAACCATAATCCTTTGTGTATGCATAGGAAAGTGTTGTGTAATGTCAGAGTGGAGGCCATTATGCTGGCTTGGTAACCAGATGAATCACAATGACATTCACGAGGAAGGAGTGAAAGGTGGGTAGGCCGGCTCATGATGAAACCTCCTATTCCAAGGACTTTTTATTTTTCTGATGTGCCTCTTGGATCATGTCCTTGGTGTGGTGGCCATAGTGGGAATGCCACTTCACTTTCTTCCTTATAATCATGGTAGCCTGGCTCTTGATGAGACCCCCTATCCTTCATCTGAAACATCATGTTAGCAATCATATAAACATTTTTTATTTTTCTCTTCTTTTTTTTTATATAGCACTTTTCCTATTTATAGACAGAGGGTGGTTCAGCACTCCTTAAGATTAGGGATGGTGGAAGAACTCTTAACATCTCAATAGAAAAAAATATGCCCTTATTCTTATTCAATGATCAAAGAGGATTATGGAGATTTAGAAAGAATCATCATGATAAAAATTAACCAATCATATCGGTATTAGTAGAATAATGACAGCAAAGTGATCAATAGTTGTGTCCTTCCCTCTTTCCTTTCATCAATTCAAATCACTTTCTTCTAAAGATAATGAATTTTTATATAATTCGCTAATTTCTGTATCCTCTAGTTTTCGTATTCATTGCATAGATGTATATTTGTACTTTACATGACCATGACTTTCAAAAATGATTTAAATGATAAAACACATAAAGGAGAAAATGCACTCTAAAAAGATAGAACAAAGATTGCACACAAAATCTCAAAAAACCTTGAAAATGGTGTTCATTAGAACAACAGAGAAAACAAGCGCAAAATGCAAAAATGTTGAAGTGTTGTTCCTTCGGAAAGAAACAACAAAAAATGAAAGTGTTGTTCCTTGGAAAGGAACAGTAGAAAAAGAAAGTGTTGTTCCTTCCGAAAGGAACAATAGAAAACGAAAGTGTTGTTCCTTCGGAAAGGAACAACAGAAAACGAAAGTGTTGTTCCTTCAGAAAGGAACATCAGAAAATGAAAGTGTTGTTCCTTCGAAAAAGAACAACAGAAAGTGTTGTTTCTTTGAAAAGGAACAACAGAAAATGAAAGTGTTGTTCCTTTGGAAAGGAACATCAGAAAATGAAAGTGTTGTTCCTTTGGAAAGGAACATCAGAAAATGAAAGTGTTGTTCCTTTGGAAAGGAACAACAGAAATGAAAGTATTGTTCCTTTGGAACAACAGAAATGAAAGTGTTGTTCCTTCAGAAAGGAACAGTAGAAATGAAAGTGATGTTCCTTCAGAAAGGAACAACAAAAACACATAAGTGATGTTCCTTTGGAAAGGAAAAACAAAAACACAAAAGTGTTGTTCCTTCAGAAAGGAACAACAAAAATGTAGAAGTGTTGTTCCTTCGGAAAAGAACAACAAAAATGCAGAAGTGTTGTTCCTTCAAAAAGGAACAAAAAAGTGGTGAAAACGTTGTTCCTTGAAAAAGGTACAACAATGTAGTGAAAACGTTGTTCCTTCCAAAAGGAACAGCAGAATGCAAAAGCTGCAGAAATGCAAAAATATGTAAAGAGAATAAAAAAACTTTATGTACAAAATGTAAAAGCGATCAAATCACTTAATGAACCAAAGGTGGGGAAGATTTCTCTTCCTCAACTAGAATCTGCATATTACAGTGTTCACGGAGTTGCTAGCAGAAGGATTCCCGAGTGACTAGTTTGTGGTATAATCAAACTCAATGGCCATTTGCTTTAAAGGTGTGTCCTGATCCATTAATGGTGGTTAACGTAATGGTACCATTATCATGTACTTTCTGGATCTCGTATGGTCCAAGCCAGCGAGTCTGGAGTTTCCCCAGAAAATCATAGAACCTAGAATCATATAGGAGCGCCCAATCTCCTTTGCGGAAGACTTTATTTTTGATGAGGGCATCATGCCATTTGGTTCTCTGGTATTGGATCAGTGCGGTATGTTTTAGAGCAGAGAGCCTGATTTCATCCAGCTCGTTAATCTGTTGTAATCTGTTAATTTGGGCCTCATTCAAGTCTAGGCTGAATTCTTGTGCTATTCTTAGGGTCTGTAGCCCAATCGCGTCTGTGTGACACAATGGTTTTGGTTAGTATTGCTTCTATCACTTTGTTTGTACTCTCTATTTGGCCATTTGCTTGTGGGTGATATGGAGAGGTAATTTTGTGTTGAATATGATAGTTTTTCAATGTTGCAGCAATTTTATTACCAGCAAATTGTGGTCGTCCATTCGTGATTATGTATCTTGGGAGGCCATATCGCACGGATATGTGGAACATGAACTGAATGACAAAATCCTCTGTAGCTCTTGACAATGCCTCTACTTCAACCCATTTGGTGACATATTCAGTGGCTACCAAAATATATGTTTTCTGATTTGATGATGGATTAATTGGGCCTACAAAATCGAGTGCCCAACGTTCAAATGGTTCAATAACTAGTTGTGGGTTTAGAGGCATCTTGTCGGACTATCTAGGGCGTCCTGTTCTTTGACAACTGTCACAGGCTTGAACAAATTTATTTGCATCTTTGAAGATTGTGGGCCAATAATATCCTGTTTGTAGAACTTTGTGACTAGCTCTTTGATCTGTAAAATGTTCGCCACACAGTCCGTCGTGACAGGCTTTCAGAATATCAAAAATTTCATCTTTATTGACGCATATCCTGATGTGCATATCTGCCCCTGTATGAAATAGGTAGCCTCCAATCCAAGAAAATTTGGTACTACGTTGAACAATCTGCTTCCGTTCATTGGGAGTCAGATGTTTTGGTAATTTGCCTACTACTAGATAATTTGCAACATCAGCATACCAGGCTGTTTTGATGGTAACATCGAACAAATGTTCATCTGGAAACTGATCCTCGACTACTGCTACGTCCACTGGTTTTGGCATTCATGAGAGAAAGTCAGATAGAGGGTTTTCCTTTCCAAGTTGGTATTTTATTGTGATATCAAATTCCTGTAATAAAATCAACCATCTTGTTACTTTACCATTTGTGATTGGTTTATTCGCTAAATATTTTATGGCAGAGTGATCTATGTATAATACAATAGGATATCCAGTGATGTAGTGCCTAAATTTATTTACAGCATGTATTACAGCTAAGAATCTTTTTCAGTAACAGTATAGTTCAACTCAGTACGAGATAATTTCTTGCTAATATAATAAATCGCATATGGTTTTTTGTCTTCCTCTTGCTCAAGGACTGCTCCAATAGCTGTGCCTGAGGCATCTGATGAAATTTGAAATCGCAGGTCCCAATTTAGACCTCTGAGTACTGGTGTTGTTGACACAAGATTTTTCAATTCCTCAAAAGCACGGTCACATTTTTTTGTCCATACAAAATCAACGTTAGTGCGTATAGAGGTGCGGCAATCTGAGAAAAATGCTCTATAAATCTTGTATAATAACCAGAAAATCCAAGGAAACTCCGTACCTCTGTCTGTGTGGTGGGAGTGGGTATTAATAATATTATTTGAATTTTGGCCGGATCTACCTATATCCCAGCTGTTGAAATATAGTGGCCTAGGATGAGGCCTTCAGTCATCACGTTTTTCATGGCTTAGGCAGAGTCTGGTAGCTATACATAATTGGAGCACCTTTTCCAGTGCCTCTAGTGCTGGGTCGAAATCATCTCTATATGGTGTGAAATCATCCATATATACTTCAAACCCTTCATTTATTAAATCTGAAAAGATACTAAGGATAACCCTTTGAAATGTGGCGAGGGCATTGCATAGACCAAAAGGTAGGACTCTGTAGGTAAACGTTCCCCAAGGACAGGTAAAAGTAGTTTTGTCTTGGTCTTCAGGGGCAATCTGAATTTGATTGTATCCACTGAAGCCATCCAGGAAAGAAAAGAATTTCTTTACTGATGGTGTATCTAATACCTGGTCAATAAATGGAAGGGGAAAGTGGTCTTTTTGGGTTGCTTTATTTAATTCTTTGTAATCTACAAAAATCCTCCACTTTCCATTCTTTTTCAGTACCACCACAAGTGGAGAGACCCATTTGCTATCGGAGATGGGATAGATAAAGTTTGCATCTAAGAGTTTTTGTAGTTCAATTTTCACAATGTCTTTTAGATGAGGGTTAAGTCTTCTTTGGGGTTGGTGAATAGGTGTTGCCTCTTTTTCTATATAAATGTGGTGTGTACATAACTGGGGATTGATTCCCTTCATATCCGGATAATCCCATGCAAATGCTTCCTTATATTTTTTCAGTAGCTGGATCAATTTTTGTTCTTGTTCAGGAGTTAGGTTACTATTAATGTTTAAAGTTTTGCCTGGCTCAATCTCTACAGTTTTGCTATTTGAAACAGAGGTAGTAGGTATCGTCTGGTCATGAGTTTCTTTGAGAGGATCTTCTTCCAATTCATTATCAAATGCTGCCTCTATCATGTGACATTGTATATGAGATCTAGATTCAGGTTGGTTAATAAAATTGTTAATAATATCATCTTCTGTTTGATCTTTGAAATCAAGGGCATCTTCTATAGTTAAGGGGGATCTAATATTTTCGTTAAGGTATGATATAGGATGTTTGTTAGTTTTTATTATCGTGACACTTGGCTGGGCTAGAGGATATAAGGCTAGATTTTTGATATTAGGCCCTCTAGTTATGGTCATACTGCCTTGTCGGCAGCCAATGTAAGCATTAGCGGTTGCAAGCCAAGGTTTGCCTAAAATTAATAGGTGTCCATCAAGTCGGTTTTTAGGGTTTATTATCAGAATGTCGGCAAGATATTCCCAAGAATCAACAAATACCATGACATCATGTACTGTACCTTCCGGCCTAACCAGTGATCGGTCAGCTAGTTCTAATAAAGTGGAGGTTGGTTCTACTGATGTAATGCCTATTTTTCGAGAAGTGGCAGTTGTTAAGATATTGATTACAGCCCCTAAATTGACTAAGGCATTTGAAAAGGTTTTTCCATTAATTTCTACTATTACTATTGGATTTCCTGGGTCTTCATACTTGACGATGTTTCTTTTCCTGATAATACGTCAGTTAAGGTGCCAACTACCTAGACTGTTGGGTTATTTGTTATTCTCTTCCTTGGTTTTTTTATACATAGCTCTTTGATAGTCTTTGCATATATTGGGATGTCTTGAATAGCTTGGAGGAGTGGGATTTTTATTTACAGGTTTTTAATTTCTCCCAGAATGTCAAAATCAGGATGTTCTAAAGGTTGAGGTATAATTAATCGTTCTAGGAAAGGAGGAGAAGATGTGGTTATTTGATCATGAGTTTGTTTTGTAGCCACATCTTTGTCTTGTAACGGTTGTTCTATAGGTAACTGATTTTCAATTTGAACTTTTTTTATCTCCCTTGGTTTCTATAATGTGCCCAGATCTTAATTGAAGGTCATTGCATTCCCTTAGATTGGTTTCTATTGCTGGTGTTTCAATTATTTGAATAGATTTAACCGGTTTATTATTTGGATTAGGGTTGGGTTGGGCTAGGAGTTGCAGTCTTAAGCTAGACTGGGGATTTTCTTGCAACGCTGGCAGTGTAGGTTGAGGGAGCAGAATGGTTCCTACTGGCTGATTCATCAGTCTTTTCCAGTTTGTCTGCCAGGCTTGACTCTATGAAGTAGGAGGGGACCATTGTACTGGATATGCATTGTTTTTCCAATATGGTGGGGCATATGGAAAATTTGGCCAATTAGATTGGCTTGTTTGATTCAGCCATGGTGAGGATGAAGGAAATGGTTGTTGTGGCTAGTTTGAGAAAGGAGGTTGATTTTTCCACATTGTATTATATTGTTGAGCATGATATTGTGGAGGCTGAAAAGAGGAAGCTGGATCGAGGAACATACCTGGCTGTCGTGGTTGCCATTGATGGCGCTGATTAAGTAGGTACACTAGTTCTGGTTATTCTTCCGCTTCTTTTTATACTGCTTTCAAACTAGGAAGTGAGGGACAACTTTCTATAGAGTGGTCTTTCTTACAAATGGCACAAGCTTGAACTGCATCTAATGGGCACTCTTTGTGGTTGTGTTTCTTTCTACATCTGGGACAGAAGATCGCCAGATTTTGCTCTGCCTTTGCTTATTTCTGCTTAGCTTGCATAATATCGAGCTACGTTGTCAGAGTTCCCAAAATATCAGTTTTGAATTTTTCTAATAAATTTCTGATTTCTGCACGAGTTACTCCTTCTCCAAAGATCTTGTTGTCCCTTTTAAACCTATCATGTTCTGCTGGTTTTAGCCTTATGCTTCCTCGTGAGCTTCTGATACATAAATTAATGATGTTAGCAAGATCCTCTTGATAAATGTCTCGTTTTCCCATAATATTCAATGTTTCGATCCATTGTTCCTTCAATCCTTTAATTAATATTTTTTTTAATACATTATCAGGTAAGGGTAATGATGCATAAGGAGATATTTGAAGGTTATACTAAAAACGTTCAACATATTCTTCTAGTGTTTCATTAGGTCTAGCTACCATCTGAAATATTTCATCTTTTAACTCTCTAGATCTACAATAATCTTGATATGTCTTTAGGAAAGCATCTTTCATTTGTTCCCAGTTATTTATAACACCTCCACCCAACCCCATAAACCATCATAAAGTGGCTCCTTTTAATGTAGAAGGAAATAATATCAGCTTTTGGGGATTGGTGTATAGTCATATCCTCTGCATAGCACATCGAATTCAAACAAAAATTCATTTGGATCTTCCAATGTTAGACCATGAAATGTAGGGATATGTTGGAGAGGAATTGCTTTCATTGGTGCATTGGCTGTAATATCTACAATGGGATATTGTAGTGTGGAAGTTTGGGTGTTTGGCTAGTTCTGGGCCATTTGGTCAAATATGTGCCAATAATCTTCCAAAATTTCTAGGAGGATGTTCCTAGGTTGGCTAGACAGAGGGGGATGGCTTTAACAGTAATGGCCTTAACAACACTTCCTTTGTCTGGGATGATGAGAGTCCCTAATGTCTGGGGGGATTTTGATTCTTGAGGTTCTTCAACTTCGTTATGAATGATTTTTGCAGCACTTCCCTTATCTTGGCTGCTTAATGGCTGAATTATTTCAAGAGGAGATCTTGGTTCTTCAATTTCCCCTGTTTCTCCTCTTCCTTCATAGAAGTTGCTAAGGTTCCCTTTTTGCAACGATTTTGGGCTAGAATTCTCAATTTCTTGAAAATCTTGCTCCTCGGTTTGACTATGCAACTCAGCAAAGGCTACAGATCGTGATCCTATGGCCTGAAGGGAACTAGTAGGTTGTCTAGAAGCAACTTTTCTAGGTCCTCCTGAAGGCTGATATTTTGTGTTTTTAAGGATTTCGTCTATAAAGTTCGATTGGCATGTTAGAGTCAGTCTGGTCAATCCTCCGTCAGAGATCAAAACTCTTTATGCATTTCATTTTTAGGAGTCCCGCTCCATTCACTCAACTGCATTCCACTAGGGGCATGACATAATATGATGGAAAATGTCATGCTAGTCATTTCCCCTCAGTCTAGCTCCTGCTCGCTTAGCTCTTTTGTCAATGATCACCAAAGTCCATGACAGTCAAGGTCTGGTCCTTTAATGGACAAAATCCATTTTCGATCATTAGGTCTAGGGATTAATCAGTTTGGTCTTTAAATATGTCCAGTAAAGCCATGCAGGCCAGAGTGAGGCCCTTACAAAGTAATGATTCAGAGAGTTTCATCGTCATATTGATAAACTTCGACTGTTCTTCAAAACTCTATTTTGAGGAAAGGCCAAACAGTATCATTGGTGATAAAATTTTCAAAAAAAGTCGTCAGTTGATTTCCTCAGATGCAGGGATGGTTTCCATGGCCAAATGTCCTATCGTGAAATTCCTGCAAAGAGTGACGAAAATTTCATTGTTTGAGCTAAAATTTCAAAGGAAAAGTGAAAATCAGTGTTGCTTTAAGTCAGCGAAAAAGTATCAAAACATAACATTATAAAAATGGGTTTTTGAAGAAGCAAAAATTTAACCCATGACTTCCAAGTATTTATATACAAGTTTCCACTAAAATCAAAGTCATTATGCAAATCAAGTGCATAGGGAAACATTGCAAAGTGTTTGAGTGTGCATCGTGCGTGTTTGGAGTAAGGTTGGAGGCAGTTTTCAAGGCACGACGCATATACACAGGGGCGTGGTGCACACAGAGGGCACGGCGCACACAGAGCCACCCCTCAGTGTATTTTTTCAATGGGTGTGATGCACACCCAGGGTGCGGCGCACTGGGTTTTGCATATGGCGCACACCCACAAAGGGCCAAAACTATGCCAAATCACCTCAAATTTCTTGTGAAGCCCATCAAATTGAAAGATATCAAAAAAGCACCCAGCTTCACACCACCATCAAAGGGCAGCCTAAATACAATACACACAATAGTCATGGCATCATAGCATTCATTAGAGTATGAGATGGAGACACAAAGTGACTCATCCTCGGAAGATCAGGCTCCCAGGAGACATCACAAGAGTGGCAAACATGTTAGGGATGAGCCCACTACCCTCACTGAATTGCAGGCCTGCCCTCTTGCCATGTCATGCTTCCAGCACCTATCATGTTTTGAGTTTTGTGAAAGAGTGGCTAATGTTCGAGTTCATCATGAGTTGGCCCATCTTTTTGTGCTTCACCTACATTGGGATCACTATATCTTGGCTGAGGTCACCTTCACACTGACACCCGAAACTGTCTCATTAGCATCCGGTATACCGAATGTTGGAGAACCATGTCACAAGAAACAAAAGTTTGATCGACAACATTATGAGCCTTACATTAAGGCCAGTTGCTTGAGGCATCTCACAAGAGTCTTTCCATTCAGATATTTGAAATATGAATATGCTCCACTCATGAAGTTGATCATGAAGTACTTCAGCTGTGAGGGGAGGTTCTCTTGTCTGTATGCCTATCACATTAGGTTGCTCATGCACTTTACCAGGGTACGGATGATGAATATCCCATTTTTCATTTGCAGGAACATAGAGAGGATGAAAACATTCATGCAGCACAAGACCCCTCAGCAACAACTTAACAGTGTTTATCACTTTGCTCTTATTAAGATTTTGGTGGATCATCTGTTGGGATTGCAGGGAATTGCTTGGGATGACTTCATCTCCCGTGACCTCTTTAGCACTTTACAGGTAGAGTCAAAGGTTGAACATGAGATAGGTGGTCCTTCTCATCAGTATGAGTGCCATGAGACCACTACTATGCCAGTATTCATCACCTATCAGAGAGGCAGTAGGCATTTGTTTGCAGCAACAAAGCAAGTGTTATCTCCAGTCGGGGTGGAAGGGGCCTCTCTTCCGACATCAGCACTACAGGTACAAGAAAAAGGTAAGGAGCCAATGAATGATGAGGGGCCTTTAGGTAAGCCATTAGGTGAACAAGAGACCGAATTCGTTCTCCTTCATGATGATGATACAGATACAAAACCATCAAGTGCACAGCTCAAAGAGATCATCAAGGAGCAGCAATAAGAGATCGAAGCCTTATCCCTTGACTTGGAGAGGGATAAGTGGAACATGAAATATCTAGAGCAGAGGAACAAATAGTTGGAGGATCAACAAGTGATCATGGAGCTACAAAACATTCGTGAGAATCACCAAGCTACACAAAGGAGAAGAGTTGAGCTCACGTCATTGGAGCAAGAGATTAATGAGGATCGGGAGGCCAACCTCGAGAGAGTTAACATGCAATTGGAGAGGCTGTTAGACAAGGCCAACAAGGACCATGCACTGCTGAGACACAAGGCTTTCCACTACATGGTGCGAAACAAAGTATGCAAGGCCTGAAATAGGAATTTGAAGGCTAAATTGAGGAAAGCAATCAAGAAGAAAAAGAGGAAAAGGGAGCTCGATCAACTTCAGATATTGGCGGAAGCCTCTTTGGCCCAACATAGCACTTCATAGAGGACCTCCAACCCAAATTTCAAGAAATTTGGGGCAATTTTGGTCACATGGGAATTTTTTTGTCACAACACAGGTTTTTTCTCCCTGTGCGTCACACCACTGGCGCGACGCTTAGGATTGGGAGCTCCAAATTATGAATGGTTTGAATTTTTGGATTTAGCATGAAAAATCACGACTACTGGTGCTTGGACAAGAAATTTGGGCATGATTTAAGTCTCCAGGAGGTCAAAAACACTCAAAAAATGACCTCTCTGCCCCTACTTTGACACATCGGAAGCAGTCTTGGGAGAATGAAGATTTGGAGGGGCAAATGAGCACCAAATTCAGAAATTCCACTTGGTTTGGAAAGTAGACAGGCTAGGATTTCCAACAAGCACACTTGGATACATTTTGGATTCCTTCAAGTGCCTAGAAATAGGCTCCAAAGTGGCATGGCGCATATAGGGGAAAAGGCAAATTTCGCCTCCATTTCGCGAAATTTCGATTCGAGACTTTTCAAAGTGGGCCCACTCATCTACATTTCACTTTTTTGGCACCTAAGGTGGCATTTAAAGTATTTTCACTCCACATTGGCTTCTATCCAAGTGGCAAAGGAAGGCAAACAGTCACCCAAGCCATTTGTCATGTTTGTAACACTGCACCTGTGGCTAATGGTTGGCTTTCCACCTCCATTTTGTAATCATTCGAGTAAGTCCCCAACCCTTGGTCGTTCTATCTCTTCATGGCACATTCTATATATTGTATGCAAACTATTTGCAAAAGGTTGGTTGGCTTGTAATTTCTGGGAGACTGTGGGAGAGAAACTCAGTTCTTCATTGTATATTTTGACAGAGGATTAATGAAAGGCAGCGACTCTGTTTCATGAGATTCATGTGGTTGTGAGTGTAGCAAATGTGTCTCTTATGTTTCATATGTATTTCGTAATGTTTCACAGTTCATTTCATATTCATTTCCAGTGAAATTTTCTAAGTTAGATAAGGTAGAATTCATTTTTATTTCTCTGCTTGTGGGAAAATTTCATGTTCAGTGTTCTTATTCTGTTGAAAAGGATTCATGTACTTATGCCCTTTTCACCCTCCTAAGCAATTCCTCCATTCCGCGTTATTTCAAACTAAATTGCTAGACTTTCTTCCTATCTTGCCTCACGAAATAATCTGTGCCTTTGTATTAAATTCTCTGCTCATTGATGTCAGTTGGTCCCATAACATCCCAGAAACTCGGTCATTCATAAGAAATTGCTTCTTGTATCCATATTTACTTACTAGCCTAAGATCAATATTTCACTGTTAGTCATCTCAGACCATTCTGTTTACTTATTCGCTGAGCATGACTCGGAGAGAGCCCTCTCCTGTTCTCGTAGGTCTACCTACCAGACTGAGTGTGCTTTGTGGTTACCCCAAATTTTGCATTCCTTCAGCCTAAGGCAGATTTAGGTGCTAACATAGCCAAGGTTCACAGGCCCCTTAGCTTTATGAGGCTTGGGTAGTGGTTTGGGGTTCATTTCAATCTTTTTCTACTTATTCATGCACACAAATCAAATATTGATTTCTACCCAAAACAACAACAAATCTGTAGGGAAGCGAGCAAAGGAGCAGGGTTGTTACATGCTTCATAAGCAGGTTCTTACCTTTCATTTTTAAAATCCAATTCTCTCCTAGTAGGTACTTACACTACTCTGAAAGAGAAACAAAAGGCTACACTCTTCCCCGGCAACGATGCCAAAATGTCAAGCATTAAAAAGGGTCTTTTTCACCTCTATTTACCCTACATTAATTGTCAATCCAGGAACGATTTGTTATTTCAAAAAGTGTACTCAGTCTTAGGCAGTCATTTGTCAGAGTAATGTTAGTAGTATAGTGCTTGGAATAAAATATGTTTTTAGAAAGAAACTTAAAACTCAAATCATGCACTCGGAAAACTACAGAAATTTATCATTCAAGGGTACAATAATAGTAGCTCTTCCCTTTGTAAACTGATACAATCAAAAAGAATTTAAGGAAAATATCATCAATCTAGGAACTGGACAACATATGTCAATGTTCACTACATTTTTAGATCGTCCTACACACCAAAGAAATGATAATTCAACTGACAAGAAATGGAACAACCCTAATCTATTGAACGACAAAACCTTAACCTACAGGAATGAATGAAGCAGTAACTGTATCCTACAGGAATTGAGTAACAATCTTTAATAAAATGATCTAAACAACAACTAGAAATAGGAAAACAAACTAATGGGAATGAAATATTGAACAACAACTTCAATAGAATGTAAATACATAGCAAAACAAAATCGAATATTACACACAACACTCCTATATTAAAAGGAATAGCAATCTGAGCTCCGATATAACAAGTATGAATCACAGTTATAAAGAAACAACAATTGCGGTCACGATGGAATAGCAATCCCAAATGAACAACAATCACATTTAAGAGTAAACCATAGATAAATATAGTAATATCGATTTATGAATATACAACACTTTTAATTTCTGATTGAACAACAATGGTAATCTGTAAGGAACAACAATGTTATATGGTAATATCAATTGTTAAAGGAACAATGATGCGATATACAGTTAAGATGAATAGCATAACATTCCTGTTATACAGAATAACATTACTTATCCAAGTAGGAATGAAATATAACAGAACCGATATGTAAAATACTATGGAACATCAGATTACTGAACATAGTGGGTAAAAGAAATCAAACCACACATGAATTGGAAATAATGGTACAGGAGCAAGTGTTCCACCAAGGCCGGGACCTTAGCCTCTAGGGACACACTCCTTAAGATTACTCTAGAATCAAATATAGAACAACAACCAAGTTTATATATTACACATCAAAACAGAGTTATAATAATCGCTCTTAAAGAGAGTCGATGATCAAAGTTTCAATTACAACAGTAAATTTCATAAAAACAACTCCCTTCCCTTGGGCTATCATTTCTTCCTCCTCTTATAGTAGTCGAGTAGAGATATCAATGATACAGTGAACTGTTAAGGTAGCGATCCCTCAGGATCAAAGGATCCTGAGGGATTTGCCATACTATTAATTCTCGGTTATAGTCTTTTTCTTTTATGCCAATTTGGTACCTCCTCTTCCTTTTCCTGGCTTATACGCTCCAGTTTAGATTGCCTTGTTTGGATACGGTTCCCTGTCAAAGGGACAACAGTTAACCTTGTCTTGTCTTTTCCTTTAGAACGACAATATTCCATTTTCTCCTTTTTCTGCATAGGAAAACGGTAATTATTAGTAATTTTACGTTGCATACAATTCTTCTAGATTATATCATAATATTTTTCCATATACCTATTTCATAATGTAAAGGAGTTATGAATTCAAGGAAAATATGACAAAGTGAGTGGTAATTACATACCTTTTCTAGGGCTCAACGCCTGACTGAGCTGACAAGGGTTAACCAAAAACGACCAACTAGAGTAGGTTGTGCTAGTTTGAGCATAAGCATTGTGTTTTCACCTAGACTCACTCTGAACAGAATGTATTTTCCATCAAGGCATCATCAAATGAAGATAATAGGTTCTTCATAAAGAGAGAGGAAAACATATAACCAAATGTTGATAACTATACAAGTCCTCTTAGATTGGTTGTACCTGTCTCAAGATCCAAACACAATTTCATGAGAGGCTAACTTACAAGTATAAGCAAGCAAAGAAAGAAAAAAGAAAAAGAAAAAGTAAAGTGAAGGTAAAACAAGTAAGAAAAGCAAGCAAGCAAGCAAACCAAATAAAGTAAGCAAGCAAGCAATCATGCAAACTATAATGCAAAGAAAAGAAACGAAAAGAATAAAACACTACACCTACTCCTATGATAAAAAATGCATGGGCCTACTTACGTGAAGTGATATTTCCAATGCAGCCATCGGCACATTGGCTGGCCCATGTTGGTGAAGGCATGGTTCGCGAGAAGCACAATCAATTGAACTAACAAACATAAAATATACAACAATGAAAACCAACATGCTCTAAGTTCTAAAACATCCACAAAAAATAAAAGAGTGAATGGACAAGACAAACATTCTGCGGACTTAACATGGTCCTATGACACACTACGTGTAGATGATAAACGTGAACACTCTTTGTGCTGTGACAAATGAGCAATCTTGAGAAAGACCAACAGCTTATTCTTTGCAAGCGCACTTGCTGTGTAATATTCCTCCAAAGCTTGAGCGATGGGATCATGCGATTTGAGTGGAGGAATCGAAATCTGGGTGTTTGGTTGATCTTTAATGTAGAGCAGAGAGTGATGAGGATCCTTGAGTGTTTCACAAATTTTCTGATGAGAGGTGGAACTAACCTTAGGACAGCGAGGGCTTGACATAGCCATGAGCTCAGGATGAAGTGCCTCGATAGCTTGTGGGGTTTCCACTTTGTGACGTGAGAGTGGTCAGCACATGAGAGTGGTCGGCTTCGTCTTTAAATAGCGAGGTTCACGTGCTTGGTGAGTGGTAGTGTTACATGTGTCAAGGTTCTTTCACCGCAGAGGGAGAGGATGGAGGTGAGTCTGGAGTCGAAAGGGATGAAGACCCAACTCTGTCAGAGACACACAACACAACATGACATGCACAACTTCCGAAGGAGAAATCCACATGGATGCGGAAGTCACACCACACAAGGGATGATAGCATGTACGACACCCAGCAGGATGGTCTGCATGAGTGTGACGGTCGTTATAACAAGTTTATGTAAAAGGTTTTGTCTGATGTCTGGGAAGGTAACCAACATAGGTAGGACAATGTTAACAACTTATACAATGCATTTTCATAAATATATGTATTAGAATAGATGAATGAGTTCAATTGTTTAACACAGGTTAAAGCAACATGTATTACAAGTGTTCAAGATTAATCTTACAAACAGTTACAACACATGTGTGAAAACGTGTTGGATTATTAGCAGGATTCTGAATTAAGAGAAAGTTCCAAGACACATCGGTACACCATTACATAATTTACCTTTATGTTGGGGCATTGGAGCCATTGCTCGCTCCTTAAAGAAAAGATTATAGACTCTCAAGGCTATGTGGGAGGAGCCAAGGTGAAAACTTCCTTTGCATTTACAAATGAGGGCTATTTATAGGCAAGGGTAAAATTGGCCCTTGTGATTGTTCGAGTTCCCTCATGACTGTTTGACTGTCATGACTTTTCAACTTTATATGACTCGTCAGATTACAAGTGGGTCTCTTGGGCTTCCATATTTCATTACATTGATTTACAACCATATGGCCCACAATAGTGATGTGGCCGACACGACTCATGACATGAATTGACATGACAATGCTCGTATGTTCATGTTGCTGGTGGTGTGAATGTCGAGCTATAGTATCACTGAGTGATGGATGTCCTCTTGGTGTATCAGACGTTCTTCTCTGCATGGAAAGGTGTGTGGAGTCCTTGATGGTTATGATGTTTGCTTGATATTGCATGTTCACATTGCTCCTTTGCTTGTACTTTGGCATGCTTCACGTGTTCGTCTGTTCATGAAAACTTCTCCTCATATGTTCGTCTGTTCACAGAAATTTCTCCTCGCATGTATCATTCATTCGATTGTCCGTTCGCGAATACATCCTCGCATGTTCGTCCGTTCGTGAACACATCCTTGCATGTTCGTCCATTCATGAACACATCCCTTTGCATGTACTCTCTGTTTTCATCCCATCCGTTGTTGTGTCACATCTATTCATGTACCTATATATGCAATACCTCATGATAAGATGACGTCAAATCCGTAAACCTCCTAGTCTACCATGATGCATGATCGTTCGCTTTCGAATGCAGGAGAATGGGAGGGAGAACAAGGCTACAAAACTATGTGGGGCAAGTTTCAAGCTATGATGAGAGATCTAGGCAACGCTGGTGGAAATTTCGTAGAGGTCACTGGGAGACTAAGATGGAAAATACACATCATCAGTGATTTTCCACGGGATCTAGCTTAGCTGGAGGGCATATCCGCGTAATTTCTAGAGGGAAAGTGGTTCGGACAACAAAGGGCCTTGGTAGTGAAAATTACACAATTTCTGGAGGGAGTTCGGTGCGAGCTGCATGAGGCTTGGCAAAAAAAACTATGCAATTCTTGGAGGGAGCTCGTAGTGGGCTGCGAGATGGCTTGGCAAAAAAAACTACACAATTCTTGGAGGGAGTTGGCAACGAGCTGTGGGATCGCTGGAGACAAAACTGTGAAATTTCTAGGAGGCTAACATGTTGAACACTTATGCACAATTTCTGAGCTGAGCGGGATGCTAGGAAACTTAGGGGCTTTCTCATGAAATGTACGCAATTTAATGGGTGAGTAGTTGACTGGATGTCTGGGTGGGTGGCTGGAAAAACTGTGTAATTTCTGGAGGGAAACAGGGACATGCACAAGGTGTCTGTTCAACCTATCTGTGCAATTTCCGTAGTCAGTGAGGTGGAAGAGGTTTGTAGTTTATATGCATTTTTTTAGGGGAGTGAGTCTTGCGGTCACTACCTGGTAAAATTCTCCAGCGGACTAGCAGGAGGGTTGTTTGATTTTCTTGCCAGCAACGCAGATTGAGATGGCTTGATGAGGAACTTCTGCATTTTTCTGGATGACATTCGGTCAGATTGTTTCAGGATTGTGCAATATAGGCTCCCTGGGAGACATCCCCAAGCTCTATACAATTCTGGGTAGCATTACATGTTCACTGAGGGTTGAAATTTTGTAATAGAGCGCAGTGAAGGTCTGATGGTTGGAGGGTGATCCAGTTGTCAGAATTTTAGCAAAATGACTAAGTGTGTGGGTGACTGAATTTTTGCATACATGACCTTGTGAAAACACACTCAACATGACTCGATGACAAGAAACCTCAAACCATCAAGACAACATATACTCAGTGTGACTGACTGACGGTGCGAGCGACAAGTGTGACACTTATGATAGATCATTAAACAACCAGAACAACGCTTTCCCGACATTGCATAAAATGTCATGTGTGAGTGTGATAGATGTTTACATAGTGAACACAACTCAAACACAACCTTTAACATCACTTGAACGAGGTTGCAAGCATGACATAGCAATCAACATGCGGAAGACGACAGTTGGTCGAACAAGTGAAAAAAAAGCAAGACATGTAGAAGAAACACATAATATGACTTTTCATGTTTGCGCACGCACATGTTACTGAGGATAGGGTGATATGAAAATAACAAGAAGTCCTGCAAACTCAACTAAGAAGTGTACTTCGAAAGTTGTTCCATACTTACCATACTTACCCTCAAGTTGATCATGCATCTAGTGGAGTTTGCATGCGATCATGATATTTCCCATTACTCGGTTCCTCGGTCCTTCTCCTCAACTCCTTGGAAGTAATTTCAACATGTCACCTTTTCCTGTAGTCATTGAGAGGTAGATCCGTGCAATTTCAGTTGACAATGACTGTTGCTAGAATGAGGCCCAAGGAGGCTCGTCTGCATGATTTCTTCATGCAAGACCGACAAGACAACTTGGAAAACACTACATCGTTTTGAGACTCATGGCACTACTGCGAGACAGGGGTGTTATAGACATTTTTGGGCCCTACAACCCCAAGCATGAAATGTCCATAAAGCAAGGGCTCCTAAGTCCCTTAAAGTGTTGTTCTAACCCCTAAAGGAACAAGGTCAACAGATTACAGCTTCTCCTAGAAGTTCTCCATGAAAACCTGCTCAGAATTGGTCAAACAGGATCATTTCAGCTGCTCCACTGGCTAAGTGCGTTGCATCTCACCTAAATACACTGTGTGGGTGCGTTTCATTTCAAAAATCCCTTTTGTGGGGTGCGATGGGGGAGAAATGACAAATGGCAGTGTCATTCCGCGAGGTGGAGAGGCAATGGAAGCTTCCAGAATCTTCTCCTATGACACTTGCCTCACTGAATTCGACCAAGGATGAGTAAGAGATCATCAATCTCCAAGTGGAAGAAAGAACTATCAGAGGGAAGACACTAATCAAATCATGAGCTAACTCATCTCCATTACAGATATCTATATATGGATCCCTCATCCCAGAGATCCAGAGGCTGGAATTTTACATATTGTAAGGAATTGTTGTTGGTTTCTTGAGACAAACATCAAATTGTTGGGTGATCTAAGCTTTGTTTGAGGTGAAGAGGGGATTCTTTGCTGGGAGGTTGATGCTGGGTCAGAACAACTGGTTGTAACTCCTCTTGGCTCTTTTCTTGTTTATCAATTAAAGCTATTCAAGTTTTCCTCCATGCTCTTGTGTCATTGATGCTTGCTACATTTGTATGGTCAATTTACATCTGATCTTAGATTTTTTATGATTATAGATCCATGTCTTTGTATAGTGCTATGCTTCTGTGATCTTCCAGGTACTTTGTGAAGCTGGGCATGCAAGGGAGCAGGTAGCTGAAGACTATCAAAGAGGAGAGGAATCAAATTAGGAGATTAGCGTAAGACATAGGTTGGTCTTTCTGTTCCTCTCTATCTATAATTCATAAAGGAAAAACGAAAGTACTTTTTCTATGTTTGTTTCTAAGGGAGCTGTCACACCTTAGTGGGATAGAGCAGTTCTATATAGACACTTTTCCCTGTAACAAAATGGCGACTCCACTGGGGAAGAATTAGTTTGTTTGTTTATCATTCTTTGTTGTCCTTTTCATAAACTTACAGGTAGTATTCGAACTGCATTTGCCATATCAAATGCAAAGTAGATAACTGCTACTTCAATCCATCTACTGGATCTGTTTATGATTTAAACAACTGATTCACAAACTATCTAATTGCCCTTGTGATAGCTCTTAGATCCTCCTTAGATCTACCCCTCATTGTTGCATTACTGATTGCTTTTTGCTCAGCCAAAACCCAAGAACTGAACTGCAAACTGTGACCCGGAATCCAAACAGAGTCTCGTTTCTAGACCAGCACAGGTACTGCTCATAGAATCTGAACTTCAGCGCACTTCCCGAGTGGACAAGTTGCGCTGCATTTCAAGTTCTCTATGTTACAGGTGCGCTGATCAGACTAGGCTCTGTGTAGTTTTGGTTTCTGTGATTCATTCTTTCCAGTTCTATTCCTGAATTTTGCTGCCTGTGATTAGTATATGTCTGTTTGAAACCCATTTTCCTTGCTGTTATTCCGCCTCCTTTGTACAAGAGAACTGTAAATGTTTTTATGTGTTTTTGGAGTCATTTTCAGTTCTCCTTTGCAAAAGTAGCATAATCGTACTGTCGTCCTTTGATTTGAAACTGTCGCAAGTGTCGATTTCAATCATAGGAAAGAGTTCAATTGCTATTGATGGTCAATTATCCTATTACTATTGCTTTTGGTCTGAATTTGTAATTTTCTAGTGTCAAGAACAAGTATTAATTTCAAAATCGTAAGGTGTTGTGATCATCTCCTTTTTTTATTTCGAAAAGAAACTTGTTGATATTTGTTGCTTGAAAAGAAATTTAGATTTCTGCATCAACTTTCTTTTTAGCATTCATATACTAAGAAAGTCAAAAGCAAATACATGCATGTGCATTTTCATATAGACATTCTGATTGGCTTGATTTAGGAAAGTGCATTTAGAGTGTGCTCTTTGCTCTTTGTGAAAAGATTTTGTCTTTCTTTTCCTTAGTAGCTAGGATTTTCACTGCACAAAGAAGATAAAAAGTTTGTTTATCATCTCAGATTGAATTTTAGGAATTACATCTACATCTCGTGGTGAACCTGAAAGGCAAACTTCATAAATAAGATCAACTTAAAATAAATTCAATGAATCTAACAACGCTTTGGAAGTTAACGCACAACATTTAGAAGTCTAGGCTAGAGACGTATTCTGGCATCGTAAAGCCTGGTAACTGTTGTTCTCACTGATGGTTGGGTGATTCCTCCACTTTGAGATGATAAGTGCCAGTACGGACTTGTGCTCCCACGTACCGTCGAGTATATTTTGGGAGACCCCAATAGGCTTAACCCTTTATCCATAGGAAGCCGTGTCTGCCGCCCTATCAATCGCAATGCACTGAACACAGCATTCGAGAAGATTGACTACCGTACTATAAAAGTACTATGCATTTTTGTGATTGGTTTGGCAATCCCTCTACCTAGATTTCCAGAGTAGTCCCTTTCGTTCCTTTTCAGACTCCTTAACAGAAAAGGTCCATCTGAGCACTTGTCACTTCAGGCTCATTAAAAATCGAAGGAGACTAGAGTCATCTTTTGTTTTTTCTCGACTCTTAAAAATTGAAAAAACAAGTTGCGTCAAAGCATCTAAAATTCATTTTAAACGGAATACTCATTACCCCTTTCCTACGTTGATCTTGGGTTAAGCAAATGGAGTCCACCAACCAAGGAATTCCCCTTGGAGGAAATCCTAGTCCTTTCTCCTCTTGGGGAGATGTTTGTGCACCCCATATGGCCACATTGTCGCTTCCAGGACTGACAATTGGTTTACCTGTATGGCCCTTCTCAACCTCTGTTGTTCAGAACACCACAATTCCTGAACAATCGAATCAGCAACTAGACGAGTCCAGAGTTACCCACCAACCTTCTACTTCCTCTAATTCTTCCTCTCCTCCTTCCTCTTCGTTTGATGGGGCTGGTAAAGCCAAAAGTCAAGTACCTAAGGAGAAGAAGGAAAAGAAGAAGAAAGAGAAGCAGAAGAGGGAGCCAAAAGCGAATGGCAGCAAACGAGTGTCGTCTAGCGAAAATCCACACACTGCACTGACCAGGCCTAAATCGCCATGTGTCATTTGCAAAGGAGACCACTATCACAGAGATTGTCCTTGCATCCCTCGGATCTTAAGGGACTAGTCTCCTCGTTTGCACAACCCGGTGTCGTCAACTTCTGATGGTCATGTTGAAAACACACCGTCAACTAGTGAAAATGAAGCCCCAGGACAAAAAGGAAAATATAGATTTCCTTGTAAACTGTGCGAAGGAGATCATGCCATCCACCGTTGTCCCTTCTTAGATGAAGCTAAAAGAGTTTTGGACGGTCGTCCGGTTTCACCGTTACGACTTCCTCCTGGATATAAAAAACGCTTGCCGAGTCCATCACTAGTTGAAAATCGGTTGGCCCGCTTAGTTGGTTGGCCGAAGCATCTATCATTGAAGATAAACCATATGAACCCATACCAAACGAAATTCAAAAGGTCGAGGCGGCAATTGACCCGGTCTTGCCTTTAGAGGTTCCATCTTCAGATGGTACAGTCACTGAAGAGAACAAGGATGACACCGTCCAAATTCTTTTCATAAGCATAGACTCCAACGAACATGGGGGCAATTTACCCATTCCTTTACCGCAGCAAGGAAGTTTGTCAGAGTCGTACCCGGCCGTCTATTCGGTCCCACCTCCAAGCAACCTAGTTGTCTCCTTCAACTGGAATCAACTAGGCAGACCTCGTTTACCAGCTAGTGTACCATTCTGAATCATTGTTTAAATATATAGAATGGTTATGGCTGGTACCATAATAGATGAGGGGGCTTCTGTGAGTATCCTTTCCTCAACTGCTTGGAAAGCGCTTGGTTCGCCATCGCTTTTCCCCGAGATGAGTAATCTAACAGGCTTTGATAAAGGAACCAGTCGACCATTAGGGATCCTTCCCAATGTGCCCATAACATTGAGAGGGAAAACCGTTCACATGAACGTGATGGTAGTTCAAGGACCCCTGGATTACAATCTACTCCTTGGACGAGACTATATTTATTGCATGAGAGCCATTGTCTCATCACTCTTTAGAGTGATGTGTTTTCCGCACGAAGGAAGAGTGGTCAAGCTCGTAGACCAGCTTTCATTTCCTGGATCACGCATAGCAAATAGTCATATACCATCCCTAAATGGTCTTTTCATGCAAGAAATGTCTCAATCCCCAGTCCGTCCAACCGATGAGCGCGAGTGATTCGGGGGGACATGCCTAAAACCCAGGGGGCATGCACCCTGGTCTGCTTCGGCAGGAAAACCTCTGGTATAGGGTAGGTTTCTGCGAGAAAATATGACTAGTCTGTACTCCAGTCCGTGATTGGAAGAGGGGGTTATTCTAGAAAAAGATTCTCTTGTCAAAGTTATGTGAGTGGAGTACCCTGCTTCACTCACCTTTGTCTATTTCGGTAAACATCGCCGAAGAAGTGTTTTATTTGCGCTGTGAATAGAACAATCTTTGGGTAACCTGTAAGAGGTAGGCCTCTCTCGGTAAAACAAATGTTTTAACGGACTAAAGAAGGGGTAACCTTGAAACTCTGTTTTATACCTGGGGGCATGCAAACCTTTTGGAGTGCGAGCGAAGAAAGACTATTTATTTTTTTAAATTTGTAGGTCCTCTAACACTTTAAACCCATAGGATTGGTCGTTTCCTAACTTGCATAAAGAAAGGATGTGGGGAAAAACTCTAAAAGTTTCCGTTTTATATGAGACATTCTTATCACACGACTAGATTAATCGAGCAGTTTTAACACATACTTCAAGCTCGTTAAAAAATAAACATAAGCCATGAGAAAATGTTTCGCCCCGTGTTTAAGCTCGTTAAAAAATGAACTATTCTCCGGTAAATAACTATCGTGAATGTAGTGCTTCAGCCATTAAAGCCTTGGTCGTGTTTGCACCGTCACCTCCACTTTTGCATTGGCCTATCATTCACCCCCATTTGATTATTTACCCATTTTGAGGAACAGCTGCAAAGAGTGATTTCACTAGCCATCCTTGTAACACTACCATGATTGGAAAATTCCAAACCTTACATGGAATCAGTTGCTACCCATTTTATCACTCGTTCCTCAAAAGACGAGTCTCCTGTAAGCTCTTTTCAACTGACTCGTAAAATATGAAAAGATTGCCAAGCCATTGGCCTCTCCAGCTCGTTAAAGGGATAAGAAGTGCTATCCCTCCTCTAAATTTTAATCTTTTTGGACCCGAGGGATTATTACACAAAACGATCGAGCGCTTGTTTTATTCGGCTCGTTAAAAGTATCAAAAATTCATCCCTTCTGTATTATTTTATACTTTTTCAGACTTAAGGGATTAGATGACGAAAAAGGAATTTTGGAGTTACCTTTACGTTCCTTTTCAGACTCTCTAAAATTGAAAAGGACCGAGTTATCTTTGTCGTTAAACTCGTTAAAAAGAATAATAGCGACAAACTTGTCTATAGACGAGAACGAATTTCATTATCGCTAGGCTCGTTAAAACATAGCGATGGGTTTGCCCGAAGGGAAAATTATAGAACAAGCATATGTTATCCTCCTCAATCTTGGCAAAAATAAAGAGCTACTGGTCAGCAATGACTGGGGAAAATTGGAAAGAAAACTTGAAGAAACTTTGTTGGTAGCAAGTCACTCTTGAACATGACACCCACTCCGTGTCCGAGTCGGGTTGGGTTGTTTCATTCACCGGTCACATCGCCATGGTCCCATCATACCATCCACATTTGGGGTTAATGCTACCAATCCATCACTTCAATGTCGCCGATATGTCCAAGAGAAGTCATTCAGAGAATTCACTTGTGTCTCACCCACTACCATACATTTATACTCCATTCTTTCATGACCGCCACCCTGAACCTTATATCACCATATCGTTTTCACCTCCATTAAAATCATTTGCTCCGTTCCATGTCATTGATGTGGGATTCATTAAGGCCCTCCTGTGATGGATCACTTCTTGTCGACATCAGCTCATTATCCAAGAATTTGACCTAGGAACACCCCATTCAGTACTTTGAAGCTTGCATGCCTCAATGGAAAGTTTCTCACTTTCGGCGACAGGTTTACATCAATGGCCTTCGACCGAAAGATTTTGCGTGGTGTTCGACGCCAAGTCCTTTATTCACACCACGTGAATTGTACTGCAGTACCTTGAGGGTCATTATCATTATCGGTGATTCCTCTCGTGCTTGTTAACAGTTTACATCATTGATTGGTAATCAAGCGATGTCTTTCCATGTTCGACTCCAGAACAGCTCTCACATGGATCAACTTGTACTTCGAGTGAAGATCGAACGAGATTGAAGACCCCGGATCTAGTTTCATCCATTTGGGCTGCGATATATATTCAGGAAAATAAAGACATCAAATGTACATCATTGCTACATAGATAATCAGCCAATCAAAAGGATGTTGGCTCTATCAGAATCATCAGTCTACACTCAGACGATTGTCTGTCCTATGTACATGAAAATGAATTTATAAAGGTGAGCATGGGAATGCCCGCCTAGCTAGATCATGAAAATATTATGAAGATAATGTATTGTATTGTATCTTATTACAGGTCTCCTCCCAGCATTGAAAGAACTTTGGATCCTCATAATAAAGCATTTCACCCAACATCAAAAGATTAACGACCTCATGCTTTAGGGGGCAACTGTTATAGACATTTTTGGGCCCTACAACCCCAAGCATGAAATTTCCATAAACCAAGGGCTCCTAAGTCCCTAAAAGTGTTGTTCTAACCCCTAAAGGAACAAGGTCAACAGATTACAGCTTCTCCCAAAAGTTCTCCATGAAAATCTACTCAGAATTGGTCAAAACAGGATCATTTCAGCTGCTCCACTGGCTAAGTGCGTTGCATCTCACCTAAATACACTGTGTGGGTGCGTTGCATTTCAAAAATCCCTTCTGCGGGGTGCGATGAGTGAGAAATGACAAATGGCAGTGTCATTCCGCGAGGTGGAGAGGCAATGGAAGCTTCCAGAATCTTCTCCTATGACACTTGCCTCACTGAATTCGACCAAGGATGAGTAAGAGATCATCAATCTGCAAGTGGAAGAAAGAACTATCAGAGGGAAGACACTAATCAAATCATGAGCTGACTCATCTCCATTATAGATATCTATATATGGATCCCTCATCTCAGAGATCCAGAGGTTGGAATTTTGCATATTGTAAGGAATTACTGTTGGTTTTTTGAGACAAACATCAGATTGTTGGGTGATCTAAGCTTTGTTTGAGGTGAAGAGGGGCTTCTTTGCTGGGAGGTTGATGCTGGGTCAGAACAACTGGTTGTAACTCCTCTTGGCTCTTTTCTTGTTTATCAATAAAAGCTATTCAAGTTTTCCTCCATGCTCTTGTGTCATTGATGCTTGCTACATTTGTGTGGTCAATTTATATCTGATCCTAGATTGTTTATGATTATAGATCCATGTCTTTGTATAGTGCTATGCTTCTGTGATATTCCAGGTACTTTGTGAAGCTAGGCGTGCAAGGGAGCCAGTAGCTGAAGACTATCAAAGAGGAGAGAAATCAAATCAAGAGATTAGCACAAGACAGAGGTTGGTATTTCTGTTCCTCTCTATCTATAATTCATAAAGGAAAAATGAAAGTAGTTTTTCTCTGTTTGTTTCTAAGGCAACTGTCACACCTTAGTGGGATAGAGCAGTTCTATATAGACACTTTTCCCTGTAACAAGGGGTCTCAAGAGGACACCTTTATGCAATTTCTGAGTGGAGTTCACCTAGACCCCTCTGCACATTTCTGGAGAGCACTACTGGGTGGGACCTTTGAGGGTTGCGGGGTTTCAACAGGTAAGGGAGGTTGGTGTCTCTGTGCACTGTGGGGTTTCAGCAGGCAAGGGAGGAAGCTTGATGGTTGTAGAAACAAATTACATAGTTCCAGGAAGCTGGAGGAGGCTAGGTTTCTTAGGAAAATGGTTAAGTGCGAGATCAGTGAAACATATGAAAACATTGATAGGACTCGACTATGATTGCACACAGACACTTAGTGACACAAGATATACCATCCAGAATACATAAGACATACTTTGGTTGATGGAACAACCTTTGTGATGTGAGTGCATGAGGTGAGTGTGAAACATGTTGATGTGATGACAACCACTCAAACGCACACAATTCCCTTGAAGAAAGACAACATACCCTCTGCATGAAAAAAAACATCCCCTGCGCCCAAATATGACACATGCTGCATGAAGATGAGAACACAGACAACTCTTAAGATCTAGTAGGGGAGCTTGAAATAATTAGCTTACTAATCAAGCAACCAAGGATAATTGATCGCAGGATCCGAGGTTGGCTCCAAAATTTGCATGAGAGCCTAAATTTTGGAGGGTGATTGTAGCCTCTACAATAGGTGGAGATGTGATAAGGAGCTAAGCAGAAGGTGCTAAAGGCCAATCAAAATATTTTAATATCACAACATCTTCTTAATAGATTTGAAAGATATTTGTGCTCCAATATTGCACCGCAGTGTAAAATCTATGATATAGTAACACAGAGGAGCATTGAAGGTTGGATGAGTCAGTAGCATAATAGTAAATGAGCGCAGAGGAGATGGTCACTGGAATAAATGGTGAATGTCAAATATAGCTGGGTCAAGGTGGCAAGGACCACGATATTCAGGAAAGAGTGTTGAGTCTTCCTTGAGGTAAGACAAGCTATTCATGTGCACGGATGCACGTGTCAGTGAGTTAAGTGGATGAATGGGCCTGCTACAATAGAACAAGTGCAGATAAGAAAAAAAACTTTGAGACAAGGAAACAAGGACAATGGTCCACAAAGAAGCCATGCCAAAGTATTGTAAAACCATGAATAAGCATGGGATCCTGAGTGATGGGAGAGTTGCACACAGAGAGGAGTGTGCCTAGTTGGTGTGTGTAGGTGGACTGAGAATTGATTCTCAGTATGGAGAAATAGTCAGGTGCCCATTGTCATGGTTAATGCAGTGACAAAGACCAAGTCAGTTGCAAAAATAGAATGGTAGAGCCATGTTGAGGTACACTTTTGCCGTGTGAATACAAGATAGATAGGTAGCATCAATCGGGCGGCAACAGAAGAACAAAACCCAGGATCTTAGATGAGAAAAGTGGGGAAAAGAAGCATAGTAGCCAGAAATCTAAGTGGGAAAATATCTTTGTGAGTGCAATGATGTGTAAGGCTAAGAGAGAGCCAGTTATACAGAGTGAGGCCAAGAGTGCCTAGGTAGAGGTAAGAGACCCCAAGAGCTACACTACTATGAGTAAAGGTAGAAGTTTCCTGTGTGCTCTGTGTTAAAGGCGGTAATTCCCTGTGTTGTGTGAGCAAGGCCAAGAGTTGTGCCTATGCTATGTGAGAAAGTTCGAAGTTTCCTGTGTGTTGTGTGAAAGGTCGAAAGTGTCTTTGCTACAAGGAAGGTCGAAGGTGCCTGTGTAGAGAAAGAAGGCCGAGAGCTGACCCTGTGTTGTGGAGAGAAAGAGACCAAGATTTGATTGTAGGCTGATGAAGAGAAGACAATAGTGAGTTGAGTGGACTATGATGAGTGGCTATTGTTGAGCAGATTAATGTGCCACTACAGAGTGATCAGACCAGACAGAGGTGCAGAGAGTGCTCCGTGGGCCGAAGGCTGTGAATAGAACAGAGCTGATATCTGGAAATGTGGCTGCCAAATTACAGAGAACATTCAATTCCTATTTGAGTGTGGGTTGGAGCCTACATATAGAAAGTTGGTGCTTCCATCTCTAGTGGGTGCTTGAGAAGGCTTGGGGGTTGGTTCCTCTTGCAAGTTGGTGCTTGCATAAATCCAAGGAGCTACAAGTTGGTGCTTGCAAAAAATCTATGAAGTTGGTGCTTCACATGTTGCTTTTGGTAAGTTGGATAGGGATCTACAAAAAGAGGGAGTTGGTGCTTCCTACTAGTGCCTGCTAGAAAACAAACAAAGGGAGTTGGTGCTTCATGTGAGTGGGTGCTCAGAAATCAGATTGATGTAATAGAGTAGGTTCTCTTATTTTACATCAATAACAATAATAATCTTGGTGGTTTTTTCCCTAAATGGTTTTCCAGGTAAAAACCTTGTGTCTCATGTGTATGATACTCATTGTGTGTATGCTTGTATGTTGATTTCATGTTGCTACCATATTACATATTTTTGCTGATTATATGGATGGATGCCAACCTTGAACAAGAATTGTCAATATGCATCAAAGTTTAAAATTAGCCTTAATATTGATTCACCCCCCTCTCAAAATTATCATTTGTTTCCAACAGTTGGTATCAGAGCCAAGTTCCTTCAGGAATAGCTTTATCACTAGAAGGTATATCAAAGGGAAACAATGTCGAATAAATTTTGGCTAATAGCAGAAGGAGTCTCATTCTTAAATGAATCAGACCATGGTTTTGAATATGAAGTCTGGAAGGTTAGAATAGTGGCCTATTTTGCGCTGTGGGATGATGATATGTATATCTCTATTGAGAGTAGAGAAAAGAATGAGCATAATGAAAAATCCAAGGAGGTCATCATGAAAGGGTTGTCTAAGCCATATGCTGATAAAGTAAGGAATTGTAAGTCAACAATGGAAGTGTTGGACAAACTGCAATGTTTGCATGATGAAGATAGCCATGTGGCTCAAGAAGAGGCTGAGGAGCCCTACTACTCTAGCAATGAATGAGAACATGGAGAAGTTGCTGCTCATCACACTTGTGTTGATGATGAATATGTCTTAGAAGAGAGACCACGTTCCTCAGAAGGTATGCTATTACTTTGTGATAAATGTAAAGAAATAGTTCGTTTGTTATCTAGATGTTCATGTGAATCACTTGAATATAGAGAGAGCCATGCACCTAGTAGTTTTAATGAAGGTAGACCCATATTAATAGCAATAGAAAATAAGGGATCCTCTGAAGGAGAGGAGAGTACATCCCGTGGAGAGAATAGGGTATCACTGAAAGTGATAATGAAGGGATAACCCTTAGACCTATGGAAGACGCCAAGGACATAGAGATGGGCTTAGATCTCTGTGATAACTCAACTAGCACCTCTGATAGTGAAGAAAATGATATAAATGAAAGGATCATTTTTAGAAAGAAGTTGATCTCTTCTCTAAAGGAGATTAAGGACCTATGAAGGGAAAATATCAAGTAAGAGGAGAAACTAAAAATTTATGAGCTTTAGAATGGAAGGTTGAGCAAAACATTAGTTGATCTAAATTATCAACAAGAAGAGGCTAGCATAATGAATGGAAAGTTAACCAATCAGGTGGGTGAGAAGGAATCTTACTATGGGAGACTAAAAAATGAGGTAGCCTCATTGAGACATGACTTGGAAAAGTAAAAGATAGAGTTGTCTCAATATCAAAAGCTTGAGGGGAGAAAAAAGGCCTTGGATGATATTCTTGTTAAGAAAGGATCCCCGCTCATCAAGGTTGGTTTAGGTTTCAAGGAAAAACTAAACTCCAAGAATGTGATGGCTGACGGGTCAACTTCCCATGTAAAGGGAGACCATGTTTCCAAAAACAACGGAGAAAGGAAGGATATTGGAAAACAATAGTAGTAAGGAAATCAACAACAACAAAATAAGAAAAGGCAACAATAGAAGTCTAAGAAGTAGCAACCGATAGTGTAGCAGAAGAGGTCTAGGTAGCTCTAAGAGAGAGTGCATGGTAGTAATGTAAAATTTCATGGAAGGCACATGAAGAGCCAACAGATGTCCTTTCATACTCAAGGGAATAGCCTTCAAAGAAAAGGTAACCTCTATCATCAAAATCGTTTTTAGTGGTATTATTTTTCTTGCAATGGTTTCAGACATAATTCCATAAACTGTAGATGGAATGAAATGAAACAATATGTGTTGGGTAGTAGCAACCCAAGAATGCATACACATGGCAGAAGAAGGCATGGTGGCTCACATAGGAGTTTTTAAAAAAACATTTTCAAAAAGATTAACTTCTCTGCTCCATTCTTAGGCCAAATAAAATGCTACAATTTTGGAAAATTTGAGCACAAGGGAGCTAGCTACAGAAATGAGAAGAAACATAATGATTCTCAGCATATGGATGTGAATGCAACAACTTTGGATTTGAAGACAGGGAGAAAGAATGGAGTTGATAAATACAGAGTTGTATTGAACTCTATGTGTCAAAAGAGCAAGATGAAAAGAGGAGGAAGAAATAAGGAGAATGATCCTCTTACCCATGTGATGGACCCCTTTGTAAGGAATCAATGCTTCAAGAGGATTTGGGTGAAGAAAGAGGAGTTGAACAAAAAGTTTCCTCAATCTGTTTGCAACCCAAAAGAAGCCCAAATATGGGCAAAGAAGAACCTGAAGAGTAATTCTTCTGCCAGGACTCGACCATTGAAGGTATGGAGGAAGAAGGAGGATGATCTACTTAGGGGGAGTATATCCTCTGGTTCTCTTTAGTAAAGGAAGACAAGGCCTCAAGGGAGGCTGAATAAGTCAGATGTAGGAAGCCAAGAAGAAAAATTAGAAAGATGCATCTGATTGATGAAGGTATGGTTGTTTTTTCTTGCTAATTACAAGAATAAATTGGTTTATTTTCCTAACTGTTGGTATGAGTGTTGACATTGATGTCAACTAGAGTAGCTTGGATGATTGTCACAATGTATGTTGGTAGTGATGGCCTACGAGGAATCCCATGGTTTTTCATGGCACAGACAGATTCCTATGATAGCTACAACCTTTAAGGAGAGAATCATAATAGCGGTAAGCTTATTGGAGAAGCCATAAAATGATGATTACAGTGATGGACCATATGGAAGTCCATGATAGTTGCAGGCTTCATGAAGAGGATCATCATGGTGGTTGTGAGTTCCTATGTATGGAGAGTCAAGGAGCATAAGTGTGGTAGAGATTTGGAGCCATCTTAGAGGTCGAATATTGGCTCAAAGACTATAACTAACCCTATCCATTGGAAAGTTCTTAGGAAGAGTTTCCAATGATATGTTGAATTCCATAAATGGATTCTTTGTTCAAAAGTTATGGCTTGCTGAAGTTTATGGATTTGAAGCCTTAGGCAAGAGGAAATACTGACATATCAAAGATTGGCCATCCATCATATCAAAGATCTAAAGATCATAGATCGACATGTTGGTGTGTCATCAATCGGAGATCGACACATTGGTGTATCGACAATACGTGATCGACACATTGGTAGATCGACAATCGAATGTCTAACGACATTAGGCATATCAACGATCACACATTGGAGCATAAGTCATATCGGTGATCGCACATTGAAGAATCAGCCATATCGACAATCAAAGAATAATAAATTATTCATGTGAACCCTTTAAAAATTTGCAATATGGGTGAAGCACCGATAGCATTAAAATCCGTTGGGCATGCCGATAAAGAATTAACAAAGGATTTCATCGCAAAACCAAAGGTCAGTGGGCCCCTTTGTCTCTCCTCTGGCAAGAAACATGGCGGAATATGATTGCCTCTGATAAGGACACATGGCACCATGTGATTGGCTCCAATAAGGACACATGGAAACATCTAATTAGCTCCAATAAAGTACAAGTGGCAGTTGATGTCAGCATGACATGAAAGTACGACAAGACATGTGGCATGCATATTCAACCATATTGGGTGGTCTAATGGGCTATATATGGGTGACACATGTCACCACTCAGGATCCACCACATGGTAGTGATTATGTTATATCTGAAGTCAGTGATTGGAGGATTGAGGATGTCAACACTTTATAATAGTTAGAAATTGGTAACATTCAATAAGGGGGCTATGATGTGTAGGCACTTGGTCAAGGGAACTAATAGAGCCAAGGACATAAAGCGAGGCATAGCACCTAAGTGGTTTGGAGCATATCAAAGGTTGGAGATTTCAGAACTCCACTTTAAATGAATTTTGGTGAAATTTACAATATGTGAAGCTTTTGATGTTGTTGGCGCTTAGTCCTGGAGCCTATAAAAACAAGGGTGCAAAAAAATAACATGACGAGAAAGGTCCCCATTAGTATTCTAAAAGTATTTGCACCTAACTACTATACCGACAATCACAGGAAGCGGTCCTATGGTGGAGATGTGATAAGGAGCTAAGTAGAAGGGGCTAAAGGCTAATTGGAATATTGTAATATCGCAACATTTTCTTAATAGAGTTACAAGATGTTTGTGCATTGTGGTGTAAAAGATCTGATATAGAAACTTAAAGGAGTATTGAAGGTTGGATGAGTCGGTAGATGAAGAGTAAATGAGCATAGAGGAGTTGGTCACTGGAATAAATGGCAACTGTCAAATATTGCTAGGTCAAGGTGGCAAGGACCACGATCTTTGAGAAACAGTGTTGGGTCTATCATGAGGTAACACAAGTCAATCTTGTGCTTTGATTCATGTCTCAGTAATTTAAGTGGATGAATGGGTCTTCTACCAAAGAAAAATGCGATCGGTAGAAAACTTAGAGACAAGGCAACAAGGACAATATTCCACATAGAAGGAATGTCGAAGTACTGTGAAACCATGAATAGTCATGGAGAGGTTGAGTGATGGGATATTTGCACACAGAGAAGGATGTGCTTGGTTGGTGTGAGAAGGTGGACTGAGAATTCATTCTCAGTATGGAGAAACAATTACATGCCCATTATCATGGTTAATGTAGTGGCAGAGACCAAGTCAGTCACGACAAAAAAATGGTAACGCAATCCTGAGGTATACTCGTACAGTGTGAATACAGAACAAAGTGGTAGCAATAATAATGGGGTAACAGATGAGCAAAACCCAGGACCTAGGATGAGAAATGTGGGTAAAGGAAACATAGTGGCCAAAGAGATAAGTGGAAAAGGATCTCTATGAGTGCACTATTGTGTAAGGGTTAGAGAGATTCAGTTCTGTAGAGTGAGGCCAAGAGTGCCTATGCAGAGGTAAGAGACCCTAAGAGATGCACTATTGTGAGTAAAGGCATAAGTTTTCTGTGTGCTCTGGGTTAAAGGCAGTAGTTTCCTGTGTTATGTGAGCAAGACTGAGAGTTGTGCCTATGCTATTTGAGAAATGCCTACCTTTCCTGTGTGCTATGTCAAAGGTTGAAAGTTCTTATGCTATAAGGAAGGCCGAAGGTTCATGTGTAGAAAAAGAAGGTCGAGATCTAAGCATGCGTTGTGGAGAGTAAGAAGCCGAGCGCTAACTCTATGATGATGAAGAGAATAGAATAAAGAGTTGCATGGATTGTGATGAGTGATTGTTGTTGAGAAGATTTATGTGCTACTGCAGGGTGAGTAGAGAAATCATAGGTGCAGAGAGTGCTCCGTGGGCTAAAGGATGTGAAGAGAACAAAGGTGATATCGGGTAGAGTGGCTACCAAATTACAAAGAACATTGAATTACTATTTCAGTGTGGGTTGGAGCCTACATACAGGAAGTTGGTGCTTCCATATCTAGTGGGTGCTTGAGAAGGCTTGGGGTGATCCGGATTTAAACAAGGACGCAACAAATTACAGAGATAACCATATACACAAAGTTGCAACGGAAATAATACTTCATTTCATTAATGGAAAATATTGAAATATGCTTACAATCAGAAATGCGAATAAACCAGCTAGGGCGATGGTAGCTTATCTATGAGAAGAGATGTGATGGATACATGCCTCTGAACTGTGTTACAATGAGGCTCGAAGGCCTATTAATTGTTGAGAAACAATGGAAAACCCTTAACATTCCAACACCTAACCCTAGGAGATGAAATGCCAAACTGTGGGCCCCGTTTGGGGGAAAATTGGTACATCAACTTCCCGGGGTCGTAACTTTGGCATATGATCTCCGTTTGACGTGTACAATAGCTCATTAGAAAGATCTATCCGAGCACTATCATTGTTGGAACGAGCAACATCCGTCTATTCTATGGACCAATGTTGCCCCCGGATTCCCCAAAAAACGTCGTTTAGGGCCTCAAAACGGCTCCGGAAGTTCAGGACCTGAAAAACTACTAAAAATAGTAATTTGTGCTACAATTATGGAAACTGAAAATGATGAGAAAGAAAATGGTGGGGGTCCAGGTGGACTTGGAAGGTGGCCACCAATATCCACCTGGATCATTCCTCCCCCCTTAGGAAGCAATGGTCCCCATTGCGTTGAGCTCCTCCATGAGATGAGGAAACTTTTGCTGAACCTATTCCCTGGTGAGCCACTTGCCCTGCTGAAGGAGTTGGCCTGCTTTGACAACTCGATACAGTTGGATATTCTGTTGGCGAGTGTTCTTGATTTGTGTGTCCATGATCTGATCAGTTGCAGCTTGTTCCATGCAATCTGTATTTAATTCTGTGGGTTTGAGTTGTTCTGCAATGTCGGATGTGTTTAGCAATGGTGGAAAGTATGGCCGAAGGCGGTCCACATTGAACACTGGGTGCAGGCCAAGGAATGGGGGAATGCTGAGCTCAAATGCATTGTCTCCCATAACCTTAGTAATGGTGTAAGGACCATATTGGAGTGGTCTCAATTTCCGATAGGCTCCAGTAAGGCGTTCCTTTTGCAAATGCAACCAGACTTTGTCGCCCACTTGAAACTTGTGTGGCACCCGATGTTGATCATGTCGCTGCTTGTACTTGGCATTTGATTTCTCAAGAATGTCATGGACCTGCTGGCGAATATGTTGGATGCGCTCAATGAAGCTGGTGGCCTTATCTGTTTCGGACTGGACATGAGCTGAATTCATGTGAGTAGCTGCAAGTGGCATGGCCACATCAATGGGGCATAGTGGCTGGAATCCCAAACCCACCTGAAAAGGGCTATGGCCAGTGGAGCTGTGAAGAGCTCGGTTGTAGCTGTGTTGAACATAGGGGAGGCTCTCATCCCATTTGCGTGGATGCTTTGAGTTATACATGCGCAGAATGTGCACAATCATCCTATTGACAACCTCTGTCTGGCCATCAGTTTGAGGATGGAAGGCTGTGGACTTCGTGAGTTTGGTGTCCAACATTGACCAGAGACTGGACCAAAATGTGTTGAGAAACCGACTGTCCCGATCTGAGATGATAGACTGTGGGATCCCAAAGTGCACCCACACTCGTTCAAAGAAGAATTTAGCAGTAGCTTCTGCTGTGATATTCTTCTTGCAGGCCACCATAATGGCCATCTTCGAGAACCTGTCGACGACCACAAAAACACAGTCATTTCCATGCTTAGTGGAAGGAAGGCCTGACATGTAATCCATGGAGATGGATTCCCAAGGTCGACTAGGGGTAGGCAACGGGGTATAGAGGCCGTGCTTCTTAATGGTCGGTTTGGCAATGGCACAGGCAGTACATGATCTGATGTACTTCCCAACATCCTGTCGAAGATTCGGCCAATAGAAATAATTTTGCAGTACTGCCACTGTTTTCTCGACCCCGAAATGCCCAGCAACCCGACTGTAGTGTTCTTCCCAAATCATCTTGGCACGCTCGCATGACGGAACAAAAAAGTGACCGAGGTGGCATAATAGGGCATCCTGGAGGTGAAAATCTGCAACACGCCGACCCTCCAAGAGTGTCTGGTATGTGTGGCTGAATTCTGGGTCGCTTTTGTAGAGAAGTGGCCAATCAGAAGTCTCGTTCCCACAAGAGTTGAGCATGGTGGTTAACGCCATGATCGGTGGTCGACTGAGGAAATCTGCAACATTATTGGTGTTGCCCTTCTTATACTTGATATTCAAGTGCAACTATTGCAGGTATGTAGACCACTTTTGATGGCGATCATTCTGCAATTTCCCTTGGGTCTGTATGAACTGCAGGGGTCGGTGGTCTGTGTGGATGACCGTTTCCTTCCCCAAAATGTAATGCCTCCATTGTCGGCAGGCCTGTAGAATGGAATACATCTATTTATCATAAGTGGGGTACTTTCGGACTGTGTCTGAAAATGTTTCACTGTGATATGCCACTGGATGTCCATGTTGAGTAAGGACTGCCCCAATAGCATAGTCAGAGGCATCTGTCTCGACCTCAAATGGTTGTTGTAGATCTGGTAACGTGAGCACTGGTGTCGTGCAGAGGCGATCCTTCAACTCCATGAATGCCTTCTGTTGAGATTCAGACCAACAGAATTTTTCTTTCGCCCCTCCCTTGGTGACCTGACTCAAGGGCCAAGAAATATGAGAAAACCCCAACACAAACCTGCGATAGAAGTTTGCAAGACCTAGAAAGCTGCAGAGCTCTGTTAGAGTGGTTGGAGAGGGCTAATCCCGAATGAATTGGATCTTGGCTGGATCGACATGCACCCACTGTTCATCAATGATGTATCCCAGATACTGAACCTGGGTCATGCCAAAAGTGCATTTCTCCAAATTGGCACATAGCTTGTGTTATCGCAGTGTTTGGAGAACCTGCCGGATGTGGTGGAGGTGCTCTTCCCAACTCTGGCTGAAGATCAGAATGTCATCCAAGTATACTACTACAAAGGAGTTGGTGAATGGCCGCAAGATGTCATCCATTAGTCTCATAAAGGTTGCAGGATCATTCGTCAATCCGAAAGGCATGACCAACAATTCGAAGAGGCCCTCCTTGGATTTGAAGGCAGTCTTCCATACATCAGAGGGTTCGATTGGTACCTGGTGATATCCTGACTTCAGATCGATCTTGGTGAAATATTTCGCCCCCTTTAGTTGGTCTAGGAGGTCATCAATCCGCGGGATCGGGTACCTATTACGGACAGTGATCTTGTTCAGCGCCCGATAGTCAATACAGAGTCTCCACGTCCCATCCTTCTTCTGTACCAACACGATCGGGCTCCCACAGGGCGATGAACTCGGACTGATATGACCTTTCTGCAGGAGGTCCTGAATCTGCCTCTTGATATCATCGTTCTCCAGAACAGAGCGCCGATAAATTGGTCCATTGGGTAGCGGCGCACCTAGTGTCAGATCGATGGAGTGCTCTACTTGACAGTGCAGAGGAACCCCTGCTGGGAAGGTGAAGATGTCCTCGTACTCCTCCACAATCTTGTCCATTTCCAGTTGTCGTGCAGAGGGACCCCATCTGGAGGCCGCGGCCACTGTCTTCTTCTTTCTTTGAGGGCGTATCATCAGGAAAACAAATTTCCTGGTTTTGGAAATGATCTTACTACATTGTTTTGCAGTAATCAAAGAGATGGCGGTAGGTGGTGCTACCTCTGGTATACTGAACAACTTATTTCCCAATGTAATAATAACAGCACGGGGCCTTGATTCATACACAGCATGTCGCTTCCACAAGTATGGTTGTCCTAGTAATACATCACAAACTTCAAGGGGAGCAATGTCACACAATACCTCATCCGTGAAGGGCTTGATGTTGTATGGAAGGCAACACTGCTGGCTCACGCGAAGTTCTCGTTCTTGGTGAAGCCACCCAATGGTGTATGGTTGTTGATGTGCTGTGGTTGGTAAGCCCAAGCGCTTCACGACCTCTGCCGAAATGAGGTTCTTTTGACTCCCGCTATCAACAATGAACTGTATCGGGGAGCCCTTTACCCACATCTGAGAGTGGAAGAGACGCTCCTCCTCCTCTGGATCTTCGGGTTCATTTTTCTAGATCTTTGCGGTAGCAACAGTGGCACTGGGATCCGCATCAATGATCTGCTTCCCTTTTTCATACCCCTTATCGGGTTCTGACTCAGAGTCGGAACATGCATCTGATTCTGAAACCTTTAGCTCAGCCACCAGTCACTGCTTGGCCCGACACTCACTTGTGTTGTGAGTGGAGCTCTTATGGAACTCACACCATTTTCCAGTGTGCTTTCTCGGCTTCGCGGCGCTGTTCTTTGCTGCAGCTTCGGATGGTTGTCTTGGGCTGTCCCGCCTTGGCTTTGTCCTTTGTTCTGTGGTTTCGGGGCACCTTTCCCCTGCTTTGGATTCGCAGATCCAAAGTCTCGCTTCTTTTGTTTCAACTTCTGCTCGAACTTGACGGCATATCGGTATGCTACGCCGAGCGAGGGGATGTTTAGGAATTGTATTTCTTCCTAGATGTACTTTTGCAGGCAGCCACGGTATTTGAGTATCAAATGTTGCTCCGAATCCTTGATACCCAACTTTGTGCGAAGGGTATGAAAAAGATTGGTGAACTCCGGCACGTCTTGGTCCCTTCCCTGCCGCAGCGTGGTACACTTTATGTATTCATCCTCCTAGCTTCCAACAGGGTAGTACTGCTCCTTGACGGCATCCCGGAACGAATCCCAGGTGGGTGCAGCTGAAAATAGTGAGCCAGTACTTTCATCCTTCTGCTTGCAGTAGGTTTCCCACCAGTCCTTGACGTGGGGGGCTGCTTTGAGGAGAGCAAAAACAATCTTTTCCCGACTCAAAAATTCATGAACAGAAAAATAACCCTCTAGCAGATTTAACCATTTATCTACGGCATCTGCGTCTATCTGACCATCGAATATGGGGATTTCAAAATTAACTTGTACCTTAAAAGATGTGGCGTTTCCAGAGTAGCTGCTGGAAGCCGATGCGTTGCTTCTGGGTAGCCGCTGAAGGATCTGGGAAAAGCTATCCATCATTGCGTTCCGTTCTTGCTCGAGGGCTTCTTCGAGCAAGATTTTGATGGGATCTCCTGCCCCCTCGTCTTTCTTCTCGTCCGCCATGGGAGGCCGTCCGGATTTGTGAGGCTGGTCTTGCAAAGGTTCAACCGGTTCAAGCCCTAACTCCTTATATCCCGACCTTGTTGGGGACATGCAAAGAAAAACAGAGAAAAAGCAGACCGCTCTGATACCACTGATCTGGATTTAAACAGGAACGCAACAAATTACAGAGATAACCATATACACAAAGATGCAGCGGAAATAATACTTCATTTCATTAATGGAAAATACTGAAATATGCTTACAATCAGAAATGCAAATAAACTAGCTAGGGCGATGGTAGATTATCTCTGAGAAGAGATGTGATGGCTACATGCCTCTGAACTGTGTTACAATGAGGCTCGAAGGCCTATTTATTGTTGAGAAACAATGGAAAACCCTTAACATTCCAAAACCTAACCCTACGAGATGAAACGCCAAATTGTGGGCCCCGTTTGGGGGTAAATTGGTACATCAACTTCCCGGGGTCGTAACTTTGGCATATGATCTCCGTTTGACACGTACAATAGCTCATTAGAAAGATCTATCCGAGCACTATCATTGTTGGAACGAGCAAACATTGGTCCCATGTTGCCCCCGGATTCCCCACAAAACGTCGTTTAGGGCCTCAAAACGGCTCCGGAAGTTCAGGACCCGAAAAACTGCTAAAAATAATAAGTTGTGCTACAATTAAGGAAACTGAAAATGCTGAGAAAGACAATGGTGGGGGTCTAGGTGGACTTGACAAGTGGCCACCAATATCCACCTGGATCATGGGGGTTGATGCCTCCTTCTAGTTTGTGCTTGCATAAATCCAAGGAGCTATAGGATGGTGCTTGCAACAAATCCATGAATTTGGTGCTTCAAATGGTTCTTCTGGCAAGCTAGACAAGGATCTATAAAAAGAGGGAGCTGGTGCTTCCTGCCAGTGGGTGCTAACAAACAAATAAAGGGAGTTGGTACTTCCTGTGAGTGGGTGCTCATGAAATAGATTGATGTAATAGAGTAGGTGCTCTTATTTTACATCAATAACAAAAACAAGCTTGGTGGTTTTTTCCCGAAAGGGTTTTCCATGTAAAAACCTTGTGTATTTTGTGTATGATACTCATGGTGTGTATGATTTTATGTTGATTTCATGTTGCTGCCATATTACATATTGTTTCTGATTAAATGGATGGGCGCCAAGTTTGAACAAGAAAATTAAATAGGCATAAAAGTTTAAAATTAGCCTTGATACTGACTCACCCCCCCCGTCAGTATTATCATTTGTTTCCAACATCTCCCTCCCTCCCTCTATCTCTTTCCTCTTCCCTCTCCCCACTCCATCTATATCTCTATCTCCCTATCTCTCTCCTTCTTCATCTCTCTATATCACCCCGTAAACATTGACATTGTTTCTCCATATCTATCTATATCTCCCTCAGTCCACGTCTACCTCTCTCTCTCTCTCTCTCTCTCTCTCTCTCTCTCTTCCCTTTAACTCCCTCTATCTCCTGTTCTATCTCTCTTCCCTCCTACTCTCGTCTCTCCCTCTCTCCATCTCCCTTGTCAGTCCCTCTCTTTCTCCATCTCCCTTGCCACTCCCTCTCTCTCTCTCTCTACACCTTTCATTGTCTATATATAATTCTTCTTACCTCCTTCTCTCTCCTCGTCCAACTCCATCTCTCTCTCCCTCCCTCTCAAGTCCTCCCTCTCTTCCTTTCTCTCCCACATCCCTCTATCGCTCCCCTGCATCACTCACTCAATAACTCTCTCTCTCTCTCTCTCTCTCTCTCTCTCACTTCGTCCCGCAATTCTATTGATTATCTCCCTCCCTCTTTCATTCTCTCTCCCCCTTATCTCTATCTCTCATTATTTTCCTTTCTATCTCACCCAAAAATATACACACTCTCTCTCCATCTCTCCCTTGTTACTCCTCCCCCCTCTCTCTCCACCTTTCTCTCTCTATATGTCTTGAACTTCTTCCTTCCCTATCTTTTCCTCCAACTCCATCTCTCGAGTCCCTCTATCCATATTTGTGTCCCCCCCTCTCTCTTACCCTTTTCTCCCACTTGCTCTCACTTTATATTTCAAAAACATTAAAATACTTTGACAATTAAAATATTATGTTTGAATAATTTTTTATTTTTTTTTTATGTCATACAATAATTTAATTTTTTTAGATAATACATATTTAGAATGCAATATTTCAAATGTGTGTTTTACATTCACCTGGAGGGAAAAAGATAATTTTCCATGGAAATATTATCTACAATTTTCCAAAATATTAATGTTCCAACTACCTCCATAAAAGATACATAGACAGCTTCATGTCTTCCAATTGAAACTGTTTAGGTTTTATTTCCCTAAAGGTAGCATTAGCTTATGATTACTTTAGGATTTTAAAAATATTATATATTTTACTATGTTAGATTTATAGAAAAAATTAGGTTAAAGAAAATTAACATATTGAGTCAGCTTGTATGACACTTTTGTTTATGCATATGACATATATCAACCACATTTATTAATGTGGTTGTGCTAGTATATATTATAATATAAGATATTTTATATTATATTAAAGTTAATAATATTATATTAATCGAAAATCAATAAATATAATATTAATATTTTTTTTTATTAATATCATTTCATCATTTAATTTTATAAGAATAATAACAATATTCTTTTAATATTAATATTAAATTTAATAAGGCATTTACATGACATGATAACAAAAATTCTAATAAGATTTAGAATTTTAAAATGAGGTGAAAGTTTAATTTTAGATCATTCAATTGTTTTTTTTATAGAGGCTTGATCGAGCTACATAGCTTGATAGAGCCCCTCTTAACCACATATATGAATTGATCAAATGTTTACAAAACCATCGATCAAGCTATTTGAATTTGAAATTTAGGCGCTCGATCGAGCCTCTTAAGTCCTAAAATCAACAATTTCAACACCCGTTCTGTAAAATTTCCTCCAACTCAATTTTGTACCCTAGCAGACTTAATGCTAAATTTTTCCTCTATCCAATGGCATATGAGTTTGAAATTTTTGAACTCATATGATACTTTTCATCTAATTTCTTTTAAATGTATTGCTTAAATTTTTTTTGAATGGTTTCAAAGGGGTTGAATAAAAAATTAATATCATAAAATATACACAACGAAAAAATTTCAAAAAATCCCACTATCTTCATTTAGGAGTCCTCGTCAAAAGGGTACTTTCGATTTTTTAATTTATTTAACTATTTGAAAAACGCCTTACGTGAACACATGTTTCTGCAAAACGTAATTGAAATATTACTTCTACAACTTCAAGAAATAATGAAAAATATATTTTTGCATAAAAAAATAATTTTTTAATATGAAAAACTTAGCTCTCTCCATGTAGATCAGTGTCGTATATATATTTTTTGAAAATTACACATTTTAGAGGAAGTTATGCTACGTGGACACGCACATACCTCTTAAGGTCCAAAAATTTGTAGGGACAAGCATTTCATTTAATGGAAAATTAACATATTATACAACACCAAATATTTTTGTAAAAAATATCATGAGGACAACAACATAATTCTCCACAATTTTTCTTGTTACTCTGAATCAAAATTCACAATGCTTATATGAATGTTGAGGGCTTCAATTCGATAAAAGAGGAAAAACTTGAGATTTCATCGCCACATTCAACTGAAACGTGTAACCCATATTCATGGTTTCACCCTTACATGAAATTATATTACATCATATCGACAATTAACTAAACATGCATACCATATTCATTTGTGTTTTTTATTATAGTTGACATTGCTTTTCTATTTTGAAAATATTTTATTTTTATTTTAAGAAGGACACATGCCAACTCCACATTGAGCAGGGACAAAATTACACATCCCCTCGGAAATCAGATACTGTAATAGCTCAATATGACTTGTACCATATTCTCAAATCAAGGAATTTGAGCAAGAAAATAAAATAGGCCTTGTAGATCTCAGAGAAATGCCACAGAAAATGTTTTTGAATGGTTATGATATAACATAAACCCAAGAATCTGATAAGCAAGAAGATCTGAAATCTTGAGGAAAGGTGTTAGAGAGTGAAAAAACAGAAAATCAAGATTCTAATAATTACCTTATAGAGGCCCTGAATCAATTTAGAAGAAAAAATGTGACTAAAGTGGATGTAAAATGAATGAGTTCAATGGAAAGATTTAAACTCATCCAACAAATGTAAGATTCAGAATAGGTAGAAATAAAATCATGGATAAGATAATTTGTTGCAATATTTTTGCAATTTACTTTGCTTGTAGCAAATATGAGCAAGAATGAGTGTAAGAATTTCATTTCAACTGCATCAATGAGAGACAAAATATGATTATTGACTCATATTACTAAATTTGTAAAGAAAGGAAAATATGAATGGAAGCAAAACAATAGAATACCCAGATTTTGATGAAACAATGAATACTTCCCCGAACATGTTGCAGAGTAATCACTTACTTTATTTATAAATCTAATTAGATTTTCTTGTGAAAATCCAATCTCCAAATCAAGTCAACAGAGACCTGCAAAATAAGAAAATTATAAATAAGAAGTAAACTATAAAAAGAAAAAATAAGAACAAATGAAGATGAAGATATGGATGCATACGCGAAAGAATTTTGATTGTAGTTTTACCTCATGAATCTTCTAGTTTTCCCATGCATTTCTCAAAATTTGCATCCGTTCTAAATCATTTACTTATTAAAATGCTAAGTAATGAACTATTGTTTTATATTTACTTCAAAGTAAAATTGAGAGATAAGAGAGAGAAAAGATATCATATAGAAATGATTATGAATGAAAATTGAATTTCTTAAGAATGCTTGATTTTAAATATTCTTTGGAACTTCATTCTTCTTGATTTTCTTTACAAGTTTCAACAATATGATGAAGCTTCATTAAGAATAATAAGAAGGTGTTGCATATGAAAAAATTGATAAATTATACTTTTCAAATACTTAGCATCATAGGGTCATTACATGCTTATTAAAATTCTGAAAACAAGAAAAAGATCTAAATTTAAATTAATTTATTCCTAATACTAACTAACTAAAAGGAAACATGATTAGGTATAGTCATACTTCCGATGCAACCATTCTCTCATTTTAACTCTTACATGTATGTACAAGACAAATATCAATAATAAAAATATAATTACAATTCAACCAACACAAATAAATCTAAATGTATTAGATACACTTATTGCTAACATATTTACAAGAAGAAACTTGTTTACAATCACCTTCTCTTGAAATGTCCTTTCTAGCTAAATTTAAATTGAATCATAGAAATATGGATGTATTTCCATTAATTATGGAAGATGTTCAAAAGAGAAGATAACGGGTCAGATTATGGAAATAAACTTTAATATACAATGACCTCCATGAAATTGTAAGTCTTATGTACATATGTTAAATTATTAACAATCTTATGTGCAGGAAAAATTTTCAAATGGGTCAATGAAATACGAATGGAAGTGGTATACATTTAATAGAAGATTATTAATTGAATTAGATCGTTGGTCATATTTTGGAGATACACTCTCTTTTTGGCACTACTTTTGAGAGGAAAGGAACAAGGGATAAGATATGAACACCAATTGGAATTGGAAGAGTAATAGCTCTTGATGTTCATGATTATGATTTGAAATGTCATTTTCCCATTCAAGAAATGCATCAATTCAGCGTTCAATATTGAGCCGCTCAATATGCCATCATAACATATCTAAAAACTAAAAAATGAACAAACAAAAAAATATAAAATCAAACAAACTAAGTGAAGTAAAAATAACAAAAACAAATAACTATTTATAGTAGTATTATAATTATTATTATAGAACAATTGGGACTCGTTTGAAGTAATCTCCTCTTCACAAGAATTGGCAAGAATAATGCAATTAGAATTATCGCCAACATTATCTTGTGAATTAGAGAGAGGATCAAGACTATGAATATGAACGAGAGCTTTATCATCATAAGAATCATAGATTGGGATGGGTTTTTGAATGCTAAAATCATGAGTATGATTAAATATTTGAAAATGAGAGTCATTTGGAACAATTCATGTATTGAGTTTCTCTTCATTTTCAAATATAGTTTGATTTGGAACATGAGATTTAATAAGGAGACAAATCAACATCTTCAATGTTAAAGTAGTCATCATAAATGACCTCACAAAATTCACTAGTATTCACTTTATTCTCATATGATGTATCAAAACAAGAAGCAATATGCAACACATGTTTATTAATGTCAGAAGAATGATCAATAATTGTCTCTGTATCTTGAGAAAAACTAATAGGAAATTCATTTATATCAACCTGTCTATTTTTTGGAATAGCATTAGAGAAAAGTGGGGATAAATTGATATCAACAAAAAAATCATGATAGACATAAAAATGAGAACCAAAAGCAATGAATTTGAAAATATCTCTATTTGTGGATTCTTGTAAATTTTGTTCATTGTAAATTTCAGATTCGAGATCATTATCTTAGCTAATTGTGCTTTCTTGAGGAATGTTCATTTTCTGCCCTGAATTTAATATTTGATCAAAATTATTATATTGAATAATTTCTGTATCAAAATGCACTTTGCTGGAATGTTAAATTTGTGCTTGTGGTTGTTGATTTTTAGATTATGAGGAAGATGGTTCTTCAAGTATGTTATGGATTTCTTCTTGTATTTGTTTATCAAATTCTTGTAGGATTTGCGATAATGATTCATTAGAATGATTATCATTAATACTATAAGAGTTGTGTACTATATTTATGAATTTATCATACATGGTTGAGGCCAGTTCATCATGGATAATATTCACCTCTATATCTGAATTTTTGATAATGTTACTAGAAGTTGAAGGAGAGTCATCAAATATGGAAATTGTAACCAATCCATAAATTCGTTGTCTGAAGGTTTATCTTCGGCTTTGAATCTCAAGCAAATTAATTGAAATCTAACAGTAAAATGTAAGAAAGATTCATTTTCAAATCTTCATAAATATTTGAATTCATCACATACCTATTCATATTCATAGCCAACAAAATTTATAAATGAATTTTGTGATGAGTTGATCCCAATTGTGAATAGAGACAACTAGAAGAGATTGACACCAGTTTCTAGGTATTCCTGAAAATGTAAGAGTAAAAATCCTACATAAAATGCCTTCATCAATATCATGAAAAGCAAAATTTGAAAATTTTTGAATAAATTATAAGGAATGATCAAATGCAGAAGCATTCTTCTTACCATTAAATTTTACCTTTGACAAGTGTCTTATTATTTTTGCTTGAGTATTAGAAGATGCACGTCTAGAGATACAACTCCAATCGAATGTTTGAGAGGATCCATTGTGATTAAATAAAACTTGAAATAAAAAAAATCCAAAGGACAACAAGTCATCGACCCTCCTTCTAGTGCCAAAAATTTTGATGGCCGAAAATGATCATTCAACATTATAAGGGAGATCACCCAGTCGAGAACTTAAATCAAGTCCTTTTCTGTTTGGAATGGTGGTTCCAACTGGTTAAGCTAGGTCTAGTTACCTTCTCTCCATCTCCACTAGCTTAAAGTATGTCTTTTACTTATTAATAGAGAAGAGACATTAAAGCAACCCTCTTATTGAGCTCATGCAAGAAAGTGATTCTTAAGCTGATCTAGGACTCAACCAAGCTACAACTAAAATTTGCCTCTTTGATAAGAGGAGTTCTATAAATGTAATGATTAATCTAAATGAAAAGTAATCCTATAATGCACGCAAAATGAAATAAATCCTAAACCTATCTCGATTAGGAAGATATAGACCTAACCCACTCGAGAGTAAGATATTAACATAATTGGGATTTTAACATTTTTTCTTAAGATGAATATGTAGATAATGAAGTAGTTCAATTAACTAATATTAAAATTACAAAACATTTTGTTCATAGATCCATTAACAATGAATGATGAACCAATAACATTAGGAAGTAGTTCACATAATGCGAATGGAAATTAAATCAGAAATAGATGACATATTTCTAAGTAAATAGTTGCTCAGAAATTTGGTTTTAATATATCAGAGCAAAAGATACAATTGACAACAAATTCATGAAACTAATAGATTAGATAGCTAATCTGTAAGACATGTATTCATATTGACACTAGTGCACAATATAAATCCAATTAACATAATTCTGACATCAAGAATAAAATTCATATTAAAAATAATAGTATTTCTAACACAAATTTATTTTAACCTGTTATCCTCCTCTGTTATTTAAATCCGATCTCCTACAATCTCCCGCAAAGAATAAACTCTGCTACTAAAAGCAATAGTTGCAATAGTGCAAGCTCTCCCTCTCATACACAATTCAAGATGAAAAGAGACAAATCCCAGTAATTCCAAGATCTGAGAGTGACCCTCTCTTCCTACGGTATGAAACCACTATTACAATAGTGCTTTAAGAATTCCATAATTGCAAAGAAGAGAAGCCCCCTATCTATTCTACAAACCACTATTTATAATCACAAAAAATGAATTCCAAAATAGGAGAGTTGTTGAAGAATAAATCTGCTCCAACAATTTTCACTGGTCATTTTTTTTTTTCTTATCTTGTTGGAGAAATTCCATTGATTCAATTCTTGTTTTCCTAATCTCCTCAATTTTACTCCTCCCGAAAACCAACCAAAATTAAATTAAAATGCAAATCAAAATAAAAAATACCAAATATGAAAAACAAACATCTTCAATCAATTTTAATTAAATAACTAATTAAAAAATAAATTGTGCTTCTCATTTATGCATTTAAATATATTATTTTTCAATGATAACATCATTGCATGGATCTTCAATCAACAGAGACTTTGAGCAAATGAAAAATGCAAAATTAAACTTAGAAAATTAGTTTTCATTAGATATTCAGAGCATAATTTTCTACTAAATTTTAGACTCATCTAATGACCGAATCTGGTCAAGGAACCACTTCAGAAATATTTTCTATGATTTTATCTATCTATGAAGCTGTCTTGGGTCTCATTTGGCCAAGTAAAACTCAACTTATGAGATCCAAAAGTTGAGGGGTCAAAACTGCCAGAATTCTGGAAAAATTGCTACCTCAGCCAAAGCTGGACATTTTTAATTAATATTCTAATTCTAATTAGTTATACAATTAAAGTTAATTTAATTAAAATTATAAAATCAATTATTTAATTAAAAACTTTAAATAAATTACAAATTAATTTAATTGTATTTTAATAAAAAATAAATTATTAATTATTGTTATAAAAAAAACTAATTAATTAATATTACAAATATATTGGGACACGTGACATCACATTAGCGGCTATTGGTCCCATACGGATGGGATAGAGTGCCTTTTTGGCTCAACATATGAGCCATGAGTAGATTTGGGCTCACATGGATAAACCATGGTGAGACTAAGGGGGAGTCATAAGGGATTTGTTATATAATATAATGTGGAGGCCTTAAAGACGAGCATGAGAGACTTGGGATATGAAAGGTTCCTCAAATTAGAGTTGTGATATAACTACTCTCTGAGGTCTGATATATGAGAGAGTATCGACATTTGAAATATCAGAGGTTTTATGAAAGAGTCTCAAGGTCTAAAGGAGGCATCATAGAGTTTAATAATATCAGACATTGGGAATACCGTAATTTTTTTGTTATGTGCTTATGATATTCAACTATCTCGAGGTTATGATATTGCAATATAAAATACATCGAATATAACATGTGATGAAAATGAGTGAAGGTATGATGCGAAGTGGGAGAGGAGGATAATGTGGAGCGAGACCCACCCATAAACTACAATCACTTTGTAATTTAAAAATCTGACAAATCAAAGTACATCCACTTTGCAATTTAGAGATTTTAGATCTCATAATTTCTTTAAAGTTGGGATTTAATCAGAGAGTTATGAAATTTAAAACCACCATAATTTTAATTTTTCTATAGTTGCCCCGAATGCGGGTGGTAGTACGTCTAGCAGTGAGGTGCTACATGCCAAACATGGCCGGCCTCGAGATCAACCGAGGAATTCAATGCCTCGCGCCGTCGAGGAATTAAGAGCTGAGACGCAAGCACAGGGCATTCAATGTAGCATAAGGTGAATTGGGGAGGTTGCAGAGCGCAGTTATGGAGGACGGATCTCGAGAGAATGTTGAGAGGTTTAAGATGGGTAAAGGAATGTTGCAGGTCTATGCTCAGAGCGAAGATCACGCAGTTCAGGTTTTTGGTGGCAATCTCTTCTTTCAGGCTACAGCGCTTGCTGTTACAGCCAGCATTCAAGAAGCTAAGGGAAGTCTCGAGCTCGAATACTCTGTTGGTTGCTGCTTCTGTGATACTGAGCTTCGTCCCAGATCTGTGGGGAGAGGACTTAATTCTGTGGGAAGGCGACTCAAGACGGGAAAGCTTTCAATTGCCGCTCTGCTTCACGCCACCGGCATCACTGCAAAGATGGTTAGACCTAGGCAAAGGCTACTCAGTCGACAGGGCTCTGCTCAAGGAGGTTCTTCAGGCCATCCTGCTGCGGAATCCCACCACCACTGCTATTGTTGTTACTGCTACAGAAGGGTAGGGGCTACTCCCGTCCAGGCAAGTCAATTCATGGACACAGGCAATCCCAATGCTGGACCGCACCCTCTTCCGGCATTTGGATCTGCCATCTTCACCCTCGGCAGCTCGGGGGACAATTGCCGCATTAATGCACACATCTCAGTCTTATTCATTGAGGACTCTCCGGAGGATGAAGGCGGTTCGGGCAGCAAGGGGGCGCTCCCAGATGAACAACTGGAAATTGTCGAGGAAGAGCCAGCGGGGGTACCTGAGCAGACTCCCATCCGACCTCAAGAGTAGGAGGCATCGACCTCCAAGAAGGACACAGTGGAAGAGTGGGACGACTTCCCAGAACATCACGGGTGGTGTAGAATTATCGAGGAGAAGCCAGACGAATAGATTCCAGCGGCACACTCTGTCATCCTCCACTTTTGTTCAGGTCTGGTACAAGTCATACGTCTCTGTCTGCGTCTGGTATAGGTTATATGTCTCTGTCTGTGTCTCTATAGTTCATATATATGTCTATGTTTGCTATGGTTCTGCTAGTAGGACTCGTAGGGGAGCTGTCATAGGTCTTCTGTCGCCCCTGCGAGGGAAGAATTTTTGTTCCGAAGCCCCTGCACGGGATGTTTTTGTATGGTCTGAAAACAATGTTGTGTTATGGCGCGATGTGGAAGCGATTCTGTATGGAAATGTTGCCCCTGTGAGGGCTAATACTGAGTTGCGAGCTGCTAACCCAAAGAGCCACAGTCGGCCTTGGGCAACCTGAATCTTTGATTGTAATGTTTTCCAGTACATAATATAATAGAATAGCGTAGATTTACCGAGAAAAAAAAAATTCTATAGTTTGGTTGTGGCGATTTTGTAGGACCATTAGTGAAAATTAATTAATTAGTAAAAATTAAATAGGAATTAATATTTACAATCAATTACTATTTTCTTTATAAAAGCTAAAATAATGTAGATTTTGTAGATTTTTTAATCGAGGCGGTAAAAATTATCAAACTTTGGATAAGCACCATTTGCAAACCGTGTAACCAAATGAGATGAAATGAGTATTGATGGAAAGCTAGCAAAAAACAAACTCATTGATGCAATCAAAATAGACATCCAACAAAAACAAAAAATTGGCAAAATTGTAGGACACTTAACCAAAAGAAAATATTAAAAAGGTGATCTAACCAAAAATTTATTGAAATGGTCCCCATTATTTGAATTAAATAAGTCAAAAATGGGGAGGTTGAGTTTTCAGCTCAAAAAGGAAATAATTATATTGTGACCTATTATATTCCTATATATACCAATGAGGTCTTATCATTTAAATCATCCAGGATTTTTTCATTTATGTATGTGAAAGGTGGTTTCCCCCTCGAAGAGGTTTATTTTCAAGACATTGATCTATATTTTCTTCTATTTTGTTGTCTCATTACATAACATTAGGTATCAAAGCTTTGTATCATAGGTTTTCACTACTTCAAACAGGTCATCTTAAAATTTTCTTTATAATTATTTTTCTGCAAGGTTTCAGAAGCTAGAATTATAACCACATTGAACTGAAATATTGGTGATTTTTTTTAAATATTTCAGAGCTTGGTTTGCTATGTTTTTGGAGATATATTTCAAAGACCTTAGGGTTTATGCATGCTCCATAATTCTACCTCAAACAGGTGTTATGAAGAAAATCATCATAACTTTCTCTTTGTGCATTGTATTTCAATTTCGAAAAAGGTGACTGAAATTGCATGAGCTGTTAGGTCCCTATAATACTAGTGATTCCCCCCTTACTATTGTCATTGTAGCCCTTATTGTTATTTTTGTGCCCCTATTGTCCATATATTGTTATTATTATGCCCCATAGAATCCTACTATTGTTATTGTTGTGCCCTTATATTATTTTTATTATGTCGGCTTTGATTATATTGTGACCCATTAGACTCCTATATATAGAAAGGAGGTTTTGTCATTTGTATCATCCAAGAATTATTCATTTGTGTAATGTAAAGGAGATTTCCCCCTCAAAGCGGCTAATTCTGAAGTTGTTGATCTATATTTTCTTCTATTTTGTGAGCTGGTTACATAACATTTGCTATCAGAGCTTTGGATTCTAGGGTTTCGCTGCTCCAAACAGGTTGTCATGGAATTTTCAATATAACTTTGTTTCTACGACGTTTCATAAATGTAAATTAAAACCTATTTGAGCTATAATCTCTATGAATGTTGGATCAAAATTTTAGCTCTTTTCTTGCTATATGTTTGGACATGGGATCCAAGTAAGTTAGGGTTTTTGCAGGATCCCGAATTATATCTCAAACAGGTGACCTGAGGAAAAGCACCATAACGTTTTCTCTGAGCATCAGTGTGAAATTTCGTAAAAAATTACAAAAAGACGATAACATTTAGTTTTATTTGTATTGGTTTTGCATCCTAAAGCTGAAACAATGACACATGGCACTTCGTACAAGCTCACTCTACTGAACCATTCAATAATCAGGTCATCATGGGAGATTTGGCATAACTCTTCCTTGGAGAATCCAATCTTAATTAGAATTGTGGGGTTGGAAATAGGACTCAGAGGGCTACCGCAAGAGGAAACTAAAGACCTTGGAGATTTGAAATTACATAGATACAACAAATTCAATATTGACCTCCTACAAAGTGAAAAAAATGTGTGAAGTTTTTTTTTTTAAATTTTGCATAAGTTTGGTTTGAAAAATTAGTTTGAAGGAATTCAAAGGGCATAGTGAAGCATTATTATCATTATTTGATGCCCTGAAGAAATAAAATGGAAACACCTAGTAAACAACCTGAAATATCTAACATGACTCATGAAGAAGAGTGTCACACGGAATCAGTCAAGGGTGCGGACACAGCTGACCTTCCTAGAAGTCTAAGACATTCTAATGACAAACAAAACAAAATGGAGTGATCTTTCTCTAAATATACCTTTTACAACATGAAAGCTACAAGTGTTTAGGCTTACCTTATTCCAAAACGCTATTGTTGTAGTCCGTCCTTGGCGATCCGGATGAGTTCCTCCTTCAAGTCAATTCCTGCAACCACAAACAATCAAACAATTACCAAGCACTTGTATTTCATATAATAAAACATATATTCAACATGCAGACCAAGGAACACATGAAATAACTCATTAACACAAGCTATTGAGAAAAATAAACCAGTTTGTATTAATAACGAAACAAAGAAACTCTTACAACCTGACCTTGGTGTTGTGCAAGTTCCTCCCAGGGTCCATCAAGTGTTTTCCTCTACTTTGACAAAGCTCACCCACTTCCAAGTAGAATCAAGCAAAGACAATCTCTCCTTACAAGGCTCTAAATGGGAGTCCTAATTCCTGCAGCGTTTACCCAAAGAAAATGTATAGCTCTAGCCTCTCCTCCCTCTGGCTCAATGTCTTTATTTATAGTGCTGTAAAGAGGTTATTCAGGTCCACCATCAATGGGATAATCCCCCTCTTTGGGTGGGATAGCTCCCTTATTGATGGGATAAGTTCCCTCTTAATAGAGATACATGAACCAACTGGAGGCGCATCCATTTCATCAAACCGACCTCTAGAAGGTTCTAGAAGTAACCACAAGTAACTTTTTCAAGATAAAACTCGCGCATTTTGCCTTTTACAGAAGGACGCACCTGTCCCTTAACATACAGAGCGTCCATGGACGCAGCTTTTGTGAACATGGTCAGCGTCCCCGCAGGTAAGGCTAGAGAGAACCTGCGACCCCAGAGATAAACATAGTTTTTACAAGACTTTCTCTCTTCTTTGAGTTTGAGATGGATAACAGAGGCATAAGACTTGCCTAAAAGGGTAGCATGACTGTTGATTTGAGCCATACTAACTGTAAGTAGTCAAGGTGACATTTTTTAGTGTAACAGATTGCCCCCTAAAGTGCGAAGCCTGGAATAGATTAGGGTTTTGTAATTCTAGGAAGGGTGAAGCGCTTTATCATTTCAAGGATTGTCTTGTGGATGACCTGGTTGGAACTTGCAATTTTCAACACAAAATACATGTATAAGATTATATCATCACTGAGGTAGGCATTCCCATACTCAGATTCAAAACTTTAACTAATGGACTAACTACTCTGATACAGGAATGATCTTGCAATACATCATTTTTATAGACTTTTGTAGACACAGTATGGACGCAGCCATCTGTTTATGATTAGTCTACATAGATAATGAATACAAAACTCCTCGCAGCCTGGATGGTAAAAACTAGATCCAGGGTCTTCACTTCTACTTCCTGAATTGGTACGATTCTAAGCATGTGATTAAATGATTTGATGTCGAACATGTTAGAAACCACTTGATTACCAGTCAATGATGTAAACTGTTAACAAGCGTGAGAGAGACCACCAGTAATGTCAATGGTTCTCAAAGTACCAAGCACAACCCGTGAAATGTGAATAGATGTTTTGATGTCGAACACTTCACGGAATCCTTTGATCGAAAGTCAATGATGTAAACTGTCGTCAAAGGCGAGAAACCTGCCATTGATGCGTGCAGACTTCAAGGTACTGTCGATTCCTAAGTCATCTTTCTAGATAATGTGTCGATGTCGATAGAAAGTGACCCGTTGCAGGGAAGCCTGCAACACGAAATCATTGTTCAAGTTGAAGAAATATTGTTGTAAGGACTGACTCAGGGATAGTCAAATGGATGACAAGTATTTTGTAGATGAAAGTTTTGCTTGCAGACCTCTTGAACACATAACGACATGACAGATGGTTTGGTGACGAATAACTCAAAGTTAATCCCTGGAACCCGGTTAAAGACTTTCAAAGTGATTTGGTCAACTGTGAGGTAAAAGATTTCCCAACCCAGGTGAATGAAAAGTTTCGTGTTCAAGAGTGGTAATAAAGTTTCTTTTGAGATAAAGGTAACAAATAGGTTCATTCTTCTCTCTTTTCCCCCACCATTTCTGGCAAGTACCTCTTTATTTTTAACAAGCTTCAGGAGGATAACATATGCTTTATTGTAAGCTCATCCTTCGGACGAGTCCAACCTAGTTTAAATTCGAATCCTAGGAAGGAGTGGTTCGTTCCTGTTTGTAATTGAATAGGTCCTCTACTGTAAAAGTTTAACGAGCCCAGTATAGGAGAAACTCGGCGTTTTTCAATTTTAGAGAGTCTGAAAAAACTAAAGGAAACTCCAAGTTGAACTTTTTCGTAAATTTGTGTCCCTCAAGCCCGAAAAAGTATAAAATAATACCTGGGGGAACCGCTTGATCTTGCGACCAAGGAGTACTTTCATAATTAGTGCCACTGACCTGAAAAGTAAAAAGCGATCAAGGACACGTCGTTTTATTTCCGTATCGAGTTTGAAACGACAAAAACCCGGCAATCTTTTCCTGATTTTACGGTCAGAAAAGAACTATAAGGGGACCGTCTTTTAATTCTGTTTTAACGAGTGTAAAAGAAACGCTCGGCAATCTTTTCATATTTTTAGGAGTCTGAAAAGGGCTTAAAAGAGAACTCCAAGGTTTCACTTTTTCGTAAGTTTTAACGAGTTCGAAAAAGGGATAAAAATGTACTCATGGTTTTCACTTTTTCGTAAATTTTAATGAGTTCGAAAGAGGGATAAAAATGTACTCATGTGGCCGACTTTCAATTTAATTTACGAGCAGGAAAAGACAGAAAGAATTCGGCATTTTCATTTGTTTTACGAGAATGAAAGATAGCAAAATAATCTCGGTATTTTCATGAGTTTGACGAGTCTTGAAAATAACTGAAATTGACTCGAGATAGGTTTCATTTTTACAAAAGCTTGAAACAGAGAAAAACTATGCTTCAAAGCAGTTTTATCTTTATACAAGCTTGAAACAGAGAGAAAACTGTGCTTGATGCCCCCTAAGTGTAACTGCCAGAGTGCATGCCCCTCTAGCTTCATTTCATTCAACTACGGTGGATGAAATGAAGGTTCAAGTACGAGATCATTTGAAAGACCCGACCTAAAATTACGTAAAAAACTGAAATAACTAACCTGAATATACAACTTAACATCTATGAGGTCTAGACAAACTCTCGACTCAATTAGAGGAGGATTTGTTTCATTTTTTAACGAGCTTGACACAGGAAAAGAACTATGCTCGGATTCGGTTTCATGTTTACGCAAGCTTGAAACGAAAAACTATGCTTGTTATAAGTTCACATGCCCCCAGCATAATGACGCAAATCAAGGTACATGCCCCCCAAGCTTCATTGCATGCAACCAGTTGGATGGAATGAAGCTTTACTTTCAAGATCTTGTAAAGATATGACTTGAAAAGGGATTTATTTCATTTTTTTAACGAGCTTGACACAAGACAAAGAACCATGCTCATAACTACTCTCTAAGATCTACCTAACAATAAACTCTACTCTAAAAACCTTGATTCATTTTTTAACGAGCTTGACACAAGACAAGGAACTATGCTCATGAATCCTTGTTTCCTTTTTTAACGAGCTTGACACAAGACAAGGAACTATGCTCTAAAATCCTTGTTTCATTTTTTAATGAGCTTGACACAAGACAAGGAATTATGCTCATGACTCTACAATCTACCTACTTAACCTACCCTTGTTTCATTTTTTAAATGAGCTTGACACAAGACAAGGAACTATGCTCAAAAAGTTCGCATGCCCCCAGCATTGCCCCCAGCATAATGATGCAAATCAAGGTACATGCCCCCCAGGCTTTATTGCATTCAACCGGCTGGATGAAATGAAGGTTTACTTTCAATATTTAACTTGAAAAGGGAGTTGTTTCATTTTTAAGGAGGTTGACACAAGAAAAGAACTATCCTCAAACCTGATTCATTTTTTAACGGGGTTGACTCCGTAACAAGAACTATCCTCATATCTGATTCATTTTTTAACGAGGTTGAATCAGTAACAGGAACTATCCTCAAATCTGATTCATTTTTTTAACGAGGTTGACTCAGTAACAGGAACTGTCCTCAAAATCCTACTTTCTACAATCTACCTACATAACCTAAAATCTACCTGATTCATTTTTTAATGAGGTTGACTCAGTAAAAGAACTATCCTCATACTCCTTGTTTCATTTTTTAATGAGCTTGACACAAGACAAGGAACTATGCTCATGACTTCCAGTTTCATTTTTTAACGAGGTTGAGACAGGAACAAACTATCCTCACCATCCTATTTCATTTTTTAACGAGGTTGATACACGAAAAAACTATCCTCACTCTATCCTGTTTCATTTTTTAACGAGGTTGATACAAGAAAAAACTATCCTCGCGCTAGCCTGTTTTATTTTTTAACGAGGTTGATACAGGAAAAAACTATCCTCGTTCCTGATTCATTTTTTAATGAGGTTGACTCAGTAAAAAAAACTATCCTCTGACCAACTGATTCATTTTTTAACGAGGTTGACACAGTAAAAAGAACTTTCCTCATACTCACTGATTCATTTTTTAACGAGGTTGACACAGTAAAAGGAACTTTCCTCACAACCCTTGTTTCATTTTTTAACGAGGTTGATACAAGAAAAAACTATCCTCGCACCTGATCATGGCTTCCAACTGGAAGAAAGAGATGTCAATGGGCACACCTTGATCATGGCTTCCAAGAGGTCTTCATCAGAAGGAAGAATAGTTTTTTGGAAGGAACACACGTCAAGGGACTCAAAAGGGATAAGAACATCGTGTTCAAATAATCCCATAGAGTTTTCCATGTCAATTACCGGATCTAAATCAACAGTGAGAGGCTCACTTACATCGGTAACTGAAATCATGGGACCGGTTGCCACATAATTAACCCGTTGCAGGGTAGATACCACTTTAGAATCAGGAACATTTAGGGGTGTCATGTTATTGGTAGTTGAAACAAGACTAGGGAACGAAAGCTGGTCTACAGTCACAATACTGCCATTGTGAGGGAAAGACATCACGCGAAAGAGTGTCGATACGACAGCTTTCATTGCATAAACATAGTCTCGCCCAAGGAGTAAATTGAAATCCAAGGGACCTCGAACTACCATAAGATCAATACAGACAGTTTTACCTTCCAAGGTAATAGAAAACTTAGGAAGTATCCCTAAAGGTTCACTAATGGTTCTGTTAAAAGCTTTCAGATTCTGCGTAATAGGTGCAAGCTGAGGGGAACCCAAAGCTTTCCAAACAGTTGAGGATAAAATACTAACAGAAGCACCTTCATCTACCTGAGTACGATGTATGTCCCTACCACCAGCCTTGACAACGATTTGGAAAGGGATGGAGGAAGGAAGACGAGGTTCTATCAGTCTATTCCAATCAAAGGAAAAGACCTCAGTGCTTGGAGGGGGTTCTGTAGAAACAGGTGAAATGCCCCCTGGCATAGAAGAATCTTATGTAACAAGAAGAACCTGAGCGGTATGAAATTCACTCTCTAGATGGAAAGTGGGATCGACCGAATGTGAAATTGAATCGACCTCTTGATCAACTAACGGATCATCAACCTGAGTGACATGAGTTTCACTCTCCAATGGAAGAGTGTGATTGATGGTACTTGAATTTAGATCAATCACTCCGTCAGTTGACGGTAGGTTGGGAGAAAGTTTACGGTAACCAGTTGGAAATTCTTGCTATGGAACAGGAAGGTTTTCCAACAATGTTGAGGCTTCATCCATGTGAGGGAAAATGTGAGTTTGATGACTCCCTTTGCATAACTTACAAGGAAACCTAACTTTACCCTTTTTCCCAGGAACCTGACTATCACTGGTTGATGGATCAACGGAAAGTTGATGAGATTTTTCTGACCATACTTCCAAGACCTTTGGAATACCAGGACAATTGACAAGGAAGTGGTCACCCTTACAAAGCCTGCAAGGGTATTTGGGTTTACGATGTATGTCGGATGTTTCCTCAACACAACTAACACTTAGTTGGTTGACTTCTTTCTTATCTTGCTTCTTCTTCTTCTTCTTCTTCTTCCCTTTCTTCTTCTTCTTAGCCTCCTGGTTACTAGCATTAAGGCTTTTACCAGGCGAAGAGGAAGAAATGGAGGAAGAAAAATTAGGCGAAGAAGGTAAAGGGTCAACAGAAGTTTGGTGATGTTGAGATGGTGAACTCTGTTGAGGTGAAGCATCCGGTTGAGGTGGAACAATCGGAGTATTTTGGGCCAACGAAGTTGAAAATAACCATATCGGTAAACCTATTGTAAATCCAGGTAATGACAAAGTAGCCATATAAGGAGGACCAACATTTCCAAAGTAAGGAAAAGTACTAGGATTCTCATTAGGAGGGGTTCCTAGGTTGATAAATTCTGGAACATTTGCCATTATATTCAACTTCAGTGAATTTTATTAACAATCTAAAACTAAAATTAACAATTCACAATTCACACTTAACAATTAAAATTCACAATTCACACCTATGGTCTCTAAAAGTAAAAACAAACAAATTGACACGCGCTATCAAACCTAGGAGTCAAACCACACACAAACAGTAGCCTTCTGGACTGAAAACACTAGTTGGTGATTAAGCCCAACCTCGCAGAATCCAGTACAGAAATAGTGGGTGGAACAGTTACCCCGACAACCTGCTTAATGAATAGACTGGACCAAGTTCCTCCACTTTAACCGTCTCGAGTGAAGTGAACCCCCCAGAAAATCCAAGTGAGTATAGCCGACGTCTGCTCCAGGTACAGTGGGACCTTCCCTCCACCGTCACCTTGGGTAGAATCCTAGAGATTATGGTCACTAAGGTTACCAACGGCCACAAGTACACCTAGGGGAACAGTCTAAACTCCGACGGCACGCAAGGGCAGAGTAGCAAGCTCAATCCCCTTACCGGCTCCTTGACAGTAATCCAAGGTTTACCGATAAGTGACCCCTGGCTCCTCGACAATGGTTAATCCGAGGTTTACCGTTTGTAATACGTACTGTCTGGTGTCGTTCCCAACGAGGGGGGAATGATCCCCTCACTGGTTCGGACACGAGCTCGTGCTTCTCCTTTAAGAGGAGCTTTCCCAGAGTGTAAATGTAACAATTGGATTTGATTCTATCACAAGATCGACTACTTGTTTGGTTTTACTGTCTTGGAGAGTTAAGTACTCAACTACTCCAAGACACTAGCCTAAGCTATGTTGGTGCTTCAGAGCCCTAGAAATGTAAAAATTACTAGATGAATTTTAATTAAGCGTTGTGTTATTAAGGTTGTTATTACTCAAATGGGTAAATGGAGATGAAACCAATGGTGTTATGACCCTGACTCAACTGAATGCAATCGAATATGATAATGTAATCTTTTCAATTCGATGAATCCTAACTAAAGTAAGGATAGAGTTTCTATTCACTTCCAACAATTCAAAAAATTGATCACTAAGAGAAAATATAACAAATTCTCTAATGCACTAATTTTATCAAGAAAAACTAATGCAAATCAATTCCAAACCATTATTTTTTTTATTTTTATTTTCGTGTAAATTCAAATCAAAGAAAGATGATCTAAATCTACAATTGATTTCTTCAGAATGTAAACTATGCAATTGTAATCTATGCACAATTCACTTGAAAAGTATGCAAATGTAATCTATGCACATTTTTCATTCATATTCCGAAAAGGAGAATTCTAATTATGCAAATGTGATCTATGCAAGAGAATTCTCAAACACAAGATGATTCTAATGTAATCTAAGAACCAATCAAGTGAAAGTCGAGAAAATTGGGTGAGAGTTCCAAAGATCAAAAAATAAAAACACTTAGAGGCGATTAACACTCATACACAATTTAGCCCCCCCCGGCGAATGAGGGAATTTTTTTTTTGCAAAAACAGAAGCAAAAAGATGCAAAATTGTGAAAGGACTGAGACAAACCTCCAACTAATGACCAAAGGAAATCAAATTAAGAATTCCTGAAAAAAGAGACTCAAAACACCCAATTGGTGAAAGCTAAAGCAGGAATGCCAAGGAAACAAGCCTAGGTGAAGATTTATGGCAGGTAACCAGTGGATCTGGGCAGTAAAAACTAAGAAAAAACAAAATCTAAGAGCAAAAAATGCAAAAAATGGAATTTTCCTAAATTTTACAGGAAGACGCAGGCAACCCGTTATCACAGGCGCGGGCCCGCTCTGTGCAAACAGCAACAACGCGTCCAAAGACGCACTGTCCAGTACTCAGAGGGTGCGTCCTTCGGGAAAAGTTAAGAAAAACCAAATCTAATCTAGTCCTAAGCTAATCCACCCAAATACAAGTTCACACAGCCAAAAACCAGAAAAATAAACCAATTTTCTCAAAGCAAAGTTCATTCAAAGGAAAAGACTTTGAAATCAATGGTTCCCCAGCGGAGTCGCCAATTTGTCACACGGAATCAGTCAAGGGTGCGGACACAGCTGACCTTCCTAGAAGTCTAAGACATTCTAATGACAAACAAAACAAAATGGAGTGATCTTTCTCTAAATATACCGTTTACAACATGAAAGCTACAAGTGTTTAGGCTTACCTTATTCCAAAACGCTATTGCTGTAGTCCGTCCTTGGCGATCCGGATGAGTTCCTCCTTCAAGTGAATTCCTGCAACCACAAACAATCAAACAATTACCAAGCACTTGTATTTCATATAATAAAACATATATTCAACATGCAGACCAAGGAACACATGAAATAACTCATTAACACAAGCTATTGAGAAAAATAAACCAGTTTGTATTAATAACGAAACAAAGAAACTCTTACAACCTGGCCTTGGTGTTGTGCAAGTTTCTCCCAGGGTCCATCAAGTGTTTTCCTCTACTTTGACAAAGCTCACCCACTTCCAAGTAGAATCAAGCAAAGACAATCTCTCCTTACAAGGCTCTAAATGGGAGTCCTAATTCCTGCAGCGTTTACCCAAAGAAAATGTATAGCTCTAACCTCTCCTCCCTCTGGCTCAATGTCTTTATTTATAGTGCTGTAAAGAGGTTATTCAGGTCCACCATCAATGGGATAATCCCCCTCTTTGGGTGGGATAGCTCCCTTATTGATGGGATAAGTTCCCTCTTAATAGAGATACATGAACCAACTGGAGGCGCATCCATTTCATCAAACCGACCTCTAGAAGGTTCTAGAAGTAACCACAAGTAACTTTTTCAAGATAAAACTCGCGCATTTTGCCTTTTACAGAAGAACGCACCTGTCCCTTAACATACAGAGTGTCCATGGACGCAGCTTTTGTGAACATGGTCAGCGTCCCCACAGGTAAGGCTAGAGAGAACCTGCGACCCCAGAGATAAACATAGTTTTTACAAGACTTTCTCTCTTCTTTGAGTTTGAGATGGATAACAGAGGCATAAGACTTGCCTAAAATGGTAGCATGACTATTGATTTGAGCCATACTAACTGTAAGTAGTCAAGGTGACATTTTTTAGTGTAACAAAGAGGAAGAAATTCAACATGATATATCAAAATTATGAGACCAAGTGCAACAAAATTCACTCTCACAAAAAGTAACAGAAGCTAAGATGGATAGTTTAAAGAATGGCATGGAAGCTAAGATAGATGGTTTAAATAAAGGCGTGGAAGCTAAGATGGATGGTGTAGAATAAAAGCTTAAAGGCAACATGGAATGTTTGAAGACAGGTGTGGAAGCTAAGATGGATGCTATAGAAGAAAAACTTGAAGGCAACATGGAAGATTTGAAGACAACTTTAAAAAAATTGCTACAAGAAATGCTTACTAATGGTGAAAGGGTAGTAACGGAAACTCATGAGGAGAACAAAAGAAATGTTAATCATGCTTTCATAGACTCTAATGGTGGATAGAAGGCCCACCATGTTCCAAAGATCGATATGAGGAAGTTTGATGGAAAGGATCTCTTAACATGGATACTACATATGGAGCAATATTTTGATCTCCATAATGTGCAAAACACACAAAAGGTACGCATTGAAACTTTATATTTGGAACCAAATCAGTTTGTATGATGTCAATGACTTTTCTCTCATAAACAAAATGTCACTTGGGAAATTTTTACGGAAGAAATGGTAGCACATTATGAGGATACAAAAAGCAACACTTTTTTAGCCAATTGATAAATCTCAAACAAAAGGGTTCAATGATGGAGCACATTGAGGACTTCCAAAAATTGAATATAAAGGTAAAATATATTCGAGAGGAGCATAGGATTTATGTGTTCATAGGGAAATTAAAGGATAACATCCAACATGACATTCACCTTTGGGAACCTGATTCATTGGAGAAGGCATTCAGGTTGGAAAGAAAAATGGAAGAAAATTCATGGCAACAAGGAAACCTACCACTCACAACTATAAAGATGGAAGTTTTATTTCCCCTAGCCTTCCACAACCTACAAGGTTGACACCACAACAATTCAAAGAAAAAAGAGAAAAAGGACATTGTTATAGTTGTGATAAAAAATACACTAAAGCTCATAAGTGTGCTAAGAAGAAATTATTTTACATAGATTGTGAAGAGGAGGAAGAAAACGAACAAGAAACGTCAAAAGAAGAGGATATAAACCAAGAAAAAACCCTAGAGAAATAAGAAATGAATCTGAGCATATCTTGTAATGCATTGGCCGGAATTACCACTCCTCAAAATATCAAGGTAGAAGGACATATCAAGAAGAAAAAGGTAATAGTGTTGATTGATTTGGGAAGTACCCATAATTTTGTTCATTATAAGATATCCAAGGAACTGAATTGATTCCTATATCCAGCACCAAAGTGTCAAGTGATGGTTGTGAGTGGAGGAAACATAAATTTCTTTAGAAAGTGCCATAATATCAAGGTATATAATAGCACAATGCTTTCCATTCCAATGGGTGCTATTGATGTTGTACTAGGATTCCAATGGCTACAATTCTTGGGTACAATATATTTTAATTTTCAAGAACTTTTCATGAAATTTTCTTCGGAAGGAAAGGGAGTTAAATTAAGGGGTATCACAGGGAAACCGGGAAAGATAATGAGCTCTAATGAAATGAAAAATATTCTAAAGAAATAAAAATGAGGTGTCATTGCACAATTATGTTCGCTATAGGTTCCCACATCAAAATCATCTATTTCTCCAGATCTCCAAAAAGTCTTGGACAATCATTCCAAGGTATTTGAAACTCCGAAATGCCTCCCACCTATTTGTGATCATGAGCATGCTATTCATTTGATTCCAAAATGTGTTCCTCCAAACATCAGGCCTTACAGATATCCCTATGCCCAAAACAGTGAAATTGGTTGCAGAAATGCTAGAGGCTGGTATAATTCAACCTATTCAAAGTTATTTCTCTGCTCTAGTAGTACTGGTGCACAAGAAGGATGGGTCATGACACATGTGTCTAGATTATAGGGAGCTCAAAAAGCTCACTATTAAATATAAATTTCTTGTTTCTGTCATGGATGAATTAGTGGATGAATTGCATGGACCAATTTACTTCACCAAGTTGGATCTTCATTCAGGATATCATCCAATCAGAATGAATACTGAAAACATTCCAAAAAAAGCATTTAGAACTCATGAAGGTAATTATGAATTTTTGGTCATGCCTTATGGCCTTACCAATGCACCTTCTACATTTCAAGGTTTGATGACTTCCATTTTCAAACCCTTCCTTAGAAATTTTGTGTTAGTATTTTTTTATGATATACTAATCTACAAAAAGTGTTGGAAGGATCATGTTCAACACGTTGATAGGGTGCTCAAACTATTGGAGGAGAAATAATTATATGCAAAAAGCTCCAAATGTTTCTTTGGAGTACAAGAGGTGGAATATCTAGGTCATATTGTATCTCATGAAGGTGCGAAGGTAGGCCCCAGAAAAATTAAAGCCATTAAGGAATGGAAAATCCACACATCCATAAAGCATATGCGAGGATTTCTTAGGTTGATAGGGTATTGTTTCAAGTTTTTTAAGGATTATGGGCGAATAACAGCACCTCTAACAACATTATTGAAGAAAGATGCATTTTCATGGACTCCAGAAGTAACGAAGGCCTTTGACCATCTTAAAGAGGCAATGTGCCAAGCACCAGTCTTAGCTACGTTGGACTTCACAAAACCTTTATTATGGAATGTGATGCCTCAGGAAATGGAATTGGTACTATTTTAATGCAAGAAGAAAGACCCATTGCTTTCGGAATTCGTCCAATCAAAGGAAATTATTTACACAAAGTTATATATGAGAAGGAAATGTTGGCAATACTACATGCACTTAAGAAATGGCGACCCTACCTAATGGGAAGACACTTCAAGGTAAAAATGGATCGTTATAGCCTTAAATACTTTTTAGAATAATGATTATCTTTAGAAGAGAAACAAAAATGGGTCACAAAGATGTTAGGTTATGACTTTGAAATCATCTACAAAAAAGGGAAGGAAAATGTTGTGGCACATGCACTCTCAAGAAAATATGAGAATGTGGAAGAATTGCTTTACGCCATTTCTATTATCCAACCAGATTAGATAAATGAAGCAAGGGATGAATGGAAGAATGATGAAGAAGTGTGGACACTCATTCAAAAGTTACAACAAGATCCCAATACATATGATACATTTAGCTAGAAAAATGATTCATTATGGTACAAATATCGCTTATACCTATGTAATAATTTCCAGCTCAAACAAAATATTCTTATGGAATTGCACACCTCTCCCTTCGGAGGGCACTCAGGATTTTTAAAAGCTTACTATAGGGTTAAGAAGAATTTTTTTTGGGATTTCCTTAAATTGGATATTCAAAAGTTTGTGGCGGAATGTTTGGTTTTCCAACAAAATAATGTTGAACCAATTAAGACCCCAGTTCTATTACAACATTTATCCATTCCAAGCCATCTTTGGGAGGAGGTTTCAATGGATTTTTTCACAGGCTTACCCAAGTTCGAAGGAAAGAGTTTCATCATGGTGGTAGTTGACAGACTTACCAAGTATGCACACTTTTGTGAATTATCACATCCATTTAAATCCATTACAATTTATACTGCATTTATGGAAACAATTCAAAAGCTACATGGAAACCCAAATATTATTATAAGTGACAGAGATCCAATTTTCACTCAAATTTTTTGGACAAAATTATTTTCTTGTCTTGGTACTCATTTAGCTCATAGCTCATCTTATCATACTCAATTTTATGGGAAAACTGAGATAGTATAACACTTCCTTCCATACTGTAGCGAAAATGACCTCATTTATGGTACTTTATGGATATCATCCACTATCCATCACATCATATGTAAGAGAAAATTCTAAGGTTAAAGTAGTGGAAGATCACATTGATCTTCAACAAAAATTTCTCCAACTCTTAAAGGATAACCTCACTTTGGCATAGAATAGAATGGAACAACAAGCAGATCAACATCGAAGTGAAAGAAGTTTTGATGTAGGTGACTAGGTATTCCTACAACTACAACCATATAAACAAATTTCCCTCAAGTAGGCTAAGAAGGATATTAAATTATCACCAAAGTATTATGGTTCGTACAGGGTGTTGCAAAAGATTGGTACTATGGCATACAAATTGGAGCTTCATGCAGCTTCCTGAGTGCACCTAGTTTTCCACGTTTCATGCTTAAATAAGTTTATAGGTGAAAAAATCCCAGTTCAAACAATATTTACAGAACTTGATGATGAAGAAAAAATCGTATTAGAACCTAAAGCAGTCACAGAAATAAGAACTCGACAGCTACGAAATCGATCAATTTTGGAGTATCTCATCAAGTGAAAGAACTTACCCACTGAATATTCCACATGGGAGCGTGAGAATTTTATATAGAGGCATCCAAAACTACTCAAGCATTGAGGACAACACTTTTTTGAAGGAGAGCGGCATGTTAAGTCCCTATAATACTAGTGATTCCCCCATTACTATTCTCATTGTAGCTCTTATTGTTATTGTTGTGCCCCTATTGTCCCCATATTGTTATTATTGTGCCCCATAGAAGCCCACTATTGTTATTGTTGTGCCCTTATATTACTATTGTTATGTCGACTTCAATTATATTGTGACCTCTTAGACTCCTATATTTATAAAGTAGGTTTTTTCATTTGTATCATCCAAGAATTATTCATTTATGTAATGTAAAGGAGGTTTCCCCCTCAAAGAGGTTGATTTTGAAGTCGTTGATCTATCTTTTCTTCTATTATGTGAGTTGGTTACATAACATGAGATGTAGTTTCTCTTTTATAATTGTCAAGGCTGAAGGTTAAAATAGTGAAATGTGACATCCCGTACAATGTCACTCTACTGAACTAGTCCATAATTAGGTCATCTTAGGGGAATTAGTATAATGTTACCTTGAAGAATTCAATCTCATTCTAATAGGTGGGGTTGGAAATAATACAAAGAGGGATACCACATAATGAAATTTCATACTTTGGAGATTTGAAATCATATATATGCAACACTTGCAAGGTAAGCATTATCAATAAGCTCAAAATCAAGTTCTAAAAGTTGTGTATTTATAAATTTGCATTACTTTTACTTGAAAATTATGTTTGAAGTGATTCAAAGGGAATATTGAAGCATAGATATCATTAACTGGTTCCAAAATATCTCCAAAACAAAAAAAAATTACACTTATTAAGCCGTCAAAAAGCTCTATTATGACGCATGAAGAAGAAGAAATACAACATGATATATCAAAATTATGGACCAAGTACGAAAATTTCTCTCACAAAGAGCAACTAAAGATGAAATGGATTAAACAAATGTTAATATGGATGGTTTATAGCCAAATAAAATATGAAATGGAAGGTTTAAAAGCATACATGGAAGGTTTGAAGGAGGCTTTGACAAAGTTGCTATAAGAAAGGCTTCCTAATGGTGACAAGGTAGTCCATGAAACTCATGATGAAAACAAAAGGAATGTGAATCATGATTTTAGAGACTCAAACTTTGGGCTAAATACCAACCATTTTCCAAATATTGATAGGAGAAAGTTTTATGGCAAGGATCCGGTAACATGGATACTACAGATGGAGCAATTATTTGATATAAACGATGTGCAACACACACAAAAGGTACATATTTCATATTTATATTTAGAACACAATCAATTTGTATGCTATCAATGTATTTTTGTCATAAAACACTTGTCACTTGGACAATTTTTACGGAGTAATTTATAACACATTATGAGGATATAAAGAGCAATACATTCTTTAGAAAAATGATAAATATAAAAAAAAGGGTTCGGTTGGGGAGCACATTGAGGACTTCCAAATATTTAATATCAATGTAAATGATATGCTATAAGAGCATATGATTGATGTCTTCATAGGGACTTGAAATGATAACATCCAATGTGAGGTTCTCCTTTAGGAACCTAAGTCATTGGAGAAACTATTCACGGTCGAAAGAAATTTTGAAAGAAAAATTATGGTAACAAGGAGATCTACCACTCACAACTATAATGATGGAAGTATTTCCACTTCTAGCTTCCCATAACCTACAAGTTGACACCGCAACAAATGGAGGTAAAAAGAGAAAAAGGGACTTGTTACAATTATTATAACAAATACACTAAAGGTATTAAGTGTGCTAAGCAAAAATATTTTACATATATTATAACGAGGAGGAAGAAAAGGAACAAGAAATATCAAAAGAAGAATATATACACCAGTAATCAACCCCAGGGGTTGAAGAAATGAATATGACCATATCTTGTAATGCATTGGTTAGAGTTACCACTCCTCAAGTTCTAAAGGTAGAAGGATATATCAAGAAGAAAAACTTAATAGTGTTGATTGATTCAGGTAGTACTCATAATTTTATTCATTCTAAGATGGCCAAGGATTTGAATTTCCTTTTATATCCAACACTAGAGTGTAATGTGATGGTTGCCAATGGAGTAACTATAAATTTCTCAGGGAAGTGCAATAATATTAATCTAACAATGGGTGGGTTTATTAAATAGTCCAATGCTTTCAATTCCAATGTATTGTGTAGATGTTGTATTAGGATTTCAATGGTTGCAATATTTCAGGACAATAACTTTTATTTTTTAAGAAATTTTCTTGAAATTTTTCTCATAATGAGAGGAAACTGAATTAAGGGGTATCACATGGAAACATGGGAAGATAATAATATTTGATGGCATGAAAAATATCTTGAAGAAGGAACAATGAGGGGTAATTGTACAATTATGTTCACTAGATGTTAAAACATCTAAGTCATTTATTTCTCCAAATCTCCAAAGTCCTAGAAAATCATTTTAAGGTATTTGAGACTCCCAAATATCTCCCTCCTATTCATGATCATGATCATGTTATTCACTTGACTCGAGGAAGTGTTCCTCAAAACATTAAACCGTACAGATATCGTTATGCCTAGAAGACTGAGATAGAACATATGATTGCATAAATGATAGAGGAATGTGTAATTAAACCTAACCAAATTTGTTTCTCCTCTCTAGTAGTGTTGGCGCACAACAAGGATGGATCATCGAATATGTGTCTAGATTATAGAGATCTCAACAAGCTCAATATTAAACATAATTTTCTTATTATTGTCATTGATGAAGTGTTGGATGAACTACATGGAGAATTTACTTAACCAAGTTATATCTTTAATCAAGATATTATCAAATTAGAATGAAGACTAAAGACTTTCTGAAAACATCATTTAGAACTCATGAAGGTCATTATGATGTTTTGGTCATGCATTTTTGCCTTACTAATGCACCTTATGAATTTCAAGGTTTGATGAATTCCACTTTCAAACCCTTCCTTAGAAACTCTTGTGTTAATATATTTTGTTGATATACAAATCTACAACAAGTCTTGGAAAAATGATGTTCAACATATTGACAAGGTACTCAAACTATTGGAGGAGAAACAATTGTATTCAAAACTCTCGAAATGTTTCTTTGGGTTGCAGGAAGTGGAATATCTAGGCCATATTGTATGAGGGTGCTAAGGCAGACCCTAAAAAAATTAAAGCCATTAATGAATGGAAAATCCCCACAAACATAAGGCACCTTCAAGGATTTCTCATGTTTATGGGGTATTATTGCAAGTTTGTTAAGAATTATAGAAAGATAGTAGCACCTCTAACAAGATTATTGACGAAAGATGCATTTTTTTGGAATCCAAAAGTAACTAAGGACTTTGAACATCTTCAAGAGTCCATGAGTCAAGATTTGGTATTATCTACATGAGACTTCACATAAACCTTTATTGTGGAATGAAATGCCTCAAGAAATGATATTGGTGCTATTTTAATGCAAGAAGGAAGACACGTTGCTTTTGAAAGTAATCCAATCAAGGTAAATATTTACATAAACCTATTTATGAGAAGGAAATGTTGGCAATCCTACATGCACTGAAGAAATGTCACCCTTACCTAATGGGAGGACACTTCAAGGTAAAAACATATCATGATAGTCCTAAATACCTGGAACAAATATTATCTTCACAAGAGAAGAAAAAATGGGTCACAAAGATGTTGGGTTATGACTTTGAAATCATCTACAAAAAAGGGAATAATTTTTTTTTTGAGATGCACTCTCAAGAAGGGATGAGGATGTGGAAGCATTGCTCTGTTCCATCTCCAATATCTAGCTTTATTGGATAATTGAAGCAAGAGAGGAATGGAAAAATGATGAAGATGTATGGATACTTGTTCAAATGTTGTAGCAGGAGTTTAGTGAAAATAATTCATTTATTTAGAAAATGATTCATTGTGGTACAAATATTTCTTATATCTACATAAGAAATCCAAACCTAAACAAAATATGTTTTATAATTGCACATCTCTCCTATATGAGGGAACTCAATATTTTTAAAAGCTTACCATATGGTAAAAAAGGAATTTTTTGGGATGGACTTAAATATAATATTTAGAAGTTTGTGCTAAAATGTTTGGTTTTCTAAAAAAATTAAAGTTGAGAAAATTATGACCTCCGGTCTATTACAACCATTATCCATTACAATTCAGCATTGAGAAGTGTTCTTAATGGATTTTATCGCAGGCTTACCCAATTTTGAAGGAGAAAGTGTCATCATGGTGGTAGTTGATAGAATTACTAAGTATGTACAATTTTGATCTCATCCTTTCAAAGCCAGTATAGTCACTACTGCATTTGTGTAAATAGTTCAAAAGGTATATGGAAACCCAAATTTTATTGTAAGTGAAAGAGATCCCATTTTCAAGGGAAAATTTTGGATAGAATTGTTTTCTTTTCTAGGTACTCAATTGGCTCATAGATCATATTATCAACCTCAATCTGATGGGAAAATTGATATAGTGAACAAATTTTTGGAAGGATATCTTTGTTTCTCTGTATATGACAAACAAACACAATGGATCAATTGGTTTCCCTTGGCAGAATGGTGGTATAACACTTCCTTCCATACTGCAGAAAAAATAACCCCATTTATGGCTCTCTTTAGATATAATTCACCATCCATCACATCATCCTTACGAGACAATTCTAAGGTTCAAGCAGTGGAAGGACACATCAAGCATCAACAACAAGTTATCCAACTCTTAAAGGATAACCTAACTTTGGCACAAAATTGAATGAAACAATAGGAAAATCAACGACATAGTGAAATAAGTTTAGATGTGGGTGATTAGGTAATTTTACAACTACAACCATACAAAAAAATGTCCCTTAATCAAGCTAAGAAGGATAATAAATTATCACCCAAGTGATATGGACCTTACAAGGTGTTTTAAAACATTGTTACTATGGCATACAAATTTGATTTTCCTGCATCTTCGCAAGTGCATCCTATTTTCCATGTTTCATGCTTAATGAAGGTGATATGTTACAAGCTCCTAGTTCAAAGTAAATTTCCATAACTTGATGAGGAAGGAAAAATAATATTGGTGCCTAAAGTAATCACAGAAACAAGAATATGAGAGCTATGGAACAAATCCATTTCAGAGTATCTCATTAAGTGGAATAACTTACCTACTGAAGACTCCACATGGGAGGATAAGTATTTTATCCAAAAGCATCCAGAACTACTTAGCATTGAGGACAAGAATTTTTTCAAGGAAAGGGGCATGTTATGTCCCTATAATACTAGTTTAGCCCCGTATTGTTATTGTTGTGCCCCATAGAAGCCCAATATTATTATTGTTGTGCCCTTACATTATTATTGTTACATAAGCCATAGTTATATTGTGACCGATTAGAGTCCCATACATACCAAAGATGTATTTTCATTTTAATCATCTAGGAATTTTTCGTTTATGTGATGACAAAGGAGGTTTCCCCCTCGAAGATGCTTATTTTCAATTCATTAACCTATGTTTTCTTTGTTTTATTATCTAATTACATAAAAAAAAATTAACTCAATTAAACCTATCTAATCAACAAATGCTACTTCACCTTCAATACAATGTGAGCATCTCAGTGAAGTGCTCTTTGTGGAAACTATAGAACAATACCAAATGTTGGCTAGTTATAAAGGATCCAATTGTAATTCTTATTGATTGATTGAGATTCATTTATACCTTTGATTTTTTATATTTTTAAATCTTGTGCCCACAAATTTTAGTCCCCACAAAATTAATACATCAATTTCATTGTGAGGTATGGAGAAAGCTTTCATTTTGCAAGGTGTGGATGTGTGGAAGAAGCAAAATGAAAGCTTGTTTTTCACCTCTGCACTTCGAGGATATATATTTTGTATTAATTATGAAATATATTTTATAGAATGCTAACCAAAGTTATTAATTTTTTTTGGAAATATCAACGTGGAATATAAAATATGGATCTGATTCAATATATGCCTTGGGATTTGTTTATCCAATTTCTCTGCATATGGCCTATAATTTCAAGATGTATGTTGGGCATAACATATAACAAGATAATTAATTTTGCTTATGAATTGCAGAAGTATTTTAATGTTTCTAAAAGTGGTAGTCAAAATATCATTAATATATAGTGTTTTAGTGGACATCATTAAGGAGGTACGAAGGAAGATTTCATTATAAGGAGTGTGGAGGAAGCACAATGCAAATGGAAGAAGTAGAAAATTAAAAATTAGCACAATGTATAATGGAATAATATTTCATTTTGCGGAGTGCATCTTCTACAATTCTGTTTTCAAGATAATGAGATTAACTCAATACTAAACATATAGCATCTCTTGAAATTATATTAAAACATGTCAAATATTTCTAATTTTATAGTAAACAAAGGCTTCACTATTGGAAAATGTAAGGCGTTTCAACATTTTTCGGCGAATCAACACTTAAGAAAGAATGGGAAGTGCTATCACATACAAAAAGTTGTTTCTATAAAATAGAGCCAATCGATGTCACCTTAGTAGTGGGTACCATTCCAACCATAAATTTTCTTTGTAATAGAGATAATTTCCCAGTCTCCACACAATATTTCTTTTTGGTTGTTGTTGCACGCCTTTCAAGTTGGAGCTATTATTGACAGCTTGTATGTTAGTTGTCATTATCACAAGGATTTCACATTTAATTTAGTTCACAAATATCTGACACTTAGGTTACACATGTCAATGATATTAAAGCAAGAGAAAAGTGAAAAGTAAATGGATGAGATGGTTTTGCATTTTTTGAAATTTAGATCCACAACTTCCCGTAAAATATGCCTTTGATATATTGAATTTCTATTTAATGAGATTATACTGTAAGACATATTTCATATGCCAAATAGTAAAAAATTGTGATTCTTTAGCATATTGATAAATTTGCACTTAAAGGGAATTGAAAATGTTACCGATTGAGAGAATATTTTGAAACTACAAAATGGAAATGGCTAGCAAACGAAGGAAATAGGTTATTTGTATTGATATGATTAACCCACTTACTCTTTTCGACAAGATATTTTGTTGGTTTGTTACATATGAATGATATGTGAACTTGTCAATAGAACATAATAATAGCAATAACATTTGGTCTAGCGGATTTGAGCATCTTGCATATGTTCCAAAAGTGTTTTGTTTTAGAGAAATCATTTATTTGTGGACAAAAAAAGAAAAAACATGCTAACAATGAATAAGACTCCAATTCCTCTAAATTCCAAGGATTTCAAATGGATATTCAAGCTATTGGAACCATATATGTGCTTAAAACTGTCGGAAGCAAATATTTTTCAGGAGTCACAGGTAGGTGGGATGAACATTATTTGAGAATTCATTTCTCTAACTTATCTGGTTCATTTTTATCTTTATGTACTAGATATTTCTTTGTCTTGATAACCATTTAGAGAATTATTTTGGCTTTGTTCCCATCTGATGGCCCAAGAAACTATAACAAATGTCCCAAAATCCATTCTCTATGTATTGTATTAATAATATAAAAATGATTTTTTCTTCGACTGGGATGATCTTATTTCAAATGAATTATCTTTTTAGTTAGTCATTTTGTAAAGAATAAATAGATTCTTTATGATAATGTACCTGATAAAAACCCTTGTCTTGAGCCATGTCATTGATGATTTACCCCATAAACCTAAATTCAATTCCAATGAAGAATAGATGCAATTTTGGTATTCCATACTATAAAAGAAAGAAATTACTTTAAATGTTTGTCTAATCTGAGATGTCTTTATAAATAAAATTATTTACATGAATTCTGGATAAGAGCCCCATTGGATATCTTCCTAAGCTCAAGTTTTCTTGTGGGGAAAAGGGGTGTATGAATAAAGTAAAAATAATACAATTATTCAAATTTATGGGTTTAAAGGTAAACAAATGGTGCTCCCAAAAAATATTATAGATAGTTATTTTGTTGCTAAATGTTGTAGACAATATTGTGCTTGCCTTGTTATAATTGTATAGAAAAAGAAAAAAAAAAATATTTCTTTTGCATTTACTATTAGAAAAGTCATTGTGAGCAATGTGTTTACATTGTAATGCTTGCAGAGGCTTAGGGTTATTTTAACTTAGGAGAACTTGAAGTCTATTGAGACTTTTATCCAGAAGGCCTATTTACTACACACATAGGTATTGTTAAATATGTGAGCTTGTTTAGAAGAGTTACAAAGGAAAGTGAGGAGAGTCATAGTGCTCCAAAAAAAAATCAAGAACCAATAATGGATACTGAATAAATTTCTAAATAAGGCAACGTCAACATAGAAGCAAAGTACAAGAAAAGAGACACAAACCATACACAACAGTCTCTACCTTGCACATCCAGTACTAGTCGAAATTCATCCTCCAGTCAAAGATAGAGAAAGGATGTTGCAAGTGAAAAATAGGTTCACGGTTACCTATTAGCTGGTGGAGATGGAAAAGGGTCTTCTTAGAAATTCATTCCAGAAAGAACGCCCAAGGTTTAATCACCCAAATCAAAAAGTCCCCTGAAAACAGGAAGCATTGAACAAGCTATGAACGTGGAAATTGGGAGTACAATAGTGCTTGATTGGGTTGGTAATTGTTTAGTAGAAAATAAAAAAATAATGGAGCAAACTACCAAAGAAGCCACTATTTTCGATGACTACCTTATCACTTTGCAAGTTGCAAACTATAACAAGGGAAATAATAACAAAATCTTTCAGAAAAAATGACATAGGAGTAATATCATCGATGCGTTTCACAAAATTCTAAACTCAAAAAATAAAAAGGTTGTTGATAAAGTAGAAATTGAGGTTGATGTGTTTAGGGTTGTAGCCAATAGACTCATGAAATGGCATCAAGCTATTGGTAACACACTTGTAGAGTATATTAGCCAATAAGAAGCAAAGAACTTGATACTGAAAGAAAGAATAAAAGAGCTAGAAGATGCTCTAAATCTAGGTCATTTGTTAATGAATCCAATGGTAGTATGGGATCCACCATCAAAATATTTTACTCTATGCACATCCCATGGATCTAATAAATCTCTCGAACTCCTTAATTTAGTAAAATCTTATAATATCACTAATATATGTCAAATATTTGAAATTATTGAACATGCATGGAAGGAAACTTATGATCTCCTACATTTAGCACAAGGAGTTAACTCATTTATCGATTTGGTTAAAAATAATGTTAACGAAGACAAGAATTTCTTTGACAATGACTCACTTTTATTAAAAGGCTTGGTTTGTTGTTTGATGTAGACATAAAAATTAGAGGAATTCCAAATGGTAATCGAATGAAAGGTCAAAGATTGATGGTTTAAAAGAATCAACGCACTAGAAAACATTATTTCTGAATGTAAAATTATAAACATTAAAAGAAGTGATGCCTTTCTCAAGGCAATAGAAATTGTTTAGAATTCAAACGATCCAAGCATCATATGTAGCTTTGAATTAATATCAAGAGATACATTAATATTTGAATTGGAGAGACTAAAAGAGTAAAAGAAAAGAGAGTTAGATGATATAGCTTATTTTACTATAGAATAAATTAACAAATGGATAATTAATTTTGTTAGTATTAATGAAGATATTTTTTTCTTGGCTTCTCAATTGTAAAAAGAACATGCAGAAATTGAGAAGAAGATATTCAATGAACATATTAAGCTAGAGACTGCAATCGGTCCAATGAAATATTTCATTAAAGCTATGTTGGATAAATTCCTTCAAGAAATCATGGATCCAAAAGACAATTGATAGTCAAGTAATCATGATTTATGCTTTCACATATTATGAATTTCCTTAAATCTTAGCACATTCATTTTTTTTACTAGTATTTAATTATTGAGATTTGTTAGATGTGTTATTGTGACCTAAGATAATTGTTGGATGCATTTTATTGTTTTCTCTTGTACTTATCCTTTTCCATATTATGGTTCATGGGATTTCAATCCAAGTCCGCATTGGGATAATCAATTTAATTTTGTGTTAAGTAGTAGGATTTTGATGAGTTATTTAGACACAATACATAAATATAGGTTCAGTTATATATTCCTTGCCATCTGCACATGCCTTTCTTTTACCATATATTTGTTTCAGAGATAAATTATAATTTATTTTGTTTAATTACTTTATTAAAGAACAATTATTGCTACTTTTTCCTCGAATGTGGGAGTAGGTATTTAAAGAGGGAATATGCCATAATAGCATAGTGAATGAGTTGGTGAGCTGAGCTGCTAAGAATTCTCATTACCAATATAAGTGAGTTCCACCATAAATCAGGGTTCTTAATGTTTTGCATAAGATCTTGTATGGATCTAAATTTTGTGGCGTTTCCCAAAAACATTATTAGGACATAAGTTTTCAAGGATATGCTATTAAATTTTATATTATATCTATCTTTTTGTTATTTATCGCAATGAAAATGAATGCTCGAGAACAATTTTGGATTTCATATATATGTTTTGTGTTTTAATGATAACTATGATTATTAGAATCTGAATCTTGATATAGTTCTTTTCACTGTAAGTATCTCTCTTTATATTCAAGACTTATGCATTGAGCTCTTACATTACATCATACATACATCTCCCAAGAATACAAGGCTAACACACTGATGCTCAATAAAATATTAAAGGAAAATACATAATCAAAGACAACTTTTATTATTTTCATTATCAAGGCTTTTTAGTTCTATTTACTATGATGTTTAAAAGATATTATATGTTTTAATATCTTAATTATTTTTGAAGTGTGGAGGTATAGAAAAGGCTCTCATTATGATTCTCATGTACTCCACATAATGAAATCTTCTTCCACACCAAGAAATTAAATTGATATTGTTGGAAACCTTTGAGCACTACTAAGAGTGTGGTGGGGGGGGGAGGGGGGGGGAGGGGGGGTAGGGGTGAATTATTAGTGCGATCTTCTTAACAATTTACCAATTAAAAATTCACTTACTGAATTATGCAGATAATAACAAATCATAACATGTGCACCATATGAGCATAAACTAAAAAGCATAAGCAACAACATAAAAATTAAACAATGCATACAATCATATCATCACACATGAAACACAATATTTCTAGTGGAAACCCTTCCAGGACAGAAAACACCCTTGTTGTTTTCACTCTAATCTGAATCTCTATTATGTTAACCAATTTGTCTTTTACATAGATAGTTGACTCTGATTATCTTTGAGACTCGATTAAATATACAATAGGCCAACACCAATCAACCAGGAGACTCAATTCTACTGATCCACTTGGAAGACTATCTTCTCACACTGATCTACTGACTACCATCTTCTGAAGGCCACCATAATCAATGATCCTCGCCCTACTTCAATTGGACTATCCAAATCCGATTAGATGGAGAAATTGTTCCTTTCAATGAAGATTTCATATTATTTCTCCACTCTCATGAAGTCACTGCTCCTATACACTATGTGGACCTCATTTCATAAAGTTTCAAACTAAATCCAAGACTCTCTGCTCAACTAGAATTCATCTCTACAATCCAATTCTCAGCAGTAAAACAATCTCATTAAATAAAAAAAAACACCCATAACCAAAAACAACCAGTAGACATAGTCTCACCCATATATAACTCCATAAAAAACAAACTGCAATAGTCAAAAAATACATTAAACCCTCTATAAATTAACAACATAAACCATTAGGGGAATTTTTAGGTCTACAATGAGCATCCTAAAGAAAATATAAAGTAATAGTGGAAATAATAAAATAATACTTTACATCATCAACTTTTAGGGGGAAAAAGAAATAACTATTTTTTCAACTCGTATTTTCAACTTATCTCCATATGGGTTTACTGAAATATAGAGCTGAAACACTCGTTGGATGCAAAATTTTATTCCTCATCCAAGGCGTACCCATGTTGCATACTTTCAATGGTCCCTACTACAAGAAAAATGAGAAATACATGAAAAAATGTGTTTTCAATAATGTTTTTCATGTATTTCTCATTTTTCGTGTAGTAGGGTTCATCAAAAGCATGCAACATGGGTACTCCTTGGATGAGGAATTAAATTTTGCATCGGAAAAGTACTCATGCTCGAAGTTAGAGTAAAATATTAGGGAGATAAGTTGAAAATAGGAGCTGAGAAAGTAGGTCTATTGTTTTATTTTTTTTAATCTTTTTACATTTTGACCCCAAAAATGGTGAATCATCCCCCATGGTTGACATCATCATCTTGAATCCTATTGGTCCTTATAAATTTTATTATGGTTGTACATTTTTCTTATGAGGCCTATCTTAGACCTCAAAATTCCCCTAATGTCTAATATGGCATTCTTCCATATGCACGAGAAAAGCCTTCAAAACAACTGCCAATCATGAAATAGATCCTTTACTTAAACGATACTCAAACATTGGCCTTTTCCTCAAAGCTATTCTTCTCCAAAACAGCTTCTACTACAACAACCACGAATCTTATCTGAAAATTGATGCTCCACAACAGAAATTTGCTACAACAATGCCATTTACTCTTATACAATGAAGAATATATACTCTCAACTAGGCCTAAAGCATATTTCCTCTATGCAATCTTCTCTAACTCACTATCACACTCAACCAACCATAAACCAACTACAAAATGTAGAATATGAAACATGTAGGGAAAATTGTACTTTTGGACTAGGATCAAAGGTGCACAAAGTTGAAAAAATAAATCCTCAACCATCACTAGCTGTGAAGTAAATGTCTTCACACCCACTGGAGGACTTACTTCACCAATTCCAAAATTTACAAATTACTTTAGAATCTTCCCTAAACATGCAAGTCAAAATACATTAGATGTGTGCGAGGGATCTAAAGAATTTCTAGCCAAATTATCAACTCCACGCATAAACCCATTGAATATTAGATGCAATTGCATGGATAAATCTAATTGTATGTGGTTGGGGCCCTTCAACAACATGCACAAACCTAGCTCCATGCGGTTGGGGTATAGGATGAGAGAAAACCAAGAATTTCATCTCCGAATTGCCTCCAAATTCTTGTTTACCTTATCCAACTCTTGAACATGCCTCGAATCCTCTGTCACATCCTTTGAAACCTCTATAAATGAACAAAACAAGTCTCTTAAGTGTCACTTCAATGATGACCTAGAAACCAACAAATAAGGTTTTTCCATGACTGTCAAACAAGTCCTCAACTCTCCTTTGACACCTACAAAAGTTGAAACACCTCTAAATAGACCCTGTAGCACCTCTTCAACATCACCATCATATCAACACATTGTTGGAACAAGTCATAAGAATCCTACTAAGCTCATCAACATGAAGCACATCTCCATCACTTGTAGCAACATCTCCAATGCCTCCAACTCTTGTAGAATCATCTCTAACACATGTAGCAACAACTCCATCATCACCATAAGGAAAACATTCCACTACAACAAGTCATGATAATGAAGGTGAACATGAATACCTAGACTTTCCATAGTCCTCAACATGGAAAAAATCAACATCACTGACACTTGCCAAAGGTTGACATCAATGCCGACATAACTATCTCAGTTTCAACACTACCAACTGCAATCACGCTACAAGAACGGAATCAACACATTAGCTAGGCTACATAGGGTTGACATTAATGCCAACACGAGCTAGCTACCATCATGAACCAACACCAACATCAACCAGTTGCACAGATGAACACAATAATTCCAATAATCTCCCCTTTTGGCATTGATGGAAACCACACACAATCTCTAGACCATCATCCTCTGTCACTCCCCCTTTGACATCGATGGAAAATGGACCACTCCATCTGAATATGTAGCAAGAATACAAGCACAAACACTGAAGAGACTAACCTCCATATGGCTGAAATATGATGCATATCAACCAATAACCATACTCTCCATACAAGCATCAAGTAGCATATGAACCAACAACATGAAAGCATAATGTCCAACCAACAACCTCTAGTAGTAGAAATAATATGCCAACATAAGGAAACCATACAAGAATCAATGAGCATCAACATAATGAGAAAAATCATCCAACAATTTGCACATGAGGCATCAACAATAACTCTCCATAGAGACTGCATAATAGAAACTACCAAACGTATCTAAACATAGCATGAGGCCAAGAACCCCAACCATCATAACATATCATGAGGCACATCATAAACACCTTCATGTGGATCATAATGAAAATAATTTATTTTGAAGTAAACAAGAGAAAATAATGCTCCCCCTGAACACATGTCATGCCTAACATCCTCTTAAGGTTGTAGTGAACCACTTCATCTACAAGTGATTGCTTCCTTTCCAAAGGAAAGAAGCACAAGGTGAACCGAGACTCCCCATGACCATGACTTATGACATATTCATTAAATATATATGGTTGTAATAGTGATACAAAAACCTCATACATGAATATTACATGACCTCATGACTCAATTTTACATGAATGCCCAATTATAGCACCAAATCACTAAAAGAACCAATGATGAAACAATACAAGTACAAGGCATCATGAGCATTTTACATCAATTTTACAATGAATTACATTGTTTTTGTCATCATATATTATGGACCAATAACCCGAAAATATGAAAAATCATTATTGTTACAATAACAGTAGCCCATACATGTGACTGCAATAAGGCTCCATAATGACTCAACATACTATTATATGGACTCTCAACCAATACATAATGATGAAATAGTAAAATGTACATGGATGTAAAAAACTACATATGATAGCCTACATATGGTTGATCCAAGTGTTAAGTCACATTTTCATGGCATTCCCACACTGCATCCATGCTAGGATAACTAAAAATGATTAATGAGTGTTGCAACAAGGCTAATATACATGTGTTTTCCACTCATACACAATAAATATATCAGTTGAAAAAATAATGAGTGAAAATAAATAAACATAAAGAACAAGCCTTGAAAAACATAGCTCCCTCTAAGCATGATATACCTCATATGAAGTGATCCAGATGATATGAAAATGCATGGAATAACTGTATCAAAAGTCATTTCTTCTAGAACTCCTCAAGCTGTCAATGCTCTCCCCTGAGACCATGCTAGTCTCATACATAGTATTGTAGTAAAATAGTTCTAACATGCAAGAATGTATTGCAGTAGGGGCTGATATATCCTACTTTGAATCTAATGAGGAAGAGTACTCCATTGATCTCTTATTTATCTTCACTCTTCCTGTTGGTACCATCCCATGACCTCCTTTTTCCTCCTAAAACATATCATTTGCGTACTCCTTTCCATCATATGTCTCTTAGATCCCTTGAAAATTGATTAGTTAATAGTCCTATAGTTATTAAAATGCATTGAAATTGATTTAGGAGTTTTATGTTAAAGAATTAGGAATTTTTGGTAAAATGACTACAGGAAGTTCCAACATCCTGTAATTGGTTTATTGTTGGACATGTGGCATGACAGCTAGGCTAGAGCGAAGGGTATGGATGAAAAGTAGAATGTCCAAGCATGGACGAATACCTATCGTACAGCAGAATCGACCCTCCTACATGCGCGGTCAACGATGGTCAAAGTATAGCATGTTGGCGACAAAGGCAGAAACAGCAAAGCATTCTAAATTGATTTAGTTTTGTTCCTTTTTGAAATCAGTTTAGGATAGAAACATTTTAAAAATCTCGACATGATAAAAGCGGCAACAGCCACATCATGAATGTACATTCGTTTTCGAAATGTAAGGGTTGTAAAAACATATGTAAAGACAATTTTCTGTAGTCAATGGTTGGTTATCGTTGTATCGTTTGAAAACAAAGTTTAAACTTAATATCAAGAACACAGTTGCAGTCACGATCATTTTCTTGTTGCGTTGATTTTATAATCGGTTGAACACAGTCCAGTATACCTTTGGAACGCGGACGGGCCCTGCGTTAAACTGGTATACTGTAATTTCCTTTTCATTTGCAACTTAGGGTATTGAATGATCTGCACAGTAATTAGAATTGGTTTTCGATTTCAATAGAATGCGTATGGTTTATGTTTATGATAGTGCTTGAACAGTTCATCACTGAGATCGTGAATCGTATCCTGTAAGGGATTTGATCCTTTGTTGTCTTTTAAAGCAATATCATGAACTTTGCTTTCGTTTCAAAGTATTTTATGATTTCCATATGTCTTTATCTTGCATGAATATTAGTGAATGCTGAGTATTTGCTAAACAGGGGTTTTATGCATGGTGTCTCTGTAAGGAGATTAAAATCTTGGTTTGAAGTGATACACAGTGTTTTAATTTGATAAATAAATTGAGTGATAGTGTGGTAATTAGGTAGATTAACTGAGTGACCTAAGTGTTTGGGTGATAGGTAACATACCGCAATCTTCCGTAAAGAAGTCCTGTGACCTACCATCATAACCACTTAGCTAATAATCCTTTATGTCTATATACTTTATACGCATGCCTCTAAGTCTACGCATCCTGGTCGATAATAAATATAGCCTAGTCTAGCACCCTAGATAGGACACTACATTTTGGTGCCGTTGCCGAGGAGGCGTACTTAAAGGATTTAAAAAAAAAATCAATAAACAAAAACAAAAAAAACACAGTTAGAAATCATGTTCATTTATGCCTAGATTTAGAGACAGTCACGGTAGATTCGTAAAAACCCCCCACCATCTAAAAACTAACCTATCATCATCAGGAGCAGACTCTTTAGGGAATACAACACCAGCTGAGGAAGTCATCCAGGTATTAGAGGAAAAACAAAAGTCAGGACAAAGACTTACTCTCATCGAAAGGAAAACTTTATTCACACATAAATCGCAGAAGAAGCACTTTCATAGATCTTCCAGACAAGGAGAAAGTAGCACATTGACCGAACAATCTTTCTTTAATCTCCTCTTTCAAACAAGTGACACTGACACAGAGAGACCTATTAGAATGGCTGAGGAAGGAGCTGGATCAGTACCACTTCAAGGACAGATAGATGAAGAGGAGTCAACTTTTAAGTTTCCTATACATGAACCACAAGAAGGTGATGAGATCAAAATGAAAAACATACCCCCATCCATGCTACCAAACTTTTATGGTATGGCTTCGGAAGATCCAGACTCATTCTTGTACGAGTTTGACATTGTATGTCGAACATATGGCTATACAGATGATGCCCATAGGCTTAGACTCTTCCCAGCGACATTAAAGGCATCAGCCTTAAGATGGTTCATGAGGCTTGGTGAGCATGCTATAGTTGATTGGGATGGCATGAGAAGAATATTTCTAAGGAAATATCAACCATACTGTAGATCCAAAGATTCTAAAGATGATATCTTTAGAATGAGCCAGCAAGAGGATGAAACCTTAGAGGAATATTTAGAACAGTTTGTCTACAACTTACAAAAATCCAAACACCGAACTATGCCTCTTGATCTGATCCGCACAATATTCTTGAAAGGAATCCGAGAGGAATACATGGATGATCTTAACTTGATGGGAAAAGGTGACATTTCTGCCTTACCCTTTGAAGAAATCATTGAGTTGTGCGAAAATTATTCAAGGAGCAAAGCTAAAATGGGAAAAAGAACCCTGTCATCCAAAGTCACAAAATCTGCCTCCGCAAGTGTCACAAGGGCTGAAATAGGGAATCTGTTAGAAGAGTTTAAAACAGGTCTATTAAGCACTCTAGGGAACCAAATTGACACTTTAAAAGCTAAGAAGAAACAAGAAGATGAAGATCAGATAATGGCTATCTTCTGCCCAAAATGCCGGAAGAAACATGCATTAAAAGACTGCCCACTAGAAAACATCCAAGTTTGTGCTTTCTGTACTGAACATCATGATATGTTTAATTGTCCTAAAGTTAAGGTTTTGCAGAACTGTAATATGGCAGCTAATGCAGAGATGGAAAACGTGTATTACATGGGCACAAAGAGACCATGGCAGCCAAGGCCAGCACCTCAAGGTATGTTTCCAAATCAAAATTTGCAATTTCCTGTAAATGATCAAATGTATGCACAGAATTCATGGAATGTACCCGTGCCATGGCAGCACCAAAACCACCCATAGCAACAATGGAGACCATCTCAACAGTACTCTCAATCCTATCATACATATCCTCAATCATACCCACCATATTCACAACCATATCAACAATACCATCATCCGTATTCATCACATTCTCAACCATATCAGCAGTATCCTCAGCAAGTTGTTTATCAGCCTCAACCTACTCAACAAGCACTGCCTGCTCCTCCACCAATAAATCCACCACAACTGCAATTTCCAGCTAACTCACAACCTCCCAGACCTACTCAAATTCCTGCTCAAACTGTCCCAAATCCAAATAATAGAGCATAGAGGCCCTCCTACAATGTAGAAGAGGGAACCTCATATTCCACACTACCCTTGCAAAATATCAACTTGAGGTCTGGTAGGGTACTCCACAAAGATTCTCCAATAACAGATAAGCAAGAAGAAAACACAGAAACTGAAAATGAAATGAAAAATCAAAGAAAACCAAATGATGATACCAAAGATAAGCAGATGCAACCACTGCATCCACCTTTTCCAGACCGATTGGTCCAAATAAAACCTCCACCGTCTATACCACAGTTTGATGTCTTAGATGAACTCAAGAATGTCTACATAAAAATTCCACTGTTGCAAGCTATAAAAGACATTCCCATATATACTAAAGCCATCAAAGACATATGCCTCAAGAAGCCTGCTAGAAAAATAATTGATCCTCAAACCATTCATGTTATAGGACATTTAGCAAGCCTTATGACCAATACCATCTCCATGGAAAAGTATGTTGACCCTGGCATTCCCAAAGTGACCACCATCATTAACAACATACAAATTCCAAACACTTTGATAGATCTTGGGGCCGCAATCAATGTCATGACTCTTGAAACCATGAGAACACTCCAGCTCATAAATTTGCAACATACAACGATTGTTCTAGAACTAGCTGATAGGTCTAAAGTGATTCCTGAAGGGATTTTGGAGGACATAATTGTCTCACTAGACTCTTGGGAGTATCTAGTGGATTTCATAGTTCTTCAACCCAAATCCAATTTAGGAGGGCACCCTATCATCCTTGGTAGACCATGGTTAGCGACTGCTGATGCATTCATAGGATGTAGATCGGGCAACATGATCATTTCGAGAGGGACCGAAAGAAAACAACTCACTCTTTATCCATTGGCACAATCACCAGCAGTAACACACAATTTGTGGCTTGATGATAAATTCAATGATAAAGAAGAAGTACAATCTATTTTTAGCATTGACCAAATCTATGATTTCCAAGAACAAAACAATAATGATTTGGTAGAATTATTCCTTTCTCAACCTGATATTTCCGAAAATTTGAGAAATGACCAATATCATGTTGCAGATGTACTTTTAGCTCAAAATTTTCAGGAGACATGCACCATTCAATCTTTGAAAACCACATTTCACGACATTTTTCCAGTTCAATCCATCACCAACACACAGAGTCAGATCATAGAGATTAGTCCAGGGAAAACTCTGAACATAGGCAATCACCTAGACTCATCTCAGCAAGACAAATTGATTCGACTATTGAGAAAATACCAAAAAGCCTTTGGTTGGGAATACACCGATATGCATGGGATTCACCCGGACACATGCACTCACCATATTTATACAGATAGCACCATCAAACCAGTGAGGAAACCACAGAGAAGAATGAACCCCATGCTCCAAGATATTGTCAGAGAAGAATTGCAAAAATGGTTGAGAGTTAATTTTATATATCCTATTTCTGACAGTCAGCGGGTATCCCCATTGGTTATAGTGCCCAAGAAAAATGGTAAGTGGTGCATTTGTGTTGATTACAGACAACTGAAGAAAGCAACACTCAAAGATTATTTCCCACTACCATTTATTGACCAAGTGTTAGACACCCTAGCTGGGAAATCATCATTTTCCTTTCTTGATGGTTTCAGTGGCTACAACCAGATCAGGATAGCCTCAGAAGACCAAGAAAAAACCACATTCACCTGTCCTTGGGGCACTTATGCTTACAATGTTTTGCCATTTGGACTTTGCAATGCTCCAGCTACATTTCAGAGAGCTATGTTAGCTATTTTCGCTGATTTAATTCATGATTGTGTTGAAGTTTACATGGATGATTTTTCAATGTACGACAATTCATTTGAACATGCATTAGAGAACCTTGAGAGAGTTTTGAAAAGATGTATTGAAGCTAATCTATCCCTCAGCAATGAAAAGTGCTTTATGATGTTAAACGAAGGGATAGTATTAGGCCACTATATTTCTTTTCAAGGCATAAAAGTTGACCCAGCAAAGATCCAGATCATTGTTGATTTGCCAATTCCACAGAATCAAAGAGAGGTAAGAAGTTTCCTTGGGTACGCAAGCTATTACAGAAGTTTTATTGAACATTTTACTAAAATAGCTTTACCTTTTTTTAAACTTCTAACAAAAGATGTACTTTTCAACTGGAATGAGAACTGTCAACAAGCATTCGAACTACTCAAAAAGAAGTTATCAACCGCACCAGTCTTGAGAGGGCCTAATTGGAGCCTACCATTTCATATCTTTACAGATGCATCTGAAACTGCAGTGGGTGCCTCATTAGGCCAAAAAGAGGAATCTTGTAATTATGCCATTTATTTCATTAGCAAAAATCTAACACCCGCAGAGTTAAACTACACAATCACAGAAAAGGAAACACTTGCCATCATATATGCTGTGAATAAATTCCGACATTATATAACTAGTTATGAGGTATTTGTACATACTGATCATTCTGCCATTAGACATTTAATGAATAAACCAATAACTAGTGGCAGAGTTACCATATGGTTATTATTGTTACAGGAATTTAACATCACAGTGTTAGATAGACCAGGTAAAGAGAATCAGGTGGCAAATTTTCTTTCTAGACTGCAAAATCCAAGTGAGGTTGTTCCAGTTGAAGATTCTTTTCCAGAAGAAAATTTATTTGCAATTTCCATAGTGAATCCTTGGTATGCTGATTTGGCCAATTATTTGTCTACAGGAAGGACACCTCCACACTTTACCGCAAAGGAAAAGAAGATACTAGTCAAACAAAGTGCTAGATATTCATGGCTTAATGGTGATTTATTTTACACTGGTTATGATACGATCATTAGAAGATGTGTAAGAATTATGAGGTAATTGATATTTTAAAATCTTGTCATGATGAACCGTGTGGTGGGAATTTTGCAGCTAAGCAGACAACATTCAAAGTTCTTACTCTTGGATACTACTGGCCATCCATTTTCAAGGATGCCAAGAAGTATGTGAAGAGTTGTGATAGCTGCCAAAGAATGGGTAGGCCAACAGCTACAGACGAGATGCCCCTTCAGCCCCAAGTTCACCTAGAGCCATTTGACAAATGGGCTCTAGACTTTATAGGACCCATTAACCCAACCTCCAATGGTAAGAAGTACATCTTAGTATGTACTGATTGCATCACGAAGTGGGCTAAAGCAAAAGCACTGGTTAGAGCCACCGAACACACAGTGGTAAATTTCCTTTTTGAAGAAATTTTTGTAAGGTATGGAGTACCAAGGGAAATAGTGACTGATCAAGGTACTCAATTCACCTCAAAGCTAGTGAAGGACATCATAGACAAATACCAAATCAAGCATAGGAAAAGTACCCCTTACCATCCACAGGCCAATGGGCAGGTGGAATCCACAAACAAAAGTTTGGAAGGGATCATTACTAAAATTGTGGCAATGAACAAGAAGAATTGGGAAGAGAATCTCAATGATACACTCTGGGCTTACAGAATTACGTGGAAAGATACTACAGGATTTACACCATATCAGTTGGTGTACGGCAAAGAGGTAATGCTTCCTATTGAGTTTCAAATACATACTTTTAAACTAGCTGCAGATTTGCAAATTGACTTGGACCAAGCACAACAAGAAAGAATTCAGCAGTTGAACCAGCTGGATGAAATGAGGCAGCAAGCAGAGGAAACCACACTCCTCATGCAAAAACAAAGGAAGCAGTGGCATGATGCACATATCAAGAAGAAGCAGTTCAAGGAAGGTTACTGGGCTTTACTTTTTGACTCTAAATTCAGAGATCATAAAGCCAAGTTTACCACCCATTGGATGGGCCCATACCAAATTATTCAGGCTTACAACAATGGTTCAGTCAAGCTCAAAACTATTGATGGAGGAGGTCATTCCTTCACTGCCAATGGTCATCGCCTGAAACTATACACTAAGCCCATCAGCAAGCAAGATTTTCTCCAAACAGTATCTCAACAAAGAGAGGTTGAGATACTGCATCCCTCAGCTGCAGTATCCCTGCCTTAGTTCATTTCCTTTCCATTTAGAAATTCAAAAAGAAAATTAAAATAAAAAAACAAAACAAAACAAAAACTAAAAAAATATAAAATAAAAAAAATATATATATAATAACAATGGGTTAGATGTGAAAACCAGCCTCTGGCACACTCTAACCCTGAATTCTTACTTGAAAACCAATTCATTGGCGGGTAAGAATTCTCTTTCGTTTGTTCACTGTTTGATTTATCAACTGAATAATGACTTGAGGACAAGTCAAAACTTTAGTGGGGGAGAGAAGCATCAGTATTTTGTTCTTTTATCTCTCCATTGTAAATTCTTAAAGATTTCTTATCTCATCTCCTCACTGTACATTTCCAAAGCAGTTTGTTCCAGCATTCCATATTTCAATAAATAAGTTGTTTTGTCATTGTTTTATCTCAGAGGAACTTGGTTATAAACATTATGCATGGGGACCTGTTCTGTCCAGAAGACCTTGCTACCAACACCAGTAGTAATGGGACCTGTTTAAGACACGTAAAAGGGACCTGTTAAGAGACTGTTACTTTAGGGCTACTTCAACAAAGTTTCATCAAGCTTCTACAAGCATTCACAGGTTGCTGGGCACCAAGACTCCATCAAATACCGAAGCTCAAGGAACCTGTATACATATAAGGAGCTGCATGAACATCTTCAAGATTTCAGAGGGACCTGTTGCATTCGAATCTATCTCAGGGGACCTGTTATGAACAACAAAGAATAGTCAAAAGAGACTAGTCCTACTCAGCATGCCAATGCAACAACAACCAACAAAAGTATAATATGTTCCTTATTCTTAGCATGTAATTTCTTAGATTAATTTTTAATGTTAAATTTAATGACTGTGACTGTTATGATCGATTTCAAGGACACTATATTTTCCATCATTCCTTATCTCACTGTTAATTCTTATCATCTTTCATACCCCAACCTATTTCATACTTCTAAATCCATTAACCCTTTTCATATCAACCTTGTTATGCCAATCGCACCCTACATTCATACCAACATCTTCCATTTGGCCGAGTACCAATAGGAACAGGACACGTGGTGGATTGTGTTTTAAAAAAAAAGGGAAAGAAACAAATGTTAAAGCAGGCATATTCATTGTATTCCACACGGCCGAATTATGATTCCACCACCCGACGTAGCCAAATGATTCAGAGGACTCCCTGAAATCATACCCCAGTATTGCATATACGCTTACAACGCTTCCTATGATGGCATCTATACAAGCGGTACAGCCATTCCTCTGTTCCAAAAGATAAATACGCTATGAAGTAAGTGTAGTGGTTATCCCATCATCATTCTCAGTTATTTCACGCTGGCATTTGACTCCAGTCACTTCCACAGTAAGGATTGAAAGCAGTGAGTGCCACAAGAGGGAAATATAACCATTCGGTTTCGACTCCCACCAAAGTCACAAGACAGTCGACCGAGCATCATACTGGATATTAAGGGAGCGACACCACCAGGTAACAAATTGAAATTTCTTTGTTGAAATTGCTAGAGTACGACCCTCTGCCAAAATGAACAATAGGGTCGAGCCGAGCATGTTCGACAGTTCTCAATATCATGAAGATTGCATTTCAATTCTCAGAGAGATACAGTGGTTGCCCTTTTTAGAGAAATTTCATGGAAGTAATGAAGAGGTTACCAAACAATTTGCTTTCACATTCAATGGAGAGAAAGCACTAATAGGTAACTTCTCATTCAGGGTTTCGGAGGACACCATAGCCCAGTCAATAGGGATTAGCCCAGAAGGGGAGAAGTACTTTAAGACAAAGCAATTTAAAAAGAAGTCGTGGACTCAATTTATGTCTAGATCCAAAGTCTCACCAGTTAACTGGAAGAAAGGCGTTCCAAGGAGTTGGTTGATGCATCCCTGGGATGAGATGGTCTATATTCTCCAAAAATTCGTAACCTACGAAGGTCGTTATAGTATTGTCTATCTATACCATATTAAATTACTGCTACACTTGAAAATGCAGTGTGTTATCATTCTACCATATTTTCTATTAGAAAGCCTAACCAAGATGTCGAAGACCATCCAAAAGTAGAAGGGAAATGAAGACAAGAGCCTATATCACTTTGGCTTAATTAAAATTCTTATTGAGCATGAATTACAGAGAAGAGGGAAACCGTGGAAGGAGTTCTTAGCTGCTAATCAAATTAAAGATGAGGAAGACAAAGAAGAACTGCAGGAGAACTCAGGTTTCATGAAGGATATCGATGAAGAGATCCCAGTATCCAAAGCAAGCAAAGTACCTCCACCTGTGAGCAACATAAGGACTAGGAAAATGAGAAAAGAAGATGCTCAGAAGGTAGAGCAAGATAAAATTTTCACCACTTATTCAAGAAGAACAAGGAGAGCACCAAAAGCCCAGTTACAAGAAGACCAGCTTGAATCCAATGCACCCATACTGATGGATATTGAGAGTAGTGACCACTCACCTCCAGGACCAGGAGATGATATAGAAGTTGAAAGCAATAACATGCAAGAAAAAGGTTCACCACCTCCCATTAAGAAACAGAAGAAACTGGAGAAACAAATTGAGAAATTAAAGGAAGAAGTCATGGAGGCTAATATGCTAGAAAAAGTTATCAAGAAAGAAAATGAGATGCTCAGAGCGCAGAGTAAAGAGACTCAACAGAAGAATGAAAAGTTAAGGGAGCGAATCAGTGAACTTGAGGCTGAGCAAACAGATATTTGTAAATGGGCCACTAAGTGGTACAACCAGAAGAGGACCCTCAAAGAAAAATACAAAAGATTAAAGCAAGAGCTCCATTGTCAGAAAGATGCCCAGGTGAAAAAGAATGTGGACACATTCCTGAAGGCAACAAAGATCCAAACAGGGACAGAGTTCAAGGGAAGCACTTCAGGGTTAGCATGAGGACATGCTAATTCATTAAGTCGTGGAGAGATGTTGGTACCATCCCATGACCTCCTTTTTCCTCCTAAAACATATCATTTGCCTACTCCTTTCCATCATATATCTCTTAGATCCCTTGAAAATTGATTAGTTAATAGTCCTATAGTTATTAAAATGGATTGAAATTGATTTAGGAGTTTTATGTTAAAGAATTAGGAATTTTTGGTAAAATGACTACAGGAAGTTCCAACATCCTGTAATTGGTTTATTGTTGGACATGTGGCATGACAGCTAGGCTAGAGCGAAGGGTAGGGATGAAAAGTAGAATGTCCAAGCATGGACGAATACCTATCATACAGCAGAATCGACCCTCCTACATGCGCGGTCAACGATGGTCAAAGTATAGCATGTTGGCGACAAAGGAAACAACAGCAAAGCATTCTAAATTGATTTAGTTTTGTTCCTTTTTGAAATCAGTTTAGGATAGAAACATTTTAAAAATCTCGACATGATAAAAGCGGCAACAACCACATCATGAATTTACATTCGTTTTCGAAATGTAAGGGTTGTAAAAACATATGTAAAGACAACTCTGTGTAGTCAATGGTTGGTTATCGTTGTATCATTTGAAAACAGAGTTTAAACTTAATATCAAGAACACAGTTGCAGTCACGATCCTTGTATTGTTGTGTTGATTTTATAATCGGTTGAACACAGTCCAGTATACCTCTGGAACGTGGACGAGCCCTGCGTTAAACTGGTATACTGTAATTTCCTTTTCATTTGCAACTTAGGGTATTGAATGATCTGCACAGTAATTAGAATTGGTTTTCTATTTCAATAGAATGTGTATGGTTTATGTTTATGATAGTGCTTGAACAGTTCATCACTAAGATCATGAATCGTATCCTGTAAGGGATTCGATCCTTTGTTGTCTTTTAAAGCAATATCATGAACTCTGCTTTCGTTTCAAAGTATGTTTATGATTTCCATATGTCTTTATCTTGCATGAATATTAGTGAATGTTGAGTATTTGCTGAACAGGGGTTTTATGCATGGTGTCTCTGTAAGGAGATTGAAATCTTGGTTTGAAGTGATACACAATGTTTTAATTTGATAAATAAATTGAGTGACAGTGTGGTAATTAGGTAGATTAACTGAGTGACCTAAGTGTTTGTATGATAGGTAACATACCTCAATCTTCCGTAAAGAAGTCCTGTGACCTACCATCATAACCACTTAGCTAATAATCCTTTATGTCTATATACTTTAGACGCATGCCTCTAAGTCTACGCATCCTGGTCGATAATAAATATAGCCTAGTCTAGCACCCTAGATAGGACACTGCACTTCCCTTCAACACATACACATTATCTGGTGTCTTGACTCCCTTGGAAATCAATCTCCTCGATCCTTCTTTTTGGATGACGCAACCTTTGGAGTTGAAAATTACTTCATTTCATCCATCAACCATTTTTCTCACACTCAAGATATTATGCTTTAGGCCTTCAATGATACAAACATCATCTACATTTGTCCTCTTCTCACCAATATTGGCTTTGTTGCTTCCCAACACTCTTGTTGTTGGTTTTGTTGAGCAAATGAAATTTTCTCTGATCCCCTGACATATATTGTGAACATCCACTCTTAATATACCACATATCATCCTCATCACATGAACAAAGTGTAATGCCACACATTCCTTGCTACTCATCCTTCTTCTATCATGTATTCCTTGGTTGGTTCCTTGGTTGTACATTTTCCTTTGTCTGTTGCTTTTGAACCGAGGGCATCAAGTTTTTCTTATTTTTGATGCTCTTCTCAAGGTCTTCATCATTGTTGCTGAAACTTGCTCCAAATAACATATGAAAATTTTTCCAAAACTCCTTTGCATATATTGAATCTACAATTTTATCTAAATATGCATTACGGGGATTTTCAAAAGTAATTCATCTTGCTTGAGCATTTTTCTTCATTACTTCAAATGAGGGAAAATAGTCAACATATCCTTCACATATTAATCTCCACAAGTTAGATCCACAAGAAAATAATTTATACTTCACACTTTCTTGCCATAATTTGAAAGTTGTAATAGTAAGAACATGTATTCCTTGAGAGTTAATTATGTAAAAGAAACAAAAATTGTAAATTTCTTCGAATAAAACCTAGATATACTCTCTAGAAATTAAGTTCCAACCAATATCACTGCTCTAAGCTAGAAAACTTTGAGCACTACTAGGGGGGGTGAATCAATAGTGTGATGTTCTTAACAATTTTACCAATTAAAAATTCACTTATTGAATCATCCAGATAATAACCAAAAGCTAATGACAAATCATAACATGTGCACCATATAAGTAGAAACTAAAAAACATAAGTAGCAACATAAAAACCAAACAATGTACACAATCACATCCTCACACATAAGGCACAAGATTTCTGGTGGAAACCCTTTTGGGAGAAAAACCGCCCTTGTTGTTACTACTCTACCTTGAATCTCTATTATGTTAAGCAATTTGTATTTTACATAGATAGATGACTCCGATCAGCCTAGCGACTTGACCTCATATACAATAGGCCAACACCAATAAACTAGGAGAATCGATTCTACTAATCAACTAGGAAGACTTTGTTCTCACACAGATCTACGGACTACCATTTGATGAAGGCCACCATGATCAATGATCCTCACCCAATTCTGATTCGACTGTCCAACTCCAATTGGATGGAGAAAATGTTCATTTCACTAAAGCTTCGAAATAATTGGTCCTCTCTCATGAAGTCATTGTTCCTCTATACTATGTGGACATCATTTTATAAATTTTAAAACTGGATCCATGACTCTCTGCTCAACTAGAATTCAACTCTGCAATCCAAGTTTCAAAAAAACTCAATCTCATCAAACAAATAAAAACCACTCATAAATAAAACCAACCAACAACCATAATATCACCCATACATAACTTCATAAAAAAGTAGCTGCAAAAACCTACAAATACATCAAACCTTTGTAAATCAACAATATAAAATCTAATATGGCATTCTACCATATGCACCAACAACACTTGCAAAAAAACTACCAATCATGAAATACATCCTCTACTCAAACCATACTCAAACATTGGATTTTTCCTCAAGGTTATTAATCTCCAAACAACTTTTGCTACAATGACCATGAATCTGATCTAAAAATTGATGCTCTGCTTCAGAAATCTTCTACAACACTACAATTTAATCTCATACACTAAAGAATTTATACTCTCAACTAGGTCTGAAGCATATTTCCTCTATGCAACCTTCTCTAACTCACTCTCATACTCAACCAACCATAAACCAACTCCAAAATGTAGAATATAAAGTATGTAGGAAAAGTTGCACTTTTGGACTAGGATCAAAGGTGCACAAAGTTGACAAATTCAATCCTCAACCATCACTACTTGTGCACTAAATGTGTTCACACCCACTGGAGGAATTACTTGACCAATTATGACCTTTACAAATTACTTTAGAGGTTTCCCTGAAAATACAAGTCAAAATACCTCAGATGTTTGTGAGGAATCCAAAGAATTTCTAGCTAAATTCTTAATTGTGTGAATAAACCTATTAAATGTTGGTTGCATCTGCATGGATAAGCATGTTTCCATGTAGTTAGAACCCTTCAATCTCAAGCATAATCTTAGCTCCATGTAGTTGGGGTAGATAATGGGATAAAACCAGGAATTCCACCTAAAAACTGCCTCTAACTTCTTTCTTACCTTCTCCAACTCTTTAACATTCCTCCAAGCCTCTGTAACAACCATTGACAACTTTGAAAATTAACAAAACAAGCCTCCCAAGTGTCACTTCCATGATGACCTAGAAACCAATAAACAGGGTTTGGCATGACGGTCAAACAAGTCCTCAGCTCTCCTCTGACACTTACACAAGCTGCAATACCTCTGAATAGACACTATATCACCTCTGCAACAATTCCATCAAATCAAATCATTGTTGCAACAAGTCATAAGAATCCTACCAATCTCATCACCTTGAAGCACATCTCCATCACCTATAGAAACATCTACAATGCATCCAACTCTTGTAGAAGCATCTCCAATACTCGTATCAACAACTCCATCATCACCATAAGGCCAACACTCACTACAACAAGTCATGAGCATGAGGGTGAACATGAAGACCTAGACTTGCCATAGTCCTCAACATGGACAACATCAACATCGCTAACACTTCCTAAAGGTTGACATCAATACCAAAATAACCATCTCAATGTCAACACTACCAACTGCAACCATGCTACAAGAATGGCATCACCACATCAACTAGGCTAGATGATGTTGACATCAATGCCAACATGAGATAGTTGCCATCATAAATCAACACAAACATTAGCTAGATGCACACATGAACACCATAATTCCATCATATATATTGATTTTGTGTGACTTGGACTTCCGAGTATACATTTGCTTGATAATATTTCTTGGTGTTTGCCTCATTTTTATTTAATATTATTTCTTTATTACTCGTAATGTACAATAATTTTTATTATTTTGATTATTGAATTGCATGTCTTAATCTTATGCACAATGAGAGATTCCTATGTAGTCCGCACAATGAGAGATTCCTCTGTAGTCCACACAATAGAACCTTCCTCCCCCCCTCCACATTTCGCATAATGAAAACATTGAGCCTATAGGAAAATTTATGATAAAATTTTTTGAAAAGATCATGTTCGACAAGCTCAGAGAATTCATCATGCACTCCCTTTCTTTTGGCATAATTGTTTTTTAGTGTTTCAGTAAGTTCTCCTAAATTGTTGGTTAAATTCAAGGATTTTTTTCGTCATGCAAAATTCTCAAATCCTTAAACCTATATAAAATTGATTACAAGAAAAACCGAAGTTTTAGCTTTGATGTTGCTATTAAATCTATGCATTTTTAAACATATGTGCTCCTATTCTATTTCCATTTTTTTATAAAATTTAGTTCAAGAAAATATAATATTCACCATAACAATGATACATTATGCAAATAATTATGTGTCTTAATCTTTTATTTTCTATTAAGTTAACATCATTGAGTTAATCTTTTAAATTTTTAGTATGTAGATGATCTGAAATGATCATAAACTAAAAACTGATGTAAAATTGATTAACCATTATTGATTTGAATGTTAGTTGAAAGCACGCAAAAATCGAGGAAAAATGCTTGATAAGGACACATTAGGACAACTTATTAAACATAAAATATATGCATAAGAGAATTATAAACAACAAAAACACAGTGATACTAGACAAAAAAAATGATTACGGAGTTCGTCCCTGATGTACTATGTCTTCGAGTCTGCTTTCAGGATGGGCGACCACTTTATTATGATTGAAACAAGAGTAGTTGAATACATAGAGAAAAAAACCAGAATTAATGTGCACGCAGGAACTTCTGATCACTGTCAATAGATAGCTTTCTGAACCAGCTTTCCAATGCTTCTTACGGTTTCCAAAACTGACCCCGGATTCCCATGTTACACTGAAAACAAAACTGCCTATAACCTCCAGAAACTGCAAATGAAAAACCAAAACCACTTTAATGTTTTCAAATAAGCAAATACGCCTTTTAAAGGTCTCCAAGTTCATAAAAACCACCTTTACTGAATATAGGGTGAATTTGGTTTCTCCTGGTTGAGTTTGGAAACTCGGTCTGGTTGTTGTTTGCCACTTAGGGTAAGTTTCTTGGTCATCACATTAGTTTTAAAAACAAACTGAACCAAAAAACCCATAAATAACATTAGGATAAACCATAACCGTAGGTTATTAGGCTAACTAGGAGGAGGCTAACTGCTTCCATGTGAACGCCGGCGGTCAACTGTCTGTCTACCATCTAGTGGTTTTCCCGACAATCCTGGCGATGGTTTCGCCAACCATCCGAATGTGGCAACTGCCAACTTTTACCTGGCGGTTACCTCCACAGTTGTCAGTTGTAAACCCAACATTCACACTATCCACGCGGTGATCTCCTCTGATGGTGAACTCCCACATTGGTCACGTGCAAACCTTTCTTCGATGCGGTCAAGTGTCTGTGCAGTGTTATGAAACCCTGATGGTCTATCCATCTTTGGTCACATGACCATGCATTTCCACTATGGTTTACAATGGCGGTTAGGGACTGTTTCATAATACATTTTCATTATTTATAAATTTCATGGATTGAGGGTGTATTAACTTAGGTTTTTAGGGGTTTAGTCTTAGGTATCTGATGCTTGGATTAGGTTTTTAGGTTTAGGATTAATGTGGTAGGTTAGGCTTATGTTTTTAATAGATTTTGAATCATATTTATATACCATAGCTCATGTCCTTTTAAATGAACCATATCAAACCAATTTGTCACATTGTGACATTTCACCACAAAACCTTATCGACGAAACAACCCTGAGAGAACTGAAAACTCTGGCGACAATTGATGAGACTGACGACAACCTGACTTCTCTAGATGCATTAATCTAACAGATCCTCCTAGATCAATCCTCTCCACTTGAAAGCTTTTGGACCATAAAAGTTTGATTAAACAATTATTCAATGAGGGTAGAACTCTCTCTCTTTCCACCTTGACCTAATGATGTACAAATACATTTGATCAATCACCTACAAGTGATGACCTTGATGATCCTGACCATGATACTTTTGAGTCGGTGACCTGTTTCATCCATCTACAGTATACACAACTTGCGATGATGGGAAAACAACCTGTTATAAACAGGGCAATTGAATTCTTTCCATGAAGAATCATGAGTTAGTGATTCACAATATTTGAAAAGAGTGTGTACTTGTTTAATACTTTTGACATCAAACCAGATACTTAAATTGACATACTTTCCTGCTTCCTGATTACTAAGTGACCTTGCTGCACTGAACCTATCCAACTATAAGGTGAAAATTACTGCAACTTAGTTTGACTTTGAAAGTATTGATTTGTTTGAATCACTTTTAAAATATGTTTCCATTGAATAAAACTTTCCTCTGATGTATAAGTTCCCATTAGACACTTTGACACTGCTTTAGAAAAGGATTTGATATGAAAACAAATAGATTTCCTCTCCACTTGAAAAGAGGTGTCCAAACTATTCAAGACATGACATGGCGACACAATACAAGAGAAATTGAACACTGAATTCACCCAATATTGACCTGTACCCCTGCAACTGTTAAGTTCCAAACTTAAACTGAATTGATTCATTCTGACATTAGGAAGAGGAGCTTTACGCACAAACTGTAATTCATGTTGTAAACCTTGCTTATGAATAAGATGTTTGGTTTTACATAGAACTGGACAAGTTTCTATCCCTTTAATCAAACCATCTTTAAGCTGAGTTGCATAAATTAAGCAAGAATCATGTTGATTGTTATGTTGATCCTTTATACACATTATTACAAACCGCTTGTTTGAACTTATTAATCGCTTCATCTAATTAACATTAATTGAATTCAAGTGATTTTTACTTTGATGTTCCATAACAATAAATTAAACCCCATCTTTCTTAAGGTGATATTTTCTCTCCTGTAAAATACTGCATCGTGATCATAAAGGTAAGGACTTCCTAAGACAAATCCACATATGTCTACTAGAACCACATCTAATTCCACTTCATCAATATAATTAGTTGTTATGGAAAATCTTAATTGACATTGTTTGGTGACTTTTATCTGAGTTGATTTATTTGGCCATCCTAATGGATGATTCCATGTTTCCAAACCCAAACTTTTAACTAAATATTCAAAGATTAAATTCGCATGTGATCCAATGTCAAACATTGTATCTATCTTTGTATGCTTAGAAGTTATCGTAATGTTAAATAATTCAACTCTTTTATCCTCATGTGAAGGATCTACGTTTGAGGAAGATGTAATAGTTTTTGAACTTGAACTAGTATCACAAGTTTTACCTGTCGTAACCATGGCGGTTATCCTCCTCTCATCACCTGAATCTGAACCTAGATGTTGTTGGACTGCTGCAATGGCCTTCTTTTCATCATTCTCCTTAAGGAACCTTTTGGGTTTAAGTTCTAGATGAATTTTCCAGCACTTCGATTCATCATGACCGATTCTCTGGAAATGAGAACAAGTAGGTCTTTCCTTCTGAATGATCGTTGATTTCTTTATCTTCGAATTGTTCTTCCCCTTACTGTCACTGGAGTCTTTGGTTTCCAACTCTTTGGATGAATACGATGAAAACTTGAATGGTTTGCCACCTAATTCAATATGTATGGCCTGAACACACACCTCATCGAAATAATCAGGATTAAACATCAATAAAGTATGCTGCAAGTATGAATGTAAATTGTCGATGTATTTTATCAAAGTTTCACATGTATCCAATGAAATACCAAGTGCCAATTATTTATTTTTGAACTCCTAAGTACTCTTGAACACTCTTCTCTTTACCTTGCCTCAAATGTTGCCAATCAATAACAGCTTGCTACATGTATCCTAAAGGATAGAACTATTTCCTACGAGAATTTAAAAACTTAGACCATGATGAGATGACTTTTCCTTTACGCTTTACATCTATCTGAGACTTTCCCACCGGATTAAAGTTTTTTCCCCCATTCTAAGTGTAGCTAAATGAATTTTAGTTTTATCACTAGAAATGTTCTCAATGTGACAGTACACCTATAACTTCTTTGTCCAGTTACCTAGCCTTTCAGGATTCATTTCGCCATCATAAATAGGTAACTCAAATTTAACATCAAGTTTCAAAAGAGATGTTTTCTTAGGTTTCTTTTCTGTTTCAGATTCTGCATTGGAAGAAGAAGAAGAAGAAGAGGATGATGGAGATGATGGAGGTGAAGGTGGTTTATCAGTATTCCCTTTACCTTTGTCCTTCTTCGATGGCTTTGAAGAAGAAGTTGCATCTCTCGCCTTCTTGTCTTTGTACAATTCTCCCAACATCTGTTGCATGGTTAAGAATGCTTGCTGAAACTGTTCTTCACTCATCTTAGTTTCAGTGTTTTCACTTGCATCAGGTCCTGACATGGTCGATTTCTGAACGACTCATCGCTTTCCAATCTATGGATCGATCTGCTCAAGGATTCCTTCTCTTCGTTGAGAATTTGACCTGGTTAACATTCAATGGAAAATTCTACAAATGAAACCTACTCTTATACCAAACTATATGATCTAAAATGATCATAAACTAAAAACTAATGTAGAATTGATTAACCATTATTGATTTGAACGTTAGCTGAAAGCACGCAAAAATCGAGGAAAACTACTTGATAAGAACACTTTACGACAGTTGATTAAACATAAAATTGATGCATAACAGAAGTATAAATAGCAAAAACACAACGATACCAGATAGAAAAATTGATTACGGAGGTCGTCCCTGATGGACTACGTCTCTGGGTCTACTTTCAAGATGGGTGACCGCTTTATTAGGATTGAAACAGGAGAAGTTGATTACATAGAGAAAAAAACCAAATTGAATTTGCACACATGCACTTATGGTCACCGTCAACAGATAGCCCTCTGAAGAAGCTTTCCAATGCTTCTTACGGTTTCCAAAACCAACCCTGGATGCCCTTGTTACACTGAAAACAAAACTGCCTATGACCTCTAGAAACTGCAAATGAAAAAACAAAACCACTCTAATGTTTTCAAAGAAGAAAAACTGCCTTTTAAAGGCCTCCAAGCTCATCAAAACCACCTTTGTTGAAAATAGGGTGAATTGGGGTGCTCCTAGATGAGTTTGGAAACTTGATCTGGTTGTTGTTTGCCACCTAGGGTAAGTTGCTTGGTCATCGCATTAGTTTTAAAAACAAACTAAACCAAAAAACCCATAAATAACATTAGGATAAACAATAACCATAGGCAGTCCGGCTAACTGGGAAGAGGCTAACTGCTTCCATGTGAACGCTGGTGGTCAACTGTCTGTCTGCTATCTGGTGGTTTTCCCGACAGTTCCGACGATGGTTTCGCCAACTATCTGCATGTGACAACTGCCAACGTTTACCTGGTAGTTACCTCCACGGTTGTCGGTTGTAAACCCAATGTTCACACTATCCACGTGGTGATCTCCTCTAACGGTGAACTCCCACACTAGTCACATGCAAACCTTTCTTCGATGCGGTCAAGTGTCTATGTAGTGTTATGAAACCTAGATGGTCTATCCATCTCTAGTCACATGACCATGCGGTTCCACTCGGGTTTACAATGGCAGTTAGGGACTGTTTCATAATACATTTACATTGTTTATAAAGCTCATGGACTAAGGGTGTATTAACTTAGGTTTTTAGGAGTTTAGTCTTAGGTATGTGATGCTTGGATTAGGCTATTAGGTTTAGGATTAATGTGGTAGGTTAGGCTTAGGTTTTTAATAGATTTTGAATCATATTTATATACCATAGGTCATGTCCATTTAAATGAACCATATCAAACCAATTTTTCACATTGTGACATTTCACCACGAAACCTTATCAATGAAACAACCCTGAGAGAACTAAAAACTCTGGTGACGATTGATGAGACTGATGACAACATGACTTCTATGGATGCATTAATCTGACAAATCTTCCTAGATTAGTAGAACAAACGATTTGAAAAACAAGAATATGTGCATGAAGAAGTAGGTGCCAAAGAAGAAAAATGAAAGGTTCCTCTACACTCCTTTCTCTGTTCCACACAACAAAAGTTTTCTTCCCACCTCTGTAATTTGTATAATGAAACTCTTTTCTGCACCTCAAAAATTTGTAGGAAGAAATATTCCTCTACATCTCAAAGTGAATTTGCGACAACCACTACAACAATTGCAAAGTGTGTATGTATCGAGGTTTGAGTTTCGTTGTGCATGGTGTAGTGGTGAGCAGTAAGATTTTATTCATTCTTCCTTTGCATCTCGAAGTGAACCCGAGGGAACTACTATAACATTTGCAAAGTATACATATCTTAGTATTTAGATTTCATTGTGTAGACATCAGAGGAATGGATGAAGCTTTCATTATGCTTCTTTACTTACATGCAACCACGTTTCTACACTCCCCACAATGAATGCTTCTTCCACTCCCAGAGTGAAATTCATATATTAATTTTGTGGAACATAAATCTTTGCATATGAACTTGCTCCTTGATTCCATTTAATCAAATTTCTTAATATGTGTTTTAGATGTTGATAGTATGAGTAAGCCTTAATTATTTTGATAATAGGTGCGGATTCTGATGGTTTGATGAGTAGTTTTCAAAATTATATTCTTAGCTTTGATCCATCATTGAACTATCGAATTATATATCACTGCATTCCACACATTGAAAAATAAAACCATCCTCCACACCTCTACACTTCATATAATGAAAGTGTTTTCCACTCTGGACTTTCATTTTCCACTCTACACTCTGCACAACGAAATTAACTCAATTAAAAATAAAATAAATTAACTTAATTAAAATTCATATTAGGAGAAAGTTTGTGAGTGGAAATTTAAGTGCCACAAAATTAATATATCAATTTCACATGTTTTATACAATCAAGGTTTAGATTTTATTGTACGGAATGCAAAAATGCAAAGAAAGGTTTCATTTAGCAAGTGAAACACAACATTCTCGAATAATAGCACACTTTGCACAATCAAGGTTTAGCTTTCATTGTGCCAAATCAAATAATGAGACATTCCGCACAATTAGGATTTATATTTCATTTTGTGAAATACAAAGGCATAGATAAAAAAAATTATTGTGCATACTATGTAAATTTTGTGGAGTGTAGAAGTGTGGATGAAGCTATGTAAAGGTGGATTTCATTGTGCGAAGTACGAAGGTGTGCAATTGTTTGAAGGTGGATTTCATTGTGCGAGATACATAGGTGAGGAGGTGGAAATAATGATATATTGTGAAAATGTGAGCATTCTCGAATAACGACAAAATGTGGGCTCCACATAAAAAGACACACGCTTAATTAATTAATTAGTGATAAAGATAGGAACTATTCTGCATTGCAACTATTAATCTTATTTGAATTATTAATGCTCAAAAAATTCATTTTAACTTTATAAAATTTTAACAATTCAAAAAAATACCATCAAATTTAAATATATAACTTTTTCCTCCTGAACAATATACATTAAATTAATTCAAATTAATTAAAATAACCTGTTAAATTATTAGCAAAACATCACAATAAAATTTTATTAATTATTTTTATTTAAACCACCCTCAAACAATATATTCTAGAACTACTATTCAATAAATTACAGTAATTTTATTAAAGTATTGAATATCAAAAAATATAAAAATATATTTCTATATATTTTTTTTCACTTATAAAAATAAATAAATTTGATTTTTTTTCGTTATGTATAAAATAATAGATTTTAAATAGAAAATAACAAATTAGAGTATAATGTATTGAGGCTAATATCTAAAATATTTTTGAAAATTAAATAATCATTTAAAACATATTTTTCAAAAATAAATAATAATATAATGGAAAAAATAAATAATCAAAATTTTCAAAATAAATATTTTTGAAAATTAAATAATCATTTAAAACATATTTTTCAAAAATAAATAATAATATAATGGAAAAATAAATAATCAAAATTTTCAAAATAAATAATAATTTGATAAGTTTATTATGAGATGTTTTTTTTTATATATAATAATAATAAAGAAGATGGTGATACCCATTAAAACCAAATGATAACAATAATAGTAATTAATATACACTAAAACGAAATGGGTTACAAAACTTTATAAAGGTAGGAGATTATTCTAAATATCTTAGAGTTTTATTTGTAATTGAAAGCATTTGAAGACCACTATATTTTTATTGAGTTAAATGGGAACAAAAAAAATTTAAATTTAAATTTAATCTTAGTATAAGGTAGACAATTTCAAAGAATGTGATTTTCATTCTTAACCTTCTTAATGTCAAAAAGTGACAGACACTTTCATTTCATGGTGTTTTGGTTAACCAAAGATGTGTTTCACTATAGGACTCATGAGAATTTGTTGTTATTTGATCAATGTGAAGACATCAAGATCCTTTGTATTTTCATGATTTTGTTGATCACCCCATAATATGTTAGTTTTCTTTTTCCCTCATCTCTTTTATCTTCATCCAAAGATTTGCTTTGGGAATAATTTTAAAAGATTTTTGGGAAAATAGTGTCAATTCTTTTTCTAAGGTCAACTAAACAACAATAGAGATCAACTTTATTATTGCAACACTACTCCACAATTATCATGACAGTAACACGATAGTCCACCAATAAATGATATCCCATACTTGTATTTTCGTTGTTTCATTGTGTCTTTCTAGCCACAAGCTATTTTTTTTTTTCAAAATAATGTGTTATAGCTTGGGTAGATGGGGATAATCATCATGGTCCTATAATTAGAAGGAATGCTTTTATCCCTAATTTTAAAGATAGGTACAATGATATTTTGCAACCAATGCTTAGGGAAGTCTACCTTCACTTCCAAATTTTATGTGAAGGAGAAGAATAAACACTATTGTTTTAATTACTTTAGCATGGTAACTTTTAATATGCTTAGCTTTCCCAATTAAAAGCCACTTAGCCTTGAACTCTATATTTTTCCTGAAAGATATAGACATCAATCCATAATAAGCATCAAAACACTTGCCTCATGATACATGTTAAAATTAAAAATATCATGAGAAATAACTAAATTATAAGCTTATTTCAAATTATTAGAACTATTATTGTTAATTATATAAAGTTAATATAAATTGTACATATACACAATTAAAAAAAAAATCAAACAATTTTTTTAATCATGGATATTTGCCCCTGCTTTATATCAACATTATTAATATGGAAATAGGATTTGATACAATACCATGGACCAATACCATGGTTTATCAATACCACATATCGAAAAAACCATAACTTACTTCATATGATGCTAGTTCATATGTTTTTTTTTAATTTACCAATTTAATTAAAACTGCAAAAGCATCAAAATCATTTTAGAAATAAATTTTAACTTTTGATTTATGTGCACTACTAAAAAAAATTATATAAATTAAATTTGTACCATCCACTTAATTATTGATAATAAAATCAAATTTATAAAAGTCTGGTTTCAAAATAAACAGGCCTATCTCATTAAAAAAACATTCCAAATAACATTTATAAAATTAATAAATTAATTAAAAAAAATTAAACAAAATCTTATTATTACCCCCAAATTCTTTATGCGGTAGAGTAAATATGAATCAGTGATATTAGTGTTTGTAAATAAATATTCATCCACTGATATTTGGAATTTAAAAAGCAATTCCGTTAAAATAGTCATCACGCTCAAGGGTTACTTTACAATGTTTTCAAATTATCTAATATGTCATCATCAATGTGGGAGCTTGATACAGTGAAGTGACATGAATTGTTGTTCACATGTGCATGCCTTATGTCTTAATTATCTTGATGACAAAGGTTACACTACGCAATAGACATTATCACGTACATACGACATGGTTATGAAATAGACATTATCACTTTTATTATCACTTATATTTCATATTTTCAGATTGTATTATAATAATTTAATTATATTAATTTTTAATTAAAATGTTATGTGATTCTTTAAGTATCTTAGAGCTCAGATTCAAGAAACTTAAATGAAGTAATATTTAGTGACAATGTTTCATAAGAGACTTATCCTCTTAGTTATTGAATTTGTTTTCATTATAAAAATATTTAGTTGTTAAATAGTAAATTATTTTATTTATTTAATATTAAAATTAATTCAAATTCAAATTCAAATTCGAACATATGCTTAATTTTAAATGAAAAATTTAAACTTGATATATTTACAGCGTTTAAGATTTCATCATAGAAATAGGGAGTCATCTACTAAGGCGGAGGAGTTTCTCGGACGATCAAAAGTCGCTAGAATCTGAGCAAATATTTCTTTAAAAATCCTGTAGAGGAGTGTTGCACAAACCAAAAGGAAGGACCCGATATGCAAAAGTACCCCAAGGACAAATGAATATGGTCTTATCTTGGTCTTCCCGACTGATTTGAATCTGATTGTACCGGCTAAACCCATCCAGGAAGGAGAAAAACTTTTTCCCTGCCAAACCGTCTAACACTTGATCTATGAAAGGTAAAGGGAAATGGTCCTTTTTAGTGGCTTTGTTCAATTCCCAATAGTCGACACAGATTCTCCACTAACCATTTTTCTTTAGCACTACCACCAAAGAAAAGACCCATTCACTATCAGATGGGATAGATGAACCCTGCATCAAGAAATTTCTGCAGTTCTTCCTTAACAATATCTTTAAGTGTTGGCTTAATCCTCCCTTGAGGCTACCTGACTGGTTTGCAATTCTCCTTGATGTATATATGATGAGTACATACTGAAGGGTGCACTCCCTTCATCTCCTTATAACTCCAAGCGAAGGCATCTAGATGTTTTCTCAACAGGCTGCATAGCTCCTTCTCCTGGGAAGGAGATAGAGATGGATTGGTTTTCAATGTTCTTTCTGGACTGAACTCTATATTTTTGACACGAAGATAAGTGGATTCGGCCACACAGAGATCAGTTTAGGGGTTGTTTTGGGTTTCTCTTACTATGTCCTCTAATGGTGATACACTGGGAGGTGGATTTTGAATCAAATTTTCAATCATATCATCCCCATCTTGTTGTTTCCCCCCATTGCAATTTCCAATGCACAAAGCAGTACAGAATAGACTTCATCCTCATCTTCCTCCTCCAACCAGAGAGGTAGATCATGTTCTAGCAAGGGTTGGGCAGGAGGATATAGGATTAACTACTTAGACATGTGCTCGTTCATTATGGTCAAGTTCCCAGCTCGGCAGCTGATGTAGGCATTGGCAGTAGCCAACTAGGGTCTTCGCAAAATGAGAGGATACCCAGTGAGGTTTGCCTTTGGCTAGAGAACTAAGAAATCAGTAGGGTACCCCCAAGAATCAATGGAGACCATCACATCTTCCACAATCCCCTCAGAGGTCACGGTGGAGCGGTCTGCTAGTTGTAGCACGGTCGTGGTCTTCCTCAAGGAGCCATGGATGTTAAGTTTGAGCATTGTATCCTTTGTCATCACATTAATGGTAGCTCCCATATCAATCAAGGTATGTGGGATCATGGTGCCATTGATGTGGAAATCAACTACTGGGTTTCCAGGGTCCAGATATTATGGACAGATTACTTGCTCTAGCATCAAGTCGAACAGTTGTCCTATGACATTAATGGTTGGGGCATCTCTCTTGCGCCTTCTTGGATGCCTAAAGCACTTCTCTATGATCAACCTATTGTAGATAGGCACATCTTTTATGGCTTGGAGAAGTGGTATCTTCACACATAAAAATTTCCATTCTCTCAGGAGTTCAGTTTCTTCTGGGGTAGGCTAGACTATCACGGATAGTCTCTTAGGAAAGGGTGGAATTTCTTTAGGTTCACTTTCCTCTTTATCTTCCTCAACCTCCCTGGGTGGAGGCTAGCTATCTGGGAGAACTTTCCTAGATTGCAAGTTAATTTCCTGAATCTCCATAGCATAATTTGGGCATGATGGTTCCCCACTATACACTTGTTGAGCCTATCTGTTGTTTGGATTCGGATTTCATTGGGCAGGCATTTGGGGTTGCTTTGGTGGAGCAGGAGGTAATGGTTGTGGTTGGCCAGGTGGTGGAGGAAAAAGAGTGGGAAGAGAGTTGTATTAAGGCCTCCACCCCTGATGAGATGCATTCCACTGAGGTTGTGGCTGAGCATAGGATTGAACTGAATGGGTGGATGGTTGGGCATGATATTGAGATGTGAAGGACCAAGGAGGAGGTGTGGACCAGGAAGGATAAGCAGGAGGACCCCAAGAAGCTGTGGAAGTGACTTGGTTGCGGTTGCAGTATGCCTGAGATGTCCCTTGCATCTCATATTGGTATGGTCTAGGTCCATGCAGCCTCCTTTGGTTTATGTAATAGAGCTGTTGAGTGACTCCCTCAGTCCCGTGATATACAACTTTATGTCCAGGTAAGGAAGGACACTTATCTGTAGAATGATTTTCTTCACAGACTAAACAAACCTCTATAGAGTTCAATGGGCATTCATCCCTAGGATGCCTCTTGGTACATCTAGGGAAAAAAATGGCCAAAGCCCTCTCTGCTTCCTCTTGTTTCCTTTTGATATGTAAGGTATCCATTTGCATGGCAAGAGTCTGCAGCATCTCATTCTTGAAATCTTCCAACATGTTTCCAATTTCTCCTTTAATGGATGAGTTAGAGGAAGAGGTACTAACTATGGATTGACTCCCCCTACCTCTCTTTCTAGCTGCTCTAGAATGGTTTCTAAAAATAGTATTTATGTTCTCATAAGATAGTTGGTAGATGTCTCCCCCGGCCAGTAGATGGAGGATGTCTAAAAGATCTTCCTGAATTCCCCTAAGTAGGACCAGCTTCAGAGACTCAGGGTCAAGTGTACACCCGACCCTTTTGTAACTCAGTTGGAACCTCTCTTCATAGTCTTCCAGGGACTCATCACTTCCTATGGTCATTCGGAAAATTTCTTCTTTAGCATCTTTTGACCTACAATAGTCTCGATACGTGTTGTTAAAGGCTTGCTACATCTGAGCCCAAGTTGTGATGCTATTGCCAGGTAATCCCATGAACCAATGCAGTGTTGCATCCTTGAGAGTAGAAGGGAAGAGTGTCAACTTTTTCTCATCTTCTGCATAGTCATAGGTTCAATAGATCACAACAAACTCGAATAAAAAGGTGTCAATATCTTTTGTAGTCAGACCATGGAAATGAGGTAGGGCGGAAGGGCTTATATTCTTCATTTTGGTGTCCCCATTGGTCTCCCAAATGGGAAAGGTACCATCTATTCTCTCTCCATTCCCCCTATCATTTTTGTTTTCAGCCATTGGCTCCAAAGGAATTTTTTTTTCTTCTTCTTCCCCTATAGGTTCTTCAAATATGTCTTGTTGTTCACCTAAGGGTTCTTCTTCATCGCAGCCACCGAAGAAGAGAGAAGGGTGGCTGTGTGAAGCAGTGGGGGTGTTGGACAAAAATTTTCCTAAGTTATCTCTATTCCTACAAGGAATGAAAGGAAATCTTTTTTGGTTGGTTTTTGTTTCTTTTTCCCCACACTGACAGTGCCTGTAGAAACTAAAATTGATTGAACAAAACAAATTGCATCCAGCTGAAATGAACTTGCTGAATAGAAATTTACAAAATTGAAGAGGAAAGCAAGGAAATGCAGAACTGAAGGAAAAGGAATGACTAGTCTAGCTTTGCTGAAATGAAATTTGCAAAATTGAAGAGGAAAGCAAGGAAATGAAAAGCTTGAAAGAAGAGAAATGACTAGTCTACTTTTGTTGAAATAAACTATTAGCAGAATGTTGCAATAAAAAATAGAAGAAAGCAGTAATCACATAATACTATGACGCTTCCCCAGCAACGGTGCCAAAATGTGGTGAGCACCAGTATTGCAGCAATAATGCTGCAGCTCATGGGTTGCCTACTTTACTCTTATCAACCCAGTAGTTTGTAACAAACTTGGAAGCGGCGGTGTTGTATGCACAAGTACTAGTTCTTACTGCAGGTTGTCACTTGGTCAACCGGCGCAAGATCACTAGGAGCTCAAGCCAACTTCTATGGATTCCAGAAGAAGCTCTATATGTGATGAAAGGAAAGAAAGATTACTCTACAGATGTTATTCTAACTGCAGAAAGGAGAAAGACTGAAATGTAAAGCAAACCTAGTAAACCCTAATTAACCAACTAATTTTAATTTTACAAAAAGAACTATGTAAACCATGAAAGCAATGCCATTACCTACTCAAGGAAGTAAACAACATCTAACTAGTCTATTTCTGGAATTAAACAAGCAAAAAACATATTTTTGGATTTCTATGTATTTTTATGTGAATTTGACATGCATGTAATTTATTGTGTGTGAGTGTGGCAGCGAATAGGTGGCGTTGAAGGGTGGTTTTGGGACTTGAGAGGATGTAGGATGGTGTGGATGGGTCCTAGGAGGTCTTAGGTGTCCTTCTGGAGGCTTTTCCCACACTCGGCCTTCAAAATAAATCCTACAAGAAAATTTACAGGAGGACATAGGAAATCTACAAGAGGAAAATAGGGCAACTACAGGAAGCCTATAGGAGGAGGCTGAGAGCAATTTTCACTGTTTTGAGGGTGTGAGAGTGGGTGAAAAAGGTGGATGAAGGTTGGAATGAGGTTCTATGGCACCTATGGTCTACCATGAACCACCAGGAGAGAGAAATATGACTGGATTTGCTCAAGGAGAGAGGAAGAATTTCTAGGAAAAATGCAGGAAACTAAGGCAGAATTGAGGTGAGACTTGGGAGACCAATAGGGCATGGATCAGATGGAGGGTGTGATTGTTGATAATCTGGCCTACTGCTGGAAGATATCTGCTGCAAAGGAACTGACAGTTAACCAATAAGATCAAGCAAGCAATGAAATGAGTGCATCTAGAAAAACAGAGTTTTGCATCAAAATAGTTTAAACTATGATATATGAAAGGAAATGCTGAGAAATGTTGCAACGAAGGAAAGCATGAAAGAATACTATTGAAAACCGGGAAAATTTTAAGAACCACCCTAAATTTATATGTATAATAAATGGGCTAATCCCCATGATACATAGGAAAAATGGGAGGCGATTTTATCAATAATATAATATGTATATAAAAAAAATTGGCGAATCTCTAGCCCTATTATATTATCTTATACAGTGATGGAGAATCTTTCATTGAGTTATAAAATCTTATAAGATCTTGGCAAATCTTTTACTGAATAATAAAACATTGTGAAGTCTTGGCGAATGTTTTGTGAAAGTATGAAACCATATATGATAATAAGAAAACGTATTCATTAAACTGTAATATACTAACATACATGTTTGGAAAAAAGAAACATAATTTTCTCTTCCTACAAACAATGTTCCAAGTTTCAGTGGCCGTGTTTTTCAAGGTTCTTACAATACACTCTTTCATATCCTTCTATTAGTTTTGATAATATTCCACAACAAAGTTCTTGTAGGTGTTGATATTGACAACGAGTTCTGTCAAGGTAGGAGAGATTAATCTTTTCTCTACAACTTTTGTCAAGCTACCACTTTTTTCAAGTTATCGAATTTCTTTCTTATTCCATAGACTTCAACTGCGAGATAAAAAAAAAACACATCAAGTTTGTGTACCCCAACATGCCAACAAGTAACAAGCCCCAACTATATTATATAAGAAAGTATTAGGTGTCCCAAAGGGTTGAAGGGGATCTAATTGAAATAAGTGACCATTGTGAGAATCCTTCCAATCAATATATGAATATATAAATGTCGATTTATTTGATTTTAATTAGAAATCTTCAATTAAATAATAAAATTTAATTACGACTCTCCCAATCTAAATTGCTTATTAGCATAATTCACTACCCTCACAGGTCTCGCATTTTTTAACAACGTTGTAACATGTAGATTAATTTCCTTTTTATGAACAATCTCCACCTTTTAGGAAAATATGGTGCAATGGCTCCAACCCCTACAAATCATTAGGACAAACTAAGAATAGCACAGAAGATGAAAGGTTGTACAAACCAGCTTACTTTTCAAACAACTAATCCAACATCAATACCTAAACTTTTTCATGAAGATATCATATTGAGAATGTTTCAAAACTGGTGAGAAATATTCGAGGGCGATGTGGAAAGAGTGATAAGATTTCATTGTTTTGAATTTTGTGCAAAGAGTGAAAAGGTTTCATTGTTTTGAATTTTTTTGTTAAATCAGACAAAGTTAAAATCCAATATTAATGGAGATATTGGTAATTTTTACTAAATTTTCTGAACTGACTAAATGTAGCTTTAACCATTCACCTTAGGATGTTTTTACAATATAATTTCCTAAGTCTACTTAATATCTTCATTATCATAAAAACCAACCTATATCCATCTTAACTCCACATCTACCACTCTTAGGGGGATGAAATCTATTTATCCCTCTGAGCACTTAGTAGACCCAGAATTAAGATGGATCTAATATGATAGAATTTCCCCTTTAAATAGTCTATTCTCACATGAATACCATGGTATTACCATGGGTCAATACCACGGGTTATCATAAACCTAAAGCTTAAAAATTACTATTAGTAATTTATAAAAAATAATAAAATTAATAATTGATTTTTATTTTATTTTTTATTTTAACCAAGTTAAAATGTTTAACATACATTAAATTACAACATCCATTTTTACTCTTGATCCACCAAGCCCCGAGAGGGATCAAATATTTTTTCACTCTATGCTAGTTTGCATATCACAATATTTGATCCTCTTGGGGCTTAGAAGATCCAAAGTAAAGATAGATCTATGTTGGTTTAATTCCCCCATTTAAATAGGCTACATTCCACGTGAATACCATGGGTCAATACCATGTGCCATTTTTATTTTTATTAATATTAATATTAGGGTTAATAATGTTTCTTTGCATGGTATTAATAATAATCTAGCCCATAGTATTTGGTCCATAGTATTTTGTCCATAGGTTTCACCTAAATATAATGCATTTTTTGAGTGTTCGTAAATATAAGGTGACTTATGGAGTAAATATTAAAAAATGTTTTATTTGTTTACCATACCTCTCGTTTATTTATATTTTTATTAATTTGCCATACCTCTTTTACAAATATGGTATTTGGCCCATAGGATTCACTTAAATAAAACCTCTTTTTTGAGCCTTCATAAATAGAAAGAGGGTTATGGACTAAATATAAAAAGAGGTTTTATTTATATACCATACATTAGTTTATTTTTATTTTTATTTATTTACCATACCTTTTGAGTAAGTATAAAAAGAGGTTTTATTTATTTACCATACCTCCACTTTATTTATATTTTTATTTGTTTACACCCTTGCATGTACATAAGGTGACTTCTGGAGTAAATATAAAAAATGTTTTATTTATTTACCATACCTCTCATTTTTTTATATTTTTATTAATTTACCATACCTCTTTTATAAATATGGTATTTGGCCCATAGGATTCACTTAAATAAAACATATTCTTGAAAATTAGGGCGAATGGAAGGTTGTAACTCCTAATTTCAAGGGCTAAATTTACCTTTTTTACCCTCTCCCTTAAAATGAGGTGGGCGATTTGAGGCGATTTGTAAAAATGTACTATGATACAAAATATTTTCCCACTAAAAATTTAAAACCCCTTAATTTCGCCAAAGGGCGAACATTCGCCCCTAAAATTTTCCATGATTGCAAATCAGGAAGTGAGCATGATGAAGAATATCTGAAGCAAAGTACAACTGGACTATTATCCTACCAAAAGTTGCAAACACTAGAAATCCTATGAATGAAGAAAATCTGTGTTTTTGGGGCAGCAAGAGGATCTTTGACTCAAATCATGGTCCCAAAGGGACGAAGAGAGGCCAAGGCACTGTTGCTAGTCTTTTGAGTCTTTGTTGATCACTATTTAACTTGCTACAGAAAGCACAAATGGAAGAAAACTACTAAATCATCAAAAGCAACATATTCTTAACCATAAAAGAAATACATCTAACAACACCCTAATCTACAAACTGAAATAAAACATACAAATACAAGTAAAGAGGAGATTGGCTGCTTGGATTGGAACCTAACCTAAGAGCCTCAGCCCTCTGAGGTAACTCAGTGCTAGCTCAAAAAGGATTTCATCTTCATTATCAAAACAATGGTAAGATTACATGAAACTGTCACAAAATAATAAGCTCGAAGTTGGAGCAGAGTTTACATGAGCAAAATTATAACAAAAATCTGAACCTAGTGAGGTCCTAGGCCTCTCTACTTATACAAATGAGGCTACCAACAACTTCCTTAAAATCAGGGAGGTTTAGCTCCCAAACTCGAGATAATCATCAGTCATCCTCCACTTGCTCGGCTGCCTTCTAGTGCATGGTTCGGCTACTTGTACCGAACTAAATGAATGGGAATTTGAAGTGAGGAGTAATAAATTAGGGGAATTCCCTCCTATAAGTCCTCTCCTTTGTCCACTTCGAGTTATTGCTGCCATTTGTCCACTAGATCCTTGACTTTGACCTCGAAATTCATCAATAACCTACATTAAACACATGTTAGACCATATGGCATCATAACTAACTCAACTCACTCTATAAGCATGAATATAATCATAAAATTATACAATAAGCTAAGAGAATAGTTGATTTGACTAGGTTAGGAGGTAAAATGAGCCCATATAATTACCCATTTATGAGGCTCATCAAATTCCACTACAACAAGTCGTGATCATGAAGGTGAACATGAAGACCTAGACCTTCCATAGTCCTCAACATGGACAACATCAACATCACTAACACTTGCCAAGGTTGACATCAATGTCGATATAACTATCTCAATTTCAACACTTCCAGCTGCAACCATGCTACAAGAATGGAATCAACACATCAGCTAGGCTACATAGGGTTGACATTAATGCCAATAGGAGCTAGCTACCATCGTGAGCCAACACTAACATCAACTAGTTGCACACATGAACACCATAATGCCAATAATATCCCCTTTAGGCATTGATGGAAACCACACACAATCTCCAGACCATCATCCTCTGTCACTCCCCCTTTGACATCGATGGAAAATGGAACACTCCATTTGAATATGCAGCAATAATACAAGCACAAACACTGAAGAAACTAACCTCCATATGGCTGAAATATGATACATATCAACCAATAACCATACTCTCCATATAGGCATCAAGTAGAATATGAAGCAACAACATCAGAGGACTATGTCCAACCAACAACCTCTAGTAGTAGAAATAATATGCCAACATAAGGAAACCATACAAGAATCAATGAGCATCATCATAATGAGCAAAATCATCCAACAATGTGCACATGAGACATCAACAACCACTCTCCATACCAACTACATAGTAGAATCTACTAGACATCTCTGAACATAGCATGAGGAGAAGTACCCCAACCGTCATAACATATCACGAGCCACATCATAAACACCTTCATGTGGATCATAATGCCAGCAATTTATGTTTGAAGTAAACAAGAGAAAATAATTCTCCCCTTGAACACATGTCATCTCTAACATCATCTCAAGGTTGTAGTGAACTTCTTCATCTGCAAGTAATTGCTTCTTTGCCAAAGGAAAGAAGCACAAGGTGAACGGAGACTCCACATTACCATGACTTATGATATATGCATTATATATATATGTTTTAGTAGTGATACAAAAACCACATACATGACTATTACATGACCTCATGACTCACTTTTACATGAATGCCCAAATATAGCACCAAATCACTAGAAGACCCAATGATGAAACAATACAAGTACAAGGCATCATGATCATTTTACATGTATTTTACAATGAATTACATTGTTTTTTTCATCATATCCTATAGACCAATGACCCAAAAATATGAAAAATCATGATTGTTACAATAACATTAGCCCATACATGTGACTGCAATAAGACTCCATGATGACTCAACATACTATTAGCTGGACTCTCAACCAATACATAATGATGAAACAGTAAAATGTACATGGATGTAAAAAATTACATATGATAGCCTACATATGGTTGGTCCAAGTGTTAAGTCACATATGCATGACATTTCCACACCGTATTCATGCTAGGATAACAAAAAAATGATCAATGAATGTTGCAAAAAGGCTAATATACATGTGTTTTCCACTCATACACAATAAATACATCAGTTGCAAAAATAATGAGTGAAAATAAATAAACATAAATAACAAGCCTTGAAAAACATAGCCCCCCCCCTCAGAATGATATACCTCATATGAAGTGATTTGGATGATATGAAAATGCATGGAATAATTGTATCAAAAGTCATTTCTTCTAGAACTCCTCAAGCTCTCAATGCTCCCCCTGAGACCATGCTAGTCTGATACATAGTATTGTAGTAAAATATTTCTAACGTGCAAGAATGTACTGCTGTAGGGGTTGATATCTCCTAATTTGAATCTGATGAGGAAGAGTACTCCCTTTATCTCTTCTTTCTCTTCACTCTTCCCTTCAACACATACACATTATTCAGTGTCTTGACTCCCTTGGAAATCACTCTCTTTTATCCTTATTTCTGGATGATGCAATGTTTGGAGTTGAAAATTACTTCATTTCATCCATCAACCATTTGGCTCACACTCAAGATATTATTCTTTAGGCCTTCAATGATCCAAAAATCATCCGCATTTGTCCTCTTCTCACCAATATTGGCTTTGTTTCTTCCCAACACTCTTGTTGTTGGTTCTATTGAGCAAATGCAAATTTCTCCGATCTCTTGACATATGTTGTGAACATCCACTATTAATATACCACATATCATCCTCATCACATGAACAAAGTGTAATGCACACCTTCATACCTACTCATCCTTCTTCTTCCATGTATTCCTTGGTTGTTTCCTTGGTTGTACATTTCCCTTTGTCTTCTGCTTTTGAACCGAAGGCCTCAAGGATCTCTTCTTCTTGTTATTTTTGCTGCTCTTCTCAAGGTCTTCATCATTGTTGTTGCGAATTGCTCCAAATAACATATGAAATTTGTTCGAAAACTCCTTCGCATATTTTGAATCTCCAAATTTCTCTAAATATGCATTATGGGGATTTTCAAAAATAATTCACCTTGCTTGAGAATTTTTCTTCATTACTTCAGATGAGGGAAACTAGTCAGCATATCCTTCACATATTAATCTCCATAAGGAAATAATTTCTACTTCACACTTTCTTGCCATAATTTGAAATTTGTAGTAGTAAGAACATGTATTCCTTGAGATTTCATTCTATAAAAAAAAAAATTGCAACTTTCTACCAATAAAACACAGATATACTCTCTAGAAATTAAGTTGTAACTAATATCCCTGCTCTAATACCAATTGCTAGAAAACTTTGAGAACTACTTAGAGGGGGGGTGAATCAATAGTGTGACGTTCTTAACAATTTGACCAATTAAAAATTCACTTATTGAATCATGCAGATAATAACCAAAAGATAATAACAAATCATAACATGTGCACAATATGAGCAGAAACTAAAAAACATAAGAAACAACATAAAAAATAAACAATGTACACAGTCACATCCTCACACATGAGGCACAAATTTTTTGGTGGAAACCCTTCCAGGAGAAAAACCACCCTTGTTGTTGCTACTCTACCTTGAATCTCTATTATGTTAAGAAATTTTTATTTTAAACAGATACATGACTTCGATCAGCCTAGAGACTTGACCTCGTATACAATAGGCCAATGCCAATCAACCAGGAGAAACGATTCTATTGAACAGCTAGGAAGACTTTGTTCTCACACGGATCTATGGAATACCATTTGATGAAGGCCACCATGATCAATTATCCTCACCCAACTCCGATTGGATGGAGAAAATGTTCCTTTCGCTGAAGCTTTGAAATCATTGATCCACTCTCATGAAGTCATTGTTCCTATATACTATGTGGACCTCATTTCATAAATTTTAAAACTGGATCCAAGACACTCTGTTCAACTAGAATTCAACTTTGCAATCTAAGTCTCAGTAGCAAGACAATCTCATCAAACAAATAAAAACCACTCATAACTGAAACCAACCAACAACCATAATATCACCCATACATAACTCCATAAAACACAAGATGCAACAACCTACAAATACGTCAAACCCTTTGTAAATCAACAACATAAAAACTAATATGGCATTCTACCATATGCACCAACAACACTTTCAAAACAACTACCAATCATGCAATAGATCCTATACTCAAACATTGGATTTTTCCTCAAGGTTATTAATCTCCAAACAACTTTTGCTACAATAACCATGAATCTGATCTAAAAATTGATTCTCTACTTCAAAAATCTACTACAAAAATACCATTTAATCTCATACACTGAAGCATTTATACTCTCAACTAGGTCTGAAGCATATTTCCTCTATGCAGCCTTCTCTAACTCACTCTCATACTCAACCAACCATAAAGCAACTTCAACATGTAGAATATAGCGCATGTAGGGAAAATTGCACTTTTGTACTACAATCAAAGGTGCACAAAGTTGACAAATTCAATCCTTAACCATCACTACTTGTGCACTAAATGTGTTCACACCCACTGGAGGACTTACTTGACCAATTTTGACCTTTAAAAATTACTTTAGAGGTTTCCCCAAAAATACAAGTCAAAATACCTCAGATGTTTGTGAGGAATCCAAAGAATTTCTAGCTAAATTATTAACTGCGTGAATAAACCTATTGAATCTTGGTTGCATCTACATGGATAAGCCTGTTTGAATGTAGTTAGAGCCCTTCAACCTCATGCATAAGATTATCTCCATGCAGTTTGGGCAGTAACGGGAGAAAACCCAGAATTCCACCTCAGAACTGCCTCCAAATTCTTGCTTACCTTCTCCACCTCCTGAACAAGAATCCAAGCCTTTTTCACAACCATTGACACCTTTGAAAATTAACAAAAATATCCTCCCAAGTGTCACTACCATGATGACCTAGAAACGAATAAACAGGGTTTGGCATGACGGTCAAACAAGTCCTCAGCTCTCCTCTGACACTTACACAAGATGGAACACCTCTGAATAGACCCTATATCACCTCTGTAACATTGCCATCAGATCAAATCACGGTTGAAACAAGTCATAAGAATCCTACCAAGCTCATCCCTGTGAAGCACATCTCCATCACCTATAGCAACATCTCCAATGCCTCCAACTCTTGTAGAAGCATCTCCAACACTTGTATCAACAACTCCATCATCACCATAAGGTCGACACTCACTACAAGAAGTCATGAGCATGAGGGTGAACATGAAGACCTAGACTTGCCATAGTCCTCAACATGGACAACATCAACATTGCTAACACTTTCCAAAGGTTGAAATCAATGCCAAAATAACCATCTCAATGTCAACACTACTAGCTGCAACCATGCTATAAGAATGGCATCAACACATCAACTAGGCTAGATAGTGTTGTCATCAATGCCAACATGTGCTAGTTGCCATCATAAATCAACACAAACATTAGCTAGCTGCACACATGAACACCATAACTCCATCATATATATTGATTTTGTATGATGTGGATTTTTTAGTATACATTTGCTTGATATATAATATTTCTTCGTGTTTGTCTCACTTTCATTTAATCTTAATTCTTTACTACTCATAATGTACAATAATTTTTATTATTGAATTACATGTTTTAATCTTATGCACAATGAGATATTGCTTTGTAGCCCACACAATAGAAGCTTCCTACCCCCCTCCACAATTCTCATAATGAAAACATTGAGCCTATATGAAAATTTATGATAAAAAAAAATTAAAATCTCATGTTTGATGAGCTCAAAGAATTCATCATGCACTCTCTTGCTTTTGGCAAATAATTTTTTTTTATTGTTTTAGTAAGTTCTCCTAAATTGTTGGTTAAATTTAAGGATTGCTTTCTTCATGCAAAATTCTCATATCCTCGAACCTTTATCAAATTGATTACAAAAAAACCAACGCTTTACCTTTGATGGTGCTATTAAATCTATGCCTTTTTAAACATATATGTGTTCCTATTCTATTTCCATTTTTTATAAAATTTAGTTCAAGAAAATATCATATTCACTATAACATTGATACAATATGTGAGGAATTACATGTCTTAATCTTTTATTTTCTATTAAGTTAACTTCATTGAGTTAATCTTTTAAAATTTTAGTGTGTAGTGTTATCACCTAGAATTTCAGCCCATGTACTACAGTCCATGTATATAATGTTTTCCCAAACAAAAAAGATTTCATTGTCAAAAAAATGTGTGTCAAATGGTTATGGTCCTATGTGTGTTACTTAGGGATCATGTTTTAAAAAGGTATTGATGTGAATCATTACAAAAACCGTTAGTCATACTCCATCATAATTCTTTAAGGCATGTCTTGTCTTGTTTGCGTCATTGGTCCTTTGCGCAGTTTCGCAGCGCAGTCTGATTGGCCCATTTGGCAGCACAATGATGTTTCCGCCTTTTCGTAGCGTGTCATCTATCAGCCATTTCGTAGCGAATTCTGTCTATTTATAGCTGTTTGCGCTACGGAATCGGGGATTCGAGGTTTCTGCAGCGCGTTTTCTTGAAATGTCAAGTCTGGGGAGATGAATCATTAGGTCCGTCCATATATTGTCAGTTGATGTCCTCTCCAGGTCATTATGGGTCATCATTCCGCTAAGAGGTTCAAAACCACGCACATAAATATCATTCAAAGTGATTTTATGATGTATGGTTGTATCATGATATTTGTTATTAGTGCGTGAACTGACTTGTTTGTGTGACAAGATTATTGAAGCGAAAAGGAGCCCGAGTTTTCATTTAAAGGAGCTGATTGCAAGCGAGCCTGCATTCCAAAGTTTGAAGTTGCATTCTGAGTTGAAGCTGCTGTTAGTTCTCTGTCCGAAAGTTTTCAAAGTAAAATGGAGAAAAGGGAACATCGATCCGGTAGGTTCCAAAGAACAGAACCAGAGGGGCTTGATATTACGTTAAAGGATGAAGGTGTAGCAAGAGCTTTTAAAAGTGCTGGTTGCTGGAGGTTTTGTGAGAAGTTGCAAGGAGGGCACGCAGAGGTAACAAAAGCTTTTGCATTGAATTTTACTGGTTTAAACTCTAAGGTGTCAATGCTAGAATTCCATGTATCCCCAGAAGCCATTTCTAGTGTGACTGAGATTCCTAGAGGTGGACATGAATGGTTCAAAAATTTTAAATTCGACATGAGTCCCTGTAAGAAATTTCTGAAGGAGCCTTATGTAAATGAGGATCTCACAAAAGCTGTGCCAAGGAGCTACGTGAAGGAACATTTTGCCCTGCTCCTCACATGCATCCAAAAATATATAACATGCGAAGGGAGGTATAACAAAGTTTATTCATATCATTTTAAACTTTTGTTACATTTCACAGGCAAAGCATCAATTGATATCCCTTTCTACTTGTTCAGAAGCCTAAGTAAAATGTGTGATAAAATTCAGCTGAAAAAAGATGGCTGTGAAACATCACTGTTCCATCATGGTTTGGTGAAGTTGTTAGTGTTAGATGGTTTGCAGAAGATTGGTAAGGATTGTAACTCCTTTATTTTTATGGCTGGCTTTCAGAGCAAGACGGGCCTTACTCCATTGCCTGTTAGGGAAAGGGAAAAAACAATTGAGGAACCTACTCTTGCTGAGCTCAGAAAAGAGGTGAAAGATCAGAAGAAGTCCAAAACCAAGTTGAAGAAACCAGTGAAGCCTTTGGTGATCAAGGAGACACCTCAATCATCACCAAAAGAGAAGGTCAAACAGAAGAAGGATGCACCTGCACCAAGTGAAGTTGAAAAGGTATCAAGAGTAAAAACCAGAGGTCAGTTAAGCAAGGAGAAGGGTAAGTCAATTGTTGTTGAAGAAAGTCCTGTGTCAAAAGCTAGTTTAACTGATTTACTTGAAGCAATTGAACTTGAACAAGATCAGTCACTGCAGATTGAGCCAATGGAGCTTGAGCAGGACCAGCCAGTGCAACCAATGCACATTGACTTAACCCAATCCTCACCAGAGAGCATGAAGAAATAAAAGGCTTCGAAAAGGTTACGGTTTGAGGAGCCAAGTGAAGAATATGTGTTCAAGCCACGGAGGCCAATTACAAGAAGACAAATGAAAGAGGCCGAGAAAGTGCATAAAGAGGAGGTAGCTGTAAAAATGCCTAGTACAGAGTTTCTTGAAGTTTTGACTAAAACAGTGCATGCAGCCAAGAGTAAAGACAAGAGTAAAAAGGTTATTATTAGCCAAGGAGGGAATGTCATAGCTATCAAGAACCAGGCAGGAAAAACCCAGGAAGAGGTTAGCAGTTTGAAGAAGAAGCTAGGTAAACTAGCTCACTGACTTAAGAGGAAAGGTACTTTTCAAAGTTTTGATAAATTTTGGTTCAACTTCCATCATTTTGAAGTTATTTAGGTCCCTAACACCTGTATAAAATGTCTGAAGAAATCATGAGTTTAAGCAGAAAGCGCTGCAAGATAAATGTGTTTTGTTTTGACAAAAACAGTAGTTTCGTAGCGCGCTATGAAACTACTGTAGATGTTGTTTTATAAGAAACAATGAAATTTGATGATGAGGTCAGCGAATTTTGAAAGGAATGCCTCGAGGACAGGAGGGAGATCATACAAGGCTATCATAAGCAATTCAAACAGTGACAGGTGTAAGTTTTGAAGAAAAAGTGAAATATTTTGGTTTTTTGCTAAAGTTTTCCTAAAGGCACTTTATGACCGAATTTCTAGGGTTCTGGTAGGGTTACCGGGATTTTTGGTTTGTACACCTGTTCAGTCCACAAGGCATCCAGATCATGAGGCATATGGTGTTATGCGTTGTTATTGAAGGATTAAAGAGCTTGGAGCGTGGTCTTTAAATAGTAAAGAAGAATGGAAGACAGGGACCGTGAAAATAGGGTGCTCATGTTTACTAATTAATGAGCCATCTACACAGCTAGCACCCGAAGGCCAGCTCGTTCAGTGAATGTTCCTCAACATATCTCAGCCACAACAGAAATTGTACAGTTGTCAAGGATCCAAGAAGAATCATGCATACGAGGAGATAGAGTTGGACTTTCAATGTAATTAGGACTCTATGTATTTACAGCACAATACCTTATGTATTTAATAAGTTTGTTTAGAAATAGATAAGGTTAATTAATGGTAGATCATCGAGCTCTCCCCTCATGCTTGTGGAGGAGACTCAAGGTAGTTTTAGTTTTGGTTTTTCCTATATATAGTGAAAACTCTGATGTAAGTAGGGTTGGAGATTTATGAAAAAACAGAGTTTTTATATCAGCTTATGTAAAAGACTTTTGACAGTAATATAAAGATTACTTTTTCTCCCCAAGATTCATCATGTGTTCAAATGCTCAGAATATATGTGGCTTTTTCATTATCCTTTATGTTTTACAGCTCACTAAATATGCAATCACTCTGAATTCACCTAGTGCTCAGACTTCCTGTGTTTATTTATGAGTTGAGGTTCTTTTTGAGAAATGTTATGAGTGTTTAAACATTATATGCCTTGGCTTCCATGATTGAGTAGTTAATGGTTTACTGCAGAAGTGTTTGACTCCGTGAGCCCAATGGAAGAAGTGTTGTTTTGTTGTTCCAGCCAGCTTATTTTCATGTACTTTTTAAAGAGTTAGCCATCTGTTCTTGTTATTAATTCCTATCAAAAATCTGTGAGAGAGCCCTCTCTGACTAAGGAGGCTAAGCCTTAGTCTAAAGCCTGGTTTGAAGTAGTTGCATGAGATCTTGCTAAGTAGCAGCCCTTACTACACGATTTTGTGATAACATGTAGAACAAAGGATTTGCAAAGAAAGAATATGTGCAAGAAGAGGTAGGTGCGAAAGAAGAAAAATGAAGGCTTCCTCTACACTCCTTTCTTTGTTCCACACAATAAAAGTTTCCTTCCCACCTCTGTAGTTTGTATAATGAAACTATTTTTCGCACCTCAAAACTTTGTAGAATGAAATCTTCCTCTACATCTTAAAGTGAATTTGTGGCAACCACTGCAACAATTGCAAAGTGTGTATGTCTCAGGGTTTGGGTTTCATTGTGCATAGTGTAGTGGTGAGCAGTAGGATTTTATTCAATCTTCCTTTGCATCTCGAAGTGAACCCGAGGGAACTAGTATAAAGTTTGCAAAATATACATATCTTAGTATTTAGATTTCATTGTGTAGACATCGAAGGAATGGAAGAACATTTCATTATGATTCTACACTTATGTGCAATCACATTTCTACACTCCCCACACTAGAAGCTTCTTCCACTCCTAGAGTGAAATTCATATATTAATTTTGTGGAACTTAAATCTTTTTGTATGAACTTTCTCCTCGATTCCATTTAATCAAATTGCTTAATATGTATTTTAGATGTTGATAGTATGAGTAAGCCTTAATTATTTTGATAATGGGTGTGGACTCTGATGGTTTGATGAGTAGTTTTCAAAAATATATTCATCAACTTTGATTCGTCATTGAATTATCGAATTATATATCACAACATTTCACACATTGCAAAATAAAAACTTCCTCCACACCTGCGCACTTCGTACAATGAAAATGTTTGCCACTCTGGACTTTCATTTGCCACTTTGCACTCTGCACAACGAAATTAACTCGACTAAAAATAAAATAAATTAACTTGATTAAAATTCATATTAGGATCAAGTTTGTAAGTGGAAATTTAAGTGCCACAAAATTAATATATCAATTTCACATATTTTATACAATCAAGGTTTAGCTTTTATTGTACGGAATGAAAATATGCAAAGAAAGGTTTCATTTAGCAAGTGTAGAAACACAATATTCTTGAATAATAACATACTTTGCACAATCAAGGTTTAGCTTTCATTGGGCCAAATCAAATAATGACACACTCTGCGCAATTAGGATTTAGATTTCATTGTGTGAAATACAAAGGCATGATAAAAAATTTATTGTGCCTACTGTGGAAATTTTGTGGAGTGTAAAATTGCAAAGGAAGCTATGTAGAGGTGGATTTCATTGTGCTAAGTACAAAGGTGTGCAATTGTTTAAAGGTGGATTTCATTGTGCGAGATACATAGGTGAGGAGGTGGAAATAATGATATATTGTGAAAATGTGGGCATTTTCACAATGCCCCACATAAAACGAAACAACCTTAATTAATTAAATGGTGATAAAGATAGGAAGTATACTACATTGCAACTATTAATCTTGTTTGAATTATTAACTACTCAAAAAAATAATTTTAACTTTATAAAATTTTAACAATTCAAAAAAATACTATTAAATTAAAATATATAATTGTTTCCTTATAAACCATGTAAATTAAACTAATTCAAATTAAAATATATAATTGTTTCCTTATAAACCATGTAGAATAAACTAATTCAAATTAATTAAATTAACTTGTTAAATTATTAACAAAACATGACAATAAAATTTTATTAACTATTTTTATTTAACCACCCTCAAACAATATATTCTAGAACTACTATTCAATAAATTAAAGTAATTTTATTAAATTATTGAATATCAAAAAACATAAAAATATATTTCTATATATTTTTATTCACTTATATGGTATAAAAGAGAATAAATTTGATTTTTATTTTTATGTATAAAATAATAGGTTTTAAAGAAAAAATAATAAATTAGAGTATAATGTTTTCAGGCTAATATTTACAATATTTTTGAGAATTAAATAATCATTTAAATCATATTTTTAAAAAATAAATAATAATATAATGAACGAATAAATAATCAAAAATTTTAAAATAGATAATAATTTGATAAGTTTAATAATAATAATAATAATGAGAATGGTTGTACCCATTAAAATTAAATGATAATAATAATAATGATTAATATACACTAAAATGAAATGATTTAGAAAACTTTATAAAGGTGGGAGATTATTTGAAATATCTTATATTTCTATATTTGTATTTGAAAGTATTTGAAGATCACCATATTTTTATTGAGTTAAATGCGGAACAAAAGTTTTGAAATTTAAATCTAATCTGAGTATAAGTTAGGCAATTGAAGAGAATGTGATTTTCATTTTCAACCTTCTTAATGTCATAAAGTGATAGATGCTTTCATTTCATGGTGTTTTGGTTAATCAAAGATGTGTTTCACTATAAGACTCATGAGAATTTGTTGTTATTTTATCAATGTGAAGACAACAAGATCCTTTGTATTTTCATGATTTTGTTGATCATCTCATAATATTGTAGTTTCCTTTTTCCCTCCTCTCTTTTATCTTCATCCAAAGATTTTCTTTGGTAATGATTTTAAAATATTTTTGGGAAAAGAGTGCCAATTTTTTTTCTAATGTCAACTAAACAACAATAGAGATTAGCTTTATTATTGCAACACTACTCCACAATTATCATGAGAGTAACATGATATTCCACAAATGGATGATATCTCATACTTGGCTTTTCGTTGTTTCATTGTGTCTTTCTAGCCACAAGCTATTTTTTTTGTTTCAAAATAATGTGTTATAGCTTGGGTAAATGGGGATAATCATAATGGTCCTATAATTAGAAGGAATGCTTTTATCCCTAATTTTAAAGACAGGTAAAATGATATTTTGCAACCAATGTTTAGGGAAGTCTACCTTCACTTCCAAATTAAAGGTCCTTTGTATGTGAAGGAGAAGAATAAACCCTTTTGCTTTAATTACTTTAGCATGGTAGCTTTTAATATCCTTAGCTTTCTCAATTAAAAGCCACTTAGCCCTGAACTCTATATTTTCCTTGAAAGATATAGGCATCAATCCATAATAAGCATCAAAACACTTACTTCATGATACTTGTTAAAATTAAAAATATCATAAGAAATAACTAAATTATAAGTTTATTTCAAATTATTATTGTTAATTATATAAAGTTAGTATAAATTGTACATATACACAGTTAAAAAAAACAAACAATATTCTTAATCATGGATATTTGCTCCTACTTTATATCAACATTATTAATATGTAAATAGGCTTTGATACAATACCATGGGCCAATACCATGGTTTATCAATACCACATGTCAACAAAACCATAACTTACTTCATATGACACTTGTTCATATGTTTTTTTTTATTAACCAACTTAATTAAAACGACAAAAGCATCAAAATCATTTTAGAAATAAATCTTAGCTTTTAATTTACATGCACTACTAAAAAAAACTATATGAATTAAATCTATACCATCCACTTAATTATTAATAATAAAATTAAATTTGTGAAAACCGTGTTTCAAATTAAACATGCCTATCTCATAAAAACATTCCAAATAACATTTATAAAATTAATACAATAATTAAAATAATTAAACAAAATCTTATTATTAACCCAAATGTTAGGGTCCCACCCTAACCCCCTTATTTATGTCATGGGATCACGTCATAGTCAAGAGTCAATAAAGCCCATATTAATATTTGTAAGTGGTTAACCCGCAATTAATGACGAGACCACAGTTAGTTGCAAATGGGCCGTAGTATTAGATAGATGGTATTAATAAAACCCACGGTATTGGCCCGTGGTATTGCATGTATGAGTCATATATAAAGGATAGAGACTCCCTGCGAGGAGTATCGTGTCTTATTTTGTAATCGAGCTCTGGTCTATTGGAGGTTGCCCCCTCGAAAAGGCAAGTGAACATTACTCTCGGAATAATAAAATCATTGCTATTATGTGTTTTGGGTATCTTTTCTTCGCATATTCTGTATTCGGTATAATTTTGTAGGTTAAGAGCATAACAAGTGGTATCAAAGCACTTTCCACGGCCTGTGGGATCTCCAATTCTTAGAAAAAAAAAAATTGGCTAGAGACGTGTTCCGGCATCTTTAAACCATGGGATCTGTCGTTGAGTGCATAAACCTGCAGATTTGGGGAGGCATGCACACAGGAAATACAAGAGGTGGTCACGTCTGTTGGACTCCCTTGTAACCCCTGTGGGTACCCCTTCGAGTAGTAGCGCATTAGACAGAACCGCGCACGAACTGTTTTCCACGTACCCTCTGGGTATATCGGAAGCCCCTAGGCTCCCTTGAAACCTCACCATAGATAAACCGTCGGTCGTCTTGTGGCTATAGTACACCGAGAACAACACTCGGAGAGATTACTCGCCCGTACAATAGGGTAGCCGGGTTGTACAGCTAAGGGTACGGTCGATCCTCCTTAGTTAGAGCCCTGAAACATTGGGCCGAGTACTACTGCCAGACCCTTATGTATATTGCGATCTGTAGCACCTGACACTCCTCAAGACCATAGTTCCCTTTTCTATCGGGGGATTGCATATCATCTATTCCAGATCCGCTAGTGCAATGGGGTGCAGCAGCAACCGGCATCAGTCCCGCAATCTCGAGTTCGCAGATCAGTGATTCCGATCTATTAGAGCCAGCTGATCCGCAACAGCAGTCCATTCTGCCGCTCAGAGCTATCCGATCTACCATTCAGATCTCTCAGATCCTCCAGATCGGAGTTGTTGTGAAGGGTTCCTATACCGGGGTATAATTTTCGCAGGACTTTTCGCCGCATTGACATTTTGAGGATTTGGCAATTGCAGTATTGATCAAGAAGGAGTAAAACTCCGTTAGGAGTTTTCCAAAAAAAAAAATGAGTCTGAGATCTTCCAGGGCGCTTATTGGTGATCTAGCCCATCAGAATCAGGACGACGAGCTGAGCACGGTGGTACCATTCAATTATTAGTGAAAAACTTTAGGCAGTCCCAATTTTTCATCAAGTTGGTGTATGGTAGAAACTAGAGCTCAAGCAATGGCCAATGAAAGAATGGACGAACTTTAAAAATCCGTCCAATCCATCAATAAGCAGCTTACCGGACTATCTCTCCAGGTCCAGCAATTAATCCCGAAGGGAAAGGAGCCAGCCCACGAGGAGGCGTATAATGACAATGAATATGCCACACCCACCCACCCACCACCTAGTCAGCGACCTCCCAAGTTGGATATGCATAAATTTGACGGTTCTCACCCGTCCACATGGAAAGCACAAATGGAGCAGTATTTCAAACTGAATCATATCTTAGATGATGCGACTAAGCTTATGTTGGGGAGCATGTACTTGGACAATGAACGGTGGCAATGGTGGGAATGGCATCAACGTTGCAATGTACCTTTTAATACTTGGACCCAATTTACCAAAGCTCTTCGAGACCGCTTTGAACAGGAGGACTCTTTTTTGGGTCGTCTTACTAAGCTCCGACAGACAGGTACCGTGGATGAATATATTACAGCTTTTGAAGCCTTAGCCTTCCGCACTTGGGGTATCCCAAATGATTTCTACACTGAATGTTTTATCAGTGGTCTTCAAGAAGCCATAAAAGCTCAACTCTTACTGCACCACCCTCCCACTTGGACAGAGGCTTGCAAGGTAGCCCGTAACGTGGAACGTGCATTAGCATCCCAATACAGTCGCCCAAATTTCCCCACTAAAGGTCGTCTCCCACAGGCTCACAACACGACTCAAACACTTAAGGTCCAAAAGGTGTCACCGACGGAAATGGCCGAAAGAAGGAAGCAAGGACTATGTTACTACTCTGATGAAAAATACTCCCCAGGTCATAAATGCAAGGAGCCCAAATTTTTTCAAATAGATCCCACTGACTACAGCTCAATAGAGGAAGATCCACCACTTGAGGAACATGAGGAGCTAGAAGAAGACAACCCAAAGGAGAATGTCTTTGATGAGCCAGTTATTTCGTTGCATGCTTTGGCAGGGATTTCTTCCCCTCAAACTCTAAAAATCAGGGGTTTTCTTAAACCTCGCCCAGTAGTAGTCTTGATTGATAGTGGAAGTACCCATATTTCATCCATCAAAAAATCGCAGAAGCAGTGCATTATTTTGTACGAGCAGTTTCTAACTTCCAAGTCCAAATTGGGGATGGGGGCACAATGAAATGTGAAGGCCGCTATGAAAATGTCAAACTTCAAATGGGGGATTATCAGTTGAAAACCCACATGTTTGCCATACACATGGGGGGTTGCGACATTGTCCTCAGTGCTGAATGGCTCCACACGCTTGGGCCAATCACAATGGATTTTCAGGAGTTATATATGAGTTTTAAGCAGAACAACTACACACATACCCTCCGTGGACTCCAGGAGGGAACCCCTCTATCATCAGCTCGCGTCGGATGGAAAAATTGTTAAAAAAGGGCAATCATGGCGTGGTAGCTCAATGTAATGCCATCCAGGTCGTCGAAACCAAGTCTCTGCAAATTCATCCTGAGATGCAACAGATTTTAAGTAACCATCTTCCGGTCTTTGACAAGCCTCATGAGCTTCCACCCTCGCGAGGGGAACATGATCACAATATCACCTTGGTTCCAGGGGCCCAACCCCCAAATGTGCGGCCATACAGATATCCGTTCACCCAAAAGAATGAAATAGAAAAATCATCAAGGAACTTTTGGAAGCAGGTGTCATTCGTCCCAGCATTAGTCCTTATTCATCCCCAGTGGTCATGGTGCTCAAGAAAGATGGGGAGTGGCGGATGTGTCCCGAATTCAGGGCCCTCAATAAGTTGACAGTCAAAGATAAATTTCCCATTCCGGTGGTTGACGATTTGCTGGACGAACTCAATGGGGCTCAATTCTTCACTAAGCTGGATCTTCGCTTAGGCTACCACCAAATTCGCATGAAGGAAGTCGACATTCCCAAGACTACTTTCCGAACTCATGAAGGCCATTATGAGTTCTTGGTCATGCCATTTGGTCTTTGTAATGCCCCCTCTACTTTTCAGAGCCTTATGAATCACATTCTCAAACCCTATCTCAGGAAATTTGTCCTTGTCTTCTTCGATGACATCCTCATCTATAGTGGCACTTGGGCAGCACATCTTCAGCATGTAGATCTACTCTTACACCTCTCCGCAAGCATAAATTATTTGTCGAGATGTCCAAGTGTTCGTTTTGCATGAAAGAAGTTGAGTATTTGGGCCACATTGTGGGGCGGGAAGGTGTCAAGGTGGACCCCAAAAAGATCCAGGCAATGCAAAAATGGCCTCAACCTAAGACTTTGAAGAGCTTGAGAGGATTTTTGGGTCTCACAGGCTATTATCGTAAATTTGTCTGCAACTATGGCCGCATAGCGAAGCCCCTCACTCAACTCCTAAAGAAAAATTCCTTCTTCTGGAATGAGGAAGCACAACAAGCATTTATCGCTCTCAAAAACGCCATGTGTTCCACTCCAGTCTTAGCACTACCTGACTTCACCAAATCCTTTGTCATTGAATGTGATGCTTCGGGGACCGGTATTGGGGCGGTTTTAATGCAGGATGGGCGACCTTTGGCCTTCACAAGCCAACAACTAAGTGGGAGGAATCTGGGCCAATCTACCTACGAAAAAGAAATGATGGCCATCTTACATGCCGTCGAGACCCGACGACCTTACTTATTAGGGCGACGTTTCCAAATCTGCACAGATCATCACAGTCTTAAATATTTTTTGGAGCAACGCCTATCCTCCCCACAACAAAATAAATGGCTCGCCAAAATGCTGGGATATGATTATGAGATCATTTACAAGAAAGGGAAAGACAATAGTGTAGCAGATGCCTTATCTCGCCAATTTGAGGAAGAAAGTACTCTGCTAGCAATTTCCCTCCCCATTCGAGAATGGATTGAAGAGGCCTGCAAGGAATGGTTTTCACACCCCGGGCTATCCCAACTCATTTCTCAATTGCAAGTAGATCCAAATTCCACCAAGGGCTACTCGTGGCAGGATGATATTCTTTGCTACAGGGACAAAGTCGTAATATCCCCAACATCCACCCTCAAAGGTCGCATTTTGGCAGAATTGCACTCATCGCCCATTGCAGGCATTCGAGCTTTCAGAAGATGTATGCTTGCACCAGAAGATCATTTTTTTGGACAGGCATGAAAAAAGACATCCTTACTTTTGTAGCAGAATGCGATGTCTGTCAATGCCACAAAGGGGAAACAGTCAACACACTAGGCACATTACAACCATTGCCCATTCCGACATCCATTTGGATGGAAGTTTCTATGGATTTCATTACGAGTCTTCCAAAATCCGGGAACAAGTCAGTCATCATGGTGGTTGTGGACCGACTATCGAAGTATGCTCATTTCTGCGCACTACCACACCCATTTACACCAACTTTGGTCGCTCAATATTTCATGGATCAGATTTTCAAATTGCATGGCATGCCCACTTCTATCGTGTCCGATCGTGACCGGATCTTCACCAGTAATTTTTGGCAGGAACTCTTCAGGATACAAGGCACTCAACTAAAACTTAGTACTTCCTATCATCCGAAAACGGATGGTCAAACTGAAGCCGTCAACGAATATCTAGAAACCTACCTTAGGTGTTTCACTTCAGAAAAGCAACAACTTTGGGTACAGTGGTTACCTCTGGCTAAATGGTGGTATAACACCAACTATCATGCCACCACCAAAATGACTCCCTATGAAGCAGTATATGGTCAACTTCCGCCTTCCCCTACTTCTTATCTCAAGGGGTGCTCCAAAGTACAAGCAGTGGATCAACTCCTACAACACCGCGCAACCATGCTCGCCCATCTTAGAGAGAATCTTCATCAAGCTCAGAACCGCATGAAGCAACAAGTAGACGAGCATCGCTCAGAGTGCCAATTTCAAGAAGGGGATCAGGTCTTTTTGAGGTTGCAACCATATAAGCAAACATCACTCAAAGACAAGGGTTGTCAGAAGCTATCTCCAAAATTCTACGGACCATACCAAGTACTTCAGCGCATTGGATAAGTGGCTTACAAGTTGGCTTTGCCACCTACTGCAAAAATCCATCCAGTTTTCCATGTATCGTGCCTCAAGAAAGTGATCGGGAACAATTGCCGAGTTCAAACCAGTCTACCTGAATTGGACGAAGAAGGGTCAATCTGGCTTCAACCCAAACAGGTTCTAGACACAAGAGACAAACACCTGCGCGGCCGCATGATTAAGGAAGTCCTCATCAAATGGAAAGACACCTCTCCGGAAGATGCAACTTGGGAACCAACCACTGTTCTTCAGCAGTTTCCGCAGCTTCAGCCTTGAGGACAAGGCTAGTCTTAAGGGGAAGGGCATGTTAGGGTCCCACCCTAACCCCCTTATTTATGTCATGGGATCACGTCATAGTCAAGAGTCAATAAAGCCCATATTAATATTTGTAAGTGGTTAACCCGCAATTAATGACGGGACCACAGTTAGTTGCAAATGGGCCATAGTATTAGATAGATGGTATTAATAAAACCCACGGTATTGGCCCGTGGTATTGCATGTATCAGATATATAAAGGATAGAGACTCCCTTCGAGGAGTATCGTGTCTTATTTTGTAATCGAGCTCTGCTTTATTGGAGGTTGCCCCCTCGAAGAAGCAAATGAACATTACTCTCTGAATAATAAAATCATTGCTATTATGTGTTCTGGATATCTTTTCTTCGTATATTTTGTATTGGGTATCATTTTGCAGATTAAGAACATAACACCCAAAATCTTTATGTGATAAAGTAAATATGAATCAGTGACATTAGTGTTTGTAAATAAATATTCATCCACTAAAATTTGGAATTTAAAAAGCAATTCCATTAAAATACTTATCACGCTCAAGGGTTACTTTACAATGTTTTCAAATTATATGATATGTCATCATCAATGTCGGCGCTTGATACAGTGGAGTGACATGAATTGTTGTTCACATGTGCATGCTTTATGTCTTAATTATCTTCGTGAAAAAGGTTACAGTACGCAATAGACATTATCACGTACGACATGATTATGAAAATGACATTATCACTTTTATTATCACTTATATTTCATATTTTCAGATTGTATTATAGTAATTTAATTATATTAATTTTTATATAAAATAATTTTTAATTAAAATGTTATGTGATTATGTAAGTATCTTATAGCTCAGATTCAATAAACTTAAATGAAGTAATATTTAGCGACAATGTTTCATAAGAGTCTGGTGCTTTGAAAGTGAATCCTTAATTTGCATTTTTATTGAACGTGAATTTTTAATTTGCATTGTTTTCATTAAAGTAGTAGAAAAACTTTTCATACTTCAATTTAGACTTATCATCTTAAAATTAATTCTATTTTAAAATCAAATTCAAATTTGAGCATATGCTTAACTTCAAATGAAAAAATTAAACCAGATATATTTACAGTGTTTGTCAGACTTCACCATAGAAACAGGGAGTCGTTTATGGAGGTGGAGGAATTGCAAGAACGACCGGAATCTGGGCAAATTTTTTTTAAAAATCTTGTAGAGGCAGTGCTTGAATCTTGTTTTTGATAGTGGAAATAAATTAGCACCATCAAAAACGTCTTAAAAACCTAAAATTTTGAAATTTAAAAACCATAATTTCAATTTACAAAAATCATAATCAAATTTTCTATAAATATAACCAAAATTTCCGGCAACTAGTCAGCCTCGTTAGACTACGGCGAGAAATAGAGTTAGAAGGTTGCCTTTATTTGCATCGTATTTGTGTTGATCTCGCGAGTATTTAGACTTTGCATTAATTAATATCCGCAAGGATAAGTGAATACATCGGAATCAACCTTACTTTAAGTAATATTTTATTTGGATGACTTATAATAGGGAGACATCCAAGGTATTTAAATTAAAAAACTTACATATAGAGGCAGACTTACGTTACAATATACTTAAAATAGAGTGGTTGGAAATAATATAATAGAACCACGTTCAATGGTTTCACAAATACCAAGAACGTCTGCGTGAAAGTGGTTGGAAAAATAACAATGTAAAACACTCCCCGCGCTGGACACGAAACGATCGAATATATATTTTAAGATTAGGGTGAGAATACTCGCTCGCTTGATATCGACCGGTTACCACTATTAACAGCCAATTATTAAACAATTGTGTTGTCTACGTCAGGCGAGAAAAGCGACAGTGATTGGCGGCGGCAAACCGTGGGACCATCTCCGCCGACCGCCGGTCCTCGTTGCGCTTTTGTTTCATTATTTGACTGCCTGGGGAGTTTATACGGTGAGGTTAAGTTGATTGTAGATTTTCTGAATGTTTGGGAATCGGACAGATATGAGTAGTGTGTTTAAAAATTGACTATCCTTATGTTAGTCTGATTCATAAAATCTATTTATATAATGAGAACGATATCCAGTGCTTCATATGAGCTTCCTTGAATTCTCATTCGCCTCCAAAATCAGGTGCTGACAGACTGTGGACTCCAGACTCGAAAGCAATGAATGACGGATCAGTGGAGAGACCTGAGCAGTTAGAGGGCAGCGCTGCACTAGAAATAGAGTCCATGTCAGACAGCATTAAGATAACAGACGAGGTAAATTCTGCAAATCACTATAATTTTATTCATCCCACAAGTTTCCAGTTATAGTAACATTCCGTTTCCAGTTATAGTAACATTCCATTTCCAGTTATAGGAACATTCCTCTTTAACTTATTTCCAGTTATAAGAGCATTCCTCTTTAACTTATAGTGATCGTAAATTCTACGAATATTCTGAATCTCTAACCATCAGAAAAAAAATCAATTCTTTAACCTCTTTCCTATAGTCATATTCCAAAACCTGCAATCAACATAAAAATTTAGAACATTCCTTATCACCTTTCATAATGGTGGCAGAACATTCCTTATCACCTTTCAACTTAAGTTGGCGTGAGAACGAGTTGGCTGCATCGTATTCTATAAAATGTTAAATATTACTTCAAAAATTTGGCGGATTGGTGGATTGGCTGAAGCGTTGGAGTAGGCTGATTTTCAAGCAAAAGAATTCGAAAATTTAGTCACTTATCATCTTTTTTAATTGTGAATTATTACAGAAACTAAAACCTGCATGGAAGAAATTACTAGAGTATATTGGACCGGGAATTATGATCGCCATAGCCTTCCTTGATCCTGGATGCGGTAAGCAATTTTCATATTCTTGTGAGCCGCAAGCGAAAAAAGGGACTCATATGTTGACTATTGGTAATTCTCGTTGTCTCGATTGAGTCTGATGAGTTGATTATTCTTTACTTTCCTTGTATTTCAGTGGAATCTGATTTGCAGGCAGGGGCGCAGTATAAATATGAGGTATATCCCAACACAGCAAGATATACAACATGATAGCAAATACTCATTTTATATACGTGATAGGAAATACTCATTATATAGATAAGATATATTACTCATTTTATATACGTGATAGGAAATACTCATTATATCTATAAGATAGGAAGATTGAAGTATTTTATATTGTTCAGTTTACAACAAATCAAATGAGATTTTGTGAAATAGAAGTGTTTTATACACAAGTGTATCTGATATTATTTTAGAGGGTATATGATACTAAATAATTTTTTTTTATTTTTATTTTTATTTTAAATATATGTTTTCAAATATTTTTGAGTAATTAACTGTTTATTAATATATAATTAGCTTAGATTTATTTTAATTTTGGATCTAATAAGTACGGAGAAGGATCAAATCTTTTGAGTTGCAAACATTTTTTAGAGTGAAAAGAAGTTTGATTCTTCTCTGCACTTAGTAGATCGGAAACTAAGATGGATCTAAAATGGTATAATATATTTGTAACTGATATTAAAATATTTTATTTATAATTCTCCTCCACATTAAATTGTTAAAAGAACTAAGAAACCAGGAAGACCCTCAAGTATTTGGATTCGGGCTCTCCAAATCTAAACTAGGGTTTTGCTTTAGCGTTTTGTCATTGGTCACCATGGCGGGGCGCGGAGGAGAGAGTTTAGCTCCCTCCTACAATCAAGTGGTTGTGGATAGAAGCAAGGGAGTTGGATCACATTGCTTCAAGAAACCAACGGAGATGGTCAGAGGCTACGAATAAAGAAAAATGGGAAACCATCGGACCTCAAAGACAGGAGGAGAATCATGAGGAAGCTAGTAAGGAGAAGATAACAGAGGTTAGTAGTCAGAAAATTGCTCCTGTGAGTACATCACGCGCTTGTAAACCCAGGTCGACCACTATTCCTTGAGTCGTTTTAAGTGATCGAGCACTGCAGGTGCACAGAGAAAACATGGCGGACTATGTTGTTATCTCTAAATTTATGGGGATTCGGCCGACGGAGAAGGCTTTGCAAGAATGGATAAGGAACCACTGGAAATCAAAGGGGAAAATTGACCTTCACCTTGGGTCGAAGGGCTTCTTCACGGTGGTGTTCACAAGCTTAGAGGATAAAAATAGAGTGTTCGAGGGAGGACCCTATTTTTACGCTTCTACAAGCCTTTACATGAGACCATGGGTAATGAACTTTATCCCAGAACGAGAAACTTTCACCTCAGTGCCGGTATGGATAAGAGTATATTCCCTCCCTTTAGATTATTGGCTGCCAGAGTCTCTAAAGGCTATCGACAACAAGCTAGGGCATTTTATAAAGATCTCAGATGCTACTCTAAGAGGCAAATAGACTTCTTTCGCCCGGATATGTGTGGAAATGGACTTATCTGGGGCACTTCCAGATGCAATCATTTTAGAAGTGTATGACGAGGAATGGGTGCAGGCAGTGGACTATGAACACGCCCCATTTAGATGTCGTAAGTGCCATGAACACAAGCACCTATATGAGGACTGCCAAACGAACAAGCTGGAGAGCAATACGAAAGCCACTACAAGCAAGGATCTCGAAGGTTTTACTAAGGTTGGGGGTAAAGGGAAAGGAGGCAAGCGGTACCAAAAGAAAATTACTGAAGATGGACAACCGAACCAAAACAGCTTCAAGATCTTAAAAGAAGAAGTTGAAAACAATGGGACAAACTAGGAATCGGAGAATATTCCCACTGAGAAGGAAAGGGATGTTAATATGGAGGATATACCAAAAAACAACAAACAAATGGATGATTTGCCGAGCATGATGGAGCTCAGCAGGGACAACGAGATGACCCCAAGTGAGGCTAGAATGGAAGACCATGAACTGCAGGAGATTCTAGAGAGGGAGAATTTAGATCTAGAAACGTTTCTGGAGCAGGGAATCACCAAAGGGGTAGACTCTCTGCCAAAAGAGGAGTTTGACAGGGTTCAACAACTCTTCCTCTGGAGATCACAAACGAAGTGTTCTAGAGTCAAAAGAAACCATGACAACCAAGAGAATAAGGGAGGGCAAATGATGGAGGATACACTGATGCTTTCTTCCAAGAACCCGAGTAGGAAGAGAAGAAGAAAAAAACAGAATGAGCTACTATCTGAGTGTGGGAACTTATGATTAACTCAGGGAAGATGAAAGATATTACCAGTTACTCCTTTACAAACCTTTCTTAATGAAGCTTACAACCTGGAACATTAGGGGTCTAGGAAGTAAAAGGAAACAAAGAAATCTTAGCAGTAGAATAAAATAAGAAAAATAAGATATGGCTTTTATTCAGGAAACAAAATGTTCGATGGACAAGATCAGAGAGATACACAACAAATGGTTAATCAAGTATGAGTATCTATAGGTTAAAGCGAATAATTCGGTGGGTGGGATTCTTACTCTATGGGATCCTTAAAAACTTGGAATCCTGGATGTTACAGCTTCTAGGAACTATCTATCGCTGGCGATTCAACCTTTGGGTGATAAGGAGATCTACATGATCACTAACATCTATGGTCCTCAAAAACTAGAAGACAAACTTAAGATTCTCACCTCCTTTGAGGAGCTGAGAGAGAGATATCCTGATATGCCCTGGATTTTGGAAAGAAATTTCAATATGATTAGATCTCTTACAGAGAAAAAAGGAGATCCTAGAAAACTAGGAAGAGACTCCATTGCCTTCGAAAACTTCATGCATAACATGGCGCTAGTGGACACCGAAACAATAAATGACACTTTAAGTTGGAATAATAAGATGGGAGGGGCTTCTCAAGTCGCCTCTAAATTAGATAGATTCATAATCTCAGAGGACCTCCTTATCAAAGGCCTTGATATGTCAGCTTTAATCCTTCCCTTTAGAGGCTTGGACCACTAGCCTGTCTAGCTTGAAGCTACTTTTATGGGTACATTGAGGAACAAACCATTTTAGGTTTGAAAATATCTGGCTCTCTCACCCTAAATTCACTGACAATATTTACAAATGGTTGACGGAAGATAGGCCTGTTCAAGGCACTAAAATGTTCATGCTACAACAAAGACTCAAACACATCAAATCTAGGCTTAAAGATTGGAACAAAAAAAAGTTTGGCAATATTTTTAAAGCCAAAAGAGAAGTTGAGTAGAAACTCCAGGAGATTAATCAGATCACTATCTCAAAGGGTTTTACCAAGGAATGGAAAATTCAGTCTGACTCTCTTTAGAATGAATGGGAAGATCGTTGCATACAAGAGGATATTTTTTGGAGATAGAAATCGAGGGTGCAGTGGACTAGAGAAGGAGAAAGAAACACGAAGTTTTTTCATAGATCAACCTTGGATCACAGATCTCATAACAGAATTTCCAAACTTAAAAATTCTCAAGGGAAAGAGCTCGTCTCTCACAAAGAAATGGAATATGTCCTAGTTCAGAACTTCCTTAGCATAGCAGAGGAGCCTCTCGTCGACAGATCTCGGTTCATTAGCAAATTCACAAAGTTCATTCCTAAGCTTGTAACCAGGGAAGACAACCACAATATTAGCATGCCCGTGTCTGAAGAGGAGGTTAGTGAATTTATCAATGAGATGCAAAATGGGAAAGCTCTTGGCCCTGATGGTTTCGATGTGGATTTCTTCAAAGCTTGCTGGAAACAGTCAAACAAGATATCCTTGTTGTTCTGGAAGACTCTAGAAGATCCAAAACTACTTTGAAAGCTATTAATGCCTCTTTCATAGCTTTGATTCCAAAGTAGGAAAAAACTATGACATCGGACATATTTAGGCCCATAGCCTTATGTAATGTGGTGTACAAAATTATTTCCAAAGTGATCGCTAACAGACTCAAGCCTCTTCTTCCTGCTCTCGTCTCAGAGGAGAAAACTGGTTTTTTGGAAGGAAGACGAATTCTCAACAACATCATACAAGCTCACGAGGTGGTACACTCTCTTAAGAGCAATAAGCAAGCTAGTATGATCATGCAACTAGACCTAGCAAAAGCTTATGATAAGCTAAGCTGGTCTTAAATCAAGGAAGTGTTATGAGCTTATGGCTTTGACCACAACTTAATAAGATGGGTTATGGCCCTTGTATCCATGGCTAGCTTCTCCATTCTGCTTAACGGCTCTCCCTCTAGAACCTTTATAACCTCTAGGGGTCTTAGACAAGGAGATCCACTCTCCCCCTTCCTCTTTGTTATCATGATGGAAGGGCTAGGCAGAGTGATCAAAAGGGAAAATGCTGAAGGAAGAATCCAGGGTCTGAAACTTACTGCAGATGGTGCTGCTTCTACTCATCAACAATTTGTTGATGACATAATGCTGCAGGGAATTCCTACGGTCAATGAAGCCAGAGCTTTCAAACAAATCCTGAATGACTTTGATTTGGCCGCTGGTACAGAGGTAAGCCTTGACAAATCAAAGGTTTTTCTTTTCAATACCAACATTGTTATTTGGAGGAACCTGACCAGAATTCTTGGGTTTTAAAGGGATCAGTTACCTTCCAAGTACCTTGGAATGCCTCTTACTAACAAACCTCTGAGTAAGGTAGTGTGGGAGTTGGTAACTAATAAACTTCAGGATAAAGTAAGGAAATGGACTTGCAGGTATTTGAATTTGGTGGGGTGTTTTGTGCTTACAAAGGCTGTCCTTCAGGCTATACCCATTTTCATGTTTTCAGCTCTTCCTGCTCCCAAAGGAGTTATGCAACAAATCAGGAGTATTCATCGAGATTTTCTTTGGGGAAAAGGGGAAGAGAAAAAGAAGTGGGCTTTGGTAGCTTGGTACAAGCTCTACAAACCTAAGGTCCATGGTGGTTTGGGGCTTCATGACGCTGAAATCCTCAACAGAGTATCAGGATCCAAACTTTGGTGGAGGTGGCTCAAGGAATCGATAACTCCTTGGGCCAAGCTTTGGAAGCAGAAATATGCAAATAATTGGCAGGAGAGGGATCATATCAGAAATGCCAGGGCTCATCAAGGGCTTCCACATTTGGAACCTTGCTTGGGAGAATAGAGCCATTGTCCAACATCATAGTTTCTGGGACATCAGAGCTGGGAACCTTGCACGGTTTTGGGAGGATAACTGGCAGCAGGAACCAAATTTGTTTAGAGAAGAACTAATCGCTCTCAAAAAGGACACTGACAACAAAGGTTTAATTATGGTAAGTGACTTCTGGGATCAAGTAAGGGACAATGGTAAATGGAGAATGTGGAAGAATCTTGGTTACAGTGAAGACAGTCCTTTGAAGGCCTAGGTGGATTTCCTTGCTCTTGACTTGGAGAAGAGGAAGATTGTGGTGTCTTCCTCGTCTGACCAACTGAGATGGGGTCGAAACAACGAAGGCACCTTTAACCTCAAAGAAGCTAAACACATGGCCCTAGGTTTTGAGTATCCAAACCCTGATCAGGTTTGGAATGACCTTTGACAGAACTCGGAATGGATGAAAATCAAGTTGTTTATGTGGTTGGTTCACCAAAAGAAAATTATTAAATGGGAGAATCTTCTGTAAAGGGGATTTGTTGGCCCATCCAAATTCCATCTATGTGGCTTATAGGAGGAGACGATGGAACATTTACTAAACCTCTACCCCTTCACCTCTACCTTGTGGGATTGGACAGCCTCAGTCTTCAGGGAAACTGACAGGGACAGACTCAACATCACAAACACGTTGAATAATTGGAGGAAAGACTTCTCAGGTAATGAAATCATTGACAAGGCTTGGACTCTGGTTCTAGGATTTATTATCTGGGATGTCTGGACAGAACGCAATGGCAGGATTTTCAAGAACAAATCCGGATCGACCCAGAATATCATTGTCCAAATTCTACGACAACTCAAAGATATAGTAGGATCCCTTATGTGGAAAATTCTTGAGGACCCCCCTTCACCCCAGGAAGCTTGCATGTTGCTGTAGTTGGGTCTCCATTCTCTGGTTCCCCAAGGCGTTGTCAATGGTGTGAGCAAAACAACTGCTGGTAAAGATTTCTGGCAGCCTCCTCCTCATGGTTTTTTGAAAATCAATATAGACGGGGCCTCTAAGGGCAACCCAGGGATGGCTGGATTTGGCAGTGTCATAAGAGATGAGTAGGGGAGCATAAAGGATATCTTCCACAGTCATTTGGGGACTACCACTAATAACATGGCGGAGCTCATGGCCTTAGAGCGGTGCCTGGAAATCTTGATGGAGTCAAATTTACACAATGCCATCATTGAAGCTAAATCAGAATTGGTCATTAATATGGCCAAGAAAATGTGTAATGGAACGGCACCTGGAAAAGTGTCAAAACATTGGAGGCTCTCGCAGACCTTTCAGCGTATTCATTCCCACTTGCGAACCCTGAGAACCGTCAGTTTCATTCATGTGCGAAGAAAAGCCAATATGTTAGATGATCGTCTAGCGAATGAAGGAGTGCTATGTAAGGAAAGTTATATTTGGTACAACTGGGATTCTATACCCTCTGGTAAACTAAGTGAAGATTGTCATCAACAAGCTGCCAAAGACATGGACTACTTCCAGACCACAAATAATGAGCAGGAGGAAGACTAGCGAGAGGAGGAAAGAGTGAAAGTCCTTGAGCCTGGTTGAAGTGCCGTAGTAAATCGTAATCGTCGATCCCGCAGTCAATGCTTACATCATAGCTAACTACGGGTGTTGAGAATGTGGTAAACAACATGCTAGTTGAAAGGTCGCAGGCCATAGGATTTGATGGCCTTCAATATCGAATGGTTATCGGGTTTTAAAATGAACGAAGGTTAAGTCTAAGAGCGGACCCGAAGTTTTTATAGACCAAGGTTATAGTCTATATTGGATCCATAAAGCGGGTAAGTGCCGTGCAAGTTTACGAATTGATATCTTGAGGACCGTCGGATCAAATGGGTTTTGATCTACGGTGCAGGATCACCGTGCAACTCTGTTGATCGGAGAGAATATCAACCATCCGATTGAAGGTAAGATCGACAATGGAGATTGAAGGATAAGAAATGGGGAGATTGAGCGATAAGAATTGAGGAGAGATCAATAGTCTAAGCACTTAGTAATAATGACTAGGGTACTAATTTTGGTTATGTGTGTAAGGTTTTGGGTTTTGTTAACCCTATTGTTTGTTGATCATCAACAGGTCTATCTTTTGTGGGTCTTTACACTTGTAACTTCGTGTACCATATGTAATATTTTTTCGGTTAATTGAAGGCTCCACTCTTACTTACCAAAAAAAATGTTAAAACATGCACGTCATATTTTATTTTTTATTATTAATATTTTCTAAAATACTATGCATAAAATCCACACTAACCATTGAAATAATTACAAATATTCCTCATACATTGAATTAGAAAGCAACTATTAATGGAATTTCTTGTTAAGAGCTTTTACTCAACCTATTTTTTGAAATATTCTATTTATAATCCGCGTTAAACTTTTTATTGTTATTTTTTTAAATCTTATATATCAACTCCATATTAGAAATAAAATAAATTACATAACTTCATAGTTATAGAAAGTGAAAACATAACAATTTTTTTAATTTAAATTACTTCATTTTTCTCTAAATATAAATTAGATATAAAATTATCTTAGACATTGAAATATTTCACTTATAGTTGGCAATAATTTTTTTTTTGTTATTAATATATTGTTGTTTTAAATATCAAAGGTAAAATAAACATGAATTACATATCATGTAACATCAATAATGCTATTTCTTCTCATCTCTGTATTAAGTGGTGAACAAATTATATTTCTTCCTCATAGTAAAAGGTATTATTGTTTTTATTCATCTCCATATTAAGTAGTTAAGAAAACACATTTCTTCCTCATACTATATCTCTATATGAAATTAGGTTACAACATCTCTCCCAAACTAGTTGTAGAGTACCTCTATTCGTGCAAATGATATGAAAAATTTAGTTTACAACTTTGGTAAAAAAAAATAATAGATTGCTTCAAATATTACTTCTTTAAATGAATAATGAAATCTTTTATATATATATTTCAATTTAGTGCAACTCAAAAAAGATTTTATTTGTTAAAAGTGTTTTCCTCAACTATATATATTAAAATTATAATTATATATATATATATATATATATATATATATATATATATAAATGTAATATTCAATTAATTCGATCAGCTAAACTAACCCACATATGGAACCAAATTTTTATTTTATTTTAATATATAAAATATTATACATATTCCTTTTTATAATTATATATTAAAAGAATGTATTTTCTTTATTGATAGTTATGTGATTTTCGATAGTGGTTGATAATATAACTTCTTATCTATTTAAAATAAATATATCTAATTCTTCTAATTTTATATTTTGATATCACTTTGTTTGTGTCTTATGTTTTTATACATTGAACACATTGTTGCAAAAATAAGTCTACACAATTTTGATGAGATTATTGTTGAAGGCATATTATTTCAACTTAAGGTGGATGGGGATTTGATGATTTATTTTTTAATTAATTGCCTAGATTGATTTTCAAGGAATATGTTTCATTTGAATGTTATAGAGTTTGTTAAGTTGCATTCACTTTTAATAAATTAAAAAAAATAGATTCATGCCATCTGGCTCCTCTGCTCACCCATTTCTTAGGGATTTGAGATTATTCCAATTCTAACAAGTTCATATTCTAATTTTATGAGAAAATTAATATATAAGAAAAATTTATTTAGTAAAATGGTCCATTTTACGATATATGTGTATTTCATTTTTTTTCTCCAATTAAAATTGAAAAATAAATTTTTTATACATGATTGATCAAATAAATGTATACAATTAGTAAAGCATTTTTCATATTACAAAAATATTTTGTTTATATTTATGAAATTTTTTTACTATATCAACCACTAATATTTTAATATTAATGTAGTTGAATTTAAATGAGATTATGCTCTGCATTTCACTGTTTTCGTTAAAGAAGTTCTGAAGTTTAAACTCATAAATTATTTTTTTATATAATTTTTTTACACAATATTATTTTATAATAATATTAAACAAATACATTATGATCAAGAGTATAATAGCACTTTGATTTCACGTTCATAAAATTTCAAGATATTTTATAATAATACGTCTAAAGAAATGACTAATTAATATCAGTAAGTTTATTCATTGCGTAAAATTGCCATGAGGTGATCGAAGGGGATCCTTATCGTCAATATATTTTCCTTTGTAGCTACTGTGGATCATACTTGTCGGATCTGTTTTTGGCGTCCTTATACAATATCTTGCAGCGAATTTGGGAGTCGTGACAGGTCTGTCCAGAGACCCATCCTCGGTTTCCTCTCTTAGACAGTTATATATGCTCATATTTTCCTAACAAAGTATTATCCTAACCCATGAAACTGTTAACATCACAGGCAAACATCTGTCCCAACACTACAGAGAAGAGTATCCGAGGAAATTAACTTATGTCTTATGGCTGCTATCAGAATTGGCTGTTACTACAGCGGATATTCCTGAAGGTTAGCATCATGTGTTCTGTAAATATCTTCTATCTTGCTTTTCGATTTTAAATTGCAAACTGCTTATGAAGTAGTGAACATATTGGTAATTAATTTCTCATTTACCTACCGCGCTACTACACTGTATTTATGACAGTTATTGGAACTGGTCTTGCTCTTAATATGCTGTTGCATATACCTATTTGGGCTGGTGTTCTCATAGCTGGAGTCAGTACGCTCGTTCTTCTTGGATTAGAAAGATTTGGGGTGCTATATCTTTTCCATTATATTTCATTCATGTCCTTTCATACTAGATTGCTCCTTAATTTTCTTATCAAAATGTTGTTCCTTGGAAATCTTTTAACATGTGTTGTAATCAAATCTAGATGAGAAAATTGGAGGTATTCATTGCTCTTCTTCTGTTTACGATGTTGGGGGCTTTCCTTGCAGAGCTGGTATATGCAAAACCTAAACCCGGAGAGCTCTTTAAAGGAATGTTCGTTCCTCAGTTAAGTGGGCAAGGTGCCACTGGTCTGGCCATCTCACTAATTGGAGCCTTGATTACTCCGTAAAGTTCTATCATTTTTCCTTTTATTAATTCCATCAAAATATTATCTTACACAAGTTGTGAAATGTTTAGTTGATCCAGCTGTCTATCCCATGCCTTTCAATGGGATCCAGTGGCCTTCTTTCATCATGAATGTCTTCTGTAAAACATTTCTGACAAACGATATAACTAATAATATAATCATCCATGTCCAGGCACAATCTATTTCTTCATTCTGCCTTGGTGCTCACGAGGAAAGTAAAACCTACTGTTGATGCAATTAATGTAAGTACATTTCAACCTTTTATACAGCTCTGAAACCATACATGTATCGATGTTCCACTAATCAAATCAAACATCTATGAAATGATTTGGAATGTCATGTATGTTACAGTCGGCGTGCAGATATTTCCTCATAGAAACTGGAATCGCTCTATTTATCTCATTCGTCATCAATGTGGCTGTTACTTCTTTAAGCGGGGCAGTGTGCTCTTCCACAAGCCTATCTCCGGACAATCAAGCGAATTGCGCGAACTTGGACCTGAATAAATCATCTTTTCTACTGAAAGTAAGTCAAGATCCTTATATATCGCACTGACTTTTCTCTCTACTGGGTTGGTTTGTTTTTAATTACCCTCTCTGGTTTGTCTATCCTAAATTTAAATCTAGCTGTAATACCACAATAAATAGTGAGGGTGATAATTGAAAATACATTGAGGAGACTGTATGGGTTTCTTATCATTAAATAAAATTTTACAATAAATTAAAATTTTCATTCTCGTCGTTAAATAAATTTTACAATAACTTAAAACTGATTTATTTATTTAAATTTCTATTAACTCAAGATGATATAATACAAAACCAAATTAGATATCATTATATAATTTGAGTCATGTCACAGCCCGCCACATAAGAAAACTGGTATTGTTGACAAAGCTCAATAGTCTAGGTCTAATGAAATGTAAAACTGGTATTGTTAACAAAGCTCAATAATCTAGGTCTATCAAAACGTAAAAAAATAATATTGCTAAATTCATGACAGCTGAAAACTTTACTACTGAAAGTGAACGCAATAAGCCAAGAAGCCAAAAAAGGATATATATGTCATGAAGTGACTGTAGCCACGGATGCCTTGCTAAAGCTGGAAGTATGTGTGCTAACCATATTAATAGATTAAATTTTCTCAAAATATCTTTATATTACTACTATCTCAAAATATATTTCTAAAATAACTTGTACTGAAAACTATCTGTCAACTAACTCACTGAAAACTAGCTCAACAGAAAAAAATATATTTTATCAATTTCAAACCCTTATCCTAACGTTGCAGGGAAACTGACTCGTCGAATCAGGAGAATTTTACCTTTTGCTATTAGATTTATAAAGGCTGCAGAAATTTCGTTAGTAAATATAGCGACCTCTGGTCTCTTAGTTCCTGGTGTATCGATTGTGCTTGAATTTAGACAATGCAGTTCGTGTATTTTCTTTAAATCCCCATTTTTCGAAGAGGAGTTTTCCATACTCTTAATACGGGAGGTTCCTAAATCGATAAACTGAAAAACCTCTTTTGTCCTCTTCAGAGTGTTCTAGGGAGCTGGAGCTCAATACTTTATGGAATTGCACTACTGGCATCTGGGCAGAGCTCCGCCATGACAGGAACATATGCTGGGCAGTTTATCATGGAGGTGCGTTATGAATTGATCTTTCTCCGCAGTTGAAGAGAAAGGATTATTGAATTTTGCCAGTCTAATTTCCATTATATTCCTCTGATGACATCCAACTGTGGTGAGTCTGTTTCGTTACAGGGATTTATCAATTTGAAAATGAGATTATGGCTCCGTAATCTTATGACACGGTCCGTTGCAATCATCCCATCTCTGGTAGTTGCTATCGTCTCTGGATCTTCTGGTGCAGGAAAACTGATTATTATTTCCTCGGTATGCTCTGAATGTCTATTCTATTAGTTAGGATTTGAGTAACAAGTAATCCAACGGTCTGATAATCTATATTACAGTTACATTAATTTCTATTATTTATACCTTTTATCTTATCTTTTACTGAAAATTAATTGAACTAAATGAACTAGTGTGGTGAGTAGTTTAGTTATGGCTTCATAAATTTAAATTTAAATGTAAATGTTGAGCGAAACCTTATAAATTAAATGTTTATTAAATGTTTAGTAAATCTGGTATCAAAAAGTTAATTTATAAAAATTAATAGATTATAATATTATTATTATTAATTAATTAGGAAGAGAAAGTTAATTTACCAAAATTAATAAATTATAATATTTTTATTAATTAATTAGGAAAATAATTGATTAGTATAAGTTTAAAGTTTTTATTTCAAGGATATATTGATTTTTAATTTTATTTTTTTAATTAATAGCTTAGATTGATTGTCAAGAGAACACACTTAATATATGATTCATTTGAATGCTTATCCATGATTGTAGTGTGTTATAGAGTTTGTTCAGTTTGATTAACTTTTAAAAAATTTGATATGCTCATGCCAACAATAAAATAATCTTATATTTTAAATTCTAATAAATTTCTCTTTATAATTATATATCTATAATTCTTAAATACTATTTAATTAAATAATATAATAAACTTATATATTGAATAATAATAAATTTTACTTAATAACAAAATTATTCCAATTATCATAATTAATAATTAATAATAAAATATCTAAAATATACCAATTATCATAATTAATGATTAATAATTAATAATAAAATATCTAAATATTTTTGTGTGAATATAGCAATAATGTACAAAAATGATAAAAAGAATCTTGAAATTATAATGAGGCAAATACTCTTTAATATATATAACATGGTATCTTGAAAAGTTACAATAACACTATTAATTTATTTATTAATTAAATTTTAATAAATAAATATATATAGTTAAATATTATATAATTGAAGAGAAATTAATAATAATTATTAAATATTAAAATAATATATATTTATATATAAAATAAAAAATATGCAATTAATGTAAATTTAATTTAATTATTATAACTTGATATTTCATTAATTAAATTATATCCATTAACATACAAACAGATTTAGATAATTTCTTTCAAATTCATTTCTTTTATATGGATCATAAAACAAAATATTAAAGTATTTTCTCATCTAAACCATATAAATTTTATATATTAAAACAGACATTTAAATAAAAATTCAAATTTAACAATTTAATATCTGTCGGGAATAAATAAAGTTAGTAACACACCTTAAAGAAATATTCCACCATATTTCAAATTCATAAAACGCTACGAACTTTGAAAAATAATTTTTTCCCTGTTGTCTTAACTTTGTCAAAATAAATAATATTTGTATCTATTTCGTGCAGGTGATATCATCCTTTCTATGGTGATATGTTGTCTTAACTTTGTCAAAATAAATAATATTTGTATTTATTTCGTGCAGATGATATCATCCTTTGTATGGTGATATTTTAAGCTTTGAGAAAATCAGTAATACTTGTATTCTTATATTATCCTATTTGTACTGCTTGATGTTTTACCCTAGCGATAATCAGTAACATTTGTATTGTTTCCCTGCAGATGATATTATCCTTTTTATTGCCATTTTCAATAATTCCGCTTTTGAAGTTCACGAGTAGTGACGTAAAGATGGGTCCTCACAAGAACTCAATCGCAGTAAGCTACTACCAGTTTTCACAAAGAAAATTTATTTTCATAATGCTTTGGAAAATGTCGGAATACTTTTTTTATAAATGTCAGTTGCTCTTTATGTGTCGCAGGTTACGGTTGTGACTTGGGCGATCGCATGGTGTATCATAGGCATCAACCTCTACTATCTGTCGGTTGGATTTGTAAAATGGTTGATCCATAACAGTCTGCCTAAAATAGGTTCCATATTTATAGCAATATTGGTATTTCCATTCATTGTTGTGTATATAGGGTTGATTCTGTATTTGACATTTAGAAGAGACAAGAAAGTCACTTATGTAGCCCCAGGGGGGTCCTCCCTGCCCAGCCCTCTTAGCACTCCAATTACTCAGTAAGCAGAGAGCTAGAGAACCTTGGAACTTAATATCGTGCAGCGTCGTCTGGCCTCCATGGAGAAAGCAAAAGATGAAAATGGCAACTTGCCCATTCTCTTATATGGTCACTTATATATAGAATTAAAAAATGTTTCACCTATACGTGAAACATGTAGATAGTATATATAGACATCAGCGTCTGCTGCTTTTGTAAAATGTGTGCTCGTCAGAAATAGCTTTTAGTTGTTGGTTTAGTTTGTGAGAATAAAATGTCTCAATAGACCCTGCAAAATAAGTCTCGTAGCTTAGAGGATGATCTTGGAAAAACATGTTAACATATGTTCATATTCATATTGTTATGTAAATATGCTTTGTTATGATCTTGGAAAAACATGTTAACATATGTTCATATTCATGTTGGTACGTAAATATGCTTTGTTATGATCTTGGAAAATCATGTTAACATAGGTTCATATCCATATTGGTATGTAAATATGCTTTGTTATGAATCTAATGAGAAGGTAAGGAAACTGCAATTTTTAAATTGATCTATAGACCGTTATCGTTCTTTCTTAATGGATTTGTTCTACGAGTCGCTCTCTTATTTTCTAACACAAAGGTATATTTTCGCTACTTAGAACCATATGTAGAGCCCTACCAATATTTCCAGTCGTGATTCTTTATACAGTATGGAATCTGTATTCGACTTAGTGTTGATTTTGGGAGAACAAAGGAAAGAAAAACCAGAAAATTGTTGCAACTTCCTGGCCAAAAACACAATTCAGTGTAGCTGTAAGTATAGTTACCAAATTCGAATTGGTAATTGGTTAGATAGGGAAAAAAAATTAGAGTATACATCTTATAGTATTTAAACCTTTTTTTTTAATTTAATTTTTATTTCATGAACTATAAAAGTTTAATTATTTATTTTTTATTCTTTTATTTAATTTTTAATAAAAATTTAAATCAACCATCTTTATATTTTAAAATGTTTAATTATTTTCTATTTTTTAATATAAGAGTGTTACAGTTTTTAAATTTTTTTTATCTAGAAGTTACCAATTTGCAACTGCAATCTGTTATTTAATAGTTTTTTTCAATATAAAATTATGGTATTTTTATATATTCTTTTTATATTACAAATTTTCATTTCATAATTTTTTCCAATATGAAAGTTACCATTTTAAATTCTTTTTTATCACACTCACTCATTTACAACTACAATATTTCCAATTTATCATTTTGTAAATTTTTCAATATATAAATTATTAATTTTATTAAATTTTTTATATAAATAAAACTTATAAAACTTTACAAACAATGGGATAAGTTTCCCTTATTGAAGTAAAACAGTGGGATAAGTTTCCCTTGTTGAAGTAAACCAGTGTGACCCGACTGATTGGGTGGTCGATGACATGATAGAATCAAATTAGTTTGATTGGGTGGTCGATGACATGATAGAATCAAATTAGGTCTGGGTGAACATGAATGGCCTCATTCGTATGTTGTTATAATAAATTCCAGTGGGAGAGCTCAAGCTCTTGAGCTTGGATACAACTCTGGATACTTTGGAGGACAAATTACGGACAAGAACCAGAAAGGATACAACTCTGAACACTTTGGCAGACAAATTATGGACAAGAACCAGAAAGGCCAGTGGTCGTGCCAATGAAAAGGGCGCTTACCCTCTAACTTAATAAGGGTATGCCAATTGATCTTAGGGGCGCCATGTTCTTCTAGTTGTGCCATATCCCTTTCCGCCACACATTCCCCTTAGCCACAAACAAAACATTAAGAAATTATCGAAATTCATGTTGCTTATCAAAATGGAGGGACTCCAAAAAGTTGTAGAGAGAATTGAAACGGTGGAGGTAGAAGAGATGATCAAAACGAAGGGACTACAAAAAGTTGGTCTATTTGTAGGAGAGTGAGGCGCTAAAGTTGGGCATGAGAAGTGTCCGGTTCAATTTTCTGGCCGTCAAAACTGCCCTAACGATGTTTTGATGGTTGAGACCCCATATGATCTGCGGAACTTTGACAAACTTATCATGTCACCTACTTATCTCAGCCTACTGAGTGTACTCTTATTCACGTCTTTCACTTTTGCATGACTAGGCCTTCATGGTGGCAGGAAGCACATTGGACAAAGAATGTTGGAGGTGATAGTGCACCAGTGGATAGCTTTGACTCACTGTACAAATTCCAATTACCCAAACTATTAACTGGGCCCAAAAGTATTGGCGAATTTTCATATTTTTTAGGCCAATACGACCAAAATTGGTAACTATGGTTGTAAGGGATGAAAAATAAATAAATCAGTGAAATAATATATTCTGGTTAACGTAATAGTTGATGTTTCTTTCTTATATATATATATATATATATATATGGATAATTATTTGAATATCTAGAGAGGAATTACTAAAATTTAACTAATTAATATGGTCAATCTTGATAAGGGAAAACTATATTATCTAACACTTCATAATTTTCCCTATAACAAGTATCAATGTGTTGTTTTTTAAATTCAAAATTGTGGCCTACTAATGACTATGTCAAATTCTAGAATAATATTGTCATTGTCAACAAGCTCACTAATGAAATGATAGTAAGTGTCAATGTGTTTACTTTTGTGATGAAACACATTATTTTTGGATAGTGCCAAGTACAAATGTAAAAAGAATTTGAAATTGTTAACAAGTTCAGTTTACTTTTGTGCTGAAATTCATGGATTGTACAACATATTTACTTTTGTGATGAAATTCTTTGATTGTGCAACCAAGAAACTATTGTCATAAAAAAATGGGAATCATTCTCTTCTTTTGCAATATCACTAAAAAGTCTTCTCAGTGATATATCATGAAAACATGTTGATGTAGCTACTACATATTCTACTTCAACTGAAGGCATTGTGACAATGGGTTGGTTGATTCTTGGATGCCCATTATATTAAACTGATACCTAAATGGAATGCATAATCCAAAAATACTCTTTAGTTTTTCAATGCTACCTCGAAAATCACTACCTTCCTAGCCAACAAAAATATTGTCTTAGGAACTGAAATACCAAATTTCACAATCTATTGTACTTAAAATGCACTTAAAAATTATTTTACCAACAATCCAATTTGAGTCTTTGGGAGACTCCATAAATATGTAAATTAGGCTTACTCCATACATAATATTTGGCCTTTTCATTATAAGACATATGAGGCTACTTACAATTCTCCCATATAAAGTAAGATCAATAGCATTATTTGCTTTACTTAACTTTATACCTATTGTAATTGGTGGATCTATTGGTTTTTTTTTATCCATTCTGAACCTTTTCAAACTATTAGTGTGACAGACCTAAGTAGTTACATTTATGTATGCAATGTAAATATTTAAAAACATAAAATAAAATGGGTTACGAAAGTGACATGATTCGAGAGGGATGGAGTGATTACTTCTTTTGTTGATTGCTTGTTGCAAATAATATTAATGTACACAAATTTAAAATGAAGAATAACAAGCTTCCAACTCAAAATAAGTGTTGGCCACTCACTGTATTAAGCAAACAAAAGGTGCATTTAAAAACAACATGGAGAATAGTTGGACAAGTGGTACATTTCACATTGGCTTCCAAGTTCTTTCAACCAAGAGTTACTACCTAGAGGAAGCAAGAGAAAGAGAATTTGAATAACTAAAAATAAAGAAACTCAGTAGGGAATTTGAAAGGTCAAGGGACAACAAAGAAAAGGAAGAGGAAAAATCGAATTACCGGGGGAGATTTAGAGCAGCAATAGGAAGAAAAAAAAAGAGAAAAAGAAGAAAGGAGAGCTAGAAGAAGAAAGAGCACAAGAAGCAAGAGAAAAAGAGGAAATTAAATGCCAAAAAAAGGGTTAAAAAAATGCACGAGTTTTTAGTTTGAAAAAGAGTAAGAAGGAATCACTAGGCGAGGAATTAATTGTCTCTCAAGCTCCCATTGGATTGGAGGGTGGAGATGGTGTTTCGCAAGAAATCCCTAAGGGGTCGGGTGGAGGAATTGATCCTAGAAAACTCCTGTAGGATTTCTAGACGTTTCTTTGATGTATGTTGATTTTATTGTGAGTTTTGGAATCCCCGACTTGGGTGGAACCATAATGCTTAATTTTGAAGGGTGGAGACAATTGGTCTCTAGAATCCCTATTCATTTTTTTTATTTCAATTCAATTGGTGCATGGAAAAGGATAAATCTTTGGAGTCCCTATTTGAGCTAATGAATGTGCTTTCCTGAAGCAAAAAATATCTCAACCTTTGGATTCTGGTTCTTGGGTGACAACTAAAAGTGAGACTTGGTTGTAGTTGTCTATGGTTTGGTGGAGAGTCATAGTTGTGGACTCAATTTCCCATTACTTTGAGATAGGTATCTCTCATGTTCTCAAGAAATCACATATATATATATATATATATATATATATATATATATATATATATATATATATATATATATATATTCCCATTTACATTATTAGTTAGAAAATAATTTTATTGATGGCATGGTTCATGATTTCTTTATCTTTATGATTGACCAATGTGTTGTTGTCCCTATGCACAAGGTGTTGGAACAACTTGTGGATATAGTGGTTATGTTCATGTAATAACCAACATAAAATATTTCTTATTGCAGTGATATGATTTTGTTTAATAACATTACTATGCGTGTTACTGCGTGTAAATTACAAGCTATATGAGGATGTGAAATGCGTGAGATGCATGGTCTTATACTAAGATCTTGGATGCAGTGGTTAGTTCACTATGATGTTGCTAGGTTCCACCGATAAAAGTGAATTCTCAACAGTATGGTCATTGTGGAAATATTGGAAATCTTGTGTTGAATGCATGTTTAAATTGTTGTATAAGTTCTCACAGACATGTTGCATGCCAATTATTACATTCTTGATTTCACATACTAGCACTCCCGTTGTGACTTAGGCTGGAAGGGTTGGGACACCTTCACGTTGAAGATCATGATGTCATGGGGGCAATTCCCAAATTTGGATCTCTTACGAGGATTTTACTGGGGGCACTCATCAAAGAGGATTCCTTGATCCTCAACACCATTAGTCTCACTGTAGCGAGAAACATAAGAAATGGTAAAGGTTTTTATCTTTGCACCTAGACTTTCCCTTTGTACCCATTGGATGCTTCAAGGGAAAGTGGCATGGAACCATTGGAACTTGATGAGAAATTATTGAAGGGCATGAAATACTTGGAACCCTTGGCATCACAAGTAAATTGTTAGGCGTGGTACCCTTTGAACGTCAAGGAATGGCACATCTGGCTTAACACACTTTGAATCACAAATAAACTATTAGGTTTGGAACCCGTGGAACTTCAAAGGGAAGTTCTTGAAGGGCACGGTCAACTTGGCACCCTTGGGATCATTAAAAAGAAACTAATAAATATAATGAAGATAGGAAAATCCTACTATTCACATAAAGTGGTAAATGATGTTAGAATCAAGACAATTAAATCAAGAATAAAACTTGAGATATAGGGAGAATATGAATAATTAAAAATATTGTACCTTGAAGAACTCTACCCTTCCCATGCTGAAAAATATTAGGTATATAATTTTAATAAGTGATTTAATTAGGTAAAAGGGGGAAACGATACATAGATTTAATTTTAAAGATTAATCCTAAAATAGTTAACCTTCAATAAGAGAAGAGGTTGGTGAATTAAAATGAGATTAACAAATTAAAATTAGGGAAATTTAAAGAACATCTATGTGGAAAGATCCAACATAAGAATATCCATCTAAGAGGAAAATTGAGTTAAATTAGGAGGTAGTTATGGGGGCAAATATGAGACTTATTTGTTGACTTCAGCAATGAACACAAATTAAGGAGTAGAAAAGGGGATCAAGAGACAACTAGGAGAAGAAATAGGAAGCCTTATTAGGGTGTGGAAAATATTATTTTTAAATTAAAATTTAAATAAATAAGTTTGGAGAGCCTTGGCGAGATGGTGACACATGGGTGGGTGAATAATCAAACTTTTGGATCAATAAAAATAATTAATTATGTATGAAGTGCTAAGTGTCACCTATGCATCCTCCTATAAAAGAAGGGGAAAGCCATGAGAGAGAAACTATTTTCTTGCCGTATTGTTCGATAGATGAGATTATGTCATTATGAGTGACTACGAGTTATAGTTTATTTTGGTGAGGTAGAGTGCTTTAGAGACGGGACTCTTGAGCTAAGGAGTGCTAACCTCTATGAGCTAGCATACTTCCTCCATTGTACAACCTCATTACAACTCGGGGGTGTGCAAGGAAGAAGAGTACCTAAGGAGCAGGTTGGGAGGTCAAGCGGTGGTCACTACATTCGGTTAGAGCACATCAACATTCACATTTGGAGGCAAACGACAGAAAGGGAGTGCAAGTAGTAGCAAGTTCCAGATCAAATATCATCTCTAGGTGAATGACACATGTGCTATTTATAATGTTCCAGTTATATTACTTTGTTGTGCCCATAGTTAATAGAATATAAAATAGATGATATGTGTAATGTAATGAAATTCATGGATGTTTGATGTAAGTGCTTTAATGTTTCTTATTTTCCATTGGTTATCTACTTGTGGTTGCATTCCCAGATTATCCTCTAAAATAAAAATTGGTTGGTCCCTAGACTTGGTATGAGAGCCAAGTTCACTAAAATGGAACCTTAAACCTGTTAATCTTTTTTCTCGCAGTAATTTTTCCATCATCTCAGAACTCCATAATTTTGTCTATATCCCCAAATGATATTATTTTTTGTTGCAGTTGCATCAATCATATCATTCATATTACTTTTATATGGTTGGATAAATTTAAAAAAATTAATCAAAAATCACTTTCATTTCAATATATTAACTGAAATTTATTTATTTATTTTATTAATATTCATAAAAATAAATCGGGCTTATTATAGAGAAATGATAAAAAGGGAAATGATTTTTATTATCTACGTGATCCATATTTTGTTACGAATTCACATCACACCCAAATGTAAATGGATAATGGATTCATAATGCTTACACCCCTAGATATACCATCTCAAGGCATTTCAGACTTCTGTAAGTCGGTCCATGCTACTTTAAAACCTAAATGCCCATAAAAGACAACGTAGAACATTTTTTATTGGCGTTTCCTACAAAGTCCTTCAAAAAAAAAAACATGCGGTCTAGCGAAAACAATTCCCTAATATATGACTTATATTTTCCTTAATTATACTTTCCTCGTTTCTTCTTTTCATGAAGGAAGTGGCTGCTTCTTGAGATTAATTGTGTGCATTTACTACCTCCCTTAAAATGACTAAAGTCTGCAAAACATTTCCGATATCATTGCCAAGATTCAAAGCCTCTATTGTTGAATATGTTCCATCAGAAGTAGAATCTGCAATGTCCTCGGGATTTGTTTTTAAAGTGCAGTTTGGTAAGCTCCCTTGTATGACTAAGGCTTTGTTTAACAGTAATAATTTCACAGATGAAAAAAAAACTAGCAGTGCCGATGAGGAGCACCAAAGGTGGGTACCACCCTTTGAGTACAGGAGTGCTCAAGGGTTTCCATGCCATTGGAACTGGAATTTCCTAGAGATCCAATGTTAGAGTTACATGAAAAGTGGCAAAGAAATGGAATTGGATTTGAATGCCTTGAGCAATGAGCAATTGTGTGAACTGCTAGGCCTTGTGAGGAGTTGTTTAGAGGTCAGCGATGAAGGGTTTACACATGTGGGGGGGTTTACACATGTGTGTGAACTGCTAGGCCTTGTGAGGAGTTGTTTAGAGGTCAGCGATGAAGGGTTTACACATGGGGGGCGGGGGTTTACACATGTGGGGTCGAGGCGCAGTTGGTTAGCGCGTAGGTCTCATGGGAGAAATTTTGGGGTGAGAGTGGCTAAAATACCGAGAATTATTCAAACATCAGTAATTTCGCATTTGACATATTCTTCAAAATTTTCGGCTTTTAAAAGTCGACATTTTCCCAAAGTAATTCTTGGAAAACAACAAAAAGGATTTTTGAAAAATAGAAAAGGACGGGCCCTTTTTCGTTTAAAAAAAAATGTGTATCAATATTGATGAAAACGAAGTGGAAGATTTACATTCAATGAATATTATAACTAGCATTTTTACTTATTGGTGAAAAGAAATGTCGAGGCAGTGTGTCTGGATCATGTGACTAACTAGTTGAATGACATGCTTATGTGATGGTTGGAGAATTTAAGAATAACAAAACAATTATGATTGGTTATGTTTAGGTGGCGGATGACGAATAGAAAATCTTTCGATTTGATTATTAAATTACATATTAAGAAATATTTAAAATAAAATAAATTAGGAACCATTAGGTTGATCCCTCCCTTTTTATTCCTCATTTATTTTATTTTAAATATTTTTTAATATAGTGAAGTAAACATGGTAAAAAATGTGAAGTAAATATGTTTATTTTTCATTTATTTTATTTTAAATATTTGTTAATATAGTGAAGTAAATATGGTAAAAAATGTGAAGTAAACATGGTAAAAGTTTTAAGATTTGATTAATTGAGTTGAGAAGCTCATTCTACAATCCAGTATGAGGGCAAAGTGTAATTTTGTCCACATTTAATCTAAATTTGACATGTGTCTCATTTAAAATAAAAATAAAATATTTTCTAAATAGAAAAGTAATGTATCATTATGAAACATTAATAATCCCAACTTCACTATGGTCGCTTTTCATTGTTGATATTACAACCAAATGCAGTAAAAAAATTTCACTCACTCTCAATAATAGATAAAATATTTTGATGTCCATATGAAGTAATATAATTTTATATCAACTTTAAAAGGAATAAAGTAATTAGAAGTAAAAAACTGTGAGTAAGATGTTTAAATTTATACCTTTAAAAAATATTTCAACGTGGATTTAAATAAACTATTTGAAAATCTAGCATATGTCAATATCAAATTCATGTATAAGTATATATAAAAAGAAATGTTAAAATAAAATATTGTAATGTTGTATATGATAAACTATTCAATGTCTAAAGAAAAATAAATTAAAAGTTAAAATATAAAACAAAGATATTTAGTACTTCCCAATAAGAATAATAAAGATTATGTATATATCATATAAAACACTTAGAAAAAAATTTGTTTAAAATATTTTAAGTAATTTGTCTATATTTTATATTGTGGTCTTTTTTAGGTATATGTTTTTCGTCAATATAGATAGTGTGTTTAGTAGCATAATATTTGGGAGAAAATATTGTTTTGCGTTAATTATATATATGATCTCAATCGTATTTTACCTAACATCTTATCAATAAGTACACTACACCTTTCTTTAGTTAGAATTAAAAATAACCCCAACTTAAATTTCGTTTCTGTGGTAGGAAAGGAAAAAGAGATTTTAAGAAATAACTCGCGATTAAAATCATTTGGAGAAAGGAAAAAAATAAATAAATAACATTTTTCGAAAGGAATGTTGGGAGGTGGTGTGTCGACAACATCCAAAAAAAGCAAGAAATAGGCAACATCAAAAAAAGAAGAAGCAAGAAATAGGCAGACATCATGGACCACACATGCTTCCCTTTTGCGCTGTTTGGAATGCCACTGTATATTCCAAGAAATTTATTGTCGAATGTGGGGTCCACTTTCATGAATGCATCTAACACATTGCCATAATATATATCGATTTCCTTTCTTTTACAGAAATGTTAAAAACACGTTGGAAGCCTAAATTTAAGTTGAGTTCATTTCATTTACAAAATTTTACGCTCGACAGTTACCGTCATCCACCGCAATTCTGCTGGCCTTCACTGGTTTCACGCCCCAAATATTTTACCTGGATCCTTTGAAGGAAGTAGAAAAACATTGTCAAAAACCTTTAAGGAATCGTTTCATTTGCCTGCAAGGAAGGATATCACATGATGCATCATTAGCAAAGGTCTGTCAGGAATTTCAGCGAGCTCCGCTTCTCCCTCCAGCATTTTCACGACCTCCACCATTCCAGGTCTGAATGCCACCATGATGTGGGCGCACATAATACCCACCAAAAAAAATCTCTCCATCAATCTCTCCACCCCGTCTTGCCTAATGTTTTCGTCTACTATTTCACTAGTCCTTCCTTCTTTCACCAGCACCCATGCCCAATTCGCAATGAGATAATGGGAGGCCGACTTTGTAGTGGTGTCTAGATCTTTTCTGCCACTCATGATCTCCAACTACAGAACCCCATAGCTATGCACATCAGTTTTATTTGTGAGTTGGCCATACACAGCATATTCGATGGCGAAGTAGTCATGCGTACTTGGTTCGATACGATACGATAAAAATTCAGAAGAAAAAAATTTAATTCGGACAAAATTCGGCACTATACATTATATATATATATATATGTATATATACACACGTCATATATATATATATATAACTTAAATACTTTTCTTTCATTTTCTTCCCATTTATTTTGAAATTTAAATAAATTTAATCAATATAATATACAAATCTAAAAAATATATCCGTATTTAGTTTCTGATTTTATTTTAAAATCTTTTTTATAGTTAAGATATTTAAAAATTAAATATTTAAAACTTATTTTTTTTAAATTCCTTTTAACAAAAATATATATCCAAAAACCAATTCTTAACATAAATATATATAAAAAAATCAATTAGTTTTTAGTCAACTTCAAAATTTTCTTTTCTACTTATCTCAGGTTTTTAAACCATTAAAGGAAACATTAAAATTTTGAAATCTGAAAATTTCAGGTTGTCATTAGTTTCCATTTTACCTCTTATCTTGTTTCCTTTATTGGCATCAGTTTCCATTTTACATTAATTTCTATTTTACTGCTCTCTTGCCTCCATTAACATCTATTTTCAGTTTAAAAATAATTATATTTTCAGTTTAAAAATAATTACATTTATCATTGGAGACACTTGAGATTTTTTGTTTATCTAATCAGAAAAATTAGGCTTGCATTTTATGTAACCAGCAAGTAATAGTAAGTAATACTAATCTGCAAAAAATACTCCAAGATATAATAGGAATAATCTGATTAAGAATGCACGCTCTCATATTATGCAGAGATTCAATAGTAAGTACAACTAATATGCAAAAACAATAGTCAAAAAATAATAGGATGAGTCTGATTAGAAATGCACACTCTCACAGGGTAAAGCGAATATAAACCAGATCGAATTTTTATCGAACTATTCGAAATACAAATCGAACTCACGAATTTCAGTATTTTTTCCACCGATTCGGACGTGTAACTATGCTTGCTACCCTTGTTGTCAAACAAGATTCTCATGTATCTTATTTAGTCATGATCCTCGCCAAACCAAAATTGACAACACAAGAATTCATATTGTCATCTAATAGAATGTTAGTGACCTTGATGTCTCTGTGATAAATCGTAGGCTCAATTTCATCGTGGAGATACGCTAGCCCCTTGTTAGTCCCCATCATGATATTCTTACACTGCGGCCAGCTCAAAGGTTGGGCCATGGACTTTCCTCCAAAGATATGGTCATCTAGATTCCCATTGGGCATGCAATCGTATATTAGAAACCGCTGATTCCCATCCCTTTCATCATTCCCCACGTAGAAGCCTCTCAAAATGACCAGATTCATTTGCCTCGTGTTGTTGATGATCTCCACCTCATTCAGAAATTCAGAATCCCTTTTCGGACTAGAATTTTTTATTCTCTTCACAACGATCCATTGGCCATCATCAAGCGTTCCTTTATAAACTATACGAAAGCCCGCTTGGCCAATGATATTTCTGTCACTGAAATTAACGGTGATGATCTTGATCTCCTGAATGTCGAACCACATTGCCTCATTGTTGGGTTTCATGGCAGACTTCAAAAGTTTTTCATTCTGTGTCTCCAATCCCCTGTACAAAGACTTACGATTCCTCCTCCTCATGCACAAACTGTAGAGAAACCCAAAAGTGTAGATCAGGAGGTTTGAAATGGCACCGAGAATTCCATAGGCTAAAACTAAGCGCTGAGACGAGGTTTAGACAAAGGGCAGGCTAAGAATACACTGAGCAGTATTTGGGCTCTTGGACTCAAATTCATTGACCACTCCAGCAGCATAAAACAATGTGAAATAGTAGCATTTATCACTACTTGCAGTATTTGTCAAATTTTTGTACATGTCCACCAGAATCTTATGAACGAGGTCTCCACTGTCTTTGCATAGGTGTAAAAGTGGATCGATCTCAGCTGAGGTGCTGAGCGTGGAGTTGCAGCCCTTACGTGTATTAGGAAGTCGAGAAATGAGTGAGATAATGTTGGATATTGATTTTTTTATGACGCATTTTTAGAGAGTCTTTTGGCCCTGTTAATATTTTTTATTTAGGTAGTATTTTTGAGTCACGGGAATTATTAGATCAACGGGAATTATTAGATCAACAAAATGATTTTATTGATGACCATAAATATCCAGAGCTGAAGTCCATTCCACATGAAAGCAAAACTTGCTCTTTCCTGAACCCAATTGCTAGTAATGTGATTGGATCCACTTCTATGATTTCTATGACAGTGGAGGATACTACCATGGATGTTGTTTGGTGAGAAGAGTTGCCTACCTCCATACAAAAATCAAATGCAGGACAATATGTTTGTAGCAATAGAATTGACGAAAGAGGTTGAAGACATGAATCAATCAACTATGTCAGCAAAGAAAAATGAAGGAAGAAAAGCTCTTTCCAAAGAGCACGATGACAAAAATCAATATGGTTTTTTTTATGAATCTAACATTGTTTTTGAGTGTGCAGATATTGACAATCAGAAAGAAGCAACAAAACTTGAAAAAATTGCAAACATTAAGGACAAGTATAAGTCCCAAGAACCTGAAGCAATGTTGAATACAAAGAATGTTACCCTGCAATCAAGAAAGGAGAAACTCAATCACTATCTTATGACAATAAAGGTGAAGATGAAACTGCACCAGCGAAGGAAAAGGAACAAGCATGGACCCTTTTGTTGTAAGCCTAGCTAAGACTTAGACCAGCAGGCAAGTTAAAGTTTAGGTCGTCGTGATTAAGGGGAGGTGTTAGAACATTAATCACGCCTGACCATATGACTACGATAGTCAATGAGTCATCAATGTTAGTCGGCATAGAGTGGCTATAGTCGACGGATTTAAATAGATAATAAATAGCAGTAAGTGAATCGCTATGGTATGGAATTTTGTATAAATATATGTGCTTTGTAACGTAATGAACAAGCTCATTCTATGAGTCTTCAAGTTTCTGATAGGCCAGATCTGAGAGGTCACCTTTGCATGCCAAGTCCAGGTTAGTATTTCCCATTTTGCGAATGGATTCCTACTTGGTTTGTATGCCCGCGTAGAGGAGAGGGGTCGATACAAACCCGAACAAACTATTCTCCAAACATATCGCTACCAAGTCTGGCAACAAACCTAGAGAACCCATATTTCGCTGAAATTGCTTGAGACAGGCAATGGTAGAGGCATTTCTTGGTATCTCAAAAATGGATGTGTCTCTCAAGTACTGAGCTAATCCTACTCCAAACAATCCAAGCAATGTCTCGTAGCATGAGCTATCATTCTCGCCACTAATACGTGATTCATAGGAAGCCTTGTCCCAAGAGAATTTACTAAGATATTGTAAGTCCATTGGTCATTTTGCATCAACGAACATCCAATATTGTAATGAGAGCAATTGCAGGAGGAAGATAATCTCCATTTTCACTTTTGTTATCCTCCAGGATCAACAAAGAAAAGGGCCAGAGAATCTCAATCTAATGCAAGGAATGAGGAGGCTAAAGCAGAGAACAAATTTACCTACGAGTACCTGAAAACAGGTCACACACAGCCATGTACGCTAGAATTCAGAAATGTGAAAATATTCAACTAAAACTCTTAGTCGCATTCTCTTTCATGGCAATGGAAACTCGTATGGCCTTCCACGGGTTATGGAAATGGCGCACCTTTCAATCCTCTACTACTTTCCACTGCATTGAAATGACGCAATCACTGTTTCTTAGCATCTCCACATCCCGGGTTCATGTTGCAGCAAGAAATTTAATTAAGTCAAATGGTGAGAAACTACAGCTAGATTACATGGCGGCCAACGAATCTAGCTACAGTATCGTGAGGTAAAGCCTCACCATAAAAAATCCTTCAACTTAATTATGGAGTTGATGCGTGCTAAAAATATATATTAAAAATAAAAAATAATTTTATTCGTTTTCAGTAAATGTAATTGTTTTAAAAACACAATTTTCTAAACACTAATTATAAATAGAAAAATAATTGTTGAATTGAGGCTTCTGTGATCCATAATAATTATTAATTAAGAAAAATAAATGATAAAAAGTTAGAAATTCCAAAATAGCAAAAACAATTTCATATACATAGAAAAGCAATTTCATATACTCAAATCATTTCCAATGTATTAGATTCATAGTAAGGTCTATGTTGGTAAATTTAGGACTAGGTGAAAGTGTTATAATGGGAGATGGGAAATTTTACCTGAAGAACGGAAATCTTATATTAAAAAAAATAATTGGCAACTTTTACCTGGGTAATTATATAAATGCGAATAGGATGGGTAATTATATAAATGCGAATAGGAAGGGTAGAATATATATATATGAAACATTAGCATAAGTTGATTAAGAAACTCTCCAGCTCTTCAATTTAATTAGAAACAAGTAATGAGCATATATATATGTATATATATGAAACATTAACTTAAGTTGATTAAGAAACTCTCCAGCTCTTCAATTTAATTAGAAACAAGTAATGAGCATACATATTTAAATTGCAATAAAATTTTAAATATTATAGGATAAGGAGAATTATAAATGTTTGATTCGTTGAGTATATTTAGTTGATGTCATTTTCATTTTTTTTCTCAATTATTTACATAACTTAGAATAAAGCGTTCTCGCAAAGGAAATACATCCTCATTTCTCTTATAAGTTATTAACTAAATTAAGTATGACATTCAAATATTCCTCAAAATCCTCATCGATTCCTTGATAAGTTTAGTAGAATTGTAAGAAGGTGTGATTTCATGTTGGAAATGTATGGTGAAAGTGCAACACTATCTAGTTTAGATAGGATTTTGGTATTTCTTGCATGTGTTATAGAAGGCCATAAAACTATTGCTTCTTTTGATTGTACTAAGGCAACTTAATGTTGACTTAAAACAATTTCGATGGCTAAAAGAGGCAATAGAAGGGGTAGGACAGCTAGAGGATGCAACATGCTGCCACCACAAAAACCAACTTTTGTCACCCCACCCAATGATGGGGAACACATCGCAATACAAGATTAGATTCTTTCTCGAGAATTATTGAACTTAATGAGGTCATTTCAGCATATGCATGGGGTATTGATAAGACGTTTAGAATGAGAGCATGGACGACCTGTCATTCAGAATGAAGCACCCCAAAACGCTGCAAGAAATGATGTATGTCAAGATTTGGAAAAGGTGAAAATTCCATAATTTTGGGGGTCCATAGATGGTCAGACCACAAAGGCATGGCTCGAAAACATAGCTATGTGCTCTACACTAAGGGACTACACCTCAAACCTAAATGCCAAGATGGGGATATTTTAGGTAAAGGGAAATGCCCTATTTTGGTGGAAGACATTATTACCCTAGTTGGGTATGAATATCTCATAAGTAATTTGGGAATTATTTGAAGAGAAGTTTAGAGAACACTACATGTCAGAGGAATTCCATGAGAGACAATTGAATGAATTCAATGCACTAAATGATGGTGGTCTCTCAATACCAGAGTATGAGGATTGTTTCATGGAACTACTATGTTATGGAACTACTATGTTATACCCCTCACTTAAACAAAGAAAAGTTCAAAGTGAACAATTTTTTCTATGGACTAAATTTTAATATGGGCCATGGTTAGGATCTTAATTCCTTACACCTTGCACGAGGCAGCTCGACAAATGATCATTGCAGAGGAGGAGATCATGAACAGTCAACCTAGTAGGACAATAAGGCATGGTGGATCAAGACTGTTCAGAGGAAACAATATGGAACAAAGAAATTTTCAAAGGGGGCCAGTGCTCAATCATCAAAAGTGGTCAACAAGAAATCAAAGAGTACCTTATAGGAATCTAGATTAGAAACTGCACAGAGTACCTAATAGACTCTTCAACCAGAACAACACCATCCTATGTGACAACACCAAGCCATGCCACCATAGCACCGATCCCAATAGTCTGGCTCTTACCAGCAGAGTTCCAGGCCAACTCCCAGTTAAGTCGGTAGTAGGAGCCAAGCTCCTAATAGGGGGTATTGGACTTGTGGAGGTCCACACTATGAGAGGGATCTCCCTCAAAATATAGCTAATACCAATTCAACTCAGAAAGAAGCTACAGTGGGGGATCTGGGGAAACCTCAATGCATCTATGCAATGGTGAACAATAGCTAGGTAAAACACCAGTCCACTATGTTGGAAACATCATGTAATATTGATGGTATGAGTTTTTTAATTTTAGTAGATCCAGGAGATACTAATTATTTTATTTCTCTAAATGCATGATCAAATATTAACCGTGAAATAATTGCACACCATGATTTTAGACATGTAGAAATGGAATGTGGTATGAAGAAAAATGTAGGAAATATTGTAAAGGATTATGAGGTGGACCTGGGCATATGTAAGACTAAGGTATCCTTGTACTCTATGAACCTAGGAGTTTATGAAGTAGTTATAGGAATGGATTGGTTGGAACGACATAAGGTAGTTCTATAATACAAGGATAAGATACTACATTTCATAGATGATGACGACCAAAGAAAATCCTTGACGAGAAAGAAATGAGGGGTGTCCCTAAGGTTCATCTCCTCAATGCAACTGATGAAATTTTGATGAAAGGGATGTCAAATGTTCATGGTGGTAGCTCTAAATGATAAAGGAGATTGTAATAAACTTGATAAACATCCAACTATTGTTGAGTTTAAGGATGTATTTATGAAGAACTACTTGGAATACCCAAAAAAAGGGAAAATGATTTTACCATCGACCTTAAACCAAGCACAGAGCCTATTACAACGAAACCTTATCCTATGTAAAATCGAGAGCTAAAGGAATTTCAAATGAAATTAAAGGATTTATTATACTTGGGGTTCACACAACCCAACATATCTCTATGGGGAGCCACATTGATTTTTGTTAAGAAGAAGGATGGGTCTTGGCGACTGTGCATTGACTACCACCAGTTGAACAAGGTGATGATAAAAAATCAACATCCTCTACCAAGGATAGATTACATATTTGATCAAATAAGGGGAGTTACAGTGTTCTCAAAGATAGATCTTAGGTTAGGATATCATCAATTGAGAATCAAGGAAGAAGATATTCCAAAGACAACCTTCAAGACAAGATTTGGACATTATGAATTTGTAGTTTTACCATTTGGAATGAAAAATGCCCTGTGTTCTTTCATGAGTTTGATGAATCGAATATTTCAAGATTTATTAGACAAGTTTGTATAAGTCTTTATTGATGGCATATTGTTCTACTCAAAGACCCCAGAAGATCATTGCGAGCACTTGAGGCTAGTTCTATAATGTCTTTAAGAGAATCAAATGTATGGGAAGTTGTTAAAGTGTTCCTTTTACCAAACCAAGATTCATTATCTTGGGCACATTATATCTAGGGATGGTATCACGGTAGACCCAATGAAGATCGAGGCAATCATGGAATTGCCAAAACCAACCAATGTTCATGAAATACAAAGTTTCATGGGCATGATAAGCTATTATAAAAAAAATTGAGGGGTTTTCTATGATAGCAAGCCCCATTACCGAGCTCTAAACAAAGAAGAAGAAGTTTGTTTGGACTGAAAAACGTGAAGAGGTGTTCAAAAGGTTAAAGGTATTTCTAACAATGACACCAATTTTGAAAGTATAGATATCAAATAAGAAATTTTGGTTTGCACTGATGCCTCCAAGGAAGGATTGGGTTGTGTATTGATGCAAGAAGGAATAATGATAGCATATGCAACAAGAAAACTTAGAAATCATGAATATAAGTACAAAACCCATAATCTATAAATGGCAGCAATTGTTTATGCCCTAAAGATTTGGAGACACTACCTTCTAGGAAGGAAGTTTGAACTTAAGACTGATCATTGTGGGCTACAACACATATTCACTCAACACCACTTAAATTCAAGACAAAGACGATGGTCTCAGCTAATTAGTGAATATGATTTTCATATTACCTACATAAAAGGAATGGTAAATAGGGTGGCTGATGCCTTAAGTAGGATCCCTCGAATATTTTTGGTAATTCCCTTAAATACAAACATGAGGGAGAAGTTGCCTGACTTACAAATTGAGGACACCTGGTACCAAGAGGTTAGCAAGAGTTTAAGGGAAGACGAAATGATGATCCCAAGATATGAAGGATACTCTGATGGGCCTCGAAATTATACATAAATTAGGGCCCATGCATCTTAATTAAACATAAATTAAGGCCCATCTGACTATCCTTCAGCACATTAAACCTCTCTTCTTTGCATTAGATAATGTATTTTTAAGTTTAATATATTCATTAGAAAGGTTTATGAATAATTGCATATTTGTGCCTAATGTTATTTATTTTTGTGGAATATTATGAGAATATTGGGCATATTATGAAGATTTGGAGGAGGACATAATTTAGGGACTTGATCCCTACTATGGGAGTATCAATATTAAATAATAAATCAACAAGATATTATGGAATTATGGCACAGATTATGGAACTCCAATGATTGATAAAATCTAGGAATGTGTTCCCTGCCATTTAATGCAGATTCCTAGTATTGGGAACCAGATCCACTAATCAAGGGATTTTGGTGGTAAAAGCTTATTCCTTTCATGGGGAATGATTCCTACTCAGTTTTTATAAGTACCAAGTCAAATTTTCCTCTAGGGAGAGTTTTTTATTAGTCTTCTTATGGAGAGAACTTGTATTTTTGCAGGTCCATTATATTTTCTTGTGGGGATGTAATTATATTGATGAAAATAATAAATATTGGTGTCATGTTCAACGCCTAAATTTTGTTCTACTCAATGGGTCTCTGAGCTTCCATGGTCTTGGCTATCCCAGGAGCCTCAGAGCCCTTTTGTATGATTTTCTTTTCTTCTTTTCACTTTTTAGTCACATGCATCTCTTGTTCTTATTTCTTCCCATTTCTGCGTTTAGTATTAATGATTTCTTGTTGTAGGATTTGGTTAAATGATTGATGTAAGTTCTTCTGCAGGATAAAAATCATCATTTCATCCTTGGAAAATATTTGGAAGGTCATAGTAGTCGTTGAGCTACTTGCATTAGTCTTCTTATTCCCAAATCTAGATTCATAGAACTTCTTTTTAGCAAAGAACAATAAATTTCTGCTATTTTTTAGAGCATGCTAACGAGCTTCCATTTGCATTATATATCTATATCTATATCTATATATATATATATATATATATATATATATATATATATATATATATATATAATAAAATTACCCCATTGCATTTTCACTTGGTTAGGGTAGGCATTTGATAGATTTACTAGTTCACTAGTTCTCAAATTTCTAATTTTTAGACTAGTACTTTTCCGTTATTTAATAAAACTTTCCCATGTATAGATAAATTTATGGATAGATGTAGATAATAATGTGTGTTGTTGCAGGAATACCTCACCTAACTCTCCTCATCCAAGCCTCATCCACCCATGTCGCCAAAATCCGCTAAAATCTCAATCCAAATTTTTGTTTTATAAGTAAAAATTGCCAATTCCATTAAGAAAATATACCCGTCTTGAAGCCCTTGCTTGAGTTCTGGGTAGTGTTAATCACCTCCATGCCTTATTATTGCATTATCCACCATTCCCAAGCTCCATTCCACCTTCTCGACCACTTCCTAAGCTTTCGGACTATTTTTTGTAATAAAATATGGGATCTTGTAGACATCGTGCAGGAACTAGTACTTCTTGTAGATATCCTGTAGGAAAACCTGTAGTGGCATGTTTTGAGCCCGAATTAAGAAAAATCATCACTGGAAGCCAGGATTAGGCCCGTACTTTCCATCAAATCCATACGTACCATTGAACTCCATTTCCTCCACACCTATCTCTCTTGCCAAAGAACCAAGAAGATTAGCATTTACATTTTTCAAGCAACAAGATAAAAGGGAAAAAGTTATTTTATATTTATTCATGCTCACAATAGTTAGCACTCTATAGATTATATTCCATTCTCAGTTAGTTTAAATCATCACATGTGATAAATAGGGTTAAGTTAGGTTTCCTTTCCATTTAGTTCATGATCTTTATGCAATTAAAATATGTTTATTTCCTTGTACTTTATTTCCTTCAATAGGTCAGGGTTTCCATTACAATTCATTTTCTGCAATTAGTTTAGGGTGTGATTTCAATACAGGAACTCCATTACATCATGACAGCAAAGGAAGTAGACATTTTATGCTGCACATATAGTGCTGATACCTCTTAATTTTGTACGAACCTTGGGTTGTGTTATGCTCCTATAACAATAGGTGTCATATTTCATGATTGACTTGATGAGCTATGAATATGTTCATACCTTTCCTTGTTGCTAAGGTTTTCCATATGGTCAAAAAATCAAAAAATTGGAAAAAAAAGTAAAGAGGGTATACCCTAAAAGAAAAATCAAAGGGTGAAAAGAAATAAAATGGTAAAAAAAGTGAAGAAATGAACCCCAAACAAAAATAGACCAGGAAAGTGTGCAAGTTAAATGCCACTACTATTTCATTTTCTGTAATAAGAAATTGTGTGCAGCTTGTTAAACTTATGCCACAATTGATGAAGAGTCAAACTGTTTAAACTTAGCTCATTGATCTTTCAATTTCATGTTTTATAAGTAGAGAATAAAATCTGACCAAACTGTTTAATCTTGGCAGATAAGTAGATAGGTAGAGTGAATAAAAGGAGCTCAATAGTTTAATCCGAGCCCTTGGATGTAATAAGGTTAGACTTAGATAGATTTTCATATGTAAAAGAAAAAGTGTGATAAGGGTTTTCCAGTGCAAGTGCACCCTAATAAAGAAGAAAAAATGTCAGGATAAAGTAGGCAGGGTAGGTAGTTAGTGTTGCAGAATGATACTTGTGATGGATCATGTCCCTAAATGTGTTAAATTTTACTTTATCACAAGTGCAAAGCGGACATTTCACTTGATGCAGTTCAAGCAAGACAAGGTTGAATAATTAACTTCCCTTCACATTTTTCCTTAAAGATTTCACCAATTCCCCCTAAAGTATCAAGGTCTTTGAAAATCAAAGGGGCTCAGAGAATTTCTCTGACTTTTGGAGGGACCAGACCCTCGGCCCAATGACCTAAAAAGCCTAAATACTTAGTATCATCCATAAACCGTTCAATTCATTTCATTTCATTTCACTTAAGTTTTTCCTAAGTAAAATCTTATTTTACTTAGGAATAATGCACAATATCACCTAAAAACCCCCTTTTTATCTATAGCCTAAGTTAAATATAATCTTTAAATGTTTTACTTAGCACTTATTCTCATTTTGATGTCATATTAACCTCTAACACATATTATATAAATCCCGCCCTATTTTACTCGGTCCAGTAATATGTAAATATATATAAAAAGACCCACATTACTATATATCCCACCCTGGTTAATTATAACCGTAGACACTTTTAAAAGGGGATTAGTAGATTTATCCGAAATTTATTAATAGCCTAATCCCCACGCACTGCAAATTGGAATTAATTAACCCTTAATATCAATTAAGAACCACCCCCAACCAATTGTAATGCCCCTGATACAATTAAAACATGTTTATTATGTCAGGCCTGCTGCAGTAAAACCTATGCCATATTATCGTTCCCGTCCGTCGTCCGATCACTTCCTCATCATCCGACATTTGATATCGATATTGTGCCCCCTCTGGTGACCGCGATTTAATGCGCGATCACCAAGCAGTTTTCCGCCCGTACCTCCGCCATGCGTCGTGTGTTCAATGTGACCGCTTGCCCTCCGCCCAAAACCACTTAACTCCAAAAGTGGTGTGAGCACATACCGCTTACCACCCCTCCGTAAAATGAAAAAACGTCTTTTCACCACTTACGTCACCCGCCTGATAAATCCAAAATGAAACCCCGCCAAGCTGAGTTTTGTTAAGTAAAACAAATAAGAGTCATTTTTCAGTGTTATATGCTGCGATCAGTGCTCCCATGCAAAAAAACCTCCAAGTCAACTGTTCCAGTTCCCAACTGCCACCTGATCAGAAAATCTACAGCGACACACTCCACAGCCTGAAACTTCCAGAGAATAGGATCAAACACAGACTGCTCTCATTCAGGTCAATACAGGGGAGCCTCTAGCTCTACAAACTCCTATGAATGAGGAAAGTAATAAAAAGAGGGACAGGGAAACTACTACCCCCACCAACGGACCTACAGGACAGCCTGGGAAAAAGAGGCAAAGACTAAATCCTCTTTCAGAAGAGGAAATCATTGAAGAAACTACAAATAGTCAAAGAGGAGAAAGGGTAGTTAGCCAACAAACTTCCCCATTGGGAGGAACATCCACTAGCTCACAGAGGCAAGATCTAGAAAGACAACACAGTGCAAAAATATCATCTACCAGGCCACAAAGTAAAGAGGCCTTGGAAATCAAGAAGACATTCACAGAAATAAAAGCCAAAAATGATCTAGTAAGACTTCAAATTTACAATTAGTATTTGAAAAAACCAGCAGAGATTGATGTCAGCTTATGATATTCAAGAGGGCAAAATGATAATGAGCTACTTCAAGCCAAAGGTTCAGCAACCTCAAACAACAGCAGATTATATTAGGACAAATCTGGATGTCTTGGCTAAGGATATTAATCCTTTGGATCAGATTGAAATTCACAAGAAAACTAGAGAAATGGTCTATTCAACCTTAACCAGTAAAGCATTGATGGCTCACAGGTTACAAAATTCTTTGGATAATACAACATCCCAGCTGAACTTAAAAAAAGCCTCCTCCCTGGCTAAGGATAATAGAATAAAATCATTAGAATAAATCATCATCGGATTGGGACATGATACCAAAGATGTAAAAGGTGTAGAATCCATAATCAAGAAGAAAAAAGAAGACATTGCTGCCTTGAGGAAGTAGCTAAAGCTGCCTCCTTCAAGGCATCCACAGACAACTAAGGTTATAAAGCAGAAATCTGAAGAAGAGATGATGGATCTCCTCTTGAAACTCAATGAAAGATTGAATGACATAGAGCAGACATTAGAAAAAGCATTGAAGGATAGGCAGAGAGAGTCGACCTCCCAGCCTCATGATGTAATCCCCATAGTCTCAATAGCAGTCCCTTTTACACTTGGAATAGCATTAGCTCCAAACATTCCAGCAGTCACAACAGAGGTGGTCACAGGTACAACAACATTAGGAACAAGACAAGGTAGCAGTGTTAATTTAGGCACAGAAGAGCTGAGAAAGGCAATGGAAGATATGAGATTACAAATTTCAGAATTAAAACAAGTAAAAGAAAAGTTGGCTAAAATGGAAAGAAATTATGATCTCTCCAAAATAAATGTTGTGGAAAAAACAAGGGAGATCAAAGCATTAGAAAATAAAGTGAAAACATTAGAAAAAGATCTCACTTCTGACAAGCCTCTTACAAAGATCAAGAATATTCTTTGGGTCAACATCACCCAATCCATAAATGATGTCTGGCCATCTGTCCAAGTGATCTATGAACAGATTGATCTAGTGAAAGTAGCACAGGGAGAAATTCAAAATACCAAAGCTCTGTTAGGACAAACACCTGATCAAGCCAACTGGCTCATACATCTTTTGAATAACATAAATAAAGAACAATTGGAAGCACTTGGCAACGCAGATAGAGAAGAAACCATTTTGGAAATCAAAAGGGTGTTAACCAAGAAGACTTTGATGCAGAATTTGGAGAGAAGATGTCAAGATATGCAGGTGGAAATTAATTTTTTTATGGAGAAGTTCACTATTTTGCAGAATAAAGGGCTACCAAGTCCTTTGGTGATTAATGATAGATTAATGAAGCATATAGATTATGTGAACAAATTGAATAAGTATGCTGGAAATCAAGCTAGTTCATCAACAAGTGCATCAGGAATAAAAGCACTCCCCACTGGCCGAGTTCTCTAGGAAAGCTTAGAGAACTTATTCTATGTTGAGCATGACATTAAACACTTATTCCCAATCCAGCATACCTCTTTCAGATATACAGAAACTGATGAAACTCTGAGGAAACTTCAGAAACATAGATTTCCAGAGCAAAAATGGTGGGAAGACATGCTAGAAATTTTGTAAATTTATCCATGGTAAAATGTAAATTTTGGGCTATTTACTGTGGTGACATGAACAAATGTGAGCAGAGATGAACAAAGGTCAAACAGGTCAAAGTGTATTAGAACAGGTAAAGAGTATAAGTGAAAACAGGGCAGCCAACACAGAGTTACTAAAGAAGACAGTATCAAGCCAAATCATAGGGCCTCCCTCCAGCACACTCAACAATAAAAGGAATAGCACAACATCAGTTTACCTCTCTCCTATCTTCGAGACTAGTTCTCTCTATTTTCTTGTAGCCTACTCTTAGTCACCTTAGAATATATTTCACTCTATTATGAGATATTTTTTGTAATTTTTTTGTATAAATACCCCCTCAATTGGAGTATTGAGGGTGGATTCTTAGACATTGCTGTAATATTGACTATTTTGGAATAAAGTGTTGATTGGGCCAAATTTTGTATGGCTTGCTGGATAAAGAATTGAAGCAAAGGACTATTCACAGATTTCTTGAAGCAAATACAAGATCAATAAGTCCTCTATACCTTATGTTTTAAAGTTTTTCTTGTTTATTATATCATCTATGTTTGAAAATATGAATGATAAACGAAAAAGAATAATTCAGAATATGCTTGATTGCACTCTGTTTTCAATCGTTATTTTTCTCCATTTTTTCTTCTGAATTATTATAAATAGTGAAATCTTAAGTGCTCTTGTTTTCTAGTTCATTCATTCTGATTATTTATTAAAGAATTCTTAACTGCTCTTCAGTAGTAATCATTCAAGTTTCCTCTTTAAATGTACTGAAGGATTCTTAACTGCCCTTCATTGATTTTAAACCCGTTCCATTTATCTCAAGTTGGCATTTGTTCCATGTTTGACTATCTTGCCCTGTGAAACCATCCTTTGTTAAGAAACTGAATCTAGTTAAGCCATTTTCTTTGACTCCATTATCCCAATGGACTAAAGTACTCAATCATACCCCTCTGCTATTGAATCTCACCACCCAATTCAAACAAAACCCCTAAACTTCACAACTAGCCTAAAACCTTATAAAACAAAGATAAAACTTAAAGAGAGAGCCCTCTCTGGATACAGATTGGCTAGATTCTGTATCTAAAATATTGGTTTGTGGTTACCTTAGACCCCTTTCCCCTTCTTACAACTTCTGGGAAAATATGAGTGATAACATAGTGGTGACTCCACTAGGGACCGAAAAATTTGTTTGTTACTATTGTTTACTGTATAAGCTACAGACGGAGCCTGAAGTTAGCCAGGTAGCCTTTGGACTGCTCTTGCTTTGCAATTGCATAAGTAAATGAATGTTGCTTAAGTCTATCTCCAGTCTAGCTTATGGATTGAACATCTGGTTTCAAATTCTTGATCAGTTCCTCTTATCAAATAAGTCTTTAAGAAAATTCAAATCACATATCTAAAACCTCTTAAAGAAACTGTAAGAAGTTGTATTGTCAAATCATTTAAAGAAAAAATCAAAACATACCTAGAAACCTCGCTTTGGAAAGGACTCATTACACTAGAGCTAACCCTGATCCAAATCCACCAGAAGTGTTTGAAAATCGTAATATGATCCCTAGGATTCTCAGGAGACAAGAAAACCAAGAGAGTTCTGCTAGTTCTCAACCCTTACACAGATCAAACTCCTGTCTTGTGAAGTGGATTTACCTTGAGGAGGAACCCTTTGATGAATTTTTTGAGACCTCTTTATTTGTAACATTTTCTGACTCTGGGTTGGCCCGTACAGTCGAGGACCCAATATTTATTGAAGATTTACAACTTGAAGTTGTCACTTCACACCTTTACAAACATTTGTAGGATTCCATTCAATCTGATCTTACATCGGTAGAAACACCAAACCTTTCTGTGATCACTTCAGCCTCTCCAAGTTCATCAACAACACCTCAGATATCTCAACCTCAAACCACCCCTTCCACCCCTCCTACTACTACTCCAAGACCAACCCCAACTATTATTTCAACCTAATCTACTACAACGGTAAACATATATGCTCCTCTGGTATTACCAGCCAATCTAGGGGCTATTCCCCAAGATTATCAAAGTAAAATAACTCATTTTGATGGCTCTGGTACTTACACTGCACAACAACATACTAAAAAGATGACAGACTACTTTGAGATATATGAAGTTGATGTTGATGATGTCAGAGTGAGGATATTTGTTCAAAGCCTGACTAGAGATGTTAGGACCTAGTTTAGAGCCCTCCCTGCAAATAGTATCAATGACCTACAAGCTCTTTATACGACATTTTTGAACAGATGGGAAAAGAAGAAATATCCTCTCCAGATCTTATTAGAATATGAAAACCTGAAGATATGAACACAAGAAACTGTACAAGATTACTGTACTAGGTTTAATAATGTTTACAATGCTATTCCTCAAAACCTCAGACCTCCTCCAGATTTGGAATTAATAAAATTCCCTGGTGGATTTGATTATGATATGGCATACCAACTTAGGGAAAGAGCTCCTCGAACCTTAGAAGAGATGCAAAGTATAGCTGTCAGTGTTGAAGCTAACCTGATATCCAAAAGAGCGAAAGCCAGAGCTAAAAGGAGAATACCTTTGAAAGAAGAAACTTCGACCTTTGAAAAGAAATTAGATGATATTATTAAAAGAATGGATAGGCTTGGAGATAGAGTAGAAAAAATCGAGAGAAAATCCCCCTGAGATGGTCAACCAAGCAATACTGGGAGAAATCCAAATTTCAGGAAGAATCAAAACCAGAACACTGGAAAGACTAGCCCGGATCAAAACCTTAGGCCCCCATTCCAGGAAAATTATGCTGAAGCCTCAGCTTCTGACGAACCAATAGAAGATACCCAAATCAATTTGATGGGACTCAACAATGAACAACAAGTTTTCTTGACCCATGAGGATCAAGAAGCTCACATTCTTAAACAATTCCAAACTCAGCCAGGTGAATCATTTGACTTTAGAGAGGGATATGATACAGCCATTTATGAAGTCCACAAACAATATAACCTGAGGAGTAGAAGATTAGATATTCCAGAAACCAATAAACAAAAAGCCACAAAGCAGCCTAACAAAGGTAAGACCAATACCACCCCTGTACATATTCTTTCCAGAACAGATCCTAATCTAGCTAACCCAATTATTGAAGATGTATCCGATAATCAACCAAATGATAGACAACCTTCCACTTCTTTTCCTTCCAAAGGAGACATGGAAGAACCTCCAGAAGTTGATGTGGAAACAACTTCAGCCCATAATCCCACTCCTGAAAAGGAGAGAAACAGAGAGAATACAGAAGAAAAAGAGAATCCAACTGTCTGAAATCCAAGAACTCAGACTGAAAAACCTTTTAATCTGGAAGCTAAAGTAGACAAACTAAAAATAGTTGTTCCATTGTCTGAATTAGCTAAACATGATTTCTACATAAGCCAAATCAATAAATCACTCAAAGTTTCTGTTAATGAAGATTCAGTAAATGTTTTCGATGACCAACCTGATTTTTGGCCCTGAAGTGAATGGGAAACCAGTAGATGGAGGAATTCCTCCTTTCTATGTAAGTCTAAACATACATGATAAAATACTTCATAATGCCATGTTTGATTCTGGCACATCTCATAACTTGATGCCTAAATTTGTAATGCAGAAATTGGACCTAGACATGACCAGGCCGTATAAAGGCCTCTTTTCTTTTGATTCAAGTAAGGTCAGATGTTTAGGTTTAATCAAAGACTTGTGTGTGTTACTAGTTCAATATCCTACCAAAACAATCTTAATGGACATAGTAGTAGTATACATTCCACCAAAGTATGGCATGTTATTGTTCAGGTCTTGGGGTGCAAAACTTCAAGGATCTCTACAACTGGACATGTCTTATGCTACTATTTCAGTATTCGGTCAACCCAACAAAATTATACAGAGAAACCTTAATGAAATACATTGTAAGTAGTCAGGAGAAACCCCAAAATTTCCATATCTACTCAGTACACTCTGATATGGATTCTTTCATTCTCTACAATGCTGAAAGTGATTCCTCAAATGAATTGGAAGCTTTAGCATAAGAACCAAAATAAATTACAAATGAAAAATCTAATTTTCAAATACAGGAAATTTCTTAGAACAATGAAACATCAGATACCCAAGAGAATACATAAGAAAGCAAAGAAACAAATCTCCCTATTAAACAGATTCCTGAGACTCCTGACACCAATTATGAACATGAAATTCTTTGGCACTTAGAATTTGATGGTTCAGTTAATAAATTAGGAGCAGGAGCAGGAGTATGGGTGCACAACCTTGAAAATGATCATGATGAAGGCCATGCCTACAGATTAAACTTTAGATGCACCAATAATATGGTAGAATATGAAGCTCTGTTGCTAGGTCTTAAATTGATTAAGAAATTAGGAGCAATCAGGGTGTTTGTCTTAGGAGATTCGGAGTTAATAGTTCAACAAATTAAAGGAAAGTATTCAACAAATGATCCTAGATTGAAGTATTAGAAAGATACAATGATAAATATTCTCAACACATTTATGGAAACCATGCTTGCCAAAATCCCAAGAAAACGTAATTTGCAAGCTCATAGTCTGGCAATGTTTTCCAGCACCTGCAAATTACCATTTGAACCTAATCATCAGTTCATAGTTGAGATTAGACATAGGCCAGCTATACTTGAAAATCTGAAGAACTGGCAAGTGTTTGATAGTGATAAGTAGATTAACAATTTCTTGATCTTAGATGAAGAATTTTGTAGCACTAACATAGATGTAGATACAGTTAATGAGTTTGATCAAACAAATAAGATAGAAACAGACATTTCAGCAGAAAGTGCAACTCAAATGCTCCATCCAACAAAATTTACCAAAAAAGAAATGCAGGATCTTAAATAAATGGACATTGATGAGATTATTGAAGGAGAATCTGAAGTAATCAATTTAAAAGACAATCATTTGTCTAAGAGATTAACTCCTCTGGAAGATCTTTTTGATTTCAATGATATTCCAAAGAAGCCTAAGATGGAACCCTTAAAAGTGGGTATTGAGGACTATAATTTGGGAAGTGAGGATGATCCAAAAATGGTAAAGTTATCTAAATCTTTTCCTCCTGACCAAAAACTAAAATATGTTGAACTAATGAGAGAATTCCAGGATGTTGTTTCCTGGAGTTATGAAGACCTGAAATCTTATGACACCTCAATAATTCAACATATAATACCTCTGAAGGAAAATAAAAAAACCATTCAAGCAAAAGCTCAGAAGAATTAACCATGTACTGCTTCCCTTAATTGAAAAAGAAATCAAACGAATGTACGAAGCATGGATAATTTCTCCTATCACGTTTTCAGAGTGGGTGTCCAATTTAGTACCTACCAGGAAGAAAATGGGAGAAATCAGATTATATGTTGATTTAAGGAATGTTAATAAGGTTTCTCTAAAGGAAAATTACCCTTTACCCAAGATGGATCACATTTTACAGAGGATGGTAGGTGCTTCTAGGATTTCACTCTTGGATGGGTTCTCAGGCTATAACCAAATTCTGGTTCATCCTGTTGACTAGGAGAAGACTGCTTTTACAACACCATGCGGCACATTCAAGTATGTTAAAATGCCATTTTGACTTAAAAATGCAAGGGAAACCTTCCAAAGAGCCATGGAAATAGCATTTACAAAATAAATTCATGATTTTCTGGTTATATATCTAGATGACCTGACTATTTTTTCTCAATTAGATCAACAACATTTGGATCATCTGAGACATTTCTTCTTGAAATGTAGAAAATATGGTATTTCTTTTAATCCTAAGAAGTCCTTATTTGGTCTAGAGGAAGGTAAACGTTTAGGCCACATTATCTCCAAAGATGGCATCAGAAATGATCCTGCTAGAATAGAAGCTATTCTGCAAATACCCCACCCTAGAAATGTCAAAGAACTTCAAGTTTTCCAAGGAAAGATTAACTTTTTGAGAAGATTCATATCTAATTTAGCTGAATTATTTAGATTGCTTAATAATATGTTGAAAAAGGATTCTAGTAACAGATGGACAGTTGAATCCAAACAAGCCTTTGAAGAAATTAAAATGGCTTTGACCAAAACACCGATCCTTACAAGTCCAAAGTCTGATAGAGAATTCATAATATTTTCGTTTGCATCAGAACACACCATAACAATTGTTTTACTACAAAATGATGATCAAGGATGTGAAAAACCCATAGTCTTTTTCAGTAAAGCACTTAGGGATGCACCACTAAAATACAAAATCATGGAAAAACAAGCTTTTGCACATATAAAAGCTATTAAAGACTTTAGAATCTACATATTGTATTCCCATGTAATAGCCTATGTACCAAATGCTGTTGTCAAAGACATCTTAACTAAGGATGGAATTGAGGGCAAACGAGGTAAATGGATAGCTGCTATATTGGAGTATGATATTGAAATAAAACCTACAAAGCTTATAAAAGGACAGGGATTGGCCAAACTTATGACTGAAACAAATTGTCAAGCCCTAGACATTAATGAATTGGATAATGAACAGGAGATGGCGACTCCACAAATCAGCCAGGCCTTCTTAGATTCACCTTGGTATGCTGATATAATTCATGTATTATTAAACTGGCAGGCTCCTCCAAGGTTATCCAGAACAAAGAAAAGGTTTTTAAAGATGAAAGCTTCAAAATTTTGTATTTTAGATTATGCTAATTTTTAGAAAAATCATGAAGGTATTCTATTGAATTGTTTATTAAAAGAAGAAGCTGACAAGGTTCTCAAAGAATTTCATGCAGGAGACTGTGGTGGACACCTTTACTGGAAATCAACTGCAGATAAGATCCTGAGGGCTGGATTTTATTGGCCAAACTTGTTCACTGATGTAAAGAAATTTGTCACTGCTTGCAACAAATTTCAAATTTCTGAAGGCAAAATAAAACTATTACCTTAACCCCTGAGACCAATTTCCACTGAAAAACCCTTCCAACAATGGGGCCTAGACTTCGTTGGAGAAATCCATCCTCCATCTTCTGGCCAACATAAATGGGTTCTCACTGCCACAGATTATTTCACCAAATGGATAGAAGCCATTCCTTCTAGACAAGCCAATGACACAGTGATTATAGGATTCTTAGAAACCAACATATTGTCTAGATTTGGCTGTCCTGAGAAGATCATAACTGATAATGCTGTTGCCTTCAAATCCAAGAAAATGATAAATTTCTGTAATAAGTACCATATCAGTTTAGGCCATTCCACAACCTATACCCTCGAGGTAATGGTCTAGCTGAGACTTCCAACAAAAGCTTAATTAATATTATTAAGAAATTACTAGAAGAAAACAAGAAAAATTGGCATAAGAAGCTTACAAATGCACTATGGGCAGACAGACTTACCACGAAGAAATCTATTGGAAATAGTCCTTATGAATTAGTCTATGGCATGGAGGCTATATTTCCTTCATCTTTAGGAGTTCCTGTAATGAAATTACTTCAAAAAGCTCAAGTGGAACCCAATGATATTCAAAGGAGGACAAACCAGATCATCCATCTGCAGCAGACCGGAGAGGAAGTATATCATAGATCCCAAGTGGTACAAGAGAAACTTAAGAAAATATTTGATAAAAGAACCAAGGCAGAAGATTTCTACCTTGGAGACAAAGTTTTAAGATGGGATTCCAGGAGAGAGGATAAAAGAAAACATGGGAAGTTTGACTTCCTATGGAAAGGACCTTTTGTTATCCATACTTTACAAGGAAACAATACCTACTATCTCAAACACTTGGATGACATTGAAACAGAAGAAGGGCTAGTTAATGGTAAAATGTTGAAGCATGACTATGATCCCACTTTTTAATGTATTCTGATTTTAACATGTAAATACTATATCCTTGGTAATGTCACAGTTTGGATTGGATAGTAACTTGTTGGAGTTGAAGCCTGGAGAGAAGGCCCTAAGCTTCAGAAGGATTAATGTCATACATACAATAAAACAACTAGCAAAGGGAAATTTCAGAGCACAGTCAAAGTCATTTAGAAGGCCATCTGACCTGTTGTTCTTGACTTTCCACCGGGAAAAGCCATCCCCAAGTGGAACCAGTGTTATGCTCCTACACCAATAGGTGTCATATTTCATGGTTGACTTGATGAGCTATTAATATGTTCATACCTTTCCTTGTTGCAAAGGTTTTCCATATTGTCAAAAAATCAAAAAATTAAAAAAAATGTAAAGAGGGTATACCCTAAAAGAAAAATCAAAAGGTGAAAAGAAATAAAATGGTCAAAAAAGTGAAGAAATGAACCCCAAACAAAAATAGACCAGGAAAGTGTGCAAGCTAAATGCCACTACTATTTCATTTTCTGTAATAAGAAATTGTGTGCAGCTTTTTAAACTTATGCCACAATTGATGAAGAGTCAAACTGTTTAAACTTGGCTCATTCATTTTTTAATTTCATGTTTTAGAAGTAGAGAATAAAATCTGACCAAACTGTTTAATCTTGGCAGATAAGTAGATAGGTAGAGTGAATAAAAGGAGCTCAATAGTTTAATTCGAGCCCTTGGATGTAATAAGGTTAGACTTAGATATATTTTCATATGTAAAAGAAAAAGTGTGATAAGGGTTTTCCAGTCCAAGTGCACCCTAATAAAGAAGAAAAAATGTCAAGCTAAAGTAGGTAGGATAGGTAGGGTAGGTAGATGGTGTTGCAGAATGATACTTGTGATGGATCATGTCCCTAAATGTGTTAACTTTTACTTTATCACAAGTGCAAAGCAGACATTTCACTTGATGCAGTTCAAGCAAGACAAGGTAGAATAATTAACTTCCCTTCACATTTGTCCCTAAAGATTTCACCAATTCCCCATAAAGTATTAAGGTCTTTGAAAATCAAAGGGGCTTAGAGCATTTCTCTGACTTTTGGAGGGACCAGACCCTCGGCCCAATGACTTAAAAAGCCTAAGTACATAGTATCATCCATAAACCGTTCAATTCATTTAATTTCATTTCACTTAAGTTTTTCCTAAGTAAAATCTTATTTTACTTTAGAATAATGCACAATATCACCTAAAAAACCCCTTTTTATCTATAGCCTAAGTTAAATATACTCTTTAAATGTTTTACTTAGTACTTATTCTCATTTTGATGTCATATTAACTTTTAACACATATTATATAAATCCTGCCATATTTTACCCGTTCCCGTAATATGTAAATATATATAAAAAGACCCACATTACTATATATCCCGCCCTGGTTAATTATAACCATAGACACTTTTAAAAGGGGATTAATAGATTTATCCGAAATTTATTAATAGCCTAATCCCCCTGCTCCGCAAATTGGAATTAATTAACCCTTAAGGTCAATTAAGAACCACCCCCAACCAATTGTAACGCCCCCGATACAATTACAACATGTTTATTATGCTGGGCCCGTTGCAGTAAACCCTCCACCAGATTACCATTCCCGTCTGTCGTCCAATCACTTCCCCATCATTCGACGGTTGACATCGATATCGCGCCCCCATGGTGACTGTGCTTTAACACGTGATCACCAGGCGGTTTTCCGCCTGTACCTCCGCCATGCGTCGTGTGTTCGATGTGATCGTTCGCCCTCCGCCCAAAACTACTTAAGTCCAAAAGCGGTGCATGCACATACCGCTTACCACCCCTCCATAAAACGACAAAACGTCTTTTTGCCACTTACGTCACCTGCCCGATAAATCCCAAAAGAAACCCTACCAACCTCAGTTTTGTTAAGTAAAACAAATAAGATTCATTTTCATTGTTATACACTATGATCAGTGCTCCCATGCAAAACAACGTCCAAGTCAACTATTCCAGTTCCAACTCCCCAACCGCCACCTGATCAGAAAACTTACAGCGACACACTCCATAGCCTGAAACTTCCAGAGAACAGGCTCAAATACAGACTCATCTCATTCAGGTCAATATAGGGGAGCCTCTAGTTCTGCAAACTCCTCTAAATGAGGAAATAAATAAAAAGAGGGACAGGGAAACTACTACCCCCAGCAGTGGACCTACAGGACAGCCTGGGACAAAGAGGAAAAGATTGAATCCTCTTTCAAAAGAGGAAATCATTGAAGAAACTATAGATAGTCAAAGAGTAGAAAGGGTAGTTAGCGAGCAAACTTATCCATTGGGAGGAACATTCACTAACTCATAGAGGCAAGAGCTAGAAAGACAACACGGTGCATAAATATCATCCACTAGGCCACAAAGTAAAGAGGCCTTGGATATCGAGAAGACATTCACAGAAATAAAAGCCAAAAATGATCTAGTAAGACTTCAAATTTACAATGAGTGTTTGAAAATGGAGTCGCCATTCTGTCGCGCGGAATGGGTCGATCTTGCGGACAAGATAGACCTTCCTAGAATCTAAAGAAGACCTAACAACAAGCAAACCAACTAGACACTATCTTTCTCTAAATATGCTTCAATAAACAATAGCAAACAAAGGTTTCTAGGGCCTACCTTTGGTCCAATGCAAGCTTGTGGATGCCCTCGCTCTTTCGATCCAAATGAGCTCCTCTTCGCGAATCTGCAAACACAAACAAGGCAAACAAATTAAATAGCACCTGAAAAACCAATTGAAAAACTAATTGCATGAAACATATTTAACATGAAAGTCAAGGAGTCCATGAAACAAATAACATAAGATACTTGTTGAGAAAAATGAGTTTGATTGTATTAATTCAAAAGAAGAAGAATTTTACAACCTTTGCCTTGATGTTGGACAAGCTCCTCCCAGGGTCCAACAAGATGTCTCCTCTACATTGACAAGCTTCACTCACTCTCCAATGGAACCAAGAGGTATGTGATCTTTCCTCTCAATCTCAACCAAAGAGTCTTAATTTCACCAGTATTTACCCTCAAAATGTTCAGCTTCTAACCTCCCTAGTCCTCACCCCAATGCCTGTTTTTATAGTGCAATGGAGGGAAGTTACTAGGTCCTCCTTCAAAGGGATAAAGCCCTCCTTCAAAAGGATAGCTCCTTTAGTCAAGGGATTAGCTCCTTCTCTTTTGGGATGCATGAACCACCTCAGGGCGAACAATCCACGTCAAAATTCCTTCTAGAAAACTCTAGAATTAACCCAAAGTGAGTTTTTTAAGATAAAAATTGTGCCTTTTGAGTTTCACAGGGGTCCGCACCTGCACCGTTAGGAACAGAGAGGGTAGGTACGCATCTTTTGTACACAGAAGGTGCGGGACCACAGGTGACCATAGGAGAAAGTGCAGAACCAGAGTTACATTGATTTCTAATGTCTTTCTCCCACTTCCAAAGCTTGATTTGAAGAGATGAGGTTCTAGACTTGCTTAGGAGGACAGTACAAGTGATGATAGACCCATACTGACTGCAAATAATCATGGTGATGATATTTTTGTGTAACAACAGGGAAACTACTACCCCCAACAGTGGACCTACAGGAGAGCCCGGGACAAAGAGTAAAAGACTGAATCCTCTTTCAGAAGAGGAAATCATTGAAGAAACTACAGATAGTCAAAGAGTAGAAAGGGTAGTTAGCCAGCAAACTTATCCATTGGGAGGAACATTCACTAACTCATAGAGGCAAGAGCTAGAAAGACAACACGGTGCAGAAATATCATCCACTAGGCCACAAAGTAAAGAGGCCTTGGATATCGAGAAGACATTCACAGAAATAAAAGCCAAAAATTATCTAGTAAGACTTCAAATTTACAATGAGTGTTTGAAAATGGCCCCCAAATACCAGCAGAGATTGATGTCAGCTTATGATATTCAAGAGGGCAAAATGGTAATGAGCTACTTCAAGCCAAAGGTTCAACAACCTCAAACAACAACAGATTATATTAGGACAAATATGGAAGTCTTGGCTAAGGATATTAATCCTTTGGATCAGATTGAACTTCACAAGCAAACTGGAGAAATGGTCTATTCGACCTTAACCAGTAAAGCATTGATGGCTCACAGGTTACAAAATTCTTTGGATAATACAACGGCCCAGCTGAACTTAGAAAAAGCCTCCTCCCTAGCCAAGGATAACATAATAAAATCATTAGAAGAAATCATCATCAGATTGGGACATCATCCCAAAGATGTAAAAGGTGTATAAGCAATAATCAAGAAGAAAAAATAAGACATTTCTGCCTTGAGGAAGCAGCTAAAGCTCCCTCCTTCAAGGAATCCACAGACTGCTGAGGTTCTAAAGAAGAAATCTGAAGAAGAGATGATGGATCTCCTCTTGAAACTCAATGAAAGGCTAAATGACACAGAGCAAACATTAGAAAAATCATTGAAGGATAGGCAGGGAGAGTCGACCTCTCAGCCTCCTGATGTAATCCCCATAGTCTGAACAGAAGTCCCTTCTACACTTGGAACAACATTAGCTCCAAACATTCCAGCAGTCATAGTAGAGGTGGTCACAGGTATAGCAACAACAGGAACAAGATAGGGTAGCAGTGTTAATTTAAGCATAGAAGAGTTGAGAAAGTCAATGGAAGATATGATATTACAAATTTCAAAATCAAAACAAGTAAAAGAAAAGTTGGCTAAAATGGAAAGAAATTATGATCTCTCCAAAATAAATGTTGTGGAAAAATCAAGGGAGATCAAAGCGTTAGAAAATAAAGTGAAAACATTAGAAAAAGATCTCACTTTTGACAAGCCTCTTGCAGAGATCAAGAATATTCTTTGGGCCAAAATCACCTAATCCATAAATGATGTCTGGCCATCCGTCCAAGTGATCTATGAACAGATTGATCTAGTGAAAGCAGCACAGGGAGAAATTCAGAAGACCAAAGCTCTGTTAGGACAAATGCCTAATCAAGCCAACCGGCTCATACATCTTTTGAATAAAAAAAATAAAGAAAAAATAGAAGAACTTGGCATCGCAGATAGAACAGAAACCATTTTGGAAATCAAAAAGGTGTTAACCAAGAAGACTTTGATGTAGAATTTGGAGAGAAGATGTCAAGATATGCAGGTGGAAATTAATTTTTTTATGGAGAAGTTCACTATTTTGTAGAATAAAGGGCTACCAAGTCCTTTGGTGATTAATGAAAGATTAATGAAGCATAGAGATTATGTGAAAAAATTGAATAAGTATGCTGGCAATCAAGCTAGTTCATCAACAAGTGCATCAAGAGTAAAAGCACTCCCCACAGGTCGAGTTCTCTATCACATCTTAGAGAACTTATTCTATGTTGAGCATGAGATTAAAAAATTATTCCCAATCCAGCCTACCTCTTTCAGATATACAGAAACTAATGAAACTCTGAGGAAACTTTAGAAACATAGATTGCCAGAGAAAAAATGGTGGGAAGACATGTTAGAAATTTTTGTAAATTTATCCATGGTAAAATATAAATTTTGGGCTATTTACTGTGGTGATATGAACAAAGGTGACCAGAGATGAACAAAGGTCAAATAGGTCAAAGTGTAGTAGAACAGGTAAAGGGTATCAGTCAAAACAGGGTAGAAAGCACAGAGTTACTAAAGAAGACAGCAGCAAGCCAAATCATAGGGCCTGCCTCCAACACACTCAGCAAGAAAAGGAACAACACAACATCAGTTTACCTTTCTCCTATCTTCGAGACTAGTTCTCTCTATTTTCTTGTAACCTACTCTTAGTCACCCTAGAATATATTTCACTCTGTTATGAGATATTTTTTGTAAATGTTTTTGTATAAATACCCCCTCAATTGGAGTATTGAGGGTGGATTCTTAGACATTGCTTTAATATTGACTATTTTGGAATAAAGTGCTGATTGGGCCAAATTTTGTATGGCTTGTTGGATAAAGAATTGAAGAAAAGGACTTTTCACAGACTTCTTGAAGCAAACACCAGATCAATAAGTCCTCTATACCTTATGTTTTAAAGTTTTTGTTGTTTATTATATCATCTATGTTTCACAATCTGAATGGTAAACGAAAAATAATAATTCAGAATATGCTTGATTGCACTCTGTTTTCAATCGTTATTGTTCTCCATGTTTTGTTCAGAATTAGTATAAACAGTGAAATTTTAAGTGCTCATGTTTTCTAATTCATTCATTCTGATTATTTATTAAAGAATTCTTAACTTCTCTTTAGTAGTAATCATTCAAGATTCCTCTTTAAATGTGCTGAAGGATTCTTAACTTCCCTTCATCTATTTTAAACCCGTTCCATTTATCTCAAGTTGGCATTTGTTCCCTGTTTGACCATCTTGCCCTGTGAAACCATCCTTTGTTAAGAAACTGAATCCAATTAAGCCATTTTCTTTGACTCCATTAGCCCAATGGACTAAAGTACTCAATCCTACCCCTCTACTATTGAATCTCACCACCCAATTCAAACAAAACCCCTAAACTTCACAACTAGCCTAAAGCCTTATAAAACAAAGCTAAAACTTAAAGAGAGAACCCTATTTGGATCAAGGATAATTTTAGGGGCGAATGTCCGCCCTTTGGCGAAATTAAGGGGTTTTAAATTTTTAGTGGGCGAATATTTTATATCATAGTACATTTTTACAAATCACGTCAAATAGCCCACCTTATTTTAAGGGAGAGGGTAAAAAAGGTAAATTTAGCCCTTGAAATTAGGACTTACAAACTTCCATTCGCCCATTTTCAAGAATAGGTTTTATTTAATAGAATCCATTCGCCCATTTTCAAGAATAGGTTTTATTTAAGTGAATCCTATGGGCCAAATACCATATTTATAAAAGAGGTATGGTAAATTAATAAAAATATAAATAAATGAGAGGTATGGTAAATAAATAATTTTTTTTTTTATATTTACTTCATAAGTCACCTTATATACATGTAAGGGTGTAAACAAATAAAAATATAACCACCTTATTTTAAGGGAGAGGGTAAAAAGGGTAAATTTAGCCCTTGAAATTAGGACTTACAACCTTCCATTCGCCCATTTTCAAGAATAGGTATTATTTAAGTGAATCCTATGGGCCAAATACCATATTTATAAAAGAGGTATGGTAAATTAATAAAAATATAAATAAATGAGAGGTATGGTAAATAAATAAAACACTTTTTATATTTACTTCATAAGTCACCTTATATACATGTAAGAGTGTAAACAAATAAAAATATAAGTAAAGTGGAGGTATGGTAAATAAATAAAACGTCTTTTTATACTTACTCAAAAGGTATGGTAAATAAACAAAAATATAAATAAACTAGACGTATCATAAATAAATAAAACCTCTTTTTATATTTAGTCCATAACCCTCGTTCTATTTATGAAGGCTCAAGAAAGAGGTTTTATTTAAGTGAATCCTATGGGCCAAATAGCATATTTGTAAAAGAGGTATGGTAAATTAATAAAAATATAAATAAACGAGACGTATGGTAAAAAAGTAAAACATTTTTTATATTTACTCCATAAGTCACGTTATATTTAAGAACACTCAAAAAAATGGGTTATATTTAGGTGAAACCTATGGCCAAAATACTATGGGACAAATACCATGGACTAGATTGTTATTAATACCATGCAAAAAACCATTATTAATCCTAATATTAGAATTAATAAAAATAAAAATGGCACATGGTATGGACCCATGGTATTCAAAAAAATGGCACATGGTATTGACCCATGGTATTCACCTGGAATGTAGCCTATTTAAATGGGGGAATTAAACCAGCATGTAGCCTATGGTAAGATTCACTAGGACTTTACAAAGTTTTATTATTTAGTGAAAGACTCGCCAAGATCTTACAATATTTTATAATTGAGTAAAATATTCGCCATGCCTGGTGAGAGATTCACCAAAAAATTATATATACATATTATATTATTGATAAAATCGCCTTCCAGTTTTCCTATATACCATGGAGATTCGCCCATTTATTATATTTATAAATTTAGGGGGGGTTCTTAAAATTTTCCCTGCTTTGGATATAGATTGGCTATATTCTGTATCTAAAAGATTGGTTTGTGGTTACCTCGGACCCCTTTCCCCTTCTTACAAATTCTAGGAAAATCTGAGTGATAACAGGTTGATAATTAAAAGTCGGTAGCCTTGGGAGTTGCAACATTCTTGCTGCAATATCGATGCTCATTATACTCCCTTGATAGTGGTGGACTGTTATGATTTTAGGGGAGGATATATGTTCCACCGAATGTTGATATATGCCAATTAATCTTGAGTGAGGCACATTGAGCAATATACATGGAACAACCTTATGTTAAGAAGATGAGTGTGAACCTGAAACCATTCTTATTTTAGAAAGGAATGAAGAAGGAGATTGTAAAATTTGTAGAAATATTCTTATAATGTTAGCGAGTGGGTGTTTGACACAAACATCCAATAAGGTTACTAGAACCCCATGAATGGGAATTTTTATTAATGGACTTCATGGTGGGATTAACAATGACCTCAAGGAGACATCATGCCATATTCGTTGTGGTGGACACAATGACCAAAAGCACCCATTTTATACTCATTAAGGCTACATATAAGGCACCAAAGATAGTCATAGTTTTTAGTGAATAGATTGTGAGATTACTTGGAGTACCTTGGAAAATCATATCAGATAGGGGAGCAATGTTTACACGATGTTTTTGGACCAGATTCCAAGAAGCCTTGGGAACCTAGCTGAACTTCAACATTGCTTATCACCATTAGGCAGATGATCAGACAGAGAGGAATAATAAAATCCTTAGGGACATGATATGGATGTATGTGATGGACTAACAACAGAGATGGGAGGATTTTTTACCACTAGTGAAATTTTCTTATAACAACAATTATGGAAGCTCCATCAAGATGGCACCATTTGAGTTCTTATATGGGAGACCTTGCAGAACACCTCTAAGTTGGGACTTCTTAGCAAATGTTGTTTTTATATGACTAGAAGCAGTGCAAGAGATGGAGGAACATATGACCATGATTAAGGAGAGGCTTAAGCAAGCACAATATTGATGTAAGAGCTATGTTGACGCTCATTGAATGGATAGAAGTTATGAAGTGGGAGATAGGGTGTTTTTGTGAGTAAGTCCTCAAAAGAACTCTATAAGATTTCGAAAGGGAGAAAAATTGTCTCCACGGTTTGTGGGGCCTTTTGAAATTAAAAGAAAAAAGTGTTGGTGGTATATAGGCTTGCCTTACCTCCATCTCTAGTGCATATGCATGATGCATTTCATGTTTCTGTATTACATCATTATATTTCAGATCCTTCACATGTTATTAACTTGGGTCACTTGCAGGTTTCAAATGAGGGCACGGTGATGGCTGAACCAGTTCGATTACTAGACCAATAAACTATGTAGCTTATACAATGACTAGTGGATCGGGTTAAGGCCCAATGGGACAATTATAGTTCCATTTCAGCCACTTGGGAGGATGCCAAGGGTATACGTCACTATATTCCTTACCTATTCTAAGTAATTTAGGACAAGATATATTATTAAGAGGGGGTTTATGGAGAGCCCTACTCTAGTTAACTGACATTGATATGGAATTAACACTTATTTATCCCTAAGGCTCACACTTTATTCTTTGAGGACCTCAGTTTGAGGATCTGGACAGTTGGCCCTATTATTAATGGATGTGATGGTTATGTTTGTTTCCTAGTTAATATTATGATGATGATAGCATTGATGGATATGTATGTTCTCTAGTGATATTATGATGATGATAATATTGATGGATATGTATGTTCTCTATTGATATTATGATGATGATAACATTGATGGATATGTATGTTCTCTATTAATATCATTATTATGATAGTATTGATGGATATGTATGTCCTTTATCAATGATATGATGATGATAACTTTGATGGATTTGTATGTTTCCTATTGATGTTATGGAAATGACAAATTTGATGGGTGTTTATGTTTCCTACCGATGTTATGATAATGATAGCTATGATGGATGTTTTCCTTACATTAGTTACTTACATTAATTCTAGTTCACGATGAAAACTGATGTGAATTACTCAATCATGTTGGTGATGATCTTATTACAATGACTAACACTAAGAAACTTTGGTACTGATGATTATCAAGTAATTATAGGAAACCACCAAAGGCACTCAGATGTAATGGGTCAATGACATCTGGTTTGATGGAAATGAATATGTTGTCTTCGAAATTCTAAGTTCAATTTGAAACTGCTACATATTCTAATCATACGTTAGTGGTTGTAGCCACATGTTAGTTGCTTGGCTGAATGAGTCACACATAAGTGACAAGGTTGTACAAATGGATGGAACTACATGGGAGGGGTGGGACAATTTCCTTGATTCACTCGCTAGCACTCTTGCCATGACTTAGGATAGAAGGGTTGGACACCTTCGCCCTAAAGATCACAATGTCATGGGGGAAGTTCCCAAATTTGTGTCACTTGCGAGGATTTTATTGCAGGGTGCGCATCAAGGCACATTCCTTGATCCCCAACACCATTAGTCTATCTATCATTTTGCCTATAATTTTCCCTCGTAGCCACTAGATGCTTGAAGGGAAAGCAATGTGGCACCCTTAGAACTTCAAGGGAAGTTCTTGAAGGGAATGACCAACTTGGCACCCTTGACAAAAGGAATAAATTGTTAGGAATGACACCCTTGGAACATCAAGGGTTTTGGAATAATGAATTACTAAGGGGGGGTGAATTAGTAATAGTGAGGTTCTTAAGGTTTAAGCTCGATTCTTAAATTTCCTTTTACTTTTTCTAGTTACTTGTGAGAGAATTCATTCAAGAATACATACATACATCCAAGTAAACCATTTACATGAGCACATAGTCCGTCAATTGAGCGACACACACACATACTGACAAATGTATTTTTACGTGGAAACCAAAAGGGAGAAATCCGTCAATCTTTTTGTTATTATGATGTAAATTAGGCACCCACTTAATTACATCAAGTTGTTTGTGAGCACTGACTCACAAGAGGCTCAAACCCCCTTAAGAAAGCAAGTTCGTATCACTCGGTATTTTCTCCAGGTTAAAAAAAGAAATCACCGAGGTAACCACAAACCACTTTTGGAGAATAGGCTCTAGCCAACCTAGCCTCAAAGAGGGCTCTCTCTATATGATTTAGCTTTATTTGTTTGAATTTTAGGCTAGTTATGAATGTTCAGGGGGTTTTTTATTTGTATTGGAGATTGGGTGGCAGGGTTCTTTAAATAGATGGATAGAATGATGTCTCCAGACCATTGGGCTATGGAGTCAACAGAAGGGAAATAGAACTAGATCAACTCACTAAAGGGAATGTTCAAAGGGAAAGATAACAGAGTAGAGTGCAGGTCTTTAGGCTAGAGGGGTGAAAAGGTTTTAACCAGGATGAGAGAGCAATTAAGAATTTTCAGACCGGGATTGAAATGAGGAACAAAGGATAATCGGAAACAAAGGGAAATTAAGAATCCTTTGCTATAGATTAGAAGGAAACAACCTAAACTAAGGAGCAACTAAGAATTCCTTAACTTAGATATCAGTAGAAAACATGTATTTGCTTAATTGTTAAAACAGAGTGTAACTAAACAAATTCTGACATAATCCAGTTATAGCATTCAGATTCAGATATACATTATGGAAAAACTTTAAGAAATATAACAACAACATGAGAAAATACTTGTCTGCACTTCGCTCAACACATGAATCCTTTGAAATGTTTGGTCTTTATTCCTCAATCCAGCTTGTTGGCTCAGTCAATGCTCCAATGGATTTACAGTATTTTGATCAAGAAGTCTATAGAAATGTCTAAGAATCCACGCCGAAATACTTCAAATGAAGAAGTAGTTATACAAATTCTAAATTGAAATATCTTGAAAAAAATCAAGGTTGGTTTTACAAATTTCTCAAACTGTTTTACATTAATAGAACTCAAATAAAGGACACTCAAAACTAATGAATTTATTTGGTACTATATTTATAGATTTATGGTGACAACGAAGAGAAATTCGAATTTGATAGAAACTCTTAATTGATGATGAGGCTTCCAAGTCACCAACTACCTCCTTCCTTTGTGCATTCTGCCCCAGAAATTCTGCAACATTAGCGTCCAGTGATGCCTTTTTATATCTCAATCTAAGATAGTATGTAAAAAGTAAAAGAGGTTATTGTCGATAAGTATGTTATTGAGATAATATATCTCAGTTTCCAAAAATCCATTTCCCGATGTTCACAATATTCTTTGCAAACAGATGTCAAAAGAAGGACTTTGCACAATATGAAAAATAGGCTCTGAAGATATGCATTTATCTCCTTTTTTTAATACCTGTGTAAAAAGTGAGATAGGATTTTGTATATTGGCCTCTTAGAAATACAAACCTCCTCCAGTTTCTCAAAATATATCTTGGATTGGCCACAATAGTTTCTGCAAAATTATGACTAAAACAAGAAATTTCTGGAAGATGTACCATTTCTGCTCTGGTTTTTCATCTATCTTCACATTGATTTTTCAATTTGATACACTTTCATTGATACTCTTTCATCTGATAAACTTTTACTTTGATGACCTGCCAATATCCTTTACTGTGTTTTTACTTTTGCAGTACATTTTAACTTTTTACTCTATATTTCAACAATAAATCATTTAGTCTTTTATATGTATCAGCATATCGTAATGGATATTGATCAACTTTCTATATGTTTGATCTGTTTGTGCTTTGACTGTATGCTATGTTTGGTTCCTTTGTTTTAACAATCAATGTATCTATGTGAATGATTTCTTTCTCTCTTTTGTGTATAGCTGTTTTCTTCTTCTGAATGAAGGTTTTTAAATAGATTTCCTTTCGAGCCTTAGAGTAAACAAGTTTTGTGACTAGTACCAAAACAATTTATCTAAGCTTTGGTCTTCTGCTAATTACCTACAAAATACAACAATCATTACGAAAACATAGGTTGGCGGGAAAGACAATTGATGGCTTTATTGCACAGGGATGTCTAGCGAAGGAGTCGTGGCAATGTTTTGAAAGTAATCGGAGGTCGAATTGTGTTGTAGAGGTTCAGGGTGGCATCAGAAAGGTTTGATAGGTTTTACTGTGAAACGGGGCAAAAGGAATGAAAACGAGGGTTTTCTGGATTTTAATGAGAAACTTTTTAAGTTTGGCACAAGATTAGTTAAATGAACAGTGATGGTTTCTTAGGTTGAGTGGGGAGGCAGTTTTCCAAGCCATCACACTGATTTTGTTGCAAAGGTGGTATTTGGGAGGGGTCACCTGATCTACTCCAGCGCCTGACACGTAGAATTTGGTGTTCGGGGGAAAACCGCTTTATTGGGTGGGTAACAATCGGCAATCGAGCGTGGCCGATATGGCTATCGACCTTCGGATGAGGGGGATGGTGATCAGACGACAATCGGGCGAGGGAAGCACACAAGTGATATGAATTGATCATGACAGATTGTGATTATTTAAGATTTAATCACGGGTTTAAAGCGATCCGGCGGGGCTTAATGACAGGGTTAGATTAGGTTCATTGCACAAGGGTGTATTAAGAGGGTTTTGTCAGGATATGGGGTGAATTGTATAGTTTTTATTAAAACTAAGGGTTGGGATACTACATAGGGGATTTAATTAATATAAGGGAAAAGGTATTATGGGAATTATATAATAAAGTTAAAAATCAATATGAAGTTGGCATAGTACCCTTAAGTATAAATGTTAATGTAATATTTGCACACTTTATTTACATATACTTAATATTTAGGATAAGATGTCTTTTGTGGGTATTTGAATGAAATAGGATTTGCATAGGGGTTTTCACTTTTCCTAGGTAACTGTAGTTTATCCTTAGGAAAAAAGGTTTTATTAGGGTAATGAGGGGGAAATGAATTTCATGAAGGGGATTCAAATGCTTGATGTCCATAAGTCATTAAGCTGAGGGTCCGATCCCACCAAAAGTCAGAGAAATGCTCTAAGCCTCTTTGACTTGAAGAATTTAAAGTGCTAGAATATACTTGTGGATAGGAAATTAGTGAGTAAGGGGAAAAATGAATGAGGGGGAGTTATACATATTAGATTGCAGACCTTTTTTTTTCTTCCATAGATGATCATACATATTAACGCATATGTCTAAACATGATGAATTTGTTTTGATCCAATCAACTTTATAATTCAACAACCTTTCTTCTACTTATCCCTTACCTACCCTCACATTTTATTCTTCTTTATACTTAATAGGGTGCGTTTAGGCTATCAAACCCTTTTCTTTCCTTTTCTTTTATAAATCAAACTATCTACTTCTAAACTTATATCTTCTAATGGCTCGGATTAAACTGCTGAGCTCCTTTTATTTCTCTACCTATCTACTAATCTGCCAAGATTAAGCTATTTGGTCATATTTTATTCTCCAACTAAAAACATAAAATTCAAAGCATGAAATAACCAAGATTAAACAGTTTGATTACCATGGATTGTGGCACAAATAACAAGCTTCACACAATCATTATTATGCATAAAAGTAAATAGTAGTGACTTGCACGCTTTCATGGTCTCTTTTTGTTTTTTGGGGTTCATACATTTTCATTTTTTTTTACCTTCTCTTATTCTTTTTGTCCTTTGATTTTCTTTTAGGACATACCCTCTTTACATTTTTTAATCTTTTTAATATGGAAAACATTTTCAAAAAGAAAAGTTATGTATAATATTACAAGGCTTAAACTTAGTCATTTAAAATTATGACTCCTATTATTATAGGACCCTAACAATGGCTTCACATAGGAATGGCATCTCCTTCTGAGATGCCAAGAACACCGTTGACTAGTAGCCTGATCTATTCGGCCAATTCCAAACATGTATATGCTTTGTTGTATAATCCCTGTGATTGAATCTCTTGAACTGAAAATAGACTCTTTTCTTCAAACTGAAATCTGACACATGTTGTACTGAAATCTGATCTGAAATAAGCTTGCTGCTGAAAAACTATATTTAATCAAGCTAAAATCCTACCTACTTACTCTAATCAGCTGTCCAACTGCTGGTTAGGTAAAATGAACAGCCAATGAAACCATTCAAGCATCATATAAATTGGTGGATTTTGTTGCTTTTGCTTGTTTGTGATTAAAACTGAAGTTCCACAACCCAATATAACCTTTTTAATGAATGAGAAGATAAGGAAATACTTGATTTCCTTTGTGGAATCTAAAAACTGTACAAAAGGATCTTCCAAAATATATACACTATTTTTGAACTAATTTAAGCAACTGTATATCTGTTCTAGATGGCCTCCATGCCATGAAACTGAAATATCACTTTCACCTTTATCACCCTGCATATTTTCAAAAAAGCTTTGTGATGGTATTTCTTCTGATTAAAATGCTTGACTGATAAAAGCTTTATCATTTTGATCCTAAATCTGATTGTTAGCTAATGAAGAACAATTATGATTGCATTCACTATCCAACCCATCAGTAATGGGATCATGAAAAACTTGAAAGGACTGTTGCAACTTATTACATATAGGTCTGAATGGAACTTCATAGATTTATACAAGCTACTCATCCTTTTCTTTAGAGATTTTCTACCACATTTCCTTTAAAAACTGAAATGATTCAAAACAAAGAGGCAAAGAAGCTCCACTTATTTCCAAATTTTCTGTACTTCCTTCCTCACTTTCATTGCTGATATGGATAAGATGATCATTGTTTTCAAGCCGCTAAAACATAATTCATTTATTTCCCAAACTAGTTTCTGATTGCTCTGTAAAGTTAGTTTGGATTTGAAGAGCACAATTATCATCATGTTGATTATATTTAGGCAAATCATTAAAATAAGTAATGTCATCAAACATACACATTAGATCAATAGATTTCTTCTCCACATGTTGCTTATAAATCTATCTTTTGATATATGGTAGTTGGAATTAGTAGGAATTTGTTCATGACTCTAAATCTCTTATTTTTGTGAAATAAATGTATCATGGTAATTTTGAGCAAAAAAATTATCTTTCATGGTAATCTTATGTATCCTTTCCTCTATATTTCTTACCAAAATGTCAATTTTTACCTCTGCAATGTTGTTTTCCTCTGCTTCCGCTTTCAACCTTTCTCTTCTAATTTGTAGATTAACTTCTACATCTACTGCAATGTTCTGCATTTGTTCCAGCGTTGATGGGTTTCCTTCTCTTAGTTGAAATTCTATCTCTAGATCAAATGCTTTTGGATAATGCAAAAGAGCTGAATCAGGAGGAGGTTGATGGCATTGAATAATAGACTTGATTAAATTTGTCAGAAAACTGTTGTATTGTTTCATTTGGCTGTCTTTTTAACTATTATATTCTTCTATGATCACAAGAAGATTGACTTTGATTATCCATCTATCAAGGAAAAATTTGACAAACTAAAATTTGAGATGCTTGCAATAGGTAAATTATTGAACCAACTCTTTACTTTACTTTGCAAAGAAAGAGCAAAAAGCCTGATAATAACATCATCTTCGTCAATTTCGAATGAGTCTAGATAATTCTCAAAACCTTGAATATGTTTTTTGGCAGTGATACCATTCTCTCCATCAAACCTAGGGAGATACTCGTAATAATTGTTAGGGAAATCATGGAGTGTAGGAGGTAGGATTAGTGGCTTATATCTATCAGGAACTTTATAAGGTACATGAATATGTACATAGATTGTATGATTAGTGTTGATTGTTTGATGCTCCTCAATTGGAAAATGATCTTCATAAGAGTTAGAAGAATGTTGCTCAAATGTGTAAGGAGAATTTATATCTACAATTTTCAAAGGGAAATAATTAAAAATTAATCTAAAATCTTCTCCAAAATACAATATACATTGAAAAACTTTCTTGATGAGAAAGAACATAATGTCTTGGATAACAATCCAAGTTAAAAGCATGATCTTTTCATATTGTTCTTTCAGGCTCATTCCTCCAGTGGAGTCTTGATTGTGAAATTGATATGGAGTCACCAGGTGGATGATTTTAACCTTTGTGCATCTAATCATTGTCGACCATCATAGATTAGATCTAAACCTGTAAAATATTTCTGAAGAAAATGTTAGTCTTCTCCAGTATGGTCGCCACTATTTTCTCACTCAGTGTTTTCTCATGGTTAAAGAAATAAATCACGAAGGTAACCACAAAACACTTTTGGAGTATAGGCTCTAGCCAACCTAGGCTCAAAGAGGGCTCTCTCTATATGATTTAGCTTTGTTTGCTTGAATTTTATGCTAGTTATGAATGTTCAGGGGGTTTTTGATTTGTATTGAAGATTGGGTGGTGGGGTTCTTTAAACAAATGGATATAATGCTGTCTCTAGACCATTGAGCTATGGAGCCAACAGAAGGGCAAGAAAACTTGATAAAATCACTAAAGGGAATGTTCAAAGGGCAAGATAGCAGAGTAGAGTGCAGGTCTTTGGGCTAGAGGGGTGAAAAGATTTTAACCAGGGTGAGAGAGCATTTAAATTTTTAGACCGGGATTGAAATGAGGAACAAAGGGTAATCAGAAACAAAGGGCAATTAAGAACCTTTGCTATAGATTATAAAGAAACAACCTAAAATAAGGAGCAACTAAGAATTCCTTAACTTAGATATCAGTAGAAAACATGTATTTACCTAATTGTTAAAATAGAGTGTAATTAAACAAATTCTGAGATAATACTCCAGTTATAGCATTCAGATTCAGATATAGATGATGGAAAAACTTTAAGAAAGATAAAAACAACGTGAGAAAATACTTTGTCTGCACTTTGCTCAACACATGAATCATTTGAAATATATGGTCTTTATTCATCTATCCAACTTACTGGTTCAATCAATGCTCCAATGGCTTTACAGTCTCTTGATCAAGAAGTGTATAGAAATTTCTAAGAATCCACAACAAAATACTTCAAATGAAGAAGTACTTATACAAATTCTAAACTGAAATATCTTGAAAAAAAATCAAGGTTGGTTTTACAAATATCTCAAATAGTTTTACATCAATAGAACTTAAATAAAGGACACTCAAAACTAATGAATCTATTTGGTACTATATTTATGGATTGATGGTGACAAAGATGACAAATTTGAATCTGATAGCAACTCTTAATTGATGATGAGGCTTCCAAGTCACCAACTACCTCCTTCCTTTGTGCATTCTGCCCTAGAAATTCTAGAAACTTAGGGTCCAGTGATACATTTGTATATCTCAATCCGAGATATATGTGTAATAAGTGAAAGTGATTATTGAAGATAAGTATGTTATTGACATAAAACTCTCCCAGTTTCCCAAAGTCCATCTCCATCCATTAAAAATATTCTCTGCAAAAAGATGTCAAAAGCAAGACTTTGCACAGTCTGAAAAATAGGCTCTGAAGATATGAATTTATCTCCTCTTTTGTAATACCTGTGTAAACATGAGACAGGCTTTTGTATATTGGCCTTTTAAGAACACAAAGCTCCTCTAGTTTTTGAAAATGCATCTTGGACTAGCCACAATAGTTTCTGAAAAATTATGACTTAAAGAGGAATTTTCTGGAAGATGTACTACTGCTCTCTTTTTTCATCTATTTTCACTTTGATTTTTCAATCTGATACACTTTTACTGATACTATTTAATCTGATACACTTTTGCTTTGATGACCTGTAATTATACTTTACTGTGTTTTTACTTTTACTGTACATTTTAACTTTTTGTTGTGTATTTCAATGGTAAATCATTTAGTTTTTTATATGTATCAACATATGGTAATGAATATTGATCAACTTTCTGTATGTTTGATCTTTTTGTCCTTTGATTGTATGCTTTGTCTGGTTCCTTTATTTTAACAGTCAATGTCTCTATGTGAATGATTTCTTTCTTTGTTTTGTGTATAACTATTTTCTTCTTTTGAATGAAGGTTTTTAAATAGATTTCCTTTCGAGCCTTGGAGTAAAAACGTTTTGTGACTAGTACCAAAACTGTTTATCCAAGCTCTGGTCTTCTGCTAATTACCTGCAAAATACAACAATAATTAAGAAAACATACGTTGGCGAGAAAGGAAATTGATGGCTTTATTGCACAAGGATGTCTGGGGAAGGAGTCGCGGAATTTTTTTGAAAGTAATTGGAGGTCGAATTGTGTTGCAGAGGTTTAGGTTGGTTTCAGAAGGGTTTGATAGGTTTTACTGTGAAACGGGGCAAAAGGAATGATAGCAAGGGTTTTCAGGGCTTTAACGGGCAACTTTTTAAATTTGGCACGGGATTAGTTAAATTAACAGTGATGGTTTCTCGGGTTGAGTGGGGAGGTGGTTTTCCAACCCATCACACCGCTTTTGTTGTGAAGGTGCTATTTGAGAGGGGTCACCTGATCTACTCCAGTGTCTCACATGTAGCATTTGGGGTTTGAGGGAAAATCGCTTTATCGGACGGGTAACGATCGGCCATCAGGTGCGGCCAATATGGTTGTGGACCGTCGAATGAGGGGGATAGTGATCAGATGGCAATGAGGCGAGGGAAGTGCATGGGTGATATGAACTGAGGTGTCGGGGAGGCAGGACTTTGATCACTGCGGTTTGTGATTATTTAAGATTTAATCATGGGTTTAAAGTGATCAGGCGAGGCTTAATGATGGGGTTAGTTTAGGTTCATCGCACAGGGGTGTATTAAGAGGGTTTTGTCAGGATATGGGGTGAATTGTATAGTTTTTATTAAAACTATGGGTTGAGATATTACATAGGGGATTTAATTAATATAAGGGAAAAGGTATTATGGGAATTATATAATAAAGTTAAAAATCAATATGAAGTTGGTGGAGTGAATATACCCTTAAGTATAAATGTTAATGTAATATTTTCACACTTTATTTACATACACTTGATAGTTAGGATAAGATGTCTTTTGTGGTTTTTTGAATGAAATAGGATTTACATGGGGGTTTTCACTTTTTCTAGGTAAACGAAGTTTATCCTTAAGAAAAGGTGTTTTATTAGGGTAATGAGGGGGAAATGAATTTCATGAGGGGGATTCCAACACTTGATGTCCATAAGTAGTTAAGCCAAGGGTCCGGTCCCACCAAAAGTCAGAGATGTAGAAATTCTCACTATAGATCACCTGATAATGCAATGTACTAAATCAAAATACGTGATCTACTTCCACTATCAAACTTTGCGGAAGCTTAATCAATTTTAGCAAGATCAATTGGAACACATATAACAAAGAAGAGGAAATCATACACATGAAACACAAAAGAATACTCTGGGGAAAGCCTCAGCTAAAAACCTCGCTATCTGTATTATCATACAAGTGGAAATATCTCAGGATTACACAAAGCTTTAGCTCACAAGTTATCCAATTCTCAGAAAAATCCCTCACTACTGCTCATAGATAGAATAGACAACACATATGCCTTACTTTGGTCCTCCAAGCCTCCTATTTCCTTGCACAGTTTCTCCTGGGTCCTCCAGCTGCAACCTGTGTGATTCTCACCTCACACACAACACTGTCCTCTGAAATAACTGCACAATTCTGAAGGAGATAATTCCTTCTGCATGGATGAGTTTTCTATCTAGGAAAATTCATCCAATTGATAGTACACTGTCACTTCCCTTAATCTCAAATGGGTCTCTGTATGAACTGACATGCATGAGCTATTTATGAGAGAATATTTAGTTATCTAGAGAGCACTAGTTGCATGCATGCATGCATTAACTAACTGAACTCACAATTAGTTCCACAAACTATTTGGAACTAATTTAACTAGACTTAACTCAATTAACTAAGCTAAGTAATTACAACTCAAATAAAACTCATCATTATCTCCTTAATTAAGGGATAACTTCCTCCATCAAAGGGATAATTGTTGCATGTCTTCACTTAGACTTCATGTTTGATTTTATCCAACTAATTAACTCAAGATGAATTAATTAATTATTTTTCAAACAGCTACTGAGACCAAATTCGAATTTTAATTCTCAATTTTAATTCAGGGACTAATATAGCAATCTATCCCGAAATGATATTTATAGCAATTCTATTTTTTGCTATTTCCAACAGAGTTGGAGTATATCCTGAAATGCTATTTATAGCAATGTTATTTTTAGAATTTCTTGTTGCCATTTTCAACACCCCCTCTCAATAAGAAAGGCATTCAAATCGAACCCGATCCTGAACCTTTGGAATGTTTTGCATGCAACACTTCTCTCAAGTGTTGTTGCTGCAACAACTCTAGGAACACAAAAATATCCAACCTGAATCAGAATGATGCCTCTATCATCAAAGTCTCTGAATTATATTGCCTTCGTCGACTGAAAACTCTGCACCTTTGTGCCCTTCAGTATCTGACTCCTCTATCATTTGTAACTTTTATCTCTAACTGCATCAATCCCACTGATTCCTCCTGTTGCATCTGTGTTGCTGCTGGTCCTATACCCCAGCACTGCATCTGCACTGAACCTCATCTCATCATGCTTCATCGTGCTACCCACTGCTACACTGCAACTCAGTTACTGAGAAGTAAGTAATTGATCTCCCAACTGGCCTCCCTGTTGGGCCAGAAACATACTCTGATGCTAAAGATCCCTCTGCCACTGAAAAGTGCTCCCTCTCCGACCTCTACGCTGCTGCAAGAACTTCTTACATCTCGTACCATTACACACTCCTCTATGCCATCCTGCACTGGTGCAACACTCTTGTTCCTCTCACATTGTTGCAGGCTACTAGCTTTGCGTTGTCTTGGGACTCCTACAATGTATCTCTCTTTGTTTCTCCATCCGCATCCGTCTCTACCCACTTAGCCAATCCATCTACTCCTCGTTGAGGCTCCTGTAGCAAGGTCTAATCAAAGAGGCTGGGTACCTCAAGGATCCTACCCCTATTTCAGCCTTCTTGGGACTATCACTTCACATCGCCCCACCTCCCACCTGGAGGTATGGATGCATGTGATCCCTCTGCCCACTTGGCTCAAAATTTCCCCCTACTAGAGGTCTCTCCATGAGTGGATGCCTCCACTCGGTCTCCTCTTGTCTTCTCCAGTTGTGGCTGCTCCACAACCTCTTGAACTGCTTCACCAATTTGGCTCCTCCACAATTGTCTGAGAATTATTCTAGCATTGCATGTTGAGAGGTAATGTACTCTCCCTCTCAACCACAAAGTCTCTAACCTTTGCCTTGCTCCTCAAGGCTTTACATGCATCTTGAACCTCAAGAGTATACAGGTTCTTGACTCGTGAACCGATTTGCTTCACTTGCCTCATCGTGATGTGTTTGAGGAAAACATTTCCCTTACTGAAGACAACATCGTAGCCTTTGTCCTCCAACATCACGATCAATACCAAGTTCTTCTTTAGTCCTGGCACATACTTCACATATATCAAGGTGATGCGAGATCCATTCTCCCTCTGAAAAGCAACCGTGCCCACTCTTGAAACACTATAGTTTACATCATTACCCATCTCTATGCGCATCTGGAGGTCCTTCTCCTCCATGGTACTGAACAAACTGTTATCACCGATCATGTGGAATGAGGCTCCACTATCATGAAACCAACCACAATCCATCATCGATGAAACCATGTATGAGATGAGGGTAAAATTCAATTCGAACTGAGAGGCCAATGCCTCACCTTCAGATCCTTCCGAGGATCCCTTCTTGGATTTCTTCAATGTACAATTAGTTGCATAATGGCCCACCTCATGAAAATTAAAGCATCACACTTTAGATTTGTCAGTATTCTTCCCTCCATGGGAAGAACTCGATTTGGGATGAAAATCCTTCTCCTTCCCTTTCCCTTCCTTACTCGCTAAGGCATAATTTTCTTCATCCTCCTTGGATGAAGAACCATCTCTGGTTCTTCTCCTCATCTCATCTTGCATTAGATCCGATCACAGTCACTCCCAATCTGATAGTTTCTCTCTTCCATTCACTGAGTATTGGTAGCTATGACATCTCTTAGGAAGACCGAGGAGAGAAAGACTCACCATATCATCATCGACTGTCGTGATTCCTACTCTTCCAAGCTCATCTCTACAAGTGGTGAGCTTGTTCAGATATGTAGAGATCGTGTCACCCTTTTCACACTTGATTTTTTGAAGCTTGTCCTTCTGCGCCAGCCTCCTTTGGTCGCTGTTGTTCTGATATAGATCCTTCAATGTCTTCCACATTGAAAATGGGGTCTCCTTCCCATGGATACTCGAGACAATATGGTCTTGAACTCCCTCCAAAAGAATCCAATTCTTGGGCATTAGCTGCTGCTGGCTTGGAGACTTCTTGATCAATGAAGTCCTTCAAACTGTTGTCCTCTAATACCGCTTCCATGCAATCCTTCCAGGCTATGTAATTCGAGATGCCATCCAAGGCATACTCGAGTCTCAAGCCATTGAATGCCATTGGTGAACTTTGAGATGTGATATGAAATCAATTTTGTACCTACAATCAAGAACTTCAAACTTAGAACTTCTCCCTTCTTTGTATCATGTTCTTTGCTTTGATCACCTTTGCTCTAATACCATGTAGAAATTCTCACTGTAGATCACCTCATAATGCAATGTACTAAAGCAAAATACTTGATCTACTTCTACTATCAAACTTTGCGGAAGCTTAATAAATTTGAGCAAGATCAATCGGAACACATATAACAGAGAAGAAGAAATCATACACATGAAACACAGAAGAATACTCTAGGGAAAGCCTCAGCTAAAAACCCCACTATCCGTATTATCGTATAAGTGGAAATATCTTAGGATCACACAAAGCTTTAGCTCACAAGCTATCCAACTCTCAGTACAATCCCTCACTGTTGCTCATAGAAAAAATAGACAACACATATGCCTTCCTTCAGTGCTCCAAGCATCCTATTTTCTTGTGCAGTTCCCCCCGGGTCCTCGAGCTGCAACCTATGTCATTCTCACCTCACACACAACATTGACCTCTGAAATAACTACACAATTCTAAAGGAGATAATTCCTTCTACATGGATGAGTTTCCTATATAGGAAAATTCCTCCAATTGATAGTACATTGTCCCTTCCTTTAATCTTAACTGGGTCTCTGCCTGAGCTGACATGCATGAGTTATTTATTAGAGAATATTCAGTTATCTGGAGAATACTAGTTGCATGAATGCATGCATTAACTGACTGAACTCACAATTGGTTCCACAAACTGTTTGGAACCAATTTAATTGGACTTAACTTAGTTAACTGAGATAATTATTTACAACTCAAATACAACTCATCATTATCTCCTTAATTAAGGGATAACTTCCTCAATCAAAGGGATAACGGTTGCATGTCTTCACATAGACTTCATGTTTGATCTTCTCCAACCAGTTAACTCAAAATGAATTAATTAATTATTTTTCAAACAATTGCTCAGACCAAATTTGAATTTTAATTGAAGGACTAATTAAAATTGAAATCTATCCCGAAATGCTATTTATAGAAATGCTATTTTTAGCATTTATATTTTTTGTTATTTCCAACAGAGTTGGAGTATATCCTGAAATGATATTTATAGCAATGCCATTTTTAGCATTTCTTGTTGCCATTTTCAACAAGAGAAATGCCCTGAGCCTCTTTGACTTGAATGAATTAAAGTGCTAGAATATACTTGTGGGTAGGAAATTAGTGAGTAAGGGGAAAAATGAATGAGGGTGAGTTAAACATATTAGCTTGCAAACCTTTGTGTTTTCTTCCATAGTTGATCATACAGATTAGCACATATGTCTAAGCATGATGAATGTGTTTTGATCCAATCAAATTTATACTTCAGCAACCTTTCTTCTACTTACCCCTTACCTACCCTAACATTTTATTTTTCTTTATACTTATTAGAGTGCATTTAGGCTAGCAAACCCTTTTCTTTCAGTTTCTTTTATAAAACAAACTATCTATTTCTAACCTTATATCTTCCAAGGGATCGGATTAAATTGATGAGCTCCTTTTATTTCTCTACCCATCTATTGATCTACCAAAATTAAGCTGTTTGGTCAGATTTTATTCTCTAACTAAAAACATAAAATTCAAAGCATGAAATAACCAATATTAAATATTTTGATTACCATGGATTGTGGCACAAATAACAAGATACACACAATCATGATTATGCATAAAAGTAAATAATAGTGGCATTTATACTTGCACACTTTCATGGTCTCTTTTTGTTTTTTGGGGTTCATATATTTTCATTTTTTTACCTTCTCTTATTCTTTTTGTCCTTTGATTTTCTTTTAGGACATACCCTCTTTACATTTTTTAATCTTTTTAATATGGAAAACATTTGCAAAAATAAAAGGTATGTACAATATTACAAGGATTAACCTTAGTCATAAAAAATTATGACTCCTATTATTATAGGACCCTAACAATGGATTCACAAGGGGATGAAATCTCCTTGTGAGATGCCAAGAACACCGTCGACTAGTAGCCTGATCCAGTGGGCCAATCCCAAACATGTATATGATTTGTTGTATAATCTCTGTGACTAAAACTCTTGAATTGAAAATAAACCCTTTTCTGCAAACTGAAATCTGACACATGTTGTACTGAAATATGATCTGAAATAAGCTTGTTGTAGAAAAATTGTATTTAATCAAACTTATATCATTCATACTTACTCTAATCAGTTGTCCGATAAAATGAAACAACCAATGCAACCATTCAAGAATCATATACATTGGTGGATTTTTCTTCTTGTGCTTGTTTGTGGTTAAAACTGAAGATATTCAAAGGGTTCTCTCACCAGTGGTTTAGTGAAAATGTTTGAAAACTACTCTTTATTGGCCATATATTCAATTCAAACAAAATTAGAAGAAAATTGTTCTCTCAAGAAATGAAACTTGATAGGAATGTACCTAGTCTTTGAGTGCATGACAAGATTCTTAGAAATGTGGATATAACTAGTTTTTTCACACATTATTGGAATTGGATCAATTATCTGTACCTTAATGTCCTTCAAGGTCCACTTCACCCAGAGAATTTTTGATTAGTAAGTAGCTGTTGCAATATAATCTACTTCAATAGTTGATAGAGAGATGGAGTCTCGGTTCTTGCTGACCCAAGATACTAAGCAATCTATGTTGCACCAGAGGTGCTCTTCCTATCATCATTACAGCAAGCCTAATAATAATCGGTATAAGCCTTTAATTTAAATTATCTTCTCTTAGCATACAACATCCCATAGTCTTTTCTGCCTTGCAGGTATTTGAAAATCATTTTTACAACAATGACATGGCTTTCACGGGGATAAGTTTGAAATCTGACCACCAAACCTATTGCTTGCATGATGTTTGGTCTAAACGCTATGACATGAAGCTAGCTTCCAATTATTGATCCGTAGATTGTATGATTTATAGGAGGTGTCTCATCCCCTTTACATAGCTTACATCCAATGACCATAGGAGTATTAACCAACCTGCATTCTTCTAGTCAAAATTTGTTTAGTGTTTCTCACAAGTACTTAGATTGAGAGATGAATATCTTGTCCTTTGATTGATAAAGTTGTAGCCCTAAGAAAAATAATAGTTCTCCTATCATGGACATCTCAAAATCTATCTACATACATTTTTCAACTTGATGTCCCAATCACTCCATATCACTGCCAAAGTTTATGTCGTCTAAATACATTACCACAATCAATAGGTGGCCATATTCAGACTTTATTTACAATTTTCTATCTGCAGTGCCCCTATTAAAGCCTTGTTGCTGAAGGTATCTATCCAATATGGCATACCAGGATCTAGGGGTCTGTTTGAGCCCATATAAGGCCTTTTCATTTTGCAAACAAACGCTTCATTTTGCATGAGCATGAATCCTTTTGGCTGCTCGATGTATACTTCTTCTTCTATATCTCCATTGAAAAAAATTGAATTCAAATGCATTTGATACACCTTGATGTTTTTGTGGTTGGAAAAAGCTAGAAACATTCTAGTAACTTCCAATCTTTTAATAAGTGAAAATGTTTCTCAAAAGTTTATCCCTATATTTGGGCATTCCCTTTGCGGACTAAGTGAGCCTTGTTCCTAATCACTCGACCTTGTTCATTTAGATTATTTTTAAACACCCATTTGGTGCCTATGAAATTTTTCCATTTGCATTAGATCAAAAAAAATTTATATTTAATAACAAAATTTACCTGATCGCATTTTCACTTGATTAGGTTAGGCATTTGATAGATTTAATAGCTCACTAGTTCTCAAATTCTAATTTTTAGACTAGTAATTTTCCGTTATTTAATAAATCTTTCCCGTGTAGAGATAAATTTATGGATAGATGTAGATAATAATGTTTTTTATTGCAGGGATACCTCACCTCGCTCGCCTCATCCAAGCCTCATTCACCCATGTCGCCAAAATCCACTAAAATCTCAATCTGAATTCTTGTTTTATAAGAACAAATTACCATTTCCATTGAGCAAATCTAGCCATCTTAAAGCCCTTGCTTGAGTTCTGGGTAGTGTTAATCACCTCCATGCCTTATTATTACATTATCCACCATTCCCAAGCTCCATTCCACCTTCTAGACCACTTCCTAAGCTTTCAGACTGTTTTTTGTAATAAAATAGGGGATCCTGTAGACATCCTGTAGGAACTAGTACTTCCTGTAGGCATCCTATAGGAAATCCTATAGTGGCCTGTTTTGAGACCGAATTGAGAAAATCATCACTAGAAGCCAGGATTAGGCCCCTACTTTCCCTCAAAGCCATCTGAACCATTGAACTCCATTTCCTCCATACCTATCTCCCCTGCCAAAGAACCAAGCAAGATTAGCATTTACATTTTTCAAGAAACAAGATAAAAAGGAAAAAGTTATTTTATATTTATTCATGCTCACAAAAGTTAGCACTCTCTAGATTATATTCCATGCTCAGTTAGTTTAAATCATCACATGTGATAAATAGGGTTAAGTTGGGTTTCCTTTCCATTTAGTTCATGATCTTTAGGCAATTATAATATGTTTATTTCCTTGTAATTTATTTCTTTCAATAGGTCAGGGTTTCCATTTCAATTCATTTTCTGCAATTAGTTTAGGGTGTGATTTCAGTACATGCACTCCATTACATCATGACAGCAATGGAAGTAGACATTTTATGCTGCACATATAGTGTTGATACCTCTTAAGCTTGTACAAACCTTGGGTTGATAATTAAAATTCAGTAACCTTGGGAGTTGCAACATTCTTGCTGGAATACCGAGGCTCATCATACTCCCTTGATAGTGGTGGATTATTATGATTTCATCGGAGGATATATGTTCCACCGAATGTTGATATATTCCAATTAATCTTGAGTGAGGCACAGCGAGCAATATACATGGACCACCCTTATGTTAAGAAGATGAGTGTGAACCTGAATCCATTCTTATTTTAAAAAGGAACGAAGAAGGAGATTGTAAACTTTGTAGAAATATTATTATAATGTCAGTGAGTAGGTGCTTAACACAAACATCCAATAAGGTTACTAGAACCACATGAATGGGAAGTTGTAGCAATGGACTTCATCATGGGATTAACGATGACCTCAAGGAGACATTATGCCATATTCTTTGTGGTGGACACAATGACCAAAAGCACCCATTTTATACTTGTTAAGGCTACATATAAGGCACCAGAGATAGGCATAGTTTTTATTGAAGATATTGTGAGATTACATGGAGTACCTAGGAAAATCATATCTGATAGGGGAGCAATGTTTACATGAAGGTTTTGGACCAGATTCCAAGAAGCCTTGGGAACCTAGTTTAACTTCAACATTGCTTATCACCATGAGACAGATGATCAAACAGAGAGGACTAATCAAATCCTTGGGGACATGCTATGGATGTATGTGATGGACTAAAAACAGAGATGGGAGGATTTTTTTACCACTAATGAAATTTTCTTATAACAACAATTATCGAAGCTCCATCAAGATGGCACCATTTGAGTTCTTATATGGGAGACCTTGCAGAACACCTCTAAGTTGGGACTGCTTAGCATATGTTGTGTTTATAGGAATAGAGGCTGTGCAAGAGATGGAGGAACATATCATTATGATTAAGGGGATGCCTAAGCAAGCACCAGATAGATGTAAGAGCTATGTTGACGCTCATCGAATGGATAGAAATTATGAAGTGGGAGATAGGGTGTTTTTGTGAGTAAGGCCTCAAAATAGCTCTATAAGATTTGGAAAGGGAGAAAAGTTGTCTCCACAATTTTTGGGGCCTTTTGAAATTAAAAGAAAAAAAGTGTTGGTGGTATATAGGCTTGCCTGTATTAGATCATTATATTTTAGATCCTTCACATGTTATTAACTTGGGTCATTTGTAGGTTCCAAATGAGGGCACAAGATGGCTGAACCAGTTCGATTACTAGACCAATAAACTCTGCAACGTATGCGATGACTGGTGGACCGAGTTAAGGCCCAATGGGACAATTATAGTTCCATTTCAGCCACTTGGGAGGATGCCAAGGATATACGTCACTATATTCCTTAATTATTCTAAGTAATTCAGGACAAGATATATTATTAAGAAGGGGTGTATGGAGAGCCCCACTCTAGTTGACTGACATTGATATGGAATTAACACTTATTTATCCCTAAGGCTCACACTTTATTCTTTGAGGACCTCAGTTCGAGGATCCACACAGTTGTCCTTATTATTAGTGGATGTGATGGTTATGTTTTTTTCCTAGTTGATATTATGATGATGATAGCATTGATGGATATGTATGTTCTCTAGTGATATTATGGTGATGATAAAATTGAAGGATATGTATGTTCTCTATTGATATTATGATGATGATAACATTGATGGATATGTATGTTCTCTATTGATATCATGATTATGATAGCATTGATGGATATGTATGTTCTTTATTGATGATATGATGATGATAACTTTAATGGATTTGTATGTTTCCTATTGATGTTATGGAAATGACAGATTTGATGGATGTTTATGTTTTCTACCGATGTTATGATAATAATAGCTATGATGGATGTTATGATAATAATAGCTATGATGGATTTTTTTCTGATGTTAGTTACTTACATAAGTTCTAGTTCACGATGAAAAATGATGTGAATGACTCAGTCCTGTTGGTGATGATATTATTACAATGACTAACACTAAGAAACTTTGTTACTGATGATTATCAAGTAATTACAGGGAACCACCAAAGGCACTCACATGTAATGAGTCAATAACATCTGGTCTGATGGAAATGAATATGTTGTCTTCAAAATTCTAAGTTCAATTTAAAATTGCTATATATTCTAATCATATGTTAGTGGTTGTAGGCACATGTTAGTTGCTTGGATAAATGACTCACAAATAAGTGACAAGGTTGTACAAATGGATGGAACTACATGTGAGGGGTGGGAAAATTTCCTTGATTCAATCGCTAGCACTACCGCCATGACTTAGGATAGAAGGGTTGGGACACCTTCGCCTTGAAGATCACAATGTCATGGGGGAAGTTCCCCAATTTGGGTCGCTTGCGAGGATTTTATTGGGCGGCACGTATCAAGGAACATTCCTTGATCCCCAATTCCATTAGTCTCTCTATCATTTCACCTATAATTTCTCCTCGTAGTCACTAGATTCTTGAAGGGAAAGCAACGTGGCACCCTTAGAACTTCAAGAGAATTTCTTGAAGGGCATGATCAACTTCGCACCCTTGACATAAGGAATAAATTGTTAGGCATGGCACCCTTGGAACATCAAGGGTGTTGGAATAAGGAATTACTGGGGGGGTGAATCAGTAATAGTGAGGTTCTTAAGATTTAAGCTCAATCCTTAAATTTCCTTTTACTTTTTCTAGTTACTTGTGAGAGCATTCATTCAACAATAAATAAATACATTAAAGTAAACCATTCACATGAGCACATAATCCATCAATTGAGCGAGACACACATACTGACACATGTATTTTTACGTGGAAACCCAAAGGGAGAAATTTGTCAATCTTTTTTTTATTATGATGTAAATTAAGAACCCACTTAATTACATCAATTTGTTCGTGAGCACTGGCTCATAAGAGGCTCCAACCCCCTTAAGAAAGCAACCTATTATCACTCATTATTTTCTCAAGCGTAAAGAAATAAATCACCGAGGTAACCACAAACCACTTTTGGAGCATAGGCTCTAGCCAACCTAGGCTCAAAGAGGGCTCTCTCTATATGATTTAGCTTTGTTTGTTTGAATTTTAGGCTAGTTATGAATGTTCAGGGGGTTTTTGATTTGTATTGAAGATTGGGTGGTGGGGTTCTTTAAATAGATGGATAGAATGATGTCTCTAGACCATTGGGCTATGGAATCAATAGAAGGGAAACATAACTAGATCAACTCACTAAAGGGAATGTTCAAAGGGAAAAATAACTGAGTAGAGTGCAGGTATTTGGGCTAGAGGGGTGAAAAGGTTTTAACCAAGGTGAGAGAGCAATTAAGAATTCTCAGACCGAGATTGAAACGAGGAACAAAGGGTAATCGGAAACAAAGGGAAATTAAGAATCCTTTTCTATAGATTATAAAGAAACAACCTAAACTAAGGAGAAATTAAGAATTCCTTAACTTAGATATCAGTGAAAAACATGTATTTGCCTAACTGTTAAAACAGAGTGTAATTAAACAAATTATGAGATAATCTAGTTATATTATTTAGATTTAGATATACATTATGGAAAAACTTTAAGAAAGATAACAACAATGTGAGAAAATACTTGTCTGCACTTTGCTCAACACATGAATCCTTTGAAATATTTGGTCTTTATTCCTCAATCCATCTTGTTGGCTCAGTCAATGCTCCAATGGCTTTACAGTATTTTGATCAAGAATTCTATAGAAATGTCTAAGAATCCACACAAAAATACTTCAAATGAAGAAGTACTTATACAAATTATAAAGTGAAATATCTTGAAAAGAAATTAAGGTTGGTTTTACAAATATCTCAAACTATTTTACATTAATAGAACTTAAATAAAGGACACTAAAAACAAATGAATCTATTTGGTACTATATTTATGGATTGATGGTGACAAACAAGAGAAATTTGAATTTGATAGAAACTCTTAATTGATGATGAGGCCTCCAAGTCACCAACTACCTCCTTCCTTTGTGCGTTCTGCTCCAGAAATTCTACAAAATTCGGGTCCAGTGATACCTCTTTATATCTCAATCCAAGATAGATATGTAAAACATGAAAGAGGTTATTGTCGATGCATATGTTATTGACATAAACCTCTCTCATTTTCCCAAAATGCATCTCCAGAGGTTCATAATATTCTCCGCAAAAAGATGTCAAAAGCGGGACTTTGCACAATCCGAAAAATAAGCTCTGAAGATATGCATTTATCTCCTTTTTGTAATACTTGTGTAAAAAGTGAGATAGGATTTTTTATATTGGCCTTTTAGAAATGAAAATCTCCTCCAGTTTGTCAAAATATATCTTGTATTAGCCACAATAGTTTCTGCAAAATTATGACTTAAATAGGAAATTTCTGGAATATGTACCATTTCTGCTCTGTCTTTTCATCTATCTTCAATTTGATTTTTCAATATGATACACTTTTACTCATACTCTTTCATCTGATATACTTTTACTTTGATGACCTGTCAATATCCTTTATTGTGTTTTTACTTTTACTGTACATTTTAACATTTTACTCTTTATTTCAACAATAAATCATTTAGCTTTTTACATGTATCAGCATATGGTAATGGATATCGATCAAATTTATGTATGTTTGATTTGTTTTTCCTTTGACTGTATCCTCTATCCGGTTCCTTTGTTTTAACAGTCAATGTCTCTATGCAAATGACTTCTTTCTTTGTTTTGTGTATAAATGTTTTCTTCTTTGAATGAAGGCTTTTAAATAGATTTCCTTTCGAGCCTTGGAGTAAACAAGTTTTGTGACTAGTATCAAAAATATTTATCCAAGCTCTGGTCTTTTGCTAATTACCTGCAAAATACAACAATCATTAAGAAAACATAGGTTGGCGGGAAATACAATTGATGGCTTTATTACACAGGGATGTCTAGCGAAGGAGTCGTGGCAATGTTTTGAAATTAATCGGAGGTCGAATTGTGTTGCAGAGGTTCAGGGTGGCGTTGGAAGGGTTTGATATGTTTTACTGTGAAACGGGGGAAAAGGAATGAAAATGAGGGTTTTCATGGTTTTAATGGGAAACTTTTTAAATTTGGCGCAGGATTAGTTAAATGAATAGTGATGGTTTCTCGAGTTGAGTGGGGAGGCGGTTTTCCAAGCCATTGAACCGCTTTTTGTGGCATAACTGATGAGCTCCTTTTATTTCTCTACCTATATACTGATCTTCCAAGATTAAGCTGTTTGGTCAGATTTTAATCTCTAACTAAAAACATAAATTCAAATCATGAAATAAACAATATTAAACAATTTGATTACCATGGATTGTGGCACAAATAAAAAGCTTCACAATCATTATTATGCATAAAAGTAAATAGTAGTGGCATTTGGACTTGCACACTTTCATGGTCTCTTTTTTTTGGGGGGGGTTCATATATTTTAATTTTTTTTACCTTCTCTTATTCTTTCTGTCCTTTGATTTTCTTTTAGGACATACCCTCTTTACATTTTTTAATCTTTTTAATATCGAAAACATTTGCAGAAATTAAAGGTATGTACAATATTACAAGGCTTAACCTTGGTCATTTAAAATTATGACTCCTATTATTATATGACCCTAACAATGTCTTCACATGGGGATGGCATCTCCTTGTGAGATGCGAAGAACACTGTCAACTAGTAGCCCTATCTATTGCACCAATTCCAAACATGTATATTCTTTGTTGTTTATTCTCTGTGACTGAAACTCTTGAACTGAAAATACACCCTTTTCTGCAAACTAAAATTTTACACATGTTGTACTGAAATCTAATCTGAAACAAGCTTGCTGCTGAAAAACTATATTTAATGAAACTGAAATCCTACCTACTTACTCTAATTAGTTGTCCAACTGCTGGTTAGGTAAAATGAAACAACCAATGCAACCATTCAAGCATCATATACATTGGTGGATTTTGCTGCTTGTGCTTGTTTGTGATTAAAACTGAAGTTCTACAGCCCAATATAACCTTGTCAACCAATGAGAAGATAAGGAAATACTTGATTTCCTTTGTGGACTCTAAAAACTATAGAAAAGGATCTTCCAAAAAATATACACTATTTTTGAACTGATTTAAGCAATTGTACATCTGTTCTGGATGGCCTCCAGGGAATGAAACTGAAATATCACTTTCACCTTTATCACCCTGCATATTTTCAAACAAGCTTTGTGATGATATTTCTTCTATGATTGAAATGTTTGACTAATAAAACCTTTATCATTTTGATCCTGAATCTGATTGTTAGCTAATGAAGAACAATTCTAATTGCATTCACTATCCAACCCATCAGTTATGGGATCATGAAAAACTTGAAAGAATTGCTACAACTTATTGCATATAGGTTTGAACGAAACTTCATAGATTTCTACAAGTTGCTCATCCTTTTCTTTAGAGATTTTATACCACATTGCCTTTAAAAACTGAAATGATTCAAAACAAAGAGGCAAAGAAGCTCCACTTATTTCTAAATTTTCTTCACTTTCTTCCTCACTTTCAAAACTGATATGGATAAGATGATCACTGCTTTCAAGCTACTGAAATTGAATTCCTTTATTTCCCAAACTAGTTTCTGATTGCTCGGTAAAGTTATATTGGATTTGAAGAACATAATTATCATCATACTGCTCATATTTAGGAAAATCATTAAAAGAAGTAATGTCATCAAACATGCACATTAGATCTGTAGATTTCTTCTCCACATATTGCTCTATAAATCTATCTTCTGACCTATGGTAGTTGGAATTAGCAGGAATTTGTTGATGACTCTCAATCTCTTATTTTTGTGAACTAAATGTATCATGGTAATTTTGAGCAAAAAAATTATCTTTCATGGTGATCTTCTGTATCCTTTCCTCTATCTTTCTTACCAAAATGTCTAGTTTTACCTCTGCAATGTTGTTTTCCTCTGCTTCTGCTTTCAACTTTTCTCTTCTAATTTGAAGATTTACTTCTACATCTACTGCAATGTTTTGAACTTGTTCCAGTGTTGAGGGGTTTGTTTCTCTTAGCTGAAATTATATCTCTGTATCAAATGGTTTTGGATAATAGAAAAGAGCTAAATCAGGAGGAGGTCTTATATTTGATGGCATTGAATAATAGACTTGATTAAACCTGTCAGAAAATTGTTGTATTGTTTCATTTGGCTATTTTTTTAATTGATTATATTCTTCTATGATCACAAAAAGAATGACTTTGATTATCCATCTATTAAGGAAAAATATGACATATTGTTGGAAATTTGAGATGCTTGCAATAGGTAAATTATTGAACCAACTCTTTACTTTATTTTGCAAAGAAAAAGCAAAAAGCCGGATAATAACATCATCTTCATCAATTTCAAGTAAGTCCAGATAACTCTCGAAACCTTCAATATGTTTTTGGCAGTGATACCATTATCTCCATCAAACCTAGGAAGATACTCGTAATAATTGTTCAGGAAATCATGGAGTGTAGGAGGTAAGATGAGTGGTTTATATGTATCAGGAACTTTATAAGGTACGTGAATATGTACAGGGATTGTATGATTAGTCTTGATTTTTTCATGCTCCTCAATTAGAAAATGATCTTCATAAGAGTTAGAAGAATGCTGCTCAAATGTGTAAGGATAATTTATATCTACAATTTTCAAAGGGAAATAATCAAAAAATAATCTAAAATGTTCTCTAAAATACAACATACATTGAAAAACTTTATTGATGAGAAAGAACATAATGTCTTGGATAACAATCCAAGTTAAAAGCCTGATATTTTCATATTTTTCTTTCAGGTTCATTCCTCCACTGGAGTCTTGATTGTGAAATTGATTTGGAGTTTCCAAGAGGATGATTTTAACCTTTGTGTGTTTGATCACTATCCACCATCATAGATCAGATCTAAACCTGTAAAATATTTCTAAAGAAAATGTTAGTATTATCCAGTATGGTCTCCACTATGTTATCACTCAGTATTTTCTCAAGGTTAAAGAAAGAAATCACTGAGGTAACCACAAAACACTTTTGGAGCATAGGCTCTAGCCAACCTAGGCTCAGAGTGGTCTCTCTCTATATGATTTTGCTTTGTTTGTTTGAATTTTAGGCTACTTATAAATGTTCAAGGGGTTTTTGATTTGTATTGAAGATTGGGCGGTGGGGTTCTTTAAAAATATGGATAGAATGATGTCTCTAGTCCATTGGGCTATGGAGTCAACAGAAGGGCAGCAGAACTAGATCAACTCACTAAAGGGAATGTTCAAACAGCAAGATATTAGAGTAGAGTGTAGGTCTATGGGCCAAAGAGGTGAAAAGGTTTTAATCAGGGTGAGAGACCAATTAAGAATTCTCAGACCGGGATTGAAACGAGGAGCAAAGGGTAATTGGAAACAAAGGGAAATTAAAAATCCTTTGCTATAGATTATAAAGAAACAACCTAACCTAAGCAGCAATTAAGAATTCCTTAACTTAGATATCAGTAGAAGACATGTATTTTCTTAACTGTTAAAACAAAGTGTAATTAAACAAATTCTGAGGTAATACTCCAGTTATAGCATTCAAATTCAAATATACATTATGGAAGAACTTTAAGAATGATAACGACAACGTGAGAAAATACTTGTCCGCACTTCACTCAACACATGAATCCTTTGAAATATCCGGTCTTTACTCATCAATCCAGCTTGCTGGCTCGGTCAACGCTCCAATCGCTTTACAGTATTTTGATCAAGAAGTCTATAAAATTGTCTAAGAATCCACAACAAAATATTTTAAATGAAGAAGTACTTATACAAATTCTAAACTGAAATATCTTGAAAAAAAATCAAGCTGGGTTTTACAAATATCTCAAACTGTTTTACATTAATAGAAATTAAATTAAGGACATTCAAAACTAATGAATCTATTTGGTACTATATTTATGGATTGATGGTGACAAAGAAGAGAAATTTGAATTTGATAGCAACTCTTAATTGATGATGAGGCTTCCAAGTCACCAACTACCTCCTTCCTTTGTGCATTCTGCCCCAGAAATTCTACAAAATTAGGGTCCAGTGATACCTTTGTATATCTCAATCCGAGATATATATGTAAAAAATAAAAGTGGTTATTGTAGATAATTATGTTATTGAAACACGTCTCTCTCAGTTTCCCAAAATTCATCTCCATATGTTCTCAATATTATCTACAAAAAGATGTTAAAAGTAGGACTTTGCACAGTCCAAAAAATAGGCTCTGAAGATATGCATTTACCTCCTTTTTTGTAATATCTGTTTAAAAAATGAGATAGCCTTTGTATACTGGAATTTTAGAACACAAACCTCCTCCAGTTTCTAAAAATGCATCTTGGATTGGCCACATTAGTTTCTCCAAAATTATGGCTTAAACAGGAAATTTCTTGAAGATGTACCATTTTTGCTCTGTTTTTTCATCTATCTTCACTTTGATTTTTCAATATGCTACATTTTTACTGATACTCTTTCATTTGATACACTTTTACTTTGATGAATTGTCAATATCCTTTACTGTGTTTTTACCTTTACTATACACTTTAACATTTTACTATGTATTTCAACAGTAAATCATTTAGTTTTTTATATGTATCAACATATGGTAATGGATATTGATCAACTTTCTATATTTTTGATATGTTTGTCCTTTGAATTTATGCTCTGTCTAGTTCCTTTGTTTTAAAATTCAATGTCTCTATGTGAATGATTTCTTTCTCTATTTTGTGTATAACTATTTTCTTCTTCTGAATGAAGGTTTCTAAATAGATTCCCTTTCGAGCCTTGGAGTAAACAGGTTTTGTGACTAATATCAAAATTGTTTATCCAAGCTCTGGTCTTATACTGATTACCTGCAAAATACAATAATCATTAAGAAAACATAGGTTGGCAGGAAAGGAAATTAATGGATTTATTGCATAGGGATGTCTAGGGAAGGAGTCATGGCAATGTTTTGAAAGTAATCAGAGGTTGAATTGTGTTGCATAGGTTCAGGGTGGCATCAGAAGGTTTTGATAGGTTTTAATGTGAAAGGGGGCAAAAAGAATGAAAATGAGGGTTTTCAGGGTTTTAACAGGCAACTTTTTAAATTTGGCACAGGATTAGTTAAATGAACAGTGATGGTTTCTCGGGTTGAGCTGGGAGGCGGTTTTCCAAGCCATCACACCACTTTTGTGGTGAAGGTGGTATTTGGGAGGGGTTTCCCGACGTACTCCAATGCCTGACAAGTAGCATTTGGGGTTTGGGGGAAAACCACTTTATTGGGCGGGTAACGATCGACCATCGGGCACGGCCGATATGGCTGTGGACCATCAGATGAGGGGGATTGTGATCATATTACAATCGGGCGAGGGAAGCGCGCGGGTGATTTAAACTAAGGTGTCGGGGTGTAGGACTTTGATTATGGTAGTTTGTGATTATTTAAGATTTAATCACGGGTTTAAAGCGATTGGGTGGGGCTTAATGATGGGGTTAGTTTAGGTTCATCGTGCAGGGGTGTATTAAGAGGGTTTTGTTGGGGTATGGGGTGAATTGTATAGTTTTTATTAAAACTAAGGGTTGCGATATTACATATGGGATTTAATTAATATAATGGAAAAGGTATTATGGGAATTATATAATAAAGTTAAAAATCAATATGAAGTTGGCGGAGTGAATATACCCTTGAGTATAAATGTTAATGTAATATTTTCACACTTTATTTACATACACTTAATACTTAGGATAAGATGTGTTTTGTGGTTTTTTGAATGAAATAGGATTTACATGGGGTTTTTCACTTTTCCTAGGTAACTGAAGTTTATCCTTAGAAAAAGGGGTTTTATTAGGGTAATTAGGGGGAAATAAATTTCATGAATGAGATTCCAACACTTGATGTCCATAAGTCATTAAGCTGAGGGTCCAGTCCCACCAAAAGTAAAAGATGTAGAAATTCTCACTGTAGATCACCTTATAATGCAATGTACTAAAGAAAAATATTTGATCTACTTCTGTTATCAAACTTTTCGGAATATTAATCAATTTGAGCAAGATCAATCGAAACACATATAACAGAGAAGAAGAAATCATACACATGAAACACAGAAGAATACTATGGGGAAAGCCTTAGCTAAAAAACCCGCTATCTGTATTATCATATAAGTGGAAATATCTCAGCATTACACAAGGCTTTAGATCACAAGCTATCCAGTTCTCAGTACAATCCATCACTACTGCTCATAGACAGAATAGACAACACATATGCCTTCCTTCAGTCTTCCAAGCCTCCTATTTCCTTGTGCAGTTTCTCCTGGGTCCTCCAGTTGCAACCTGTTTGATTATCACGTCACCGACAACACTGACCTCTAAAATAACTGCACAATTCTGAAGGAGATAATTCCTTCTGCATGGATGAGTTTCCTATATAGGAAAATTCCTCCAACTGATAGTACACTGTCTCTTCCTTTAATCTCAACTGGGTCTCTGTCTGAACTGACATGCCTAGGTTATTTATGAGAGAATATTTAGTTATCTAGAGAACACTAGTTGGATGCATGCATGCATTAATTGACTGAACTCACAATTAGTTCCACAAACTATTTGGAACTAATTTAACTGGAGTTAACTCAGTTAACTGAGCTAACTAATTACAACTCAAATACAACTCATCCTTATCTCCTTAATTAAGGGATAACTTCCCCAATCAAAGGGATAACTGTTGCATGTCTTCACATAGACTTCATGTTTGATTTTCTCCAACTAATTAACTCAAGATGAATTAATTAATTATTTTTTATACAACCACTGATACCAAATTCAAATTTTAATCCTCAATTTTAATTAAGGGAATAATTAAAGTTGGAATCTATCCCGAAATGATATTTATAGCAATTATATTTTTAGCATTTCTATTGTTTCCTATTTCCATCAAAGTTAGAGTATATCCTGAAATGCTATTTATAGCAATGCCATTTTAACATTTCTATTTTTAGCATTTCTTGTTGCCATTTTCAACACTCCCTCTCAACAAGAAAGGAATTCAACTCGAACCTGATCCTGAACCTTTGGAATGTTTTGAATCCAACACTTCGTTGAAGTGTTATTGCTGCAACAACTATAGGAACACAAAAATATCAAACCTGAATAAGAATGATGCCTCTGTCATCAAAGTCTCTGACTATTATTGCCTCTGTCGTAGGGAAAATTTTAAGAACCCTCCCTAAATTTATATTTATAATAAATGGGTGAATCTCCATGGTATATAGGAAAAATGGAAGGCGATTTTATCAATAATATAATATGTATATATAATTTTTTGGCAAATCTCTCACCAGGCATGGCGAATATTTTACTCAATTATAAAATCTTGTAAGATCTTGGTGAGTCTTTCACTAAATAATAAAACTTTGTAAGTTCCTAGTGAATCTTAGCATTGTGAACTCTTAGAGAATTTTTTGAAAAAGTATAAAACCATATATGACAAGAGCCACATGGTGGAAATATCACTGTTTTTTTCACATTTCCACGAAATGGAACTTATTTATAAAATTATAAAAAAGCCAACCAAGTCCCTTATAATATGCAGGTAAGCTTATAATAGAGTCCGATACATCTACTATGCTTGTCTTCATTCAAGTGTCATAGCTGCTATACTTAACACTGTGAATCAAAAATCTCTCAGAACTCAACTCTATAGTGTAATTAAAACCTCTAGAAATTGAATCTGACAACTCTATAAAAAGGATTAGTGAAATAGAAGCTTTTGTGAATGAGCCCACTAGTTATCACTGCTAAATAATCAATCCAGACTATGAAGTCTTCCATCTTAATCACAATCATGCTCATGATCAAGGGAGTGCGACCACCTAGCCTGACATAATGGCCATCATAGCTTCCAATAATCAACAACCACCTTGCAAGGACATCCTAGCTCATGTCTCATGAATTTTATTCATCAATCTTAACTATTATAAATCTTATAAAGATAATATTAGAATCCTCTCTGGATTCACTGGTAATACAAGGGTAAAGGAAATTTTCTAGCTCAAGGCACTAGCCAATACCAACTTTGGTATTTGTGACCCCTTTGTGGGGATGCACCTACCTTGCCCTGTTGGGTTTCTGCCTTGTAACATAGTTCAAGGATCACAAGACTTTCCAATCTTCCTACTCCATTAGACACACTTTTTATGCTATACATAGTGAATGGAAAAAAAGCATTATAGAACACACAATTTCATAGAAGGAAGAAAAATCTTAGCCAGTTCAATATCAAAATCTTAACCACTGATTAATAAAGAATAACAAGTAGTGTAATGAATTGTTCCGAGTTATTTATTTACAAGCTGTAAAGAATGTAGTGGAATGGAAAATATTACTTAGGCAACCCTTCAATATTTTCTACTAATATGCCTGTGCATGTACATATGAAATTAAGAGCATTGTTGAATACAAAGTTTCCTTTTCTCTTTCCTCCATTTTGACAAATCAGTGTGAAATCAGTGTCATTTTGAATCTCCTTTCCTGTGTGAATGTTTTGACAAATCAATGTGAAATCAAAGTCACTTTGAATTTCCTTTCCTGCGAGGGATCACATCCATAGTTGATTAGTAAAATATAATCTACTATATATTATGTTCAAGAAACTGACTGCAATCTATAGTGGAAATGAGACTCAATTCTTATTCTGAATTTGAATATCTTAGGACAACATAAGAGATAAAAATGCATATGGCCTTAGTAGCTAGAAAAAAATCACTCCATCATTACAAGACTACCTAGATGTCGGCACTTAATCTAAATAATGGCACTAGTTGTAGTGCTTATTTGCATTAACACCATGGAAAAGCGACAACAATGTTTCAAAGTACACTTACTAGAAAAGTTGTAATGTTCTGAGAATATTTAATGATAGCATATGAACCTCATAGCTATGGTGGGGAAACTAGGTAACCAAAATATTGGAAGATATCTCATACCAAATCTGAGAAAAAAATAAAAAAGGGAAAAAATCAAAATCTATAAATCAAGCAATGAATTGTTTACAAATCAAATACAATTCCTTTAACTAATAGTTAAATTGTGGTGATATATTTAAATATTTAGTAAGAGGGTAAATCCAAACCATGGAATATTACCTTTGTCATTACTGTCATCCCTCAGTGACTGAGATTACAAAGAAATACTTATGGAAAGATTGTAAGAAATTTCGTGAAATAGTAAAGCATAACCTCTATTTTCAAGAAACAAAATCAAGACATTGTTACATCAAGGGGCATAAGTGATACATAATCAATGAATCAAGTCCTTGTATGGCACAAGCTTGTTTCACAATCTCTATTTTCTCAATAACAAAATCAAGACATTGTATGTGGTTATTTCCAAAAGGAAACTGTGTTCTAATTTGGAAGAGGATCTTATCAAAATACATGGATTTATTCAAAGCTACAAAGCCTAATGGGTTACTGAAAAATAAGTTGGAATATGGGATCATGACACTTAAATTGAAAAAATGTGCTTTCCTTTTAGAAACATTACAGTTATACAATGTTTTTTGAAAGCATTAGAATTTGAAATTGGGCCTTTCTATCAAGAAAAATTTTCGTTAACAGAATGTACTTTCCTACCTGAAACGTTGTAGATATCCAAGAAAAACTTGAAAAGCATAAGAGAACTTAGCATAATGTACTTTCTTTCCTTCCTTAACATTCTTAAAGAGTTGAGGTTCCCCAAGTCATCAGGTAACTTTCGAAGGAAATGACAGTTAGTAATAGTCCAATTCACAACTGAAGATGTGTCACAAATACGAGGGGGCATCTCCTCCAAATCACAAAAGTGCTCCAGGTTAAAATATAGCATTATTGGAAGCTTAATGCTCGACTAGTTGTTATTGAACCCAAACATTTTTCCATTCTTCGCTAAAAGCTTAAAGATAGCTTCTCTAAGTTCTACATGACTTTACTATGCTCTTGAAGTGGGGGCACATGTAGGCTCTCCAAGTGAATTGTCTTAAACTAAGTGAAGATAAGGCCGATAGATCATTCAGTGTGGATCTATTTAACCCATAATTGAATACTCTGTCTCTCTTGAACCCATAATTGAATACTATTAGGACTTTTAAATTTTTAATGGAACTAAAAAATGTTGGAAGAAAGTATTTGCTTCCAAAAAGAGTAAAACTAAAGCCTCTGCTTGAGGACAATTGATGTCACACCACTAACACTTCTCCATGGAATCTATATAGATAAACCACAAATGCAGAATTCCATTAGAATATTATGTTTATTGAATACACAAATGAAATCATTGCATTTCTTTAAAATATCTTTTGAAATCAAAATTACTGAAATTACATATTGATAACCTAGTGGGTGTAGGATAAAATTCACCCGTGTCATTCACAGAAAACATGAGAAAAAACCTAATACTATATATAAAACCAAGAAAAATTCAAATTCTTCACTTCTAGGGACCTCGTAACCACCCTGCCAATACACAAGTATGTTCCTATTTGCAGTTAGAAAAGTTACCCAAATTACAATCTGTTTACTCCAGCATATGTTGGAAAGTTATAGAAGGATGACTAGTGCAATTAATCCATTCCTTTTAGCCTTGAATTTGTTTCAATTTAAAACAGAAGTATACAAATATACTTGTCCAATGTCTATGCTTTAACCATTCACCTTAAGATGTTTTTACAATATAATTTCCTAAGTATATTTAATATCTTCATTATCATAAAAACCAACCTATATCCATCTTAACTCCACATCTACCACTCTTAGGGGGATGAAATCTATTTATCCCTCTGAGCACTTGGTAGACCTAGAATGAAGATGGATCTAAGATTATATATTTTCCCCTTTAAATAGTCTATGCTCACTTGAATACCATGGTATTGCAATGGGTCAATACCATAGGTTATTATAAACCTCGAGCTTAAAAATTACTATTAGTAATTTATAAAAATTAATAAAATTAACAGTTGAATTTTATTTTATTTTTTATTTTAACCAAGCTAAAATGATTAACATACATTAAATTACAACATCCATTTTTACTCTTGATCCACCAAGCTCTGAGAGGGATCAAATATCTTTTCACTTTATGCTAGTTTGCATATCACGATATCAAATATCTTTTCACTCTATGCTAGTTTGCATATCACGATATTTGATACCTCTCGGGGGTTAGTAGATCCAGAGTAAAGATGGATCTATGTTGGTTTAATTCCCCCATTTAAATAGGCTACATTCCAGGTGAATACCATGGGTCAATACCATGTGCCATTTTTATTTTTATTAATACTAATATTAGGGTTAATGATGTTATTTTGCATGGTATTAATAACAATCTAGTCCATGGTATTTGTCCCATAGTATTTTGCCCATAGGCTTCACCTAAATATAACGCATTTTTTGAGTGTTCGTAAATATAAGGTGACTTATGGAGTAAATATAAAAAATATTTTATTTGTTTACCATACCTCTCGTTTATTTATATTTTTATTAATTTACCATACCTCTTTTACAAATATGGTATTTGGCCCATAGGATTTACTTACATAAAACCTCTTTCTTGAGCCTTCATAAATAGAACGAGGGTTATGGACTAAATATAAAAAGAGATTTTATTTATTTACCATACGTCTAGTTTATTTATATTTTTATTTATTTACCATACCTTTTGAGTAAGTATAAAAAGACGTTTTATTTATTTACCATACCTCCACTTTACTTATATTTTTATTTGTTTACACCCTTGCATGTATATAAGGTGACTTATGGAGTAAATATAAAAAATGTTTTATTTATTTACCATACCTCTCATTTATTTATATTTTTATTAATTTACCATACCTCTTTTATAAATATGGTATTTGGACCATAGGATTCACTTAAATAAAACCTATTCTTGAAAATGGGTGAATGTAAGGTTGTAAGTCCTAGTTTCGAGGGCTAAATTTACCTTTTTTACCCCCTCCCTTAAAATAAGGTGGGCTATTTAAGGTGATTTGTAGAAATGTGATATGATACAAAATATTCGCCCACTAAAAATTTAAAACCCCTGAATTTCGCCAAAGGGCGAACATTCGCCCCTAAAATTTTCTATGCTCTGTCGACTGAAAACTCTGCACCTCTGTGCCCTACAATGTCTGATTGCTCTAGCCTCTCTCACTTTGATCTCTAACTGCATCAATCCCACTGATTCCTCCTGATGCATCCGTGTTGCTACTAGTCCTATCTCCCAGCACTGCATCCGCATTGCACCTCCTCTCATCATGTTGCATCGTGCTGCCCACTGTTGCACTGCAACTCAGTTACTGAGAAGTAAGTAACTGATCTCCAAAATGACCTCCATGTTTCGCTAGAAATATCCTCTAATGTTGAAGCTCCCTCTACCATTGACAAGTGCTCCCTCTCCGACCTCGACATTGCTGCAACAACTCCCTGCATCTTGCACCGTTGCACACCTCTCTGTGCCATCCTGCACTAGTGCAACACTCTTGTGCCTCTCACATTGCTGCAACCTACTAGCTCTACGCTGCTTTGGGACTCCTGCATTGTAGCTCCATTTTCTGCTCCATCTGCATCCGTCTCTACCCACTTAGCCAGTCCTGCTACTCCTCGTTGGGGCTCCCGTAGCAAGGTCTAATAAAATAGGATGGGTACCTCAAGGATCCTACCCCTATTTCAGCCTTTTTGGGACAATCAATTCACATTTCCCCACCTCCCATGTGGAGGTATGGATGCATGTAATCCCTCTTCCCACTTGGATCGAAATTTCCCCCTACTGGAGGTCTCTCCATGAGTGGATGCCTCCACTCGGTCTCCTCTTGGCTTCTCTAGTTATGGCTGCTACAAAACCTCCTGAAGTTGCTTCACCAATTGTGGCTCCTCCATAATTTTCTGAGACTTCTTCTAGCGGTGCATGTTGAGAGTTAATGTACTCTCCCTCTCAACCACCAAGTCTCTAACCTTTGCCTTGCTCCTGAAGGCTTTGCATGCATCTTGAACCTCAAGAGAATACAGGTTCTTGATTCGTGAACCGATTTGCTTCACTTGCCTCATGGTGATGTGTCTAAGGAAAACGTTTCCCTTACTGAAGACAACATCGTAGCCTTTGTCCTCCAGCATCACAATCGATACTGAGTTCTTCTTCAATCCTGACACATACTTCACATCTGTCAAGGTGATGCAAGCTCCATGATCCATTTGAAAAGCAACCGTGCCCACTCCTGAAACACTATACTTTGCATCATTACCCATCTCTATGCGCATCTGGACGTCTCTCTCCTCCAAGGTACTGAACAAACTCTTATCACCGGTCATGTGGAATGAGGCTCCACTATCAAGAAACCAACCACAACCCATCATTGTTGAAACCATGCATGTGATGAGGGTAAAATCCAATTCGAACTGAGAGGCCAATGCCTCATCTTCAAATCCTTTCGAGGATCCCTTCTTGGATTTCTTCAATGGACAATTAGTTTCATAATGGCCCACCTCATGACAATTAATGCATTGCACTTTAGATTTGTCAATCTTCTTCCCTCCATGAGAAGAACTCGATTTTGGATGAGAATATTTCTCCTTCCCTTTCCTTGCCTTACTCACTAAGGTGAAATTTTCTTCATCCAACTTAGATGAAGAACCATCTCCAATGCTTCTCCCGATCTCCTCTTGCATCAGATCCGATCACAGTCATTCTCAATCTAGAAGTTTCTCTCGTCCATTCACTTAGTCCTGGTAGCTATGCCAGCTCTTAGGAAGACTAAGGAGAGTAAGAGTCACCATATCATCATCAGCTATCATGATTCCTACACTTCCAAGTTCATCTCTGCAAGTGGTGAGATTGTTCAGATATGTAGAGATTGTGTTGCCCTTTTCACGATTTTCTGAAGCTTGTTCTTCTGTGCCAATTTCCTCTGGTCGCTGCTGTTCTGATATAGATCCTTCAATGTCTTCCACATTGAAAATAGAGTCTCCTTCCCATGGGGACTCGAGACAATATGGTCTTGAATTCCCTCTAGAAGAATCCTCCTCGCTCTTGCTAGACATTTCTTCCATTCTGCCAATTCTTGGGCATGAGCTGTTGCTGGCTTGGGGACTTCTTGATCAATGAAGTCCTTTAAACTGTTGTCCTCTAATACTACTTCCATGTGATACTTCCAGGCTATTTAGTTCAAGCTGCCATCTAGGGCATACTCGAGTCTCAAGCCATTGAACGCCATTGGTGAACTTTGAGATGTGATAAGAAATCGATTTTGTACCTACAATCAAGCACTTCAAACTTCGAACTTCTCCCTTCTTTTTATATTTTTCTCTACTTTGATCACCTTTGCTCTGATACCATGTAGAAATTCTCACTATAGATCACCTGATAATGCAATGTACTAAAGCAAAATACTTAATCTATTTCTACTATCAAACTTTTCGGAAGCTTAATCAATTTGATAAAGATCAATCAGAACACATATAACATAGAAGAAGAAATCATACACATGAAACACAGAAGAATACTTTGGGGAAAGCCTTAGCTAAAAACCCTACTCTTTGTATTATCATAAAAGTGGAAATATCTTAGGATTAGACAAAGCTTTAGCTCACAAGCTATCCAACTCTTAGTACAATCCCTCACTACTACTCATAGACAGAATAGACAACACATATGCCTTCCTTCAGTCCTCCAAACCTCCTATTTCCTTGCACAGTTTCTCCCGGGTCCTCTAGATGCACCCTGTGTGATTCTTACCTCACAGACAACACTGACCTATGAAATAACTGCACAATCCTGAAGAAGATAATTCCTTCTGCATGGATGAGTTTCCTATATAGGAAAATTCCTCCAACTGATAGTACATTGTCCCTTCCTTTAATCTCAACTGGGTCTCTGTCTGAATTGACATGCATGAGTTATTTATGAGAAAATATTCAGTTATCTGGAGAACATTAGTTGCATGCATGCATGCATTAACTGACTGAACTCACAATTAGTTCCACAAACTATTTGGAACTAATTTAACTAGACTTAACTCAGTTAACTAAGCTAGCTAATTACAACTTATCCTTATCTCCTTAATTAAGGGATAACTTCCTCAATCAAAGGGATAACTTCCTCAATCAAAGGGATAACTATTGGATGTCTTCACATAGATTTCATTGTTGATTTTCTCCAACTAATTAAATCAAAATGAATTAATTAGTTATTTTTCAAATAGTTCCTGAGACCAAATTCGAATTTTAATTGTCAATTTTAATTCGGGGACTAATTAAAATTAGAATCTATCCCGAAATTCTATTTATAGCAATTCTATTTTTAGAATTTCTATTTTTTTCTATTACCAACAGAGTTGGAGTATATCCTGAAATCCTATTTATAGCATTTCTATTTATAGAATTTCTATTTTTAGCATTTCTTGTTGCCATTTTCAACAAGAGAAATGATCTGAGCCTCTTCGACTTGAAGGATTTAAAGTGCTAGAATATACTTGTGGATAGGAAATTAGTGAGTAAGGGGAAAATGAATGAGGGGGAGTTAAACATATTAGCCTGCAAACCTTTGTTTTTTCTTCCATAGTTGATCATACATATTAGCACATATGTCTAAGAATGATGAATGTGTTTTGATCCAATCAACTTTATACTTTAGCAAACCTTTCTTCTACTTACCCCTTACCTACCCTAACATTTTATTCTCCTTTATACTTATTAGGGTGCATTTAGGCTAGTAAACCCTTTTCTTTCCTTTTCTTCTATAAAAAAAACTATCTACTTCTAACCTTACATCTTCCAAGAGCTTGGATTAAACTAATGAGCTCCTTTTATTTCTCTACCTATCTACCGATCTACCAAGATTAAGTTTTTTGGTTAGATTTTATTCTCTAACTAAAAACATAAAATTCAAAGCATGAAATAACCAAGATTAAACAGTTTGATTACAATGGATTGTGGCACAAACAAAAAGCTTCACACAATCATTATTATGCATAGAAGTAAATAGTAGTGGCATTTAGACTTACGCACTGTCATGGTCTCTTTTTCTTTTGGGGGTTCATATATTTTCATTTTTTTTTACCTTCTCTTATTCTTTTTTTCCTTTGATTTTCTTTTAGGACATACCCTCTTTACATTTTTTTACATTTTTGATATGGAAAACATTTGCAAAAGAAAAGGTATGTACAATATTACAAGGCTTAACCTTAGTCATTCAAAATTATGACTCCTATTATTATAGGACTCTAACAGTGGCTTCACATCTGGATGGTATCTCCTTGTGAGATGCTAAGAACACCGTCGACTAGTAGCCTGATCCATTGGGCCAATCCCAAGCATGTATATGCTTTGTTGTATAATCTATGTGATTGAAACTCTTGAACTGAAACTACACCCTTTTCTACAAACTAAAATCTGACACATGTTGTACTGAAATCTGATCTGAAATAAGCTTGCTGCTGAGAAACTATATTTAATCAAATTGAAATCCTACCTACTTACTCTAATCAGCTGCCCAGTAAAATGAAACAGCCAACGCAACCATTCAAGCATCATATACATTGGTGGATTTTGCTTCTTATGCTTGTTTGTGATTAAAATTGAAGCTCTACATCCAAATATAACCTCGTTAACCAATGAGAAGATAAGGAAATACTTGAATTCCTTTGTGGACTCTAAGAACTGTACAAAAGGATCTTCCAAAATATATACACTACTTTTGAACTGATTTAAGCAACTGTACATCTGTTCTGGATGGCCTCCACGCCACGAAACTGAAATATCACTTTCACCTTTATCACCCTACATATTTTCAAGCAAGCTTTTTGATGATATTTCTTCTGATTGAAATGTTTGACTGATAAAAGATTTATCATTTTGATCCTGAATCTCATTGTTAATTAATGAAGAATAATTCTGATTACATTCACTATCCAACCCATCAGTTATGGGATCATGAAAACTTGAAAGGATTGATGCAACTAATTGCATATAGGTTTGAATGGAACTTCATAGATTTCTACAAGTCGCTCATCCCTTTCTTTAGATATTTTATATGCCTTACCAACTTACAACTTCTGAGTATGTCCCACTTGTGTGCACCACTTCCAATGCCCGCTCTTCTTCCTTTGCACACTATTATTTTAGGTTCTTGACTTGTCCCACTTTCTACCTACTGGTCCATCTACATATATCCACCTATCAGACCCACTACAATGCCCAACGCTTAATTATAATAGCTTCTGGGCTTCCGAGCTTCTAAGCAACCTCCACTCATTGTCAACTAACATTCATGTTGCCGATATTTCAAGCATTTTTCCTACTACCCCACCTCAATGTTATCCTGAATCATTTTTGAATAAACCTCAGGGCTTCCAAGCTTCCAAGAAATTTTCCTATAGATTTAAGATCCTTACTTTGACTAGCTATAATGTTTTATCCAGGGGTCCATTCTCTCACTTCAGCATACTATTGGAAAGGTATCTCCAATCACTTTCCAACTATGCCACTTCCAAGAGAATTTGAGCTAAACACCTAAGGCATAATATCCTACAATATTTGAGGATCCCAACCATCATAGTCATCTTTTATGGTTTCTCCACTAAGCTTTCTACTATGATGATTCTCTACAAAATACTGCAGCAACCATGGGACTCCCCATGATCTTGGCACATCAATGGAAACACCTGCTACCACTAACTACAATGCTAATCTGGTTGACATTAATGCCAATATACTGAATGCCACCATCCATTCAGAAAATCCCAACTACCCAACAATCTACCTCTTTGGCATTGATGGAAACAAACGAAGCTCCACCTGAAACTAGGAATGGTTTTCTTCATCATTGTTCTTCCCCTTCGCATTACTAATCTTAACAATCTTCTCCACCTTTGACATCAATGGAAAAGGATGCTCCTCAAATCTTCACCTATAATAATGTAGCTTACTCTTCACTGTATCCAACAACTAGCTAGCTACCAATACTCATTGTAATTGAATCATTTAGGTAGAAGAATAAAAAATCCTATTTGTTGTCAAAGATACTCAAAGGGTTCTCTCACTAGTGGTTTAGTGAAAATGTTTGCAAACTACTCTTTATTGGCCATATATTTAATTCAAAAAACATTAGAAGAAACTTGTTCTCTCAAGAAATGAAACTTGATAGGAATGTGCCTGGTCTTTGAGTGCATGACAAGATTCTTAGAAATGTGGATATAACTAGTGTTTTCAAAAATTATTGGAATTGGATCAATCATCTCTATCTTAATGTCCTTCAAGGTGCACTTCATCCAAAGAATTTGTGATTAGTAAGTAGCTTTTGCAATATACTCTACTTTAGTAGTTGATAGAGAGATGGAGTCTTGGTTCTTGCTAACCCAAGATACTAGCAATATCCTAAGAAGAATGTTGCACTAGAGGTGCTCTTCCTATCATCAATACTGCAAGCCCAATAATAATCGGTATAGGCCTTTAATTTAAATTCTCTTCTCTTAGCATACAACATCCCATAGTTTGTTCTGCCTTGCAGGTATTTGAAAATCGTTTTTACAAAAATGACATGGCTTTCAGAGGGACATGCTTAAAATCTGGCCACCAAACCTATTGCTTGCATGATGTTTGGTCTAAATGCTCTGACGTAAAGCTAGCTTCCAATAATTAATCTATAGATTGTATGATTTATAGGATGTGTCTCATCTCCTTTCAATAACTTATAGCCAGTGACCATAGGAGTATTAACCAACCTGCATTCTTCTAGTCAAAATTTGTTTAGTGTTTCTCACAAGTACTTAGATTGAGAGATGAATATGTTGTCCTTTGGTTGATCAATTTGTAGCCCTAAGAAAAATAATAGTTCTCCTATCCTGGATATCTCAAAATCTATCTGCATACATTTTTCAAATTGATGTCCCAATCGCTCCAGATCACTGCGAAAGTGCATGTCGTCTACATACACTACCACAATCAATAGGTGGCCATCTTCAGACTTTATATATAATTTTCTATCTGCAGTGCCCCTATTAAAGCCTTATTGTTGAAGGTATCTATCCAATATGGCATACGAGGATCTAGGGGTTTGTTTGAGCCCATATAAGGCCTTTTCATTTTGCAAACAAACCCTTCATTTTTCATGAGAATGAATCCTTCTGGTTGCTCGCTGTATACTTATTCTTCTATATCTCCATTGAAAAAAATTGAATTCACATGAATTTGATACATCTTGAAGCTTTTGTGACAGTAAAAAGATAGAAACATTCTAATAAATTCCAATATTTTAACAAGTGCAAAGGTTTCTCAAAAGTTTATCCCTCTATTTGGGCATACCCTTTGTGGACTAAGTGAGCCTTGTTCCTAATCACTCAACCTTGTTCATTTAGATTATTTTTAAAGACCCATTTGGTTCATATGACATTTTTCTCTTTGGGTCTTGGAACAAGCTCCCAAGTGTCATTCTTCTTAATTCGATCTAGGTCTTCACTTATTGGCTTGACCCAAGACTTATACTCACTTGCCTGACTAAAATTCTTGGGCTCAACTTGTGATAGAAAATCAAGTTTTGCACAACTTGGGATGTTGAGGAATCTCCTCCTTATTTGAACACTTAGTCTTTCATGTTTAATAATTTGACTGTTAGGATTTCATTTCTGCATATATCTGGAAGGCGTTTTGGGCCTTGGTATTCTACTCATCTCTTCATCTTCATCATGTAACTCTATTTTTCCATGGTCTGGGAATTTGGTGGAAAAACTTTCTTTTTCATCTTGGTTTATGTTTCCTCTAGATGTCTCGAACTGTGGTATTACTTCATCTATGACTATGTCAATGCAATCTTCGACTCTCTTTTTTCCTGTTTTGAAATATTTGTACCATTTTCTCTAAAAAGAGTACCCAAGAAATATAGCCTCATTAGGGTGCGGATCAAGCTTTCCAAGTTTTTTTGTCATTCCTTTTGATAAAACATTTCCTCGAAAACACCTTGTAGTGTTTCATTGATGCAAGTATCTCTTTTCATAACTCATAGGGAGTTTTATCGCCGTTAGGCCCAACCTTTGTTCTATTTTCTAGATATACTACTGCTTGTGCCACTTCTACCCAAATGATGTGGGGTACCTGTACCTCAGCCATCATAGCTTTGGCCATCTCTTGAATTGTTTTGTTCTTTCTCTCTGCTACCCGATTTTGTTGTGGAGTTCTAGCCACATAATATTGCATCATTATACTATGTTCTTCACAATACTCTTAAATTTCTCTCAAGGTGAATTATCCACCCATGTCTTATATTAGACATTTTATCTTTATATCTTTCTCATTCTTCACTTGAGCTTTGAATTTCTTAAAATGTTTAATATCTTCTGATTTTTCTTTTAAGATCATTATCCATGTAGCTTTGGTGAATTCATCAATAAATAAAATAAAATACCTTTCTCACTAGAGGATTTTGTCTTGGTAGGCCCACAAATTTCAACATGAATTAGCTCCAAAGGTCTAGACGATGAGAAATCCTTTTTCTTAAACTAAGTCCTTGTCTTCTTCCTAAATTGACAAGGCTTGCAGATTGAGTCATCAAGCCTCGACAACCTTGGCAATCCTCTTACATCTTCTAACTTGTTGATTTTTATTAAACTATAAAAAATTATATGGCCACAACCAAGTTTGACTTGTTTTACTCAGATAACAACTCACTATAGAGTCATCAAACACATACAAATTGTTCCGAGTCCTTACTTCTGTTCCCACCAACTTTCCATTTGTTATGAAACCAGCTCACAAAAAGATAGAAAAGATAGATGAATGCCTTATAATTCAGCCTCTTCGAGGGGGCAACCTCCTTTACATTACACAAATGAACAATCTTGATACAAATGACAAGACCTCCTTTCTATATATAAGAGTCTAAGGGGTCATAATATAATTAGAGCCGACATTACAATAATAATATAAGGGAACAATAATAACAATAGTGGACTTCTATGGGGCACAATGATAACAATATGGGGACTACATGGGTACAACAATATAATAAGGGGGTTGTACTAATAACAATAAGGGGTTACACTAGTAGTATAGGGGCCTAACATGCCCATCTCCTTCAAAAATTGTTGTCCTCAATGCTTGAGTAGTTCTTGATGCTTCTGTATAAAATTCTTGTCCTCCCATGTGGAATCCTCAGTGGGTAAGTTCTTCCACTTGATGAGATACTCTAAAATTGATCGATTTCGTAGCTGTCGGGTTCTTATTTCTGTGACTGCTCCTGGTTCCAATATGATTTTTCCTTCCTCTTCAAGTTTTGGCAATATTGTTTGAATTGGGATCTTCTACAACTTTTGAATGAGTGGCCATACTTCTTCGTCCTTCTTCCATTCATCGCTTGATTCATTTATCCAATCTAGTTGGATAATAGAAATAACACAAAACAATGCTTCTACATCCTCATCCTTTCTTGAGAGTGCATCTACAAAACATTTTTGTTTCCCTTTTCTATAGATGATGTCAAAGTCATAACCCAACATTTTTTTCTATTATTCTAAAGATAATAGTTGTTCTAAAACGTATTTAAGACTATCATGATCCATTTTTACCTCGAAGTGTCTTCCCATTCGGTAAGGTCGCCATTTCTTAAGTGAATGTAGTATTGCCAATGTTTCCTTCTCATAAATAGCTTGATTGAGATGTAGCAGTAAAATTACCCAATCACCTACATCAAATTTTTTTTCACGATGATGATGATCTACCTGTTGTTTCATTCGATTTTGCACAAAAGTGGTGTTATCCTTTAAAATTTGGAGAACTTGTTGTTGATGCTTGATGTGATCTTTCACTGCTTGAACCTTTTTCTTCTTGATATGTCCTTCTATCTTGAGAGTTTGAGAAGTGGTAATTTCTTCCAATGCTTTACAAGATATGGTCGGATTCATTTCTTGATGCTCGATGTGATATTTCACTTCTTGAACATTTTTTTTCTTGATATGTCCTTCTATGTGGATAGTTTGAGAAATGGTAATTCTGGCCAATGCATTGCAAGATATGGTTCGATTCATTTCTTCTTTCTTGATGTGATCTTTCACTTCTTGAACCTTTTTCTTCTTGATATGTCCTTCTATCTTGAGAGTTTGAGGAGTGGTAACTCTTGCCAATGTTTTACAAGATATGGTCGGATTCATTTATTCTTTCTATGGGGTTGGGTCCTGGCGTATATCCTCTTCTTTTGATGTTTCTTGATCCTTTTCTTCCTCCTCTTCATACTCTATGTAAAATAATTTCTTCTCAGCACACTTATGACCTTTACTACATTTGCTATCACAATTGTAACAAAGCCCTTTTTCTCTTTTTTCTTCCAATTGTTGTGGTGTCACCCTTGTAGGTTGTGGAAGGCTAGGAGAAACAACACTTCCATCTTTATAGTTGTGAGAGGTAGAATTCCTTGTTGCCATAATTTTTCTTTCCACTTTGTAACAAAGCCCTTTTTCTCTTTTTTCTTCCAATTGTTCAGTGGTGTTGCTCTAAAGAAGGTATTGCTCTTTGTATTCTCATAATGTGCTATAGTTTCCTCCGTGAAAATTGACCACGTAACAAGTTGTTTACGAGAACAAAGGCCTTTATACCATAAAAATTGATCTTGTTCTAAACATGCAGATGCAATACATACCTTTTGTAATAGTGGTACACCATGTAGATCAAAATATTTGTCCATCTGTAGTATCCAATTTACCGGATCCTTTCCATCAAACTTCCTCTTCTCGCTTTTTCTTGATTTTAGTATCTCACTATTGAAACAACTGTAACTCTGTACTTTTGGATCTTTAAATTCTTAAATTGCGCCCTGTAGCAGCCTTCTATGTCCTCTTTCCAATGCCACTAGTCTGATCGAATTTAGATACTTCAAGAAAGATTTATGAACAATCTCCCAAGATGACCTAATTATATACCTTTTCAGAAGATTGAACTTGTATGAAGTGCCACATGTCATTGTTTTGACCTTCGGATCTAAAAGATATGCACAAGAAACTACAGTCCGTCCTCTTTCTGTAACTTCTTATGAAATTTCAATCCGATGCTCAAAACAAAAGTTATGACGCTTTTCCCCAGGTCACCTGTTTGGAATGTAATTCGAGAGACTGCAAAAAGGCCAACTTCCTTAGATCATATCTCCACAAATATAGCACAAAAATATATGAAATTCGAACCTGAGTTTTAGAACGATTTCGGGCCAAATGGTTTTTTTTGCAGCGTCTGAAACGTCACAGAAAAAAGTTATAGAACAAATGCCATGATGACCTGTTTGGAGTAGCGAAACCATAGAATCCAAAGCTCTGATACCAAATGTTATGAAACCAACTCACAAAAAGATAGAAAAGATAGATGAATGCTTTATAATTCAGCCTCTTCGAGGGGGCAACCTCCATTACATTACACATATGAACAATGCTTAGATGATACAAATGACAAGACCTCCTTTCTATATATAGGAGTCGAAGGGGTCATAATATAATTAGAGCTGACATAACAATAATAATGTAAGGGAACAATAATAAAAATAGTGGGCTTCTATGGGGCACAATAATAACAATATGGGGACTACATGGGTATAAAAATATAATAAGGGGGTTGTACTAGTAACAATAAGGGTTACACTAGTAGCATATGGGCCTAACACCATTTTCTTCGTTTTGTATCTCATGGTCTTTAGATCGAAAGGCCACATTATAGCCATTATCACACATTTGACTCACACTCAACAAATTTTTCTTGAGACCCTCTACATAAAACACATTTTGAGCCTTAGTATTTTCATTAAGACAAACTATGCCCTTGCCCTTAATTCGTGTTTGAGAATTGTTACCAAAAGTCACATTGTTCCATATGTATTTTTATTTTAGAGACAAGAATATACTGTTATCCCCAGTCATGTGCTTGGAACAACCACTATCCAAATAAAATCTATTTTCTTGATCATGTTCTCATGATGAAAGCCCACATTACATGAATTTTCCAGTCTTGTGTTTCCAATTCTTCTTGTCTTCTGGAAAGACTGGATCTGCGAAATTCTAGGATTTAGAATAATAATCAAAACTGCTTGTGCATTTGCTAGCCTTATGTCTGAAATTATTACATTTAAAACATTCAACATCATCCATCAGGGGAGGGAAGGAATTTCTATTCATAGGAGGGGAGTTTTGTGATCTAAAGTTTTGATACTTTTTGTATCTGAAATTTTTCATCTCTTTCAACTTTGACAATTTTACAATTAACAAATTTATGTCCAAAGAAATGACATTTACAGAAATAACCGTAAAACAAATTAGAATACCCGAAATTGGAAGGTTCACGATTTTGTGTAGGCTACCAAAACCTTTATTGTCTTTTTGATTGTTTCATTCTCTTTTGTTATGAGTCCTTTGAGAAGCTAGCACCCATATTCCCATGTTGGGTGTATCTTTGGCTAGACTTTTGTTTCCCCCATTGAGTTTACCTTGGAGCTCTTCAAATCCTATGGACCTCAAACACATATTTCTCCTAGATGACTCCTATGATCCAAAATATCCCAACCCTGTCTTATTTTCTAGAGACATTTGACTGCTTAGAACGTAGTTTAGCTTTCTAGTCCCTTCATCAAACCTTTTATCTAGGTCCTTCATGCTCTCTAATTTCTCAAGATTTGTTCTTAGGGAGATAATATTAGCTTCTAGATTCATTTCTCCTCCCATTCAAGAATCTTACCATTAAGGATTTCTTCCTTTTGTCTTTCTTCCCCTAGCTTGACTTTTAGGAACAAATCCTCCTCTTTGCATGGTTCAAATATCATTTCCTTGTCTCTCTTAATATTCTTTTGCTTTAAGAGACTATTTTATTCTTCCAACCTTCACACACTCTTTTTTTTCCTCTAATTGGAGAGTAATCTCTTCTTTTAATAACTTCTTCAAGTTTTTATTTTTGATAAGCAAATTCTTCATTATCTAAGTTGTGCATACATTCCTCAGCATGTCAACTTCTCTTTCTGTTTCTTGTCCTTTACTATAACCTTCTTTAACTCATCAAGAGCATTTCTGAGCTCCCCTTCATGGTCCACTACTCCTTCTTCTTCCTCTAATTTTTTTGTGTGTATAATATTTTATTTCATGGAATCAGCTCCAAATGCCATATGTAACCACTGATTTGACTTCCTTTGAGGAATTATCATTATTGAAATTTGGTGCTGAGCCATCCTATTTGGAGTTGATCCCCTTCTTCTTAAAGGCCTTCTTATTTTGATGTTTCTGAGCTTTGCTTCATAACTTGTGATCATATTCCTTTTCTGTCTTTTCTTTGTAAGGGCACTTGGATGAAAAATGTCCAACTCTTCCACAGTCAAAGAATTTTAAGTGCAACTTCCCTTTATACTTTCCTAAGCCACGCATTAGTTTCCTAGAAAAATGAGCCAAATCTTGATTATATTCACAACTAGAACAATCTTGATGATCTTTGTGCTCCTTTTCCTTCTTGGACACCTTCAAAGTTGACTCCTTTTTTTCAATCTTCTCTTTTGCTACTCTGATCTCAGAGGTTGTAAGAGTACCAAGTAACTGGTCCACTGTGATACTTTTCATATTAGATATCTCTTTAATGGATGAGATTTTGGCATTAAATCTCATAGGTAGAGATGTTAAGAATTTTTGAATAATTACATCTTCTTCGATAACTTCGCCAAGTCCTCTAATCATATTGGTTACTTCATAAAATTTGAGGAAGTACTCTATTATGCTTTAATCTTCAATCATTCTTAAGCTCTCAAACCTAATTCTAAAGGTTTGAAGTTTGATCTTCTTGAATTTATCATCTCCTTCATGAGTATGATTGAGCTTGACCCATACTTACTTATCGTACTTATAGTGCACAAATTTTACAAATCTGGATTGACTAAAGCCAAAGAGAATGGCATTCTTGGCTTTAGAAATATTCCCATACACCTTTTTACTATCTGCATCTGTGGGAGGGACATCAGAGACATCATAATATACTTATTACTAACATAGAGCTCCAAACATCTACTCCCAGGGACATAATATAAGTTGCAATCCTAACTTTATGAAACGCATAGTTTGTCCCATCAAATACTGGTATCTTACTTGAGTAAGCATCATGACTCTCTTTCCTAGACATAATTCCTTATGGATCTACCTTCTAGTGGTTAAACTGTTACTAAAGGAAACTTTAAATTGATTCAAATTTTTGGAATAAGAAATTACTAAGAGGGGTGGTGGATCAGTAATATTGAGGTTCTTAAGGTTTAATCATCCCGACTCTCTTTCCTAGACATAATTCCTTACGAATCTACCTTCCAGTGGTTAAACTGTTACTGAAGGAAACTTGGCTCTGATACCAATTTTTGGAATAAGGAATTACCGGGGGGGGTGGATAAGTAATAGTTAGGCTCTTAAGTTTTAAGATCAATTCTTAAAATTCCTTTTACCTTTTTCAGTTGCTTGTGAGATAATTCATACTACACTACATATATACAAAAAAGTAGACCATTCACCTGAACATGCAGTCCATAAATTTAGAAACACACGCATATTGGAAGAGGTATCTTTACGTGGAAGCCGAAAGGGAGAAAACCACCAATCAGTTTATTATTATTATGTAAATTAAGCACCCACTTAATTACATCAAGTTGTTTATGAGAACTCACTCATAGGAGGCTATAAGCCCCTTAAAAAATCAAGCCACTACTTTCCAAGAGGCACCAACCTCTTATGTATGTAGCCCACTACCTGCTCTAGCCACTGTTTTTCTTTTCATACAATTTTCAGATTGAAAGCAGAGGCCAAAGCAAATTCTCTGTAATATGAACTTGATCAGCTACTCCACATAACACTTCCCCTTATGCTCTGAAATAACTCTTTGCACTACTCCCTTCATTTCTCAACCAACTCTAGTCTCAACCCTCGACTATACTATAAAAACATTTAAATCTTGGTACTTACCTCACTTCTCCTCAAACACTTAGCCTCAACACAAATATTGCATCACCCACATTGTACGACTCCAATCTATGGTTTTTTTTCACTGCTACATAATGATCAATGTAGTCCCTGTTAGCCATTACTCTTCCCTCCATGCTTTCAGAGAGATTACTTTTTCATGGAACTCCATGTTCTTGTTACACCAAATTGCAAGGCCACTGTAACTACATTAAACATGAGAATAACCACTCGATCATTCTCCATACTGAGAATTAAATCTCAGTCAACCTTTACACTCCAGGAGCTCCTCCATTGAATTCAACTTCTACCATCAGTATGGCTCTTCATGTTTATTAATTTCTCAAAAAAAAATAAGAGTACCACAAACATGGCTTTTTGAGCTGTGATTAGAGCCTGTGCACCTAGCAATGTATTCCATTTAATTCTTCATTAGCATGTAAGAAATATCAAGGATAGACAAGCTCTATTGATTATTATGTGCATCATGGTTCTCTCTATCTTTAATACAGAGAACTTTCACCATCACCATTAATCCATCCACTAACTCTTCTATGCACATTTACCTAGTTGTCCTGGGATTCTAGTTATCCACTATGTGCATGGCCAATTATGTTATAACCCCTGAATATGGAGATATTCTCCCCAAAGTTTTCGACTCGTCCATGCCTTTAAACATATTCCCACTACTAAATTGGAGGCCCAAATGCCCTGGTGCCTATATCCTTTTCTTAAGTGGAATTTCTTAATACTTATGAGCTTGTAGGTTTTTGGCCTGTCCCTACTTGAATTTAGCACATTTCCCTTGGAGCCTTTACATTTTTTCCATCATAGGACTGAGTGTTGTGACCTTTGGCTAGGCCGCTAGGTGCTAGACTTCTTTACTAAAATGAAAGGGCTTAATTCCCTTTATAGCTCTTTGTGCCCTAGGATATTTATTGTCAGTAAAAACTTGTGCCAATGCCCTAATTGTTCATAGGGCCACTCATATATGCAGGCCGCTACAGAGATAGATCCTAAATGCCCATATACCTGTAAAATTTTATAAAATTTATTTCATAATTCTTACTAGCTTGCGGGCTTTTAGGTATGCCCCACTTATGTCCACCACTTCAAATGCCAACTCCTCCTCCTTTTCGCGCTATTATTGGAGGTTCTGGACTCGGCCCACTTGCCACCTATTGGTATATTTGTAGACCTCAACCTATCAGTCCAACTGTAGTTGCTGATACTTAATTATAATAACTTCAGGCTTCTAAGAAACCTCCACTCGCTGTCAACTAGCTTCCGAGTTTCTAGAATTTTGGGATTTTGGGCACTATTCTTGCTACAATGGATCAATTCTATCCATGATATTTTTTAAATAAACATCTATTTTTCCAAGATTCTTAGCACTGTTCGTATGGATTTAAGGTTGTTACTTTGACAGTCCATAACTTTTTGTCCAAGGGGCCATTTTACGACTTCAACTTATTGTTGGAAAGATCTCTCTAATCACTTTCCAACTATGCCACTTCTAAGGAAATTTGGGCTAAACACATAAGGCATAATTTCCTCCAAATATTTTAGACTCCCAACCATAAAAATCATCTTTTTATGTTTTCTCTGCTACGCCTGCTATTATGGTGATTCTCTACAAAATACTGGAGCAACCATGGGACTCCCCATAAGCTTGGCACATCAATGTCAACATTTGTTGCCACTAACTACAATGATAATCTGGTTGACATGAATGCCAACATATTGAATGCCACCAACCATTGGGACAAAGCCAACTACCCAACAAAGGGAAGTTCTTAAAGGGCATGACTAACTTGGAACCGTTGGAATCATAAATAAATTGTTAGTAATGGCACCCTTGGAAATTCGAAGGGAAGTTCTTGAAGGGAAAAACCAATTTGGCACGCTTGGCATCATTAAAAATAAACTAATAAGTATAATCAAGATATGAGAATCGTACTTTCACATCAAGTGGTAAATGAGGTTAGAATAAATGCAATTACATCATCAATAAAAATTGTTGTAAAGGGAGAATAGGAAGAAATAAAAATATTGTACCTTAAAGAACTCTACCCATCCCATGTTGAAAAATATTACGTAGATAATGTACATAAGTAATTTAATTGGGTCAAAGGGGAAAATAGGGACATAGAGTTAATTATAAATATTAATCCTAACATAGTTAAACTTCATTGAGAGAGAAGGGTGGTGAATTAAAATTAGACAAATTTAGAGAACCTCCATGTGGAAATAGATAACATAAGAATATCCATCTAAGAGGAAAATTGAGTTAAATTAGGAGGTAGTTATGGGAAAAATTCTCAAAATTATCAGTTGACTTCAATAATGAACACAAATTAATGAGTAGAAAAGGGGGATCAAGATACAACTAGGAGAAGAAATAGGAAGTCTTGTTGGGGTGAGGATGGATACTATTTTTTTAATTAAAATTGAAGTAAATAATTTAGACAAAGCCAACTACCCAACAAAGGGAAGTTCTTAAAGGGCATGACTGACTTGGAACCATTGGCATCATAAATAAATTGTTAGTAATGGCACCCTTGGAAATTCAAAAGGAAGTTCTTGAAGGGAAAAACCAATTTGGCACCCTTGGCATCATTAAAAATAAACTAATAAATATAATTAAGATATGAGAATCGTAAATTCACATCAAGTGGTAAATGAGGTTAGAATCAATGCAATTACATCATGAATTAAACTTTTTGTAAAGGGAGAATTGGGAGAAATAAAAATATTGTACCTTAAAGAACTCTACCCGTCCCATGTTGAAAAATATTACGTAGATAATGTACATAAGTAATTTAATTAGGTCAAAGGGAAAAGAGGGACATAGAGTTAATTATAAATATTAATCCTAACATAGTTAAACTTCATTGAGAGAAAAGGGTTGTGAATTAAGATTAGAGAAATTTAGAGAACCTCCATGTGGAAAGAGATAACATAATAATATCCATCTAAGAGGAAAATTGATTTAAATTAGGAGGTAGTTACCAGACCAAATCTCAAAATTATCAGTTGACTTCGATAATGAACACAAGTTAAGGAGTAGAAAAGGGGGATCAAGATACAACTAGGAGAAGAAATAGGAAGTCTTGTTGGGGTGAGGATGAATATTATTTTTTAATTAAAATTGAAGTAAACAATTTTGGAGGGCCTTGGTGAGAGGGTGACACATGGGTGGGTGAATAATCAAACTTTTGAATTAATAAAAATAATTAATTATGCATGAAGTTCCAAGTGTCACCTATGAAGCCATGAGAGAGGGGCTCTTTTCTTACCCTATTGTTAGATGGATGAGATTATGTAATGTTAGTGGCTACAAGCTATAGTCGAGTTTGGTGAGGTAGTGGAATTTATAGAGGGGACTCGTGAGCCAAGGAGTACTCACCTCTATCAGCTATCATACTTCCTCCATTGTACAACAACATTGCAGCTCAGGAGTCTGCAAGGAAGAAGAGTAACGAAGGAGTAGGTTGGGAGGTCAACTGGTGGGTAACTAAATTCAGTCAGAGCACATCAACATTCACACTTCGGGGTAGATGGTAGCAAGGGAGTGCATGTAGCAAAAATTTCAAGATCAAATCTCATATCTAGGTGAACGGTGCCTATGTTATTTATAATGTTTTGTGATATGATATCATTGTGCCTATAATTAACAAAATTTAAAACATAATATGTGTAATGTACCGAAATTGATGGATGTTTGTTGTAAGTGATTTAATATTTTTCATTTTTCAATGGTTATCTTCTTTTGGTTGTATTCATAGTTTATCTCTTTAAAGAAAGGGTTTGTCCCTACAAAAAGTTACATCATTTCTAAAGTGATGGAAATTTGAAGAAAATTTACAATTCTAGTTAGCAAGTCAGCGAGAACGGAGGTCATCCAAAAAGTTTGGAACTACATTAGGTGCTACACAAACCTACCATAGGATGAGTTGGCCCTTCGTGACCCATAAGTCAAATGTCAGAGTGGGTCAGGGGTCAAGTAGGGTTAGGGGTTGGGATGACCTCGACCGGTGGTGTTGCAGTGCTAATAGGAGTCGAGCCAACCCCGACCTAGGTCGGAGGTCGTGGGTCGGGCCTGATCATTAAAATATTAAAAATGCATTGCAGTAGGACGATCGACCCTCACCCTCCTTGGGATTCATGCCTATTATGTGGACTTTTCCATGGCGATCATGCGTTAGGTCCCACGTGAGTCCAGCACGGTGGAGTACAGATGCCACATGGACCTCTGTAGGATTGTCATGTGGTATTCATGATAACATGGCGAGGTGTAGTTTTCCATCTTTAAATGGCTGTGAATTTTGATTTGTAAGTTAAATTGAGGTAAATTTATATCATTGGAATTGTCTCAACAAGGTAAACATAGTGATGTTATTTATTTTAAATTATGGAAAATATAAAAAAGTCAAAAAAATCAATTTTCATTGCCATAAATATACCTTGGGAGCTAGCTCAGAAAATTAACCACCACCTTGTAACTTTAATTAGGTTCAGGGGTTAGGAGGGGTGTGTTTACAGGTGGCATCAGAGCATCTAAGTTCAACAGTTGGACTAGATAGGCTCTACCATGAGAAAACAAAACATGTTAGATTGATTATGGGAATGATTGAATACATGCATGATTGATATGATTTTACTGTTATTGATGAGCTAAGAATTTGTGTTTATAGAAATATGTTGCTTGAGATTCATGCATGTACCCTAGTGCTAACATGGCTATGTGTTACAACTGGCCTTATTATAGCAACTTTGCAAAAGCATGTTCATGACATGATTTATTGTTATTTAATTATATTATCATGTGTCTAGAAATTGCATGTGAATGATAGCACATCATAAAAAGAAAAATACAAGGAAACACAAAGAAATGATGAGAGAAATGGTACAGTACAATCCTTATTAGTCACATCATGGGTATGAAGAAGTAAGGATGAACGAAGAAGATAGATTATTTGGCCAGGGGGAAGGGGAAAAATCTCTTGAATGGATGGATACCTTGAGAAGTATAAAGGATGAGATCCAAATCTACAAATAATATAATGAACAATTGATAAATTCTCAGGAGTGGCAAGGTGAGGTGAATGCATTAATACTGCAAAGCCTCTCATAATTGCAGTGAGAAATGCAACATGAGATGGAAACTAGTTGTAGAGATAAAAATAACTCTTTGGATTCAAGAGAGAAAACTATTGGGGAATATGGTGGTAGATCCAAAAGGGGAACATAGGTGAAAGTGAGGAAACTGTGAGGGGAAATCCACCATTGAGCACCCAAGAAATTAAAACCAGCATTCATGGGCATCAGACTAGTAGAAATTCATTCTCTGCTACTAGAAAATATCATCATTATTCTCATCATAAAAATCACCAGAGAAAGAGAGAAAAGACCTATATGTCTAAATAATTTAAGAAGGAAAAACCACCTACATTTTATGGAGAGATGAAGAAATTTGAAGATGGAGAAGCACGGTTGCTTGGCATGAAGTAATTTTTCAGAATCCATGATTATTCTGAAAACATGATAGAAAAATTGGCCACTTATAGTTTGAAAGGAAAAGAACACATAGAATTTTATGAACCACAAAATCATGATGATGCCATAAAGAAATTAAAGCACTGTTATGAATAAGAAAAGTGCAAACCAAAATTTAAAAGAGACTAGAAAGAAAGGAACAATAGTAAGTATAAGAATAAGCGGCCCACGAAAATTAGGGAGAAGAAGGAATGAATGCACTCATCTAGTGCAAATCAATCTTGGCAGAAATTTAGTCTAGCTGCCAAAGGTAGTGCACATCAACAGGAAGGAGAGTAGCACAAATATGAAAGTAAAATGCAGTTGAAATGCTAGATTTTGGGGGTAAATCATAGAAATAGGGACTCCCCACAATAGAAAAATGTAGGCCCATAAATTTACAACACCTAAGAAGCTCAAACTATGGGAGATGGGGCACGGAGTCTACCCAAAATCTATGCAGCTCTAGATAATCGCCAGACAAACAATCAAGCATCCATAATTGATATTGAAGATAAGTTGTGTAATTAGATTATTTTAATTTTGATTGATGATGGTTCTAATTACAATTATATCAGTCCAGATCTTATTGAAACGTGCAATCTCAACCAAGAATTATACGCAGAACCATGGTTAGTTCAGTTGTAAACAACAACAATGAGAAGAATTATTTATTCGGTGAAATCGTGTGCATTTGAGCTCAGTTATATGCCAACAACAACACATTGAAATTTTCTTCCATTAGGTGCGTACAATATGTTATTGGGCATGGACTAGTTGTACATGCAAATAACTAAAGTTGATTGTTATGAAAAGGAAATTGAATGCCTGGATGATGTTGGAGAAAGAAAAACCTTGCATGTTAAGAAAAAGGAAACCTCAGTGAGACTAATTACAGCGATGCAAGCTCAACATAGTTGTCAAAAAGGCTACAAATTATTTGTTATACAAATTTTCAATAATGGAAAAGCCAATGATAGTGCTTGACACGAAGAAATTGAGTTTTATAGAAGTATTTGTTATTGTAGAAATAGAGAGATGTGTTTCCAGTTGTTATTGCGGGACTTCCTCACAGTGAAGTTAATTACTCTATTACATTATTGCCTAGATCAGAACCAACTTCCAAGGCACCATATCAAATGAGTGCACCTAATATGGTTGAATTAAATCTACAACTAAAAGAGATTCTTGATAAAGGTTGGATACGACCAATTATGTCACTATGGGGAGCTCCAATATTATTTGTGAAGACAAAGGATGGGAAGCTCATACATTTCATTGACTACAAGCAGTTAAATAAAGTGACAATCAAGAACTGATATTCATTGCCATGGATTGATGACTTATTTGATCATATTAGAGCAACAACGGTCTTCTCCAAGATAGATTTGATGGTTGGGCATCATAAAGTGTGGATTAAAGAAGAAGACATCCATAAAACTAATTTCTAGACAGGTTACGGGCACTATGATTTTGGAGTGGTGCCCATTGGGCTTACTAATGCCCCTACCACTTTCATGCATTTAATGAATAGTGTGTTGTGTCCTCACTTGGATAATTTTGTGATTTTATTTTTTGATGACATATTGTTGTATTTGAATACTGAAGAATAACATGAGAAGCACCTAGTTGCAATGCTACAGTTTCTAAGAGAGGAGAAAATTTGTGCAAAGCTCATCGTGTGTGATTTCTTCCAGTTACAGATACACTGTTTAGGGCACATTATATCCAAGGAAGGAATATCAGTTCATCTAGAAAATTGGAAGGCCATTATGGAATGGAAAACAGCAAAATATTTGAATGAGATTAGATCATTCTTGGAATTGGCATGCTATTACAAGAGGTTCATCATAAACATCTCCAAGGTAGGACATCCTATCACATCCTTGTAGAGGAAGGGAAAGAAGTTTGAATGGATAGCTAAATGTGTAGTAGGCTTTGAGTAGTTCAAGTAATTTCTCACTAATGCACCTATACTAAGGACCACAGATCCAAAAACATATTTTTTGGTTTGTACAAATTCCTACAAAGAAGGGCTTGGTGGAGTCTTGATGCAGGAAGGATAGGTATTTTTATATGAGTCTCAAAATTTAAATGAGCATGAGACAAGCTATGTCACTCATGAATTAGAGTTAGCTACCATTATTCATGCATTGAAGAAGTTGAGGCATTACTTCCTCAGTGTTCACACTCATGACAGATCATGGTGGACTCAAATATTTATTTGATCAACCTAAGTTGAATTCAAGACAACCTAGATGGCTAACTATAGTTAGTGAATTCAACTTTGGGATCAAGTACATCGAAGGAAAGTAGAACAAGATTTATAATGCACTCAATAGAATAATTCAATTGAATCACATATCTGCCATAAGTTCTTATGGAATGGATCTAGTGGAACAGATCAAGCATGCAGGATAGCATGATGAGAAATATCAACAAGTGAAGGAAAAGTAAGAACAAGATAGTGAGGATGAGGAATATCATCTCATGGACGACGGTATACTTAGATTAAAGAATATTATCTACGTACTAGATAATAATAAATTGGAGAGGCTTGTAATGAAGGAGTTTCATGGAAAACCACATTATGGCCACCCAGGATACCAAAAGAATCTCACAACCATCAAGTAGTCTTATTGTTGGCCTAAATTGAAAAAGGAGGTGGTTGATTTTGTTGCAAAATGCATAGAATGCTAGCAGGTGAAGGTTGAATGTAAAAATTTAACAAGATTATTGCAACCCATTCGCATTCTGGAATGGATGTGGGAAGTGATATCCATGGACTTCATCATCAGATTTCCAATAACCTCAAAACAACATGATGCAATTATGGTAGTGATCAATAATTTGAGCAAGGTAATCACTTTTTAGTAGTGAAATCCACCAATTGAACAAGTGAAGTTGGTCAAATATTCATAAAGGATATTTTGAGGCTGCATGGAGTTCCTAAGAAGATTATTTCAGATAGAGATGCCAAGTTCAATTCCAAGTTTTTGAAGGAATTGTTTGTAGGATTAGGGACAAAATCATATTTCAATACAACTTATCATCCATATACAGATGGTCAAATAGAGGAAAAATAGAATCCTCGAAGACATGTTGAGAATGTATGTCATGCACCAGCAAAAGAAATGGGAAGAGTATCTTACATTTATAGTGTTTGGATACAATAATGGGTACTAGGATTCTTTAGAGATGAGCCCATTTGGGGCATTGTATGGAAGGAGTTGTAATACTCCTATCAACTGGCGTGATCTAGTAAATAGGGTCCTTATTGGGCTTGATATGATAAAATATATGGATCAGTAAATGCGGATCATTAAGAATAATTTAAAGGTGGTAGAAGATAGGAAGAAGAGCTATGAGGATTAGCGTAGGGTGCATAAAGGATTCCAAGTTGGGGAACATGTTTATTTAAGAATTAAACACAAGAAAAGTTCCTTGAAGATTTGATCATGTGCTAAGTTGGCACCATGGTTTTTTTGGCCTTTTGAGATACTTGAAATGATAAGAATAGTGGTGTATAGTCTGGCCTTACGTTCGTTAGTTAAAATCCATGATGCTTTCTGTGCTTCTTTGTTTAAAAGATATGTACAAGAATCTAATCATGTGATTTATTGGTCTACACTACAAGTGAAAGGAGGGGTAATTTCAGCAAGAGCCACTATGAATTCTAGATTAGAGGAGCCTCATGCTCTGGAAATGAGCAATGGAGCAAGCCAAAGTGCAATTGAAGCACTTTGGGCCCGAGGAAGCCACTTGGGAAATGGCTAATTCAATGAGGTTAGCATATCCTTTTTTGTTTGTTGGTTGAATAAAATGTATATAATTGCAAATACTATAAAAAGTTGTGTTTATAAAGCTCCATAAATAGTATGTGTTTTTCTTTAAGCATGTTTTTGGTGTTTCTTATAGAATAAGAACACCGACGACAGGGTTCTACCAAAGCGGATGGGTTCGTGACAACCCCAAGTAGTTACATTTTTGTATGCAATGTAAATATTTAAAAAATGAAAAGAAAATGGGCTGAGAAATGGGACACAGATTCCAAAGGTATGGGGTGATTACTTACTATGGTGATTGCTTTATAGGAATAATATCAATGTATAATGGAAGGATTCTAGTTGCAAAGAAGTGTTGACCACTCACTGCATTAAGCAAAAAACAACTGCATTTGAGAACTGCCTGGGGAACAATTGGACAAGAGGCACATTTCAAATTGGATGCAAAGGTCTTGTTGGAAGGAGTTACTGCCATGAGGAATCAAGAGAAATAGAATTCAAACTGCTAGAAATGAAGCGACTCAGTAGGGAATTTGAAAGTTTAAGGGACAACACATCAAAATAGGAGGAAAAGTCAAATTTATCGGGCCAATTTGGAGCAACAATAGGAAGAAAAAAAGAAGTGAAAAAAAAGAAAGGAGAGCTAGAAAAAGAAAGAGCGCAATCAATAAGAGAAAAAGAGGAAATCAAATGACAAGAAAAGGGTTGAACAACAAAAATGCATGGTTTTTTTTTTGGTATAGGAGCAAGAAGAAATCACCAGGTGAGGAATTAATTTCCTCTCGAGTCCTTGTTGGCCAAGAGGGTGGAGATGGTGTTTCTCAAGAAATACCTAAGGGTTGGGGTGGAAGAATTGATCCTAGAAAACTCTTGGAGGATTTTTGGATGTTTCTTTATTGTATGTCGATTTTACTATGATTTATGGAATCCATGAATTGGGTGGAACCACAACGTTATGTTTTGAAGGGTGGAGACAATTCGTCTCTAGAATCCTTTTGCATTTTTTTTATTTCCATTCAATTGGTGGGTGGATATGGATCAATCTGTGATTTCCCTGTTTCAACTTATACATTTGTTGGAATTATTATGCATGTTTTGTCCTTGATGGAAACTCACTTATAACAAAATTCACAGGTCAGTTCAGAAGTGACAAAATGATGGAACAAAATGACAGAACAAGTTTACAAGATCAAAATCAGAAGTTTGATATACGGAGATTGTTGGCATTAGGAATTAGGTGTTATCCTTGATGGAAACCTAGCTGATGAGTTGTCCTTGACGAAAACCTATTTGATGAAATGTTATCCTACTTAACAAGTTGTCGTGTTAAAGGTATAAACAAGATGTGACAGAATGCATGGTTGTTCAGAGGAATCAATTTAGAGGAATGATAAGGTTAGGAGATAACAGGACGTGTTTACAAATGTGATGGAATGCATGGCAGTTTTGAGGAATGAATTCAGAAGAATGATAAAGTTGGAAGTTCAAGAACTATATGCGGGTTCTGTTAAGCCAAGTCGCATATCCACATGAGTTCAATGAAGAAAAGTAGCGTATGATTTTTGTACCATTGTATTCCAAATACCAGGGGTTCTTACCATGGTATTGGCCCATAGTCATGAGCGTGACAAAGAAGATTGATCCCATAAAAGAATACCAACGACATAACTATGGTTTTGACCCATGGTATTGAAAAAGGATAAAACTATATAAGGAGGTGAAGATCAAAGTGCTCAATGTGCAAGCGATGGAAATCTTATGAAGAGTTAGATCAAAATAAAATATGCATGTTATGGGTTTTGATGCTTTGCTTGATCTAAGCTAAAGTATATACTTGAGAGTTTGATGATGGATGAGATCCAATAGATCTGAAATAATTATTCACTAATGAATACAATGATGGATCAAGATAATGAGACCTAAAATGAATTTCCATTGTAGTATCTTCTCATTGATTGAATAGATTGAAGTACTGACACATGTTTTTATCTCTGAATATTATGATTTGGGTCTTTCTGAGGTTTTGAAGAGCTGCAAAATTTTAGTTCAAAATTTGTAGATCTATATGTTGTTTGGTCCACGATGGCTTCAATCACTGAACCTATGACATAGCACGTGTGTTTGTGGCATACTAAACAATACCCTTAATTTGAATACGTATTGGAAAATACCTCTAAAAATCACATTATTTAACCCCCTACCAATATAAATCCAATACAGCTTCCCATTTTATAAAACCCCTATTTTCACTAAATATTGTATGTATCCATTTTTTTATTCACATTTTATATACCCTTTTATTTTTATATCCCTAATATAGTGACACAATGTTTCTCTTATGACCGCACATGCATTCTACAATGCACCTTTCTTCTTTTGATATACATTGTAAATGCATATTAGTTGCACCTTTCTTCTTTTGATAGACATTGTAAATGCATATTAGTTCTCCCACAATGTAATTACTTAACCCACACTCAAGCACATATCACTGTGATTTGTGACATATAATGGTCTAAGGCACAAAAAATTCATTTTGATACCAATTTGAGAGGAAAAATCCTTATTGGCCATGATACTTTAACACCTATAGGAAAATTCCTTCACTATTCCACCATATCATAAATAAACTCAGGCAATTCTAGGATGGAGCATAGCAAGTTCCAGCCCTTGGATAAGGTGCTAGTCAAGGCAAAGTCTTTAATGACATTAGATTTCCAAGACCTGAATTAACCTATCAACGACTAAAATCTACTACAGATACAATCACCTAGAGCTACAAAGGATCATAAGTAGGAATATAAAGAGCTTACTCTCAATTGCATTCTAAACTTGTTTATTTGCTTCCCCAAGAGCTACAAAGGATCATGAGCACAACTAAAGAGAGCTTAATCTCAATTGAATACTAAGCTTGTTTATTTGCTTCAGATCTAGGGGCATAAGAGCATTGCAAGTAGACTCCCACAATGAAAATTCATTTCCAACTCTGGGTGATGCCCAATTTTGACCAAAAGAAAATCCTCCAAAACTGTCACATTATAGTCTCTATTATATACTCTAACGAGGACAAAGAGGTCTGGTGTGACTCTTATTCCTTTTTGAGTGAGAATTTCCATGATATGATGGCCTATTTATATATGTAAGTACATACGTAGCCAACCTGTAGCAAGACCAAAGAAATACTTACAAGCCCTGAAGCATGTATAAAAATTTGACATTTCATCCATGAAGTTTGTTGGGTCCCTCTAATACTAGTGATTACCCCATTACTATTGTAGTTATACCCCTTATTAATATTTTTGTGCCCCTATTTCCCCCATATTGTTACTACTGTGACCCATAGAATCGCTCTATTGTTATTTTTGTGGCTTTATATTATTATTGTTAGGTCGGTTGGATTATATTGTGACTCCTTAGACTCCTATATATAGAAAGGAGGTTTTGTCATTTGAATCATGGAAGAATTGTTCATTTATGTAATGTAAAGGAGGTTTCCCCCTTGAAGAGGCTGAATTCTAAGGCGTTGATCTATCTTTTCTATCTTTTCTTGAGCTGGTTTCATAACATTTGGTATCAGAGCTTTGGATTCTAGGGTTTCCCTGCTCCAAACAGGTCATCGTGGAATTTTTGCTATAACTTGTTTTCTGTGATGTTTCAGAGGTTGCAAAAAAAACCCATTTTAGAAGAAATTGCGCTAAACCTTGGGTCCACTTTTCTGAGAGTTTAGCGCCATATTTACGGAGATATGATCTGAGGAAGTTAGTCTTTTTGCATTCTCCTGAATTACATTCAAAACAGGTGACTTGGGGAAAATCGTCATAACATTCTCTCTGGGGATCAGATTGAAATTTCGTAAGAAGGTAGAGAAAGAGGACGAACTGTAGTTTCTTGTATGCATGTTTCAGATCCAAAGGTTGAAACAGTGACTTTTGGCACGTCGTACACGTTATCTCTACTGAACTAGTCTATAAGAAAGTCACTGTGGGAGATTTCACATAACTCTTTCTTGGAGAATCCAATTTGGGTTAGACTTGTGGCATTGGAAAGAGGACACAGAGGGCTACTACAACTCATAAATTCAGAACTAGATGATTGGAAAGTACAGAGATATATCAGAGGAAATATAGAGCTCCTACAAATTGAAAAAAGGTGTGTAGATTTTCTTAAATTTTTTCTTAAGCTTGGTTTGAAAATTTATTTTGAAGGAATTCAAAGGGCATAGTAGAGCATTATTATCAGTAACTGATGCCCCGAGGAAAGAAAATGAAAACACCTAGTAAGGAACCTGAAAGCTCTAGCATGACTCATGAAGAAGAGGAAGAAATGCAACATGATATATCAAAATTACAAGACCAAGTGCAACAACTGTCCCTTGCACAAAAAGGAACATAATCTAAGATGGATGGTTTAAAGAAAGATGTAGAAGCTAAGATGGATGGTTTAAATAAAGGTGTATAAGCTAAGATGAACTGTTTAAAGAAAGGCGTAGAAGCTAAGATGATTGATGTGGAAGCTAAGATGGATGATTTGAAGACAGACATGGACGAATTGAAGATAAATATGAATAAGTTGCTATGAGAAATCGTCCCTAAGGGTGAAAGGGTACTAAAGGAAACTCATGATGAGAACAAAAGAAATGTTAATCATGATTCCATAGATGCTAATGTTGGATCGAAGACTCACCATATTCCAAAAATCGATATGAGGAAGTTTGATGGCAAGGATCCTGCCACATGGATATTACAGATGGAGCAATTCTTTGATCTCAATAATGTGCAAAACGCACAAAAGGTATGTATGGAAACTTTATAATTGGAACCAAATTAGTTTGTATGGTATCAATGGCTTTGCTCTCGTAAACCATTTATCACTTGGGAAATTTTTACAGAAGAATTGATAGCACATTATGAGGATACAAAAAGAAACACTTTTTTTAGCCAATTGATAAGTCTCAAACAAAAGGGTTCAATAATGGAGCACATCGAGGAGTTCCAAAAATTGAACATAAGGGTAAAAGATATTCCAGAGGAGCATAGGATTGATGTGTTCATAGGGTCTTTAAAGGATAATATCCAACATGATGTTCGCCTTTGGGAACCTGATTCAATATAGAAGGCATTCAGGTTAGGAAGAAAAATGGAAAGAAAAATTATGGCAACCAGGAAGCATACCACTCACAACTATAAAGATGAAAGTGTTGTTTCCCCTAGTCTTCCACAACCTATAAGGTTGACACCACAACAATTGGAAGAAAAAAGAGAAAAAGGGCTTTGTTACAGTTGCGATAGCAAATACACTGAAGGTCATAAGTGTGCTGAGAAGAAATTATTCTACATAGATTGTGAAGAGGAAGAAGAAAAGGAGCAAGAAAGGTAAAAATAAGAGGATATACTCCAGGAACAAAGCCTAGATGAAGAAAAAATAAATCCAACCATATCTTGTAATGCATTGGCAGGAATTACCACTCCTCAAACCATCAAGATAGAAGGACAAATCAAGAAGAAAAAGGTAATAGTGTTGATTGATTTAGGAAGCACCCACAATTTTATTCATTGTAAGGTAGCAAAAGAATTGAATTGCTTCCCATATCCAGCACCAGAGTGTCAAGTGATGATTGCAAGTGGAGGAACAATAATTTGCTTTGGAAAGTGCCATAATATCAAGCTATCCATGGGAGAATATGTATTGACTAGCCCAATGCTTTCCATTCCAATGGGAGGTGCTGATGTTGTACTCAGAGTCCAATGGCTATAATCCTTGGGTACAATAGCTTTTAGTTTTCAAGAACTTTTCATCAAATTTTCTACGGAAGGAAAGGAAGTTGAATTAAGGGGTATTGCAGGGAAACAAGGAAAGATAATCAAATCTAATAGTATGATAAAGCTTCTAAAAAAGGAGCAAAGAGGTGTAATTGCAAAATTATGCTTGCTAGATGTTTCCACATCAAAATCATCTATTTCTCCATATCTCCAAAAAGTCCTGGACAATCATTCCAAGGTATTTGAGACTCCCAAAGGTCTCCCACCTATGCATGATCATGATCATGCTATTCATCTGATTCCAGGAAGTGTTCCTCCAAACATCAAGCTGTACAATTATCCCTATGTCCAAAAGAGTGAAATTGAACGTATGGTTGCAGAAATTCTAGAGGCTGGTATAATTCAATCGAGTCAAACTTATTTCTCTGCTCCAGTAGTATTGATGCGCAAGAAAGATGGATCATGGCACATGTGTCTGGATTATAAGGAGCTCAACGAGCTCACTATTAAAGATAAGTTCCCCATTCCTGTCATTGATGAATTACTAGATGAATTTCATGGATCAATTTACTTCACCAAGTTGGATCTTCGTTCAGGATATCATCAAATCAGAATGAAGACTGAAGAAATTCTGAAAACAACATTTAGAACTCATGGGGGTCATTATGAATTTTTGGTCATGCCTTTTGGACTTACTAATGCACCTTCAACATTTCAAGGTTCGATGAATTCAATTTTCAAACCGTTCCTTAGAAAATTTGTGTTGGTATTTTTTGATGATATACTAATCCACAGCAAATCTTGGAGGGATCATGTTGAACATGTTGACAAGGTGCTACAACTATTGAAGGAGAAACAATTATATGCAAAAAGATCCAAATGTTTCTTTGGAGTCCAGAAAGTGCAATATTTGGGTCATATTGTATCTCATGAAGGAGTTAAGGTAGACCCTAGCAAAACTGAAGCCATTAAGGAATGGAAAATCCCCGCATCCATAAAGAATCTGCGAGGATTTCTTGGGTTGATAGGGTATTATCGAAAGTTTGTTAAGAATTATGGCAGAATTGCAGCACCTCTAACAACATTATTGAAGAAAGATGCATTTTCACGGACTCCGGAAGAAACAAAGGCCTTTGAACATCTTAAAGAGGCAATGTGCCAAGCACCGGTCTTAGCTACACCAGACTTCACAAAAACCTTTATTGTGGAATGTGATGCTTCAGGAAATGGAATTGGTGCTGTTCTAATGCAAGATGAAAGACCCATTGCTTTTGAAAGTCGTCCAATCAAGGGAAAGTTTTTAAGAAAAGCTATTTATGAGAAGGAAATGTTGGCAGTACTCGATGCGCTTAAGAAATGGCGACCCTACCTAATGGGTAGACACTTCAAGGTAAAAACGGATCATGATAGCCTTAAATAATTTTTACAACAAATATTATCCTCTGAAGAGCAACAAAAGTGGGTCACAAAGATGTTGGGTTATGACTTTGAAATCATCTACAAAAAAGGGAAGCAAAATGTGGTGGTAGATTCACTCTAAATAAAGGATGAGGATGTGGAATCATTGTTGTGTGCCATTTCTATTATCCAACCAAATTGGATAAACGAAGCAAGGGAGGAATGGAAGAATGACGAAGAAGTGTGGGCACTTATTCGAAAGTTACAACAAGATTCCAGTACGTCTGGTACATTTAGCTAGAAAAATGATTCGTTATGGTACAAAGATCGCTTATACATATGTAAGAATTCCCAGCTAAAACAAAAGATTCTTATGGAATTGCACACTTCTCCCTTAGGAAGGCACTCAGGATTTTTAAAAACTTACCACAAGGTTAAGAAGGAATTTTTTTGGGATGGCCTTAAATAAGATATTCAAAATTTTGTGGCTGAATGTTTGGTTTGCCAATAAAATAAAGTTGAAACAATTAAGACACCGGGTCTATTCAACCTTTATCCATTCCAAGCCAATGTTGGGAGGAGGTTTCAATGGATTTTATCACAGGTTTACCCAAGTCTGAGGGAAAGAGTGTCATCATGGTGGTAGTTGACAGACTTACCAAGTATGCACACTTTTGTGCATTATCACATCCATTTAAAGCCAGTACAGTTTCTACTGCATTTATGGAAACAATTCAAAAGCTACATGGAAAGCCAAAGATTATTGTAAGTGACAGAGATCCCATTTTCACTGGAAATTTTTGGACAGAATTATTTTCTTGTCTTGGTACTCAGTTAGCTCATAGGTCATCTTATCATCCTCAATCTGATGGGCAAACTGAGATAGTAAACAAATGTTTGGAAGGATATCCTCGTTGCTTTGTATCTGATAAATAGACACAATGGGTAAAATGGTTGCCTCTGGCTGAATGGTGGTATAACACTTCCTTCCATACAAAAACAAAAATGACCCCATTTATGGCACTTTATGGGTATCAACCACCATCCATAACATCATATTTAAGAGAAAATTCTAAGTTTTAGGCAGTGGAACATCGCATCAAACATCAACAACAAGTCCTTCAACTCTTAAAGGATAACCTCGTGTTGGCACATAATAGAATGAAACAACAGGTAGATCAACATCGCAGTGAAAGAAGTTTTGATGTAGGTGATTGGGTATTCCTACGGCTACAACCATATAAGCAAATGTCCCTCAAGCAAGCTAAGAAGGATAATAAATTATCACCAAAGTATTATGGTCCATACAAGGTGTTGCAAAAGATTGGTACTATGGCATACAAATTGGAGCTTCCTGCAGCTTCTCGATTGCACCCAGTTTTCCATGTTTCATGTTTAAAGAAGGTTATAGGCGACAAGCTCCTAGTTCAAACAATATTGCCAGAACTTGACGAGGAAGGAAAAATTATATTGGAACCGGAAGCATTCACAGAAACAAGAACTCGACAGCTACGAAATCGTTCAATTTCAGAGTATCTTATCAAGTGGAAGAACTTATCTGCTGAAGATTCCACATGGGAGGATGAGAATTTTATGCAGAAGTATCCAGAGCTACTCAAGCGTTGAGGACAACACTTTTTTGAAGGAGAGGGGCTTGTTGGGTCCCTATAATACTAGTGATTACCCCATTACTATTGTAGTTATACCCCTAATCAATATTGTTGTGCCCCTATTGCCCCCATATTGTTACTACTGTGCCCTAGAGAATCCCTCTATTGTTATTTTTGCGGCTTTATATTATTATTGTTAGGTCGGCTGGATTATATTGTGACTCCTTAGACTCCTATATATAGAAAGGAGGTTTTTTCATTTGAATCATGGAAAAATTGTTCATTTATCTAATGTAAAGGAGGTTGCCCCCTCGAAGAGGCTGAATTCTAAGGCGTTGATCTATCTTTTCTATATTTTCTTGAGCTGGTTTCATAACAAAGTTCTTAGTGCTAACATCCATTACATTATCATTGTAATGAGATGCTCTCCCTTGTTGTAATGGGATGCTCTCCATTAGCTTAAGCATACATACATAATTATGATTGCAAGCCTTGGATGAGAACACATACAATCTTCCATGACCAACCTGCACTCCCACTCATGGCCCACCAACTACAGTTTTCTAGGCTACATGTGCATGTATTTTCTCAGAGAAAAAAACGTATATATACATGAGAGGTGAACATACATGTTGTCCCAAAAATGATTGGACTTGGATTTTCATCCCAATTTGAATACACACATAAATGCACACATATATATACTACCAATCTTAATTAGGCACACTAATTTCATATTTTCAAGCTAACCCTAATATGGCCTATGGATGTCAATTTCAGATTTCCAAGGTCTATTTTACCGAAGATAACTCATAATAATAATTCCTCATCCAAGAAAGTATAAACATTGAGGAGTTGACCGATAAGCATATAAATGGTCATATCTAAATTCTGCACTCCAAGACTCTAGAGTAGAAAAAAAACCTTCAAGATTCTAGTTAAATAGGGTATTAGGATTCCGTAAGGTAGAGGTCAAAGATTTCACTATTCCAGCCAATCCACAATACATTTCCATAGCTCTTTTTCCCAGATCTATGCTTAAATCAAGAATGAAATCTGAGGAAGATTGATAGAATTCTCGGGTGAGCTTAAGGAGTAATGTAACACTCCTGCAATGCTCAAGAGTCAGGGTTGACCCCTAGAACAAACTTACCGGAACATGAGTGCATTGGTGAAAATTTTAGATTTCATTTTCAGATGTTCTATGAAGACTAAGTATTTAGCCTTCTTATAAAACTCAGGATTCCACCCATGAAGCTTGTCATAAAGGTTGCGTCTCTAAACTCAAAGTGGTATCATCAACAACATATCCCATCAACCAATACACTCAACCATGAAATTAAAATCAATACTATAGAGTCATACCCAAGAGGTATCATTCATTTAGAGAACAAATATCAAGCAACTACAAGTAATCTTCCACCTAGTTTCCAAGATAGGGGGATGTGGGAATGGGGAGACATATAAGGGGAACATGTGGGAGCACCCCCAAATTTTAGGAAAATTCAAGGGGGCAGGCAGATGTCAGGAAATGTGTGTGTGTGTGTGTGTGTGTGAGATAAAGATGATTCAAATTTAAATTCAATAACAAAATATATTGATTCAAACATCATAAAAGATTCAATAGTAGATACTAAAGTCTAAATACTAGACTAGTAAATTGAAATTACTCAAACTCAGAAATAGTAAAAGGTGATGAGTCAAAGACTTGGTCTAAGGTCATTAGTATAAAAAATCAAGACTCAAAAGTTAAAACTGAAAATGATCAATGGACAATGAACCAATGTTATCAGGATTGGACTAGTCATCGAACCAATGGACCCCAAAACTGATAATCGGAGAAAAACCAAACCCAAAGACTAGTGAACCAAAAAATACAGAAATATTCATTTTTTTCAAAAAAAAAATGTAAATATTCATGTACATCAATATGAATCTAAATTTTTATACACAAATATGCAAAGTTTCTCATATATATAACAAGTAAGGGTGCATATAACCAAAACAACACTAACTGCAATCCATCTTTAAACTAGAAATGCATCAACAAAGAGGTTGTAGATGGCCTCTATAGTCCAAAAGAAACCATGCTACAACAAACACCTGCATATCATCATGCTAGAATAAATTGAATCTATGAAACAACTCCATAGACCTAGAGCCAAGTCAACTTGTTAATCATTGGTCAAAAAAAGCTTTATAAAAGCACTACCGAAAACCTATGACTATTGTGAAAAACCTAATACCACTATTAAGACACATTACAAAGATTGGTGTTAGAATATTCATCTGTTATAGTTGAAAAGTACATATCATACAATTCAGAATCTACCATGCCCTCCTAAATTGAATCCAGCTTTTTCTTATCAATGTGCACTCTGGTAGATGCTAGATCCTTCTTCTTGTGAAATGTTGATACACCAACTCCTATAGCTTCTATTGAAGTGACATTTATTCTTGGATCTTGAATATTATTCTCATATTTGTTTGGAATGGTAGAAGTGGGGTAGGAGAGTTCACGAGGGTATTTCTTGGGCCTTCATTTAAAGCAATAGACTCTGAAATTGCCACTTTACTCTTCAATTTGGGCTTCAAAGCATGAATTCTTGTATAGAGCCTGCAAAATAAACCCATATAAATATATTTTGTTTATAACATAAGCACACTGTATCTCTTATAACATAATCACATCGTACCCATAAATAAGATAAATTGATAAGTGGTTGAACACATATAAGAAGAATGTGTTACAGTCCAAGGGTTAGATTCCAATCCTTCTTCAGAGTATTGACACATATCTCTCCATTGCTTGCAATATTAGGGTGGAATATTTTTGTGAAAAAATACCCTGCAGTCACACATCCAATACAAGTTAAAAAAATGTAAGATTTAGTATTCTTTACATCATAAACAATATTTTGATATCAAGAAAAGTCAAAGAAACTAATAATTCACTCATGATATAATGGCAAGAATGCATTTCCTTGTGGAATAGAATATGGACAACCATGATTGGCCATTGAGATTTGCCTGAGTCAGCTATACTTAACAGGAAGCCTGAACATAGTAACTCGGCTATTGCTAATAGCAAATTTTTCATCTTATACCAAACAGTATATTGCGTGACTCTGTGAGGTATTATTATGTGACAATATTACAATGGATTGTAAGAAAATTTACGTGACTACTGTAGGGATTAAATCTCTTTGGTGGAAGACACACCAATATACTTATAGATGGTAAGCAAGACAATTTGTGTGATTCTGCTACACCTAGCAGGAAGCTTAAGCATAGTAAATCGGCTATACTTGAAACAAAACAAAAAAAAATCTCTCTATACTAAATAGTGTGATCATATATTTCAAGACTCCATACCAAACAATGTGATAATATATTTCAGGACTCTATTGAGCAATTATTGCATGACTTATTTGTTCACAATTCAAATAAATTTTGGCCAAATATTGGAAACCCAACGGTGTTTTACTACTTGTCTCACATTCCACATCACACATCCGATACAAGTTAAAAAATGCAGGGTATAAGAGAAATGTGCAGGGTGAGCATGAATATTCATCATGGATTGATATGACTGACGCGTAAGGAAATGATATAAGTAGAAGAATATACGCCACTAAGAAAAAAATCAATTTATATGGCAAAATAAACTATTAAAAATTGCATTCTATAGTTCATGTCACATATAAGTGATGGTGGAAGCACAAAAACATCAGGGAAAATGTCTTGCAGTAACCAAAAAAATATCACTTGTTTAAAATCGCCTAAAAATGTAGGTCTGATATCTGACTCAAGGTGGGCATTACACTGTCTTCTCTAGTGCACTCTTCAACTAATGCTGAAGCATCTGCTTGCATTTCCTTTTTCACCAAAAATATTTGATACACTACTTCCTCCATTTGTTTTGAAATGATAAATGTGCATAATTCTTTGTGGAGTCAACAATGATAAACTCACCTCCAAGAAGATACTTATCTGAAGAAGCGTGCCAAGAACATATGTCTATCAATACAAAGTTCAAACCAAAAATATAGCCTGCAAAATAAACCCATATAAATATATTTTGTTTATAACATAAGCACACCGTACCTCTTGTAACATAATCACATCGTACCCATAAATAAGCTAAATTGATAAGTGACTGAACACATACAATAAGAATGGATATTATTCTCATATTTGTTTGTCGTGGTAGAAGTGGGGTAGGAGAGGTCACAAGGGTATTTCTTGGGCCTTCATTTCAAGCAATAGGCTCTGAAATTGCCACTTTACTCTTCAATTTGGGCTTCAAAGCATGAATGCTTGTATAGAGTGTGCAAAATAAACCCATATAAATATATTTTGTTTATAACATAAGCACACCGTACCTCTTGTAACATAACCACATTGTACCCATAAATAAGCTAAATTGGTAAGTTGTTGAACACATGCAAGTAGAATGTGTCACAATCCAAGTGTTAGATTCCAATCCTTCTTCATAGTATTGACACATATCTCTCCATTGCTTGAAATATTAGGGTGGAAGATTTTTGTGAAAAAATACCCTGTAGTCATACATCCAATACAAGTTAAAAAATGGAAGATTTAGTATTCTTTACATCATAAAAAATGTTTTGATATCAAGAAAATTCAAAGAAACTAATAATTCACTCATGATATGATGGCAAAAATGAATTTCCTTGTGGAATCGAATATGGACAACCATGACTAGCCATTGAGATTTTCCTGACTCAGCTATACTTAACAGGAAGCCTAAACACAATAACTCAGCTATTGCTAATAACAAATTTTTCATCTTATACCAAACGGTATATTGCATGAATCCGTGAGGTATTATTGTGTGACAATATTACAATGGATTGTAAGAAAATTTACATGACTACTATATGGATTAAATCTCTTTGGTGGAAGACACACCAATATACTTATAGATGGTAAGCAAGAAAATTTGTGTGATTCTGCTACACCTAGAAGGAAGCTTGAGCATAGTAACTCAACTATACTTGAAACAAACAAAAACATTCTCTCTATACCGAACAGTGTGACAATATATTTCATGACTCCATACCAAACAACGTGATAATATATTTCAGGAGTCCATTGAGCAATTATTGAATGACTTAGGTGTTCACAATTCAAATAAATTTTGGCCATAAATTGGAAATTCCAGCATTGTTTTGCTACTTGTCTCACATTCCACATCACACATCCGATACGAGTTAAAAAAAGTCAGGGTACAAGAGAAATGTGCAGGGTTAGCAGGAATACTCATCATGGATGGATATGACTGACACAGGAGAAAGGAGATAGGTCGAACAATATACGCCACTGAGAAAAAAATTAGTTTATATGGCGGAATAAACTATTAACAATTGCATTCTATAGTTTTCTTGGGAGAAAGAGCCGCGGTATGTGGCTCCATGTGTGGAGGATAAGAGGTCTACCTGGGCATCGTATCACTTAATTTTGGGTACATATTTCCTGTTGAATATAGCCGCTATCAGAGGAATACATGTTGGATGTTTTTCTGTGCTATTTGTTGAGGTTTATCTTTGTTACAAGCTACAGGAATAGAGCTGCTACAGTAGCTTGTTGCTAAGACTATTTGGTGGGTATGGAGGAATGTATAAGACCTCTCTAGGATGCATATGCCCAGGCTTGAGTGCAGACTAGTCAGAATTATTCCATGTAGTTTGGGACTATTTCAAGATTCATTGAGGAGGAGCTACCAAGCTCTAAATCAGTGATTGGGTGTCTTCTATGGATAATCACAGTAATTGAGGGAGATGAGAATGAGGACTAAAGCTGACAGCCCTAAACAATGACCAGGATTACCATCAATACCTGAAGCTAACTGTGTTTGTGCTCTAACCAGTATTCATAATTGCAATATAGAAATCTCCAGCATATACGAGGATATACTTAAATATTGAAATCTTCTATGATCCTGGGAGATGGGATGAACCTCTGTGGATGCTTGATTAAAGTATTACAACCCTCATTTTATAGGACTGTATCATTCTTAAAAGAATAATTTCTCTTTGGGATTCTCATATCCCTGGAACATTTTAGATGACAGCTATGGTTTCACATCCATCTCATCCCTTTTTGCTTCATTGCATATCACTCAACATTTAAAGCCAATTTGTTAAAGGATATATTGAAGACAACCTGGTTTGAGCATGAGTACTGGATATTTGCTGAGAGTTTGTTGAAAATTCTAAATATAACGATCAACCTTGATTATCCTATGCATCATACATTCTGGGAAATTTTTCAGATCAAGGAGCAATATTAGATAATCAATGATTGTATTGCTCTAACTTTTGCAGCAGTTTGTTTAGGGATATATGTATATATATGTTATCGACATAATCTGCCAGGTCTATGAAGTCATTATGGGAGATGTATTGATCACTTGATATCTCAAGGCAATACGTCCTTTATTCTTAATACCAACTCTAAGGTTCTAATCGACTTTGCTCTCAACATGATTTAAGAATATTGATCTCTAATGATGACGTAATCCTAGCAATGTTTGATTGATGCTCTTCTTGAAGGTGTCTCGGCTCATTGAAATCAACAATTAACTTCCCCACAAGATTTATGGGCTATGCTTAAAAGCCTGACCTATTAATTTTTCTTGTTGGTAAGTAAGGAAACCATATTTTATGCTAAGAGGTTCAGATTTGAAGATTGAAGTCGAAGAAAACATAAATGTAAGGAATTATATTACATCTCATATTCAATACCTTGAAAACCTTATCCTATCTTTGACCTTGATATCAAATTATAGTATCATTTTCTTCAAATTCAAAGGCCTTATCATATTCTGAAATGTGGCTCTTGATTGTCAAATCTACTTGACCTTCTCTCTCTTGAATTATTGAAATCATTCAAAGCTAAGAATGGAACATATCCAAGAGCAAAGGTATCAGCTTGATGGAAATTCATTTTGAAATCATATAAGTGACAACTTATTTAGGATAGTTTTATGAAGATATTTCTAAGATTCAGGTTGAAAATTGACAGAGTGTAGAAGTTGTCATGGAATCATTAATAAGTAGAAATGGGTTCCACTCTTGTTGTTAATTTGTATCACTAATACACATCATCGGCTGAATGTTGTGGTGAACCAGTCAAAGGCTGAAACATTCATATCAAGGAAACAACTTGTTTTCGTTGATGAATATGTATAAGGAAATGTTGAGATTAGTTACTCCTGAACATGTATTACTATTATCTCTAGAATAAAACTAATAAGCCTTGTTAACAAAACAATGCTTGTATGGACCATATTGGTATATTGAGTAATGATGGGGTCGTCCTAGAAGCATGAAGATCTGTAGCTATCAAGGATAGTATCATGTGCAGTAAAGATACAATATCAGTGGCACTGTCTATGAATGACATAACTGTACATGCAACACAACATCATTTATGCTCTATTTTTAGCCCACCATTTTGTATGATATCGCTATAAGTCGTAGTGGTGGTGCTATGTTGTAGGCCTTATAAGTTGATGTCTGTGTTACATGATTGTTCACAATCAAGCTATAAACTAGTAAAATGCATCTTTTGAAGCTTTTATTCTTTAAGATCAGCTAGGAAAAGAATGGCGTTTGTTGAAATCATCTCAAGGAAGATGTCTTCTCTTGATTAAAGAAGAACCTTGCCATTTCTTCAGAAAGTTCCTCTTTGGTCTGGAGCTTCCTTGAAGACCATACAAGAAGTTCGGGAAATTAAGCATAGCAAGGCTCTACTATATTTGGATTAATAGCAGGTTGAAGACAGACCTATGAATACAATTTGAGAATGAGGGAGCTATGATTCAACTATTGATGACATTTGTCCTACATATGATAACCCTCTCATTTATGAAAGTAAGAGGGAGATTTTTCTTGAGGGGTCAAGGTGAAGAGCTCTAAGATTAAAAGGTTTGATAACGTGGATATGATGTTCATGAGGACATATTCATCTTATGAGGTCTGATTAAATTGTTTAAATGAAGTGTATTCTTCCAAGACAAGATCTTATTTTGAATATAAAAAAACAATTTGCAAGGCTCCCATGACAAAAGGGGCACACCTTTGTATAGCAATATAAATGGTAAATGTCTTGAACATATTCAACTACAACAAGTTGATTTTCATTATCTGCTTCGTCAATGTTGCGTAAGTAAAACAAAACAAACGGAAGTAAAATAAATACATGTAAACCATCCCAACTAAACAGGAAAGAAAAGAGCCCTATTATTGAACTCAATATATCCACATGCAGATACCAATTTGAAATAAACGCCAACGTATAAAGCCCAATAGTAGTGAACTCACATCATTCACCTCATGCTACATAATAACATTTGGGGATTGATATATGATAATAAATTAGACAATTGTTTAATCACACACAATTTATACAACCATGGATGATGTAGATACCATGGATGATGACTTTGTTGTAGCACTCGTATTATTGACATCAACAACAAACCTCCTACACACCCAATTATTATAGTTAACTCTAATTGGTAAAACCCCCAAAATATCTGTAAAAGACCAGAGCATCATATTGGGGAGATGAATCTACCTTGGCATTTGCTTATGGACAAGTTGATTGTGCTTCCTAGATTTCTTGTGGACATAGAATTACACACCCAAAGCGTCACATACACATTTTTCTTCATCACCTCCCACCAGAAGAGAGTTTAAAATGCCTGAATAAGCATATGGCTAGAGGAAAATTCTTGACTAGAGAGGCTAAGCTCACAATCAAAACTTCTTTATAAAACTGAAGTTTCCATTATGTGCTGATAAAACATTAGTACTACATAAGGGTTTTGCAAATTAAAAAAAAAGGTACATATGTTCTAGGAATGAAAAAGCCTATTTACTCTATCTTGATCTCATCACCCCTATTGGGTTTTGAAGCATGACACCCTAGGTTCCCAATGTCTGATAAAACCCTTATAGGCCTCGTTTCAGCCCACATAAATACTACATCACAAAGCATGCATATAACCTTTATCAAATCGATCTCAGTTTTACACTGGTCATATAGAGCCATTGGTATTCACATAAGCACTAATAAAGATGTACTACGTATTTGCTAATATTAGGTTTTGGTATGGTGTTTGGACAACAGAATACTGTAAAATACCTTTGCTAGCCATGGGCTTGTTGTTATCGGGAAAACTAGTGTCCATTTAGAGATGCTAGTCCCACTAAGACGGGTAGCTATCTTAGAAACAAATAGATTAAAGTTACTTGTGTTTTCCTTTATGAGAGATAGATGAAAGAGAAGCAGAGAGCACCAACCTCAGTCTTTCGCTAGTCTCCTTGCTTGTTTCCTCTCTCCTTTGATAGAGCTTTCGCTACTTCTTTCTCACTTGTCCTGCTTTAAAGAAAACCTGTAGAACCAAGGTAGCAAAATACCATCAAAGCATAGAGATCTATAACCATAAATAATGTATGATCATATGTACATTAACCATATAAATGCATACATAAACAAGATTTAGAGATATACAAGCATATGGAGGAAAACTCGAATAGCTTTATTGATAGAAGTAGTAGAAGAGAGGATTAAAACCAAGCTGTCTGATCCAGCATCATCCTCCAAGCATGAAAGCCCTCTTAACCTTATATGAAGCAAGATCACCCAACAATGTCTTCAAAGAGAAACCAACAACACTTCCTTGTAAATTACAAAATTCCAGACTTTGGATCTCTTGGATGAGGGATCCATATATAGATGTTTACAGGAGAGTGAGTGAGCTTCTGGGATTTTGATTAGTGTCATTTCACTGATAGTTCTTGGTTCCACTTAGAGATTTCAAATCTCTTACTCATCCCTGGGCGAATTCAGAGGGGCAAGTGTCATATGAGCAGTTTCTAGAAGATTCTATGGGTTTCCACCTAGTAAACTTCTTCTACCATTTGTCTGCTCTCACTCATCGCAACCTACAGAAGGGATTTCCTATATGCATCGCACCCCCTCTGTGTAATAGGTGAGATGCATCATACCCTATGCATGGAGTAGTCTGTACGGTCCAGTTTTGACCAGTTCTGAGTAGTTTTTCATGGAGAACTTCTCGGAGATGATGTACTCAGCTGACCTTGTTTCTTTAGGGTATGAAACAACACTTTTAGGGGTTTATAAGCCCTTTGTTTATGGGCATATGTGATCGGGGTTGTAGTGCCCAAATATGTCTATAACAGTTGCCCCGTAAAGCATGAGTTCGTAAATATTTTGATGTCCGGTGAAATGCTTTATAATGAGGATCCGCGTTTTTTTCGAACTGGAAGGTGACCTGTAATAAGATACAAAACAATACATTATCTTCATAATATTTTCATGATCTAGCTGAGGTGAGCATTCCCCTGCTCAGCTTTATAAATTCATTTTCATGTACATAAGACAGAAAATCTTCTGTGTGGCAGACTGATGATTCTGGTAGAGTCATCATCCTTTAGTTTAGATGATTATCTGTGCAGCTGTGATGTAAATTTGATGTCTTTATTTTCCTGAATATATTGCAGCCTAGATGGATGAAACTAGATCTGGGGTCTTCAAACTCGTTCAATCTTCATCTAAAGTACAGGTCAATCCATGTGAAAATATTTTCTGATGTCGAACATGGAAAGACATCGCCTGATTACCAGCCAATGATGTAAGCTGTTAACATGCGTGAGAGGAATCACCAATAATGATGATGACCCTAAGGTACTACAATACAATTCATGTGGTGTGAATACATGAGTTGATGTCGAACACCATGTAAAATATTTTGGTCGAAGGCCATTGATGTAAACATGTCGCCGAAAGTGAGAAACTTTCCATTGAGGCATGTAAGCTTCAAAGTACTGAAAGGGTTGTTCCTAAGTCAACTTCTTGGATAATGAGTTGATGTCGATAAGAAGTGACCCATCGTAGGAGGGCCTGAATGAATCCCACATCTACAACATGGAACGAAGCAAATGATTTTGTGGAGGTGAAAACAATCTAATGATATAAGGTTCAGGGTGGCGGTCATGAAACAATGGAGAGTGAAGGTATTGCAGTGGATGAGATGTTGTCTAGGTTGGTGAATTCTCTGAGAAACTTCTCTTGAACATACTGGTGACACTGAAACAGATTGCTAGCATTAACCCCAAGGTGGATGGTATGGTGGACCAATGGTGATATGACCGGTGAACGGAATAACCCAACCTGACTCAATCATGGTGACAGAGTGAAAGTGTAATGTTCAAGAGTGACCTGCTACCAATGAAGCTATTCAAGATTTCTTCCCTTTTTCCCCAATCATTGCTGACCAGTACTTCTTTATTTTTGTCAAGCTTGAGGAGGATAACATATGCATGTTCTATAATTTTCCCTTCAGGCAAACCTGTCGCTATTTTTTAACGAGCCTAGCGACAGTGAAACTTGCTCTTGTCTGCATGGACAAGTTTTTCGCTATTGTTTTAACAAGTTTAATGACAAAGATAACTAGGTCCTTTTCAATTTTAAAGAGTCTAAAAAGGGACAAAAAGGAAACTCCAGTGGTCCTTTTTCGTAGTGTAATCCCTTAAGTCCAAAAAAGTGTAAAATAATATGAAATGGATGACTTTTCGATATTTTTAACGAGCCAAACAAGAAAAGCGCTTGATCTTTTTGTGTAATGATCCCTCAGGTCCAAAAATATTAAAATCTAGAGGAGGGATAGCACTTCCGGTCGCTTTAACGAGCTGGAGAGGCCAATTTCTTGACAATTTTTTCATATTTTACGAGTCAGATGAAAAGAGCTTAAAGGAGACCCGTTTTTTGAGGAACGAGTGATGTTTTTAGATAGCAACTGGTTCCCAGTAAGGTTTGGAACTTTTCAATCAGCAGTGTAAAGAAGTTGGCTAATAGAATCACCCATCATAGCTATTCTTCAAAAGGGTAAACAATCAAATTCAGGCTTATGATCGTCTAAAAAGGAGTAGAGGTGATGGTAAGAACACGACCAAGGTTCAAAAGCTGATAGTCATGCGATCAAAATGGTTGTTTACAGGAGGTGGGGTTCATTTTTTAATGAGCTTGAACTCTATGGAAACACTTGCTCATTGCTAGGTCTATTTCTTAATGAGCTTGAAATTCGCATAAAACTGCTCATGGCGAGGTTTATTTTTTAACAAACTTGAACTTTGCGTAAAACTACTCGTGATAATAGTCATAGATGTTGATTTGACCATTAACACTATGTTCTTTTGACGGTCGTGTTGCCTGTTCAATTAATCCTTCAAATTGATTAGAAATGTGAATACATACTTGAAAAAAAAAGAGTTAAACAACCATACTTTACTCGAACTACGTGAATAGTAACATAAAAATAGTTTTTACCTCTCATTTTTACCATTTCATTCAAATTTGGGATTTTTGGAGCTCTGTAGGTGTTTTCCCTTTGATTTTCACTAGATGATTCCAGAAGATTTTGTGGACTATTTTTGGTGTCATCTGGACCATGTAGGAACTAACCCCGAGCTATTCAATTGCATTCTTTCCTTTTCTGATTTTGAGCATGCTTTCTTGTTCTTTTGGGCCTCTAGGGTTTGAACAATTCGTTCTCTCCCCATCATACCCAACGTACATTGAAAGGTACGATGCATACTGAGCTGGCTATTGGCCAGTCAAGATGCATCTCACCCAGTACACAACTGGGGTGCGATGGGTGCAAAAGGGAAAGTTTATGCACTATTTTTTATGGAAATTTTACCTGTTTTTGCCTTAATCAGGACCCTAATTCTTCTCTTGTTTGTTTTTCAGAGATTCATTGGATCAAGATGGTCGTTACATGGTGTGAACATGAGCATGAAGAAAAGAACATGGTTGCTTTACATGATCCGGGTACGGTGACTACTTTTCGGAACTGTGGTTTGCTCAAATTCTTCGGAATATCCAGCATGAGCCAACAAATCAATTTGTTGCAATATTTTCTCTATATATGGGATCCTACCAACCAAGTGTTCTAGATTCAAGGTAAATCCATCCCTTTGACAGTTGAGGATCTCTACTTCTTGACCGTTTTATCGAGGTGTGGTGCCCCTCTCTCACTATCAGGATCCGCTCGGGGAGGTGAATGTGTGAGGGATTATATTCGCCGATTCTGTAGAGATGGATCTCAGTCGAGTATGGATGGCAAGATCAATATTCGAGATGTTACTGACCAGTCCTTGAGGACTATCTTATTCGCCTTAGCTGGATTGGCTGGTAGTGTGGCTCTTCATTTGGCCAACAGGTCCTATATGCAGTATGCTCTGGAATGCCTTGAAGCAAAGGTATTCAACTGGTGTGATGCAGTACTTCCGGTTATAAATGAACAACTCACCAAGGTGAAGAATGAAAGATCTAAGAAATTTGGCTATGGTTCTATTCTCACCGCCTTTGCCTTGGAGAAGATCCCACTGATGCAGCCACAGTACATTTCACTCGGACCTTCAGTAGCGACAGAACCACAGATGCAGAGATGGGTCAATCTTATGGCCAGACATGTTGGTCAGTTGCAGATTTCATTCTATGATGCCTTCTTTGAGTGGTTCGACCGTCAGGATATGGCCTTTGCTGAGTATCCATATGCTAGGTGTTATAGACAATTTTGTGCCTGGCAGCATCGGGCATGAATTGTCAATAATCCAAGGGATCCAAAGTCCCTAAACATGATGTTCCTACCCCTAGAGGAACAAGGTCAGCAAACCAACAGCTCTCAGATCAGTTCTCCACCTGAAAACACTAAAAAACAAGCAATCCTGAAATCAAAGCAGGTGCTCCACTAGGCTTCTGCGCTAAAACTCAACTCCTCCATGGTGTACCTGCATTGCAAAGCAGGTAGAACAAAGACCACCTGCGCTGAGCGAGATGGGACAAGTGGCACACTGAGTCATTGCTTTGGAATCTTCCAAAAATGACACTTGGATCATGAATTTCGCCTTGTGATGAGTCAGAGGCTGTGTTTCTCCAAGTGGAAGCAAGGTTCTCCAAGTGGACTCAAGAACTGAAGATCAACTGAAGAGAGAGAGGACACAAGGTAGCTACACACCAGTTGCAAGCTGACTCATCCTTTCTCAATTCATCTATATATTGAGCTCTCTCCTATGAGCTCAGGAGGCTGGAATTATGTGCAAAGTAATAATATGCTATTGGTTTCACTATAGAACTATTGGGTGATTGCTTGAAGGAGGTGAAGAGGAGAAATTATTTCTGCTGGGAGGTGTTGCTGGATTGGGGCCTTCAACGGTTGTAACACTCTCAGAACTTTACTTCTTCCATTAATAAAAGCTATTGAGGTTCTTCTATATGCACTTGTTTCAATGATGTATTGTGATAATTGTATATTTGATTTATGCTAATCCTTGAATCAGTTATGATTGCATGCTTCTTGTAGTTTCCTTCTTTGTTATTTTGCAGGATCTCATCGTAGCTGGGCCAGCAAAAGAGCAAGGAGCTGGGAGCGAGCAGTAAAGAGAAGAGTTTGGATTCGACATTAAGCACAAGGCAACGATTAGTGCATTTCTTCATTCTCTCTTGCTTTCGTAAAGAAGTAAACCTTAAGTAGTTTTCTTTACAGTTGTTGCTGAGGTACTATCACCCTTAGAGTGGGATAGGGTCATCCGAGTCGGATACTTTTCCCTACAACAAACTGGCGACTCCACTGGGGATCGTATCTATTTGATTGTTTGTAGTATTTTGCTATTCATTTCCTGAACAAAAGAGTACCAAATCGAAAAGCTTTTGACTATATCAAAAGCAAAGTAGAGGGTAGCTACTCTAGCTCATTTCTGAGCATGTTCATGATTTGAAGAGCTGATCTACAAGGATCCTTGTAAGCTATTAGTGATAGCTTTTCATCTTCCTTGTCATCCCTTAGTGTGTGCTTGACTGATAGCTTCTGATTTGAGAAAAAACTGTGAATTTTTGAGAAAATTGTGACCCGGAAACTAAGAGAACGCAACTTTCGTTTTCCAAAGCAGGTAGTGCACAGGCTACCTACTTTGCAACGCAGGTCCCGAAGGGGCTACCTGCGCTGAGAGCCAGACTGGCTGTGCAACACTTGCATTGGCCCAATTTTGCCTTGTGCATTTGGGGTTTCCTCCCTTTTTCTTGCATGTTTTCACTATAGATTTTGCAGCCAGTTACCAGTCTTGTACCTGTTCTGAAACCAACCTTACTTGCCATCATTCTGCCTCTGTTATATAACGAAATTGTACTTGTTCTTTTGTATTTCTTACATCATTTACAATTTCCCATAACGAAAGTGAACTAGTCTTGCTTTGGCCTCTTAGATCTGAACCTGTGTTAGGCATTTTGCTGGTCTAAAGAGTTAGCTTGTTTGCTGTCCATAGCTGATTAGTCTTTTTACTTTCGTCATTATGGTTTGATTTCATGCATTTCCAGTGTTTAAACAAGTAAATCTTAAGGTGTCTTTTGATTTTGGACCAGCTTGTTTACTTTCGCTTGAAATCGAAATCAAAGTTATATAACAACTTTCTTTTTGTAATACATCAACATTAAGAAAGGGAAAAGAAAATACATGCATTGTGCATTTTGCATTTGACTATTTGCATACTGATTTAGGAAAAATTGCATTAGTGTGTGCTCTATGATCTGTGTGAAAAGATTTGTCTTTCTTTTCCCTCAGTAGTTAAGATTTTCAAAGTTGAAAGGTTGAAAAGTTTGCTTCTCATCTTAGACTGCATTCAGGAATTTGTTACATACATCTCGTGGTGATCCTTAAAGGCAAACTGCTAAACAAGATCAACATTAAAATAAATTCAATTTACATAAAAACTCTTTGTAACATAACGCAAACACATAGAGGTCTAGGTAGAGACGTGTTCCGGCGTCGTTAAACATAGTGACTGTCGATCTCTATGAAGGTGGGTGATTCCTCCTGAGAGTCGGTGGCACTAATACGGACTTGTGCTCCCACGTACCGTCGCGTATATATTGGGAGACCCCTATAGGAACAAATCCTTTATCCATAGGAAGCCGTGTCAGCCGCCCTACTGATCGCGATGCAGTGAACACAGCATTCACGAAGATCGACCACCCGTACCGTAAAACGTATTATGTGGTTTCGCGAAAAGTTTGGCACACCCTCTGCCTAGAACTCCAGAGAAGTTTCTTTTGGCCTTTTTCAAACTCTATAACTGAAAAAGTCCATCCGAGCATTTGTCACTTCGGGCTCGTTAAAACATCGAAGGAGACTAGAGTCATCTTTAGCTTTTTCTCGACTCTTAAAACATGAAAAAGCAAAGTTGTGTCTAAAGCGTCGTTAATAAAATTTATTTTAATCGGAACATAATCACCTCTTATTCCCATGTTGATCTTTTAGTTGAAAAGTATGGAGCCCACCAACCAAGGAGGTCACCTTGGTGGAAGTCCCAATCCCTTCTCCTCTTGGGGAGATGTTGGTGCGCCTCATATGGCCACATTATCACTTCCAGGATTGACAATTGGCCTACCTGTATGGCTCTTTTCAACTAATGTAGTTCAGATCACCACTAATCATGAACAGTCGAATCAACAGTCAGACCAGTCTAGAGCTACCCACCAGCCTTCCACTTCTTACAATTCTTCCTCTGATCCTTCATCTTCGCAAGGTAGAGCCGGAAAAAGTCAGCCTCCCATGGAGAAGAAGGAAAAGAAGCAGAAGGAGCCTAAGGCGAAGGCGACTGGGGGCAAGCAAAAGACATCTGACAAAAATCCACACACTGCACCGACCGGGCCTAAATCGCCATGTGTCATTTGCAAAGGGACCCACTTCCACCGTGACTGTCCTTGTATTCCCTGGATACTAAGGGACTGGTCCCCCAGGTTGCACAATCCGGTAGCATCAACCTCTGATAGACATGTTGATTGCATTTCGTCAGCTAGCGCGAGTGAAGGACAAAGAGGGAGACCAAGATCACCCTGCAGACTGTGTCAAGGCGATCACACCATCCACCGTTGTCCATTCTTAGATGAGGCGAAGAGAGTTTTGGAAGATCGTCCGATTTCACCTTTACGACTTCCTCCTGGATACCAAAAACTCGTGCCAAGTCCCTCGATAGTTGAAAATCCAGCTGGCCCGATCAAGTGGTCAGCTGAAGTGTCGGTCATTGAGAATGAACCTACTGAATCCAGACCAGACGAAAGTCTAAAGGTCCAAACGGCAGTTGACCCGGTTCTTCCTTCAGAGGTTTCATCTTCAAATGACACCGTCGTTGAAGATTCATCTTCAAATGACACCCTCACTGAAGAGAACAAGGATGACACCATCCAGATTCTTTTCATCAACACAGACTCTGACGAGCATCAGGGCAACGCGCCCATTCCTTTATCGCAGGAAGGAACATCGTCAGGGTCGTATCCGGCCGTGTATTCGGTCCCACCACCAAGCAACCTGGTTGTGTCCTTTGATTGGAATCAACTAGGCAGACCCCGGTTACCAGCCAGTATCCCATTCAGAATCATCGTCCAAATCTACATAATGGTGATGGCTGGAACTATCATTGATGAAGGGGCATCTATGAGTATCCTTTCCTCTATTGCTTGGAAAGCACTGGGTTCCCCGGCGCTTTTACCTGAGATGAGAAATCTATCAGGTTTTGATAAAGGAACCAGTCGCCCGTTAGGGATTCTCCCCAATGTTCCCGTTACATTGAAGGGGAAGACAGTTCATATGAACGTCATGGTCGTCCAGGGACCCTTGGTGTATAACTTACTCCTTGGACGAGACTATATATATTGCAGGGAGGCGATAGTGTCCTCACTCTTCAGAGTTATGTGTTTTCCGCACGAAGGAAGAATGGTCAAGCTTGTAGACCAACTTTCATTTCCAGGATCACGCATCGCAAATAGTCAAATACCATCCCTTAACGGTTTATTCACTCAAGGAATGCCTCCACCCCCGGTTCTACTTCCCGATGAATGCGAGTGATTCGGAAGAAAGAACTGGGACCCAGGGGGCATGCACCCTGGCCTGCCTTGGGCAGAGAAAACCTTGGGTATAAAGTTAATTTCCGTAGAAGAATATGACTAGTCCGTACCCCGTCCGGCATGGAAGAGAGGGTTGCTCTAGGATAAAGTTCTTTTGTCAAAGTTATGTGAGTGAGATAATCAGCTTCTCGCTCCCCTTGTCTAGGTAAGTAGGATGCCGAGGGAGGAGATCCATTTGTGGCGGCAAGTAGCCACCATCTTTGAAGTCAAGCCTCACCCATTAAAACATATGTTTTGAAGGATAAGTAGGGGCAGCCTCCAAAGAAAGAGATGAAATTGCTGCAACAAGTGGTCACCATCTTTAGTAACCTAGTAATAGACATAGCCGGAAAAAGAAGAGTTTAGTTTGCGGCAGCGAACAAAACCATTTTTCGGATAATAAGTAAGAGGCAAACCTCCCTCCGTAACGCCAATGTTTTATCTGTTGCGATCTTGCAAAAATCAAAAAGTGAACTAATGGGAAGACAAGTACCGTCGGCACCGAAAAATAACGAGAAGACAAGTATCGTTAAAAATATAGCAAGACGACAAGTAGAAAAACAGAGGTGGGACAGAGGAGGGGTAGCCTTGAAATTATACTTTATACCTGGGGGCATGCGAGCCTTTTGGAGTGCAAGCACGGGACGACTTTTTATTTTTTTAAATTTTTAGGTCCTCCCTTTAAACCTGTAGGTCTAACCCGTTAAACTCGTATGATTAGCCGTTTCCAGCTTGCATAAAGAAAGGATGTGGGGCAAAAGTTAAAACTTGCCAAATTGGAGTAACTAGTGAGGTATAGCTCCTTAAATATGACTACCTCACCTGAGGCGTTCCTTGTATTAAGACTGGTATAATCGAGCAGTTTTAGCAATGTTCATGCTCATTAAAAAATAAACGCAAGATTCGAGCCGTTTTAGCACACAGTTCATGCTCGTTAAAAAATAAACGCAAGATCCAAGCAGTTTTAGCACATAGTTCATGCTCGTTAAAAAATAAACATAAGTTGTGAGCAATCTTCCCCTAGAGTTCAAGCTCACCCAGAAAAAATGAACCGGTAAATAACCTTGGTAAATGTAACCTTTGACAGCCATATTAAAGCCCTTGGTCGTGTTCTTGCAATCTCACCTCCATCCGTTCATTTGGCCAATCGTTCATCTCCATATGTTTGTTTACCCATTTTGAGGAACAGCTGCGAAGAGTGATTTCACTTAGCCATCCTTGTGACACTGCCGTGATTGAAAAATTCCAACCTGTACCTGGAATCTGCTGCTATCCCTGTTTATCACTCGTTCCTCAAAAGACGAGTCTTCTTTGAGCTCTTTTCTCCTGACTCGTAAAATATGAAAAGTTTGTCGAGTTTTGGCCTTCCAGCTCACTAAACGACCGGAAGAGATATCCCTCCTCTAGATTTTAATCTTTTTGGACCTGAGGGATTATTGCACAAAAAGATCGAGCGCTTGTTTTGATCGGCTCATAAAAGCAATCAAGAATTCATCCCTTCTGTATTGTTTTATACTTTTTCAGACTTAAGGGATTAGATGACGAAAAAGGAATTCTGGAGTTGACTTTATGTACCTTTTCAGACTCTCTAAAAATGAAAAGGACCGAGTTATCCTTGTCGTTAGACTCGTTAAATTCATTAAATAGCGACAAACTTGTCTTTAGACGAGAACGAGTTTCGCTATCGCTAGGCTCGTTAAAACATAGCGATGGGCTTGCCCGAAGGGCAGGTTATAGAACAAGCATATGTTATCCTCCTCAAGCTTGATAAAAATAAAGAGGTACTGGTCAGCAATGACTGGGGAAAAATTGGGAGAACCTCATAGCTTTAATGGTAGCAAGTCGCTCTTGAACATGACACTTTGTCCTCCGTATCACATCGGGTTGGGTTGTTTCATTCACCGGTCACATCACCATGGTCCTCGCCACACCATCCACATTTGGGGTAATGCTACCAATCCATCACATCAGTGTCGTTATATGTTCAAGAGATGTTGTTCTGCAAAGAGTCAACCATGTCCCATCCACTATCATACATTGTCCTTCATCCATTCCATGACCGCCACCCTGAATCATACATCACAGTTTATTTTCACCTCATCACAATCACTAGCTCCGTTCCGTGTCACTGATGTGGGATTCATTAAGGCCCTCCTTTGATGGATCGCTCCTTGTCGACATCAGCTCATTATCCAAGGAGTTGATCTAGGAACAACCCCTTCAGTACTTTGAAGCTTGCATGCCTCAATGGCAAGTTTCTCACTTCCGGCGACAGGTATACATCAATGACCTTCGACCAGAAGATTTTGCATGGTGGTCGACGCCAAATCCTTTATTCCCACCATGTGAATTGTACTGCCGTACCTTGAGGGTCATCATCCTTATCGGTGATTCCTCTCGCGCTTGTTAACGGTTTACATCATTGACCGGTAATCAAGCGATGTCTTTCCATGTTCGACTTCACGAAATTCTCACATGGATCGACTTGTACATCGAGTGAAGATTGGAAGAGATTGAAGACCCGGATCTAGTTTCATCCATCCGGGCTGCGATATATATTTAGGACATAACGACATTTGATAAGTACATCATTGCAGCAGATGATCATCCTTCCCAAAGGATGATAATTTCAGCAGAGAATTATCAGTCTATCATCAGACGATCGTCTGTGCTATGTACCAAAATGAATTTATAAAGCTAAGCATGGGAATGCCCGCCTCAGCTAGATCATGAAAAAGAATGAAAAATAATGTATTGTATTGTATCTTATTACAGGACACTTCTCAGCAGATTGAATGAACTTCGGATCGTCCTAATAAAGCATTTCACCCGGTAAACGACCTCATACTTTAGGGGGCATCTGTTATAGACAATTTTGTGCCTGGCAGCATCGGGAATGAATTGTCAATAATCCAAGGGATCCAAAGTCCCTAAACATGATGTTCCTACCCCTAGAGGAACAAGGTCAGCAAACCAACAGCTCTCAGATCAGTTCTCCACCTGAAAACACTCAAAAGCAAGAAATCCTGAAATCAAAGCAGGTGCTCCACTAGGCTTTTGTGCTGAAACTAAACTCCTCCATGGTGTACCTGTGTTGCAAAGCAGGTAGAACAAAGACCACCTGCGCTGAGCGAGATGGGACAAGTGGCACACTGAGTCATTGCTCTGGAATCTTCCAAAAATGACACTTGGATCAGGGATTTCGCCTTGTGATGAGTCAGAGGCTCTGTTTCTCCAAGTGGAAGCAAGGTTCTCCAAGTGGACTCAAGAACTGAAGATCAACTGAAGAGAGAGAGGACACAAGGCAGCTGCACACCAGTTGCAAGCTGACTCATCCTTTCTCAATTCATCTATATATTGAGCTCTCTCCTATGAGCTCAGGAGGCTGGAATTTTGTGCAAAGTAATGATATGCTGTTGGTTTCACTATAGAACTATTGGGTGATTGCTTGAAGGAGGTGAAGAGGAGAAATTCTTTTTGCTGGGAGGTGTTGCTGGATTGGGGCCTTCAACGGTTGTAACACTCTCAGAACTTTACTTCTTCCATTAATAAAAGCTATTGAGGTTCTTCTATATGCACTTGTTTCAATGATGTATTGTGATAATTGTATATTTGATTTATGCTAATCCTTGAATCAGTTATGATTGCATGCTTCTTGTAGTTTCCTTCTTTGTTATTTTGCAGGATCTCATCGTAGCTGGGCCAGCAAAAGAGCAAGGAGCTGGGAGCGAGCAGTAAAGAGAAGAGTTTGGATTCGACATTAAGCGCAAGGCAACGGTTAGTGCATTTCTTCATTCTCTCTTGCTTTCGTAAAGAAGTAAACCTTAAGTAGTTTTCTTTACAGTTTTTGCTGAGGTACTATCACCCTTAGAGTGGGATAGGGTCATCCGAGTCGGATACTTTTCCCTACAACACTAGGATGGATTTTCGGGGTGACCGAGATTTGGTGTTGCTGGCTAGCGAGCGGTGGGGTGTTATAGGTAAATGATCTAACCATATCCTTGTTTATTGTTTTTATAATGTTCTTGTGTCTTTTAAATGTTATCAAGACTAATCAAACTCATATGTTCATGCAGATATTGGACCCGTGCGACCAGCAGTGTACCCGAGGGTAGCAATTGTCGTTCTAGCAGGAGAGACTGTAGGGAGGGCTATCCTCCGCGATCTGGACGTAGCCGAGACCCATGCAGTATTGCAAGATCATATGAAGGGTCTCACCCTTGGTATCCGGGATGTGAGGAGCGATGAGTTACGTCTGAGATTATAGCACCATACTATTGGCATGCCAAGTCGATGGACTAGGCTCTTACGTATGATCGCACAGGTGGTGACTTTTTATCACCAGCACCATTAGTCTAGGGTGCTTCTCTGCATTTTTGAGTTTTTGGGTCATGTGACCAATTTTGTCTTGGACACATAATATCTTTGATAAACTATAAACAATTATATATATTTTTTATTTTCGGAGCCTTATTTTGGTTAAGTTATATGATCCTGATGCAAATGTTGATTGAAATGATTTCTTTTATAAATGCTACAAATGTCTATCTAACACATAATTTTCTAATGAATCAGTTAATGTGTTTAAGTTTCTGGAAATGTGTTGATATCGAATAGAATCAAATTGACTTTCCAAAATCCTGACCCTTAGGAACATATGATAGATAGCTGGATTCTGAACAGAATATACGCTAATAAGCTATAGGATGAAAAGTTGTGAGTCTAGCCTGACAAAAAGTTGGCGTATTGTTGTTGGGAAAAGTATCCAATACGGAATGACCCTATCCCACTCTAAGGGTGATAGTACCTCAACAACAATCAAAGCAAAGCTATTCAAGATTACTTCTTTATGAGATGTAAGAGAGAGGAGAAAGAGATCCACTAACCGTTATCTTCCGCTAATGATTGATCCAATCTTCCCTCTTTGCTGCTTGCTCCCAGCTCCTTGCTCTTTCACTGGCCCAGCTACACGAAGATCCTGCAAAAGCACAAGAAAAGGAAACTACAAGAAGCATACATCCATAATTGATTCAAGGATTAGAATAAATCAAATATACAAGCATCAATATGCCACAGAGACACATGCATATAGAAGAACCTCAAATGCTTTATTAATGGAAGAAGTAAAGTTCTAAGAGTGTTACAACCATAAGAGGCCCAATCTAGCAACACCTCCCAGCAGAAAGAAATCTCCTCTTCACCTCCTTCAAAGCAATCACCCAATAGTTCTAAACTCAAACCAACAGCACTTCCTTACAGTCACAAGATTCTAGCCTCCCTAGACCTCATGAGAGAGCTCTATATATAAGAGTTTTGGAGAAAGGATGAGTCAGCTTGAGGTTGGCATGAAGCTAACTAGTGTCCTCTCCCACTTCAGTTATACTTTATTTCTTGAGTCCACTTGGAGTTTCTTGCTTCCACTTGGAGATCTAGATCCTCTTACTCATCACAAGGCAAATTCCCTGATCCAAGTGTCATTTTGGAAGCTTCCTGGGCATTTGACACCTTGCAGAATGACTGTGCCACTTGGCCAATCTCGCTCAGCGCAGGTAGCCTTCATTGCTTTTGACATTCAGCGCAGGTAAAGAGTGGAGCAGTTGACATTCAGCGTAGATGCTCAGTGGAGCAGCTGACATGATCCAGAAATAGCTTGTTTTTGATTGTTTTCAGGTGGAGAACTGATTTTCAGTGCTGTGGTTTGCTGACCTTGTTCCTCTAGGGGTAGCAACAACATGTTTAGGGACTTTGGATCCCTTTAGATTATCGACATTTCATGCTTCATGCTGTTAGGCACAAAAATGTCTATAACAGTTGCCCCCTAAAGTATGAGGTCGTTTATCGGGTGAAATGCTTTATCAGGAGGATCCGAAATTCATTCAATCGCTGAGAGGTGCCCTGTAATAAAATACAATACAATACATTATTTGTCATTCTGTCTTCATGATCTAGCTGAGGCGGGCATTCCCATGCTCAGCTTTATAAATTCATTTTGGTACATAGAACAGACGATCGTCTGGTGGTACACTGATAATTCTCTGCTGAAATTATCATCCTTTGAGTAGGATGATCATCTGCTGCAATGATGTACATAACAAATGTCTTTATATCCTAAATATATATGGCAGCCCGGATGGATGAAACTAGATCCGGGGTCTTCAAACTCGTTTGATCTTCACTCTAAGTACAAGTCGATCCATGTGAGAATTGCACTGAAGTCGAACATGGAAAGACATCGCTTGATTACTGGTCAATAATGTAAACCGTTAATAAGCGCGAGAGGAATCACCAATAATGACAATGACCCTCAAGGTACTGCAGTACAATTCACGTGGTGTGAATAAAGGACTTGGCGTCGAACACCACGCAAAATCTTCTGGTAGAAGGTCATTAATGTATACCTGTCGCCGGAAGTGAGAAACTTGCCATTGAGGCATGCAAGCTTCAAAGTACTGAGGGGGGTGTTCCTAGATCAACATCTTGGATAATGAGCTGAAGTCAACAAGAAGCGATCCATCAAAGGAGGGCCTTAATGAATCCCACATCAGTGACACGGAACAGAGCTAATGATTTTAGTGGAGGTGAAAGCAATCTGTGAAATATGATTCAGGGCGGCGATCATGGGTGGATGAAGGATAATGTATGGCAGTGGATGGGACACAATTGACTCTTTCTGAACAACATTTCTTGAACATATAACGACGCTGATGTGATGGATCAGTAGCATTACCCCAAATGTGGATGGTTTGGCAAGGACCATGGTGATGAGACCGGTGAATGAAACAACCCAACCCGATGTGATACGGAGGACAAAGTGTCATGTTCAAGAGCGACTTGCTACCATTAAAGCTTTGAGGTTCTCCCAATTTTTCCCCAGTCATTTCTGACCAGTACCTCTTTATTTTTGTCAAGCTTGAGGAGGATAACATATGCTTGTTCTATAACCTGCCCTTCGGGCAAGCCCATCACTATGTTTTAACGAGCCTAGCGATAGGGAAACTCATTCTCGTCTAAAGACAAGTTTGTCGCTATTTAATCATTTTAACGAGTCTAACGACAAGGAAAACTCGGTCCTTTTCAATTTTAGAGAGTCTGAAAAGGTACAGAAAGTTAACTCCAAAATTCCTTTTTCTTCATCTAATCCCTTACTGTTGTAGGGAAAAGTATCCGACTCGGATGACCCTAACCCACTCTAAGGGTGACAGTTCCTTAGCAACAACTGTAAGAAAAACTACTGAAAGTTTACTTCTTTATGAAAGCAAAAGAGAGTAGAGAAAGCACTAACCGTTGCCTTGCACTTAATGTCGAATCCAAACTCTTCTCTTTGGCCACTTGCTCCTAGCTCTTTGTCCTTCTGCTCGCCTAGCTACAGAGAGATCCTGCAAAACAACAAAGAAGGAGACTACAAGAGGCATGCAATCATAACTGGTTCATGGATTAGTGTAAACCAAATATGAAATCATCACGATATATAAATGAAACAAGAGCACATAGAAGAACCTCAATAGCTTTTATTAATGTAGAAGAAAAGGTTCTGAGAGGATTACAACCATTGCAGGCTCCAACCCAGCAACACCTCCCAGCAGAAAGAGTTGCTCTTCTTCACCTCTCTCAAACAATCACCCAATAACTCAAGAATGAAACCAACATCATATCATTACTTTGCAAAAAATTCCAGCCTCCTAAGCTCATAGGAGAGAGCTCAATATATAGATGAATTGAGAAAGGATGAGTCAGCTTGCAACTGATGTGTAGCTGCCTTGTGTCCTCTCTCTCTTCAGTTAATCTTTAGTTGATCTTCAGTTCTTGAGTCCACTTGGTGAACCTTGCTTCCACTTGGAGAAACAAAGCCTTTGACTGATCACAAGGCGAAATACCTGATCCAAGTGTCATTTTTGGAAGATTCCAAGGCAATGACTCACAGTGCCACATGTCCAAACTCGCCCAACGTAGGTGGGCTTTGTTCTGCCTGCTTTGCAATGCAGATACACCATGGAGCAGTTGTGTTTCAGCGCAGAAGCCTAGTGGAGCACCTGCTTTGATTTCAGGATTGCTTTTTTTTGAGTGTTTTCAAGTGGAGAACTGATATGAGAGCTGTTGGTTTGCTGACCTTATTCCTCTAGGGGTAGGAACATCATGTTTAGGGAACTTTGGATCCCTTGGATTATTGACAATTCATGCTTGTTGCTGTAAGGCACAAAATTGTCTATAACAGATGCCCCCTAAAGTATGAGGTCGTTTATCGGGTGAAATGCTTTATTGAGAGGATCCGAAGTTCACTCAATCTACTGAGAAGTGTCCTGTAATAAGATACAATACAATACATTATTTTTCATACATTTTTCATGATCTGGCTGAGGCGGGCATTCCCATGCTCAGCTTTATAAATACATTTTTGTACATAGAACAGACGATCGTCTGATATAGATTGATAATTCTCTGCCGAATTTATCATCTTTTTCTAGACTGATAATCCTCTGCCGAATTTATCATCCTTTTCTGATAATTCTCTGCCGAATTTATCATCTTTCGAAAAGGGTGATCATCTGCTGCAATGATGTACATATCAAATGTCTTTATGTCCTGAATATATATCGCAGCCCGGATGGATGAAACTAGATCTGGGGTCTTCAATCTCTTCCGATCTTCACTTGATGTACAAGTCGATCCATGTGAGAATTTCTTGAAGTCGAACATGGAAAGACATCGCTTGATTACCGGTCAATGATGTAAACCGTTAACAAGCGCGAGAGGAATCACCGATAAGGATGATGACCCTCAAGGTACGGCAGTACAATCTACATGGTGGGAATAAAGGACTTGGCGTCGACCACCATGCAAAATCTTCTGGTCGAAGGTCATTGATGTATACCTGTCGCCGGAAGTGAGAAACTTGCCATTGAGGCATGCAAGCTTCAAAGTACTGAGGGGGGTGTTCCTAGATCAACTCCTTGGATAATGAGCTGATGTCGACAAGGAGCGATCCGTCAAAGGAGGGCCTTAATGAATCCCACATCAGTGACACGGAACGCAGCTAGTGATTGTGATGAGGTGAAAACAAACTGTGATGTATGATTCAGGGTGGCGGTCATGAAGTGGATGAAGGATAATGTATGGTAGTGGGTGGAACACGGTTGACTCTTTACAGAACCACATCTCTTGAACATATAACGACACTGATGTGATGGATTGGTAGCATTACCCCAAATGTGGATGGTCTGGCGAGGACCATGGTGATGAGACTGGTGAATGAAACAACCCAACCCGATGTGATACGGAGGACAAAGTGTCATGTTCAAGAGCGACTTGCTACCATTAAAGCTGTGAGGTTCTCCCAATTTTTCCCCAGTCATTGCTGACCAGTACCTCTTTATTTTTGTCAAGCTTGAGGAGGATAACATATGCTTGTTCTATAACCTGCCCTTCGGGCAAGCCCATCGCTATGTTTTAACGAGCCTAGCGATAGGGAAACTCGTTCTCGTCTAAAGACAAGTTTGTCGCTATTTAATCATTTTAACGAGTCTAACGACAAAGAAAACTCGGTTCTTTTCATTTTTAGAGAGTCTGAAAAGGTACGAAAAGTTAACTCCATAATTCCTTTTTCGTCATCTAATCCCTTAAGTCCGAAAAAGTATAAAACAATACAGAAGGGATGAGTTTTCGATTTGCTTTAACGAGCCGAACAAAACAAGCACTCGATCTTTTTGTGCAATAATCCCTCAGGTCCAAAAAGATTAAAATATAGAGGAGGGATAGCTCTTCCGGTCCTTTTAACGAGCTGGAAGGCCAAAACTCGGCAAACTTTTCATATTTTACGAGTCAGTGAAAAGAGCTCAAAGAAGACTCGTCTTTTGAGGAACGAGTGATGAACAGGGCTAGCAGCAGATTCCAGGTACAGGTTGGAACTCTCCAATCACGGCAGTGTCACAAGGGTGGCTAAATGAAATCACTCTTCGCAGCTGTTCCTCAAAAGGGGTAAACACACATATGGAGGTGAAGGATTGGCCAAATGAACGGATGGAGGTGATGGCATATAAACACGACCAAAGGTTTTTAATATGGCTTTCAAAGGTCACATTTCTCGAGGTGGTTTACCGGTTCATTTTTTCTGGATGAGCTTGAACTGCTAGGGAAAGATTGCTCACAATCTACGTTTATTTTTTAACGAGCATGAACTTCTGCACAAAAACTGCTCGAAATCTACGTTTATTTTTTAACGAGCATGAACTTCTGCACAAAAACTGCTCGATTCTACGTTTATTTTTTAACGAGCATGAACTTCTGCACAAAAACTGCTCGATTCATACCAGTCTTAATACAAGGAATGCTTTAGGTGAGGTAATCTTATTTAAGGAGCAATACCTCACTAATTACTCCAATTTGGCAGGTTTTAACTTTTGCCCTTCATCCTTTCTTTATGCAAGCTGGAAATGGCTAATCCTACGAGTTTAACGGGTTAGACCTACAGGTTTAAGAGGGAGGACCTAAAAATTTAAAAAATAAATAGTCGTCCCGTGCTTGCACTCCAAAAGGTTTGCATGCCCCCAGGTATAAAGTATAATTTCTAGAGACTGCCCTCTTACTTATTATCCGAAAAATGGTTTTGTTTGTTGCCACAAACTAACTCTCTTTTCGGCGATGTCTATCATTAGGTTGCTAAGGATGGTGCCCACTTGTTACAGCAATTTCCTCTCTTTCTTTGAAGACTGCCCCTACTTATCCTTTAATGGGTGAGGCTTGAAATTCAAAGATGGTGCCTTCTCGCTGTCACAAATAGACCCCCTCCTTAGTAGAGCCCACTTCTTTAGACAAAGGGAGCGACCGCTTCGCTTCATAACTTTGACAAAAGAATTTTATCCTAGAACAACCCTCCTTTCCACTGCCGGACGGGGTACGGACTAGTCCATTCTTCTGCGGAAATTAACTTTATACCTAAGGTTTTCTCTGCCCGAGGCAGGCCAGGGTGCATGCCCCCTGGGTCCCCATTCTTTTCTTCTCGAATTACTCGCATTCATCGGGAAGTAGAACCGGGGGAGGTGGCATTCCTTGAGTGAATAAACCGTTAAGGGATGGTATTTGACTATTTGCAATGCGTGATCCTGGAAATGAAAGTTGGTCTACGAGCTTGACCATTCTTCCTTCGTGCGGAAAACACATGACTCTAAAGAGTGAGGACACTATAGCCTCCATGCAATATATATAGTCTCATCCAAGGAGTAAGTTATATGCCAAGGGTCCCTGGACGACCATGATGTTCATGCGAACTGTTTTCCCTTTCAATGTAACTGGAACATTGGGGAGAATCCCTAATGGGTGACTGGTTCCTTTATCAAAACCTGATAGATTTCTCATCTCAGGTAAAAGCGCCGGGCAACCCAGTGCTTTCCAAGCAACAGAGGAAAGGATACTCACAGATGCCCCTTCATCAATGATAGTTCCAGCCATCACCATTCTGTAGATTTGGACTATGATTCTGAATGGGATACTGGCTGGTAACCGGGGTCTGCCCAGTTGATTCCAATCAAAGGATACAACTAGGTTGCTTGGTGGTGGGACCGAATATACGGCCGGATACGACTCTGACGATGTTCCTTCCTGCGATAAAGGAATGGGCGCATTGCCCTGATGCTCATCAGAGTCTGTGTTGATGAAAAGAATATGGACGGTGTCATCCTTATCCTCTTCAGTGAGGGTGTCATTTGAAGATGGGTCTTCAATGACGGAGTCATTGGACGATGATACCTCTGAAGGAAGAACCGGGTCAACTGCCGTTTCGACCTTTAGACTTTCGTCTGGTCTGGATTCAGTAGGTTCATTCTCAATGACCGACACTTCAGCTGACCACTTGAGCGGGTCAACTAGATTTTCAACTAACGAGGGATTAGGCGCGAGTTTTTGGTATCCAGGAGGAAGTCGCAACGGTGAAACCGGGCGATCTTCCAAAACTCTCTTTGCCTCATCTAAGAATGGACATCGGTGGATGGCATGCTCGCCTTCACACAACATACAGGGTGATCTTGGTCTCCCTCTTCGTCCTTCACTCTCGCTAGTTGACGGACTGCAATCAACATGACTACCAGAGGTTGATGCTACCGGATTGTGCAACCTTGGGGACCAGTCCCTTAGTATCCGGGGAATACAAGGACAATCACGATGGAAGTGGGTCCCTTCGCAAATGACACATGGCGATTTAGGCCCGGTCGGTGCAGTGTGTGGGTTTTTGTCAGCTGTCTTTTGTTTGCCCCCAGTCGCCTTCGCCATAGGCTCCTTCTGCTTCTTTTCTTTCTTCTTCTTTTCCTTCTTCTCCATGGGAGGCTGACTTTTGCCGGCTCTACCTTGTGAAGATGAAGGATGAGAGGAAGAATTGTAAAAAGTGGAAGGCTGGTGGGTAACTCTAGATTGGTCTGACTGTTGATTCGACTGCTCGGGATTAGTGGCGATCTGGACTACATTAGTTGAAAAGAGCCATACAGGTAGGCCAATTGTCAATCCTGGAAGTGACAATGTTGCCATATGAGGCACACCAACATCTCCCCAAGAGGAGAAGGGATTTGGACTTCCTCCAAGGTTGCTTCCTTGGTTGGTGGGCTCCATACTTTTCAACTGGAAGATCAACGTGGGAATAATAGGTGATTATGTTCCGCTTAAAATAAATTTTATTAACGACGCTTTTAGACACAAACTTGCTTTTTCATGTTTTAAGAGTCGAGAAAAAGCTAAAGATGACTCTAGTCGCCTTCGATGTATTAACGAGCCCGAAGTGACAAATGCTCGGCTGGACCTTTTCAGTTATAGAGTTTGAAAAGGGCCAAAAGAAACTTCTCTGGAGATCTAGGCAGAGGGTGTGCCAAACCTTTCGTGAAACCACAGAATACGTTTTACGGTACGGGTGGTCGATCTTCCTGAATGCTGTGTTCACTGCATCGCGATCAGTAGGGCGGCCGACACGGCTTCCTATGGATAAAGGATAATTGCCTATAGGGGTCTCCCAATATATACGCGACGGTACGTGGGAGCACAAGTCCGTATTAGTGCCACCGACTCTCAGGAGGAATCACCCACCTTCGTAGAGATCGACAGTCACTATGTTTAACGATGCCGGAACACGTCTCTACCTAGACCTCTAGATGTTTGCGTTATGTTACAAAGCGTTGTTATGTAAATTTGGTTTATTTTAATGTTGATCTTGCTTAACAGTTTGCCTTTAAGGATCACCACGAGATGTATATAACAAATTCCTGAATGCAATCTAAGATGAGAAGCAAACTTTTCAATCTTTCAACTTTGAAAACCTTAACTACTGAGGGAAAAGAAAGGCAAATCTTTTCGCACAGATCATAGGGCACACACTAAAATGCAAATTTTTCCTAAATCGTCAAGCACACAGTCAAATGCAAAATGCATAATGCATGTATTTTCTTTTCCCTTTCTTAATGTGGATGGATACAAAAAGAAAGTGGTTATATAACTTTGATTTCGATTTAAAGAGAAAGTAAACAAGTTTGTCCAACAATCAAAAGACACCTTAAGATTTACTTGCTTAATCATTGGAAATACATGAAATCAAACCATACTAATGAAAGTAAAATGACTAATCAGCTATGGACAGCAAGCAAGCTAACTCTTTAGACCAGCAAAATGCCTAACACAGGTTCAGATCTAAGAGGCCAAAAGCATGACTATTTTACTTTTCGTTGTGGGAAATTGTAAATGAATAAGAAATACAAAGAACAAGTACAATTTCGTTATATAACAGAGGCAGAATGATGGCAAGTAATACTGGTTTCAAAACAAGTACAAGACTGACACTTAGCAGCAAATCTAAGTGAAAACAGGCAAGAGAAAGGAGGAAACCCCAAATGCACTAGGCAAATTTGGGCCAACGCAGGCTCTGCACAGCCAAACTAGCTCTCAGCGCAGGTAGCCCCTTCGGGACCTGCGTTGCAAAGCAGGTAGCCTGTGTACTACCTGCTCTGGAAAACGAGAGTTGCGTTTTCACAGTTTCCGGGTCATAATTTTCTCAAAAATGCGCGGTTTTTGCTCAAATCATAGACATTCAGTCAAGCACACTCAAAGGGATGATTTAGAAGGTGCAAAGCTATCACTAAGAGCTTACAAGGATCTTTGTAGATCAGCTCTTCAAATCATGAACTTGCTCAGAAATGAGCCAGAGTAGCTGCCCCTCTACTTCGCTTTTGATATAGTCAAAAGCTTTTCGATTCGGTACTCTTTGGTTCAGGAAATGAATAGCAAAGATACTACAAACACAATCAAACGGATACGCTCCCCAGTGGAGTCGCCAGTTTGTTGTAGGGAAAAGTATCCGACTCGGATGACCCTAACCCACTCTAAGGGTGACAGTTCCTTAGCAACAACTGTAAGACAAACTACTGAAAGTTTACTTCTTTATGAAAGCAAAAGAGAGTGGAGAAAGCACTAACCGTTGCCTTGCGCTTAATGTCGAATCCAAACTCTTCTCTTTGGCCACTTGCTCCTAGCTCTTTGTCCTTCTGCTCGCCCAGCTACAGAGAGATCCTGCAAAACAACAAAGAAGGAGACTACAAGAGGCATGCAATCATAACTGGTTCATGGATTAGTGTAAACCAAATATGCAATCATCACAATATATAAATGAAACAAGAGCACATAGAAGAACCTCAATAGCTTTTATTAATGTAGAAGAAAAGGTTCTGAGAGGATTACAACCATTGCAGGCTCCAACCCAGCAACACCTCCCAGCAGAAAGAGTTGCTCTTCTTCACCTCTCTCAAACAATCACCCAATAACTCAAGAATGAAACCAACAACATATCATTACTTTGCACAAAATTCCAGCCTCCTGAGCTCATAGGAGAGAGCTCAATATATAGATGAATTGAGAAAGGATGAGTCAGCTTGCAACTGATGTGTAGCTGCCTTGTGTCCTCTCTCTCTTCAGTTAATCTTTAGTTGATCTTCAGTTCTTGAGTCCACTTGGTGAACCTTGCTTCCACTTGGAGAAGCAAATCCTTTGACTCATCACAAGGCGAAATACCTGATCCAAGTGTCATTTTTGGAAGATTCCAAGGCAATGACTCACAGTGCCACATGTCCAAACTCGCCCAACGCAGGTGGGCTTTGTTCTGCCTGCTTTGCAACGCAGGTACACCATGGAGCAGTTGTGTTTCAGCGCAGAAGCCTAGTGGAGCACCTGCTTTGATTTCAGGATTGCTTGTTTTTGAATGTTTTCAAGTGGAGAACTGATCTGAGAGTTGTTGGTTTGCTGACCTTGTTCCTCTAGGGGTAGGAACATCATGTTTAGGGAACTTTGGATCCCTTGGATCATTGACAATTCATGCTTGTTGCTGTAAGGCACAAAATTGTCTATAACACTTACGTCCGAAAAAGTATAAAACAATACAGAAGGGATGATTTTTCGATAACTTTAACGAGCCGAATAAAACAAGCGCTCGACCTTTTTGTGCAATAATCCCTCAGGTCCAAAAAGATTAAAATCTAGAGGAGGGATAGCTCTTCCGGTCATTTTAACGAGCTAGAAGGCCAAAACTCGGCAAAATTTTCATATTTTTCGATTCAGATGAAAAGAGCTCAAAGAAGACTCGTCTTTTGAGGAACGAGTGATAAACAGGGATAGTAGCAGATTCCAGGTACAGGTTGGAATTTTCCAATCACGGCAGTGTCACAAGGATGGCTAGGTGAAATCACTCTTCGCAGCTGTTCCTCAAAATAGGTAAACAATCATATGGAGGTGAACGATTGGCCAACTGGAATGGAGGTGGCGGGTGCAAACACGACCAAGGATTTTATGGCTAATAAATTTATGATCACAATGGTTATTTACCGGAATAGGTTCATTTTTTAATGATCTTGAACTCTGGAGGAAACTCTTTCTCACGCTTTTCTATTTTTTAACGAGCGTAAATTCCATGGTAAAACTGCTCGATCTTATGTTTATTTTTTAACGAGCATGAACTATGTGCTAAAACTGCTCGGATCTTGCTTTTCTATTTTTTAACGAGCATAAATTCCGCGGTAAAACTGCTCGATATACCAGTCATAAGATAAGAAATGTCTCCTGCAAGATTCCAATTTTTATAGAGCTTGCACCTCACATAAGCTATGCTCCTTTTCATCCTTTCTTTATGCAAGTTCGAAAATGGCTAATCCCAAAAACAGATAAATAACTGCTCCTAGCTGGCACTCCAAAAGGTTTGCATGCCCCCAGGTATAAAGTACAATTTCAAGGCTGCCCCTACTTATCCGATAAAACATTTGTTTTAAAGGGTGAGGCTTGCCTCTTCCTGGTTACCCAAAGATTGTCTTGTTAACACCATCAAACGAAAGCACTTCCTCGGCACTGTCTACCGAAGTAGACAATGGTGAATGACCTTTGTCAGACAAGTAACCTTATCAAAAGAATTATGTTCTAGAACAACCCCTCTTCCATCCACGGACGGGGCACGGACTAGTCACATTCTTTCGCGGAAATTCTACCTTATACCCAAGGTTTCCTCTGCCCAAAGCAGACCAGGATGCATGCCCCCTGGGTTCCAGTCCCATCTTTCCGAATCACTCGCACTCATCGGGAAGGAGGACTGGGGGGGAGACATTTCTTGGGTGAATAGACCATTCAGGGTTGGTATTTGACTATTTGCGATGCGTGATCCTGGAAATGAAAGTTGGTCTACGAGCTTGATCATTCTTCCTTCGTGTGGAAAACACATTACTCTAAAGAGTGAGGAGACTATAGCTCCCATTCAATATATATAGTCTCGTCCAAGGAGTAGGTTATAATCCAAGGGTCCTTGAATGACCATCACGTTCATCTGAACGGTCTTCCCTTTCAATGTAATAGGTACATTGTGGAGGATCCCTAACGGTCGACTAGTTCCTTTATCAAAACCCAAGAGATTTCTTATCTCAGGTAAAAGCTCTGGAGAACCCAGTGCTTTCCAAGCAATAGAGGAAAGGATACTCACTGATGCCCCTTCATCAATGATAGTTCCAGCCATTACCATCCTGTAAATTTGGATGATGGTTCTGAATGGTATACTGGCTGGTAACCAGGGTCTGCCTAGTTGGTTCCAATCAAAGGACACAACCAGGTTGCTTGGTGGTGGGACCGAATACAAGGCCGGATACGATCCTGACGATGTTCCTTCCTGCGATAAAGGAATGGGCGCATTGCCCTGATGCTCATCAGAATCTGTGTTGATGAAAAGAATCTGGATGGTGTCATCCTTATTCTCTTCAGTGAGGGTGTCATTTGAAGATGAATCTTCAATGACAGTTTCATTTGAAGATAAAACCTCTGAAGGCGGAGCCAGGTCAACTGCCGTATCGACCTTTAGACTTTTGTCTGGTCTGGATTCAGTAGGTTCATTTTCAATGACTGACGCTTCAGCTGACCACTTTTATCGGGCCGGCTGTATTTTCAACCAACGAAGGACTTGGCACGAGTTTTTTGTATCCAGGAGAAAGTCTCAACGGTGAAACCGGACGATCTTCCAAAACTCTCTTCGCTTCGTCTAAGAAGGGACAACAGTGGATGGCGTGATCGCCTTCACACAGTCTGTAGGGGAATCTTATTCCCCCTCTTTGTCTTGAACCTTCACTTTCGCTGGTTGACGGTAAGCATTCAACATGGCTATCAGAGGTTGATGCTCCCGAATTGTGCAGACGAGGTGACCAGTCCCTTAGTATCCGGGGAATACAGGGACAATCTCTATGGAAGTGGTCTCCTATACGTATGACACATGGCGATTTAGGCCCGGTCTGTGCTGTGTGTGGATTTTTGTCAGATGTCTTTTGCTTGCCCCTAGTCGCCTTAGGCTCCTTCTTCTTCTTCTCTCTCTCCTTCTTCTCCTTCTTCTTCATGGGAGTTTGGCTTTTTCCGGCTCTACCTTTTGAAGATGAAGGATTGGAGGAAGAGTTATAGGAAGTTGAAGGCTGGTGGGCAGCTCTAGACTCACCTAACTGTTGACTCGACTGTTCAGGAACCATGGTGGTCTGAACTACATTGGTTGAGAATAGCCAAATAGGCAGGCCAATTGTCAGTCCTGGAAGCGACAAGGTGGCCATGTGGGGTGCACCAACTTCTCCCCAAGAGGAGAATGGACTAGGATTTCCATCATGTGGAATTCCTTGGTTGGGGCGTTCCATGTTCTCAACCTAAGATCAACGCGGGAATAGGAGGTGATTATGTTCCGTTTAAAATAAATTTTATAACGACGCTTAGACACAACTTGCTTTTTCACTTTTTAAGAGTCGAGAAAAAGCTAAAGATGACTCTAGTCTCCTTCGATGTTTTAACGAGCCCGAAGTGACAAATGCTCGGATGGACTTTTTCAGTTATAGAGTTTGAAAAAGGCTAAAAGAAACTGCTCTAGAGTTCTAGGCAGAGGGTGTGCCAAACCTTTCACAAAACCACAGAATACGTTTTACGGTACGAGTGGTCGATCTTCGTGAATGCTGTGTTCACTGCATTGCGATCAGTAGGGCGGCCGACACAGTTTCCTATTGGATAAAGGCTTTATTCCTATAGGGGTCTCCCAATATATACGGGACGGTACGTGGGAGCAAAAGTCCGTATTGATACTTATCGCTTCACCATGGAGGAATCACCCAACCACTCAAAGCTAAGATATCACGTTTAACGACGCCGGAACACGTCTCTAGCTTAGACCTCTATGTGTTTGCGTTATGTTTCAATGCGTTGTTATGTAAATTCAATTTATTTTAAGGTTGATCTTGTTTAGCAGTTTTCCTTTATGGATCACCACGAGATGTATGATAACACTCCTAAATGCAATCTAAGATGATAAGCAAGCTTTTCAATCTTTCAACTTTGAAAATCTTAACTACTGAGGGAAAAGAAAGATAACACCTTTTCACACAGATCATAGAACACACACTAATGCACTTTTTCCCTAAATCAACATGCAAGCTGTCATAATGCACATGCACAATGCAAGTATTTCTTTTCTCTTTCTTAATGTTGGCGTAATGCAAAAAGAAAGCTGTTATATAATTTTGAATTCAATTTCAAGCGAAAGCAAACAAGCTTGTCCAAAATCAAACGACACCTTAAGATTTACTTGTTTCGACACTAGAAATATATAAACTCAAACCAAATGACGAAAGCAAAAGCTCAATCAGCTATGAACAACAAACAAACTAACTCATAAGATCAAAACGACACTTTATCACAGGTCTAGATTTAAGAGGTCACAGCAAGACTAGTTCACTTTCGTTATGGGAAACTATAAATGATATAAGAAATACACAAAGAACAAACACAGTTTCTTTATACAACTGAGGCGGAATAGTGGCAAGGAAAGTTGGTTTCAGATAGGCACATTGACTGGTAACAGGCAGCAAAACAAGATGAAAACAGGGCAAGAAACAGCAGGAAACCCCAGTAGCACAAAGAAAGACTGGTCCAGCGCAGGTGGGACACTGTCTGTTTGACCTTCAGCGCAGGTAGCCCCTTCGGTAACTGCGCTGAAATGCAGACAACCTTTGTACAACCTGCACTGAAGAACGAAACTTTCGTTTCTCTTGGTTTCTGGGTCACAGATTGCTCAAAAATTCACAGTTTTTGCTCAAATCAGAAGCTATCAGTCAAGGACACACTAAGGGATGACAAGGAGGATAAAAAGCTATCACTAAGAGCTTATTAGAGTCTTTTTGGATCAGCTCTTCAAATCATAAACTTTCCCAGAAACTGAGCTAGAGTAGCTTCCCTCTACTTTGTATTTGAAGGATCCAAATACAGTTCGATTCGGTACTCCCTTTGTTTATGAAATGAATAGAAAAAACACAAACAACCAACAAGATACGATCCCTAGTGGAGTCGCCAGTTTGTTGTTGGGAAAAGTATCCAATACGGAATGACCCTATCCCACTCTAAGGGTGATAGTACCTCAGCAACAATCAAAGCAAAGCTATTCAAGATTACTTCTTTATGAGATGTAAGAGAGAGGAGAAAGAGATCCACTAACCGTTATCTTCCGCTAATGATTGATCCAATCTTCCCTCTTTGCTGCTTGCTCCCAGCTCCTTGCTCTTTCACTGGCCCAACTACACAAAGATCCTGCAAAAGCACAAGAAAAGGAAACTACAAGAAGCATACATCCATAATTGATTCAAGGATTAGAATAAATCAAATATACAAGCATCAATATGCCACAGAGACACATGCATATAGAAGAACCTCAAATGCTTTATTAATGGAAGAAGTAAAGTTCTGGGAGTGTTACAACCATAAGAGGCCCAATCCAACAACACCTCCCAGCATAAAGAAATCTCCTCTTCACCTCCTTCAAAGCAATCACCCAATAGTTCTAAACTCAAACCAACAACACTTCCTTATAGTCACAAGATTCCAGCCTCCCTAGACCTCATGAGAGAGCTCTATATATAGGAGTTTTGGAGAAAGGATGAGTCAGCTTGAGGCTGGCATGAAGCTGGCTAGTGTCATCTCCCACTTCAGTTATACTTCAGTTCTTGAGTCCACTTGGAGTTTCTTGCTTCCACTTGGAGATCTAGATCCTCTTACTCATCACAAGGCGAATTCCCTGATCCAAGTGTCATTTTGGAAGCTTCCTGGGCATTTGACACCTTGCAGAATGACTGTGCCACTTGGCCAATCTCGCCCAGCGCAGGTAACCTTCATTGCTTTTGACATTCAGTGCAGGTACAGAGTGGAGCAGTTGACATTCAGCGCAGATGCTCAGTGGAGCAGCTGACATGATCCAGAAATAGCTTGTTTTTGAGTGTTTTCAGGTGGAGAACTGATTTTCAGTGTTGTGGTTTGCTGACCTTGTTCCTCTGGGGGTAGGAACAACATGTTTAGGGACTTTGGATCCCTTTAGATTATCGACATTTCATGCTTCATGCTGTTAGGCACAAAAATGTTTATAACACGTATGCCACATGCAATGGCATCAGAAAGAAGTTCTATCAACGCGCTATACTCGGCAATGTTGCTCATTGATCAACCAATACATACTCCTCTGAAACTCACTAACTCGTCGCTTGGATAAAAAATGGCCCAGGCCACAGAAGATAGTTTCTGTGTACTACGACTAGCTCCGTCAGCATATCCAACGAATGATTCCAATGGATTTGACATCTGCAACAAATGCAAGGACGGATTACCTAACCAAAAACATCACTCTTGACGAAAACAAAAATGTAAAAAAATCATATAAAAAGGTTACTACACTTAGTGAGGTATAGTATCGCTTAAGGTACAACTCGTTTCGGGGTTGCGCCAGTGGAATTCCATCATAATCTACTAGCTCCTAGGCTCCTTTAACAATGTAGGGACCCATCCACAAATATTGGAACTTACCTGCTCCCAATTTATAGGATTCATGATCCTAAAGCAAGACTAGGTCACCTTTTGAGAAGACACGACGTTTGAGATTTTTGTTGAAAAACGCCTTAACTCATTTCTTATGGTCTTCGTTAGCTAAGGCGGTGTCATGACGGGTTTCATCCAAATGGATTAGTTCCAGGAAATGAGCCTCTTCCTCTGAAGTTCTGGGGAGAAGGTCGATTGCGAGCTTGAGAGATGAAATCTCACATTGAATTGGTAAGATAGCTTCCAGGCCATACACCAAATAAAAGGGTGTAAACCCGGTCGCATTTCTTACTGAGGTTCTGTATGCCCACAAGGTTGAGTACAGGTTTATGTGCCAACTCCATTTGTGGACTCCAATCATCCTTTGCATCATGCGTTTTATGAATTTGTTGATGGCCTCAACTTGTCCATTGGCTTGCGGATAATACGAAGTAGAAATCTCATGGGACAATCCTAGTTTGGCAGCCAATTCGACCATCATGTGATTGTGAAAATGAGATCCATGATCTGTGACTATAGCCTGTGGAACACCGAACCTGGAGACTACATGATTGAAAAAGAAAAGAGTAGCCGTTTCGCCGATTTTGTCTAATGTAGGCATCGCCTCGACCCATTTCGTAAAATAGTCAACTGCGACTATGATATACCCATGCCCCCCAACCGAGGTGGGGTTACATGTCATGAAATCTATGCCCCATTTGGCGAATGGCCCAACAGCAACTAATGGTTGCAAAGGTGTGGGTGGTATTCTTGTTTTGCGGTCGAAGATTTGACAAGCATGGCAACTTTTGATTGCGGTTATGGAATCTTTGGACATTATTGGCCAGAAGTAACCTGCTCGTAAAATCTTTTGTGTTGTAGCATAACTAGATTGATACCCCCCACACACGTCTGAATGATAATCAATCAGGACTTTTTTGGCCTCCTCATGGGTGAGGCACCTTAACAGAACTATATCGATACCGTGGTGGTAAAGCGTATCACCAACGATCATGTAGTATTTTGCTTGGTATCGAGTACGTCGTTGTTCGGAGCGAGAGGTATTAGGCTTGTATGTTTGAGATATATTATTATATCTCCGTACCACAGATTGCTTGACGATATAAGAAACAAAGATTCATCCACGATTGTTTCTTTGGATGTTGAATCGTTGGACAACAATGGGAAATCACATAATAACTACGCGAAAACTAGAGATTTCTTTGATTTGGACTTTATGAATTCCAGATCAAACTCTTGCAAAATAGCTATCCATTTTGAATATTTTCCCCCAAGTAGCTGACGCGAGAGAATGTAAGTCATTGGGTTGTAATCTGATAAAATGGTAGTTTTGCGAAAGAGGATATAGTTTCGAAATCTTTGTAAATTTGCTTGAATAGCTGCAAGAGCCAACTTTTCAACATAGGAGTATTTGCTTTCTGTATCATTTAAGTTTTGACTTAAATAATAGATAGGATGTTCGATTCCATTTTCTTCTTGAACTAAAACCATTGTGATGGTTGTATCTGCTATAGCTAGATACAAGCTAAAGTCTTTTTGATATTCAGGAGCGTACATTAATGATGCTTTTATTAGGGATTCCTTTACAGCATCAAAGGAAGCTTGCGCAACTTGATCCCAGTTGAAGGGTACTTCTCTTTTCAAAAGACGTATATAACCTTTAGCAAGTTCGGCATAATTTGGAATGAATCTCCTCAGAATGTTCACTTTCCTTTGGAGTTTCTGAATCTGAAGCAAATTTGAAGGTGGAGGCATATCGATGATGCCTGAACCTTACATGGGTCGAGTCAAATTCCATCTTTAGAAACCATGAAGCTAAGTAAACGACCAGAACTGACACAAAACACACACTTGTGTGGATTGAGTTGTACCTTGTAGTACCGACAATGTAGAAATATATCTCCCAAATGTTGCGGATGATCAGTCTGCTTTCGTGAATGAGCCGGAAGATCGTCGAGATATGGTTGAACGATGTTTTTGATGTCATGGAAGGCATAATTCATAGCCCTCTGAAAGGTTTCCCCTGCGTTCTTTAAACTGAAAGGTAATTTGCGGTACACGAATGTGCCCCATGGACATATAAATGCAGTTTTCGACTGGTCCTGTGGGCAGATATTTATTTGATTATACCCAAAAAATCCATCCATAAATGAAAAGATTTTACATCCCGCGCATTCATCAATTATTTGGTCGATGAAGGGTGTAGGGTAGTTTTCCTTTGGACAAGCTTGATTTACATCACTGTAATAAATGCACACTCTAATTGTTCCTTACATATTCATCACAAGAACAATATTTGATACCTAATCAGTTAGAGGAACCAGGTAAATAAAACCAGCATGTAAAAGTTTTTCAACTTCTACCTTGATGGCAGTGGCTTTCTTCGGGTGCACCTGCTGAAGCCTTTGTCGTACCAATTTGACATCTAGATACATCTTGATTTCGTGTTCAACTATACTCAAGTCAATGCCTGGCATTTCTTCGTATGACCATGCAAAGACATCTCTGAATTCGCAAAAGAGAGCGTAATATATTTCCAGTTCTGAAGAAGAACAAAATTTTCCGACATGAATATTCTCTACAACATTAGGTTTGATCGAGATATTTATGGTGATAGTTTCTTCAATATTGGACAGATTTTGCTCGGAATCCACCATATTTACAGTATTTGATAGAAAATCAAAAACTGAAGGATGATCAAGATCATTGAAATAATCTTCGTTGTAATCCGGAAGATGGGAACAATGGTGGTAATCTTCCCATGGTACCTCTCCTATCATCATCGACTGGATAATTCCTTTGTCTGTAGAATGTACATGTGACCAAGGATCTGAAGAGGTGCTATATTCCTTTGACCTATCTACCCAAACACTCGATGAGCATTGATTTGGGTTTGCCGCCCAGGCTGAGAAAATTGATTACTACAAAATCTCTATTGGGCTTGGAGGCAAAACTTGTTGATGATCCATGCTAACAAAATGTTCGGAATCTTCTGAATGGAAGATATCATATTGCAGGTTCCTACGATTGCCACTTCAGCCAGATTACTCGGAGGCAGTAGGGAAAAAGTACCCATCAAGGTATGGTCTTTCAATAGGCCTACTCCGACATTTTGAAGTGAATGAGAGCTTCCATGGATCATTGGAATGCTTCCTGTAACTTGTGAACTGTTGGGGAGAAAGGTTTGTTGATCAACGATTGTAATTCCTCCTTGGAAAGGAAATTCAATATATCTAAATTAAGTTGATACAATAGTAGCCATAGCATACATCCAGGGCCTTCCTAGTAGGATATTGTAATCAAGGTTTCCATTGATAAATTCGACGTCAATTTCTACTGTCTTGCCCCCCAATTCAACTTGCAAGTTACTTAAAATCCCGTACGGGGTGTATGTTCGTCCATCGAATGCTTTTAGTGTCATTGATGATCTTTTCAAGGGTGGTGATCCTAAATTTTTCCAACAACTCATTGGCATAATGCAGGTAGATGCCCCCTCATCAATAATTATTCGATGAACAGTTTTTTTGAGGGCTTTCACTTGGATGAGGAAAGTGAGTTGAGATGGTAACTGAGGTTCAAATCGTTTATGATTAAAGGCCACAAGGTTGGAATCCGTTGGGTCAATCCCACCTATTGCTAATAATAGAGCCTGCTTTTGGGAGGGGCAATTTTGCAGTACTTCAAGTGTCGACATAGCAGACGACGATTGGGCCAGATCCTGTACTATATTATAATTCTGTGCTGCTCTGGCATGAGGATTAAATGTTGATTTGTGTACTACTCCCTTCGATGGCTTTATTTTTAGCTCATGAATGATGGGTGGCACAACTTTTGTTGAGGTTGTTGTCGAACTACTAGGTTGATCTGCAGCCTTATTGTTCGACAGTTGTGGATTCTCGTAATCTTTATTCCTTTTCGATATCAAAGCATCATTTTTCTGTTTCAAAATGGACGACATTAGCACTTGGGATGGGGAAGCATTGTCGCTAGCAACCAGATTAGTTTCTAGGTTTGGAAATGGGTCAGTCAATACCGCTGAAGTCCTTGAATTCTTAAACATTTTCTTAACTTTAGCTTTATATGGAAAATCTCTCGTCCAATGGTCCTCATCACATATGAGACATGGCTGATTAGGTTTCCTTTGCCCATAAGGATTTTCAGAAGATATTTTAGGATACGAATCGTCCTGTTTCTTCTTTTTTCTTTTCCTTTTCTTGTTGCCCCCTGGCTGTTTTGGTTCTTTGCCTTTGTCATTTGGCATGACATCAACCTCCGAGGCAAGAAGTTCTTCATTTTCATTTTGACTAGAAACCGTATGGGCCTTCTTAGATGTAGCCTTCATGGTTTTCGTGCTAGTTGGGCCTATCACGTCGTCTCCGGCATGAGAGTACTTGTTTGATTTAGGAGGAGGAGGAACGGAAAACTCTCGTCTAGGAGCATCAGGGATTTTGTCGTAGAGCATGCCAAACTGAGTGTAAATCAAGTCTAGATATTGTGCATGAGAAATGACTTACTCTTCAGTGACAACCCCCCTTAAGCCACATCTTCTGTAATAGAACGTAACAATGACTTAATAAACCATTCATCTAGCAGCTGATCACGAACATATGTTTTCACCATTCGGCGATGACGTCGCCACTCATGAATATGATCAGATATGTGAGTGGTTGTCATCTGCTTAAAATTGGTAAGAAGCTTTGTTCTTGTTTCGTAGCTTATGGGTAAGGGTTCTGAAGTTATCGAATGAAGCTCTAGGCAATTTGATGTACCATTTTGCCGCTGGACCAGTTAACTTTCACTGAAAAAGGTGAAGCCTAATTGAATCATCGTTGAGAATGTTGGACGAACACCATAGATGGATAGTCATCACATGATTCGATGGATCTTCACCTGGATTTCCATTGAATTTAGGAATATCTGACGGAAGTTTATGAGGAATCGCTGGCCACCAAGGGGCGTAAGCAATTGGATCATTTGTTAGCCGATTTAGAGTTGGTAATTCCAATGTTGTGGCGAAGGGAAACTATTGATTCAATTTTGGTGAAGCATACCCAGGATAAGATGGGATCGCCTGAGCAGTGGGTCTTTGCATACCAGCATAATGTATTTGATGCTGATAACTTTGATAAGGTTGATGGGCATAACCATTATGATATGATTGATGGTGACCATTTTGAATATATGGTTGCCCATTACCCGCAAAGCTTTGTTGCTCAGGTCCTCGGTAAGCTTGCTGGAATTGCGGTTGTTGATATTGCACCAGCCATGGTTGTGAAGCCATTTGTTGTTGTCCAATACTGGATGTTTGACCAAGATGAGGGGTGATAGTACCTGTTTGAGCCTGAGTCGCTTCAGTTAAGGAGCCACTAATCAGTGATTGTGGTTGAGTCATTGAGACAAGAGGTTGTTGTATTACGACCTGAGAGACTTGAGGCTGACATACAACAGGCAGTGCTTGTACTTGCAACACTGTTACTATAGATGGTGTAGTGGGAATATTCGACAGAGGTAGATTTGGTTGCATTGAATATACAACTCTTGGTTGTTGAGGTAGTATTGGCACCGAACCACTAGATGCAATTCCAGCTTGACCTGAATTTTGTTGTGAACTCTCATATGGTTGTTCTCCTAGAGGGAACAATGAAAAGGCATACTGCCCCCCATATGGCGGCAATTCAGTGTTCAAAGGAAAAATTGGTCCTTGGAGACTGGATTGCCCAAATTGATACTATTATGGAGGATCAATTTTTTGAGACTCAACATAAGAAATTCCAGGCATTATTCCAGACGAACAAACAGGAATAGACCATACTGTCGAGACAGTCCCGGGTGGACTCCATATAATGGTTGGGAGCTAGTTGGGACAGATGGTATACCAACGAACATTGTCGGAGTAGTGGCAGGAGGTTCTGCTACTGCTGTATCGGATGACACAATCCTAGATGTCGATGGTTGTTCAGACATATTGAGTCTATCTAAAAGACTTCCTAGCAATTCTACAGGAACCTGCTATGAAGGTTGACTATCTTCTGAATTAGAAGGATATAGGTGGATCCCAATCGCAAAATGCAATGGGGTATTGGATGGAATATATTCCACAATCTCTTCTATTGCAATCAGTCCAAGTGGAAGAGGCAGACCGTCAGGTCCGTAAAATATGTTTGGTGCCGAAGAAGGTACACACTCTGCAGTGATAGATGTTGGAGGGTTAACACCTTCTGAATCAGTCCTAAATGGAATTAGTTCAGGAATAGATGTGTTTACCGTTACAGTACGATTAGTTCTAATTTCCTCTTGTAACTATGGAACTTCTTCTGTAGAGGTAGGGATACCATAAATAGTTGGAGTATCTGGAGTTTCTGAGGATGTTGAAACACAAGTTTCAAACAAACCAGGAGACTTTGACCCAGTTAAACGAGATCGCTTAGCCTGGAATGGTTTCATTTCTGGAGTCAAATATGGTTGACTCGTTAGTCTCCATAAACGACGGGGTTTTGATTGAATTTCTTCCAGGATTTCAGATTACTTGATCAACTCAAAAAAAAGGGGAAAATGTTATTCTGAAATAAATGAATTTTATGACACTTTGACACAACTTGCTTTTCATTTTTTAAGAGTCAGGAAAAAGCTAAAGATGACTCTAGTTGCCTTCGATTTTAATGAGCCTAAAGTGACAAGTGATCAGATGGACCTTTTCTTTTAAGGAGTCTGAAAATGAACGAAAGTGAATACTCTAGAAATCTAGACAGAGAGATTACCAAACCAATCACAAAACTACAGAATAATTTTTACAGTACAACAGTCAATCTTCCCGAACGTTGTGTTTAGTGCATCGTGATCGATAGGGCGGCAGACACGGCTTCCTAAGGATACATGATGTATCCTATTGTGGTCTCCCAATATATACTCGATGGTACATGGGAGCACAAGTCTGTACTAGCACTTGTCGTCTCAAAGAGGAGGAATCACCCACCTACGATGAAAGTGATAGTTACTAGGCTTTACGACACCGGAATACATCTCTAGCCTAGACTTCTAAATGTTGTGCATTAGGTTCCAAAGCGCTTTTATGTTCATTGAAGTTTATCTTACAGTTGATCTTTCTTAAGAAGTTTGCCTTTAAGGTTCACCGCGTGATGTAGATATACAATCCTAAATATGCAATCTAAAATGATCAACAATCGTTTACTTTCTTTTTGCAATGAAAATCCTAGCTACTAAGGAAAGATAAATGAAACTCTTTCAACATAGAGCGAAGAGCACACACTAGATGCACTTTTCCTAAATCAACTTCAACGTGCAATATTAATGCAAATGCACATGCATGTATTGTTTTATAGTTTCCTTAATGTGAGAATGACAAAAAGAAAACAAAGTATAGATCTAAACTATTCTCTTTCAAAGAGACAGTACTAACAATTTTCTTTTCAAAAAAAACGAAAGTAAGGTCAAGACAACACTTTGCGATTGCGAATTTAAAATTGCTTTCGACAATTTAAATACTAATGATTCAAATCAAATACAATGGAAAAAGTGTAATCGACTATCTAAAAGAGGAATGCTTTGTGACACTATTTTTCTTGACTGAAAATGACACTTGCGACACTTTCAAATCAAGAGACGACAGTTCTATTAAGCTACTATTTTCAAAGGATAACTGTAAATGATGAAAAATAAATTAAAAAACATTCACAATTCCTTCTGATGGAGGCTAAATAATGCAAAGGAAGATGGTTCCAACAGAGATATATTGATCATAAACAACAAAACTTCTGAATAAAGCTGAAGACAATGAAGAAAAAAACAAAATATGGAGGCAGAAACAGTCTTAGTCAATCCTCGCACCTATAACACAGGGAAACAGGGATGCATCTCACTTGCAACACACGGGAGGTGTGATGCATCCAGGTTGCCAAGAAGAGATAGTGCAATGGACTAGGGACGTGACTGTGCTTGGTTTTCACTCATAGTTTGTAGCTAAGTTCAGGGGTTTAAGCTTAGCTAATCATAGTCAGTAAATACAAGGTATAGGGGATGATCTAATGAGGTTATTTGAGCTACCACAAGGGAACTTAGGATGTTTGCAAGCTAGATGTCCAGTTCATAAACCAACCCGGAGATTGACTAAAGCATCGTTGATCTACTTTGCAGTTGCATAGCAAAATGCAGTTCGAAGGCTAGCTGGCTTAACTTCAGGCTTCGTCTGTGGTTTATAAAGCAAACAACAGTAACAAAAAAAACAAACTATTTGCTCCCCAGAAGAGTCACCATTTTTTTATCAAGAAAACTAGTGTCCATTCAGAGTTGTTAGTCCCACTAAGACGGGTAGCTATCGTAGAAACAAACAGATTAAAGTTACTTGTGTTTTCCTTTATGAGAGATAGATGAAAGAGAAGAAGAGAGCACCAACCTCAGTCTTTCGCTAGTCTCCTTGCTTGTTTCCTCTCTCCTTTGATAGAGCTTTCGCCACTCCTTTCTCACTTGTCCCACTTTAAAGAACACCTATAGAGCCAAGGAAACAAAATACCATCAAGGCATAGAGATCTATAACCATAAATAATGTAGGATCAGATGTACATTAACGATATAAATGCATACATAAACAAGATTCAGAGATCTACAAGCATATGGAGGAAAACTCAAATAGCTTTATTGATAGAAGTAGTAGAAGAGAGGAGTAAAACCAAGCTGTCTGATCCAGCATCATCCTCCCAGCATGAAAACCCTCTTCACCTCATACGAAGCAATATCACCCAACAATGTCTTCAAAGAGAAACCAACAACACTTCCCTACAAATTACAAAATTGTAGCCTTTGGATCTCTTGGATGAGGGATCCATGTATAGATGTTTACAGGAGAGTGAGTCAGCTTCTTGGATTTTGATTAGTGTCATTTCACTAGTATTTCTTGGTTCCACTTGGAGATTTCAGATCTCTTACTCATCCCTGGGTGAATTCAGAGGGGCAAGTGTCATATGGGCAGCTTCTAGAAGATTCTCTGGGTTTCCACCTAGCAAACCGCTTCTGCCATTTGTCTACTCTCGCTCATGACACCCTACAAAAGGGCTTTCCAGTATGCATCGGACCTCCCGTGTGTAATAGGTGAGATGCATCGCACCCTAGGCATGGAGCAGTCTGTATGGTCCAATTTTGACCAGTCCTGAGTAGTTTTTCGTGGAGAACTTTTGGGAGATGATGTAATCAACTGACCTTGTTTCTTTAGGGTATGAAACAACACTTTTAGGGGTTTACAATCCCTTGGTTTATGGACATATGTGATTGGGGTTGCAGTGCCCAAATATGTCTATAACACTTGTTGGGCTTCACCACCCTATTTTCGATTCTATTTCTGGCTTGCTGAAAATACAAACACAAAGAATTCAATAACTATTGAACAATCAAACCTCTCCAGAATTGATAAGGAAGCCATAAATGAGTGGGATCCTGACCTTAAACATAAATTCAAGAATTCTAAAATCTTACCAGCCATCTTGGAGATTCTGGGATAATGGAGAGACCAATAAGCAGCAGAAAATGGGAACTAGCTCTACATCACCTCCCATCCACAACCTTCCTCGCTCAACAACGCATATTTTTTTCTTCCAGTTGTGTTCCAAGGAGAGATCATAGGTATATTCTATATGAAAGTTTGTGAAAAGTGGCCACCAAGTGGCCTTATTTTCCTTTTTGGAGGTGATATGCTATGCTATAAGCACTTTTCTATGTATTTTCCTTTTCCATAGCATGAAATAGAAACGTATTCATTCTTTCTTTGGAAAAATAAAATCAATTAAAATTTGCATACCATTCACCCTATCAAATTCTTGTCAATCAAAAAGTTGTAAAAAATCAAATACCATTCACCTTAAAATAGCCCTTCGATCATACGCACACATTGCAAGGCCCATGAAACACATGTATATCAATGTAGGCAAAAATAAGAAAGAAAAGTGCCATCACCGAAACAATATACCAGAAGCACATATCTTAATAAAGATGCAAATAATTTAAAAACAAACTACCATCACATGTCCAAAAGCCTTTACAGATAGTAATTAATGTTAATGTCGTTTAGTGAAAGGACTGAAAGGAAATGCCCAAAATATGATTGAGGACTCAATTGTCAATAATAACCAAATGCAATTTAACTGTTGTAAACCCCATGCATATGGCCAAAACATAAATACTTCCAAAAAGACTCCAATGGCACATTTGAACTACAAGCTCTGATTTATATGTCCAATTTAAAAAATAGGAAAGCCAACTACCACATAAACATTCAAAATAAAATGAACTTCGTGCCCTAGATGTTCCTCTAGTGTAAATTTGTTGACATGAGTGAGCAGAAACCCTCATGACTAAAGCTCGTGCCATCAGATCCTTGATATCCTTTCTAGCAAGCGAACCATTAATCTAAAAATTCAAGGAAAATGTTAACATTAGTGAGAAGAACCACATACTTATCCACAAAATGTATTCATGAAAAAGGAACCACCTCTTTTTTTTTTCATGACTAAATGGACCAACTTTAGAAGGACCAAATTAACATTTGAATGAAACACAACTACAAAAGGATGAATGACTAGTGAAATAAACTTACACCAAAAGGTAGGTAGCAAAAAAAGGTTGATTTATCCCAAACTTTCACCATTTGAACTATTCAGTAGACCTTAAACCAAAATGTACAAAATTAACATCAGATTCACACGAACAAATCAACAAAAATACAACCAATAATTATTTATAAATGATCCACATATGGAAATACATAAGGAAAGAGAAAGGAGAAGGTTTTGAAAATCTACCTTGTTCAAATTTTTCACAAAATCTGAAAAAACTTTGTAATCACATTCTTCTAATTTGTATGTATCATTCCTAGCATTGTATGATAAGTTTGCGATCGCTATAACAGATTCAAGTTTTACAAAAGCATGATCTGTCAAATGATACTTATACATGCATTTCCCCTTTATTCTACTGTACCAACATAATTGAAGGTCGATGCCTTCTAATCTATCCAAAAAGTCAATGTCATTATGGTAATAAAACACGTTATTACCATCCTTCTTCCTTATTCTTTGAACCCTTCCAATGTACCACGTTCCACAAGAAACACCATGTTTTGTACTTCGAGGAACACCTTTTCTTGCAGTACGTTTAGTGAGGGGAATTGAGTTGCTTTCAAACAACACCCCACAATCTAATCCAATTCCAAAGCCAATTGAAACACCCTTTTGTGGAGCCTTCCGATCTCGCCTAAAGGAGACACCATTTCTCACTTTTGTCAACCTATCTTTCGATAATGTCGGATTTCCATTCAACTAACTAACCAAACATGATTTAAACATATCTGTACCATCAAGATCCACCACTGGATTTATCGTTTTGCTTCCATTTTCATCAATGAAATATAAAATTTCATCCAACTTGTGTCTCCACTCTCTTTCCATTATTTGCAATTCACTTTCATTGTGTACCAATGATGATGAAGATTGGAATATAGAGTTGGAACAACTGAGTGGAGAAGCATCAACTACTTCATCCACAATTTGGAATGTTGGATAATTTTGATCCTCTGTCCATGGTTTAACCCACCAAGAAGATTGAGTGTAATTTTCTGGCTGCATTCCAAGAGTAGATAAAATGTTTACAAAAGATTTTTCAGCGAAGATCACATGAGACATCATTTGTCGACGCGTTTCAAACCAACCAGTGTGGTTCATCGTCAGGACAAGTTGAAGAAACAGATCCAGCTTAGCAAGTTAAATAGACAGAGCAGAGCCTCCAACGGCTAAAAAGACCAACAACTACTTTGAACTGGGTACCGGGATCAAAACCCCTTTTTTAATAATTTAAGGAAAAAGTTACCCTAGGGGGGACCAATCCCTTAAAATAAAGTAAATAAAAATAATATTAAGATAATAGTTAGTTAAAAATATTAATAAATAATTAAAATAATAAGTAAAAAATTAATTCAAGATAATAGTTAGTTAAGATAAATAATTAAAAATTATATTTAAGGGAGAAAATTACCCTAGGGGGACCAATCCCTAAAATAAAATAAATAAAAATAATTTTATGAATAAAATTATTAATAAATAATTATTAATTTAGTAAAAATTATTATTAATAACTAATTTTATGATGATAGTTAGTTAAATAATTGCAAAGTTATGTTAAATTAGTAATTAAAATAATTCATGATAATAGTTAGTTAAAATAAATAATTAAAAATTTTATTTAAGGAAAAAAAAAAAATTACCCTAGGGGGAGCAATAAAATAAATAAAAATAATTTAATGATAATAGTTAGTTAAAAATTATTAATAAATAAATAAAAGTTTTATGTTAAATAATAATAAAAAAAAGAAAGTAAGTTAAATTAGTAATAGAGGAATTAAAAAGAGGACTATAAAGATAAATAAAAGAAAGAGAAGGTATGAATGAAAAATATTTTATTATAAAAGTCAACTTAAAAAAAAATTAATAATAATAATAATAATAAAAATAAAATAACAAATAACAAATAAAAATAAAAATAAAATTAAATAGATACATAAATACATAAATAAAAACATAAATAAATAAAAATAAAAATTAAAAAAGAAGAAGAAGAAGAAGAAAAGCGACTAGGACGAGAGTGCTGGGAGCCAACGCCGACTGATTTTCCAGCCATCATCTCTATTGAGATTATTCGGCCTCTTTTCAATCGCCAGTGCCTCCCTAAATTTCCGATGATGGAAGCGCGAAACCTTAGCAATAACACTAGCTTCCTCAATACAAACATGATGATTGGTTTTCTCAGCATGCTCAGCTAAAGCGGACGACTTAGTTCGCCTATGCTTAAGGTCTGTTGCATGCTCACTAATCCTCTGATTAATGGAGCGACCAACTTCCCCAATGTAAGGGGTCCCACAGGAACATGGGATCAAGTACACACCTTTCATATCTTTAGGGTCGATAGGATCCTTAGCTGATCGGAGGGACATGCGAATAGTGTTCAGGGGCCTAAAGGTCACAGGGACACTATGAGTAGTCCCCTGAACATACGGAAGATGGACACCAGGAACTCGCTCCTTTAGTTCCCGTTGAGACAACGAATTCTTGCATGCTTTAAGGAAAGCCCTCTGACCCATGAATCTACTATAACCATTCTCAACAAAGACATCAAAGAGATGGGATTTTTCTTTCTCAAAACTCTTCTTATCCAAGATCCTTAGAGCTCGAGTAGCAAGGGTATTGAGAACACCCATCTTTTGAGCCGGGAAGTGATGGGAACTGGCATGAAGATACCGCTCAGTATGCGTTTTCTTCCGAAAAACATGGTGGCCGAGGGAACCATCACTATTCTTAGAAATAATAATATCGAGGAATGGAAGGAAACCATCGACCTCCTGCTCCATAGTGAACTTAATTGTAGAGGATTGATTATTGAGATGATTGAAGAAGAGATCCAATTCTTCTTGGCCGTGAGACCAGATAACATTGGTGTCATCCACATATCTTCTCCAAAGCTTAGGCAAGAGCTGGGAAGAGTTTAGAGCCTTGGACTCAAAATATTCCATGAAAAGATTAGCAACGACAGGGGAAAGAGGTGAGCCCATGGCAACCCCACAGGTTTGCTCGAAGAACTCCCCCTCAAAACAAAAAAACGTAGAAGTGTGACAGATTTCAAGCAACTTAGTAGTGTCAGATCTATTAGGTGGTTGATCACCTCCATGGCCTCACTAATAGGGATGCAAGTGAGAGGGAAACAACATCAAAACTAACAAGAATGTCACCAGGGTCAAGCTTGATATTCTTGAGCTCCTTAATGAAGGAAGCAGAGCCTTTTATGAAGGACTCTGTATGACCAACCAAGGGCTTAAGCCTTGTTGCTAAGTTCTTGGCATTAAAGCTTAAGCCCTTGGTTGGTCGTACGAAGTCCTTCGTAAAAGACTCTGCTTCCTTCATTAAGGAGCTCAAGAACATCAAGCTTGACCCTAGTGACATTCTTGTTAGTTTTGATGTTGTTTCCCTCTTCACTTGCATATCTATTAGTGAGGCCATGGAGGTGATCAACCGCCTAACAGATCCTGACACTGCTAAGTTGATTGAAATCTGTCTCACTTCTACGTTTTTATGTTTTGAGGGGGAGTTCTTCGAGCAAAACTGTGGGGTTGCCATGGGCTCACCTCTTTCCCCTGTCATTGCTAATCTTTTCATGGAAGATTTTGAGTCCAAGGTTCTAAACTCTTCCCAGCTCTTGCCTAAGATTTGGAGAAGATATGTGGATGACACCAATGTTATCTGGTCTCATGGCCAAGAAGAATTGGATCTCTTCTTCAATCATCTCAATAATCAATCCTCTGCCGTTAAGTTCACTATGGAGCAGGAGGTCGATGGTTGCCTTCCATTCCTCGATATTCTTATTTATAAGAATAGTGATGGTTCCCTCAGCCACCATGTTTTTCGGAAGAAAACGCATACTGAGCAGTATCTTCATGCCAGTTCCCATGATTTCCCAGCTCAAAAGATGGGTGTTCTCAATACCCTTGCTACTCGAGCTCTAAGGATTTCGGATAAGAAGAGTTTTGAGAAAGAAAAATCCCATCTCCTTGATGTCTTTGTTGAGAATGGTTATAGTAGATTCATGGGTCAGAGGGCTTTCCTTAAAGCTTCCAAGAATTCGCTGTCTCAACGGGAACCAAAGGAGCGAGTTCCTGCTGTCCGTCTTCCATATGTTCAGGGGACTACTAATAAGATTGGTAGGATTCTCAGGATGCATAGTGTCCCTGTGACCTTTAGGCCCCTGAACACTATTCGCATGTCCCTCCGATCAGCTAAGGATCCTATCGACCCTAAAGATATGAAAGGTGTGTACTTGATCCCCTGTTCCTGTGGGACCCCCTACATTGGGGAAACTGGTCGCTCCATTAATTAGAGGATTAGTGAGCATGCAGCAGACCTTAAGCATAGGCGAACTAAGTCTTCCGCTTTAGCTGAGCATGCTGAGAAAACCAATCATCATGTTTGTATTGAGGAAGCTAGTGTTATTGCTAAGGCTTCGCGCTTCCATCATCGGAAATTTAGGGAGCCGCTGGAGATTGAAAAGAGGCCGAATAATCTCAATAGAGATGATGGCTGGAAAATCAGTCGGTGTTGGGTCCCAGCACTCTCGTCCTAGTCGCTTTTCTTCTTTCTTTCTTTTTTTTAAATTTTAATTTTTATTTATTTATGTATTTATTTAATTTAATTTAATTTGATTTAATTTTAATTTTAATTTTAATATTATTATTATTATTATTATTATTATTTAAGTTGACTTTTATAATAAAATATTTTTCATTCATACCTTCTCTTTCTTTTCTTTATCTTTATAGTCCTATTTTTAATTCCTCTATTACTAATTTAACTTACTTTTTTTTTTAACATAAATTTTTTATTTATTTATGAATAATTTTTAACTAACTATTATCATTAAATTATTTTTATTTATTTTATTGCTCCCCCTAGGGTAATTTTTTTATTTTTATTTTTTATTATTTTTATTTTTTTATTTTTTTTATTTTTTTATTTTATTTTTTTTCCTTAAATAAAATTTTTAATTATTTATTTTAACTAACTATTATCACGAATTATTTTAATTACTAATTTAACATAACTTTGCAATTATTTAACTAACTATCATCATAAAATTAGTTATTAATAATAATTTTTACTAAATTAATAATTATTTATTAATAATTTTATTCATAAAATTATTTTTATTTATTTTATTTTAGGTATTGGTCCCCCTAGGGTAATTTTGTCCCTTAAATATAATTTTTAATTATTTATCTTAACTAAATATTATCATTTTTTACTTATTATTTTAATTATTTATTAATATTTTTAACTAACTATTATCTTAATATTATTTTTATTTATTTTATTTTAAGGGATTGGTCCCCCTAGGGTAACTTTTTCCTTAAATTATAAAAAAGGGGTTTTGATCCAGGTACCCAGTCCAAAGTAGCTGTTGGTCTTTTTAGCCATTGGAGGCTCTGCTCTGTCTATTTAACTTGCTAAGCTGGATCTGTTTCTTCAACTTGTCCTGACGATGAACCACACTGGTTGATTCGAAACATGTCGACAAATGATGTCTCATGTGATCTTCGCCGAAAAATCTTTTGTAAACTTGATATGGATCACAGAAGCCTGAACTCTAATGTTGATAAAATGTCTTGTGCATCCTTCAATCCAATCTTAAGGGCTTCTACAATTTTAGCATCTGTGGATATTGAATCATATTGCAACAATATATCAATGTTTTGTATTGTTTCTTGGTGCAATCCATTCCAAATGTTTTCTTTCTTATTATGAGATTTATTAAAATGAAGCCCTTGCGGATTTGATTCTTTTTCAGCAACTCTATTAAGGGTTCCTAGTAAGCAACCTAGTAAACACCTAGTAAGCAACCTGAAAGCTCTAGCATGAATCATGAAGAAGAGGAAGAAATGAAACATGATATATAAAAATTACAACACCAAGTACAACAAATGTCAATCGCACAGAAAGTAACAGAAGCTAATATGGATGCTTTAAAGAAAGACGTAGAAGCTAAGATGAATGGTTTAAAGAAAGGGGTGGCAGTTAAGATGGATGGTTTAAAGAAAGGCGTAGAAGCTAAGATGAATGGCGTGGAGCTTAAGATGAATGGCGTGGAAGCTAAGATGGATGGCATGGAAGCTAAGATGGATGGCATGGAAATTAAGATGGATGATTTGAAGACATATTTGAAGACAACTTTGAAGACATGCATGGAAGATTTGAAGACAGATTTGACAAAGTTTCTACAAGAAATGCTTACAAATGGCGAAAGGGTAGTAAAGGAAACTCATGATGAGAACAAAATAAATGTTAATCATGATTTCATAGACTGTAATGTTGGATCAAATAACCACCATGTTCCAAAGATCGATATGAGGAAGTTTGATGGCAAGGATCCCAGAACATGGATACTACAGATGGAGCAATTTTTTGATCTGCATAATATGCAAAACACACAAAAGGTATGCATTGCAACTTTATATTTGGAACCAACTCAGTTTGTATGGTATCGATAGCTTTTCTCTCGTAAACAAATTGTCACTTGGGCTATTTTTACGGATGAAATGATAGCACATTATGAGGATACAAAAAGCAACACTTTTTTTAGCCAATTGATGAATCTCAAACAAAATGGTTAAATGATGGAGCACATTGAGGACTTCCAAAAATTTAATATAAGGTTAAAAGAGATTCCAGAGGAGCGTAGGATTGATATGTTCATAGGGACTTTAAAAGATAACATCCAACATGAGGTTCGCCTTTGGGAACCAGATTCATTGGAGAAGGCATTTAGGTTGGAAAGAAAAATGGAAAGCAAAATTATGGCAACAAGGAAGCCTACCACTCACAATCATAAAGATGGAAGTGTTGCTTCCCATAGCCATCCACAACCTACAAGGTTGACACCACAACAATAGGAAGAAAAGATAGCAAAAGGGTTTTGTTACATTGTGATAGAAAATACACTAAAGGCCATAAGTGTGCCGAGAAGAAATTATTTTACATAGATTGTGAAGAGGAGGAAGAAAAGGAACAAGAAACGTCAAAAGATGAGGATATACAACAGGAAAAAACCCTAGAAAAAGAAGAAATGAATCTGACCATATCTTGTAATGCATTGGCTGGAATTACCACTCCTCAAACTATCAAGTTAGAAGAGCATATGAATGAGAAAAAGGTAATAGCATTGATTGATTCGGGAAGTACCCATAATTTTTATTCATTATAAGATAATAGCATTGATTGATTCTAGAAGTACCCTTATTCATTATAAGATAGCCAAAGAATTGAATTGCTTCCTATATCCAGCACCAGAGTGTCAAGTGATGGTTGCAAGTGGAGGAACCATAAATTGCTCAGGAAAGTGGCATAATATCAAGTTATCCATGGGAGAATATGTATTGAATAGCCCATTGCTTTCCGTTCCAATGGGTGGTGTTGAAGTTGTACTAGGAGTCCAATGGCTACAATCCTTGGGTACAATAGCTTTTAATTTTCGAGAACTATTCATGAAATTCTCTTCAGAAGGAAAGGAAATTGAATTAAGGGTTATCACAGGGAAACCAGGAAAGATAATCATATCTAATGGAATAACAAAGTTTCTAAAGAAATAACAACGAGGCATAATTGAACAATTATGTTCACTGGAGGTTAAACATCGAAATCATCCATTTCTCCAGATCTCCAAAAGGTCTTGGACAATCATTCCAAGGTATTTGAGACTCCCAAAGGCCTCCCACCTATTCGTGATCATGATCATGCTATCAATTTGATTCCATGATGTGTTCCTCCAAACATCAGGCCTTACAGATATCCCTATGTCCAAAAGAGTGAAATTGAGCGTATGGTTGCAGAAATGCTAGAGGCTGGTATAATTCAACATAGTCAAATTTCTTTCTCTACTCCAGTAGTATTGGTTCACAAGAAGGATGGATCATGGCACATGTGTCCATATTATAGGGAGCTCAACAAGCTCACTATTAAAGATAAATTTCCCATTCCTGTTATTGATGAATTATTGGATGAATTGCATGGATCAATTTACTTCACCAAGTTGGATCTTCGCTCAGGATATCATCAAATCAGAATGAAGACTGAAGACATTCTAAAAACAACATTTAGAACTCATGAGGGTCATTATGAATTTTTGGTCATGCCTTTTGGCCTTACTAATTCACCTTCTACATTTCAAGGTTTGATGAATTCCATTTTCAAACCCTTAGAAAAGTTGTGTTAGTATTTTTTGATGATATACTAATATACAACAAGTATTGGAAGGATGATGTCCAACATGTTGACACGGTGCTCAAACTATTGGAGGAGAAACAATTATATGCAAAAATGTCCAAAAGTTTCTCTGGAGTAGAAGAGGTGGAATATCTGGGTCATATTGTATCTCATGAAGGTGTTAAGGTAGACCCTAGAAAAATTGAAACCATTAAGGAATGGAAAATCCCCACATCCATAAAGCATCTAAGAGGATTTCTTAGGTTGACAGGGTATTATCGGAAGTTTTTTAAGAATTATGGGAGAATAGTAGCACCTCTAACAACACTATTGAAGAAAGATGCATTCTCATGGACTCTAAAAGCAACGAAGGAATTTGAACATCTTAAAGAGGCAAAGTGCCCAACACCAGTCTTAGCTACACTAGACTTCAAAAAACCTTTATTGTGAAATGTGATGCCTCAGGAAATGGAATTGGTGTTGTTTTAATGCAAGAACAAAGACCCATTTCTTTCGAAAGTTGTCCAATCAAAGGAAAGTATTTACACAAAGCTATTTATGAGAAGGAAATGTTGGAAATACTACATGCACTTAAGAAATGGTGACCCTACCTAATGGGAAGACACTTCAAGGTAAAAACAGATCATGATAGTCTTAAATACTTTTTGGAACAAATATTATCTTTAGAAGAGCAGCAAAAATGGGTCACAAAGATGTTGGGTTATGACTTTGAAATCATCAACAAAAAATGGAAGCAAAATGTTGTGGCAGATGCACTCTTAAGAAAGGATGAGGATGTGGAAGAATTCCTTTGTGTTGTTTCTATTATCCAACTAGATTGGATAAAGGAAGTAAGGGATGAATGGAAAAATGACGAGGAAGTGTGGGAACTCATTCAAAAGATACAACAAGATCCCAGTACATCTGATACATTTAGCTAGAAAAATGATTCGTTATGGTACAAGGGTTTGGTTATACCTATGTAATAATTCCCAACACAAATAAAAGATTCTTAGGGAATTGCATACCTCTCCCTTAGGAGAGCACTCAGGATTTCTAAAAACCTACCACAGGGTTTAGACGGATTTTTTTGGGATGGCCTTAAATCGGATATTCAAAAGTTTGTGATGGAATGTTTGGCTTTCCAACAAATTAAAGTTGAAACAATTAAGACCACAGGACTATTACAACCCTTATCCATTCCAATCCAACATTGGGAGGAGGTTTCAATGGATTTTATCACAGGTTTACCCAAGTCCGAAGGAAAGAGTGTTATCATGGTGGTAGTTGACAAGCTTGCCAAGTATGTACACTTTTTTGCATTATCTTATCCATTTAAAGTGAGTACAATTTCTATTGCATTTATGGAAACAATTCAAAAGCTACATGGAAAACCAAAGATTATTGTAAGAAACAGAGATCCCATTTTCACTGGAAATTTTTGGATAGAATTATTTTCTTGCCTTGGGACTCAGTTAGCTCATAGCTCATATTATCATCCTCAATATAATGGGCAAGCTGAGATAGTAAAAAAATGTTTGGAAGGATATCTTAGTTTCTTTGTATCTGATAAACAAACACAAATGGGTCAAATGGTTGCCTCTGACTGAATGGTGGTATAACACTTCCTTCCATACTGCAACAAAAATGACCCCATTTATGGCACTTTATGGATATCATCCACCATCCATCACATCATATTTAAGAGAAAATTCTAAGGTTCAAGTAGTGGAAGATCACATCAAGCATCAACAGCAAGTTCTCCAACTCTTAAAGGATAACCTTACCTTAGCGTAGAATAGAATGAAACAACAGGCAGATCAACATCACAGCGAAAGAAGTTTTGATGTAGGTGATTGGGTATTACTATGGATACAACCATATAAAAAAATGCCCCTCAAGCAAGATAAGAAGGATAATAAATTATCACCAAAGTATTATGGTTTGTACAAGGTGTTGCAAAAGATAGGTACTATGGCATACAAATTGGAACTTCCTGTAGCTTCCCGAGTGCACCCAGTTTTCCATGTTTCATGCTTAAAGAAGGTTATAGGTGACAAGATTCCAGTTCAAACAATATTGCCAAAACTTGATGAGGAAGGAAAAATCATATTGGAACCTGAAGCAGTCAAAGAAACAAGAACTTGACAACTATGAAATCGATCAATTTCAGAGTATCTCATCAAGTGGAAGAACTTACCCGTTGAAGATTCCACATGGTAGGATGATAATTTTATACAGAAGCACCCAGAACTACTCAAATGTTGAGGAAAGTGTTGAGGACAACACTTTTTGAATGAGAGGGGCATGTTAGGTCCCTATAATACTAGTGATTCCCCCATTACTATTGTCATTTTATCCCTTATTTTTATTGTTGTGCCCCTGTTGTCCCCATATTGTTATTATTGTGCCCCATAGAATCCCACTATATTTATTTTTGTGCCTTTATATTATTATTGTTAGGTAAGCTTGGTTATATTGTGTCCCCTTAGACTCCTATATATAGAAAGGAGGTTTTTTCATTTAAATCATCCAAGAATTATTCATTTGTGTAATGTAAAGGAGGTTGCCCCCTCGAAGAGGCTGAATTCTAAGGTGTTAATCTATATTTTTATCTTTTTGTGAGCTGGTTTCCTAACAAACAATGTTCAACCATCTCAATAGATACCACATCTTCAACATCATCTCAAGTGTGATCTAACTACATTCCTGGAGACTAAGAATTCAAGAGGACATGTTCTTTCAAAGACTAGTCATAAAGAAAACTAAGGTAAGGGGTGAAAGCCCTCAAATAACAATATTTAACTTTTGAAATGTCTTTGAATCCATTGTTCCCATAGCCCTCGTGTGGGATTGATTATAGAGGTCAAAAGAACCACGTATAAATGGAAAATGAGTGCAAGGTAAAATATTGATATGATTCAATTAAGGGACACAACATCAGCAGTTGATATGATTCAATTAATGTATAGGGCACAACATCAAGAGTCAGGACTAGCCCATAAAGACTAAAAATTAAAGAGGATATGTGCTTCAATAAAATTTATACAGAAAAGAATAAATTGACAAATGAGCAAAAACCGTTAGATAACAATCCTATATTTTTTTTGGCACGAAACCATTGACTTTTACTGGCATAGCATATAACCTTGAAATAGAACAATGCTAAGCTAGCATGGTGCCAAGTGAAGTTAAATCCATGCATTGAATTCACAGATTTTAACAAAGTTAATTCCCTTTGTTAGCAACCATTTAGGTTGGACAAATATCTCCCAACAGAAGAAATAAGGACATTATAGAGATCAGAGTTCAAACGAAAACACATCAATAACATTAGTGCAATAAAACCCATTAAATTTGCAACTTTAAAAATAAAACCAGTTTTATGGAGATCAATTTTGCTTCTTTTAAAATTTGGAGGTAGAGCTCAAATGCTTATCCCCATTCTTTTCCAACAACCATTCCTAATTGCAGAGCTTCAAATTCCATCATCACCAATCATGAAACCCCTTGTAAAATCCACCAAATCTCTTTCAATATCTAAGAAACCTCATGCCTTGTAAGGATACCTTCTATGTTAAAATTTCTTGCACAATTGATGATGTCATGCAGATTAAAGGGTCCCTTGATGCTTTGTTGATGCCTAGCTTGCTCCATCCTATTTTAATTTGATATTTGATAACAAAGTTGTTTTCCCGCTACAAGTTTTGTAAGATTAAAGCTATTTTAGCTTCTGACATGTTTTTTTGCTAGCCTAGATACCATAAACTTATTAATACTACCAAAACACTTTTTATTACACATCACAATGCAGGTAACATAAAAATTTTGAATTTTAGAAGGAGCAACCATTGCATATTTTTCCACTTGGACATTTTTCTGGTATCATTCTAAGATTTTTTTTAAATTGGACCATTGAAAACAAACCTTTAATATATTTTTCCCTGGGGAATGAGATATTTTTGATAACATACTCTAGAGCATGTATTAAGTCCCTTATTTCATAGCTTGTGAAATTCTATCTGTAATTGGTCTTTGCAAATTTCCAAATTCAGTGCAAACTCTAACCTACCACGTGCTAATATTTGTATTATGTAATGCATATTAATCATGCCATACCCTCCCTTTTCATAGCCATCTCTTGATCAAGAAACTAATGACATAAGTTTATGCTTTTTCCTTCCACCAATTGTTTTTTTCTTTTAGAACACTAACCATTCACAACTAATTTTTTTGGGAAAGAATTTAATATGACTAGTAAGTATGTATAGTAGCTAGCACTCCTAAAGTGTAGCCCACCATAGGCCTCTTTATATCATGTGTTTACTAAGGGGTTAATTCATCCCCATTTGGGAGGGAATCCTCACCCATTCCATGTTTATGATTTGGTTTCCTAAATGAATCTGAATATCCAAATTGTAGAAATATAGCATTTTGTCAAAATTATGGTTGTATGTTTCTTGACTATTACTTCAAAATATCTCTACCACAATCACTGTTGACTTGTTTTAAATTTTCTTCCTAATCCCTTGATATCTGGATCCATCGAAGATGAAAATTATATAGATATATGCATCATTATATTTGAAGATAGTCCAATATGAAATATGGTGAACAACAATCTTGACCTTCATATAGTATAGGAACCTATTACTGGTAGATGTTGTCATAGTTATCATGATAGGTGATTGATGGATGAACCTGCATTGGTTAACTTCTCCTATCTTCACAAACAAATCTCATTTTTTGTAGTTCAATTCAATATAACACCACAAGCATAGAATTCTTCATCTTGTTTCATTAGATCTGGAATTTTTATCGGCTTATATTATAGCCTGAAATATAAAGTAGTCAATAAAGTGTTCAACATGTAGCAATGGTGATGCTACAACTTCTAGTTGGAAATATAACTTCATAGTGATTGAAATGGCCTCTACATTAATTCATTCCAAACATTTAAGTTGAATGAAATAATTATGTTGATCTCCTTATGGATGTATGATGTCCCATATACTATATAAAATAAAAATGTTTATTAGGTTGTGTTTTTCCTTTATTCACTTCATTCCAATTCAAAACCCCATTTTCTTGGGATGCATTGACTATAGCCCTACACTTATAAATGTAGAGAGAGTTGAGTGAAATTTATATAATTGAAATAATAGCCACTACTCCCAAGACTCCTCCAGTTCCAACCCAAATTGAGACATTTTAAAAATATTTATTATTAGATGATTTTCATCATCTGCAATAGTAGTTGCCTCAGAATAATTTCCAATGATGACTTGATAAGTGCATTAATTACACCATTTTGTTCTTTCTCAAATCCTGAACCTATAATTTCCATCAATGGTTTAATGGATTTCCTTCAAGAATTACTTCTTGAAACGACATCCATAGTAATATCTTCCATGTTGGGAAAGCCTTTTCAAAATGGGATCAAAACTATCCACAACACTAATATTCCACAAACAATCTCTACATGCTAGATTTATAGCCACCAATTTATCAAGGATATAATTGACAGTATAAGTTATATCTAATTTTGTACACTAGCTCATGATGTAGTTGGAGAAAATAATGGTACATTGCACCACTGGAAATGAGAGAACTAAAGAAACAAGAACAAAGTTGAAAATTTCATGCCCCTTTACAGAACTGGAATTCCAAGAACATCTTCATGCAAAGAACATTTGACATCTAATTCTAAAGAGTTGCACTAGCAGGATGGCCTTCTAGATTTGGGAAATACCAATGCTAAAGGAAACCACTCTTTCATCAGGATGATGTAAAAATTGAGCAAACTCAGAAACAAGAATGTAATGCAGAGGACCCTGTTGAGACTCCAAGTATTTTAGTAGTAATGGAAACTGGAAATACCGACAATCAAGATTTACCAATCCTGAAATCCTAAAAACTGTTAAGTCTGCTAAATTCTGAATGGGATATGAAATTCTACTTTCTCCATATAAGGTCTGAAGAGATTGGAACCACTCAAATATCCTGAAACAATTAATGGTATTGCTAAAAATTTAAGTCAAATTGACATTCTCTTGATCTTAAAGGGAAATCTACTTTCACTTTATGAATTTAATATAACCATTCATTTGTTTAAGGGTCAAGAAATACCTAACAACATGGTGTTGGTTAATAAGAAGGAAGAATCCATTGGCCTATTCTTTAGAGACCTTGAACTACATGTATCCCTACTTTGTGTATGCCCCATATATATGGAATGGGGGGACGAGAAGTGGATAATGAATGCCATTTTATCCCTATTCCTGGTAAATATATGGGTTGGGGAGCCTTCCTAAGGGAAGGTAGGAAGGCAGGGGCATGTATTCTTTATGAACAATAGGGATTCAATAATCCATCTATGCGCCATAGCAGTAACACCAAGGCCACCCTTACTCGAGTGAGTATGCAAAAATACATCATCATACCCTAAGTTGATTGATAAAAAGACCAAAATCTCACCTTGGCCGTAAGCCCCTTGGATAAGCTTTGGTTATTATCCCTAGCCCAGGACCTACTTGCTCAGGAAACAACTATGCCTTCTCAGGTCAGATCAGGACCAAAATAGCCTCTTCCTTTTGAATCAACAGGTATTGGGTAAACTAAAACTGGTATGTATGCAGGAAGATATGGTGCTTTCTTTGCTAGATGTATCAGCACATGGAGCAATAGGAAAGACATAGAAAGTAAAGGATATAGTAGAGCTAGCACCATCGCGTAATATCCCCAATGCTTGGGGAAAGGAGAAGTGAGATCCCCAGAGGTGGACACAGATGCGGATGCATATAAAGATTCAGAGTGAACAATTCCAAATCCAGGCATGGACTAGAAGGTAGAGCCATTTTGAGAATAGACAAAGGCCTGTCAATTTAGTTGGGCTCTCGCCTAGGTGTTGGGTGATGGTCAAGCTGTTGGAAAGGAATGCATCGGATCAAATGTAATTATAGGTGCAAGACCATCACTACCCTCCTGCATGGGAATTTCAATGCACGTTGACAACGTGTCATGCATATATGACATTTGTTGAGGACATGTAGCACACATAAACACATAAATACATAAAAATAGATTATATCGTATACATTAATATTTAATAATATATATTAAATACGTGGCACTTTGTAACATAGTTGTCAATATGTTTAAATTACTAAATGTGATACATGTAATTTGTTGCTATTATATAATACAATGCTCTGCCCTCGGTCCTCGGTTCATGAACACTCATTTTACTGGTATGCCTTTGTTCTCAAGGTGCTTTAATTGTAGAATCTATTCATGGACAAATCTCCCTCTCCTTTTGAGTTCTCCTTCTAAGTCCAGTTCATTAAGGTTCACAATAGTCAGTAAAAGAGGAAATATAATGTACCTTTGAAATTTTGTTTTGCTAGTGAATAACCATATGTAGCCTACAAGACAAACAATAATGTGGTTTATATTTGGCATAATTTTGCTCAGAATTTTGGAAAATGACCATTCCACTCCAATCAGTTTGTCAGTGGTGTGTTGGCATTCCCCCATTAATTTTCAACTCTTATTTAGTTTCTGAAGAAAATAGGCTCAACAATGATTTTATAAATTATATCTACAAGTCAACTGTCCTTATACTGAATTTTTTGGTATTGAAGAGTAGTGACCTACCAAACTAGTGAAAAATTCAAACTCTTGAGTGAAGGACATCTTAGATTTTGCGAGTAAGGAGGGGACATTAGAGCATTGTGGGATCAGTAAGCTAAGATGATATCTAATTGTCTAGACCCTAAACTTTATTTTTCGTTTTCCTGTGATAATGGTTGATGCCCCTTATGTCATCCCATGTACCCTCTGGAGTTCCATTGAGTCCCAGAGGTTTAGGGTAATATAGTTAGGGATAAGGAGGGAGATAGTCTTATATATGTCTGAACATGAAGAAATTGAATTCCTTGGTTAATCAATGTAACATCCCTTATGTGGTTATGTTTGCAACCTAGTTTTAAAGTAATGTAAATTAAGAAATTAAAAATCAATAATTAAAAATACAAGCATACCTGTAAAATAGATATGTCCTATAAAATAGGGGAAATAATGAAAGCCCTAAAACCAATATCCCTGTTGAAATGATGCCCCGGGTGTTTGGGGATGGTGGGGAAAAGTCTGCTTGCAGAATTATACATAATTTCTCAATATTTTCCCTCCAAAAAATATTTGTCAAATAACATTTGGTTAGACCTATAGTCCAAATGACCTGCAAATTGATTTTTTGTCTAGCCACCCAAAATAGCAAGGAAAGATGGCATTTATAGCCTGAAAACTAACAAAAAGCGTTTTGGATTTGATGGAATTGCAAAAAATATATGTTAACATCGTCCAATCTGGATTAAGATGTCTACAATTGTGAAGCAATAGTGAATCTTCTTAGCTCACCAACAACCATATAATTTATTGAACCTTTCAAGGGGTTACATCTAATAATCTTTTTATTCCAGGCAATGTTACAAATATCTTGGATTTCTCTAAATAATTTCAAAATTTTCCAAGATTTTTAGGTTGCCAATGTTTCTGATATTTTTTTAGATTTTCAGGAAAATTTTATGTCGGCCAATAACTTTCAATAAATTCCAATATTTTCCCCAACATTTATGATTCTTTTATTTTTGGATCCTTAGAGATAGATTCCCCAAAACAATATTTTCAACATTGACTTTCAGAGCATAAGGATTTATTGCTTTAACTTAGGTAGTAGCATAGAAAAATTTCATAAAATACCTAGGTAGATGGAATGATTTTACTACCATCCAAGGTCAATCCTTCTGCTCTAGCAGTTAAGAAATTATTGTTGAAATTCGAAATTATACTTCTTGGCATGCTCCATAAAGGTCCCTACTAGGAGTTTGGATATATTGCCTCATAGTCTTAGTAGATGATTTATATAGCTCTATAAATATTTGAATGTGAGGATAGTGTAGAGCTTAATCATTCCAATTAGGGGTGAAAGTGATTGAAAGTAGGTAGCAAAATAGTCAAGAACGTCATCCATAAGGGTATCTTCTCTCTCTACCTATGGAAGAGAATCTCTACATCAAATAGGGAAGTATTCTTCTAGTCCTATAATATACTAGAGCTTTAAAGATAGTAATATATTTACAGAAGTGACATTGAAAGATAGGTAGTGTAGCAATTGTGCCCCATAAGTCATAGAAATAGCTTCCTCTTGTTGATTTTTTCTTTGACATGTATGTTACTTTGTAGTTGGATAACACTATCTATTCCATACTGGTGTAGGATACAAATATTTATAACACAAACATACATTTAGAAGTCTTGATTTATTCATTGGAGCATATTCATATTTTACACAAAATAGTTAACTTAGTTCATATAGATTAGGATCTCAAACATGTTCTAAGACTTCTTATGGAATGGAATAAATGTATTCTACTTATATGTTTGGTACTTCGCAACACATCATTTACATTGTTTTATTTACATATACCATGTTGTAATTATTCTAGCATCCCCCTCACTTAGAAGTACAAGAGAGAAAATCTTGGAATTCCTCAATATTTTCACATGCAAGTGACTTCATGAAGATATCTGCATGTTCATATTGAGTGGAGAAAACTAGAGATGCATGTTTTATTGTTGAACATGCTTGTGTTTGAATTGATATTGAACCTAATTTCGCAACATATCAACCATATAATTATCTTCCTTCTTGTGATTCACTTCATTCAGAGGGCTCCATATTCATTTTTCTTAAGGTCGAAGTTGTCAGACCATGAAATAACTCCTCAGAAATCAATTCATTATATTCATTCAGGTTGGTCTTTATTATATACATGAGGGAGAGACTGTTCATTTCATCTCCCTGTGACTCTTCATATTTTCCATTATTTATTTACATCAGTTACACTTATTCACCAAATCCTGATGATTGAGTTTCAACATTCCCCCCCTTAATCTGAAGGGATGTTGGTGAGTCCAAGCATCATTCTGAATCGTTCAAGCTTTTCTCTTCCAGGAACTTTAGTGAAGATGTCTGCAATTTGCTCATTAGTGGAACAATGGCAGAGATGGATTGTTTTGGCCTCAACATGATGTCGAATCAGATGATATTTAGTATTGATGTGCTTCGTTCTATCATGGAACTTTGGGTTGTTGGTCACCTTTATTGCCAAGGTATTGTCAATCATGAGTGGAGTCGATTGTACTTGTTTTACCTGCAAATCTTCAAGAATTTTCCTGAGCCACACAATTTCTTTTATTGCCTCAGCTATTGGCACATATTTTGCTTCTGTTGTGGAATCTACTGGAACTGATTTTTTGCATGATCTCCAGGGGACAGCTCCTAATCTAAGACTCATAGCATATCCTGAAGTAGATACCCTAGTTTCTTTGTCTCCATCAAAGTCTGAATCAGAGTATCCAATCAAGCTGAAGCCGTCCACCTGTGTATACTCGATTCTAAAGACTTGAGTTCCCTTCAAGTACATTAGAACTCTTTTTGCAGCAGACCAATGTCCCTCAATAAGGCTTTTGCATAAACCTAGAGAGGATTCCAACAACAAACGAAATGTCTGGTCTGGTAGTAGTTTCGTAGTTGAGACTTCCTACAAGTTGTCTATACTTTGTTGCATCCTCAAATTCTTTTCCTTCAGTCAATGTGAGCTTTAAGTTTTGTTCCATTAGAGTAGTAAGAGGATTTCATTCTTTCATGCCAAACCTGTTCAAAAAATATCCAATGTACTTCTTTTGAGAAAGGAATATGGAATTCAGATGTTGAGTTACTTCAATACCAAAATAGTAATGTACATAGCCCAAATCAATCATTTCAAAACCTTTCCTCAATTCCTTCTTTATGGATGCAATGTAGTTTTCCTTGTTCCATGTCATCAAAAGATCATCTACATATACCACAAGATATATAACTGCTTTGCCAACTTTCTTGACAAATAAAGTTGCATCATCAAGATCATAATGTTTGAAATTGAGTTTCAGAAGATGCTCAGTTAGTTTTTGATACCAGGCTCGCGGTGCTTGTTTCAGGCCATACAAGGATTTCACAAGTTTTCATATGTTATTTTCATGTCCTTTCACAGCAAACCCTTCAGGCTAGGACATAAAAACATTCTCTTTTATATCTCCATTCAAGAAAGCCGTTTTTACATCCATTTGATGGACTTTCCAACCATTCTGAGCTACTAGGGCAAAGAGTGTCTGGATGGTAGCCCATTTTGTTGTGGGGGAAAAAGTCTCTTCATAATCGACCCCTTATTTCTATGAAAAACCTTTTTCCACAAGCCTGGCTTTGTGCTTGTCAAGTGAGCCATCTGCTTTATACTTGTTCTTGTAGACCCACTTGCAGCCAATTGGTTTGCTTCCTAATGGAGGATCAACCAGCTTCCAAGTGCCATTATTTATGAGGGCATCATACTCCTTTTGCATCGCTTCTTTCCATTCATCATGAGAAGAAACTTATTTGAAGGAATTTGGTTCAAAATCTGTAGACAAATTCAATTCACAACCATAAGAAACATCTATATCAATAGGTGAATCAGAGTCATCTACATCACCTCCATTTTGCCGGTTTGAATTTCTAGTTCCTGTCTTTCCAACCTCTTCAGGATGAACACCTTCAAGTGTCTTTGTCAACCACTTTGGGGGACCTTTCTCAGATGGTCCAGGATGCTCCGTTGATTGATTTGGGACTGAATCAAGATTGACTCTCCCAATTCTATCAATCACATCACTTCACATATCATCCGTTGTTGGAGTTTCATGCGGGGGAGAGAGTGCTTCAGAAGAAGATTCCACAGGTTGATCTAGTATAGGAATCCCCCCTTCAAGATGTCGAATATGATTATCAAATTCTTGAAATGATTTTGCATTTGTGAATCTATCCAAGCGATCAAGTTGCCGCTCAACAACATTGTCAGCTTTGGATGTTTCAAGAAATATTACATCTCTAGATACAACAAACTTTTTATTAACTTCATCATGGAGACAATATGCTTTGGAGGTGTTTGAATACCCCAGGAAGATACACTTACTACTTCTTGCACCAAGTTTGTTTCTATGTACCTTTGGTATCAAGGCATAACAGGTGGAACTAAAGACCCTGAGATGCTTTACCGAAGGAATGTTCCCATACCACATTTCATAGGGAGTCTTGTTTCTAATAGCATTAGATGTACATCTATTGTTTATATATACAGCACATAGAACTGCATCATCCCAAAACATCAATTTTACATTTTTGAAAAACATCATGGAGCGCACCATATTTAAAATTGTCCTATTCGTTCTTTCAGCTACATTGTTCTGTTGGGGATTATAAGGCACAATTGTTTGATGTTTGATCCCATGTTGGCGAAGATAGTTTCCAAATTCATTTGAAGTATATTATTTTCCATTATCAGTGCAAATAGAGCCAATATGATATTGTTCATCATTTTCAATCCATGTATGGAAGTTCTTGAATGTTTGAAAAGCATAAGATTTGTTCTTCAATAAATAAACCCAACACATTCTGGTGTAGTCATCAATAAATGTCATCATATATTTATTTCCATTTGCAGAAGGAACAGGCATTGGACCACTTAAATCTGAATGAATGAGTTCAATTTTTCTATGTGTTATTTTATGTGAATCATGAAAAGACTGTTTGCTATGATTTCCTAGAATACAAGCATCACATTGATTAAGTTTCCTAGGAATTGTAGGCAAAGCAGCAACACCATTTTTCTTCAACAAGCAAAGGCTGTTATAGTTCAAATGTCCAAATCTAGAATGCCATATTAAAGTTGATGGAAGTGTACATTTTTCATAATGAGAGTTGTATGAGAAATTTAGTGCACGAGCAGAGGTACCCTGCAACTTGAGAAGCCTTTCTTCTTCTATCCCCCTCATGACAAGTGAGTGGTCATATGCTTTTCTCACCTCAAGCTTGCCATCAAACATATGAATGGAGTGACCATGCTGGGGGATGTGGACCAAGGACAACAAGTTTCTCTTCAGTTGTGGGAGATATAGAACATGATGCAAAAGGAAGTCTGGAAGACCAGGCAATTTAAGCCTAATTGTGCCAAGCCCTGATGGCTTGAGTTTTGATGGTATGCAAAGTATACTGCTCCATCAAAATTGTTAGTAAATTATTCAAAATAATCTTTTCTATGAGTCATGTGGCAAGTTTCTCCTTAATCAAGCAACCAATCATTTTTCCAAGAAGCAAGTGAAGCATTACATAAGTCTTCATTTACTCCAATATTACATTGTGCCACAACATAATGAGTGGATTCAAGTGCTTTACCTTTGTCTGTGTCATTGGTTTTACCTTTCTGTTGGTTTCTTAGCTTCTCAATTTTGTCCCAAGGTAACCTACATGTAGAGGCATCATGTGATCCATTTCTTTTACAGCGTATGCAATGAAAATCTGACTTTTCTCCTTCAGAGTGTCTGCCCCCCTTGCCTTTGAAATATCTTCCTCTTCCTCTTTGACCACCTCTTCCTCTAGAAGAATCTTGGGTAAGATTCTTTTATTTATGGGCAAGGAACACAACCTCTTTAGAAGATTCAGGGGCTGTCTTCTTTCCAAAAGCTTTTTCTCTTTCAACAATTTTTTTCACAAGAGAGTCAAAGGTAATATCTTCGAGATTTCCATTTGCTTGCAATGACTCAAGATAATTAGAGTAAGTAGGATAAAGTGCCTTGAGAAAAGAGATAAGAGGAATATCCAATTCAACCTTAGTGGCTTTGATATCATGCATTATAGATTTTACTTCAGATGCAAGAGCAAGAGAATCATTTTTTGTAATTCAAGAGTGAAGAGTTTAATCATGAGTTGAACAACTTCAAGTGAAGAATGTGAGTCATAGAGTTCTTTCAGCTTTTGCAAGGCTTCGTAAGCAATTGAAAATGGCGAAATATGGCAACTCACCTCTTCACTTACAGATGATGCAATTAATGCATAGGCTTTGTTGTTCTTATTTTCCCAAATGGTGAACTCTTTGTCTGAGGTAGGATGTTCTGGCCCTTTGTATTTGTCTCCAACACATACTCCTTTCCACAACTCACTGAAAATGAGGGTGTGTTGTATCTTCCGGGACCACTCAGGATAGTTCTCCTTGCGAGTGAGAACTACTCCCACAATAGATATGATTGAATGCATTGTAAAATCTGAGTGCTGTAAAAATACTTTTGCTGCCAATCTATAAAATATTTCCATTTCTGCACTGTAATAGCAATATTCTTAAGAGAAAAAAGTGCAATTCCGATCAAGAATGTAGTTTTGGTCAAAAATGCATTACTGATAAAAATGCAATTCTCGTAAAAAAAAATCATCTTCTAGCATGGCTTTAAAAGACTCCATCTTCTATGGCTTTAAAGGACTCCTATAGCTTAGAGTTTTTGTTCAAAACCCCATAAAACCAAAATGGAGTAGCATGTGGAGGGAGAAGTTGCAAACAAGTTGCGTATATGAGTGCTATGTATGAGCAGTGATAAATGTAGTCAAGGGAGGTCTGCATATGGGAGAGAGAAGCATATGGAGGGAGGGAGAAGAACGCAGCGTATTTACAAAGGAAATTAATGGTGGTATGTGGGTACAACGTGGGAGCCAAATGCAGCGTATGGTGAGAGGTGTGTGTAACATATGGGAGCAGAGACGTATGCGTTCAACAGTCAAAGGCAAAGGCGAACACCCATGCCATATTTGTATATGATAGGCATGACCAACGGCCACTTGCAAGATTCATGAAGCGCGGCAACAAAACCAGTGGGGCAATGAATCACAAACTAAATAAACACTACAAAATAAACTGGCAGTCATGGCCACAAATTATATAACTAAATACAACTTACAGACCAACGAGGAGGGTGTAGAGACAATGCATTATTGGCTCCTAGTTTCCAATTGAAATAAGACCAACAATTTAAAAAAATAGTGTTCTATGTATAAGAGACCTCTTAAGTGTGACTCAGAGCCACAATGGCACCACAACACCGATAACTGGGACCTGTGCGATAATACCTTTGCTATGGTGAGGTCGTGGACAACATGATAATGAAGATTCAAAACCAGGAATCACACTTCCTTGCAACGTTTCCACAACAAATCGACATATACCAAACTTCTGCTGCGTACCTCCAGGAAATGCACACTCCACGCTCAGTAATGCATGAAATTACACAAGGATTTGATAGAGACATTAGTCTGCAAAGGATGCAGAACATAGGCAGAATGGGAGTTACAAAGTAGACTGAAATGCCAAAAATGGTGCTGGCTCTGATACCATATCAAACCAGGCAGTAACTCCTAAAAAATCAATTTGTTATATTCATTCAGGTTGTTATTTATTATATACATGAGGGAGAGACTGTACGTTTCATCTCCCGGTGGCTCTTCATATTTTCCATTATTTATTTACATCAGTTACACTTATTCACCCAATCCTGATGATTAGGTGTCAACAAAAGCTTAAATGTGTTGAGATTATATAATATAGTTGAAAGGGATGTTTGCACCTCACAAATTAGAAACACCATGAAGGTAAAGACTAGTGAAAATATTGAAAATCACAACCACATTAGCTTATATCAAAGTTGTAGATGAAACATTACCTTATATCAAAGTTTTATATGGAAGTAAAATTCTCAAGTGTTGACAAGGGAAAATTAGATACTAAAAACACCACAAGCGCCAAAGAAGTCGTGTTCATTGAGGTTCACAATAGTTAGTAAAATAGGAAATCTAATTTACCTTTGAAGTTTTGTTTGTCTAGTGAATAATTGGATGTAGCATGGTTTATATCTGGCATAATTTTTCTCAGAAGTTTGGAAAAATGACCATTCTACCCTAATCAGTTTGTGATTGTTGCATTGGAATTCCCCCATTAATTTTCAACTATTATTTAGTTTCCGAATAAAATACGCTCAACAATGATTTTGTAGCTTATATGTACAAGTCAAAAAATTCTAATATTTTCCTCAACATTTCAAATTAGTTTATTTTTGGACCCTCAATGATAGATTCCCCAAAACAATATTTGCATTGCAACATTGACTTCGAGATCACAAGGATATATTTCTCTAACTCAGGAAGAGACGTAGGTAGATGGAATGTTTTTACTACCATCTAAGGTTAATCCCTTTGCTCTGGTAGTTAATGAATTAGCAATGAAATGTTGAATTGTCCTTCTTGGCATGCTCCATAAAGGTGTGTACTAGGAGTTTCGATCTATTGTCTCATAGTCCTACTAGATTATTTGTATAATTATGTAAATATTTGAATGTCAACATAGTGTAGAGATTAATCATTCTAATTAGGGGTGCATGCGACTAAAAGTAGGTAGAAAAATAGTAAAATGCACATCCATAAGGGTATATTCTCTCAATACCTATGGAAGAGAAGGTCTACATTAAATAGAGAGGTATGTTTATGGTCTTATAATATCCTAGAGATATATAGATAGTAATGTATTTACGGAAGGGGCATTCAAAGATATGTAGTGTAGCAATTGTGCCCCAAAAGTCATAGAAATGGCTTCCTCTTTTTGATTTTACCTTTGACATGTACATTACTTTGCAGTCGGCTAACAATACCTATTCCATATTGGTGTAGAATACAAAAAATTGCAGCACAAATATAGACATGGCAGTCTTGATTTATTCATTGGAGCATATGCATATTTTATACAAAATAGCTAACTTAGTTCAAATATATTAAGATCTCAAACATCTTTTGAGACATATAATAGAATGGAATAAATGTATTATACTTTCAATTTTGATACTGCCCAACACCTCATTTACATTGGTTTATTTAGATATATTATGATGTAATTATTCTAACATCCCCCTCAATGAATTCTCACACTTAGAAGTACATGAGAAAGACTTAGAATGCCTCAATATTATCACATGCAAGTGACTTGGTGAAGATATCTGCACGCTGATATTGAGTGAAGAAAACTGGAGCTACATATTGCATTTTGGAACATGTTTTCATTTGAATTGGTATTGAACCTTGATTTATTGTGTGGTTAAAAACTAGTGGATTTAAAACAAGTTATAAAACACCTTAATTGATGTGCTACAAGATCATCTAATGTCTTTGTGGTACACCCAATCTTGCAAGTATGCGGCGTAGTTGCTTTGCAGATAGATCCTCCTATTGTGAAATATTCTACATCAATGGAAGATTGAGAAACAAATTTCCACTTCTTGTTCCCCGATGACATAGGACTAGATCCTCAAAAGAAAACAAATCTAGAGGCATATTTCCTGTCATCAATGGAAACTACAAGATTTTATTTCATGTATCATGTTAAGAAGAAATAATCATTTTTTTTTCTATTCTAAGTTATATTACTTAGAACCCTGAATATATTTCAATTCGTTTTGTTGGTTTCTAGTGACTCGGGTTTGGTTCCTGTGTGAGTCATAAAAAATAACAAACAACATAACTAATTTGTGGCCTACTGTATGTTAAGTAAATGAGGCTCACTCAATTGATGAAATAAAATGGCATTTACCTACGATGATGGATCAAACCAAATGAGTTTCACCATGATTCATGGGCCCCTTGCTGCATGTGGCTGCCCAATTGTCCAGATTGACCACATGTTCTTCTCCTCAATTTTTTCTGGCTTGGCTTCTTTCCTCCTCAGTGATGCTTCTCTCATACAGGAATTGAGGCTAGCTAAGAGCGAGCCAAGTGAAGCTGCTATAGACAAAATTCCTATGTTATGAAAGCAATTTTTGGAGAACAAGATTAGTTGCAGGCCTACCAAGTATGCTAAACATTGTATAATTTGAGGAGGCATTACTTTGATTCAAGTTTTCTTTTTTATTTTATTGCGTTATTTAAGCCATGCATGTCTACCTGTTTTTTTAATTTCCTATACAATGTAGGCTATTTACTTCATTTGTTTTTCCAATGCATTGCTTTGATAAATGTCTTACCTATATTCCATGGTTTATAGACTATGTTTCTTTTACATTGAACTTCCAAATAATCTAAAATTGTGAAGTGAAAGTAGTTGGGATTTTCATGAATATTATTTTAATTTCATTAGCATTGTTTATTATGTTTTGTTATAATATTCACAAAATTGTTTGAGAAGTGTTTCTATAAATTGTCTCAGATATGGGGCATTATAACACAAGTCAACAATGTTACGAATGCCTCAACTATTGTTAGCCAAGAATGCAAAATAATAGTATTACAATATGGAGATGTGATCCTAGAGCTCATGATGAAATATTTCACTTCAAATATCAATACAACTCATTCTGCCTTAATGCTGGTTCATTGGATTTTGATTTACATAATTTATTGTTGATTTTTGTCAAAAGAATCAAGGACTTAAAATAATGTGGAATACAGGGCTAGACTGCGTTTATGTTGTTGATGATACATTGTTTCTTTGGGTTCCTTTTCCTGAAAGCCTCTTATTTTACATGATTAGGAGTTTTGAAGATGAAGTATAAAAAAACACCAGCAATGTAGTATGATGGTATACGAAATCAAGTTGAAAGGACTCACTTCCTCTGCAACCACTCTTGTTTTAATGTTGGAGAGTAAGCATAGATTTTATCAAAAAACTCCAATGCCATACATAGAGGATTTATTCTAGAGGAAAATAGAAAAGAGGTTGGGATTTCCTTTTCTGGTTATTTTTTTGCTTATCATATTTTTTTTCAACTATAATTCTATTCTCTATGGATCTTTTTATTATTCCTCTTGATCTAGTTTACAAAGGTAGATGGGGGATGAAGTGTATTTTTGTATTGTCTAGTTCTTTTTGCTTTGAGGTAATTGTCTTCACACCCCTTTGCTAGTTGAAGTACTTGTGGGAGGACATAGTTATCATTAAGAGGCAGAGAGTACTTTTTTGTGTCCATGGAATTGCATCTTTGGATACTTGTGCTTGGTGTGGATTTGGAAGTGTTTGAATGCCCCTTGGGTATTTTGTTGGTGTAACGGATATTAGCCAAGATTTGTGCTTACAATTTTAACATATGTTTAGTGGTTACATTTTAGGATCATTGCTATTATTTATTGTATTTTGACATCTTGAATTAATTAATAACGAGAACCACTCCCAATTAGTTTTCTAGACCCTATAACTAGTGAGATTTAAGGATGTAGTTCATCAGTCACAATTTCATCATATATACTCACAGTTTTCTACTTTTTGCCATGCAAATTAGTTTTTTAGAGGCAATTTTTTATGTTGTTGCAGTAAATTTACATGGTTCACAAGGTTAGAAATCAATCTTTGGTGTAATTGCATATTTTAGATTTGATAATTATAAGTCATTTATAGGCTATATAAATTTCTTCAAAGTTTCAATTTTAATTGAGTATTCAATTTAACATATTGAGTATCTCATACATAACTATTTCCCGGCCCCCAGGGCTCCCCCCCAACCCACTTTCCATAACTTCCATAACCATTTGGTAGGGAATTGCAACTGTGATGCTATTTTTCTTGTTCAGTAGAATATTTGCAAAGGCTTTACAAGGTTCTATAATTTATTGAAGGTTGTATAATTTACAATTTATAAAGCATACATGTTTAATTTTTTAAGTCTATTTCTTTAATGGGTGCTAGCTCAATGGAAGAGCACCTGCTTTACAAGAAGGAGGTTGGTGGTTTGATTCCATCGTGCCATGATATTCATATGGAATGGTGATGATTAGATTTTGGTGATGGAGGCTCTTTTGACCATCAATAATGAGCTCATGGTAACATTTTTCGACCCTCACCAATGAACTTATGGTGACATTTTTCGAGCCTCACCAAAATATTAAATGGTGATGGCTAACAACTGTCACCATATATATCCATCCATAGCAGAAACCATGAAAGGTTCATCGCCATAAATCATCGTTGTTCAAATGAAATGGTGACGGTCACTATCTGTAATTATAATCATTATTCATGAAGGACTTTGAATATCACCACAACACTTGTACTTTTGGTGACCCCACCTTTAGTGGCATTCAATTTTTTGGTGATAGAGGCTAAGATATGTCACCATTGCACATGTGAAATGGTGACGGTCACTATATGTCATTATAAATCATTATTGGTGACGAACCTTGCATGTCACCACAACACCTATATTTTTGGCGACGCCACCTTTGGTGATGTTCAGTTTTTGGTGACGAAGGCCCTTTTGACCATCACTAATGAGCTTATGGTGACATTTTTCAACCCTCACCAATGTCCTCTTTTCTTGTAGTGTTTGAATCTTGAAGACCATATTGTCTTCTTTTTCTTGGAGATAAAAGAGTTTCTGTCGTGCAATTTCTTTCTTCAATCAATAGATATTTCTACTAGAGATTTTTATAGTCAATGAGGCTACTATTCAAATTATCAACTCTTTCTATAAATTACCAATGGATCCCTCTTAATTTTTAATCCCCTTGAAACAATCTAAAAAAAATTCTATTTGCAAATCCAAAACATACAATCTTTCATAAATAACTTATCTCATCGTTAATAACTTTTATTCAAACTATCATATTTTTAAACATAAAAATGAGAAGTAAAAATTTTACTTCAAACATGGTGGAAGAGTGGATGTATGAGTATTTCTATATGCACCAGCCATATTCTTGATTACCTTCAATAGTATAAATCCTTATGATTTTCATCCTTCAATTTCATCAGAGATTCTTCATCTTCAACTATTGATGCTTCATGTATTTACCTCATGTAATTGTTCTTAGGGTTCTGAGAAAAATATTTCTTGTACTGTCCATATTCATGACATCCATAGTATTGAACTTTGGGCATATCTTTATTTCCTTGATATCTGTTACCAAAATTTTTGTTTTTAAATCCAAATTTCTTCTTTGATCTCGCTATAAAGGTTTGGTAATCTTCATCTTTATGTTGAGTGTTTATTTTGGACTTCAATATTGATTCCTCTAAAGTGCAAGAAGACCATAATTCTTGAAAAGAGGGAGTCTTCTTTCTAGCATAAATTCCCCTTGAGAAACTACCCCTTGTATGAAGTAAAGCATTTATTATAACAATGATCATCTCATAGTCAAATATAGTTTCACCAAATCCTTGAGCCTAGTCTCTAATTTTTGAGATCTTCATGAAATATGAAGCTATGGTATCCTCCTTTGTCATCCTTATTTTATAGAGTTGATTCTTACAAATATCTTGTGACCTCTTGTGGTGATGGATTACAAGCTTACCAAAGTATCATAGGATTGCTTGAATGTAAATAAATATGAAACAAGAGTAATGAGGTGGTCTTTACTAGATTTAAGGAGAATCCTTTGAGCTTTCACTTCTCGCTTATTATACTAGGCCACTTCTCGAGAATTGTTTTTATCTCGTGTTGGAGCTTTTCCTTCAACAAATTTCATGAACGCATTTTCTATGAGGACTATATCAATTCTCTTCTTCCAAGCATTGAAATCGGATGCACCTTCAAGCTTGTTTCCGTCCTTACAAATAGATTCCATTTGATCAAGAGTATTGTACAAAAACAATATTACTTACTTGAAAATGAGAGCTGCTACAAGAATATCATCAAGGATGTATTCAAGTCAGAGAGAGGTGCTACAATGATGTCTTCACTAGTGTGATCTTCAAGCTTTCTTCCTTTTCCTTAGTTCTAATTCCTTGTTGAGAAACCAAGTGCAATGTAGTTTAGTCACTTAATTATTGTTCTTTATAATTATTTATGAATATTAGATGCCTTATTACTACTTTATGTCTTCTTGATCAAGAAACTATATGTTTGTTAAACTATTCAAGAAAGATAGAGATCACAATGAGATAAGAGACACCAAAAATTAGGCTAGTATCAAGGGGAAAACCCACAAGGTGAAAGCCCAACAATCATTTCTTTATAGAATCGGAGAAAAATGAGAGATATCCAAGCGAACGCCAAGGCCAGACCGCCACCAAGATACCAAGTAAAACCCTCCTCCAATTCACCTCCAAAAGTGAAACTCAACATTGGTCAAACTTCTTCAAATATGGTCAGACTTCAAAAATTTCCAGACCTACAACTAGGGTCAAATTTTAGCCTACAATGACCTCATAATTTTCGTCCTCCTTCACAAAAAAGTTCATCCTTCCACATGTGTGAAATTGTACTAGTCAAAGATTCATGAAGAGGAAATATTCTTCTAGCCTTTGTCTTTACTTCTCTCTCCTTTGACTCAACTTCTTCTTCTCCTTCAGTTGGTCGAGATGTGCTTCTTGTGATGATGGTTCAGTATGCTCCAAAGAGGTCAAACTTGTCTTTTATATACAACTTTCCAAGAAGGTCAAATAAGTGCAATTTGGAGGGCTAGAATGACTTGTCCAAGGAGGGTCGACTTGGTCATCTTGTTTACTTATGACTCAAGATGAAATTCATAATATCTTTCTTTTAAATGTCTAAATAGGACATGACTTAAATATATTTTATTTTGAATAAAAAATAAATTATTTTTTGCTCTAACATGAAAACCATGCTTCAAAGAAATGAAATATAATAAGTACATTAATGACAAATACATATATTTATGAAGACCGGACCTAGTTACAACTTCAACATCATAATCAAATTAAGGTAATAGAATATCTTAATGACAAAACTATGGTTTAATTCCTAAAACCCTCAATTTAGGGTGTTAAACAAATTAAAAAATTGTTTAAGAGAAAAAAAAAAATCAAAAACCCAGAAGGACGAAATGTAATTACAGAGAAAGATAATGAAAAGGTTTTGAAGCCTAAAGGCCCACGACCATGACTTTAGCGTACACCAAAATACACTAAAAAAAATTAACCATTAAGGGAAAATAGAAAATGCATGTAGTAACTCATCAATAAGAAGGAAGCTTTCTGTTGACACCTAATCCTCTACGATTGGGTGAATTTGGAATGTGAACAATCATCAAGAAGATGAACTGATCAGTCACATTCATGTATATAACAATAGCTACCTAATGAAATAAATGAATCAGTTTTTTCTGCCAAGTCTGGAGTTACTCCTGGACTGACATGGTATCAAAGCTCCCAGGTTCTAAAAATAGATGTAACTCCCTTCATCTCTGCCATTGCCTCTGTCCTGAGCGCTGCCTCTGTCCTGACATAACACTACCACTGCCTCTGTCCTGACATAGCAGCGAGTGTGTTGAATAGTTCGAGCAATGAATACACTGAAGCATCTCTATGCATCGATTCATAGTCCCTGTGTGATGAATGGACTGTGGTGAAGGTTGTATTGAAAGCGTAGGTTGAACTCCGTTGAATACAACATTGAATGCAACGGTGTAGCATGGGAATGGAGCATTGAATAAAATGGTGTGCATTGAATCTCTGGTATGAAGAAGTAAATTATGCGGGGCTCCGTGGTTTATATTTTGTGTTGAATAATCTCCGAGTCTCTGTGCGTATTCTTTGTGCATTGGTTAAAACTCCTCGTATGTGCGGTGAAGTTTATATGTGCGTTGGTCTGATATTCATATCCTGGTTTAATACTCTGTAATGTGCAACATTGAATTGGGTTGTATATAACCATGGACCGAGTTATAACCTGGACTGTATATTATATATAAACCGTGGCTTGACATATAACTGTGGACTGTATAACCCGTGGCCTGAGATATAACGTTGGACTGAGTTGTATTGTGCTTAAACCGTGGACTGAGTTATAACCTAGACTGTATATTATATATAAACCATGGCCTGACATATAACTGTGGACTGTATAACCCGTGGCCTGAGATAATGGTGCTGATAATGGTATGCGGTGTTCTTTTTATTTGAGATAGAGTGCTGAATTAATGCGTGTTGTTGTGGCTATATTAAAGCGGTGATTTATATGTGCGCTAAAGTTGTGTGCTATATGTGCGCTGTAGTTACATTGACCAGTATATATATATATATATGTGTGTGTGTGTGTGTGTGTGTGTGTGTGTGCGTTGTGGTTATATTAACCAGTATATATATATATATATATATATATATATATATATATATATATATATATATATATATATATATATATATTATGGTTTTCATTTGAATGAGTTATGAACTGAGTTTGTAGATATGGAATATGGTGGATATATTATATGAGGATCCTTGGAGGGATTTGAAGAAACAGTACATAAAAGTGTTTGAAATTTTTTTTTGCCCTTTTGAGTACAATTTCACTGTATATCAGCAGAAGTATTTTTTACAGAATGCATTCAATCATCTCTATGGTAGGAATAGTTCTCACTGGCAAGGAGAACTATCCTGAATGGTCCCGGATGATAAAACACACCCTCATCTTCAATGAGTTGTGGAAAGGAGTGTGTGTCGGAGAAGGAGACAATGACCCAGTGCAGCCTACATCAGACAAAGAGCTCGTCATTTGGGAAAACAAGAATAGCAAAGCCTATTAATTAATCGCAGCATCTGTAAATGAAGAAGTAAGTCACCATATTTCATCATATTCAACTGCCTTTGAAGCTTTACAAAAGCTGAAAGAACTCTATGACTCACATTCTGCACTTGAGGTAGTCCAACTCATGATTAAATTCTTCACTCTTGAACTGTAAAATAATGATCCTCTTGCTCTTGCATCTGAAGTAAAGTCTATAATGCATGATATAAAATCCACTAAGGTTGAGCTGGATATCCCTCTTATTGCTTTTCTCAAGGCACTCTATCCTACTTACTCCAATTATCTTGATTCTTTACAAGCAAATGGAAATCTTAAAGATATAACCTTTGACTCTCTTGTGAAAAGGTTTGCTGAAAGAGAGAAAGCCTTTGGAAAGGAGATAGTCACTGAATCTTCTGAAGAGACTGTTTGCCTTGCTCATAAAGAAAAGCATCCTACTCAAGATTCTACAAGAGGAAGAGGTGGACGAAGAGGAAGAGGAAGATACTTCAGAGGCAGGGGGGGCAGACATTCTTAAGCAAAAAAAGTAGATCCGCATTGCATTCGCTACAAACGAAATGGATCACATGATGCTTCTACATGCAAGCTACCATGGGAAAAAATTGACCAGAAAAGAAACCAGCAGAAAGGTAAAACTGATGATACAGACAAAGGTAAAGCACCTGAATCCGCTCACTATATTGAGGCACAATGTAACATTGGAGTAAATGAAGATTTGTTTAATGCTTCACTTGCTTCTTCGAAAAATGATTGGTTACTTGATTCAGGAGCAACCTGTCATATGACTCATAGGAAAGATTTTTTTGAAGATTTCACTGATAATGTTGATGGAGCAGTATGCTTTGCAGATCAGTCGAAAATCAAGCCATCAAGGCTTGGCACAATCAGGCTTAAACTGCCTGGTCTTCCAGAATTTCTTCTGGATCATGTTCTATATCTCCCACAGCTCAAGAGAAACTTGTTGTCCTTGGTCCACATCCGCCAAGAATGTCACCCCATTCATATGTTTGATGGCAAGCTTGAGGTAAGAAAAGCTTCTGACCACTCACTTGTCATGAGGGGAATAGAAGAAGAAAGGCTTCTCAAACTGCAAGGAATCTCTGCTCATGCACAACATTTCTCATACATTTCTCATCATGAAGAAGGTACACTTCCATCAAGTTTATTATGGCATGCTAGATTTGGACATTTAAACTATGACAGTCTCCGCTTATTGAAGAAAAATTGTGTTGCTGGTTTGCCTACAATTCCTAGGAAACATAAGCAATGTGATGCTTGCATTCTAGGAAAGCATAGCAAACAGTCTTTTCATGATTCACATTCAAGAGCACATAAGAAGCTTGAACTCATTCATTCAAATTTATGTGGTCCAGTGCCTGTTCCTTCTGCAAATGGAAATAAATATATCATGATATTTATTGATTATTACACCAGAATGTGTTGGGTTTATTTATTGAAGAAAAAATCTGATGCTTTTCAAACATTCAAGAATTTTCACAAATGGATTGAAAATGATGCACAATCTCATATTGGGTCTATTCGCACTGATAATGGAAAAGAATATACATCAAATGAATTTGAACACTATCTTCGCCAACATGGGATCAAACATCAAACAATTGTGCCTTATAATCCCCAACAGAATGGTGTAGCTGAAAGAATGAATAGAACAATCTTGAATATGTTACAATCCATGCTTTTCTTCAAAAATGTAAAGATAATGTTTTGGACTGATGCTGTTCTATGTGCTGCATATATAAAGAATAGATGTCCATCTAATGCTATAAGAAACAAGACTCCTTATGAATTGTGGTATGGACATGTTCCTTCAGTAAAACATCTCAGGATCTTTGGTTCCACCTGTTATGCTTTGATACCAAAGGTACATAGAAACAAAATTGGTGCTAGAGGTCGTAAGTGTATCTTCCTGGGGTATTCAAACACCTCTAAAGCATACCACCTCTATGATGAAGTAAATAAAAAGTTTGTTGTATCTAGAGATGTCATTTTTCTGGAATCATCAAAATCTGACAATGTTGTTGAGCGGCAACTTGATCGCTTGGATAGATTCGCAAAAGCAAAATCATTTCAAGAATTTGATAATCAGATTCCACATCTTGAAGGGGGGATTCCTATATTAGATCAACATGTGGAATGTTCTTCTGAAGAACAATCTCCCCTGCATGAAACTCCAACAACGGATGATGCTTTAAGTGATGTAATTGATAGAATTGGGAGACTCAATCTTGATTCAGTCCCAACTCAATTAACAGAGCAGCCTGGACCATCTCAGGAAGGTCCCCCAAAGTGGCTGACAAAGACACTTGAAAGTGTTCATCCTGATGAAATTGGAAAAACAGGAACCAGAAATTCAAACCAACAAAATGGAGGTAATGTAGATGACTATAATTCACCTGTTGATATGGATGTTACTTATGATTGTGAATTGAACTTGTCTACAGATTTTGAACCAACTTCCTTCAAAGAAGCTGCTTCTCATGATGAATGGAAAGAAGCGATGAAAAAGGGGTATGATGCTCTCATAAAGAATGGCACTTGGAAGCTGGTTGATCCTCCATTTGGAACCAAACCAATTGGCTGCAAGTGGGTCTACAAGAACAAATACAAGGCTGATGGCTCACTTGACAAGCACAAAGCTAGGCTTGTGGCAAAAGGCTTTGCATAGAAGGAAGGGGTCGATTATGAGGAAACTTTTGCCCCCACAGCAAATGGGCCACCATCCAGACACTCTTTGCACTAGCTGCTCAGAATGGTTGGAAAGTCCATCAAATGGATGTAAAAACTGCATTCTTGAATGGAGATCTAAAAGAGAATGTTTTTATGTCCCAGCCTGAAAGATTTGCTGTGAAAGGACATGAACATAAAGTATTTAAACTTGTGAAGTCCTTGTATGGCCTCAAACAAGCACCACGAGCCTGGTATGAAAAACTAACTGAGCATCTTCTGAAACTCAACTTCAATCATTTTGATCTTGATGATGCAACTCTATTTGTCAAGAAAGTTGGCAAAACAGTTGTATATCTTCTGGTATATGTAGATGATCTTTTAATGACAGGGAACAATGAAAGTTATATTGCATCCATAAAGAAAGAATTAGGAAAAAGTTTTGAAATGACTGATTTGGGCTATGTTCATTACTATCTTGGCATTGAAGTAACCCAACATCCAAAATCCATATTTCTTTCTCAAAAGAAATACATTGGAGATTTGTTAAACAGATTTGGCATGATAGAGTGCAACTCCAATGGAACAAAACTTAAAGCTCACATCTATTGAAGGAAAGGAATTTGAGGATGCAACAAAGTATAGACAGCTTGTAGGAAGTCTCATCTACCTCACTACTACCAGACCAGACATTTCATTTACTGTTGGAATCCTCTCCAGGTTCATCCAAAAGCCTTGTGAGGGACATTGGTCTGCTGCAAAAAGAGTTCTAAGGTACTTGAAGGGAACTCAAGACCTTGGAATCAAGTATACACAGGTGGACGACTTCAGCTTGATTGGATACTCTGATTTAGACTTCAATGGAGACAAAGAAACTAGAGTATCTACATCAGGATATGCTATGAGTCTTGGATCAGGAGCTGTCTCTTGGAGATCACGCAAACAATCAGTTCCAACAGATTCCACAACAGAAGCAGAATACGTGGCAACAGCTGAAGCAACGAAAGAAATTGTGCGGCTCAGGAAAATTCTTGAATATTTGCAGGTAAAACAAGTACAATCAACTCCACTCATGATTGACAACACCTCTGCAATAAATTTGGCCAAGAATCCAAAGTTCCATGATCGTACAAAGCACATTAATACTAAATATTATCTGATCCGACATCATGTTGAGGCCAAAACAATCCATCTCCGTCATTGTTCCACAAATGAGCAAATTGCAGACATCTTCACCAAAGTGCTTGGAAGAGAAAAGCTTGAAAGATTCAGAACGATGCTTGGACTCACCAACATCCCTTCAGATTAAGGGGGGGAATGTTGACACCTAATCCTCTGCGATTGGATGAATTTGGAATGTGAACAGTCATCAAGAAGATGAACTGATCAGTCACATTTATGTATATAACAATAGCTACCTAATGAAATAAACGAATCAGTTTTTCCGCCAAGTTTGAAGTTACTCCTGGCCTGACACTTTCAAAAAGAATAATGAAGCCATGCCCCAAGAATGGTATATTGAAACCATGCCTGTGTTGAATTCTTGTACACTGTGAAGAAGATGGGTTAACGAAAAACCCTTAAAAACATATGTGAGGATGTTTTAGAGAAACTAAGAAAAATGACAACAACATAGATAATTAGCCTTGTAGAGATGCGCACGATGGGCATGATGTCTATGGTGAAGTACTGTAAAGGAAGGCTCAACTGCGTTTTAAGTTAAATCCCTTTTATTTACTACAGTTTCGACTGGAAATGAATGATTACATTACCAGGAAAAATGAGAGAGTAAAGAGAGTTGAAGTATAAAGAAATATAGTGTGAATTCCAAACAAAAATATTACCATTCTGTCAATAATTCAACCAGCGTTCCGTTTTTATGTGAACATATGATTGCACAACCAGATTTGGGCGTAATAGCTATAAAAATGAGGAGTAATGTCGTGATGTGTCCCTAGAACACATGCCAGAGTCGGGCAGTGCTTTGGCCACAATAACCAAAAGACAAAATGGCCAAATGAAATGAGATTTGAAGTTTCTATATTAAGCAACCATATATAAAATAATAATTTATATATTAAAAGTGAAAGTCTAATTTAAAAAATAAAAATGGAAGAGAAGTATTGCAAGATTTATTCTAATCACATTATCGCTATTATAAAGTGAGATGTTGACTATACAAGGAAGTAAATTTCAATATTAAGTAACCATATATAAAATAATAATTCATATATTAAAATTGAAAGTCTAATTTATAGATTAAAATTGAAGGGAAGTACTGCCACATTTATTCTAATCACATCATCTCTATTATAAAGTGAGATGATGACGATACAAGGAAGTTAATTTCAGTAACCTCACATAAAATAATAGAAAACATTATGTATAGATCATTGTAACAATTTAGCCTTGAGGATTTGATGATAATGTGCAGTATTCAAATATAGTGTCTCAATTATTAAATATAATATATCAATAAAGCAAAAAAAAGTTGGTGGGTAAGAGGTATCTTGAAAAAGTTCTTTAACTATTTCAAAATGAGGCTTAACTACTTGCTCCAAACAAACTTAGTCCATGTGGATTTGAATGTACAGTGAAAGTAGGAAAATAATTACTATGAATTTAAAGTGAAAGTAGGAAAATAATTACTATTCAAGTGGATTTGAATTTATGGAGAAAGTGGGAAAATAACTACTATTTAATATTTGGTTATGTGATTTTGGTTATGTGATTTTGCCAAAGATTTTCTAAACAATGTTATGAATCACAAAAGTCTAAATTCCTTAAACATTAATATTATTAGATTAGGGTTTGATATTGATAATAGAATTTATTAAGATTGATATTATTAGTTTTAATATTAATGTTAAGTTTAATTTATTATAAATTTTAAATTTGATTTCAATATTAAAGTTAATATTAATGATATCAACATTAATATTAATATTTTTTTTTTTTTTTTTATGTTTTATTAATATTTTTATTAATATAAGTATTAAATATATTGATGTTTTAAAGTTTTTATATATTAATATTAGTATAATCAAATCTATTAATATAATTAACCTACAAGATGAATATTATTTTTATAATTATATTAACAAATATAAAAATAAAAAATAATATTTATAATTTATATCAACCACGTTAATATTATTTTTATAATTATATTAACAAATATAAAAATAAAAAATAATATTTATAATTTATATCAACCACGTTAATAATTTATTATTTGGGTTAATAATATAAATAATTTTAATCATATATACATTTAATATAAAATAAAATATATAAAATAAAATTAAAACAAATTACACGGATTTCAGGTCGTCATCCTAATAGCGGAATGGTAATGTAATGATAATATATATATATATGATTGAAGATTATAGTTTTTAATTTCATTGTCTGAATTCAAGCACGGCTTATACTTCCTTAACTAAAAGTGAACTTCTTTGGAGGGTTATTGACTTCACTGTTGCTAGTGTCCATAAAATTACAGAAATATTCCAAAATTTAAATATACAATCTGAATTAAGATACCGAATCTAAAAACGCAGAGTTCTCTCTAAATTTCTGCAGCGTTTTTAAGACCCATAGCTACAGCTAAAATATAATTTTTACGGTTCAGTTAGTACGCAGAGTTCTCTCTAAATTTCTGCAGCGTTTTTAAGACCCATAGCTACAGGTAAAATATAATTTTTACGGTTCAGTTAGTTTAAGGAAAGGAAATTTTATTTATTAATTTTAAATAATTTATTTGAAAATATATTTAATTGTAAGATAATTTTCGACAAAATCACATAACGAATCTTTTGTCGACGCGTTTGGAACCAACCAGTGTGGTTCATCGTCAGGACAAGTTGAAGAACCAATCTAGCTTAGCGTGATTAAATAGAGTGTGCAGAGATCCCAACAGCTACATTCCTAACGACTAATTTGACCAAGAGACCCTGATCAAACTACTAAAAAGTCAATTAATATTTCTCTAAAAAACTAAATTTAGGTAAATATTTGGTAAATTTAAAATAATTAGGTGTATTCTTCTTATTACGTACATATTTTAATTAAGATGGTTATTATATCTCATAATATATTTTAATTAATCATATTTAATTATTATTCCAATGTAAAGGTAATCAAACCCTATTATTCTAAGAATTTAGTTATACTCGATAGTTGTGTGATAATTAATTAATGGTCTTTGGTAAGTTAGATCTATATCATATTTAATATTTTTTAATTGGATTGGTCCATTAAATCAACACAATTTTATTCCACAATTTTAATGGACCAATCCAATTAAAAAATATTAAATATGATATAGATCTAACTTACCAAAGACCATTAATTAATTATCACACAACTATCGAGTATAACTAAATTCTTAGAATAATAGGATTTGATTACCTTTACATTGGAATAATAATTAAATATGATTAATTAAAATATATTATGGGATATAATAACCATATTAATTAAAATATGTACGTAATAAGAAGAATACACCTAATTATTTTAAATTTACCAAATATTAACCTAAATTTAGCTTTTTAGAGAAATATTAATTGACTTTTTAGTAGTTTGACCAGGGTCTCTTGGTCAAATTAGCCGTTATGAATGTAGCTGTTGGGATCTCTGCACACTTTATTTAATCACGGTAATTATTTTAAATTTACCAAATATTAACCTAAATTTAGCTTTTTAGAGAAATATTAATTGACTTTTTAGTAGTTTGACCAGGGTCTCTTGGTCAAATTAGCCGTTATGAATGTAGCTGTTGGGATCTCTGCACACTTTATTTAATCACGGTAAGCTAGATTGGTTCTTCAACTTGTTCTGACGATGAACCACACTGGTTGGTTCGAAACCGTCGACAAAAAATTCGTTATGTGATTTTGCCGAAGATTATCTTACAATATTATGGATCACATAAATCTAAATTCCTCAATATATTTAATGATGAGAGATGTTATATATGTTTTTAATTGGTTTTGTTACTATTTATTGTGATATTATAGCTAAAGTCAAAATAGAGAGGTACGCATCATTATTCCAATTATTTTTGAATTACAGCAGTGAGCAAATAGCTGCTGAATATGTTCAATCATGCAGAGAAAAACTTAAGTTCAGCAGAGAATAGCTAGAGAGGATAATAAAAATCCAAACCAACTAAATCGAAAGAAAAAATCTCTACGATTTATAAGGATCTTGACATACTTTCAGCAGAAAAGATGATTTATTGAGCTCCGAGTTCGCACAATTAGTTATATCATCCGGAGATATGCTTGCGGAAGAACGGAATGAAGTAACATCCACATTGATGACGAATGAAATAAATAGAGCGATTCCAGTTTCTATGAGGAAATATCTGCACGCCGCCTGTAACATAGATACCATTCCAAATCATTTCATATATGTTTGATTTGATTAGTGGAACATCGACATATGTATGGTTTCAGAGCTGTATAAATGGTTGAAATGTACTTACATTGATTGCAGAAGCAGTAGGTTTTACTTTGCACGTGAACACCAAGGCAGAATGAAGATATAGATTGTGCGTGGACATGGTCGATAATATGAGTTATATTGTTTATCAAAAATGCTTTACATAAACCTAGGTTGATAAAAGAAGGCCATTGGATCCCATTGAAAGGCATGGGATAGACTGCAACAACTAAACAATATTGGACAATTTGTATAAGCAAATATTTTCATGCAATTAATAAAAGGAAAAGCGATAGAACTTTAGGCAGTAATCAAGGTTCCAATTAGTGAGATGGGCAGACCAGTGGCTCCTTGCCCGCATAACTGAGGAACGAACATTCCTTTAAAGAGCTCTCTGGATCTAGGCTTTGCATATACCAGGTCGGCAAGGAAAGATCCTAACATTCTTAAAAGAAAAAGAGCAATGAACACCTCCAATTTTCTCATCTGGATTTTATCATAACACATGTTAAAAGATTTTCAAGGAACAACCCTTTCATAAGAAAATTAAAAAGGAATCTGGTATGAAAAGACATGAATGTAGCATAATGGAAAGGAAATAGCACCCCAAATCTTTCCATCCCAAGAAGAATGAGCTTGACTCCGCTTATGAGAACACCAGCCCAAATAGGTATATGTAACCGCATATTAAGAGCAGTTTTAAGAGTGTCATCAATAGAGTGATTCATTAACAATATGCTAATTAAAAAGCTACATGATAATTTAGTTGGTAGAGTTTTGTGGTCATTGATAAATTTCGTCAATGCCCTTGAGATTTGGCCCTACTAATCACATTTAATTTAAAAGAAAAAAATGCTACACCATTGCAATTTAAAACTAAAACTCAAAATAGAAGATATTTACAGAACACATAACCTCCAGGAATATCTCCTGTCTAGCAGCCATAAGACATAACTTAATTTCCTGGCTGTGTAGTGTTGGGACAGCTGTTTACCTGTGATGCTAGCAGTTTCATGGGTTAGCATAATAGGAAAATCTGCGCTCCTATAATGGTCTAACAGAGGAAACCGAGGGTCTCTGGAAAGCCCTGTCACGACTCCCAAATTCGCTGCAGGATACTGTATAAGAACGCCAAAAACAGACCCGAGAAATATGATCCACAGTAGTTATAAAAGAAAATATACAGATGAGAGGCTGAATTGGAAAGCTGTATGATTAATCAAGGGCGGTTTCTTGGATCATCCAATAAAAATTGAAGTAATTGTCTAACAGAGGAAACCGAGGCCGGTTCTCTGGACAGCGCCGTCAGGACTCCCAAATTCGCTGCAGGATACTGTATAAGAACGCCAAAAACAGACCCGAGAAATATGATCCACAGTAGATACAAAAGAAAATATACAGATGATAGGATCAATTGGAAAGTTGTATGATTATCAAGTGCTCTTTCGGATAAAATAATGTAAATTTAATTAATGGACATTAATTAGTCATTTTTAAATATAAATAGTTATTGATGCATAATAAATATCAAAATATTTATTTCCCTATGTATTGTTCAAATTAAAAAAATCATATATATATTTAAAAAATTATATAACAATATTTTTAACTAGGGAAATTTATCTCCACTTTCTTAATTCATAAATAGGCTTTATCACAATCATATAGACCAATACCATAGTTACAATACCCCATGCCCAAATATCATGTATGGGATAACTTTAATTTACATATTTATGGAGTATCTCAAAGATTCAAATTAGATTGTTGGTAAAAGAACCTTAAGTGCATTGTAGGTAAAATAGATTATGGAATTTGGTATTCCACCTCCAAAGACAATATTCCTGTTGGCTAGATAGGTATGATTTTTCAATAATGGAAAGAGTATTTTCTATTATGCATTCCATTTAGATATAGATTTAATTGGGCATCCAAGAAACAACCAAGCCATTGTCACAATATCTTCAGTTGAATAGAGTAATAATTGAAAAACTTTTCATGCTATATCATTAAGAAGACTCTTAAATGATGTTGCACAAGAAGAAAATGGCTCCCATCATTTATGATAAGTTCAGTGATTGCACTTTCCAAAAATCATATGTTTCATAGTAAAAGTAAACACATTAACAGTTACTTTGCTATCATTTCATCAATAAGATTGTTATCAATAATAATATCATTTTCATTTTTTAAATGGCACTATCGAAAAATCATGTATTTCATCACAAAATTAAACAGATTAACACTTACTATCATTCTTTTACTATCATTCTTTTATTACTGAGTAGTTAATAATGGCAACATCATTCTATATTTTTACAAATTATTAACCCAAAAACAATTTTGAATTTAAAAGATAACACTATAATATTTGTAATAGTAAAAGTTAAAATTTTAAAAATGACATTATAATATTTATAATAGTAAAAATCACGAGAAATGTTAGACAACGTAATTTTCCCTTAGTTGATATTATTTGCAAATTGTTTAAGTTTATAGTTCCACTTTATCCTAATTTAATGTATATATAACTACCACGCTAATTAGAAAATTTAATTATATTAGTTTGACTGATTATTTTTTCTTCCCTCCATTGCACTTACAACAATTACAATGAGTTGTGTTTTTGGGGCAGGAAGTTGTAACAATTCTCTTCACGGTTTTGCTTTCCTATGTTGTTCCAAAGTCAAATACAGTGGAAACACTGGTAAGGCTACACATATGGTTCTAAGTAGCGAAAATATATATTTATGTGTTATAAAATAGGAGAGCGATCGTAGAGTAGAGAACAAATCCGTTAAGAAAGAACGGTCAAATTATATGGACTAATTCCAAAACTGCAGTTTTCTTCTCATTAGATTCATTAAAATATATATACTCAATACATTGAGCTATACATGCCATATGTTTACATGTTTTTCCAAGATCAGCTTCTAAGCTACAAGACTTATTCTACAACGTCTACTTAAACATTTATTCTTCTGAGAGTCTTACTTATCTCTATGTCTTTCTATCTCTTAGGAAATTAATCCTTTTCTTTTGACATAACTTATAAAACTTATTCTAACCTGCACTGAAAGGTCAAATTTACATAATAACTTGTCCTAACTGGTGACGGACCTATCTCTCGGTAACGTGAGGAACACACTAAAACCAACAACTAAAAGTTATTTCTGACTAGCAGATATTTTACAAAACGAGCAGACGTTGATGTCAACATACATTTATCTACAGGTTTCACCTATAGGTGAACAACCATATCAAAGAAGGGGCAAAGTGTAATGTCTTAAACAAAATATAGACCACACTGACGGCATAGAGTCGATAACAAAAAGAAACTTTTTATTAAATCAGGCTAATGTCTAAATAATCATATAGTTTATATATGACATTGACTTATTATGAAACATAATAATTTTTTTTTCAACTACAACGGAAACATATTAAAACATTAAATTCTACATAATCTATAATATTCGTTACTCAAAGCTCTACATAATCTAGAAGATTCTCTTCGAATTCTATTTAATCTGGAACATTCATTTCTCTATCAACTTTAAATTTTCTTTTTAATAAAGAAATAAATTATTTATCATACTTAATTTGTATCTACGTAACATAAACTTATATTTTCTTAAACTTAGAGATGAGACACTGTTCACTCTGAATTATTAATCATTCAATAAAAGTCTTGTTTTTCCTTTCTTGGCTCACTATAAGCCTCATGATATGGTTTGTCTAGATCACTTGTGATACATAACAGTTCAGGGAGTGAAAGCTTTCTCTCACTATTTCCAATGTCGAGAATATGAGCATGAGATTATTTATACCCACATAAGATTTTATGTGCTTCCATGTGTTCCTTGCGAGTCACTTCATCAAAGGTTATATGATTTCATGTGTTCCTTGCGAGTCACTCCATCAAAGGTTATATGATTTATTTTTTCATCCATAGCTCACATTGGAGCTTTGAGATGATGCTTGTCTGGGATAAGAATTGTCAGTTCTTTTGCACCCATGGAGGAACATTTCACTCATGAAATTGCAAAGAAACAAATGAAATGTGGAAATGATTAGATTCCTTGATTTGTTATTATAAACTGAGTAAATTAGTTTTATTTTAGTTTAAAGATTAAAAAGTTTGGATACAAATGATGTTGGAAAAAACAAGTATTTTTATTAACTTTTGTGGATTTATATGGACGTCATTTTTTTATTAAGTTGAATAAAATAGGCTAGATTTTGTAGGAGGGAAAATTTGAAGATAAGCTTAGAATTTGTGGAAAAAATTGGGAGATTAGATTTTTTTTTGGAAATTCCAATTCATCCCAATCTATTATAGAGGAGGAATTAGATATATGATTACCAAATGAATTACGCCATAAATTTTAATATATGAAATCATTATATTCTTTATTAAAATAATTGTTACTTTAAAAAATCAATAAAATGATTCCTTATATGCAGCGAAACATAACATATTTTTAAATTCAATAAGAATTAAATTGATAAAATATTTATTCTTATTGGTTTAAAAGAAATCAAATTAAAAAAAATATCTAAATATTTAAATCTATTTATATGGGAGATCAAAAGTATTTTTATGTTTTAATTAAGTTGAAGAAGAAAATTAATATAGCCAAGAGTAGAACGAACTCTCATGAGCTCCCTAGTGAAACGGGTCGTTGGGCAGTTCCTAAAACACCATGGATGGAAAGGATCTCCCATCGCTATGAGAATATGAACATCGAGGATGAAAATCAATTCCTCTTAGAGTGCCCCCCGTACAACCACATTAGATCTCAGTTTCATAATCTTTGTTGTAATACTAATCTCTCTAGCCTTTTATGCTGTCAAAATTATAGTGAGATCGGGAGGCTTTTCTCCATGCTTTTTGAGCATAAGAATAAAATCTTAAATCAAACTAAATAATTCGTTTCTTTAGGTTCGATAGACCAAAGTTTGGTCTAACTAGAATTTAACCATCATCACCATCATCATAATTTAAATAATCAAATATTTAATAATAATAATAAAAATAAAAATAATAATAAAACCAATTAAATTAATTTCATAAAACAATTTATATTATTAATTTTAGATTTGAAAATAGATTAAAATCTTATTTTACCTTTTCCAAAATATATGGTAATATAATATCATAAGTATTAACGATTTAATATTCATCACTATTTCAATATTCATATAAAGGTTTTTATATTTTTATCGTTAATTATTAATTAATATTATTTCAATATTCATATAAAAGATTTTATATATTTTATGTTAATTATTAATTAATATTATAGTTTTTATTAACTAATATACGTTAACGCACGATAGTATTTAGTGAAATTATATTAAAAACTATAATTTATAAAGATAAATTTAATTGAATTTAAAAATTAAAATTACTTAAAATTATTTATTTCTATTTCCTTTTTATATTATGCTTTTTTTTTTAATTCTTATTTTATTTTTGACAACTCATTTTTTATTAATCTCTCAATGTTAAATTACATTTATATTTAAACCATCCGCACGTGTTTAACCATACTTATTTAAATATGTTTCTGTAAAAGATTAATAAAAATAAGATAAAAAAGTATAGAAAATATAAATAAAAATGAATATAATTTTAATACAGTTTATTAGATAGTTGCATTAGATATTACATTTATATTTAAATTTATGAACCTGGGACTAAAGTACATTCTTTTTTAATCATATTTTTAAAAATATATTCTAGTAAAAGACATAACATAAATTAATAAAAAACAATATAACTGTAATATAGATTATCAGATAGTTGGATTAGTTATATTAGTTATTAGATAAATTTTGACCAATAGCATAGACATTTTCCTGCACCAGAAGATCCAGAGAGAGACGATAGCAACTACAGTGTGCACATCTTCATGATGTTTACCATTAATAAAATCCTGAGAGGTAAACACGCACTTTTCTCATTTGCAGTTGTGAAGTGTTGAATAAACCCAAATCTTTGTGAAGACAAATGCGCTCATTTACTTGAGATTAAATCCTAACCACGCATTGTAGCAATCCCAGCCGGTGGAGGAAGTATAGTGCAAAATAACAGGTCATAAGGGTAGTATCTAACACTGCCTTTAACGGCGAGGTGCCGATTTCGGATATCGATTGTTTTACATTCCATGGGGTTGAAGCCGACACCTATGGCAATAGCAATTTGTTGCGGAGGAATGGAATGGAATGGAGCGAGAATGTCTTCACGAGCCTAAGCTAACGTAATAAATAAATATCAAGAGTTTGTTTTGCACTTTCTTTTAATTTAAGACCATTAATTTTTTTTAAACGAAATTAACATTTCATCTTAAATGAACGTCTTAAATGGTCCTTAAATAAATATCTAAAATGCTCCTTTTGTGTAGTAGTGATACTAGCAGTCCCAAATACATCACCTCCTTAATAAAATAATTCTTATATTTATTGAACATGTTGGTGAATGCATGGACATAAAACAAGATTACACGATTGATTATTCTTGATCTATGAGGATTGAGGGTAACGCTAGGTTTATATTCTTCATCCTCAATTAATAATAATACCCATTTTAGTTTCTCCCGCATCACTGAACAATCATTTATAAAATGCATAAATAGCTCGTCTTAACCTTATGTTTAACACATAGAAGCATGCTTAAGAAGTACCTAGAGTACACTGCATAAAACAAGGTATGAATCTATCTCAATTCACTTTCCGGTTAAAAGTGGTTATTAATACATGTTTAACGTTGTAGTTTCCCACAATACAAGATTATAAAGTTCAATATCTTGTTTATAGAATAATATGTATCTGAATGCACTTCAGATAACTTGGAAGTGAGAAATGGATCATTCAAGCTTTGAAAGTCCTCAACAATAGATTGATAAATTCTTTTTTCATTACTCGTGTGTTTAGTAGGAGATGGGAATGGAAAGTGCATTAGAGATATTTTGTGGACAAATAGAATGATGAAATATCATTTTCTTTGGATTGAATTGAATAGAGAATTTTTTTTTGTGTCAACATATCACTTGGTGTGATGTAGGTATATATGGGAGACATTCTTATAACCCTTGAGTAAGACTTTTTAATACCTCTTGAAGCAAGACTTTTTAATACCTCTTGAAGCAGAGAAATTTGTAAGATGGATGAAAGATGGATGATTATTAGTTTGTTTGTTTTTGCAACTTTTCTACTTTTGTTAGACAACTAATTCTTGGTGTTAAAGATTGGGTTAGTTTGCATTATGATGATTGGTTATTAGGGTCCAAGAAGAATAAAAAACTAAATCAACTTTTATATATATACATTGTACATCTTTCATTGAGATCAATTAATATACGTTTTTATTTGATTTCCAATATTGTGTGTCTTACAATGGTATAAGAGTGGAAGTCTATCTGTTTTGTTCATTTTGTTGAGTCACTTATGTTATGGCCTTCCTCACGGCCTCTCTTTTAACATACTTTGAACTCCTTTCAAGAAATCTTTCTATGGCATTGTGAAAAAGATAAATGACTAATAACATGTTAAGAATTTGGTGCTTCTTTTTTTTCCCGTAGAAAAAATCGTAATTTTATTCATAAGATAAAATTATATTTTGTAGATGCTAAAAGACATATGCAGAAGTATTGTTCTTGTTTTCACAGAAAAAAATATAAATAAATAAATAAATAAAAACTATTATTTTCTCCCTTTCTTTTTCTCCACCTTAGGCCATCCCCCAAAGTTGGGGGTAGTAGTTACAATGGAGAGAAGATTTTATGTTATAGTTATGGGAGAGTCCTTGTCTGACTCAATCCTTCTAATCCATGAGTTCTCTTGTTGCTAGTTGTTTCCTTTCCTGTTGTCTAAGAATCGTGTTGCTGCAATGGGTTACTAGGGGCTTCGTCTTGTTGTTGCATGTTGTGCTGGATTTTTTGTTCATCCTTTTCTACTTTGTCTTCTATAGTGTTTGCTATGTCTTATGTAGTGTCTCTTGTGTCTAATTCTTCTTCCAATGGCTCTGTACTTTGCCATCCTTTAGGCTTCCTCTATTGCTTCTTGTTCCGATTGGGGATGTTTCTTTCCTGTGGACAAGCATTATGAAGGTGGCCTATTTGTAGCCATCCTCAACATCAGAATGTTGTATTTTCATAATCCAAGGATTGTATCCACTGAGTGTTATTAAAGTTCAGCGTTATACTTTCTGGTAGCCCCTGGCAGAGATCTACTTCAACACATATTCTAGCGAAGGTAAATATTCCCTTTGTGAGTCTGTCTTCATCCATCTTTAGAAATTTCCCCAGGGTATTTCCTATAGCGATTAAAACCTTGTGGTGCCAGAAGTGTAGTGGAAGGTTGTGCAGCCTAACCCAGACTGGCATCTTTGATACCACCAGACTGACATCTTTGATACCACCATTGTATTGGCTTCGAAATCTGGAAACCATGGGATGATGAAGAGCCCTGCGTTGCCCCAGAACCATGGCCCCTTGTTAAGGATGTATTCCTTTTCCTATTCTGTGCGGAATCTTATTATAAAAAAACCTTTTGGGCATAAGTAAATATCGCAGTCAGGTAGTGTGGATCCAGTGGTGCAGGTCACTACATCTGGGCCAATACCCATTGAATCTACAAATAACTGAGTGGGAATATAGATCTGAGTACAAAGAATTTACCTCAAGCATTGCAATGGTGAGCGCAGGATTCTCAGTTTTTTGTTCAACAATGTAGGGCCCGGGAAGTACAAGGGCTATTGCAGGATTGGCTTGCGCTTTCCCTTTACCCTTGAAGGAACCTGTGTTCTTGTAGTTTGTGTTCTTTGAGCTGGTTCCAGAACATCCACCTCTCAGACAGAGGTTGATGATGATGGTCGAATATGTGGTTATGTTGTAATCCTGGAGGGTATAGTTGTCCTGTAGGTTGCGTCCCATGTAGAATAAATTTTACCTCTATTCTGGTATCGAAAGTAGGTTCTTTATTTTCTTCCATAGGTCCTAGATGCTGCTGCCCTTCCATAACCTTAGGCAGTAATGTCTGCCTTCTGGTGCTTTAATGAAGAACTGTATGTAATACTCCTCTCTAGGGTTTAAGTCTGACCGGGTTTGCCCCCGATATGTTGTCAGGTTCCTCCATATCTCAAACCCTAGATCATCGCCGTTTTGTTTACCTGACTGGTGTTCCTCTGCGGTTTTTGGTGTTCCTCTACGGTTTTGGCCCGGGGATAAGACATAGGGGTATCTTGATGGTTGTGTGCCCCCAGATCTGGATCTTGTGAGGTCTGCTTGCCCGTTCCAGTAGACATCTGCTGTGTAGTTCCCTAATTGAGGAGAGGTTATCCATATGTGCAAAAGATCTATAGTGCGTTTACGGATCCTCCAGAACTTGATCAGATCCAGCTTCCCCTGGGTGTTTGCATGTTCCATAAGGTACTTTACGACGTCCCTGAAGCACAGATCCGCAATATTGTGCCCATTTCCATCTTGGGGAGCCTTCAAATCGGCCCAGCCGATCCCCTTATCATTTAGATCAGGTTTCTTCAAACCCTCGTCCCTCTTTTTGGCCTTGGAGGCGCTCTCTCGGTAGCCCCTACCCTTGATGGCGCCGCCAGTCTGCATTATAAGAGATGAGACATGGTTGTCCTCGGGGATGGATAGGTTGTCTGCTGCTGCATGTCCAAATCCGACCTACTCGGGAACCGGTTGCAAGACGGACTGCAGGAGAAAGGGTGGGCATCAATGGCACAGCTTTCCATTTAGGTGCCGAGGCGTTTCAACCTAGTGCTGCGAAGTCTGCGTGTGCTGGAGCCATCCGTATCTTACTCCAATGATAACCGAATCCCATTATGACCCTTCGTGCTTCTTTGTTTTCCAATATTATATATTTATCAACCCCTTCTGAAATTTCTTCTAACACATAGTATTGTCTTTCCGATGATGTTAATTTCTACAATAACTCTATGTTTCCATGCCCGATCTGTTAGGTATTAGTGTTTAAATTTGGATTAGGTAATAAAGGTGTTTGGCTTTGGTCCTTGCAATAGTAGCTGGAGGGAATAGAGCTCCCCTTATGATAACACTTCGGCTAACGGTCCGTCATTGACAAACACCATTTATAATGGGTGGAATGTTGCACTTCTATCACTTTATATTACATTTTGCCGTACATGCAAGAAGAGATGGATATCCTTCTCAACCGAAGCTTTATATGATATTGTGAATTTTCCTAATCTTGTTATTTTATCTGCAGTGATGATCTAGTATATGAGTCCATTCCCTTTTCCGTTTCGTTGATAGTGTAATTGAATTTAAAAAAAAAAAACAATGCATTGTTTTAATATCATTTTGATTTTACTTGGTGTACTTTAAAGTATTCAATTATTTTTAAGGATTTATTTAGTGGGAATCAATTTACTTTTTATATTATTCTTGAAGTTTCAATCATGATATTATATTATATTGCTAAGTTAATACTCGTTTGGATCTTTGAATCCTGGTTTTTGAAATGCTTGTTCTCCTCTCTTGTTTATTGCCTAATCCCAAACTTGATATGTTAGTTTTTTCCATCTGGTAATTATGTCACATCTCACAATTTTTTTGCCCATAAACCTAATAGATATCTAATTTCCAGCCAATAGCTACTTTATTTTGCTTTCAAATTGCTTTGGGTTCTTTGCATCCTTATCACTGTTTCACTTGCATATATGGTTCTCTTTGGCTTGGGTGCCATTGTAAGCCTAGTATAAGTGCTTAAAAAATGATGCTAATAACAAATTTTTCAAAGATATTAAATTTCTTGTATGGAAGTGTAATACTTTTTTTATTTTTAATTTTTTGGAAATATTTTTTGGAAAGGTATTTCCTAAGATATTATAAGAAGTTGAAGAAATGATGTGTATTCAATACCATGTGTAATTTTTTCTTTTTGTCTCAAATTTTTTATGTAGCAATAGGTAACATATTTTTTCTTCACTAATATGATGGTACATTTTGGTTCATTGTTTTTATTTTTTCTCATTGAGATAATGCATTTTTTTAAATGATGCTAGCTCAATGAAAGAGCACCTACTTTGCGAGAAGATTCCATCTTTCCCTCAAATAAATTAATCACTTAAAAATCAAAATGATTCACATTCCATATTTTATTTCTAAAGAATTTTTTTTATTATCTCTAAAAAAACAATAACTTAAATACACATAATTTCTAAACACAATTTATCTCATACTAATTATAGTTTCTTGAAATACAAAAATAAATTCTCTTAAAAACAATAATACTTATGTTCTATATCAATAATTATATCAATAATTAAGATAATAATTTGAAACACATAAAGAAAATATTTAAAATCATTTATAAGTTTATGTTTGGTCTCAAGTTATAGTTTATCAAAAAAACTTTGTTAATGAAAAGAGCTATGGTATCCCATTGAAATGTGTGGAAAACACTGCATCGACTAAACATTGGACAACTTGTGTACGCAAAAAAATTTCGTGGAATTAATAAAAGGAAAAACGATAGAACATTACGGAGTAATCAAGGTTCCAATTAGTGAGATGGCCAGATAAGTGGCACCTTGCCCACTTAACTGGAATGAATCTGAGCTGTCTGGCTTTAGGCTTTGCATATACCGGTAGCACCTTGCCCAACATTGTAAACAGAAAAAGAGAAATGAACACCTCCAATTTTCTCATCTGGGTTTTATTATAACAGGTGTTGAAAGATTTCCAAGGAACAACGCTTTGATATCAAAATTAAAAAGGAATCACGTATGAAAAGACATAAATGATAAATGATGGAAAGGAAATCGCACCCTAAATCTTTCCATTCGAAGAAGAATGAGTGTAATGACTCCGGTTATGAACACCAGCCCAAATAGGTATATGTAACAACATATTAGGAGCAAGAGTGTCATCAATTCTGTGCGGCAGCACGGTCAAATTAATTGACAATACGTTCATTAAAACGCTACACCATAAGCATATTGCAATTTAAAACCAAAACTCAAAATAGAAGATATTTACAGAACACATTATGGTAACCTTCACGAATATCTGCTGCAGTATCAGCAAATTCCGATAGTAGCCATAAGACATAAGTTAATTCCTGGCTTTGTAGTGTTGGGACAGATGTTTACCGGTAATGCTAGCAGTTTCATGGGTGAGCATAATAGTAAAACATCATATCAATAATTGTTTAACAGAGGAAACCGAGGCCAGCGCTATGGACAGACCTGTCGCTACTGCCAAATTTGCTGCACGATATTGGTATAAGGACGCCAAAAACAAATCCGAGAAATATGATCAACAGCAGCTACAAAGATCAATTGAAAGTTGTATGATTATAAAGGGCAGTCTCTTCGATCACCTCATGGCAAATTTAAGCAATCAGTAATCTTATTGATATTTAATATTCATAGTTACTAGTATAGTTGTATAAATTAAATGGCAGTAAATACATATAGGATCAATCTATAATAACTATTAAAACATGCATTTTATATGGTTAATATATATAATATATATATAATTTTGTAATAATATTTTTATTCATATTTTTTTTCATTTTTTAATTTATAAATATGTTTTTACTTAATATTATAGCTTATAAATATCATATGTCCAAATGTCCAAATATCATGTAAGTAATAAGATTAGTTTACATATTTATCGATTATGGCAAAGAGTTATAGCTTATAAATATCACATTTCCAAAATATCATATATGTAATAAGATTAGTTTACATATTTATGGACTATGGCAAAGAGTCAAATTGAATGGTTGGTAAAAGAATTTTAAGGTTCATTTATAGGTAAAATAGATTATAGAATCCAATATTCCACTTCCAAGGCTATATCCGTGTTGGTTACATAGATAATTTTAAGGTTCATTTATAGGTAAAATAGATTATGGAATCCAATATTCCACTTCCAAGGCTATATCCGTGTTGGTTACATAGATAGTGCTTTTACAATAAGAGAGTATTTCCGATGTTCTATTTAAGTATAAATTTAATGTCATGGACATAAAAAAACAACCAAATCATTGTCACAATATCTTCACTTTGAAATATAGTATATGGTAGCTACCTCAACAACTTTTCATTCATTCTAGACCACAGGAAAAGCATTTTAAGTGATATTGTATAAAAAGAGAATGACTCCCATATTTTATTATAATAGTTTACTGATCCAATAATTATGTGCTTCATTAGAAAAATAAATACATTTACACTTGTTATCATTTAATTAATGTTTGTTAACCATAACGACATCTTTCTACATTTTTAACGAACACTATCCAAAAACCATGTGTTTCGAGACAAAAATAAACACATTGACACTTACAACATCATTCTACATTTTTACAAGTAATTAACGCAACACAACTTTGAATTTAAAATATAACACTATAATGTTTGTAATAATGAAAATTAAGAGGACTGTTAAACAATGTAATTTTCCCATAATTGATTTTATATGTAAATATGTTAATGGTTAAGGTTGACCATGTTAGTTAAATATAAAGAGTTACTCTTTATCCATATACAAGAATGAAACATAACTACCACGTTAGTAAGGAATTTTGATTCTATGAGGGGCTGATTTATTTTTCTCATCCATCCATTACTATTACAATGAGTTGTGTTTTTGGGTAGGAAGTTGTAGGAATTTTCTTCAAGGTTTTTTTCTTTGTGTTATCTCAAAGTCGAATACAAATTCTATATTGTATAAAATATTATTGAGTGGAAACTTTACATATTGTTTTTTTATATTTAATGTTTACATCTTATATTTGAGATATTGATTTGAGATGGTTAAGAAATTCTCTTAACTTCTTTTTCTAAGTTAAGAATAAATTAGACCTGAGAAAGTCTGTATTAGAATAATCTATGAATGTAAAAGGGTGTGTGTTTTTTTTAAGCATACACCTTTGTGCAATATATGTGCTTTCATTCATTATTTAACATGTTGTCAGAGCGCTACGTGAGCAGTGGACTGTGCATATTGTGAACACTGATGTTTGTTGTCAGATGTAGGAGATTTGTAGGAGATTGGAAGTATAGATTGCCTTCGTTATGTTTGATGAGGTTGTGTTGGAAACTCGTGCCTTGTGGAGGTTGTCGTGGAGCATTGTCGTTGTCGTGAGTTAGGTCTAAGTTGTGGAGCGCAGAACAGTGAGATGGGAGGAGAATGAGATGTAGAGAATAAGTCGTGGAGCATAGAGTAATGAGATCGGAGGTGAGATCGGAGGAACTTGTTCCGTAGCTTTAAAATTTGTGGTGTGTCGACCAACTAGTCTTGGAATCTCCTCACCGAATGCGGGGAATAAAGTCATAAAGCTCAACCATATTTAACTCACATTCTGCAATTCCAGTTGTTCAAATGATGGTCGGTCTCGGACCATCCCGACTGACAAAAGGAATCAGAAATTGATTGAAAAGCAGAGGCGTAAAGATATGAATGCCCTTTTGTCAATTCTGAAGTCCTTGCTTCCCGATGAAAATATTAGGGGAAAACGATCAGTGGCAGACCGAGTGGGGGAATCTGTAAATTACATTCACTATCTATAGCGAAAAGTCAAAGAGTGTTGGAAAATTAGAAAGATACGCCAAGACAAACTTGCTGGTTTTCATTGCCCCGTGTTTTCACAAATCAAATGAAACATTTTTTTCAATTGCAGAAAGGTACCTCTGCGTTGATGTTTAAACAGGTATTTTTTTAATATTCATCTTTGATCATGGAGTTTATTGTTTTAGAAAAAATTAGTGGTGCAAATTTCCGTTCATGGAAAGTAAAAATTTAAATGCAATTAACGGAAAAAAAAATTGTGGGGGCATAATGAATGGTTTAGAATTAGCACCCACAGATGCTAAACAGCTAATTGAATGGAAAAATAGAGATGAGAAAGCTAAGTCCATTACTGGAATTACTCTTTTAGATTCACAATTACATCTTGTAGATCTCACTAAACCATCTAAGGAAATATGGGAACATTTGACTCAGCTATTTGGTGTAAAAGCTACAAATGCAAAATTTTCCATAAAATTGCAATTATTTAAACTGAAAATGAATGAAGAGACATCTATGTCCACTCATGTAAACAATTTAATGTCTCTTATAAGACAATTAGTTGAAGCAGGTGCCAAGGTGGAGGATGAAGATACTAAAGAAATATTACTAAATAGTCTTCCTTCAAGTTATAGTAATGTTGTCTTCACTTTGAGTCAAATGTCTTCACAAAAATTGCATGAGACAATTGCAGCACTTCTCGCAGAAGAAAAGAGACTAAAACCGGAGGATACAGAAGAGAACTCTCCAATAGAAAACACATTTTTTACAAAGACAAGGATGAAAAAGAAAATTGCAAACAAAAGTGAAATTGAATGCTACTATTGCAGGAAAATTGGGCATACAGTGTGGAATTGCAGAAGTCGTGCCAGTGATCTGTTAAAAGGAAAAGAATCAGAAAATATAGCCACAGATGAATATCCATTAAATTCTGATGATGAATCCAATGAAGAATTTGAACCTCTTAAACTTTTTTTGAACATCACAGTGAAAAGGATCAACATGGATGGTTGTCCAGATAGTATCGTAGTTGGAGATCTTAGGAAGAATCCTTCATTCGTTAAAGACACGGGAGTTGTCTTCTAATCAGGTTATGCAATGGCTTGCGATGTTGTTTAGTAATTGACTTCGGGAGGTCCTTGATTCAGGAGTTGAAGAGTCAAACTTGGGAATCCAACTTGCTGATTACACCTTTACGAGGGTTATGAGGCAACTCGATGGAGTCTATATTGATAAGTTGTAAATGAGTTAATGAATGACTATGCATTTTGATATTTTTGGACGATTTCCATAAATTTATGTAATGTAAGCATTAAGAGGGGATGTTGGAATTCATGCTTACATTCTATATTTGAGATATTGGTTTGAGATGGATGAGAAATTCTCTCAACCTCGCCTTCAAAGTTAGGAATAAAATAGATATAAGAAATTCTATATATTAGAGTAATCTATGAATGTAAAAAGGTGTGTGTTTGTTTTTACACAGACACCTTTGTATGCAATATATGTGCTTTCAGTCATTATTTAACAATTTTAAGTAACGAAAATATACCTTTATATGTTATGAAATAGGAAAGTGATTTGTAAGTAGCGAAAATATACCTTTATGTGTTATGAAATAGGAGAGCTATTCATAGAGTAGAGAACAAATCCATTAAGAAGGAACGATCACACTATATAGACCGATTTCAAAAATTGTTGTTTTATTCTCTTGTCGTTAGATTCATAACAAAGCATATATACATGCGAATATGATTCCATGTTTACATGTTTTTCGAAGATCATCTTTTAAGCTACAAGAAGTATTCTGCAATGTCTGATTAAACATTTTTGAATAAACATTTTATTATTTATTGTAAGATTCAAATAACGAGGGTTTAGTATGATATTTTAAAATATCACTTTGTTTTACATTTGGATTTTTATTTTTAGTGATTTCTATTTTTAGTGATTTTTAATTTTATTCAATGATATAAATTCCAATGATATAAAATTTGTGAATTTTAACCCTACCTAAAATCAATGTAGAAAACTAAAACTAATTTCAGGTAACATTGATTGCTTCTCATTTCAACTCAAATAACATTGAGCCCATTCTAATATATAAACATTATGAGTTTGATTTCTCTCATGCATGTGGCATTTTTTTAACAGTTTGACAACTTGCATTAATCATTTTCTAATTCGCTTGCATACTGTTATAGAATGCCAATTTGTAGAGTGATTATCTCGAACTACAAGACACGAAATTAAGTTCAGGATAGCTCATTGGAAAGAGTGAATTGAGGGAAAAAATATGGAATAAGTTATTGCAACAAATCCACATTCCACAATGACCAAAAATTCAGTAGAAAATGCTACATTTTTTAATTAAATATAAATTTCTAGGTTATTTTTGTTGAATAAAATTGGAAGCTAAAACTTTCTACTACTCTCATCTCATCAATTCATTATGTATCTATCTGAATTGTAGTAGCATAAAATGACCTGGTTTAGATTTGGGGACTCTTTCTAATTGAGAGGAATCATGCTTTTTTTAATAATTAATTTTGATTCTTTCGAATTAATTTTTTTCTTTAAGTTTGAATATATTTTTAATAATAGATTTTGTAAATGATTTATGGAGAATTTGTAGAATATTGTTATTAGTTGGGGCTCAAGGATTTATGGATTCGAATTGCAGATGACAAAAGAGGATTTATTCAAATCCCAAGAAATCATAAAAAAAATCATGTCGAGAAAGACACTTTTATTTTGTTTTGTTTTGTTTTTAAATTGAACTCTATGATTATAAATAGAGGGGTTGTGGAAGAGAATGAGGAGGTTGCACCAAAGCACAAGGAACTTATACTATTGTGGGATTTTTGTTCTCAGATTATAGTCCCAAGAGGGTTGGAAATTGTTGCATTTTAAGGCTCTAGGTTTATATTCCATATTTTACAATCAGTTTTTGAAGACTCGTCGAGTATTGATGTTTATTGAATGACGTTATCTGAGTACTATACGACATTTTAATTATTTAAAATACATTTATGGTATTTTCCTCTATCATTTTTCAAATATATTTATGGTATTTTCCTCTATCATTTTTCTTTATATTGATACCAACTGAATGTTGGAATGTGCTTCTGTCTTTTCTTTTGAAATAGAAGTATATGTAGTGTTGAGTTATTTTATTAACACAAATTTGTTATTTGTTTAATATGAGTGAATCAACTACAAGCGACACATATTTCTCACAAACTATATAACATTTATTACTTGAGTTTTAGACAATCTAGAACATTCAATTTGAGTTCTACACAATTTAAAACATTCATTTATCTATTAACTCTTAGTCTCCCCCTTAATTGAGAAATGAATTATTTATCACACCTAACTTTTCTCTACATAACATAAACTTATCTTTTCGACTCATAGGTGAGATAATGCTCACTATTAATTATTTATCATTCAACCAAAGTCCTTTTTTTCCATTCTTGGCGCATGATAAGACTTCTGATATGGTTTTTATCAATCACTTGTGGTAGATAATGGTGTAAGGAGTCCAAGCTTTCTCCCACTACTTCCAATGTCAAGAATCTGAGCATGATATTCTTTCCACCCATGTAGGATTTTATCTACTTCCATGTGCTCCTTGTGAGTCACCCATTAGGGCTCATTCTCCTTATTGTTGAGGATGTAAAATATGATATGTTTCGTATTCCATAGATCAATTTGGAGTTTTGAAACGATATTTGTCTTGGATAAGAATTGTTAGTTCTTCTGAACACACTCTAATCTGAAATGATCATAAGTAAAAACTGATGTAGAATTGGTTAGCCATTATTGAATTGATTGTTAACTAAAAGTGCGGAAATCGAGGAAATTGCTTGAGAAGAAATACTTTACGACAACTGATTAAACATAAGTAAAATTCATAACAGAAGTGAAAAAATTAAAATCAAAACGATGCTAGAAAACAAAGTTGATTATGGAGTTCATCCCTGATGGACTACATCTCCGGATCTGCTTTCAAGATGGGCGACCGCTTTATTAGGATTGAAACAATAGAGGTATATTACACAGAGATTTGGCAAAACTGAATGTGCATGCAGAAACTTTTGGTCATTGTCAAAGAATAGCTCTCCGAACCAGCTTTCCAAGACTAGTCACAGTTCCCAATTTCGACTCTGGATGGTCTTGTTACACTGAATACAAAACTGCCTATAACCACTAGAATCTGCACACAAAAACCAAAATCACTCCCTTCCTTCAATGAGAAAAAAACCCAACCTTTTATAACTCCTGTAGATTTATTCTAATCTCTGATGCCCACATTTAGAATGTATGATCTATTGTGTAAGGTTAAATTAGGGTCTTAGTTGAAGAATTTATGTCACATTGTGACATTAGGCACCTTAACAGTTTTTAAATATCCAAAACTTAATACAAAAACCCAAATTTGACCATAGTCTAAACAGAAAACCATTGGCGGTTAACAAATGACGTGGAGGTGCTGACAGCTCATGTGAGCAACGGATCTAAATGGATCCTAGAAAACCCTCTAAGTCTTCTAAAGATCAAAACTATCGTAAAAGAAGGACTCTTAGAAATAGAAAATAACACTATCGGGAGTGAAAAACGCGAAGAAATGACCCAAAACAAAGCTATCGGAGGTCGAAGGAACAATGCATCAGAGCCATCAAATCTGGACGATCAACGGTCCAGATTCAGTCAGCATATCACAATCGGCGATGGCAAGCGGAGTCTATTGGAGGCAGCTCTATGGGAAATGCAATAGCGATCAGCGTGATTAAACAAGAGCTGTTGATCTATGCGCACAGATCAACAGTCCAGATTAACTCGTGATATCGCAATCGGCGATAGAGGAACGCTTGCAAACAACCTGAAGGATCAACGATATGCTGTTGTGATATCGCAATATTGCATCGGAGCTATGCAAAGGAGCAGGGTTGATAACAACTGTGACTGCGATAGCCAGACCCGATAAAATTATAAATGATATTTGATATATTTTGAATTCCAGTAAAAGGGCTTTTTCAATGTTAATCGCATTTTCGTTAAATGAACAAAAAACAAAAGAAAACACGAATAAAGCGATAAACCAGACCCGAAAGGGTTTATACATGCAGGTATATATGTTTTGAGATCTGAAACAAGCAGGATTTCGGGTGGGTCGTAGGCGGTAAGTGGTTTTGGCGGGTTCTGCCCGAGTCCATACACCGGCTGCAACGTGGCCAGGTGCCGCGGAGAGAAAACCACTCTTTTTGGGCGGTTAACCCCTGTACGCATGAGCCGCCTGAAATGAATCTCAACCATTGGATCTGGATCACTCAAATCAACGGTGGAGATGCGATAAGCGATATAAAGGGGGACCCGATAGAAGTTATAAGATGGAAATTATAATATTTCAAATCCAATAAACGACAAATTGGCGAATTTTCATAGTTTTACGTGTATTTATCTGTGTAAATAGAGAACGATCATTTTTGGGATTTCAAAGCCATCGATGGTCCATTTCGTTACAAAACAGGTGGCCACCATCCCTGAAGGCGTTTAGCAATGATTGCTAACACTTAGAGGGGGATTCGAGCAGACAGAGGCCAGGAGCCAAAGAGCTCGAGAAGGGGAAACAAACAAACAACACCGATTGGATTTAAAGCCATAGACTAACAGAAGACAGAAACAAGCAGTGCTAAGACAGAGAGAAAATAGAGACAGAGAGTCAGTGAAAGAGTCTATGTACTGAGAGAGGCTTGAAGGATTCAAGCAAAACTCCTGCTATTGTATTTGTTGTGTTGACACTCAATTTGAATTCATACTTTTTAAAACTTTGCTCTTGAAGACATAATAGAGAGGTCACCACTGAAGGCTAGACCAGGGGACGTAGCCCAAAATTTTTGGGTGAACTCCATATTAAACTCGCTGTGTTTATGTGTGTTTGTCTATTATGTTTCTTTAACTGCTTTGTTGTCTATGTATTTCGCAATCTTATCGATCCATTACACAAAGTAACATAAGAAGATCCATGAACATGAGTATGTAATACCTTAATATTTGTCTAAGAACTCCATCATCAGATCAAGTGGTATCAGAGCTATAGGTTTGCTAAGGTTAGACAAGCTTGTGCTGGATTGTTGAATTCTAACTAGGTCAAAGCTCAAACTAGGAAAAGAGAACTTGTTGAGACTAATCCAAAAATTAGAAGAGTCTATCCTAGGAGGGGGATGGAAGAACAAACCTCATCAAAATCATACTCTTAGTTCATGGATAGTTTCATGACCATGAGAGCCATGGTGAAGGAGATGTATCGAGAATTTAAGAAAGGCAGAGGTGAAAGCACTTCAACATCTCAAACAGAAAAAGGAGCAGAGGAATCTCTTCTAGATGGCCATCCAGAAGGAAAAGGGAAAGAAGGGAGGCCCTCTCCACCATCTACTCCATCATCACCATCGTCATCATCTTCTTCACATAAAACTAGCCCTGAAAAGGAAAAGAAGAAAACTGTTGTGATTAAATTAGATGTGAAATTTGATTTACCAATTTATCATGGTGAATTAAATGCAGAAAATCTAGATAACTGGATTAGACAGATTGATGTATATTGCAGGGTGTATAACACCAATTCAGAAAGGAGAAAGATTTAGCTAGCTAGCCTTCGCCTTGGAGGAACTACCCTAGTGTGGTGGGAAGGCAAGACACAAGCTGATTTGAAGAAGCATGGTAAAATTCTTTCTACCTGGAATGAATTTGTTTCTGCCATTAAAAAATAATTCTATCCACTAGCTTATATGCAGCACGCAATGATGAGTTGGAAAACTCTTCGCCAATTAAAGGGCCAAAGTGTACAAAGCTAAACCCAAGAATTTCGAAAAAGAGCTTTAATTCTAGGTATTTCTCTAGACTCACTTGAAACTTTGTTGAAGTATATAGGTGGTCTGCATAGCTATTTAAGGCACACCATTCTCATGTTTAACCCTACTAGCATAGATGAGGTATCAGTTCAGGCTACAAATTTAGAGGCTAGAGGCAAGAATGTGAACCCAGAGATTGGGGGATCATCAAAACCCACTGCAAGCAAGAACAAGGAAAAGAAGAAGCAAAAATGTAAGGAGAGGAAGACAAACACTGTACAGAAAAACAAACCTTCATGCACTCACTGCAAGAAGGATGGGCATGATGATGAACACTGCTGGTCTTTGCATCCGGAGCTGAAACCCAAGAAGTTCGGTGGTAAGAAGAAGAATACTGCTGTTGTTATTCAAAAATATTTGGGGTCAGACTTAGGTGATGAAACAACAGCCACAACCACAGGTATAAAAGGTAAAAATTCCAAAGCATCTACAAGTAATTCTGCACAATCTATTGATAACGAAGATAATGAGAGGAAAAGACATGAGATTTTTCATATTAGATTTATTTCCAAGCATCAAAAGATTGATACTTTATTTGATAGTGGTTCACAAGTAAACTTGATTTCTGAAACAATTTTAAAGAAGTTGGGCTTACTAACAAAACCTCACAAGAAGCCATATCCATTAGGTTGGGTATGTGATAAAGTAAAGCTACAAGTGACTAGACAATGTAAACATAGGTTTGCTATTGGGTCAACTATTGTAGATGAGGTTGAGTTAGATATAGTTCCCCTGGATATATGTGGTATTTTTTTAGGAAGTCCTTACTTGTATGATAGAAAAGCCATTTTCTATAGAACTGAAAATAAGTATCAACTCAAAAAAGATGGAATAGAATATATTGTAAGAGCTCATAAGCTCAAAAATAACTACACTCTCATAAACTCAGGGCAGATGAAAAGAATTGTAAATTCATGCAAGCAATTTTTACTAATGGTTGTAAAGGAAAAGACCCCTAATAAAACCAATGCATTTGAAGACTTTGATGCTAAACAGAAAGTTGATTTAGAAAAATTTGTTTCAGAATACGATATCCTATTTCAAGAACCTAAAGGTCTGCCATCCAAAAGGGAAATAGTACATGATATTCATTTGCAGCAAGATGCTCCATTGCCTAACATCATAATGTACAGGTTATCTGCTTTAGAGAATTCAAAGATCAAGAAGCAGGTACAGGAGCTGCTCGATAAAGGGTTCATAAGGCCAAGCACATCACCATGTGGATCTCCAATTGTGTTGGTGAGAAAGAAAGATGGTTCGTGGAGGATGTGAATTGATTACAGAGCACTGAATAAAATAATGATCAAGAATTGTTATCCTCTTCCTCGCATAGATGATCTATTAAATCAGCTGAAAGAAGATGTTTACTTTTCTAAGTTGGACTTGCGTAGTGGCTATCATCAAGTAAGAGTAGCAGAACAAGATGCATGGAAGACTACTTTCAAAACAAAGCAAGGGCTTTATGAATGGCTGGTTATGCCTTTTTGCCTAACTAATGCTCCTGCCACTTTCATGAGAGTTATGAATGATGTACTCAGGCCTTTTATTGATGATTTTGTAATTTTATATTTAGATGACATTCTTGTTTTCAGTAAAACATGGGAAGAACATTAAAAGCATGTAAAGCACACTCTAGATGTTTTAAAAAGAGAAAATGTCTATGTTAAGTTATCAAAATGTGAATTTGGCAAAACATCATTAAATTATTTGGGTCATATTGTAGGGGTTGGTGAATTGAAGATAGATCCCTCTAAGGTTGAAGTCATTGTGAACTGGCCTAAACCCAAATCTTCTACAGAAGTTAGGAGCTTCCTAGGAGCAGCACAATATTGGAGAAAGTTTATTGCTAACTTTTCCTTGATTGCAGCTCCCTTACATGCTTTAACAGGATTGAACAAGGTGTTTCAGTGGGGAAGCAAATAGCAGAAAGCCTTCGACACCTTGAAAGAAAAGATTAGTACAACACCAGTACTAGCATTGCCAGATCTTCAAAGACCATTTGGGATTGAAACAGATGCCGGTGACTATGCCGTGGGAGCAGTGTTGATGCAACATGGTAAACCCATATGTTATCATTCTTAGACATTTAATTCTGCAGTAGAAAATTATCCCACATATGATAAAGAATTGAATGCATTAGTACAGAGTGTGAAAAAGTGGAAACATTACCCAATGGGCAAAGAAATAGTTATACATACTGACCATCAACCACTTCAATATTTACACTCACAAACTAAATTGTAGCAATCAAGACAGTATAGGTGGATGGGTTTTCTACAACAGTTTCATCTTGTCATCAGATATAAGAAAGGCATACACAATAAGGTTGCAAATATGTTATCCAAACCAATCATAAATGCATCTACGATACTTAAGCATAACTCAGTATTGCATGAAAGCTACATTGAACAATATGCTCAAGATGTAGATTTTAAAGATGTATATGCAACTTTAAGTCATGGAAAACAAGTAAAAGAATTGGATTATGATGTTAAGGACCAACTCTTGTATCATTTGGGAAAGTTATTCATTCCTCAAACTAAAAGCGTTAACATAATCCGAGAAGCACATACTTCTCTAATATCAGGTCATTTTGGTGTAAGTAAAACAGTTGCTCAGCTGCAAAGGTTCTGTTTTTGGCCAAGACTGCATGAAACAATTTCTAGATATATTAAAGGGTGTACCATGTGTGCTAAAATCAAGCCCAGCAATAGAAAACTAGGCTTGTACACTCCACTTCCAGTTCCTTCTCATCCTTAGGAAAGTGTTTCCATGGAATTTCTTGGGGGATTACCAAAGTCTAGAAAAGGTCATGATTATTTATATGTTATTGTGGACAAGTTCAGCAAAATGTGTATTTTAATACCTTGTAACAAGAAAATTACAGCCGAACAAACATAAAAGTTGTTCTTTCAGCATGTATGGGTTTATTTTGGGTTATCCACTTCTATTGTATCTTATCGAGATTCCCGATTTGTTGCGAAGTTTTGGTCTGGTCTATGGGAGTTGATGGACACCAGATTGAAAAAGAGCACAACATTTCATCCACAAACAGATGGCTAGACAAAGGTGGTCAACAGGACAGTAATCCAATTGCTCAGAAGCTATTGCAGCAAGCATCCCAAGCTTTAGGATGAAAATTTGTGTTATGTGCAACATGCTTACAACCATGCTAAGCACTCTTCTACACAAAGATCTCCTTTTGAGACTTGTTTTGGTTTTACACCAAGGTCTCCATTGGATTTTGTCTCTAGTAAAGACATAGCAGTTGATGGACACAGTGATGTGGACAAAGCAACCAAGTTCATTGAACAGATCCAAGAAATTCACCAGGAAGTGCAGGAACAACTGGAAAACAGCCAAGCCAAGTACAAGGCAAGGCATGATAAGCATCGAATTGAGCATAACTTCCAAGTTGGTGATCAAGTCTAGTTGAAGATTAGCAAAGACAGAATGCAAGGTGAGTGTAAGAAGCTGAAGCCAATAAGGTATGGGCCTTTCAAGATACTTGAGAAAATTGGTGAGAATGATTTTCGCCTTGATTTTCCAGCTTACATTCACATCTATTTAGTAGTTAATGCAGAGAACTTGTGATCCAGGTGGATATTGGTGGCCACCTGCCAAGTCCACCTGGACCCCCACCATTGTCTTTCTCAGCATTTTCAGTTTCCTTAATTGTAGCACAACTTACTATTTTTAGTCGTTTTTCGGGTCCTGAACTTCCGGAGCTGTTTTGAGGCCCTAAACGACGTTTTTTTGGGAATCTGGGGGCAACATGGGTCCGTGGACTGATGTTGCCCTTCCCAAAGTGGTAGTTCTTGGATAGATCTTTCTAACGAGCTATCGTACGCATCAAACGGAGATCGTATGCCAAAGTTACGACCCCGGGAAATTGATGTACCAATTTACCCAAACGTGGCCCACAATTTGGCGTTTCATCTTCTAGGGTTAGGTTTCGGGATGTGAAGGGTTTTCCATTGTTTCTCAACAATAAATAGGCCTTTGAGCGTCATTGTAATACAATTTTTAGAATAGTTCAGAGGCATGTAGCCATCACATCTCTTCTCAGAGATAAGCTACCATCGCCCTAGCTAGTTTATTGCCATTTCTGTTTGTAAGCATATTTCAGTATTTTCCATTAATGAAATGAAGTATTATTTCTGCTGCATCTTTGTGTATATGGCTATCTCTGTAATTTGTTGCGTTCCTATTTAAATCCGGATCAGTGGTATCAGAGTGGTCTGCTTTTTCGCTGTTTTTCTTTGCATGTCCCCAACAAGGTCAGGATATAAGGAGTTAGGGCTTGAACTGGTTGAACATTTGCAAGACCAGCCTCGCAAATCCAGATGGCCTCCCATGGCGGACGAGAAGAAAGACGAGGGGGCAGGAGATCCCATCAAAATCTTGCTCGAGGAAGCGCTCGAGCGACAACGGAACGCGATGATGGACAGCTTTGCGCAGATCCTTCAGTGGCTACCCAGAAGTGGCGCATCGGCTTCCAGCAGCTCCTCTGGAAACGCCACACCCTTTAAGGTACAAGTTAATTTTGAAATCCCCATATTCGAGGGTCAGATAGACGCTGATGCCGTAGATAAATGGTTAAATCTGCTAGAGGGTTATTTTTCTGTTCATGAATTTTCGAGTTGGGAAAAGATTGTTTTTGCTCTTCTCAAAGCAGCCCCCCACGTCAAGGACTGGTGGGAAACCTACTGCGAGCAGAAGGATGAAAGTACTGGCTCACTATTTTCAGCCGCACCCACCTGGGATTCGTTCCGGGATGCCATCAAGGAGAAGTACTACCTTGTCGGAAGCTATGAGGATGAATACATAAAGTGGACCACGCTGCGGCATGGAAGGGACCAAGACGTGCCGGAGTTCACCAATCTTTTCCATACCCTTCGCACAAAGTTGGGTATCAAGGATTCAGAGCAACATTTGATACTCAAATACCGTGGCTGCCTGCACAAGTACATCCAGGAAGAAATACAGTTCCTAAACATCCCCTCGCTCGTCGCAGCATACCGGTATGCCGTCAAGGTCGAGCAGAAGTTTAAACAAAAGAAGCGAGGCTTTGGATCTGCGAATCCAAAGTAGGGGAAAGGTGCCCCTAAACCACAGAACAAAGGACAAAGCCAAGGCGGGACAGCCCAAGACAACCAGCCGAAGCTGCAAGCAAAGAGCAACGCCGCGAAGCCGAGAAAGGACACTGGAAAATGGTGCGAGTTCCATAAGAGCTCTACTCACAACACAAGTGAGTGTCGGGCCAAGCAGTCACTGGTGGCTGAGCTAAAGGTTGCAGAATCAGATGCGTGTTCCGACTCTGAGTCAGAACCCGATAAGGGGTATGAAAAAGGGAAGCATATCGTTGATGCGGATCCCAGCGCCACTGTTGCTACCGCAAAGATCCAGAAAAATGAACCCGAAGATCCAGAGGAGGAGGAGCGTCTCTTCCACTCCCAGATGTGGGTAAAGGGCTCCCCGATACAGTTCATTGTTGATAGCGGGAGTCAAAAGAACCTCATTTCGGCAGAGGTCGTGAAGCGGTTGGGCTTACCGACCACAGCACATCCACAACCATACACCATTGGATGGCTTCACCAAGGGCGAGATCTTTGCGTGAGCCAGCAGTGTCGCCTTCCATACAACATCAAGCCCTTCACGGATGAGGTATTTTGTGACATTGCTCCCCTTGAAGTTTGTGATGTATTACTAGGACAACCATACTTGTGGAAGCGACATGCTGTGTATGAATCAAGGCCCCATGCTGTTATTATTACATTGGGAAATAAGTTGTTCAGGATACCAGAGGTAGCACCACCTGCCGCCATCTCTTTGATTACTGCAAAACAATGCAATAAGATCATCTCCAAAACCAGGAAATTTGTTTTCCTGATGATACGCCCTGAAGGGAAGAAGAAGACAGTGGCCGCGGCCTCCAAACGGTGTCCCTCTGCACGGCAGCTACAAATGGACAAGATTGTGGAGGAGTACGAAGACATCTTCACCTCCCCGGCAGGGGTTCCTCTGCACTGTCAAGTCAAGCACTCCATCGATCTGACCCCAGGTGCGCCGCTACCAAATGGACCAATGAAATCAAGAGGCAGATTCAGGAGCTCCTGCAGAAAGGTCACATCCGTCCGAGTTCTTTGTCCTGTGGGAGCCCGATAGTGTTGGTACAGAAGAAGGATGGGACGTGGAGACTCTGTATTGACTATCGGGCGCTGAACAAGATCACTGTCCGTAATAGGTACCCGATCCCGCGGATTGATGACCTCCTAGACCAACTAAAGGGGGCGAAATATTTCAGCAAGATCGATCTGAAGTCAGGATATCACCAGGTACCAATTGAACCCTCAGATGTGTGGAAGACTGCCTTCAAATCCAAGGAGGGCCTCTTCGAATGGTTGGTAATGCCTTTCGGATTGACGAATGCTCCTGCAACCTTTATGAGGCTAATGGATGACATCTTGCGGCCATTCACCAACTGCTTTGTAGTAGTATACTTGGATGACATTCTGATCTTCAGCCAGAGTTGGGAAGAGCACCTCCACCACATCCGACAGGTTCTCCAAACACTGCGGCAAAACAAGCTATGTGCCAATTTGGAGAAATGCACTTTTGGCATGACCAAGGTTCAGTATCTGGGATACATCATTGATGAACAGGGGGTGCATGTCGATCCAGCCAAGGTCCAAGTCATTCGGGATTGGCCCTCTCCAACCACTCTAACAGAGCTCCGTAGCTTTCTAGGTCTTGCCAACTTCTACCGGAGGTTTGTGTTGGGATTTTCTCATATTTCTTGGCCCTTGAGTCAAGTCACCAAGGGCGGGGCGAAAGCAAAATTCTTTTGGTCTGAATCTCAACAGAAGGCATTCAGGGAGTTGAAGGATCGCCTCTGCACGGCACCAGTGCTCGCGTTACCAGATTTACAACAACCATTTGAGGTCGAGACAGATGCCTCTGAATATGCTATTGGGGCAGTCCTTACTCAGCATGGACATCCAAAGGCATATCACAGTGAAACACTTTCAGACACAGTCCGGAAGTACCCCACTTATGATAAAGAGATGTATTCCATTGTACAGGCCTGCCGACAATGGAAGCATTACATTTTGGGGAAGGAAACGGTCATCCACACAGACCACCGACCTCTGCAGTTCATACAGACCCAAGGGAAATTGCAGAATGATCGCCATCAGAAGTGGTCTACATACCTGCAACAGTTTCACTTGAATATCAAGTATAAAAAGGGCAGCACCAATAATGTTGCAGATTGCCTCAGTCGACCACCGATCATGGCGCTAACCACCGTGCTCAACTCTTGCGGGCACGAGACTTCTGATTGGCCACTTCTCTACAAAAGCGACCCAGAATTCGGCCACACATACCAGACACTCTTGGAGGGTCGGCAGGTTGCAGATTTTCACCTCCAGGATGCCCTATTATGCCACCTCGGTCACCTCTGTGTTCCTTCAAGCGAGCGTGCCAAGATGATTTGGGAAGCACACTACAGTCGGGCTGTTGGGCATTTCGGGGTCGAGAAAACAGTGGCAGTACTGCAAAACTATTTCTATTGGCCGAATCTTCGACAGGATGTTGGGAAGTACATCCGATCATGTACTTCTTGTGCCATTGCCAAACCGACCATTAAGAAGCAAGGCCTCTATACCCCGTTGCCTACCCCTAGTCGATCTTGGGAATCCATCTCCATGGATTACATGTCAGGCCTTCCTTCCACTAAGCATGGAAATGACTGTGTTTTTGTGGTCGTCGACAGGTTCTCAAAGATGGCCATTATGATGGCCTGCAAGAAGAATATCACAGCAGAAGCCACTGCTAAACTCTTCTTTGAACGAGTGTGGGTGCACTTTGGGATCCCACAGTCTATCATCTCAGATCGGGACAGTCGGTTTCTCAGCACCTTTTGGTCCAGTCTCTGGTCAATGCTGGACACCAAGCTCACGAAGTCCACAGCCTTCCATCCTCAAACTGATGGCCAGACAGAGGTTGTCAATAGGATGATTGTGCACATTCTGCGCATGTATAACTCAAAGCATCCATGCACATGGGACAAGAGCCTCCCCTACGTTTAGCACAGCTACAACCGAGCTCTTCACAGCTCCACTGGCCATAGCCCTTTTCAGGTGGGTTTCGGATTCCAGCCACTATGCCCCATTGATGTGGCCATGCCACTTGCAGCTACTCACATGAATTCAGCTCATGTCCAGTCCGAAACAGATAAGGCCACCAGCTTCATTGAGCGCATCCAACATATTCGCCAGCAGGTCCATGACATTCTTGAGAAATCAAATGCCAAGTACAAGCAGTTACATGATCAACATCGGGTGCCACACAAGTTTCAGGTGGGCGACAAAGTTTGGTTGCATTTGCAAAAGGAACTCCTTACTGGAGCCTATCGGAAATTGAGACCACTCCGATATGGTCCTTACACCATTACTAAGGCTATGGGAGACAATGCATTTGAGCTCAGCATTCCCCCATTCCTTGGCATGCACCCAGTATTTAATGTGGACCGCCTTCGGCCATACTTTCCACCATTGCTAGACACATCCGACATTGCAGAACAGCTCAAACCCACAGAATTAAATCCAGATTGCATGGAACAAGCTGCAACTGAACGGATCATGGACACACAGATCAAGAACACTCACCAACAGAATATCCAACTGTATCGAGTTGTCAAAGCGGGCCAACTCCTTCAGCAGGGCAAGTGGCTCACCAGGGAACAAGTTCAACAGAAGTTTCCTCATCTCATGGAGGAGCTCAACGCAATGGGGACCATTGCTTCCTAGGGGGGAGGAATGATCCAGGTGGATATTGGTGGCCACCTGCCAAGTCCACCTGGACCCCCACCATTGTCTTTCTCAGCATTTTCAGTTTCCTTAATTGTAGCACAACTTACTATTTTTAGCAATTTTTCGGGTCCTGAACTTCCGAAGCCGTTTCGAGTTTCGGGTCCATGGATCCATGTTTCCCTTCCCAAAGTGGTATTTCTCGGATAGATCTTTCTAACGAGCTATCCTACGCGTCAAACGGAGATCGTATGCCAAAGTTACGACCCCGGGAAATTGATGTACCAATTTACCCAAACAGGGCCCACAATTTGGCGTTTCATCTTCTAGGGTTAGGTTTCGGGATGTGAAGGGTTTTCCATTGTTTCTCAACAATAAATAGGCCTTCGAGCCTCATTGTAATACAATTTTTAGAACAGTTCAGAGGCATGTAGCCATCACATCTCTTCTCAGAGATAAGCTACCATCTCCCTAGCTAGTTTATTGCCATTTCTATTTGTAAGCATATTTCAGTATTTTCCATTAATGAAATGAAGTATTATTTCCACTGCATCTTTGTGTATATGGTTATCTCTGTAATTTGTTGCGTTCCTGTTTAAATCCGGATCAACTTGAGACTATTTGAACCTTCATTGATTGAAGATCCCGAAGAGCAAAGTCAGTTGACTTCTATTGATGATCTGTTGCCTGAATATCTCAAATGAGTTGCACGAAGATACAGTTCTGGACAGGAAGGTGAGAACTACCCACAAAGGGGATGTTGAGTACCTCAGAATCAGACTCAAAGGTTCAAAACCAAGCAGTGCAAGATGGATAGAGATTGGACAAGTGAGGAAGTTGTATCCTCACTTGATTGATTCTTAGAAACCAACTTTTGGTGGTCCAAAAGCTTTTCTTTAGTGGGAAGGCGTGATCCAAATGGATCCTAGAAAACCCTCTAAGTCTTATAAAGATCAAAACTATCGCAGAATAAAGACTCCTAGAAATAGTGGATAACACTATCGGGAGTGAAAAACACAAAAAAATGACCCAAAATAGAGCTATCGGAGGTCGAAGGAACAATGCATCGGAGCCGTCAAATCTGGCCGATCAATGGTCTAGATCCGATTGGCATATCACAATCGGCAATGGCAGGTGGAGTCTATTGGAGGCGACTTTATGCGAAATGCGATAACAATCAGCACGATTAAACGTGAGTCGTTGATCTATGTGTGCAGATCAACCGTCCAGATTAACTCGCGATATCGCAATATCGCATTGGAGCTATGCAAATGAGCGGGGCCGATAACAACTGTGACTGCGATAACCGGACCCGACAAAATTATAAACGCTATTTGATATATTTTAAAGTTCGGGAAAAGGGTTTTTTCAATGTAAATCACATTTTCGTTAAATGAACAAAAAACAAAAGAAAATGTGAATAAAGCAATAAACCAGACCCAAAAGGGTTTATACATGCAGGTATATATGTTTTGAGATTCGAAATAAGCTGGATTTCGGGCAGGCCGTAGGTGGTAAGTGGTTTTGGCCGGGCTCCGCTCGAGCCCATACACTGGCTGCCACGTGGCCAGGCGCCGGAGAGAGAAAACCACCCTTTTCAAGTGGTTAACCCCCGTACGCATGAGCCGCCCGAAATGAATCTCAACCGTTGGATCAGGATCACTCAGATCAACGGTGGAGATGTGATAAGCGATATAAAGGCGAACCCGATAGGAGTTATAAGACGGAAATTATAATATTTCAAATCTGATAAACGACAAATTGGCAGATTTTCATAGTTTTACATGTATTTCTCTATGTAAATAGAGAACGATAATTCTTGGTATTTCAAAGGCATCGATGTTCCATTCCGTTACAGAACAGGTGGCCACCATCCTTGAAGGAATTTAGCAATGATTGCTAATGCTCAGAGGCGGATTCGAGTGGATAGAGGTTGGGAGCCAGAGAGCCTGAGAAGGGGAAATGAACAGACATCGTCGATTGGCTTTAAAGCCACAAACTAACAAAAGACAGAAGCAAGCAGTGCTGAGACAGAGAGAAAACAGAGACAGAGTGTTAGTGAAAGAGTCTGTGTACTCAACGAGGCTTAATGGATTCAAGAAAAACTCTTGTTGTTGTATTTGTTGTGTTTAGACTCAATTTGAGCTCATACTTTGTAAAATTCTGCTCTTGAGGACATAATAGAGAGGTCACCATTGAAGGCTGGACCAGGAGACGTAGCCCAAAAGTTTTGGGTGAACTCCATATTAAACTTGTTGTGTTTATGTGTGTTTGTCTATTATGTTTCTTTAAATGCTTCGTTGTCTATGTATTTCATAACCTTATCGATCCATTGCACAAAGTAACACAGGCAGATCCATGCACATGAGTCTGTAATACCTTAATATTAGTCTAAGAACTCCATCATCAAATCAGCAGCTAACTGAGCTTGCAGTTTAAATGCAGCAGTTCCGCTGACTGTTGGCCATGGCGGTTGAAAGTTGCCTAACTTGATGCTCACATGTCGTGGTTTCCGGCCTGACCACAACTGCCACCAAATGGCGGATATCCCCTCACTGTTATGCCTTTTCCTCTCACATGTCAACAGTTACTGCTGACGGTTAGACTGAAATCGATCTGACAGTTAACACTTAACTCTATCACATGTCATGGTTTATACCCCCGCTGCGGTTAGGAACTGTAGTAAAATCCGATGGTTAACCTACAACATTTACCTTTGGCTCTTCACATGTCACATGTTCTCTGATGCGGTTTAGGACTATGTAATATATCAAATTACATAGGCCTATGTAATGTAATTTGATATATTACATAGGCCGAGAGTTGTATTAGTACTTAGGAAATGTATTTTTAATACATAGTTTTGTATTGTAATTTGGTTATGGTTTCGAACTTAGGTTTAGGTCTAACATAGGGTTTTAATGGTTTGATGTTTATTGTTTAACACATAGTTTGATACAATGTTGATTCATGGGTTTAGGTGTTAGGTTAATGTGTTAGGCCTTAGGTTTTTTTAGACATAGGTTAAGTGTTTAGATTTTTAAGGATTTACACACCTTGGATTAAAAACTCTGTTACAACACATTTGTCACAGTGTGACATTCACCCAACTATACGAGGACAACCCATATCGAACTCCTGCAACGGAAGATACACCCATGTCGATGATCAGCCCTGGCAGAACTATCGATGAACGCTTGTCGACAATTAGATACAAACCCATTACCATGAAAACCCTTAACATCACCTAAACAACCTGAACCATAACCAATACTGTTGAAACTGATGACAATGAATGTTGACGATGACACTGAACACTAACAATGAACCTGTGCAACTGATCTTACGAGATACTCCTGGATCAATCCTCTCCACATGAAAGCTTTTGGACCACAAAATTTTGACTAAACAAATAGTCGATGAGGGTAGAGCTCACTCACTTTCCACCTTGACCTGATGATGTACCAACACATTCGATCAATCACCTACAATTGATGACCCTAATGATGTTGACCATGGCACATTTCGAGTCAGTGGCCTATTCCATCCATTTGCAGTATGAACAACTTGCGACGATGGTCAAACAACCTATTATGAACATGGAAATTGATTACTTTACACGAAGAACCATGAGTTAGTGATTCATAATCATCTTTGAAAAAAATCTCTACTGGATATTGTTCAATACCATCAACATGTATTAACAATCTATTTTGCGGAATAACATAGATAATAAAAGATGGTTTTGACATCAAACTAGCTACTTGTCTTGACATACTTTCCTGGTTCCTGATTACTAAATAAACCTGGTTCCATAAACCCATCAAACTGTAAGGTGAAAACTGCTGCAACTTAGTTTGTCTTTGAAAGTATTGAATTAGCAGTTGATTTGTTTGAGTCACCTTTAAATGATGTTTCCATTGATTAGCTCTTTCCCCTGATGCATTAGTTTCCCTTAGATACTTTGACACTGCTTTAGAAAAGGTTTTGATATGAAAACAAATGGGCTTCCTCTCCACTTGAAAAGAGGCTTCCAAATTGTTCGAAACATGAAATGGTGACACAATATAAGAGAAATTTAACACTGATTTTCCCCAATACTGATCTTTATCCCTGTATCTATTTATTTCCAAACTTGGACTGAATTGATTCATATTGACATTAGGAAGAGGAGATTTAGGCATCAATTGTAATTCATGTTGTATTCCCTATTTATGAGTAAGATGTTTGGTTTTACATAGAACTGGAATAGTTTCTATCGCTTTAATCAAACTATTTTTAAGCTAAGACTCATAACCTGAACAAACATCATGTCGATTTTTATGTTTTTCCTTTACACACATGATTACAAATCTCTTATTTGAACTTATTAATCACTTCATCTGATTAGCAACAACTAAATTCAAGTGATTTTTATTTTGATGTGCCCTGACAATAAATTCAACCCCATCTTTCTTAAGGTGATATTTATGCTCTCTCCTATAAAATACTGCATCACGATCATAAAGATAAGGACTTCCTAAGACAACTCCACATATGTCTACTGGAAACACATCTAATTCCACTTCATTAATGTAATTAGTTGTAATGGCAAATCTTAATCGACACCGTTTGGTGACTTTTATCTGAGTTGATTTATTTAGCCATCCTAATGGGTAAGGTCTTGGATGATTCCATGTTTCCAAACCCAAATTCTTAACTAAATATTCAGATATTAAAGTTGCATGTGATCCACTGTCAAACATTGTATCTATCTTTGTATGCTTGGAAGTTATCCTTATGTTAAACAATTCAACTCTTTTATCATCATTCGAAGGATTTATGATTGATGAAGATGCAATAGTATTCGAACTTGAACCAATGTCAGAAGTTTTACCTGTCCTAACCATAGTAGTTATCCTCCTTTCATCACTTGAATATGAACCTACATCTCGCTGGACTGTTGCAATTGGCTTCTTTTCATCCTTCTCCTTAAGGAACTTTTTGGGCTTAAGTTTTGGATGAAGTTTCCAACACGTAGATTCATCATGACCGATTCTCTGGCAATGAGAACAAGTAGGTCTTTCCTTCTGAGCTATTTTTGATTTCTTTCTCTTCGAATTGTTCTTTCCTTTACTGTCATTGGAATATTTGATATCCAACTCTTTAGATGGCTGTGATGAAAAATTGATTGGTCTGCCACCTGATTCAATATGTATGGCATGAACACACACTTCATCAAAATCATCAGGATTATACATCAATAATGTATGCTGCAAATATGAATGTAAATTGTCGATGTATTTTAATAAAGTTTCACGTGTATCCAATGAAATACGAAGCACCAATGCTTTCTTTCTGAATTCCTTAGTAAACTCCTGAACACTCTGCCCTTTACCTTGCCTCAGATGCTACCAATCAATAACAACTTTCTACATGTATCCTAAAACATAGAATTGTTTCCTAAGAGATTTTAAAAACTTATACCAAGAAGAGATGACTTTTCCTTTACAATTTATAGTTATTTGAGTTTTACTTTCCCACCATATTAAAGTTGTTCCATCCATTCTAAGTGTAGCTAATTGAATTTTAGTTTTATCATCAGAAATGTTCTGAATACAATAGTACACTTCTAACTACTTAATCCAATTATCTAACTTTTCAGTATTCATTTTGCCATCATAAATAGGCAACTCAAATTTCACATCAAGTTTCCGAAGAGATGTTTTCTTAGGTTTCTTTTATGTTTCAGATTCTGCACTGGAAGAAGAAGAAGATGATGATGATGATGGAGATGATGGAGGTGAAGGTGGTTTATCAGCCTTGCCTTCTTGTCTTCATACAGTTCTCTCAACATCTGCTGCATAGTCAAGAATTCTTGTTGAAACTATTCATCACTCATCTTAGTTTCAGTTTTTTCACCTGCATTAGATCCTGTCATGGTCGACTTATGAACAACTCGTCGCTTTCCAATCTCTGGATCAGTCTGCTCAAGGATTCCTTCACCTCATTACGACTTTGACCTGGTTAACATTCAATGGCAAATTCTACAAACACAACCTGCTCTGATACCAAATTATATGATCTGAAATGATCATAAGTTAAAACTGATGTAGAATTGATACGCCATTTTTGAATTGACTGTTAACTGAAAGTGCGGAAATCGAGGAAACTGCTTGAGAAGAAAGACTTTACAACAACTGATTAAACATAAGTAAGATGCATAACAGAAGTGAAAACAGTAAAAACACAGTGATACTAGACATCAAAGTTGATTACGGAGTTCGTCCCTGATGGACTACGTCTCCGGGTCCGCTTTCAAGATGGGCGACTGCTTTATTAGGATTGAAATAGTAGAGGTCAATTACAAAGATGTTTGACCAAACTGAATGTGCAATTAGGAACTTCTAGTCATTATCAAAGGATAGCTCTCTGAACCATCTTTCCAACGCCTATCACGGTTCCTAATTCCGACTCCAAATGCTCCTGTTACATTGAAAACAAAACCGTCTATAACCTCCAGAATCTACATACAAAAACCAAAATCACTCCCTTCCTTCAATGAGAAAAAACCCAACCTTTTATAACCCCTGTAGATTCATTCTAACCTCTGCTGCCCACCTCTAGAATGTATGAGCTACTCTGTAGGGTTAAATTAGGGTCTTAGTTGAAGAATTTATGTCACATTGTGACATTAGGCACCTTAACTGTTTTTAAATATCCAAAACTTAATACAAAAACCCAAATTCGACCATAGTCTAAACAGAAAACCGTTGGCGGTTAACAAACGGCGCGGAGGTGCTGACAACTCATGTGAGTCGGTGACTAAGCTCGCGGTTTAAATGTCGACGGTTCCGCTGACTGTTGGCCATGGCGGTTGGTGGTTGGCTAACCCGTCGCTCACATGTCGCGGTTTCCGACCTGACCGTAATTGCCACCAAACGGTGGATATCCCCTAACTAATATGCCTTGTCTGCTCACATGTCAACAGTTACTGCTGACGGTTAGACTGAACTTTTCCTCACAGTTAACACTTAACTTTGTCACATGTCATGGTTTATACCCCCGCTGCGGTTAGGAACTGTAGTAAACTCTGGCAGTTAGCCTACGACATTTACCTCCACCTGTTCACATGTCACATGTTCTCCAATGTGGTTAGAGTTGGCGGTTTAGGACTGTTTTGGTAGTTTTGTAATGTAATTTGATATATTACATAGACCGAGAGTTGTATTAGTCAGGGTTTTAGACTTAGGAAATGTATTTTTAATACATAGTTTTGTATTGTAATTTGGTTAGGGTTTTGAACTTAGGTTTAGGTCTAGCATAGGGTCTTAATGGTTTAATGTGTGTTGTTTAACACATAGTTTGATACAATGTTGATTCATGGGTTTAGGTGTTAGTTTAATGTGTTAATTCTTAGGTTTTTTTAGACATAGGTTAAGTGTTTAGTCTCTTATACCTTTACACACCTTGGATTAAAAACCCTTTTACAACATATTTGTCACAATGTGACATTCACCCAATCATACAACAACAACCCATATTGAACCCTTGCAACGGACGACACACCCATGTTGATGATCAACACTGGAGGAATTGTCGATGAACTGTTGTCGACAACCAGATACAAACCCATTACCATGAAAATCATTAACATCACCTGAACAACCTGAACCATAATCAGCACTGTCGAAACTGATGACGCTGAATGCTGACGACGACATGGAACTGAATTCTGACGACGACACTGAACACTGAAGATGACCCTGTGAAACTGATCTGACGAGATGCTCCTGGATCACACTCCCATTTTCTTTATGTCTTTGTTGCATTTTCAATGCCGTGTTGTTGTGATCATCATCCAGATCTTCAAGAATAGCATCCTGGGGCAACTAGTTATGCCAATTCTAATGATCAACAAGTAACTCTTCAATCACAATATCTTGTCAATTAAATGACTCAACTAGTTATGCCAATTCTAATGATCAACAAGTAACTCTTCAACCACACAATATTATCAATTAAATAAAAAATCTTAATACTCCTAATCATCAATAAAACCACACTGCTTGTCAAAAAAATTCTACCTACTAAAAAAATACTAACAAACCTATAAATTCTTCTAAATGAGCTTATGAAAATAAGATCATAAAAGAAATCAATATCTAGAAAGCTAGAAAAATACAGCATACACCCCACCAAACATTATTTGCACAGCTCACCAAACATTATTTGCACAGCTCTTTGACTGGTTTAGTCCCACACAACATTGTACAATGTCGATACATCTCATATCTACGCCTCCTACCCAACACACAAATAGATTTACCCCTGCTCAACATGCAACTAGATGTATGCAATACTAATCCCAAGAGGTTTCCAGTACTTTGATTTTCCCCGTTATTTTTTTGTATTTTTTTATTTAAAATTATATTCGTGATAAAAATAATTTTAATCTCAATTCAAACTTTCAAGTTCAATCTTAACTTGAACTCATATATTCAAATCTCATTTAACTTTTTCATCACCATACTTAAACATCGAATTTATATGAATCTTTTAGTTATAATTTCTATCATTTAAAAAATCAACACTTACATTTAAACTACTCTTATTCTCCAAATCTATGATAAAACCACATTTATATTCTCCAAATTTATGATAAAACCATATTTATATATATATTTTTAAAAGAAACATGCCTGAATTCTCCTAATTAGTTCTATACAATCTAGAATATTCGTTATTATAGTTCTACACAACCTAAAACTTGTAAAACATTCAGTAAAATTTTACACGAGCTAAAACTTGTAAAACATTCAGTAAAATTTTATACGAGCTAGAACATTCATTTCTCTGTTAACTCTTAAGTTAATGATCTTCTTTGCATAGAGGTCAGGCGATGCTGCACGATATTTAGTTTGCATGTCCTCTAGCTCTCTGGATGCTGAGTAATTGGAGTGCTAAGACGGCTTGGCAGGGAGGACCCTCCTGGGGCTACATAAGTGATTTTCTTGTCTGGTCTAAATGTCAAATACAGAATCAGCGCTATATACAGAGCCAGGAATGGAAATACCAATATTGCTATAAATATCGAACCTAGCTTAGGCAGACTGTTATGGATCAACCATTTCACAAATCCGACGGCCAGATAGTAGATGTTGATGCCCATGATACAGCATGCGATCGCCCAAGTAACAACCGTAACCTGTGACACATAAAGAACAACGGACATTTATAAAAACTATTTCAACATTCAGCCAAGCATTATGAAAATAAATTTTCTTCTGCAAGCTGGTAGTAGCTTACTGCGATTGAGTTCTTGTGAGGACCCATCTTTACGTCACTATTAGTGAACTTCAACAGCGGAATCATTGTAAATGGCAATAAAAAGGATAATATCATCTGCACGGAAACAATACAACTATTATTGATTTTGGCTAGGCTAAAACATAAGGAATTTGGATTCTTAAGTATAGGATAATGTAAGAATACAAGTATTACTGAATTTCTGAAAGCTTAAACATCACCCTCGAAAGGATGATATCTTCTACAGGGAAACGATACAAATATTATTGATTTTGACAAAAGTAAGACGCCATGGAAAAAATATATTTCAATATATTCCCAAAGTTTATAGTATATATTATATTTCTTTTTATTATAATGTAATGAAAATCTTTTTGGTTGATTATTATGTGATATGATATGGTAAGATGATTTGTTTATTTATTATTAATTAAAGATTTCAAAATTATTAAATTTGAATTTTTATTTTAATATATGATTTATTTTTTGGGTTTGATCTAGGGAAGATTTCAACATAATATGACAATTAACTACTGACAATTTCCATATAAACTATCTCATAAATTTTAATAAAAAAATCTTTATATTTTTTGATACAGTAAATGTTTTTTTTTTTAATTGACAAAATAATTCCTTATCATAAATGTATGTAACAGAGAATATAGTATTTCTGAATTTGATTTTTAATCGACAAAATAATTCCTTATCATAAATGTATGTAACAGAGAATATAGTATTTCTGAATTTGAAAAGAGTTAATAATTGATAAAAATATAACCAATTGAAACAAAGTATCTAAATATCTTAATTTATTTTTATGTGAGTGATTATAATTTAATTGATTAAATATTTAATAATAATAAAACTAATTGTCTAGAGGGTTTTTGCATAGACGGTGATTCGCTCCTTTGTTAAAACACTCTTTGATGTAAAATTACTGGTTCAATTCTCGACCCCGATCAAAGTGATATATTAGACATTATAAAAATTATTATCCTTCAAAACTTAAAAAAAAAAATAATAAAACTAATTAAATTAATTTTAAAAATTATATTATTAATTTAAAATTAACCATAATTAATTTTCTCTCTCACAATAATAAATATATAAATATATAATATGCAGTGTTTATATATATATATATATATATATATATATATATTTATAAGGATTAATTAATGATATGTAAAAAGTTTTAATTAATTTTCCCTCTCACAATAATAAATATATAAATATATAATATGCAGTGTTTATATATATATATATATATATTTATAAGGATTAATTAGTGATATGTAAAAAGTTTTATTTGGCCTTTTTCAAAATATAATATCATAGGTATTAAAGATTCAATATTCATATTAGCTGGCTTGGACACTATTTCAATATTCGTATAAAGATTTTTACATTTTTTTTGGTTGAATTTTGTTATTAATTAATAATTAATTCTATGTATAATTTTATTATCATTTTATATTATAACTTGTTATTAAGTAATATATATTAACTCATTATATTATTTAATGAAACCATATTAAAAGTTATAAAAAACCAGACCTCATAAATATTTTATTACCCATTAATATTATAACTTGATATTAATTAATATATATATTAACTCATTATATAATATAATGAAACCATATTAAAAGTTATAGGAAACCATAACTCATAAATATAAGTGATTATAACGAGAGATTTAATTGAATTTAGAAATTAGAATTACTTCAAATTATTTATCTCTATTTCCATTTTACAAAAAATTATGTTTTTTTTTTAATAACGCATTTCGTATTAATCTGTGTCGATGTTAACTTACATTTATATTTAAACCTTCCACACTTGTTTAACCACAATTATTTAACTATATTTCAGTAAAAGATTAATAAAAATAAGATAAGAAGTATAGAAAATATAAACAAAAACTATTATCACTGGAATTTAGATTATCAAACAGTTGGCATAGTTATTAGACATTTTTTTACCAATAGCATAGACATTTAGAGCATACCGAGGAAACAATAATCAGCTTTCCTGCACCAGAAGATCCAGAGACGATAGCAACTAGCAGAGATGGGATGATTGCAACGGACCGTGTCATAAGATTACGGAGCCATAATCTCATTTTCAAATTGATAAATCCCTGTAATGAAACAGACTCACCACAGTTAGATGTCATCAGAGGAATATTATGGAAATTAGACTGGCAAAATTCAATAATCCATAACGCACCTCCATGATAAACTGCCCCGCATATGTTCCTGTCATAGCGGAGCTCTGCCCAGATGCCAGTAGTGCAATTCCATAAAGTATTGAGCTCCAGCTCCCTAGAACACTCTGAAGAGCGACAAAAGAGGTTTTTCAGTTTATCTATTTAGGAATCTTCCATATTAAGAGTATGGAAAAATACTCATAAAATATGGGGCAGGGTAAGAGGCTATATATCCATTTAGAACTTCCCGTATTAAAGAGAATGGACGAATCCTCTTCCAAAAATAGGGAAGGGTTTTTGGAAGGGTAAGTTAACGAATATGTAGAATTAAAAGAAAATACAGGAATTTTATTTCCTCATCTCAAAGAGTGGGAGTATTTATGGTGAAGTCAAAGAGTGGGAGTATTTAGGGTGAAGTTTGATGGAAAAAGGTTGAATATATCAAGTAAATGAAAAACAATTTGTTTTATAAACTATGTTTTGTCTCATAGACTTAAAATTGAATATGTAGAATTAAAAGAAAATACAGGAATTTTATTTCCTCATCTCAAAGAGTGGGAGTATTTATGGTGAAGTCAAAGAGTGGGAGTATTTAGGGTGAAGTTTGATGGAAAAAGGTTGAATATATCAAATAAATGAAAAACAATTTGTTTTATAAACTATGTTTTGTCTCATAGACTTAAAATAATTTCTTCCCTGTTAAGTTTTAAAAAATTCAAAATCATATTTTTTTTATTTTTTTTGGTCACATCTTACTATTATTGAAATTGAAAGTTAACTTATTTGGATAATAGATTTTGGTAACAGTGAAGTCTAACAATTAATAGCTACCCATCACAGTTAAAAATATCCCAAAAACTACAATCAACATAAAGATACTCGTAACGAAAACAATATCCGAAAAACTACAATCAAGCTAAAGATACTCCTAACAAAACCAAAAACAAGAGAGGATATTGATATTTACTAAGAATTTTTTTAGTATTTACTAACAAAATTTATGCAACCTTTTTAAGAAACAGCAAAAGCTAAAGTTATCCTGATTCGATGACCCAGTTGAGATACTTATATTTACTAACAATTTTTTTATATATTTACTAAAAAAAATTTGAAACCTTTTTAAGAAACAGCAAAAGCTAAAGTTATCCTGATTCGATGAGCCAGTTTCCCTGCAACGTTAGGATAAAGGTCTCAATTGATATAGTATAAATTTTCCGCTTCAGTTAGTTTTCAGTAGAAGTTAATTTTAGAAATATATTTTTAGATAGTTTTAATAGATATCTATCTTAAGGAAATTCAATTTGATAATTTTAAATAAATTATTGTAAAAATGATGACACATGCTAATTGGATTAGTTACTATCTACTGTGATATCACAGCAGCTAAATTCAAATAAGAGAGATGCAAACCAGCAGAGACAAACTAGAGAGTATATTAAAAACCAAACCAACAAAATAGAAAGAAAAAACTAAAGGATCTTTACTTACTTACTTTCAGTAGAAAAGATGATTTATTCAGGTCCAAGTTCGCGCAATTCACTTTATTGTCTGGAGATAGGGTTGTGGAAGAACAGACGGCCCCGCTTAAAGAAGTAACAGACACATTGATGACGAATGAGATAAATAAAGCGATTCCAGTTTCTATGAGGAAATACCTGCACGCCGACTGTAACATACATACCATTCCGAATCATTTCATATATGTTTGATTTGATTAGTGTAACATCGACATATGTATGGTTTCAGAGCTGCATAAATGGTTGAAGTGAACTTACATTAATTGCATCAACATTAGGTTTTACTTTCCCCGTGAGCACCAAAGCAGAATGAAGAAATAGATTGTGCCTGGACAAGGTTGATTATATTATTAGTTTTATTGTTTGTCAGAAATGTTTTACACACGACTTTCATGATGAAAGAAGGCCATTGGATCCCACTCAAAGACATGGGATATACTGCATCGACTAAACATTGGACAATTTGTGTAAGGAAATATTTTTAAGGAATTAATTGAAGGAAAGACGATAGAACTTTACGGAGTAATCAAGGCTCCAATTAGCGAGATGGCCAGAGCAGTGGCATCGCTCCCACGTAACTGAGGAACGAACATTCCTTTAAAGAGCTCTCTGGGTTTAGGCTTTGAATATACCAACTCGGCAAGGAAAGCCCCCAACATTGTCAACAGAAGAATAGCAATGAACACTTCCAATTTTCTCATCTGGATTTTATGATAACACACGTTAAAAGATTTTCAAGGAACAACGCTTTCATTAGAAAAATAAAAAGGAATCTGGTATGAAAAGACATGAATGAAATATGATGGAGAGGAGATAGCACCCCAAATCTTTCTAATCCAAGAAGAACGAGCGTACTGACTCCAGCTATGAGAACACCAGCCCAAATAGGTATATGCAACAGCATATTAAGAGCAAGAGCAGTTCCAACAACTGTCATAAATACAGTGTAGCAGCAGGGTGGGTAAATGAAAAATTAATTACCAATATGTTCACAAGCAGTTTGCAATTTAAAACCAAAAATCAGAATGGAAGATATTTACAGAACAGGCTATGCTAACCTTCAGGAATATCTGCTGTAGTGACAGCCAATTCTGCTAGCAGCCATAAGACATAAGTTAATTTCCTTGGATACTCTTCTCTGTAGTGTTGGGAAAGATGTTTACCTGTGATGATAGCAGTTTCATGGGTTAGGATAATACTTTGTTAGGAAAGTATGAGCTCATATAATTGTGTAACAGAGGAAACCAAGGCTGGGTCTCTGGACAGACCTGTAACAACTCCCAAATTCGCCGCAAGGTATTGTATAAGGACGCCAAAAACTGACCCGACTAATATGATCCACAGTAGCTACAAAAGAAAATAAACAGGCGATGAGGATCCGTTGGAAAGTTGCATGGTTATAAAGGGCAGTCTCTTCGATCAGCTCCTGGCAAATTTACGCAATCAATAATCATATTTATATATCTTAGTGCAGTTGTCTATAATGCGATTTTTTGGAAGTTTTTCCGGTGGGGTTTTTCGGTCAAAATCTGCAGCAATTTAATAGAATAGCAAGTTTGATAGCTAGTTTCTGCACAATCAAAGCGTCCCAAGAATTTTTCAGATTGCTGAATCCAAATATGCAGTTAGAAAACCATTTTAACTACAACAAATCAAATCAAGATTTAACCTCAATTTCTTCTGCAGAATTCCTTCACCAAAATCTCCAAAAAAATCACATTATAGACAACTCCTATCTTATTTATATCAGTGAGCCATTTCTTTAGATGCATCATTATAAAATGTTTTATGAAAATGAAATCTGTGATATTATCGCTTATACTATGAGAGATTACTTTCGATAAATCACATCTTAATTAAGCTCGTCGAAAGTGTGTAAACTTATTTTTGCAACAGCGTATCGTTCAATGTATAAACACGTAAGATGCCAACAAAGTGATCAAAATATAAAATTAGAAAAACTTTATACGTTTATTTAAATAAATAATAAGTTATATTATCAACCACTTCATGAAAAAGCACATAGCTATCATTATATATAAGGAAGCCATTTGTAAAACGAAAATAAAAAATTTATGAAAAAATATCTTTAATATCATATACCTCTCATATACACTATTTAAGAAAAACACTCCTACACAAAATCTCGTTGGATTTGCTCTGAATTGAATAATATAAACTACAATCTTCATATGTGAATATTTTATTGTTTTTGGATATTTATAAGAAAAAAATAAAAATAAAAATTATAAAAGTTTTTTATTCAGGTTTTTGTGATTGGTAATGAATCGAGCAAAGTTTTTTTTGGCCAACACATTTCGAACCAAAGTGTGGTTCATCACATAGTTTTTATAATAAACCACACTTATTGGAAATCAACAAATGTAATTCATCATATAATCTTGATGATGAACCACACTTCTTGATTCTAAACTAATAACCAAAAACTTCTCTTATATAATTTCTAAAAACTTTAATTAATTATAAAAAAATTCAAAATTTAACTTTATCATCCTATACATCTAAAATAACTCAAAATTTAATATACTCCTTTTATAAAACACTTCTATTACACTCATTTTATAAAACACTTCTATAACTCAAAATTTCATTTGATTTTGTTCTAAAGTGAACACTATAAAATAATTCAATGATCAATCTTCATTACTAATGTTGAAGAAGACACGTTGTATATCATGTTTTGTTGGGATATACCTCATATTTATACTTCGCCCCTGCCTGCAAGTCAGACTCCACTGAAATACAAGGAAAATAAACCATAATCAACTTATCAGACAGTGAGACAACGAGAATTACCAATAGCCAACCTATAAGTCCCTTTTTTCGCTCATGGCTCACAAGAACATGAAATTGCTTACCGCATCCAGGATCAAGGAACGCTATAGCGACCATAATTCCCGGTCCAATATATTCTAATAATTTTTTCCATGCAGGTTTTACTTTCTGTAATATTTCACAAAATAAAAACAATCAAAAAGCATGATAAGTGACTAAATGTTCGAATTCTTTTGCTTCAAAGTCAAAATACTCCATAGCTTCAGCCAATCCATCAGATTATAAAAGTAATCGATTTTGCAATCTCGTTTTCATGAAAATTTAAGTACGTGGGGGAATATTTGAATGTTTAGAATTGTCAAATAATTTACTTTAATTTTGATTATTAAATTCTAAGATATTCTCAAAATCTACCATAAAATTTATTTTTCAGAAAAAATATTCCAATAAATTATATGAACTAGTAGAAACTTATTACATGAATAAAATGTGCATTGATGTTCAGAATCTACCTCTTCTGTTATCTTAATGCTCTCTGATATGGACTCTATTTCCAGTGCGGTGCTGCTCCCAAACTGCTCAGGTCTCTCTCCTGATCCATTACTCATTGCTTTCGAGTGAGTGTCCAGTCGGTCAGCACCTGATTTTGGAGGCGAATGAGAATTCGAGGAAGCTCATATGAAGCACTGGATCACGTTCTCACTATATAAACTCCCCCACGTAGTCAAATAATGAATCAAAGGCTCAGCAGTGACTGGCGGTTGGCAGAGGTGGTCCCAATGTTTGGCTCCTCGAATCACTGTCGCTTTCTCGCTTGATGTAGACAAAAAAAATTGGCAGTTGGCATAGATGGTCCCAATATTTGGCTCCTCGAATCACTGTCGCTTTCTCGCCTGATGTAGACAAAAAAATTGTTTAATAATTGGCTGATAATAGTTGTAACCTGGCTATGTATTCTCGCTATAAATATTAAAGTATATACTATCGTTTCCTGTCCAGCGTGGAAAGATTTTTACATTGCTATTTCCCCAACCACTTTCACACACACGCTCTTGGTATATGTGAAACCACTCAAGGTGGATCTTATGCTCGTTAGTGTCATTATATTATTTCCAACCACTCTATTTTTAAGTATATTGTAAGGTAAGTTTTCCTAAATATATAAGTTTTTAATTTCAATACATTGTCCCAATTATAAGTGATCGAAATAAAATATTACTTCACTTAGTGTTGCGGATATTAATTAATGTAATTTGAACATCTACCCTAGTCGAGAGAACAACAAACATTAGATCCAGATAAAGCAGGCTTCTAACTTTATTTCGATAGCAAATTGCCAAACGCTGTAAAGATATTTGGTTTAATTAGAATTCGAATTAGTTGTTTCGTTTTTGTTTTTTCGGGGTTAGTAATTAGAGGAATGTACAATTGGGTCGCTCTAAGTCATAATATATTGGCATAACATAGGGTCTATTTTAGTGATCACCATTATATTTTTGGGGTTTATTATTTTTCTCATAGTTATTGTTATATTTTTGGGCTTCTATCTTTCTCTTTTAGACTAGGTTATAACAGGATGATTGAATTTTGAATTTTGAATTTCTGAGTTTACACCATTTTATTACTTCTTTGATTCCTAATTATCACTTTAACTCACGAATTAAGTTGCACTGTAAAACCACCACTTAGCTTTAATGTTGAATAAAAAATGACTTATTTGTTATGACATTTTTATAAATAAAACAATTCAATAACTATTTTATATATGCTACGTCTGCAATTTAGTGGAAAAGGAGGCCAATTACGGATTCACTTTCAAAGCAACACACTCCCGTCAATAAATATTATTTCATTTAAGGTTATCTTATGAGCTCAAAGATGCTTATAGAATAAATAAAGTATTAATAAATATTGTTATAAGCCTTGAACACTTAGAGTTAACATCACGATAACGTATCTATATCTATATATAACATAACCTGTTAAAGTTGTGTATTTAAAAAATCATATAACATTTTAATTAAAATTTATTTTTTATAAAAATTAATATTATCAAATTCTTATAAAACAATCTAGAAATATTAAATATAAGTGATGGTGGTGTTTTCTAACGAGGTCATACAATTTTGCTCACGCAATTTTTTATTGCTAAAATCTTGTACTAGTAAAATAACTTGCTGAAATTCGGTATTAACAAAAAAAATTCAAAAAATTTCAGTGGTTGAATAGTTTGTTTTATGGTGGAAATAAATTTGGCACCATGAATGATCCAAGTGGCTCCAAACACACTCAGAATTCAGCAGTGGTTATGGAATAACTCAATAATCAAAGTCATTAGATGCGCTGAAACTAGGACGAGTTCATAGTGCTCGTTGCTCTCATTCCAACGGTGTGAATGACACTCAAATCCCAATTTGTATGCTGAAGTTATAGATGATCAAATTTCTGGTCAAACTTTGTCAAGTCGCAGCACTAACAAGGCAACAATTTGGCAGAGTCCTAGCACACGAAATCCAGCCCCGGAACAGGTGAATTTTTCACCTATTTAATTTGTCTAATATCCCTTATTTTCTAGCAGAAAAATTTCAACAATTGTTTTATAAAAAACAAAAAATATATATATATATATATATATTTTAGGTGGGTAGGTTGCAACCCTCGCCACCCCTCTTTATAGTCATTCCCAATGACAATATTAAAATTAATATTATATGGGTGGGCGGTGCGCCATTAACAGACCCTCTTGACCCACTAGCCAAGGTATGTGTTAATATGGCATGGAATCGGTGGAGGTTGAACTCGGCCAGCCCGGCGGGCCAGCTCGCCACTCGGGCGACTCCAAGTATCAACCATTCAAACCAATCGTGCAACAACATTTAACCGTCGCACTATATTTATTTGACCATCGTTCGAACAGTTAAAAACACAACCACCATTTAACCATTATTCCAATGATACTCCACCAAAACAATATAACTGCCAGGCCATGGAATTATGTTAACCATTGTCTAAGAATGGGGTGGGAAGTTTTTGAACCTAGCTTACCCACACAATATCCCGCATGACTTACCAATAAGCCAACAACTTATTTGTTGTTAAGTCCACCAGAAAAATTATATATGAACCCATTGTCCCATTCGACGGGGGAGACTGGCAGAGCCAAGAGGAACCAGGAGTGGAACTCTGCATTATGGAATAGTGACTGACACATTTTTCAAGAGCATCTTCAAAGAATATTCTAAGGCAATATTCCATAGTATATTCCCATGCATGATTTTGGAGGAATTTAAAAGATTTCCTAAATGGTGATCTTTCATAATGACAGAAACATGTCAACTTCGTACTCAAAAGAACTAGAATTTCGCAAGGAACGTGATGCTGTGGTATGTTTCCCCATGAGAGAAGCAGAAATTCAGGCATCCAACACAAGGAATATTTGCAGAATCTTGTAGAATCTAAAAGATTCCATCGGAGCCTGATTTTTTATAGAGGTAGAATGATGCCGACTTTATAGTCATTTTTCATAGAATTTCGCAGTGGGCGTAGTGGTGTGCTCAGAATTTCCATCCAAACAATAGTTTTTTAGCCATCTTTAGGAAGGAATCTTTGGGGGAATCTTCGAGATTCTCCAAGGTCCAGAATTTGACAGTGTCAAAAAGGGGTAAAGTTTATATTAATTTGACACGATTTCATGCCACAAATTCAGCAGTGCAGTCCATTTCATCAACTGAGCTTGTCCTTTTCTTTCCATCACCAAAAGTGGAGTTATATGATGCAGTTATGCCATGTCTTTCTTCTGATTTGTTGAGATGATGTTTTTGTTGTTAAGATCCTTGATTACCATTATGTTGAGAGATACTTGTATGCCACGTCATGTGAGTTTTTATTAGCTTGTCACGTTGAGGAAATTTTCCATATGAGTGAGAGTTCCCGAGAACGTCTCGTGGAGATACATGTCACTCTGATTGAGAGAATTTATCCTTGTAATAACAAAGAATGTACTATGTACTCATCATCACCTTGCAACATTCAATGAAGTGGCCTCCCCACTCTTGACATTGGGCATCGAGACGTAACCCACACTGGGTGAACTTCGTTATCAATGTGTTGTGTCATTTGATTCCTTGATCATCATCATGTTTCCTCTTCTTTACAATATGCACAGCTAGCTTTTTGTACTATTTTATATGCAATTATGATAACAAAATAGAAGTAAAAGATCTTGGTCAATTCCAGTAGTTGAAGAGATCCAGATCAAGTTTGGTATCAGACTGTTATTCTTGTTGATGTGAATTTCAAGTGTGAAGATGGAGAATAACATAGATCTCTACGAGGACCTCCTCAGGACGGCACACATGGTGTACATAATGTATGTATATTATGTGGAGAAGATGGTAAGACAGGAACCAAAAAAGGAAAGAGTAGAGGACGATGCTCCATCTACCCCCTCAAGTGAACATTCTTCTTCTTCATCGTCTTCTCATCATTCGAATGAGGAGATCAATCATAACCTTCAAGTAGAGAATAATTGAGGAGACTTCTATGAGAAGAAAAAGAGGAGAAGAAAATATTGCATCTTTGGTTATGAGCCATAGAAGAGGCCTTTGGAAAATTTGAAGTGCAACCAAGGCTTAGTGAAGCCATCATCATCCGTTTCATAATCGAAAACTGAGGTAAACAATGTTGATCATTCTTCAATTTTTTTTCACATGACACTATTTCTATTGGAAACATGGAGGTAACCATTTCGGGAACTGACATGAGACTCCTTAACAAAATGGGGTATAAAAGAGGAGGTCTTTGTGTTAATGGCAAATTAATGTCTCAGATATTGTAGGTTGTACAAAGACATCGGTTTGTAGGTTTGGGATACACTCAAGGAGAGTGCTCAAAGGTTTTAAAATCTTCCAAGACATTTTCGAAACCATCAGAGAAAGAGAATGATCGAAACACATCACAATCCTCCCATGATAGTGAACATTGTAAAGGAAGAGCAAATGCAAGCTCTAATGGCTAGGGTCGCACTAGAGATAGTCAAGAGAGGTATAAACAGTCTCAGATTCTAAAGTTAATTTTGATTACAAACATGTTGTTAATAATGAACATAAATAACATTGTTACCGATCAAACGAAAAAATTACTTAGTACCCGTTTTTTGAGGTAGCAAAAAATCACCTGATTTTGAAAAGTGGTGATTCAGAATACACTTTTTTTTGGAGCATATTTTTCGCACTTTAATTTTTCTTATGTATCAAGTATGAACATTTTTTTTAAACGTTAGTGATTTTCATGCTGACTTTGAAAAATGTTGATGTAGCATCAACACATTTTTTATGTATCAAGTATAAATATTTTTTTCTAAATGTTAGTGATTTTCATCTTGATTTTGAAAAGTGTTGATGTAACATCACCACTTTTTGTGTAGAGGACTTAATTTTGACAGTTTAAATTTTATAATGTATTAAGTGTGGATATTTCTTTTTAAATATTGGTGATTTTCATGTTTGTAATAAAACATAAAAATAAAATTAAAAAACATGACAAAAAAACGCAAATATATAAAAAATATATATATTAAAAAAAACCATAAAAATTAAAAAAAATACAAAATTAACTTTTAAAATAGGAAAATTATATATATATATATATATATATATATATATATATATATATATATATATGAAAAATAAATAAAATTTAAAAATATATATATAATTTAAAGAAAAAAAATTGAAAATTAACCCAAAAAAATAATTTATAACAATTTCTTTAAGTTAAATATAAAATAAAATAAAACCACATAATCAAAAAATTAAAAAATCAAAAATAGAAAAAAATAAACCAAAAAAAAATATTAAATAAATAAAAATAAAAATAGAAAAAACAATTAAAATTAATACAAAAATTGAAACAAAACAATTAAATTAACATTAAAAATAAAACAAAACCATTAAAAAAATTTAAAAATTAAAAAAATTTAAATTAAAAAATAAAATAAATTAAAAAAACACAAAAATAAACCTGCCAGGGGTGGTAGGGGCGATTCACAGAATCGGCACTACCACCCCTGGGTGGGGTGGGCCGTGAGGATGGGGGAATGGGCCGCAAGGGGAAGCGAGCAAGCATCTACGTAATGGCTTTCACACTCACCCCGCAGCCCACCATGCACAATAGTGGCAAGGCTAATTCCCACAATCGGCCCTGCTACCCCTAGGTGGGTTTTTCATGTTTTCTTTTTTAATTTGATTTTAATTTATTTATTCGTTTTTAAATTTTTATTTTTTTTTGTTTTAATTGTTTTGTTTTAAATTTTAAATTTTGATTGATTTTTTTAATCTTTTTTATTTCATTTTATTTTTTATTTTTTATTTTTAATTTTATTATTTTCGTTTTAAATACTTTTTTATTGTTTTTTAATTAATTAATTATTTTTTTAATTATATAGTTTTTACTTTAACTTTAAAAAGAATAGTTTTTCATTTTTTTTCTTTAATTATCCCTATTTTTTTTAATTTGTTCACTTTTTTTTTATGTTTTTTTAGTTTTAATTTTTGCAAGTTAATTTTGATTTTTTTTGTGTTTTTATATCTTTTTTATGGATTTGTCTTTAGTGTGACATTTTGAACTTTTGGTGCTGGAGGCCGATGGAAAATATTGAGGTGAAATCTTGATTTGTGTTAAATCGGTTTTTTGACTATATATATGGATTCATCACCCTAAAAAAGCCTTAAGGCACTTCAATTGTGCAGGGGTTACCCATCAAGCTTGTGATTTCAATAAAATCCTACCAGATTTTAGAGAAATTAGATCAGAAGAACGCACTGAAAAAAAGCTTCCAAAAAGTGTCACTAAAGACAAATCACATTTTTATATTTAACTTTTTTTGTCATGTTTTTAAAATTATTTTTTATATTTTATTACTTATTATTATTTTTTTTTTTCTCGGTAAAAACTAGCTAAACTTTTATATTATATGTACAAGATAACTTTACACACAGAAAGACATGCCTTCCAGGGCCTGCAGTAGCACCCTGGGAATCTTGACTATAGACCGAAAAGCTCCCTCGCAGGGGCAGCATCGCCAAAACAACCCAGAACTTTCCATGACAACAAAAGCTCCCACACAGGGGCAGCACCGGACCGAATTCTCAAAACAATAGCAAAATCTATCAGAATCCCTGAGGAGCAACATTGTACAGACCAGACACATGACTGCCCACACAGGGGCTTACTGCTAAGATTGACTGACCCATATACCGGACAGATTTAAGCATGACAGAGTCACGAGTGTCAGCTGTCAGCTTAGACCACCCAGAATTGAGACTTAACCATAGACTCGACAGATTTAAACAAGGCAGAGATACAAGTATCAATTGCCAGCAAACATAACCGAATAACAAAATCAAAATACCCGCAGCTGCATTAGTCCTGGAGATGGGCTGAAGATGGAGGGAGGGCCGCGAGATGTGCATCCGCCTCTTCGCAGAGGCTCTTGTCTTCGACCACGAACGCCCAACCGTCACCTTCTTCACGTCCTTCCCACATTTTCTTCCGTTTCTCCTCGTCAACGCCTGGAGGGACTGGCCCCAATGGAGGAAAGAGGTCTTGCGTGCTTTTTTCCCCCATGCTTCCAGTTTCAGACGTTGGAAGCACCGTAGCAATGACCTTTTCCGTAGCCGCTTCTTCTCTAGTCTCAATTTCCTTTCCAGAGCCTTCCAGTGGCATCTCCAGCGTGCCCTGAGGATTTTCATCCTCAATTCCTTCCGGAATTTTGGTGAATAGGACTGAAATGTGGGCATTAACTCCTGCATTGTCCTCAGAGCTTCGCAAGGTGAATACCACAGAGCCGAAGGAAGGAAGCGCCGGCTTCCCTTCGCTGGAACTCCTGACCTCCACGAATTGTCTAATGGGGAGCTGGGTCGCCCGGGCTCACCTATGACAATAGCAGCAGTAGCAGTGGTGATGCTCATCTGCTGCAGGGGTTCGTCAGGAGGACCCTCTCGATGGACCCCTTCTGCTGGGCTGTCGCTCCCGTACTTTAACCATGGTGTATCTGATACCTCCTTTGTATTCCTGAGGGTAAGCTTGAAATCGGTAGCAATGCCAATTCCTTCCCAATTCGCTCTCTGGGGCACAACACTCAGCTTGAATTCCTCCACTTGGTGCCAGACTATTCCATTTCCGGAATTGTCGCTGCGAATTTGCCAATTGCCCTCTCCTTCCAGAGCAGCGGCAAGGATGGAAATAGAGACAGGCTTCCACTGAGCCGCGGGGTGGTGAAAACTTCCTCAGCCTAAACTCTCTGTGCTTCCGCACCCACCAACTCTCAGCAAACCAGTATTCCTTGCCCGACCGATCGAGCTCGTCATATGCTGCTTCATTCCCTCGTTGCAGGCGCTCAATAACTGCGCTCTGCTCCTCCATCTACCTCTCCTCTCAGCCATCAATTGCATTAACTGTGGCTTTGTGCGGAAGGGGGCTTACTTACCATATGACGGCTTTCTCCGGGGAGCCGTGGAGTTAACACGGGGCAGCCCATGCTGGGCATGTGGCTCGCCCGTCCTCGTCATTCCGACACCCGCATCCGGGGCTTCGTTGTCCCTGTGGATGAGACTCTCACATTCCTGTTTGCGTTGATTGCTGGGAATGATGTCCAGGTGGCCCTCAAGGAAGGGCTGGTCTGAGTCTACCCCTATATTAGCAAGAAGATCAGCTATCTTATTACCCTCTCTTTTAGTGTGATGAAATGAGATGGCATTGTAGTTGCGTATTTCCACAGCCATGCAGCTGAGCCTGGCCTCGAGTCTCCAGCTATTGGCTACCTTCCTGGCGTGCGACCCATTCTGAATACGAGTGGCCATGTTTATAAGAATTTGAGAGTCTCCTTCCACTATCAGCGGTTGAAGATTATGTCGCCTTGCTGCAAGTAACCCCTGCCACATACCCTCCAGCTCTGCTGAGTTATTGGTGTCCCAACCTATATTGCCAAAGTAGATCTGTTGCAGGGTTCCTTGGTGATCCCTGATGATTCCTCCAAATCCTGCTGGACCAGGATTACCTTTAGATGCTCCATCAAAATTGAGCTTGTATGAGTGTATAGGTGGAGCTTCCCAGCTTCCGTCCTCTTTGCCTTTGCAATTTGCTGTCTGCTGTGTAGTTGGCTCTTGTGGCATTTGCAGCCCCCAGTTGTTTAGGATGTTTTTCTCATTATCTGCAGTGGGGAGATCCTGTTGAGTCCAAGCCTTCAGTAGCATGGTTTCTTGGAGGTTAGCGTGCACTCTGTTCCATATGTCCTCCTTATTCGAGCTGAGGTTTTTGAATATGCGCCTATTCCTTTCCTTCCAGATATTCCATAAAAGAATACCTGGGATTATGTTCCACAGGTGGTTGAGCAACCCACTGTTGTAAGGGCTTTTCGGCCATTGCCGAATGGTGTCTATTATGCCTCCCACCTCTCTACATCGCCTTTGACTTCTGAATTCTACCTTCTCCCACATCTGAGTAGCAAGCGGGCATGTATCCAGAAGATGCTGCAAGGTTTCTTCATTCTGGAAGCAGTTGTGGCATAACGAGGGTCCATGGAAGTTGCGTTTCCTCAGTTTATCCCAGGTAAGAATCTTTTTATGCCCCACCATCCAAAGAAAGTGAGTTATTTTGGGCCAGGCCCTGAAGCTCCATATTCTTGCCCAGAGAGGATCCGGCATGGTGGGGGCGTCTTCTAATAGATTATAAGCTTCAGAAGTGGAGTAAGAACCTTTGGGAAGATAGCCCCATCTAAGAATGTCCTCACTGTTGTTGTACCTGATGCTTCTCTTTTTCAATTCGCTTTCAAGGGCTGCTACTTCCTGGGTACTGGTGGTGTTGGATATTTGATTGCTTGGTTGCCATTTCCTGAAGCCCGTTCCTAGTTCCGGAATCCAGAATTGATGAACCTTGGCGTGCTGCTGCTCCTGTCTGCCTGGGATAATGGCTGCCGGTAGAACATTTGAGAGTTTAGGTAGCTGGTTCCAAGCATCGTTCCAAAATCTAGCACTGTGACCATTTCTTATTTCCCAGAAGCTGTGTTTCTGAACCAGCTGGTGATACTGTTTGGCCGCGTTCCAAATGAGTGAACCTGTGATGGTGGGCGTGAATCTAATGAGCTCTGCTTGAGGCATGTTGTTGGTGTATTTAGCTATCCATATTTTGGCCCATAACTTGTCCGGATTTGTCAGCCATTGCCACCAGATTTTGGCGGTCATGATGATGTTACTGTGCTCAGGATCTCGGAGGCCAATACCGCCTTTGTGCTTGGGCTTGCAGGTGGTGTCCCATTTTACTAGTGCCCATTTGCGGTTAGTAGCTGAACTTCCCCAGAGAAAGTTGCGCTGCAGATTTCTCAGTCTTTTTAAAACCCACTTTGGAGCGGCCAGGATGGAAAACAGATAGAGGGGCATGGCTTGGAGGATGGATTTTAGGAGCACAGCCCTACTGGCCAGATTGAGGGAGCGATGCGTCCATAAGTTAAGTTTGAATTCCAGTTTCTCAATGAGGCCTCGCCAAGCAGGTTGCTTTATGGCGGAGGCGGTGAGAGGCGCACCCAGGTAAGTGGAGGGGAGAGAAGCGGTTTGAAAACCCAGGATGCGGGAGACGGCACGTTTTACAGAGGGCGGGGTGTGGAAGAAAAATATATGGGATTTGGTGTTATTGACCTGGGTTCCTGAGGCTCTAGAGAAGTCGTTGAGCAAGGATTTCAGACAAGAGGCTTCCTGAGCAGAGGGATAGCCATAAAGCATGGTGTCATCCACAAATTGCTGATGGGAGGAAGCTGGGGTGTTATGAATGGAGATTCCTCGAAGTTGATTGGATAGCAGAGCCTGCTTGATATGCCGTCCTAAACCTTCCGCCATGATCACAAATAAGAAGGGGGATAAGGGGTCCCCCTGTCTAATGCCCCTGGAGGGTTTAAAGGGACGAGAGGGCAGCCCATTGACAAGGATGGAGAAGTGGGAGGAGGAAATAAGGCTCATGATCCATCTTACCCAGGTGGCACAAAAGCCAAAGGCTTTCAGCATGTGCTGAATATAGGACCAGCTGAGTTTGTCGAAGGCCTTGGAGAGGTCGAGCTTGAGTAACATGCCCGCTTGTTTGGAAAGCTTAAGCGAGTGAATGATCTCATGGGAGAGTATTATACCATCCATAATCTGCCTGCCCTCAACATAGCCAGACTGCTCCGGTGAGATGAGCTGAGGAAGAAGGGGCTTGAGTCTGTTGGCTATGACTTTGGAAATGACTTTGGAAATGACTTTGTAAAGGACATTATAGAGAGCGATGGGCCTGAATTTGTCAGGGGTGGTAGAGTTCTCTTCTTTGGGAATGAGAGTGATGAAGGTGGAATTAAGAGAGGGTAGCAGCCAGCGAAGGGCCCTAGATTCCTCTACTATTTGCCAAATCTCTACCTTAATCATATCCCAGAAAGCATGGAAAAAATTAGTGGTAAAGCCATCAGGGCCAGGAGCCTTACCTTCTTTAAGCTGCGCCATTGCTTCATCCACCTCTTGGATGAGTATTGGACTCATGAGCAGCTCGTTTTGCTCATCTGTTATTAGCCTGGGAATGTTGCTGGTGATTTTCTCAATAGCTATCCTCCGGTCCATTATCGGCTCTTGGTGAACCTGTTGGAAGTGATTGAGGAGGATTTCCTCTATTTTCTCGTGCTCCTCCTCTTTAACTCCTTCCTGATTTTGGATGAAGGAAATCTTGTTGTGCATTCTTCTTTGCACTATTGTGTTATGAAAGAATTTAGTGTTGCATTCCCCTTCTTTGAGCCACCTGATCCGCGATTTCTGTCTCCAATAAATTTCTTCTTGCTTCCTTCTTTCTTCAAGCTGATTATAAATGTGCTTTTCTTTTTCCAAGGTTGCCTCTGTGTGCCCTGTGTTGATAACTGTCTGGTGGAGTAGCTTGAGCTCCTGATTGAGTTGCTGTTGGGCTTCAAAAATATTCCCAAAGGTCTCCCTATTCCAGCGTTTGAGGTGGCCTTTTAGGTATCTTAATTTCTGTTGAAGTTGGAACATTTTGGTGCCTTCTGGAGGAACAAAGGAGGCCCAAATGGATTTGACGAAGTCCTTGAATGCCGGGTGTGTTAGCCAAAAGCTTTCAAATCGAAATGGCTTCCTGGTGCTGTTCCCTGGTCGTTGCCAATGCAGAGCTATTGGCCAGTGATCCGAACTTGAGTGAGCCAGGATCTCCGCAGTGAAATCCCCCCCAATGTGCACTGCGTTGTCCGAAATCAGAAAGCGGTCCAGCTTGGAGGCAATCTGATGTTTCCCCTTTCTGTGATTGCTCCATGTGAAGGTTCCATTGGAGAAGGGCATGTCGATGAGTGAGGCGTTTAGGATGAAATCCTTGAAGTGTTCCACTTCAGGTTCCAATCTAGTTCTTCTTCCCGTTTTGTCCTCGATTTTGGTAATCATATTGAAATCCCCTGCAGCAATCCAAAGAGGGTACTGTCTGTTGATACTAAGCACCTCGATGGTGTCGAGGATCGCTTTTTTACTACCTCCGTCCTGTGGGAAATAGACATTGGATAAGTTTCCATGTACGTTTGTGCCTAAAATGTGAAAGGCAGCTTGTATGAGATGATGGGAAGTGTGGAAGTCAGTGAGTGCTATTGCCTGAGTGTTCCAGGCTATGGCGAGCCCTCCCGAAGCTCCGGTAGCGTCCACGGCCACTGAATGGCAGCCTGGCCAGGCCTTTGAGAGTATTCGACCCAATGTGGTGCTATTGCATTTAGTTTCTTGGAAGAAGCATATTTGCGGTTTCTCCATCTTGATCATGTTTTTGAGCATTCTATATTTTGCGGGGCTGTTGAGCCCTCTTAGATTCCAAGAGACGAGCTTCATTGATAACTGAGTTGAGAGGGGCTGAAGTACTTCGTAAGCTTCGCATATCGGCCTGAGTCCACTAGGACTTTGCCAACCTCTATTGTGCGTTGAAGATCTGTTTTCCTTCCTCTTTTTTTGAAATCTTTTGGACGCAGTCTACCATCCCAGGTGCTTCCAGCTTGAATTCCTAGCTGATGTTGGTGGTAGGCTTTGGAGATGACCATTTCCAGCTTTTCTAAATCAGTCTCAGCGATGGATTCATACGCTTCTTTCCTGCATGCCAACTCTAGCTCGTTGATATCCAGACCATGAAGGTCTACATTTTCGGTTTCTTCCTCCATTATTTCAGCTACATTGGTGTCTTCCTGTGCGGTCTCTGAATTCTGAGTGGGCTTCGATCTCCCATCTATCTCCATTTTCCTAGGGGTATTCACGGGGTCCTCCTGGTTCCTGCTTAGAATGGTCGGGATTAGAATGGGGGATTTCGATTTGGGAGGGGGGCTGGAAGGGGGGGGGCGGTTTGAGGAGGATGGGTGAGCGGAGTTGCTGGTGTTGTCCAGGGGCTGGTCTTCCGGAATGTCATTGAGGGTTTCAAAGCTGTTCTTAGACGCTTGACCTTTGGTGTTATTCTGCTGAGACTTTTGCCCGTTGGTGTTTTTCCTGTGCGAGCGCCTTCTGCTGGTTACTTTGGTGAACCCGTCTTGATTGGGCTTGGCTGAGGGGTTCTGAGACTGATCTGGGGCATTCAGAGGACAATCCCTAAATAAGTGCCCAAGAGCATGGCATCTCCTACAACGAAAGGGCACATGCTCATAGTCCAAGGGCTGGATCCATTCTTCATCCCAATGGGAGAGCGTTATCGACTCTGGTAGTGCTTCATTCAGCCTTATGAAGACACATATGCGAGCATATGATATGAATCTGCGTGTTTTGGTTTCTTCAGCCATTCTGATATATTCTCCCACGCCATTTCCAATCCTCCGGAGGGAATCTTCGTCCCAATATTCATCGGGGAGTCCGTACAGTCGAATCCATACTGGTGCCCAGGTTAGGTCTTCCTTGTCTGGGTTGAACCTGGGTATCCAATCTCGCATGTACAGACCCGCTGCATTGAAGAAGTGAGGGCCTGTTCCTAATACTCTGAGTTTGTCTTCAACACAGTAGAAAATAACTGTGAAAAAACCCTTCGGTCCTAATTGCAGCAGGACATCCCCTTTTGGTTTCCATTTGGCGGCTATCCATCCATATAGGGCTCTTTCCGTAGGCCAGAAGCCTATGAATTTCCCTATTATGGCGTGTTCTTTCATGAACTCGATTCTGGCATTTATCAGGTGTCCTTGAAGTTCGATTCTTGGCCTTTCTGCAGCTACAGGTTTGCAGGTGGCTGAGGTGACTTTTGGCGCCTCCTCCTTGTCTTTTTTCCCCTTGTCCTGCGGTCCGTTGTCTTGGCCGTGAGGATCTTCCGACTTTTTGTTCTCTTGCTGTGTCGAATCTTCTCTGTTCAGGATCTCCCTATTGATCGAGCCAAAAAGGAGATCATTGTCCTGCTCCTGCTGCATTGGGGAGGGCCCTGTCGCCCCCCCCTGCGTTGTCTCCATGGCGCCTGACTGGCGCAGTGCTGGTGCTCTGTTCTCTCAGAGCTTCGATTTGGTATGGGTACAGGGTCTTCGGTCGGCTGTTTGCGCCGTCACGGGTTGCAGAGTAACCCTAATCGCTTCTTGCAGAGCGCCCCCGGCATTCTCCTTCTATTTATCTACTTATTATTTTTTTAATTGTTTTGGGTTTTTTTAATTGTTTTTATTCTTATTCAATATTTGAATTTTTTTTTTTTACTAATTTTTATGATTTTTATTGCTTTTTTACTATTTTTTTCTACATGTTTTTTTGGTTCAATACTTGAATTTTTGTTTCTTTTTGTATTATTATTTTTTTTCTTTTTTCTTTTTTTCTTTGTATTATTTTTTTTGTTTTTTTTATTGTTTTTATGTTTTTTCCCAATATTTGAATTTTTGTTTTCTTTTGTATTATTTTTTGTGTTTATTTTTAAGCTAATATTTGAATTTTTCTGTTCTCTTGTATCTTCTATGTTTTTTTTTTGTTTTTTTTTTTCAATATTTGAATTTTTGTTTGTTTTTTTTGTCACTTTTATATATATATGGTCCATGTCGAGGCTCGTCTAGCAACTTGATCCCATTATATGAAATTTGATAGTTGATTTTAAAATTTCCATTCTAATGAATTGAGTTTGCCCCACAATGTGTCAATTTCATGGTTGGTGTTTAAGTTTTCATTACAATGAGTCGAGTTCACCTACACGACGTGTCAATTTGATAGTTGATCTTTAATTTTTTGTTGAAATGTATCAAGTTGTCTTAGATTAAGATTTTAAAATCGGTTTATATTTATCATTTAAAAAATAAATTATTCTTGGTATAATAACTCTTTTATTCAAGTGTTCATTTTCAAATTTTTTTTAGTCATAAAAGTTTTCCATAATGTCATGTTTGAAATATTTTGAAAAATTAAGCTTTTTTTGTAGTTATAATCTTTGGTTTTAATTGCATGGTTGAAAAATTGTCAAGATTTTAAAGTTATGGTTGAAAACAAGGGTTTTTTAGAGTCAAGGTATCTTATCTTTAACAATATGGATGGAAACTATTGGAATTACCAGGATTTGAGACATGATATTTTATCTTGAACATCATGTCCAAGAATTGTTGGAATTTTACAGTTTCTCAAAGTTGTCATATTTTATCATTAATTTCATTGCTAAAAGTATCCAAATTGTAAACCGATTTTTTTTTGTTCCAACATCAACAATTATGTTTTTTAGGTTTTTTTTTCATATATTTTGAAAAAAAAATGTTTTTTACTTCCATTTTAAAAAAATGTTAAAAATTTACCCTTAAAAAAACATCGTTCCGACATACAAAATTTTCGCTTTTGGGTTGTTTTTTCATAGTTTTTGGGGATTTTGGACTAGAGTACCATTTTTGATGTAATAGTTCATGTTTGATCGATAACTATGTTAAATTATGGTGCAGAAAATCATGTAGATTTTGTGTTTTACATAACCATGTGGTTGTTGAGTGCTGGAAGAGAATGGCGGCAAGAAAGACGATGAGGCATGAAAGACCTTCTCCACATCAATGAAGGAGGAAGGTTAATTAGGTCTGGAGGAAGAATATTTTTTTCATTCATTGCAACAAAGGTGGACATCAAAGAGCCACATGTTGGAGGCTCCATCTAGAGAAGCGTCCCAAGGAAAAAGCACCCGTGTAGAAACCAGTCGGTGAAGATGTTCAACACGCAAATTCACCACATTCCTGGTGATCCACTTTGTTGAGTAAGATATTGTTTTAGTAAAAATAGTAGCTTTTCATGGATGCATTTTGTAAATAATATGTTGTGATATAAATGTAAAAGTGATGATGTGTTTTCCATCGCTTATTAAAGAAACAACAATTTTTTTGGCCTTTTATTGATAATTGGGGTATTGGTTTCTATTCTGATGTAAGCTTTACCAAAGCATGTGTCTTATAAACTCTTGACAAGTATGGGGATTCTTGGGTCATGATTCTAGTCATGTAATCGAGCACATAATTGTGATGATGTACTACAGGTTTGCAGAGAATGTAGGTGTCGACTCATCTATGGCTCTGAAGAATAAGGGTGAAGGAGAAGGAAGTCTGGTATGTCAGGAAACTTGTGGTACAGACAATGTAATACAGTAGTTTCAGATTATGTTCATGCTTTTGGAGGACCAAAAGCTCCTCAGTGGGGAAGAATGATGAAGGTGGCTCCAGACATGCTCAGAATTCAGCAGTGGCTATGGAATGGCTCAAAACTCAAAGTCAGTGGATTGAGGTAAAACAAGGACCCGATTGTAGTGCTCGTCACCCTAATTACGACGATGCAAAAGTCACTCAAATTCAAGTTCGTACGCTCAAGTTATAGATGGTTAAAATTATGGTCAAACCTAGCCACGTGGTAGCACTAACGAGGCAACAATTTGGCAGTGTCTCAACACTGGGATTTCAACTATCGAAATGGGAAAATTTGTTGCCTCTTTAGTTTGTGTAATATCCCTTATTTTCCGGTGGAAAATTCTCAACAATTGTTTTATAAAAAACAAAAAATATATATTTTTGGGGGGGCGGACTGCCACCCCCCAAATGGTCACTCCCAGTGGTAATATTAAAATTAATATTATATGGGTGGGTGGGCCGCCATCGACAGACCTACCCGACCCACTGGCCAAGCTATGTGTTAATATGGTGTGGAGTCGGTGGGGGTTGAACCCACCTGACGCTGTGGACGGGCCCACCACTCGGGTGGTTCTGAGTGGCAACCATCCAAACTAAATGCGCAACAACATTTAACCAGTGCACTATATTTATTTGACCATCGTTCAAACATTTAAATACACCGCCACCATTTAATCGTCGTTCCAATAATACCCCGCCTAAACAATATAACCGTCAGGCCATGAAATTATGTTAACCATTGTTTAAAAATGGGGTGGGCTGGTTTTGAACCCAACCCACCCCCACAATAACTGTCACGACTAACCAATGAGGCAAAATCTCATCTGTTGTCAAGTCCGCCCAGAAAATTATATATGAACCCATTGTGTGCCATTCAACGGGGGAGACCAATGAAGCCGTGAGGAACCACGAGTGGAACTCTTCATTATGGAATAGTGATGCGCACATTTTTTAAGAGCATATTCAAAGGATATTCTAAGGGGAGATTCCATAGTATATTCCCATGCAAAAACTTGGAGGAATCTAAAAGATTCGCTAGAGGGTGATCTTTCATAGTGACGTAAACATGTTAACTTTATACTCAAAAGAACTAGAATTTCATGGAGAATGTGATGGTGAGGTCTGTTTCCCCATCCAAGCAGCAAAAATTCAGACATCTAGCAGTAAGGAATCTTTACAGAGTCTTATGGAATCTAAAAGATTCCCTTGGAGGATGTTTTTTACAAAGGCTGAATGATGCTGATTTTATCGTCATTTTTCACATAACTTCACAGGAAGTGCACTGGTTTGCTCAGAATTTCCATTCGAGCAACGTGTATTTCGGCCATCTTCAGGAAATAATCTTTAGGGGGCATATTTGAGATTCCTGAGGGTTAATAATTTTACAGTGTTAGAAAGGGGTAAATTTTATAGTCATTTGACACAATTTCATGCCAAAAATTAAACAGTGCAGTCTATTTCATCAACTGATCTTTGCATTTTCCGGCCATCACTAAAAGTGCAGGTATATGATACAGTGATGCCATGTCTTTCTTCTGATTTTCTAAGACGATGTTTTTGTTCTTGAGATCCCTGATTACCATTACGTTGAGGGATACTTGTATGCCACGTCATGTGATATTTTATTAAGTTGTCATGTTCAGGGAATTTTTAATGAGTCAGAATTCCTGAGAATGTCTCGTGAAGAACAATGCCACTTTGATTGAGGGAATTTATCCTTGTAATGACAAACGATATACCATGTACTCATCATCATCTTGCATCATTCAATGAAGCAGCCTCCCCACTCTGGACATCGGGCCTAGAGACGTAATCCACACTGCATGAAGTTTGTTATCAATGTGTTGTGTCCTTTAATGTGTTGATCATCATCATGTTTCCTCTTCTTTAAAGTATGCACATGTGTTGTTCGATACTCATTTATATGCAATTTTGCGAACATCACAGAAGAAAAAGATGTTTGTTAATTCCTATAGTTGAAGAGATCCATATGAATGAAGAACCTTGGGGCACCCAAAATCCTGAATTTTAACAGTTATAACCCTAGATTTAAAAAAAATCCAGACTCTGCCAAAATTTTTCCATAATTTCCATTATTTTCTCGACAAAATTGTGGCCTTGTTAGGCTACACTTAAGTGATAATGTGACAATGTCTATTTCATAATTATGTCTTACATTAAGATTATGTACGAAGTATTCTTTGAGTGTGGCGTTTTGGAGTTTATGGTAGATTTCTGGCCAGAATCAGGTGAAAAAATCTGTCTTGCAAATATTCATTTGTGTTGTTTAATTTCCATTTGGTTTTTCAGTCTGCATATGGTGAGAGATAGTATACAAATACACATGACCTAACGATGACCATTTAAGTGAATAATTTCCCAGCTGAAACATGCTAATTCCATGGCCTTGAAATCCTTATATATTGCTCCATTTTTTATAGTTCTCTACGTTGTATCAAATTCTTGTGCAATCACGAATCAACAAATTTTTTTTATTATATTCCCATGAAAACAACTAATAGACCTTTTTCTAGTATTATTTAAAATGCTCAACTGAACCAAGACGTAGCTCTTTTCCCTATATATGATCTCTGAGCGCCTTTGCAATGGGATGCATGGCTCCTTTTTTATAGTGGATGCCGCTACAAGTGATTCCTTTTCACAGCTTGTTTTGCAACAATCATTAACATTCTTGTCCATTTGTCGAGGTAAATTATATCCATTGATTGGTTCAAGTCCCTTACAGACAAACCCCTTCCTTGTGGTTAACATTCCACTTATGTCAAACGTAATAGTATCACAAGATGAAAACACATGCATTGCTTGTTTATCTTCTGATAGAATAGTGTGGCTTACCTATATATGGTCGCTTGAATAGAAATGGCCCCATGAGATCCACTATAGTTTGTACAAACATAACTATTTATAAAGTTCTCCAAATTCATCTGACATACAATGTTGAACCATAGGATGTGTTGACCACCCTTTTATACTTTTCTATACCATTTAAGAATTATAATATTGTTATTCTTTCAGAGAGAATATTATAGGAATAAACATAATAATTAAACAACAAACATTCAAACCATGTATACAATGGTTTACTCTGGAAAACATTAACTGGGGAAAAATCGATCAACAGAAAGTCTATTATGGTTTTTGGCTAAAACACGGCCAAGTTGGACAACAATGTACGCTTTCACCACTCAACTCTAGATCAATACAATGGAGAATCCTTAAGCCCTTTAATGACTTCAACTACATGCAATACCATGAGCTTGATACAATGAGTCACCCATATCAAGTGCCCAAAACCATAATTGTTGACCTAACCTCAACTCCACCACGGGTCATACTAGGTTCCTATAATACTAATGTAGCCTTATTATTGTTATTGTCAGTGTAAACCCCTTATTCTTATTGTTTTCCCCCATCGAAGCTCACTATTGTTATTGTTTTGTCCTTACACTAATATTTTATGTAAGTTGTGATTATATTGTGACCCCTTAAACTCCTATATATACCAAGGAGGTCTTGTCATTTGTATCATACAAGAATTGTTCGTTTATGTCATGTAAATGAGGTTGTCCCCTCAAATAGGCTAATTTTCAAGTAATTAATCTACCTCTTCTTCTATTCTGTGATCCAGTTACATAATGTTTGGTATCAGAGCTTTGGATTCTAGGATTTCGCTGCTTCAAACCAGTCATCTTGAAATTTCCACTATAAATGTTTTCTACGAGGCTTCAGAAACTAAATTTTTTACCATATGGAGGCACAATATTAGTGAACTTTGTGTAAAAATTTCAGATCTTGGTTCACTAAATTTTCTAAGATATGGTCTGAAGAAGTTAGGCTTTCTACATGCTCGAGAATTCAGTCTCAAATAAGTGATCTAGGGAAAATCGCCATAACATTATTTTCAGGTATCATATTTAAACTCCATAACAAGTGACTGAAAGTGAACAAATTGTAGTTTTGCGTGTATCAATTCTAGGACCAATGGTTGAAACAATGACACATGGAATCTCATACAATTTTTCTCTACTGAACCAGTCCATAATCAAGCCATTGTTGGATATTTGACATAACTTTACCTTGAAGAATCCAATATTAGTATGACTTGTGGCATTGGAAAGAAGACTAAAAGGGCTACCACGTGATGGAATTTTAGACCTTGGGAGACGTAAATTACAAAGATACAACAATATCAATATCAAGCTCCAAAAAAGTAGGAAAAAAGGTGTGTATTTTTTTAAATTTGCATAAGTTTTGTTTGAAAAATAGTATGAAGTATTTCAAAGGGAATAGTAAACCATAGATATCATTATTTGGTTCGAATATGCCTTGAAGCAAATTAAAGATAATCCCAGTAAGAAACCAAAAATCTCTACTATGACATATGAAGAAGAAGAAATGCAACATGACATATCAAAACTACGAGACCAAGTGCAACAAATTTCACTATCACAAAGAGTAGCAAAAAATGAATTGGAAGTGATGATGAATGTTAAGATGGATGGTTTAGAATAAAAAATAAAATAATATATGGAAGGTTTGAAGTACTGAAGAATCAAGGGAAATTAGGTTAATAAGATTATTCTCGCGATGGTAACTGTTTGTGAGGTACCTTTTACTCTTTTTTTTATTAGCACAAACTTCTCTTTCTATTATTAGAGTGTGTTACTTCATCAACTAGTTACTAAAACAAAAGAGACAAGAACACAAGATGTTGGCTTTTTGGCAAGCCTAAAACCTCTCACTCTTTGAGAGGAAAACCCACACAAATTCTTCTTATAGAGATTCCAATTAATGAATACCAAAACCAAGACCCTTTACCGATGTTGCCATTCCTAGACCAAGACACAATCATCATTCATCCTTGATTCTTCAATTTCTTCAAATCATGATCACTACAACATCCAAACATTGTGATATATCCCTGAACTTTAGCCTCACAGAATTGTGCATCACACCTTCATACTATCACTAGCACTAAGTTTCACCATGTAACACCTAGATGCATCATGTATCATTGATCATCATATCACCACTCAGCACAACACCTAGTATCAATGAGATCTAGCACCGAGCATCACTGAGTATCATCTCATTATCACATCACCAAGACCTTATCCAAATTATACCACAGTCATATGTCCATCCACATTACAATGAATATATGGTGTGACATTGAGGAAGATATCGTTGTAATGTAACCCCAAACTAGTATGCATTGTGATCACTATGGTAACCAAACTCCTTGCTTTCTTGACCACTGAGAACCTCAAAAAATATGTCGAGAAGATTGTCGTGAATGATCTGCACCTTATCTCTGTTGTACCCATCTGAAATATAAGAGATATATCGAACTATCACTGTAGAAATGTGAGGGGTATAGGCTCCTATGTATAGTTTTTTCCCCTACATTTGAGATGACGTGATCATTTGAAATGGTGTGTCTCCATATGTGAGTTGACTTTTCATTTGTATACATTCTGAGGATGACATCAAGAAGAGGATGATTGTTCTTGTTTATTGGAAGGCTTCTAGTCAACTTGTAGACGTAGATACATTCTTTATATGCCCAAGAAGGGTCATACATGACATTGACTTTAGAAACAAAAATCCATTGCCCATGAAACCCATGAAGCAGGCCAATATTAAATTACTTTCTTCATTAGGTCATTTACAAAAATCATAATTACATGTCATTATGAATACTATACCTAGTTACATTTTACAACACTCCCTCTTAACTAGGGAGCTATTCATAATGGTACTTGGTCTTTCAAAATTTGAAGAATTTCCCATAAGAAGAATAAGAATGGTAATCCATCTGTATAGCATCATAGTAACCAACATTGCTTCCACAATAAGGCCTTGATTGACAACTCTATCTTTCATCAGTTCAGAGCACAATGTTGGCAAGACCAATGACTATAGACACCTTCATCATTGTCTCTCAAGATACATACCCATGCAGGTGTTCAGTGGGTATGACCTTCTAGGAATATTCTTATATTGGGTTCCCAACCCTCAAAGAGTACCAGTGCTCTTGCTTACCCTTATCTTGGATTCCCTACACAACCTCAAAGAGCATCAGATGCTAGATGATTACCCAATCCTCTATTATTTCTTCCCAAGTGACTAAAATAATGTTGTGTGTATCTCTCCCTCTCAACTAGGGAAGATATGCCTATTCCTATAAATGAATGTATCCAAGCTCCTTTTGACCAGGAACTTTCCCAAGATCCATCTCAATTAGGGACTTGTTAGAGCTCCTTCTTAACTAGGGACTCTCCTTTTCATCAACAACTTATTCTTCATGGGACCTTCAACTTCTTCATCAATTTATTTCCTTGATGTCATGAAATTCAGTCGAGCTTCTTCCTTGTAGGGCATTAGCCACCAATCACTTTCCTCCTTAGTTCGTCATGTCATTCCTTCTTAATGGAAAGTGGCCTTCTTGGTACATAGCTAAAACCTTCTTCATATGGCTACTTCTTTCTCTTCATGCTTCTTTAAGGAATTTCCGTTCAACACATGAATACTAGTTGTACTTGCACTTACAACTCTTGTTCTAGTAGCCCTAAATGAACTCATCCAAATATTATTCAAGAAATCAAAACATAACATTAAATCAAATAGTACCTTACAATATGGATCTTCATCATGACATCTTCCTGTAGGTATCAACATCCTGCATACATGTTGACACATTTCCCAAAGATATCCATTATCAAGGGTCTCCATCTTTTTCAAACTCTCATCAGAGTCTTCATATATTTCAGAGAGATTTCCTAGTCAAATATTCTTGGTTTTTTGGATGTTGATTGCCTTTATCATGGTTTCATATGTTATGCTCTTAACCTGCAAAGCAATACCCAAGCATAGAATTTGCGAAGAAAAGATACAGAGAACACAGAATATGCGAAGAAAATATACCCAGAACACAGAATAGCAATGATTTTATTATTCAGAGAGAAATGTTCACAGGCCTCTTCGAGGGGGAAACCTCCAATAGAGCAGAGCTCGATTACAAAACAAGACATGATGCTCCTCGCAGGGAGTCTCTATCCTTTATATATGACTCATACATGCAATACCACGGGCCAATATCGTGGGTTTTATTAATACCATCTATCTAATACTACCGCCCATTTACCATCTATCTAATACTACCACCCATTTGCAACTAACTGTGGTCCTGTCATTAATTGCGGGTTAACCACTTACAAATATTAATATGGGCTTTATTGACTCTTGACTATGACGTGATCCCATGACATAAATAAGGGGGTTAGGGTGGGACCCTAACATGCCCTCCCCCTTAAGACTAGCCTTGTCCTCAAGGCTGAAGCTGCGGAAACTGCTGAAGAATAGTGGCTGGTTCCCAAGTTGCATCTTCCGGAGAGGTGTCCTTCCATTTGATGAGGACCTCCTTAAGCATGCGGCCGTGCAGGTGCTTGTCTCGTGTGTCTAGAACCTGTTCAGGTTGAAGCCAGATTGACCCTTCTTCGTCCAATTCAGGTAGACTGGTTTGAACTCGACAATTGTTCCCAATCACTTTCTTAAGGCACGATACATGGAAAACTGGGTGGATTTTTGCTGTAGGTGGCAAAGCCAACTTGTAACCCACTTCTCCAATGCGCTGAAGTACTTGGTATGGTCCGTAGAATTTTGGAGAGAGCTTTTGACAACCCTTGTCTTTGAGTGATGTTTGCTTATATGGTTGCAGCCTCAAAAAGACCTGATCCCCTTCTTGAAATTGGCGCTCTGAGCGATGTTGGTCAGCCTGTTGCTTCATACGATTCTGAGCTTGATGAAGATTCTCACGTAGATGGGTAAGCATGGTTGCGCGGTGTTGTAGGAGTTGATCCACGGCTTGTACTTTGGAGCACCCCGTGAGATAAGAAGTAGGGGAAGGCGGATGTTGTCCATAGACTGCTTCATAGGGAGTCATTTTGGTGGTGGCATGATAGTTGGTGTTATACCACCATTCCGCCAGAGGTAACCACTATACCCAAAGGTGTTGTTTTTCTGAAGTGAAACACCTAAGATAGGTTTCTAGACATTTGTTGACGACTTCGGTTTGACCATCTATTTGCGGATGATATGAAGTACTGAGTTTGAGTTGAGTGCCTTGTATTCTAAAGAGCTCCTGCCAAAAATTACTGGTGAAGATTGGGTCGCGGTCGGACACAATAGAAGTGGGCATGCCATGCAATTTGAAGATCTGATCCATGAAAGTTTGAGCAACCAAAGTGGGTGTGAATGGTTGGGGTAGGGCGCAGAAATGAGCATACTTCAACAATCGGTCCACAACCACCATGATGACTGACTTGTTCCCAGACTTTGGAAGACCTGTAATGAAATCCATGGAGACCTCCGTCCAAATTGACGTCGGAATGGGCAATGGTTGTAATGTGCCTGGTGTGTTGACGGTTTCCCCTTTTTGGCGTTGACAGATGTCACATTCTGCTACGAAAGTAAGGATGTCCTGTTTCATGCCGGCCCAAAAAAATGATCTTCTGGTGCGAGCATATGTCTTCGGAAAGCTCGAATGTCCTGCAATGGGAGATGAGTGCAATTCTGCCAAAATGCGACTTTTGAGGGTGGATGTTGGTGATATTACGACTCTGTCCTTGTAGCGAAGAATATCATTCTGCCACGAGTAGCCCTTGCTGGAATTAGGATCTACCTGCAATTGAGAAATGAGTTGGGAGAGCCCAGGATGTGAAAACCATTCCCTGCGAGCCTCTTCAATCCAGTCTGGAATGGGGAGGGAAATTGCGAGCAGAGTACTGTCCTCCTCAAATTGGCGCGACAATGCATCTGCTACCCTGCTGTCTTTCCCTTTCTTGTAAATGATCTCATAATCATATCCCAACATTTTGGCTAACCATTTATTTTGTTGTGGGGAAGATAGGCGTTGCTCCAAAAAATATTTAAGACTGTGATGATCTGTGTGGATTTGGAAACGTTGCCCCAACAAGTAAGGTCGCCAGGTCTCGACTGCATGTAAGATGGCCATCATTTCCTTCTCGTAGGTAGATTGGCCCAGATTCCTCTCACTTAGTTGTTGGCTGGTGAAGGCCAATGGTCGCCCTTCCTGCATTAAGACCGCTCCAATACCTGTTCCTGAAGCATCAAATTCAATGACAAATGATTTTGTGAAGTCTGGTAGTGCTAAGACAAGAGTGGAACACATGGCGGTTTTGAGAGCGGTAAATGCCTGTTGTGCTTCTTCATTCCAGAAGAAAGAATTTTTCTTTAGGAGTTGCGTTAGGGGCTTCGCTATGCGGCCATAGTTGCGGACAAATTTACGATAATAGCCTGTGAGACCCAAAAATCCTTTCAAGCTTTTCAAGGTCTTAGGTTGAGGCCATTCTTACATTGCCTGGATCTTTTTTGGGTCCACCTTGACACCTTCACGCCCCACAATGTGGCCCAAATACTCAACTTCTTCCATGCCAAACGAACACTTAGACATCTTGAAAAATAATTTATGTGTGCGGAGCAGTTGCAAGAGTAGATCTACATGCTGAAGATGTGCCGCCCAAGTGCCACTATAGATGAGGATGTCATCGAAGAAGACAAGGACAAATTTTCTGAGATATGGTTTGAGGAGGTGATTCATAAGGCTCTGAAAAGTAGAGGGGGCATTACAGAGACCAAATGGCATGACCAGGAACTCATAATGGCCTTCATGAGTTCTGAAAGTTGTCTTGGGAATGTCGACTTCCTCCATGCGAATTTGGTGGTAGCCTGAGCGAAGATCCAACTTAGTGAAGAATTGAGCCCCATTGAGTTCGTCCAGCAAATCGTCAACCACTGGCATGGGAAATTTATCTTTGACTGTTAACTTATTGAAGGCCCTGAAGTCTGGACACATCCGCCACTCCCCATCTTTCTTGAGGACCACGACCACTGGAGATGAATAAGGACTAATGCTGGGACGAATGACACCTGCTTCCAACAATTCCTTGATGATTTTTTCTATTTCATTCTTTTGGGTGAACGGATATCTGTATGGCCGCACATTTGGGGGTTGGGCCCCTGGAACCAATGTGATGCTATGATCATGTTCCCCTCGCGAGGGTGGAAGCTCATGAGGCTTGTCAAAGACCGTCCGATTTTTATTTAAAATCCGTTGCATCTCAGGATGAGTTGGCGGAGACATAGTGTCTACTACCTGGATGGCATTAAATTGAGCTACCACTCCATGATGGCCCCTTTTTAACAATTTTTCCATTCTATGCGAGCTGATGATAGAGGGGGCTCCCACTTGTAGTCCACGGAGGGTATGTGTGGAGTTGTTCTGCTTAAAACTCATATATAACTCCTGGAAATCCATTGTGATTGGCCCAAGAGTGCGGAGCCATTCCGCGCCTAGGACAATGTCGCAACCCCCCATGTGTATTGCAAACATGTGGGTTTTCAATTGATAATCCCCCATTTTGATTTTGACATTTTCACAGCGACCTTCACATTTCATTGTGCCCCCATCTGCAATCTGGACTTGGAAGTTAGAAACTGCCTGGACGAAACAATGTGCTGCTTCAGCGATCTTTTGGTGGATGAAATTATGGGTACTTCCACTATCAATCAAGACTACTACTGGGCGATGTTTAAGAAAACCCCTGATTTTGAGAGTTTGAGGGGAAGAAATTCCTGCCAATGCATTTAACGAAATAATTGGTTCATGAGATACAATCTCCTGGTTGTTATCTTCTTCGATCGCCTCCGGTTCCTCAAGTGGTGGATCTTCCTCGGTGGAGCTGTAGTCAGTGGCATCTATTTGAAAAGACATGTGCTCTTTGCATTTATGACCCGGGGAATATTTTTAATCACAGTAGTAACATAGTCCTTTCTTCCTTCTTTCGGCCATTTCCGCAGGTGACACCTTTTGAATCTTAAGTGTCTGAGTCATATTGGGAGCCTGTGAGGGACGACCTTTAGCGGGGAAGTTGGGGCGGCTGGATTGGGCTGTTAATGCACGTTCCACCTTACGGGCTACATGGCAAGCCTCTATCCATGTGGAAGGGTGGTGGAGTAGAACCTGAGCTTTGATGGCTTCTTTAAGACCGCTGATAAAGAATTCCATGTAGAACTCATCTGTGAGACCCTTAGTGTGGAAGGCTAAGGCTTCAAACGCAGTAATATATTCCTCCACTGTACCCGTCTGTCGGAGCTTAGTGAGACGCCCCAAAAAGGGGTCTTCCTGTTCAAAGCGACTGCGAAGAGTTTTGGCAAATTGGGCCCAATTCTGAAAATGTCCATTGCAACGCTGATGCCATTCCTTCCATTACCATCGTTCATTGTCCAAGTACATGGTGCCCACCATAAGCTTAGTCCCCTCATCTGTGATATGATTCAATTGGAAATACTGCTCCATTTGTGCTAGCCATGCAGACGTGTGAGAACCGTCAAATTTCTGCATATCCAACTTGGGAGGTCGCTGAATGGGTGGTGGATGGGAGTGCCAAACGTGAGGAGAGTGGCTAGACTCACCCTCATGGTATTCATGGCCATTATACGCCTCCTCGTGGGCTGGCTCCTTGCCCTTTGGGAGTGCCTCCTGTATCTGGTTACTTATTCCTTTAAGCTCAAGTTGTATCTGGTTACTCATGCCTTGAAGCTCAAGTTCGATCTTGTTCACCGCAGTTTGGAGGGAGTGCACATGGTTTTCAATTTTGTCGATCCTTTCATTGGCCATCGCTTGAGCACGAGTTTCTACCATACACCAACCTGATGAAAAATTGGGACTGCCTAAAAATTTTTACTAAGAAATTGAATGGTACCACCTTGCTCGACTCATCGTCCTGATCAATACTGGTCAATACTGAAGTCGCCAAATCCTCAAAATGTCAATGCCGCCAAAAGTCCTGCGAAAATTATATCCAGGTACAGGAACCCTTCACAACTACTCCGATCTGGTGGATCTGAGAGATCTGAATGGTGGAACAACTGCTGCTGATGATCTGGAATATCCGATCTGGTGGATCTGAGAGATCTGAATGGTGGAACAACTGCTGCTGCTGATCTGGAATAGATGATGTGTGATCCCCCGATAGAAAGGGAACTATGGTCTTGGGGAGTGTCAGGTGCTACAGATCGCAATATACATAAGGGTCTCACAGTAGTACTTGGCCCAATGTTTTAGGGCACTAACTAAGGAGGATCGACCGTACCCTTAGTCGTACAACCCGACTACCCTATCGTACGGGCGAGTAATCTCTCCGAGTGCTGTTCTCGGTGTACTGTAGCCACAAGACGGCCGAAGGTTTATCTATGGCGAGGTTTCAAGGGAGCTAAGGGGCTTCCTATATACCCAGAGGGTACGTGGAAGACAGTCGGTGCGCAGTTCTGTCTAATGCGCTACTACTCGAAGGGGTACCCACAAGGGTTACAAGGGAGTCCAACAGAGGTGACCACCTCTTGTATTTCCTGTGTGCATGCCTCCCCAAATCCGCAGGTTTATGCGCTTAATGACAGATCCCGTGGTTTAAAGACACCGGAACACGTCTCTAGCCAAAAAAAATTTTTTTGCTAAAATTTGGAGATCCCACCAAGCCCTGGAAAGTGCTCTGATACCACTTGTTATGCTCTTAACCTGCAAAGCAATACCCAAGCATAGAATTTGCGAAGAAAAGATACCGAGAACACAGAATATGCGAAGAAAATATACCCAGAACACAGAATAGCAATGATTTTATTATTAAGAGAGAAATGTTCACAGGCCTCTTCGAGCGGGCAACCTCCAATAGAGCAAAATCGATTACAAAACAAGACACGATGCTCCTCGCAGGGAGTCTCTATCCTTTATATATGACTCATACATGCAATACCACGACCAATATCGTGGGCTTTATCAATACCATCTATCTAATACTACCGCCCATTTACCATCTATCTAATACTACCTCCCATTTGCAACTAACTGTGGTCCCGTCATTAATTGTGGGTTAACCACTTACAAATATTAATATGGGCTTTATTGACTCTTGACTATGACTTGATCCCATGACATAAATAAGGGGGTTAGGGTGGGACCCTAACATCATATCTCATGATATCTTCTTCTTATACATTCCATTCCTATGAGATTCCAATCAAAGTTCCTTAATTGTAGTCAACCACCTCATACTTCTTATGAGCACATATTATGTTGATTTTATCTAAAGTGACTTATACATCCTTCCTGCATCCTTTCAAAGGAGGAGATCCTTTTCCCTTGATCATGCTTCTTAATATAGAAGTAGTGATCCATTTTGCCTACAACCATACGACATGAATTTATAATATTAAATACAAGCATACGCACCTAATTTTACATTTAGGTCATCTAGGCTTCTTCCAATAACTTCTTTGATTGAAAATATCTTCAACCGCTTGATCTGCTTCATTTCTCATATCATCATACCATCAACCCATGAATTCCATAAGTTGGAGTTCCTCATGAAACACTTTCTTCCACTCTAGATCTATGAATCCTTTGATGAATATTCCATCATAGAATCTTGAAGATATCGCATATTATTATTCAAAAAATGTTTCCCTTTTGACTAGTGTATGCTGAGACTTGTCCTTGATGAACTTTTCCTTTGATATTTCAATACGGTTACCAAGAGCTATATTGACTACCATATATTTTGTTCTAGCAGTCCTTCATATTTCCCTATGTTGATGTCACGAGCTATTATTTGTAATGCTTCTCCTTTGTTGTTCTTTCTTGTTTTAGTTTCCTCCATTTCTTCAGTGAAATGGGCTTCTTCTCTATTCTTCTTGTTATTGTCCTTCTTAAGCTAAGGACAATATTTCCTGTAAAGTACATAACTTTCCATAGCATTGAATTTCAGCTATGCTCTTTTTCCCTATTTTGAGTAGCAGAATTTTCCAAACTTCCTTTCCTTCCAACAAATCTTTGAGTCCTCAAGACTTTTTCCCTGAACTTGTCATTTTCTATATTTCATAGAAATCACAAGTTGAACTTATCCCATGAATTTTGTTACCCTCATGATGATGTCATGAGTATTTAGTTCTAATGCTTCTAATATGTCATACTTCATCTTACTGTAGACATAACCTATGTAGGATCTAGGAGCCAATGAGAGAGACTATCTTAATGATTCCTTTCTCGCTCTTACCATGCAATTATTTTCCTTAGATCCTCCTATCCTTTGAGTGATATGAACTTTCTTTTCTTGTAATGTTCATAATTCTTCTTCCAGCTTCTTTGATCTCTCCAATATTGTTTATGTGAGAGGACTTTAAGAGTTCCTTCACATGAATTCAAAGGAGAGTTTTTTCATTAATATGTTTCATAACTTCACTTGTCTATGAGGACTATGACAGTCCTCCTTATTTCATGTAAGGACCTCTGGTCACCCAATGAACTTATCAATTTTCTTACAAAGTCATTTATCCAAAATTGATTAAAGAATGAAAAATACTTATTTGTCACATGAAGATGAAATCTTCACCTTGATCTTGTTAAAAGTGGTTGAAGCAGATGCATTGATGCTTCCTCCGGATGAGATCCTTGTTGTAATGACAAGAAGATTGCCTTATTTCCATCAAGGTACTTAGAATTATACATCTGATCCTTATGATTAACAAATTGTTGATTTACTTGAGATGGCACGGTATTTCTATCACACAAGTGGACTATGGAACCTTGTAGCATTCTATTGAAGTTACAACATTGTGTAGAACCATAAAGCATTGAGGTCACTTTCCATGATTATCATCTTATAGTAGTGAGACCCATCACTTAGTATTACTATTGTTGTATCAATGGACACCTTCATTCTACATTGAGTATTGTCCATGCAAACTGTGAATGAAGTATAATGAGACCTATTTTTGAGCACTATACTATAGATTATCCGCTTCTATATGCCATCGAATATGTATCATCAAGCTTCGGGAATCTGAGTTGTCAAGACTATTCTCTTTATATAAAGGATTCAATCCGAGGTTGTGACTATCACTGGTATGTTGAGATCATGCCATTGTAAGATTATTGAGATCACTGTGTTATGGCATAGACCGAGACTGTGAGAGGCACCACAACTACTACCATGTACCTGAGTTCTGAGAACTATGATCTAACATTGAGACCTCATATTTTGACTAATATCACTTAATCATATTATGATAATCTATTATGACACCGAGATTCCAATAGCACCAAGACTCTGAGTAGTTGTAGACCACTGTTATAGACCAATTCTTCAATCTTTGATGTAGATCTTGATCCTTGAATGTCTCTTTTATGCCCTGCCTTTGACTTTTACACCTTAGCTCTGATACCATGTTGAAGAATCTAGGGAAATTAGGTTAATAAGATTATTTTTGAGGTACTTTTTACCTTTTGTTTTATTAGCACAATTTTCTCTTGTTATTATCAAAGTGTGTTTTCTTACTTCATCAAATAGTTACCAAAACAAAAGAGACGAGAACAAAATGTGTTGGCTTTCTGCTATGGCCAAAACATCTCACTCTTTGAGAGGAAAGCCCACACAAATTCTTCTTCTATAGATTCCAATTGACGAATACCAAAACCAATACCCTTGACCTATGTTTCCATTCCCAAACTAAGACACAATCGTCCTTCTTCCTTGATTCTTTGATATCTTCAAAGCTTGATTAGTACAAAATTTGAACGTTGTGATATATCCGTCAACTTTGGCCTCACAGAATTGTGCATCATATCTTCAACTATCACTAGCATTGAGTTGCACCATCTAACACCTAGATACATCATGTATCATTGATCATCATATCATTACCAAGCACAACACCTGAAATCACTGAGATATAGCACCAAGCATAACTGAATATCATCTTATTAGCACATCACCGAGGCCTTATTGAAACTGTACCACTCTAATATGTCCATCCACATTAGAGTGATTATATGCCAAGACAGTGAGGAAGATATCACTATAATGTCACCCCAAACTAGTCCACACTATGATCACTGTGGTAACCAAACTCCTTGATGTCTTGACAACTGAGAACCTCAGAAAATATACCGAGAATATTGTTATGGATGATCTACACCTTATCTCTGTTGTACCTATCCAGAATCTCAGAGATATATCAAACTATCACTGTAGAAATGCAAGGAGTATAGGCTCCTATATACCATTGTTTTCCCCTACATTTGAGCCCACGTGATCATTTGAAAGTGTGTGTCTACATATGTTAGCCTACTTGTCATTTGTATACATTTTGAGGCCAACATCAAGAAGAGAATGATTGTTCTTGTCTATTGGAGGGATTCTAGTCAACTTGTAGACCTAGATACATTCTTTATATGCCCAAGAAGGGTCATACATGACATTGAATTTCAAACAAAAAAAATCCCTTGATCATGAACCCATGAAGCAAGGAAATAATAAATTATTTTCTTCATTAGATCATTTAAAAAAATCACAATTACATGTCATTATGAAGACCAAACCTAGTTACATTTTACAGCATGAAGTATGCCTTAAAAGAATATATGAAAGGTTTGAAGGAACGTTTGACAAAGTTGCTACAAGAAATGCATCCTAATGGTGATCATGGTTTTCGACTCTTAGGTTGAATACTAATCACATTACGAATATCAATATGAGAAAGTTTTATGCCAAGGATCTGGTAACATGGATACTACAAATGGAGCAATATTTTGATCTACATGATGTGTAACACACAACCAAGGTACGCATTACATTTTTATAGTTAGAACCTAATAAAATTGTATGGTATTGATGGTTTTTCTCTCGTAAAATACTTGTCGCTTGGTAAAAGTTTACAAAGGAAAAGCTAGCATATTATGAGGATACGAAGAGAAACACCTTTTCTAGCCAATTGATAAATCTCAAACAAAAGGGTTCAATGGTAGAGCACATTGAGGACTTGCAAAAATTGAATATTAGGGGAATTGATATTCCATAGGAGCATATCATTTATGTCTTCATAGGTACTTTAAAGGAAAACATCCAACATCAGGTTCACCTTTGCGAACCTAATTCATTGGAGATGACATTCAGGGGGCAAGAAAATTCGCATGCAAAATTATGGCAATAAGGAACTTTACCACTCACAACTATAAAGATGAATGTGTTGTTGCTCCTAGCCTCCCACAACCTACAATTTTGACACCACAAAAACTGTAGGAAAAAAGAGAAAAAGGGATTTGTTGCAATTGTGATAGAAAATATAGTAAAGGTCATATGTGTGTTGAGAAGAAATTATTTTGCGAAGACTGTGAAGAGGAGGAAGAAAGGGAATAAGAAACATCAAAGAAGAGGATATAGACCAAGAGCAAACTCGGATAAGGAAGAAATTGTTCCGACCACATCTTGTAATGCATTGACGGGAATTACCACTCTTCAAACTCTCAAGATAAAAGGATATATCAAGAAGAAAAAATTAATAATGTTGATTGATTCGGGTAGCACCCATGATTCTATTCATTGTGAGATAACCAAGGGATTGAATTACTTTCTATATCCAACACCAGAGTGTCAAGTGATGGTTGCAAACGGAGGAACTATAAATTTCTCTGGAAATTTCCATAATGGAAAGCTAACCATAGGGGAATATTTATGAATATTCCAATTCTTTTCATTCCAATAGGTCATGCTGATGTTATGCTAGGAGTCCAACACTTACAATATTTGGAGACAATAGCTTTTAATTTTGCAAGAACTTTTCTTGAAAATTTTCTAGGAAGAAAGAGAAATTTAATTAATCAGTATCATAGGGAAACAAGGGAAGGCAATCAAATCTAATGACATGAAAATTATTTTGAATAAAGAACAACAAGGTGTAATTTCATAATTATGCTCACTAGAGGTTCAAATATCAAAATCATCCATTTATCAATATCTCAAAAAAGTTCTTTGACAGTCATTATAAGGTATTTAAGAATCTCAAAGGCCTCCCACCTATTCATGATAATGATTATGATATTCACTTTATTCCAAGAAGTATTCCTCCAAACCTCGGGCCTTATAGATATCCCTATGCCAAAAACAATTTAATTTAACATATGGTTTTGGAAATGCTAGAGTTTAGTATAATTCAACCTTGCCAAATCTCTTTCACCACTCGAGTAGTATTGGTGCACAAGAAGGATGGATCATAGCATATGTGTTTGGATTATAGGGAGCTCAACAAGCTTATTGTTAAAGATAAATTTCCAATTCATGTCATTGATGAGTTTATGGATTAATTACATAGAGAAATTTACTTTACCAAGCTAGATCTTCATTTAGGATATCATCAAATTATAATGATAACTAAAGACATTTCAAAAATATCATTTGGAACTCATGAAGTTCATTATTAATTTTTTATCATGCTTTTTGGCCTTACTAATGCACCTTCTACATTTTAAGGTTTGATGAATTCTATTTTCAAACCCTTCCATAGATCATTTGTGTTAGTATTTTTGGATGATATACTAGTTACAACAAGTCATGGAAGGATCATGTTCAACTTGTTGACATGTTTCTCAAACTATTGGAGGAGAAACAATTATATGAAAAAACCTCCAAATATTTCTTTGGAGTAGAAGAGGTGGAATATTTGGGTCATATTGTATCTCATCAGGGTTTTAAGCTAGACCCTAGAAAAATTAAATCTATTAATGAATGGAAAATCCCCACAACCCTAAAGCATCTTTGAGGATTTCTCAAGTTGAGAGAGTATTAAAGAAAGTTTGTTAAGAATTATCAGAGAATAACAGCGCCTCTAACAACATTGCTGAAAAAATATGCATTTTCTTAAACTCTAAAGGTAACTAAGGCCTTTTATCATCTTAAAGAGACAATGTGCTAAACACCACTCTTAGCTACAACAAACTTCATAAAAAACTTTATTATGGAATGGCATGCCTCAGTAAATTGAATTGATGGTGTTTTAATACAAGAAGGAAGACCTATTGCTTTTGAAAGTCATCCAACCAAGGGAAAGTATTTACACAACTACTTATCAGAAGAAAATGATGGAAGTACTACATGCACTCAAGAAATGGCAACCTTGCGTAATGGGAAGATACTTCAAGGTAAAAAGAGATCATAATAGTCTTAAATACCTTTTGGAACAAATATTATTTTAAGAAGAGTAGAAAAATGAGAAGAGTAGAAAAATTGGGTCACAAAGATGTTGGGTTATGACTTTGAAATAATCTACAAAAAAGGAAGTAAAATGTTTTTCTAGATGCACTCTCAAGAAAGGGTGAAGATGTGGAAGAATTTCTTTATGTCAGTTCTATTATCCAACTTGATTGGATAAATGAAGTAAGAGAAGAATGTAAGAGTGATGAAAAGGCATGGACACTCATTTAAGACTTGCAACAAGATCTCAATACATCTGATACATTTATCTAGAAAAATGATTCATTATGGTACAAATATTGATTATATCTATGTAATTATTCCAAACTCAAACAAAATATTCTTTTGGAACTACACACCTCCCCCTTAGGAGGGCACTCAATATTAAAAAAAAAATACCACATGGTCAAGAATGAATTTGTTTGGGACAAGATTAAATCTGATATTCAAAAGTTTTTGTAAGTCTTTGGTTTTCCAACAAAATAAAGTTGAGACAATTAAGTCCCTAGGTCTATTACAACCTTTAGCCATTCCAGGTCAGCATTGGGAGGAGGTCTCAATGGATTTTACCATAAGTTTACCCAAGTTTGAAGGAAAAAGTGTCATCATGATGGTAATTGATAGACTTACAAAGTATGCACACTTTTGTGCATTATCTCATCCTTTTGAAGCGAGTATAGCTTCTATTGCATTTATGGAAATAATTCAAAAGATACATGGAAACCCAAATATTATTGTAAGTGAAAGAGATTCCATTTTCACTCGAAATTATTGGACAAATTTATTTTCTTGTTTTGGTACTCAATTAGCACATAACTCACCTTATCATCCTCAATCTGATGGACAAACTGAGATAGTGAATAAATGTTTGGAATGATATCTTTGTTGCTTTGTATTTGATAAAATAACATAATGGGTTAACTGGTTACCTCTAGCGGAATGGTGGTATACCACTTCCTTCCATACTGAAACAAAAATGACCCCATTTATGAAACTTTATGGATATCATCCACCATCCATAAAATCATCTTTAAGAGAAAATTATGAGGTTCAATTAGTGGAAGATCTCATCGAGCATCAACAACATGTTATCCAATTCTTAAAGGATAACCTCACGCTAGTGTGAAATCAAATGAAACAATAGGAAGATCAACATTGTAGTGAAACAAGTTTTGGCGTAGACAACTCAGTATTTTTATGGCTACAACCATGAAACAAATGTCCCTCAAGAAAGCTAAGAAGAATAATAAATTATCACCCAAGTACTATGGTCCTGACATGGTGTTGTGAAAGAATGGTACCATGGCATACAAATTGGAGTTTCCTGCATATTCCCAAGTACACCCATTTTTCCTGTTTCATGCTTAAAGACAGTTATCGGCGAAAAGATCCTAGTTCAAACAAGATTTCTAGAACATGACAAAGAAGGAAAAATCATATTAGAGCCTGAAGCAGTAATGGAAACAAGAACCCAACGACTACATAAGCAACCAATTTTAGAGTATCTCATTAAGTGAAAGAACTTACTTGCTAAAGATTCCACATGGGAGGATGAAAATTTATACAGAAGGACCTAGTACTACTGATGTTAAGGAAAACACTTTTTTGAAGGAGAAGGGGATGTTAGGTCCCTATAATACTAGTTTATGCCCTTTATTGTTATTGTTACTATACCCCCCTTATTTTTATTGTTGCTCCCATGTAGCCCCCATATTTTTATTGTTGTGCTCCATAGAAGCCCACTATTGTTATTGTTATGCCCTTACATTATTATTGTTATGTAAGCTATAATTATATTGTGACCCCTTAGATTCCTATATATACCAAGGAGGTCTTATCATTTGTATCATCCAATAATTTTTCATTTATTTGATGTAAAGGAGGTTTCCCTCTTGAAGAGGCTAATTTTCAAGTCGTTGATCTATCTTTTCTTCTATTTTGTGATCTAGATGCATAACAAATGATATTTATCTAACAATCCCCCTTTTAAACTTGATTTCGGGTTTTCCTTGACCAAATCCAACCAGACCGACTAAGTGACCCAACCACCACTCACCTCTAGGCCCTACCTAGTCAACTTCATATATTCTCACATGTTATCCTTTTTCAACATGTTTCATCATTCTTCCCTACATCACCTAGGTCTACATCCAAACTTTACTAGTCATTTACTATGGGTAAAAATTAATTATTAAGTCGTATAGTCATATACCCAATTACATGATAAAAAGAATTTCAACCTTATTAATAATTATACTTTTTGTTTTTTAAGTTGTTGTTGCTATCTAGTGTTAATCCAACATTATCTCATTTCACCAAAGGTAACCTTTTTCATGCAAGTTTCTCTCCTTTCCATGCCACACAAAACCACTTCTTCCAAAAAGCCACATCTCACCTAGTGAGAGCACTATCCCAATATCTCAAGTCTTCTCTTAAAACTGGATGCTCTTACAAAGCCTCGCCCTGGTTTGATCATTGTATTTTGCCCACATGATCAATTAATTTAATTGTCAGTGAAACATCATCAATTGTAGATCCTGCCAATTTACTTATGACCATATATGTAACCAAATTTCACCATGAAGTCAACAAAGTTAAGTGAATTACGAGAACATGTCACTCCATCACTTTATTTTGCTAACTTCGATGAAATGCCTAAACCTAAATTCCTTGTTTGTGGGAAGGTAACTCCTTAAGTTTCATGTTCAATTTCACCACACTAGTAGCATTATTAGGGTTCAACATGTATACTTCTGACAAGCCCCTCTTCCTTAGATAATGATGAGCAATATAATGTGGCATTCAGATTGTCATTCGACAACACCCTGTGAAAATGCACAACTTAGTCACTCTACATAACCCTAGCACTAACCATCTTTTGAAAATAATTGAGAACACTATTTTCCTCAAAACCAATACTTTAAGACTTTGAGAGATCTACTTAGTTTCAAGTGTGTAGGGTTGTCGATGCTAACATCCTTGTTGTCTTTGATCTTGCTAGGACCATGTTAGACTACACAACCTTGTCAGTCTGTGTCCTCGGTTGGAGCTCTAATATCCTCCTTTGTGGGACACTTAGCCATGAAAATTCTCTCCAATCCATCTTGTAGCCATGAAACTTCTCTCCAATCCATCTTGACAATGGTGATTGTAGCACTATTTCCACACTCCCACACAACTGTAAGTGGTTCCAAAGTTACAATAGTTCTATCTTCCATTTATAGTAAGTAGAAGAGTCAAAACAATTTCTCTACCAAAAAACTTATAACATCATTTTCTTTGATGAAAATTATTGAATTGTTCAATCAACATTGACATCACCATCATTTTCTAAACTTTGTGTAGTGATAACCTCTCTAATTCTTGGCTCAAACTGTCGGGATCTATAGAACGAACGGTGCTACGAAACATGGAAAATGTTTCCCTTAGTGCAACCATTAAGGGCCGAGGACAATTTCACCAAGGTGTAATCTCAATTTGGGAATCATAACTCTTAGCCTCTCATTTGTTTGGCGGGCTTATTCCCAAGAAGTAATGGAGCAAACGATGAGCATTGTCTCCATAGGTAGTGACCTTATTCTTATATAATCTTGATATGGTGGTGGAGTTGATGTTGATGTTGTGTCGATAGGTATGGTTAATAGTTGTTGTTTGGGAACTTGATATTGGTGACTCATGGTATTAATCTCATGGCGTTACATGTATTTGATACTGTTAAAAGGATTGAGGATTCTCCATTGTATTGAGCCAAATTTGAGTGGTGAAAGCGTAGGTTCTTGGCCAACCTGGTTGTGTTTTAGCCAAAGACAATAATAGATCTATTATTGTTTATCTTTTCCTGAGTTGGAGTTTTCCAGGGTAAATCATGGTGTACATGGTTTTGAATGTTGATTGCTTGACTATTATATTTATTTCTCTCATATTATCTCTAAAAGAATAAAATATATATTTTCTAGGAATCCCATGTAACTAAAATCCAAAAATGGCATATTGCAATCTACTTACTCCACTATACTTATCTAATGTGTCAACCTTTTAGTCTTCATGCTGTTAAAAATACTTCTAGTGACATCGTCACCAAGCTTACTAGATCATAGCCACAATCTAATTTTAAGGAACACTCTAGATAAGGCATCTAATGCCCCAACATGTTAATTCTGGAATTTTCAAGAAGATTTCCCACGCATCAAAATGGTGGAATATAACCGACCCCTTGCTTAGCAAGAGTTTAATGACACACTATGAGCACTAAGTGAAGATCTATGTCTATAGGGTTGGCCACATCAATCGGTTCTTGAGGAGATAGAATAGGGGTGTCCGGATCGGCATCAACAAACATGGACTTAAGGAACAACACATTTATAGAAAATGTCTATTATTGACATTGTATGAAGTGGTCTTACAATGACCATAGTATTGTCTATTTATGGGAAGCTATGTGAATCAAATAGATGTTAGTGTGGTGGACTGCATTGGATAAAAGTGATATGTAGAGTAAATACACATTTTAAAATTTTTATAATTTTCAATTTTTCACTCTATTGTAAGAATGTTATAAAAATATTTAGATATATGCACCAAAGATTATATCCATTTCTAATGAAATGGGACAATAAACCATAATTAAAATTTTAATATCAGTACTCATTCTAGATTTTAAATAAAAAACTATATGTAAAATTTACAAAAGACTTTGACATATTAATGCATTGTCTAGTTAAAAAGCTTGCCATCGCAACTTTATCCCTTACAACTCTAACAAAACTCTCGCTGTAATAGCACTCACTTATATTAATGCACAATTCATTCCAATTTCTAAATGTATTAGAAGTATGGATAATAATGTTATCATTAAATTCTAGACATAGAAATGCTTTCTTCGCCCCTGAATGTTGCATTGTTCCCTCCATTAAGCTACAAATGTTTGAAGGTGACAAAACACTAAGAAAATATTATCACGCCCTAGCTCCATCTCGTATTTAAAATATGGGGAGAATACTCCAGTCTAGCTGTTTACCGTTTTCTCATCAAATGCATAATCAAATTGAGGCACTCTCACTTTAGTGTTCCAATTTGTTCCAAGAAAAATGATGTAGTCCAATGGTTGTGAACTTTTAATGAATGAGCTTCTCTACTAGTTTTATGATGTTCAAGTCTATTTTTGCATGACTTGTGTACATCGTGGTGGCTTATGTATATCGAATGTAATCCATATAATGATATTTAATCAACACTCTAGAGAGTTTTTCAGTTATACTAAGTATCGTTAGAAATATGTAGATACTCTTGCGTGCTAAGCTGAAGCAAACATCCTAAGTCTCCGTGTTTATGAAGGGAGAATAAAATTGTGTGCCTGCCCTTTGTTTTCATGATATACATTTTATATTGAGTATAAATGAGAAATATAATGAATTTTCACAAGAATAATGATGGCTAAATTTTGTTTGACAAAACAGTATGTAAATATGGAATAATATAAAATAAAAATGAAATTTTTCGTTCATCATCTTGATTTAGTGGATGGAAAAACAATAACACCATCCATGATTACTCTGTTTGTGGCTATACATGAATGATAAGAAGAGGATTCATTCAACGCTAAGAAAAATCATTGAATAGATACTGATTTCATCTTGCTAGGCATGTCTGGCATATTTATGCCAAAAATACTAATATTTTTTTTCCTTCGTATTCCCTACCGTTCCTGGTTTATAGCAAGCATGAAAAATATCCAAATTAAAAGCCTTGGATTCATCCATGATTTCATAAATAGTCATGCTTAGATTCCATGATAACATAAATAATCATGCTTAGATTTTCATAAATAGTCATGCTTAGATTCCATGATTTCATAAATAATCATGCTTAGATTTCTTTTGGTTCCCACATAATTTTTTCCCATGGGCAATTATCACGATTCTAAGAAGGTCATTCAGAAGCTCACATGAGTTTTTGCAATTTTTTGGGTTAGGATCCAATCTACTTTGAATTTTAAAATTTAGAGTTTCTTTAATTCTCGAACCAAAATTCCATGCTTTCTTGTTCTCGAATGTAAGAATATATCTACAAAAGACCCCAAGTAATTATAGTCTATAGTTTTTTCATTATTTGTAACATAAAGCATTATGAATGTGAGTATTAAAAGTTGTATAGATTATATAGAGTAGAAGTTTATTCATAAGTGAAATACTTATGGAGTTTTAAGGATTAATTCAGGTGGTTTAGAATTAAATTTGAAATTTTTTTATATTATTGTCAATGGTTGCTAATCATAAGTTTTACCCTCTTTGATTTTTATGGAACAGAGACTAGTAATTAATGGTCTAAAATAATTAGAGCAATAATTTTTTTTTTCATGAGAGTATTTGAATAAATTTATTTTCCATGATAGTCTATTTCAACCACCATGTATTGTGAAGTCTTCGGCATGGATGAAATGCAACAAGCCATTTCCATTATTGGAGGAATTTTAAGATCTCAATGGACTTCGAAAAGGAAACTGTACTATAAAAATCAATTTTACATGAACCAGTAGCATCTTAGAAAATTACATCCTCTCGGGGATAATTCAGCACCGGTGACTTGTATTTTTTTTCTTAAATTATAACTGCGGATAAAAATTCATAATTGATTATAATAATTTTTTAGAAAAAGTATTCATATTGCAAAAATATTTATAAATTAATTTTAAATATAATATAAATGCAGTCTATCAAAATCCTTTACTTTTATAATAGGCCAAGTAAAATACTCGTACCACTTTAATTCAAATAATAAATATAATATATATTTTTCTTATGAATAAAGATAATATATTCGTTTTATTGTTAAACTCATACTTAAAATAATTCTTTTTAACAAAATAGAAATGTACATAATTGGATAAAAGCATTTACTTATTACCTATCCTATATCACCTACAATATATTTGATATATATGATGTATGAAATGTGTTATATTACTTTCACTTCACGTATTATATATTAGTCTGGAACATTTTTTTTCCCTCTAGTTTAATTTAATTGTTTTATAATATAATATTCTAAGGTAGTTGATCATGGCACGCTATAACACTTCTTGCTCTTGCCCTAGCCGTATTACTGATCATGATTTGCTGCAGTCACCGTAACCTTCAAACAGCATCCGCAACCAGCTATTTCTCGCTTGCTTCTGCTTCTAACTTTTGACGGTAACAGTCGATCTACCATTCCTACGTTAGCATGGAGGGCATGGAGCTGGATGCCATGGACTATTCATCGAATCCTTATCTAGAGGAGGCTATCTTCTGTAACCCTAACCCTAGATTGATTCTCGTTTCCTCTGCAATGTCCAGCTCCAATCTCGCGCCAGTTGTCTCCCTCCCCAGGCTTACGGCCTCCACCCTACACATTGGCACCCTCTCCATTAATTCACCCACTCTAGATTGCCCGTTGCTGTCTCTTGGTACCCTAAACCTTCTGGCTACATGTTCATCCCCTCTTTTTGACCCTGCACCCCCTACAGATCACTGGTTTTCCAAGAATCCTTCATCTCGCCCAGGGACCAAACCTGATACGGCCATAGAGACACAAAATACCTTCGACCATCCAAGAAGCTATGACACGACTCAGGACACAACTCCTCCTTCTGGCTGTTTTGACACTCGGTGATCCACGCTAGTTCGGTGGAGCGACACCCAGAAGTAATTAGTCCCTTACATCCCTACAGGATCACCCTACTGCATCGTGTACAGGGAAGAGGAAAGCAAGGTGCATCAAGGCATCTTGCAAGGATTACACGATAAAGTTTGGCTATGGACTCACCATGCGTGAAGTTGTCGACAAAGAAGGGAAAGTACTGGTTGGCAAGGTTCGTGGAAGAACCTACACGGTAGAGCGATTGGGGTTGTGGGTTAAAGATATCTAGGGACAAATTTTCATACAACTCCCAGATGTTCAGATACTGCCTCGTGGGTGGTTTGTGCTTCATTGTTCCCTCAAAGAATACACGAACCTGGCTCTTGCATGATATTGGCATATCGAAATGTCTCCAGTGTTTCTCAAAAGATGGAGCCCTCTTTTCGATCTGGAAAGAGAGCAGATAGGAGCTGGACCTCTATGGGTATGATTACCAAGTTTACCACTCTAGTACTAGTCTGAAGAAGTGTTCGTGTGAATTTTGAATACCCTTGGCACCTTCCTGGATTACGAAAATCCATAGTACAATCCAAAAATTGAACCCTAGCCCGCATTCTGGTGCATCTGGACACCCGGGAGGATCTAGAGGAAAAAATTACCCTACAATGGAGAAACTTCACTAGGGTTCAAATCCTTGATTACGAAGGTGTGCCATTTAGATGTCAACGTTTCCACAAGGTCATTCATCTGTATAAGGAATGTCCTCTGGTCTCAAAACCCCCGGATGCAACTATGGAAAAGGAGGGTAGCATTGGCAGGGATATCCTTGATATCCCAGGAAGACTCCATCTGCAGTACCTGCACCATCTCGGAAGGTGACCCCATCTCAACCAGTCCATCAATTTACTGACAAGTCTTCGAGTCCCCCATCTCCACCTCTTACTCGAGCCATGGCAGCACTGTAAGTGGCTCGAACATTGGGTACTCCTCTCCCCTATTCCCCTATTCTATCTTATGCTTATGCATTTTCTGCACATCATCAGCATAATTCATTGGTACAAGATCGATCCACCTCTCCATCATCTCTTTCCTACCCCCTTCTCTCCCATCATCTAGTTTACTCCATCACTTCCCCTACCATACATCCGAAGGCCACCTCTTCCTCATCACCTCCCGAGGCTGCCCCACATCCTTATAGCCTATGATCTCGCCCTCCCTCTGGGAGTTCTCATACAACTCTCTCTAGTCTTGACCTATCCCTCCCCTCATTGACTATCAAACCCTCTCGTGGCCGCAAATCTTACCTCTCGCATGCAATTCTCCGGGCAGGTGCTGAGGTGGTTTCAGGAATGCAAACTTCATTAGATTGGGTTCTTAGAGTGAAGAATACCCATGAAATGGTTCCTCCATGAAACACCTATCTTTCAACTGTAGGGGTATGGCTAGCTCGCCCAAAAAGCTAGCCCTTCACAGACAATTTTCTGTTGAGCCTGTAGACATTATCCTTCTTCAAGAAACCTTCAGTGAAGCCCAACACATCATTCAAATTATGCAGAATTTAAGCCCAAGATGGGAATTCCTTGCAATTGATGCTATTGGACATTCAGGTGGATTGGCTTTGGGATGCAATCCCCAAACCATAAACCTTAAATCGGCTTGGGGAGGAAAGGGGTTCATTAGTATTGATTTTTTCTCTGCTGAGCTGGGTATGGACCTCCGTGTTATGAATGTTTATGGGTCGTGTCAAGGATGGGAGGCTTTTTGGAATCAGCTCTGAAATATCTCTCTTACCTCATCAGACAATCTCATCTTGGACAGGGAACTAAATTTTTCCATTGGGTATAGTGAGTCCTAGGGTTCATCGCCATAGATTGACCAACTCTCTGATATCATGGAAAAACTTCTTGATCAAGCACACCTCATAGATATACCTATGAAAAAACCCCTGCCAACATGGAGGAACATAAGAGTTGGTGAGGCAACCCTTGCTAGAAGACTGGACCGCTTCATCCTTCAAAATTCGATGATTCAGAGATTAGCTCGTTATAGGCAGTGGGCTAGATCCAGAGGCATCTTTGACCACTCACCTATCTACCTTGAAATATCTGGTCCTCCTATCAAGCCCAAAGCCCCGTTTAAATTCAATTCATCTTGGCTTCCGGATCCCTCCTACACAAAGTTGGTTTCAGACTACTGGATGCAAAACCCCCCCTCCCAAGGACATACTTGGGCTGAGGGTTTCTGTCAAAACCTTCTGCATCTCAAGAAGCTCACTATCAAGTGGGCAAAGGAAAAACTCCAAAGGGATACCCATACCCTCACCTCTATTGAATCATCCTTGGCGCATCTTATGGATGACCACAACAGGGGATTCTTAAATGCTGAAGCCAAGTCAAATCTGATTGAGCTAGAAAATCAAAGAGCCAAAATTCTAAAGGAAAGAGAGGAAACTTGGAGACTCAAGAGTCGAGCAATCTGGCTCAAAGCAGGGGATGAGAACAAAAGGTACTTCTAGAACTTTGCCAAGGGAAGAAAAGCCTCCAACACCATATGGAAAATGCCCACTCTAGATGGAAGTATTGTAAAAACTTTCAATCAATTATCTCAGCTGGGTATTTCACACTTCAAACAACTCTACAAGGAGCCACCTATCTCAAACCTTGCTGATATCATTCAAGTAGTAGGGCACTTCCGAAGCTTTGTTGACCCAGAAGTAGTAACTAAGCTAACCTCTCCCGTCACTAGAGATTAACTTGAAGGGACCTTAAAATGGTTTCAGAAAGATAAAAGCCCTGGCCCAGATGGTTGGCCCATTGAATTCTACTTAGCCTTTTTGACTCATTGGGAATGATCTCCTTAATGTAGTTGAAGAGTGCAGGACCTATGGAAAGATGTATGAGGCTATCAATGCCACCTTCATTTCTCTTATACCAAAATTTGACTCACCTGCATCCTTCAATGATTTTCGATCCATCTCTCTAGACTCTATCCAACACGCTATTCAAAATCATTGCAAAGATCATTGCAAATTGGCTTCGCCCTATACTCTCCCAACGCATTTCTCCTGAGCAATTTTCCTTTCTCTAAAATAGACAGATCCATGAGGCCATAGGCACAGCCTAGGAAGCCATTCACTCTATCAAAACAAGAAATTTGAAAAGAATTATCCTCAAAATAGATCTTGCCAAGGCTTTTGATTGTGTGAGCTGGCTCTTCATTAAGATTATCCTGATCCACTTAGGATTCCCTCTGGCTTTCACAGACTGGATTATCTGTTGCATAACCTTGAAATCCTTCAGTGTACTTATTAATGGTTGTGCATCCACTTCTTTCATGCCGAACATGGACTCTGGCAAGGATGCCCTTTGTCTCCCATTCTGTTTCTAATAGTGATGGAAGGTCTTAGCAGGCTCATTGGCACTGCAAAAGGGGAAGGAAGACTCAAAGGACTGAAAATGAATGAACTATGCCATCTCACACATCTCGTCTTTGTGTATGATGTTATGATCTTCCTGGATGGAAGCATCAGGGATTCTACCTCCTTCCATGATATTCTTATTCTCTTTGAAAAAGCGAATAGTATGGCTGCAAATCAAACCAAATCTATTATTACTCTATCTCACACCACCCCTCAGGAGGATAGAGCAGCTCTTCATTTTTTCCATTATCAACTGCATAATCTCTTGAAGGGTATAAAATACTTGGGTTTTAGGATCAAACCCCATAGTTACCAGATTGATGACTGGATTCGGTTAGTGATTAAAATTGAGAAGAGACTGAAAATTTGGAATCATAGATTCCTATCAAGAGCTGGGCGCTTGGTCTTGATAAAATTAGTTTTGGAAACCACTTTTTGTATATTGGGTGTCACTCACCTGGATCCCTCGAGGAATACTCGGACGTATCCAACAGATATGCTGTCGATATCTACTAAATGGACAAAAGGAAGGAAATTTTTTTGCTTGGGTGAGCTGGAAGAAAATTGCATTGCCAAAAAAACGGGGGGTGGGGGCTAAAAGACCTGTCTGTTTTTGCCCAAGCTCTTGCAGCCAAGATGAGATGGTCCCTTCTCACATCTCAAAATTTCTGGACGACCGTGTCGTACCAGAAATACATTTGGCCACAACAATTATTGGACTGGGTATGTCTACAAGACTAGCCTCGTGTGGGCATTTCCATAGTATGGAAAAAATCCTACAATCGATGCCTTTCATCAGATCAGGCTTGGCATGACACATTAACAATGGAGCATCTGTTCGCATTGGTATTGATCCATGGATAGGAGGGGCAAATAGATATCAATTGCCACCTAATGTCATACAATACCTTCAATATAGAAAGACCACGACGATTGCTCATATTGTTGATCATGAGCACAACACAATTTTTAGACAGAATTGGAGGACAACAACTGAAATGGACATTCCTGTTCAATGGCAACAGTCTTGGGATTCATATCTATCGGCTTTTTCTGAAGCTCATGTGACTCTAAATAACGACCGAGATATACTTTTATGGATACCAGCTGGTCATGGGAAATACATCCCAAAACTGGGCTACACCCACCTTCTCTTGGCCCACAAACCTACACTTGCTAAATCATGGTGGCAACAGATCTGGAAATTGAAAACTCCTCCCCGGGCATGCCTCTTCATGTGGAGTGTTTTATGTAACAAAACTCCTAAAGGTGATGCCCTTTATGCATAGATCTATTCACGGCCTAATCTGGTGCGTTCTCTGCACACAAGACTTTGAAACCAATGAGCACCTGTATTTGCTCTGTCCGAGTCTCATTCAATTTTGGCAAGCTACAACACAACATCTCTCTATGCAAAATGCATGGCAAGGCCCTTCTATTCTCCAAGCATGGAACAATTAGATTGCAGCACACTAGGGAGCTAAGGCATAATGCCTACCTCTTATCATCTATTGGGCCATATGGCTTACTCGGAACCATATTATTTTCAAGATCATAAAAGTCTGCTGGCCTCTTATCATTGCAAAGGTAGTGGAAACGGTAGCTTATCATGACATTCCAGAAGAGGCAAATCCCCACATCCGCAAAACTTCGGCCCCTAGTCGGATTGATAAATCTAAGCAATGGGCATACTTCGATGGAGCAGCTCAACCTCATGGTTGTGGAGGGGGTTTCATGCTATACATCTCTAATTAGCACTTCTATAAGGTCCAATTAGGACTAGGGGAGGGAACAAACAATTTTGTCGAGCTTATTACCCTTAGACATCTGGTCCATTTTTCCTTAGCTCATGACTGCACTACCATCCAGATCTATGGGGACTCAAAAATTATTATCAACTGGTTCAAGAAAAAAAATCATTGTCATGCTATTTCGCTCCAAAATATTTTGGATGAAGTCTACAATTTCAAAGCAATGCTTAACCAACGTCTTGTCATCATATATACAGGGAATATAATGAAGATGCTAACAAACTTTCAAAGGAGGGCTCGCTACTACCTCGAGTCTTGTGGATAATAACTGAACAGAAGGGAGTAGATTTCTACCAATACCACCATAGGCCATATATAGACCAGGATTATCATAGGGTGGAAAGGCCCTAACTATATATATTTTTTGTTGTTTTTACCATAGCTTTATCCAAAACATGTATATATTTATTTTCTGCTGCTATATAGACAAACAGTCTGAATATGTACAGGAAATGGCTTGGCCATTTATATTTTGACACAGTTTGATTCGAAATGGTCATGGACCAACAATACTCACATATGCCTCAGACATCTATTACATGTAATTTTTCCACATAATGAAAGATTACAATTTTTCCTTTGGAAAAAAAATATTCTAAAGTAGTTGTTTGTTTTTATAAAATTATTAAGTTATATTATATTATTTTTCTCCATTTTAATTAAATATTATATAATAAAAAATAAAAAATAATACAATATATTACATATTGAAATATATATTACATAATTATATTTATTGATATTTATTTCTTAAATTTTTATATAAAATTTAATTATAAATTATTATATAATTTGATGATGATGATGATGGTGATGATGGTTAACGTCCACTGAGACCAAATTGGTCTATCGGACCTACAATTTTCTTAATTTTTACTTGTCTGGCTCCTCGTCTTTCTTGGCGAGATTGGTGTTGTAGCTTTCTTTCTTTTCTCTACGGTCTTCCAACTTCCTTTGTCTTGCATCTCCTCCATCTCTTCTGGTTCTTGGTACATTGGTGTCTTAGCTTCGCGATCTATAGTCGGAAAAGTTTGGTTTAGGAGATCTGCTTTGCTGTTAAATGAAGATTTATTATTATTAGATTTATTTTAAATCACTTATCAATTTAAATTAATTATAATTTTATGAATTCTATTTAAAAAAATGAATTATAAATTTTCTTCTCCCGAAAATGACTAAATTTAAAATCTAAAATTTTCCCGACAGACCAACCAATGACTTTGGATAACCAAACTCAATAGCATATTTTTAAAGAGAACTCAGAATCTCCCTAAAAAAAAATAATCAAATTAATCCAAATCATTGTTCGGCAAGAGTCAAAATTTAGAAATATATTTGACATGCTAGAAAAAGGCACTTTTGAAAATAAGATATTATATATGTATAAATTGATAATTCCTTTGTATTTTTACAATTGATAATTCCTTTCTATATTAGTGAAATTGAAAAATCATTTTTCCTAATGTTCTTAACTCACACCTACGTTTTCACTATGGCATCGCCCTACACCAAGTTGATAGAATCACATTATCAAGCTTAAATTGATAGTCATTTGTTTAAGTATTTCAAGAAGATTTTTTGTTTTCTTAAATATGAGGCATTTTTCTATTGATTACGTTCGACTGAAGTGTGGAGCTTTTCTAGGTAAGTGGAACTTCGTATCGATGAATTTGCGGAGTTAAGCTCCCCACCTCAGCACCCTAAATTTCTTGACATCTTATTATCATGTCTAATAAATCCAACATTTTCAATTGAAGTGCATGATATTTGTGGATTAGTTATTCCTGCAATAGTGTGCGTACATTATTATAATTTTACAAATACATTAAATATTGATATTGATTAATTAATAAACAAAGTGTTCACAAATACATTAATTATTAATATTAATTAATTATTAAATAATATGGGATTTTTTTGAAATTATATTACGTACAAAGATAAATATATCATCATTATAATCTATTTAATAACGTTTTCCACGTTTTTATTAATAAATTAGAAAAAAATAAATAGTTTTCATTTAATATTAAATGAAAATGAAAATATATTAAATCTTAGTTTAGGCCTAAAGACGTGAATTTTTATAGAGTTACCTATATGCCGGAGAACAACACTTCTTACTCCAGTACGGCGGTACTTGCGTTGACATTGGGAGTGGGTGCAAAAGAAGTCGATCTAAGTTTATTGTGCATAACCTCGGCACTCAGTGTAAATATATAAATGTTAAATTAATGAGTTAGAATGTTAAATTAAATGACTTAAGTGATTAAGTTACTTTATGTTAAATTAGATTTTATTATAGGTTAATTATTGAATATTAACTTACTGAGGTTAGAGTGCCAAGAAATATATATTGTGTTTATGAAAATTTTTGGTAATGATATTTTAATGAAATAGCCAGTGTTTACTGTTTATGTGGTTGAAAGAAACTGTTGTCAAGAAAAAATAGTTACCCTCTACTTGAAAAGGGGAAGAAAGGGGGAAAATCCAGGAGCTAAGAGGGAGAAGGAAAAGCCAGTGGGATAATTTGCAAAAGAACGATGAAGAGAAAAGTATAGCACTTGAGGTTGGGCAAACACCCTGAGGCCCAAGGTACTATAACTGGACAATCCAGTGTGGAACACAGAAAGTGCTTGGGGGAGAGTCTAGACGTAATTGCTAGACTTGTGGTTGGGAGGAAAGAGAATTTCAGACAGATAAGTAAAACAACAATCTTTCTGAAGAACACTTATCCGCCAGACAGATAAGTAAATATTAAGCTCTCTGATAAGTTCAGTTATTTATAAATTCTAGACAGAAAGGATAGTAGTGAACTAGTTAACAATTATCAGACCCATTCTTAGTTTATTTTGATAGATTTAAGACTGTAAAAATGGGATAAAATAACTGCCTATATATATATATATATACATTTATAAACAAATTAGCAGGCTTGAAAGAAGCTATATGTTCATGAATAGTAAAGGCCAACCAAATAACTAAGTAAGATAAAATAAACTTATGTGCAGATTCGGAAAACAATGCTATAGTAGAATTTATTGACTGTCATAGGTAAGGAATTATTTAAATACTAAGACAAGTTTAATCCAAGATGAAACAAATAAGCCACAACCATAAACTATAACAAGCATCACATGCAAATGTTACCCTAGTCGGGGTATCTTTTATATTCATATGATTAACATGAAAACTACAAAGAACTGGCAGAAATCTTAATCTTTATAACTTATGTTACCACTATGTATTCCTACAGGATTCTGGAAACAGAAAGTACTTCCTATCACACAGAAAATTCCGACCTTATTCCTCATAATCAATAAGCATTACGACTTCCAGCCAACAGACAACATGTTCCTCATAATATGAATGTCATAAATTAGGAACAGAGTAGCATTGCAAAAACCTCGATCGATTATATAAGTTGCAAGTTATGAAATCAGATCAAAAACTTCATTAACAGAAACATAAGTATTACACAGTATATGTTCACAATGGAATAGTCTGAGCATAGTACAACATTCTGGCCGCGTAGGGCAATTATAAATAAAACATAAGAGAAAGTACTTTTCGTCCTAAGTTGTTCGAACTAACAACTTCAATTTAGAAATAGAGCATTGAAGAACTGAAACATGCAAATACACAAAACCCTCGACAAATATTTCATATTGGTTTAAAGCGACCCAGTGAGCCATGGACTGAGGAACGACAGTCGAATCTTGGCCCCAACCTCAGAGAAAGCTAGGAGTATTTTCATAACAAGAGGATATCCAACCTGTGTATAACGACGAAGGATCTAGTGAGGGCATGACCTTTCTAGTGTTGTTCCCAAATGAACCAAAGGGCAGGTAGCATACTTGCGGTAAGAAACCCCTGTTTAGAGTCGATGGCTTTAAAACCCAAAATATTAAACAAGAAAACAAATGAAATGAATGCTAAGTATGTACCTGTGGATGAGGAGCGATCTTGAAACCATAGTTTCCATCCTGTCAATAAAATTCATGTTACCCTGACTTAGACCTTCAGAATGATACACCATGATTCAATCAAAGGAATCCATCTTTCGCTAGTCTGAGATTGTTATTTACCTGGGTTATCAACGACCTTAACCAGTCCGACCTTCCTGAGAGCCAAGCAGTCAAGCCTTCTCTGAGCGCGAAAGCCCAATACTATCACAGAACCACCAAGCTCAGTTAATCAACGTTTCTCAACCTTATTTGGAAAATGTTAATACTGGAACTGACAAACAAGCTAAAGGAGAATTTTTACCAGTATCATTCGTGAGGAGAAGGACTCCAGAGATCATGGGGATGAGAGTTCGAACCTCCTCAACCTTCAAAGAGGCAAACCACTACGGAGCAGCAAGAACCAAAACCAAGTCGGCGGAAATGATCAAACATCAACCTGAGGGTGTGTAAAATTGGTTAGGTAAAACCGTAGGTTTCCGACACCATCAGATCCATATAGATCGACGATCAATAAGATGCCACCCTTGCAGTCTCTATCTCATTAGTTATCCTTGCCCCTAAGCTTAACATGTGGCCAAGCCTCAAGTACAGCTGTGAGACAACCAAGGTTTGGGAAGGGCACCATACACTCTTCCTTAACTTAAAAGTTTTAAAACAGAGGTCTGACATAAATTCATAAATGTGAAGGATAACAACCATGTGCGATTTGTATCCTTGCTTACCACTTTAATTGCTTCGAATGGGATTGTATGTTTATCAATGAATTTGATATGAATGGTGTAGGTTGAATCTTTGTAGTAAAAGTTTTTTTTTATGTATATGTCTGTTACAAATGGTATCAGAGCTCAGGTTCATACGGTAAGACTCTTTGGGAATAAAATAAGTACTGAAAACCAATGTGTTTATTTTTTTTACTAATAAACTTGTGTTGATAAAGTGATAAAGTTAGCACCAACAAGAGAAATGGATAAGGAAAATGCAAGATAGCCCAGGACCAACCAACCCACCTGGAACCACTTATATAAACGCTAATCCTGATATTTGGATATAGTTGGGCGAAGAGTGACGTCAAGCTAATGCATTGTTACTTGAGACTATTTAGCAACTGCGTGCTGAAATGATAAATTTAAGAACAGATAATGAAAGACTACGAGAAGAGTGGGAGAAAATTCTCATAGGTCTGTCTAATTGAAAAAATCAATGGCATTGAGACCCCAGTGTGGAGGATTGGGAGAAGACCCCGACGGCTCAACATAGAGAAGAGAACGTTGAGTGAGAAAAACACGGGGAAGACGAGGAATGATGCTCTGACAACATTTCTGACCACCGCAAAACTAAAATACAGAAAATTGAGTTACAAGGCGAATTTAAAAAGATCAAACCATCACTCTTTGATGGGGAAACGACAAAGGTAGCAAAAGCATGGTTAATTGATATGGGAAAATACTTCTAGATTTATGAGTACCCAAAAAAACTGAAGGCACGGTTGGCAATTTATCAATTAAGAGGTAAGGCCACCCTATGGTGGGAAGAAATCAAAACATTAAGCAAGATCAATGAAGGGCAAGTCACCTGGCAAGAGTTTCAAAAACATTTTAAAGAGAAATATCTAACCGAATCGTATTATAATGAAAAGGCAAATGAATTTCATGAGTTAAGGTTGGGCACCTTGACCATGGATGAATACATGACATGATTCACTTCCCTGCTATGCTATGTTCCTTACATGCAAGAAGAAAAGGCCAAAATTTAGCATTTCATCAACAACTTACCCAACTTTATGAAAGAAAAATTGGAATTTGAATACCCCAAGACAATGGACGACACTACATGGAAAGCTCACATCTGCTACCAACAGATGAAAGAAAAGAATGAAGGAACAAAAGGGAGTTTAAACAGAAAAGGTAGAAGTTTGACCCCAAATAAACACTCAATATTTGCTAATGGAATAAACGTACAACAAAAGTCCCTCAAAAAATTTCCAGTTAGAAATCAATCAAAGATGGCTTATTCAGAAAACAGGCAGCTAGAAGGAGTTACTAAATCAGTGAATGATCAGCAATCAAAACTACCGCTACAATGTTGGGGATGCGGCGAACCTCACTATTACAAGAATTTCCCAAATAAGGAAAGGACATAATAGTTATCAAATATGCAAGAGGCATCCATGGTTGGGGATGTGGCAAGAAGTATGCCCAGAATTAATGCTGCCTTGGACGATCACCAGGCAGAATTCCATCCCACTATGATCGAATGTGAAGGTACAATTGATAAGCAACCCGTCTATGTTTTATTTGACCCCAGTGCTAGCTTAAGCTATGTTAGTCCTAAAGTGGTAGATAAATGTCAATTACAGAGCAGTAAGTTCTCAAAACCATGGCTAGTGCAACTAGCTACGGGGACAAAAAGAAGAGTAACCGCGAAAACAGAGCGTTGCCCCATAACAATTTCAGGATAGTCCATTCACGTAGACCTTAATATACTTCCTTTGGGTTCATATGACGTGTTAATTGGAATGGATTGGCTGGAAAGGTGTTGGTCCTTAGTAGATTGCAAACAGAAAATTGTTAGTTTTATTGCTGAATCAGGCCAAAGAAAGGAGCTCCAAGGAATTAAGACCAATACCAAGTTATGTCCCATTACTTCTAGTCAGCTAGGAAAATGTATTAGAAAGGGTTGTCAAGTATATGTTGTTCAAGTAGGATTCACGAATACTAAAAATAAAATGACATCCCTGGAAGATATTCCTGTTGTTCAAGAATTTATTGATGTATTTCCAGAATCTATACCAGGGTTACCACCAAAGTGTGATATTGATTTCACCATTGAATTAATTCTGGGTGTAGCCCCTATATCCAGAGCCCCATACCACATGAGCATACCTAAGCTAACCGAACTCAAAATGCAGCTACAGGAGCTTTTGGACAAAAAGTATATTCGTCCTAGTGTGTCCCCATGGGGAGCCCCTGTCCTATTTGTACGAAAAAAGGATGGAACCTTAAGATTATGCATTGATTATCGACAATTAAACAAACTCACCATCAAGAATAAGTACCCCTTACCACGTATAGATGATCTATTTGATCAAGTGCAAGGAGCTAAGGTATTCTCGAAAATTGATTTAAGATCTGGTTACCATCAAATAAGAATAAAAGAAGAAAACATTTCCAAGACAACTTTTCATACTTGTTGTGGACTAGTTTTTCCATTTGGCCTCACGAATGCCCCAACCACATTTATGAGCCTAATGCATGGTATTTTCCATCCATACCTGTACAAATTTGTATTGATATTCATTGATGATATTTTAATATACTCTAAGAATCAGGAGGAGCATAAGGAACATCTGAAAACAGTATTACAGACATTAAGGGAGAATCAGTTATATGCCAAATTCAACAAGTGTGATTTCTTTAAAGATCATATTCAATACTTGGGTCACGTTATATCAAAAGACGACATCGTAGTAGACCCGAAAAAGATCAAAACAATCATGGAATGGATAGCCCCAAAGAATGTCGCTGATATCAGATCATTCTTGGGATTAGCTGGATACTACTGTAGATTCATTGAGGGATTTTCAAAAATATCCTTTCCAATGACCTCCTTACAAAAAAATGGGCACATCTTCCAGTGGACAATCGAATGTCAACAAAGTTTTGAAAAATTAAAACATCTACTCACTACTGCACCGGTGTTAAAAGTAGCAGATCCAGAAAAGTATTTTGTAGTTTGCACAGATGCAAGCAAAGAAGGTGTTTGTGGGGTACTAACACAACAAGGAAAGGTGATTTCTTATGAGTCTTGGAAGTTAAAATATTACGAACAACGGTACTCCGCTTATGATCTTGAATTAACAACAGTGGTACATTGTTAGGTCGCTATATTACTAGTGTAACCCCTTATTGTTATTAGTACAACCCCCTTATTATATTGTTGTTCCCATGTAGTCCACATATCATTATTATTGTGCCCCATAGAAGCCCACTAATGTTATTATTGTGCCCTTACATTAAAATTGTTATGTTGGCTCTGATTATATTATGACCCCTTAGACTCCTATATATAGAAAGGAGGCCTTGTCATTTGTATCATCCAAGAATTGTTCATTTGTGTATTGTAAACCAGGTTCCCCCTTGAAGAGGCTGAATTCTAAGGCACTTATCTCTCTTTTCTATCTTTTTGAGAGCTGGTTTCATAACATTTGGTATCAGACGTGTGGATTCTAGGGTTTCATTGTTCCAAACAGGTCATCGTGGAATTGTCTCTATAAATTTTTCTTGGGACATTTCAGAAGCTAAAAAAAAAACCATTTGAGATTAAGTTGCACTAAACCTCCACTCTAAATTTTATATTTTGTGTCACTATATTTTCAGAGAGATGATCTGAAGAATTTAGGGTTTTTGCACGCTGCACAATTTCATCTAAAACAGGTCATTGTGGAAATTTCACGATAACTCTTTCTCTCTGAAGTTTCAAAAGCTAAAAAAAAAAAACCCATTTGAGAAGAGATCAGTCTGAACCTTGCCTCCAAATTTCATATCTTGTGTCACTATATTTACGGAGATATAATTTGAGGATGTTAGGGTTTTTGCAGACCCCTGAATTACATTCCAAACAGGTCACCCTGGGAAAATCATCATAACTTTTTCTCTAAGCATCAGATTGAATTTTCGTAAGAAGTTATAGAAAGAGTACGGAATACAGTTTTATTTGTACCAGTTTTAGGTCCTAAGGTTGAAACAATGACACGTGGAACTTCATACAAGTTTGCTCTACTGAACTAGTCTATAATTGAGCCATCGTGGGAGATTTGACATAATGCTGACTTACAAAATCCAACCTTGATCAAATTTTTGGGGTTAGAAAGAAGACTCAGAGGGCTACTACAGGACGCAATTTCAGAACTTAAAACTCTGAAATTACAGAGTTACAGTTGTTTTAAGATCGATCTTCTAAAATCAAGAAAAAGCGAGATGAGGAAGTTTGATGGCAAGGATCCAATAAATTGGATACTACAGATGGAGGAATATTTTGATCTACATGGTGTAACACTGTGACAAAAAGTACATATTGCATCTAATTATTTAGAGCAGAATCAAATTTTATGGTATAAAGGGCATTGTTCTTGTTAACCACTTGTCACGTGGTCAATTTTCACGGAGGAAATGATAGCACATTATGAGGATACAAAAAGAAATACCTTCCTTGGCCAATTGATAAATCTCAAACAAAAGTGTTCAATGGTAGAGCACATTGAGGAATTTCAAAAATTGAGTATAAGGGAAAATGATATTCCAGAGAAGTAGAGGATTGATGTCTCCATAGGGACTTTAAAGGATAACATTCAACATGAGGTTCGTCATTCTGAACCTGTTTCATTGGAGAGGGCAAGAAAAGTGCAAAGAAAAATTATGGAAACAAGGAAGTCTACCCCTCACAACTATAAAGATGGAAGTATTGTTTCTGCTATCCTTCCACAACCTACAAGGTTGACACCACAACAATTGGAAGAAAAAAGAGCAAAAGGGATTTGTTACAATTGTGATAAAAAATACACTAAAGGTCATAAGTGTGTTGAGAAGAAATTATTTTACATAGATTAGGAAGAGGAGGAAGAAAAGGCTCAAGAAACATCAAAATAGGAGGATATACACCAGGAATCAATCACAGAGAAAGAAGAAATGAATCTGACCATATCTTGTAAAGCATTGGAAAAAATTACCACTCCTGAAACTCTCAAGATAGAAGGACACATCAAGAAGAAAAAGGCTCAAGAAGTGAAATATCACATCGAGAAAGAAGAAATGAATCTCACCATATCTTGTAATGCATTGGCCCGAATTACCACTCCACAAAATATAAATATATAAGTACATATCAAGAAGAAAAATGTTCAAGAAGTGAAAGGTCACATCGAGCATCAAGAAATGAATCCGACCATATCTTGTAATACATTCGAAGAAATTACCACTCCTAAAACTCTCAAGATAGAAGCACATATCAAGAAGAAAAATATTCAAGCAATGAAAGATCACATCGAGAGTAAAAAACAAGTTCTCCAACTTTTAAAGGATAATGCCACTTTGGTGCAGAATCGAATGAAACAACAGGCAGATCAACATCACAGTGAAATAAGTTTTGATGTAGGCAATTGGATATTTTTATAGCTACATCTCAAGCAAGCAATTTATGAGAACAAAAAGTTGGCAATATTACATGCACTTAAAAAATGGCGACCTTACCTAATGGGAAGACACTTCAAGGTAAAATTTAATCATGATAGTCTTAAATACTTTTTAGAACAAAGATTATCTTTAGAAAAAGAAAAAAAATGGGTCACAAATATGTTGGGTTATGACTTTGACATCATCAACAAAAAAGGGAAGCAAAATGTTGTTGCATATGCACTCTCAAGAAAGAATGAGGATGTGGAAGCATTTTTTTTGCTATTTATATTATCCAACTAGATTGGATACATGAAGCAAGGGATGAATGGTGTCAGACCAGGTAGTAACTCAAAATCAATTCTTTATATTCATTTAGGTTGGTCTTTATTATATACATGAGGGAGGGACTGTTCATTTCATCTCCTGGTGACTCTTCATATTTTCCATTATTTATTTACATCAATTACACTTATTCACCCAATCCTGATGATTAGGTGTCAACATTCCCCCCTTAATATGAAGGGATGTTGGTGAGTTGAAGCATCGTTCTGAATCGTTCAAGCTTTTCTCTTCAAAGCGCTTTGGTGAAGATGTCTGCAATTTTCTCATTAGTGGAACAATGGCGGAGATAGATTGTTTTGGCCTCAACATGATGTGGAATCAGATGATATTTAGTATTGATGTGCTTCGTTCGATCATGGAACTTTGGATTCTTGGCCAACTTTATTGCCGAATTATTTTCAATCATGAGTGGAGTCGATTTTACTTGTTTTACCTGCAAATCTGCAAGAATTTTCCTAAGCCACACAATTTATTTTGTTGCCTCAGCTGCTGCCACATATTTTGCTTATGTTGTGGAATCTGCTGGAACTGATTGTTTGCGTGATCTCTAGGAGACATCTCCTGATCCAAGACTCATAGCATAACCTGAAGTAGATACCCTAGTTTCTTTGTCTCCATTGAATTCTGAATCAGATTATCCAATCAATCTGAAGTCGTCGACCTCTGTATACTTGATTCTAAAGTCTTGAGTTCCCTTCAAGTACCTTAGAACTCTTTTTGCAGTAGACCAATGTCTCTCACAAGGCTTTTTCATAAACCTGGAGAGGATTCCAACAGTAAATGAAATGTATGGTCTGGTAGTAGTTAGGTAGTTGAGACTTCCTACAAGCTGTCTATACTTTGTTGCATCCTCAAATTCTTTTCCTTCAATGGATGTGAGCTTTAAGTTTTGTTCCATTGGAGTAGTAAGAGGATTGCATTATTCCATGCCAAACCTGTTCAACAGATCTCCAATGTACTAAGTTCTTTTGAGAAATAAATATGGACTTCGAATGTTGAGTTACTTGAATACCAAGATAGTAATGAACATAGCCCAAATTAGTCATTTCAAAACCTTTCCTCAATTCCTTCTTTATGGATGCAATGTAGCTTTCATTGTTCCCTATCATCAAAAGCTCATCTATATATACCATAAGAAATACAACTATTTTGCCAACATTCTTGAAAAATAAAGTTACATCATCAAGATCATAATGTTTGAAATTGAGTTTCAGAAGATGCTCAGTTAGTTTTTCATACCAGGCTCTGTTATAGCTCCAAATCTCACTATTATGGTTTGTGATGCTGTACTCATGGCCTAGGGCAACCCCTCCTTCCAGACCTGGTCCTAAAATTTAAAAAACAGTGCTTTATCCCTTATATGTGACATTTCCCTGAGTTAAACGCGTGTATACGCGGGTCTGTGTATATCCAACCCGCGTGTATGTATTAAAACACTTAAAAAAAAATAAAACACCTTATTTTCGAGCGGAGATAGCGGGTTTTACCTACTGATCACCTGTTAGTGCCCGTGGCCCAACTTTTCCCAACCAAATCCTAACTAAAAAACTACTTTGGAGATGGTATAAAAAGACCTCAAAGGGAAGGCCTAAGGGGGAGAGAAGAGAGAGAAAGGTTATTATGCTGATATTTTTCCCTTGACCAGGTCTGAAGTCCCTTGTGCCTTCTGCACTTCCCCGATTTTGTACAGGAAACCTTTGTTTCCTTGTGTGTTGGTGTTCATCCACCATTTATGACATCATGGAAAGAGTCATGGAAGGAGTTTGTTAGAGGCTTGAGGCTGGAACGGATCCGGAAGGAAGCTTTGCTTGGAGCTTGCTGAAGGTGACTCAGGTGAAAATATTCCTTTTTATGTACTTTATTTTTCTATAATAAAAGAAACACATATCTTGGTTCCCGAAATGAATCTTCTTTATGTTAATGATATTCATGTTTAGAATTCATATGTAAATGGTTGTTTGGATTTCATAACTAACTACCTTTCTTTGTAACATAAAGATGGTTTCTTTATAAGTTGTTGTCCATGTACTGCTGTGCTCTTTGAATTGTTTGTTTTGCAGGACAAAAGAGAAGAAGGGAACTCCAAGAAGGGTTTGGACCCTAAGGGCCTTCTCAAACGTAGGACCAAAGGTACGTACCCTTATCATAGAATTTGCTTACAATAGCATAATGGCTGTGTGAAGGCATGTTTCTTTGAATAGATAACTTTCAGTCTACTAGGGTTTCAACCCAAAAAGCCCTAGGGGAACATTTCCCTCTATCAGGCTCGCGATGCTTTTTTGAGGCCATACAAGGATTTCACAAGTTTGCATACTTTATGTTCATGTCCTTTCATAGCAAATCCTTCAGGCTAGGACATAAAAACATTCTCTTTTAGATCTCCATTCAAGAAAGTAGTTTTTACATCCATTTGATGGACTTTCCAACTGTTCTAAGCTGCTAGGGCAAAGAGTGTCTAGATGGTAGCTCATTTTGCTATGGGGGAAAAAGTCTCCTCATAATCAATCGCTTCCTTCTGTGCAAAACCTTTTGCCACAAGCCTGGTTTTATGCTTTTCAAGTGAGCCAACAACTTTATACTTGTTCTTGTAGACCCACTTGCAACCAATTGGTTTGGTTCCTAATGGAGGATCAACCAGATTCCAAGTGCCATTCTTTATCAAGGCATCATACTCCTTTTGCATCATTTTTTTCCATTTATCATGAGAAGAAGCTTCTTTGAATGAAGTTGGCTCGAAATCTGTAGACAAATTCAATTCACAATCATAAGAAACATCCATATCAACAGGCGAATCAAAGTCATCTACATCACCTCCATTTTTCTGGTTTGAATTTCTAGTTCCTATCTTTCCAACCCCACCAGGATGAACACGTTTAAGTGTCTTTGTCAACCACTTTGGGGGACCTTTCTCAGATGGTCTAGGCTTCTCTATTAATTGAGTTGGGACATAATCAATATTGAGTCTCCCAATTCTATCAATCACATCACTTAAAGTATCATCCATTGTTGGAGTTTCATGCGCGGAAGAGAGTTCTTTAGAAGAAGATTCCACAAGTTGATCTAGTATAGGAATCCCCCCTTCAAGATATGGAATCTAATTATAAAATTCTTGAAATGATTTTGAATTTGCGAATCTATCCAAGCGATCAAGTTACCGCTCAACAACATTGTTAGTTTTGGATGATTCAAGAAAGATTACATCTCTAGATACAACAAAATGTTTATTGACTTCATCATAGAGATGGTATGCTTTGGAGGTGTTTAAATACCGCAAGAAGATAGACTTACGACTTCTTGCACCAAGTTTGTTTCTATGTACCTTTGGTATCAAGGCATAACGGGTGGAACCAAAGACCTTAAGATGCTTTACCGAAGGAATGTGGCCATACAACATTTCATATGGAGTCTTGTTTCTAATAACATTAGATGGACATCTATTCTTTATATATACAGCACATAGAACTACATCAGCCCAAAACATCAATTTTACATTTTTGAAAAACATCATGGAGCGCACCATATCTAAGATTGTCCTATTCATTCTTTCAAATACACCATTCTGTTGGGGATTATAAGGCACAGTTGTTTGCTGTTTTATCCCATGTTGGTGAAGATAGTTTTCAAATTCATTTGAAGTATATTCTTTTCCATTATCAGTGCGAATAGAGCCAATATGAGATCGTGCATCATTTTCAATCCATGTATGAAAGTTCTTGAATGTTTGAAAAGCATCAGATTTGTTCTTCAATAAATAAACCCAACACATTCTGGTGTAGTCATCAATAAATGCCATCATATATTTATTTCCATTTGCAGAAGGAACATGCATTATACCACATAAATCTGAATGAATGAGTTCAAGCTTTTTGTGCCTCTAATTGTTCTGTTGTTGGTGAGGGACTCTGCTTATTATAGTTGTCAGTGGGGATCGTGATTGTGGTTTGTTGTAAACATATGTCTTGTTTTTTATCGTGGCTCAGAGGCCATACATGTTATCGAACCAGACTCCTCTTGTGTTAAACATGGTGGCCTCCCTCCGCACTACGTTTATTTTATGCGTGGTCATTTGAAATTGGAGAGTTTGAAAGCTGATATTTAAGTTTGATTTTATTGGCGTGATATGAAAATGTTTCCATTGAGAGTTTTGGAGTTATATATACCTTAAAAATACAAAACTCATAATGGTGACTAATATTTATGTTTAATTTTATTGATGGAGATGTGCAATAAAAGTATATACATTTCCAATGTCATATACATTGTTTCGTTGTCTGGTATAACGCTGTTTTCATATACAGTGTTTCATATACATAAACATTGGTATATATATAACGCCATTGTTTCATTGTTTCACTATCTTGGGATTATGGTATAACGTTGTTCCGGTATTGTCAATTTTGGTCAATCGTTGATATATTTTACATTGCATTCAATCATATCTATTGTGGGAATAGTTCTCACTAGCAAGGAGAACTATCCCGAGTGGTCCCGGATGATAAAACACACCCTAATTTTCAATGAGTTGTGGAAAGGAGTTTTTATTGGGGATGGAGAAAAAGAGCCAGAACAACCTACCTCATAGCAGTCACAGAAACAAGAACCTGACAACTATGAAATCGATCAATTTCAGGGTATCTCATCAAGTGGAGGAACTTACCCATTGAATATTCCACATGGGAGGACAAGAATTTTGTACAAAAGCATCAAGAACTACTCAAGCATTGAGGACAACACTTTTTGCAGGAGAGGGGAATGTTAGTCCCTATGCTACTAGTGTAACCCCTTATTGTTATTTGTACAACCCCCTTATTATGTTGTTGTGCCCATGTAGTCCCCATATTGTTATTATTGTGCCCCATAGAAGCCCACTATTGTTATTATTGTGCCCTTACATTATTATTGTTATGTCGGCTTTGATTATATTATGACCCCTTAGACTCCTATATATAAAAAGGAGGTCTTGTCATTTGTATTATCCAAGAATTTTTCATTTGTCTAATGTAAAGGAGGTTTCCCCCTCAAAGAGGCTAAATTCTAAGGCAATTATCTCTCTTTTCTATCTTTTTGTGAGTTGGTTTCATAACATACGTGCACTAAAAATGTGGCGACACTACTTGTTGGGAAAAAAGTTTTTGCTGCTGACAAATCATAGCAGCCTTACAAATTTTTTTAATCAGTGTAGCTTAAATGCTCGACAGGACAGATGGACAACATTTCTGAGTGAATTTGATTTCGAAATGAAACACCTAAAAGGGAAGGAAAAACGTGTTGCTGACGCCCTAAGCAGAAAGGTACATTGTGTCTATGAGATTCAAATGAGTCAAGTAAGTTCAAATATTCCTGACATTATTAAAGAAGTAGCTAATAGAGATCCAGAATACACTTTCCTTTGGAAATAGGCAAAAGAAAACTTGCTAAATAAGGAAAAATCAGAATTTGAAATAAATTCCGACAACCTTCTTACATTTTGGAACAAAATTTACATTCCTAACCAAAACTCGGTTAAACAACTAATATTGGACGAGTTTTACAGAAAACCTTATGCTGGCCTCCTAGCTTACCAGAGAATGTTTTCAGCCATAAAAAAATGATACTTTTGGCTCGAACTAAGGAACGATGTCACAAAATATTTGTCCAAATTCTTGGAGTGTCAAATAATAAGGGTTGAGCACCAACATCCCGTCGGGGTGTTACAACTATTGCCGATTCCTGAATGGAAATGGGAGACCATATTGATTTTATCATCGGATTACCCTGCATAAGGAAACATCATGACTCTATAATGGTGGTAGTAGATAAATTGAGTAAAACAACTCATTTCATACCTGTGAAATCCACGTACAAAACCATGGAAATCATAGATATTTTTATGAAGGAGATTTTTTGATTACACGAAATACCCAAGGTGGTGATCTCTGACAGAGATGTGAAATTCACATCCAAATTTTGGAAGACTCTCTTTTTAGGATTGGGTACCCAGATCCAATCTATTACTGCCTACTAGCCCCAAATGGATGGACAGACTGAACGGGTGAATCATTTTTTGGAGGACAGGCTACACATGTTTGTAGTTGAGCAAGGACACAAGTGGGAGGATTACCTCCATTTAGTAGAATTTTCTTATAACAATGGACATCATGAATATCTAGGTATGAGCCCCTTGGAGGTGCTATACCAGAGGAAGTTCAGGGTGCCCATATACTGGAATAACCCAGTTAATAAGCTAGCACTGGGTCCTGACATGCTAGCGGAGATGGAGGAAACCGTTAAGAGGATTAGACAAAATCTTCAGGCGGCCCAAGATAGACAGAAAGTGTATGCAGATAAAAAGAGAACATATAGGAAATTCAACCTATGGATCACGTTTATCTAAGGGTGAAGCCCAAGAAAAGTTCCTTACAGTGGCGAGTTGTGCTAAATTAGCACCTCCATACTGTGGACCCTTCCAGGTCTTGGAACAAGTTGGACCAGTGGCTTATAAGTTGGAACGAGTTGGACCAGTGGCTTATAAGTTGGTGCTACGAAGCAACATTTAGGTTCACATTGTGTTTCACGTGTCCTTACTAAAAAAATATGTGTATAACCCTCAACACATTATTGATTAAGAAAACATTCAGGTAAACAGTTAAATAATTACATGACTGGATATATATATATATATATATATATATATATTATATATATATATATATATATATATATATATATATATATATATATATATATATATATATATATATATAGATATATATATATATATATATATATATTGACAACTAAGGGTTGAAATTTTTTGTTGTTTCAGGCTGAACCAGAAGGAGAATTCCTGGGAGAACCTCTTTGTATTCTCAACCAAAGAGAACCCAACTTGCAGAAGCGATCCATCACCCAGGTGTTATAGCTCAAAATCTCACTCTTATGGTTTGTGATGCTATACTCATGGCCTAGGGAAACCCCTCCTTCCAGACCTGGTCCTAAAATTTAAAAAACAATCTTTTATCCCTTATACGCAACATTTCCCTGAGTTAAACGCGTGTGTACGCGAGTCTGTGTATATCCAACCCGCGTGTATGTATTAAAATACTTACAAAAATATAAAACTCCTTATTTTCGGGCGGAGATCGCGGGTTTTACCTGCTGATCACTTGTTAGTTCCCGTGGCCCAACTGCCCCCAACCAACTCCTAACTAAAAAACTACTTTGGAGATGGTATAAAAAGACCTCAAAGGGAAGGCCTAAGGGGGAGAGAAGAGAGAGAAAGGTTATTATGCTGAGATTTTTCCCTTGACCAGGTCTGAAGTCCCTTGTGCCTTCTGCACTTTCCCCATTTTGTACAAGAAACCTTTGTTTCCTTGTGTGTTGATGTTCATCCACCATTTATGACATCATGGAGAGAGTCATGGAAGGAGTTTGTTAGAGGCTTGAGGCTAGAATGGATCCAGAAGGAAGCTTTGCTTGGAGCCTGCTGAAGGTGACTCAGGTGAAAATATTCCTTTTTATGTACTTTATTTGTCTATAATAAAAGAAACACATGTCTTGGTTCCTGAAATGAATCTTCTTTATGTTAATGATATTCATGTTTAGAATTCATATTTAAATGGTTGTTTGAATTTCATAACTAACTACCTTTCTTTGTAACATAAAGATGGTTTCTTTATAATTTGTTGTCCACGTACTGCTGTGCTCTTTGAATTGTTTGTTTTTGTAGGACAAAAGAAAAGAAGGGAACTCCAAGAAGGGTTTGGACCCTAAGGGCCTTCTCAAACTTAGGACCAAAGGTATGTACCCTTATCATAGAATTTGCTTACAATAGCATAATGGCTGTGTGAATGCATGTTTTTTTGAATAGATAACTTTCAGTCTGCTAGGGTTTCAAACCAAAAAGCCCTAGGGGAGAATTTCCCTCTATCAGAATTGACGACTCCACTGGGGACAACACTCTTGTTGTTCCTAGTTTAGGTGTTTTTCAAGCCAATCAGGGCTCAGCTTCCTTGTTTGCTTGCTGTTACTGTTTGGCCTGTTCTTGAACTTTAAGCTTTGCCAGGTTCTTCAGTTTGTTTTTTTATTTTTATTTTTCTTGAATCTTTTCATATACATTGTTTTTGTTAGATACAGAGGAATATATACGCTTGTTTCTTTGAGTGAACCCGCGTATACGCAGGTTTCCTCAGATACAGTCACGTATACACGCAATCGGTACTTCAGTACAGTCGCGTATATATTGTAATTTTCAAGATTTATAAATCTTTTTAGTCTCTGAAGGTTTGTCTGGTGGTTTGAGTTAGTCTGAAACAGTCATTTTCCAGTATCAGTTATTTGTTTTACAACGAGCATCTTGTTCTAAATTCTCTCTGATTATAAGGAGTATTGGTCTTGTTTTTTGTTGATTGCAAGCGTCATCGTTTTTGCTAAAGCACGCAAGATTTCTTGCTAGGAATCTTGGCTGCTCTGTTTCATCAGGGTAGGAAGATTGATCACAATTTTTTTGTTAATCTTGCTTTTGGTGACTTTTTGTTTGCTTGACAAAATCGCTTTTTGTGACCGTCCACTTCTTTGTTTCACGAAAGTTGTTGATTGACACTTTCTTGGAATTTGTCTTTTTGATCTTTTTGGTTTTCATTGCCAAAGCTTTCATTGCTGCTTTTGATTGTTAAGAGCGATTGCAAACACATTGAGTTTTCATCCATTGTGTGGTGTTGATTCGCAAAAGTGTTTAATTGCCTATTCTTCAATCACAAGTTTCAGTGTTGTTGAGAGAATTTTTTTTTTTTTTTTGAAAAGATTTTTTTTTGTTTGTTGCTTTGAAGAAAATCTTTTGGAAATCTTAGTTTTGCTTTCTTGAACTTGCTTTTCATTTGGTTTCCTTTTATGAAGTGAAAGTGCTTTATGTTTGTCTTAGAACTTGTTTTTAGTGTTTAGACGAAATGAATGGTAGCATCTCATGTTCCATCTAGACATTGTAAGTGGCAAGATAAAAAATTGATAAGCAAGCAACTTTCATTTTTGTTTTTAGAGTAGTTTTAAATCTTGCATCCATATATAGTTGTTGCATTAGGATAGATTTTCATCCCCTTTCAGGCATACATAGCTTTGTTAGCTTTTGTGAGTGTGAAGTGTGAATTAACGAAAAGAAAAGAAAAATTTGTTTTATTAGAAGTACCTTTGAACCCTATAGAAAAACAAAAAAGTGCATGTGCATGTAGTTAAGTTTTTATTAATTTCTTTTGCGTCAAAAAACACCACTAGTTTCACTTCCGTTACCTTGTGACTTAAAGAAAAGCCTAATAAAATTAAGCGCTAACTAAAATTCACTAGAACTTTTTGTTTGAGTCAGTTACACCAACAAGATTAGGATTTTAGGGCCTTGGAGTAGGCGAGTGGAGAGTTAACTCTCCAAGGCCATATAAACGTCAAACATAGAGTCTGAATAACGAGAGAAAATCCAATAGCGTTAGGAAGACCAGGAAAGCTGCGGATCTGGGAGTTAAGCACGAGGGTCTGTGAAGACAGGGAAGAGAGATACCCCCTCTCCTACTTGTCTGAACTTACCTCACTGTTCTGCCTGGCTTCTGCGACGAGTTGGTATCCATAGTTGCTACTCCTAGGGAACTACACAGGTGGCTGCGGAGGGGAATCCCGTGAAACCTGAGGTTGACGTTGCATCACTCTTGACAGTACTACTGGAGGGCACCCTTGCGAAGCTTGGGGGCTTGCACCGACATAGGCTATTGTTAGGAGGTCAGTGTAACTTCCTCTGATACCTTCGCTGATAGGACTGGGCCCCCATCATCCCAGACTATCTTCGGAAGGCCCCTTATTTCACTTTCTCATATTTTGGTGTCTAGTCTTAATCACCCGGAGCGGAAATACCTGGACGTTGTTTGACTGGCTGTATCTTTAGGGACTTTATAGTGTGTTCTCTGTGCTCTTAGTTGGCCTAGCTTTCAATTTTTTGAGTCTTTAGTTAGATCATAACAAAAAATTCAAAGTGGCTGACCGATCTCTTAGACGGTCTCAAAAACTTCGTGGTCTTTCACCACCATGTTTAGAGCCTTCTCCTAGAAGGCGCGGAGGCAATACTACTGGTGGGTTCCGTCCCACGCCGATTGACGCATCAGGGATTAATCCTCCTCTCGGGGGCATTGGCGGCCAAGCAAGGCCTAGCACTCCTGAACAAGAGAGGGACACTCCAGTCTTTTCTCGAGTTCTCTTTCAAGTAGAGAATAACATAGAGGTAGAAGAACTCTCAGAGTTGTTAGCGGCTCCGAATTCTCCACTACCATCTAGCCATCCAGACGTATTACAATACGTTGGGACTTCGACGCATAGACCGTCAAGTCCAGGTTATGCTACGTGCTTACCATCGATGACCACTACTGGAAGCATGGCTTCTACAAGTGCTACGACTAGGCAAACCCCAACATCGGTGCAAGGGGGAGGAACCATTTCCATCTCCTCTGCTTCCTTGTTTGGATCTTTTGCTAGCACATCTTTAGTTGGGTCTACCTCCATTCCGTCCACAAGTGGAAATGACCAAACCAATGCTTTTGGTACTGGATTCTTCCCATTTGGCACCCACTCACAGGGTATTCCATCGGTTCCATTTAGTGCCGCTACGTCCATGATGGGCGGATCGGCTTCATTCCATGGTTTTCCTTTCGGAAGTGGTCATATACCACATTCCAACCCAACGGTAGGATCCATGCCTTTTTCTTCTGTAGGAAAAAGCAGCAATCCTTTCCAATGTTGGAATAACCCTGGGGTTAGTAGTGCGGGAACTGGGAATCCGTTTATCGGCCAACAAGGGAATAGGTCGTACTCCACGGTCAGTTCGTTTCAAAGTATTCCTCCCCTTGCTTCGGCTTGGAATCTGTATCAGGGGTTATCAACTCCTTACAATCCTTGAGGAGGAAACTTTGTTGGTTATGGAGGTTATACGACTGGAGTTGGTCAAACTCTGAATTTTGCTGGATCACAAGGCTTCCCTTTTGGTTCAGCCAGTTCTACTAGTTACTTCAGGCAGCCTGGTACCTCCCAAATTCTAGGACAATCTTTTAAGAACTTTGGGAGTCTGCCCAGTCTAGGTGGAATCCCCAAGGTGCTCCTAGGCTTCCATTTCTGGCAACGTTGAACTTTCCAGATCTCACTAAGTTAACAAATGACCCAATCAAGTACAATCCGGCCTGGCCTTCGGTCCCAACCAAACTCCCTTCGGACATTCCAAAATTCGAAGGGAAGAGTGGTGAAGACCCAGGCGACCATGTAACCACATTCCATTTGTGGTGCTCATCTAACTCCCTTATCGATGACTCAATTAGGTTGAGACTCTTTCAGCGCACCTTGACTGGTAATGTAGCCAAATGGTATATAGAGTTGCCAGGGGGCAGCTTTACATCTTTCGCTGACTTAGCTAATATTTTCTTAAATCACTTCCAGTTGCCTGTCCGCTATTGTGCCGGAACTGAACTTCTGGCCACCTTTCGTCAGGATAAGGCAACCCACATTTCTGACCATATTCAGGAATGGAGACGGAGAAAGAGGCTCATTAAAGCCGAAATCCCTCTAGAGTACCATCTCGAGTGGTTTTTGAAGTCTTTACAACCTGAGATCTCCAAGGATGTCTCCATGTCTGGGGTCTATTCTAAGGAGCAAGCCATATTTAGGGCCCAGCAATTAGAATTAATCTACTCTCAGTCTGGGATCCTACAAAAATACTTGCCAGATGCTCCTGGATCTAAGGTTGATGTAGCTAGGTCGAAGCCAGGTCCGCACACGGATGGTATCATTGGGTCAGTAGACACAACTACAGTGAACTTGTTGAATCAATTGCAGCAGTTGTCCTTGCAAACTGCTTCTAACAACCAAGTCACATCGTCTAATCCCCCCGCTTCCCAAACTTCTTCAATTAATGTCGTCCAATCTGATAACCCCAAAGGAAATCAAAATTCCAATGGGAAAAAGAAAGGACGAGGTAAGAAAAAGAACCAGGATGGGAATCCTGATGCAAATAAATCCGGCAACAACGTCGGTGGTGGTAGAAATGAGTCGAGAAAGAAAGTCAAGTTTCCATGCAAGTTGTGCAGTGGAGACCATCTAACTCATCTCTGCCCTAAGATTGAAGACACTCAGCGCTTGTTAGGACAACAAGGGACTTCTAGTTCTCAAGCTGTGTTAACTAACCCGTTTCCCCAAGGGCAGAAACTTCTTGCTGGTGCGAGTTCAAACCCTAGAACCTCCGCAGGGGGCAACCAGGAAGGGGAAAAATCGTCAAATGTTTTCATGATGGGTGCTCATGCTAATGTGACCACACGGTCACACGATTATGGTGAAGGTGAAACTTCCAAGGGTAAATTAGTTCCCGAAACTAACAACCCGCTTCATATTGAGCGACCTTCTGTTGAGACTATGCATCAGGTACCGAAAGGTTCCGCAAAATGCACGACTATCAACCCTAATATTAGGGTAGCCCAGAATTACTCCATTGTTGAGGATCTGGCTCAGAGTCCATGTGTTATGTCCGCTTTAGAGGTTCTCCAGTCATGTCCTGCTCTACGAAGTGCCTTGCTATCGGCAATGGGGGCAGTGGATCCAAGTAATTCTTTAGCTCTCACTTTTGATATGAGTAATGTCAAAAAGAGACTTCCTCATCACATGGCTTTCCAGATAAAGTCTACTTACCAGAAAACAAATATTTTTCGGACGGTTATAGATGAAGGAGCTTCCACATGCGTCATTTCAATGTCATGCTGGAAGGCTATTGGATCAGCTTCGGCTGTTCCTTCACCCACCGTCTTGACTGCATTTGATGGTCATTCTCATAAGCCGCATGGGATTATCCCGACCTTTCCTATATGTGTTGGAGGAAAGGTCGTTAATATTGAAGTAGAGGTCGTAGATGCTAACCTAGACTATAATATCCTCTTAGGAAGGAATTGGGTTTACGAAATGGATGCCGTTGTTTCGACTCTGTTTTGTGTCATTTTCTTTCCTTATGAAGGGAAAATCGTTAAGGTTGATCAATTGGACTATTGCCCAGTTGATCCTCAAGCAAGCTCTGAATCTACCATTCCTTTAGTGGGTAACCCCCGTTCGCCTAATGAGAGTCTAGGAGTCGGGATGTACTCTTCATTGATGGGTACGTTTAATCTTCCCCCTCCTGCAGCTGGAATAGATACATTTTCATCCTCCAGGGACCCTTTACGGAGAGAGTTTGTTCAAACTCCTTATTTTTCGAATCCTAGAACCTTAGCTTCATCTATGACCACATCAGGTGACGACAAGGTGTGTGGAATAGAATCTCATATGTCTGCAGTGGAGCTTAGATGTGAATCTATCAATAACTCTCTAGATAACCATTCTACTCATTCCTCTGGGAAAGAGATAGATGGTGATGTGGCTCATTTTCGGACCCTCGATTCTACCTCTGCATCGGATTTCTTGGATATTGTTTTTCCATCAGATGAAGTGATATTCGAAGCAATGACAGCTGTAGATCGACCTTTGGAAGATTTACATCGTCGGTTATACTTTCATTCCCCTGTGCATGAAGTTGAATCTCGGTTCTCCAGTTCGACTAGCGATGTTTATACGGTCCCTTTGGCTCCAACACATTCATTTTCCAAAGGGAGTATATTGATTGGTTCGATCGTCGTACCTATAAATATTCCTAGGAGTAAGTCGGCAGAGCCCCCTGACGGGCTCCACCAAAAGAAGTACTTTGCTTAGTTTTGGCCAGGCAATGGATTCTTTGTACTTTATGTATATTTGTACATATATTGTTAGGAGTTTTCTGATATCAGCACCTTTTGGTCTGCTGTGGCAGGTGTTGATGGATGATTTGGTCTGTTTTGGGTTCGCTGATGGTGCTAGTCAGCACACTTAGAATCTTGCTTCCGAAGCTTGGGTACTCTATTATCCAACTGGTCAATTGATGGCATCAAGAGGCGTGTGCATCGGTCCTGCTTCAAACAATATGGCTGAGTATATTGTTGTTATTAATTTATTATCCGAGGCAATCTCTCATGAGATCGACTCGTTGGTAGTGTATCTTGATTTTCAATTGATAGTGTCTCAATTGAATAACATTTATTGGGTACAGGATCCATCTTTATATCGCCAGTATTTAAGGGTGAGGTTGTTGCAAAGATCATTTACTTATATTAATTATTTGCACATTCCAAGATCTCATAATTGGTTAGCTGATTCTATCGCTAATCAGGCATTAGACTGGCACATCAATCATTCATCATAATAAAATCAAGCATCAAAAAGTCAAACTATATATATATATATATATATACGACTTGCTTTATCGAGTGCTTGCCTACAGGAGAGATTGAAAGTGCCCGTAACTGGTGCAAAATTGAAAGGAATAATAACGTATAATAAATGGATACGACGGAATATCCTCTGGTGCCAAGCTAGCAAAGTAGCTGGGTAAGATGCTAACGTCGCGGGCCGCTTTCCGGTTTTCAGGTCGTTTCAATTCGGAATCTAGCCCTGTCTCCTCTGGGCTCACTCTTTTTTGTACCTCGCTGGGGAACTATATTCATTCATTCAAGGAGTCAAGCGATATATATATATATATATATATATATATATATATATATATATATATATATATATATATATATATATATATATATATATATATATATATATCGTAAATCATCTTGAGTGTACATATGTGTGTCAAAAAATATACAAAATTGGGACTCAAATGCCCATAATCATGTCCGACATATCCAATGCCTCGGCTCAGGATGAGCGTCTAAGTATGTAACTATAGCATTGGACACACGCCGAAAAATGCAAACCAGTCACGTGGCATGCCAACCACATGACGCTGCATATCCTCAGGAAGGTCCTCTATGACAGCCATCGGTACTCGGCAGCTCAGTCTTGCCAAGTGTCGTTGGACGTTGTTTAGAGTCCGTTCTGTATCAGCAGCCGCCTCTTCGGCCCCTCGGCCACGTCGTCGATGCCGCGGGAATCCATCTGGTCATACCGGTCCGATGTCTGGAACATGATCATCATATCAGTCATTTGAATCTCATCAAAAATATTTTTCAAAATTCATCATTATATTTGAAAAATCCAAAAAATTATAAAATCAAAAAATCTTACCAATCTCGCCCCATGCTGCGTTCGGTGGTAACGCTAGATCAGGATCTCCTCGGAAATCCAGCCCAGCATAGGGGTAGTCATCCATGACGATGATATGCTGATCCCACCAGGTGAAGAAGTCATCGCCAAAGGCAGTCCTTGGGACCTCCCCACCCCCCAGGCATTTCATCAGATCAGCCCACTGGCCCATGCGTGGATCGCGTGGGGTGCTGATGGACACTGCTACCCTGGGGCGCAGTGCGGGTACCTTCTCGAAAAAGAAAGTGCACAAGATAGTCCCGTATCCAAAGTTCTTGGTCTGTCCCCTCCTGATAGAAGTGAGCTAGCTCTTCATGTTGGCCAGAAGAGGAGTGCACCAGTCGAACACAGTAGTGAGGCAGTCAACTGCCACGCTCATGTTTTGCCGTGACGCCTGATGCAGAGAGGATGATCCGTTCACTCGAGCCATGGTGAACAGGATTATCCTAAGTGATAAATGCGCCACACGTGTGATGGAAATATGGCTCCCAACATTTTTGGGATGTCTCGGGAAGTATATCTGTACATAGTCCTCTATCGAGAGGCTACTCCGTGTCCTGCCCCGAGACTATACTAGCTCTCCCCTTCGGGAAAGGCCCGTGATAAAATAGATATCCTCCACTTCTACCCTTAGCGGCATCTGATCGATTATAAAGGCTTCCTCACCGACATCCCAATAATCAATGAGAATCTCAAGCAGACACGTGTTCGCTTTCATATTTGGCAATTTGAAAAATTTAAGCAAACCGCATCCCTGTAATGCATCTAATGCTTTTGGACTGTTCATAACTTCATTGTCTACCGCTACGTGCTCCCTTTCATGCCACGTGATAGGCATACTAAGAAAAAATCGATTCAAAACCGTTAGTTTTTATTTAAAAATGGTTCCCGGTGTATGCGCAGGTACATGTGCACACAGTCACGTATAGGGCCTGCAAGTATGTGGGTTCAATATTACCAACCCGCGTATATGCCGCGAGGAAATTTTTGACAAAAGTTCAACGGTGAAACATCAATCAAAAATCTTAAAACCTGTCACAATCGATTGCAAGCTAATTGTAAGAGTTACCTGGAGGTTTTTGACGAATTTGAACGGTTGAATCTGGCTGTGGGAAGTTTGCTCCTTTTGCTCCAAAACCTTTGCTCTCAAACTCAAATGGTAAAAATGGTGAGTCAAAAATGATTTTTATAAGTTTTGAAAATGAATTTTTTTTTCAAAATTTTATTTTGTTTGGCCTCATGTGACTTTTAACTTGGGAGCTTCGAATGTTGAGATTGGTTTATTTTTCAGGACATTTTGGACGTTTTTCGATAGTTTCGAGACGGTTCCATGACTGCTGACCCGTCATGGCAGATATTGTTTTCTCACTAGCATATAGGTTAGGGACATCATTTTTCCATTGCATTATGCATACTAGCCTCCATTTGCCGATACATCTGCCATAGGGTCGATTCCATCGTGTTATGATTCGTAAGCCATCTTCACTCGCCGATTCTTTAAATCATGACATGATGGTAGAGCCATCCTTTACATGGGCATCCTAGTTATCACCTCAGTGACATTTGTTGCCCATGCTCCTCTGATTTGAGTAGGCTCGGGAGTCCTTTGTAGTCCCACCATGACTTATGAGTTGAAGACTCATTCCTCTTAGCTTCTCCGCTTTATTCTGGCCTTATACCCTAGAGGCTCCTTTGTGTTGAGTTGTACTACTGCATTGCATGTTGACCACTTGCACATTTTGGCCTAGAGCCGGCTTCACTTGGACTCGTGTTTAAGCCAACTTCTGACCATGACGTCTGCAAAATCAACCTTGCATACCTTTGAATTCTGCAGCTTGATACACCTTGACCCGTGGAAGGAACATACCTTTGAGTGTCACTGACCAGTTTTCACCTCCCTGCATTCAGCATAGGAACGTTCCTTTCCCAGGAACTAGATCATCTGTTTCACCGACACTCGTTCTTTCCACTGTACCATACCATTCTTTTATTCTTTTTCCAGCTTAACAGAAAAAGACAAAAAAAAATTAAATATTCCAAAAAGAGTGGGAACGAGACATTATTTCCATTTATTGTTGGCAGCTAGAGTCAGTCGTGTCGCCCTTGAACAAAGCACTCAAAACAAAGTCTCCTCCGCATGGGTGGGATTTAGTTTGACTTAGGTACACCATAACCTTGTTATTGAGTCAGTTCTCCCCCGATTGGTTATCTCTTCCAATCATATGGAGGGTTCGTTCGTGCCTCCTGAATCGCAAACTTATACAGAGTCATCATATGCCGCCACATAGTCACATTGAGTCGTGCTTTTGTTCAAGGGAAGTTAACCTGAGTCGGCCTCTCTGCGGTGCCTCTTGACTCATTTTTCAGTCGGCCATCCCTGGTTGTTAGTGTCATGTCTATTATCACATCAGTTATATTGGTCCTTTACTCGTGCCAGTTTGAGAAGGTCCCCATTGACTTCTTGCTAGCGGGTCTTGTCCTTATCGATGACGACATCTTGCTCTGAGGATAGGCCTAGAGCCGCACCCTGGCCCTATTTTCATTATTGATAGGTCACCTTTTGCTCAACATTGATTAGTATCATGGGTCTTTGACTGAGTGGTTTCCCTTGTGTTCGACGTCAGCTTACATTATCACACATTGGGATTCATGCAGTACCTTGGTTTCCATTTGACCCTATTGGTGGATACCTCGCCTCTGTGTCAGCTTTCATTATTGGTTGGTTCAGAGGGTTTTTGTCGTGCGCTAGCCACATCTTGTGTACACCGAAAACATACTTCGGTTGGGTTACTACATCTTTTTCGTCTGATTCCTTCCACATTATTAGCCTATGGGTTACACTCACGCTAGATTGATGAAGGATGCCTTAATTCCTTCCTTCTAGCGGATCTTTCCCTATCGACTCCTACTCATTGCTCTGGGGCAAAGATCTAGGGTCCATTTGGCAGTACCTTGGGGTTTGCAGTCATTAGTGGCAGATCCTTCGCTATCGACAGTGCGAAACCATCATTGTCTCCTGATTGATAGATTCTTACAGGTGTTCGACTCCAGCTCATCTATTCACACTTGTTAGTTTGTACTGGGTACCTTGACGCTCATTATCATTATCGGTGAGTAGTCTCGTGTTTGTTAACGATATACATCAATGACCGGTAATCAAATGATTTCTCACATGGTCGACTTCAAATCATTTATTCCCATGGTGTAGAAATGTTCCACGGCGGTCGGTGAAGACCTCAGGTTGTATCAACATTCATTGGTTCACTTGACAGTTGCTCTTGTTGCTGCTAGTTGATACCACTCCACTTTATATGTTGCAGACAATCATGGCGACATTCTATATGCTGGCACTTGAGTTTGCAGTGTAGTACCATCCGATTCCATCATATTTAGTTGGTCCCTTTTGGGATTAGTCTTTGATATCAGTGATCCGTTGCATCTTTTAGCATCATTGACAGTCTTATATGTGATATTTAGACATGTACTTGTTCATTATGATCAGATGATCCATTATGTATCTGTCAGTCAGTTATACTTGTATACTTAGTGGATCCGCTTGTACTTGATATGCGGACATGCTTTACCTTTTCTGAGCATGGGTATGCCCGCCTCAGACAGTGCTTCTTTTTGATCTCCTTTGGTGGCTTGGCAGGCTGAATTCTAGTGAAGTCCTCCTTGGTTTTTTGACAAACTTCCTTTCCGTGTACTTGCATAATATATTTCGGCCATCATGTACCCCTTCTGACCTCATATATTAGGGGGCATCTGTTACAGCTCCAAATCTCACTCTTATGGTTTGTGATGCTGTACTCATGGCCTAGGGCAACCCCTCCTTCCAGACCTGGTCCTAAAATTTTAAAAACAGTGTTTTATCCCTTATACGCGACATTGCCCTGAGTTAAACGCGTGTATACGCGGGTCTGTGTATATCCAACCCGCGTGTATGTATTAAAACACTTAAAAAAATATAAAACTCCTTATTTTCAGGCGAAGATCGCGGGTTTTACCTGCTGATCACCTGTTAGTGCCCGTGGCCCAATTGTTCCCAACCAACTCCTAACTAAAAAACTACTTTGGAGATGGTATAAAAAGACCTCAAAGGGAAGGCCTAAGGGGGAGAGAAGAGAGAGAAAGGTTATTATGCTGAGATTTTTCCCTTGACCAGGTCTGAAGTCCCTTGTGCCTTCTGCAGTTCCCCCATTTTGTACAGTAAACCTTTGTTTCCTTGTGTGTTGATGTTCATCCACCTTTTATGACATCATGGAGAGAGTCATGGAAGTTTTAGAGGCTTGAGGCTGGAACGGATCTGGAAGGAAGCTTTGCTTGGAGCCTGCTGAAGGTGACTCAGGTGAAAATATTCCTTTTTATGTACTTTATTTGTCTATAATAAAAGAAACGCATGTCTTGGTTCCCGAAATGAATCTTCTTTATGTTAATGATATTCATGTTTAGAATTCATATGTAAATGGTTTTTTGGATTTCATAACTAACTACCTTTGTTTGTAACATAAAGATGGTTTCTTTATAAGTTGTTGTCCATGTACTGATGTGCTCTTTGAATTGTTTGTTTTGCAGGACAAAAGACAAGAAGGGAACTCCAAGAAGGGTCTGGACCCTAAGGGCCTTCTCAAACGTAGGACCAAAGGTACATACCCTTATCATAGAATTTGCTTACAATAGCATAATGGCTGTGTGAATGCATGTTTCTTTGAATAGATAACTTTCAGTCTGCTATGGTTTCAACCCAAAAATCCCTAGGGGAACATTTCCCTCTATCAACAGGTTAAAGTGCAATGGAATCACTTTGGTCCAGATGAGACCACTTGGGAAGAGGAGGAGTTTATGTGGAAGACTTATCTAGCCTTGTTTTCAAAAAATAGAGAGAACACCAGGGACAATACTCGTCATATGTGGGGGGGGGGGAGGAGAGATGTAACACCCCCAAGTCACATAAAATGACTAAAGTTTCTAAGTTAATTTATGTTAAATGTTAAATTATATTTTGTTACATGTTAATGATTGAATATTAACTTACTGAGGCTATAATGCCAAGAAATATATGTTGTGTTTACGAAAATTTTTGGTAATGATATTTTAATGAAATTGCAACTGTTTACTGTAGTTAAAAGAAACGGTTCCCAAGGAAAAAGGTTACAATCTACTTGAGAAAGGGAAGAAAGGGGGAAAATCCTGGAGCTGGGAGGGAGAAAGAAAAGTTGGTGGGATAATTTGCAAAAGAACAATCAAGAGAAAAGTACAAAACTTGAGGCTGGGCAAAAACCCTGAGGCCCAAGGTACTGACTGTAACTGGAAAATCCAGTGTGGAGCACAAAAAGTGCTCGGGGAAGAGTCTTAACGTAATTTCAAGACTCGTGGTTGGGAGGAAAGTGACCTTCAGACAGATAAGTAAAATAACAATATTTCTGAAGAACACTTATCCGCCAAACAAATAAGTAAATATTAAAGTCTCTGAAAAGTTAAATTATTTATAAATTCTAGACAGAAAGGATAACAATGAACTAGTTAACATTTATCATACCCATTCTTAGTTTATTTTGATATATTTAAGACTATAAAAATGAGATAAACTAACTGCATATATGTAAAGAAGTTATATGCTCATGAATAGTAAAGGCCAACCAAATAACTAAGTAAGATAAAATAAACTTCTATGTAGATTCAGAAAACAATGTTATAGTAGAATTTATTGACTATCATAAGTAAGGAATTATTTAAATACTAAGACAAGTTTAATCCAAGATGAAACAGATAAGCCACAACCGTAAACTATAATAAGCATCGCATGTAAATGTTACCCTAGTTGGGGTATCATTTATATTCATATGATTAACATGAAAAATACAAAGAACTGGTAGAAATATTAAGTTTTATAACTTATGTTACCACTATCGTATTTGTACAAGATTATGGAAAAAGAAAGTACTTCCTATCACACAGAAAATTTCGACCTTATTCCTCATAATCAATAAGCATTACGACTTCCAACCAACAAAAAATATGTTCCTCATAATATGAATGTCATAAGTTAGGAACATAGTAGCATTGCAAAAACCTTGATCAATTGTATAAGTGGCAAGTTATGAAATGAGATCAAAAGCTTCATTCACAGAAACAGATGATCTAGGTGGCTCCAGAGAAACACATAGGACGAAGAGGGCTTATGGAAGCTTGAAAATCAAATTGATTAGAATGATTTCGAGTGAGGACCAGAGCATAGATCTCGCCGTCCTAATCGTGGCAGTGTGAACGGTTCGTCAATCTGAGCTCGTATGAGGGAGAACGAGCCTGTCAAAGTTCTGGTCAAAGTTGGGCTGTGGGCCAAGTTTAAGTGTCCTACAATTTGACTTACCTAGAGGCATGAAACCTAGCTCCCGAAATTATTTGAAATTATGGCCTTATTAATTTTCCCAATATCCCTTATTTTCTAAAGGTTTAAAAATCTTCCTTGTGCCTAATAAAATAAAATAAAAATTGAGATTATGGTGGCGGGCCACCAACCCTCCCACCCTCGAACTATCTTGATAAAAATTTATATTAAAAAAATATATGGCAAACGAGCCATGACCCCCGTCGGCCCTCCCAACTGTCTTAACAAAAAGAAAATGTTATGTTAATTGGACGAGCATCCATGACCCCGCCGGACCCTCTCTAACCTCACCCACAAATTCTGAAACACAAATATATTAATTGGCTTGGGAACGGGCCACCTCCGATGGACCCGACCCACACCCCTGAAAATGCAAAACAATTCAACAGCATCGGAAATTGGGTAGGGGAGTCGGCTGGGGTCAAACCTGCCTGGCCAACGTGGCCGGCCCCCAAGCGGGCGACCTAATAAATGAACCATGTACAACAAACCATCACACAGTTAATGCACCCGCGTACAACCAATGTGCCACTTTCGTGCCCACAAAACAATTAATGTGCCAACTCCATGCCATTTTTAATGATGGTTATGGCTACAGTTATAACAAAAGGATTTTTGCATGGTAATTTGGGCGGGGCAGGATTTGATCCCTCGACCCCTCCTCAACAAATTGATTTATTGACCATTACACCAAACCAAGTTTGGTTGACAACTCTGCCCAATTTTTTTTTATTTAAAATTCATTTTCACGTAGTTTGGGGCATATGGAGGAACCAAGAGTGACATGGATTTCGAGGTCGAGGAAGGTAGTGCACGCAGTTCGAGGCAACATTTTCCAGGAGGGTCGAATTTTCACTTTGTCATATTTTGACAAATTTTATATGGTTTCATCACTTCTCGACGCCACGAACGGAATGGCGTTGTCCATGTCTCCATCAATTTTCTGCATTTTTTGGACATTTTTCAATATGTAGGTGAAACCATGACTGCTGCAGAAATAGGGAGCAGAGCCATGATCCTTGAAATTTTCCCGAGGTAATTTTTTCCATGTCGGAATATAGTCAAGTTTATAGTCATTTTTCATGGTTTTTCGTAAGGATCACAATGACGAGGTCAGATTTTCCTTTGAGTTGCAGATTTCCAGTCCACACATGGAGAAGAATCTTTAAGGAATCTAGGGGGAATCTAAGAGATTCCTTGAGCCCCTGATTCTTAATTTCTTAGAATTTAAAAATTGGACAGTCGATTTTGCACTATTCAATGCCAAAAATATGATCGTTCATTCAGATTTTTCGTTCTCTCGTTTCATTCTCCAACCACTTTTCTAAGTGGAATGCAGGTGTCAAAATTCATGTGCGAGAAACCATTTTCATGTGATTGATGTTGTGAGATCGATGGTCCGAGTAGCTTGAACAGTTTTACATCTGCTTCTTTAGATGGCCCTTGGATGTGAGGTATATGCAGTGCGTTCATGTACTTCTTTTTCTATGCATCGCGCTGCACAGATCCCTGTTGATGTTTGATATGGGATCTTGTTTATTACTTATTGTCATGGTTCCTACTTGATGTGACGCGGAATCATATATGTGATGTACTTGGTGTCATGATTCGTCATGTTATGTTTTGAGATCCCTTTGTTTTATGTTGATGGGATACTCATGTTGTCGTCATGCCTATTTTCATTGAGATCCCTTTTATGCCATGTTGGCGGGATGGTCATCATGCATGAGTTTTGTGTCATATTGATAGGAGTCTTTTGACTGAGAGTTCCTGTAGTGGAAAATCTCTTGGAGCCACTCTTGCGTGAGGGTATTTTCCTGGTATGATTACGACATCACCTATATATACATCATCACTATTGGAAAAACTTAATGGAGTGGCCTACACCATCTTGACCCCGGGGTCCGGAGATGTAGTCCCTCCTGGATGAACTCCATTATCAATGGCTCATGTTTTCATGTGTTGATGATTGTCATGTTCCTCTTCTTTATAGCATGCACATGTATTCAATTATGTTCTCTTAAAAATGCAATTTATCACATAATGAAAGTAAAAGGTCTTGGAAGGGTCCTTTGTCACACCCGGACCTGGATAAAGTGGTATCAGAGTGGTCTTTGTGTTGATGTGAATTGCAGCGTGAACAATGGAACATGCAACAATAGATGATGAGAAGCCCTCATTAGCTCTTTCCAAATTGACAAAGGAGGTAAAAGATGTTGATTTTCTTTCAGTTTCATCGTCACATAAAATGATTTATGTTGGAGATTTGGAGATCCCAATTACAGGGACAAACATGAGGCTACTTACAAGGATGAGGCACGAGGAGGAAGAAAAACTTGGTGGTAATAACCAAGGCATAACACAACCATTGAAGGTTACACAGAGACCTCAATTTGCAGGCTTGAGATACACCAAGGGAGAATGCTCGAAGGTGTCAGATTCTTCCAACAAATCATCAAAATTGTCGAGGAAAGAGAATGATGGGAACACATCCCCATCATCCCATGGCAGTGCCCATGTCAAGGAAAGAGTTGAGGCAACCTCTCATCGCCATACTTACATCAGAGATGGAAAGGAAAGGTATAACTACTTTCAATATTCGAATGGTTAGTTCGATTATAATCATGTTGTTAATGATGAACGTAAAACATGGAATCGAAAAAGATGTACCTTTTGTGGATTACATAATCATACATTTTCTAAGTGTTGAAAAATAATGGCAACGTGCAAAAGGATGAGGTGTGAAAGACCCTCTCAATAGCAGGTAAAGAAACAGGTTAAACAAATATGGAGGAAGAAGATGTACTGCAGTCATTGCAACAGAGGTGGCCATCAAAGAGCCACTGGTTGGAGGCTCCATCCAGAGCAGCACCTTAAAGACAAAGTGTCAGTGCATGAACCAGGTGAAACCGTTGTTCGTCAAGAAAAACCACCACAAGCGGATGACCCATTCATAGCGATAAGTGAAAGATGGTTTCTAGATATGTTAGCATTTCATGGTCATGCTTTTGTAAATCATATGTTGCATTTTAAAATGTAAAAGTGATGATGTGCTTCCCATCACTTGCTGAGCAACAATGATGTCTAGTCTCATTTTGAGTTGCATTAAACTCTGAAAGTGATGTTGTGTTTCCATCACTTTTCAAAGAAAAACAATAATGTTTGGCCTTATGTTTGTAAATCATGTGTTGGAGTGATGTTGTGTTTTCCATCACTTGTTGAAGCAACAATGATATTTAGGCCTTGTTGTCGTAGCTGGGGTATTGTGTCCATCTTAATGTAAACTTGACCACCGAGTATGTGTTATAAACTCATGGAAAGTGTGGGACGCTTGGGTCATTAGCTGGTCATGACAGTCAAGCATGTAATTTGCAAAACACTGTACTACATGTTGTAGAAGTAGCAAGTGTCGGCTCATCTCTTAAGGCTCCGAAGAACAAATTTGAAGGAGATGGGAGTGAGGCCTTTTAGGATGCTTGTGATATCGACAAGGTACAAAAAAGTTGCAGATTATTTTTCATGATTTTGGAGGACCAAAAACTCCTTAGTGGGGAGGATTGATCCATGTGGCTCTAGAGACACATAAAGAACAACGAGGGCTTACGGAAGCTCAAAAATCAAAGTGATTAGAATGATTTTGAACCAGGACCAGAGCATAGATCTCGTCATCCTGATCGTGGCAGTGTGAATGGTTCGCCAATTAGAGCTTGTATGTGGGAGAATGAGCTAGTCAAAGTTCTGGTCAAAGTTGAGTTGTGGGCCAGATTTAAGTGTCCTATAATTTAACTGACCCCAAAGCATAAAACCTAGCTCTTGAAATCGGTCGAAATTGTGGCTTGTTAATTTGCCCAATATCCCTTATTTTATAAAGGTTTAAAAATCTTCCCTATGCCTACTAAAATAAAATAAAATAAAATAAAAAGATTATGGTGGCGGGCCACCACCCCTGCCACACCCGAACTATCTTGATAAAAATTTATATTAAAAAAATATATCACCGACGGGCCATGACCCCCATCAGCCCTCCCAACTGTCTTAACAATTATTATTATTATTATTATTTTATGTTAATTGGGACGACGCCCATAACCCCACGGGAGCCTTCTCCAACCGTACCCACAAATTCCGAAACATAATTATATTAATTGCGGTGGGCACGGGACACCTCTAGTGGACCTGACCCACACCCCCAAAATGAAAAACAATTCAACTGTGTCGAAAAGTTGGTAGGGGAGTCGGCGGGGGTCGTACCTACCCGGCCCACATGGTTGGCCCCCAAGCGGGTGGCCCCATAAATGAACCATGTACAATAAACCATCATACAGTTAACACACCCGCATACAACCAACGTACCAACTCCGCACCCACAAAAAAATAATGTACTAGCTCCCTGGAATTTCTAATGATAGTTATGCCTACGGTTATAACAAAATGATTTTTGCATGGTAATTTGGGAGGGGCGGGATTTGATCCCCCGACCCCTCCTCAACAAATTGCTTTATTTACCATTACACCAAATGAAGTTTGGTTGACAAATCCACCCAAAATATTTTATTTAAACCTCATTTGCACGTAGTTCGGGGTATATGGAGGAACCAGGAGATGACACGGATTTCGAGGCGGAGGAAGTAAGTACACGCAGTTCGAGGCAACATTTTGCAAGAGGGCCGATTTTTCACTTTGTCAGATTTTGACAAATTTTATATGGTTTCAGCACTTCTCGACGCCGTGAACATAATGGCACTATCCATTTCTCCACCAGGTTTTTGCATTTTTCGGCCATTTTTCAGTATGCAGGTGGAACCATGACTGCTGCAGAAATAGGGAGTGAAACCATGATCCTTGAAATTTTCCCGAGGAGGTAATTTTTTCCATGTCGGAATATAGTCAAGTTTATAGTCATTTTTCATGGTTTTCTACAGGGATCATAATGGTGAAGTTAGATTAACCTTTTGAGTTGTAGTTTTACAGTCCACCCATGGAGTAGAATCTTTGAGGAATCTAGTGGGAATCTAAAATATTCCTTGAGCCCCAGATTCTCAATTTCTCAGAATTTAAAATTTGGACAGTCGATTTTGCACTATTCGATGCCACAAACCTGATGGTGTGTTCATATTTTTCAGTCTCTCATTCCATTTTCCAGCCACATTTCTAAGTGGAGTGTAGGTGTCAACATTCATGTGAGAGCAACCATTTTCATGCGATTGATATCTTGAGGTAGATGGTTCGAGACGCTTTAGCAGTTTCACTTCTACTTATTCAGATGGCCCTTGGATGTGAGGTATATGCAATGCATTCATGTACTTCTTTTTCTATGCATTGTGATGCACAAATCCATGTTGATGTTTGATATTGGATCTTGTTTATTATTTGTTTTCATGATTCCTTCTTGATGTGATGCGAAATCATCTATGTGATGTACTTGTTGTCATGATTCATCATGTTATGTTTTGAGATCCCTTTTTGTATGTTGATGGGACACTCATGTTGTCGTCATGCATGTTTTCATTGAGATCCCTTTTATGCCATGTTGGCGGGATGATCATCATGCATGCGTTTTGTGTCATACTGATAGGAGTCTTTTCACTGTGAGTTCCTATAGTGGAAAATCTCTTGGAGCCACTCCTGCGTGAGGGAATTTTCCTTGTATGATAATGACGTCACCTCTATGTACATCATCACTATTAACAACACTTAATGCAGCTACCTACACCATCTTGACATTAGGGCCCAGAGATGTAGTCCTTCCTAGACGAACTCCGTTATCAATGACTTATGTTTTCACGTGCTAATGATTGTCATGTTCCTCTTCTTTACAACATGCACATGTATTCAGTTATGTTCTTTTAAAAATGAAATTTAACATATCACGAAAGTAAAAGGTCTTGGAAGGGTCCTTTGTCACACCCAGACCTGGATCAACAGAAGTATTAGATAGTATATGTTCACAATGGAATATTCTAATCATAGTACAACATTCTAGTCGTGTAGGGAAATTATAAATAAAACACAAGAGAAAGTACTTTCGGTCCTAAGCTGTTCGAACTAACAGTTTTAATTCAGAAATAGAGCATTGAAGAACCGAAACATGCAAATACACAAAACCCTGGACAAATCTTTCATATTGGTTTATAGCGACCCAGTGAGCCATGGATCGAGGAATGATGGTTGAATCCCGTGCCCAACCTCAGAGAGAGATAGGAGTATTTTCATATCAAGAGGATATCCAACCTGTGTATAATGACGAAGGATTTGGTTAGGGCACAACCTTTCGAGTGTTGTTCCCAAATGAACCAAAGGGTAGGTAGCATACCTACGATAAGCAACCCCTGTTTAGAGTCGATGGCTTTAAAAACCAAAATCTTAAACAAAAAACAAATGAAATGAATGATAAGTATGTACCTGTGGATGAGGAGCGATCTTGAAACCTTAGTTACCATCTTGTCAACAAAAGTTGTGTTACCCTGACTCAGACCCTCAGAATGATACACCATGATTCAATCAAAGGAACCTGTCTTTCACTAGTCTGAGATTGTTATTTACTTGAGTTATCAACAACCTTAACCAGTCCGAGCTTCCTGAGAGCTGAGTAGTTAAGCTTTATTTGAGCATGAAAGCCCAATACTATCACAAAACCACCAAGCTCAGTTAATCAGCTTTTCTCAACCTTATTCAGAAAATGTTAATACTGGAACTGACAAACAATAAAAAGTGGAATTTTTACCAGTATCAGTTGTGAGGAGAAATTCTCCAGAATCATGGGGATGAGAGTTTGAACCCCCTCAACCTTCATAGAGGAAAACCACTGTGGAGCAACAATAACCCAAACCAATTCTTCGGAAATGATCGAACATCAGCCTGAGGGTGTGTAAAATTGGTTAGGTAAAACCCTATGTTTCTGGCACCATCAGATCCATACAGATCGATGACCTATAAGATGTCACCCTTGTAGCCTCTATCCCATTAATTATCCTTGCCCCTGAGCTTAACGCGTGGCCTAACTGTGGGCACAACTGTGAGCTAACCAAGGTTTGGGAAGGGTGCCATACACTCTTACTTAAATTGAAAGCTTTTAAATGGAGGTCTGACATAAATACATAAATGTTAAGTATAAGAGCCATGTGACATCTGTATCCTGATGAGGTTGGAAAGACAGGAACTAGAAATTCAAACGACCAAAATGGAGGTGATGTAGATGACTTTGATTCACCTATTTATATGGACGTTTCTTATGATTGTGAATTGAATTTGTCTACAGATTTTAAACCAAAATTCGTTCAAAGAAGTTGATTCTCATGATGAATGGAGAGAAGCAATGCAAAATGAGTATGATGCCCTAATAAAGAATGGCACTTGCAAGCTGGTTGATCCTCCATTGGGAACTAAACCAATTGGCTGCAAGTGGGTCTACAAGAGCAAGTATAAAGCTGATGGCTCACTTGACAAGAACAAAGGCAGGCTTGAGGAAAAAGGTTTTTCACAAAAGGAAGGGGTCGATTATGAGGAAATTTTGCCCCCCACAACAAAATGGGCTACCATCCAGACACTCTTTGCCCTAGTAGCTCAGAACAATTGGAAAGTCCATCAAATGGATGTAAAAACTGCTTTCTTGAATGGAGATCTAAAATAAAATAAAAAATATGTTCGAGCTTGAAGGATTTGACATGAAAGAACATGAACATGAAGTATGAAAGCTTGTGAAATCCTTGTATGGCCTCAAACAAGCACCACGAGCATGGTATGAAAAACTAACTGAGCATCTTCTGAAACTCAATTTCAAGCATTATGATCTTGATGATGCAACTTTGTTTTGTCAAGAAGTTTGGTAAAATAGTTGTATATCCTGTGGTATATGTAGATGATCTTTTAATGATAGGGAACAATGAAAGCTACATTGCATCCATAAAGAAGGAATTGAGGAAAGTTTTTGAAATGACTGATTTGGGCTATGTTCATTACTATCTTGGTATTGAAGTAACTCAACATCCGAAGTCCATATTCCTTTCTCAAACGAAGTACATTGGAGATCTGTTGAATAGGTTTGGCATGATTGAATGCAATCCTCTAACTACTCCAATGGAACAAATCTTAAAGCTCACATCCATTGAAGGAAAAGAATTTGAGGACGCAACAAAGTATAGATAGCTTGTAGGAAATCTCAACTACCTAACTACTACTAGACCAAACATTTTGTTTGCTATTGGAATCCTCTCCAGATTTATGCAAAAGCCTTGTGAGGGACATTGGTGGTGAGCTCCAGTATTGTAGCAATAATGCTACAACTCTTGGGGCTTCCCGTCTCTCATTTTATCAACCCGGTAGTTCGTACAAACTTGGAAGCGACGGTGCTATATGCACAAGTACTAGCTCTTGTCGCAGTTGTCACATGGTCAGCTGGCACAAGTCCGCTAGGGCTCAAGCCAACTTCTATAGGCTCTCAGAAGAAGCTTGCTAACTGATGGACGAAAGCTATTCTCAAAGGAAAGCTACTCTACTTGACAAACTGAACTGAAAGCAAATCAAAGCATGTAAACCTAGGAAACCCTAATTTATCTAGTCTAACCTCTACAATGCAAAGAATGTGAATGAAACTTCAACCAAGGCTGCTGTTACCTCTAATAAGTGCAAATGCATGGATCTAAACTACTTGCATCATGAAAGACATGTTTTTGTATTTTTCCTTTAAGTGTGTGGAATGATTGTGATTTTGTGCTAACTAGGGTTTGGTTGTACAGATGGGATGGAGAAGGAAGGAAAGCATGGGACAGGTTGGGGAGGCTAGGAGAGGTTCCTAGGGATCCTTAGCATCCATCCACAGAGGTTCCTCACATTCAGAAGCTCGGCAACCGAGTGAGTGGCCTCCTACAGGAAGTCTGCAGGGGATCCTACAGGATACTCTGGTTTCTACAGGATGTCTACAAACGGCTACAGGATGACCTACCGTGAGTGTTTGGCGTGATGAAATGGTAGGGGGAGATGTGTAAGGTAGGAATGAGGCTGGTGATGGCTGTAGAAGTGGAGGAATGGGGATAGGGAGTGAGTGTAGGGAGTGGGTTGGAAGATAGAGGGCTATGTCAACGAAAAGGCTAGAGGATGAAGCTACGTGAGGAGTGGAAGACTTTGGGAGATAACAGAGCGGAGCAGAGGTCAAAGGTGTGTTTGCATGCGTGATAAAGATGGAGGACGAAGTAATGGAACAAGAGAAAGCAGTGTAAATGGAAAAAATGCTTGTGACTATCACCAAACCGAAAATGCATTAACTTAGACTACCCGTGCTTATAAATTCAATGAGCAGCAATCTAAACGCGAAGGAGAATGTGCATGAAGCTGTGGTAAAGGAGTGTGGTGGAGGTGTGAATCATGTGGAAGCATCTAACATAACATGACTGTGTTTGCAGCAATCATGGAATAAAGAAATGCGTATTTTTGGTGGTTAGTCATGGACTGCACCCCAATCCCAGATGAGATGGCAGTGAGCCTTAACAACCTTTTTGTTGGAGCTCCAATCGATTATATCTATCCTCTACTACACTAAGCAAGTGGAAACAAATTCACCATAAGCAACTCCTATCTAACTCATGAAAAAGACCAACTTAACAACCTGTAATTCGAATTGCATGTGCAAATGAAAAGCTCAAAGTGCTGAAATGAAATGGAAACAACACTACAACAGAGGGGATCTATGGCTCTCAGGTTGGGCCCTAACCTGAGAGCTATAGTCTCCTTAAGAAAACTCAGAACTAGATCAGAATCTGCCTTCTTTATTCATAATCTGATGTCATGCCAAATTGGCTTACAAAAAGGAACAAAAACTGAGCTGTGATACCAAAATTACAATAGCAATACGAGAGTTTCAACAACCTATCCAAGGCTAAGGCCTCTATACTTATACAAAAACGATGATCCAACAAGTGTCCTTGATTTTAGGAGCTCGGCTGTCCAACTAGAGTTGAACTGCTGATCCTGTAGGACGGTCATAACTGTTGTTCTTGTAGAGCAGTTTATAACTGTTGTTCCTGTAGAACAGCTGGCTGCTTCTAAGCTCGGAGGGGAGATGGATTGGAGCTCGGAGTTCTTGGTGGGAATCACGAGGAATGTCCCTAAGACCGTGGACATCCTCTCCTAAAAACCAGCAGTGCCACCTCATTGTCTCCTTGTCTCCTTTTTCGTTGTCTTTTGCTCCCTTTTAATGCCAAAACCTCGAATCATAATGCATTAGTCACGTAGATAGAGTGCCTACCCTTCTTCCTACAAACAACATGAATAAACTAAGAAATGCATGCATAAGGAATAAAAAATGAATGGTTTGAGCAAGTAGAATAGGCCAAAATGAGCCCAAATTGTACCAAAATTGGGGCTCGTCATCACCCCCCAGCTGAACCATTTGCTCATCCTTGAGCAACCTTGCTCCTGCTCCTTGTCCTTGGGCGAGGACTCGGGACCGGAACAGGCTCTTTCTTTTCTACTTTTGATGGCCCTGCCTTCTCTGCCCCTGGTGGTGACGAGGGTGATGCTTCCTTCCCCTTTCCTATTTCCTTGAGTCGGGCTTCGGAAGGCGACTGGCCAATCTTTCGTGTCCAGGAAGTTATTTTTGGGCTCCCCTTTTCGGGGGTGGCTGATGTTTTAGAGGGGGTCCTTGCACTGGGTGAAGTAGGGACATCCCCTGAAGTGGTTTGGCTGCTGGGTGGAGGCTGTGGCTTGCCCGTGGTCATCCTCTTGCTTCTCCTGGCTTCAGGTGGTAGAGGGGTCTCCCTCTCCCTTTTCTCTTTCGGTTTTGGAGGTGTGCTGAGGGCAGCCAATGCCGCTGCTGCCCCCTTTTCGAGAATGCCAGCCTTCTCTTTCTTGTGTTTTTCTCTCTCAGAGCTCCTTGTAGAGGGCCCCTCCTTTTTAGATTTCGGGCTTCCTGTGGAAGACCCTGCTTTGCCCGCTTCCGAGCCTCCTGTAGAAGATTCTTTCTTTGTCTTCGGAATCTTTATAGGAGGCTGTTTCTCAATGACCTTCGGTCCTCTTGTAGAAGCCCCTCTTTCCAATCTCGGGCTTCTTGTAGAACCCCCTGTCTCTGTCTTCGGGCTTCCTGTAGAAGCCTTTGTCTCCGTTTTTGGGCCTCCTGTAGAAGCCTGTTCTCCAATGATTTTCGGGCTTCCTGTAGAAGCCTTGGTCATTGCTCTTGGGCTTCCTGTAGAAGCCTGCTCCTTACTGATCTTCAGGCTTCCTGTAGAAGCCTTTGTCTTTGTTTTCGAGCTTCTTGTAGAAGCCCGTGTTTGTGTTTTCGGGCTTCCTGTAGAAGCCTGTGTTTGTGTTTTCGGGCTTCCTGTAGAAGCCAGTTTTTGTGTTCCTGCAGATGCAACTCTCACCACCTTTTCTTGCTTGGCTGCATGGATTTTGCTTTTGGCTTTGACTGCAGGAGCTGACGAGGTGCTTGGGCTAGCAGGGACCACCTCAGCTTTGATTGCCCTGCTTTTCAACCTCTTTTCCCTTGCTGATAGGATGGGGGTGTCCTCTTTTGCTTTGTCATCCTTTCCCTCCTCCTTCTCCTTTCGTTCTTTCTTCTGTGTTGGAGTCGGGACCTTTTGGATTTTCCCTTTCTTACTCTCGGCTACTGGCTCTTCTTCTTCACCGCTAGAGGATTCCGTTTCTTCAAGCAACATTTTTATGTCCCCTTCTCTTGTTAAATTCCTAAATGATTCCCATGCGAGGGGGACTTTATATGAGTGGAGAGCATCCTCCACAAGAAGCTTGACTAACCCATGGTGGGCTACATGATCCGGAATTCCGTCCTTGAGCTTTGTAGAGCACTCCATCAAGGACTGCAGTAAAAAGTAAGGAATGCTCAGCCTCTGTGCTGTAGGGAGGTCAATCTGGTGTCTTAGTTCATTGAGCAGCCTGAAGTGATACGCATATACGATGCTGTAACGACCCTCACAGGTGATATATTTCATAATTTGAAAACTGACTTCGTTCCATGGTGGCAACAGGCTTGTCATTTTCACCCCATTTTTGTCCTCTGTGAATGATTCTTCAGGTGGGAATAACTCCTTCTTTGCTTGCTGGCTCTGCTTCCGCTCTTCTTTATCCCACGGCAGACCCATGGGCAGTTCTGTGATTCGACTTATATGCTCTGGGGTGAGTTGGAGGCTGAGACCTCTGAAGCTTACTGTGGCCAGTGTCTGGGATTTAGGCTTCAATGCCTGTAAGAATTCCTCGGCTACTTCATCATCGTAGCCCTGTAGCTTATCACAAAAAGGCATCCATTGTGCCCTGGTAAAGAGATCTACCACTGCTGGATTTCTCCTTAATTTGGTGGAATCTGTGGGTTCTCGCCTGATAAATCCACCCGGCATGATGCACAATTTTCTTAACTGGAGGTGGTGATGGTGGAAGAGAGTTTAGTTTCGGTGACAGAGTGCAGAACAATGTGTATAACCCACAAAAATTTTACAACACAGTCTAACCACGCAACAATCCTGTAGAATTGCAGTATGGGCGCACAGACAACAATTAGTCTACTTTCTCATTTACCCTGACAGTAACTGACAATCCTACCACCTTAAATGAGCAATTGCATGAGAAGTCCAGGGTTACCTCGTTACTCGGCCACCTTTTTTCGTGAACACCCACGTTCCTGTAGAAGACTGCGTCCTGTAGGACTACGTTCCTGTAGGACTGCGTTCCTGTAGAAACTGTTCCTGTAGGAGCAGTGTGCAAACTTCGGGGAGGACTGCAATTGGACTGCGGTTGAGGTGCGCTTCACTGGTGTTCAGTCGGCCGAAAGCTTGGCGTATCAACATGCAGAGGTATTCAGAAGAGTTACTCAAGTTTTGAAGTGGAGGTGGATGGATATACGCGCACAATCTAGCCGATTAGATTTTGAATCGGCGCAGCTCGTGGCGCGAAGGGTGAGCTGTCCCCGCCGGACCGTTGGGTGACGTCACCCATCATCCGCCTGCACATTCACTTGCTGCCGCATTTATTCCCACAGATCTGCCACCGCCCTTTTCGGTTAAACTCGTTTCTCGGTTGACGGGACTGATCTTCACGTGTGTGCTGCGTGTTCCCTTTGTCGTGGCTGCCACCCCATCATCTGACTATCCCTTCACTAGCCAACGTGTCCAGTCAACTGGACTTACGGCCGCTCAACAATTCATTTCTACGCCATGCAAACAAATCAAAGTAGTACTCATGCGATTTGATGGAAGGAAGGATTAGAACACTTACCTGCGGGCGTCTGCACATGATTTTCAGTTTTTTTTTTGGACGACGGATCTACCTGCTACATGTGGCTTACACAGTCCCGGAGGCTCATGATTACAGGATGCTGGCGCTATAGTGGACGCTCTGGTTGCATGCGCCCGCGTGTTGCTTTCAGATGGCTGGGCGATGAATGGTATCCGCTCCTGCAGGTTTGACTGCTACAGGATTCCCGCGGGGTGCCTTGTAACAGTCTCACCTCCTTGGGTGCATGCTACTTGACAATGGAGATGACCTGCTAATCGTGCTCCCGAAGCTTCTGATGCTCGACATGGACATGGTATGAGCTCTCGGTGTTCATTTTTCTCTGACAACTGATTTTTCCATGAGAACTCATTGATCTGGTTTGCTGGTGCAGGGATCTTAGTTGCATGGTGACGAGGATGGTGGAGCAAGGTATCAGCATCGTGCATGGGCCCAAAAGAGGCTTGCATGCGTCCACACCAACCCGTAGTCATCAGATCTGCTCATGAAACGCATTCTGGCTCGTTCTGAGCTTCTACAGGAAGTTTCCTGTAGAAGTACAGAGCTTCCTGTAGACAGGCAGCTCTTCCTGTAGAAATTTGCACCTTCCTGTAGAAAATTGCACCTTCCTGTAGAAAATCTGTGTCTTCCTGTAGGAGACTCAGTTTATAATAAAAGTGCACATACCTTGAAGAACATAGGCATTATTGGAGGAGGTGCTGGTGAGGTGTCATGGCTGCATGATAAGGACTTCTGGCTTTGAGTTGAGAGGCTTCCTCTCCTCCATAGAACACCTGCAATCTGCATGCAAATTCCACATAATGACTTATTGATCTTGTTTTTTTTCTTCTTGTTTTCTTCTCTTTTTTTTTTTGAAATATAGCAGGGGCGCCTCAATGAGGTTTTCACCCCTACCACCTGCCTTAAGCGCCTCAGAGAGGTTTTCACTCAAGGATCTTTATCTCTTTTTTTTTTTTTGAAAGATAGCAGGGGCGCCTCAATGAGGTTTTCACCCCTACCACCTGCCTTGGGCGCCTCGGAGAGGTTTTCACCCAAGGATCTTTATTATTATTATTATTTTTTTTAGATGCTTCAGGGTGTGCCCAAAGTAGGGGCAGGACCCTTCTCTATGACCAATACTGCCTTCTCCATTGTTTTGATGAACTCCTGTCTTGAGGGAGGCTTCCTGTAGATCTTCAATCGATGCCCATTGACAAGCATGGGAATGGCTTCCTCATCAATGGTTCGAATGAGGACGGATCCATTGTCATGACACTTTTCCACTGAATATGGTCCCAGCCATCTGGTTCTCAACTTCCCCTTGAAATCTTTGTATCTGGAATCATACAACAAAGCCCAATCTCCCGGCTGAAATTGCTTGTCATGGAGATGTTCGTCATGCCACACCTTCCTATGAAGTTGAACCAATTTTGAGTGAAGGAGGGCCTGCATGCGGTGCTCATCCAGTCCATTCAGCTGCAATAACCTTTCTTGCTGTGCATGGCTGAGATCTAGGTCCAGCTGAGCTGCCATCCTCAAAGTGTTATACTCAAACTCAATGGACAACAAAGCTTTCTTCCCATAGACCAGCTCATAAGGTGTGAAGCAGGTGGTGGTCTTCCAAGTGGTGTTGTAAGCCCATGTGGCTTCAACCAGGCGATCTGCCCAATCCTTTCTGCTGCTGCTCACCACTTTAGTCAAGATCCCTTCTAATGCTCTATTGGTGACTTCCACCTTCCCATTTGCTTGAGGATGATAGGGAGTGGAGGTTCTATGCTTGATCTTGTGATGAGCTAGAAGATCTTCAACCAGGTGGGAGGTGAACCGACTCCCTTGATCGGTGACCAGCTCTCTTGGATAGCCAAACTTATAGAAGATGTTCTCTCTTAGGAACTCGGCCACTTTTTCTTCTGTTGCTGCTTTGATTGCTTTGGTCTCTGCCCACTTCGTCAGGTAGTCAGTGCACACAATGATGTAGGATCTTGGCCTCGAAGAGGGATTGATTGGACCCACAAAGTCCATGCCCCACTTCTCAAATGGCTCAAGAGTCACTTGAGGTTGGAGAGGCATCTCATCCCTTTGGGTCGGTTTCCCCATTCTTTGGCATTGGTCACACTGGCTGACGTATCTTCTGACATCTTGATGAAGTGTGGGCCAATAGTAGCCTGCCTGCAGGATCTTGAAGGCAGTTCTCTTTGCTGCAAAATGTCCTCCACAAGGCCCATCATGACAGGTGAGGAGGATGTCAAAGACTTCCTCTTCCCTTACACAACGCCTTAAGATCTGATCGGGGCCAAGCTTGAACAGATTGCCCCCAATCCATGTAAATGAGGTACTCTTTCTGATGATTTTGCTCTTCTCTTTTGAAGAGAGGTGCGGAGGGAACTGAGCTGAAACAAGGTAGTTTGCTATATCAGCAAACCATGGAGAGAGTACTGAGATAGCAAACAGATGCTCATCAGGCATCTGGTCATCCACCGTCCCATCTTCATCTGCAGACAAATCCAATCTAGACAAGAAGTCAGCAACAACATTTTCTCTCCCTGGTTTATCAACAATGGTTAGATCAAACTGCTGCAATAAAAGTAACCATCTAATAATACGAGCATTCACATCTGGTTTATTCATCAAATATCTATTAGCATCATGGTCAGTATGTACAAAAGTCTGGTAACTAGTAATATAATGTCGGAACTTGTTCAGTGCATGGACCACAGCTAAGAATTCCTTCTCGGTTACAGTGTAATTCAGCTCTGCTTTGGACAAGTTTTTGCTAACGAAGTAAATGGCATATGGAAGTTTTTTCTCAACTTGTCCTAAGGCTGTACTTATGGCTTTGTTCGAGGCATCAGTGTGGATGTGGAAAGGTAGGGCCCAGTTTGGACCTCTCAAGATTGGAGCTGACACTAACTTGTCTTTTAATTCATTCAAACTCTTCTGACAATCGTCAATCCAATTAAACTCCACATCTTTTGCCAACAGACCAAACAATGGTGAGGCTAACTTGCTGAAATCTTTAATGAATCTCCGGTAGTATCCTGCTAATCCCAAGAAACTCTGGACATCCCTTACTTTTTGAGGAGGTGGAACCCTCTTGATGAGAGCAATTTTGTTAGGATCCACCTGCAATCCTTGGGAAGAAATGGTATGGCCTAGCATGGTCCCTTCAGTCATTAGGAATTCACATTTCTTAGGGCTAAGGGACAAGTTCATCTCGATGCACTTGGTTAGGACCTTTCCCAAGTTGGACAATGCTTCCTGGAAGTTGGCCCCATAAGGAGTAAAGTCATCCATGTATATTTCCACTGCATCATGGACCAACTCCGAGAAGATGCTCAAGACAGCTCTCTGAAAAGTAGCAGGAGCATTGTATAGCCCAAAGGGAAGGACTCGGTAGGCAAAGGTACCCCAAGGACAAGTGAAGGTGGTCTTATCTTGGTCTTCCGGGCTCATTTGGATTTGATTGTACCCGCTAAACCCATCCAGGAAAGAGAAGAACTTCTTTCCTGCCAGTCCATCCAACACTTGATCTATGAAAGGTAGAGGGAAATGGTCTTTCTTGGTAGCTTTGTTCAGCTCACGGTAATCTACACAGATCCTCCACTTCCCATTCTTCTTGGGAACCAACACTAGAGGGGACACCCATTCACTACCTGAGATGGGGTAGATGAATCCGGCATCCAACAGTTTTTGCAACTCTTCCTTGACAATGTCCTTAAGGGCTGGATTCATTCTCCTCTGGGGTTGCCTAACTGGTTTACAATCCTCTTTGATGTATATATGATGGGTACAGACCGAGGGATGGACTCCTTTCATCTCCTTATAGCTCCAAGCAAAAGCATCTAAGTGGCTGGCCAATAGGCTACACAACTCCTTCTCCTGGGAAGGAGATAGGGATGAGCTGATCTTTAATGCTCTCTTAGGGCCGAACTCCACACTTTTGACTCTGGGAGTGATAGGGCTGGTTGTACAAAGGTCCACTAAGGTGCTAGCTTGGGCATCCTCCACCAACTTCTCTAAAGATAGTGCACTGGAAGGTGGATTCTGGATCAGGGTCTCAATCAAATCATCCTCGGTAGGAGGGTCTCTTCTAGTGGTATCTAGGGTGCACAGAGGTGCAGAGTACACCTCGTCTTCCTCTCCTTCCTCCAACCAGAGTGGTAAATCATGCTCTAAAGAAGGTTGGGCAGGAGGGTATAGGACTAGCTGCTTGGACATGGGACCATTTTTGATGGTCATGTTTCCTGCCCGACAACTTATGTAAGCATCTGCAGTAGCTAACCAAGGCATTCCCAAGATGAGAGGATATCCAGTAAGCTTGGCCTTTGGTTGCAGAACTAGGAAGTCTGCAGGGTATTCCTAAGAATCAATAGAGACCAAGACATCCTCCACAATCCCTTCGGGAGTCACGGTGGAGCGATCTGCTAATTGCAGTACTGTCGAGGTCTTCCTCAAGGAACCCTGAAGATTGAGTTTAAGCATGGTATCCCTGGTCATCACATTGATGGCTGCCCCCAGATCAATCAAGGTGTGGGGGATAATGGTGCCATTGATGTGAACATCTACTACAGGACTTCCAGGATCTAGGTACTTTGGGCAGATGACTTGTCCTAGCATAAGGTCAGACAGCTGTCCTATGACATTGATAGTTGAGGCATCTTTCTTCCGTCTGCCTGGGTGTTTGAAACACTTCTCCTTAACCAGCTTGTTATATATTGGCACATCCTTGATGGCTTGGAGAAGTGGGATTTTTACACACAACTGCCTGAGCTCACCCAAAAGCTCATCTTCTTCTGGGTTAGGTTGTGTGGTGGCTGTTAGTCTCTCAGGAAAGGGTGGAATAGGCTTTGGTTCACTCTCCTGATGGTTTTCCTCATCCTCTGGGGGAGGAGGTTGGCGATCTGGAAGAGTCTTTCCAGATCTAAGATTGATCTCCTGGATCTCCACAACATAGGTAGGGCATGAGGTATCCCCAGTATATACCTGCTGAGCCTGTCTATTATTGGGGTTTGGTTTCGGTTGAGCAGGCATCTGAGGTTGCCTTGGAGGAGCAGGAGGTAAAGGCTGAGGTTGAACTGGTGGTGGAGGCAAAATGGCAGGAGGAGTGTTGTATTGGGGCCTCCACCCCGACTTAGGAGCACTTCATTGAGGCTGCGACTGGGTATGTGAGTGATATGGATGAGAAGTAGGTTGAGTAGGGTACTGAGGTGGATAAGACCATGGAGGAGGCATGGACCAAGAAGGATGAGCAGGAGGACCCCAGGAAGGCATGGGAGTCGAGTGGTTGGGGTTGTAATAAGCTTGAGATGCCCCTTGCATCCCCTACTGATAAGGTCTAGATCCTTGAGGCCTCCTTTGGTTGATGAAGTAGAGAGGTTCAGTGGGGGCTTCGGTTCCTTGGTACATGTCTTTAAACCCAGGTAAGGTTCGACACTGATTTGTTGGGTGGTCCTCCTCACAAACGAAACACACTTCAACCGAATGCAATGGACATTCGTTCTTAGGGTGTCTTCTGGTGCACCTAGGACAGAAGACAGCCAAGGCTCTCTCAGCTTCTTCTTTCTTCTGCTGGATCCTGAATTTGTCCAGCTGCATGGCAATGGTCTGTCTCACCTCACTCTTAAGATCTTCTAATTGGTTTGTAAACTCATGTTTGGAGAAAGGGACACTAGTGGAGAGGAGATTTCCTCTACCTCGTTTTCTAGCTGCCCTAGAATGATTTCGAAACACAGTCTTGATGTCCTCATAAGGCAGTTGGTAAATGTCCCCCCCAGCTAACATGTGAAGGGTGTCTAAGAGATCTTCAGGGACTCCTCGGAGTAGAACCAACTTGAGGGATTCAGGGTCAAGTGTGCACCTGGCCCGTTTATAGCTAAGTTGGAACCTCTCCTCATAATCCTCTAAAGACTCATCATTCCCCATGGTCATTCGAAATATCTCTCCCTTGGTTTCCTTGGACCTACAATAATCCCTATACTTGGTATTGAAGGCTTGCTGCATATGAGCCCAAGTAGCGATGCTATTCCCAGGTAATCCCATGAACCAGCGTAGTGCTGCATCCTTAAGAGCGGAAGGGAAAAGCTTCAGCTTTTGCTCATCTTCAGTATAGTCATAGGTTCTACAAAGGACAGCAAACTCAAACAAGAAGGTATCAGGATCCTCAGTGGTCAGTCCATGGAAGTGAGGCAAGGCGGAGGGGCTAATGTTTTTCATTTTCATATCTCCATTGGTCTCTCGGATGGGGAAAGCTCCTTCTATTCTCTCATCTTCTCTCCTATTATCAGCCATGGCTTCAGATGGAGTGGTCTCTAACTCTTCTACTTCTATAGGGTCTTGGTATATCTCAGGATGTTCACCTATAGGTTCCTCTGGGTCACTGTCACCAAAGAAGAGAGAAGGGTGACTCAGTGATGTGGTGGGGGTGTTTGGTAGGAATTTGCCTGATCTATCTCGGTTCCTACGAGGCATGAAATGGAAAGGACTTTTCTTTTTTGAGTGCTTTTGCTTTTTCTTTGGTACCTGCAAAACTGAAACAAAGTGATCTACAACTAACTATATTGCTCAAATGAAATTGCAGAATTGGAAAGCTAATCTAGGAAGGCAAGAAAAATTACTCTAGGAAAGCAAGAAATATTAATCTAGGAAAGCAGGAAATGCTAATCTATGAAAGCAGGAAATGCTAATCTAGGAAAGGAGGAAATGCTAATCTGGGAAAGCAAGAGATGCTAAGCTACTTTTGCAGAATGGAAATGAAATAAACTACTGAGCAGAAGTAAGAGTACAAAAGTAGAAGAAAAGCAACAATTACTAATACTCTGACGCTTCCCCGGCAACGTCACCAAAAAGATGGTGAGCTCCAGTATTGTAGCAATAATGCTACAACTCCTGGGGCTTCCTGTCTCTCATTTTATCAACCCGGTAGTTCGTACAAACTTGGAAGCGACGGTGCTATATGCACAAGTACTAGCTCTTGTCGCGGCTGTCACTTGGTCAGCTGGCACAAGTCTGCTAGGGCTCAAGCCAACTTCTATAGGCTCTCAGAAGAAGCTTGCTAACTGATGGACGAAAGCTATTCTCAAAGGAAAGCTACTCTACTTGACAAACTGAACTGAAAGCAAATCAAAGCATGTAAACCTAGGAAACCCTAATTTAACTAGTCTAACCTCTACAATGCAAAGAATGTGAATGAAACTTCAACCAAGGCTACTGTTACCTCTAATAAGTGAAAATGCATGGATCTAAACTACTTGCATCATGAAAGACATGTTTTTGTATTTTTCCTTTAAGTGTGTGGAATGATTGTGATTTTGTGCTAACTAGGGTTTGGTTGTACAGATGGGATGGAGAAGGAAGGAAAGCGTGGGACATGTTGGGGAGGCTAGGAGAGGTTCCTAGGGATCCTTAGCATCCATCCACAGAGGTTCCTCACATTCAGAAGCTCGGCAACCGAGTGAGTGGCCTCCTACAGGAAGTCTGCAGGGGATCCTACAGGATACTTTGGTTTCTACAGGATGTCTACAAACGGCTACAGGATGACCTACCGTGAGTGTTTGGCATGATGAAGGAGTGATGAAATGGTAGGGGGAGATGTGTAAGGTAGGAATGAGGCTGGTGATGGTTGTAGAAGTGGAGGAATGGGGATAGGGAGTGAGTGTAGGGAGTGGGTTGGAAGATAGAGGGCTATGTCAACGAAAAGGCTAGAGGATGAAGCTACGTGAGGAGTGAAAGACTTTGGGAGATAACAGAGCGGAGCAGAGGTCAAAGATGTGTTTGCATGCGTGATCAAGATGGAGGACGAAGTAATGGAACGAGAGAAAGCAGTGTAAATGGAACAAATGCTTGTGACTATCACCAAACCGAAAATGCATTAACTTAGACTACCTGTGCTTATAAATTCAATGAACAGCAATCTAAACGCGAAGGAGAATGTGCATGAAGCTGTGGTAAAGGAGTGTGGTGTAGGTGTGAATCATGTGGAAGCATCTAACATAACGTGACTGTGTTTGCAGCAATCATGGAATAAAGAAATGCGTATTTTTGGTGGTTAGTCATGGACTGCACCCCAATCCCAGATGAGATGGCAGTGAGCCTTAACAACCTTTTGTTTGGAGCTCCAATCGATTATATCTATCCTCTGCTACACTAAGCAAGTGGAAACAAATTCACCATAAGCAACTCCTATCTAACTCATGAAAAAGACCAACTTAACAACCTGTAATTCGAATTGCATGTGCAAATGAAAAGCTCAAAGTGCTGAAATGAAATGGAAACAACACTACAGCAGAGGGGATCTATGGATCTCAGGTTGGGCCCTAACCTGAGAGCTATAGTCTCCTTAAGAAAACTCAGAACTAGATCAGAATCTGCCTTCTTTATTCATAATCTGATATCATGCCAAATTGGCTTACAAAAAGGAACAAAAACTGAGCTGTGCTCCCAAAATTACAATAGCAATACAAGAGTTTCAACAACCTATCCAAGGCTAAGGCCTCTATACTTATACAAAAACGATGATCCAACAAGTGTCCTTGATTTTAGGAGCTCGGCTGTCCAACTAGAGTTGAACTGCTGATCCTGTAGGACGGTCATAACTGCTGTTCCTGTAGAGCAGTTTATAACTGTTGTTCCTGTAGAACAACTGGCTGCTTCTAAGCTCGGAGGGGAGATGGATTGGAGCTCGGAGTTCTTGGTGGGAATCACGAGGAATGTCCCTAAGACCGTGGACATCCTCTCCTAAAAACCAGCAGTGCCACCTCATTGTCTCCTTGTCTCCTTTTTCGTTGTCTTTTGCTCCCTTTTAATGCCAAAACCTGGAATCATAATGCATTAGTCACATAGATAGAGTGCCTACCCTTCATCCTACAAACAACACGAATAAACTAAGAAATGCATGCATAAGCAATAAAAAATGAATGGTTTGAGCAAGTAGAATAGGCCAAAATGAGCCCAAATTGTACCAAAATTGGGGCTCATCAATTGGTCTGCTGCAAAAAGAGTTCTAAAGTACTTGAAGGGAACTCAATACTTTGGAATCAAGTATACATAGGTGGGTGACTTCATCTTGATTGGATACTCTGATTCACACTTCGATGGAGATAAAGAAACTAGGGTATCTACTTCAGGTTATGCTATGAGTCTTGGATCGGGAGCTGTCTCTTGGAGGTCATGCAAACAATCAGTTCCAGTGGATTCTGCAATAGAGGCTGAATATGTGGCAACAACTGAGGTAAGAAAATAAATTATGTGGCTTAGGAAAATTCTTGAAGATTTGCAGGTAAAACAAATACAATCGACTCCACTCATGATTGACAATACCTCTGCAATAATTTTGGCCAAGAACCAAAAGTTCCATGATCGAACAAAGCATATCAATAATAAATATCATTTGATTTGACATCATGTTGAGGCCAAAACAATCCATCTTCGCCATTGTTCCACTAATGAGCAAATTGCAAACATCTTCACCAAAGCACTTGGAAGAGAAAAGCTTGAATGATTCAGAACGATGCTTGGACTCACCATCATCCCTTCAGATTAAGGGGGGAATGTTGACACCTAATCAGAGGGATGTGGTGTACAACTGTAATTAATGTAAATAAATAATAGAGAAGATAGAGAGTCATCAGGAGATGAACCGAATAGTCAGTCCCTCTTGTATATAATAATGAACAACTTGAATGAATAATATGAGTTTTGATTTGAGGAGTTACCTCCTGGTCTGACAGGGATAAATACTAAAAACCTAAGGGATCAATATTGAAAACACAAGATATTAATAAAACCTAAGAATTAATATTTTAAACTTGAAGGATTCATAAACTCACATGATTATTAATATTATAAACCCAAGAAATCTATAAACATCATGGATTTTTAATATTATAAAACAAATGAATTAATAAACTGAAGGTATAAACATTATAAACCTAATGTATTAATATTAAACCCTAGGATGAATATTTAATCGTTAATATTAAGGTATAATAAACCCAACCAATCATTAATATTAAAAACCCAAAGGATTATTAATATTATAAACACAATGGATCAATAAACCCAAGGAATTATTAATATTATAAACCAAAGACATTAATGTTATAAATAAAAATGTTTAATAAACCCAAGAAATTAATAAACCCATGAATTGATAAACCCAAAAAACTAATATTAAAAACCCAAGCGAATAATAAACCCTAGGAACTGATATTTTAAACTCAAGGGATTAAATTATAAAACAAAGGAATTATTAACATTTTAAACTTAACGAACAAATTAACCCAAGCATATAATATTATAAACCTAAGGAATTAGTAAACCCAAGGGAAAAATATTATAAACCTAAGGGATAAAAAAACGCAAGGCATCAATACTAAATATATAAGGGATTAATAAAACCTAGGAATTAATATTTTCAAGTGAAAGGATTAATAAACCCACATGACTATTAATATTATAAACCTAAGGGATTAACATTAAACCACATAACTAATATTTAACCCTTAGTATTATGTTTTAATAAGCCCAAGGGATTATTAAGATTATAAACCCAAGGGATTAATATTATCAACCTAAAGAATTAGAAAGCTCAAGCGATTAATGTTTTAAACCCAATGGATCAACAAACCCAGTGAATTATTAGTATTGTAAACACAAAATATCAATAAACCCAAGAGATTATTAGCATTATAAACCTAAGATATCAATATTATAAATATAAATAATTAATAAACCCAAGGAATCAATAATCCCAACAAACTAATGTTAAAAACCCAAGCGATTAATAAACCTTTAGAATTAATATTTTAAACTCAAGAGATTATTAATATTATAAACTCGAGGAACAAATAAACCCTAAAATAAATAGAGTTGACCATGGTGTATTTCCATGTTGAGACAACCTTTGTCGTAATGCGACATTCTACCGTGACTGATTTTGATATTCACAAAGTCTTTTTCATAATCTGATGTTAGACCATGGTTGGCCATGATTATAAACATAAGGGATTTATATTAAATACAAGGGTTAATATTATAAAACCTATGAATAATTTTATACCGTTGGAATATGAACCCTTAAATAAATAAACCCATCAGATTGATATTACAAACCCAAGGAAATAATAAACCCAAGCGAATAATACTAAAAATCCAAGGGTTTATAAACCCAAGGGAATAATATCAAACCCACGCAATTAATATTTTAAAACACAAGTATATAAACCCTTAGATAAATATTATAAACTGTGAAATAAACATGGTTGACCATCGTTGATTTAAACAATGAGACAATCTTTGTCACAATGTGACATTCGACCAAGGATTACCATGGTTGGCCATGGATGATGTTCATATTGAGACAATATTTACGAGAATGTGACATTCGACCATGGTTAACGATTGTTGACAATGGTTGAAAATGGTTGACCATGGTTGATTTTCATATTGAGACAATATTTGTCATAATGTGACATTGGACCATGGTTGATATTTATATTGAAATAATATTTGTCACAATGCAACATTTGACCATTTTTCACAATGGTTGATTTTGATATTGAGATAATCTTTATCACAATGTGAGATTGGACCATGATTGACCATGGTTGAACAAGACAATAAACACTTCAAATTTATATTAAACCATAGGGTTAATATTATAAACCCTATGGAGAATATTATACGCTAAGAAATTGAACCCTTAGAGAAATAAACACAAGAAATTGATATCGCACCCATCATTTTAAACTAGAGAAATTTATAAACCTCAACTTTGACCATCATTATAAACCTAAGGGATTTATATTGCATCCAAGGATTAATATTATAAGCCTTAGGAATACGAAACCTTGGATTAACAAACATAAGGGATTGGTATTATAAACATAAGGCAGTAATAAACCCAACAGATAAATACTAAAAAATTCAAGAGATTATAAACCCAAAGGAATAACCCCCATGGATTAATATTATAACACCAACTTGTTTAAACCCCAAGATAAATATTATAAATCGAAAAATAAACATGATTGATCATGCTTAACCATCGTTGATTTTCATATTGAGATAATATTTGCTACAATGCAATGTTGGAACATGGTTGAACATGATTCACCATGGATGATTATGATTTTCATATCAAGAAAATCTTCATTATAATGCAACGTTCGACATGGCTCACGATGGTTGGTTTTCAAACTGAGAGAATATATCTCATATTAAATATTTTAAACCCCTTAAGTCCTAAAGCCCTAGCATCAATATTATAAACGTAAATAATGCAATAATACAAAACAATAATAATAAACATAAACCACAACCAATATAAGAACCACATTGTAAACCATTAAGACATCAATACAAAATATTAATATGAATACATTAATAATAATACACTATAAACCATTAAAACATGATAAACCATCAACACATTAATAATAACACATTTATATCAATACATTATAAACAATTAATAAATTTTAAAGCATAAATACATTAATATCAATACATGAATATATTAATAGTATAAATATGAAGAATATTGATATAAATAAAAAGAACAAAAAGGCCCAAAGTTAATATTATAAAACTAAATAATATTCTCATTTATTAAAGACATCAACATAGCAAAGGGACCCATACAAAAAAACCCAAACAATTAGAAATCAAAGAGGAAGAAATAAAACAATAACACCACCATTGGAGCAAAGGAGCATAAATGAAAAAATTGAGCAATATGTATTTTGAGAGAACACAAAGTGAGAACAGGAAAGGAAAAAAACACATCTAAATTGAACACACTTTATCTAAATAAGAGAAACACACTAGGACATTTTAAGCCTAGATATATACAATTTTCTACATAACAACTACAATGAGAAAAAAAACAATTTCATGAGCATTGCAACCAAATAATGAACATTGAAATTAACATATATGTTTTTTTTCTTTGCATCGAATAATTCCACTATGAAACTGAATTTAAAACACTCCATCAAAAGTCACTTATCAAATAGGCACTTCCAAAACACAACCCGACTAGTGAAAAAAGAAACACGAATTCAAATCAACAGGATAATGATCACAATACTTCATGCTTTCAAACCAATCCCTTCTTGTTACTCCCTTTGGTGCACATGCAACAATTATTTTACATATGTTTTCATTTCATTTAGCACATGTAGATGCTCATCAATAAAAGCAAGATGAAAACCATGTTTTCTGTTAAGCATGTTCTATATATACGAAAGAAAAATTATTGCTCCAGCAATATTGTGCCCCGCTTTGGCATCATAGATGACATAAATACTCTCAATATCTACATTTGAAAGAAAAGACAACAAAATCAAAATTATTACACACATGCACAAATGCTCAACCGTACACATATATAAATATATGTGAAAATGTGAAGTTGGGTTACACTTTTTGCCCTTTTTTGAGAAAAAATATCATTTTTAGAAGGTCTTAAGCATTCGGCAAGGCAAAACATTTTTTTTGTTTATAATTTCGTTTTACAATGAAAATAAAACTTCTCATAAATTTTATTATCTCTCTATTAACTATTTTTATGATTTTTTTTATTGACATTTGATATGTCGACTTAGCAATTATTTGACTGTGTGTAAGTTTAAAAATCAAGGGATTTATAAAAAGTCATGTTTTTTGGCACCAGTGTATTCTTTTTTAACTTGATGTTTTTGAGAAAAAAATGTGTTGCAAAAATCTAGACAGTCTCTACTTGGATATTGTTATATTTACGAAACCAATGTTGGAAACAATACTCAGGGGGGGGGGGGGGGGGGGGGAGGGGGCGCGGCGGCGTAGAGGTGAATAAGTATTATTCAAATAAAGAACTTTTTAATTTCATACTCTAATTTCTATACGCTACTTAAATGAAGGTAACTCGCGTGTACATGCAACTATAATTAAGGCAACCAGAGTATGTCCAGCAAAGTTATGATTCAGTTAATTCATCATATGTTGAACTTTAATCAGTGCATTAGTACTTCATTAACCATAAAAACAGTAACCATGTGAAGTAATAACAGAACAAACCATCACACATAAGAAAGAAAAATGAACACCAAGATTTAAGGTGGAAACCCAATGCCGGACAAAAGACACCTGTTGCTGTCCTGTTTTAGTATAAGAAAAACATGTTTACAATCTTGTACTGGTGCAAACTCATACTAGTACACAGACACCCACCTGCAAAAGTCTACAAACTTCTCTCATTCTCCAGCTTCTAATAGAAGGGAGCTACAACCCCCTTGCTCTTGTACCAGTTGATCCGTTTACTAGTGCATAGGCACCGACCTACTAAAGGCTCCAAACTTCGCTCGTTTTCCAGCTCTTACCAGAAGGATTCTCCAACCCCCTAGCTCTTGTACTGGACGATATGTTTACCAATACATAGGCACCGAACTACAGAAGGCTACAACCTTCTCTCATTTTCAAGCTGTTACAGGAAGGGAGCTCCAACCCCCTGGCTCTTGTATTGGCCTATATGTTTACCAGTACATATGGGCTGAACTACAGAAGGCTACGCCATTCTCTCGTTTTCTAGCTGTTACTGGAAGGGAGCTCCAACCCCTTAGCTCTTGTACTGGCCGATATGTTTACCAGTACATAGGCACTGACCTATAGAAGGCTATGACCTTCTCTCTTCCTCCAGGGACCACGTTTCATAAATTTTCAGACTGGATACTCCTGGAACACAACACCACAATCTAAAGGCCACGTTTCATCCAATTTTGATACTGGACCCATCAACAACATTGAAGCTCAAAATAAATCACCACTGCAATACAATCATCAAATACATCTGCATTAACCAATCATTGAAACTCAATCATCAATCTCTAAATCACCCACAAATGAATCACTGAAAGCCCATCACCACTGAAGCAAATCACAGTCAATCAATCTGAACATTCAAAACACTGTCATCAAAACAGGGTTACGAGAACATAGAGCAGAACCTAGAACTTTGCAACAATAGCCAGGTCCAGCTCCAACTTCAAATATCATATTTCATAATGTATACAGTACTTTGATGTGATGAACCAATGTGTATATGTGCTTCTATCAAATCCAACCAGCATACAAATCTACAAATGCTAACTTTAAACATCACAACTATTTCATACTTTAGTTATACCTAGCTTAGAACATTTACAGTGTAAATAACCAAAGAAGAACCTAGAACTCTGCAGCAACAACCAAATCCAACTACAACTTCAAATATCATACTTCATAATGTATACGCTACTTGGATGTGTTGAACCTGCATGTATACGAGCTTTTATCAAAGTGAACCTGCGTACATATATGCAAATACTAACTTAAAAACTTCACACGTATTCTAGACTTCAGTCATACCCAGATCATAACATAAAACATGCGTCAGTATTAAAATTTACACTATCCATGATCAAACCACATAATGATAATTCATTTTAGGCCTTATGATCCCGATCCATCATCCATCATCAACCACATAGGTGCATCCTTAGTTCAGGTCAAGCAAAGCATCAGAAACCCATGACCTACATACTTGATCTCACACTTCATCAGATATTCAATACTTGCACATCTGGCCTGATGATCTTCTCCTCCTTATATACTCTTATGCCTTTCTCAATACCTTGGACTAAAACTAATTAGAACCAATACCTTGGACCAAATACCTAGGGTCAATACCTTGGACCAAATACCTCGGACCAAAAACTTGGTTTTCTAACATGTACACACTTTTCCTCTTGTCAAAGTGCATGTATACGTTATACACTCCTTTTGTTTTGTTAACCTGCGTGTATATGCTTCTTGGAGAAAGTGAACCTACATAGACGTCTCCTTCTTCATTCTTTGGAGTCTAATCTATAATCCATTACTGTTAACCTGCTACATTGTGAATTGTCATCTGAGTGAGTTGCCATCAAGGACAACACCTGTATCATAATGCCAACAATCTCCCCCTTTGGACTTGATTTCAAAAACAACACCAAGACACTCTCCCCCTTTGACATCAAGGGCAAAGGGCGGACCAGGATATTCTCCCCCTTTGATATGCATTATGTTGTCCATGCTCCCCCTGAGTACATGTTGAATTCTCTGATTGAGCTCCCCCTTTGTACATGCTAAGATTCACTAAACCATCCATCCTCCCCCTGAGCACATGCAGAGTCTACAAAAATATTTTCAAAAGAATAACATGACTCTATAACTAAGTGAGTATAATATTCCTATCACCAATGACTCATACATACATCAATTTCCCAATTAAGTGTGGATACACCAATTTTGACTCATCCACCCAACCAAGTGGGGATATACCAAATGTTTATACATGACTAACATACAAATTATTACATCATCCTTCCCATGCATAGTCGGATTACAAATTAGGTATTTTCATGACCTTTACATGACATTTATAACAAGGACAACTGATCTAAACAAGACCATGATAGTCATTGGCAACTATCATACACCATATATGATCTGCACCATCAGCAACATCAAGATCAACAACCTGAATCAAAACAATTATGTGGATCAAGCAATCTAAGTATCTTCATGTACCAAGATCTTCTAAGATAATGCCAATAATGCATTATTAGAAGCATATACATATTCTCCCCCTGAACCTGTGCCACATGTTCACTGTCAGATCTGATCATTGCATATATCAGTGAGGGTCAACAATCATCCACTACTTATACATTAAGTCATCAACAACTTATGAGGGTCAGAAGTACTTCTAAATAACATCCACAGACTGTAGTCATCAATCAACAAGACAAAAAAAAATGTTTGAACCATATCAAAACATTTTTCTGAGTCTGTCCCACTGCTTCTTCATCAAACCAACATATACATGATTGTGCAGCTTCTAACTCGCGTATATACGTGACTTGTCTTCATGATAATTGCGTATGAGAATTAGGACACTGATATTTCATATTTTCAATTCTTTCTGAGTCTGTTCTATCTTAATACTGAGTTATGCCACATCTCTTTGACTGTAATTCCTTCTTCTTCCATACCTTGGAGTGTGATGATGTTTGTTTCTTTTGGTATGTTGGCCGAAATTTTCTCTTGCGTTGTTTTGCTATATGTCCAAGCTTGTTACAAGCATAACATATTATATGTTTTATATTCCTTCTATAGCAATCAATGGCTTTGTGACCAAACATGTTGCAAGAAAAAGAATATCCCTTAAAGTACCTGGAAGCTTATGATCTTTGTGTGTGATGGTCTTAAAGAATTCTACTTCTGCATCTCACTGCAACATGTCCAAAATTATGACATATAAAACATTCAACATTATTCATCATAGGAAATAATTGACTATCATTTCCACAATTAGGAGTAAAAGATTTTCGTTGAAAACTTTCTTTCCTTGGTTGTTGATGGGGTTGACCTCTCATCTCCTTATTGAGCATTTCAGATTTTGCATTGGAGTTCCTTGCCTCACCTTGTGAGCTAGATTCACCTTCAACAGATTCATGAAAACCAAGACCAGTTTTGATGGTAGGAGACCTTTGACTCTAAGAATATTATCCAAAATATTAGTACTATCTTGAAATGGTAATAGTTTATCCTTTTCTTCTAATTTACTTTTTAAAATATTTACCTCAACCTGATATTGCTCTTCCTTTTCAAGGTACTGCTTCTTCATGATTTATTCAGCTTTTCTTCTTTCTTCCACTTGTTGCTTTAATTTGAGGATCTCATTTTTTTGTTCTTCATCTGCTTGAGGTAGTTCTTCATTCTTCTTATTTTCAAGATCTTCTTTTAGAGAGAGGATCTTAGCTTCAAGACTTACATAGTAACTGGATCTATCTTTAAGTCTCTTGATTGTTATACTTTGATCATTTATTTCATTTCTTAATGATGTCACTTCATCCTATAGCTTTTGACATTGATCTTCCCTTTCCTTGTACTGCTTCCTTAATTTGTTTCCTTCCTCCATCTGAGCTTTTAATCTGGTAATTTCTTCTTTCAAGGCACACTCCCTTTTGTTAAATAGATATTGTTGATCTCTGATTTTATCTGCGAGTCTTTTAACTTATGTCTCTATGTTTCTTTCACAATCACTTCTAATCTCACCACTATTGCATGAACAAAGAAAAGTATCACTAGAAGACCAAAAATTTGTACCTGATGCTTCATTTGCTTGCTCATCCTCAATTTGAAGTGATTTGGTATCTGAATACTTGCTTCAACCTAACGGCCAATTTTCTCTCCTGCTGTTACTATTCCTTTAAGTTGTGTTCTTCTTCTTAGGCACTTTCTTCTTTAACTTCTTTCCCATTGTTTCTGTGGATCTCCTCCAATCGATCAAGCTTCTACCAAAGGAGCTGCTCTGATACTGAGAGGGAGGGTGAATTAGTGTTAGTCAAATCAATAACTTTTTAATATCATACTCTGATTTCTATATGCTACTTCAAGGAAGGTAACTCGTGTGTACACGAAACTGTAATTAAGGCAACCAGCGTATGTCCAACAAACATATTCTTCAGTTAATTCATCATATGTTGATCTTTAATCAGTGCGTTAATACTTCATTAACCATATAAATAGTAATCATGTGCAGTAATAATAGAAAAAACCATCACACATAAGAAACACACATGAACACCAAGATTTAAGGTGGAAACCCAATGCGGTACAAAAACCACCTACTATTGTCTTCTTTTAGTATAAGATAACCCTGTTTACAATCTTGCATTGGTACACACTCATACCAGTACGCAGGAACCCATGTGAAGAAGGCTACAACCTTCTCTCATTCTCCAGAATCTACTGGAAGGGAGCTACAAGCCCCTAGCTCTTGTACTAGCCGATCAATTTACTAGTACATGGGTGCTAGCCTATTGAAGGCTCCAACCTTTACACATTTTCCAGATATTACTGGAAGGGAGCCCCAACCCCCTTGCTATTGTATTGGCTGATATGTTTACCTGTACAAAGGCACCGACCTACATAAGACTACAACCTTCTCTTGTTTTCCAGATGTTACTTGTTCTCTTGGTTCTTGTATTGGATGATATGTTTACCAGTACGTAGACGCTGACCTATAGAAGGCTACGACCTTCTCTCTTCATCCAGGGACCACGTTTCATAAATTTCCAAACTGGATACTCCTGGAGTACAACACCACATTCTGAAGGCCATGTTTCATCCAATTTTCATACTGGACCCATCAAAAACATTGAAGCTCAAAATCAATCACCATTGCAATACAACCATCAAATACATTTGCATTAACCAATCATTGATTCTCAATCATCAATCTCTAAATCAGCCAGAAATGAATCACTGAAATTCGATCATCACTGAAGCAAATCACAACCAATCAATCTGAACATTCAGAATACTGTCATCAAAACACAGTCACCAGAACACAGAGTAGAACCCAGAACTCTGCAACGATAGTTAGATCCAACTAGAACTTCAAATATCATATTTCATAATGTATATGCTACTTCGTTGTACCAAACCAGTGTGTATACGCACTTTTATCAAATACAACCAATGTACAGAGGCTAACTTCAAACATCACAACTATTTTAGACTTTAGTTATACCCAGATCAGAAAATTTACAGTGTGAATCACCAAAGCAAAACCCAGAATTCTACAACAACAACCGAATCCAACTGCAACTTCAAATATCATACTTCATAATGTATATGGTACTTGGATGTGCTGAACCTGTGTGTATACGCACTTTGATCAAAGTGAACCCATGTACAGATATGAAAATACTAACTTAAAAACTTCACAGCTATTCCAGACTTCAGTCATACCTAGATCATAACATAAAACATGCATCAATATTTAGATCTAGACTGTCCATGATCAAACCACATAATGATAATTCAGTTTAGACCTTATGATCCCGATCCATCATCCACCATCAACCACATAGGTGCATCCTTTGTTTAGATCAAGCAAAGCATCAAAAACCCATGATCTGTATACTTGATCTCACACTTCATCAGATATTCAATACTTGCACATTTGGCCTAATTATCTTCTCCTCCTTGTATACTCTTAGGCCTTTCTCAATACCTTGGACCAATACCTTGGATCAAATACCTCAGACCAAAAACTTGGTTTTCCAATATGTACGTGCTTTTCCTCCTGTGAAAGTGTGTGTACGTTATACGCTCCTTTTGTTCTGATAATCCATGTGTATACGCTTCTTGGAAAAAGTGAACTTGTGTATACATCTCTTTATTCATTCTTTGGAGTCTGATCTGTAATCCTTCACTGTTAACCTGCTACACTGTGAGCTATCATCTGAGTGAGTTGCCATCAAGGACAACACCTATACAATAATGCCAACAACCAACTCATAATTGCTAGAACTACTAGATTTTTTTGAATTGAACCAATATGAAAAAAGTGTAGGTTTTGAAGATGTCTAGCATAACTTAAAGTTTCTAAACATATTATTAAAAAACTAAATATCTAAAAACTACCCAATGCAGAAGACAGACCAATGTAATGAACTATAAATTTTTCATATTTTTTTATTGTGCATTTTGGAAGATATAAAATTTTGATTTCACTGGATCATAATGACATTCATAATTTTTTTGCACACATTTTGTTATAAAATTAATAAATTTAACAAATATATATGAAATTCCATAAAATTTACATCTACTGAAATTAGATTCAATTCTGCAAACGTTGTTATTGTTTCAGAAAGTAAATTTGCCGAATTTAATGGAGTTTAACCATTTCAAAGTCGAAGAAAGGTGACGTGAGATGATTTGTTGCAAAGTTGCAAGTTAAAGTAGCTTGACCAAACTAAAAACACATTCGTCCAAACTTGTGTTTGTCTTCAACACCTTTTAAAATAGATAGAAAATTAATTTGACCGAATTAATTTAAAAGTTCAACTGAAAATGTGTTTATATTTTCCATTGGCTGCAAAAATGAAATGATGTGACCCTCTGAAAAAAAATGTTTTGCTAGAAAGATATAAATAAACGAAGCCGAAACATTATTTTCGCACTCCTTTCTCATTTGGACAGAATTTTTCAGCTAAATATTTTGGGATGAATTTTTAAAGGCACTTTTATCAGCTAAATTTTTAAAGTGAGTTTTTTGGGCTTAAATCTTAAAGTGAGTCTTTTGGGCTAAATTTTTAAAGTGAGCTTTTGGGATCAATTTTTAAAGTGAGTTTTTCATAAAGTAAATCTTTTTGGCTGAATTTTTAAAGCGAGTTTATTTGAAAGTAAACCTTTGGTGCTGAATTTTTGAAGTCAACGTTTTGGTCTAAATTTTAAAAGTGAGGTTTTTTTTATAGATTTTGAAATTGACTCTTTTGGGTTGGATTTAAAAATCTACATAGATTGAATTATCATGAGAAATCAAAGAAATTGAAAGAGAAAATATGATCGAATAAGAGACATTGAGGCTCCTAGAGAATACACAGGAAATTATTACAAAATAAAGAAGGAAGAATGATCAAATATTGTTGGGCCTTGAAATTGTCATTCACTTCCATTACATTTTCACTTATATCTCAATATTGTCACCTTAACTCCACCTCTATTTCATTACATTTACCTTACCATTATCATTATTGGGTCCCATTTATGTTTTTCCAAACTTTATTAATTCTTAGCATTTTAAAGTGAATTTATGGTTAAAAATTAGAAAATAATGTGCATATGCTTATACCTAACAAGTGGGATGAGATTGTTGACATATGTAGGTCAAAAGGAAGCTTCTAAAAGACCCTTATGTGGCCTCCCAAAACCAAAATCGAATTTGAGTGGAGAAGATCATGGGATCATGAAGATATGTGTCTCATTTCCTATTTGTATTGAAACTCTAAGAGGACATGTGTCTTATCATTTTCTATTTTGATTGTAACTTTATAGTGATAGGGAGAGATTCATGGACTCTCATTAATGAGATAAATTCTCATCTTTTTGTATAAATAGAGGAAGTTTCTCCTATTATTTTAGATATGAAGAGTTGGGGAAATGCTCTTGTTTTGAATATAGAATTTAGATTTGGCAGCATGCTCATGAGTGATGTTCACTTTGATTTGGTTATGTTTGTATTTGGAGCCTCTCAACTTTCCATCCCTCATGATTTTGGATTGGCCATTTATAATATGTGAGATTTATCGTTTTTCATAGATTAAGATTTATTTATTTCATATCTTTTTTTGTGTGAGAGGTTAAGAGTGATTTTTTAATTTTCTTTCATGTCTAGAGGTTAAGAATTATTGTTTTTTCTTTCATTTCATATTATGTGGTTTTAATTATTCATTTCATAGGATCCTGATTTGATAATGCACACATCATCCCTTGGAGTAAATTTCATTTCATGCAATTTCATTTTTGAAAGAGTGTGTGCTTTTCAATTCCCGCAAGTGTGGTAGATTAAGACTTCAATTCTTGCAAGTGTGGTAGATTAAGATTTCAATTTTTTTAAGTGTGATAGATTAATATTTCAATTTCAAACATTGTACCATAATTTCCTTTGAATTGATTGTTGAATTAGAACAGGTGAATTTGGTTTGTCTTTATTTGGTTTTGTAGTTAGATTGATCTAAATTGGAAGTTAATTTATAGCGTATATAGTGCACGCATGCTTCACAAGTTTTATGAAACCCCCAGGTTAACAATTAAATGATAGGTAATTAATTTGCCTCAACATTTTGGCACCATTGTCAGGGAAGATTGCATAGAACTAGCTTTCACTTTAGAGTGTATTTTATTTATTTTTGTTTTTATTAACCATTTATGGACAAAGGGTCTAGAATGCAACCCAAAGACTACATTGAGGAATGGTATCAAAAAGAAGTTATGCCGCAATATTCATCAATTCTTCAAGAGATTCTTGCGGTAAACCGAAAGGTCAAGTCGATTTCGCATATCCTTACAAACAATCAAGTACATTTTTCAAGTTTGGATATGAGAATTTCAAAAATTCTAATCCGTAAATGGCTTCATTGGAAGCATGAATATACTTTTAAAAAAATAGTTTTTAGATAGATAGGAAAAATAAAAATATTTTTTTTTTATAGTTTTTAGGATAAATTTGATGTTTTGTGGTGCAGCAAAAACCACCCATCTCCTAACCCCTGGTAGGAAAGATTTGCAATAAAACAAATGATTGAGAACAAGGAGTGAAAGTGAAGATCACGAACAATAATTTAAGGTATGAGATCAAGCCTTTTCATTTTACTTTTGCAAAATCTAGAGAGGAATTGATTGATAAAAACTTGACTATGCTAACAAAATAAAAATAAAAATAAAATCTCTCAAGTATGCTCTCCTTCTACACTTCCTGTGACCTCAAGGATCAAAAAAATAAATTGTTTTATTAGTATATCATAAAAATTATTTAGTTACAGAACGAAATTCTCCAACTAATTTCTGTTTTCATGATTTGGTTTTATTCAATTTGATTTTTCAATAAACTTCAAAAAAAAAAAAAAACCAAATGAATTTTCTTTATTAAATTGTTTTGCTTAAATGAAATATATATGTATATATTTTTAATTAGAAAAAATGTAACATATATAATTTTTAAAACAAAACATCAAAAAAAATGTTGGTCAACGTTATGAAAAAGCTCAAAGCATAAAACAAAATTAAAAGGCCATGCATAAAATGAGGCTCGAATAAAACAATGAAACGAGGGCTAAGTGCATAATGTAAAAACCTGCAATTCGAGTGGCTGGTTCAATCAAGTCTCGGGCTTCGATCTCACATCTCAACCTACAAATAAAACTTGACTACACAACCATCCTAGCTTTGACTTAATTGTAATGATAATTGGGCGGTCAAATTGTTCAGTAGATCTGGTTTTCTTGACATTAAAAAAAAAAAAAGTTTGACAGGTGTGATAGAATGATTAAAAACGAGTGTTTGAAAATGATGAAATCAAACAAGGTTTAGATTCGGTGTTTCTTTCACTACTGCTCTGAGCTTCAATAAATATGCAAATAAAACTTGAATTCTGTCAAGCTTCTGTGTTTACTTTTGAAGTGAGATCTGATATTTTTGAGGTAGACATTCATTCAACACATGCTCCAGCTCCATAGCATATGATGGGTGTAGTATCTTAACCTCCACGGCTCAGGGGGTCTCGACCTGCACATCTCGCATAGCATACTGGATCACCATTACAAGAAATTAATTTTATTACCGTATCACCATTGCTAGACATCGCACCAGTTTAGACATGCGTTTTTAAAATGCAATTTCTAAGAAACACGAGGCAAATTTGAAAACACTAGGAAACGGGTTTTTTCCGAAACAGGATGAGTTTAATAACCCATAAACCATTTCCTCAGATGCCTAATTGTTCAGGAGAAAATCGTGGTTCTTCGGGACCCCGTTTGGTGACTACGTGAGGAAAACAAATTCTTTTTTCATGCATGAGGTTTTGCTGGAAATAACACATTTAATTTACTAAGACTTTCAATTAAACAATGACTCTTCCTTTGTAAGTAATGCCGCAAGCCCACCCTTCAAAACCTGCAAATAAAAAATCAAACCACCAGAAATTGATTTTGGTTCCCGTAACATTTCTAGAAAACTTAATTATTTTAAGAGAGGATTTTAAAATGTTTTTTATGAATAAAGTAGGGTGAATTAGAAAAATCCAAGACATGGGTTTTTCCACAACAGGGACAATTAGGTAATCGCAAAACCATTTTCTAGATTTTGCAACAAATTGAGATAATTTTATCGTTCTTTAGAGCCCTATTTTGCTGTCTGCATGAGAAGAAAAAAACGATTTTCAACAAGGTGGAAGAATGTGACTCAAAATGAAATTTTTTTGTGGCATTTAATCCATATGATATGTGATCGAAGGATCCAAATCAATTTAAACTTCCACCTCTTCCATCCTCTACATAGTTTATTGATCTCGACTGTCACTTGCGTGATGCAATTGTACTGTTAATGGTATTGGCCTTTCTACTTGATGGATTTGGAATTAGATTAGCTATTACTATTGTGCCAGCTTATATATCCGAGATTGCACGTGGATAGTTGAACACTCTACCTCAGTTCTCTGGTTCTTTTGGGATGTTCAATAATGGCTTATGGATGAACTGGGAAATTATTTAAATGATTTCTAAAAATTTGGCATTAATATTGTTGTTGTATGAAGTTTTAACTTGTAGGACACACAAAATCTTTGAGATGCTAATCATTTTGCTGAGCACATCACATGAAGTCATACGACAATAGGGAGTTGAATTATTTTTCATGGTTATTTCTTAAAAATATATTGTTATCAATATGATGAATTGGACTAAATATAACACTTTTGATTTTCCTTAATCTGTTTTATTTGACATTTAACTTTTGCATAACAATTAGAAAGTAGTTTGGCCATTTCTTTTTTAACACACTTATGTTCTTTATGTCAAGTTCTTTTGCAGGTTTGGGATGATTGAATGATCATTGAAGGAAATTAATTGTGCGTATAATTAGTCCTAAAAGGACCAATTCCATGAGAAACATAAGAACAAATCCATGTCCATATCCATCAAAACCATTACTTTTCCTCCCTTTTGAATTATAATCCAACTAAGCAATTCAAAGCAAGCCACAATCATTTTTCCTAGCAAGAGTCAGTTGTTCATTTTCCTTTATTCACATACACTTTCCACTTGACCCACAAATAAAAGCAAGAAGCTCACTGACATGCTTATTGGTCATTGCTATTACTATTTTCCATTGTCCTCTTCCATTTTCATTTTTCCTTTCCTATCCTTTTTCATTTAGCAAATAAACCCTGCTTTAATGAAAATTATTGAGTCTATAGTCCTTTGATTCTAAAATCCTTGCAAAACCACCATGAGGCTTGCATGCCTTAATGGCAAGTCCTCATGCTAATGAACAATGGTAATACATCAATGTCCCTTGCTCATCGGATATTCTAGGTACTCGACAACAACAAAATTATTCATACTTAGCAAGATGTGTTTGGGCATCTTGACTCTCATTGTCATCAACGGTGAGAGTTCTTCTATTGACTAGTGGCATCCATTAATGACCACTAAGTCAACAATTTCCTACTATGTTCGACATCAGAACACCTATTCACATAGCAGGAATTGTGCCAGTGAGTTTTGAAGACATGAAGACTATCATTTTCAGCATTTTGGAGCAAATGTAGAAGATATGAAATTACAGAACCAGATGGCAGCTGTGGAATGAGACGATAGCTGCAAAATCATATGACAGTTGCAAAATCAAATAGCAGCTGCAAAATCAAATGGCAGTAGGGGAATCAACACTATTCCACAGCAGATTCAAGAAGTTTTAATAAAAGCAAATAAAAAGTCATCTTGACTCTTTTCTCCATGACTTGTCCAGCCACTTGAAGAAGATTATGATCAAAATTTTGTAGCCACCACACATGTAGCTCATCTATTTCTAAAGGGTAAGCTAAGGTATGTCATTTTCTAACTTTTTACCATAAAATTCCTTAAAAAGCTAGAATGATAATTTTTGGAAAAGACATTTCTCTTCCTTATCTCATAAAATTGTTAATATCATCAGTTGGGGGGATACATTCATATTCATATTTTTCCATTTTCATATCACATTCAAAATCCCACATGATTTCAAAAATATACTATCTATTGCATTATTATTATGAGCAGACAAAATATACTTTGCAACAAGAATCAAATTATCATTATGCAAAGTTCAAAGATCAAAATAGAATGCAACAACAAAATATAGTTGTAACACAAGAACCAACCATGTTGCAATTCAACTTAAAGACTTTGCAGAAGTATGAAGTTATCAAATGATATCATGCAAAGTTAAGCCAAAGCTTAAGGATCGAAGAGAATTAATGTAATAGATTGCATGAGGACATGCAATAGCTTTAGTTGGGGGGTATGTTGGGCCTTGAAATTGTCATTCAGTTCCCTTACATTTTCACTTATATTTCCATATTGTCACCTTCGCTCCACCTCTATTTCATTACATTTAACTCCATTTCATTACATTTACCTTACCATTATCATTATTGGGTCACATTTATGTTTTTCTAAACTTTATTAATTCTTAGCATTTTTACGTTAATTTATAGTTAAAAACTAGAAAATAATGTGCATATGCTTATATCTAACAAGTGGGATGAGATTGTTGACATGTGTAGGTCAAAAGGAAGCTTTTAAAAAACCCTTATGTGGCCTCCCAAAACCAAATTCGAATTTGAGTGGAGAAGATGATGGGATCATGAGGATATGTGTCTCATTCTTTATTTGTATTGAAACTCTAAGAAGACATGTATTTTATCATTTCCTATTTTGATTGTAACTCTATAGATATAGGGAGAGATTCATGAATTCTCATTAATGAGATAACTTCTCATTTTTTTGTATAAATAGGAGAAGTTTTCTCCTATCATTTTAGATGTGAAAAGTTGGGGCAATGCTCTTGTTTTGAATATAGAATTTGGATTTGGTACCATGCTCATGAGTGATGTTCACTTTGATTTGGTTATGTTTGTATTTAACCTCTCAACTTTCCATCCCTCATGCTTTTGGATTGGTCATCTATAATGTGTGATATTTATTGTTTTTTATAGATTAAGATTTATTGCTTTCATATATTAATATTTATTTCTTTCATATCTTTTCCTGTGTGAGAGGTTAAGAGTGATTGTTTTTATTTGCTTTCATATCTAGAGGTTAAGAATTATTGTTTTTTCTTTCATTTCATATCATGTGGTTTTGATTATTCATTTCATAGGATCCTGATTTGATAATGCACACATCATCCCTTGGAGTAGATTTCATTTCATGCAATTTTATTTTGGAAAGAGTGTGTGCTTTTCAATTCCCGCAAGTGTGGTATATTAAGACTTCAATTCCTGCAAGTGTGGTAGATTAAGATTTCAATTCCTGCAAGTGTGATAGATTAAGATTTCAATTCAAAACACTGTACCATAATTTCCTTTGAATTGATTGTTGAATTAGAATAGGTGAATTTTGTTTATAGTTATTTGGTTTAGTATTTAGATTGATCTAAATTGGAAGTTAATCTATAGCATATATAGTGCACGCATTCTTCGCAAGTTTTACAAAACCCCTAGGTTGACAATTAAATGATAGGTAATTAATTTGCCTCAACAAATATTGAAAGGGAAAATCAATATCAACTAGAAGTTGAAGCAGGTATGTAAATGTAGATATTATAAATTATATTTAAAATTTAACTAGTGTATTGTGAAATTTAAGTTTTATTTTATGAACTAATTTGAAAAATATTTTGTAACGTAAATAGAGAGAGATATTCCTCATAACATTGACGATGAGATTGAAAATGTTGAAAAAAAAAATGAAAAATATAATGAACCAATGATTGATTATGTTGTTGAAGATATTGAAAGATATTTAAGTGAAGAAGTTGAATCACCATTAGGTATGTATATACATGTCACGTGTATTATTGAAATTAAACATATTTATTAATTTCAATTTCATTCAAACTCTAAATTTTAATTTAATTTTTTGATGAATATTTATACCCATTTACATTTAGTTCTTATATGTATATATGAAATCAATATCGATGATGAGATGTGAGAAAATTTTGACACTGACACATATATAGATAAAAAAGCTTGCCATGTTATATGATATCATGTTAAGCTCATTATTGATAAGTTCTTCAAAGATGAAAATGTGACAGTTCAAGCTCAAATTTTTAGATGTCTCTTAACATCAAAGAAATTAAAAAAAGCTACAACTTTATTGGGTGTTCGAAAATGAACAAAAGATTAAAAAAAAATAATAATAAAAAATAAAAATTGAAGACAAATGTGATTTGAAATATAAATAATGCTTTAAAATCAATTGGAAGATCTAGGAAGAAAAGTGATATAGATGAACGTAGAGAAATACAAATGAAAGTGGTTTCATCAAGTACTAAATAAAATCGTTTGGTAAAATCTATGGCAAAAGCATTAGGGACCTCATGAACAACATTACACAAACATTGGAAATTTCGATTGCAAATAGATGTAAATGTGAGATCGCTTGTTCGATAACTATTTGTAGTCAACCATACAAAGATAGACTTGGAAAAGATGTTAAGAAAATAATATATGAACACTAGATGAAAATTCATGTGTTTCACCAAAAGAAAGGGATATGATGTGATGAATAATAACACAAAATCGGTATGAAGAACATGCAAAACATATCTTGGACACCACTCAGATAGAGTTTTCCAATAAGTTCATAGAAGAGAATCTTGGAATTAATGTCTCGATTAGTACTTTTGTGCAACAAAAACCATGGTATGTTAAACCTATCACTATACGCGACACTTGTTATTGTCATGATCACGTGGAATTTTAATTATATTATGACACCTTCCTTTATTTTGATAAAACATTTTGGAAAAATTAACCTCCTCCTTCCACTATCCATGATTTCATATCCGAAATTCTATGTGCAAGAGAAAGTCATGAATTATTTTACCCAAAAGAAATGTGTTGGTGGTAAGAAATGTGATCATGGTGGAAATTTAACTTTATTTCACAATATATATTCTATTGATATAAATGACCAATCAGTGTCTAACCTAAAACTGAAATGGAAGGGATATGAATATATCCATACATCGATTAGTTCAAATAGTAGTACAAGTGCTAAAATGATTTATTTACAAGAAGAATAAATTTTGGTGATAGGGTTTTTGAAGAAATTTGAGATAGAAGTTTATAAGTACACCAAGCATTTGCATATAGCTCAATGGAAAGAACTACAATTCAAAAAATCTCACGAAATTTTTCTACGAGGGACCATTTTGTCAATAGTTGATTTTGCAGAGAATTACAGATTTGTTGCACAAAATGAAATATAGAGTAAATATTATCATTCAGACCAAGTCTCTATGCTTGTGCATGTTCTGTATAGACACACTGAATAAAATGTTGATCATATAGAAAGCACTAGTGAGAATCAACATGTTATTAAATAATATCACTTTATATTAGTGATGATCATACACATGATCACATTTTGTACAACATTGTTTTGATAAGATTTATGAATCATTAAAAGACTGTGGAATAAAATTCAATGAACATTGGATATGGTGAGATGGATGTGCATGTCAATCCAAATATTCACGAAAATTATTTTGGTTGTGTCATCTTCATAAGAATACCCACATTAAAAATTGCTGGAATTTCTTTAAGACTTGTTATGGAAAAGGAAAACATGATGGTGCAAGGGCACATATAAAAAGAGCACTTTGAAGATATCAAATGGACCACTATACAACCTGACTTGTCTCAAATAAAGTTTTTCAATGGTGCATTGCTGCACTAAGCCATCATACTAACCCATCAAAGGATGTACAGAGGCATGCCCATATATACAAATTAACTTGTATATAATTTTAATATATGATAATTTTTATTAATTTTTTAATTTTAAACATTTATAAATTATATGGTTTAAACAATATCATGATGATTATCTTGGATATATAAATTGTATTTTAAATAGCATATTTGAATTCCTGTTTGAATTTACTATAGGTTTTTTGGCATATTAGAGTCCAAGATGTAAATAGATCAATTAAATATGAAGGTGAAACAATAAAAGGGACTTGAAAATTGTGTTCAATTAAAAAAGAAGGATTATTGAAATGTGTTTGCATTTGATAAAATAAAATGTTCTTGTTTTTGTCCTGTTTGTGCAGAGGACACACAATCCAACGATGTTTGTTAAAACAATATGTATGTAAAATCTTGGCAACATACATAACGAAATCCAAACGGGAAAATGTCAGTTGCAAGCTTCGAAGAGATGGAATCAGAGGATACTATAGTATCATCTAAAGGTGATTGAGTTTTTGATCTTGTTAGAGAAGGTAACATTTTAATTTCTTTCAAAACATATTTATATATTTTTAAAACCATTATGTATAAGTATCTAGATAATAGTTAAAATATAGAGATATATAAATAGATAATAAAACCAAGTCCACGTTGATAAAATTAATTTCATATTAATTATGATCTAAATTTACACTTGTTTTATTTTGCAGGATATGTTCTTTTTGTAGTTTCACCCATTAACATGATAGAAAATGTCAAGTATTGTTTGATGCGGTGCACTGAACAAAATATGAAGTTATTGGAAGGCTATGATGCTAATGGTTTTATAAATGAAATAGGGTCTATTATACTGAAAGGTTATTTTTTCCAAGAAACTCATCAAACTGATAGTAATGTTTACTTTTAAGACTATCAGCCCAATGTCATAAGTTGTCAAATAGTCACTTGGTGTGTGCAATGCACATAAAGTTGGTAGAAAGTTGAATCAAAAGAAGAATTGAACGTTAAAAAATGGAGAATGTCAAAATCTAACCATGAACGGATCATTGAGGATGGCATTCCATTAGAATTTTTTAATTGAAGTGCCCAACAATTTCTTCTTCTTGGATTCATCTTTGAGTACTTAGAGTTCAAGTTCATTGTAAGCCTTTCTTTTTATGCACGCTTAAGTTGTACACTCTTAAGAATTTGATGATGTGAAAGTGATGCTATTGGGTATTTTATTGAGTTACAAAGTTATATGTATATTGCCTGTTATGCACGTGTATTGAGAATATGACACTATTGATATTATGTTTTCATGAACGACAAGTAATTTATATTTATAAATTCTCCGGTCTTAAACAATTTCATACATGAATGAAAAATGTATTAGCCTTTATATACATGAATTCAAAATGTATATACCATATTATATAATGTAATTTTAAGTTATTATTGTTTTAGACATCTACAACAAATTATAAGATTCATTCAAATGAAAAACGTACTATGTTTTGTTTAATTTGCAATTTTACTAGATTCATTTTAAATAAATTGACAAAACAACTTTAAACAAAACCTAATAATCATTTACTAACATTATAAAAATGCTTGAGTGAAAAATGTACCAACTAAATGAAAATTTATTTTTATTGCCACATATTCATGAAGTTAAATATGTAAAACTTTTAAAAGCATCAAACCATGCGTCATGCAAATTGTGGGCCATGTTTTATAATGCAATTTTATCTAGTATGTTTATGCATTCAAACAACTTTATATTAAAAGTTAACTGTCAACCGAAATCCATAGTAGCCTTTCTATACATAAATGAAAAATGTACATACCATATTTTATAATGCAATTTTAATTTATTATTGGTTTAGACATCTACACAGAATTATAAGATTCGTTCAAATTCAAAATGTACCAAGTTTTGTAATTTGCAATTTTACTAGATACATTTTAAATAAATTGACAAAACAACTTTAAACAAAACTTAAGAATCATCTACTAACATTATAACAATGATCTTGAAAAATGTACCAACTAAATTCAAATTTACTTTCATTCCTCCATATTTATGAAGTTAAATATGTAAAACCTTTAAGGATCAAACCATATGTCATGCAAATTTTACCATGTTTTATAATGCAATATTATAGTATGTTTTTGCATGAACAACTTAATATTAAAATTTAACCATTAATTGACATCCATAGTAGTATTTCTATACATGAATGAAAATGTACATACCATATTTCATAATGCAATTTTTATTATTATTTTAGACATCTACACTGAATTAAAAAAATTCATTCAAATGCAAAATTTACCATGTTTTGTAGTTTTCAATTTTAATAGATTCATTTTAAATAACTTGACAAAACAACTTAAAAAAAATAAGAATCATCTACTAACATTATAAGAATGATTCAGTTCAAAATGTACCAATTAAAAGAAATTTTACTTTCATTGCTACATATTAATGAACTTAAATATGCAAAACCTTTAAGTGTCAAGCCATGCATCATGCAAATTATACCATGTTTTATAATGCAATTTTATAGTATGTTTGTGTATTCAAACAACTTTATATTAAAAGTTAATTATCAACCGACATCCATATTAGCCTTTCTATACATGAATGAAAAATCTACATGTACCATATTTTATAATGCAATTTTAAGTTATGATTGTTTTAGATATCTACACCAAATTATAAGATTTATTCAAATGCAAAACGTACCATGTTTTGTAATTTGTAATTTTACCAGGTTCATTTTAAATAAATTGACAAAAAAAAAATGTAAGAAAACCTAAGAATCATCTACTAACATTATAAGAATGATCATACAAAATGTACCAACTAAATGCAAATTTACTTTCAATGCAACATATTCATGAACTTAAATATGTAAAACCTTTAAGCATCAAACCATGCATCATGCAAATTGTACCATGTTTTATAATGCAATATTATAGTATGTTTGTGCATGAACAACTTTATATTAAAGTTTAACTATCAACAACATCCATAGTAGCCTTTCTATACATGAGTGCAAAATGTAAATAACATATTTTATAAGATGTTGTCTTTAGTGCGACATTTTGGACTTTCCGATACTGGAATCCGGTGGAAACCTTTGAGGCAAAATCTTGATTTTTGTTATTTAAACCATGTTTTTTGACCGTATATATGGATTCAACACCCTGGAAAACCCCTAGGGTACTACAATTGCACAGGATTACCCATCAAGCTTATGATTTCAATAAATTCCTACTAGATTTTAGAGAAATTACACCGGAAAAACCCACTGTAAAAGCTTCCAAAAAGTTGCACTAAAGACAACTCCATTTTATAATGCAATTTTTATGATTATTTTAGACATATACACCTAATTATAAGGTTCATTCAAATGAAAAATGTACCATGTTTTGTAATTTGAAATTTTAATAGATTCATTTTAAATAACAAGTGACAAAACAACTTTAAGCAAAAACTAAGAATCATATACTAACATATAACAATGATTATGCAAAATGTACCAACTAAATGCAAATTTACTTTCATTGCTACATATCCATGAACTTAAATATTTAAAACCAAGTTTTAAGCATCCAACCATGCATCATGCAAATTGTGCCATGCAAAATGTACATAAAATCCAAAATTAGCATGTATTAAATCATAATCAATAGTTCTAGATTTAAAATATGTCCAAAATATATATCATTATAAAATTAAATATATAATAAAAAGTGGTCAAATAAAAATATGCATCAATTCGTAATAAAGAGTTTTACTTTAATATGTCCAAAATTTATATCATGATAGAAGCAAATATAACATAAAAACACTGTCAAATAAAAAGTTACATCAATTTAGAGAATCTCGTTGGAATATATGATCTATCAAACTCCTCGTGCTCTCATATGAATCATGGGTGCCCTACACAATATGTGTAATTGCATATATATATATAAGATTATGTACTTTAAAAATAAATTTTAATGTTTTAAAATTAAAAGAGAATGTAATCATCAAAACAAAATTATAAAAAGTTTCAAATTTCATGCAATACCTCATGTTGTTCCCCCTCCATTCTGCCCTTGTTGTGTTTGCCATGCATTGCTCCCTCATGGATAATTTGTACAATACATGTGCATGTATATATATTAAAATTTTAAAATTGCACACGAAAATGCATAAACTAGATCTATATTTAAAAAATCAAGTGTCAACTTTATCATGAGATACTTTTTAAAATTACCTTGTTTTATCTTGCTTTAATGCAATTAATTGATATAAAGACTTCATTTAATTTGATAATGTATTGTTAATATGAAATAAAAAATGTAAATTTTGTGAAGAAAGGTCATCAACAAGTCACGGGGATAAAATGAACATAAATATTTCATACTTGGATACAGTTAGGAAAAAAGAAACATTTGGGGTTGGTAGCTATCTACCCAACTTCCCTCTCATGAAATAAATAGGGGAAAAAGGAGGAAGCCAATAGGGTAAGGGTACCTGAGGCAAGAAAGAGGAAAAGCTTCTATGAATCACTGGTTGGTGATAGAATTAAGGAAAAATCCTTAAGCTGGAGAGCGAGTGGGATTCACCAAAAGTGAAAGATCCTAGACTGAAGCTGGTTGGGACCAAGTAATATAAGGAATGAAAGAAGCATACTAAACTGCTCCAATGTATGAAATAAACTTGGAGGGAGTATCAAGAAATGTTTCGGTTCTTGTAGGTTGCGAAGATTTTATTCCCCTATGGACTTGTGGTGGAAAAATTCAGTCAAATAATAGATAGGTATATATAGTGAATTTATTTTTGTTAGGAGGAAAGATGTGGTTATTTCCATTAAAGTTACGGAAACTGTATTTCAATAGATATTTGGGTTCCTTTTCGATGGGTGGAAAGGAAAAAAAAAGTATTATACAAACTTGTATCTCTGAACTTATTAAGCATAAACAAGTAAAGAAAAGTGAATCTGTGTAAATACAGGAAGTAGAATTGGTAGTTTATTTATGGTAATTAGGAAAAGGAATATTAATGACAGTCGATTTACTGAAATCAAGAAAATTATTGTGTTGATAATGAAGTTTATTAAGGATAAAGGACTGAGAGAGATTTTGCAACTATATTTTATGTAGAATAAATAAGCAGTGCTTTAACTCAATATAAAGTAACATATAGACTTGAAAGAAAATGATGAGACTTAATGGGAAATTTGAGTTAGTTCCCTGGGCTAGCTAACCAGGTAGCACCCTGGGAACAATCTCAAGCTTCCTTTGTAAGAATATATAAAAAAAAGGAAACTCGAAAAGCTTTGTGTTTAAGTACTGCATTAAAACGATATGCTAACAAAGTCTAGTTGAAAACTCTGGGGGTAAAATTTAAATACATAAATTTTAAATGAGAAATTACACGCCTTCATTAACCAGATGATAACAAATGAAAGAAGAATGCTTAAAGGAAAATGAGTGTACCAGTTAAATGAAATACACAATCTTTGTATTATTGTAGAACAAATTTTGTAAATAGTTACATTGTTATCGACTGGGTCAATACCTATTTTAAGAATAGTTACAAAATGAATGAGATTAAAATGGAAGTGAAACCATCAAGGCTTTAAATTAAAAAAATTAAGTGAAAATTTACAAAGACATAGTACCAAATGGTGACAGGCTTCAAGCCTTAATTTCTATGAAACCTTGGTCATAAATAGACGAGCAGCGCGGAGGTTACAAATGGATGGAAAACTCCAGGCATATTCACCAAAGAAAACCCATAGCTCGTAGGAAATGACAAGGATAAATACTTCATGGTTTCCAGGGAATAACAACGAGAGAACCCACACTTATACGCCGAAATGGATACCACATATGGGGCTACAAGGGAACAAATTTAAAAAGGAATTGAGTGGGTATAATACCTTGTAGTGGAATGTGGATCATCATACATAAATAAATATGGCAATGAAGTTAATAAGGGTGACAATATTGTTCTCATTACCTGGAAAAGAAGCCAAAAGGCGTTGATGCCACTGGGTGAAGCGATGTTCAAGGGATGGGAGAAAGCCCAAAATTTTGATGAGTGGCTTTGAGTCGAGCTTCCCTCCCCTGCACGAACCTGCAAGAACACACATTCAAACTCCACACATAAACCAAGAATACATATGTAAATTACAAGAAACGAAAGAAATAACGATCATTTACATAGCATGAGGATTTTACCCAGTGATATTTGAAATAGACTACGAGAATGAGCATGATTCTTCATACTATAGACCATGAGATGATCTAATGGCAAACGTAATCCCCTTTTCAAGCACAAAAGACCTAAAATTCATTAGAGTTGCAGAGCATACCACATCAGTGGCCTGAGGGACAAAATGAGGGTTTGGGCCACTTTGGCACCAAGGGTAGTTACCCTCAACCAATTTGGAGCGATCCTCAATCATTGATGCTGGGTAGGACCATCCTTTCCATAGATGAAATGAGGATCTCGAGACCGCTCGATCTCGTCCAATTACCTGTGATCTAAGGGGAAAAGACAAGGTAGATGGTCAATGCACAAATATTTAGGATTGTTCAATGAAATCCGATTACATAACCCATAGTTGTTTGAATGTTATGTACCCACTGCAATTGTTTCAACCAATTCTTTACGATTATGAATGTGAAATGACTATAAGCATTATAATGTTAGCAAAGATCCAAACCATATAATACATTAACATTAATAATAAACCCCAAACCATATAATATAACATTCGCATGAGAAGTTCAAGCATATAAACGACATAATGCTAATGTGTTGGACTATTGAAAGGTTGTCACCTTAGTTTATATTAAGTCCATGGATTGTTGAGGTAAGGAAAGTAGGTTTTTTTTTAATGACATGTGGTATCAGAGATTAAGGTTCTACACGGAGGACCGATTAAGGTTCCACACTGAGGACCTAATTAGATTCAAAACAAACTGTGTTGTGTGTTTAGAAAGAAATAAATGTCATTTTGAGGAGAATAGGTGGAACCTCTTCTACGACACGTGATCTAAATGGGAAAATTAGGTTTGTTGTACTTAAATCCAATTCAAAATATAAACAAAGTGCTTGAGGATTATGAGGTAAATTGTAAGTTTATCATGAGTTTTATCTCTTTATATGTAATTCTTGAGCTTAAAACATGAATTAAAAACACTAATCAATAGCATAACAACAGACAAAACATCACCATAATAGTAGTACACTCAGTAATTGATGAATGACTTCACCCCTTGTGGGCTATGTCTCCTTGGTCCAGCTTCCGATTGCTTGATCCAATCTCATTATGCTCAAAAGACTTCAGTGATAAAGAGTACATAAAGTGTTCTGACATAAAGAGTAGCTAGTTTCCCCTTCAAGGAAACATTATCCTGCAAAGAACTCTCACTTTAAGAACATGACAACCTACAGCCAATCATGAAATAGTCAACAAGAAAAGGGCTCTCAAATCAAGACCCTATACTCCATTTGACTATGAGCAAAACAAGTACAACAATTCACTTGAAGTAGTAAAAGAGAACTTTCCTCAACAAGACATAACGAGAAAAGAGAAACATGAGCTACACCATAGATATCACAGCTACTGCAAAGAACGTATGAAGTCTAGAAAACCCCTACAAGGTCCTCTCCATTTTCAAAAGCCTTCAAAAACTAATTCAACCGACTGAATGATCCTAGCATCCATAGACTAAAACATACAAAACTTTTGTTTAGAAGTGCTCCAATGGTTGCAAACCTATTTCATTAGCTTCAGAAGACCCAAAAATGTCTTTCTAGCCTCTTCCTGCTCTTGAAAAGACCAAAAGATGAAGAAGATATGAGCTTCCCGAACCTTTTTGCTAGTCTCTCTACAATTCCCCCAAAATCTAGCATCGGTCCTACAATTTCACCCTAAAATCCGCAAAATGCGCACCAATTTCCCATTTTCCATAGTCAATTGTGGCACGTTTAATTTGTACCTTAAGGGCTTAGGGTCGAAAAACATGGTCATGTGGAGGGCTTAGGCCAATGAACTACCCTTGTCGGCCGAGCCCTCCACTCTGAAACCATTGGTAATATTAAATCCATATAACTGGGGACTAGGACCTTAATTCCTAACCCCACTCTACCTCATTACACTTACCACCGGGCTAGCTGCTGGTCGATAGGGTTCTGTTCACATATGTCACCGGTTATGTTTATTTTTTGGGTCACGATTATGGGGGGGCGCAGCCTGGATCTTGGTCTCAACCATAGTTGGCTAGGGTGCAGTGACCAGGGTTGGGGCAAGACATTAGCCCCCACCCCCATATACAAAAATGTTATCATCTAAATATATCCTGAAAGCTATAGGGTTTAAGAACCACATTTTAGACAAATTGGTAAGGACTCTTGGTTGATTGTTGTGAGGTCGCAGGTTCGACCCCGCCCATTGTTGCTCGGACATCAACCATATTTTGGTGGCCCTCGAGCTGCCATGTGGCGGCCCCTGGCCATGCCATGTGGCATCGTGCGATTGGCCACCCAAAACCCATTCAAAATGTGCCATATCACACCAATAAATAGATGCCACCTATCCCCACATGATTCAATGGAGGAGCCTAGTTATATGCACAGTTACCCTGCCACGTAGGCATCCCAGTCATCCTACCACGTTAGTAGTATGGACTATTGACTGTGCAGTGGTGCATTTTTTCGTCAAATTCCTCTATTTGAGAAAATAGACAGAACGTGTTTCTAGGAGTATATGAAGTCCATTTGACGCGATGTTTGCATCGTTGAAATCATGGTGATGAACACTAGAAACTGGTGCTATCAATAATGAATTTTGGAATAGTAAAAGTTTGAGCCTTTTAGGATCCATTTGGATCACCAACAATAAGACCCAACACTGAGCTTGAGTCAATACCAGTAGCAAGAAATAATCCTGAGCTATGGATTCAATTAGAGAATGAATCTCGTATCAGGACTACCGCAATGATGGAAACCATTCAACAACTCCTATTGGAAATGGCAGCTCTTCGGACTGAAAATGAACGTTTGGTATGTGAGCAAGAACACATTATGAAGAATTTAAGAGAGAGGTAGCACCATTGGAATTCAAAACAGAGTTCTGACAATGGTAATAGAGCAGAGTCTCACCGAAGGAGAGAGGGCTCTATCCTAGAAGAAATCCAAAAACGCGAGTTAAAAGGTAATTGTAAAATGCAATGAAAAGAGTCTGGAGACACATCAGACAGTGATGGACACAATAAATAAATGAAACAGAAGGTTTTATTACAAGGTGAATTTAAGAAGATTCAACCTGCAAGCTATGATGGTGAAATTGAGGAAGCAACGGAGTCTTGGTTAATAAATATAGCAAAGTATTTCCAAATCTATAATTATGATGAAAACTTAAAAGCCCGATTATCTATTTACCAGTTACGAGGAAAGGCTACCTTGTGGTGGGAGGAAGTAAGAGCAGTGCATACTGTTGACAAGTAGTCAATCGCTTGGGAATCATTCCAGAAATATTTTTGGAACAAATATCTGACCGAACAGTTCTGCGAAGTTAAAGCTAAAGAGTTTAATGAATTAAGACTAGGATAGCTAACTATGGATGAATATGTAGTGAAATTTACCTCCTTACTACGATGTGTACTGTATTTACGAGAGGAGAAAGCTAAGGTGAAAATATTTGTTAGCATCTTTCCGACACATATGAAATGAATAATTGAGTTTGATTATCCTAAGACTATGGATGAAACTATCATGAAGGTGAGAAATTGTTATCAGCAGACACAGAAAAAGGACAATCGTAATAATTGGATTGGTAAGAAAGGAAAAAGGAATACAAAAAGTAGCAGATGTTAGATCCCTCTAATACTAGTGATTCCCCCATTACTATTGTCATGGGAGCCCTTATTGTTATTATTATGCCCCTATTGATCAGATATTGATCTAGGACCTTAGTGACCAATCAGGTGCCGACATGTGGCAAGCTGAGAGGCCGCACGTGGCCCTGGAAGGCTTATGTAAAATATGTTGGGGTCCAACAAAATCGAACCCATGACCTCTAACAAGAGAGGACATCGCTTTACCAACTCCAACCAACATGTTTCTTAACAACTTAAGGTTGCATTGCATATTTATCTTGCAACAGTTTGAGGTTTGTTTTATAAAGCACTTCAATCTGTGTCATTGATTTAACCTTTCCAGATCCAATGGATATCACATTGTCCTCTCAGCAAACTAACCAGATGATCTCAACCATTTATTTGTTCGGCTCAATCTAATGGTTGTCGTGCAATCTCGCGCAGATTCATGCATGACAGTTAATACTCTGAGAGCACGTGAGAAAAGTTGTTTTGGCATACTACGTGTCAACTTTTAAGGTTAATCGCGTGCTTTTGGTAAAATACAGCTTATAGCTTTTCGCACGTGTGAGAAATCACTCTTTTCTTATCAATACCACAGTTGAAGGATTAACCACGACTACCAGATATGCATACGATAAGGTCCTATCCCTAACCGTCGAGGTATACTACCCATATGTGTACCAGGAAGTTAATGTAATGGCGACCTCCAAGGGTCAGCCTAGCGGAGTGGATAAACTTAGGCAGATATGCTAAGTTTAGTTGGAGATAAGTGTAGTTTGCCAATATTGGTTGAGTATCCCTAGAGGATATTGCATAAAACCACTCCAAGATTTGTTTTCAAAAAAAATAAAGGAAATAGAGAAGAAACAGAGAAGCTCAAAGAAGCAGCGAGAGTTGAACAAGAGGAACACTAGGTTAATTAGGGCCTTCTGAAGCCATTGGAATAGTCCAGAGAAGCTAGGGAAGTAATATTCATGGAGAATTTCATCCAGGAAGATTGATGTTGGAGCTCAAGAGCCACGAAAGGTTGGAGGCAGTTGTAGGAGCTACCAATACTTGTTCTCACCGAACCAACAGTAGTTCGTGATTGTAATGAGCATTCTAAATCCATTGCGGGGATTTGTAGAACCATTTGGAGACTTTTATAGGTTGTGATGCTATAGGAGATTTTAAGACAGAAAATGATCAAATTATCAGTATATTGTTGGTGTCTGATGTGTGTTGGAGACAGTAGAAGAAGTTTCAGAGACAGTTGAAGAATTCTGAAGGAGTTAGTGCCATCTAGAAGCTCAGGGTAGCTCAGAGCACTGATTGAAGGAATCAAGTCTAAGGAATCTTATATCTATTGTAGAGTGATGAAAGGCATGATAGGGATATAGATGGTATTCTAAGCCCACTGGTTCAGTTCAGTAACCTTTGGAGTTAAGTGTGGAACTCGTAAAAGAATCTTTGCCATAATCCCAAAGAGCCAAGTCAAGATGACAAAAGCTCAAGGAGATGTAGCCCACGATATTTGGGTGAACTCCTAGATTGAATTTATTGTTATGTGTTGATGTTTATTTGTTGATTTATATGATTTTTATATATGTGATTATTGTCAGCATAAACACATAAGCACTTAAATAGTTACAAACAAACCACATACGCCTATCTCAAGTATTTAATTATGAAAATATCATACGTAATCTAGATCAATTATTTATTAAGCTTTGGAGTGGGAGGTTCTTGTAAGCATAACAAGTTGTTAAAACCCCATTTCAGATCAGGTGGTACAGAGCAAGATGCTTGATTGACAGGGCAAAAGGTTGCTTGTTTGACTTGAAAGGTGTTTAAATAGTACAAAGAATTTTACTGTTCGATTGTTTGTAAACTGACTATTGTTTAAGTTTGCAAAGGTGAAGGGAAAGCTACTGATAGCTAAGTCCAGGAGAGGACAAGAAGGAAGAAGGGCTAAAGGCATTTTCCTTACCAAAAGGACCTCAAGGCAATCCTTGAAGCATAAGAGGATTCATTTGCAAAAGGTTGCTTGAATAAGAGTTTGACTCTATAGCCATTTAGTTCATAAATTTGTCAATAGATTTTGAAAGCTTTGTGAATCTAGTTGAAGATATTTTGTTCATTTTGATATTGACAAATTCTACAAGTGATTTTTCTAAATCCTCCTCCGTCACAATATTCTTTTATGAAGACATGAAGCGAGACTTGTTCATTATGATGGATATGATGAAATAAATGTATGAAGATGAAATGAAGAGCACCAAACTTCGAGAGGAGTTGAATTCCATGAAGGAAGAGAAGTATTTTCTTTCTGACAAATTGCAGGAAATGGAGAGTCAAATTCATATTGCAAATATGAACCTAGAAAGGATGCATGAGTTGGAGATACAGCTCCTTGTTGCCAAAGAATCCTTAGTCAAGTATCAGCTTGAATAAGGGTTAAACAATCCTAGTTTGTCTTCAATTTCCTCTAAGAATGTTTGTATTGGTTCTTTTGAAAAACATACAAGAGGCATAGGGTCCAAGTTGATGTAAAAAAATGGGCTATGAAGGAAAAAGACTGGGAAAACATGCACAAGGCATTGTTGAGCCAATAATGGTTGAGGAAAGGAATAAGTATTTGGGTCTTGATATGGACAATCTTATGGAGAAAGTTCCAAAGCAGCCATGAAGGCAACTGAAACAATCCCTAGGAGTTTCATTTTAGGTTCTCTACCTCAAGTTTGTAAAGATTGTATTAAGGGGGAATGTAATAATTTGAAGCATACTTTGCAAGAAGAAGTTGTTCATAAGCATGCATTTGAACAAGAGAGTTGTGAAAGCTCTCAAATAATTGAAGAGAATGATGGTGTTCCAAAGGGACCCACTTCCTCATTCGACTCACCCCCTCATGAAGGAAGCAAAGGTGAAAGAGAAAGGTATAAATCTGCTTTCAATCACACTTCTTTTGATTATGTAAAGCATGATAAATTTCCACATAAGCATTGGAAAAAAACTTCATGTTCCTTTTGTGGTTAGGTTAACCATAGTGTTTCTAAATCTTGGAAGAAAATGGCCATATACAAGAAACTTTTTAAGAAAGAAAGGCAAGAAGCGAAAGGTCCATTGGACAAGGAAAATCATTATGTAAAGAGGATGAACATGTGTTGCAGTTATTGACATAAGCAAGGACATATTGCTGAAAAGTGTTGGACTTTGAAGCCAACAATGCTTCCACGAAATCTGAAGAAGGTGGAAAGAGAGAATGGCAAGAATGGAAAGGAAGTTTCCATAATTGATGTGCTACAGAATGATCCAGATGTTGATGCGAATGTGCAGTTAAAGGAAGCACCTTTGATGTGGATTGGTAAGAAATGGTTAGAGTTCTTATCCAATTAAGGTTGCATGTCTTTTAATTTGATGCATTTCTTTGCCAATGGAACACAAGTTGCATGGTTTTACCAAAAAGGTGAATGGAAAATTTGAGTATGAGACTCACTTTAATGCAGCAAAATTATATTCATTTCAGATTTGTAAGTACATGTACATATGATTGGGGATCTTGTACTTATGATTGTGCTTAAGACAAAGTTGAAGAATGGAATACATACATGAGAATGGTATGTATGAACACAGTGATGTTGATGATTTCCTTGTATTTGAACATGCATGTGTAATTGACTTGATGGTTGATTGCTTTGTTTAAAAATGAATGCAATGTCATATCAACTTGAAAAAGTTGATTTTGTCCCCAAGATTGAAAAAGGGAGATAATGATGAAGTGTTTCACAAGAGGTGGAATTCTTTCTACATTGAAAATGAATTGTCAAGTTATTTCTTGTATTATGTTTTTCTTGACAAGATGTCAGAAGAATATTTACAGCAACAAAAGTCACCATAAGAAGTGGCTTGGTAAGAAGTGATTTGACTTCTTAACCCATTAAAGGTACTTTAATTGGTACACATGCCAATTTCAGTTGAGTATACATCAATTTATGATGTAATCTCATGTTTTTTTGAGCCACCTTGGATCGATGATGAAGGAAGCGATGTTCAACCATCCTCTATAAATTCTGAATGAGTTCAAGGAAGATAGTTCTTCACAGGAGGACAAGCACATATAGGAAGGAAAGTGTTGACTACCTTCGAGTTTTGGTTCAAAGGAATCAACCATGTAAGGCAAGTGTATGGAGGCTTAAAGAAGAGGGTGTTGTTACTGTCATCTACTGTACAGATCAGTATATCAGTATTTTGGGGTCCAAAAGATTCCCAATGGGGAGGAGTGATTAGATATTGATCCAGGACCTTAGTGACCAATCACGTGCTGACACATCGCAAGCTTGGAGGTCGCCATATGGCCTTGGAATGGTTATGTAAAATATGTTTGGGTCCAACAAAATCAAACCTATCACCTCCGACAAGATAGGACATCGCTTTACCAGCTCCGCCCAACGTCTTTCTTAACATCTTAAGGTTACATTGCATATTTATGTTGTAACAGTTTCAGGTTCATTCTATGAAGCGCTTCAATCTGTGTCGTCGATCTGACTTTTATAGATCCAATGGATATCGCGTCATCCTCTCACCAAACTAACCGAACGATCTCAACCACTGATGTGTTCCTCTCAATCTAACGGTTGTCATGCAATCTCGTGGATATTCATGCACGACGGTTAATACTCCAAGAGCACTCGAGAAAAGTTGTTTTGGTGTGCTACATGTCGATTATTAAGGTTAATCACGTTCTTTGGGTAAAATATAGCTTACAACTTTTCACCCACGCGAGAAGTCGTTGTTCATTTATCAATAGCATGGTTGAAGGATTAACCACGACCACTAGATATACACGCAATAAGGTCTTATCCCTAACCGCTGGGGTATACTACCCATATGTGTGCGAGGAAGTTAATGTAACGGCGACCTCCGATGGCCAACTTAGTGGAGCAGATAAACTTAGGCAGATATGCTAAGTTTAGTTGGAGATAAGTGCAGTTCGCCAATATTGGTGGAGTATCCCTAGAGGATATTGCATAAAAACACTCCAAGAGCAGTTTTTGAAAAAAACAGAGGAAACAAAGAAGAAACAAAGAAGCTCAAAGAAGAAGCGAGAGTGGAACAAGAGGCTCACTACGCTAATTAGAGCCTTTTGAAGCCGATGGAATAGTCCAAAGAAGCTGGGGAAGTCATATTCATGGAGAATTTCATCCAAGAAGATTGATGTTGGAGCTCAGGAGCCACCAGAGGTTGGAGGCAGTTGTAGGAGCTATCAGTACTTGTTCTCAATGAACCAATAGTCATTCCTGACTTTAATGAGAATTCTGAATCCATTTTAAGGATTTGCAGAAGAATTTGGAGACTTCTATAGGCCGTGATGCTACATGGAAGTTTTAGGTAGTAAATGATCAAATGATCAGTCTGTTGTTGGTGTTTGATATGTTCTGGAGATAGTAGAAGAAGTTTCAACGACAATTGAAGAATTCTGAAGGAGTTAGCGCCATCTAGAAGCTCAGGGTAGCTCAGAGCACTAATTGAAGGAATCAAGTCTAAGGAATCTTAGATCTATTGTAGAGTGATGACAACCATGATAGGGATATATATGGTATTCCAAGCCCACTGGTTCAGTTCAGTAACCTTTGGAGTTAAGTGTGGAACTTGTAAAAGAATCTTTGCCATAATCCCAAAGAGCCAAGTCAAGATGACAAGAGCGCAAGAAGATGCCCACAATATTTGGGTGAACTCCTAGATTAAATTTGTTGTTATGTGTTGATGTTTATTTGCTGATTTATATCACTGTTATATATGTGGCTATTATTAGCATAAAACATAAGCACTTAAACAGTTACAAACAAACAACAAACACCTATCTTAAGTATTTAATTCCGTAAATTTCATACATAAGCTAGATCAATTATTTATTAAGCTTTGGAGTGGGAGGTTCTTGTAAGAATAAAAAGTTGTTAAACCCCCATTTTAGATCACCTATTTTCCCCATATTGTTATTATCCTACCCCATATAAACCTATTATTGTTATTGTTGTGCCCCTATGTTACCATTGTTATTGTCGGCTTGATTATATTGCGACCCCTTAGACTCCTATATATAGAAGGGAGGTTTATACATTTGTATCAACCAAGAATTGGTCATTTGTGTAATTTAAAGGATGTTTCCCCCTCGAAGAGGCTGAATTCTAAGGCATTGATCTATCTTTGCTATCTCTTTGTGAGCTGGTTTCATAACATTTGATATCAGAGATTTGGATTCTAGGGTTTCACTACTCAAAACAGGTCATTGTGGAATTGTCGCTATAACTTTTTTCTGTGATGTTTCAGAAGCTAGAAAAACTCCATTTTTTCTGAAATCATTTGAACTTTGGGTCTGAATTTCAGAGCTTGTCTCGCTATATGTTCAGAGATATTGTCTGAGGAAGTTATGGTTTTTGTAGACTCCCAAATTACATTCCAAACATGTGACCTGGGGAAAATCATCATAACTTTTGTTATGAGCATCAGATTGAAATTTTGTAAGAAGTTGCAAAAAGAGGATAACCTGTAGTTTTTTGTATCTCAGTTTCAGGTACTAAGGTCGAAATAGTTTCACATAGCACTTCGTACAAGTTCGCTCTACTGAACTAGTATATAATCAAGGCACTGTGGGAGATTTGGCATAACTATTCCTTGGATAATACAATCTGGATTAACTTGCGGGGTTAGGAAGAAGACTCAAAGGGATATTGCGTGACGCGATTTCAAATATTCAGGATCCGTAATTACAGAGATACAACAGATTGAGTATCGAGATCTTACAAAGTGAAAAAAGGGTGTAGTTTTTTTTTAAATTTTGCATAAGATTGATTTGAAAGATTAGTTTGAAGGAATTCAAAGGGAATACTGAAGAATTATTAGCATTAATTGATGCCCCAAAGAAATAAAATGGAAACACCTAGTAAGCAACCTGAAAGCTCTAGCGTGACTTGTGAAGAAGAGGAAGAAATGCAACATGATATCTCAAAGTTACAAGAGCGAGTAAAACAAATTTTACTCTCACAAAAGGGAACTAAAGCCAAGATGAATGGCATGCAAGCTAAGATGGATGGCATGCAATCTAAGATGAATGGCATGGATGTTAAGATGAATGGCATGGACGCTAATATGGAAGAATTGAAAATAAATTTGAATAAGTTGCTACAAGAAATGGTTACTAATGGTGAAAGGGTAGTAAAGGAAACTCACGATGAGAACAAAAGAAATGTTACTCATGATTTCATAGAGTCTAATGTTGGATTGAAGACCCACCATGTTCGAAAAATCAATATGAGCAAGTTTGATGGCAAAGATCCCGGAACATGGATACTATAAATGGAGCGATTTTTTGATCTCCATAATGTGAAAAACACACAAAATGTACGTATTGCAACTTTATATTTGGAACCAAATCAGTTTTTATGGTATCGATGGCTTTGCTCTCATAAAAAAATTGTCACTTGGGAAATTTTTATGGAAGAAATGATAACAGATTATGAGGATACAGAAAGAAACTCTTTTTTTAGCCAATTGATAAATCTCAAACAAAAGGGTTCAATGATGGAGCACATTTAGGACTTTCAAAAATTGAACATAAGGGTAAAATATATTCCAAAGGAGCATAGGATTAATGTGTTCATAGGGACCTTAAAGGATAATATCCAACCTGAGGTTTGCCTTTGGGAACCTGATTCATTGGAGAAGGCATTCAGGTTAGCAAGAAAAATGGAAAACAAAATTATGGAAAGCAAGAATTCTACAACTCACAGCTATAAAGATGGAAGTGTTTTTGCCCCTAGCCTTCAACAACCTACAAGTTTGACACCACAACGATTGGAAGAAAGAAGAGCAAAAGGGCTTTGTTACAGTTGTGATAGCAAATACACTAAAGGTCATAAGTGTGCTGAGAAGAAATTATTCTACATAGATTGTGAAGAGGAGGAAGAAAAGGAACAAGAAATGTCAAAATAAGAGGATATACTATTGGAACCAACCCTATATAAAGAAGAAATGAATCCGACCATATCTTGTAATGCATTGGCTGTAATTACCACTCCTCAAACTATCAAGATAGAAGGACATATCAAGAAAAGGAAGGTAATAGTGTTGATTGATTCAGGAAGTACCCATAATTTTATTCATTGTAATATAGCCAGTGAATTGGATTGATTCCTATATCCAGCACTAGAGTATCAAGTGATGGTTGCAAGTGGAGGAACCATAAATTTCTCTAGAAAGTGTCATAATATCAAGCTATCCATGGGAGAATATGTATTGAATAGCCCAATGCTTTCCATTCCAATTGGTGGTGTTTATTTTGTACTAGGAGTCCAATGGCTACAATCATTGGGTACAATAGCTTTTAACTTTCAAGAAATTTTCATGAAATTTTGTTTGGAAGGAAAGGAAGTTGAATTAAGGGGTATTGCAAAGAAACTAGGAAATATAATCAGCTGTAACAGTATGAAAAAGCTTCTAAAGAAGGAATAATGAGGTGTAATTGTACAATTATGTTCGCTAGAGGTTCCCACATCCAAATCATATATTTCTCCAGATCTCCAAAAAGTCTTGGAAAATCATTCCAAGGCATTTGAGATTCCCGAAGGCCTCCTACCTATTCGTGATCATGATCATGCTATTCATTTGATTCCAGGAAGTGTTCCTTCAAACATCAGGCTGTACAGATATCCCTATACCCAAAAGAGTGAAATTGAACGCATGCTTGCAGAAATGGTAGAGATTGGTATAATTCAACCTAGTCAAAGTTCTTTCTCTGCTCCAGTAGTATTGGTGCACAAGAAGGATGGATCATGGTGCATGTGTCTAGATTAGAGGGAGCTCAACAATGTCACTATTAAAGATAAATTTCCCATTCCTGTCATTAATGAATTATTGGATGAATTGCATGGATCAATTTACTTCACCAATTTGGATCTTCCTTTAGGATATCATCAAATCAGAATGAAGACTAACAACGTTCCGGAAAAAACATTTAGAACTCATGAGGGACATTATGAATTTCTAGTCATGCCTTTTGGTCTTACCAATGCACCTTCTACATTTCAAGGTTTGATGAATTACATTTTCAAACCCTTCCTTAGAATATTTGTGTTAGTATTTTTCGATGATATACTAATCTACAATAAGTCTTGGAAGGATCATGTTCAACATGTCGATAGTGTGCTCAAACTATTGGAGGAGAAACAATTATATGCAAAAAGCTCCAAATATTTCTTTGGAATACAAGAGTTTGAATATCTGGGTCATATTGTATCTCATGAAGGTGTTAAGGTAGACCCTAGCAAAATTAAAGCCATTAAGGAATGGAAAATCCCCACATCCATAAAGCATCTGTGAGGATTTCTTAGGTCGACAGGTATTATCACAAATTTGTTAAGAATTATGGTATAATAGAAGCACCTCTAACAACATTATTGAAGAAAGATGCATTTTCACGGACTCCATAAGCAACAAAGGCCTTCGAACATCTTAAAGAGGCAATGTGCAAAGCACCAGTCTTAGCTATGCCGGACTTCAACAAAACCTTTATTGTGGAATTTGATGCTTCAGAAAATGGAATTGGTGTTGTTTTAATTCAAGATGAAAGAATCATTGCTTTCGAAAGTTGTCCAATCAAAGGAAAGTATTTACACAAAGCTATTTATGAGAAGAAAATGTTGGAAATACTATATACACTTAAGGAATGGTGACCCTACCTAATGGGAAGATACTTCAAGGTAAAAACGGATCATGATAGTCTTAAATCCTTTTTAGAACAAAGATTATCCTCTGAAGAGCAACAAAAATTGGTCACAAAGATGTTGGGTTATGACTTTGAAATCATCTCCAAAAAAGGGAATCAAAATGTTGTGGCAGATGCACTCTCGAGAAAGGATGAGGATGTGGAAGCATTATTGTGCGCCATTTCTATTATCCAACCAGATTGGATAAATGAAGCAAGGGATGAATGTAAGAATGGCAAAGAACTGTGGGCACTCATTCAAAATTTACAACAAGATCTCAGTACATATGATACATTTAGCTAGAAAAATGATTCGTTATGGTACAAAGGTCGCTTATACCTATGTAAGAATTCCCAACTCGAACAAAAATTTCTTATCGAATTGTACACTTCTCCCTTACGAGGGCACTCAGGATTTTTAAGAACTTACCACAGGGTTAAGAAGGAATTTTTTTTGGGATGGCCTTAATTGAATATTCAAAAGTTTGTGGCAGAATGTTTGGTTTGCTAATGAAATAAAGTTGAAACAATTAAGACCCCAAGTCTTTTATAACCTTTATCCATTCCAAGCCAACATTGGGAAGAGGTTTCAATGGATTTTATCACAGGTTTACCCAAGTCTGAAGGAAAGAGTGTCTTCATGGTGGTAGTTCACAGACTTACCAAGTATGCACACTTTTGTGCACTATCGCATCCATTTAAAGCCAGTATAGTTTCTACTACATTTATGGAAACAATTCAAAAGTTACATGGAAACCCAAAGATTATTGTAAGCGACAGAGATCCCATTTTCATTGGAAGTTTTTGGACAAGATTATTTTCTTTTATCGGTACTCAATTAGCTCATAGCGCATCTTATCATCCTCAATCGAATGGGCAAAATAAGATAGTAAACAAATGTTTGGAAGGATATCTTCGTTGATTTGTATATCATAAACAGACACAATGGGTCAAATGATTGCCTCTGGTTGAATGGTGGTATAACACTTCCTTCCATACTGCGGCAAAAATGACCCCATTTATGGCACTTTATGGGTATCATCCACCATCCATCACATCATATTTAAGACAAAATTATAAGGTTCAAGTAGTGGAACATCACATCGAGCATCAACAACAAGTTCTCCAACTCTTAAAGGATAACCTCGCATCAGTGCAGAATAGAATGGAACAACACGTAGATCAACATCGCAGTGAAAGAAGTTTTGATGTAGGTGACTGAGTATTCCTACGGCTACAACCATATAAACAAATGTCTCTAAAGCAAGTAAATAAGGATAATAAATTATCACCAAAGTATTATGGTTTGTACAATGTGTTCCAAGAGATTGGTAATATGGCATACAAATTGGAGCTTCCTTCAACTTCCCGAGTGCACCCAGTTTTCCATGTTTCATGTTTAAAGAAGGTTATAGGTGACAAGCTCCCAGTTCAAACAATATTTCCAAAACGTGACGAGGAAGGAAAAATCATATTGGAACCGGAAGCAGTCACAGAAATAAGAACTCAATCAATTTCGGAGTATCTCATCAAGTGGAAGTACTTATCCGGTGAAGATTCCACATGGGAGGATGAGAATTTTATACAGAAGCATCTAGAACTACTCAAGCGTTGAGGACAATGGTTTTTGGAAGGAAAGGGGCATGTTAGGTCCCTATAATACTAGTGATTCCCCCATTACTATTATCATTGTCACCCTTATTATTATTTTTGTGCCTCTATTTTCCCCATATTGTTATTAGTGTGCCCCATAGAAACCCACTATTGTTATTGTTGTGCCCTTATGTTATTACTGTTATGTCGGCTTGATTATATTGTGATCCCTTAGACTCCTATATATAGAAGGGAAGTTTAGTCATTTGTATTAGCCAAGAATTGTTCATTTGTGTAATGTAAAGGAGGTTAGCCCCTCGAAGACGATGAATTCTAAGGCGTTGATCTATCTTTTCTATATTTTTGTGATTTGGTTTCATAACAACATAAATAATGGAATGGGTAACCCCAGAAACACTTTTAAGGGGAAGAAAGTAAAAGATATAGAGAAAATCCATTAAAGGTTTCGACCTCCAAATGAGACTAAACATAGGGAATCATCTGTACAATTTGAAGGAAATCCAGGACAAAATCCCGCGTTGCAGTGTTGGGGCTGTGGGGGACCAGATTATGTTAAAACATTTCCTCATCATGGGAAACCTGAAATAGTTGACAATATACAAGAAGTTTCTATAGTGGGAGAGGTGGCCAATGCCATACCAAAAATCAATGCAGCACTAGAAGATCGTCAAGCAGAATGCAAACCTAAGATGACTGTGGTTGAAGTTAAATTGTTCAATCACAATGCCTCTGTTTTAATAGATCCTAGAACCAATTTAAGTTATGTGAGCCCTAATATAATAGAGTTATGTCATTTACAGTTCAAAAATTTAAAATTACATGGCTAGTACAACTAGCCACAGGGGAAAAAAGGCGTGTGACAAATAAGGTATAGAATTGTTTAGTTTAGTTATCACTCCAAGCCATAAGAACAAATTTAAATGTTTTACCCCTCGGGTCCTATGATCTTTTAATTGGAATGGACTGGTTAGAATCCCATTGGTCTGTAGTTGATTGCAAAGAAAACATTGTTAGTTACCTTAACAAAACGGGTGTCCAATGTAAGATTCAGGGGGTGAAGCAATCCGTATAGACCAATCATTGTCTCCTAGCTAGGAAAATGCTTATGAAAGAGCTGCCATGTATACACAGTCTAAGAAAATTACGCTACTTCGAAAGAGAAGATGACTAACTTAGGGGATATACCTGTAACTTAAGAATTTGTATATGTATTTCGTGAGGAAATACTATGGTTGCCACCCAAAAGAGATATAGATTTCACTATTGAACTAATTTTGGGGGTTGCACCATTATAAAAGCCCCTATTAGATGAGTGTACTCAAGATCACTGAATTAAAAATTCAGTTATAGGAATTGTTGGATAAAAATTATATTCATCCTAGTGTATCACCCTGGGGAGCCCTGGTGCTGTTCATTAAAAAGAAGAATGGGAGCTTGAGATTGTGCATCAACTATCGAAAACTAAACAAATTGACATTCAAAAACAAGTATCCCATATCCATAATTGACAATTTTTTTGACCAATTCAAGGGTGCAAAGGTATTCTTGAAAATTGATTTACGATCAAGATACCACCAAATCAGAATAAAGGAAGAAGATATATGTAAGACGGCATTCAAGGCTCGTTACACACATTACGAGTTTGTAGTCCTACTCTTTGGATTAATGAATGCCCCAGCCACATTCATGAGCCTTATGAACGAGGCCTTTCACCCATACCTTGACAAATTTGTATTAGTCTGTATTGATGACATTCTGATTTATTCCAAAATTCTGGACGGGCATCATAAGCATTAAAATTTGTGTTCAAAAACATAAGAGAACACCAATTGTATGCAAAATGCAACAAATGTGACTTATATAAGGGAAAAATTCAGTATCTATGGCATATTATAACGCAGGAAGGTGTAGGAGTCGATCCAGAGAAAAACAAATCAATTATGGAGTGGCCTATCCCTAAGAATGTGACTGAAATTCGTTCTTTCTTGCGTTTAGTTAGATATCATCATCGCTTTATTGAGGGATTTTCTAGAGTGTATTGTCCCTTGACTTCCTTGTAGAAAAAGGAAAAAGAATTCAAGTGGACTTCAGAGTGTCAGCAACATTTTGATTAGCTGAAACATTTGTTAACCACTGCATCTATTTTAAGGATAGCCGACCTAAATAAAGAATTTTTGGTTTTTACGGGTGCATGTCAAACAAGAATTGGGGGCATGTTAATGTAGGAAGGACAAGTGGTGGAGTGTGAATCGCGAAAGCTAAGGGAGCATGAACAACACTATTCGACCTATAAATTAGAGCTCACAACTATAATTCATGCTTTAAAAATTTGGTGGCATTATCTTTTGGGGAAAAAATTTGTCCTCATGACAAATCAGAGTAGTCTAACTAATTTCTTCCATCAACTTTAAATGCTTGGAAAGAAAGATGGACTGCGTTTCTAAGTGAATTTAACTTTGACATCAAGCATGAGAAGGGCAAGAAAAATCGTGTGGCTGATGCTTTAAGTCAAAGCTTGAATTATATTGATTAAATTTCCATTAGTAAAATAAACATTGATTTTGCAAATCAAAAATAAAGATGCTTCTCTAAAAGATCTTGAATATCATTTCTTTATGCAACAGGCGGAGAAGGAAGAAATCTCCAAAAGAAAGCTGCGCTATGATGTTGACAATCAAGGTATGTTGAGATATAGAAATCACATATATGTACCCAACCAACAAGTTGTTAGAAGATTTTTTCTAGATCAATAGCACCGAAATCCATATACTGAACACCTAGGATATAAAAAATTAATTACAAAATTAAGAAAATATTACTTCTGGTCGAGCATGAAGGCAGAGACTGCCCAATATTTGACTCAGTGTTTGAAGTGTCAGCAAGTGAATATTGAACATCAACACCCTGCCAACCTACTTCATCCTCTACCGATTCCTGAATGGAAGTGGGAGATTATCACCTTAGATTTTATCACTGAGCTTCCAAGGTCAAAATGGAAGAATGATTCCATAATGGTTGTAATAGATAAACTAAGCAAGGTTTCTCATTTTATACATGTCCAGTCTACCTATAAGGTTCTATAAATTGCCGAAATCTTTATGAAAGAATTTTTTAGATTGCACGGGATACCCAAAAAGGTAATCTCAAACAGATATGTAAAATTTACTTCCACTTTATTGAAGGCCTTATTTACAGGTCTCGGAATTCATACAATTCAACACCACCTATTATCTATAAATGAATGGGAAGACAAAACAAGTGAATCAAGTTTTAGAAGATATGCTTAGAATGTATGTAATGCAACAACCCACGAGGTGGGAAGAATACTTACACCTCGTGGAATTTTCATATAAAAGCAATTGTCATGCATCGTTAAAAATGAGCCCATTCAAAGTATTATATGGAAGGAGATGTAGAATATTGGGCAATTGGAATAGCCCAAAAGATAAATTAATGTTAGGACCTGAGATGCTCAAAGAAATGGAATCTACAGTAAAAAGAGTTTGACACAACCTGAGCATCAAGAAAAAGTTTATTCTAATCAACGAAGAACTTACCAAGAATATGAAATTGGGGAACACGTGTACATGAGAATCAAACCCAAGAAAATTACTCTAAGCTGGAGCAAATGCTCCAAATTAGCTTCTCGATTTTGTCGGCCATTTCAAATCATTGCCAAAGTGGCTTACCGGTTAGCTCTGCCTAGTCATATTTGTTAGATCCTTAGCCGGAGAATCAATAGGATTCAACAAAATAAAAAGATCCTAAACTGAAGCTAGTTGGGACGAGGTAGTCCAAGGAATCAAAGAAGCATACTAAATTGTTCCAGTATATAAGGTAGTCCAAGGAATCAAAGAAGCATACTTCACTGCTCCAGTGTATAAAATAAGCTCGGGGTAGTACCAAGAGGTTGGGAGGATTCGATTCCCCTGTGGACTTGTGGTGGAAAAATTTAGTTAGAAAATAGACAAGTATATATTGTGAATTGATTTTATGTTAGGAAGAAAGGTCTAATTATTTTCGTCAAAATTAGAGAAACTATATTTCAATAGATATTTGGGTTCCTTTTCCAAAGGGTGGAAGGAAAAAGAAAAGTATTATAGATATTTGGGTTCCTTTTCCATGGGTAGAAGGAAAAAGAAAAGTATTATAGAGACTTGTCTATGTGAACTTATTAAACATATTTGAGTAAAGAAAAAGTGAGTTTCTGCAAATACACATTGGTAGTTTATTTACTTGAATTAGGAAAAAGGAATGTTAATTACAGTGGATTTACTGAAATCAAGAAAAATGAAGTGTATTAAGGATAAATGTTCATAATGAAGTGTATTAAAGATAAATGACCGAGAGAGATGTTGCAACTATATATTCTGTAGAATAAAAACTCAACCTATAGTAACATCCAGACTTGAAAGATTGTACACTGAAAGCTGAGTTACTTCCCTGGGCCAGCTAACCAGGTAGCACACTGGGAACAGGAACAGTCTCAATCTTCCTTTGTAAGAATATAAGAAAAATATGAAGGAATTCCCTGGACCAGCTAACCAGGTACACCCTGGGAACAATCTCAATCTTTTTTTTTAAGAATATAAAAAAAAGGAAGAAGCAAAATCGACAAGCTCTGTGTTTAAGTGCTGCATTAAAACGATATGCTAACAAAGTCTAGCCGAAAACTGTGGAGGTAAAATTTAAAAACAGAAATTTTAAAGGAGAAATTATATAAATCCATTAATCAGATGACAAAAAAAGAAAGCAGAACGCTTAAAGGAAAATGAGCGAACCAGGTAAATGAAATTCGCAATCTTTGTATTACTGTAGAAAAAACTGTGTAAATAGTTACACTGTTACCCTCAACCAATTTGGAGCGATCCTCAGCCGTTGATGATGGGCGGGACCATCCCTGTCGTAGATGACACGAGGATCCTGAGACTGCTCGATGTCGTCCAATTACCTGTGATCCGACGGGCGAAGACAACGCAGATGGCCGATGCCTAAATATTCGGGATTATTCGATGAACCTGGGTTACATATTCCGTGGGTGGTTTGAATGTTACGTACCCATTGTAATTATTTCAACCAGGGCATTAAGATTATGAACTCGAAATGACTATAACCATTGCAATGTTAATAAAAAGCCAAACCATTTTTCCAGAGAGAAAAAGCATAATATATTATATATATATATTTTTTAATCACATGGTGAATCAGTAATTGCCAGGCCTAATCTAGGTGAGACACAGGATCAAACCTCATAGCTGCCACTATAACACCAAGAGCATAACCAATCACCCGCAAGTCGGGTATACTAAGTTCCTATGATTTTAGCAAGAGCAGACTCACGAGAAAGGGGAATCCGCCCCTCTAGTCGCCACCACAACAGGGCATTGTACTCATATAACAGATGTCATATCAGTCCAAAAGTTAAGCTATAATAATCCGTGGAGGACTATTTTCCCCACGAAACATAAACCTGGGAAGTGTCCCTCCGAGGAAGAAGAAGGAAAAAAATAAACAGTACACATACACATCACATATAAGGAGCGTTACAGAGATCATGAACCATATGCAAATACAAATATGAGAACCTGATACCATAGAGACAAGAAAATGTATACATCCTACAAGTATGAGGAAATAGACATAAAAAGGAGATAACAAAATGAGAAATAAACCGCAGATCAGGGAAAGACGAGAAGAGATTATGTGCCCAGGAGAAAGAAGTCCTGCATGAGAAAGGATTTCCCATCCAAAATTACCTCCATGGACCATGAGCTTCATTCTAACAGAATACCCTTCTTTGACAAGTTGTCCGCTTGCTGGTTTGTTCTCTTTAGATGTGTTGGATAGAGCATTCCTTTACAAGACCCCTATAAAATAAAATCCTTTCCATCCATCCAGTGAGGTGAGAACTCCTGATAAGGCACTTTCCATTGACATGATCAATCATTACTTTGGAATCCCCAAAAATTGAGATGGATTGAATATCCAGAAAAATGCAGAAGAAGACCCGCAAGAGCCCTCGCCTCAGCCATGCTATTTGTGCCCCTTCCTCCATTCCAAGAAATAAGGTATTGAAGATTCTCGTCCATAATAATATTGAATCCACAACCACAAGAATCTTGCTATGCGGCCCCATCAAAAAACGCACTAGGGGATCTAGAGAGAAGATCTAGCTAAAGATTTCTGTTAACATTTTCCAGATTGGGAGGCTTTATCGGCTCAGAGTCATAGAGGGAAATGATATGTTGAAATATATCCTGGAGAGACAGGTTCGAACCTTTGAAAATTTTTCTATTCCTCCATTTCCACGTGCACCATAAGACAATGATAATGATAGGTCTCCATGACTCTCTCTGTCCGCTCCACCATAAGAAAGTTGTGTGCGTAGAAACATGAGAAACTATAGGGAAACCATATAATATAACATTCTCATGAAAAGTTCATGCATATAAAAACCATAATTCTAATGTGTGAGACTATTGAAAAGTTGTCACCTTATTTTAGATTTAGTCCATGGATTAATTGGGTAAGGAAATTATATTTTTTTATGTGGGTATATTATAATGTGGGGTATTTTCTTTTTTAAAGAAGTGGATTTATTTGATTTTATTTACGGAATAAATTATTTTATTTATTATTTTTTAAATTTATGTTTACTGTAAATTTCAGGAATATTTTCGAATCTACTACATTGATTTTATATTGAATAAATCTATAATATTGATTTTATATTGAATCTATTACAAAATATATTACGTTGCAAATCTATTATTTTCTATTAAACTTGTGTCATTGCAAATTTATGGAATATTTTAGAATCTATTACATTGATTTTATATTGAATGAATTTATTACATTGATTTTACTATGCATAAATTTATTACTATGAATAAATCTATTAATATGCATGTTTATTTATTTATAATCCATCTGTTGGTTTTATGTTTTTTTTGTTCTAATTTTTGGATTACATAAAATAAATCACATTGGTAATTGCATAAAATAAATATATTACATAAAATAAATTCTAGTTAAATTTAATAGATAAATGTATTCCATAAAATATAATAAATATAATATAAATATAATGCATTCAATACATAAAATATTACTATGTAATAGATTTATATTGAATAAATCTATTAATATGCATGCTTATTTATCCATTTGTTGGTTTTATGTTTTTCTTTTGTTCTAATTTTTTGATTATTCTAATTCATGGGTTACATAAAATAAATCATATTGGTAATTGCTATGGTATAGACATTTCAATCAATAATATTATTATTTACATGATTCAAAGGCATAACATGATTCAAAAGAAATCATATTCTTCTAAAGGATGACAAATACATATTTCATAGTATAAATTATATGGGTTTAAGAACATTTTTTTTTTCAAGAAGATTATAGGTTTAAATGGAAGGGGGAGTATGATTTGCACACTTCTATGAATTAAATAGTCAAATCATTGTAAAGGTGGGGTATTTTCTTTTATAAACAAATGGGTCTATTTGATGTCCTCTATTAAATACAAAATTATTATTTATTATTATTAACTTGATCTATTACTTTTTGTTGAACTTATGTCTATTGCAAATTTATGGAATATTCTAGAATCTATTACATTGATTTAATATTGAATAAATCTATAACATTGATTTTATATTGAATATATTACATTGATTTTATATTCTAGAATATATTACATTGTAAATTTATTATTTTTTGTTGAACTTGTGTCTATTGCAAATTTCTGGAATATTCTAGAATCTATTACATTGTAAATCTTTTATTTTTTGTTGAACCTGTGTCTATTGCAAATTCTTGGAATATTCTAGAATCTGTTACATTGATTTTACTATCCATAAATCTATTAATGTGTAATAGACACATAAAACATAAATAAGATATAAATTAGAGAAGAATCTTGTCATATAAGAAATCAATGAAGATAAAAATTAGTAAACAAAATGTCATTCAAAGCTAGAAGATAAAGAGAAATCATATACATAGAAAGTCACGATAATTATGTATTTAGTTTTATTAATGCAATTACACTATAGTTTGTTCATAAAAGACTTTATTAAACCAAAGATTAGTGTAAACTATTATGAATTTTCATAAAATTTTGCATTTAAGCTCATCCTAATTCATCTATACATACAAAGAATAAAATTAAGTTTTTCCTTGATAGACTACTCTTAATATAATGTATAACTTAAATGATGTATAACTTAATGTGAACATTTTCACTTCATCAAATTAAAATAAAATAACTATTTATGATAATAAAACAATATAAAATAAAAAATAAATTAATTAAATAAATAAAATAAAAATAGATAATTATTGTTAATATTGTTATTTAAGGTAAAAACTCAAGCTACTAGTGGTTTTTCACCTATGGAGTTATGAGAACCCATGATATATATATATATATATATATATATATATATATATATATATATATACTAGTCAATTTGGAGTTCAGGATAAATTAGTCAATTCAGAGTTGGTGATAAACTAGTCAATTCATTGCTTTGTATTAAGTAAACATAGTTAACTTACTATATATTAGTCAATTTATTATTTTGTATTAAGTAAACATTTTGACACAAGGTGAAAACCATGGTTTTTTCTAAAGTATTTTTCGATAATAGCCTATTTAAAATATTAGAATTCAAATAAAATTTCCACGCATAAAAGTTAACTAAAAACTATAATAATTAACATAAACTATTAAGCAGAAGACTTGATGCTAGGACTGGAGTGCTGGAACTCGACTGCTAGGGTTCTGTACTCTCCTCAGACGGCGTGATCCGATCTACTCAGACAGCCATCACGGACCTGACCTTGTGCCCAGAAAATACCCAACTGCTCTGTGAAGGATCGAAGGGCAAATGGACAACCCCTAGGGGGGGCTTCTGCGCCCTCCCCCAAGGCGAATAATCTGCAGCACCAATCTGAAAGAACGATACTATTTGGATCGGTCAGTGAGGATGTGATCAACCAGGAAATCCCACGCCGGCATGAGCGCACTGGAAAAGACAAACCGGAAAACAAGACGGAAGAAGAAACAGGATGGAATAACCGACCAGACGGAACCCCGAAGGTCTCCTCGACCACCTGCAAACCAATAGCAACAGATCGACCCAGAATCGAACTGCCGGGAGAAAAAATAGAAGAACGAATCCAATTTATGACAGATCATGCGCTCATCGGAAAATTTATAGGGTTCTGGCCGATGGAAAAAGCCATATAAAGTTGGATAGCAGCGAAGTGGAAGCCTAAAGGCAATGTGACTCTGCAGCTAGGCCCAAAAGGATTCTTTACAGCGATCTTCTTTTGCCTGGAAGACAAATACAGAATCTTGGTTGAAGGACCCTACTTCTTCAACTCAGCTGGCCTATACTTAAGGGACTGGGCACCCAGATTCAACCCGGATAAGGAGGACCTCACCTGGGCACAGTCTGGATAAGACTGTACTCACTTCCAGATGAGTACTGGGATGAAGATATCCTGAGAAATATTGGAAATGGTTTGGGGGAATACATAAAGGCAGCAGAAGAAACGAAAGTGCGCAGATACACATCTTACGCCCGCATCTGCGTCTTCATGCACCTGGACAATGATCTGCCAGAATCGGTAAGTCTCTCTCACCGTGACTATGAATGGATTCAACCCTTAGACTATGAACATGTCACGTTTCGATGTCGTAAATGCCATGCCATAGGGCATATTTTCAGAGATTTTCCCCTAAATGTTAAAGCTACTGCCCCTGCCCCCACTGACTCTCTGACCCATGATGGCTTCACCAAGGCCCCTACCCACAAACAAGCTCATAAAAAACCAACAACAAGGAAGAAACCCCAGCAAAACAACACCTCTGACCCTGCAGTCAGAAATAGCTTTGGAATCCTAGCTCAATCTACAGAAGAGAAAAACACAATCTCATTACCCAACTCTGCTCTCCCCTCCTCCTCCACCCAGCCACCTCCTTCAGCCCCCTCCTCTGAATCCCCTCCAACCAAAGACACCCCAGGTAACCCCACGGAAAGGAAAGAGAAGTAGGTGGAAAAAGGCAATGAAATGGAGGTTGACGGATCCTCAGACCCCCTCCAAAGCCCAGACATGCCCTCGGAAGAAAATAACCAGGTGCAACGAATGGAGGAAGAACCAGAAAGCATAGATCTGAATGGACTAGACATATTAGAACTAGAAGTAGCAAGCAAAAAGGAAGCCTATGAAAGCATCCCAGAGCTTCAGCTTAACAAATTGGAAATGGTCATTTCCCGAGCCTACCAACAGTATTAGCTCGGCATCCAATCAAGAAGTCAATGGCATTTAGGCCCCACTCCAAAAGACTCCAAAAAAAGGGGAAGAAGAACTGATCTCCAAAGAACAATAGCGGTAGGGAAGATCCTAGTGGACTCAGGCAGGTATGCTAAACTTATGAAGTACTATAAGCCCTCCACCAATAGTGAATCATGAAGCTCATTTCATGGAACCTAAGAGGGCTCAATAGCCCAAGAAAACTCAGAATGTTAAAAAATATGGTAAAAATGGAAAAGCCGCAAATATGCTTTCTCCAAGAGACAAAATGTAACAGCTCAACTGTAGAAACTATCCTCTCCAAGGCTTGGCCAGGATGTCAATCGGTGGCTATGGATGCATATGGCGCATCTGGAGGGCTATCCATTGCGTGGAACTCTCAAGCTCTTACTCTCTCGGACTTTCACGCTTCTCACAATTTAATCCAGGCTGCATTCCACATAGTAGGCATGAATATTCATGGGAATCTCTCGAATGTATACTTCCCTCAGGAAGCAAAGGAAAAAATGCTCTCCTCCACGCCCTAGAAGCTCTAAACTTCAATAGAAGGTACCCACTCTGTATTGTTGGGGGGGATTTTAACATCATAACAAAATTGGAGGAAAAGATTGGGGGCAGAAACACGCTAGAACAGGAAAACACCTATTTTAAAGACTTCATCCAGAACGCATCTCTGATAGATTTGCATTTCTGCAATGGTACTTTTACGTGGAGCAACCGAAGAGAAGGAAAGCATCAAATAGCCTCCAAGCTGGATCGGTTTCTAATTTCAGACAACTCGATTCATCTAGGGGGAGACTTCTCAGCGGCGATTCTTCCACACTCAGGATCTGATCACTGGCCTATTGCCCTTCAATGGCAACGTCCTGGTAGCACCACAAGAAGACCTTTTCGCTTCGAGGAATTTTGGTTCACCCATCCCTCCCTCAAAGACTTTGTTCACTCTTCATGGACATCCTCCAGCCCTCTAGAAGGCTCCAAGATGTTCCAGTTCCAACAGAAACTCAAACATCTAAAATCCTGCCTTAAGCGATGGAACAGAAAGACCTTCGGAAACATCTTCAAGGCGCAACATGATCTTCAAAAAGCCCTGGCGGATTTGCAGTAAGAGATAAGCACAGGAGGCCACACGAAAAGAACCCTTGAGCAGGAGCAGTGCATCCACAATCAGCTTGCGGAGAGAAGAAAGCAGGAGGAGATATACTGGAAGAAAAAGTCCAGAATCAGATGGTTGAAAGAGGGAGAACGAAACACAAAATTCTTCCACATAACCACTGTTCAACGTAGAATGTGCAATAATATCCCTTACATTCAAAAATCAGGAGGAGAAAGGGTGGAACAGCATGAGGAAATTGAGAAGGAATTCCTCAATCACTTCAAACAAGTCCATCAAGAGCCTGAAATCAACAGACGTCCTGCAATTGAAAGAATCATACACAATGTGCCAAAATTAATCACAGTGGAGCACAATGAACTCCTCCTCTGTCCAATTCAAATACAGGAAGTGGACATTGCTATGGCTCAGCTTAAAGAAGGAAAAGCTCCCGACCCAGACGGCTTCACCACCACTTTCTTTCACAAGTCCTGGGAACTGATAAAGTTGGAAGCCTGGGAAGTGGTAGAGGAATCGCGAGCATATCATTGGCTGCTTCCCTCACTTAACTCCACTTTTATAGCCCTAATCCCAAAAGAGGAGGAATCAATCAAACCAGACATATTCAGGCTGATTGCTCTCTGCAACGTAATATACAAAGTCATCTCTAAAGTCATTGCAAATAGGCTAAAGCCCCTCTTGCTAATGCTCATTTCTCTGAAACAGTCTGGATATGTGGAAGGGAGACAGATTATGGACGGCATCATCCTCTCGCATGAGATCATACACACTCTCAAGCATTCTAAACAGGCAGGTATGCTCCTAAAACTTGATCTTTCCAAATCATTTGATAAGCTTAGCTGGAATTATATACAACAAATGCTAATTTCTTTCGGATTCATTCCCACATGGATCCGCTAGATTATGAGCCTAATTTCCTCGACTAGCTTCTCCATTATCGTGAATGGGATCCCCTCTCACCCCTTCTCCCCCTCCCGAGGTATAAGGCAGGGTGAACCCCTATCCCCCTTCCTCTTTGTATTAATGGCTGAAGGACTGGGACGTCACATTAAAAATGCCCTTCACTCACATCAGCTTAGAGGTCTCTCCATTCATTAGTTTCCTGCCATCTCCCATCAGCAATTTGTTGATGACACTATGCTCTTTGGTTACCCCTTCATTCAAGAAGCCTACAGATTTAAAGCCGTGCTCAATGACTTTGCCGAAGCCTCTGGAACCAGCATCAGCTGTTCAAAATCACAGATCTTCTTCTTTAATACCCCCTCCGGTTGTCAAGTCTGCTATAGTCCGCATTTTGGGGTTCCCCATCGCCACCCTTCCCTCCAAATACCTTGGAACCCGCTCACTGTCTCTGCCATCAAGCACTCCTCATGGCACAACCTTATTGAAAAGCTCGAATCCCGTCTCAACCAATGGACGCACAGATCTCTTAACTTAGTCAGCCGCGCATTGCTCATAAAGGTCGTTCTTCAAGCAATGTTGTTGTACTTATTCTCCATCCTGGCTGCACCAAAGTGGGTCCTAAAAAGACTAAGGAACATTCAGAGAGGATTCCTAAGGGGAAGAAATGCAACTAATCGCAAATCGGCATTAGTAAAGTGGAGCACAGTTTGCAAACCAAAAGCAAAAGGAGGCATCGGCCTAAGAGATCCCGAGCATAGCAGCGCCATCATGGGAGCTAAAGTATGGTGGCAATGGCTCACCAGTCCAGGTAAACCTTCGGTCACATTATGGACGGCCAAGTATGCCAATTACCGACCCCAGGAAGAACTCATCAGATTAAAGCCCAACAATAAAGGATCGCTAATTTGGAATGCAACCAAAGAACAATATCAAATGATCCAGCAACACAGTTTTTGGGAGGTAAGAAACGACTACACCACTAGATTCTAGACAGATGCCTGGAATCAAATGCCTATTCTCAGCCATGTACTTAACCTGCCACCGGACATCATTAGGGAAGAGACACAACAAGCAAAGATTAAGTAGTATTGGACCCAGGAAACTGAGAAGGGCTTCAAGATTTGGAAACCGGGCAACCAAGTACTCACAAATGAAGATCACCAAATTTCCATGGATCTGGAAAGGGAACTAAGCAAAAGAAAAATCAGGTACGATGAAAGCAGAGACATTCTAAGATGGGGATATCAGCCGAAAGGAGCCTTCACCACGTCCAAGGCCTACAAAATCATCTGCAATGATTCTGATCCCCAAGACCCAATCTGGAGCAAAATCTGGAGCTCTGGCTCTTGGCCCAAAATCTGTCATTTTCTCTGGTTGGTAGGACATCAGAGAATTCTAACCTGGGACAAGCTTAGAAGAAGACACTTTCATGGCCCCTCCATCTGTTTCAACTGCAGTGCCCATGAGGAAACTCTCCAACATCTGCTGGACTCTTGTCCCTTGGCCAATCAGCTATGGGAAAAGGCAATCTTTAGATGTCAAAGAAGATGCAGACTTGAGAATGAAATCACGAAATCTATATGTCAATGGCAACGGGACCCTTACAAGAGTGAAATCCTCAATCATCTATGGAGACTAGTTCCCGGGCTAGTTCTATGGAGCATGTGGAAGGAGCGAAATAAGCGCATATTTAAAAATCAGCACTCTTCGATAGACAATATTTGGAACCTGATCTGTAGAAATCTTCAAGAGACTCTTATGCTAAGATCTTGGAAGGAGGAGGACTGGCCTATGCTAGAAAATGAGAAAACCATTATGGAAAACTGGCAAATACAACTTACTCAAGGATCTCACAAGCAGGACCATTCTGAAACTAGTACTCAAAATCAGGTCATATGGAAGCCCCCACCAAAGCATACATTCAAACTCAACTTTGATGGTGCCTCCAAAGGGAATCCTGGACTCGCATGCTTTGGAGGAATAATAAGGAATCATGAAGGTGCTCCCCTGATACTGTATTTCGGAAACATTGGATGGGACACCAATAACTCAGTTGAGTTAGAGTGGCAGGGACTTCTACTTGTTGGAGGACACAACTTTCACCCTCTGGAGGTGGAAGGAGACTCTCAAATCCTCATAAACATGGCCAAAAAAATCCTAAATGGATCTTAGGCTAGGAAAATAGCCACCAGCTGGAGGCTTGGAGCAAGACTGGAAGCCATAGAACTTGAGCTCCACAGAAATAGAGCAATCACCTTCACACACACAAGACGAGAGGGTAACAAGGTTGTCGATTTCATGGCCAATGTGGGGGTGGAGAATGACCAATCTCTAATCACAGGGCAGCTGAATACTATTTTAACACATGACAAAGCTCAAGAATGCTCTCAACTGATCTAAAAAGATGTAGTTCCCCGGGATGCAGGTGCTAGATAGGATGGGACAGGCGTGGAAGGATGGCCACATGCTGGCCACTGGCCATCACATGGCAGACGTCGAAGATGCAGGTAAGGTACACTGCTGGTATAAGGTGAAGTTGCAGAGAATAGTTAATGCCTGGCACGACAATTCGGCTCAAGCGGAGTTTGCAGTTATGGCGGGTGAGCTCCAAGGCAAAGCAGGTGAAGTTGTAAGCGATGTTGCAGCGTATGGTCAGAGAATGTTGGTGGCTCCTCCTTCAAGCAGGTCTCTGTAACTCCGGTTTCCCTGCCTCTCCGTCTCTGCCGGGATATCCTCTCTATCTGTCTGGCTCATTCCACTGTCGGTTCCGATATCTGGGTGTTTGGATTACCCCGTGGTCTGTTGGAATTTCCTCCCCTTGACCCCTGTGAGAATGGTGAGACCTCGACAGCGTCTGCTTAGTTGTTGAGGCACTTCTAAAGGGGGAACCTCTCGCAGTCACGAGGCGCATAATGTTGTCCATTGCTGCCATTGCAATATCACACGCTCCACTGGAGCTAATCCCCTCCACTCCAGTCAATTCATGGACGCAGGGGCTTCGAGCTCGGCTGCCTTGCCTGCCTTCGGCTCTGCTATCTTCAATTTTAGCAGTTCCATGAATAACCCGCAGATTAGTGCGCATGTCTCGGTCCTGTTCATTGAAAATTCCCAGGAAGACAATGATTCCCTGGATGAGCATGGGCAGAGGAAGACTGACAACAATATGCACAAAGCAAAGGTTCTTGAAGCTGATCCGGAGCAGAAGGTTAAAGGTCCTGCCTCAGACCTGGAAAATGCATCGCAAAGCAAGGTCGATCAGAGGGAGGGGACCAGCGAAGAGGAAGACACTTTTCCCACTGCTGCTGAAAGGGAAGCCTACGGTTGGTGCCGGGTAGAGGAAGTGAAAATGGACGATTGATGACGCCTGAGCACAAGGTTCTTTTGGCTCTTCTGTTTGGCCTTCTGGTTTCTTTTGTTGTCTGTTTTGGCTTAGTTCTAGCATCAATTCTATTTGTTTATGTTTCTGAAACTTTGTTAATGGGATGGGTACAGTTAGTCTCCCCTGCGTGGGATAATCCGGATTTCTGGTTGGTGCCCCTGCATGGGCTTGCTCATTTGGATGGTCTCGCTTATATGTTTGGCACCCCTACGTGGGCTAGTTATCTGGTTGGCCTCAACTGATCTCGGGTGATGTACCCAGAGCCTGGTTCTTTCTGTTTTATCATGTTGTAATTTTTTCCTCTTGTAATAATATAATAGTATAGTTTTTTACCGAGAAAAAAAAACAGAAACTATTAAGCTTGTTTCCTCGAAAATTGTGCATTACACCAAGTCAAAAACCACGTAAAGATCATTTAAATTAACAATAAGACTGCAAAGAGTGAGAGATAAGGTTTTACATGCCTTAAAATCAATTTCTCCATATGAGTAATTATGTTTTATTATATTGACTCGAGGCCACAATAACTTACGGGAGCTATTAAGCTTGTTTCTTTCTCCATATGAGTAATTAAGTTTTATTATATTGACTCGAGGCCACAATAACTTACGGGAGCTATTAAGCTTGTTTCCTCCAAACCTATGCTCTGTGCAGTACACTTAGTCAAAACCTGCATAAAAGTCATTTAAATGAACAATAATACTCCAAAGAGTGAAAATTTTGCAAAAATTAAAAACAAAGCTGAATGTTGTTGAGATTTTCGGTTTTATTAAATTGGGTTGAAATCTCATGTATGTGACAACAATAGGATTAGTTGCTATATTAGCTCCAGTATTTTTTGAGGAGGAGTTAATGCATCCTATATTTGTTGTGAGGGAATTTATGATTCAGTTTTATGCTCCAGCTATATAGAAATGTAATCCCATAGAGGATTGTGAAGAGTGTATAGAGAAAGTAGAGGAAATAGGGGAGAGCTGAGAGCATGTGGGAATTATTAGATTTGTTGTAATCTCCTTTGAATAATAAGATTGCCGATGCCTCTGTTCTGGTGGACGTAGCCCAGATTGGTTGGGTGAACCACGTTAAATCTCTGTGTTATGTTTTTGTGAGGTTTTTGTTTGTGCTGTGTATGTTTATATTTATTCCAGCTACACTTTGTTTAGTCTAACAAGTGGTATCAGAGCGGCGTAATGGAGCATGGAGGGCTCATAATCTACAAGTTGCTAGTGCGCGTGAGAGATCAATTGAAGGTGGAGTTTCAGCGATTGGCGCGGTTTTAGCAGAGACAGTCGCGCCAATTTTAGCAGTGAACAGGTTGGCGCATTTTATTTTTGAACAGACACGCCAATTGGAGCGGATCCGAATCTGATAGTCGTGCCAGAGATCCAACATTCATATTGGCATGGAATCGACGGGATTAAGAGCCCCAATTTTACCGCACGGATTTTTCTCTGCCACGGTTGATCGACTATCAGTGGAGCACCAAGCAGAGGATGTGTTTTAGGTGTGGTTTTTTTGCTGTCCAGGAGCGCCTGGTAGATTTTCCCTCTGATTCTTTGTTTGATACAACATGGCAAAAAATCAAAGTGCTCTTTTTGAGATCGAGAAGTTTAATGGAAAAAATAACTTCGAGATCTAGAAAGTGAAGATGCACAATCTGCTTGTGTAACAAGGCATGGCGAAGGCGCTGTTGGGAAGAGTCAAACAACCTTACCCCATGACAGATGATGAATGGAATGAAATGAATGCAAGAGCTTTGAGCGGTATTCGACTGTGTCTGGTGGATGATGTTTTGTTTAACATCGTGTCAGAGAGAACCTGGTTTGTGGACAAAGCTGGAGAAGCTGTACATGACAAAATCGTTGACCAATAGGATTCTTCTGAAGCGACAATTGTACAGTCTGCGTATGAAGGAAGGTACAACTATTGTTGATCATTTAAATGTCTTTAATACTCTCCTGGTGCAATTAGAAAGTGTAGAAGTAACATTTGAATCAGAACATAAAGCTATAACTTTATTGTGCTCATTGTCCGAGTCATTGGATCATTTTGTTACTTCTATAAGTCTTAGTTCATCAGAAACCATTGAATTTGATGATGTTGTTGGAGCTTTGTTGTCCGAAGAGACAAGGACGAGGTCAAATGTAGAATCCTCTACATCAGAGGAAATGATGGCTAGAGGTCATTCTAGAGAAAGACGCTCAGGTAAGCACAACGACTCGTGATCAAAATAGAAAGCGAAGAAGAGTAAGGTAAAGTGATGGTTTTGTGGCAAATCGGGACATTTGAAAAAGGACTGTTGGAAGAGACAGCAAGCATCCAAAGACGACTCTTCGATAGCGAAGCAAGAAGCAAACACGACAGATACAGGTTCGGCATCTGGTTCAGGTATGAGTGATGAAGTGTTATCAGTTAATTTGTCAAATCATGATTAACATTGGCTGTTAGATTCTGGTGCATCAAACCACATGTGTATTCATAAAGAATGGTTTAAGACGTATAGATCAATTAATGATGGGGTCGTGTACATGGGTAATGATGTCACATGTAATATTGTGAGAATAGGGAGTATACAGCTGCAAATGTTTGATGGGACAACCAAAATGTTAACTGATGTAAGGCATGTACTAGATTTAAGGAAAAATCTAATTTCACTAGGAGCACTTGACACAAATGGATATAAAACTGTAATTCAAGGTGGAGTAATGAAAATTTACAAAGGTATTTTACTAGTAATGAAAGCTAAGAAGGTAGGAAATCTATTTCAGTTAGAAGGAAGAACAGGGTCAGATCATGTGTCTACGGTGTCTGAACATGACAGTAGTTCCATTCGCTTATGGCATCAAAGGTTGGGCCATATGAGCGAAAGAGGGTTAAAAATTTTGTCTGATCGCAAGTTTCTTCCTAATCTAAAGTCTGGAAAGTTAGATTTATGTAAACATTGTGTGTTTGGAAAACAAAGTAAGCAAAAGTTTAAAACAGGCAAACATACTAGTAAAGGAATACCTGATTATATTTATTCAGATGTTTGGGGTCCAGCCCCTACAACTTCATATGGTGGCTCGTCATATTTGGTATCGTTTATTGATGATTTCTCTAGGAAAGTGTGGGTCTACATGTTGAAAAGGAAGTCTGATGTTTTTACAGTTTTCAAACAGTTTAGAGCATTGGTAGAAAACATCACTGGTAGAACTATAAAATGTTTAAGAACTGACAATGGTGGTGAGTTTACTTCCAAGGAGTTTGAAAACTATTGCAAGGATGCAAGGATCGAGAGACATAAGACCACTGTTTATACTCCTCAGCAAAATGGAGTTTCTGAACGCATGAATAGGACTCTTTTAGAGAGAGCAAGGAGTATGCTGAGTAACGCTGGTTTGCAGAAGGAATTGTGGACAGAATCGATGGCTACAGCTTGTTATGTGATAAATCGATCACCATCAATGGCGATAGGTTGCAAGATTCCTCAAGAGGTATGGAAAGGTCACCCTTGTGATTATTCTAAACTCAGAGTGTTTGGTTGTGATGCATATGCTCTAGTGCCTAAACATCAGCGAACTAAATTAGATCCAAAGTCAAAAAGGTATATCTTTGTTGGATAGGGTGATGGAACAAAGGAATATAGATTGTGGGATCCTACTACCCGCAAGATTAGCATCAACAGAGATGTAAAGTTTGATGAATCCTCTCTTGTACAGTTAGATGTAGATAATAGATTGAAATAGGATGATGTATCTAACTTTCAGCACATTCAGTTTGAAAGCACTTCTAATGATAGTCATGATGACCATAGTTCAGATACTAGTCATGAACAGGTTTCAGAATCAGATCATGAACAGGGTTTAGATGTAGATCATGAACAGGTCTCAGATGCTGATCATGAAGAAGTTCCTACAGATGGTAGTCAGCCAATTGTGGAAGCACCAGAAACATCCTTAAGGAGGTCTACAAGAATCAAACGCCCTCCTAGAAGGTATGATGATTATGTTACTTCAGTTGCTTTAACCGCTAATGATGATGAACCTTTGTGCTATCAGGAAGCTGTAGAAGGTTCGAAAAGTGACAAGTGGAAAGACGCTATGAAGGAAGAGATGATGGCATTACACAAGAATGGCACATGGGATCTGGTTGAATTTCCGAAAGACAAGAAAATTGTGGGATGTAAATGGCTTTTCAAGTTGAAACGGGGTGTGAATGATACTGAGGACAGGTACAAAGCGAGGCTGGTCGCAAAAGGTTTTTCTCAGAAAGCAAGCATTGACTTTCATGAGATTTTTTCACTAGTTGTTAAAATAGTTTCAATTAGAATTGTTTTAGCATTAGTCGCTTTTCTTGATTTAGAATTGCAGCAACTAGATGTTAAGACTGCATTTTTACATGGAGACTTAGATGAGGAAATTTATATGGAACAACCGGAAGGGTTTTTTCAGCATCGCAATAAGAAATTTGTCTACAGGCTCAAGAAATTATTGTATTGCTTGAAGCAATCGCCTCGGCAATGGTACAAGAAGTTTGATTCTTTCATGTTGAGTCGGAAATATATAAGAAGTGAATATGATCATTGTGTTTATTTTAAGCAATTAAATGATGACATATTCATTATCTTAGTGTTATATGTTGATGATATGCTTTTAGCAAGAAAAAGCATAGTTGAGATCAATAGGTTAAAGGCTCAGATGGCAAGGACGTTTGATATGAAAGATCTGGGAGCAGCAAGACAGATTTTGGGCATGGAGATTTTCATAGACAGGAGCAATGGTAAGCTGTTGCTATCACAATAGAAGTATGTTGAGAAAATACTCTTGAGGTTTGGTATGAACAATGTGAAGCTTGTTTCAGTCCCTTTAGCTTCCCATTTTAAGCTTTCTTCCAGTTTATGTCCTAATACAGATGAAGAAAAGGATTATATGTCTCAAATTCCATATGCCAATGTAGTAGGATGTTTGATGTATGCGATGGTTTGTACTCGACTAGATATTTCACATGCAGTTGGGGTTGTCAGCAGGTATATGGAAAATCTAGGTAAAGAACACTGGTCAGCAGTGAAATGGGTGTTTCGGTATTTGAGAGGTACAAGTGATTATTGTATCACTTATAATAAAAGAAGTGAATTTGTTTGTGGATATGTTGATTCCGATTTTGCAGGTGATTTGGATAAGAGAAGGTCAACATCAGGGTATGTCTTTACTCTTGCAGGTAGAGCTATTAGCTGGATGTCAAAGCTACAGAATATTGTTGCTTTATCCACTACTAAAGCAGAATACATAGCTGCTTCACATGCTTGCAAAGAAGCAGTTTGGTAAAAAGGTTTGATTGGTGAGTTTGGGAGGTTACAGGACAACATCAAGTTATTTTGTGATAGTCAAAGTGCAATTCACTTGGCTAAGAATCCAGCCTATCATAGTAAATCAAAGCATATACCAATCAAGTACCATTTTGTAAGACAGGTTATCACTGAAAGGGGTGTTTCTCTTGAAAAGGTGCATATGAAGGAAAAATGTGCAGACATGCTCACGAAACCAGTTTTTTTAGAGAAGCTGCGTTGGTGTCTAGCTTCTCTTGGCTTGCAGAAAAGATAAAAATAATAAATGAACAAGACATCAGGCTAATTGTTGTCAAGGTGGAGATTGTTGAGATTTTCGGTTTTATTAAATTGGGCAGAAATCTCATGTATGTGACAACAATTGGATTAGTTGCTATATTAGCTCCACTATTTTTTGAGGAGGAGTTAATGCATCCTATATTTGTTGTGAGGGAATTTATGATTCATTTTTACGCTCCAGCTATATAGAAATGTAATCCCGTAGAGGATTGTGAATAGTGTGCAGAGAAAGAGAAAGTAGAGGAAATAGGGGAGAGCTGAGAGCATGTGTGAATTATTAGATTTGTTGTAATCTCCTTTGAATAATAAGATTGCCGATACCTCTGTTCTCGTGGACGTACCCAGATTGGTTATGTTTTTTGTGAGGTTTTTGTTTGTGCTGTGTATGTTTATATTTATTCCAGCTGCGCTTTGTTTAGTCTAACAAATACAGGAAGGGAAAATAGATATTCTAATTAATGTTTACTAAATCCAAGGTTAATAAGATCTTTTAAATTAAACTAGGCCAGGTGCAGAGTGAAAAAAGAAAAAAATAAGGTTACAAACAATTTTTATACCGGAACAGCTCAATAAATCTGAGATAGTATGATCTACAATTTTTCATCTAGACATCAATATAATTCTTCACCCTCAAACAAAACCGATCAAAATAAAACAAAATTAAAAAAATATATCAAACATAAAGGAGGTTTGGATTTTGAAATAGTTTTCTTCACCCTGAAACCGATCAAATAAAACAAAATTAAAAATATATATCAAACATATGGGAGGTTTGGATTTTGAAATAGTTTTGGTGCCAGAGGACCCGGAACTGGATAAATCTTCAATAATATGGATCTATGCTATTTCATATGGACACTAACTTGATTATTTACCCGACCTTGGGATTAAGAAAAATAGATTAAAAAACAAATAAACAATTTCATCCAATATAGTTAATATTAGATCATCTGACAATATTTCATGCAAACATCAATTGTAATTCTTTACCATGAGTGTGAGTGTAACTTGATTATTTACCCGACTTGTGTAATTAGGATTAAGCAAAATAGATTAAAATGAAAAAACAAAAGAAAAAAGCAAATAAACAATTTCATCCAATATAGTTAATATCAGATGATCTGACAATATTTCATGCAAACATCAATTTAATTCTTTACCCTGAGTGTGAGTGTGAGTCTGAGCAGGATCAAGCATAACAGATCAAAATAAAGCTAAAATCAACATATTTCTCAATAGATTGACCATATGGATCCATGCTATTTCATCTCAACAGGAAAAACACATCAAAATAAAACAAAATCCAAAGAATATATAAAGATAAAATCAAAATAGTTTTGAGACCTCTACGCTGCCAGTACAGTACTCAATAAATATGATACAAAATGGATCTATGCTTGCATATCTAGACACTATATTGACAAAGCTTGTTGCCAGGTAGGGAAAATACCTAGTTGGACAGAGAAAGTTGCAATAGCTGCGACGAGGAAATATTCCCAATTCTGAGACAAAATGGATACATTATATTTCATCCAAACACCAATTTAATTCTTTACACTGCCTGTGAGCAGGATCAAGCAAAACAGATCAAAATAAAGAAAAATTCAAGAAATATATACAAAACCAGACCAACCTATTTTTCAACAGATCTGAGACAATATCGCTATTTCATCTCTACACCAATTTAATTATTCACCTGGCGTCTGAGCAGGATCAAGCAAAACAGATCAAAATAAAGCAAAATTCAAAAAATATATTAAAAAACCAAATCTAAACATTCTTATACCTCTAGAATCTCAGTAAATAAATATGATACACTAGGGCTCTACGCTAGACACTCTATTGATTTAGGGTCATGTATTGTAAATATACTCCAGCCTAACAAATAACTAACCGCTGGTCCCGATTTGCTAAAACCCCGTAACTGAAGTGTGATTACATGGCTGAATATAGTGCGTTGGAAGTTGACTCGATCATGAGGTAACGTTGTCGAAACTGAATGCCCTATTTACATGCACTTGTCAACTTTAATCTCATGTGAAATGGCCAAAAGGTCGTCTGTGTAAATAGAGAGGGAATCACTATTTTGATCGAAGTCGAAATGCTTCTGTTCGACACTACCAGAGAATATCATATCAAATGCGATGATCTTGAAATCAGGTACCAGGTATGTTAGAAAATGACTTCACATCAACTGGTGCTCTCAAAGCCGTGTGACAGAACTATTATTCATTCGCCAGAGCCGATAACTCTCGCACTTAGAGATTCTATCAATCCATGAGATTCAAACTTCACCATTTTTGAAGGCAAGGAACTGATTGCTTTCTTAACCAAGCAGCTATATATGATATATGAAATCATAAGAATGCGAAGGTCTGGGATTCTAGCCGGTTTTATGTTTAGTGATTTCGAGCAACTTCACCTAATGAGGCTACAACCAAAAACTTTCACACACGTGTCTAATCCCCATAGTCATAATCCGCTGGTCTAAAAAATTAAAAATAACTGCACCTCCACACATATATATAACCATTGTAGGGGTGCAGTGTATTTTCACCTCTGCAAGCCTCCGCACAATGATAAGAATTAATCAAACCAGAGACTCGGTAGCATTGAATTAAATAACCATATTATAATCATTATCTAACATTATAACTGGTTATATATGTGCGCGGAGGCTTTCATTGTCCAGGGTGTGCAGTAACTCCACACCTCTTCACAATGCTAAGAATTAATCAAACCACAGAAAGGTTAGCGTTGAATTAAATAGCTATGCTATACTCATTAGCTAATATTATAATAAATAGCTATATGCTGGTTTTATGATATATGTTAATATTGGATGTCCACATTGATCTGACTTAGGAGACCGCTTTGGTGTTGAATATGTAATTTCAACGCAGCCGTACCAACGCCCAAACCGTGCAGCAAAACCACAAACCACTTTGAGGGATATCGGATCGCTTTTGCGTGAAGGGAGTATCCGTATTTTTGAGCCCGATACAATATAGTGCAGACGCGTGGCTCTCAACATACGTAAGCATTTCTGACTTCTCGGGAGGTAATGGTAAGTCATGTAATGGCTCTCGATATTCTCCTCCACCGTCTGCTCCATCATTCTCCACTGTCCATCTTTTTGAAGTTGCATATGAGCCAGCATTTAATACTTGCGTGGATTAAAATTTTTGAGTTTGACCGCCACTCCTGTCTTCAAAGAAATTAAGTGAAACTCTTCCAAATCGTAGGAAGTAGGTAGAAGTTTTTAAAGTTTTTTTTTACGGCACGTAAAGCATTTATTTATGTTTATTGTATGTTTTGATACATATGTTTTTGTTTTGTATTAAGTTTTTTTTCATAACGAGCCAAACATATATGGTCGCGGAGTTGTTCATTGTATTAGCAATGAAACACACAGCAGTGTATAAAAAAAAAAAGAACAGGGGCCGTGGGTAATTTTTCTTTGAAGTAATGTAACGAAACTGAAGTTTTTGCACAGCAGTGCATAAAGACAGAGGGAGGAGCGCATAAGTTTTCAGTAAGGTTTTAATGTGACCAGTGTATGAAGTAAAGAGCGTATGGTGTGAGTAATTTTTTTATATAAGTGAATGTAATGAAATTTTTACTGTGTATGTAAAAATTTGTTTTACAGCAGTAATGTAAAAAGGGTTTTACAGCAGTAAACCCAGCACAGTAAATTCTCAGGTGGAGACAGAGTTTTGTTGAATGTATTTTTGTGGTGAATCCCTCTCAGCAAAGAGGATGAAGTTTGTATCAGACATTTTGTTTTAATCAATAGAAATGTTTTTGTGGTGGTGTAATACTCTGTTCTTCAGTCATTTTTTTAAAGCTTCCTTGTGCACAAAAAGATCTTGGAGTAAAGGAAACAGAGCATTGCCTCTGTGTGTTTGAATTGTTTGTTTTTGGGATTTTCTCAGAAAAATCCCCAACAATGGTATCAGAGCAGGCTTAGGCTCTTTGAAAGTGTTCAAGAAACTGAAGGGAGGAGTCTTTTGTTGCAGCAGTAGATCTTCTCCAGCAGAGTGAAGGCTCAGTCAAGAAAATACTCAGGTATTTCAAAAAGTTTTTTTATGGGTTGCTGAAGAAGCAGTCAGTTGTTTTAAAATACACATTCAATAAATTGAAGAATAACTAAGGATGCAAGGAATGGCCAGCACAAGCACTCGTATGGGTATGTTTAACACCCAGCTCCCACAATTTAATGGGAAAAACTATGACTATTGGGCAATAACCATGACAACCCTGTTTGCCTCTCAAGATTTATGGGAAATAGTTGAAGATGGTTTTGAAGAACCAGCAGATGAAAATGAGTTTAATAGATTAACTCCAGCAGAGAAGGATCTGCTGAAGAGCAATAGGAAGAAGGATTCAAAAGCCCGTGTGTTGTTGTATCTAGCAGTAGACCAGAGTGTGTTTCCAAGGTTAGCAGCAGCTAAGACATCCAATGAAGCATGGCAAACCCTCAAGACAGCCTATCAAGGCATGGAGAGAGTGAAGACAGCAAAACTGCAGTTGCTGAGGAAAGATTTTGAGAATCTGTGCATGAAGGAGTCAGACAACATTGACTCATTCTTCACACATGTAATTGGTCTGATCACACAGATGAGGACTCATGGAGAAACCATTGAAGAAAGGAGGATTGTGGAGAAAATATTGAGGGTCTTACCCTCAAAGTTTGATGCGATTGTCACCACCATAGAGGAGATAAAGGATCTCTCAAACTTTTCAGTTGATGAGCTTCATGCATCACTGATAATACATGAGCAAAGGTTGAGTAGAAATGAAAACTCATCTCTAGAGCAAGCCTTCAAGACCCAGATGTCCTTTGGAAGAGGAAGAGGTCAAGGTAGAGGAAACAAGAGAGGAAGAGGCAGAAGCTAGAACAGAGGTGGAAGGAACAGCCCAACAAATGCTCAAGGAAGAGGCACCAATCCAAACCAGAACCAAGGCCAAGGCAGCAACCAACAAAGAGGACAACATCATGCTCAAGGACAAAGGTATGAAAAATCCAATGTCCAATGCTATTATTGTAAAAAAATATGGGCATTATGCCAGTGAATGTAGGAAGAAGCAGCATGATATGAACAATAGATAAAATGCAAATGTCACTAGAGAAAACATTAGCCAAAATAATGTGTTGTTAGCTTGTAACATGGCTGAAACAAACAGTGAAGACATATGGTTTTTAGACTCAGGTTGCAGCAACCATATGACAGGAAACATAGCCTTCTTTTCTGCCTTAGATAAAAATGTGAAATCAGAAGTCACACTAGGAACTGATAGCAAAATTTCTGTTATGGGAAAAGGAGAGGTAAAATATTTACAAAGCAAGGAGACAGAAAAACCATAGCAGATGTCTACTATGTCCTTGGAATGAGATGTAACCTCTTGAGTATTGGACAGCTTGTTCATAAGGGGTACAATGTTTTCTTTAAAAATGATGTATGCATCATCATGGATATAGCACCCAGAAAAAGATGCATTGCTGAAGTAAAAATGACAAGGAACAGGATGTTCCCTCTCCGGATCAGGGCAGATTTGAAAAACAAAGGAGAAATTGCAGCAGTCACCCAAGAGGCTTTCCAAAGCGTGCCAAAGGATGAAAATTGGTTGTGGCACTTGAGATTTGGACATCTCAATTTTGGAGGTCTAAACTTGTTAAGCAGAAAAGGAATGGTAAGAGGATTACCATTGATAGAGAAATCGGACAGCCTTTGTGAAGGCTGCATTTTGGGGAAACAACATAGAGAAAGTTTTCCATCAGGGAAAAGCATAAGGGCAAAGGCACCCTTAGAGATCATTCACTCAGATTTATGTGGACCGATGCAAGCTCCATCATTAGCAGGTAGCCAATATTTCCTAACATTCTTTGATGACTTTACAAGAAAAACTTGGGTATATTTCCTTAAAAACAAAAGTGAGGTGTTTGAGAAATTTCAAAATTTCAAGGCATTTGTTGAAAACCAAAGCGGGCTGCATATAAAAGTTTTGAGAACTGACAGAGGAGGTGAGTATATCTCCAAGGAATTCCTACGATTTTGTAGAGAAAATGGAATTCACAAACAGTTTACAGCAAGGTACACCCCACAGCAAAATGGAGTTGCTGAAAGGAAGAATAGGACCATCATGGATATGGCGAGGAGCATGCTGAAGGCAAAGCATTTGCCAAATTATTATTGGGCTGAAGCTATAAATTGTGCAGTGTATATTTTGAACAGGTGTCCTACAAAAGCAGTGTTGAAAAAAGTGCCGGAAGAGGCATGGAGTGGGAGAAAGCAAGGAGTCACCCACTTGAAAGGTTTTAGATGTGTGGCCTATGCACACATTCCAGATCAGCTGAGGAGGAAGTTGGACAGCAAAGGGGAGAAATTCATCTTCATTGGATACAGTGAGGAATCCAAAGCTTACAGGTTGTATATTCCATCCACCAAGAAGTTTTTTGTCAGCAGAGGTGTTCAATTCATTGAAGAGGAAGCTTGGGATAGAAGCATAGAGAAGACAATTAATGTTAAAAACTGTTTGTCTCATGATGAAGATGATGAGGACGTGGCTGAAATGCATCCCCAAACAACAGCGCCAACACAAGGACAACAAGGGACACCATTGAGGATAAATGAGAGTGCTTCTCCAAGCACACCACAAGGAGGAAATTCAAGTGTGTCTTCAAGCACTTGCACACCAAATGAAAGAGGTAAGAAGTTTAGAAATCTAAGTGATATTTATGATGAAGGAATGAATTCTTTATTTCCCTTGTATTGCCATGTTGATGATCCTATTCATTTCGAAGATGCAATTAAAGATAGGAAATGGATAGAAGTTATGGATGAAGAGATGAATGCCATAGAGAGAAACAAGACATGGGATTTGGTTGAGCTACCAAAAGGTAAAGAGGTCATTGGAGTTAAATGGGTTTACAAAACCAAGAGCAATGCTGAAGGCAAGATAGAAAGGCATAAGGCAAGGCTGGTTGTCAAGGGGTACAAGCAGCAATATGGGAGAGATTATGAGGAGACTTTCGCACCGGTTGCAAGAATGGAAACCGTGAGAGCAGTGTTGTCCATAGCAGCTCAAAACAAGTGGAAAGTCTACGAAATGGACGTGAAGTCAGCATTCCTAAATGGAGTGTTAATGGAAGAGGTTTACATTGAACAATCTCTAGGTTATGAGAAGAAAGGTGAAGAGCACAAAGTGTGCAAATTGAAGGAAAGCTCTTTATGGGCTGAAGCAAGCGCCAAGAGCATGGTACAGCAGGATAGATTCCTATCTATTGGATAATGAATTCGACAAGTGTGAAGGAGAACCCATCGTCTACATCAAAGAAAAAGATGGTAAAATTTTAATTGTTGTCTTGTATGTTGATGATGTTATTTTTACAGGTAATGATGATCAGCTCATTGAGAATTTTAAATCAGTCATGAAAGAGGAATTTGAAATGACTGACATGGGTTTCTTGAGATACTTCTTAGGCATAGAAGTAGATCAAAATGAAAAAAGAATTTTTATCTCACAAGCTAGATATGTAAATCAAGTGTTGGCCAGATTTAACATGCAAGAATGCAAAGCAGCGATCACTCCCACGGTAATGGGATTAAAACTCAGCAGAGAGGACAGCAGCAAGGATTTTGATCCTAGTTTGTACAAAAGTATTGTTGGCAGCCTTATGTATTTAACAGCTACTAGGCCTGACATTATGTTTGCTGTTAGTTTAATTTCCAGATTCATGGAGAGGCCAAAGGAGGCACATTGGCAGGTAGCAAAAAGAATTTTAAGGTATGTCAAAGGTACCAAAATGTTTGGAATTTTATATAATGTCTCAGAACATTCAGATTTTGTTGGATACACTGATAGTGATTGGGCTGGAAGTGTAGATGATGAGAAAAGCACTTCCGGTTATGTTTTTCATATGGGTTCAGGAGCCATTTCATGGGCTTCTAAGAAGCAGTCCATTGTAGCATTGTTTACAGCAGAGGCTGAATATGTGGCAGCTACAGCAGCAGCATGTTAAGCAGTTTGGATGAGAAGAATGTTGAGGAGCTTAGGCCAAGAGCAGGAAAAAGCGACGGTGATTTTTTGTGACAATAGCTCAGCTATTGCATTGTCAAATAATTCAGTGTTTCATAAGAGAACGAAACACATTGATACAAGGTTTCACTAGATTAGAAAATTGGTGAACAATGGAGAAATTGTCCTAGAACATTGCAGGACTCAAGAACAGGTAGCAGACATCTTGACAAAGCCATTGGATCAGAAAAGCATTGAATTTTTGAGAAAGTGTCTGGGTATGACTGAATGCCCAGCTGTTGAAATTAAAGGGGAGTGTTGAATATGTAATTTCAACGCAGCCGTACCAACGCCCAAACCGCGCAGAAAAACCACAAACCACCTTGAGGGATATCGGACAGCTTTTGCGTGAAGGCAGTATCCGTATTTTTGAGCCCGATAAAATATAGTGCAGACGCGTGGCTCTCAGCATACGTAAGCATTTATGACTTCTCGGGAGGTAATGGTCAGTCATGTAATGGCTCCCGATATTCTCCTCCACCGTCAGATCTGCTCCATCATTCTCCGTCGTCCATCGTTTCGAAGTTGCATTCGAGCCAACATTTAATACTTGCGTGGATTAAAATTTTTGAGTTTGACTGCCACTCCTGTCTGCAAAGAAATTAAGTGAAACTCTTCCAAATCGTAGAAAGTAGGTAGAAGTTTTTAAAGTTTTTTTTTACGACACGTAAAGCATTTATTTATGTTTATTGTATGCTTTGATACATATGTTTTTGTTTTGTATTAAGTTTTTTTTCATAACGAGCCAAACATATATGCTAGCGGAGTTGTTCATTGTATTAGCAATGAAACACACAGCAATGTGTAAAAAAAAAAAAAAAAAACAGGGGCCGTGCATAATTTTTCTTTGAAGTAATGTAACGAAACTGAAGTTTTTGCAAAACAGTGCATAAAGACAGAGGGAGGAGCGCATAAGTTTTCAGTAAGGTTTTAATGTGACCAGTGTATGAAGTAAAGAGCGTATGGTGTGAGTAATTTTTTTATATAAGTGAATGTAATGAAGTTTTTACTGTGTATGTAAAAATTTGTTTTACAGTAGTAATTTAAAAAAGGGTTTTACAACAGTAAACCCAGCACAGTAAATTCACAGGTGGAGACATAGTTTTGTTGAATGTATTTTTGTGGTGAATCCCTCTCAGCAAAGAGGATGAAGTTTGTATCAGACATTTTGTCTTAATCAATAGAAATGTTTTTGTTGTGGTGTAATACTCTGTTCTTCAGTCATTTTTTAAAGCTTCCCTGTGCACAAAAAGATCCTGGAGTAAAGGAAACAGAGCATTGCCTCTGTGTGTTTGAATTGTTTGTTTTTGGGATTTTCTCAGAAAAATCCCCAACATTGGGATCATATAATACAAAGGAAATTTGATCGAACATGCCCACAGAATAATTAACTATTTCAGATATTTGAATCACTCTCCCCAACAACTGGTTTTTGACAGCTCCTCCTATGTACCTTGCCGAACCTTTCCGTGCAGGTGTCTTCATTGGTGATACCAACACTGAGAAATGTCTCACTTTGCAAGTAGCGTTAAAGCTAAACTTGGAGAGGGCTTGGGAGAGGTCATCAAATGTTGTATCTAGTAGTTCAAGACAGTCATCAAGAGCATCTCGTTCTAATCCAGGGGCCGCTTCCCCTGTTAGCTTCAAGTGACCATGAATGTCCTCTCCACTATGCCAATCAATTCCTTCACCATAACATTGAAAATATGTCGAGGAATGGGTTGCGTTGATCAGCAACGGTCAAAGTTTGTTTATTTATTTAATTTAGCGAGTAGCATAGAGGACTATGGGATTTATATATGTAACTAACTAAGTTGTAGGGAAATTCTTTTCATTTAAATCTAATGAAGTCTGTTATGTGGAAAGTTCAGATCTAAACCTAAGTAAGTCCCATATGTAAATAGAAGTGAATCTTAATTTGAATATAAGAGAAGAAATTAACATTGTTGAAATTAGCAATTACTAAGGAATTAATAAATATAGAGAAGATTGTTGAAATAGAGATAGATTTTTAAGTTAATTTAAAATCATAATTAACCACACATGGAAATAAATGAGGGAAGGAAATACATGGAAATAAACGAGGGAAAGAATTAATCTAAGAAACAAGGCTAGCCTAAATTCCTCAAATTGAACTTCGAATTCTAGTGTACTTCATCGAAGTGAACTTTTTTTATCCAATCCAATTGGAAAACTTGGATATCAAATCAAATCTATTAAACCATTATAAAATAAAACACTAATAAAATTTATAAAGATAAAAAACACTAAATAATCAATGTTGAACCTGTATGTTGAATGGACCGAGCAACTAGAGAACTAGTGAAAAGGAAATTTCAAAACATCCATATCTAGAAATGCGTTGAATTTCTTTTCAGGAATGCACTCATTTCCTTTTGTATAAAGTTGTTGTAGTGGAATCTGAATCACTAACCATTTAATTTAACATTAAAACACAAAAATATCCATGATTGAAAGGATGACACAGTAAACATAAATGCTATTGTTTATATCAAAATTTATTATTTTTTAAATATGAAAATAGTAAGATTACAAAATCAGAGGAGTTAGTTTAATCGATTAAATCAGTGCCTCGCCAATCGGAAGGTCTCAGGGTCAATTAGCAAAAGCTCTTGGAGTCAGGTTAGTAAATAAGCCGAGGGATGTAACCCCTTTGGATAGGGTCCACCCTAAAATAGTAAAATTACATTTATTAATTATTTAATGATACAATTTAAATGAATATATTTTGATTTATTAGATGAAGATTATCTTTACAATTTTTTTAATCTTATCATTTATATGATCATATTATATTAAGAAAGAGTGATTGTTTTATTAATATGGTATCTTACAACCATGGTGTCACTTTATTATTAATTCCCTTTACAAGAATAGCTATCAAATAAAACTATGATGTGGATTTATTGATCACTTTATTATTAATTCCCTTTACAAAAATAGCTATCAAATAAAACTATGATGTGGATTTATTATCAATATCGGTTACATGCAAACTAGCTCATTCGATGGCACCATTTGAATTGCAAGTTACATTAGGTTTTGTAATGTAACACACACACATGATAACAAACATCCATGTTTTAATAATTTATTATATTTTTAATTCTATTTTTCCCTATAGGTGGCCACATTTTTCCCTAATTCTTATATGTGTCATTAAATTGTAGGCATAGTAAAATTTTAAACATATTTCTCTAAAAAAATTAATTTAAACAATGTTTAAACACCTGATTTAGATATGCAAGGAAGTTACCATTTACAATTTCATTGGTTGATAGAGTGGCAACTATCAGAATATACTACCATATTTTAATTTAGGCTGTAAGATAAAAATAATTAATTAACAAAATCATTAAAATGACCAATTCCAATAATAACTTAAATATGTAATCCATTTATATTTAATAAGTGAAATTGTTATTTGATATGAACATGCAAAATGATGAATATAGTTTTTTCATAACTTTAATGATATAGTTTTTATAATATAGTTTTTTCATAAAAATAGTTTCTCAATTTAATAATATTTTTTTTCTGTTTTTTCCCCAAGTCAAACATAGCCGTTTTTATAGCCGTTTCTTTTTAGCTGTTAAAAGGCCCATCTCCCTATTTAACTTACACTTATGATCTGATTCTTCATCTTAAACCACACAAATTGATTCAAAACCACATAAATTGATTCAAAACACGTAGACTTAATTTTTATATTGTAATTTCTATTTCTATTATTCAAAATATTTCTCCGTTTATATTCAGTTTACGTATCTGTTTATATTTAATGTGTGCAGTTGTTTCATGATTTGATGAATATAGTTTTTCCATAATTTTAAGGATATGTATCCCGTTTATATTTAAAGCGTGCAGTTGTTTCATGATTTAATAGAGATGATTTAATAAAACTCAAATTTAATAAAATTTAGCTCGTTTATAATTACTCAATACTAAGTAGGAGGGGAAGATTGATTTTTAAATCTTCGAATTATTAAATTATTAAGCAAGTTCCTTTGGCTTACTTCTATTTTAGTCGACCGTTGTTCAAGAATAATGTACTATAGATGGCCAGCCACCTTGAACGAACGTTGTGTCATTGCTATCACGAAGAAGAGAACGAAAAGTTTGCAGCCGACCAGCAAGAGGATTGATCTATGAATAAACATAAGTACGAAAACTAATTTATTGACTAATTAATTAGAGACAGATATGTCGTCGTAATAGATCCCTTTAATAACTTTTTATGGGACTGTATTAATAGATTAAAAACCCGTACCACTACTTTAGGAGAGCATACGGGAACTAAGTCTTTTTCGTGTATTGCTACTTTAGGCGAGCTTATGGAACTTGGGACAAGCCAAAAAATTGTTCAAGATTCATGTATTATCGATGGCCAGCCACTCTGAACAAACTTTATGTCTGTGCTTTCACGAGGAAGAGAACGAAACGCTTGCAGCAGCCCACGAGCAGGAGGATCTATACTTGAATAAAAATTAATTAATAAAATAGGTTATTGATTAATTAATTAATCGTGCACGTATGTTTGAAATTATATTAGGTAGAGGTAGATATGTCATCGTAATATATCCATTTGATAAAAAAAAAAGTTGATTTGTATTAATAAATTATTAAAAAGTATAAATGAGTATTTGTCATTAATTTAATGTTGAGTGAAAAGAAAAATATATTAAACTCTAGTTTATGTATTAGGATTTGAATTTTAATGTTTTCAAATTATTATGTATTGTACCTAATTATTTATATTGCAGAGAATGAATACTTTTTGCACTCTCTTACGGAGTATCTATATTGGATTGGAAGTGTGGAGTGAATGCAAAAGAAGTTGATTATGCAAGATTCCGTAAGCTTGTTGTACAAGAGTGCATACCTTAGCACAACAACCTGCACACTCCAAACAAATATATGTTGGGGATTTTTCTGGTAAAATCCCAAAAACAAAATAAACAAACTGAACATAGAGGCAATGCTCTGTTTTGCTGCCATAGGATCTTTTGTGCACAGGGAAGCTTCAAATAAAATTTCTGAGAACAGAGTATTATACATCCACACAAAGATTTGTATTCATTAAAAATATATTCCCTAATACAAACTTCATCCTCTTTCACTCAGAGGGATTTACCAAAAATACATTCAACCAACAAAAACATTTACTCTGTCTCCTCCTGAGAGTTTACACTACTGGTGTGTAAAAACTCATTTTCATTCACTGTTGTAAAAACCCTTTTTACATTTACTGGTGTAAAAACATTTTACATATACTGCAGTAAGTTTTACATTACATTAAAAAAAATGATTTTACTCCCACCATACAATTTTTCACTCGCTCTTCCCTTTGTTTGAGCAACCAACAAAACTTACATCCCTTTGTTTGAGCAACCAACAAAACTTACATTTCAAACCTGGTCTTTATGTTTCGCACTGCTGTGCGTTTTACAACATGCTCACAATGCGTGGTCTACACAAAAAAAACATTACAAAAGAGATATATGCATTCGTTTTTTTTTGCACCTTGCACTGTTGTGCAACACCACCTGCTTTTTCGCTGCAGCAAGCTCGTTTTGTTACATTCGTTGTATATTCATTAACCCATTGCGCTTCTATGCAAAACTCCTTTGTTTCCCTTAAAAAAAGTCAACTACATGAAGGCATATCGTATACATTTTAAAAAGGATATGATAATAATACATGCCGTGAAAAAACATAAATATTTACCAACTTTCTACGAATTAGGAAGAGTTCCATTTAATTCCTTTGCAGACAGGACTGGCGGTCAAACAAACTTTTATTTCACTCCACGCAATGTATTTAATTCGTTGCAGGCTCGTATGCAGGTATGCAGGTTTCATTGATGGACGACGGAGAACGACGAAGCAAATCGGACGGTTGACGTCGATTTCGGGAGCCCACTTCATGCTGAACATTAGCGTCCGAAAAGTCAGTTCTGCTGACGTATGCAGAGGACCACGTGGCTGCATTACATTGTATCGGAGTCGATTATACGGAAACCACTCCACACCAAAAGGCGGTCCGAAATGCTCTAGTGGTTTTGCTGATTTGGCTCCAGCGGTTTTGGGTGCAGCGTGCTGGCTGAGTTGCTGTCCACGCTGCGTCCACGGTGCCAGCAGTTGGAATTAATATTCCAACACTCCCCTTTAATTTCAACTGCTGGGCATTCAATCATACCCAAACACTTCCTCACATAGAGGGATTCACCAACACTGCTGTTACAAAGACATCTTCCTCACATAGAGGGATTCACCAACTGTTGTTACAAAAATATCTTCCTCACATAGAGGGATTCACCAACTGTTGTTACAAAAATATCTTCCTCACATAGAGGGATTCACCAACACTGCTTCTGATGCAGTTCCACAAACAACAAAATAGTCTTCCTCTTAACAGAGGGATTCACCTGAGACTGTGCTAAAGAGCACCTTCCTCTTGACAGAGGGATTCACCAGTGTATGCTAAAAAGCATCTTCCTCTTGACAGAGGGATTTACCACACTATGCTGAAAAGCATCTTCCTCTTGAGAGAGGGATTCACCATGACACTGTGCTCAAAAGCACCTTCCTCTTTAACAGAGGGTTTCACCAAATGACTGTGCTGAAAAGAACCTTCCTCTTTAACAGAGGGATTCACCAAGAACTTCACTGCCTCTCACAGAGAGATTACAACGAGACACTGCTTTAGATGCAGTTTCAAAACAATAAAAAAACTTCACTGTATCTTCTGAAAAATACTCTCTATTTGTCTTCAAAATTAACACTGTTGAAGCACTGCTGTGCATTTTTCAAAAACAAAATACTCTGTCCTTTCTGGAACAATTACTCTGTCCCAGCTTACAAATTTACACTGTTGTGTGTAAATATTTCTTACATTCACTGCTGTTGCATATATTGCATTTCGGTTCAATGAACACCACACTCATTGCACTTACATTCACTGTTGTAAAGAAAAATTTCTTTTACATGTGCTGCTGCCCATTACATTTCGTTTCTTCAACAAAAAAAACTTCATGCTGCTGCATTTTTCATATTCACATTGTTGTGTGTTTTTACTACATATTCTCCAATAACAAAAACAAGACTTACATTACCCTTTTCATTGTTGTGTGAAAAATTTCATTGCATTCTCAAACACTGGGCATTTACGCTCTGTTGCGTTTTGCCCTCTTCTCATTTTCCTCTCACTGCTTTGCGTTTTCATTGACAATACAAAACATTTCCATCTGCTGTGTATCACACTCACTCTGTTGTGAGTATATTCTCTCATATTACATAAAAGGAAAACTACATTCCATTGCTATGCATTTCAATGCATGTGCTCCACAAAAAAAATTTCCATGCTGTTGTGCATTCTAATCCATGTGCTCCACACACAAAAGTTTCCACGCTGCCCCTGTTCTATGTTCTGCCTTCGCACTGCTGTGCGGGTCTCCTTGCTTTGCATTACAATGCATATAATTCACATCTAATTCATCTTCATCTTCACTCACACACTGTTGTGTGTTCTACTGCTTTTCATTTTTCTTATCGCGCTGCTGCACTTCACATTTCAACGCTGCCCCTTTTCCTTCTCCGCACTTCTGTGCATATTGCATTGCATATGTGATAAAAAAAATTACATTTTTCAACACTGCTGCATATTACATTTCAGAGGGATTAACAACAAAAAAAAATTCATTTGCGCTCTGCTGCGCTGCAATACATCCTCCACGCAGTCTCCATGCCCTGCAGATTTTTTTTTTCTCTGCTTTTATGGCAGATTTAATTCCAGATTTTTTTTCTCTACTTTTATGGCAGATTTAATTCCATATCTCTCCCCTATAAGAAGATCTTCATCAAAGAATGACTGTTAAAACAGTTCAGCAATAATGATCAATAATTACAAGCTCCCCCTTAATGTATGCATTGTTTTCTTTCAACAAAGTTTTCTTAAAAGAAACTTAGATCAACTAGGGAGCTCAAGGGGCTTTCGGACTGTATTTCCTTCTTTCTCCATACTTGTGTAACTTTCTTCTTTTGCATGGGTCTAGCTTGTGTAAGAGCCCATGTTAAGTTACAATCACGTGCCATATGCCCTATGTTATGACACTTGAAACATTCTACATTGTTCATGAATAAGAATTCATGATTTCTTCTTGTAAAATTATTTCTTGGAGATTGTCGGAGACTACAACATCTATCTCTATGAAATGCTCTACAGTATTTTGCCATATGACCAAAGTTTGAACAAGAGTAACAATAACCATAAAATGAACTTTGGTACCTGGGAGATGGAGGTTTCCTTGATGTACTTCGGAAGCCTTGCTGCCTTGAGATTCTTTGATGATAACCATTGCATCTTGCCTCTTTGACATCAGCTACATTTCTTCTTGGAGCTGGTTTTCTGCTTGGAGTAGGACTTCTTCTATTGTAGCCTTGATCTTTCTCCTTGCCTTTGCTGGAACTAGGAGCATCAAAATTTCTTTTTGGCTTCTTCGCATCTCCTTTGCTTAAAGCATCTTCATTCTTGTTTGAGGATTCACCTACATACCCAAGTCCTGATTTATCAGATGGAGATCTGTGATAGTTGAGCATGTCATCCAAGGCTTGAGAACTCTTCATGATTTTGTTCATCCCTTCAACCTTTTTCCTCAGGAGGAAAATTTCTTCTTCCAATCTTTCACACTCATTATTCTTCTTTGTAAGTTGTTCCTCAGTTTCTTCCTTGCTACGAGTAGCTTCAGCTGCTGCTATTTTAAGAGAGATGATATCTGTCTTCATTTTGGATATTTCTGCTTGATTGCTCTCCATTTTCTTTTCAGCTCCTTGTGCCTGCTTCCTGGCTTCTTCTAATTCAGACTTAAGGTAGGAGGCCTCTACCTTGTACTGTCCAATCTCTTCTACAAGTTTATTCACTCTCTTGTGCCTTTGTTCAAGTTGACTTGTCAAGACATCTTCCTGCTTCTTTGCTTTATTCAGTTGATTTGTCATGGATATGACTTCTTCATGATGTTTCCTTTTGCTTTCATCAAATTCCTTCTTAAGCTTGGCAAGCTCTTCATCCCTTTCTTTTACTTGAAGTTTGATGAGGTCAACCTTCTCACATTCAGCTTCTATGATGGGTTCATAATTTTTTTCTTCACTGATGGTCATGGTCAGTGCTCCCTTTGCATGAAGGTCATGCAGTCTGTCCCATATCTCCTTTGCTGATGAATATTTTCCTAGATTCTTCTTTACAGAATCAGGCAATCCATCCAAGATAGTCTTTGTTGCCTTTGCATTGTACTCCTTGGATTCTTTATCTTTCTTGCTATCATCAATCACTGATTCCCAAATTTCAATCCCTTGAGACTGTAAGACAACCCTCATTTTTATTTCCCACATATCAAAATTTCCATTAAACTTTGAAGCCTCAAATAGAATGCTTTCAAGTAGATTGTCTTCTATTTTAATAGAGGAGGGAGACACAACCTTAGGGGATTTGGACACTTTCTTCTTTGACCTTGCCATTCTTAACTATGTTTAAAATACCTGACTGTGTTTTTAAAATGACTCACTGTTTCTTCAAAAGCAACACAGAAAATTAATCTGAGAAATACCTGGATTCTTTTGCCTGAGACTTCACACTGCTGGAGAAGTTTTACTGTTGCTGCAACAAGAGTCTTTCCTTCAGCTTCTTTGACACTTTTAAAGAGCCTGAACCAGCTCTGTCACCACCAAAGAGCCTGGACCAGCTCCGATACCACTGTTGTGGATTTTTCTGCTAAAATCCCAAAAACAAAATAAACAAACTGAACACAGAGGCAATGCTCTGTTTTGTTGCCACAGGATCTTTTGTGCATAGGGAAGCTTCAAATAAAATTTCTGAGAACAGAGTATTATACATCCACACAAATATTTGTATTCATTAAAAATATAATGCCTAATACAAACTTCATCTTCTTTCACTCAGAGGGATTTACCAAAAATACATTCAACCAACAAAAACATTTACTCTGTCTCCTCCTGAGAATTTACACTACTCGTGTGTAAAAACCCATTTTCATTTACTGTTGTAAAAACCTTTTACATTTACTGGTGTAAAAACATTTTACATATACTGCAGTAAGTTTTACATTACATTAAAAAAAAAATGATTTTACTCCCACCATACAATTCTTCACTCGCTCTTCCCTTTGTTTGAGCAACCAACAAAACTTACATTTCAAACCTGGTCTTTATGTTTCGCACTGTTGTGCGTTTTACAACATGCTCACAATGCGTGGTCTACACAAAAAAACATTACAAAAGAGATATATGCATTCGTTTTTTTTGCACCTTGCATTGTTGTGCAACACCACCTGCTTTTTCGTTCTAGCAAGCTCGTTTTGTTACATTCGTTGTATATTCATTAACCCATTGCGCTTCTATGCAAAACTCCTTTGTTTCCCTTAAAAAAAGTCAACTACATGAAGGCATATCATATACATTTTAAAAAGGATATGATAATAATACATGCCGTGAAAAAACATAAATATTTACCAACTTTCTACGAATTAAGAAGAGTTCCATTTAATTCCTTTGCAGACAGGACTGGCGGTAAAACAAACTTTTATTTCACTCCACGCAATGTATTTAATTCGTTGTAGGCTCGTATGCAGGTATGCAGGTTTCATTGATGGACGGCGGAGAACGACGAAGCAAATCAGACAGTTGACGTCGATTTCGGGAGCCCACTTCATGCTGAACATTAGCGTTCGAAAAGTCAGTTCTGCTGACGTATGCAGAGGACCACGTGTCTGCATTACATTGTATCGGAATCGATTATACGGAAACCACTCCACACCAAAAGGCGGTCTGAAATGATCTGGTGGTTTTGCTGATTTGGCTCCGGCGGTTTTGGGTGCAGCATGCTGGCTGAGTTGCTGTCCACGCTGCGTCCACGGTGCCAGCAGTTGGAATTAATATTCCAACAATATATATAAAGGTTAAATTAGTGAAATAGATATATTTACATTTGTTTTAATAAGACATAATGATTCGTATAGTTGTTTTATAATTTTAACTATAGATAGCCCGTTTATATTAAATGCGTGCAATTGTGTCATAGTTTCTTTAATAAAGATTTAGCTAATTTATAATTACTCAATACTCGGGATGAGGGGTAGATTGATTTTCAAATCTTTGAATTACAAAATCAATGGAATACCATTACATTTTTCTACTTTGAATCAATAAAGTTTAGTTGATCTGTCTGAATGACTTTAATTTGTTAAAGTTAGCTCGTTATTTGGGGATGGTTGTGAATTCCACATTCCGAAATTAAAAAAAAAGGTTGGCACGATCGAATTCCAAGATCAACGGAATGTTATCACTTTTGGTCATTTTACTTCAATTCAATAAAATTTATTTTCCCTATGTGATGTGCTTCCTACCTTCTGTTGCGAATTTTAAAGAAACGATGAGTCAGCATATGCCTTCAATTTTGGTTTTTTTTTTTCTCGGTTTTAAGTGGATGGAATTATAGTAATATTTTTATAGAGTTCAATGGGATTGGAACTTTATCCTAACCAAATCACGAAGCAATGTCTACAACTTTGGTGTTTCTTTTCCAAGCTCGCTCATTAGTAACCTGAAAGAGTCACAGTTTCCAGCGGCTAAGCTTATGGGCGAGTTCAAGGTAGGATTTACATGGTTTCAACTTGTTTGGGTTTTATGTTATTCTTTGACATTTGATATTTACAGATTCTATCGCAAGCTTTAGAGATCCTCGTCAAAACTTTTATCAAGAGCGAACAGTGTACGACAATGACGAGCCTCTGGATTGGAACTTGCGACTGAGCAAAGAATAAACAAGGTTACAAATCGATGATGGTCAAGAGATTGAATTGAAGGCTTTTATTATCAGTTCCGAAGGAAAAGACTATCAAAATACATATAATCGTGCGTTGAAAGTTGACTCTATCATGAAGTAACGTTGCCAAAACTGAATGCGCTATGTACATGCATGTTGAGATATCTTGAGATATCTAAATGTGGGTGTTATTTCATTTGATTTTTTTGTCTGCAAGTGTTATAAACAGTTCAGTTTTACTTCAGCTCTATTCCACATTTATTGTTGATGCTTACAATGTAATTTACGCTCTAAACAAACTTCTTGGTAATTGGGTTATAAAGTTTCTAGGCTTTTGACTTCTCACTATAGCCTACTAAAGCACATTTTTCACTCCTGTCATCAAGTTTCTTTCTTATCTGTTTAGGAACATGTGAAAATGCTATTAAGATACATTCACCTTTTTACCATCCCATGCTTCTTGGGGAACTGTATCTTGGAAAGTGGTTGTTGGAGATCTATTGAGAACATACATTGTTTTGCAAACTGCTTCAACCCAGTAGTTATTTGACAACTTCTTCTCACGAGGAATATACCTGAGCATATCCATGATTGACTGATTTTTCATTTCTGCTACTCCATTCTACTTTGGAGTATATCTTGTTGTATTCTGCATTATGTTCCTTGTTGTTGACATAAACTTTTGAATTCATTGGAGCTGTACTATCCTCCTTTATCGGATTTGAGTACTTTCAAAGGTTTTCCACTCTGCTTTTCTGCTTCTGCTTTGAATTATTTGAACCTCGAGAATGTATCTGATTTATTTTTGAGAAAAGAAACCCATGTCATCCTGCTATAATCATCAATAAATGTTAGAAAATAAAGACTACCATCCATGGTCTATGTCTGCATTAGATCACATAAATCTGTATGAATAAGCTCTAAAGGTTCTTTTGCTCTAGAAGAAGATGTGGGAAAGCTATTTCTTTTATGCTTGGAGACAACACAAATTACACAATTACAGTCTTTCTCATTGATAGTAGGGTGACCAATGACAATTAACTATTTCTGAAGTTGATTTAGAGCCTTGAATGGTATATGGCCATATCTAGAATGCCATAGTTGAGATTTATTTATTCTTGACACATTGTGGACTAAAGAATGTGATAGATTTCAACTTCTAAGAGTCAAAGGAAACATCCTATTCTTGGTTTTTTCAACCTTTTCTATTTGTCTTCTATTGGGAGGTTTGTCATAGATATAACATCCATTCCCTTGAAATATTACATCATAACCATGTTCCATTAATTGTCCTACACTAATGACGTTATGCTTCAAACTTGGAACATAATAAACATTATGAATGTATTTCTGCTGATCCTGTTTAGTAAAAATAGGGACAATACCTTTTCCTTCAGATTTAATGCAAGAATGATCTCCAAGAGTAATTTATGATGTTATGGAAGCATCAACATAAGAAAGTAGATTTTTGTTACCTATCATATGATTGTTGCAGCCACTGTCCAACAAACAAAGATCTTTGTTGTGAGTGTCTTCAAAAAGGAGGGAGGAAAGAAACATTGTTTCTACAGATTCTCCTTCATTGTTGGAGAGATGGACATTGCCTCTTTGCTGATATAATTGTTTCTTTCTACATTTATGTTCATAATGTGCAAATTTCTTGCAGTAATAACACTGGACATTAGATTTTCTCCAAGGTCTCCTTCTCTGAGTTTGCTTTTGTGGAGGTATCCACTGCTCTGCTGCATGATGATGTTTTGATCTACCTCTCCTTTAGCCTTTGTCTTTCTTGTTGCCACCTCTGAATCCTTTGCCTCTACCTCTGTCAAAAGAGAGTTGTGGTTTGAAAGCAAGTTCCATGTAATCTTTTGTCAAGTTGAGCCTTGTTTCGTGTGCCAAAAGTTATCAAGTCAACTATTCTACTCAAAAAGTTGTAAAATCTTTGAATTCCAGAATAGCTATTACAATACTTCGAAGGACTTTTTGAACAATTTTCTTATCTGAAATGGTTACACCGATGAGCTTGATCTTATTAACTATTCCCACGACTCTAGTGATGAACTAATCCACATTTTCTGCGTTAGTCATCTTTAGGTTTTCGAACTGTGATCTCAATGTCTGTAATTTCGTTGTCTTCACTATATCAATACCTTGATACGTAGCTTTCAATATTTCCCAAGCTTCATATGTTGTGGATGCACCAGTTATTTTATCGAAAATAAAGTCATCGGCTGAGTTTTGTATCCAACATTTGGCTTTGTGTTCTTTCTTTCTGAGTTCAGTGGCTGCGTTCCTCCAATTATTGGACATGGCCACCAATGCTTTTTGGGCCAGCTCTATATAGGTAGTATGAAGTGTATCCCAACACTCTTGAGCTTGTAGGAATGTCTTCACTCTCAAAGACAAAAACTTGTAATTTTTTCCAAGAAAAGTTGGGGTCTGTGACAAAGTGCTCAAGTAAGCCATTTCTTCACATACAAATTTGTCTGCTCCTTTGTCTTTTTAAAAAAATCTCAAAAAATTTAGCACCCTCTTTTTTTATAACTAGAATCACCTTCTTACAAAAAAAATTCCATTTTCTTAAGTTATTATTATCATTATTATTTTTTTAATTTAAAAAAAGCACTTAAAAATAAAATAAAAAACCCTCTTCTTAGTAGTGCCTTTTAAAACCATACATGAGGAGATTCATTTTTTTAAAAATAAGCTCTTTTTAGAACACACTTTTCAACTCACGCATACTTCATAATCTCACGAAGGCAGATCATAAGGTTACTTAAAATCCTTTAAAAAATAAACTCTTTCATGATATAAAACAAAGCCTTGTTTGTTGGAATCGAAGCTACGTGAACTTTTTGAAATGAAGCACCTAAAAAAATGAATAGAGATACCTGGTCACCTCTTAAAATACTTGAATCTCGTCTGTTCACAGAACTCGTGCTCAACGCAACACAATCACATAATCGTGAAGCTTGTTTCACTTTTGCCACAGATTTCAATCTCAGGGAATGCGATAAGATATAAAGCTTTCAAAAAAGACTCTTTTTTTGCACAGAGCATGGAGCATGACAGGGGATTGAAAAATACGAGCCACTCGTACCTTAAGAAAATGTCGCTTCAACATTTGCCACGTGAGCAGCTCCGACGGGACTTTGTGCGTAGTCTCTTTTTGGTTGAGCTACGAATAATCCGCACTGAGCCTCTTTTACAACAACACAATTTCTCCTTTCTCCTCGACTTCTCAGGCCTTTTTTCGCAAGCCCAAACTATTTGAAACACTTCTCTCACTCGAGTCTTATTCGACCTGGTGCTGTCATACCATGGGTTTTGTGTTTTAATGTGAGATGCAATTTTTTTTGAGAATAAATCTTGGTCCGGTCAAGTTGATAAAGCTTCAAATCGGTTTTTTTATCGACGACAACCACCAAGATAGCAAGCTGAATAAGATCCATACCATTCTGAAAATGGTACATCTTCAAGTAGTGAATCCATCAGTGGTTCAACATCTTCAGAAGACAATTGGAAAACAAGAAGTATTAGATAAATATATGAGCAAGAGCATGGGTTTGACCAGCGTAATATGTTTGCATTTCTTTCATCTCAACCAACTCCTTTTGAAGAAGAAGTTAAATAAAAGCATTGGGTGGATGCAATGAACCAATAAATCACTACCATAGAAAAGAATCAGACTTGGGAATTCACTGATCTCCCAAAAGACAAAACCAGAATTGGTGTAAAATGGGTATATAAGACAAAGCTAAATGAAAAAGGAGAGATTGAGAAACATAAGGCAAGGATGGTTTCCAAAGGATTCTCATAATAGCTTGGTCTCGATTATGGTGAAACCTTTTCTCTAGTAGTGAGGTTAGATACTGCCAGAACCATTTTGTCCACAACATCTCAACAAAAATGGAAAGTCTATCAACTTGATGTAAAATATGCCTTTTTAAATGGTATATTGAAGGAAGAAGTTTATGTAGAAAAAACTCATGGATTTGAAGTTTCAGGGCAGAGGCATAAGGTATACAAATTGAAGAAAGCTTTGTATGGTTTGAAACAAGCTCCAAGAGATTGGTACAGTCACATTAACACGTATCTCATCAAAAGTGGGTTTTGTACAAGCAATCACGAGCCAACTTTGTATACCAAAATGCATGAAGGTAAAATTCTTATTGTATGCTTTTATGTAAATGATCTTCTTTATATAGGAAACCTGATGTTAGAAGATTTCAAAGCAACAATGCAAACAGAGTTTGATATGACATATCTAGGAGTCATGAAATACTTCTTAGGCATTGAAATTCACCAATGTGCTAATGGCATTTTTGTTGGTCAACAAAAATATTGCATTGATATCATCCAAAAGTTCAGAATGACCAATTGCAAATCTGCAAATACACCAATTTCTCAAGGCACAAAACTGAGAAAAGAAGATGTAGCAGCATCAATTCATTCCACAATGTATAAAAGTCTAGTTGGTAGTTTGTTGTATCTAAATGCAACTAGACCTAACATTGTGTTTGCAACAAGTTTTGTCTCCAGTTTTATGTTGTCACCTCAGATCACTCATTGGAAGGTTGCAAAAAGGGTCTTAAGGTATATTGCAGGTACAATAGACTATGGTTTGTTCCATACACATTCTAAAAATTGTTCACTTTAAGGTTATATAGACAACGATTATGCAAGGAGTTCAGATGATCGCAAAAGCACTTCAGGGTATGTTTTTCATCTTGGAACCAATCTGATTTCATGGAAATCAAAGAAACAATCAAGCGTTTCAATATCTTCTGCAGAGGCAAAATATGTAACAAAAAATTCAACAGTTTGTTAAGTTGTGTGGTTGAGAAGATTATTGGAAGATATTTCAAATATTTAGAAGAAGCCAACTCCAATATACTGTGATAACAGTTCAACAATTTCTTTATCAAAAAATCATGTTTTCCACAAAGAGAGCAAACACATTGACACTATGCCTATTAATTCCTCTCCACTATGCCTATTAATTCCTTCACCATAACATTGACAATATGTGAAGGAATTACTTGTGTTGATCATCGACTTCCACATCCAGTTGTTCGAGACAGACATTAAGATCATCCAGTTCTAATCCAGGGGACACTTCCCATGTCATCCTTGAAGCAACCATGAATGTCCTGTCCACTGCACCAATCAATTCCTTCACCATAACATTGACAATATGAGGATGAATTGCTTGCGTGGATTTAGGAAAGAAGGCTGCGAGAATTGAAACACAGACTTCTGGGTAAGATAAGGATATATATATATATATATATATATATATATATATATATCTATATATATATATATATATATATATATATATGTATGTATGTATGTATGGATATATAATATTGATAACTGTGTCATATTTTATTTGGTATGACCTATTGTTATATTAATATTAATATATATCTTATATCTATATTCTAGGTTTATGTTATATTTTATGCAATTGAATTTCAAACATTGAATTTTGTTTTCAGAGCGACTTATGTCAGTGCCATTTTTTTGAGTAAGGATACCCTCTTATGATAGGCTTGTTTCTTTTGTAGCACTATCTATATCAAAGCTATTAAAACTCATCAACTAAGGATAGCTTGAATTAAGAAGCTTGCTTCTAGTTTAATAGCTTGGATCCCTTGATTCTAGGTTGAAATGCATACTTGGCTACAAGAGTACTCTAATTGGATCTATAATTCTTGGGATAGAGTTGTGCTTAAGGGATTATACTTTTCTTTAAGAAGACAAGCTTCCTTGTTTCTTCTTCCCTTGTTCGTCGAGGAAGCTATTTGTGTGTAATTCTTGCTTTATTATATTCCTTTCTTTGATCCTTCACCTTGTAAAGATCTTGAAAGCTTCTTTTAGCTCCTTCACCTCACCCATAGCCTTTGCTAGCTTGCAGAGGTCTAACTTTCTATTAATGAATACTATAAAAGAGGAAACCTATTATGGATGGGGAATACCATACTCTATTGCTTGATGGAATAAAGGAAAGCTTGTATCTCTATCTTGGAAGACCATAAAAGAGGTATGCATGTCTTCCTTTGCTTATTGATTAGGAGTTGTACCAATGGGATAGGAAAAATAATACAATAAAAACTACAAAGGTATTGTAAATCCATAGCTTACATTATCATAAGTATTGAATAAGAACACTCTTCCTTGCTTAGATATAACCTCTTTTTTTTGGTATTGGATAATGTCTTATTTGCTTCAAGGGCTCATAAGATAATAATCACAACTATCATTATTGTTGGCCTACCACACTACCATAATTCAAACGTGCTTCATATATCGTGTCTCACATCCAAATATCAAAGCTCATTCGAGTTCATGATTATTGGGTCCTTCAACTCGATGATACCATGCATTCAGTCTCTCTCCACTCCTAGGACAATGTAGGTAGTTCCACTCTGCCTGTCATCCCTAGGGTCCTTATCCTTCTTTTATTTTTTATTTTTTATTTTTAATCGCAGGGTGAGTCACTAATTGCTTACTTGCCCCTCTTCCTACTCTCGGGTTCTTTGAAGGATACTCCCAACAATATCCTCCCCATGATCTCTTCACACTTTCACTAATTACCCCTTTTAATGTTGATTCCACTTGTAATTCTTCTTTTACTCACAATTTCCTCCTAATGTCCTCTTTCGTTTCATCCTCATATGATAACCCGAGAATCTGTGTGAATCTGTCAGTCATGGTTGAATACAACATCTTAGGAGCATTTCGTCGAGAAGATATTACATGTGTTCATTGTCTCACTTTCCAGGAGACTGATCGAATTCGCTAAATTGCTAAATGTGTGGACATTTTTCATACCGAATGTTTGGAAAAGTGAATTGATTATCAAAGGCATAATTTTTCTCTATGTAGATCTCCCACTTTATAAATTAAACAAGAGGGACACAATCGACGTCAATAATTATAAGTCTAATTTTTTATCGTGATTGTTACTGCGGCTTGCTAATCAAACCAGATGTAAAGCACCAAAACTTGGTGAGATGGTGTTAGGTCCCTATAATACTAGTGATTCCCCCATTAATATTGTCATTGTATCCCTTATTGTTATTATTGTGCCCCATAGAATCCCACTATTGTTATTTTTGTGCCTTTAGATTATTATTGTTAGGTCGGCTTGGTTATATTGTGACCCCTTAGACTCCTATATATAGAAAGGAGGTTTTGTTATTTGTATCATCCAATAATTGTTAATTTGTGTAATGTAAAGGAGGTTTCCCCCTCGAAGAGGCTGAATTCTAAGGTGTTGATCTATCTTTTCTATCTTTTTGTGAGCTGGTTTCATAACATTTGGTATCAAAGCTTTGGATTCTAGGGTTTCGCTTCTCCAAACAAATCATCGTGGAATTTTCACTGTAACTTTTTCTCTGTGACGTTTCAGAAACAAAAAAAAAAAAGAAGAAAAAAAAAACCCATTTGAGAAGAAATATTGTTGAACCTCGCGTCCAAATTTCAGATCTTGTCTCGCTATATTTTCGGAGATATAATTTGAGGAAGTTAGGGATTTTGCAGACCCCTGAATTACATTCCAAACAGGTCACCTTGGGAAAATCGTCATAACTTACTCTCTGAGTATGAGATTAAATTTTCGTAAGAAGTTACAGAAATTGGACGGACTGTAGTTTCTTGCGTACTATTTTCAGAACCTAAGGTTGAAATAGTGACCCGCGACACGTCGTACAAATTTGCTCTACTGAAAAAGTCTATACTCAAGTCATCGTGGTAGATGTTGTCACTCAGGTTGTCCTTAAGCTCCGGAAAAGGATACGGCCGAGGTAACCACATCCCAACTTTGGACTGCATGTTCTAGCCCACCTGCAATCAGAGAGGGCTCTCTCTTTCAGATTTAGCTTTGTTGAAAAGGATTTTAGTCTAGGTTTTGAGTTCAGAGGGTTTTTGTTTTGTTTTTGGTGGGAAAATTGATGTTTTCAGACAGAGAGGCAAGGCATAGTCTGGAAGTTTCAAACCATTGGGCATGGAGTTGAGGAGGAGAACTGTTGGTGCATTTCTTCGGTCACAAGAGAGGGAAAATGGAGCAAGATAGCTACGCATGAAACAATATTTCAGGTTTAAATGATGGAAAGAATGCTAAGTAATGAGAGGCAGTAAATAATCTCTCAATCAACTTAACAAATGCGGGTAACAGAGCTCTACCTAGGGGCAGTAAAGAATCCCTAGATAATTGGAAAACACAGGTGAATCGGGGTAAATATGAGCCAGGGGGAATTCACATTCATAACCAATTCATTCAAAGGAAAACATAAAGAAACAACAGAAATTGAGCATAGAGTGTACTTAAACAAATTCTAAGCTATTCTTTCTTTCTGCTATTTAGATAGTGGTAAACAATAAATAGAGGTAAGATGCACTTATTTCTTCAGGCTGCAGCACAAGAATTCCATCTTCAGATATTCAAAACATTCATTTACAACAGACAGTTTTCTCTCCAAGGTTTCAACAATCTTTGATTATAGAAAAAACTCAGGTATATAATGCGAGTCTCTAGTGAAAATTCTCAATTGACCAACGCTTGTAACAATGTAGAGGGCGGTATATATAGGGAAAAACTCTCTACAACTTCTTTTATTACATATTGACCTAAACAGGTCCTAAAGAATGATTAATTTGACCTAATCCTATCTGAAATAAATGCATGAAAATATCTTTGGCTGCGCTGAGGGCCGCCGTATCAAAACTGAGTAAATGATGTTTTCCTCAGTGGCTTGGTGCAGTGTTTTCTGAAATAAATGTGTATGGGTTTCTGTTCCTTTGCTGTCTGGTGGCTTTGAATGCCTTAATTGTGATTTGAAGGCAAGGATGGGCTTACGCCTCTTGATTTGACCTTCTGGGGGGCTCATCAATGTTCAGGTGCTTCGAGCCCCTAAAAAATATTGACTGATACTCTTTGGCTCTTCTTCTTCCTCTGATACTCTTTGACAAATGAACTGAGTCGCTTTTCTCCTTTTCTGTGGGTCTAATCACAAATTAGTGGCCGTTGTTCGGCCTCTGTTTCCTCTAGAACTGTCTTCTGCTCCTTTCGGCAAGCTTCGCGAAGAAAAATGGGTCATTCGGCGCCTTTCAGGCTTGCTGGGGGCTGCATAATGAAAAGATTCCCTAAAGATTCTCCATTCAAGCCTAATTTATCCAGCGATGGCGCAAATTGCTGATCAAAAACTGCCTTAGAAACTGATTCCGGGGCTCCGGAGTGCGATTTTCGCCCTTCGCGCTAAAACTGATGATGACGTCAGCATGACGTGACTTTGTACCATGGGTGACGTCAGCGATGACGTCAGCATGATGATGTGGCAGGATGACGTCATCATGTGCGGAGGTGACATCAGCGGTACGGCAGGGGACACGGTGGCAGGACACGTGGCAGGGTGACTGGGCAGTGGGGTGACGTAAGCAGGTGACGTCACTAGGCAAGAGGCGGTTTCTAGTTTTGGGGTGCACCGCCTTTGGACAGAGGTGGTTTCAGGGGAGGGGGCTCCGCCACAGCCCAGAAGGCGATGCGTGGCGGGAGTACGGCAACAATACCACCCATCTCTCGGATGCTAACCTTTGGGCGCGTTGAGAGACGGGAAGGCCCACCCACCGTAGATCTGTGGGGCGGGCGATGTAACGGTTGGCGGCAAGGACAAGGAGGGGGCGGGATACAGGGCGGGAATATACACAGAATATTCCAGTTTAAATACGGTGCAGCGGGGTTTTTAGACTTAGGAAAAGTGGGTTATAGGGTTTAATGAGTGCAGGTTAATGATTTGTGCCCAAAAATTGAGGATAAGGGCGGACATGTGGGTTTTTGAGGGTTTTAGGGCTAGGGGAGAGGTTGTTAGCATGACCAGGTGTCATCTAACTCCTGCTATGACTCGAATGGGCTAAAAACAGCCCCAAATGGACCATTTTTTCCCTGATTTAGAAGAAATATGGCTATATTGCGAGGGAGGGGATATTTACATAGGGGAGTTCTATATAGATAGTTTTAGTAGGGGAAGGGGAAAACTGATAGGGAGTTATATACTAGAGTTAGTAGTTAATATGGAGATGATAAGAAAGCGCTAAGGTAGGGGACCTTAGGCTAATTTTAGAGGGAAAAGTGATTCATAGATGAGAAATAAAGGATCCTTGAGTAAAACAGATCTTCACCAAGACAAATGACATGGAACATGATGAAACTAAGAGGAATCAAGCAGATCTTGACCTCTTTGGGGAAATTAGTAAGTGACTTGAGGAATAAGAGGAAAGGGGAGTTAGTGATGTCCAGCTTCGAGCTCCTCCAGATGAAACTTGCCTGATAACTGTGATCTGGAAAAATATACACTTAGTAACACAAAATTGATCATAAGTCATCTTTCTGCAACCTCTTGTTAGGACTCCACTATGTATCATTTTTGCTATATACTTTGACATCATTCTACTCTTATAACCTTGAACTCCATTATCTTTTTCATCTACTTTATCCCAAGGTATATAAAAACCTCTTCTTTATTATATGTTTAATCTGTTTTACATTTAATTCCATAATACTCTTATATTTTATCATTAATTGAAGTGTATTGTTGCTAACACAAGTCCAAAGATCGCAGATAAGTTATATGCGTTGTTAGGAACAAGCGGCCGTTGCTGAAACAGCTGACTCAGTTGCTGAAACAGTCGTCAAGCACGCAAATCCCGTCATGCGTAATTTGCGATTCTGGAAGAACTTTTTGTGGAATAGTAGCAGCAGCATGAAGACACGGTTACCTGGATTATCCTGAAGATAGCATTCTTGTTGTCTCTGTTGTAACAGCATCTTTTTTTTTGGAAGAACAGAATAGTCTTGTTTTGGGAAAGAGAACACAATTGAGATAATGTAGATTCGCTCTCATGTAAATTGTAAAAGATGTCTCCTCTTTAAAAAGAGGAGACATCATCATTAGAGGGAGTCAGTTATTGTGAGCTACAGGAGAGTATTGTGTGAGAACTGGAGCTAGTCTCCATCTGTAATGTATCAGTTACTTTGACAGATGAATAAATTTTTCTTTGAGCGTTCCAATTTAATTCTTTCTCCTGGGGAATCTTGTGAGAAGGAAAGGGCCCGCCTTCCTCACAAGATTCACCCTTTTGGTTCCTGTAGTTTGTTTAATTCTTTGTGTGTTTGCACTTCACCTTAATTCTGTTGTTGGACACTAGTTACACAGTTTAGTAATACTCTGTTTCTTTAGCACTACATGTATTGAATGCATGAATGAATGATGTTGGGAAGCAGGTGCTGAAGATTCCTGCATAAAGGAATAGGGTCTTGCTCCCATTGATTGTCTTCCTTTGCCTGCAGTGTGATTAGGAACAAGAGAACAAGTGCTGAAGGTTCCTGTTCATGGGGATAGGGTCTTGATCTCTTGGAGTTACTTTTCCTACAGTGTGATTAAGTGTCAGGCATCAGGTGCTGAAGTTCCTCACTAAGGAATAGGGTCCTGTTCCTGCTGTGGTTGATTGATTTCTTTCCTTGTAGATTGATCTTCCTTTGTTTAGATTGTAACTGCAACAGAGAAATCATTTCTGCTATAACTTAATTGACTTCAGCTTTGATTAAGTAGAGTGTGAATCAGTAGATTGATGAGATTAATAATTGTGTGTCCTTCTTTTACTACAACATTGTTTCTGCTTTTGAAATTGAGCATATCCAGTGCGTGATTATCTTTGAAATAAAAAGACCTCCTCGGGTTGACAATTTATGTGGAGCTTGAATTGTGAAAACAATTAAAGCGACCAACATTTTGGCGCCGTTGCCGGGGAAGGTAATTATAGATTTCAAAAGCATTCATCTTTTCTTTTTTTTAATGTGCAGATTGTATGAGAGGACGCGGAAACCAGAAGAAAAATAACCGCACAGGTGGCAAAGGCTGGGGAGGACGAAAAACTTTTATTGACGAGATTGTATCAAAGGCTGAATCATCATAGAGATTGAGTTCTCGGAAATCAAAACTTCAGCACTCCCCTCAATCATATTACAAAACAGAGGAAGTTGTGGGTCCTGAAAATATAGAAGAACCAGCAGTTAGTACTGAAGAGTTAGAGGAAAGTGTTAGTAGATCAGCAGAGCACATTGAGGAAATAATAGAAAGCGTTGGACGACCGATAGAGAACATTGAAGAGCCAATAGAAGATCTTGACGATCGAGAAAGTGCAGTAGGAGGGCCAACAATGGAAGATAACAATGATGCTTTCTTTGGTGGAGGACGTGCAGGTCCTGAAGAAGAAAGAAGGGATGAAAATTCCCTCTCTACCTTGGGATTTCCTATTAGTGATCTCCCTGCAGGAACAATGAAAAATATTCCATTGTCTGCTTTACCTAACTTTCATGGTTTATCCACTGAGGATCCGGATGAATTTCTTTTTGAATTTGATATATTATGCAGAAGTTACGATTATGTTACTAATGCTCAAAAGTTGAAACTGTTTCCAGCCACCTTAAAAGGGAATGCCTTAAGATGGTTCATGAGCCTTGGAAGTCAGGTAATCACAACATGGGAGCAGATGAAACAAAAATTTCTGCTTAAATATCAAGACTACTGCTGGACGAGAGAAAAGAAGGATGAACTATTCAATATGGAACAAAAGTCGGATGAGAGTCTGGAGGACTACATAGAAAGGCTGCAGTACAACATACAGAGATCTGATCATCCAGATATAAGTAAGGAAATTCGTAAAACAATATTACTTAGAGGCTTAAGGGATGATTGTTTAAATATGTTAAATATGCTTGCTAAGGGAGATATATCTAAGGAATCATATGATGAGATTTGTGAACTTGCTAAGAGGTGCTCTAGGGGAGCTGCAAGAAACAGAATGAGAGATTCCACCTATTCAAGAGTGCAGAAATCAGCCAATGGAGTAGCAAAAAGAGCTGAAATAGGTAATTTACTTGAAGAATTTAAAACTGAAATGTTAAGTTCTTTTGCTTCGCAGATTGACACTTTGCAGGCTAAAAAGAAGCAGGCCAAAGCAGAAGCAACTCTGGCTGTCTTTTGCCCGAAATGCAGAGACAAACATCCACTAAGGGAATGCCCAAGAGACAAAATACCAATTTGCACCCTTTGTGAGAAAGATCATGAGATGGAACAATGTCCATCTCTACCAGGAATAAAAGCAGCATTGCAGCCAACGGAAGAAGAAGCTGAAGCAGTTTACCTGCTAACTCAAAGAAGACATTGGCAACCAAAAGGACAAGGTATGAACTCTAGTATGCCATTTAATCGTTGGAACAATTATTCTGCTTTTGGCCAAACAAGTTACCCCCCCTTCACCCAAGTGCAATACCCACCCTTCAATCAAATGAATTTCCCACCCATGCAAATGCAAAACCCTCCCTTTGTCGATCCTTCAATGTGGACTCCTTGGCCTCCACAACAGCCATCTCCTTTCAATCCTTGGAATCCAAATTGGAATAGTCAACCACTCCCGTATCCAAATCAATTGCCTCAATTCCAACAACCACTCCCTCTGCCATCAAATGCTCCGCCAAATAACCAAATGAGACCCCAGCTACCTGTGCAACCAAATCCTAACCCCAATAATAAAGTTGTGCAAGTCATTGATATTCAGAATCAGTCTATATTTCCTACTATGCAATGTAATGATATTCATTTGAGATCTGGAAAAATAGTAGAGCCTATTATTGATGACATAACTTCTTCTGATTCAGATAAAAACGAAACCGAGAAACATAAAGAAGCACAACCACCTCCTAACAAGAATGTTGAAATAACAGAACCACCATTCCCCGAGCGTTTGGTTTTAACCAGAACAGCTGAAACACCTGCTTTTAATTTTATAGGGGAATTGCAAAATTTGTATATTAAAATTCCACTTTTACAAGCATTAAGAGATGTACCAATTTATGCCAGAACATTAAGGGATATTTGTGTTAAGAAACCTGGTAGGAAAACCAAGGACCCCCTTACAGTACATGTGATGGGAGACTTGTCTGCATTAATGTCCGGAAAAGCCCCTCCTGTAAAATATGGTGATCCCGGCCATCCTACAGTCACAGTTCAGATTGGTAAAACAATGATTCCCCGAGTTCTGGTAGATTTAAGTGCAGCAATTAATATAATGACTCTTGAAACTTCACAATTGTTACAGCTGAATAACACAATCAGAGATACACCCACCATTTTAGAGTTGGCTGACCGTTCCACAATTAAACCGGAAGGAATTGTTGAAGATCTACTTATTTCAGTTGAATTCTGGAAATACCCAGCTAATTTTGTTGTATTGCAGACTAAAACAAAGCTGGGGGGACATCCCTTAATTCTAGGAAGGCCATGGCTGGCCACAGCTGATGCATTTATTCGTTGCAGATTTGGTTCAATGACAATTTCTAATGGTTATGAAACAAAACAGTTAACTCTTTATCCGCATGCTACACTGGTAGTTAATAACGAAGATTCTATATGGATGGATTATGATGATAATGTTGTTCAGCCTATTCTAACTAGAGGACAAGTTTTAACTCTTAAAGACAATACAGAGGATGAGATAATCAATAATTTTATTTGTGAACCTTCTTCCGTCATTGCTGAAACACACAATCAATTAACTGCAATTTTTGAAACTGATACACAAGAAAAGATTGAATCTGAAGATTCATCTCAGACTTTAACCACGATCTCATCTAAAAGCATAACAGTCGAAATTGAACCCGGCAAGACATTAAACATAAATCCTGATCTAATAGATGTGGAAACACAGCAATTAATGAAGTTATTGCATGAATATAAGGAGGCATTCGCATGGGATTATACAGATATGAAAGGTATTTCTTCTGAATTATGTACTCATCGAATTTACATTAAAGAAGGATGCCGACCTGTTTGTCAACCCCAAAGACGAATGAATCCTAATTTACGAGAAATTGTTAAGGAAGAACTTCAAAAATTGCTTAATGCAGGATTTATATACCCCATATCTGACAGTGAATGGGTTTCCCCATTAGTAATTGTCCCTAAGAAAAACGGGAAATGGAGAGTATGTGTTGACTACAGAGCTTTAAACAAAGCTACTCAAAAGGATCACTTTCCTTTACCTTTCATTGATCAGGTGTTGGACAGTCTGGTAGGGAAGAAATTCTTTTCTTTTCTGGATGGATTCAGTGGGTATAATCAGATAAGAATTGCACCCCAAGACCAAGACAAGACCACTTTCACCAGCCCCTAGGGAACTTTTGCCTATAGAGTTCTTCCATTCGGATTGTGCAATGCACCAGCAACTTTTCAAAGAGCTGTTATAGGAATTTTTTCTGACATGCTGAATGATTCTATGGAAATATTTATGGATGATTTTACCCCTTATGGTGTGTCTTTCGAAGAGGCATTACAAAACCTTGAGAAAATACTTAAAAGATGCATACAAGCTCACCTCTCCTTAAGTACCGAAAAATGCCATATGATGATGAGTGAAGGAATAGTGCTTGGACATTTTATTTCATCTCAAGGTATTCAGGTAGATCCATCTAAAATATTGGTCATTCAGAATCTTTCTGTTCCTAAGACTCAAACTGATGTGAGAAGTTTTCTAGGACATGCTGGATATTACAGGAGATTTATTAAAGATTTCTCTAAAATAGCTTCTCCATTATTTGTGTTGCTTATGAAAAATGCTGAATTTAAGTGGACTAATTCTTGTCAGAAAGCTTTTGAAGAACTCAAGCATCAGTTGTCTACTGCTCCTATTTTGAGGGGGCCTGATTGGAATCTCCCTTTTCACATATCTTCTGATGCTTCAGACATTGCAATTGGAGCGGTTTTGGGACAAGAGGAAAATCATCTTCCTTATGCTATATACTTTATCAGTAAGAATATGACCCCTGCTGAGCTTAACTATACAGTTACCGAGAAAGAATTTCTTGCAGTAGTCTATGCCATTAATAAATTCCGACACTATATCACTGGTTATTCTACTTTTGTGCACACTGATCATTCAGCTATTAAATATTTAATGAACAAATCTGTCACAAATGCTAGAGTTACCAGATGGCTATTATTATTGCAGGAATTTGATATCACAATTGTAGATCGGCCTGGTAAAGAAAATGTGGTGGCTGATTTCCTTTCACGGTTAAAAACTGACAATGATATTCCAGTAGATGATTCTTTTCCTGATGAGTATTTGTTTGCAGTTTCTGCTCACTCTCCATGGTATGCAGATATTGCTAATTATTTGGTTGCAGGAAAATTACCAGCACACCTGTCATATAGAGAAAAGAGAAGAATTGTTCAACAAAGTGCCAGGTACAGCTGGATAAGCGGGTGTCTTTTCTATACTGGGCTTGATCAGGAGATCCGAAGATGCATTAGAGAAGATGAAGTGTATGACATATTGAAAGCTTGTCATGATGGCCCTTGTGGATGGCATTTCGCTGATAAGAGAACAACACACAAAATTCTGAGGATGGGTTACTATTGGCCCTCATTATTCAAGGATGCAAAGAAATATGTAAGGGCTTGTGACAGCTGCCAGAGAATGGGTCAACCCAATCATAGAGACCAAATGCCATTAAACCCCCAGGTAGTTTCTGAACCATTTGAAAGATGGGCCTTGGACTTCATAGGACCCATTAACCCTCCATCCAATCAAAGAACCTATATATTAGTCTGTACAGACTATATGAGTAAGTGGGTGGAGGCCAAAGCACTTATTAGAGCCAATGAAGAGGTTGTCCTAGCTTTCTTATTTGAAGAAATCTTCACTAGATTTGGAATTCCTAGAGAGCTAGTTACTGATGGAGGACCTCCATTCAATTCTCATGGTTTTAAATCTACCCTTCACAAATATCATATTCAACATAGAATGACTACACCATACCACCCCTAGGCCAATGGGCAGGTGGAAAGCACAAACAAAGTTTTAGAAGCCATTCTAACCAAAACAGTGAAGGACAACCGGAAGGATTGGTCCCAAAGGCTCCCTGAGGCATTATGGGCTTACAGAACTACTTGGAGAAACACTACAGGCTTTTCTCCCTATGAATTGGTTTACGGTAAAAATGTTGTTTTTCCTGTGGAATTTGAAATTAAAACTTTAAGAACTACTTTAGCTGTTAATCTTGATTTGACTGATGTGCAGACAGCTAGGTTACATCAGCTTCTAGAGTTGGATGAAAAGAGATTAGATGCCATTCATCAAACAACCATGATACAACAACAAAGGATGAAGTGGCATGATAAAATTATCAAACACAAGCAGTTCCAAAAAGGTAATTGGGCCTTGTTGTATGACTCTCGGTTTGAAAATTTTCAGGGTAAGCTACGTACACGCTGGCTTGGACCATATGAAGTGGATGATGTTTTTCCAAACGGAATGGTAAGACTTGTAACAATTGATGATGCTAAAACACCTCTACTAGTCAATGGCCATAGGCTCCGTCTATATCAGCGCCCTGTTTCTAAAGAGGATTTCAAGACTGCTTGCATGACTGATATTCATTATCTTTTTCTAGGGGAGTCTTCTGCTCCTCACAGCATTTAATTTTCTGCACTATATTTTTAGTATTAGATTAGAATTAGCACTAATAATCCCTGTCAAGGATTGGCATATTACAATTGAATTTTGCAGATTCTGGAAAAAGCAGTAAGGAGGACAGATTCATCATGAGAAGATCTGAAGCTTTAATCACAGAAGCTTGTTCCCATCATTTTACCCCTTTTTCCTAGCAATATCCCTCCATACCCACATTATTTCCATTTTTTCCATTATTCCCACTCCTACCATCTCTGAAATATCCTCCTTCAGTCAGTATTTCCCATCCCTTACTGCTGAAATTACCCCCTATCAAATATTTTCCCCATTTACAGACCTAAGTCATTTATCCCATTTCTCTGATTTTTCCCGTTGCTGAAACACCTGTTTCAGCAACGTATCATTGATTTTTCCCGTTGCTGAAACACCTATTTCAGCAACGTATCGTTCATTTTTCCGTTGCTGAAACACCAGTTTCAGCAACTTGTTATCATCAAAACAGTATTTCTCTTTGCTGTTATATAAGCTTTTTGGTTCTCCACGATCATACTTCAGACCCTTTTGGTGAAAAATTATTCAGCATGGACCAGATTCAATTACACTCCTGTTCTAAACTTCGGAGAAATCTACAAATTCTTCCATGTACAATAAGATATTTTGAAGCAACCGACACTTCGAATTATTAAACCAAAGGTAAAAATGTAAGGTATGAGGTTTTAATGTAATTCAGTTAAATTATATTAAAGAGAGGATTTCATTCATAATGATTACATATCTTCACACGCCCAATCATTATTACACCATACGTGGGGGGGGGAATTCCAAAAATTGAACAATTATTTCGCATTAACCAAGCTTCCGTCCCTTGTCATATCTATTTTCGCCGTCATTTAGACCATGCAGCCTCTCTTGCAACAACTAGCGCGATCAGGGTATGTGTTTACTGTGTCTGTGCCTCTGCGTATAACTCAAAGCTACAGCCATGGGAGGGTCGGCCGTTAGACATGAGCCCGGCTCCATAAATCTTCTTCAATTGTTTCCCGAAGTCTATCAGATTTTCCAACAAGCGGGATGGACAGTATATTTTGAAAGATTGGGTGAATTTGACCAGGAGCAAGTCTTAGAGTTTGCACAAAACCTTCAAGGCGATTTTTCAGTGGTCCAAGGGGTTCACATTTCAGTAACAGAGGAGGACATAGTTGAGGTATCAGGGTTGCCAGCTATTGGTACTCGCTGGTTCAGCAGGAAGCAGGTTGTTCTCAATGCCCAGCAAGAATTTCTTCACCCAGATGAGAAAGTGGAACCCAGAGGCCGCGGGGTTAGTCTGCACTCACTTCCTCAACCATGGCCATCGGTGGCAGAGTTCATCAAACACTACTTAACATGTGAAGGGCGCTACCAGGTAGTGTACAATCATGATTTTGTCTTAATGAATCATTTGAGAAATGGACGACTAGTTAATATCCCCTATTATCTGCTTGGTTGTATTAGAAACATGTCTTATTATTGTAGACACGCTAAATTCCCAATGTTATCCCTTACCCACCACCGTTTATGCCAGTTGTTGATACAGAGGGGTTTTGCTCAGCAAAATCCCCCTCTGCCTGTCCCACCCCCTGTTCCTCAGCCGCCTGAAATTCCTCAGCAGGCTCAAACGTCCCAACAACCCGAAAGTTCTCATGAAACCCCGGAAATTCCTTTTGAAGAACAACAGGACGAGATTCCACATTCCCCAGTTGACCCAACCCCGAGAGCGCCCCATTTAGCAGAGCCAACTGTCCCCACTATTTCTGTCCCTAGTGACGACTCTCTAACACCCTCTCCCCCACCCACTTATAAAAAGAAGAGAACCCCAACAGTCGCAGTCCCCAGACGATGGACAAGGTCTACATCCCAAATTCTTACTTCTTCGGAAAGTCCTTTCCCCAGAAAAAAACCCTCCCCTTCAAAGAAAAGGAAAGGCAGTGATCTTACTGCCTTCCTACCAAAAAGAAAAATGAAAACGACTGTTGAGATAGGACTCACCTCCATTTCACCTGACCTTGCCACTATTCCATTAAAACCTTTATCCCCATCTCAAACCCTCCAGCCCATCTCGTCCGGAGGCACTGCCACATAAGAACCAGTGCCCCGGGATAATACGACATTGTTTACGGCTCAAGAAGTGACTGAAACACAAGAACCAGTCACTTGCCCAGTGGCTGAAACACAAGAACCAGCCACTGTGGTACAAGAACCAGCCACTGTGGTACAAGAATACACCAAGCAGGACGATAGTGGGAAATCAGCAGTGACTGAAACACAAGAACCAGTCACTTGCCCAGTGGCTGAAACACAAGAACCAGCCACTATGGTACAAGAACCAGCCACTGTGGTACAAGAATCAGCTACGACGGTGCATCAACAAACTACCCCAACAGAGTCAACCAGCGCACAGGGTTTACATACTATGACATCTCTATTGGAGGAAAATGAATTCCTGAAGTCTGAATTAGAAGCTTAAAAGAATGAACTAACCATGGCTCGAGAGGCTTTTGAAAGAGAACTGAATCTCCATACGTTAGCACACGCAACCTCAATGAAAAATAAGGAGCCATGCAAGGAATACATGTGCCAGGAGTGTGGCAGCATTTACTAGGATGCAGGCTACAAACTAGTTAAAATTCAATTATCTGAGGCATCTACGTCAGCTAGAATAAAAGAGGAATGCCCTACTACTCCACAAGAACCAGTAGGGCTCTCTATAAAGCAAGAAAAAGAAATCAAACCTCAAATATCTCGTCCTTTGCAGGTTAATGCAGCCATCCAGACAGAGGAAACAACGTCCCAACCCACTACTTCTGATGCCAAGACACAGACCTTGCCATGGAATCAATTGGAACAGATAAACAAATGGAAGAAGCAATATGCTGAAGAACAAGATATAATATTACGCCAACATAAGTTACAATGGCAGAACCATGTGTATGCCAACTGGGATAATTGGGATCAAATGATGCAACAGCACAAGGACTCCAAAAAGGAAGCCAAGGAATCTAAGGCAAAGATAGCCTTGATGTTTTCATTAGTCCAGAAGTTGATGGCTATGCACAAACCCTCTGTAAACTACTCTCTCTTTCTTTCTGAACGATTAGTTTATTTCCAATTAAAAGCAATAAAAAATGGTAGACCATATGAATTAATGACTTCAGAGAAATTTGTTGAGACCTTTAAGGAGGCGCCCGAGAGTGACCAGCATTTGCTGTGCGAACTCTATCTTCATAATGAGGCCATTCCCGACAATAGAAGAGTTAATCTTATTCCAATTGCAGGAGATATACAAATCAGGGCATTTGCTTCATTTTTGTCTAACCAGCTCACTTGGCAAACTGCGTTCACTGCAAGCAGTCATAATGAGGAGAATAAACTCCTATGGATTAGACCAGAGCCTTTAAGCCCAGCCATGTTCATAGCACAATATTATGAATTCTTACAGAAGCCAGGAATGCACGAGTATATGCAGCAATTACAGGCTTCAACACTTTCTAAGTGTCAACAGCACATTAGAACAAAGGGTACTGCTGCATTGAAGGCCAATGAGATGTTTTGGCAGCAGTCATGTAAAGAAAGACAGGATTATCACCCTTTTAACCCTCACAATCTTCAAGCTGCATTATCCAGGGTCCCTAATTACATGGGTTGCATTCAACATTGTGGAGTAAATTGGATCGGGTATCATTTCCGTTTTCCAATTTTATGGCTGCCTTCAAACAAATATCAATGTCATTACCAGTTGACTGACAGGGAGGAAGCCTTGGCATGGAAACATTTGCAGAACAACAGTGGATTCAGAGCTCCTACAGATGCCACCTTCTCCAGCTACTGCTTGAGTAATTTGCATGCTCAGTCCCAGTACTGAGACTCTGATTCAGACTAGGGGTTGCCTGAGGACATGCAACATTTTTAGCTGGGGGGGATGTTAGGACTCCACTATGTATCATTTTTGATATATACTTTGACATCATTCTACTCTTATAACCATGAACTCCATTATCTTTTTCATCTACTTTATCCCAAGGTATATAAAAACCTCTTCTTTATTATATGTTTAATCTGTTTTACATTTAATTCCATAATACTCTTATATTTTATCATTAATTGAAGTGTATTGTTGCTAACACAAGTCCAAAGATCGCAGATAAGTTATATGCGTTGTTGGGAACAAGCGGCCGTTGTTGAAACAGCTGACTTCGTTGCTGAAACAACTAACTCCGTTGCTGAAACAGCTGACTCCGTTGCTGAAACAACCGTCAAGCACGCAAATCCCGTTATGCGTAATTTGCGATTCCGGAAGAACTTTTTGTGGAATAGTAGCAGCAGCATGAAGACACGGTTACCTGGATTATCCTGAAGATAGCATTCTTGTTGTCTCTGTTGTAACAGCATCTTTTTTTTTTGGAAGAACAGAATAGTCCTGTTTTGGGAAAGAGAACAGAATTGAGATAATGTAGATTCGCTCTCATGTAAATTGTAAAAGATGTCTCCTCTTTAAAAAGAGGAGACATCATCATTAGAGGGGGTCAGTTATTGTAAGCTACAGGAGAGTATTGTGTGAGAACTGGAGCTAGTCTCCATCTGTAATGTATCAGTTACTTTGACAGATGAATAAATTCTTCCTTTGAGCGTTCCAATTTAATTCTTTCTCCTGGGGAATCTTGTGAGAAGGAAAGGGCCCGCCTTCCTCACAAGATTCACCCTTTTGGTTCCTGTAGTTTGTTTAATTCTTTGTGTGTTTGCACTTCACCTTAATTCTGTTGTTGGACACTAGTTACACAGTTTAGTAATACTCTGTTTCTTTAGCACTACATGTATTGAATGCATTCACTCTTGATGGTATGAATGAATGATGTTGGGAAGCAGGTGCTGAAGATTCCTGCATAAAGGAATAGGGTCTTGCTCCCATTGATTGTTTTCCTTTGCCTGCAGTGTGATTAGGAACAAGAGAACAAGTGCTGAAGGTTCCTGTTCATGGGAATAGGGTCTTGATCTCTTGGAGTTACTTTTCCTACAGTGTGATTAAGTGTCAGGCATCAGGTGCTGAAGTTCCTCACTAAGGAATAGGGTCCTGTTCCTGCTGTGGTTGATTGATTTCTTTCCTTGTAGATTGATCTTCCTTTGTTTGGATTGTAACTGCAACAGAGAAATCATTTCTGCTATAACTTAATTGACTTCAGCTTTGATTAAGTAGAGTGTGAATCAGTAGATTGATGAGATTAATAATTGTGTGTCCTTCTTTTACTACAACATTGTTTCTGCTTTTGAAATTGAGCATATCCAGTGCGTGATTATCTTTGAAATAAAAAGACCTCCTCGGGTTGACAATTTATGTGGAGCTTGAATTGTGAAAACAATTAAAGCGACCAACACCTCTCAGCTACCTACCCAGCCTACTTTCCTAACATTTTTTCTTCTTTTTGGTTTGGGTGCACTTAGACTTGCAGACCCTGATTTACAATTTTTCTTTTGAATGTTTCCTATCTAAGTCTACACTTATTTCTGCCAAGGGCCCATATTAAACAGTTGGGTCCCTTTTGTTTCTCTACCTATCTACAAATCTTCCAAGATTAAACTGTTTGGTCAGATGCATTCTCTATATTCTAAAAAAGGAAATTGAAACCTAGGGAGACCAATATTAGACTGTTTGGACCTCCCTTAAATGAAAACTCTTCAAAACTGGAACAACTCATCAAAATTGGAATTAGCAGTGGCATTTGGACTAGCACACTTCATGGCTTTCTTCTTTGGTCTCTTCTGGAAATATGGAACACTGCAGCTTGCAAAGTATGACATATTTGGCCTGTAAAAATGTCAATCATGAAAAATGAACACCTGTTGCAACAGGAGGCTAACAGTGGCTCCACTTGGGGATGGCTTTTCCTTGTGGAAAGCCAAGAACAGCAGGTCAGACTGCCTTGATTCTTCTGTTTGTTGCTGTAGACTGGAAACACTTCTTTGTTCTGGTTGCTAAAAATATGAAATTTTTGAAATCTGAACCATTCTCTCCTTAACTGAGTTTCTGTGAACTGTATAGCATCGCCTGCTTTCTTCTGTGTGCTTGATAATTGTGTATAATGGTGCTGGAACATGCCTTTGATTGCGGTAGTTCTTTTCTACCATGAATTGCTTGTAATGTGACAATTTTCCTTTTGCTGTTTTGCTGAAATTGGTGCAGAGACAGAGCCTTTAAAACTGGAACACTTGTTTTGGCTGTGCCTTCTCAAACTTTACTGCTGCTTCTTAAACAATCGGCCTGCTTATACAAAATGAAAACAAAGTGCTGATATATACAAATAAGACTGTACAAAGGTATATAAAAAGCTGAATCGTATCCCTTAAAAGGGATCATGGTAATGTTTCAGCATACGGCCATTGACAGGGCCTTCTTCGGCAGTGCCGTCCTCTATAGACCTGAGAAAATATTTTTTATTTCCCTGAACAACAGAAATAACGAATGGACCTCTCCATAAAAAATCAAACTTGGCATGTTTGCCCTTGTCTTCCCTTCTTGTGTCCCATCTTAGAAATTTGTCACGAACATTGAAATCCTCAGCCTTAGCTCTCTTATCAAACATCATTTTGAGCTTTTCTTGCAAAATTTGAGATCTGTCATAAACTTGTTCTCTGGTTTGCTGTAGATGGATGGTCTGATTGATTCTTCTTTGGATGTCATTTGGTTCAGCTTGAATCTCTTGTAATAGTTTGATAGTAGGAATGCCCAGGGATGAAGGAAATCTAGCCTCCATGTTGTATACCAGCTCATAAGGGCTCATCCCAATTGATCTTTTGCTTGAAACTCTATCTGCCCATAGGGCATTTACCAGCTTTTTGTGCTAGTTCTTCTTGTTTTCTTCCAGCACTTTCTTTATGATGTTGATGAGGCTTTTGTTAGATGATTCGGCCAAGCCACTACCTTGAGGGTAATAGGCTATGGAGTGGCCCAAGGTAATATGAAATATGTCGCAGAAATTGATCATTTTTTTGGACTTAAAGGCAGCAGCAATGTCAGTGATGATTTTCTCACGGCAGCCAAATCTGGAAAGGATATTGCACTAAAGGAATTGGATAATGATGGTGTCATTGGCTTGTCTATAGGGAATGGATTCAACCCACTTAGTGAAATAGTCAGTGGCTGTTAGGATCCATTTGTGCTGGCCTGAGGAAGAGGGATGGATTTCGCCAATGAAGTCAAGACTCCATTTTTGAAAAGGTTGTTCGGTTGAGATGGGTTTGAGGGGCAGGGGTAACATATTTCTCTTGCCCTCAAAAATTTGGCATTTGTGACATGACATGGCAAACTTCTTTACATCTGCAAAAAGAGAGGGCCAATGGAAACCAGCCCTTAAAATTTTATCAGCGGTGGACTTCCAATATAGATGTCCTCCACAGTCACCTGCATGGAATTCTTTCATGACATTGTTAGTTTCATTCATGGTTAAACAATTAGGCAATATACCTTCATGATTTCTCCAAAATAATGCACCATCTATAACACAAAACTTTAAAGCCTTCATTTTCAAAAATCTTTTCTTGGTTTTGGACAATCCTGGGGGAGCACACAGGTTTAACAATACAAAGCATATATCCGCGTACCATGGGGATTGTAAAAATATTTCACTGATCTGTGGAGTCACCAACTCCGGTTCATTGTCCAGCTAGTTTATGTCTAAGGCTTGAAAGTTAGTTTCAGACATCAGTTTAGCTAAACCTTGTCCCTTTATCAGCTTGGTTGGTTTTATTTCTATGTCATATTCAAGGATGTTTGCAATCCACTTGCCTCTTTTGCCTTCTAATCCTTCTTGAGTCAATATGTCTTTTACAGCAGCATGTGGGACATAGGCAATCACGTGTGAATATAGAATGTACACTCTGAAATCCTTGATGGCCTTGACAAGTGCGTAGGCCTGCTTTTCCATTATTGGGTACTTCAAAGGGGCGTCTCTTAAGGCTCGGCTGAAAAAAGTGATTGGTTTTTTAGCTCCCTGTTCATCCTTTTGCAAAAGGACAGCGGCTATAGTGTGATCATATGCAAACGAAAATATGATAAAATCTTTGTCAAACTGTGGGCTAGTTAGGACAAGGGTCTGGGTTAAGGCTGATTTTATACTCTCAAATGCTTGCTTGGTTTCAAGAGACCATTTTACCTTGGCATCCTTCTTTAACATGTTGCTTAACAATCTTATCAGCTCAGCTAGATTTGGAATAAATCTTCTCAAGAAGTTGATTTTCCCAAGGAATGCTTGTAGCTCTTTACTGTTTCTTGGAAATGGGATTTGGAGGATGGCTTGTATTCTTTCGGGATCAATTCTGATCCCATCCTTTGATATGATGTGGCCAAGTAATTTTCCTTCTTGGAGGCCAAACAGAGACTTCTTGGGGTTCAAGGAAATGCCATATTTCCTACATGTCATGAAAATTTTCCTGAGATGCTTGAGGTGTTCTTCTTCAGATTTGGAAAATGGGGTCAAGTCATCAAGATAGACAACTAGGAAGTCAGGTATTTCTTTGGTAAAAGCAATATCCATTGCTCTTTGAAAGGTGGCACCAACGTTTTTAAGACCAAATTGCATATTTACATACTTAAATGTTCCCCAGGGTGTAGTAAAAGTTGTTTTGTCTTGGTCGTCCGGGTGAACAAGTATTTGGTTGAAACCTGAAAAACCATCTAGCAAAGAGATTCTAGATGACCCCACTACCCTTTGTAGGATGTGGTCCGTTTTGGGCAAAGGCTAATGGTCTTTTAAGGAGACTTGGATTAAATTTCTGAGATCTACACAAAGTCTGATTTCACCTGTCTTTTTTCTCGTAGGAACAAGATTGGACACCCATTCAGAAAATCTGATGGGTGCTATGATGCCTGCTTCAAACATCCTTTTTACTCCCTTCTCAATCGGGGGAAGAGGCATAGGGTTAATTCTTCTGAGTTTCTGTTTGAAGGGTTTCTGGTTTGGTTTTAAGGGGATTGTGTGTTGGATCACCGAGGTGTCATAGGATTTCAAATCCTCATAGCTCCAAGCAAATACATCTTGGAACTCTTTGAATAAGTCAATGTACTTGGGCTTTTGATCAGGTGGTAAATTTTTGGACAGTTTGATCATTTTTGGCTTCTCTGCTGTCCCAATGTTGTGCTCCTCTATATCAGTGTTTATGGGCTGCAATTTTGGATTTCTGGGCACGTCATTAGCATCAAACATGTCTTCTAAGGGGGTTAGGCCAGCAGGCAGAAAGTTATCCTTTAAGTCAATGATGTCTGCCTTTGTTTTGGCTACTTCTTCCAAGTGTATTTGTTTCAGCTGTTCTATGTTTTCTTTGTCAAAAATAGTTGGTTTCAGGATTTGCTTGGCTGTTGTAGCTGTTACATCTTGTTTATTTTCAGTTGTTTGGTGTTGGGAGTCGTTCATAGCATCCATGTCGATGTTAATATTTGAAAACTCATGCTCAAGGGTAAGAAAATTATTAATCTGGGCATCATTTTCGAATACTTGCCAATCTTTAATGTTATTTGGGACAGCGGGCCTATGTTTTATTTCAGCCGTGAAGTGATGGTTTGGGTCAAAAGGAAGCTTGCATGTACTTGCGAAAGTGGCTAGGCTGTGTGCATGAATGTTGTGATTTCTGGAAATCTTGTCAAGCTTGAATTCAGTGAATGCCTAGAGTATATTAGTAGCAGAAGTCCTATATGCTCTCATTCTATTGTCATTGGTAACAAAATTACCTTTCATCTGTTGTATGATTAAATCGGAGTCACCTAGGATAAACACTTTTGCAGCTCCTAGAGCTTTGAGGAGTTTAAGGCCTAGCAGCAGAGCCTCATATTCTGCCATGTTATTTGTGCATTTAAAATTCAGTCGGTAGGCATGGCCTTCTCCATGGTTGTTATATGTATTGTGAATCCAAACACCTGCCCCTGCTCCTAACTTGTTGACAGAGCCATCAAACTCTAAATACCATGTGATTTCTTGCTCAAGGTTAGCACTAAGATTTTGAGTCATTATAGGATTGGGCAGACTTAAAGTTTCTGTTTGGGGAAGTTCTTCTAGCATGCTGGTTGCATTAACCGTTGTGACAGTCTTATCAATGTGTGCAACCGATTCTTCATTGATTTGTGCTTGTTGTTCTAGGGCTAAAGTCTCATTTCCAGTTGGAAAATTTGTGTCATCATTAAACGAAATAAAGGAATCCATATCAGAATGGATAGAATAAATGGGAAAATTTTCAGGCTTGCTCTCACTACTTACCACATACTTCATGAGCGTTTCTCTATATAGTCTCTTTGGTTTCCCAAAGACTGAAATGGTGGCATAGGAAAGGTCTAATTGAAGGGATCCTTGGAGCTTTGCTCCCCATGATCTTGATAGGAGCATATCTTATTTTGGTGGAATGTCAGCAACCACCACATCGATGAGGATGGTCTTGTTGGGATATTGGACTAAGGAGACACATAAGTCTTTGATGAGGCCTAGACATTTCACTTGACTTGAGTCAAATGAGTATAAATCTTTGTAAGGTCTTGTAACATCAAGATTCAGTTTTTCCATAACTGCTTTGGGCATAAGATTGTGCCATGCCCCTGAGTCAAACATAGCATTGTGAAAAACTTTGTCATGTATATGCAAACTAACATAAAAGGGTCGGACAAGTCCATGTGTTGATTTTCCATTAACTTCTGGGCCAAACAGCAACTCTGGGGTGTCATCTAAAACATTTACATCATCCTTGACCTCTGGCATTTGAAGTGATCTTTGAATTTGCTGCCTATATACATCGTGTTTGGCAAGTTCTGAGAGGGGAATGGTTATTTTCAACTTAGCTATTTCTGCCTCTAAATTAAATGGCTTTTCCAATGGAGTCTTGGTATTGATAATGGCAGTTTTTTCTGTTTCATTTGAATTGTCTGTGTTTCGCTCTTGTTTATGAGCGTTATGGGAAGTTTTTGCTTGCGGTTTTACAGTTTCAGGAGGGCTTTTTGGAACACTGTTCGAGCTTTCTTTCGAGGAAGGAGGTGGCGAAGGCTGATCTTTGGAAGGCTGCAGGTCTGTTATATCTTCTACAGTCACTTGATGCGGGTTTGGAACAGGTATATCAGCTGGTTCTGTTATGTCAGCCTTGCCTTTAATCTTGTTGGGCTGTTTGCCATCCTTTGTTTTGCTAGGTTCGGAAATGTCAATGGTCCTAGTTCTTAGCTTATATTGTTTGTGTACTTCATACACAGCAGTATCATAACCTTGTTTAAAATCAAAAGACTCGCCAGACTTTTTCTGAAACTGATTTTATTTGACTTCATTTTGGTCTTCTTGGGACAGGACAGTTTGGTGCTCGCCCTTTAGATCCATTAAGTTCATGTGAGTGTCCCCTATGGGTTCACTAGAAGTAGATCCTTCAACATAATTATCTTGGAAAGGGGGTCTTATATCATGTTCTGGATTAAACTTACCAGCGTTTGTGTTTTGTGTTTTCCTAAAATTCGGATTCCTTATGGTATTAGATTGTTGTCCTTCCCATGATGCTTTTCTCTCAACATTTTCTACTCTTTCTCCCAGCCTTTGCAGGCCATTGATGATAGCATCAAGCTTTTGATCAAAAGCTGAGGGTTCTTCCTTAAAGGTGGTTCTTCTTTCCATTCTAGCTCTGTTTCTTTTGGCAATTAAATTGGCTTCTACGCTAACAGCAACATTTTGCATGTCCGCAAGGGTCTGAGGAGCTCTTTCTTTTAATTGGTATGCCATATCCAGGTCAAATCCATCGGGAAATTTGTACAAGGCCAGATCAGGGGGAGGCATTAGGTTCTGTGGTATTGCGTTATATACATTGTTGAATCTTGCACAGTACTCCAAAACAGTCTCTTGAGGACCTCTTTTAATTGTATCATATTCAGCCAGTATGTGCAAGGGGTCTTTCTTTTTCTCCCATCTGTTGGTAAAGGATTGGTAAAGCTCATCTGGGGTGGTTATGAAATTTGCAGCAAGTGATCTAAACCAAGTTCTTATATCACCTGTTAAACTCTGAACAAAAATTCTCATTCTCACGCTATCGTCATCTATCTCGTAATTTTCAAAATAGTCTTGCATCATTTTGGTGTACTGAAGGGCCGTGAAAGGACCGGTGCTGTCAAAATATGTGATTTTAGATTGGTACTCTTGAGGTAAAGCCCCAGCATTAGCAGGTAATTGCAGGGGTGCATATCTATTAGCCATATTGGCAGGGATAAGTGGAACAACGGGGATAAATGGAACAACTGGAGTAACGGGGATCACAGGAGTAACTGGAACGCTGGAAACAACAGTAGTGTTAGTATGTGTAGTGAATGAAGGTGTGGAATGAGTACTACGAGATGTAGATGATGAGCCAGGGGAAGCAGGAGTTGAACGGAATAAAACCTTGACAGGAGTTGGAATAAAACTAGGGTAAGCTATTTCAGGGCTCAAATCAACAAAATTTTCCTGTCTTTCTTGCTTCCTAAGGATTTTCGAGATTATGTTAGGGTTTCAAAAAACAACTGGAGGGTTGGGATCTGGATTTGACCTTGTATATCGTGGATTTTTCTTGGTAGCCAACTTCCGAATTGTTTTTTGGGTATTTTTCCTGGGAATGTTTTTATAATCAACAAGGGACTAATTAAAATTTGGGACAACTTATTTGTAACTTAAAACTAGCATGAAGATTGACTGAAGTAGCATTTATTTACTCATGTTAATGCAAAGCAAAAAATAGTTTCAAAGGCTTCCTGGCTGACATTCAGGCTTCATCTGTAGTTTTAAGAGATAAACAACAATGGGAAAGTTTGATTTATGGTCTCAGCGGAGCTTTCTTACCTTCTTCATGAAACTATCTGAGGAAGATTCCCCAGTGGAGTTGTCATTATGTTATCACTCAGGTTGTCCTTAAGCTCCGGAAAAGGATACAGCCGAGGTAACCACAGACGAACTTTGCACTACAGGTTCTAGCCCACCTGCAATCAGAGAGGGCTCTCTCTTTCAGATTTAGCTTTGTTGAAAAGGATTTTAGGCTAGGTTTTGAGTTCAGAGGGTTTTTGTTTTGTTTTTGGTGGGAAAATTGATGTTTTCAGACAGAGAGGCAATGCATAGTCTGGAAGTTTCAAACCATTGGGCGTGGAGTCGAGGAGGAGAACTGCTGGTGCATTTCTTCGGTCACAAGAGAGGGAAAATGGAGCAAGATAGTTGCGCATGAAACAATATTTTAGGTTTAAATTATGGAAAGAATGCTAAGTAATGAGATGCAGTTAAGAATCTCTCAATCAGCTTAACAAATGGGGGTAACAGAGCTCTACCTAGGGGCAGTAAAGAATCCCTAGATAATTGGCAAACACACGTGAATCGGGGTAAATATGAGCCAGGGGGAATTCACATTCATAACCAATTCATTCAGAGGAAAACATAAAGAAATAGCAGAAATTGAGCATAGGGTGTACTTAAACAAATTCTAAGCTATTCTTTCTTTCGACTATTTAGATAGTGGTAAACACTAAATAGTGGTAAGATGCACTTATTGCTTCAGGTTGCAGCACAAGAATTCCATCTTCAGATCTTCAAGACATTCATTTACGACAGACAGTTTTCTCTCCAAGCTTTCAGCAATCTTTGATTATAGAAAAAGCTCATGTATACAATGCGAGTCTCTAGTGAAAATTCTCAATTGACCAACGCTTGTAACAATGTAGAGGGCGGTATATATAGGGAAAAACTCTCTGCAACTGCTTTTATTACATCTTGACCTAAACAGGTCCTAAAGAATGATTAATTTGACCTAGTCCTATCTCAAATAAATGCATGAAAATATCTTTGGTTGCGTTGAGGGCCGCCGTATCAAAACTAAGTAAATGATGTTGTCCTCGGTGGCTTGGTGCAGTGTTTTCTGAAATAAATGTGTATGGGTTTCTATTCCTTTGCTGTCTGGTGGATTTGAATGCCTTAATTGTGATTTGAAGGCAAGGATGGGCTTACGCCTCTTGATTTGACCTTCTGGGGTGTTGTGGGGGAAAGTATCCAACTCGGAATGACCCTAACCCACTCTAAGGGTGACAATTCCTTAGCAACAGCTGAAAGCAAAGCTATCTAAAGTTTCTTCTTTATGACATGCAAGAGATAAAAGGGAGAGATCCACTTACCGATGTCTTGCGCAAATGGTCGATCCTATCTCCTTTGTTTGTCGCTTGCTCCCAGCTTCAAGTCTTTTCACGGGCCCAGCTACACGAGATCCTGCAAATAAGACAAGAAAAGGAAACTACAAGAGGCATGCATGCATAAATGATTCAAGGATTAGCATAAATCAAAAACGCAAGTAAGACAATTCACAATTGAAACACATGCGAATAGAAGAACCTCAAATGCTTTATTAATATATGGAAGTAAGGTTCAGGCGGTGATACAACCATGAGAGGTCCAAGCTAGCATCACCTTCCCGACGGAGAGAAATCTCTTCTTCACCTCCCTCAAGCAATCACCCAATACTTCACAACTGTAAACCAACAACGATTCTTTGCACTGAATTCCGCCCTCCCGATCCCATGGGATGAGATCCTTATATAGAGTTTTGGAGTGAAGATAAGTCAGCTTGATGTGTGACTTGTTGTCCTCTTCAACTCCAGTTGTTCTTCAGTTCTTCACTTGGAGTTCCTGTCTTCCACTTGGAGTTTTAGAAGCTCTTAACTCATCATTAGGTGAATCTTATGATCAAGTGTCTTTTTGGAAGCTTCTTGGGCACTGGCACATTGAGAAAAAGATTCCTCCACATGTCCAAGTACGCCCAGCGCAGGTAGCCTTTGTTGCACTTGCGATGCAGCGCAGGTAGCCTTTGTTGCACTTGCGATGCAGCGCATGTAGCCTTTGGAGCAGCTGCTTTGATCCAAAATTGACCTGTTTTTGAGTGTTTTTCAGTGGAGAACTGATTTGCAGTGCTGTGGTTTGCTAACCTTGTTCCTCTAAGGGTAAGAAAAACATGTTTAGGGACTTTGGATCCCTTAGATTATTGACATTTCATGCTCTATGCTGTAAGGCACAAAAATGTCTATAACAGTTGCCCCCTAAAGTATGAGGTCGTTTATCGGGTGAAATGCTTTATTAGGAGGATCCGGAGTTCATTCAATCATCGGGAGGTGACCTGTAACAAAATACAATACAATACATTATCTTTTCATACTTTCTTTTCATGATCTAGCTGATGCGGGCATTTCCCATGCTCAGCTTTATAAATACATTTGTTGTACATAAACAGACGATCGTCTGATAATAGACTGATAATTCTCTGCTTTTAATTATCATCCTTTTAGTAGGATGATCATCTGCTGCACATGTCTATGTTTTTATCTCCTGAATATACATCGCAACCCAGATGGATGAAACTAGATCCGGGGTCTTCAAACTTGTCCGATCTTCACTTTAGTACAAGTCGATCCATGTGAGAATTTCCTGAAGTCGAACATGGAAAGACATCGCTTGATTACCAGTCAATAATGTAAACTGTTAACAAGCGCGAGAGGAATCACCGATAATGATGATGACCCTCAAGGTACTGCAGCACAATTCACGTGGTGTGAATATAGGATCTGACGTCGAACACCACGCAAAGTCTCCTGGTCGAAGGTCATTAATGTATACCTATCGCCGGGAGTGAGAAACTTGCCATTGAGGCATGCAAGCTTCAAAGTACTGAGGGGGTGTTCCTAGATCAACTTCTTGGATAATGAGCTAATGTCGACAAGAAGTGATCCGTCAAAGGAGGGCCTTAATGAATCCCACATCAGTGACACGGAACGGAGCTAGTGATGATGGTGAAAACGATCTGTGAAATATGATTCAGGGTGGCGGTCATGGAAGGATGAAAGATGATGTACGGTAGTGGATGGGACCCGGTTGACACTTTCTGAATGACATCTCTTGAACATATAACGACACTGATGTGATGGATTGGTAGCATTACCCCATGTATGGATGGTATGGCGAGACCATGGTGAAGGGACCGGTGAATGATAATAACCCAACCCGATATTTACGGAGGCAAAAGTGCCATGTTCAAGAGCGACTTGCTACCATTAAGCTTTGAGGTTCTCCCAAATTTTCCCCAGTCATTTCTGACCAGTACCTCTTTATTTTTGTCAAGCTTGAGGAGGATAACATGTGCTTGATCTATAACCTGCCCTTTGGGCAAGCCCATCGCTATGTTTTAACGAGCCTAGCGATAGGGAAACGCATTCTTGTCTAAAGACAAGTTTGTCGCTATCTAATATTTTAACGAGCCCAGCGACAAAGACAACTCGGTCCTTTTCATTTTTAGAGAGTCTGAAAAGTGTACATAAAGTAGACTCCAGGGGTCCTTTTTCGTCATCTAATCCCTTAAGTCCGAAAAAGTATAAAACAATACAGAAGGGATGAATGTTCGATATCTTTATCGAGCCGAACCAGACAAGCGCTCGATCTTTTTGTGCAATAATCCCTCAGGTCCAAAAAGATTAAAATCTAGAGGAGGGATAGCTCTTCCGGTCCTTTTAACGAGCTGGAAGGCCAAAACTCGGCAAACTTTTCATCTTTTACGAGTCAGTGAAAAGAGCTCAAAGAAGACTCGTATTTTGAGGAACGAGTGATAAACAGGGATAGCAGCAGATTCCAGGTACAGGTTGGAATTTTCCAATCACGGCAGTATTACAAGGATGGCTAGGTGGGATCACTCTTCGCAGCTGTTCCTCAAAATAGGTAAACAATCAAGTGGATGTGAATGATCGGCCAAATGAAAAGTGGAGGTGACGGTGCACAAACACGACCAAGGCTTTTATGGCTGATGAATTTACGGTCTCAAATGGTTATTTACCGGTTCATTTTTTCTGAATGAGCTTGAACACTGGGAGAAGCCTGCTCACAAGCTTATGTTTATTTTTTAACGAGCATGAATTTCCGCATTAAAACTGCTCGGATCTTGCGTTTATTTTTTAACGAGCATGAACTATGCCAAAACTGCTCGTTCTTTTGCATGCCCCCAGCATCATAATAACGCATGTCAAAGGAGGGTGCCCCCCAAGCTTCGTTGCATTCAACTTCGTGGTTGGAATGAAGGTTTACCTTTGAATTTTGAAAAGGGGATTTCTTTCATTTTTTAATGAGGTTGACATAGTAAAAGAACTATCCTCGTGACTCCTTGTTTCATTTTTTAACGAGGTTGACATGAGATAAGAATCGTCCTCGGGGCCCACTGTGTTTACAGTATTTCCATTAGAGCGACGATCCATGCTGACAAAATGTTTAGGAATCTTCTGAATCCGTTAGATATAGAAGATTTCACATTGTAGGTTTCCACTGTGGCTACTTCCGCCAGATTACTTACCGGCGGTAGGGAAAAAGTACCCATTAAGGCAGGGTCTTTTAGGAGACCTACTCCAATACTTTGAAGCGGATGATTACTTTCATGGATCATTGTGCTGTTTCCCGTAACTTGAGAACTGCTGGGGAGAAATGTTTGTTGGTCGACGATTGTAATTATTCCTTGAAAAGGAAATACAATCCTCCTGAAGTAGGTCGACACAACTGCAGCCATGGCATATATCCAAGGTCTTCCCAGTAGGATGTTGTAATCGGGGTTTCCGTCGATTACTTCCACATCAACTTCTATTGTTTTGCCCCCTAGTTCAACTTGCAAGTTACTTAAAATCCCGTATGGAGTGTATGATCGTCCATCGAATGCTTTTAACGTCGTTGACGATTTCGACAAGGGTGGTGAGCCTAAATTTTTCCAGCAACTCATCGACATAAGACATGTAGATGCTCCCTCATCAATAATTGTTCGATGAACAGTTTTGTTGAGGGCTTTCACTTGAATAAGGAAAGCTAGTTGAGCTGGTAATTGAGGGTCATATCCTTTATGATCAAAGGCCACAAGATTGGAATCCATTGGGCCAATCCCACATATAGCTGATAATAAAGCTTGCTCTTGGGAGGTGCAATTTTGCGCTACCTCAGGCGTCGACATAGCGGACAACGATTGAGCCAGGTCCTCTATTATATTATAATCCTGTGTTATTTTTTCACGAGGATTAAATGTAGATTTGTGTACTACTCCCTCTGGCGACTTTATCATTGGTTCAGGAATGATGGGTGGCACGACTTTGGTCAAAGTTGTTGTTGAACTACTAGGTTGTTTATTTACCTTGTTGTTCAACTGCTTTGGATTCCTGTAATCTTTATTCCTTGTCAAAGCATTATTCTACTGCTTTGAGGTAGACAACATAAGCACTTGGGATCGGGAAGCATTTCGATTAGCAACCAGATTTTGACCTGGGTTAGGAAACGGATCAGTCAATACTGCTGGGGTTTTCGAACTCTTAAAGAGTTTCTTAACTTAAGCTATATGTGGACAATCTTTCGTCCAATGATCCTTGTCGCATATATGACACCCTGTTGGGGGTTTCCCTTTCCTTTTCTTTTTCTTCTTGCCCCCTGGTTGCTTCAGTTGTTTGCCCTTGTCGGTCGACATGGCATTTACTTCTGAGGCAAGAAGTTCCTCATTTGCATTTTGACTAGAAATTTTGCATTTTCCAGTCACGCCATTACTGGCGTGAGAGTCAGTATTCGATTTAGGAGGGGGAGGAATTGAAAATTCAGGTCTGGGGGCATCAGGTATTTTGTCGTAGAGCGTGCCAGACTGGGTATATACTAAGTCCAGATATTGAGCACGAGCAATGACCTGCTCCTCTGTTACGACTCCCCCCTTCGCCACATCTTCCGTTATAGCCGGAAGTAATGACTTTATAAACCATTCAGCTAACAGCTGATCGGGAACGTAAGTTTTCACCATCCTACGACGACGTCGCCACTCATGTATATGATCAGATATGTGAGTGGCGGTTGTCTGTTTGAAGTTGGTAAGGAGTTCTGTTCCCGTTTCATACCTTATCGGTAATTGAAAATGGGTTAAGAAAGTCGTGGTTAAGGAGCTGAAATTGTCGAAAGAGGCTCTTGGCAATTCAATGTACCATTTAGCCACTGGACCTGTCAATGTCCTCAGGAAGAGGCGAAGTCTTATCGAATCATCGTTTAGAGTGTTCGATGAACACCACAGGTGAAAAGTCATGACGTGATTCGACGGGTCTTCACCTGGATTTCCATTGAATTTATGAATGTCCGATGGAAGTTTATGCGGAATCGCTGGCCACCAAGGGGCATAAGCAATTGGATCATTCATGAGCCGGTTTAGATCTGGCAATTCTAGAGTTGCTACAAAGGGAAACTGTTGGTTCAGGTTAGGCGAAGCATATCCAGGATAAGATGGTATCGCCTGAGCAATGGGTCTTTGCAGACCAGCATAATGTTGACAACTTTGACAAAGTTGATGGGTATAACCATTATAGCATGGTTGCCCATTACTCACAAAGAATTGTTGCTCAGGTCCTTGATATGATTGCTGGAATGGCGGTTGTTGAGATTGAACCAGTTCTGGTTGTTGGACCATTTGCTGTTGACCAATACTGGATGATTGACCAAGATGAGGAGTCACAGTACTTGTTTGAGCCTAAGTCACTCCAGATAAGGAGGCACTACCCTGAGATTGTGATTGAGCCACTGAGACAAGAGGTTGTTGTATTACAACAGGTAGCGCTTGTACTTGCGACGCATTCGCCATAGCAGGTGTGGTGGGAATATTCGACTCAGGGTGTACTGGTTGCATTGAATATGCAACTCCTGATCATTGAGGCAGTATTGGTACCCAACCGCTGGATGTAATTCCAGTTTGACCTGATCCTTGTTGTAAACTCTCATATGGTTGTTCTCTAGGAGGGAACAATGAAAGAGCATACTGCCCTCCACATGGTGGAAATCAAGTACTTAAAGGATAAATTGGCCTTTGAAGACACATTGGATCAATTTGTTGAGTTTCAACATAAGAAGTACCAGATGATAATCCGGATGAAGAAATAGGAACTAACCATATTGTCGTCCCTAATTGGACTCCGGCTTGTTGTTGACAATTTTCCGGGACAGATGGTATACCAGCGAACATCTTTGGAGTAGCAGCAGGAGGTTCTGCTGCTGCTGTGTCAGACGACACGTTCCTAGATGTCGACGGTTGTTCAGACATATCTAGTCTATCCAAAAGATTTCTTAGCGATTCTACAAGAAATTACGATGCCAAAAGACTAACTTCGAAGATCAATGCAGGAATAGGAGGTGATTATGTTCCGTTTAAAATGAATTTTATATGACGATGCTTTAGACACAACTTGCTTTTTGACCTTTTAAGAGTCGAGAAAAAGCTAAAGATGACTCTAGTCTCCTTCGATGTATTAACGAGCCCGAAGTGACAAATGCTCGGATGGACTTTTTCAGTTATAGAGTTTGAAAAAGGCCAAAAGAAACTACTCTGGAGTTCTAGGCAGAGGGTGTGCCAAACCTTTCGCGAAACCACAGAATACGTTTTACGGTACGAGTGGTTGATCTTCGTGAATGCTGTGTTCACTGCATCGCGATCAGTAGGGCGGCCGACACGGCTTCCTATGGATAAAGGCTTTGTTCCTATAGGGGTCCCCCAATATACGCGACGGTACGCGGGGGCACAAGTCCGTATTAGTGCTGTCGTCCCTCAGGAGGAATCACCCACCTTCGTAGAGATCAACAGTCACTATGTTTAACGACGCCGGTTCACGTCTCTACCTAGACCTCTACTGTGTTTCGTTATGTTTCAAAGCGTTGTTAGATAAATTCAGTTCTTTTTAGGTTGATCTTGCTTAGCAGTTTGCCTTTATGGATCACCACGTGATGTATGAGACAACTCCTAAATGCAGTCTAAGAATGATAAGCAAGCTTTTTTTTTTCAATTCTTTCAACTTATGAAAACCTTAACTACTGAAGGAAAAGAAAGACATCATCTTTTCAAACAGATCATAGAGCACACACTGATGCACTTTTCCTAAATCGACATGCAAACTGTCAAAATGCACATGCACAATGCAAGTATTTCTTTTCTTCTTCCTTAATGTTGGTGTATTACAAAAAGAAAGCTGTTGTATAATTTCGAATTCGATTTCAAGCATAAGCAAACAAGTTTTTGTCCAATAATCAAAAGAACACCTTAAGATTCACTCGTTTCAACACAAGAAGTACTGAAATCCGAACCATATAACGAAAGCAAATGCTCAAGCAGCTATGAACAACAATAAACTAGCTCTTAGAATCACAACGACACTTTCTCATAGGTCTAGATCCAAGAGGTCATAGCAAGACTAGTTCACTTTCGCTATGGGAAACTGTGAATGACAGCAAGAAATACAATAAGAACAATCACGGTTTCTTCATACAACTGAGGCGGAATGAAGGCAAAGAGAAGTGGTTTCAGCTGGGTATACAGGTTGACAACAAGCTGCAAAAAAAATACTGAAAACTGGGCAACAGACAGTGGGGAATCTCAGTTGCACAAGGCAAAACTGGATCAGCGCAGGTGTTGCACTGTCAATCTGCGATGCAGCGCAGGTAGCCCCTTCGGGACCTGCGTTGCAGTGCAGGTAGCCTATGTTGCAGCTGCACTGATGAGACAACTCTCGTCTCTCTCAGATTCCGGGCCACAGTTTGCTCAAAAATCAATGGTTTTTGGCCAAATCAGAGGCTATCATTCAAGTATACATTAGAGGATGATTAAAGGAAGATGAACACTATCACAAAGAGCTAAAAAGAGTCCTTGTGGATCGGCTCTTCAGATCATAAACATGCCCAGCACTGGGCTAGAGTAGCTGCCCTCTACTTTGCATTCGTAGAACTCGAATGCAGTTCAATTCGGTACTCCTTTGTTTAAGAAATGAATAGCAAGAAACACAAGCTACCAACAAGACACGTTCCCCAGTGGAGTCGGCAGTCTGTTGTGGGGGAAAGTATCCAACTCGGAATGACCCTAACCCACTCTAAGGGTGACAGTTCCTTAGCAACAGCTGAAAGCAAAGCTATCTAAAGTTTCTTCTTTATGACATGCAAGAGATAAAAGGGAGAGATCCACTTACCGATGTCTTGCGCAAATGGTCGATCCTATCTCCTTTGTTTGCCGCTTTCTCCCAGCTTCAAGTCTTTTCACGGGCCCAGCTACACGAGATCCTGCAAATAAGACAAGAAAAGGAAACTACAAGAGGCATGCATGCATAAATGATTCAAGGATTAGCATAAATCAAAAACGCAAGTAAGACAATTCACCATTGAAACACATGCGAATAGAAGAACCTCAAATGCTTTATTAATATATGGAAGTAAGGTTCAGGCGGTGATACAACCATGAGAGGTCCAATCCAGCATCACCTTCCTGACGGAGAGAAATCTCTTCTTCACCTCCCTCAAGCAATCACCCAATACTTCACAACTGTAAACCAACAACGATTCTTTGCACTGAATTCCGCCCTCCCGATCCCATGGGATGAGATCCTTATATAGAGTTTTGGAGTGAAGATAAGTCAGCTTGATGTGTGACTTGTTGTCCTCTTCAACTCCAGTTGTTCTTCAGTTCTTCACTTGGAGTTCCTGTCTTCCACTTGGAGTTTTAGAAGCTCTTAACTCATCATTAGGCGAATCTTATGATCAAGTGTCTTTTTGGAAGCTTCCTGGGCACTGGCACATTGAGAAAAAGATTCCTCCACATGTCCAAGTACGCCCAGCGCAGGTAGCCTTTGTTGCACTTGTGATGTAGCGCAGGTAGCCTTTGTTGCACTTGCGATGCAGCGCAGGTAGCCTTTGGAGCAGCTGCTTTGATCCAAAATTGACCTGTTTTTGAGTGTTTTTCAGTGGAGAACTGATCTGCAGTGCTGTGGTTTGCTGACCTTGTTCCTCTAAGGGTAAGAACAACATGTTTAGGGACTTTGGATCCCTTAGATTATTGACATTTCATGCTCTATGCTGTAAGGCACAAAAATGTCTATAACATGGGGGCTCATCAATGTTCAAGTGCTTCGAGCCCCTAAAAAATCTTGAATGATACTCTTTGGCTCTTCTTCTTCCTCTGATACGCTTTGAAAAATGAACTGGGTCGCTTTTCTCCTTTGCTGTGGGTCTAATCACAAATTAATGGCCGTTGTTCGGCCTCTGTTTCCTCTAGAACTGTCTTCTTCTCCTTTCGGCAAGCTTCGCGAAGAAAAATGGGTCATTCAGCACCTTTCGGGCTTGCTGGGGGTTGCATAATGAAAAGATTCCCTAAAGATTCCCCATTCAGGCCTAATTTATCCAGCGATGGCGTAAATCGCTCATCAAAAACTGCCTCAGAAACTGATTCTGAGGCTCTGGAGTGCGATTTTCGCCGTTCGCGCTAAAACTGATGATGACGTCAGCATGATGTGAGTTTGTACGGTGGGTGATGTCAGCGATGACATTAGCAGGATGACGTGGCAGGATGACGTCATCATGTGCGGAGGTGACGTCAGCGGTACGGCAGGGGACACGGTGGCAGGACATGTGGCAGGGTGACTGGGCAGTGGGGTGATGTAAGTAGGTGACGTCACTGGGCAAGAGGCAGTTTCCAGTTTTGGGGCGCACCGCCTTTGGACAATGGTGGTTTCGGGGGAGGGGGCTCCGCCACAGCCCAGAAGGCGACGCGTGGCGGGAGTACGGCAGCAATACCGCCCATCTCCTGGACGTTAACCTTCGGGCGCGTTGAGAGACAGGAAGGCCCGCCCACCATAGATCTGTGGGGCGGGCGATCTAACGGTTGGCGGCAAGGACGAGGCGGGGGTGGGATACAGGGCGGGAATATACACAGAATATTCCAATTTAAATACGATGCGGCAGGGTTTTAAGACTTAGGAAAAGTGGGTTATAGGGTTTAATGAGCGCGAGTTAATGATCTGTGCACAAAAACTTAGGATAAGGGCGGACATGTGGGTTTTTTAGGGTTTTAGGGCTAGGGGAGAGGTTGTTAGCATGACCAGGTGTCATCTAACTCCTGCTATGACTCGGATGGGCTAAAAACAGCCCCAGATGGACCATTTTTTCCCTAACTTAGAAGAAATATGGCTATATTGCCAGGGAGGGGATATTTACATAGGGGAGTTCCATATAGATAGTTTTAGTAGGGGAAGGGGAAAACTGATAGGGAGTTATATACTAGAGTTAGTAGTTAATATGGAGATGATAAGAAAGCGCTAAGGTAGGGGACCTTAGGCTAATTTTCGAGGGAAAAGTGATTCATAGATGAGAAATAAAGGATCCTTGAGTGAAGCAGATCTTCACCAAGACAAATGACATGGAACATGATGAAACTAAGAGGAATCAAGCAGATCTTGACCTCTTTGGGGAAATTAGTAAGTGACTTGGGGAATAAGAGGAAAGGGGAGTTAGTGATGTCCAGCTTCGAGCTCCTCCAAATGAAAATTGCTTGATAACTGTGATCTGGAAAAATATACACTTAGTAACACAAAATTGATCATAAGTCATCTTTCTGCAACCTCTCAGCTACCTACCCAGCCTACTTTCCTAACATTTTTTCTTCTTTTTGGTTTGGGTGCACTTAGACTTGCAGACCCTGATTTACAATTTTTCTTTTGAATTTTTCCTATCTAAGTCTACACTTATTTTTGCCAAGGGCCCAGATTAAACAGTTGGGTCCCTTTTGTTTCTCTACCTATCTACAAATATGCCAAGATTAAACTGTTTGGTCAGATGCATTCTCTATATTCTAAAACAGGAAATTGAAACCTAAGGAGACCAAGATTAGACTGTTTGGACCTCCCTTAAATGAAAACTCTTCAAAACTGGAACAACTCATCAAAATTGGAATCAACGATGGCATTTGGACTAGCACACTTCATGGCTTTCTTCTTTGGTCTCTTCTGGAAATATGGAACACTGCAGCTTGCAAAGTATGACATATTTGGCCTGTAAAAATGTCAATCATGAAAAATGAACACCTGTTGCAACAGGAGGCTAACAGTAGATTTGGGATAACTCTTCATTGGAGAATCCAATCTTGATCAGACTTGCCAGGTTAGAAATATTACTCAGAGGGTTACCACAGGAACCAATTTTAGACCTGGGAGATCCAAAATTACGGAGATACATTAGATTCAATATAAAGTTCCTACAAAGTGAAAAAAGGTGTGTAGTTTTTCTTAAATTTTTGCATAAGCTTGGTTTGAAAAATTAGTTTGAAGGAATTCAAAGGGCATCGTGAAGCATTATTATTAGTAATTTATGCCCCAAAGAAAGAAAATGGAAACACCTAGTAAGAAACCCGAAAGCTCTAGCATGACTCATGAAGAAGAGGAAGAAATACAACATGATATATTCAAATTACGAGACCAAGTGCAACAAATTTCACTCACACAAAAAGTAACAGAAAATAAGATGGATGGTTTAAAGAAAGATGTAGAAGCTAAGATGGATGGTTTAAATAAAGGTGTGGAAGCTAAGATGGATGATTTAAAAAAAAGAATAGAAGCTAATATGGATGGCATGGAGGCTAATATGGACAGCGTGGAAGCTAAGATGGATGATTTGAAGATAGCTTTGAAGACAGGCATGGAAGATTTGAAGACAAATTTGACAAAGTTTCTACAAGAAATGCTTACTAGTGGTGAAAGGTTAGTAAAGGAGACTCATGATGACAACAAAATAAATTCTAATCATCATTTCATAAACTCTAACATTGGATCAAAAAACCACCATGTTCCAAAGATTGATATGAGGAAGTTTGATTGCAAGGATCCCAGAACATGGATACTATAGATGGAGCAATTTTTTGATTTCCGTAATGTGAAAAACACACAAAAGGTACGCATTGCAACTATATATTTGGAACCAAATCAGTTCGTATGGTATCAATGGCTTTTCTCTCATAAACAAATTGTCACTTGGGCTATTTTTATGGATGAAATGATATCACATTATGAGGATACAAAAAGAAACACTTTTTTTAGCCAATTGATAAATCTCAAACAAAAAGGTTCAATGACAGAGCACATTGAGGACTTCCAAAAATTGAATACGAGGTTAAAATATATTCTAGAGGAGCATAGGATTGATATGTTCATAGGGATTTTAAAGGATAGAATCCAACATGAGGTTCTCCTTTGGGAACTAGATTCATTGGAGAAGGCATTCAGGTTGGCAAGAAAAATGGAAAGCAAAATTATGGCAACAAGGAAGCCTACCACTCACAATCATAAAGATGGAAGTGTTGCTACCCCTAGCCATCCACAACCTACAAGGTTGACACCACAACAATGGGAAGAAAAAAGAGAAAAAGGGCTTTGTTACAGTTGTGATAGAAAATACACTAAAGGTCATAAGTGTGCCCAAAAGAAACCTTTTTGCATAGATTGTGAAGACGAGGAAAAAAAGGAACAAGAAACAACAAAAGAAGAGGATATACACCAGGAACAAACCCTAGAAAAATAAGAAATGAATCTGACCATATCTTGTAATGCATTGGATGGAAATACCATTCCTCAAACTATCAAGATAGAAGGGCATACTAAGAAGAAAAAGATAATAGTGTTGATTGATTTGGGAAGTGCCCATAATTTTATTCATTGTAAGATAGCCAAGGAATTGAATTGCTTCCTATATCCAGCACCAGAGTGTCAAGTGATGGTTGCAAGTGGAGGAACAATAAATTGCTCAGGAAAGTGCCATAATATCAAGCTATCCATGGGAGAATATGTATTGAATAGCCCAATGCTTTCCATTCCAATGAGTGGTGCTGATGTTGTACTTGGAGTCCAATGGATACAATCCTTGGGTACAATACCTTTTAATTTTCAAGAACTTTTCATGAAATTCCCTATAGAAGGAAAGGAAGTTGAATTAAGGGGTATCGCAGGGAAACTAGGAAAGATAATCAGCTGTAATGGAATGACAAAGCTTCTAAATAAAGAACAATGAGCAATTATTGCACAATTATGTTCACTAGATGTTCCCACATCGAAATCATCCATTTCTCCAGGTTTGCAAAAAGTCTTGGACAATCATTCCAAGGTATTTGAGACTCCCAAAGGCCTCCCACCTATGTGTGATCACGATCATGCTATCAATTTGATTCTAGGAAGTGTTCTTCCAAACATAAGCCCTTACAAATATCTGTATGTCCAAAAGAGTGAAATTAAACAAATGGTTGCAGAAATGTTAAAGGCTGGTATAATTCAACCTAGTCAAAATTCTTTCTCTACTCTAGTAGTATTGGTTCACAAGAAGGATGGATCATGGCACATGTGTCCAGATTATATGGAGCTCAACAAGCTCACTATTAAAGATAAATTTCCCATTCCTGTCATTGATGAATTATTGGATGAATTGCATGGATAAATTTACTTCACCAAGTTGGATCTTCTTTCAGGATATCATCAAATCAGAATGAAGACTGAAGACATTCCAAAAACAACATTTAGAAACGATGAGGGTAATTATGAATTTTTGGTCATGCCTTTTGGCCTTACTAATGCACCTTCTACATTTCAACGTTTGATGAATTCCATTTTCAAACCCTTGCTTAGAAACTTTGTGTTAGTATTTTCTATGATATACTAATCTAAAACAAGTCTTGGAAGGATCTTGTCCAACATGTTCACATGGTGCTCAAACTATTTGAGGAGAAACAATTATATGAAAAAATCTCCAAATGTTTCTTTGGAGTAAAAGAGGTGGAATATCTGGGTCATATTGCATCTCATGAAGGTCTTAAGGTAGACCCTATCAAAATTAAAACCATTAAGGAATGGAAAATCCCCACATCCATAAAGCATCTACGGGGATTTCTTGGGTTGACAGGGTATTATCGTAATTTTGTTAAGAATTATGGGAGAATAGCAGCACCTCTAACAACATTATTGAAGAAATATGCATTCTCATGGACTCCAGAAGCAACAAAGGCCTTTGAACATCTTAAAGAGGCAATGTGGCAAGCACCAGTATTAGCTACACTGGACTTCACAAAAACCTTTATTGTGGAATATGATGCCTCAAGAAATGGAGTTGGCGTTGTTTTAATGCAAGAAGAAAGACCCATTGCTTTTGAAAGTCATCCAATCAAAGGAAAGTATTTACACAAAGCTATTTATGAGAAGGAAATGTTGGCAATACTACATGCACCTAAGAAATGACAACCCTACCTAATGGGAAGACACTTCAAGGTAAAAAAAGATCATGATAGTCTTAAATACTTCTTAGAACAAATATTATCTTTAGAAGAGTAGCAAAACTGGGTCACAAAGATGTTGGGTTATGACTTTGAAATCATGTACAAAAAAGGGAAGCAAAATGTTGTGGTAGATGCACTCTCAAGAAAGGATGAGGATGTGGAAGCATTTCTTTGTGCCATTTCTATTATCCAACTAGATTGTATAAACGAAGCAAGGGATGAATGGAAGAATGTCGAGGAAGTATGGGAACGCATTCAAAACATACAACAAGATCCTAGTACATCTGATACATTTAGTTGGAAAAATGATTCATTACGGTAAAAGGATCGGTTATACTTATGTAAGAATTCCCAACTCAAACAAAATATTCTTAGGGAATTGCACACCTCTCCCTTAGGAGGGCACTTAGGATTTCTAAAAACCTACCACAGGGTTAAGAAGGATTTTTTTTTGGATGGCCTTAAATCGGATATTCAAAAGTTTGTGGCGGAATGTTTGGTTTGCCAACAAAACAAATTTGAAACAATTAAGACCCTAGGACTATTACAACCTTTATCAATTCCAAGCCAATGTTGAGAGGTGGTTTCAATGGATTTTATAACAGGTTTACGCAAGTCCGAAGGAAAGAGTGTTATCATGGTGGTAGTTGATAGTGTTAGGTCCCTATAATACTAGTGATTACCCCATTACTATTGTAGTTGTATCCCTTATTAATATTTTTGTGCCCCTATTGTCCCCATATTATTATTACTCTGCCCCATAGAATCCCTCGATTGTTATTTTTGTGCCTTTATATTATTATTGTTAGGTCGGTTGGGTTATACTGTTACTCCTTAGACTAATATATATATAGAAAGGAGGTTTTGTCAATTGAATCATCCAAGAGTCATTCATTTGTGTAATGTAAAGGAGGCTACCCCCTTGAAGAGGCTGAATTCTAAGGTGTTGATCTATCTTTTCTATCTTTTTGTGAGCTGGTTTCATAACATCTGGTATAAGAGCTTTGGATTTTAGGGTTTCGTTGCTCCAAATAGGTCGTCATGGAATTTTAGCTATAACTTTTTTCTGGGATGTTTCAAAAGTGAAAAAAAAACCCATTTGAGATGAAATCACACTAAACCTTGGGTTCAAATTTCAGAGTTTTTTGCGCTATATTTGCGGAGATATGATTTGAGGAAGTTGGTCTTTTTGCAGACTCCTAAATTACATTCCAAACAGGTGACCTGGGGAAAATCGTTATAACTTTCTCTCTGAGCATCGGATTGAAATTTCGTAAGAAGTTATAGAAAGAGGACGGACTATAGTTTATTGTATATATTTTTCATTGCCAAAGGTCAAAACAAGGACACGTGGCGCGTTGTACAATTTTGCTCTACCGAACTAGTCTATAATCAGGTCACTGTGGGAGATTTGGCATAACTCTTCCTTGGAGAATCCAATTTGGATCAGACTGGTGGCATTGGAAAGAGGACATATAGGTATACTATAGATCGCAATTTCAGAATTGGATGATTCAAAATTACATAGATACATCAGAGGTAATATCGAGCTCCTACAAAGTGAAAAAAGGTGTGTAGATTTTTTTAAATTTTTGCTTAAGCTTGGTTTGAAAAATTATTTTGAAGGAATTCAAAGGTCATAGTAGATCATTATTATTGGTAACTGATGCCTTGAGGAAAGAAAATGAAAACACCTATTAAGAAACCTGAAAGCTGTAGCATGACTCATGAAGAAGAGGAAGAAATGCTACATGATATATCAAAATTACAAGACCAAGTGCAACAAATGTCACTCTCACAAAAGCTAATAGAAGCTAAGATGAATGGCATGGAATCTAAGATAAAGGGCATGGAAGCTAAGACGAATGGCATGGAAACTAATATGGATGATTTTAAGATAGATTTGAAGACAAATCTGAAGACAGGCATGGCAGATTTGAAGACAGATTTGAGAAATTTTCTACAAGAAATACTTACTAATGGTGAAAGGGTAGTAAAGGAAACTCATGATGCGAACAAAAGAAATGTTAATCATGATTTCATAGACTCTAATGTTGGATTGAAGACCCACCATATTCCAAAAATCGATATGAGGAAGTTTGATGGCAAGGATCCCGCAACATGGATATTACAGATGGAGCAATTTTTCGATCTCAATAATGTGCAAAACACACAAAAGTTATGTATTGCAACTTTATATTTGGAACTAAATCAATTTGTATGGTATCAATGGATATGCTCTCGTAAACAAATTATCACTTGGGCAATTTTTATGGAGGAATTGACAGCACATTATGAGGATACAAAAATCAACACTTTTTTTAGCCAATTAATAAGTCTCAAACAAAAGGGTTCAATAATGGAGCACATTGAGGAGTTCCAAAAATTGAACATAAGCATAAAAAATATTCTAGAGGAGCATAGGATTGATGTGTTCATAGGGACTTTAAAGGATAATATCCAACATGATGTTCGCCTTTTGGAACCTGATTCATTAGAGAAGGCAGTCAGGTTAGCAAGAAAAATGGAAAGCAAAATTATGGCAATCAGGAAGCATACCACTCACAGCTATAAAGATGGAAGTGTTGTTGCCCCTAGTCTTCCACAACCTATAAGGTTAACACCACAACAATTGGAAGAAAAAAGAGCAAAAGGGCTTTGTTACAGTTGTGATAGCAAATACACTAAAGGTCATAAGTGTGCTGAGAAGAAATTATTCTACACAAATTGTGAAGAGGAAGAAGAAAAGGAGCAAGAATGGTCAAAAGAAGAGGATATACTCCAGGAACAAAGCCTAGATAAAGAAGAAATCAATCCGACCATATCTTGTAATGCATTGGCTGGAATTACCATTGCTCAAACCATCAAGATAAAAAAACAAATCAAGAAGAAAAAGGTAATAGCGTTGATTGATTCAAGAAGTACCCACAATTTTATTCATTGTAAGATAGTAAAAGAATTGAATTGCTTCCTATATCGAGCACCAGAGTGTCAAGTGATGGTTTCAAATGGAGGAACGATAAATTTTTCTGGAAAGTGCCATAATATCAAGCTATCCATGGTAGAATATGTATTGACTAGCCCAATGATTTCCATTCCAATGGGAAGTGTTGATGTTGTACTAGGAGTCCAATGGCTACAATCATTGGGTATAATAGCTTTTAATTTTCAAGAACTTTTCATGAAATTTTTTGCAGAAGGAAAGGAAGTTGAATTAAGGGGTATTGCAGGGAAATCGGGAAAGATATCAGCTCTAACAATATGGCAAAGCTTCTAAAAAAGGAACAAAGAGGTGTAATTACACAATTATGTTCGCTAGATGTTTCCCCATCGAAACCATCTATTTTTCCAAATCTCCAAAAATTCTTGGACAATCATTACAAGGAATTTGAGACTCTCAAAGGTCTCCCACCTATTCATGAAAATGATCATGATATTCATCTGATTCCAGGAAGTGTTCCTCCAAACATCAGGCCATACAAATATCCCTATGCCCAAAAGAGTGAAATTGAATGTATGGTTGCAGGAATGCTAGAGGTTGGTATAATTCAACCTAGTCAAAGTTCTTTCTCTGCTCCAGTAGTATTGGTGCACAAGAAGGATGGATCATGGCACATGTGTCCGGATTATAGGGAGCTCAACAAGCTCACTATTAAAGATAAGTTTCCCATTCCTGTCATTGATGAATTACTAGATGAATTTCATGGATCAATTTACTTCACCAAGTTGGATCTTCGTTTAGGGTATCATCAAATTAGAATGAAGACTAAAGACATTCTGAAAACAACATTTAGAACTCATGAAGGTCATTATGAATTTTTGGTCATGCCTTTTGGCCTTACCAATGCACCTTCTACATTTCAAGGTTTGATGAATTCCATTTTCAAACCCTTCCTTAGAAAATTTGTGTTAGTATTTTTTGATGATATACTAATCTACAACAAGTCTTGGAAGGATCATGTTGAACATGTCTTTAGGGTGCTACAACTATTGGAGGAGAAACAGTTATATGAAAAAAGATCCAAATGTTTATTTGGAGTACAAGAGGCAGAATATTTGGGTCATATTGTATCTCATGAAGGAGTTAAGGTAGACCCTAGAAAAATTAAAGCCATTAAGGAATGGAAAATGCCCACATCCATAAAGCATATGCAAGGATTTCTTATGTTGACAGGGTATTATCGCAAGTTTGTTAAGAATTATGGGAGAATAGCAGCACCTCTAACAACATTATTGAAGAAAGATGCATTTTCATGGACTCCAAAAGCAACAAAGGTCTTCGAACATCTTAAAGAGGCAATGTGCCAAGCACCGGTCTTAGCTACACTGGACTTCACAGAAACCTTTATTGTGGAATGTGATGCTTCAAGAAATGGAATTGGTGTTGTTTTAATGCAAGATGAAAGACCCATTGCTTTTGAAAGTCGTCCAATCGAGGGAAAGTTTTTACACAAAGCTATTTATGAGAAGGAAATGTTGGCAATACTACATGCACTTAAGAAATGGCGATCCTACCTAATGGGAAGACACTTCAAGGTAAAAACAGATCATGATAGCCTTAAATACTTTTTAGAACAAAGATTATCCTCTTAAGAGCAACAAAAGTGGGTCACAAAGATGTTGGGTTACGACTTGAAATCATGTACAAAAAAGGGAAGCAAAATGTGGTGGCAGATGCACTCTCAAGAAAGGATAAGGATGTGGAAGCATTGTTGTGCGCCATTTCTATTATTCAACCAAATTGGATAAATGAAGAAAGGGAGGAATGGAAGAATGATGAAGAAGTGTGGGCACTTATTCGAAAGTTACAACAAGATTCCAGTACATCTGATACATTTAGTTGGAAAAATGATTCGTTATGGTACAAATATTGCTTATACCTCTGTAAGAATTCCCAACTCAAACAAAAGATTCTTATGGAATTGCACACTTCTCCCTTAGTAGGGCACTCTGGATTTTTAAAAACTTACCACTTTTTGGGATGGCCTTAAATCGGATATTCAAAAGTTTGTGGCAGAATGTTTGGTTTGCCAACAAAATAAAGTTGAAACAATTAAGACGCCGGATCTATTGCAACCTTTATCCATTCCAAGCCAAATTTTGGAGGAGGTTTCAATGGATTTTATCATAGGTTTACCCAAGTCTGAGAGAAAGAGTGTCATCATGGTGGTAGTTGATAGACTTACCAAGTATGCACACTTTTGTGTATTATCACATCCATTTAAAGCCAGTAAAGTTTCTACTGCATTTATGGAAACAATTCAAAAGCTACATGGAAACCCAAAGATTATTGTAAGTGACAGAGATCCCATTTTCACTGGAAAATTTTGGAAAAAATTGTTTTCTTGTCTCGGTACTCAGTTAGCTCATAGCTCATCTTATCATCCTCAATCTGATGGGTAAACTGAGATAGTAAACAAACGTTTGGAAGGATATCTTCGTTTCTTTGTATCTATTAAACAAACACAATGGGTCAAATGGTTGCCTCTGGCTGAATGGTGGTATAGCACTTCCTTCCATACAGCAACAAAAATGGTCCCATTTATGGCACTTTATGGATATCAGCTACCATCCATCACATCATATTTAAGAGAAAATTCTAAGGTTCAAGCAGTGGAACATCACATCGACAACAAGTCCTCCAACTCTTAAAGGATAGCTTTGTGTTGGCGAAGAATAGAATGAAACAACAGGCAGATCAACATCGTAGCGAAAGAAGTTTTGATGTAGGTGATTGGGTATTCCTACGGCTACAACCATATAAACAAGTGTCCCTCAAGCAGGCTAAGAAGGATATCAAATTATCACCAAAGTATTATGGTCCATACAAGATGTTGCAAACGATTGGTACTATGGCATGCAAATTGGAGCTTCCTGCAGCTTCTCGAGTGCACCTAATTTTCCATGTTTCATGTTTAAAGAAGGTTATAGGAGACAAGCTCCCAGTTCAAACAATATTTCCAGAACTTGACGAGGAAGGAAAAATTATATTGGAATCGGAAGCAGACACAGAAACAAGAACTCGACAACTACGAAATCGATCAAATTTCGAAGTATCTCATCAAGTGGAAGAACTTATCCATTGAAGATTCCACATGGGAGGATGAGAATTTTATACAGAAGCATCCATAACTACTCAAGCATTGAGGACAACACTTTTTTAAAGGAGAGGGGCATGTTAGGTCCCTATAATACTAGTGATTACCCCATTACTATTGTAGTTGTATCCCTTATTAATATTTTTGTGCCCCTATTGTCCCCATATTGTTATTACTGTGCCCCATAGAATCCCTCTATTGTTATTTTTGTGCCTTTATATTATTATTGTTAGGTCGGCTGGGTTATATTGTGACTCCTTAGACTCCTATATATAGAAAGGAGGTTTTTTCATTTGAATCATCCAAGAATCATTCATTTGTGTAATGTAAAGGAGGTTGCCCCCTCGAAGAGGCTAAATTCTAAGGCGTTGATCTATCTTTTCTATATTTTTATGAGCTGGTTTCATAACAGATACAGTTACCAAGTATGCACACTTTTGTACGTTATCTCATCCATTTAAAGTAAGTACAGTTTCTACTGCATTTATGGAAACAATTCAAAAACTACATGGAAACCCAAATATTATTGTAAGCGACAGAGATCTCATTTTCACTGGAAATTTTTGGACATAATTATTTTCTTGTCTTGGTACTCAGTTAGCTCATAGCTCATCTTATCATCCTCAATCTGATGGGAAAACTGAGATAATAAGGAAATTTTTGGAAGGATATATTTGTTTCTTTGTATATGATAAACAGACAAAATGGGTCGAATGGTTGCCTCTGGTTGAATGGTGGTATAACACTTCCTTCCATATTGCAACAAAAATGACCCCATTTATGGCACTTTATGGATATTATCCACCATCGATCACATCATATTTAAGAGAAAATTCTAAGGTTCAAGCAGTGGAAGATCACATCAAGCATCAACAACAAGTTCTCCAACTCTTAAAGGATAACCTCACTGTGGCGTAGAATAGAATGAAAGAATGGGTATATTAACATCGTAGTGAAAATAGTTTTCATGTAGGTGATTGGGTATTCCTACAGCTACAACCATATAAACAAATGTCCCTCAAGCAAGATAAGAAGGATAATAAATTATCACCGAAGTATTATGGTTTGTAAAAGGTGTTGCAAAAGATAGGTACTATGGCATACAAATTGGAGCTTCCTGCAGCTTCTCGAGTGCACCCAATTTTCCATGTTTCATGCTTAAAGAAGGTTATAGGTGACAAGATTCCAGTTCAAATGATATTGCCAGAAATTGATAAGGAAGGAAAAATCTTATTGGAACCTAAAGCAGTCAAAGATACAAGAACTCAACAGCTACGAAATAGATCAATTTTAGAGTATCTCATCAAGTGGAAGAACTTACCCGTTGAAGATCCCACATGGGAGGATGAGAATTTTATATAGAAGCATCCAAAACTACTCAAGCGTGGAGGAAAACACTTTTTTGAAGGAGAGGGGCATGTTAGGTCTCTATAATACTAGTGATTCCCCCATTACTATTGTCACTGTATCCCTTATTGTTATTATTGTGCCCCATAGAATCCCACTATTGTTATTTTTGTGCCTTTATATTATTATTGTTAGTTCAGCATGGTTATATCGTGACCCCTTGGACTCCTATATATAGAAAGGAGGTTTTTTCATTTGTATCATCAAAGTATTGTTCATTTGTGTAATGTAAAGGAGGTTGCCCCCTCGAAGAGGCTGAATTCTAAGGCGTTGATCTATCTTTTCTATCTTTCTGTGAGTTGGTTTCATAACAGATGGAAAGGTACATGGTTTGGGTTTTGATGTTGGTAATCTCATATAATATCATAACTGTCAATATCCTAGTCTCTAACTCTAGAGGAATTTCCCAGCGGTAGTTCTTTTGGATTATACCATGATTATTACCAATTTAGTTTCCCTAACATCGTAGGCTAATTTCTCCAATGTTTCTCTTGCACTCTTGTGCATGGTATTCCATGATTTCTTTGTCTAGGTAACCTCCAAAGACAGTAAATATGATACTCCATTGAAATTTTGTTTGGATTTTAGAATAATATGGTAGAAATTTAAGACAAGGATGTGATGCCTCTATACTATTGGATTTTTTCGATGGATGTTTGAAAAAGAATGAAGTCTTCCCCTATATGAATTCGTGAAGAGGGTACAGATAAAGACATACTAAAATTAGAGTGCCCTCCCACTCCCTCCTGTGTTGATATTATCATCCCTCACATCCTTTGTAGTCATCTTCCATATCTAACATGGAATTTTGAAATGACACCCAACATTAATTGAACACTATAGGCCCAGTGAATTTTCCTTATGTGGATATTTCACTATGCAGAGGAGGCTTCCTTCGAATAGTGAAAGTTTTGCAAATGAAAAGCTCCACACAAGGAAGCTCTAGAAAATGAAATGTAATAATATTAATTGTTGATTTGCTAAGCCACCCCCTGCCTACATAAAGTACTACTACATTTGGGCGGAAATTCTGACTATGGAATCCAACAGAATAGATAAAATCAGAAAAAGTCTCAGAAGTTAAATGTATTTTTTATTTTTAAATCCCAACGCCCATTGAATATCCAACCAGAGTTCTTTAACAATTGAATATTCGACGGATTTTCATAATTCGTCAATTATCCCATGATTTCCTATGATCCTACATTTCGTCACACAACCGAAGGGAGTTCTTTTACCATTAGATATAAGACGATATATCCAATATGAAAATGTGTTTTCCAATCTCCCATAAATGGAAAATTACTGTTGCATAATATTCAATTCCACCATTAGTGGTTTCTTTGGTATGACCAAAAAAAATAATATTGCTAATTGTGTCATATTATACTTGGTATGACCTATTGTTATATTAATATTAATATATATCTTATATCTATATTCTAAGTTTATGTTAGATGCTATGCAATTTAATTTCAAACATTGAATTTTGTTTTTAGAGAGACTTATGTCAATGCCATTTTTTTGTTGAGTAAGGATACCCTCTTATGACAAGCTTCTTGCTTCCGAAGCTCTATCTCTATCTAAGCTACTAAACCTCATCCACCGGGGATAACTTGAATTAAGAAGCTTGCTTCTAGTCTAATAGCTTGGATCCCTTCCTTGCTTCTGGATTGAAGTGCATACTTGCCTACAGGAGTACTCTAATTGGATATATATTTCTTGGGATAGAGTTGTGCTTAAGGGATTCTACTTTGCTTTAATGAAGACAAGCTTCCCTTGTTCTTCTTCCCTTGATTGTTGAGGAAGCTGTTTGTTTGCAATTCTTGCTTTATTGTATTCCTTTCTTTGATCCTTCACCTTGTAAAGATCTTGAAAGCTTCTTTTAGCTCCTTCACCTCACTCATAGCCTTTGCTAACTGGAAGAGGTCTAACTTTCTATTATTGAATACTATAAAAGAGGAAAACTATTATGGATGGGGAATACCATACTCTATTACTTGATGTAATAAAGGAAAACTTGTCTCTCTATCTTGGAAGACCATACAAGAGGTATGCATGTCTTCCTTTGCTTATGGATTAGGAGCTGTACCAATGGGATAGGTGAAATAATACAACAAAGACTACAAAGGTATTGTAAATCCATAACTTACATTTTCTTTAATAAGAACTCCCTTCCTTGCCTAGATATAACCTCTTTTTTTTGGTATTGGATAATGTCTTATTTGCTTCAAGAGCTCATAAGATAATAATCACAACTATCATTATTGTTGGCCTACCACACTACCATAATTCAAGATTGCTTCATATATCGTGTCTCACATCCAAATATCAAAGCTCATTCGATTTTATAATCATTGGATCCTTCAACTCGATGATACCATTCATTCAGTCTCTCTCCACTTCTGGGACAATGTAGATAGTCCCTGTCCGCCTGTCATCCCTAGGGTCCTTATCGTTCTTTTATTTTTTATTTTTAATGGCAGGGTGCTTCACCAATTGGTTACTTGCCCATCTTCCTACTCTCGGGATTTTTGAAGGACACTCCCAACAATATCCTCCCCATGATCTCTTCACACTTTCACCAATTACCCCTTTAAATGTTGATTCCACTTGTAATTCTTCATTTACTCACAATTTCCTCCTAATGTTAACTTTTGTTTCATCCTCAGATGATAACCCGAGAATCCGTGTGAATCTGTTGGTCATGGTTGAATACAAAATCTTAGCAGCATTTCATCGAGAAGATATTACATGTGTTGTTTGCCTCACTTTCCAGGAGACTGATCGAATTCACTCAAATGCTAAATTTGGGGACATTTTTCATACCGAATGTTTGGACAAGTGAATTGATTATCAAAGGCATACTTTTACTGTAGATCTCCCACTTTCTAAATTAAACATAAGGAAAATAATCGACATCAATAATTATAAGTCTAATTTTTTATCGTGATTGTTACTGCAGCTTGCTAATTAAACCAGATATAAAGAGATGGGATTTTGTAAGGAAAGCACCAAAACTTGGCGAGATGGTGTTAGGTCCCTATAATACTAGTGATTCCCCCATTACTATTGTCATTGTATCCCTTATTGTTATTATTGTGCCCCATAGAATCCCACTATTGTTATTTTTGTGCATTTATATTATTATTGTTAGGTCAGCTTGGTTATATTGTGACCCCTTAGACTCCTATATATAGAAAGGAAGTTTTATCATTTGTATCATCCAATAATTTTTAATTTGTGTAATGTAAAGGAGGTTGCCCCCTCGAAGAGGTTGAATTCTAAGGCATTGATCTATCTTTTCTATCCTTTTGTGAGTTGGTTTCATAACATTTGGTATCAGAGCTTTGGATTCTAGGGTTTCGCTGCTCCAAACAGGTCATCGTGGAATTTTCACTATAACTTTTTTTCTATGACGTTTCAGAAGAAAAACAAAAATCCCCATTTGAGAAGAAATCTTGCTAAACCTTGTATCCAAATTTCAGATCTTGTCTCACTATATTTTCGGAGATATAATTTGAGGAAGTTAGGGTTTTTGCAGCCCCCTTAATTACATTCCAAATAGGTCACCTTGGGAAAATCGTCATAACTTTATCTCTAAGTATCAGATTGAGTTTTCGTGAGAAGTTGCAGAAAGAGGACGGATTGTAGTTTCTTGGGTACCATTTTCGGAACCTAAGGTTGAAACAGTGACCCACGGCACGTCATACACGTTAAATCTACTGAACAAGTCTATACTCAAGTCATTGTGGTAGATTTGGCATAACTCTCCATTGGAGAATCCAATCTTTATCAGACTTACGGGGTTAGAAATATTACTTAGAGGGTTACCGCAGGAAGCCATTTCCCACCTGGGAGATCCAAAATTATTGAGATACATTAGATTCAATATCAAGCTCCTACAAAGTGAAAAAAGGTGTGTAGGTTTTTAAATTTTTTGCATAAGCTTGGTTTGAAAAATTAGTTTGAAGGAATTCAAAGGGCGTAGTGAAGCATTATTATCAGTAATTGATGCCCCAAAGAAAGAAAATGGAAACACCTAGTAAGCAACCTCAAAGCTCTAACATGACTCATGAAGAAGTGGAAGAAATACAACATGATACATTAAAATTACAAGACCAAGTGCAACAAATTTCACTCGCACAAAAAGTAACTCAAAATAAGATGGATGGTTTAAAGAAAGATGTAGAAGCTAAGATGGATGGTTTAAAGAAAGGCATGGAAGCTAAGATGGATGGTTTAAAAAAAGGCGTAGAAGCTAATATGGATGGCGTGGAAGCTAAGATGGACGATTTGAAGACAAATTTGAAGATAGATTTGAAGACAAGCATGGGAGATCTGAAGACAGATTTGACAAAGTTTCTACAAGAAATGCTTACTAATGGCGAAAGGCTAGTAAAGGAAACTCATGATGAGAACAAAATAAATGGCAATCATGATTTCATAGAATCTAACATTGGATCGAAGAATGACCATGTTCCAAAGATCGATATGAGGAAGTTTGATGGCAAGGATCCCAGAACATGGATACTACAGATCGAGCAATTTTTCGATCTCCATAATGTGAAAAACACACAAAAGGTACACATTGCAACTTTATATTTGGAACCAAATCAGTTCATATGGTATCGATGGCTTTGCTCTCGTAAACAAATTGTCACTTGGGCTATTTTTATGGATGAAATGATAGCACATTATGATGATATAAAAAATCAACACTTCTTGTAGCGAATTGATAAATCTCAAACAAAAGGGTTCAATGATGAAGCACATTGAGGACTTCCAAAAGTTGAATGTAAGGGTAAAAGATATTCGAGAGGAGCATAGGATTGGTATGTTCATAGGGACTTTAAAAGATAACATCCAACATGAGATTCTCCTTTGGGAACCAGATTCATTGGAGAAGGCATTAAGGTTGGCAAGAAAAATGGAAAGCAAAATTATGGCAACAAGGAAGCCTACCACCCACAATCATAAAGATGGAAGTGTTGCTGCCCCTAGCCATCCACAACCTACAAGGTTGACACCACAACAATTGGAAGAAAAAAGAGAAAAAGGGCTTTGTTACAGTTGTGATAGCAAATACACTAAAGGTCATAAGTGTGCTAAGAAGAAATTATTTTACATAGATTGTGAAGAGGAGGACGAAAAGGAACAAGAAACATCAAAAGAAGAGTATATACACCAGGAACAAACCCTAGAAAAAAGAAGAAATGAATCCAACCATATCTTGTAATGCATTGGCTGGAATTACCACTCCTCAAACTATCAAGATAGAAGGGCATATCAAGAAGAAAAAGGTAGTAGTGTTGATTGATTCAGGAAGTACCCATAATTTTATTCATTGCAAGATAGCCAAGGAATTGAATTGCTTCCTATATCCAGCACCAGAGTGTCAAGTGATGGTTGCAAGTGGGGAACAATAGATTGCTCAGGAAAGTGCCATATATCAAGCTATCCATGGGAGAATATGTATTGAATAGCCCAATGCTTTGCATTCCAATGGGTGGTGCTGATGTTGTACTAGGAGTCCAATTTCTACAATCCATGGGTACAATAACTTTTAATTTTCAAGAAATTTTCATGAAATTCTCTACAGAAGGAAAGGAAGTTGAATTAAGGGGTATCACAGGGAAACCGGGAAAGACAATCAGCGCTGACGGAATGACAAAGCTTCTAAAGAAACAACAATGAGGCATAATTGCACAATTATGTTCACTAGATGTTCCCACATCGAAATTGTCAATTTCTCCAGAACTACAAAAAGTCTTGGACAATCATTCCAAGGTATTTGAGACTCCCAAAGACCTCCCATGTATGTGTGACCATGATCTTGCTATCAATTTGATTCTAGGAAGTGTTTCTCCAAACATAAGGCCTTATAGATATCCCTATGTCCAAAAGAGTAAAATTGAACATATGGTTGCAGAAATGCTAGAGGCTGGTATAATTCAACCTAGTCAAAGTTATTTCTCTGTTATAGTAGTATTGGTTCACAAGAAGGATGAATCATGGTGCATTTGTCTAGATTATAGGGAGCTCAGCAAGCTCACTATTAAAGATAAATTTCCCATTCCTATCATTGATGAAATACTGGATGAATTGCATCGATCAATTTACTTCACCAAGTTGGATTTTCATTCAGAATATCATCAGATCAGAATGAAGACTGAAGACATTCCAAAAACAACATTTAGAACTGATCAGGGTCATTATGAATTTTTGGTCATGCATTTTGGCCTTACTAATGCACCTTCTACATTTCAAGGTTTGATGAATTCCATTTTCAAACCCTTGCTTAGAAAATTTGTGTTATTATTTTTTTATGATATACTAATTTACAACAAGTCTTGGAAGGATCTTGTCAAACATGTTGACATGGTGCTCAAACTATTGGAGGAGAAACAATTATATGAAAAAATCTCCAAATGTTTCTTTGCAGTACAACAGGTGGAATATCTGGGTCATATTGTATCTCATGAAGGTGTTAAGGTAGACCCTATAAAAATTAAAACCATTAAGGAATGGAAAATCCCCACATCCATAAAGCATCTATGAGGATTTCTCAGGTTGACAGGGTATTATCGTAATTTTCTTAAGAATTATGAGTGAATAGTAGCACCTCTAACAACATTATTGAAGAAAGATGCAATCTCATGGACTCCAGAAGCAACAAAGGCCTTTGAACATCTTAAAGAGGCAATGTGCCAAGCACCAGTCTTAGCTACATCAGACTTCATAAAAACCTTCACTTTGGAATGTGATGCCTCAGGAAATGGAGTTGGTGTTGTTTTAATGTAAGAAGAAAGACCCATCACTTTCGAAAGTCATCCAATCAAAGGAAAGTATTTACACAAAGCTATTTATGAGAAGGAAATGCTGGAAATACTACATGCACTTAAGAAATGGCGACCCTACCTAATGGGAAGACACTTCAAGGTAAAAACAGATCATGATAGTCTTAGATACTTTTTAGAACAAAGATTATCTTTAGAAGAGCAACAAAAAATGGGTCACAAAGATGTTGGGCTATGAATTTGAAATCATGTACAAAAAAGGGAAGCAAAATGTTGTGGCAGATGCACTCTCAAGAAAGGATGAGGATGTGGAAGAATTTCTTTGTTCCATTTCTATTATCCAACCAGATTGGATAAACGAAGAAAGGGATGAATGGAAGGCTAACGAGGAAGTGCGGGAATGCATTCAAAATATACAACAAGATCCCAGTACATCTGATACATTTAGCTAGAAAAATGATTCATTATGGTACAAGGATCGGTTATACCTATGTAAGAATTCCCAACTCAAACAAAATATTCTTAGGGAATTGCACACCTCTCCCTTAGGAGGGCACTTAGGATTTCTAAAAACCTACCACGGGGTTAAGAAGGATCTTTTTTGGGATGGCCTTAAATCAGATATTTAAAATTTTGTGGCGAAATGTTTTGTTTGCCAACAAAATAAAGTTGAAACAATTAAGACCCCAGGACTATTACAACCTTTATCAATTGCAAGCCAACACTGGGAGGTGGTTTCAATGGATTTTATCACAGGTTTACCCAAGTCCGAAGGAAAGAGTGTTATCATGGTGGTAGTTGAAAGACTTACTATGTATGCACACTTTTGTGTATTATCTCATCCATTTAAAGCGAGTTCAGTTTCTACTGCATTTATGGAAACAATTCAAAAGCTACATGGAAACCCAAAGATTATTGTAAGCGATAGAGATCCCATTTTCACTGGAAATTTTTTGACATAATTAATTTCTTGTCTTGGTACTCAGTTAGTTGATAGCTCATCTTATCATCCTCAATCTGGTGGGCAAACTCAGATAGTAAACAAATGTTTGGAAGGATATCTTTGTTTCTTTGTATGTGATAAATAGACACAATGGGTCACATGGATGCCTCTGGCTGAATGGTGGTAGAACACTTCCTTCCATACTGAAACAAAAATGACTCCATTTATGGCACTTTATGGATATCATCGACCATCCATCACATCATATTTAAGAGAAAATTCTAAGGTTCAAGCAGTGGAAGATCACATTGAGCATCAACAACCAGTTCTCCAACTCTTAAAGGATAACCTCACCTTGGCTTAGAATAGAATGAAACAACAGGCAGATCAACATCGCATCGAAAGAAGTTTTGATGTAGGTGATTGGGTATTCCTACGGCTACAACGATATAAAAAAATGTCCCTCAAGCAAGATAGGAAGGATAATAAATTATCACCAAAGTATTATGGTCCGTACAAGGTGTTGCAAAAGATAGGTACTATGGCATACAAATTGGAGCTTCCTTCAGCTTCCCGAGTGCACCCAGATTTTCATGCTTCATGCTTAAAGAAGATTATAGGTGACAAGATTCCAGTTCAAACAATATTGCTAGAACTTCATGAGGAAGGAAAAATCATATTGGAACCTAAAGCAGTCAAAGAAACAAGAACTCTACAGCTATGAAATCGATCAATTTCAGAGTATCTCATCAAGTGGAAGAACTTACCCGTTGAAGATTCCACATGGGAGGATCAGAAGTTTATATAGAAGCATCTAGAACTACTCAAGCGTGGAGGACAACACTTGTTTGAACTAGAGGGTCATGTTAGGTCCCTATAATACTAGTGATTCCCCCATTATTATTGTCATTGTATCCCTTATTATTATTATTGTGCCCCATAGAATCCAACTATTGTTATTTTTGTGCCTTTATATTATTATTGTTAGGTTGTCTTGGTTATATTGTGACCCCATGGACTCCTATATATAGAAAGGAGGTTCTGTCATTTGTATCAGCCAAGAATTGTTCATTTGTGTAATGTAAAGGAGGTTTCCCCTCGAAGAGGCTGAATTCTAAGGTGCTGATCTATATTTTGTATCATTTTTGTGAGCTGGTTTCATAACAGATGGAAAGGTACATGGTTTGGGTTTTGATGTTGGTAATCTCATATAATATCATAACTATCAATATCCTAGTCTCTAACTCAAGACGAATTTCCTAGTGGTAGTTCTTTTGGATTATCCCATGATTATTACCAATTTAGTTTCCCTAACAATGTAGGCTAATTTCTCCAACGTTTCTCTTACACTCTTGTGCGTGGTATTCCATGATATCTTTGTCCAGGTAACCTCCAAAGATAGTAAATATGATACTCCATTGAAATTTTGTTTGGATTTTAGAATAATATGGTAGAAATTTAAGACAAGGATGTGATGCCTCTATACCATTGGATTCTGTCGATGGATGTTTGAAAAAGAATGAAGTCTTCCCCTACATGAATTCATTAAGAGGGTACACATAAAGCCATACTAAAATTAGAGTTTCCTCCCACTCCCTCCCGTGTTGATATTATCATCCCTTACATCCTTTGCAGTCATCTTCCATATCTAACATGGAATTTTCAAATGATGCCCACATTAATTGGACACTATAGGCCCGGCGAATTTTCCTTATGTGGATATTTCACTATGCAGAGGAGGCTTCCTTCAAATAGTGAAAGCTCTATAAATGAAAAGCTCCACACAAGGAAGCTCTAGACAATGACACGTAATAATATTAATTGTTGATTTTCTAAGCCACCCCCTGCCTACGTAAAGCGCTACTACATTTGGGCGGACATTTTGACTATGGAATCCAATAGAACAGATAAAATCCGAAAAAGTGTCAGAAGTTAAATGTATTTTTTATTTTTAAATCCCAGCGCCCGTTGAATATCCAACCAGAGTTCTTTAATAGTTGAATATTCGACAAATTTTCCTAATTCGTCGATTATCCCACGATTTCCTATGATCCCACATTTCGTCGCACAACCGAAGGGAGTTCTTTTACCATCAGATATCAGATGATATATCCAATATGAAAATGTTTTTGCCAATCTCCCATAAATGGAAAATTTCTGTTGCATAATATTCAATTCCACTAGTAGTGGTTTTTTTTGCTAACAACATCTAATATGGCACCACTTTAAGTTAATTATTTTAACTAATTAAAATAGATATAACAATAATATTATAATTAAATATAATATTATTAATATACAATTAATATATATTAATATTAATATCAATGATATATTAATATTAATATAATATTATATGATTATAATATAAATTATATATATAGTTATTAAATATATTATTATATATATAGGTCCTAACATCATATAATTTTGACATAGTCGTTATATATATTAGTTGCGATTGTTTTGAAACTTTGTAGGCTTATTTTGATGTTAATTTTTGAACAAAGTCATCACTGAAAGTTTGGTGACAAAAAATGTCATGTAACATTCCTCAAGGAGACCAAGGATATGCGGGGTTGACATCGAGGTCTAATCAGGATCGAAAATGTTATTGCCCTTGTAGAAAATTAAAGGGCTTGAGGCCAAGGAAAATTATAATAAAATAAACTGAAAAGCATTGTAGATACTATGGATACGCTGGAGGCATACATGAATATCATCCATTTGTAAGTTATTTATTATATGTATTTGTATTGTAGATTTTTTTTGTAAATATTTGTATGTATATTGTATTTTAGATTGCATGCATTTTTTTTTGTAAATTATATTATCTTTCTATTGTAAATGTATTTTATAATATTTTTTTGGGAGCAGTTTAAATTATGTTGTCATCATGATGTGGAGTAGAAATATTATTTGATTATTTTTGTTAGGGTCGATTAAGGGGTGAGGTAGAGTTAGGGGTTAATTAATTTATGGGATTAGGGATAAGGGGTTATTGTTTAAGGGTTTAGGGGTTAGGTTAGGTTAAAGGCTCACGGTTTACGAGTTTAAGGGCTTAGGGGAATGGGGTTAAGGTGTTAGGGACTTAATGTATGTTTACGGGGTTAACTTGGACCTAGAGGATTTAGAGGTTAATCATGGGTTTTTATGGGGCATTATTAATAATTTTTTAAAGTATATTATGAAAAATATGACATTAAGAAAGAATATGACATTATAATGACGAATGCAAAATAATATCAATATGTTTTTTTATTATGGTCGTGACTATATATCTTAGAAAGTCTCTCACTTCCTACATGTCAAGAAAAGTAACATATTTCTTCGACTTTCTCAACATATTCTTAAATATCTTGATAAATTGCACAAGCATAATGATTAATTTGTTGTCTTTGTTATTGGTCTCACCTAAGTTGTCTTTGTTTTTGTCTTCGTTGTCTATGTTTTCCTTATATATTATATTTGTAAATTGTTACTATATCGATGTTGTAATATTTGATATATATACTTATATTACTTTATTGATTGTAATTGTATAGTATCAACCCCCTAGGTCATTTCTCTATGAGGAATAGGTTGTTGCAGTACAAGCACTTGATCAAGAACATGGAGCAATTAACATTGAGGATAAAGGTAATGATACTTTGGAAGAATATAATTCAGTTGATAACATAGTTGAAGAATATGGGACAAACATATTGTTCTGAGAAACATTTAATAATGTTGGCATTGATGATGATGAGAACTAGTATGATGACCATGATTTTGATTTACCTTTACTTGATATGGAAACTAAACCTCTTTATGAAGGCTCAAAAACATCTCTTCTCTTTACTATATTATTGATGGTCAACTTAAAGGTGTTGAATGGTTGGGAAAACACATGTGTGGCATAGATCCTAAGGTATGTACTATATTTTGTGACATTTCATACTATATACATGATAAAATAATTATCTTTTCCATTCTTTTTAATGTGAGTGCGTTGATCTACATAATTACATTAATTTGCAACTTATGGATGCAAAATGGAACATTGATATTGTTTAGTAAATGAACCAGTGCTATTTTTTTATGTTGTAGATTATTAGGTGAATTTCAGTTACCACTGTCAAATGTTTTATATCGTATGCACAGATTTACATGCCATTATGAAATGTATTGAAATGGAGTATCAAGATATTCATGCATGCCCTAATTATGATTTTCTCTATTACAAAAAACATGCATTGAAAGACAAATTCGTAAAATATGATGAGAGTAGATATCAAACTGATAAAGTAATAAAAAAGGTGTCTTGCAAGGTTCTTCGTTATATTCAACTAATTCCATGTCTGCGACAATTTTCAGGTGCAAAAGTGTAACAGAACATATGGATTACCATGCAACGAATAAAAGTGAAGATGGTGTTCTTCGAATCCCTACATATGGATGTGAATTTAGTAATATAGAGGAAAAGTTTCCAGAGTTTAAAATAGAACCTTGTAATTTACGCTTTCATTAGCATTTGACAATGTCAAACAATTCGGAGATGCCATATCTACTTACTTGGTGTGGCACATTTTTGTTATCAACAATAAAATTCCTATGTGGAAGTAAATAATGAGGGAGCACATATTGTTGACAATGATTGTTCTAGGTATTAATTTGTTTAGAATACATTTTTTTAGCATAATAACATCTCATTTGTATTGTTTGTTTCATAATTATGTCCTATTTTTTTGTTAATTTACTCATATATGTTCCATTATGCCTTATAATTATGTCTTATAATTTTATTTATTTACTCATATGTATTGTATGTTCAATCAATTCACGTAAGTAATAGGTCAAAGATATGAAGGTATATATCAAGAGCCTTATCGATGAGTTAGTGGAGTTATGGAATGGTGTCACTATGTATGATATCTCTAGACTAGTAGTTGCCCAAAGGGAGTTTTAATTCCATGTAATGATTGTATGGATTATTCACGATGCCCAAGGGCTAACACATTTCAGTGGTATGTTATAACATTAACTTACACTTTAATAGTGTTTAATTTTATGAAATTCATTTCAAGTATGATTTTTAAATAGTTTGACCTTCATTGTACATACTTAAAATAATTGATATAAAAATTATTCTATTTCTTACAAGTCTTCAAAACAAGGGTAAATTTGTGTGTCTAGTATGTGGTCCTAAGATGAAATATCATCATTCAATAAGCTTAGGAAATGAGGTATTTGATGACTATAGGAACTTCCTTTGTAAGAACCATATGTATCGAAGTACCGAAAAACATTTTTTCAATGGGGAAGAAGAGACTATATTAATATCATAGAGAATGACACCTCGTGCATGGAATTTGCAATATAATAGAGTCTCTCAACGTATGGATCAAATCACCCATGTATCAATATATATGACATGTTTGCATTATTTTATACTTTTATGACATTTTCTTCACTCTACTAATTGAGAGGTTATATTGTTGTTATAAGATAACTATGATTCACATTGTCAGTTGTTAAGGAATTAATAACATGGCACTTCCACAAGGAATGGAAGGTTATCCCAAGAAATTGGATAGACTCTCCTACTATGAACACCTATAAATTATTCATTTATTTGATACAATGCACATCAGGAAGAATGTAAGAGAGACCATATGGAGAATCTTAGAAGAAAGGGGAGATAAAGAAAAAAATGTCAAGATTTATAATGACATTAAGGAGGCCGGCCATATAGTGAAAGGTGTGACTCATTCAAATAACAATGGAGATAGCCAAAATATAAACACCCTATGATGGCTATTCACAGAACAACAAAGCAAGCATGTTAAATAGGTTATTAAAAAAATTAAATTTCCGACTAGATTTTCTTCAAACATAAAGAATATCCTAACAAATAAAAAGTGGGGTAAAAACTCATGATTGGCATACATTCACTATTAAAGCCTCCAGTAGTTAATCCATGTATTGAAATTCGCTTTTCATTTCTGTTCAAATGTTTAGTGGCCCCAGATTGCTTAACCCCTAGATGCCTCAGTTTAGTATTATGAATGTTGTTATGGAAGGTTTATTATAGCATGGGACATCTTCTTCCTTTCAATTCATTGTATATATTCATGATACTGCTTCGCATGTGGGCTTACTATAGACCCTTCAAGAATGCGTTTAGGGTATATTTTGACTATTATTGCATTCTGAATTCATTTTTTGAATGAGGATTACTGTAGTTGCTTTATCACACTCAAATAAATTTTCACTCAGCCTACTTTAAGTTTATTAACCTTCTAAATGGATATTCATTAATTCCTCTTTGGGCTTATTTTTAGTTTGTCTAAGTGTTAATAAAGTCCATATGGACTTTTCTATAGTACGGTTATGAATTCATCATCAACAGTATAGTAACTATGTCTATTAAGTCTCTTTACTACCCTTAATATCCTTGTGTATGGTTATTAGCATGGTGACTTAATTAATTCTAGAAAGACTCATACAGTCCCTAATTTCCCATCCACCCCTTTTCAACTTCCACAGAGATGTGTCAAGCATGGATATAATAGTTTGTGGTCTCAGAATTCTTAGCTGCCCTAAGTGGAAAACTAGGCTCCTAAAAGTTTCTAGCAAGTCTGGTCTATAGTTACAATGGGGCAGTTCACATCCTTTTCTCGACTCACCCCAAGGCCTTACTCTAATCTAGTGTCCACCCTGCTACATCAGTATTCTTAGTAAGCTGCATGATAAGCATAAATTCAGTAGTCATTAAAATTCAAATTCATAACTCATTTTAGCATGATAATATGTATACATGAATAAATATGATTCCATAAGCATCGAAATTCAAATGCATAACGCATTTCTGCATGATACTATGCATACATGAATAATTATGAGAAAATTCCATAAGCAATGAAATTCATCTGCATACTCATTTCTGTATAATTATACATATGGGAATATATAGGAAAACGATTACCCAGAAATTACTTCTGCGTAATAAAAATAACAAAAATAATTCTTGTAATTCAATCTAACATAATATTATATCACACAGTATGACAGACTCAAGAGAAATGCCTATGTTAGAATTTATTTAAATCTAATTAGGATGTTGGACACGTTGTTACAAAAATTCCAATCTCTGCAAATGAATTACACTGTATAGAACAATTTTCCTCAAAACCATGAACCTTATCTCCTAGTTCCCCCCGAGCTGAGATCAATCCTTCTCCACAGAACCAACAACCTTTGTGGTCTAGTATAGGTTTTATTTATCTTTCAGTTTCCTGGAAGAATTTCTAAAACAATGTCCCATTCGTTCGGGAATTCGCTCATCCCCCTAACCTAGGATTTTTCAGTTTTTCTGAAAAAAAGATTACTTTTCATCCTTTAAAGCCCACTCTTTTCTACTGCATCACTTTTCCACCCCTTCTAGTGTTGTTTCCCCCACACTTGGTGATTTTTCTATATTCCTTTCTCTACTTATCGAGAAAATCACATAGTTCTACTCCAAGAGGATTTTTTTTCGGAGTGATTTGGGAAAGTTCAACGGTTTTCCACTTTTCCTAAATCTAGTCCATTAATCTAGTACTATGGATCAAGATAATGATCTCAATCTTCTTTTGTTCTTTCCAGCTAATTCCTTGCAACATCATTACTTATTATTTCAACATAAATAATTACATTATCATAGTTCTTTTTTTCCATAAACAACTTGGCCAACCTACAATTGTTACCAGTGTTTTTAACTACTAATTATAATGTATTAGTCATTATGACTTTACAAACCACAAAAAAAGAGGGATATTACATAGCCCCCCCCTAAAATACAAGTATATCATCCTCGGTGTTTATTTCTTGGACATCTCCAACGTAGTCCATTCAGGATAATTTACTTTCATATGATCTTCCAGCTCCCAGGTGGCCTCTTCGATAGTAAAGTGCCTCCACTGCACTTTGACCTAGCCCACAACCCAATTACAAAGTAAGATATCTTTCCGCTCCAAAATATGGAGTGGTTTTGGGAGAAATTCTCCTTCGGGCTCCACCTGTAACACATTCCAGTCAACTATATGAGAAGGGTGATGAACATATTTTTTCAGAAATGTCACATGAAAAAGATTATGAACTTTAACATGACCAGGCAGAGCCAATTGGTATGCTGCTGGATGCACGCGATCAAGAATTTCAAGTGAACCACAAAATCGAGGTGCTAGTTTTTCACACTCATTGGTTCTAAGAGTAATTTTTTAGGCTTAACCCTCAGATACACATTATGCCCCACTTGGAATTCCCTATGGGTCCTCTTCTAGTCTGCATAATTGTTTTTTACGGTCTTGGGAAATTTTAATATTTTGTTGAATTTTCTGCACCATTTCCATTTCCTATAGAATCTCTGGTCCAAGAATCAATCTCTCCTTAGGTTGAGTCCAACTGAGTGGAGTGTAAAATTTCTTGTAGTACAATGCTTCAAAAGGACTCATCTTGATAGTAGCTTGATAGCTATTGTTGTAGGCAAAATCCATTAAATGAAGAAAATCTCCCCACTTGATGGGTTGGTCCATTACATTCATTCAATGAATATCCTCTAGAATTTGGTTTGTTCATTCCAGTTGCCCATCATTCTGTGGGTGATATGCAGTACTAGATTTCAACTTATCACTTGACCTCCTGAACAATGCTTTCTAGAAATTGCAGGTAAAGTTTGCATCTCTGTCCGATATTATCATATTTGGGATTCCATTCAGTCTGAATACATTAGCAATTTGGGCAGTACCAAAGGTGGATTGTATCGGAATAAGGTGTGGTGACTAAGTTACTGTGTCTACTACCACCATGATAGATTCATTTTTCTATCTTGTCCGAGGAAACCTAGTTATAAAATCCATGGATATCACCTCCCACTTCCACTAAGGTATGGGCTGTGGATTCAAAACTCTTGTTGGATTATGATGTTCCACTTTCACTTGTTGGCATTGGAGGAATTTGGACATATAATCTACCACCTCCTTCTTCATGCTTGGCCAAAAACACTATTTTCTTAAGGTGGTGATAATATTTTGGTACCCTGGATGACCGGCATATGGTCTCATATGACACTCATCTATAATAATTTTCTTTAATGTTTTCACCTTTGGAATATACAACCTGTTCTAGTAGGTAATTAATCCTTTTGGATTTATAGCATATCCCATGAATTTTCCTTGTTTTACCTTTAGTTTCATTTCCAGATACTTTGGTTCCTTCTTCTCTGTTACTTGTATCTATTCATCCAAATATGTTTTTACACTTCTTTTTGCATTATCCAGCAACGAAAGAGGATATCTACTTAATGCATAAATTTTTTTATTTTCCTTTCCCTTAATGTGATTAATTTCCATATCAAATTCTCTTAGGAAAGCTAACCATATTGCTTGCCTAGAATTTACATCCGTTGGCTAAAGAAACACTTCAAACTAATATGATTGATTACTAGCCCAAACTTTTTTCCCAACAGATAATGCCTCCACATGTTTAACACATGAATGACTACAACTAACTCCAGGTCATAAACATCATAATTTTCTTCATGTTTTTTAGTTTTCTTGGGTCATAGGCTATGACTGCATTATCTTGTAGAAGCATGCCTCTTAATCCTCCCAAACATGCATATGTACATATAGTAAACTCCTTATTTGGGTATGATATCTTTAGAATATGGGTTGTTGTCAACATATGCTTCAATTGATCAAAACTTTTATGACACTTTTCTGTCCATTCAAGCTTGACCCCCTTCTTATGTAGAGAGGTAATGGAGCAAGCCAACTTGGATAACCCTTGTACAAACCTACTATAGTACATAGAAATTTAAATAAAAGAACAATGTTTTTGTACATATTTTGATATTGGCCAATTCATAATGCCTTTAATTTTTTGAGTATCCACCATTAATCCTTCTTTGGAGATGATATGTCCCAGATATTGGATCTGAGTTTTAAAAAAATCACACTTACTTCTCTTTTCATAAAGCTGATGCTCTTTGAGCATTTGTAAAACCAATCTCAAATGCTCTTGGTGTTCCTCCCCATTCTTTGAGTATATTAAAATGTCATCAATAAAGATTAATACAAATTGATCCAAAAACTTTTGCAGTACACTATTCACTAGACACATGAAGGTAGCAGGGGCATTAGTGAGTCCAAATGGTAATACTAGAAAATGATAACGTCCATACCTCATTCTAAGATTTTTCTTATGTATATCCTTATCCTTTATGCACAACTGGTGATACCCAGTTCGCAAATTAATCTTAGAGAAAATTTATACCCCTCTTACTTAGTCAAATAGATCATTAATTTAGGTAAGGGGATATTTGTATTTTATGGTTAACTTATTCAGCTATCTATAGTCAGTAAACATTCTAAGTGTATCATCTTTCTTCTTAACAAATGGTACCAAAGATCCCCACAGGGACACACTTTGTCTGATATAACCTTTATCAAGCATCTCTTCTAGTTGTAATTTCAACTCTATCAATTCTAGGGTACTCATTCTATATGGGGCTCTGGACACAGGAGTAGCACCCGACACTAATTTGATTGAAAAATAAAGGCTTCTTAGGGGGGTAGCTTGAGAAGTTCTTTAGGAAACACATCCTAGAATTCTCTCACAACTGGTAGATGGTTTAATCCTCTCGCTTCAGTCTGTTGTTCCTTCTCTTCCACATGTGCTACATAAACTTGGCAACCCTTTCTTATTGTTCTTTTTAGTTGTAAGGCTATTATTTGCCTTACTGAAATTGGTTGGGGTTTTCCTTTCATGATAAAATAATTCCCTTGGGGGTCCACACAACTCATTGTCTTTTCTAAATAGTTTACAACAACTTTCTATTGTTCTAACCAGTCCATTCCCACCAAGAGATCATATGATCCTAAGGAGAGGATGTTTAAATTTATTTCGGTGAGATATCTATTTAGATTTACTACAGCTTGCCTTACCACGTGGGTCACATTCCTTTTAGAACTAGTGGGTAGCTGTACGAACCACGGGTGGTGAAATTTTTATGATTTTAAACCACACTTTTCCACAATTTGAGGGTTTATATAGCTTAGGCTAGCCCCGCGGTCTATTAAAATAGACATAAGATGGGATTGGATAATACCTTCTATTCCAATCATGGTAGGTTCTTGTTCTTCTTGTCGGTCTTCCAAATTTGCACTGATTCTTGGGATACTATGGGCCACATCATTTACTGTAGAAGCTATAGGTGCTACCTGAACATTCTGGATAGATTTGGGGTTGTGAGGAAAATCCCATAACAGGTGGGTTTTACCATAGCCCCAACACTTTAATGGCTCCCTTTCAATTCTTTCTTTGTATACAAATGGTAAACAGTTCAGAAACCTTTGTACCTTCTCTTTTCTTCATGGATGTAAGGCACATACCACAACAAGTTGGTGAACCTGGTCGCAAATTTGTCCATGGTAAGTTGTCCTAGACTCAATTCATGGAACCCTTTCACCCAATCATCATAGTACCTCTCATTCAGATATCAGGCTTTAAATTTCTATTGAAATTCCTCCCACAAAATTGTATTTTCTTGTAGCAGATGTACCATATTTGTCTCCTCCCACCAGAGAGTGGCTTTTCCCTGCAACTGATGAACTGCTAATCTTTCTTTCAAGTTTTTTTTGTATTCATACACCTAAAAGTACTTAACCATGTTTAACAGCTATGCTTCAGCATATTATTCCTTCTCTCCATCAAAGGTGCAGGGTTTGATCTTTTAGAACTCCCCTTGAGGCTTCCTTTTTTTGACTTTATGATTCCTAGAATCCAATTTTTCATGTTCCTCTTCACTCTCAAATTTGTCCAATGACAGTCTTGGTTTCTTCTGTTTTTACCCTATGGGTTCAGTACTCTTATGACTAGATTTATCTTTCCATTCACTAATCAATTTCCCTTGTTCTTCACTAGATATTATTAATGACCCATTTCTATTACGAAGTTGTGCCAGTTCCTCTTGTAAATTTATGATTACCTTAGCCAACTGATCAAGGGAGGACATACCCCCTTCTCTCAAGTCTACATATAACTCCTCCCCTCTTGCAGTCTCCAGATTTATATCTTCCATCCTTCACTGAGAATGAGATACCTCTACACAAAGAAAAATTTTCAATAACAAAAATTTATTATTGTTGTGAATAATGCTATGGTAACCTGTAATGGAACATATATGCAGGTCCAGTGTAGAAATATGGGCTTTGATACCATTTTTCATGAACCTCAACTCTATTTTTTTTTCTTTGTTTCTTTTTTCTATTGTAAATCTTATCGTTAGCTATTAATGGTGATTATAGTATTTCCCCAAAACACATACATTAAATTATGTACCCGAAGGGTGTAGTTCTTTTGTTATGAAACCCGCTCACAAAAAGATAGAAAAGATAGATGAATTCCTTAGAAATAAGACTCTTCAAGGGGTAAACCTCCTTTACATTACAAAAATGAACAATTATTGGATGATTCAAATGAAAAAACCTCCTTTCTATATATAGGAGTCTAAGGGGTCACAATATAACCAAGCCGACCTAACAATAATAATATAATTGCACAAAAATAACAATAGAGGGATTCTATGGGGCACAATAATAACAATATGGGGACAAGAGGGGCGCAACAATATTAATAAGGGATACAAATACAATATTAATGGGGGCATCACTAGTATTATAGGGACCTAACACGCCCCTCTCTTTCAAAAAAGTGTTGTCCTCAATGCTTGAGTAGTTCTAGAAGCTTCTGTATAAAATTCTCATCCTCCCATGTGGAATCTTTAGCGGATAAGTTCTTCCACTTGATGAGATAATCTGAAATGGATCGATTTCGTAGTTGTCGAGTTCTTGTTTCTATGACTGCTTCCGATTCCAATATAATTTTTCCTTCCTCATCAAGTTCTGGAAATATTGTTTGAACTAGGAGCTTGTCGCCTATAACCCTCTTTAAACATGAAACATGGAAAACTAGGTGCACCCGAGAAGCTACAAGAAGCTCCAATTTGTATGCCATAGTACCAATCTTTCGCAACACCTTGTACAGACCATAATACTTTGGTGACAATTTGTTATCCTTCTTATCTTGCTTGAGGGGCATTTGTTTATATGGTTGTAGCCGTAGGAATACCCAATCACCTACATCAAAACCTCTTTCACTGCGATGTTGATATGCCTGTTGTTTGATTCTATTCTGTGCCAACACGAGGTTATCCTTTAAGAGTTGGAGAACTTGTTGTTGATGCTCGATGTGATGTTCCACTACTTGAACCTTAGAATTTTCTCTTAAATATGATGGGATGGATGGTGGCTGATATCCATAAAGTGCCATAAATGGGGTCATTTTTGTTGTAGTATGGAAGGAAGTGTTATACCACCATTCAGCTAAAGGGAACCATTTGACCCATTGTGTCTGTTTATCAGATACAAGGCAATGAAGATATCCTTCCAAACATTTGTTTACTATCTCTGTTTGCCCATCAGATTGAGGATGATAAGATGAGCTATGAGCTAACTGAGTACCAAGACAAGAAAATAATTATGTCCAAAAATTTCCTGTAAAAATGGGATCTCTGTCAGTTACAATAATCTTTGGGTTTCCACGTAGCTTTCGAATTGTTTCCATAAATGCCATAGAAACTGTACTGGCTTTAAATGGATGTGATAATGCACAAAAGTGTGCATACTTGGTAAGTCTGTCAACTACCACCATGATGACACTCTTTCCCTCAGACTTGGGTAAACCTGTGATAAAATCCATTGAAACCTCTTCCCAATGTTGGATTGGAATGGATAAAGGTTGTAATAGACTTGGTGTCTTAATTGTTTCAGCTTTATTTTTTTGGCATACCAAACATTCCGTCACAAACTTTTGAATATCCTATTTAAGGCCATCCCAAAAAAATTCCATCTTAACCCTGTGGTAAGTTTTTAAAAATCTTGAGTGCCCTCCTAAGGAAGAAGCGTGCAATTCCAGAAGAATCTTTTGTTGTAGTTGGGAATTCTTACAGAGGTATAGGAGATATTTGTACCATAACGAATCCTTTTTCCAGCTAAATGTATCAGATGTACTGGAATCTTGTTGTAACTTTCGAATAAGTTTCCACACTTCTTCGTCATTCTTCCATTCCTCCCTTGCTTCGTTTATCCAATCTGGTTGGATAATAGAAATGCCACACAACAATGCTTCCACATCCTCATCCTTTCTTGAGAGTGTATCTGCCACAACATTTTGCTTCCCTTTTTTGTATATGATTTCAAAGTCATAACCCAACATCTTTGTGACCCATTTTTGTTTTTCTTCAGAGGATAATCTTTGTTCTAAAAAGTATTTAAGGCTATCATGATCTGTTTTTACCTTGAAGTGTCTTCCCATTAGGTAGGGTCGCCATTTCTTAAGTGCATGTAGTATTCCCAACATTTCCTTCTCAAAAATAGCTTTGTGTAAATACTTTCCCTTGATTGAACAACTTTTGAAAGCAATGGGTCTTTCATCTTGCATTAAAATAGCACCAATTCCATTTTCGGAAGCATCACATTCCACAATAAAGGTTTTTGTGAAGTCTAGTGCAGCTAAGACCAATTCTTGGCACATTGCCTCTTTAAGATCTTCGAAGGCCTTTGTTGCTTCTGGAGTCCATGAAAATGCATCTTTCTTCAACAATATTGTTAGAGGTGCTGCTATTTTCCCATAATTCTTAACAAACTTGCGATAATACCTTGTTAACCCGAGAAATCCTCGCAAATGATTTATGGATGTGGGGATTTCCCATTCCTTAATGGCTTTAATTTTTCTAGGGCTTATGTTAACTCCTTCATGAGATACAATATGACGCAGATATTCCACCTCTTGTACACCAAAGAAACATTTGGATCTTTTTGCATATAATTATTTCTCCTCCAATAGTTGTAGCACCTTATCAACGTGTTCAACATGATCCTTCCAAGACTTGATGTAGATTAGTATATCATCAAAGAATACTAACACAAATTTTCTAAGGAAGGGTTTGAAAATGGAATTCATCAAACCTTGAAATGTAGAAGGTGCAGTGGTAAGGCCAAAAGGCATGACCAAAAACTCATAGTGATCCTCACGAGTTCTAAATGTTGTTTTTGGAATGTCTTGAGTCTTCATTCTGATTTGATGATGTCCTGAACGAAGATCTAACTTATGAAGTAAATTGATCCATGCGATTCATCCAATAATTCATCAATGACAAGAATGGGAAACTTATCTTTAATAGTGAGTTTTTTGAGCTCCCTATAATCCGGACACATGTGCCATGATCCATCCTTCTTGTGCACCAATACTACTGGAGCACAGAAAGAACTTTGGCTAGGTTGAATTATACCAACCTCAAGCATTTCTGCAACCATACGTTCAATTTCACTCTTTTGGGCATAGGGATATCTGTACGGCATGATGTTTTGAGGAACACTTCCTGGAATCAAATGAATAACATTATCATGATCATGAATAGGTGGGAGACCTTTGGGAGTCTCAAATACCTTGGAATGATTGTGCAAGACTTTTTGGAGATATGGAGCAATAGATGATTTCGATGTGGAAACATCTAGCGAACATAATTGTGCAATTACACCTCGTTGTTTCTTTTTTAGAATCTTTGTCATACTGTTAGAGATTATTATCTTTCCCGGTTTCCTTGCAATACCCCTTAATTCAACTTCCTTTCTTTCCACATAAAATTTCATGAAAAGTTCTTGAAAGTTGAAAGCTATTGTACCCAAAGATTGTAACCATTGGACTCCTAGTACAACATCAGTACCTCCCATTGGAATGGAAAGCATTGGGCTTTTCAATACATATTCTCCCATGGATAGCTTGATATTATGGCACTTTCCAGAGAAATTTATCATTCCTCCATTTTCAACGATCACTTGACACTCTGGTGCTAGATATAGGAAGCAATTCAATTCTTTTGCTATCTTACAATGGATAAAATTGTGGGTACTTCCTGAATCAATCAACACTATTACCTTTTTCTTATTTATTTGTCCTTCTATCTTGATTGTTTGAGGAGTGGTAATTCCAGCCAATGCATTACAAGATATGGTTGGATTCATTTCTTCTTTATCTAGGCTTTGTTTCTGGAGTATATCCTCTTATTTTTACCTTTCTTGCTCCTTTTCTTCTTCCTCTTCACAATCTATGTAGAATAATTTCTTCTCAGCACACTTATGACCTTTAGTGTATTTTCTATCACAACTATAACAAAGCACTTTTTCTCTTTTTTTCTTCCAATTGTTGTGGTGTCAACCTTATAGGTTGTGGAAGGCTAGGGGAAACAACACTTCCATCTTTATAGTTGTGAGTGGTATGCTTCTTGGTTTCCATAATTTTGCTTTCCATTTTTCTTGCTAACCTGAATGCCTTCTCTAATGGATCAGGTTCCCAAAGGTGAACACCATGTTGGATATTATCCTTTAAAGTCCCTATGAACACATCAATCCTATGCTCCTATGGAATATTTTTTACCCTTATGTTCAATTTTTGGAACTCCTCAATGTGCTCCATTATTGAACCCTTTTTTTTGAGACTTATCAATTGGCTAAAAAAATTGTTGCTTTTTGTATCCTCATAATGTGCTGTCAATTATTCCGTAAAAATTGCCCAAGTGATACTTTGTTTAGGAGAGCAAAGCCATTGATACCATACAAACTGATTTGGTTCTAAATATAAAGTTGGAATACGTACCTTTTGTGTGTTTTTCACATTATTGAGATCGAAAAATTGTTCCATCTGTAATATCCATGTTGCAGGATCCTTGCCATCAAACTTCCTCATATCGATTTTTTGAATATGGTGGGTCTTAGATCCAACATTAGAGTCTATGGAATCATGATTAACATTTCTTTTGTTCTCATCATGAGTTTCCTTTACTACCCTTTCACCATCAGTGACCATTTCTTGTAGCAACTTATTCATATTTATCTTCAATTCTTCCATCTTATCATCCATGTCATCCATTTTAGCGTCCATGCCATTCATCTTAGCTTCCATGCCATCCATATTAGCTTCTACACATTTCTTTAAACAACCCACCTTAGCTTCTACACCTTTCTTTAAACCATCCATCTTAGCTTTTACATCTTTCTTTAAACCATCCATCTTAGCTTCTGTTACTTTTTGTGCAAGTGACACTTGTTGCACTTGGTCTCGTAATTTTGATATATCATGTTGCATTTCTTCCTCCTCTTCATGAGTCATGCTAGAGCTTTTAAGTTGCTTACTAGGTGTTTGCATTTTCTTTCCTCGGAGCATCAATTACCAATAATAATGCTTTACTATGCCCTTTGAATTCCTTCAAACTAATTTTTCAAACCAAGCACATGCAAAAATTTAAAAAAAACTACGCACCTTTTTTCACTTTATAGGAGCTTGATATTGAATCTGATGTATCTCTATAATTTCGGATCATCCAGTTCTGAAATTACGACCTATAGTAGCCCTCTATGTCCTCTTTCCAATGCCACTAGTCTGATCCAAATTAGATTCTCCAAGGAAGAGTTATGCACAATCTCCCAAGATTACTTGATTATAGACCTTTCCAGAAGAGTGAAATTGTATGAAGTGACACGTGTCACTGTTTCGACCTTTGGTTCTGAAAAATATATACAAGAAACTACAGTTCGTCCTTTTTCTGTAACTTCTTACAAAATTTCAATCCGATGATCAGGGAGAAAGTTATGACGATTATCCCCACGTCACTTGTTTGGAATGTAATTCCGGAGTCTACAAAAACACTAGCTTCCTCAGATCATATCTCCAAAAATATAGTGTGAAAAGCTCTGAAATTCAGATGTGAGGTTCAATGCGATGTCATCTCAAATGGTTTTTTTTTTCTTTTGAAACATCGCAGGAAAAAAGTTATAGCGAAAATGCCACAATGACCTATTTGGAGCAGCGAAACCCTAGAATCTAAAGCTCTGTACCAAATGTTATGAAACTAGCTCACAAAAATATAGAAAAGATAGATGAATGCCTTAGAAATAAGCCTCTTCAAGGGGGCAACCTCCTTTACATTACACAAATGAACAATTCTTGGATGATTCAAATGACAAAACCTCCTTTCTATATATAGCAGTCTAAGGGGTCACAATATAACCAAGCTGACCTAACAATAATAATATAAATGCACAAAAATAACAATAGAGGGATTCTATGGGGCACAATAATAACAATATGGGGACAATAGGGGCAAAACAATATTAATAAGGGATACAACTGCAATATTAATGGGGGCATCACTAGTATTATAAGGACTTGACATGTTTTGCATCTCACAACTCTTTCGATAGGGAACTGTACTCCCTATGTATTTTACTATTAATTTCTAATTAATTAATATAATTCATATACACAAGTGAATGGCCACAAAAATCAAACCCTCGGGGGTGACTGCATCCACTAACCCACCATAACATAGTAAGTTAATTATATGTTATTTGGTGGTAATGTCCGCCCTTATCACATGGTCTTCTAACTATATGATATTTGGATATAAGTTCCTCCATTATATCGTCATGGTTACCCTCTTTATTTACTTGGGTGCCTCACTAAACCTTATTGAAAGTGAATCAAATGTGGTCTTATTCGTTCATGCCTAATAGTACCCTCGGTGAGTAGAATGGTGCCACATCCCTTGGGGCCATGTGGTCTCACCGTCCACCATGTACCAGGGTTTCCTTGGTTTACTAAACACTAGGTGAAAAGACCTTAATCGTGGCGATTGTGTGAGAATAGATTGATGACTCACAATGAAAACTCAAACCCTAAGTGAATGAAGCCCTATGCCTTCCCTCATTTTCACCGTCACATGGTGTAACTTGGTATTTTCATATGGTTTTCATGATTGACTGTGCCTGAGGTGTTTCTTTTTGGTCGAGCTATGGCTGATCAGTGTCAAAATTATTAGGGTGATGGCTTAATGATTCATGTTGGCTTTCCATTGCAAACACCCTAGTGGCACTGGGGTTCCTTCACATCCTTCCTAGCTCAGTTCTTGGCGCCTCCAACATTTTATGATTTTACCACCTTCCAGAACTTAAGGTAGGTTTTTCTTTCAGTTTATCATTGATCATAGTAATCTCCCTATCCCGGTTATTAGCTGACCATAATAATTTCCCCATTTGCTACAGGGTTTCCATTGGTGCAGGATTTGGAAAGGTCGGTGCATCTTCAATAATGGAGCGTGGTCCTTTACCCTTACACATTATGGGGTGAGGTAATTTGAAAATAAAAAACTGAGAAATTTTTCTATGAATTTCGTTTTAATATTTAATGCTCACTAGACTTGATATGCACTATAGGTTTCCTCTCCAGCTGCAAAATTTCTCATCCCTTTCAAAGTTATACATGTAGGAGCATTATCGATTCTGTGAATGATTATTTTTGTTGTTTGATGGTAAGTAAACTCGCTCCCTGTAGTGACTACACAATTTCTTTAAATACATTCATCAAGCTAACCTTACATTATGTCCCACTACTAGGTCGGTCTAAGAATCTCCTATTCTTCTAAAGGTCTATTCTAGTTTCACTTCCTACACAAAATACTCCTCTGATTTGGTCACTATGTTTTTCAAATGGGTTAAGTTAAAACTCTCTTGGTTGTTGTCACATAGTGAAATCAATTACTTGGCAGTTTGCCTTTAAGGTCTTTGATTTTTCTCTTGATAACATTCTCAGATTCATTTAGGAATCTCTCTATATTGTAATAATTTGGACATCTCCTTGAGCTCTTTATTTGACAAAGATATTCCTCACCCAACTGGGTTAATGAGGTTGATATTTAATGCTATACATTTAAGTTCGATAATGCCTAATTTATATGAACAATTATATATATTTATCTTTTAAATTGTAATTTCTTTGGTTAATGTAGCTTGATTTGTGTAACTTTGTTCTTCTGGTGCATGAGTTGTCTTGTATCATACTAAAGTTTGCTATCATCTTTCTACTCCATATTTCATGTTGCTACGAACAAGGTTCCTATTGTAGTTACGATCCATGGTTAGACTAAATAGTCTTGTTCCATTATGATAGTTATTGGTTTTATCTTTTTTTTTTTTTATTAAGTCTCGAACTAGGAAGAATTATGCTCATCCCCTTCAATTTTTGGAGGCCTCGACTTGGCTATAGCTCTAGCCGAGACACTACTTCCTTGACATGCATGGTTATGCGAGAAAAGGTCGCTATTAAAGCCTCCAATAGTTAATATGTGTATTGAAATTCCCTTTTTATTTTTGTTGGAATGTGTAGTGGCTCTAGAGCTCTTAACTCCTGGATGCCTCAGTTTAGTATTATGACTGTTGTTATGGCGTGTTTAGTATAGCATGCAGCATCTTCTTCCTTTCATTTCATTGTATGTATTACAAGATATTGCTTCACATGTGGGCTTATTGTAGACCCTTCACTAATTCGTTTAGGATATACTTTGATTGATATTGCATTCTAAATTTGTTTTGTAAATGAGGATTACCGTAGTTGGTTTATTACACCCAAATATAGTTTAACTAAACCTACTTTAAGTTTATTAACATGTTAAATGGATATTCATTAATTCCTTTCTTGGGTTTATTTCTTGTTTTTATAAATGTAAGTTAAGTCCATCTATACATTTCTGTAGTATGGTTATGAACTTATCATCAACAGTATAGTAACTACGTCCATTAAGTCACTTTACTACCCTTAATATCCTTGGGTATGGTTATTGGCATGGTGACATAATTAATTATGGAAAGACTCATACAGTTCCCTACTTTCCCATCCACCTCTACTTAGCTTCCACAAAGATGTGTCAAGCACAGATATAATAGTCTGTGGTCTAGGAATTCTCAGCTTCCTTGAGAGGAAAACTAGGCTCCTAACAGTTTCCAGCAAGTCTAGTCTACAGTTACAATGTGGAAGTTAACACCCTTTTCTCGTCTCACCCCCTAGGCCTTACTCTACTCCAGTCTCCACCCTATTATATGAGTATTCTTACTAAATTGCATGCTAAGCATAAATTCAGTAGTCATTGAAATTCAAATGCATAACTCATTTCTGCATGATAATATGTATACATGAATAAATATGAGAAATTCCATAACCATTGAAATTCAAATGCATAACTCATTTCTTCATGATACTATGTATACATGAATAAATATGAGAAAATTCCATAAGCATTGAAATTCGATTGCATACTCATTTCTGCATAATTATACATATAGGAATATATAGGAAAATGATTACCCATAAATTACTTATCCCTAATAAACATAACAAAAATAATTATTGTAATATGATCTAACATAATATTATACCACACAGTATGAAAGACTCAAGAGAAACTCCTATGTTAGAATTTATGTAAATCTAATCAGCGTAATGGACATCTTGGTACGAGAATTCCAATTTCCGCAACAGAATTACAAAAGATAGAACAATTTTCCTCCCAACCATGAACCTTATCTCCTGGTTCCCCTCGAGCTGAGATCAATCCTTCTCCCCAGAACCAACAACCTCTGCTGGTCTAGTATAGGTTTTATTTATATTTCACTTTCCCAGTAGAATTTATAAAATGATGTCCCATTTTTTCGGGAATCTGCTCATCCCCATAACCTAGGATTTTTGTTTTTTCTGAAAAAAGGATAATGTTTCATCCTTTAAAGCCCACCCTTTTCTTCTACGATGCTTTTCCACCCCCTCCAGTGTTGTTTAATCTGCATTGCGTGATTTTTCTAGATTCCTTTCTCTACTTATCTAGAGAATCACATAGTTTTACTCCAAGAGGAATTATTTTGGAGTGATCTGGGAAAGTTTAATAGTTTCCTGCTTTTCCTAAATCCAACCCATTAATATAGTACTATGGATCAGGATAATGATCTCAATATTCTTTTTCTATTTCCTGCTAATTCTTTGCAACATCATTACCTATTATTTCGGTATAAATAACTACATTATCATAGTTATTTTTTTCCATAAAAAACTTTGTCAAATCATTATTACCAATGTTTTTAACTATTAATTATAATTTCTTAGTCATTATGACTTTACAAACAACAAAAAAAAGAGGGATATTACAGATATTATATATTGGTGAAACATATTGTTAATTAGGGTTTTTATCCACTAATTTGGGTAAAATAATGATCACTCATTATTTCTGTTACAGTATGTTCTACCTTTATCTCTCCTAGAAAAATTTGACAACAATGTCAAACAAGCTATATATGATCTTGGGAAATACATGAGGTAAGTGGAGATTTATGTGCAAAGTGTCATTTGTTTAATAAGTTGTTGTGTCACATATTTTTTACTCCATGTGTTTTTCTTGTCATCATGTACTATATTATATTTTATTTGTTGAAACCTATGATTTTCTGTCTTCATTTGTAGATCATTTTCATCTAAAGAAATTAATAAAGAAGACATACAATATTGGAGGAAACAAATTCCTCATATAATGTGTGAAATGAAAATGTATCTAGCTTCGACATTTTTCAATGCACAAGAACACTACCTAATACACCAAGTTGAGGAGATAAAAAAGTGTGGACCTACATAAAAGATCAATGTGGATGGTTGGGAGGCACTTGAAATCACTGAAGGATTTAGTTAGACAATGAGAACGTCCTGATGATTCGATGGTAGAGGGATATGTGGTATATTAAACCATGGTTTATATTCGTCAATATAATGATGAAATAGGTAAAAATATTAATGTATTGGATCACATTTGGGATGTCAACTCCATGGAAAATGTTGGAGGGGAACACCTATTGGGGAAAGGTAGAATGTGAATAATGAAATGTAAGTAGATAGTGGATATTTATAGCATGTTTGCTTATTGTTTCATGTATATAATACTTATTTAAAATTTTGTAATCATATTCCATTATTATGAAGATATAACATGATAACTAATTTTATATATGTGTGTGTGTGTGTGTGTGTGTGTGTGAAATGTTCTCTTTTAATACAACTGGTTGAGAGTGGGATGCAATATATTTATACATTGTGAACAATCAATATTGGATGAAGGTATGGATTGAAAGATGCAAACAAGATAATAATGGTAGGTTACCATGTTATGGTATTTCTACATTGGTAAAACAATATCAACGTAGTGGAGATACCAATCTTACATAGAGGGAAATTGATTTAGAATATGGTTTAAAAAATTATCATGCAAGCATATTCACCCGTACTACTTAGTTTTCTTACAATTATATTGATGCATATGGCATGCCTTTTTCTTAATTTTTAAATTTTGCAAGTATACATATCAATTGGCAATGCATTTTTTATGTGTTTAACATATTTCAGTTTAAACATGACAACAAAATGTGGTGCAATGGCCAAAATTTCACACCAAAAGGTTGGATGAAAAGATGAAAACTTTTGATAGTGGGATAAATGAAATATTTCAAGTTATAAATGTTTCCTCTAAAGGTGACAGACATCCACACCTCTTTAACAATCGATACTATGGGTATCTACATGGTATGCTTGAGTGTGAATTTGAATCCTTCAAAATAATTTGTTCAATGTCAAATGGTTTCGGCTATGAATCCATTAACATGGCCCGAATAGAATATTATTGAGCATGCTAATGGATTTAGCATGGTTTATACAAGGAATCTTGAGCTAGGATAAAAGCCCTATGTTCTTCCAAGCCAAACCAAACATGTATTTTAGGTAGAGGTTCCAGGTAAACTGAGTTGGTCATATCTTATCTGATATGATCCAAGAGGAAGGCCAGTAAAGTATAATGTAGTAGAAGGACTACATCAAATTGAAGAAGAATATGATGTAGAGGAGGAGGGGGTTCATACAGTGTTAGATTAAGATATAAAAAAAGTTCAAGGAATATATGTTAATTGAATAGAACATGTTAATTTGGATGACCTAGATGATATTGACATTGTGTCGGATGAAGAACTTGAAGAAGTTGAACCAAATGTAGAAGAAAATGTTCCAAATGATGATATAGATGATGATGATGACGTTGATATGGAAAATACTTTGTACATGAATTTTGAACTAGATGATACAAATGATGAGTTGGATGAGGAAGAATATTAATGATATCAAAATATTGAAAAGTACAAAGTATGTATTTATATGTTTTCAATTGGTTTGTTCTCTTTCGTTGACCTTAAATTTTAATTTTCCTAGTTTTTACCTTTGAATGTGTTGACGGTGCTAGACCTGCCAACATGTCAGGGGATCTCCCCAGTAAGTATTCCTAATTAGACCTCAGACCAGTTAGTGTAGCAGTCCCAGCAGTGGGTCATGCGGTAATGCCTTCACTGCGGTTTCACACAAAGGCAAGTAAGGTGTCCCTGTTGGTAGCAAGGGTCTGGCATATGTAGTAAGCCAAGCAAGGTGCATGAGAGGTTCTAACACACGGAGGGTGAAGTGAGTGCTCCCCTTGGAAACCTGTGATAGCACGGAGTTAAGAAGGGACAAACAAGAAAATATGCATCACAACATGGAAGGCAAGTAAGCTAGCAATCCAAAGTGATGTTTAAACTAACAACACATTTTATAAAGATTCATACATACATATACAAAGGTAGCTACACATGCATGTATAAGAAAACAGATACATATATCATTTAGAGTACTCAAGATAGTTGAAATACAATATAACATATGCATGAAATGTGTTGAATCTATTATATTAAGAAGTGTGAGTTCCATGCATACAACACATCCATGTCCAACCACTAGTTCCAATAGTGGAACGTTACAGCCACAACTGCCTGCTCCTCCAAAGAGATATACTAGCTCTGTGCAGTGGAGAAGACAAGGATCATTACAATATTGTCCATGCTCTCTCTAATATTGTCCTATCAGAAGCTTGGCTGACCAAAATCCCCTACAATGAGTTATGAGAGACTATTTATAGAAAAGGGTGGGGTGGCCCTTGACATTCCCCTTTGTGACAGTTCATCTACCCTCATGACTCTTCATCTACTCTATGATTGTTACATCCAACTATTGACACTTGAACTTCCACTTGACAAGATGTTACATTATAATGCACATGTACCCATGTGAGACAAAATTTTTTGAGCAAGCCATGCAAGATATCGCTGACTCTCGAACCGTTGTGGTGAGACCGACTCTTTGACATCCTTGTGATGGTCGATGGTGGCAAACTGATGCCAATCTTGGTCGTTCGTGATGGTGTATGTGTGCTCAATGCTGACACCTTGCTAAAGAAAACTCTTGCCTCCATTGCATCCGGGTACACTAATATGGCTCCTCCATCCAACTCATCTGATATCATGTGCATGGTCATTCTAGATGTGATCGGACCAACAACATGTTCATGCATAGTGTATGTGCTGATCTCCAAACATGTGTTAGCAGTCGTGTGCATCAACTTGTTGAAATGTGAATGGTCATCCTGGGTGTGACTGGGCCGACAAAATGTTCATGCATAGTGTATGTGTTGATCTCCAAACATGTGCTAGTGGTCGTGCGCATCAACTTGTCGAAATACATGTTCAACTATAGTTGGAACTGCTTCTTTTCTTCGCCTCAGTGAGTGTGCCAATGGGTGGGATCACATGCATGCGCACAATCACATGCATGTTGTTGAATTCCCTTGTATGCGATCAACAACACTACTCACCTTGTCTGCTCTGTGCCAGATACTGGGATGGATCCATAACTTGTACGGGCGTAGTTTCATCCATCTGTGCATGTTGCGCCCCCTATTGTACCTATTCATGCTACAACTCATTCTCTCGTCTATGCAACACCTGTTCTTCCTTGAGCTGCTGCTTCATCACATGCAACTCCTACTAAGTTCCGTTCTCTACCTTCCTGCGATCTCCAAAGCTTCTTTCGTCATGAGTGGATCCACTTTGAACTTGCAACTTTTCTCTACCTCTATGCTACCAAAAACCTTCCCCTTGCACTCGTGACATGTGGGTGTGTTGCCTTCTACTGTTGTTGATGGTGCTGCTCATTGTGATGTTGTGGCCATATTATCTTGATGTCCTTATTTATGATCAACTTGATGTCTTCATAGGTAGGCAATCTCATAGACACTTGCTTGGCTGCAACCCTCGTTGTGCTCTCAATAGTATCCTTTGACTCCGTTCTCCTGAAGGCCATTGTACTTGTGTTTTTGAGAGATAGACAAACACCTGTGATGCCTGGCGACACAGTAATGCTCATGGAAACCAATATTTCTTTTGAAAACACAAACAAACTTGAGGACTAACCTGCAACATACCTGTGTGATCGATCATGAAGGTTGCGCAATTTCCACTGGGAGGTTGGGAGACTGACTGCCAAAACTACACAAGGCACACTTCGGGCTGTCAGGAGGCTGACTGAATACTGGAACTGTGCAATGCACAGTCCAGATTGGCTTGCTGATGATTGAAATTGCACAATGCACAATTTCAGTCAATACTGACATGCAATCAGCAAACTGAATTACACAGTTTCTGGGACGAGTAGGACACCGCCTCCAAGAATTGCACAATGCAAGCCTGGAGGTTAGTGTTTTGCTAGACTTGCACAATTTCTAGAGGGAAGACAACACCTTTGCTACTGGAAATGTGCAGTGCTAGCCGAGCAAGGCACAGTCCGGGCCAAGGCAGCTCAAACTAGACGTTGGGTGATTGAAAACATGAGAAGTCTGAATGCATGATGAGACAAGTGCAAACAAGAGGGAATGATCATACATGTAGACAGCAAGTGCAGGATTCAAAAAATGGGAAAGAATGCTTATATGTGAAGGGAGTCGCCACAATGATGACCGTCTATGCAAAAATAATGTCATGCATGTGACAGTAGTGAGATACGAATGAAAACTAAAATGATGCTTCTACAAGCTCACATACATCAAAATGATAGCAAGCACTCACTAAAATAAAGCACACATCACTCACATAAAGTGAAACACAAAAATCAATAGAAAAGTAGTGTGAGGCATGAAAAGTGGGCTTACCGCGAAACAACTGAGCTGAATGTGCCGACGACTCCTAGATGCAATGTGGGATGTCAGAGCTGCAAGGTCGATGCAACGAATGATATCTGAAGTGTCTGGTTCATGAGTTTTAATAAAATCGATGTTGTGACGTGCATGCCAAAAATATAGGAAGAGCAACACTTGGTGGGAGGTTTGTGAATTGATCCTCGCATCTAACCCCTGGCTACTAAAAATAGATCCCTGAATCAAGGGATGCCTTTGCATGCTACCTTGGGAGAAGTAGTCCATGCATGAAAATCGGTTTTACTCAGTCTCGAAGGGAATCAATCAACTCAATGGCACATGCAACAGTCTGCTCAGCTGAGGGGAAAATTTGTGCATTTTTGGGAGGGACTTGGGCTGGCCACCTAGAACGATTGCGCAATTTCTGCGTTGAGCAGCTGACTGATGCCTAGAATTGCAAAAATTTAGGGCTAAGCAGTCCTATTGGGAGGAATTTCGCAATTTTTCTGGGGAAGGGTGATAAGCAGATTTGCGCAATTTTGGAGCCCAGTAGGCTTCCAGACAGGATTGTGCAATTTCTGGAGGGAAGGTTGGTTCCCCTCTAGAATTACGCAATTTCTTGAGGGAGATGCTTAGCTTGTAGTTGGACCAACTCCAGAGAAATAGCCTATGAGGGGAATGCAATCAAGCTATGATGCATAGGCTGGAAGTCTGCTACAAAAAAAATGAAGCTTATGTACTTGACAAGGAAATACATGTTGTTAAGGAAGGATGGTAAGAAGGCTCCAAAACAAAGCTAAGGAAACATTTTGGAGGGTGGTGGTAGCTGCTACAACTCTTGGCAACACACTGGTAGAACTCTATCTCTCTTAATGGAACTTTTTCATGAAAAGTGAGTCTAACACCTCCAAAAGTATTGTTTAGTTCTCAATATGTCCTAGTTTCCACACTTGCTTGATTGTAAGGGATAGAATTTACCAAGCTCTTGGTTGGTCGACACATTCCAAGCCAATGCAACACAGTTGTTTTGATTGGGGTTGAGGGGTATATTGGTGCACAAGAAGTATAGTTGTTAGAGTCTTAGTTTCATCTCTGGGGTTGCTCTGCTGCCAGCAGGCCTCAACAGTACCCCGACAGAGTCACGCAGGAACAAAAGCATAAATTCGCTGCCAGCAAGCTTGGTCAGTAGCTCGATGGAGTTACTTTCATCACCTCTTTGCTCAGGAAGCCTTTCCCTTTTTCGCCTTATTCATTTTCATTTTTTTTTTTTAATTTCACTTTTCATTTTTTTCATTTTTCATTTTCATAAATGTGCATAACACTTATTCATTTCAGAGGCGGAAGAGGGATCCCAACTTCTTAAGAGCAGAAGAGGCTTTTCCTTTAGAGAAGTAGTTTATTATATACCTCTAACATGCCTATTAAGGTTTTCCCCCTCACCTTACTCTACTTGACTGAGTTGCCAAGGGTTAACCCAAAAACAATTAGCTAGTGTATGTGACACTAGTTAGCATGCAAGAATTGTGTTTTCATCAAGGTTCACTTTGAACAATATGCATTTTCCATTGATGTATCATGGACTGAAGACAACAAGTTCTTACATAACAGAGTGGCCAATAGATAACCAAATTTTGATATTTGTACAAGTCCTCTTGTACTTTACCCAACTTGTTTCAAGAGTCACACACGGTCCATGTGAAACTAACGTACAGACAGAAACAAGGAGAAAACCCAGAAAGGAAAGCAAGAAGAAAAGGAAAATAAGAAAGCAAAGTGAGTAAGCAAACACTCAAGCAAGAAAACAAACACACAAAGAAAGAAGCAAACATGCATGCAAGAAAACAACTCAAAAATCAAACACTACTCTTACTCCTAAGCTAACAGTGCATGGGTCGTCTCACTTGAAGTGATACTTCCAATGCAGCCATTGGTGCATTGGTTGACCCATGTAGGTGAAGGCATGGTTTGCAAAAAAACATAGTTTTGCGAACCAGAAGATGCGTAAGAGACAACAATAAATATAGACACACTTCAATCTTACAATCCTCCACAGAACAAAAATGAGTGAAAGCCATGGTGCTATGTTATACTGTGTAAAAATGTTGAGTGTATGCATTCCCTTGACTGTGATGTGCAAGCTAACATGAGAAAGGTAGATGAATTATGTTTCACATGTGTGCTTGCTGTGTAAGATTTCTCCAATGCATGAGCGATGGGAATGCGAAGTTCAAGTGGAGGAACTGAAATCCGAGATTTGGATTGTTATTCAATGCATATAGCTGAGTGATGAGGAGCCTTGCATGTTTGAACAATTTCCTAACCATAAGTGAAACCAATCTTAGTATAGCAAGGGCCTAACATAACCATCAGCTCGGGCTGAAGTGCCTCGATAGTCTATGGGGTTACGAATTTGTTGAGAGATGGATCATCATAGACCAATGGCTTAGACAGATTAATAATGAGTGAATCAACATCATGATCCAATGATGAGGTAAAGATATCATGACAACCAAGATCAGAAAATTGAGGATGTTGGTCGGCATCCTCATGATTTGATGAATCACACAGAGGGGTAGATGAGAAGCAAGGATGTTCACCCTCTGCGTTTCCAAAAAAATCAGATAAAGTATCAAGTGGATTCTTAATGAATGATTGGATCTCTCCATTGTTGGATGATGGGCTGACATACGGTGTGTCCTGCGAATGATCAACAATGGGTGCATCCGTGGATGGAGTTACACATGAAAAATCAGGGATGGCAGGACAATTAAGGATGTCAGGAAAAAACAGAGGAGGTATGGACAAGCAGAAGGTCCATGATTCCTTCCCGACACCATTTACTGATGAAGTACTGGACAATGTGGGAGGACAGGAAGCATATTCCTTCATTGATGGGTTCTCAGGGTACCATCAAATTACGATCGCGCCATAAGACAGGAGTAAGACCACCTTCGCAAAAGAATGGGGATGTTTCCAGTATACAGTGATGCCTTCATGACTTAAGAATTCACCGACGATCTTCTCACGCGTAGTCATCATGACGTTCAAGTAATTCATTCACAAATTCTTGGAAGTATAGTTCGATGATTAGACAGTGTTTGGGCTTGTAAAGCCCCATTTAGCTAGTTTGTGCTTGATGTTGGATACATTCCAAAGGTATGAGATTGCACTAAACCTAAAGAAATGCTTGTTCTACATCCCTTTCAGAATCTTGTTGGGTTGGGTGGTGTGAAAACAAGGATTAATGGTGGACCATACTAAGATTGTTGTCATAATTAATTTGGAGGTGCCAAGAAGTGTTAAACAACTATGCCCAACACTGGGCCATGCTAGGTACTATCAGAAGTTCATCAAAAGTTATGCTCAGATTAATGCGCCTATTGAAAAGATATTGAAGAAGGATGCTACATTCTGTTAGGATGAAGAGTATCAGCGCAGCCTAGATGTATTGAAGGAGAAAAGGGTCACTGTGTCTATCCTAGTATTCCTGGATTGGAAGAAGGAATTTTATGTGCATGTGGATGTGGATGCTTCATGTATTGCACTAGGAGCAGTACTGACACAGGCTCGCGAAGGATAGATGGATCATCCTATAGTGTTTGTAAGCAAGAAGTTGTCAAAAGCAGAAAAGAACTATTTGATGATAGAGTGCGAATGGTTGGCTATGGTGTACGCGCTCCAAACATTTAGGCATTACCTGCTAGGTAGACACTTCAAGATGCACACAGACAATTATGCATTAAAGTATCTAGTTAATAAGATTTTGTTGGTGGGGGGGGGGGGAATATGCATATGGTTGTTGTTGTTTCAAGAATATGATTTTGAGGTGATCGTAAAGCCAGGAAGTTTGAACGTGGGACCAAATCATCTGTCGCACATTGAAACAGGAGAAGAACCTACTAATTTGGAGGAAGGGTTGCTTGACGCGTAGCTCTTCATGGTGCGCATAGAGGATAATCACTTTGCAGATATTATCCACTTTCTAACTACAAGGACGGCTCCATAAGGTCACACCAATTAGCAGAAGAAAGAATTGGTGGTACACGTGGAAACTTTTCAGTCACTGCAGGCCATTTGTATAAGATGTGATCGGATGAAATAATTCAACATTATGTGCCTAATTTTGAGTGAAATATTATCCTCACTAAAGCTCATGGAGGAGCCTTGGGAGGGCATTATGCAGGAAAAGTTACAACACAGAATATTTTACGCACCGGATTGTGGTGGCCAACGCTACATAAAGACTCTAAAGCATATTGTAGGGCATGCAATGCATGTCAGAGAATGGGAAGGCCATCACAGAGGGATGAGCTACCACTGAATCCACATGTGTCATTGCAGCCACTTGAGATATGGACAATTGATTTTGTAGGACCGATTCAGCCTCTAGGCAAGAAAACTGGTACGTGGTATATCATCACCGCGACATAATATTTGACGAGCTAGGTGGAGGAACAACCTGTGAAAGACTGTATATGGGAAAAAACAACTAAATTCTTGTTTTAATATGTGTTGATGAGGTTTGGTTTCCAGAAGGTTTTGATGAGTGATTGTGGTACGCATTTTCTCAATGAAACGATTAGCGCGCTGACATAAGAGTTCCAGGTTTACCATCAGAAGAGTATGCCATATCATCCTGAGGTGAATGGAACGGTTGAGGCTTTTATTAAGATATTGGAGAATGCGCTAAAAAAGGTTTGCAATGCATAGCAGAATGATTGGGACGTGCGCATACTGGCTGTGTCATGGGCTTAAAAAACTATTTGTAAAAAGCTTACTCGTCAGACACCTTTGAGATTGGTCTATGGCATCAAAGTTGTGATTCCTATGGAGTACATTGTGCCTAGTCTACACATAGAAGCTTTCAAGGTAATGATGGATTGCGTAGCCTTAGAAGAACATGTTACGCACCTAATGGAGCTTGAGGAAGATAGGTTTTTGGCTGGATTCCATCAACAGGTTTAGAGGGAACGCGAAAAATCTTGGCATGATCGGCACATCAAACAATGTACCTTCAAGGTAAATGATTTGGCCCTATTATATAACAGTAAGTTTGCTAAGTTCCTAGGAAAGTTTCATATGCACTAGCTAGGACCATATGTTATCAAAGAAATTACAAATGGTGGATCAGTTCAGCTCACAAAGTTGAATGGAGATCCATTTCTGGGAAGGGTAAATGGAAGACAATTGAAGCCATACACGGGGGATCTGGCCCAATGAATACATGACAGTAGCACAGTCTTAGCACCCCAGGGAGCTGCAAGGAGGTAAGTACATGTTCTTGCTCCAACTCGTTCTCTAGTTTATGTAGCTCATGTTCTTCCTTGAGTTGATGCTTCAACACATGCAACTCCTTCTCTGCTCTATTCTCTGCCTTCGCGCGATCTTCATGCCATGTTGTCACCTCATAGCCTCAATCTCCAAAGCTTCTTTCCTCATGAGTGGATCTGCTTTGAACTTGCAGCTTTTCTTTGCCTCTATGTTGTCAACAACCTTCCTCTTGCAGTCGCGGCATGCGGGTGTGCTGCCTTCTCCTGCTACTGTTGGTGTTGTTCTTTGTGATGCTACGACCATCTTACCTTGATGTCCTTGTCTACGAAAAACTTGATGTCTTCATAGGTAAGCAAGATCATAGAAACCTGCTTGGCTGCAACCCCCATTGTGCTCTCAACAGTGTCCTTTGACTTTGTTCTCATGAAGGCCATTGTACTTGTGCTGCTGAGACAAAAAATAACACCTATGAAGCCTAGAGACATAGCAACACTCATGGAAAGAAATTTGTTGGGATGGGGTCCCCTGGGTTAATTTTGGGGAAAAAAATCCCAAGTTTTGTTATATACAATGTAAATTCTCAGTAAATTGTGGTTGCAAAGCACATAGATAGTAAAGGAGTAAAAAATGGTTTTACCCTTCTTTTACGTAGGTTGAGTTGGATTTTGAAGATCTATCCATGGTACAAAAACCATGGGCTTGTATAAATAGATGTATCTTACGGGTGTCTAAAAAAAGGGAGGAAGTAGTATATCTAAAGAGTGCGTAGAGGCCTAGAAGGAAGGCTCTGTAGCTGTGTGCGTAGAGGCCTAGAGTAGAGTCCACAACTAAGTGCACGGGCCCCTACAACTAAGTGTAGGGATGTGTTGAGTCTGTAAGCTGAAGTGATTATCAATAGAGAAGATTATTACCGAAATTCTTGTCTTTATCCATCTACTTATGTTATGTATGAACACACTTTATGATGTTATAAATAATGCTAGTATGAAATAATGATGTATTGATGCACGATTTTACTTGATCTATATTGCTATATGAACGCAATTGACATTAAGTGTTTACATGAATATTATACTATTTCATGCTAAAGTTATCCAACACTTAATCAGGTCTGAATAATTGTTGGGTTAAAAATAATCTTGGATGCACATAAGTGGCTGATTAGCTTGTTCAGGGTCTGAAAAGCCAGTCGTAGACCTTCGCTGAGGTCTAGAGGCCGATTCCATGAAGTTATATCGATAAGCCTTAAAGGCTTACTGATATGCACAAAGTTAGATTTAGGGCATAAAACAACATCACGCTAATCTTTGGGTGTGGAAACTTGGTTCTAGCATTCCCCCATACTGCTTCGGGTGAGACTTCAGTCCACGCTTCGTGGATTGATGTTGAAAGGGCGAGTAGTGTAGGGATTTGTTTGGCGTAACTAATTCCGAACCTGGGTCAAGAACCACTAAGCCAAAAAATTCTTTCATTACCGGGACTAGGATATGCATAAAAGATATTTGTGATGTTGCATCACTGGAATCCGACAAAGAAATAAATTGAGAAGTGGCTAGATAGAAAGATCCATGAATTCACAGCACAAGAAAACAGAAATCCACACCTGACCAAAGAACAACGGTTGGACAGATATATGTACACAGAGATACATGAAATTTTCTTCTGCACCTTCCCCATTGAACTATATGAGTGGATCGCTAAATTGGCAGACAACCAAGGAAGGCGGAGGCTTGACAATACAATAACGTGGACCCTAGATCTAGTATGGAAATTGGAAGCTTCTGAAGATAAGATCGCGTGCGCTGCTAACCACTGGCTAGATCGAGTCATAGGAGGATTCGTGAAAGAATTCATTGTGAATACCTCAGTCGGCTACAGTGAAGTAGAGCGACACTTTTTCAAGGGATTGTGAGGTAAGTATTTAAAATCTTTGAATAATTGGATTAAAATGCTCTTGTGTGAAAAGTGGGTTATGCCACTACCTTGATGTTTGGATCTACACGAAGTGGATGATTCTTTAGAAACCAGGAGAGAGCAGGTCTTGAATACAACACATTGATAGAACCTCCTTTGAGCAATGACGAGGGAGTAGTAAAAGCCTCACTGTGAAGTGTTGTATAGTTGATAAAGTAGGGTTTTGTGCGAATACCTCATCCACCCACACCACCTCCACCTTCACCAACACCACCACCACCTTCACCACTATTCAATATGTCGAATACCATGAAACTGCACATTTTCAAGGTCTTGGGAAGTGAGGACCTAGATCAAGTTTGGTTCATTGTCAAGGTTGTATGGACGGCACATAATATTATAGATGATCATATAAAGAAGGTGCAGTTGGTTACTGCTCTACAAGATCACGCGTTGACATGGTACATTAAGTATTGCACCAATAACCCATTGGCATCGTTAGCAGACACTCAGACTGCTCTGAATAAGGAATTTGGTAGGCCCAAGTCTGAATCGCAATTAGTCGTTGGATTCAAGGAAATCATGATGAGGCATGAAGAAACACCATGGGAGTTGGATCAGAGACTAAAGTGATAGATTCACGAAGCTAACATGAATCTCATGGATTGTCAGCACTACGAATGGTTTGTATCCTCGTTCTGCCCCACCTAAGGGTTGCTTTATCGCAGCAAAAGATAGGGACCCAGGGAGAAGCCCTGGAAATTGAGATGAGATTGCATGAAACGCATATTCATGACACTGCTTTGCGAGTTCAACAGATTCATGGGGAATTGCAGAATCTATGCTTCGAATTCTAGAGCTTGAAAAAGGAAAAAGTAGCTCAGCTGAAGGTGCACGAAGAAGTTTGGTGCCTCAAATGTAAAATCCAGGGGCATGATAAAGATCACTACCCTGTCTTCGTGAATTAGATTACAGGAGGAGGGCCAATTCGTCTAAGGCATGAAGCTCCAACAGGACCAAGTCTAGGGTCTACGTTATGGTGCACTATCTATCAGGTAGTTGGAAACACATGTAATGGACAATTGTCACTTGCTACAAATTTTTTACAGATGCCGTAATAGTTATTCTACAATTTCTATAAATCGGTGGGCCACGATGAGCGTAACTGTCATAGATATGAATTAATGATGGAAAGAACACCCACATATCAAATGCAAACAGAAACTAGGCCTCTAGATCAAGATGCTAAGGGAGCACACAAAGGATATCAGGGGTGCGGACGAGGTCAAGGAGGAGGAGGACCTGGTAGAGCTCGAGGTAAAGTTATTTACTATAATTGTGGAGTGCTAGGACACTACGCGTAGGAGTGTACGATCCAGACACGCCCATCATGCTGATATTGTACTCAGTTTAACCACACGATAAAAGAATGTTGTATGCTAATAGCTAGGATGTAGGAGAAGAAGGCGCAGCCTCAGCAGCTTACTCAAAATTTATAGATGATGAGGGTCGAACCCTCTGAAGAGGATCCTAATGTGAATATTGTGCTATGAAGTGGATTGATGACTATTGATGATAAAGGAAAACAACCTGAAGAAAGTGAATGTGTCCACAAGGCTCCAGAAAAAAAAGTTGGGTTTGACCTAGAGTGTGCGAAGGAAACATTCATGGAAGCAAAGAAAAGCTTCACTGAGGCTTCTACCTCAGGAAGCCAGGATAAGCTATTTGAAGAGGTTGACCCCTCCATGCTTACTACATTCTTGGAGACATGTATGAAGATACTTCGTGAAAGCAAGGTTACGAAAGGGCTTCAAGAACTGATAAATAAGTGTGTTGGTAAGGAAGGTGCTCCTGAAGGACACCACACAGTAAAAAGGATAGGAAAACACAAGACAAGAACAGGGTGTGAGATGAGGCTCATCGCGCAAATAGGAGACTATGAGATGGATCAAGTTATTTTGGATCTAGGGTCAGTTGTGAATGTTTTTCCTAACCATACATGGGAAGGAATGGGGAGACCTGTGCTCCAGTGGTCTCCAATTCAACTAAGAATGGAAAATAAACATAAGATTATCCCTATGGGGAGATTGCATGGAGTGACTATAGATATAGAGGGTGCAAGCGCACTGACCAATGTTGAAGTGATAGAAATTGTTGATGACAACAATACATACCCCGTGCTCTTGGGAATTGATTAGGCTATCGACATGAATGGGGTAATTAATTTGAAGAAGTGGACGATGTCCTTTGAAAGGAAATCGCTCTGTGTAGTAGTACCATTGGACCCTGCTGAAGGATTGCACTATACTAAACCAGTCCGCGACTATGAGGAAAGAGATGATGATTTGGACCAGATCTATTAAATGACACCACAAGTCCAAGATTGTGTTAATCCGACAGCCAATGGATGAATCGCATGGGACCGCAAAAGCTCCTCTACCTCAGATTTGGATGAAGAATTGGAGCACTAGCAAAATAGGTTGCAAGGAGTATCTACGCTATGGTCTAATATGATGACTAAATCATTGTATTGTGTATCATAGGAGGTAAGAAATTTATCTTATTATGATTATCTAACAGATATAGATAAATTTTTGGATGCATTTGAAAGGGAAGTACCTGATAAATATCACTTCCAAGCACTGGATTTGGCACTGTGCGCTACACCGGTACGATGGTGGGGTATGCATAAACACAATTTTGATGAATGGCAGGAGTATCGAAGAATGATGAGATTGTGGTTTGTTTGCCCGAAAGCTCATATAACTGAAAAATATGATGAAAGAGATGATCCATGTGATCATTTAGAAAAATGGACTAAGGTTTATGGAACAAAGCCGCAGCCAGAGTGGGTGCACATTTTTTGTCACACTTTGGACGTCATTCCTATGAATTGGTACTTGGAAACAGAGCTCCACCATGGTACCACAGAATGGGACATATTAAGAGAAGGATTTTTGATGACCTTGAGCTTTGAGGATGGGTTCAAAATGACGAAGTACTGTAGGCGGATAAGGCAGCAATATTAAGAATACCGCAGGATCCTTTAGAATTGATTCAACTAGATTGGAGCACCCAGCTACGCCATGCGTTGGAGTGCTATAATGTGACCGCTGAAGAAGATGATGAGGATCCAAGGAATATTAACATCCCAGAGGCAGAAGGCCACCACGAAGTTGAGGGACTGCAGAGAGAGAATCTAGACATCAACATGCCAATGAAAATGAGGCAAGTAAACATTGGCATAGAAGCAGAGGCGAAGGTCGTTGAGCTACTCCGCGAATATTAGGATTTGTTCCCTACAAAATTTTCAGACATGAAAGGTATCATAGGAGACCTGGGCGTAATGAAGATTACCTTGAAGCTGAACACAAATCCAATCAAGCAGAGGCCATATCATCTTAATCCCAAATACAAGGAAAAGGTCCACTTATAGATGGATAAGATGGCCTAGAAGGAGGCATTATTGAACCAGTGGAGGAGTCTAATTGGGTGAGCCCAATGGTAGTCCAGGAGAAGAAGCAGAAAGGAGAGAGACGAATTTGCGTAGATATAAGAAAGCTTAATGATGCCTGTGTCCATGACCCCTTCTCGACACCATTTACTAATGAAGTACTGGACAATGAGGGAGGAAAAGAAGCATATTCCTTCATTGATGGGTTCTCAGGGTACCCAGGGTACCATCAGATTAAGGTCGCACCAGAAGACAGGAGTAAGACCACCTTCACAATAGAATGGGGATGTTTCCAGTATACAACGATGCCGTTTGGACTTAAGAATGTGTCGATGATCTTCTTGCATGTAGTCATGACGACGCTCAAGGAATTCATTAACAAATTCTTGGAAGTATATTTCGATGAATGGACAGTGTTTGGGCTTGTAAAGCACCATGTAGCCAGTTTGTGCTTGATGTTGGATACATGTCGAAGGTATCAGATTGCACTAAACCTGAAGAAATGCTTGTTCTGCTTCCCTTTCAGAATCTTGCTTCGTCAGGTGGTGTGAAAACAAGGATTAATGGTGGACCCTACTAAGATCATTGTCATAATTAATTTGGAGGCGCCAAGAAGTGTTAAACAGTTGCGTGTAACATTGGGCCATACTAGGTACTGTCGAAAATTCATCAAAAGTTATGCTCAGATTACCGCGCCTATGGAAATGCTACTAAAGAATGATGCTACATTCTGTTGGGATGAAGAATGTCAATGTAGCCTAGATGTATTGAAGGAGAAAAAGGTCACTGTGCTGATCCTAGTCTTCCTGGATTGGAAGAAGGAATTGTTTGTGCATGTGGATGCTTTGTGTATTGTGCTAGGAGCAATATTGACATAGGCTGCCAAAGGAGAGATGGATCATCCTATAGCATTTCTAAGCATGAAGTTGTCAAAAGAAGAAATTAACTATTCGAAAAGACAACATGAATGGTTGGCTATGGTGTACGCGCTCCAAAAATTCAGGCATTACCTACTAGGCAGACACTTCAAGATGTACACAGACAATTCTGCATTAAAGCATCTAGTTAATAAGCTTGTGTTGGGGGGGGGGAGGGATATGCAGATGGTTGTTGTTGTTTCAAGAATATGATTTTGAGGTGATTGTAAAGCCTGGAAGGTTGAACATGGGACCAGACCATCTGTTATGGATTGAAACAAGAGAAGAACCTACTAATTTGGAGGAAGGGTTGCCTGACGCGTAGCTCTTCGTGGTGCACATAGAGGATAATCACTTTGTAGATATTATCCACTTTCTGATTATAGGGATGGCTCCATAAGGACACACCAATTAGCAGAAGAAAGAATTGGTGGTACACACAACAAAATTCAGTCATTGCGGGCCATTTGTATAAGATGGGATCAAACGAAATACCTCAGTGTTATGTGCCTGGTTTTGAGCAAAATAGTATCCTTATTGAAGCTCATCGAGGAGCTGTGGGAGGGAATTATGCAGGAAAAGAAACATCACAGAATATTTTACGCGCTAGATTGTGGTGGCTGACGCTGCATAAAGACTCTAAAGCATATTGTAGGGCATGCGATGCATGTTAGAGAATGGCCAGGCCATCGCAAAGGGATGAGCTACCTTTTAATATGCATGTGTCATTGCAGCCATTTGAGAAATGAGGAATTGATTTTGTAGGACTGATTCAGCCTCTAGGTAAGAATATTGGCACAACTTGTGAAAGACTGTATAAGGGCAACAACAAAGAAAATATTGTTTGAATATGTGTTGACCAAGTTTGGTTTCCTGAAGGTTTTGATGAGTGATCACGGTACAGATTTTCTCAATGAAATGATCAACGTGCTAACAAAAGAGTTCCAGGTTTACCATTAGAAGAGTACACCATATCATCCTGAGGTCAATGGACTGGTTGAGGCTTTTAATAAGATATTGGAGAATGCACTGACAAAGGTTTGCAATGCGGAGCAGAATGATTGAGAGGTGTGCGTACTAGCCGTGTTATGGGCTTACATAACTACTTGTAAAAATCTTACTCGTTAGACACCTTTTAGGTTGGTCTATGGCGTCAAAGATGTGATCTCTATGGAGTACATTGTGCCTAGTCTATGCATAGTGGCTTTCAAAGGAATGGCGGACTGCGAAGCCTTAAAAGAATGGCTTGCACACCTAATGGAGCTCTAGGAAGATAGGTTTTTGGTTGGATTCCATTAGCAGGTTTAGAAGGAACGCAGAAAAGATTGGCACGATTGGCAGATCAAACTGTATGCCTTCAAGGTGAATGATTTGGTCTTATTATATAACAGTAAGATTGCTAAGTTCCTTGGAAAATTTTAGATGCACTGAATAGGACCATATGCTATCAAATAAATTACAGATGGTGGAGCACTTTAGCTTGCGAAGTTGAATGGAGATCCATTTATAGGAAGGGTAAATGGAAGACAATTGAAGCCATACACGGGAGATCCGGCCCAATGACTACATGGTAGTAGCATTGTCTTAGCACTCTAGGGAGCTGTAAGGAGGTGCTGGACAATCTTACGCGACAGGGTAGATGCACGAAAAAGGGTGATTTCACAATGCCAGTAGAGGTGCGAAGGGAGCTACACTATGGAGGGGGAGACCATGCAGCATAGCCAGAAAGTGACCGTTATAGTCACTGTTAATGATTTGGCTGCTAGGAGACAATTAAGAGGAGCTAGGGGGAACATTTGAGGCAATTAAGGCTGAAATATTTGGAGATTTGCCGCCAAATCAGTATCTATGAACGGATTTTGGGGGGAACGGTTGAATTTGAATTCAAATTCACTTATAAATTATGCATGGTCGTCCAGCGAAAAACACTTTTCATCCTTAGACTTTTTATTGAGTTGTGCTATCGATTGCATATGAATCTCTCATATTGGTAGGATTTAGTCATGAGAGTTGCATTTTCCAAGTTATTAGAGATAAATTAGACCTTCATCCTAGAAAAGATGTTAGGACCAAGCCCCGCAGAAACTATGAGTACCGAAAGTTGTGAGCATGGAGGCTCCAACTGTTGTGGCTACGATGCCAAGGTCACTTAGGCTGAAACCTACACTGGTGCGGGAAGTCAACAAGCCCAAGAAAGAGAAGCGGAAGAAGCCCATGTCAGTGCGCAAGTCACCGAGGAAGCATGCTACTACCAAGGCTTAGAAGAAGGAAAAATAACCAGTGAAGGATAAGGGGAAAGTGGTCGATCTGGATGCTAAAGAAGGCACAAAGGATATAGATGCCGAGGGGGTGGAGCCTATCTCCAAATTGCTAGGTTATATCCCTCCATGTAAGGAAAAAGTGAAGGTCCCTAAGGACGCAAATGTAGGAAAATTCCTCCTCAATACACCCCTATTACCGGAGAGCATCACTTCTGAAGGTCCACGCTTGGTGCAGATTCCATATTTAAAGTTGGAAGACTAGGATTTGACGGACCACGAGAGGTTCCCCCACCTTTCAATAGAGAACTATATGAAAGGAGTGTTTTACAAGGAATCAGGTGTCACCGCGTTGGAGCTTGTGGAGTGGATTCACGAAGTGAACCAGTCAGGGTTGCTGAACCTGTTGTGGCTACCCCACTACCACCGCTCCAACATCAAACTTATTGTTATCAAGAAGTTGCTGACCTTGGTACATGACGGACGCTTGCGGTTGAGTGTGCCAATCCCTATCATTGATATGTTGATCCATTGAATCAACATATCCAGCCAGGGAGTTAGGCGAAAAGACGAGCGAGAGCGACCTGGTAGAGAAAATGAGGGACAAATTCAAGTTCATGAAGAAGCAGCAGGGGTACACTATTACCTCAATCACCGACCCCATGGTAAAAATTGGTACATAGATCCTTGCTGGCAAAGTCATGAGAAATTTCTGCACGGACGAGGTTTCGGTGCAAGTTATTTCGCTAGATGCACAGTGCATGAAGGGCATTCAGTTCAATTGGTTGCACTACCTTTGTAGCGAGTTCCTTGCAAAATATCGAGAGGAACAGGATGAGGGTAAAACATTCGACTATTCATGGTTATTTCTCTCCATTGTGCTCGTCACTTGGGATATGCTAGAGGACAGTCAGTCTCCTCCCGTGCAGAAAGATTTGCCAGAGGTTGCATAGTATGCATCACTCTAGGCAACAAAGGACACTACGCGCATCACAGAAACCAAAGTATTCTGGGTGTTGATGGATGAGAGCATCTGCATGGCCATTAACCAGAAGCCGCGATTGTCCCCAATGGTATTTAAACAAATTTTAGTGTACACGAAGTTTAAAGCTGACTTCCAGTGCATATACATCAGGGTGCGAAAGGATTTGCAACAAAAATGGTTTGACCTGCCTTACCTCACTAAAGATGATGCTATTCAGGAGGTCATCATGCATTGGCCAACAGATTGGCATACTCCATCCGATCGGGCCATGGGTACCAGCAAAACCACAGAGAATAAAAAGAAGGAGGCAGCCAAGTATAAGGTACAATAGTTGGATGAGAAGTGTAGAAAAGAAGCCAAGGAGAAGGCCTGGGTGGAAGAGGAGCGTGCCACAAAGTAGTAGGCCAAACAAGAAGAGCCAAACTCCAAGCACTGTGATAAGTATCCTTCGCCCGAAACAGAGGAGGTGGAGCAGTTAGAGAAGGGCAGCAGTCAGAAGGAATAGAGCACTCCCTTCCAAATAAAGAGATACAAGGATCCGTAGAAGGAGGGGCTGCAGAAGAAGTCAAAAGCGACCAATCCATCATTGGATCCAATCAAACTAACAGAAGGTGACCTTGATGAGATCATTGACAAGGTGTGTGATACCACGGTGGAACTGCTGCAATAGTTCGAATAATAACAAACAAAAGGCACTAAGTACCATCCAGAAGGATCTATGTGAGCTGTAGATTTAGACGAGTAGGATCTAGGTGAGCACAGGGCAGGTAAGCACTCCATAAACAAGCTTGGTACTAGGAACTAGTCTGGCAGCAGAGATGGTTTGATCCCTGGATCTCTCGGTAGTTGCATTGCCAGATGGATCCTTGAGCACGGAGGTGGCAGATGGCAAGGTCATCATAAGTTCTCTGAAGAACATTGGTCTAAACTTGGATGCGCTCCTCAATGAGTTCCTTCACACGATGTAGGTAGGTATGACAACCAAGTTCAGAGCTCGGGAGCAGCATGCACTAAGCCTAATCAGTGAATATATGGTGAATAATGAGCAAAATTTCACCGAAAAGATAGAGGCATTGCAAGCAAAGGAGAAAATTCAGGTGCAAAGCGCCCAGCTCGCGGCCGCAGTAGCAGAAGCATGCATAATGGTGTTGGAACTGCATATCCCAGAGGAATCACCATTGGAGGAAAAGATTAGAAAACTTGTTGTGGCCATGCACAATGTCACGCACTGTTGCTACAACACAACGCCTTGTGAAGCTGCAGGAGGCTAAGCAGCTTCTTACATAGGTGGAAGTAGCACAGAAGAAATAGGTCGTCCTAAGGCGAGATTGGGGCCTTAGTTGGGTGAGGCCTACATCGTCTCGGCCAATATTCAAGAAAAAGTGGTGAACTTGCAGAGAACGCAACAAAAGATCAAGCAGGATAGTGTAGGACTAGCCACAGAGCAGCAGGTGGAATAGATGAAGCAGGCACCCACGCAGAGCGCGGCTGAAGTAGCGGTTGCACAAGTGGAGCTAGGGATCTTCACAGTAAGATCTCTGTGCCAGCTGAGCGACTCAAGGGTGAGTCATGATCTTTGTGTTGGGGATCTGTTGGGATGGGGTCCCCTGGGTTAATTTTGGGGCAAAAAACCCAAGTTTTGTTATATACAATGTAAAGTTTCTATAAATTGTGGTCACGGAGCACATAGATAGTAAAGGAGTCAAAAAAGGTTTTACCCTTCTTTTATGTAAGTTGAGTCAGCTTTTGAATATCTACCCATGGTCTGCATACTATGGGATTGTATAAATAGATGTGTTTTAGGGATGTCTAAAAAAAATGAAGGAAGTAGTCTATGGAAATAGTCTAAAGGGGTAGCGTAGGAGAGTAAGAAGGAAGGATATGCAACTCTGTGTGCAAAGGCCTAGGGTAGAGTCCATAGTTGAGTGTGCGGAGCCCTATAGCTCAGTGCATAGGGAGGTCTTGAGTTTGTAAGCTGAACTAATTATCAATGGAGAAGATTATTACTGAAATTCCTGTGTTTACCCATTTACTTCTGTTATGTATGAATGTGCTTTATGATGTGATAAATAATACTTGTATGAAATAATGATGTATTGATGCGTGAATTTGCTTGATATATATTATTATCCGAATGTAATTGACATTAAGTGTTTACGAAAAGATTATACTCTTGCATATTAAATTTATCCAACAGTTAAGAAGGTCTGAATAATTTCTAGGTTAAGAATAGTCTTGGATGCACGTAACTGGATGATTAGCCTGTTTAGGGTCCAAAAATGCCAACCGTAGACCTTCACGGAGGTGTAGAGGCCGATTCAAGGAAGTTATATCGATAAGCCTTAAAGGCCTACCGATCAGCGCAAAGTCAGATTTAGGGCATAAAACGACATCAAGTTGATCTCTGGGTGCGGAAACGTGGTTCTAGCATCCCCCCATATTGCTTCAGGTGAGACTTTAGTCTGCAATCTGCAGATTGATGCCAAAAGGGCCAATAGTGTAGGGATTTATTTGGCACAACTAACTCTGAACCTGGGTTAGGACCCACTAAGCCAACACAATCTGTCAGTCCAAAACCAAAACAAACTTGAGGACTGACTTGCAACATACTTGTGTCATCGATCATGAAGGTTGCATAATTTTCGCTGGGAGGTCAGTTGACTGACTGCCAAAACTGCACAAGGCACAACCTGGGTTGTTAGGAGGTTGACTAAATGTTGGAACTTCTTAATACATAATTGAGTCTGGCCTGCTGAGGACTGAAGCGGCACAATGCGCAATTTCAGTTAGTAGTGACATGCAACCAACAAACTGCATTGCGCAGTTTTTGGGGCCAGCAGAACACTGCCTCCAAGAATCATGGAATGCAAGCCTGGAGGTCATTGTTGGGCCATAATTGCACAATTTCTGGAGGGAAGGCAAAGCCTTTGTGTTCGGAAATATGCGATGCTAGTGGGCAAGCCACGGTCTAGGCCAAGGCAGCTCAAACCAGCAAACGGGTGACTGAAAACATGAGAAGTCTGAATGTATGATGAGACGAGTGCAAACAAGAGCGAATGAACATACATGCAAACAACAAGTGCAGGATTCAGAAAACGGGAAATCATGCATGTGTGTGAAGCGAGTCACTGTAACAATGATCTTCCATGCAAAAAACGTGTCATGCATGCGATAATAGTGAGGTGCAAATGAAAACTAAAATGGTGCTTCCACAAGCTAACATAAATCAAAACAATAGAAAGTGCTCACTGAAATCAAGCAGACAACACTCACACAAAGCAAAACACAAAAAGTGACAAAAAAGTAATGTGAGATAAGAAAAGCGGGCATACCACAAAACAACTGAGTTGAATGTGCCGAAGACTCCTAGATACAATGTGGGATGTCAGAACTGCAAGGTAAATGCTAGGAATGAGATCTACAACATCCGATTCACAAGTTTTGATAAAATTAAAGTTGTGATGTGCATGTCACAAATCTAAGAAGAGCGACACTTGAAGGGAGCTTTTTGAAATTATCCTTGCATGTAACCTCTGGCTACTAAAAATAGATCCCTGAATCAAGAGGTGCCTTTGCATGCTGCCTTGGGAGAAGTAGTCCATGCATGAAAATCAATTTTACTCATTCCTAGAGGGAACTGGTCAACTCAATGGCACATGTAATGACCTACTCAGATGAGGGGAAAATTTGCACATTTCTGGGAGGGAGCTGGGCTAGCTGCCCAGAAGAATTATGCGATTTCTGGGTTGAGTAGCTGACTTGTGTCCAAAAATTACGCAATTTTTGGGTTGAGCAGCTGCTGTTGGGAGGAATTGCACAATTTTTCCAGTGAAGGATGATAGGAAGATTTGCACAATTCTAGAGCCCAGCAGTTTGCTAGAGAGGATTGTGCAATTTCTGGAGGGAAAGTTGGTTCCCTCTAGAATTGCGCAATTTCTTGAGGGAGCTACTCAACCTCGAGCTCGAACAAGTCCAATGAAATAGCTTGTGAGGGGAATGCAATCAAGCTACCATGCGTAGGCTAGCAATCTGCTAGAAAAACACTGATGCTTGTGTACTTGACAAGGTAAGACATGTTGCTGAGGAAGGCTAGTAGGGAGGCTCCAAAATGAAGCAAAGGCAAAATTTTGGAGGGTGGTTGTAGCCGCTACAACACTTGGTGACACACTGGTAGAACTCCAGCTCTCTAAATGGAACTTGCTCGTGAAAAGCGAGTCTAATACCTCCGAAAGTATTGTTTAGTTCTCAATACGCCTTGGTTTCCACACTTGCTTGATTGTAAGATGTAGCATCTGACATGCTCTTGGTCAGTCGACACACATTCCAAGCCAAGTCAAAACAATTGTTTCGATTGGAGTTGAGGGGTATATTGGTGCACAAGCAGTATAGTCGTTAAAGTCTTAGTTTCATCTCTAGTGTTGCTCCGCTGCTGGCAGGCCTAGGCAGTACCCCGACGAAGTCAAGCAGGAACACTAGCATTTCTTTGCTACCAATGAGCCTGGTCACTACCCCGATGGAGTTATTTGCATCACCTCTCTGTGCAGGAAGCCTTTCTCTTCTTTTTCCTTATTCAATTTTCAATTTTTTTGAATTTTTTTCACTTTTCATTTTCATAACTGTGCATAACACTTATTCATTTCAGAGGTGGAAGAGGGATCCCAACTTATTGAGAGCATAAGAGGTTTTTCCTTTATAGAAGTAGTTTATTATATACCTCTGACATGCCTGTTAAGGTTCTCCCCCTCACCTTACTCTACTTAACTGAGCTGTTAAGGGTTAACCCAAAAACAACTGACTAGAGTAGGTGACACTAGTTAGACCGCAGGCATTTTTTTCACGTGACACTAGTTAGACCGCAGGCATTTTTTTCACCAAGGTTCACTTCGAACAATACGCATTTTCCATTGATGTATCATGTATTGAAGACAATAAGTTCTTACATAAGGGAGTGGACAACAGATAACCAAATGTTAATAGTTGTACAAGTCCTCTTGTACTCAAGAGTCGCGCATGGTCCATGCGAAACTAACCTATGGAAATAAACAAGCAAACAAACCAAAAAGAAAAGAAAGAAGTAGAGGAAAATGTGAAAGCAAAGTGAGTAAGCAAACACACAAGCAAGCAAACAAAAACAAAAAGAAAGAAGAAAACATGCATGCAAGCAAACAACTCAAAAATCAAACACTACTCCTACTCCTAAGCTAATAGTGCATGGGTCATCTCACGTGAAGTGATACTTCCAATGCAGCCACCATTGCATTGGTTGACCCATGTAGGTGAAGGCGTGGTTTGCGAACAACACAGTTGTGCGAACTAGCAGATGCATAAGATACAACAATGAAGACAGAGACACTCTGAGCTTACAAGCGTCCACAGAACAAAAATGAGTGAAAGCGCATGACACGCACTCTATGGACTTGTCATGGTGTTGTGATATACTACATGCAGATGTTGAGTTTATCCATTCCCTTAGCTGTGATATGCAAGAAAACATGAGAAAGGTAGACCACTTATGTTTCACAAGTGTGCTTGCTGTGTAAGGTTCCTCCAATGCATGAGCAATGGGATCGTAAAATTCGAATGGATGAAGTGAAATCTTAGTATTGGATTATTCTTCAGTGCATACAGATGAGAGATGAGGAGCCTTTCACGTTTGAACACTTTCCTAACCAAAAGTGAAACCAATCTCACGATATTGAGGGCTTGAGATAACCAACAGCTTGGGCTAAAGGGCCGCGACAATATGCAGGGTTTCGACTTCATTGATAGATGGATCATTGTAGACCAGTGGATTAGATGGACTAACAATGAGTGAAACAACATCTTGAATGGATGATGAAGTAAATAGATCACAACAACCAAGGTCGGAAATTTCAGGATGTTGTTCAGCATCCTCATGATCTGATGAATCACATAGAGGGGTAGATGAGAAGAAAGTATGTTCACCCTCTGTGTTTCCGAAAAAAGCAGATGAAATATGAAGTGGATTCTCAATGAATGATTGATCTCTCCGTTGTCGGATGATGGGCTGATATACAGTGTGTCCTTCGAATGATCAACAATGGGTGCATCCATGGATGAAGATACACATGGAATCTCAGGGATGGTAGGACCATCAAGGATGACAGGAAAAAACGGAGGAGGTATGGACAGATAGGGATGGTCCTCTATTGTTGGTGGATGTTCAAGATCCCCATAATACTCCTCATGAATGCCAGCGCATGTTGGTTTTGCAACACCAACTCCGTCGATAGATTGATCCTCGTTCAAAGCAAGTGTAGAGTCTAGAAAGGAAGAACACAAGACAGTGTCATCTGTAGGATGATTAGAATATGAAGACAAAGGTTGAGGTACAAAATACATGTGCCAAAGTATGGGAACCATAACCATGTTTCTATGAAAATCAGAAGGAGCAATGTCTAGAGGATGTGATGGTTAAACCAATGTGTGTTCATCCTCTCCCACATCATTATGTGATGGTGGAGCTGTTTGATGAGAGGACGGTGTACAGTCACTTGTGACAGCAACCATGTCCATCTGTGATTGCGTAGCTCCATCACCAAAGTATGCTGAGTGGGGCTTGAGATTGAACTTCTTATTGGGATGGACTGATTTGTTAAGATTGTACTTGAATCTATCCCAAAGATAAGGAAATTTCATATGGTTTTTTAGAGCTTGAAACTGAAAATCATGGAAGCATTGCCAAAAATCCATAAGTGATTCATGCGAAGCCATCCATTATTGTAACAATTTTCAGTCAAGATGTTTTGGATCAAAATGATAGAAAGTATCTTCAATGAGATCACATAAGTGCTCAAGTGAGTGCATGCCGCTAGCCAGTAGGTTGCAGAACCGCCAATGTGGGGATTCACGAAGTGTGTATGCAAGCAACAAACTGGCCTGTTTGTCAGAAGATCCATCTTCCTCATGAAGCATGGAAAGGAAGTCATGTAAGAACTCAAGTCAGGCCACTTCGCCTTCACCATCATACGTGTATCCAAACAATAAATAAAAAAAACTCCCTCATTATGGTGACAAGTTCGGCATGCGAAAAACATCATGGAGGGTTGAGAGTGCAAGACTCCATGATAGCTATGTAAAGGTTCAAAATAGGATGAGAGGACATAGCTTGTCATTTGGCCTTCCTTCTAGCACCAGAAATGTTGATGATACTGAACCCGCCAACATGTCAAGGGATGTCCCCAGTAATAAGTCTGAATTAGGCATCAGACCATTTGGTGTAGGAGTCCTAGAAGTGGGTCATATGGTAATGCCTTGACCATGGTTTCGCACAGAGGCAAGTAAGATGTCCCTGTTGGTAGCAAGGGTGTGACATATGCAGCAAGCCAAGGAATGTGCATGAGAGCTTCTAACACATAGAGGGTGAAGTGGGTGTGCCCCTTTGAAACCTTTGATAGAACAGAGTTAAGAAGGGAACACACGAGAAAATATGCATCACAACATGGAAGGCAAGTAAGCTAGCAATCCAAAGTGATGGCTAAACCAACAACACATTACAGAAAGATTCATGCATACATATATAGAAATAGCTACACATGCATGCGTAAGAAAATAGATACAATATCTTTTAGAGTACTCAAGATAGTTGAAATGCAATACAACATATGCATGAAATGTGCGGGCTCTGTCATATTAAGAAGTGTAAGTTCTAGTCATACAATACATCCATGTCCAACCACTAGTTCCAGCATTGGAAAGTTACAGCCACAACCACCTGCTCCTCCAAAGAGATATACTAGCTCTGTGTAGTGGAGAAGCCAAGGATCGTTACAATATTGTCCAAGCTCTCTCTAAGATAGTCCTATCAGAAAATTAGCTGACCAAAATCCCCTACAATGAGTTGTGAGGTACTATTTATAGGAAAGGGTAGGGTGGCCCTTGACATTCCCCTATGTGATAGTTCATCTACCCTCATGACTCTTCATCTACTCTTTGACTATTACATCCAACTATTGACACTTGAACTTCCACTTGACAAGACGTTACATTACAATGCACATGTACCCATGTGAGAAAAAATGACTTGAGCAAGCCATGCAAGACATCACTCACACTCGGACCGTTGTGGTGAGACCAACTCTTTGACATCCTTTTGATGGTCAATGGTGGTGAACTAATGCCAAGCTTGGTCATCCGTGCGCTCAATGGTGACACCTTACTGAAGCGAACTTTTGCCTTAGCTGCATCAAGGTATACTAATATGGCTCCTCTGTTCAAATCATCTAATAGCATGTGGATGGTCATCCTAGTTGTGATCGGACCAACAACATGTTCATGGATAGTGTATGTTCTAATCTCGAAACATGTGCTGGTGGCCATGCACACAACTTGTCGAAATACATGTTTAGCTCCAGTCAGACTTGCTTCTTGTCTTTGCCTCAGTGAGTGTGCCAAATGGGTGGGATCGCATGTGTGCGCACAATGACATGCATGGTATTGAATTCCCTTGCATATGATCAATAGCACTGCTCACCTTGTCTACTCCGTGTCAGCTGTTGGAATGGATCCATAACTTTTACGAGCATAGTTTCATCCATTTGTGCATGTTGCACCCCCTGTTGTACCTATTCCTGCTCCAACTCATTCGCTCGTCTATGCGTCTCCTAATCTTCCTTGAGTTGTTGCTTCGACACATGCAACTCCTTCTTTGTTCCATTCTCCGCCTTCACGCACTCTTCATGTCATGTTGTCACCTCATAGCCTCAATCTCCAAAGTTGATTTCGTCATGAGTGGATCTTTTTTGAACATGCATCTTTGTTCTACCTCTATGATGTCAACAACCTTCCTTTTGTACTCGCGACATGCGGGTGTGTTGTATTCTACTGCTTCTTATGGTGCTTCTTGCAGTGATGCTGCAGCCATCTTATTGGGATGTCCTTGTCTACGAATAAGTTGATGTCTTCATAGGAAGGCAAGCTCATAGAAACTTGCTTGGCTACAACCCCTGTTATGCTCTTAATAATGTCCTTTGACTTTGTTCTCCTGAAAGCCATTCTACTTGTGCTGTTGAGAGACAGATGAACACCTGTGATGGCTAGAGACATAGAAACACTCATGGCAAGCAATCTGTCAGTCGAAAACCAAAACAAACTTTAGGATTGACTTGCAACATACCTGCGTGATTGATCGTGAAGGTTGCACAATTTCTGTAAGGAGGTCGGGAGATTGACTATTGGAATGGTGCAATGCACAAACCATCCTTGCCTACTGAGGATTGAAACTACGCAATACGCAATTTCAATCAGCAGTGACATGCAACCAACAAACTGCATTGTGCAGTTTATGGGGGCAGCAGGACAGTGCCTCCACGAATTGTGTAATGCAATCCTAGATATTAGTGTTGGGCTAGACTTACATAATTTATGGAGGGAAGGAAGAGCCTTTTCTTCTGAAAATGCACAGTGCTAGCTGGTCAAGGAACGGTCCAGGCCAAGGCAGCTTAGATCGTCTGATGAGTGACTGGAAACATGAGAAGTTTGAATGCATGATGAGATGAGTGAAAACAAGAGAGAATGATCATACATGAAAACATCAAGTGCATGATTCATAAAACGAGAAAGCATGCATGTGTGTGAAGTGAGTTGTCGCAATGACGACCGTTCATGCAAAAATAGTGTCATGCATGCTATAGCAGTAAGATACGAATGAAAACTGAAATAATGCTTCCACACGCTAACACACACAAAAATGACATAGAGCACTCACTAAAGTGAATTAGACAATACTCACACAAAGAGAAAGACAAAAAGTGACAGAAAAAGCAGCGCGAGACATGAAAAGAGGGCTTACCCCGAAACAACTAAGTTGAATGTGCTGATGACTCCGAGATGCAATGTGGAATGTCAGAGCTGCAAGGTCGATGTGAGGAATAAGATTTGCTGCATCTGGTTCATGAGTTTTGATAAATCAAAGTTGTGACGCGCATGCCACAATTCTAGGAAGAGTGAAATTCGGTGGGAGGTTTGTGAAATAATCCTTATATGTAACCTTCAGCTGCTAAAAATAGATCATTGAATCAAGGGATTCCTTTGTATGCTACCTTGGGAGAAGTAGTCCATGCATGCAAATCAATTTTACTCGGTCCCGAAGGGAACCGATCAACTCAATTGCACATGCAACAACCTGCTTAGCTGAGGGTAAAATTTGAACATTTCTGGGAGGGAGCTACGTTGTCTGCCCAGAAGGATTGCACAATTTCTGGGTGGAGCAGCTGAATGCTGCCTAGAATTGTGCAATTTCTAGGTTGAGGAATCCTACTCAGAGGAATTGCACAATTTTTCTAGTGAAGGGTGAGAGGAAGATTTGCGCAATTCTAGAGCCCAGCAGGCTTCCAGACAGGATTGCACAATTTCTGGAGGGAAGGCTGGTTCCCCTCCAAAATTCAGCAATTTCTTGATGAAGCTGCTCAGCCTACATCTAGACCAAGTCTGGAGAAGAAGCCTGTGAGGGGAATGCAATCAAGCTATCATGCATAGGCTGGCAGTCTACTAGAAAAAAATTGACGCTTATGTACTTGACAAGTCAAGAAATGGTGTTGAGGAAGGCTTGTAGGGAGGCTCCAAAATGAAGCTAAGGCAAAATTTTGGAGGGTGGTTGTAGCCGCTACAACACAATGTTACTCTGTCTCTTTGAAATATATTATAGTATATAGATTGGGTATCGGGGAATTGAGAGTGATGTGAAGGGGGGTGGTGGGGGGGGCATATGAGATTCCACCTTCATGTGGTTGGATTTATTAACTAGATAATATATTATTCTTGAAACAAACAAAAGCTCATTTACGTTTATACCATCATTTTTTATTTTGACTTTGGTTTGTAAAGAAGACATACCAAGAAAATTAGGTGACAGGTGAACCAAGCGATAAGGCGTCTGGGCATATTTGTGAAGTAAGAACGGCCCATGACTACCCATGAACATAGTTCCCACCAGGGTATCTGATAATGGTTTTTAGAAGATTGACTAAATTAATGTTTAGGTGTTAAAATCTGATTTATAATTGATTATTATGCAACATGGGCGTACTAAAAAATGAAAATATTTTGTTGACATTGACGAGATAATGATTTTTGTTCATTAATTTTCATAGTAGGGCGAACACATGTGCCTTGGGCATGCCCACATGAAGGCACTCATGTGATGAGCTGGTGGATAAACCCAACTTGCAAAGGGGAGCCCACAAAAAATAAGTAACATTGGGCCATGACTTCCCATGAACAAAGTTCCCACAAGAGGGTCTCATAATGGTATTTAGAAAATTTACAGAATTCATGTTTAGGTGTTAAAAGTCAGTTTATAAGTGATTGATTATCCATCATGGTACTAATAAATGATAATATTTTGTTGTCATTAATGAGATAATGATTTGTGTTCACTAATAATTTATATATCAGGGCAAACGCCCATGCCATGGGCGTGGCCACATCAAGGAGGGGCACTCAGGTGCCTGTCCGATGAATTGATGGGTTGTCCTGACTTGGAAAGGGGTGCCTGGACAAAAGAAGTTATGTTGGCTTATGATTTCCCATGAATAAAGTTTCCACTAGGAGGTCTCATAATGATTTTTATAAAATTGACTAAATTAATGTTTAGGTTTAAAATCCAATTTATAATTGATTAATTATGCGGCATGGACGTACTAACAAATGATAATATTTTGTTTTCATTGATGAGTTGATGCTTTGTGTTCACTGATTTTCACAGTAGGCTGAACACCCGTGCTTTGGGTGTGCTCACTTGAAGCTGGGACACTAAGGTACCCATGGGGGCATCACATGTTAGGCACGTCATGGCACCCACCTGGTAGGGGAAACTATGATACGAATTGTTGGGTCATCCAAACTTGGCAAGGGGCACCCACACAAAAGAAGTAATGTTGGCCCATGACTTCACATTAACAAAGTTGCCACAAGGTGGTATCATAATGATTTTAAGAAAATTGAGTAAATTCATGATTAGGTGTTAAAAGCTTATTTATAAGTGATTCATTATTCATCATGGTACTAATAAATGACAATATTTTATTGTCCTTCATGAGGTAATGATTTGTGTTCGCTAATAATTTGCATAGCAGGGTGAACAACCATGCCTTGGGTGTGCCTGTATGAAGGCAGGGCACGCAGCACCGAGGCGCTCACTCAGTAGGGCCACCAGGGTGACAAGTTGGTGGGTCAGCCTCACTTACCTAGGGGTGCATGGACAAAATAAGTAATGTTGACTCATGGCTGCCCATGAATAAAGTTCATACAAGGCTGTCTCATAATGATTTTTAGAAAATAGACTAAATTAATGTTTTAGTGTTAAGAGCTAGTTTATAATTGATTAATTATGAAGCATATATGTACTAACAAATGATAATATGTTGTTTTCATCGGTGATCTAATTCTTTGTTTTCACTTCTTTTCTCATCAAGGCAAATCTCTATGTTTTGGGTGCGCTTCCATGAAGGCGGGGCATAGAGGTGCCCATGGGGTGTTATGTGTTGGGCACGCCATGGAACCCACCCAATAGGGGTTCCTGTGCGAAGAATTGGTGGGTCAACCCGACTTGGAAAGGGGTTCCAGCAAAAAAGAAGTATTGTTAGCCCATGACTTCTCATGAACAAAGTTGCCAAAAGGGGCTCTCATAATGATTTTTAGAAAATTTACTAAATTCATGTTTAGGTGTTAAAGTTCAATTTATAATTGATTGATTATGCATCATGATATTAACAAATTATAATATTTTGTTTTCATTGATGAGCTAATGATTTTTGTTCACTGATATTCATAGTAAGGCAAATGCCTGCACCCTGGGCATGCCTACATGAAGGTGGGGTGCTCGAGTGCCCATTGTTACCTCGTGTGTTTGACACACCAGGGTGCCCATGCGACGATTTTATGGGTTGACTTGACTTGGAAAGGGGCACCTAAACAAAATAAGTAATGTCAAACCATGATTGCCCATGAAGAGAGTTCCCACAAGAGGGTCTCATAGTGTCTTTTAGAAAAATGACTAAATTCATGTTTAGGTGTTAAAAGACAGATATAATTGATTTATTATGAAGCATGGTAATAAAAAATGATAATATTTTGTTGTGATTGATGAGCTAATGATTTTTGTTCAATAATTTTCACAGCAAGGTAAATTCCCGCACGAAGGTAGGGCATCATGTGCTAGGCATGCCAGGGCGCCCTCCCGGTATGGGCAGCCATGTGAGGAGTTGGTGGGTCAGATTGACTTGGCAAGGGGATACCACAAAAAGCAAGTAATCTCGGCCCATGAATGCCCATGAATAGAGTTCCCACAAGGGGGTGTCATAATTATTTTTAGAAAATTGACTAAATCCATGTTTAGGTTTTAAAACACGATTATAGTTAATTGATTATGCAACATGGATGTAATAAAAAGTGTTAACATCTTGCTATCATTTGCGAGCTAATGACTTGTGTTCATTGATTTTCACAATAGGGAAAATTCCTGCTCCTTGGGCGCATTGACATGAAGGTGGGGTGCCCAAGCGCCCATGGGGACATCGTGTACTCTGCACGCTAGGGCACTCGGTCGATAGGGATGCCTGTGCAACAAGTTGGTGTGTCATTGTGATCTTAAAAGGGGCACGGAAAAAAAGATTAATGCTAGCCCATGATGACCCATGAACTGAGTTCACACATGGGTGTCTCGTAATGATTTTTAGGAAATTAGCTAAATTCACATTTAGGTGTTAAAAGTCGGTTTATAATTGATTTATTATGCAGCATGGGAATACTAATGAATGAACATATTTTGGTTCCATTGATGAGCTAATGAGTTTTTTTCATTTATCTGCACAATACAGTGAACACCTCTACTTTAGGCGTGCCCGCACAGAGGTGGGGGTGCCTGGGCACCGATGAGGGTGTCACGTGTTGGGCATAGTAGGGCGGCCAGCTGGTATGGGCACCCATGTGATGAGTTTGTGGGTCAACTTGACATTGAAATGGGGGCCCACACAAAAGAAGTAATGTCAGCCCATTGCTGCCCATGAACAGAGTTCCCACAAGGTTGTCCCATAATCAATTTTAAAAAATTAACTAAATTCATGTTTAGGTGTTAAAAGATGGTTTAATTGATTGATTGTGCATCATGGACGTACTAACAAATGATAATATTTTTTTTCCATTGTGAGCTAACGATTTTCCCTGGGTGCACCCGCATGAATGCGATATGTGTGAGCACCCATAGGGGCATTGTTTGCTAAGCATGCTGGGGTGCCCACCTTGTAGGGGTGCTGATTCAAGGATTTGGTGGGTTGGCCTGACTTGGAAAGGGGATCCCTCACAAAATAAGTGTAGGTTTTAACCCTTTATAGAAATTACATGCATATAAATTCTAAAAACCACAAAATAAACAATGGTGAGAGCATAACACATAAAACAAATATACACAGAGATTTTCCCCTGGATCCCAAAACCGAGACTGCCATATTGATTTTTCATTATGTTCCTTTCAATGTTACAATACATATATATACATGCTGAAGCATCCATAAACCCCAATCCATTAACCCTAGATTAGAACATAACTGTAGTTACCTTGAATAGATCTACAAAATACCATGGATCGAAAACCCTTGTGCCCAAAGCCATGTGCGCAATCCATGAAAAAAACCATAGGTAGCTTTGCCTACCTAATATAGTGTCCTGTGACCCCCTGGCAGTGTCCAGTGCAACGTACATGGGGGGCTACCGCCCCCCCTGTAACCCCCCTGTGTGTGGGTTAGTCGTGGAAAGAATATAACAAAACCCAACATTCTCCCACTTGTTGTTTTCTTTCCACAGGGGGCCATAGGAGAGCTTACTCATTGATCCAACCCTAAAATACCCATTTTTCCCCTACACCAAGAGAAATTCTCAGTGCTCACAGACTTTGTCAATGCATCTGCAGTGTTCTTCAAAGTGTCCACCTTTACGAGGAACACCTTTTTTTCTTCTACCATATCCCTCACAAAGTGATACTGAACATCAATGTGCTTTGTCTTTGAATGATAAGTAGGGTTCTTTTCCAAGAAAATTTCTCTTTGGTTGTCACATTGTATCCTTATCTCACTTTACTAACCCCATACTTGAACACAATCTCTGCAACCAAACTACTTCAGTGCTTGCATGAGTGGCTGCCATGTATTCTGCCTTTGTAGTTGAAAGTGCTACTACAGATTACCTCTTACTCATCCAACTGACTACACCTCCAAATAGGTTAAACAAATATCCACTTGTAGATATTCTCTGATCCAAATCTCTAGCCCAGTCTGCATCAATAAAGCCATGGATGTCTGAAACTTTGTCCAATCCTAGTCTTCCTTGGTATCACAAACCATAATCACTAGTGCCATGCAAATACCTAAAAACCCGCTTCACTGCTGTCTAATGCTTCTTCCCTAGTTTTAACATAAACCTCCTCAATACTCCTAGTGCATGTGCAATGTCTGGTCTAGTACATACCATCAAATACATCAGGTTACTGACTCCACTTGAATATGGGACACGAGACATGTCCTCTTCCTCTTCTTGTGTCTTGTGACACTGTTGAGAAGATAAATTTTCACCTATACGAATAGGAACTTTCATTGGTTTACTATCCTACATATTAAACCTTTGCAATATTGTCTCGACATACTTCCTCTAGTTTAACCAGAGCTTCCTCTCTGCTTGATCTCGTTTAATTTCCATGCCAAAAATATAGTTTTCCGCACCAAGATCTTTCATGTCAAATTTGGAGGAGAATTTGGTCTTCAAATCTTGGATAATTTCTTTGTCATTTCCAACCAGCAACATATCATCCACATAGAAGACTAGATAAATAACATGGTCACCAATTAATTTAAAATATATAGTGATCTTCTTTGCTTCTCTTGAAGCCAAGTCCCAATATAAATGTATCAAATTTATGATACCACATCCTTTGTGACTGTTTTAACTCATACAAAGATTTTTTTAACTTGCATACCAATTCCTTCTTACCCTTCACCGCAAAGGCTTCACATTGTTTCATGTAGATCTCTTCTTCCAGATTCTCATGAAGAAATGTTGTACTCACATTCATCTGTTCTACCTCAAAATCAAAAGAAACAACAACAGATAAAAGTAATCTAATAGAAGCTACCTTGGAAACAGGAGAAAAAATATCACCAAAATCAATTCTTGGCACTTGGGAATAACCTTTTGCTACAAACTGAGATTTTTATTTCTCCACCTTTCCTTCTACATTCATCTTCTTCTTGAACACCCATTTGTTTCCAATGGGTTTCCTTCCAGTCGACAACTCCACCAGATCCATGACTCAATTTTGTGCAAAGGTGCCATTTCATCAACCATGGCATCTTTCCAGAGTTTGTCATCCTTTGAATCCACTGCTTCTTCACAATTCTCAGAACATCATCAGTAATAGATAAAGAAAAATATAAACAGAAAGCATATGGACTATACCTTTCTAGTTTCCTTCTTTCTCGAACTGATCTTGTCACAACCAGAGTTTGTGGCTCTTCATCTTATGATTCCTTTTCTGCTGTAGAGTATGATTCTTCCTCCTTTCACTTAAACTCTATCTTCTCAAGTTCCTTTGGTAGGACTTCATGTTTAATAACATCTTTCACCTCTCTAGACACCACATCTCGGCTGTACACAACCTTCCTTGTTACTCGGTTCTAAAGCTTATAACCTTTTAAACCATCCTTATACCAAATAAAGATTCCCTTTTCAGATTTACTATCCAACTTTTTTATTTTCTCCTTTGGAACATGTACATATGGATCACATGCAAATACCCTTAGATGTGAAAGAGAAGGTTTCTTATGAGTCCATACCTCTTGTGGAATCTTATCCTCCAACACTGATGAAAGTGATCTGTTGACCAGGTAACATGCAGTCTCCACTGCCTCTTCCTAGAATTCTTGTCCTATCCTGGCACCACTGAGCATGCCTCTTGCCTTTTCCATCAACATCTTGTTCATTCTCAGGTGTGTATGGAGTAGTCTTCTGTCGTGCTATACCACATTTCTTACAAAACTCTTCAAATTCCTTCTTGTAAAAATTTCCACCTTTATTTGTCCTCAACACCTTTATCTTATTCTCTGTTTGGTTTTCCACCATAGCCTTAAATTATTTTAACATGTAAAATAATTTAGATTTCTTCTTGAGGAAATATATCAATTTATTCCTTGAGAAGTCATCTATAAATGATACATAGTACACATACTTACCCAGTGACGGAATCAACACAGGTCCAAACACATCACTGTGCACAAGCTCTAATATATGCTTCACCCTCTTGCCACCAAAGGGGAAACTCACCTGATTTTGCTTCCCATATACACAATTTTCATAGAAATCAAAATCTAGAGAGCTATTAGATATACCTTCTACCATACCTTTACCATGAAGTATTTGAAGGCCCTTCACTCCATTATGTCTAACCCTTTGATGGAATAGCAAGGTATTTGCTCCAGAGACCACTAGATTTTATGCTCCACTTTCAAGACCACAGAACTATTGCACCCATCAATAATAGTGCTACCTTGTAGCTTGTACAGAGTTCCAATTTGAACTCCCCACATCAATACCAATGCTCGATGAACCATCTTGTAGGTACCTTTCTCGAACATTATTTTTACACTTGCATCATCCATCTTGCTTACAGAAATTAGATTTCTAGCTAATACAGGAATATGCAGAAAACCTGGACGTGTTCTAATCCTTCCACCTTGCAAATTCAACTTGACTTTTCCATGACCAATGATTCTATCCTTCCTGTCATCCCCTAATAAGATATAACCACCATCATATTTCTCATACTTGTAGAACCACTCTCTATGGGCAGTGAAGTGAAAGGATGCACTTGAGTCAATCAACCATGCTTCATGATATACATGTGTACTTGAAGAAGAAACCAAGTAAACATCCACACCTTCATCTAAAGTGGTTTTTTCTGCTGCAGAAGGAGCATCATCAGATCCCTTTCCCTTCTCAAGAGATTCATGTTTACAATCTCTTTTGCAGTGCCCTTCCTTTATGCATTTCCAGTACACCATTACAGGTTTTCCTAGAGTTTTAAGTCTCCCTCTATATTGAGATCTCCCACTCGAGGACTTATTTTTGTTTTTGTTCTAGGATCATCCTCATACTAATAAGGCATCACCATTCTGGCTCTCCATATTTTTTCGTCTCATCTCCTCCCTCAACAAGGATGAGACTATTTCATCAAATTGCAAGGCAGTTGCATTGGTACCTATTACAACAACAAGACTATCCTGCAAATCTGGTAGACAACACAACATACAGATGCACTTATCTTCATCTGAAATTTTAATATCAACAGATAATAATTGACTTACCGCGGTGTTAAATGCGTTCAGATGATCTGTCATCGAGTTTCCATCTTTTATCCTCATGTTAGGCCCCTATACTACTAGTGTAACCCCTTATTGTTATTAGTAAAACCCACTTATTATATTGATATACCCATGTAGTGCCCATATTGTTACAATTGTGCCGCATAGAAACCCACTATTGTTATTATTGTGCCCCTACATTATTATTGTTATGTCGGCTCTGATTATGTTATGACCCCTTAGACTCCTATATATAGAAAGGAGGTTCTTTCATTTGTATCATCCAAGAATTGTTTATTTATGTAATGTAAATGAGGTTTCCCCCTCGAAGAGGCTGAATTCTAAGGCGTTGATCTATCTTTTCTATCTTTCTCTTGAGCTGGTTTCATAACATTTGGTATCAGAGCTTTCGATTCTAGGGTTTCGCTGGTCCAAATAGGTCATCGTGGCATTTTTGCTGTAACTTTTTTTCTGCAATGTTTCAGAAGCTAAAACAAAAACTCGTTTGAGAAGAAATCGTGTTGAATCTCAGGTACAAATTTCAGAGCTTCTTGTGCTATATTTGCAAAGATATGATATGAGGAAGTTGGTCTTTTTGCATACTTCTGAATTACATTCCAAACAGGTGACCTGGGGAAAATTGGCATAACTTTCTCGTTGAGCATCAGATTGAAATTTCATAAGAAGTTACAGAAAGAGGATGGACTGTGGTTTCTTGTATATATTTCTCAATGCCAAAGGTTGAAACAGTGACACGTGGCACTTCATACAAGTTCGCTCTTCTGGAAAGGTCTATAATCAGGTCATCTTGAGAGATTGTACATAAATCTTTCTTGGAGAATCCAATTTGGATCAGACTGGTGGCATTGGAAAGAGGACATAGAGCGCTACTACAGGCCATAATTTTAGAACTTAAAATTCTGAAAGTGGAGACTTACAGTCGTTTCAAGATCGAACTCCTAGAATCAAGAAAAAGCAAGATCTGGAAGTTTGATGGCAAGGATCCGGTAAATTGGATACTTCAGATGGAGCAATATTTTGATCTACATGGTGTACCACTGTTACAAAAGGTATGTACTGCATCTTAATATTTAGAACTAGATAAATTTTTATGGTATGAAGGGCTTTGTTCTCGTAAAAAACTTGTCACATGGTCAATTTTCACAGAGGAAATGATAGCACATTATGGGGATACAAAGAGCAACACCTTGTTTAGAGCAACACCACAACAATTGGAAAGAGTAAAAGGGCTTTGTGACATAGTGGAAAGCAAAATTATGGAAACCAGGAAGCATACCCCTCACAACTATAAAGATAGAAGTGTTGTTTCTCGTAGCCTTCCACAACATACAAGGGTTACACCACAACAATTGGAAGAAAAAAGAGAAAAAGGGCTTTGTTACAATTGTGGATAGCAAATGCACTAAAGGTCATAAGTGTGCTGAGAAGAAATTATTTTACATAGAATATGAAGAGGAGGAAGAAAAGGATCAAGAAACATCAAAAGAAGAAGATATATGCCAAGACCTCACCCCAGAGAAAGAAGAAGTGAATCATACCATATCTTGTAAAGCATTGGCAAGAATTACCACTCAAACTCTCAAGATAGAAGGAAATATCAAGAAGAAAAAGGAGCAAGAAGTGAAAGATCACATTGAGAAAGAAGAAATGAATCCATCCATATCTTGTAATTCATTGGTCGAAATTACCACTCCTCAAACTATCAAGATAGAAAGACATATCAAGAATAAAAAAGTTCAAGAAGTGAAAGATCACATCGAGCATCAAGAAATGAATCCGACCATATCTTGTAAAGGATTGGAAGAAATTACCACTCCTCAAACTCTAGAGATAGAAGGACATATCAAGAAGAAAAAGGTTCAAGTAGTGAAAGATCACATCGAGCATCAACAACAAGTTCTCCAACTTTTAAAGGATAACGCCACTTCCGTGCAAAATCAAACGAAACAACAGGTAGATCAACATTGTAGTGAAAAATGTTTTGATGTAGGTGATTGGGTATTTTTACTGCTACATCTCAAGCAAGCTATTTATGAGAAGGAAATGTTGGCAATAGTAAATGCACTTAAAAAATGGTGACCTTACCGAATGGGAAGACTCTTCAAGGATGAGGATGTGGAAGCATTGTTTTGTGCTATTTCTATTATCCAACCAGATTAGATAAACGAAGCAAGGGATGAATGGAAGAAGGACAAAGAAGTATGGCCACTTATTCAAAAGTTGCAAAAGATCCCAATTCAAACAATATTGCCAGAAATTGAAGAGGAAGAAAAAATCATATTGGAACCTGGAGCAGTCACAGAAAAAAGAACCCGACAGCTATGAAATTAATCAATTTCAGAGTATGTCATCTAGTGGAAGAACTTACCTGCTAAAGATTCCACATGGGAGGACAAGAATTTTATACAGAAGCATCAAGAACTACTCAAGCGTTGAGGACAACACTTTTTGAAGGAGAGGGGCATGTTAGGCCCCCTATACTACTAGTGTAACCCCTTATTGTTATTATTACAACCAACTTATTATATTGATGTACCCATGTAGTGCCCATATTGTTACTATTGTGCCCCATAGAAACCCACTATTGTTATTATTGTGCCCCTACATTATTATTGTTATGTCGGCTTTGATTATGTTATGACCCCTTAGACTCCTATATATAGAAAGGAGGTCTTTTCATTTGTATCATCCAAGAATTATTCATTTATGTAATGTAAAGGAGGTTGCCCCCTCGAAGAGGCTGAATTCTAAGGCGTTGATATATCTTTTCTATCTTTTTCTTGATCTAGTTTCATAACACCTCAGGTTATACAACTTTCTCTATAGGAACAATTTATTCAGCAAAGACTTATATTGGTACAAAGTCCCTAACTTGTCTCACAAAGCCTTCATCGTAGCTTTCCCTGATACATTCAACAATACTGAATCTGACACACATTCATATTGTGCTTTTTTCCTTTCAATCCAACTTCTTCCATTCTTCATTAGACACTACCGTTGGTTTAGTAGCTGGATCTACTGTGATCCACTGATCTTTATCCACCAGTAGATCATCCATATTGAGTTTCCAAAATTCAAAATTCTGACCATTAAATTTTTTAATCTCGATATTTCCACTACTTGCCATCTTCTTTCACCACAAGAATCGATCCCGTAGATCTCCCACTGAACAGGGTCCACCACAAGCTTGAGAAAAACCCCTTAGCATCAAAAGCATCCCCTTGAAGCCAAAACAACTCTGATACCAAATGTAGGTTTTAACCCCATACAAAAATTACCCGCATAAGAATTCTAAAAATAGAAAATAAACAATGGCGAGAGCATAACACACAAAACAAGTATACACAAATATTTTTCCCTAGATCCCAAAACTGAGACTACCAAATTGATTTTTCAATATGTTCCTTTCAATGTTGTAACACATATATATACATGCCAAAGCATCTATAAACCCCAATCCATTAAGCCTGCATTAGAACATAACTGTAGTTCCCTTGACCGGATATGCAAAATACCATGGATCGAAAACAATCATCCCCAAAACCATGTGTGAAATCCATGCACAAAGCCATAGGTAGGTCTGCCCACCTAATATAGGGTCCAAAAGAATTTTCCCAGGGTGCTACCCTAGACCCCTTGCAGGGTTCATACTACATGAGCTAAGTCCCTACTACGGTGTCTCATAATGATTTTTTGAAAATTGACTAAATTCATGTTTAGGTGTTCAAAGTAGATTTATAATTGATTTCTTATACAACACATACATACTGGAAAATGATAATATTCCTTTTCATTGATGAGCTAATGATTTTTGTTCACTTCTTTGCATAATAAGGTGAATGGCCGTGCCCTGGGAACACTCGAAAAAATGTGGGGCACCCTCAAATGCATGACAACGTCGTGTGCTAGGCACGCCAAGGCACCCACCTAATAGGGCTGCCCGTGTGACGATATGATGGGTCGACCTGACTTGGGAAGTGTAACTACACAAAAGAATTAATGTCAGCCCATCACTACCTATGAACAAAGTTCCCACAATAGGGTCTGATAATAATTTTTAGGAAATTGACTAAATTTATGTTTAAGTGTTAAAAGACAATTTATAATTGATCGATTATGTAGTATGAATGTACTCAAAATTGATAATATTTTGTTTTCATTGGTGAGCTAATGATTTTTCTTCACTGATTTACATAGCAGGGCAAAGGGGCATACAGATGCCCATGGGGGTGTCGTGTGCTAGGAATACTAAGGCATCCACTCAACAGGGGTATTTGTGTGACGCGTTGGTGGTTCAACTTGACTTGGAAAGGGGCATTGGCACAAAGGAAGTAATGTTTGCCCATGACTTCCCATGAACTAAGTTCCCACCAGGGTGTCTCACAATGATTTTTAGAATATTGACTGAATTCATGTTTAGTTTTTAAAAGTCAGTTTATAATTGATTGATTATGTAGCATGGACATACTAACAAATGATAATATTTTTTTTTCATTGATGAGCTAATGATTTGTGTTCACTTATTTGCACAGTAGGGCGAACGCCTACATCAGGTGTCCGTGCATGAAAATGGGGTGCTTGGGTGCGTATGTGGGCATTATTTGTTAGGCACACCAGGGATCCTGCCTAGTCTGGGTGCCTATGTGGCATGTTGGTGGGTAGGTTTGACTTGGCAAGGGGCACCCTCATGAAAGACATAATGTTGGCCCATGAGTGCCCATGACTTGAGAATGGGGCTAAGATTGAAACTATTTTAGTTTGTGCTTGTATGCACTGAAATTCGACGTGGTTATGTTAGATGCATGCATTAACGACATGGGACGGTGTTGAGACTCAAATATGACACACGTAAAGAATTTTCCAATCAAATGACAAAATTATAACATATATAAATGTCAAGGAGATGAAATTATTTATTACTATTTACCAGTTATGGGCTTATAATGCACTTCATAGTCCAGAGGTTGACAAAACTCCCTATCCTTCCATTTGAGAGGACTTCTTACCCTTCATTGTCATATTTTTCATCATCCTCATCCTCATCATCATCATCTTTGTACCGGGCGAGCTGGGTGATAGGTGAACTAGTCAACACGACGGTTAGCTAGACATGGTTTAATAAAGATTTAAAAACTAAGAATTGATGAATAACGTTGCCTAAAAATTTTCATGGTATGAAACCTTTTATAAACATTTATTAGTACTTATATCTTAGTATATCTAATTCTATTGTTCACTCTATTAATCATGTGGAATATTTATTGAAGGTTTCATTAAAATTCTTTAAAAGTGACTTAATTCTTGTCATCATTACTTGTAGTATTTAAATTCCTTGAACAAACTTACCCTCTAAATCTTGTTCAGAGTTCTCCAAATACACACAAAGTTGATATGATTCACTTATTTTCCATAGTATTTAGGATTTCAAGTGGAATTTCCCCCAAACGTTGATCTTAAATTATACCCATTCTCAATAAACTCCTAAACATGACATGTTATAAGCTAAATCTTGCATATTCTAATATAACTAATTTAACAACTCATATCCATTCACAATCACAAATTATTAATTTACTCTTATAATTCATAAACAAATTTAAGCATAAATATAATCAAGTAAATATCCATAAATAACGAACACATTGATTTCTAAGGAAAACACACCATAGAAACATTAGAACAATTAATTATTAAAGGAAAAATAATTTTCAATCCATGTTGCTACTTGACTCGTAATATTTGTGAATGTCTTGTAAAAATATACAACTTTAACTTAGGCTAACATTTGGGTCTCTATTAGTCAATTCTGTATTTACAAAAGTCTTAATTAGAGTGACCTTCATTTTTACATATAGTAAACCATAGGCCACTTCATTAAAGGGTCAAGTATGTACGTAATTTTTGAAGCATCTCAAGCTTTTATTCAACTTTTCTATCAAATGATGATGGAATAGACCAATATTCATATGATTCCATATGCTATTGTTCCTTTAGAGCATACTAGAAGGTTTTTATTTCATGTATCCAAATATTACACCTTATATTTTATAGAAGGCATGCTATCAACCATTCTACGAGAAAGTCCTTGTTGATTATATATGGAGTATATATGGCTAAGAATATATATAAACCTCTCATTGTATTCCAAAACAATTTCACAAGGCATCTAATTAGTCCCTTTTATTTTCTTTGATATTAGATCTTTGACATATTGAGTTTTAAGGAATGATAAAAAAATGTCCTTCACTTCCATTTTTGTTTTTGATTTTGTTTAATTCTCCTTAAAATTCATAAATCATGTTAACATTATTTTCTTTAATGCTCCAACAGACTTTGCAATTTTCTTTTCTTTCTGTGTAGTATATCCATCACAACTCAAATTTTCTCACATATGAACCATTGATTTTTAATATCTTCATCACCCTCTTATAGGGGTAGATGGTGGTGCAAACTTTTTTTAAGGAGGAGGGTTTTTTTACTATATTGTAGTAGGTGGAGCTAGTCATAGGATATTTAATGGTTTCTTAGTGTTTAATTTATCAACTTTGGTTGATTTTACTAGAAGTTTTATTTCATCGATCTAACAATTTTACCTTTATAGTATGTAAAATGTCTTGTTTATGGTTTCATCACTTCCTTGAAATGTTTAAAAGAAATTGAGGCATCCTCCTCAAACAGTAAATGATATAAGGGTTACAGTTCTAATACCTCTTATGTGGAGTAGTATGTTATTATCTACTTCAATATTTAACCAATCTCACTTTTTCTATGGTATTCCTGCAAGGAACAACATATCCCTCACACTTACATGGTTGTCTAGTTGATACGACCATGAAGATCGTTAAGAACATACTTGTAAATGTTCCAAGAAGAATTCTTGAAGACGACGGATTATTGAACATAGACAATTTCTTACATAAGAATTTGTATGATAAAGTTATATCATATGTCCTAAATCTCAACCTCTATGCTTTCAACATTCTCTATCAATAAAAGGATGACAATGCCTACCTCTACCAACTTTATATCTTTAATCAACTCAGGAACCGTGAAGGATTCTTCCCATGTGACATCTACATAATCATCAGACCGATTTAGCACTCCAATGACTTACCTTTGTTGAGGGTTTTTTTCTTTCAGATATATGATGGTTTGAAATTTAATGTATCACTATGCTTTTCTTTTATAATTTGTCCCTTCCAAATTTCTAAATGTTAATCATTGTGTTGTATTATTTCATTCTTTTGAGCATCCTTTTATTTTTTTCATATGGTGCATACTCTCACTCTCTTGTAGTTGACTTCCTCATTTTCCTCAGCATAATGGCTCTTCAATGTGTATGAAATAAGGTTACTCCATTTTAGACATTATTACAAACTGTCAGCTCCCACCACAAAGCCAAAATCACTTTTACTAGTTGAGAAAGGTACCAAAATTAGTCATTCATTTCTAAAGTATTCCTAAGCTTCTTGAAATTTTTTTCAACTAGCATTCAAAAAATATTCCCACCTATATTGTCATTTTTCTATTAGATAATAGTTAGTATTGTTAATGGAGATTGGGCTTAAAAAATGTTCCAAATTCCTTGGCCAATCAAGAATTTGTGACTTAAAGTGGGTACTATGCAGAGGAACTAGTCATATAATTTTTCATAAAATCTTATTTTAACATCATCGAGGGATGACTTTCTTCTATTACTTGCTCCTCACAAAAGTCATCTATGATTTTTTTGACCCACTCATCAACACTTGTTTGACCACTATTAATCAAATTGGAAATATTTTATGTATTCAAGCTTCCGTGATCCATAAGAGATAATTCATTAATATTAATTAAGACTAATCATGTGAACCACATTCTATAAATTTCTTAATTTCTTTAAGAATGGAAATGAGGATTTTTTCATGTGTTCTTGTGAAAATTTATGCTCTCACCTATGCAACTATGACACAGTTTCATCTAGGATCATTTTTGAAATAATTTTTGAAATTTCTTTATCACCACTCCCATGACGTTGGAATATTCATTGCCTTCCTCCCCTAAACCTCTTTCAATCTTGTGGGCAACTAGGCTAACGAAGAAAGGATAACCCCTCAATAACAAATGATTTCTAGATTGGTTTTCCGCTTCCTTTGAGTCCCAAATTTACGTGGGTACATTCATACTTACTAAATAATCATGCACAACAATGTTTCTTTTACTATGTGTTCATGCTAGGTTATTAGTTAACCAAATCCCCTAGCTTAGTACTCAATGTGAGAAAGCATAGAATCAATCTAAATTCCATTCACTGATTATGTGAAAATGGACAAGCGTACTTCTGGGTATTCTACCACTCTTAGGAAATATATAATATTATATAGTATATAATATATATTTTATATATATATATATAATATATAATATATAATATATATATTATATATTATATATTATATAATAGAGTTATGTAGGTTATATATAATATGATTATATATAATTGTATAATCAAAAGCGTGGAAGGAATAATAGGTTTAGAACAAAATAAAGGGCACCATATTCAGGTTCTCAGAGAGCACAAGGGAATTTGAGCTAAGGTTATGAGGGAATTCAAGTAGGGAAGTTATGGAAACCTATCTTCAATATCGTGGTAAGAGGATCCTTTGTCTGATATTTTTTTTATGAACTGACTCGCATACCTCATTTTGGGCTCTATTGTGCTTTTAGTTCTTTACATTCTTCCCAAAGGTGCCTAGGTTTATGATAGCCACTGCATCAAAATGGAATCCTCCAAAAGTCCAATTTTTGTGTGAAATGCAATTCCCCCAAACAATGTAAATATCTCGAAGGTCAAATTCCGCTAACATTTTTACTTTCTCATGGCTTCTTTAATGAGAAACTTATCCTCTAGAGCAATGAAACAACCTAAAAAATTTCCTACCTCCTTGAGAATTCTTATATTCCACAGTTCCAAAGGAAGCCTAGGAAAGAGGACCCAAATATGTTGTAAATGCGTTGGATCCTTCCTCTATAAGCTCAACCCCAACTCTCTTATAATTATTATTCCTTTACCTACCTCAAACACGCACACCTATTTCCACCCTGGGCATTTATTCATGGTTCAAGCACTCAACCATTTAAGACCGTTTGTTTTATGCGCCCGACCTATTTATTAGAAGAGGGTTAGATATTATACTTTTGGGATGCATATTACATGAGAATTTATTTCTGATTAATCACATCATTAGAATTTGGTTGACGTTTCAAACCAACTAATATGGTTCATCCTTGGAACAAAGGTGAAAAAGCGAATCAATCCTCAAGAATAAATAGCAAGAATGCATCAGGGTCGAGAGTTAGCCATTAGGAATTAGTTATTAAATTAATTAAAATAATATTTAACTATAAACTAGATGTCATGAATTCGCTGTTATATATGTATATTAATTAATTAAATCAATTAATTTATAATAATATTATAAAAATTAATTAAACAAAACTTTATAGAAGGGTTAAAAGTTGTATTTAGAATATTGGAATATTTATAAGATTAATGATTTTATTAATATAATTTAATTCATTATGTTTTTTAAATTAATATTAAGAAGATATTTCATTAAAATAAGCCACTATTCTTATTGAATAAAATAAAATAATTAATGAAATTATAAAAAGAAAATATTTTTTTTTTGATACCTAATACCTAGTTTAATTTATTAATAAAAAAAAGTAGAAAGAAGAAACATGGGGTGGAATCAAGAAGAGAGGGTTGTAATCCATCTCTTACTTAATATCCAACCATCATTCATATTGATTGATGGTTGGAAATTAAGCACTCAATTCTTGCCCTGTCTTCTTGATTTCACCCCTATTTCCTCTATCTCCCTTTTTATTTATTTATTTTTTAATAAATTAAATTAGATATTAGGTATAAAAAAATTTCGTATTTTCATTTTATAATTTGACTAGTTATTTTATTTTATTCAATAATAATAATCACTCATTTTAATGAAATACTTTCTTAATATTAATAAAAAAAGTTAACTAAATTAAGTAATTTATATTAATAAAATAATTAAACTTATAAATATTCTAATATTCTATATACAATTTTTAGCCATTGTATAAAAATTTATTTAATTAATATAGAGATATAACAATTAATTCCTAACAACTAGTTTATAACTAAAGATTATTTTAATTAATTTAATAACTAATTCCTAATGACTAACTCTCGACCCTAATGCATCCTTGCTATTTATTCTGGAGGATTTATTAATTATTTCACCTTTGTCCCAAGGATGAACCACATTAGTCGGTTCGAAACGTCGACTGAACCCTAATGATGTGATTAATCGGAAAGACATTCTCTTGGAAGAGGTTTCTCGAATGTGAGAGTTGACGAACTCAACTTTACAACTACAACTCTCCTGTCCTCACCAATGGGTTAGCGAGCAGGTAGATAATAATTTGGTTAGGTTTATATATGCTGCATGGTTTTATATATGTGTTGGTTGATATAGCGATGGTGTCTCCATATGGTTACTTACCTAAAAAATGAGAAATGCCATTCAGAAAGTTTATGATAAAAGTCCCCTTTCTTTAAAGTTTGTATATTGTATTGACATCGATTATTTATATAGTTCATATGATATGTCTTATATGAGAATTATGGCTTATATACCAAATACAAATGACCTCAATATAAAGTTTGTTTTGGTTTTGTGATGGAAGTTTGCATACAGACTTTGCATCAATTATTTATACAATTCGTATGTTGTGTCTTCTCTAAGAGTTATGGCTTCTATACTGAATACATATGACCTAAACATAAAGCTATTTTTGGCCCTAAAATGGATGCTTGCATATATTCCTCGCATCGATTATTTATACAGTTCATATGGTTTGTCTTCTCTGATAATTATCGATTTTATACCAAATACATATGAGCTCAATATAAAGTTTGTTTTGGCATTGGATGGAAGTTTAAATACAATCATGGCATCGATTATTTATACTCTTCGTATGGTATGTCTTCTCTGAGAATTATGGCTTTTATACCAAATACATATGACGTCAATATAATTTTGTTTTGGCTTTGTGATGGAAGTTTTCATATAACCCTAGCCTCGATTATTTATGTTGTTCGTATGGTATGTCTTCTATGATAATTATGGATTCTATACCAAATACATATGACCTCAATATTAGGTTTATTTTGGCTCCATGATGGAAGTTTAGATAGAGTCATGGCATCGATTATTTATGAAGTTCATACAGTATGTATACTCTGAAAATTATTGCTCCTATACCAAATACATATGGCCTCAATATAAAGTTTGTTTTAGCTTTGTGATGGATGTTTGCATACAATATTAGCATCGATTATTTATACAATTTGTATGGTATGTCTTCTATGAGAATTGTGGATTATATACTACTGGCTTATGGGGGCCTGACCTAGGTTCAGCGTTAGTTAGCCAAAAAAATCCCTACACTACTGGCCCTTTTGGCATCAGCCCGCAGAGCCTGTTGGGTTGTGTTATATTCTTTCCACGATTAGACCACGTAGTTAACCGGGGGGTTAGAAGGGGGTCGGAGCCCCCCCTTCATGCCACCGATTGCGTAACGAGGGGAGTCACAGGGGGTTTGAGGGGTGTAGGTAACCCCACTCTATGGGGTCTAAGGCAGCGCCCCGGAAAATTTTGGTTTTGGACCGTATGTTAGGTTGGGCAGACCTACCTATGGTTTTGTGCATGATTTTCGCACATGGTTTTGGACGCAATGGTTTTTGGTCCACGGTTTTGGACATGATGGCTTTCGATCCATGGTATTGGATGCTTCGGTATCTATAAATATGCATTGTAACATTGAAAGGAACATAATGAAAAATCAAGCTGGTAGTCCCTGTTTTGGGAACCAGGCGAAAATCTTTGTGTATATGTGTTTTATGTGTTATGCTCTCACATTGTTCATTTTAAGTGTTTTAGAATTCGTATGCAGGTAATTTTTGTACGGGGTTAAATCCTACATTTGGTATCAGAGTTGTTTTGGCTTCAAGGGGATGCCTTTGTTGCTGAGGGGTTTCGCACGAGCCTGTGGTAGACCCCTGTTCAGTGGGAGATATGCAAGATCAATTCTGGTGGTGAAAGAAGATGGCGAGTAGTGGAAAGATAGAGATCGAAAAATTTAATGGTCAGAGTTTTGAGTTGTGGAAACTCAAGATGGAGGATTTGTTGGTGGATAAAGATCAGCGGATTACAGTAGATCCAGGTACTAAACCAACGGGAGTGTTTGATGAAGAATGGAAGAAGTTGGATCGGAAGGCAAAGAGCACAATACGATTGTGTGTCTCAGATTTAGTATTGTTGAATGTATCAGGGGAAGGTACGGTGAAGGCTTTGTGGGACAAGTTAGGGACATTGTACCAATCTAAGTCTCTAGTGAATAAACTATTCCGACGGAAAAAGCTGTATAACCAGAGGATGAAAGATGGAGACTCGGTAATAGATCATTTGAATGCATTTAATACTATGGTAAGTCAGTTATTGTCTGTTGATATCAAAATTTTAGATGAAGATATGCGCATTAGTTTGTTATGTTACCTACCAGATTTGTGGGATAGGTTGGTTATTGTAATAAGTAGCAATGCAATTGCCTTATAGTTTGATGAAATAGTCTCATCCTTGCTAACGGAGGAGATGAGATAGAAAAATATGGAGAACCAGAATGGTGATGTCTTGTCTGTACGAGGACGGTCCCAGAATAGAAACAAAAATAAGTCATCGAGTGGGAGATCTAAATCTAGAGGGAGATCTAAATCTCCAGGAAAACCTATAAAGGTGGTGTGCTAGAAGTGCGGAAAGGAAGGGCACTACAAAAGGGACTGTAAATCTAAAGCTCCTGACAAAGGAAAGGGATCTGATGATTCTCCTTCTGCAGAGGCGAAAACCACCTCAGATGAAGGTGGGGATTGGTACTTCGCTTCTTCATGTACACATGTAGATCATGAGGCATGGTTGATTGACTTAGGTGCATCCTTTCACTTCAATCCCCATAGAGAGTGGTTCTGCGAGTATGATAAATATGATGGTGGTGATGTCTTCTTAGGGGATGATAAGGAGGCTAGAATCGTTGGTCGCAAGAAAGTAAAGTTGAAGTTGCAAGGTGGAAGGGTTAGAACAAATCCGGGTGTTCTACATATTCCTGCATTGGCCAGAAATCTGATTTCTATAAGCAACCTGGATGAAGCAGATGTAAAAACAATGTTCGAGAAGGACACCTGTAAGATGGTTCGGGGAGCACTGGTATTGATGTTGGGAGTTCAAATTGGAACATTGTACAAGCTGCAAGGTAGCACTGTTGTTGATGGGTGCAATAGTTCTGTGGTTCCTGAAAGTGGAGCAGAAAATCTAGTGGTCTCTGGAGAGAAGACCATGTTGTGGCATCAAAGGCTTGGACATATTGGAGAGAGGGGCCTTCAAATACTTCATGGTAAAGGTATGGTAGAAGGTATGAGTAATAGCTCTCTCGATTTTGATTTTTGTGAAAATTGTGTATATGGAAAGCAGAATCGGGTGAGTTTCTCCTCTGGTGGTAAGAGGGTGAAACATATATTAGAACTTGTGCATACTGATGTGTTTGGACATGTGAAGGTTCCATCACTGGGTAAGTCTGTGTACTATGTATAATTTAGAGATGAATTCTCAAGGAATACATGGATATATTTCTTTAACAAGAAATCTGAAGTCTTTGACAGGTTTAAAGAATTTAAGGCTCTGGTGGAAAACCAGAAAGAGAAGAAGATAAAGGTGTTGAGGGCAGATAATGGTGGAGAGTTTTGCAATAAGGTATTTGAAGAATTCTGTAAGAAGTGTGGTATAGCATGGCATAAGACTTCTCCATATACACCTCAACAAAATGGAGTTGCAAAAAGAATGAACAAGACGTTGATGGAAAGGGAAAGAAGCGTGCTCAGTGGAGTCGGGTTAGGACAAGAATTCTAGGCAAAGGCGATGGTGACAACATGTTACCTAGTCAATATATCACCTTCATCAGCATTGGAGGATAAGACTCCACAAGAGGTATGGACTGGTAAGAAACCCTCCCTTTCACATCTGAGGGTATTTGGATGTGATGCATATGTAGATGTTCCAAAGGAGAAACGAACCAAGTTGGATAGTAAATCTGAAAAGTGCATCTTTACTGGGTATAAGGATGGTTTAAAGGGTTATAAGCTTTGGAACCTAGTAACAAGGAAGGTTGTGTACAGCCGAGATGTGGTGTTCAAAGAGGTAAAATATGTTATTAAACATGAAGTCCAACCAAAGAAACCTGAGAAGATAGAGTTTAAGCTAAAGGAGGAAGAATCAGAATCTACAACACAGGAGGAATCAGAAGATGAAGAGCCACAAACTCCAGGTGTGAGAATATCAGTTTGAGAAAGAAGGCATCCAGAAAGGTATAGTCCATCTTCTTTCTGTTCAAATTTTGATTTATCTATTACTGATGATGATCCCAAAGCTGTGAAGGAAGTAGTAGATTGAGAGGATGGAAATATCTGGAAAGAGGCCATGGTTGATGAAATGGCATCTTTTCACAAAAATGAGGCTTAGGATCTGGTGGAATTGTTAGCTAGAAGGAAACCCATTGGTAGCAAATGGGTGTTCAAGAAGAAGACAAGTGCAGAAGGAAAGGTGGAGAAATACAAATCTTGGTTGGTAGCAAAAGGTTATTCCTAAGTGTCGGGAATTGATTTTGCTGATAATTTTTCTCCTGTTGCCAAGGTAGCTTATATTAGATTACTTTTATCTGTTGCTATTGCTTTTGACTTAGTAGAACAGATGGATGTGAAGACAACATTTCTTCACGGGGATTTGGAAGAGGAAATCTAAATGAAGCAACCTGAATGCCTTGCAGTGAAGGGTAAGAAAGAACTGGTATGCAAGTTAAATAAGTCTCTGTATGGGTTAAAACAGTCACCAAGGATGTGGTATCAGAAATTTGATACATTTATACGGGGACTTGGCTTCACCAGAAGCAAAGCAGATCACTGTGTGTATTTTAAATTAATTGGTGATCGTGTTATTTATCTTGTCTTGACAAATAAATTATCTAGGATTTGAAGACCCATTTGTCCTCCAAATTCATCATGAAAGATCTTGGTGCTGCAAATTATATTTTGGGCATGAAAATTAAAAGAGATCAAACAAAGAGGAAGCTTTGGTTAAACCAGACGAAGTATGTCGAGACAATATTGTAGAGGTTTAATATGCAGGATAGTAAACTGGTGAAGGTTCCTATTCCTGTATGTGTAAAGTTATCTGTTGAACAGTGTCCCAAGACACAAGAATAGGAAGAGGACATGTCCTGTGTTCCATATGCAAGTGCAGTTGGTAGCCTGATGTATGTGATGGTCCATACTAGACCAGACATTGCACATGTAGTGGGAGTATTGAGCAGGTTTATGTCAAAACCAGGGAAGGAGCACTAGATAGCAGTGAAGCAGGTTTTCAAGTATTTGCATGGCACTAGTGATTATGGTTTGTGCTACAAAGGAAGACTGAGATTGGATAGAGTGTTGGATATTCATGGCTTTGTTGATGCAGACTGGGCTAGAGATCTGGATCAGAGAAGATCTACAAGTGGGTATGTTTTTAACCTATTTGGAGGTGTAGTCAGTTGGATGAGTAAGAAACAATATGTAGTGGCACTATCAACTATAGAGGTAGAATACATGAAAGCCACTCATGCAAGCAATGAAACAATTTGGTTATAGAGATTGTGTTCAAGTATGGTGTTAGTACAGGGAGCTATAAGGATAGACTGTGACAACCAAAGTGCAATATTCTTGGTAAAGAACCTTGCATATCATTCAAAGACAAAGCACATTGATGTTCAGCATCACTTTGTGAGGGATATAATAAAAGACAAAAAGGTGTTGCTGGTAATGGTGGACACTTTGAAGAATATTGTAGATGCATTGACAAAATCTGTGAGCTCTGAGAAGTTCTCTTGGTGTAGAGAAACAATGGGTGTTGCAGGGTTGGATAAATGGCTAAGCTCTCTTATGGCCCCCTATGGAAAGAAAACAACAAGTGAGAGAATGTTGGGTTGTATTATATTCTTTCCATGACTAGCCCACATAGTTAACTGGGGGGTTAGAAGGGGGGTGGAGGCCCCCCTTTATTGTGCCAATTCCGAAGCGTGGGGGGGGAGTCATAGGGGTTTTGAGGGGTGTAAGTAACCCCACCCTATGTTAGGTTGGGCAGACCTACCTATGGTTTTGTACATGATTTTTGCACATGGTTTTGGACGCGATGGTTTTCAGTCCATGTTTTTGGATGCGATGGTTTTCGGTCCATGTTATTGGATGCTTCGGCATGTATAAATATGTATTGTAACATTGAAAGGAACATAACGAAAAATCAAACTGGTAGTCTCAGTTTTGTGGTCCAGGGTAAAATATCTATATATATGTGTTTTATGTGTTATGCTCTTGAATTGTTTATTTTGAGTGTTTTAGAATTTGTATGCAGGTAATTTCTGTATGGGGTTAAAACCTAAAGAGCGTGGGCTGAAGTCTCATCTGAAGCAATATGGGGGGATGCTGGAACCAAGTTTCCACACCCTTGAGATGGTTGTGATGTCGGTTTATTCCAACTATACCTACCTCCATGCAGGTCGCTTCACACTTTGTTCCACCCTTCAGTGCCTTCGTGATCTATTACAATCGGCTTTTGCATAGTCCCAACCAGGGGCTGAAGTCCTTTCACACTGCTAGGGAAGTGAACTGTGATATTTCCCCAAGCTATGCTAAGTATCTTACATATCTTATTAACAAAACTTGGTTAGCTTCGCGTAAATAGATGTTCTTACCTGCGTTCACTTAACCAGTACATTTATACACATTCGCGCATCATATAATCATTAGTAGTGAATTTCGTACCCGATATAACAGATGCATAAATAGGAAATAACTATGCAGAAATGATAGAAAACTTTTCTTTATTAATACTTCGAGATGATTACAGACTCGACTCGCCCCACGCACTCAGCTGCAGGGGTCTGTGCACTCAACTGCAGACTACTAGGCCTCTACGCACTCAGCTGCAGAGCATCTACCTACGCTACGACCCAAAACTTAGAATTACACTTCAAAGCTATCTTGCATACATCTTCATTATTCGATCTATATATTATCTTTTTTTTCCAACTACTTAGATCTTAGCTCTATTTATACAATCCCATAGTTTGCATACCATGGGTAGATCTTCCATAGTCGACATTACATTATCAAAATAAGGGCAAACAACCCTATGACTCTTTAACAACTACATGCTCCATGCCCACAAAATGCGGAGTCTTTACCTTGGAATTACAAAATTGGACCAAAATCTAGGCTCTAAGCACCAAAACTGCCCTTGGGGGATCCCACGCCCAATAGGCACCCAACACAAACATCGTGACTCGCCCTCGGGTCACTCTGTAGGTGCGGAGATCTTAGCACGAAGACCTCCCAACTCTCTTTCGATCACTGCAATTTTGGCAGCGCATTGAGCAACTCCTTACTAGACTTCCTCCATGCCCTATTCAGTGACTGTTGCGGTTGAACTGCTGCCCTGAATCCTTTCCTAAGTTGCTTGCAGTTGTGCAATCTTTGCTTCAATGGATGCTATAATCGTATATGCCTCATTGATCCATGGTTGTAGGTGTGCTTTCAAGACTGCCTCTTTATGCTAAGCGGCATCCACCTGTTCCTTGAGCGCCTTTGCCTGCTACATCCGTGCAAGCCTTTGTGTAAGGGAAACCATATCCATGGTCCCATTTACCTCATCGTATTTCTGTTGTAGCTCACGTGCCTCTGTCTCTAGGCTCTCCACATTTGGGTCCTCCTGCAGGGTGCTTAGGACCTCGAATAACTGTTTGAATAGCTTCATGCAATATATCACTGCACTGTCAACCACCACCATTATTGTTGTGACCGCAGTGGTACGTTGTTCTCTAAACTCCGGCGGAGTTGAAGGGTGAGCCTTCAACTGTAGTTTTGCGATCTGGAGGTTTGGCTCAAGCTGAACCCTGGCCATTTCTAGTCTTGCGTCGCGCACCCCTATGGCTAACTTACAGAAGTACACCTCCACCGGTGCCTTTGCTTGAATGGCCAACTCCAGGACCATTTGGTAGGCTTCCTGCACAACCTATATTATTTGGTAGGCTTCCTTATTTCACTGCACAACAAAATTCTGTGTTTGCACCGTGGAGCCAGCTAGAACACGCTACTCTGGTGGCCAAGAATCAAGGACTGCGAACATCACATCACTAGTCACCAAATACAGTAAATCATGCCACGTCATTGTAGGGTCCTTCCGTTCCTTGATGAAGACATGGGAGAAATCTAATTTGAACTCTGAAAAGCTCTGCAAATTGTTGTAGACTGTGGGCAATAACCGTGGCTTGTGATTGATCCCCATCCAGTTGTTCATCTCCATTAGCACCCAAAATATCTTTCTTTCTCTGATCTGCTGTGCGTCCTTGGTCACCCACAGCGAAGCATAATTCACTGCCTCTGGAAGGTCCAGTGTGACCGAAGCGACCTAGCTATCTTATGGCAGCCCCCTTGCCACCAGTAAGATCGACAATAGGAGCCATGCATAATGAAATATTTTGCCCTGCTCTTGTGCTTCACGATAGTTCACAAGGAACTCACCACATAGATAGTTTGCCCAGTTGAACTGGATCCCTTCTACGCATTGCGCCACTAGTGCAACCACTGGTGTGGGCACCTCATTTGCACGAAACTTCTGCATCACATTCCCTACCATTATATGTGTCGCAACCTTGAATGCAGGGTTGTTGATGCTAGAGATGGCATACCCTCACTTCTTCCTCTCCAACTTAAACTTGTTTTTCATTTCCTCCGCAAGGGCCAACTCGCCACCTTTCCCCTCTAAAATGTTTGCTGGATCCTCCCCTTGGCAAGGTAGCCCTGTAATCTGGTGAATCAGATGATCTGTGATGGGGATGGTCTCCTCAAGCCACAGACACCCATCATGCAGCAAGCAAAGAAGCTTCCCGATGATGAAAACAGTCACTAGGGTGCAATGGTAATGCAACACCCAGAGCAGGTTCAGCAACCCTGCTTTCTCGACACCTCTGAGCCATTTGCACGGCTCTAATTCAATCATTCCAGTCAGCGTGTCTATCTTCTGGTGCATTAGCTTCGTAGTCACTAAATGTGGGAACTTATCGTGGTATGTGAGGTCCCAATCCTCAAATTTCAGCATAGGAACCTGCTCCAAGTGCGGTCCCTCAAAAATAAAATTGTCAGGGAGCAGCGGGGTTTGTAGAAAGCTCTTGCTCTCATTTATATCCTTTGCAACCTTGGCTTTACCCTTTCGTGGAGGAACATATTCAGGTAACCATGTCATACGGTCCACACCCTGGGTTTCGACTTTAATCTCTATATCCTCCTCCTCCACCAGGATTTCTTCAAACTCTTCCTCCTCATCGGCCTCCATATTAATGGCCTTCCCCTTTTCCTGCAATGTGAGCTTGGTTCTCAGTGGATTTCTTGAGGAGACGTGCATCAGTATCATGGCCTGCTTATCCTTCTTAGGTCTCAGTGTTCGTGGTGATTTAGGGACCTCAACGATTATTCCAACCCAGCTTCCTCGGCTGTCACTACTCCTGTGTCCATGGCTGCTTTGGGTGTTAACATCCTTCTAGTCAAGAGGTCCTGCATCTCCTTCGGCAATGTTTCAAACAGTGAACTTGCTCTCAAAGACTCAAAATTTGAAAGGTCCATACACAGTTGATAGTGCAACAACTCAGTTCTCAAAATGGCAAGTGTTGTTCGTTGGACAACCACTTGTAATTTATAGGGCCTTTTGAATTTGAATTCGACCGTTCCCCCCACATTCAGTCCATTAATGCTATATTGGCGACAAATTTTCAAGAATCTAGCCCATAAAGTTTGCCTTAAATGCCTGCCACCCACTCCATTTGGCCTCAAACCAAGCATCAAATCGTGAATAATGACTTTAATGGTCACTTTCCGGCAGATCCGTGCGCTAGCGTAGTTGTCTTCGTGCTGTCACGGACCTTGTGACACTTTGCTACCTCGCGCAGTCCTGACATTGTATAGCTCCCGGGCAGAGTAGTTTATAGTCCCACTCCTCCTTTCAGCTGCCTAGAGCACTAAGATAGTGCCACTTTCATATAGTCACATCACTCGATCGCCGGTGTATGGCTTCAATCGGCTGCCATTCACCTTGCCTGGGAAGGGTTCTCCATTCAACTTTACCAACTGTACCACGCCTCCATCGGTAATCTCCTTAATAATAAATGACCCTAACTAGTGCATTTTGAACTTTCCAAGGAATTTATCAAACTTACTATCATACAACAAAACGAGATCGTTTACCTTGAATGTGCGTAGCTTAATGTGCCGGTCGTGCCATGCCTTTTCGCACTGCTTTTGCACTTGGTGGTGAAATCCAGCAAAAAAATCTCTCTTCTTTGAGCTCATCCAACTACATGAGTCTCTCTTCCAGGGCTCCGCGATCCATCATACCTATGAGTGCTACTATGTGCAAGCTAGGCACAATATATTCAATAGGCATTATGGCTTTCACTCAATAGACAAGCCTAAAAGGTGTCTGCCCTATCAGTTTCTAGCATGTCATTCGATAAGCCCATAACGCTGCAGGTATGTGTAGGCCCTAATCACTTCATTGTGCATTGCATACCTTGGTTAACACATACTTTGTTGAACACCTCCACTGTCCCATTACACTGTGGGTGATAAGGTGTGCTCTTCTAGTGATACACCTGAAATTCCTCCATTAGTGCATTGATCGTCTCGTTTAGGAAGTGTGTACCACGATCGCTCATCAAGATCTTTGGACATCCAAATCGCATCAGTTCATGTTCAAATGAAAACTTCACAGTCGTTTCACCTGTGTAATCCTTCATCGGCTGCGCTTTGGCCTAGTGAGTCAAATACTCTGTCACAGTGATAATGTACCTCGCACCTGTCTTTCCTTGAGGTTTAATGGGTCCTAGAAAATATATTGCCCATTTCTCGAAAGGTTGTAATTCCATTTGTGGATTCAAAGGCATTTCATCCCTTCGCGATGGCCTACCTATTCTTTGACATACATCACATGCCTTGCAATCTGCTTTTGAATCCTAATGAAGGGTCGGCCACCACAACCCTGCACGTAGAATCTTCTGCACAGTTGCTCTCACTGTGTAATGTCCTCTAGCGGTGCCCCCATGAGTGTCCGCAAGGATGCTGCTTCGTTAAAACTCAGGTACACGCCTTCACAGTATTTCATCATTCCCCATCTTGTATAGATTCCCAACAATGACAGAGAAATCTATCGTGTGCACCACTAATTCCTTCTTTTGCTAGACAAAGTATCCTTCTGGTGCAGTTCCAGTTGTTAAAAAGTGTATTATATCTTCAAAATGTCCATCCACTATGTGCACAATAAAGATTTGCACGTCAGGTAATCCTTCCTCCCAACTAGTAGGCTCCTCCCTTGTCTCGATGTGCGACAGGTGATCCGGTCTTGTGCTTAATCGTCCAGGCTTTAGAACCATTTCAAAATCATATTATTGGAATAATAAAATCCATCTCCATATGCACCCCGCAACACAGGCTTATTGACCAGGTACTTTAGTGCAAAGTGATCCGTATACATCTTAAAGTGGCCTCCTAGCAAGTAGTTTTGATACTTCTGGAGCACATACACCATAGCCAGTCAGTTGCATTCAGTGATCGAATAGTTCTTCTCTTCTTTGGATAATCTGCAACTTGCGAACGCGATAGGGTGGTCTAAGCCTTCTCCGCCATCCTGTCTTAGTACTGCTCCCAGCGCTATACATGACGCATCAACATGTACATGAAATTATTTCTTCCAGTCTGGGAAGACTAGAATCGACACGGTAACCATCTTTTCTTTCAATATATCCAGGCTTTCCTTGTTGTCTTGATTCGAGCAAAACGAGACATCCCTCTTTAATAGCTTTCCATCGACGTGGTGATCTCGGCATAGCCTTTGATAAACTTTCTGTAATATACCATATGTCCATGAGTAGCGCGTAATTGTTTCACACTTCTCGATGCTTCCAAGTTCAGAATCACCACGATCTTCAGGGGGTCTACCGTCAGCCCTTGTCCGCAAACCACATGCCCCAATAGGTTCCAAAAAGGAATGAGAAACAGATACTTCATGAGGTTGAGCATGATTTGGTATCTTTAACAGGTATCTAGCATTAAGCTCAAGCTCGCTACATGGCGCTTAACCAACCCAAATACAATCCAGTCATCAAAATAGACCTCCAAGAACTTTTGAATATATTCCTTAAATGCCACAACAACCACACACGAAAATATAGCAAGGGAATTATTCAATCCAAACGGCATGACAATATATTGAAAGATACCCCACTCAGTCGCGAAGGTTGTCTTGCTCCTATCCTCCGACACGATTTTAATTTGGTGGTACCCAGAGAACCCATTAGTGAAAGAATATGCTTCCTGACCACCTAAATTTTTCAACACTTCATCCTTGAACAAAGTTGGGAATGGATCATGCACACAAGCGTCATTCAATTTTCTGAGATCCATGCATATCCTTATCTCGTCCTTCTATTTCTTCTCTTGCACCACTATTGGGCTTACCCAATCGGATTCTTCCACAGGCTCAATGATACCTGCTGCGAGCATTTTTTCTAGTTCTATGCAGACCTTCTCCTTGTATTTTGGATTTAAGTGGTAAGGCCTACTTAACTAGCTTCATGCCAGGCTTTAACATGATCTTCATCACTCCTAGATCTCCGATTATTCCTTTCAAATTCATAAACTTGGTCAGGAGTAAGTCTTGATACTCGTGGAGTAACTCAACGACCTTATCCATTGTCACGTCATCCCAGTAGTTTCCAATCTCTGCAAATTTGGGTTTTTCCTCCATACCAGAGCGGTTATATTAGGGTTCTAAATCTGTGGTCCTTGAACCTCGTTGACCTGCATAGTTTTCACCAGAGCGGTTATATCAGGGTTCTCAACCTGTGGTCCTTGAACCTCGTGGTGGCCTTCTGTTTTTGGAACGTTAATATTCCATAGATCCTCATCCTCCTCTTGAGCAATTACATTATAACATTCCAACACGTGACTCAGCTGAGTAGCCCATTTAGGCTGAATCAGGTCTAAAGGCTCCTGTGGTATCCTAAAGATGGATGCTTTTACCTCTTGTAGCGCTTCATCAATACTGTCCCACCGATCCTCAAAACTGAAGGTAATCATGAATCCTTTCCACGGGATATCCCATTCACCTGTCCCATGGTGCAACTTTGTTTCTATATACCATTTCATTGGTATAACATCTAGGGTATGACAGAATAGGTGCACCCACTGAGGTTGTGGCTTTCTCCATAGGCTTGAGTCCACTTGGCCAGATGTGCACGTGGGTCACACTGTCCGTCATACTTGTCTGTCAGTTGCATCTTAGGCTTCCCACATCGTACTCTCATCATTCTCCTACATTCACGCTACTCATCAAAACTCTCTTTGTATGTACCCCACTATCTCGCGGGCATAACGTACAGTACCCAGTCCAAGGCCTGGAAGCATTGCTTTTTCGGCACATCCCTTTCAAATGCATCCAAGAAGGTATCTACCTCATTTAAACCATCGTAAGTAGGTAGATCTCTTACATCTGTCGACACGCAGTGCAGTGACCTGGTCATCATATTGCAATTCGGCGTGGTTACTTCATGTAACTGATTTTTCCATCATTCTATTTCTTTGTCGAAATCCAAAGTGCAGGAGCTCTCGCGCTCCCATGTAATCTGCCCATCCGTGGTGGGATTCATCCAGTCTTCATCTCGCGATATTATCTTATAGATACAATGCATATCATCATCACTCTCATAGTCGCAGACCGGTTCCGTATAGTGTGATCCTTCAGCAAGGTCCAAGGTATTATTATGCGTAGTGACTTCCTCTCAAAGATCATCTTCCACTTCTTCAGATTGATTACCCCGTTCATATCAATGGCCCAGTCAATTACTAAGACCATGGGGTAGGGATTGTTGTCATCAACAATCTCTATCACTTCGAAATCTACTAGTGCGCTCACTCCCTCAATATCCATAGTTATTCCCTACAATCGCCCCATGGGCATTATTTTCTGCTAGTTCATCATCCTTAGCTGAATTGGAGACCATTACAGTGTAGGTCTTGCCATTCTTTCCCACATCTATTTCAGTAAAACATTCGCATCTGATCCCAAATCCAGAATGACTTGATCCATTTTGTATTCTTCGATCTGTGTAGTTAGTCTCATTTCATGCCCCATCCTTGTTTTATGTTTTCCGATCTTCTAGACTATGCGCGGTTCTCCTGGAGCAGTCCTAGCGCATCTATTGATGATTTCCTGTAACCATTTCATAACCTTACTGTCACGCAGTAACTTCATACAGGTTTCCAGGAAAGTTGTGAGCATGGAGGGATCCATCTCCTCCTCAGGCTTATCATTTCTTCCTGACGCGGAGGCCTCAATGAAGCTCTTCTTAGCTTCCATGAAGGTTTCTTGAGCGTGCTCCAAATCAAACTTAGCTTCTTTCATCGGGGCTTTGCGAACCCAAGTACTATCTTCTGGCTGTTTCCCTTTATCATCTCTCATCACGATTCCACTTCGAAGCATAATGTTTACATTCAGATCTTCGTCACACAACTCAGACCTCATCATTTGTAGATTCTGAGTCGGGGGAGGCGGTAGCACTACTTTTTCCCATATCTTAGCTATCAACGTAGGACAATCTTTTGTTTCATGATCAAACAATGTGCAATATTTGCACAACAGGCACGTTGGATTAGTGCAATCACGAGCATAGTGTCCTGGCCCTTTGTAATTGTAGCAAATAAATTTTCCACGACCTCTACCAGGTCCTTCTCTGCCTCACCCTTCTCCTCGTCCCTGAAATCTTATCTACACCATCCCTGCATTCTGGTCAAGGGGCCGTGTTTCGGCCTGAACTTTGTAGGCGAGAGTTCTATCCATAATCAATTCATAGCTTCTAGATGTACGCTTGTCATGTCCCACTAACCTACAAAAATTATAGAACAACTGTTGGAAAGTTTACGTATACTTTTGTAACAAGTGGGCATTATCCGTGGCATGTTTTCTAGCTATTTGACAGATAGCGCACCACAAAGCAGGCACTGGGCTAGGTCCTTCTTGAGCTTCCAGCCACAAAGGCATCGGCCCTCCTCTTGCAAGGTAATTTGTAAAGACCGGGCATTGGTCTTTGTCATGACCCCAACACTTGCGTTTTACGCACCACACTTCTTCGCGTACCTCTGGCCGACCCGTCTTGTCCTCTTTTAGACTCTTCATCCCAAGGCACAGATTCTTCAGCTACACATGGATCTACTAAACTCCTAGGATAGGATATTGCATCGGGGTCTCATGTAGTCTCATGGAAATATCCAGGGCCTTTTCCTGAGTCATTATATTTTGCTGCCACAACCACTCCTTAAGTATGTTAGTAGCGAAGCTACAAACCACTCGTGATGTTGTCCATCTGTTAGATTCATATTGGCTTCACAGATCATACATTTTGGCCTCTAATCTAATTCCCAAGGAGTCTCACCTAGTAGCATCGTGATCTCTTTGAATACCACAATCGACTACACTTCAGATTTAGGCCTGCTAAATTCTCTATTTAGCGCTATTTGGATATCCAAAACTCTCGCATTCGGGTTATCACTGGAGTACTTAATATACTAGGTCAGCGCACGATCTTGTAGAGTGATAACCAATGTTTCTTTCTTTATATGGTCATCTGTAACACCTTGTGCTTCCCATACAACCCTTACAACGAACCAGAATTGGTCCAGATCCTCATTTCCAAAACCTTTGAACACAGGCAATTTTACTGTGTTTGCCATACTGAATCGAGGTGGTGATGGAGTTGGTATGGGTGAAGATGGAGATGATGGCGGTGAAGCTGATGGCGTTGTGGGTGGAGGTGGGATTCGCGGAATTCTTTGTCTTATTAGATGAATAGAACTTCTCGGAGAGACCTTCGCAAGCTCTTCCTCATCCCCTCGTGGAGGTGAAATCAAGGGGTTATTTTATGAACCCTTATTTCCTTCATTCCTGTAAAGCTTTCTGCTTCACTTAGCCCTGAACATTAAAGTGACTGCATAACCTGCTTTTTACACAACAACATTTTAATCCAAGTATTCAAAGATTTTATGTACTTACCTCACGGTCCTTTGAGAAAGCATCGATCTACCTTGCTATAGTTTACTGAGGTGTCGATCGAGAACTCAGTAACAAATCCTCTTATAGTGTGATCGACCCAGTGATTGACAACGTGCGTGATCTTATCCTCTGATGCTTCCATCCTTTGAACTAGTTCTCGGGTCCACACAATAGGACCGTCAAGTTTCCACCTTCCTTGGCTACCTGCTAGCTTCACGATCCACTTGTATAGCTCAGTAGGGAAGGACGTGAAAAGGATTTCACGGATCTCCGTATACAGGTAGCTATCTAGCCACTCTTCTTTTGACAGTTGCTGGTTTCTATTCTCCTGTGCCGCGAACTCATGAATTATTCTATCCAACCAGCCTTCGATTTCTTTCTTAGTTGGATTCTAGTGATACGAAATCACACATCTCTTATGCAGATTCCAGTCTTGACAACGAAACCATTTGTTGGCTTATGGGGACTTGACCCAAGTTTAGCATTAGTTAGCCAAACAAATCACTACACTGCTGGCCCTTTCAGCATTAGCCCACGGAGCGCAGACTGAAGTCTCACCCAAATCATTATGGGGGGGTAGTGGAACCAGGTTTCTGCACACTTGAGATGGTTGTGATTTCAGTTTATTCCAGCTATAGCTGCCTCTGCATAGGTCGCTTTGCACTCTGTTCCACCCTTCAGTACCTTCATGATATATTACAATCTGCTTTCTCGTAGTCATAACCAAGGGCTAAAGTCCTTTCGCACTGCTAGGGCAGCGAGCTGTGATATTTCCCCAAGCTACGCTAAGTATCTTACTTATCTTATTAATAGAACTTGGTTAGCTTCACGTAAACAAAATTTCTTACTTGTGTTCACTTAACCAGTACAATTATACACATTCGCGCATCATATAATAATTAGTAGTGAATTTCATAATTGATATAACAGATGCACAAACAGGAAATAAATACGCATAAATGATAGAAAATTTCTCTTTATTAATACTTCCATATGATTACAGAGTTGACTTGCCCTGTGCACTCAGCTGTAGGGGTCCGTGCACTCAATTTCGGACTACTAGGCCTCTGCGCACTCAACTGCAGAGCCTCTACCTACATTATGACCCAAAACTTAGAATTACACTTCAGAGCTATCTCACATACATCTTCATTATTCGATATATGTATTATCTTTTTTTTCCAACTGCTTAGAGCTTAGCTCTATTTATACAATCCCATGGTCCAGAAACCATGGGTAGATATTTTACAACCGAAATTACAATATCAAAATAAAGGTAGACAACCCTATGACTCTTTAACAACTACGTGCTCCGCGCACACAAAATGCGGAGTCTTTACATTGGAATTACAAAATTGGACCAAAATCTGGGCTCTAAGCCCCAAAACGGCCCTTGGGGGATCCTTCGCCCAACATATACTAAATGCATATGACCTCAATATAAAGTTTGTTTGACATGGCATCGACTTACAGTATGGAAGTCTTTAATTTTTTATTTTGGTTGATGGCATCAAAACCTTGTATTTTCTCAATATCACATTCTTTCTAATATATATATGTTGAGATCTTGTTATCATTAACCCTAAAGTGAAACCCTAAGGAGGTTTGGAATCTTAATTCAGACATTCAAATGACATAGATCTCCTTGAAAAGTCTCTTATATGACTCATATGAAATGAGGGCTTCTCTAAAGGAGATATGAGCAATGACCCTGACAAAATGTATATCCCTAATGTTAGGGTTTTCAGTTGACGATATTCTTGACATATTATAGTGATCATCAAGAGAGTGAGAAAGCAGTCTATTTCACTGTCATCATGATAGTGACATAGATAGTCAATATTATGCATAAAGTATGGTCTTTAATGTAGTAATCCATATGTCCATCAATGACTTGGCACACCTATGTCTCTACATGATTAGAATAGAAGCGAACTTATCCTTATGACAATGACCTTGTTGCAAGGATTTTGATGTATCAATTTGACACCAATTGCTATATACTGCATGAAAATCGAGATTAACAATTTATTTATTGATGGAAATATGTTAAATACAAGATGATTGTGTAAAAATGTATATTACTGTAAACAAAACCTATAAATCATCAATTTCATTTCTTATATATTTATTCATCTGTGGCACAATTTCCCCCTTCTTGGTGCTAAAATACTCAATCAACCTTTGTTCACTCACAAACCCTAGTTTCCCTTTCAAAGTGACCGAGTAGCCTCACTCACCATGCCACAAGTTTTTATATTGAGACTGATATTGATGCTTCATGGGATGGTGTATAAACTGGTTCCATCCTTTATCCCAATAATCATTGAATGTCATAATATTTCTTTGAGCTTCTATTCAAATTCTAGTAATTTATAAGACTTGTGGCCTTCCACTATTTGAATAAATCTTTAGCTTTTAGTGGTACACTAAGTCTAGGTTAATAGTTATAGGTATAATGAAAGTAGTTTATTGTCCTCAATCCATCTTCAAAAGATCTCACAAACATTCCATCATAGGTATGGGATCCTATAGGTTCTTCATATTCTGTATTTTCTTAGTTTGTTCGATATTAGAAGTCTCATGCTCATAAAAAACACACATACACATATATGCCAATATGTAACCAATATTAATAATTAAGATCTATTCATCGAACATATATCTACTTCAAATATCATTTTTATCATGTCTTGTATTCGTGAATTATAATATTGAATTTCACTTTTTAGTGATGTTTTCATTCTTGACTCATTGATATACATACTAATTTTTTCCACATTCCATGATCAATTCCATGTTAATAATGAATATGTAAACAATCTCCATTCTATATGATAGGTAAAATATATCAAAATAAACTACAATTACTTTCACAAAATTAACATGAAAGATTAATCATTATTATAAAAGTAGAGGCATGACATACATCCTTATTTATTCGCCATTCTAGAAACCAATTCTCAAAAATATATATGAACAATATCCATTATAGATTACAAGTCAACAATATCATAATAAATAATTGTCACTTTCACACATAATGTTTAAACAAAATATCATTGATCAATAATTAATAATAGCTTAGAGTAAAGTTATTATTATGCATTTAAATACTTCCATACCAAAGAAGGACTTGGATCCTTTGGGAAATAACTAACCATTTAAGAAGAAGGAAATTCCAATCATCAGTCCTTACCAATGCTTGTTCTTCTTTTAAAAGAAATGGTCTTGCTCAACCACCTCTTTGCCACTGAGAAATTAGATGGAATTTTTCGTAATATATATGTTGAGAACTTCTTATGCCAGTCATGTCTCATGGAATTAAGTTGCAATAACATGAGTCAAAATGTAGTGAACATAGATGTGTCACTCAACTAGGTAGAGATGAAGAGATGAATAACACATGAATTGCTATTACTAATGTAATAATTTTGAAAAAAAATAAAAACAATATTTTCTCTCTTAATACAAGAGCCCAATCAAGTCTATTATATCATGAAATAAAATTTGATTCAAGACAAAAACCATAGACCACTCAATGGGTACCTAGACCTAGGAAACAAAACTTTGAGCTTGAAACCCATGCTTTAATAAATAAAATTTCTTTTACAATAATTTTCTTTTTCTTTGAATAAGTACATAAGAGATACATCATGTCATGATCCAAATACAATTATGAAGACCAATACTAGTTACAATTATCAATAGTAACTTCTCATGTTACAAACCTTTAATGTCTTCTAGGGAAGATTGCTCTTCAACTAAACTTGTCTCTCCCTCTTTTGTACTTAAAATTTCTTCTTATTTACAGACTTGCTTTGAAATGAAGAGAATGTATGGTGTCTCTCAAAGTAGGCCAAATTTCTACTTTATATAGCCTTCCAAGGGCTCTTTAAGCCCAATGTGACGCCAACTTTAGCTAGCTAGCTGACCTGTTCTTGGGAGCACTATAAACATTTTCAGAAAATAAAAAATGATTTACTTTCTTTGATACAAGCTACCAAATGGGTATTTACATAATGAAAATGACCCTTTGACTCAATACAATCCTATAGCCATGCAATGTATGCATGGCATATTGACCAAAGGCTCAAGCATAAAACCCATGCTTTATAGAATTCCATTTTTGCAAATTTATTTCTTCTTTCCATAAATATATAATAATTACATCATGACATGAGACAAATGAAAATTATGAAGACCGAATATAGTTACATTTCCCAATAGATAGGATTAGTTTGATTCGACTACTCCATAGGCACAACACAAATTATTTTTCCATTTTGAGTTTCTTGCTCAGTTTGGGAAAACATTTCATTTGATACATGATGATAGCAAGAGAACTATGGTTCATGATATATGTTGCATGATGAGATTGTCCAGACCTCTAAGTGTAGTGAAACAAGATCTCCAAGGGAAGTGAAATAAGATCTCTTCAATATGATAGCTCTTCTAGCCTTTAGTGCTCACCATGGAAACTTGTAATACCTCCTACAATTTTGGACCTGAGGAACCCTACAATCCCTAGCGTATTTGCACATGTGAAAATTAAAAGATAAATTACAAAATTTTCAAATCTTATGTGTCTCTCAATACGTTGAAGACCCATATTTATCTAGCCTTTCCAATTGTCTGCATTAACCCTCTCTATAAGTCAACTTTTCCTTGCCTAGCTAACTTAGCCTTGGGAGCCTTCTAGAGATTTATACTTTCAAACTAATTATTATTATTTTTTTTCCTGTGGTGCAAATTCCCAAAAGGGTCTTTTACAATATGGCAATGAATCTTCAGTCATGACAAACCCTAGGAGCATTTAATGGATGCTTTACCTAATGACAAATTGAATTGAGCATGAAAACCATGCTTTACAAAAATCATTTTCTTTCTTCTATTGATAGACACATAAGAATTACATCATGACATGTGACAAATAACAATTACAAAGACCAAAAATAGTGACATTCTTCAACATATCGAAGTATGTGGGTAATTATTTGTAATGGAAGATTAAATGCTATCAAATTATGTTAAGTTCTCAAGCTATTGAGTGACTTCATTGGTTAGGATGAATAGGTTCTCAATATATCAAATTTTCAAATATTACTTGAATATTTAAAATGAAAATAACTTCCTTATAACTCATTTGTACGAATATAATGTCCTTGTTGTTTCATCAAGATGCTTCTCAACATCCCTTTTGACACTTGCTAACAGTTTTTCTCATTTGATGGAGTGTTATAGAACTTTCAACACAACTGATATTTTTCATATCTATCTTTGTTGAGTGACGAAAGTTCAGGTAGGGTAGAATAATTTGACCAAACATCTTTCATGTCATCTAACAGGTGAAGATCAACTAGAGATGAAAATATTAGAAGAATATTCGATAGACGCATGGAATTTTTTCTCACTAAAGGGTGATCATGTTCTTATCATAATGATAACATAGGTGACATAGAGTTTCCCTTGAGGTATAAAAATATAGTGAAACAATGGGCACCCAATGATCTTCTTGAAATAAACACTGATTTTTCTTTCAATGAAGGCATATACCATACCACCCCATCATCATTACATGGTTTGGGGACATTTTCCATGGATGGCATTAAGGTATGTTACATATGATTAATTGAATTGATGGAGTATGTCAGAACCTGTTACAACTACAATGATTAGGTACAACTAGTCCAATCTACCAAAAGTATGCAAAAATATGGAGTCGCTGCAAATTATATACAACTAAAAGAAAATGATGAAAATAAAGGCACAAATATGTATATTGATGGGAGGCCAAGAGAAGTAGGGAATATTGCAGGGTTTATAAATAGTACATGGCCCGTCACCATAGGTAACTCAATTCCATATTCGAGGGACGTGATGGAACTTTTGTATTCGTATGTGCCATTAAATCAATAGATGCAAGGGAGGATTTTTTCATTGATTACAATTTGAATAGAATAAAAAAAAATATTTCTATTATGGGGGCAGTATGTATTCAATTTTACCCAACTTGTAAGAAATGTCTATTGTATGTTATTTTTGTCATTTAGTACAATATATTGTTAGACATCATGTAAGTTGAGGAAACATTTTAATACGTCATGGTTAAAATATTGTGTTAGGTTAACCAAGGTCAAAGGGAACCAACCTCACAGTAGGTAAACATCAATGTAGTTGTACATAAAATAATATAACCATGAGATATATATACAAGTAGCATTTTATCCATTACAGAGTAAGTCAAATTCACATTTTTAGGCATCACATATCTAAATGAAAGATTCACTATGCATATGACCAACTTGAGAAAATTCATTCCTTCATTTTTTTTTCAAGGTATTGTTTCTATACAATATGGAATATATGTTGATCCTTTCATGATTCCTCTTGAAGAGCCTTCCAAGATGATGAAGTTTTTATAAATTAAGAACCTTTTATATTGGCCATGATATGTCGTGAAGTTTCTATATAAATTTATACATATGTCAATAGTGGTTTTTTTTAATTAATATAATAATGATTAAATGTGGATGGATTGAAAATTTCACTTATTTGATAAAAAAGGTGATAAGGGGAATACATCAGCCTCAGATCATTCCACAGTTTCTCGTGAGGAAGAGGTTACCGAAGAATCAATTTTTATCTCCATTGATCCAATCCAAGAAATAATGAAGTTTCAAATGAAATTAATTAAGAAAATTAATTCTTTCGTTCTGATTGAGACTTAGACTGATGAGATAAAAGGTGAGATCATAACCTTGATGTAACAAGTTCTCTGTTATGTGGTGAGAAACTCATTTAATTATCCTATTTATTTTTATGATTTATTTATCAAATCCCTTATTAAAAAAATCTTTATTTTATAGACATTTTTGGAGGAGTACGATCCTCATGCTACAACTATGGGGTCTAGCAGTGGTAGTCTCATCAATGATCCACCTCTCAGTGAGTCATTGGTCATTGAGACCAGTAGACCTAATAACCCACTGACGATAGGATTTGCACCCCCTGAACAACATATGTTATGATCCACACATGATGTTGTGGATGCAGAGCATGATCAGATTGCATAATTTGAAGTGATATTTCCTAGATATTCGAGTGTCACTAGCATCAGATCACTGCCAATAACATTTTTGGTATATGATGGAAATATCCCCATGAAAATAGAGAAACTTCTAGGTATTTATGAAGTGTCTTAAACATTAAGTACAACCTAAATGAAATTAAAGTATAATCTATCATTATTTCAAACATTGCATATCGTTTTACAAGAAATGGTGTATTCTATAGGAATTTGTATGACATAACCTTGGAAATATTTGGGTTGAAAATTCACAAAAACTGGAAATCCCAAAGTTCCAAGTTAAAAAATGAACTTATTACTAGGATGGTTCGACTGTTTGGTGACGAAAGCTTGAACAAAACTGCAGTTACCTCAAAGGAAGATATACATTTCAAATATCTAGAATACGAGTATAGGTCTCAAATGGAAAGGACTAGGTCACATGAGAACCCTCCATCGATTCTAGAGATGGAGTGGATAGTGCTCATGGTAGAATCAAACGAGAAGACACTTCGAAAATAAGGGAAGACACCACCCAAAATAGGAAGGTATGAGGAAATTTTAATAATGTAATTATGATGCTTTATCATCATTGTGACATCTAATTAGTATTCAATGTTTTAAATACCAAATCCATGATGGCTAGAATAGCCAAACATGGGAAACATCATATTGACTTGGGTGGTAACTGGAAACTAGCTGCAAAAATTTCAAGTATATAAAAAAATAATTTCCATCCAAACTAAAATTTGTTAACAATTTTAAAATAATGTCGCACGAAAAGAAAAAATTGTGTTCTAATGAAAAATTGCAAGGGTCACAATTCAAATAGGCTCCCATGGAGGAATACCTAAATATTTATGTCAAGTTTGACTATCAATCCATGGTTGAACGAAGAACATGATTGGCGTCTTCAACGTTTTCCACCACCCAACCTAACACTCAGGGAAATAAAAGCAAAGAATAACATTTATAAATAATTACTTGTACAATCTATTGGTTCTTATTTTTGGCTATAAATTAATGTGCTTGATTTTAAAAATAAGAAAAGCCATGTAGATAAAACACATGAGCCTACTGACAATACAGTGCTTGATCTTGAGACTGATGTTCAACTCGGTAGTTGAGGTATTTCATGTGTTATAAAAAAATTGTAGTATGGAATACAATTAAAAATATTTAAATGAAAATGGTGTATTAATTATAACCTTTCTTTCTTCTACACCAAAGCATGTACAATATATAGCCATAGAAGAGGAGGAACATATGTCCACACTTGAAAGTATTCCACTTCCATCCACTACCGAAGTAGGTAAAGAACACTATACTACACTTTTTATTAATAAAATATTTTTAATAATAATAACTATAAATATGAATTTAACATTTCCTTCTTATTGCAGTTGATACTCAGCCCCACCTGTAGCAACATAGTAGTAGGACTAGGTAAAAAACAAGATATATTACACTAGAGACCACAACAACTGAAGGGGCCAAAACCGAGACATCCTTGCTAATTACATATTTTTTTTTTACAAGTTCGGTTGCTATGTATTAATCTGAAAAAAAGAGGGAGGCATCTTGCCATACATGAAGTGCTTCTTGAGCATTACGGATCCAAGGGAATACAAAATAGTTCCATTCCTTGATCCTGATCCTATTGCTTCTAGCTATGAGACATCTTTTGCTACTATAGATTCGTACAAACTGAAAACACCAAAACTTACAACTGCAACACATTACTAATCAATTTCTATGTGACTAATCTTTCACGCTGTAGAGTCCTCCGGGTTCTGGTCAGCCTCGTTCGGTTTTGCGCTGGAGGAGGATGAAGCTTCTTTGTATTTTTTTTCCATCATATACCTGAGGACTGTGATTGATTCTTCGGCATGAGCGCATCTATTACTAAGATTGCTGAACTGCTCGTGCAATGAGTGAACTCGATGAAGGAATAAGTTCATCTCGGCTCGGTATTTGTCATGAAGGATTCTGCACTGCTCATCAAGCTTTGCTTCCAGATTCCGGATTTGGTCTGCATGCCTAGCCTCCATGCTGCGAACTTGGTCTTCCAAAGTCCTTTGTTGCGCGCGCACTTCCTCAAATTCTGCCTGCAGATCGCGGCAGTGGAAACATTGTTCAGGGCGCTCCATGGGTTTCACTTCTCTGATATGAAGACTTTGCTGGATTAGCTCTCTATTCTTAACTGCAGTCACCTCTCTGATGCAGAAACTTTGGAATTGTTTCTTGGCACTGGTGATGTCCTCTGAATCCCCAGGAATCTGAAGATCGACGCCTCTTGCAGAAAGAAATGAAGCTGCTTGAACTAGAACAACTCTAAGGGGGAGAATACTATCACAAATTGCCTCACTAGAATGGAGGAGACTGAGTCGCTGTCTAGATATAAATAGCGCTTCTGTGCAGTTGGGGCGGGAGCCATCCTGTGTGCTATTTCCAAAATTGGTCCACACAGCCCAATGCATATCTGATTTGGAACAGGTGCTCTGTCTGGCGGGACGATTTCTTCTTGCGGTTCGACGGCTTCCCACACTTTGGGCAGATTTCTCAATCCATTTTCTGAGTAAATTCCCATCTGCCATGCCTGCTCTGTACAGTGCGGTTTGACTGTATTCGTGTGAAGCATGGGAGCAGTTGAAAAAAGGGGGCTGAGCTGATTGCCCAATCTGGCTCCTAATACAGATCCTTGCTTCCTTATCTAAGCTGTCCTCTGCTCTGCTGATTTGCCTGTAGTTGCGGATTCTATTGGATACGGTGCCCCATACTTGAACTGGATGCGTGATCATGGCAATGAGTGGGTAGACAGGATGTCGTTGCAGCTGAGGTGGCCTTTGGGGCGGTCACAGGCCTTGTTGGCATAACTGTCAGCATCTTTGTTGAGGCCACGCAGAATATGGTAGTAACTGACCTCCTCCATCATGTCGTGGAGTATCTGATTTCTACTGATGATTTGCTGCAATAAGGTGTTTGGCGAGGTCTGCCTATGCACCATGAGCCGAATTATGATTGCAGAATCGCCGAAGATAGTCGCCTTTTTGATTCCTAGCCTGATCAATTGCGTGAGTCCTTGGAACAGGGCCAATCCCTCGGCCCTGTTGTTTGATAATTCACCCAGCCCCCATTCAAAATGGAGAATTGACTCACCATTAGCGTTGCATATAAGACCTCCTGCCCCTGCTTTGCCAGGATTTGACTTTGAGGCTCCATCGAAAAACATATGAAACCTGTTGCAGTTGCTCAGCCATAGAGCAAATTCTTCTTCTTTGAGTCTCAATTTCCAGCCATTACTTGTCTCATTCTGCTGTAAATTCTCTTTTCTCGTTGCCTGGGCACTGATAAGGCTGCCATGCCCATAGTTGAGCAGATTTCTTTCTTCTACACTAAAGTGGGTAGCCTCAATCTTGCCTTGTATGCGGGTGGTGATTGCTTCCACCGCTAAACTCTTGGCTTTGTGGCATATAACTCTTAAATTGTATCCTTTATCTTGAAAAACCTTTTTATTTCTGGCCAACCATATGCTCCAAACAAGAGTTAACGGAATTGTGTTCCATATCCTTTGAGTTAATTTGCCCTTCTTACCTTTCCAAGGGCAATTTTTCTTCCAACTGTGAACAGTTTCAAATATAGATGCCTTTGGTTCCCATGCAACCTCCCCTATTGAGGCCATATCTTTCCAGCACTTCTTTGCTACTTGGCAATCAAGGAACAAATGTTGCATTGTTTCTTCAGCTTGACAACAATTTGGGCACCTGGAGGGTCCCAATATGCCCCTTTTTTTTAAGTTTTCTGCTGTTAGAATCTTTCCTTTCAGGAGAAGCCAGAAGAAAAATTTAACTTTAGGAGGGGCTTCCGCCTTCCAAGCCAATTTCCAATGAATCCAGATGACCTGTGGATAGGCGCTTTCACACAATTGTTGATACCCTGCTTTGGTTGTATAAAGAGTTCCCGTAGGGTCCCAGCGATAGCTATCTTTTATCCCTTTTTGGACCGGAGCTTTACTGTGCAATAGACTCTTTAGAGCTAGGAAGCTTGTTTCGAGATCTCTAGGGTAGTCCGGAAAAGACCAGCCTATCCAAGCTTGAGATTGATTTCCCCACTGCGTTATTTGAGCTAAACTCCAAATTCCTCTGTTATTAAGCCAACTGATAGCTGGGATTGCCTCTATATTGGATCCTATAGAACACTGGCCTAATATTCTGTCAGTAGAGATGCTAATGCTGCCACCTCCCCCAGGTATTTTTGAAGTATGTTGGGCCATATAGGGGATGATTTTCTTACACAATTTCCAGATGTTGGTGCTGTCCCTGCTGGGGACATTGGTGTCCAACAATTGATGCCGAGTGCTGTTCAGATATTTGGCCTCAAGGACTGTTTTCCACCATGCTGAGTCCCCTGTAATTAGCCTCCAAACAATTTTAGCCCCGAGGGCTAAATTTAGCAGATTTGGGGATCTTATTCCAAGTCCTCCTTTCTCAAGGGGCTGGATGACATTCTTCCAATTAACCAGGTTAAACTTTTTTTTCTCCGTCTTTCCTCCCTGCCAGAGGAAGTGTCTGAGAGCTTTCTCCATTTTGTGATGGAAGGCCATTGGAGCTTGGATCAGAGAGAAGCGGTAGATGGGCAGAGAGATCAGACCTGATTTTAGAAGTACTAGGCGACCTGCTGGGTTCAGCCACATAGATCCCCATTGCTGAATCTTCCTTTTTATTTTATCAAGAATTCCATTCCAAGTGTCGATCTTCAGAGGCCCCATACTGACTGGCATCCCAAGATATGTGAAGTGACTCCAGTCAAGCTTGTGTGAGACTCCAAGAATGTTTGCAATGCTGTATATGGTGTGATTCGTTGCATTCCATCCATAGACACAGCTTTTAACTTGATTAACTTTTCCTCCTGAATAATCCATAAATTGATCTAGTATCTTTTTGAAGCGCCTTGCAATGGTGATTGAAGCACCTCCCATCAAGAGGGTGTCGTCTGCAAATTGGGAGTGGTTGATGTTCTTTGTGCCCTGCTCAAATTGAATGCCAGTTATGAGGCCTACTCCTCGGTTGTAATCCAAGGCTTTGCTTGATCCAGGTGGATATTGGTGGCCACCTGCCAAGTCCACCTGGACCCCCACCATTGTCTTTCTCAGCATTTTCAGTTTCCTTAATTGTAGCACAACTTACTATTTTTAGCAGTTTTTCGGGTCCTGAACTTCCGGAGCCGTTTTGAGGCCCTAAACGACGTTTTTTTGGGAAATCTACCGCCAGCGATTTTTTCTGATAAAAATCGTCTTTTCCGTCGTAGTCCTCGGAGAGATCTTTCCAACGGGCTATCATGCACGTCAAACGGAGATAGTATGACCAATTCGCGACCCCGGGAAGTTGATGTACCAACTTACCCAAAAACGGGGCCCACAATTTGGCGTTTCATCTTCTAGGGTTAGGTTTTGGAATGTGAAGGGTTTTCTATTGTTTCTCAACAATAAATAGGCCTCCAAGCCTCATTGTAAGACAGTTCAGAGGCATGTAGCCATCACATCTCTTCTCAGAGATAAGCTACCATCGCCCTAGCTAGTTTATTTCCATTTCTGTTGTAAGCATATTTGAGTATTTTCCATTAATGAAATGAAGTATTATTTCCGCTGCATCTTTGTGTATATGGTTATCTCTGTAATTTGTTGCGTTCCTACTTAAATCCGGATCAGTGGTATCAGAGCGGTCTGCTTTTTCTCTGTTTTTCTTTGCATGTCCCCAACAAGGTCAGGATATAAGGAGTTAGGGCTTGAACTCGTTGAACCTTTGCAAGACCAGCCTCGCAAACCCCGACGGCCTCCCATGGCGGACGAGAAGAAAGATGAGGGGGCAGGAGATCCCATCAAAATCTTGCTCGAAGAAGCCCTCGAGCGACAACGGAACGCGATGATGGACAGTTTTGCCCAGATCCTTCAGCGGCTACCAAGAAGCAACGCATCGGCTTCCAGCAGCTACTCTGGAAACGCCACACCCTTTAAGGTAAAAGTTAATTTTGAAATCCCCATATTCGAAGGTCAGATAGACGCAGATGCCGTAGATAAATGGTTAAATCTGCTAGAGGGTTATTTTTCTATTCATGAATTTTCGAGTCGGGAAAAGATTGTTTTTGCTCTCCTCAAAGCAGCCCCCCACGTCAAGGACTAGTGGGAAACCTACTGCGAGCAGAAGGATGAAAGTACTGGCTCACTATTTTCAGCCGCACCCACCTGGGATTCGTTCCGGGATGCTATCAAGGAGTAGTACTACCCTGTCGGGAGCTATGAGGATGAATACATAAAGTGGACCACGCTGCGGCAGGGAAGGGACCAAGACGTGCCGGAGTTCACCAATCTTTTCCATATCCTTCGCACAAAGTTGGGTATAAGGATTCAGAGCAACATTTGATACTCAAATACCGTGGCTGCCTGCACAAGTACATCCATGAAGAAATACAATTCCTAAACATCCCCTCGCTCGGCGCAGCATACCGGTATGCCGTCAAGGTTGAGCAGAAGTTTAAACAAAAGAAGCGAGACTTTGGATCTGCGAATCCAAAGCAGGGGAAAGGTGCCCCTAAACCACAGAACAAAGGACAAATCCAAGGCGGGACAGCCCAAGACACCAGTCGAAGCTGCAAGCAAAGAACAGCGTCGCGAAGCCGAGAAAGGACACTGGAAAATGGTGCGAGTTCCATAAGAGCTCCACTCACAACACAAGTGAGTGTCGGGCCAAGCAGTCACTAGTGGCTGAGCTAAAGGTTTCAGAATCAGATGCATGTTCCGACACGGAGTCAGAACCCGATAAGGGGTATGAAAAAGGGAAGCAGATCATTGATGCGGACCCCAGCGCCACTGTTGCTACCGCAAAGATCCAGAAAAATGAACCCGAAGATCCAGAGGAGGAGGAGCGTCTCTTCCACTCCCAGATGTGGGTAAAGGGCTCCCCGATACAGTTCATTGTTGATAGCGGGAGTCAAAAGAACCTCATTTCGGCAGAGGTCGTGAAGCGGTTGGGCTTACCGACCACATCACATCCACAACCATACACCATTGGGTGGCTTCACCAAGGACGAGATCTTCGCGTGAGCCAGCAGTGTCGCCTTCCATACAACATCAAGCCCTTCACGGATGAGGTATTGTGTGACATTGCTCCCCTTGAAGTTTGTGATGTATTACTAGGACAACCATACTTGTGGAAGCGACATGCTGTGTATGAATCGAGGCCCCGTGCAGTTATTATTACATTGGGAAATAAGTTGTTCAGGATACAGAGGTAGCACCACCTGCACCCTCTCTTTGATTACTGCAAAACAATGCAGTAAGATCATTTCCAAAACCAGGAAATTTGTTTTCCTGATGATACGCCCTCAAGGAAAGAAGAAGACAGTGGCCGCGGCCTCCAAACGGGGACAAGATTGTGGAGGAGTACGAGGACATCTTCACCTCCCCGGCAGGGGTTCCTCTGCACTGTCAAGTCAAGCACTCCATCGATCTGACCCCAGGTGCACCGCTACCCAATGGACCAATTTATTGGCGCTCCGTTCTGGAGAACGATGAAATCAAGAGGCAGATTCAGGAGCTCCTGCAGAAAGGTCACATCCGTCCGAGTTCATCGCCCTGTGGGAGCCCGATCGTGTTGGTACAGAAGAAGGATGGGACGTGGAGATTCTGTATTGACTATCGGGCGCTGAACAAGATCACTGTCCGTAATAGGTACCCGATCCCACGGATTGATGACCTCCTAGACCAACTAAAGGGGGCGAAATATTTCAGCAAGATCGATCTGAAGTCAGGATATCACCAGGTACCAATCGAACCCTCAGATGTGTGGAAGACTGCCTTCAAATCCAAGGAGGGCCTCTTCGAATGGTTGGTCATGCCTTTCAGATTGACGAATGCTCCTGCAACCTTTATGAGGCTAATGGATGACATCTTGCGGCCATTCACCAACTCCTTTGTAGTAGTATACTTGGATGACATTCTGATCTTCAGCCAGAGTTGGGAAGAGCACCTCCACCACATCCGATAGGTTCTCCAAACACTGCGGCAACACAAGCTATGTGCCAATTTGGAGAAATGCACTTTTGGCATGACCGAGGTTCAGTATCTAGGATACATCATTGATGAACAGGGGGTGCATGTCGATCCAGCCAAGGTCCAAGTCATTCAGGATTGGCCCTCTCCAACCACTCTAATAGAGCTACGCAGCTTTCTAGGTCTTGCCAACTTCTACCGCAGGTTTGTGTTGGGGTTTTCTCATATTTCTTGGCGCTTGAGTCAAGTCACCAAGGGCGGGGTGAAAGCAAAATTCTTTTGGTCTGAATCTCAACAGAAGGCATTCAGGGAGTTGAAGGATCGCCTCTGCACGACACCAGTGCTCGCGTTACCAGATTTACAACAACCATTTGAGGTCGAGACAGATGCCTCTGACTATGCTATTGGGGCCGTCCTTACTCAACATGGACATCCAGTGGAATATCACAGTGAAACACTTTCAGACACAGTCCGGAAGTACCCCACTTATGATAAAGAGATGTATTCCATTGTACAGGCCTGCCGACAATGGAAGCATTACATTTTGGGGAAGGAAACGGTCATCCACACAGACCACCGACCTCTGCAGTTCATACAGACCCAAGGGAAATTGCGAAATGATCGCCATCAGAAGTGGTCTACATACCTGCAACAGTTCCACTTGAATATCAAGTACAAAAAGGTCAGCACCAATAATGTTGCAGATTGCCTCAGTCGACCACCGATCATGGCGCTAACCACCGTGCTCAACTCCTGTGGGCACGAGACTTCTGATTGGCCACTTCTCTACAAAAGCGACCCAGAATTCGGCCACACATACCAAACACTCTTGGAGGGTCGGCAGGTTGCAGATTTTCACCTCCAGGATGCCCTATTATGCCACCTCGGTCACCTTTGTGTTCCTTCAAGCGAGCGTGCCAAGATGATTTGGGAAGCACACTACAGTCGGGCTGCTGGGCATTTCGGGGTCGAGAAAACAGTGGCAGTACTGCAAAATTATTTCTATTGGCCGAATCTTCGACAGGATGTTGGGAAGTACATCTGATCATGTACTGCCTGTGCCATTGCCAAACCGACCATTAAGAAGCAAGGCCTCTACACCCCGTTGCCTACCCCTATTCGACCTTGGGAATCCATCTCCATGGATTACATGTCAGGCCTTCCTTCCACTAAGCATGGAAATGACTGTGTTTTTGTGGTCGTCGACAGGTTCTCAAAGATGGCCATTATGATGGCCTGCAAGAAGAATATCACAGCAGAAGCCATTGCTAAACTCTTCTTTGAACGAGTGTGGGTGCGCTTTGGGATCCCACAGTCTATCATCTCAGATCGGGACAGTCAGTTTCTCAGCACATTTTGGTCCAGTCTCTGGTCAATGATGGACACCAAACTCACGAAGTCCACAGCCTTCCATCCTCAAACTGATGGCCAGACAGAGGTTGTCAATAGGATGATTGTGCACATTCTGCGCATGTATAACTCAAAGCATCCACGCACATGGGACGAGAGCCTCCCCTATGTTCAGCATAGCTACAACCGAGCTCTTCACAGCTCCACTGGCCATAGCCCTTTTCAGGTGGGTTTGGGATTCCAGCCACTATGCCCCATTGATGTGGCCATGCCACTTGCAGCTACTCACATGAATTCAGCTCATGTCCAGTCCGAAACAGATAAGGCCACCAGCTTCATTGAGCGCATCCAACATATTCGCCAGCAGGTCCATGAAATTCTTGAGAAATCAAATGCCAAGTACAAGCAGTGACATGATCAACATCGGGTGCCACACAAGTTTCAGGTGGGCGACAAAGTCTGGTTGCATTTGCAAACGGAACGCCTTACTGGAGCCTATCGGAAATTGAGACCACTCCGATATGGTCCTTACACCATTACTAAGGCTATGGGAGACAATGCATTTGAGCTCAGCATTCCCCCATTCCTTGGCCTGCACCCAGTGTTCAATGTGGACCGCCTTCGGCCATACTTTCCACCATTGCTAGACACATCCGACATTGCAGAACAGCTCAAACCCAGAGAATTAAATCCAGATTGCATGGAACAAGCTGCAACTGATCGGATCATGGACACACAGATCAAGAACACTCGCCAACAGAATATCCAACTGTATCGAGTTGTCAAAGCAGGCCAACTCCTTCAGCAGGGCAAGTGGCTCACCAGGGAACAAGTTCAGCAGAAGTTTCCTCATCTCATGGATGATCTCAACGCAATGGGGACCATTGCTTCCTAAGGGGGGAGGAATGATCCAAGTGGATATTGGTGGCCACCTGCCAAGTCCACCTGGACCCCCACCATTGTCTTTCTCAGCGTTTTCAGTTTCCTTAATTGTAGCACAACTTACTATTTTTAGCAGTTTTTCGGGTCCTGAACTTCCGGAGCCGTTTTGAGGCCCTAAACGACGTTTTTTTGGGAAATCTACCGCCAGCGATTTTTTCTGATAAAAATCGTCTTTTCCGTCGTAGTCCTCGGAGATATCTTTCCAACAGGCTATCATGCACGTCAAACGGAGATAGTATGACCAATTCGCGACCCCGGGAAGTTGATGTACCAACTTACCCAAAAACGGGGCCCACAATTTGGTGTTTCATCTTCTAGGGTTAGGTTTTGGAATGTGAAGGGTTTTCTATTGTTTCTCAACAATAAATAGGCCTCCGAGCCTCATTGTAAGACAGTTCAGAGGCATGTAGCCATCACATCTCTTCTCAGAGATAAGCTACCATCGCCCTAGCTAGTTTATTTCCATTTCTGTTGTAAGCATATTTGAGTATTTTCCATTAATGAAATGAAGTATTATTTCCGCTGCATCTTTGTGTATATGGTTATCTCTATAATTTGTTGCGTTCCTGTTTAAATCCGGATCATTGCTAAAGGATTCAGCCATGAGAATAAATAAGTAAGGGGACAGGGGGCAGCCTTGTCTGAGACCTCGGGAGGATTGAAAAGCAGCACAAGGTCGCCCATTTACCAAAGGGGAAATCCAAGGGTTTGAGATGCAAGCTTTGATCATGTTTATGAAGGAGGTATTAAATCCTATTTTGTGTAATACTGCAAATAGAAAGGAGTGTCTGACCCTATCAAATGCATTGGCAAGGTCAAGTTTTAGGACAAAGCCTTTCTCCTTTCGACTTATGCTAGAGTGTATAGCTTCTTGCACAAGGAGAATGGAATATGATATGTGTCTATTGGGTAGAAATCCTCCTTGGTTTTCTGAGATTAATGAGGGAAGGTGAGGCTTGAGCCTAGAAGACAGAATTTTAGTAATAATTTTGTATGCAGAATTGCATAGAGATATGGGCCGAAATCTTGAGAAGGTAGAGGGCCTGTTCTCTTTTGGGATTAGAGCTAGATAGGTTGAGTTGGTGAAGCCCCCCAATTTGACTTTCTGAAGGGACCAGCGAATCATCTTTAGGAGGTCTTTTTTGATCAGATACCAGTATTCTCTGTAAAATCTTATTGGAAACCCATCGGGACCTGGAGCTTTGTCCGGATGGAGACTCCATATTGCTTTTTGTACCTCATCCTCTTCTATTTCTTGCGTGAGCTTGCTGTTCATTCCTTGAGTAACATCTCTAGTCATGTGTTGGAGTAGACTTGAGTAATCCTCCTCGCTCTTGTCCTCAGATAGTAGGTTTTTAAAATGAGCGGTTGCTGCTTCTTTAATGGAATCTTGAGTATCGTGGCTTTTCCCATCGTTGTCTTTGATTATACTAACAATGTTTCTTGCCTTCCTGACTGTAGCTTGCTTATGGAAGTATGAGGTATTCTTATCTCCTTCACGCAGCCACAACTGTCTTGATTTTATCCTCCATTTGATCTCCTCATCTCTGGCTGTTTGCCTCAGCTGGGTATACAATCGAATCTCATCTTCTTTTGCTTGCTGGGTGAGACCATACACCTCAATGTTTTGCTGGACTGTCTCAAGGATTTTTTTTATGTCTTTTTTTATGAGCTCAGGTTCCTGATAGTTGATATTTGCCCAATATTTGAGGGCCTGCCTAGTTTGCTTCAGCTTGGATTCCAAGATATATGCCGGGGAACCCTCCACATGCTGGGTCCACGCTTGCATCACCGCATCTCTAGCTGCAGGGATTCGGTTCCATAGGGGAGAATATTTAAAAGGGAGGGGTCCAATCTGGCTATGACTGTGCAATGTGAGCGTGATTGGATAGTGGTCCGAGGCGGAGATGTTGAGGATATCTGACTGACCGGTAGAGAAGGTGGATAGAAAGGCGATGTTGATGAGGAAGCGGTCGAGCCTTTCCATAATATTTCCAGCTCCTAGACGCCTGTTGCTCCATGTGTATCTTCTATTCTTAGGTTTTATGTCTACTAGATCTTTCTCCTGCATAATATGCTCAAGCCTGTTTCTGAAGGGATCTGAGCTAAAGTTTCCTCCTCTTTTCTCATTGGTGTGCATGACCAGGTTTAGATCCCCTGCGAGAATAATATTGCTGTCATGGTCTTCTTCTATATTTGTGTTCAGAGTATTCCAGCAAACTTCTTTTTCCCTATAGTGGTTCGGTGAATAAACATTGTAAATTTTAACCTCTGCTCCATTGTCCTTACTTTCCAGTTTAACACTAATCCAGTTCTGATGGATTTTGGTGAAGCTGCAAGTCGATATACTATTGTCCCACATTGTTAGAATGCCACTCGATGCTCCTCTGGCTTCACTGGCGCAGCCACTGTATTGCTTTTGTTGGTTGATAAGTCTGTTGATTTCTGACTGATCTAGTTTCGTCTGTTGAATGAGTATGATTTCGGGCTTTTCACTTTGAATTAGCTCCCTGAGGGTTGCTTTCTTGGAGGGGTGCCCTAGTCCCCTGCTATTCCAGGATAGCAGCTTCATCATGATTTACCAGTGGTATGGAGAGGTGCCCGCCTCTCTTTGCCTTTATTGTTGTTTTCCTTGTCCGAGTGTCCAAGGATGTAGGATTCGATAGGTGTCTGGGATCCCATTACTATATCTTTCTGTGCACTTTCTTCTCTATGCTGCTTAGCCGATTTCCTGCCAGGTCCATGCTTTTTGGGAATGTCACTGGGCGCACCATGTTCCTTTGATGAACTTCTGGTGATTCTTATGGAGTTGGTATCAGGAGAGGGCTGAGAAGATTGAGGGGGAGAGGAATGGGGATGCGGATCAGATGAGAGGGGGTCCTGTTCGGGGTCATCCTCAGAAAGAGAAGCAAAGGGATTGGATGATGGAGGAATGGAGGGGTCCGAGAGTCTAGGAGGTGAAGTGGGGATGTGAGGAGGGTGCTGCTGAGAGGATGAGGGGGGGTGCTGATGAGATGAATGAGGATGAGAAGGATGAAGCTGGGAAGGCCCTGGGATTTCAGTTTCTGCTTGCTTCATGGATGGGTTCGTTTTTTTTCTATTTACCGTTTCCCACTGTCCTTCTTGCTCTCTTGAATCTACAGTTATAAGTTTTGGGCATCTATTAGAAAAATGTCCATATTCGTGACATACCTTGCACTTGAAGGGGATCTGCTCATAGTCCAGCTGTTGAATATGGCACCAGTCATCTACTTTCAGTTTGATTGCCTCCGGTAGTCCGCGTCCCAGATCAACTTCCACACATATTCGCGCATAGGCCTGCATGTTATCCTTGGGTTCACTTCGATCTATGTATTTTCCGACCGCGTTCCCTATTGCTTTGACCGAGTCATCTCCCCAACAGTGAAGAGGGAGATGAGGGAGTCTGACCCAAACAGGAACAACACTTGGAATGTCGAGCTCGGGATCAAAGTCCGGGGTTCATTTGTTGAGGTAGAGTCCTCTGGAATCCATGAAGTAAGGCCCATTTCGAAAGATTAGATCCTTGTCCTCCTTGGTTTCAAAGTGGAAGGTGAAGTATCCTTTGCCGCAAAACCTTATGGATATTTTCCCTTGGACCTTGTCTGCCCAGTTACGCTCCACCCATCTTTGCAAAGTTTTGGGTGAGGGCCATAATCCTATAAATTGACCGATTAATCCTTTCTCTGCTAGCGAGATGGCTGCCATGCGAGGAATAGTCGGGGGCAAATGGACTTCCTGTAACACATCTAGTTTCTTTGAGAACTTGGTTGCTGTAGGTCTTGGTCTTTGCTAAGGAAGCGATTTCACCAGGTTGGAAAAGGCTTGTTGCAGGTCCGGATCCCCTCCAGGCGGATCCGGAGGATCCATGGGAAGGATCGACGAGCAGAGACGCAGTCGCGTTTAGAGTCCAAGGGTCGAGAGCAGGCTCAGGCGCGCGCGCGAAGAGAAGCGATTCCTACAAAAAGTTCCAAATTCCTTTTTCCTTGCTAATTACATATTAAAAAGACAAAGAAACTTGATAAAAAATTATTGAATATATTCATTTAGAGCCCATTTTTGGGAGTACCACCTTTTTTACTGAGATGTTGAATGCATCGTGGCATGTGCACATGTAAATTTTAGACTATCTTAATAAAAAGTTGTGATTTTTTTGTTGCAAAAAATTAGAACGATTTTGTTTCATATTGTGTGAACATATTTTTTGTGATAAAATTTATTGAGATAAAATATTTTTTAGATGTATGAATGAAAGAATGAATGATGAAACCCTTGAAGGGATCATATATGTGTGATCATTCTTTGTTATTACACAATGGTTTCAAATCATGTGATACTTAACACAACTATCTATTTCAGAAGATCATTATCAATGAAGGACAAGATTCTCATTGAAATATGCCATTGACTCTCTTTGTATTACTAACTAGGCCTCCTAATATACAACTAATTCAAGCCAATTCAATTAAAAAATATATTATAGTCCATTGTCCAATCATGCCATGATGGTTCTCAGCTAAATGATGCCCAATCCAATTGAGATAACTCATTAAATTGGAATTTTTTATTCATCTAAAATGTTTCGTCAAATTCAAATCTTTGAATGTTTATAATTGAGGATGGTTGAATAAAATTAAAAATTACATGTATTTGATAAATAGGGTGATAAGGGGATCAAGACACCATCCTCAAAGAAATTCATAGATACTATTAAGGAAGTTCTTAGTGAAGAGGATAGTGATCCTCATTTGTTTGAAGGTGATGAGTTGTTACTGTCTACATGCCTAATCATAATAGTCAATAAGCTTGTGGTTAGAATGAACAAAGGTCTTTCTTGCTTGATTAGCATTAGAAATAAAACTCATCAGATTAAATATAGGATCAACATGTTCAACCAATACCTTCAGTGATATGAGGTAATAACCATATTTTAAGGTGAATATATATATATATATATATATATATATATATATATATATATTTAATGTCATAAGTTCAACTATGAATGTTTGTTTTTTAACTTTTACATTGTCTAATTCAAAAGAAAAACTTTATTATATAGAAATATTTGGCAGAGTTCACACCCCAACATACAGACACCACGTGCCAACTTTCAATGGGAGAGAGCGCCATACATCAGGATCCTATACCACAAGAGGACCACATGACAATGATTGCAACAATGTTGATTAGTTCACAAGGTAAAGAAAACTCTAATGATATTTTTATTAATGAATAATAAAATAAAATATCGATTTGACATTTATTTCTTATTATAGCTGATGATCCATCCCTCTTACGATAGTGTGGACAACGTCATGAGTACACGATTGGGATGTCCAAAATAAAGAAAAAGAAAAAGAAATAGATATACTAGTTATATCATTAGAAACATAACATACCACATTAGGTAAACATACTTTTGATGATACATTTTTTTGAGATGAATTATTTTGGGTCTATGATTAATGAATGAATGAATGAATCTTATATGTTAATGAATAATTGATATATGTTTCTTTATGTACATGATCTTGTTTCATATTGTGTAAACATATTTTTTATGATTGAATTTAGTGACATGAAATATTTTGTGGATTTATGAATGAATGAATGAATGCCTTCTACTTGTCTTTTTATGTATCTTAATGTCTTTCTTTTAAATATTTCCTATGTAATAGATAGATTGGGTACTGGGAATTCAGAGTGATGTGAGGGAGGGAGGGACAAGACATGACAACTTCCACCTTCATGTCGTTGGCCCTGTTCAATAGAGAATAAATTAGGATTTGGATCATCTTGGAGAAAAACACGCTCAATTCAATAGAGCAATAACAAATTCAATGTTGACTCTGTTGCTACTTCATCAAGTGGAGGAAGGTTTGCTCCAAGATTAAACTACTCCAACAATTTATTATTGAAACCAAGAGGATCTCATCCAAGTATTAATAAATTCAAGTCCTTTTAATTATTATTTATCCATTTAGTTAAATTTAATATTTGGTCAAATTTAATATAAGTTTGCCTCATTGGTCTCATGAATATGTGTAGGACAACTAGTTACAATTCAAATGTTGAAGTGTAACAATTATCTGAATCAAATAGATAAAAATGGTAAGGGTTTAGGTGAAACAATAAAATTTGTTTGATATTTGTGATGTATGTCTTGCCGAGTGAGAGTTAGATAAAGGTTTATAAGAAATAACAAAATTTTCCCTGAAAACAAATCATGTTGTATTTGTCTTTCTTTGGTAATTATGTTTGTATTTGAGTGAAATACCATAAACTGTCATTTTTCATGCAGGGCAGTAGGATAATCTCTTACTTTATTAATTGGGCATATGGAACTAGTATGATTTTCTTCTATTTTGTTAATTATTTATTCCATCTAACTTCTCCCCCTTCCTTTGTTTTGTAGTTAATTTTATTCACATATCTATATTTGAAAGATTAACTAGGGTTGGAGTCATATGCATGAAGAAAAACTCATCAAAGTACTACGCAACTTTAACCCACCAAGATCTTGGCTAACAGGTTTTGCATTGCATTTTATTTCAAGCAATTTTTTCTTTCTACATTGCAAATCTTCCAAGACCATAGACATTGAGAATAACTATGGAAAATATAATTAGGGTTTATTTTATAACATTTTATCTTGTCATATTGACAGGTCTTGTGATATAGTTCGATTTCATCATCGTCATTATTAGTTTTTGTTCATCATAAAGACACTTCCAATAAAGAAAATCACAATGCAAACAAGAAAACCATAAATAGGCTCTAAGCTAGGGAAAACCCCCTCCATATGGGAAAACCCAAAAACTTATCTTCTTATAGAAATTCAAGGAATACTTCAAAGATCTTTGATTAAGACGAGTCACCAAGTGATAAAGCCAACCAAACTACAATTCTTCTCTCTATAACTTGGTTTGTTGCTCTTCTCTAGCTCAAAACCTCCAGAGATAACTTTCTTCCCATAGGTACAAGCGTTCCAAAAAATAATTGATGCAAAAGCCAAGCAAATAGACCTTCTTGCTTTCTTCACTATTCTTCACCTCTTTCTCACTCTGAATTTTCCTCAAACTTTTGTAGAGATAAAATTACTTGTGTGACTCAAATGAGGTCCAATACCTATCCTTTGTTGAGAAATCTAGGGAATTATGAGAATTAGATTCTTTAGTTTGATTTCTCTTATCTTGACATTTACTTGTGAAATAATATGTTGATTTTGTTAGTGTTCCTTTCATCAAATAAATTCCAACATGAATATCACACAAATAAGAACATAATATGTAGGTTCATGGCTAGAGAAAAACCCCTATGAAGGAGAAAACCCGGTAAACTCTTTCTCTACTAGATTAAATCACGTAAGACACACTTGACCCTTTTACTAAATAAATAGACTTACTCCAACCACCAAACCAGTTACTCTTGCAATTTCCTCTACAATGATGGTTCTTGGATTTTTTTGTTTTAACTTAAATATTTTGACCCTCCTTCGACAATAGTCCTGGTCGTCCTACTTCATAAATCTTGGCCTTCCTGATTGAGAAATCTTTTTCGTCATTCTGGAATAGTACCAGCCCTTTCTATAATCATCTTTGCAACAAGGAACTTCAAACTCTCTCTAATTTTTTCTACAATTCAAATTTTCAACTTCCTATTTATAATAGCCTTCTAAGATTATCGACTTCCTCTCTATTTCTTGGTCCTGTAAAAGTTTATCTTACCTATTGAATGAATTATTCACTTCTCTCCTTCAAATGGTGAAATTGTAGGATATTTATACTTCTTGGTCATTATGCTTTTGAGTTGACACGAAAAATTTGACTTGAAGCCAACTTGTAAGCTTGTAATGAAGGTTGAATTCATTATATTATATTTGGAGGCCAACTTTTAAGTATCAATGGTAATCCTTTTGGGAGAAGGATTTGATTTGATGGGGTAGATATTTAGACACAAAAACAATTTTTCCTTTCTTGACCTTAAGGATCCCAAGAAGTGTCTCTTACAAAAATAACTTTGTCTTTGACTCAATAAAATCATAGAAGCATACAATAGAGGCTTGACTTATTGACCATTGACACAAGTATGAAACCCATGCTTTAATAAATGAATAAAGATAATTTTCTTTTCTTTCTTATTACTCAAATACAAATATGAAGACCGAAAAGAATATGAGATTAATATAGTGTTACCATATCAAAATGAAGAGAGTATCAATCATAAGTAATAAAACTTTCATAGTTTACACTTGAATAATCTTTCATATCCAACTCGAGATCCTCTGCTAGGGTTTTTGAGATAATCCCTAGATTCCAAACTGAAATATTAGGTATTAATAACTTAATATTAAAAGTAGTTCTTTAAATCCCAAAAACTAGACTCAAAACTGACAAAATCAAATATTTTACATCTAGGGTTTCAACAATATGATTTTTATAATTTCTTGATAGACTTTCCTAGATTTTGTTATAACCCTAGAAGTAGCAAGTTTACATCTAGGGTTTCATTCATACTAATTTTTTTAATGGATACAAATGTTAAACCTTAATAATTTTGACTAAGGTTTAAATAATTCACAAAACCCTAAAGGTTTAGGGTTTTATAACAACCCTAAAAGATTATGGGCTTACCAAATTATTACCAAAAAACCTAAATATTGTTAGACTTACAAACCGTATGTAGACTAGTGTTTCAATATTATGAACAATATATGCTAAAAATCAATAAGTTAGAGTTTTATAGTGAATGGTAAAATTTATGGTTTCCACAAAAATGAACAAATCACAAGAGATATAATAGAGTTAGATTCAATCTAGTCATTGATCTTCCTAACAATAATCCTTTACAATTCAAAATCATAAACATAAAATAATTAGTAATACAAGGCAAATTTTTAAATTATTTTAATAAATAAGTTTTTTCAAATAGGAAAACTTGGAGTTGATCCTTTTACAAACCTTGTAGGGTTTTTCCATAGAGTGCTCTAACTCATGAATCTCAATTTATACCTACAATACTTAATGACAAGTACGACAAATCAAACTATATGATACCCAAAACTATGAAGTCAATATAGGGTTTCCTAGGCAATTAAAGTTTCCAATTACAAACTTTTGAAATCAAAATATCATTTACAAACCCTATGACTAGGGTTCTTCATGAGTTACCTAGGGTTTTACACTATTGGATAGAAAATACCAATCTTAAACTTTCTGAACGATAATATGTCTCAAAAGTATATCATACATATCTTATAAATATATACATTTTCCTTTGTTTCTTTCATTGAGCTTGTTTCCCTTTGCAAACTGAAGACAAGTTGTTGGATGACAAAAGCATAAAAAATAAAGGCAATACTTACCTTAGATATATGTGGTCTTGGTGCCAAGGCTACTAGAGAGAATTCGTGATAACGTTTTCATGATCTACATCACTTTCTTACAAACTTTGATCCTTCTAATTGTTTGTTCCATGTTTATTTCTTCTTATTTATATAAATTTGCATGACATATTCACTACTAATTAGAATTGGACTACTTGAAGCTTGTTGTAAGAGGTATTCTTTGTCATCATATCTTTACTACTACAAAAAATAAAGTTTCCCATAACCAGAAAAAGGAGATAGTTCCTTCTTAGAGATTGTATATTTTTCTTTTATGATAATGGAGACTATTGTTATGCCTACTCCCACACTTCATGATAAAAAAAAATGTCTTCAAGGGGTATAGTGAAATTTATTAATGTCATGCCAAGAATTCCAACTATAGACATCCATGTTGTTTGGTTATGTGGTGTACACATCTGAAGATATCGATTGTTTTCATCAAAACTTCTTTGCACATATATTCAAGAGAGACACTTCTAGCTTTGCTTGGATCACTAACTTGTATAGGCTTGTGTTTTGTATACATATATACCAATTTTTACATTGAAACTCTGCATAGAACTTATACTACAAATTTTACCTTCTAAGGTGATAGTAGCTAGATGATAGGCCTAATGAGCCTTCTCTCTTGGTCTCCTTTATGCTCAGAAATAATGTGGGAAATATCGATTCTTATGATTGAATCATTTTAATATATTTATGCTTAGACGACGGTCTTAAGGTGAACGATGCCACTTCTTATAGTCTTCAAAATAGTACTCTGTATATATATATATATATATATATATATATATATATATATATATATATATATATATATATATATATATATATATATATATATGCGTATAACAAAGGGTATTTACCACCAAATTTGATATGACATAATATTGTATTATCAATGAAATACTTGCTCCAAGATGATGACATGAAGGAGAGTGATACATTAGTTTAGAAGTCTTGATTTTGAGTTTACTTTATCTACAAAATGGGTTTTAGTCCTCATGAAACAACACAAAACTTGAATTTCTAAAACAACACATAATTTGGATCTTTTGGACTGATTTTAGAGCATGTTAAGTGTGTTTAGAACTTCTATCTATAACCCAGGAAGTAAGGTATAGATAGAGATGCTTTTCTACCTATTTGAATTATTGTAATGGAGATTATACTAGGACCTTCACTAGTCTACCTTAGTTGACCAAATTATCCTTTCAGTCCTCTAGAACAAAAAATATCTTTTTTATTTGGGATAGTTTACGTGCACAAGATAATTCAGCCTTTAGCCACACAAATTTGGTCTAGAGTATTTCTTTTCCTTGAGATGAAATTATGAAAAAATGATGTTCTCTTTACCCTCTACCCTCTGTTCAAATCCCTAGCTATGATACAATGTTGAGAAATCTAAGACATTATGTGAGTTAGATTCTTCAATTTGATTTCTCTTATCTTGACATTTAACTGTGAGATTATATGTTTATTATGTTAATGTTACTTTCATCAAATAAATACCAACATGAAGATCACAAAGGTAATAACACAATATGTAGGCACACAATATGTAGTCTTTCTTATGACTCAAATAAAATTATGAAAACTGAATATAGTTACATTCTTCAACATCCTTTATATAATATTTTGGTGGGGTTCAAGTTTCTCTTATGGGAATGAATAGATTGGATGCCCGACACACTCAGGGAAAACATTTTTCCCTTAAGAACACTATGTTATGCAGGATCAACAAAGAACTAGAATAAAACTGCTAATATAAATTGTTATAGTAAATGGTTTTTCTTTTCATCCTTTGAGAAGGGAGTTTAGTTTTGAATTACTCAAACTCCTAGAGCTAACTAACATAGCGACTAAAACTTCAGTATGATTTAATATAATTTCAATAGCATTTATATATAATTATATTTCCCCATCCAAAAAAACAATCCCATGGAGGGCTCATCTATATGTAAAATATACAAGTCTAGTAGTCTTTTTTTCTGAGTAAGACTAATTCTATTAACAAAGTAGAGAAATATTTACATAGAGACCAAAGTTAATGCACTGCTTTGATAAGAGGCAGAACTTTCAGGAAAAAAACAAGTAAGAAAACATAATTCAGAACCCACGCAGGGGACAGGATGATACTCTTCTGGTGCTTCATAGTAAACAAAAACATCAAAAAACACAGGAAATCCACAACACAGTTTACATAGCAAACTTGCTCGGTGATAGCCATAGCATAACCAAAAAAATCAACGCCAGGGAGAGCACGCTAGTCATCTTGTGGTTCTTCCACGATACGGCACCATCCAAATTCTGGCGCATCCTTAGCTTGAGCAGCGTTCTGATCAGAGGGGCCGGGGTCGACCGGCATCATCTTCGCATCCTGAGTGCTGCAACCCGGAGCATTCGGATCCTACTGAGGCACCATACCAATTCCCAGCTGGATAGAAGGAGAAGGACCAGAGACTACCCCTGATCCTCCCAGATGAGAATTTGAGTCCTCCATCTATGTAGTCTCATGGAAGACCACCGTAATGTGAGCCGTTATCCGAGGTCGATGCAGGGAACTATTAAAAGAGAAAATTGCAGAGCCGCGAGGAAGGAGGCCCAGGGTGGTGTCTAGAGGCTCGGAGCCGCCCTCTCCCACTGCGCGTGCTGGGGTAGCGACCAGTAAACAATTCACTGGAGGGGGAAGGCGAATCCGAAGACGAGCTTGTCGGCCGCGCCGGGGTTGGCCTCTTCGGCACCCCATTCTTTGGCGAAGTCGAGGCATCTGTGAGGGTGCGTTAGTGAGATGGCGGACAGGCTGAGTAGCTATAAGGCGAGCGGAGCAAGAAAGACACCAAGACCAGGAGGGGAGCCTACGGATGCCCTTCGCCGGAAAAAACAAATTGAACACAGAGTGATTCTCTCCGGAGAAAATTCGAGCGACCTTTGGATTGACAGGGCCAATCTCCCGCCACCCTGTATCGAAGACGAGGCCTGAGACCAAATGATTGATCGACGGGATAGAGGCTATGAAAACACAACTCAAAACCCACCACCCAAAGCCAGAGGCAAGACGTGAGACCAGATGATGAAAAGTCCAGACTAAGACCACCATATAATAGCTCAAAACCGGCGGAGGAAAGAGGAGAACAGCAGGAGCTGCCCCGGGAGGACCAAGCTAAGCTTCAGAGAGGCATTTCTCGGCAAGTGCCAAAAGACTTTAGAGAAAACCGAAACGGGACCAGAGGCGAGGGGATGAGCCGAATGAAACAACCCGAAAGGCTTCAAAGCAAACCCAGAACAGAGCCTAGCCTTAACCTTTCCTGGCATGTCTCGAGAAACCCCTTCCATTACTGCCGCATTGAAGATCGCCGTCATCTCTTGCAGGTCAGAGCGTGCGGAGGGAAGAGCCATCGCAGTAGACAAGAAGTATGAACTAGAGCCACTGGAATGTGAGCTGTTAAAAATTACCTTGCGCGCATGCCAAGCGCTCTCCAGCTTACATGTATTTAACTCTGTGTACTGGGTGGGCAGGTGTCGAACTGCCTCGCCCCACCCCAGTCTTTTCACCATAAATGCTGCCTCAATCACCTGCATCCGGGGAACAAGCCTAGCAATCTTACCCCTCACAAAAAAATTATATTTTCTAATTTCCTAAAATTGGTCATTATTAACCACTTATTTGGCATCCTTTCCCTTTTTTCAATGTATTTTTTTAACAAAGGATTACTCAACATCCCTATGTGTCACCTTTTGGATATTTTCAAATAAATAAATATTCTTCCTAATTACCAAATTAAATAATAAAATATTAATTTTCACTCCAAAAGTGGGTAATTTTGAAGTGAATTAATATCAACAAGTCCACTTACATTTGTACTAGTTTAATTATAATTTGGAAGGATTAGTGTTGGGGAGTAAGGATTACACACCACTAATGCATGACCTATATCATAAATATGAAATAAGGACTCCATCCCCTTACTCCCATTGTTCCCAAGATGGAGGTATTCAACTCATATTTTATAAAGTGGGACGATTTCACTTATTGTCCCATTACTTGTCAACGTTGTCACTGTTAACATCACAGTGACATTAAATACCAACTACATGCATAGGATTGATTTTTTATTATTTGGAAAAGACATACCTTAATAATAACAATTAATTTGCTCTTTCTCTCTTCATCACTGCATTGTCCATCACACATCTTTGTTCACTACATTTTGAATCATGTGCTTACAACTGTAAGTTGATGCCATGCAAAAAAAAATTATATTGATGTCATATCTATATGGTATAGAAACCATAATTCTCAGAGAATACATACCATGCGAACTGTATAAATAATCGATGCGAAGACTGTATGCAAAATTCCATCACAAAGCCCACAAAAAAAAAAAAAAAAAAACTTTATAGTGAGGTCATACGTATGAAAATTATATAGTTTTTCAAAAACACAGACTCCCATCGAATATTTTATGCCTATCAGTCATCGTACCCGTTGGCTAATGGACGCAAGACTAACCAACAAAAGCGTTGATTGTTTGACACTCTTGTTGGTTAGAACTCACATCGATCAAATATCTGACACTTAATTGTTAGCTTGTGTGCCCCAATCTAACAGAACGACGCGTTTGATATTCAAAATTGTCATCGAAATAATTAAATTCTATGTAAGTTATCTGACATGTCTACATCGAATGGATTGGCCAAGATTGATGGGGGGAGTGTCAGAGTGATAACCATTTGTCACTCAATTTACCTATATCGTTGATTATCTGACTCCTAAACATCAGTAAAAACTAGCTGTGTTGAATATCTGACGAAGAACTAACAAGAGCCCTGTGAGATATTCCATGTATCACGCATCTGTTATCTAATGCATTATAGCGTCGCAAAACAAACTTCAAGACGTCAGGGTTTTAATGACAAATTCAGCCTTTTTTGTGTCTGATAATTGACATTTGGACTGAAAAATATTCGACAAGTACTAAACTTTTGACTATTCGACAGAATTCTGGCAACGATTTGATAAACACCAAGGTGTCGGATAACCAATGCCAATCAGCAACATATATAACTAATAACCATCATATTTTGGCCCCATTTCTACCAGGGAAGGACCTACAATCACATCAGTTCTGACATCATTGGGAAGAGAAATAGGATATCATTGGTAGTGTTAGTCTCAGGGAACGTATTGATGGATGGACACTCACAAAATTATCTTTTTTCTTTTTATTTTGAAATTGATTGTTAGGATCTCACAATTACCAAAAACAAAACACCCTCTACTAGGGGAGTTATGTTCCATAAGAGATTTCTCATCCAATTAGAAATTAGAAATAAGATTTCCAAAAAATTAGAAAATTATTTTTGAATTTATGAAAAAATAGAAATATTAAGCATTTTCCCAAAACTTTTGTTAAAATTGCAAAAACAAAGCAAAATAATGCATAGTCAATGTACTTTGACTGTGAGGCGGATTCTATAGTCCCTAGTGAGGAAGGGACTAATATAGGGAGGTCCCATATGAGGGACATGCTTTATGAGTAATATCACAAGGAAGGGATTTATTAGGAAAAGGGATATAACAAAAGGATTCAGGGGAGGTGCAAAGTATTGTATGAAGCCCATATATAGTATATGTAACCTTTATAACAAAGAGGTGGTAAAACAAGGAAAGAGATAAAAGAAAGAATAACACTAGAATTGCAAAGAAGACTCTAAGATGCATAGGTAGAATAAGTGTGAGGACAAAATGGAATAATTAGAATGAACAAAAAATACATATCATCTAATTGAAATGGGGCAAGTGAAGAAAACAATTGATGATCACAAAGGGAAATTAAAAATATACATGTGACAATTAGATTGATTTATCACAAGGTCGGTAAGTATCTTTATCCAATAGAATCTCCTTATGAAATAAATGTGAAAAAGACAATAAACAAAAGCTACAATGTTCAAAGATATAGGAAAAAGAGAAATAAAATGAGACGTGAAGTTCAATGATGATGATATTTTGTTGAAGTTATCTATTCTAAGTTTCATTTTCTCATCTCGTATTATGAAATGTTTTAACCCATTTGACAACATGATTCACATGTTTCTCAAGAATATATGTGGACTAAAAATGAAAATCTTGTTATCTCCGTATGGTAAGTGACATGTTAACTAGATATAACATTAAATACCTCATTATTATACCTTGTGGATTAGTTTGAATTGAAAACATGCATCAACAAACATAATCCAAATGCTATAATAGAAATTGAAAAATATAATTAACATAGCATAAAAATTATTATACCCCAAACATGCATAACCCCATTCACCAAACACATTCATTACTATGCTCATCTTGACTTTTCTATGAAACAATTATTTCCATGCATTTTGATGACATCTATGAGTATCCTCAATTGCACATTAAACCACCCTTTTTATTCTTGATTCAATCAAATTTTCCCTTTATTTCCCTTTTCATCTTGTTCTATTCCATTAATATATCACATTTATCATGGTTGGATTATGCATCAAAAAATGAGTTTTTGTAAAATGAAATTAACAAAATTATATGCTCTAGTGTGTTTTGGATCTGTAATGCATGCTTTGCAGGTTCAATAGAACACTTATTTATTCTCATGTTAGAAAAGTGGCTGCAAAATTTCTTATTAGCAAATACATGTTAAAAGTTTCCTATTAGCAATAATCGTGGAATAGCCCTTCATTAGCATCCAGTTTCTAAAAGGAGATTGAAAATCTCTATAGAGTCCTCTTGCATCTATATAACCAAAGAAGAATGGAAACACTATTGTGTAATATTTCCACTATTGTGTAATGTTTTTTTAGCAACAATGTAATGTAATTTTTTAAATATTTACTTTTTGCCACATCCTTTTAAAAAATATTTTTACCACAACAACCCCATATAACTTAGTCCATGTAACTACACGACCATTCAACCTATTTAGTAGGTGTAATTTTGTAGCTAGTTCAATAGTTTTTGTAAGTTGGAAGTTGGTAATTTTTCTTTCAAATAGAAAAATAGTTACTTTATTCCCTGCAAGGAAGAACTATTAGAATTTAGGTAATAATTGCACAATTTCATATCTGAAATCTTATGTGTCCAATTTGTACCTATGACATTGCAACATTGCAACAAACTATAGATCTACCTATGACATTGCAACAAAATATAGATCTAGGACCACTCTTTAGATGTCGATCTTTTTTCCTTTTTCTTTATAATTTATGTACTTATTGCTTTATCCATGCATATATATGTTTGCTATAAAATATAATTTATTGGGTAACAATTTTTTGTTTTCTATACACTTAGCATATATTTTAGTTTCCTATACACTTAGGATATATTTCAACCAACAAAGCATTTGTTTGGGAGAATTGTTTATTTTTCGAGTAGTTAACTTTATTTGTTGCAGCAAGTTTTTCAATGTTGTTGCTATAGATTTAATTTCTATTTTTATCTTAATTTAAATTGTTGTATATGAAATCTATTTTTATACCCATAGTTATAATTAATTATTGTAGCATCACTATAGCTCATTTCCTAAATCAACTTATTGGTTATTGTAATTTCATTTCTCGGAAGTACCTAGGTGTTTATTTCTTTTTCCTTGAGTTGTTGTATTGAATGTTTATAGTAGTATATAATTAGTTTTCACTACAAGGTTAGTTTTAAAGTTGAATAAATTAAATTTACACTAGTTTTAAGTGCTTAATTATGCCATTTGTGTATATAATTGTGTATATTGCATAAATTCTCTTGTAATTGAATAATGATAAAAGGGTTTAGAATCCAAAATTTCATACATAGTGCACAACATTTTTAAATCTTATGCCCTAGATTGACATTTAAAATAGGGATCCCTTTGTACACCTGTAACATTTTTTTTTCATTTCTTCCAAGGAAACTCCAATATTTGGGATCTTTTGTTTCATATTTTTAAGCGATAAGCCAAGAATGGATGAGGACAAAGAGGGGTAAGTTATGGACATTTCTTCCCAAAAATCTTACTAGACTAGTTCCCAAAATAAATAACAATATAACTTTCTCAACTTCTAAATCTATTAAAGAATATTTTTTATTGAGAACGAAAAATAAAATTATTGAATATGAATGTCCAAATATTGGTTTCTAATGAATTGGGGATTCTTGAGTAAAATATCAATCATTTGACTTAGTATTTTATACATTTTTTTGATATGGGAGATAAGCATGATGACCTTGAAGAATTCCTTGAGGCACAAAGGCAAGAAGGGCATCATAAGGAAGAAAAAAAAATGACAACAAAAATAAACACCTTTCTACATAAGAGAGAGTGTTAATGATGGCAAAATGAAGAACATTAATCCCTTAGTTCTTCCAGTATTTTAAGTATTGTCCACAAAAGACCTTGATACCTTCCTATTTGATTTGAAGTATTATTTACAGGATATGAATACAATACATAATCTTAGAATGTGAGGTTATTTCTTTCAACATTGAAAGATGCTATTGTGATATGTTTCATGGGAATTAAGAGAATAAGTATAGGTGCCTAGGAGGAAATGATATATAATTTTCTTATAAAATATAAATATTATTGCAAAGCGAGACATGAGATGAAATATTTTGAATGAATCAAATTCCAAAGGAGACACTAGAATATTATGCTTAACATTTTATGTTCAACTACAAGAAATCAACATTTTTTAAATTGGATATTGACACATTAGAGTTGGTGCCACTTAGACAGGTTAGGGAAGACTTAATGGAAGCCTTAAACCTAATTACTATTGGAGATATTTCTTAATTAAACTATCATGAAATAAGAGAAATGTTTAATAATTATTCAAGAGAAAGAATGAGAAAATGAAAATGAACAATAATCTTGGTAATTCCAGTGTAAAGGAACAATATGTGAATAACTAAAATTGAAATTGAGAAACTATTGGAGGATAAATTCAATAACATCTATTTTCAAAATAATTCTAAGTAATTGTCCATAACATTTAGGGTTGATGAAATCATATCAAGATACTAATCAAAATGAATTAGGGGAATTTTGAGGTCTAAAATGGGCCTCCTCAGAAAAATGTACAACCAAAATAAACTTTAAAAGAACCAATAGGATTCAAGATGATGATGTCAATCATGGGAGATGATTCACCATTTTTGGAGTAAAAAGTAAAAAGATTAAAAAATAATAAAATAATAAAACTACCTTTTAAACTTGTATTTTCAACGTATATCCCTACGGGTTTACTCAAATTTCAAGCAGGATTACTCGTTGGATGCAAAATTTAATTCCTCGCCTAAGGAGTACCCATATTGCATACTTTCGATCCATGAAAAATGAGAAATACATGAAAAAACATGATTACAATCACTTTTTCCATGTATTTCTCATTTTTCGTGTAGCAAGGTCCATCAAAAGTATGCAACGTGGGTAGTTCGTGGATGAGGAATCAAATTCTACATCCAATGAGTGTTTCCACTTGAAATTTGAGTAAACCCATAGGGAGATAAGTTGAAAATATGAGTTCAAAAAATAGTTTTTTCATTTTTCCCTCTAAAATTTGATGATGTAGTCTAATCTTATTTTACAATTTCCTTAGGAGGCCCATTTTAGACCTCAAAATTCCCCTAATGTTGAACAAATTAGTTTCTAATCAGAAAAGGCTTAGACAACCTTTTCCACCATTTCCTGGAATGATTCAAGAACTAAAACCTTTTAATCAATAATTTCCAAATTAATTATCTAATCAACATTTGTATAATTTTCAACATAAAATAGGCCAGTAGCTTCCTCCCTCTCTATTTTAAAATACTCAGTGGCCCTAGCAAACATCTTTATTAAATTCTTGGAATTATCAATCACCCTTTCATTAGCAATTGTATCCAAATCAATGGTATTTTTCATGCCATGTGCTTAATGGCTATTACAACAAATGAATAAACCTTATCATAATTTTTCATAATAAAAATTTATGTTATATGATTTCTACCAAAATACTTTTCTTAAAAAACAAAAATTGTTAAGATCATGTCAACAATCAACCAAATAGGTCATTTAATTTAACATCTGAACCAAAACCAAATAGTAATATTAAAGTAAGACAAACTAATCAAACAATAGAGCCAAGTTAATAAACTCAACTAACTCAATCCATGTTCACTAATGAAGCCAATTTATCTTCAACCCATAATGCTACTCCAATTAATTTCCATGCTATGTATCTCAGATTATGAAAAATTTAGAAAATCCAAAAAAAAATTGGAAAATCCAAAGCCACCTAAAATTAGTGATGTAGGAAATTGGAAGTATCAACTTGATAAAAATATTAACCATTATTATCTAACGACACCAAATGACTTCAACAAGAAAGTCAAGCATCTAAAAATAAAAAAAATACTCCTTCTCCTGAAAGACTTGATAGAGTGAGATTACCTCAACCACCATTTGGAATTTTGGAGGAATTAAAGAATTTTTACCTATATATTCCCTTAATTAAAGAAATTAGACATATTATAATTTATGATAAAATTTTAAGGGACGTGTACATTAGGAAACCTCGAAAGAAAAAATAGGATCCTTCCAATGTTCCCGTAATAGGCCATCTATCATCTTATGCTTGAAGAACTTGTCATTGCAAAATATGGAGAACCTAGAGATCTAATTATTCATGTCCTTATTGGAAAATTGACTATTCCAAATACTTTATTTGATATACGGTTGGCCGTTAATTTAATGACTGATGAAATTATGGAAGTATTAAAACTTCACTATTTGAGGAGACAAACTCCAACTATGTTACAATTGAGTAATAGATCAACAATAAAACTAAAGTTAATTCTAGAGGATATCACAGGAATCCTGGATTCTTAGGAGTGCTCTATTGAATTTCTTAATTAGTATAATAAAGAAAAAACTGGGGGATATCAACTAATCCTATGTAGACCATGGTTATCAATTTCATAGGGTTACACAAAATTTCACTCAAAAAATATGACAATTTCTCAAGAGGAATCAGTAGAAAATACCTAAAGTATATCCTATGGAATCCATTTAGATATTGAGAATCAATTATGGATTCCTCTAGATGAAATAAGTGATTATTATGCTAAATTATCTATAGGAATTCTTACCATAGATTGCACATTCATTTTGAAAGAACCAGTAGGTGACATAATGATGTGTAATTTTATGTAAAAGATATTTTTTTTTCAAGATTAAGATCAAAAAATTTCACAGCCAAGATAAGGAAGTACAAATAAATTCTAACACAAAACCAAGAAAACCTCATTTTTATAACACATTTTTAATCTCTCTTGATTATTCCCTAAAAAAACAAGAATGAATATAACTATTTGCTGAAATATTGTATGGAAAAAAACTAAAAATGTGAGGGTTAAAAAGTTTGAAATCTTTCCAAGAAAATTATTAAATATTGTAGCCACTTTAGTAGCAACAACTGCAGGAACTACTGAATAAAATCATTTCTAATTTGAATGGGATTATATGGAAATGACAAGAATACATCCACTAATTTTTGTTCGTAATATTTATATTTTTTGAGTAATTCTTGTTAGACAACCACATTGTCAGATAAATCTATTTCTTAAGGATACTCTGAAGGAGGAGTAACATTTTTTTTGACAAATGGGGTTTATTAACCCAGTTTTTGATAGTGAGTAGGATCTCATCACATGATATAGTTCCAAAGCAAGGAGATAAATTACAAGTATTTCTTAAGGATACCATGAAGGAGGAACAACAATTTTTTTTAACAATGGGGTTTATTTACCTAATTTTTGATAGTGAGTAGGATCTCATCACATGATATAGGTCCAAACTAAAGAGATAAATTTCATGTTTGTGTGTATTGTAGGGATTTGAATAAAGCTACCAGGAAAGATTATTTTCCTGGTTGATTAACCAATTTTTCGATCTTTTAGTGGTAAAGAAATATATCTACTTTTTAGATGGTTTGAGTGGATACAATGAAAATAAAATTTCTATAAAGGACTAGGATAAAACTACTTTTATTGTTTTTGGGGAATATTTTCTTATACATTTTTACCATTTGGTTTATGTAATGCACCCACAACATTTCAACACATTGTTTTAAGTATATTATTTGATTTAATTCTTTAGTTTTTCACGTTTTTATTATATTGATTTTATTTAATTCCTAAATTTGCTGAATTTATTTTATCGATGATTTTATAACCTTTCAAGAATGAGCTTGGTAAGGCTTTGTCTAAATAAAAATTTTCCTTCAAAAGTGTATAGAAAAATATCTCTCATTTAGTAATAGAAAATGTTTTTGATGATGGTTGGGATTATTCTTCTATGATATCATGTTATAGCACATGGAATTCAAGAAGATCTTGCAAAATTATTGTCATTAAAAATATATTGTAGTTACAAAACACAGATATGTAAGGAGTTTTCTACGAAATCCTGGTTCTTATCAAAGATTTATCAAAAATGTTAACAAAATAGTTTGTATGTTATTTGTGTTGTTTTCTGAGGATGTCAAATGTATTTGAAGAACCACCTGTCAGAAGTCTTAGAGACTTTAGAATATAAAATGATAATTTCCTTCCATTTCAATGGCCAAATTGGATTTTACCATTTCATCTCTATTTTGATGCTTGTGATAAAATTTTAGATGGTATGCTACGACAAAATAAAAATGTGACAATATATGCAACTTTTTATTTCAATAAAAATATTACAAATTCAAATTTGAACTATATTGTTACTAAGAAAGAGTTTACAAATTAAATTTGGAACTATATTGTTACTAAGAAAGAGTTCCTAGTAGTTGTGCATGCCACTAACAAGTTTGAACATCACATCACAATATGTCTTCCATTTATGCATATAACAAACCATTTAGCCATTAAATATTTAATGAATACAATCGTTATTAATGGTAGAATAATTCATTGTCTTTTGCTTCTTTACAAGTCTGATATCACTATACTTGATAAGCCTAGTCATGAGAATGGGATTGTAGATTTCATTTTAAGGATCAATAATGATAAAGAAAATGAAATTTTAGAAAACTTTTTTCTAGATAAGCATCTATTTGTTGGTAATCACAATGTGATTTCTAGAAATTGAAAATTATCCCACGGTTAGTAATTTACCTCAACGTTTCTCATCTTTGGAAAATAGATCTAATTTGGAAATTTGCACCATATACTCAGATAAAGGGATACGTTTTTAATTTAGGGTCAGATGAATTTCTTCAAATACACATAAGAGAGGATGAGATGTAAGATATTTTCATGATTAGCCATGCGATAAACATTTTGCAGTGACAAGGATATCCAAGACGATACTTCAATTGGGTACTTTTGGCCAATGCTACATAAACATGCCAAGGAATATGTTGGACATTGTTGGGCCAACCCACACAATTAAGAAATTTCTATGTAGCCACAAATTTCTCTAGATCCATTTCAGAAATGGGGTGATGAATTTGTTATACCTATTAATCCACCCTCTAATAATGTTAAGTACATCTTCGTAAGTACTTAATATCTTACAAAATGGGTTGAACTGTAGCTTTTAAAAAATATATAGGAAAAGAGGGTTGTTTAATTTATTTATGAGGATATATTTATGATATATGAAGTACCCATGGAGATTTTATCAGAGAGAGAAGCACAATTTATGTCAAAATTGATAGATGGTATCACAAACTTTCACAAGATTAAGAATTAAAAGATACAAGCATACCAACGCTAAGCTAATGGGCAGGTGGAAGTCAAAAAAATGGATATGGAATATATTTTGACAAAAATAATTCAATTCCATCATAGAGATTGGGCAAATAAAATGTTGGAAATAGTACGGGCATACCATATTTTAGGTGCAGTATAGTGTATATGAATGGACAAACATTTAATGTAAATATGAGGCATGTGGACTTAGAGAGAACCCACTATAAATTCCTGAGAGAGACATCAATAACTTGCAAAACAAAACACCAATTTGTCTAGAAACTGCTCACACTTTGAGTTACTTCACCCTGCTCTAATCCTGCACCCATAACTATTGCAAAAACTAATCCTAAAAATCACCAAAATTTTGAAGCAAACCCTGAATATTGACAAGTAAGTAACAAACCTTGAATAGTGACAATCAAAGAGTAAAACCTAACTAATAACAATCAACGAGCAAACCCTAACTATTGATGAATCTAGAAACCTGATCATTTAGATCTGTCCAGACTGAGCAACCCCAATGTAAAGAATGCCTAGGACAAAAGAAATTAAAATTTTGGTCAATACACTAATTGTAATGTAAATTCAATCTCCAAATAACTAGGGCTATTGTAATCTTCATCCAACCTTGCAAATAAAGAAATAGTTTGAAATACGTTTAAGGTGTAGAAATTCCCACTGTAGATCAACAGATTATGCAATATACTAAAACACGATACAACATCTACTTCTACAACACTTTGTGGAAGCTTAATCAATTTGAGCACGATAAATGAGAACACATATAACTAAGAATGAGAAGAAATCACACATAACATAGAATAAATAACCCGAGGAAAGCCTTAGCGTAAAACCCCAATCTTTGTATTATCATACAAGTGGAAAATAGTCACAGAATTACACAAAGCCTTAGCTTGGAAGCCAACCAGCTCGCACTATAATCCCTCTGCTGCTCATAGATAGTCAAAGGCCTCTCACAAACCTTCTCCTCTACCCTCCAAGCCTCCTATTTCCTTGCACAGTTTTTATTGGGGTCCAGTGCTTCCACTTGTGTGAATTCCCACCTCACACTACTCACTTGGCTCAGAAAAAACTACACAAACTTGAAGGAGATAAATCCTTCTGTATGGATAAGTTTCCTTTATAGGAAAAATTCATCCAACTGATATTACGGTATCCCTCCTCTGATCTCAACTGGGTCTCTGTCTGAACTGACATGCATGAGTTATTTATGAGAGAATATTCAGTTATCTGGAGAGCAGCAGTTACATGCACGCAAGCATTAACTAACTGAACTCACAATTAATTTAACAAACTGTTTGAATTAATCTAACTGGACTTGACTCAGTTAACTAAGCCAACTAATTACAACTCAATATTACAACTCATCCTTATCTCTTTAACTGATGGATAAATTCCTCTATCAATGGAGAAACTATTGCATGTCCCCACATAGAATTCACGTTTGATTTTCTACAACTAATTAACTCAAGATCAATTAATTAATTATTTTACAAACAGTTGCTAAGATCAAATTCGAATTTTACTTCTCTATTTTGGTTCAGGGACTAACTAAAATAGGAATCTAACCTGAAATGCTATTTATAGCAAAGCTATTTTTACCACTTCCATTTTTCATTCCTTGTTGCTATGTCCAACACTGGTACCCAAACTGCTATTTATAGCAGTGCTATTTTTAGCATTTCTTATTGATATTTTCAACACTCCCTCTCCACAAGAAAGGGATTCAACTCGAACCCGATCTTGAACCTTTGGAATGTTCTACATGCAACACTTCTCCCAAGTGTTGTTGCTCCAGCAACTCTAGAAACAAAAAAACTCCCAACTGACCTCTTTGTTGGGCTAGAAACATACTCTGATGCTAAAGCTCCCTCTGTTGCTGACAAGTGATCCCTCTCTGACCTCTAAGCTGCTACAACACTCCATGCATCTTGCACCGTTGCACACCTCTCTGTGCCATCCTGCACTGGTGCAACACTCCTGTGCCTCTCGCATTACTGCAGCCTACTAGCTCTACACAGTCTTGGGACTCCTGCACTATAGCTCCCTCTGCCGCTCCATCCGCATCTATCTCTACCCACTCAGTTAGTCATGCTGCTCTTCATCGGGGCTCCTGTAGCAAAGTCGAATCGAAGAGGCTGGGTACCTCAAGGGTCCTGCCCCTATTCTAGCCTTCTTGGGATGATCACTCCACATCGCCCCACCTCTGACCTAGAGGTATGGATGCATGTGATCCCTCTACCCACTTGGCTCAAAATTTCCCCTACTAGAGGTCTCTGCATGAGTGGATGCCTCCACTTGGTCTCCTCTTGGCTTCTCCAGTTGTGGCTGCTCCACAACCTCTTGAGGCTGCTTCACCAATTATGGCTCCTCCACAATGGTCTAAGACTTCTTCTGGCGCTCCATGTCGAGAGGTAATGTACCCTCCCTCTCAACCACCAAGTCTCCAACATTTTCCTTGCTCCTCAAGGCTTTGCATGCATCTTGAACCTCAAGAGCATACAGGTTCTTGTCTAGCACACCATTCTATTTCATCTTTCCTGCCATCACAAATTTTTTTGGAAAAAGAGGTGATTTTAAAGCAGCAATATCTCCCTCATCCGAACTCCAATTTAGTCGATTTTTTTTTTTTTTTGGATTTGGTTATTTTTTCGCAAGGAATCCAGATCTGCTATTTGTTTCTGAAAAGTTTTCACAAAAAATTTCATATCTGTTCTGAAAACTCGTGGCCCATTTTTTTTTATTTTTTTTTTTAAACTTTGTATTCTCTTCTTCGTATACTATTCACTGCCTCAATCACCTTTGCTCTGATACCATGTAGAAATTCCCATTGTATATCAACAGATTATGCAATATAGTAAAACAAAATATAAGACCTACTTCTATAACACTTTGCGGAAGCTTAATCAATTTGAGCACGATCAATGAGAACACATATAACCGAGAATGAGAAGAAATCACAAATAACACAGAAGAAGAAATAACCCGGGAAAGCCTTAGCCTAAAAACCCAATCTCTATATTATCATACAAGTGGAAAATGGTCACAGAATTACACAAAGCCTTAGCTTGGAAGCCAACTAGCTCTTAGTATAATCCCTCTGCTGCTCATAGACAGTCAAAGGCCTCTCACAAACCTTCTCCTCTACCCTCAAAGCCTCCTATTTCCTTGCGCAGTTTTTCCTGGAGTCCAGTGCTTCCACTTGTGTGAATTCCCACCTCACACTACTCACTTGGCTCAAAAATAACTACACAAACCTTATGGAGATAAATCCTTCTGTATGGATGAGTTACCTTTATAGGAAAAAATCATCCAACTGATAGTACACTATCCCTCCTCTCTCAACTGGGTCTTTGTCTGAACTAACATGCATGAGTTATTTATGAGAGAATATTTAGTTATCTGGAGAGCGACAATTACATGCATGCAAGAATTAACTAATTGAACTCACAATTAATTCAACAAATTGTTTGAATTAATCTAACTGGACTTGACACAGTTAACTGAGCTAACTAATTACAACTCATCCTTATCTCTTTAACTGAAGGATAAATTCCTCAATCAATGGAGAAACTCTTTCATGTCACCACATAGACTTCATGTTTGATTTTCTACAACTAATTAACTCAAGATGAATTAATTAATTATTTTACAAACAACTACTAAGATCAAATTCGAATTTTACTTCTCTATTTTAGTTCAGGGACTAACTAAAATAGGAATCTAACCCAAAATGCTCTTTATAGCAAAGCTATTTTTAGCACATCCATTTTTCATTCCTTGTTGCGTCCAACACTGGTACCCAAAATGCTATTTATAGCAGTGCTATTTTTAGCACTTTTATTTTTAGCATTTCTTGTTGCTATTTTTAACATAAGGTCTTACGAGATCAACAAAGTGAACTAATTGTAAGTGTTAAATGCATATGAAAATGGCCTCCCCCTAATTTAAATTCCCTCACAAACTCATATGCAGACCCAACAAATATATTATCTCTTCAACAAAATAGTAGGACTGGAAACACTATATAGATATATCATCAATACTTGTATGAGAAGGAAAAATAGATTAGGATACTTTATAATCCCAATGAAAACCAATACCTTACAACTAAGTATTTAGAAAATCTACAATAATATAGTATTAAGGATCCACATCAATATATTATAGACAATTTCTTGAGGAAGTTACACTAATATCCTCATTAGAGAAATTTTGGGGTTGAAAATCCATCCCTCAGAACAAAAATGTACAACCAAAATCAACTTTATGAGAAAAAATAGGATTCAAGATGATTATGTAAACCTTGGGGCATGATTCACCGTTTTTGGAGTAAAAAAAAAAAACTACTTTTGCAACTCATTTTTCAAATTATCTCCCTATGATTTAACTCAAATTTTAATCAGGATCACTTGTTTGATGCAAAATCTAATTCCTCATCCAAGGCGTACCCATGTTAAATACATTCGAAGGACTCTACTACACGAAAAATGAGAAATACATGAAAAAAGGTGATTGAAATAATGTTTTTTCATTTATTTCCCCCTTTTCCTGTAGCAATGTCGATTGGAAGTACTTGACATGGGTACTCTAGAAATGAGGAATAAAATTTTTCATCCAACGAGTGCTCTTGTTCAAAATTTGAGTAAAACCTTAGGGAGATAAGTTGAAAATACGAGTTGAAAAAATTAGTTTCTTCCTTTTTCACTCTAAAATTTAATGATCTAATCTAATAATATTTTATTATTTCCACTAGTATGTTACAATATTCCTTAGGAGCTCATTTTAGACCTCAAAATTTCTCTAATGGTAATCAACTATCTTAAGGAGCAACAAGAGCACAATATTAAAGATACACATCAAATTCCCGTGAAAAAAAATATTGAAAGAGGCTATATGTATATATTGTAAAGACTCATTTCAAAACATTATATACAACTACAAAAATTTATTTTTAGATATACATATAAATACCGTGTAGGAAAAGAGTTAAGAAGTTACAGGGATATGATGTTGGAAATGCAACTCAATATCCTGCAGGAAACCATTAAGTCATATGAACTCAAATGCTAAACTTCCTTTTGATATTCCTGGTTGACCAAAGGCTACAAGTCCATCTCATAAATATATATCTCTACTTATAATGATTAAATCTTCAAACTTTGTAGGTAAAAAAATAATAACGGTTGAATGCACAAGCTTATAAACTAGGAAACCATGATAATTAAGTCTACAAACTCTATTTCTTATTAGTAAACGAATATATTGGGTAATCACATTATAAAGGCTGTATTAGGATGTAATATAAATGGTTCCAAATAGGTATTATCATATTACAACTCAGATCAACAATAATTAGTCACAAATTGAATACCTTCCAGATCTCAGTAACTTATGAAATCATTCAACACTTGACTAGAGATCTAGTGATATGACATAGATCAAAGTTGCAATTGAAAGGGTTTCAAATATTAAAAGTTTTTTCTTCTTTAAAATGGCAGAGGACTATAGTTTTGGGAAATATTTCCAATACTAGTGGCTCAAGGTTGGATATCTAACTCACACTCTATGGTATCTTTGTACCAATGCTTCATCAAATGATCACAAATCAATATCAACATTAGAAACCATAAGCCAAAACTTGCACAAATCATCAAGTGAAAAAATATCCCTAGAGAAAAAGAACTACAACTTAAGATCAACATTCACACCATAATTATATCATATTTTTCTCCAATATTCATCACACAATTAACCACACCATTCCTAGATCTCAATTGATATCACAATTGAATTATTGAGTTGTGTGGACTATAGAAAAGACAAAGTATAAATGACAAATGCAGATATCTTAAGGTTGGAAAAAAATCCAAGTAGTCAACACACCTTAACAAGGAAAGTAAGCACTCACCTTAACAAATCTACCAATCCACAAAATAATGTACAAGAGCAGTGACAAGCTAGGTTGGTCGGGCCCAAAACAACCAACTTTCACCCTCTATCCAAAACTTAAATCGGAGGATGTAATTGTTCATTTGATACACCAAAAGATTCAAACGAAACCCCGCATGAGTCTTATATATGGAATGATACTAAGTATTTACATTAGAATCCATGTGCTTAGAGTCCAAATGATCAATGTAGAACTAGAAAAACACCATCCTCTGTCACACAAGCCATGAATGGGATTTTCATAAAAGTTACAGTATGAATTTAGGCTCTAACAACACATTTTTTCAATTCTCTAAAATCATGCATTTTAAAAAAATCTACCTCAAAGAACACTGTTAATCTATCAAAACATGGAAAATTTGGGAAAATTACCCACATGTTACTCAATTTCCTATGCTGGGAATAAAACCCGTGTTCAAGAATTTTGAGATTCACCTTGATATGCACAGAAATCGAGGAGGAAGTTGGAAGATTGAAAATTACTACGATTTTGGGGCTGACTTATTAATTTGCTTCTATAAACTCACATGTGTGACCTGGGTGCTTTTTGAATCATGTGGGAGCATTAAAACATCACTAAAAATAAAAACCATTTTTAGCTTTCCTAAGAAGTGTCCCAATATATCAATCCCCAAATGAGTGCATGAACTATACATGGTGCAGGAACTAAACTAGCTACAATTTTGCTGAGCGCACTTGACCTGAAATAATTGTGAATAATTCATCCATTAAATATGTCCACGTGGTGATATCTATATCGATCAATGATATGTATGACCTCCTCTTTTGATTGCACGACCTGGTATAGGATGTTTGGTACCTAGGCACAATTAAGCCTTCATTAATGATAATTTAATGTAATTCTTATTGAAACAAAGGAAATATGATAAACAATAAATATTTACCTTATCATGCCTGAATTTAAGATAATTAACCTAAGAACACGCAAAGCGATGATAGTAATAACAAAAGATAAGTAAAATCACGAGGGAGTTTAGAGCGAATAGTTATTTGAAGCTAGAAAAAATGAAGTCTTGACATCCCCCCATGTCAATCATGTTGCATGTCCTCATGCAAGAAAATCCTTCCAAATAAATACCAAAGGTAATATGGCTCATGTTTCTCTATTATAGTCATGCTACATTGACCCCAATATCCTTAAACTATAGAAGTAATTGAGTGAGATCATGTAGGTAAGTGTCATATGGTGTTGAACTCCTTTACATCAATAGGATAACAAATACCTATGACAAGAGATTCAACTATCTCAATACCGATCTTCATTATTTTCAAACTAATGCGAGGATTTCTATAGGAATGCTATCAATGTTGTTGCTATAGGGATAGGGTCATAATGAAATACCCAACCATCAAAATTTCCACAAAGCATATAAGAGGTAGCCTTAGTCAATATTTTTTCACCTGAATGTCCTCATTGCAAATAAAAGTTACATAATTTGAAGGTCATGGCCTTAAATATCAATGGAAATATGGAAAAAGAAAGATAACAAAGTGATACCTTCCCAGGGTGAACGTATTACGATTACCCAAGTGTTTAGCTGAAGCTTCTCTTGTTCAAGGAAAGTGAATCACTTGCATTAATGGCCCCACATCCATCAGAACTTTCTTATTCCAAAAGGTAGAGCTCTAAAGCACAATACACAAAGGATCATAAATCCATTCTCAGAGAGATACAAAGTTCATTTTCTAGCTTCACTTTTAATGATAAATATATATGAAAAACTATTCTTACTAATCTTGGAGATCCCTCTTGAATACCTAATACATAACTTACAGACATCATCTATGACAGGGAAAAGCATCACCTGTTCCAATATATTTTCAAAGTTATAAAAAATCATATTTGATTCCTTTGAGTAGGAGTGTTTTCAAAGTCTCTTTTGCCAATTGTTCATGCTTTGATTTTGAAGGTTGTATCAAAATCACTCTACATATTCCTATGAACTTTTGTATTCCCTCTGTATCATATAGAAAATATCTTCACCGGCATTAAAGTAGTCTTTGTACTTATCTAATAATACATTCTCTATGTCTTCTCATATTTGAATAAAATCTCCACCAATGCTCAGGAAGCATCATAGAGCTGATCCTTTTAGAGTAAGAAGAAACACTTTCGACCTTTGACCATTAGTATAATAATCATATTGTCTAAGCAACAGATCAATCTCAAATACCAATGTATTTGGGTCTTCATTTATCAAACCATGAAAATTTGGTAGAGAATATGGGGGAATGATTTGAATTTGTGCCAATCCTCCTAGGTATCTTATAGGGAATTCAAAAGTAACGATGTGTGCCATTTCCTCACAAAAAAAAGAGGTTCTCCATGTTCTACTTTGAGACTCCATCAAATGTTCTTACCAATTGATTAGTTAAATGGGTGGTGCTTACAACACCACCTACATGAAGCCTTCATGAGGTCACCATTGGATGATTTCATTACCCTTGAATGCCTCATTGAAAAAATTCTCAAAATACCATCTTTTTGTTCTTCATCAAGCTAGCCAGGATATTCTATCAGCACTTGGATAAGTATATATGGGGGGTTCTTACAACACCCCAATAATGAACAGAAAATGTGAAGGAAAGAAACAAAAATTTGTAATAAAAACTAGGTAAAGAGAAAATCAAATTGTACCAGGTGAATGAATGAAGATGGGTTACAATTTTGGGACAAATGTGGCAATGAAATTTGAATTTTTTCCAATTTTATCGAATTGCAACCATTAAAATTCATATAAGCATTGTGAATTTGCATTTGGAGTAAAAAGATTGGAGAATTACGTTTTTGTCCTAATAGTATTTTTTGCAAAATATTTAGTGTCCTATAATCTCTCAATTTTCCATTAAATGCAATATATGTCCTTGAAAATTTTCGCAAAACTTAAGAGGTAAGTGTGTGTTCACACAGAATAACATAGTCTACAATGTGTAATTTTTAGATGGTATATATATGAGAATGACCAACATGGAGAGAACTAAACTTTCAATATTAAAAAATTATTTTCTTATGAAAATTTATATTTTTTTATTATTTTTCAGAGTTAGATAAGTAATATTTCAATTTCATTTTGGAGACACATGTGTTCATGTAATATTTTCTTCAAGTCTTTAAATAAATTGAAAAAACAAGATTACTCTATTGAAGAGGACTTGTAAAAAAAAAATAGTGGTATTTAAAAAAAAATCGTTGCATATATTTTGTGTTATTGATTTTTTATTCAACCCCTTTGAAACTGTCCAAAAAAATTCAAGCATTATGCTTGAAAAAAATTAGATGAAAAATATCAGATGAATTTGAAAGTGTCAAATTCATATGTCGGTGGATAGAGGATTCCTTTTTTCACCAAAACCAGTCCTGGTTTCGCCAAAATGTGTAACCGAGTTACATGATATCACCCACATGTGTGTTAGATTCATTGCGACTCATGTGGGATCATGAAAACATCACTATGAACAAAGGCCATTTTCGGTTTTCCCAAGAAGTGTGGTAATAAATCAATCCCAAAATGAGTGTCGGAATTGTACTTGGTTCATGAACTAAACTAGCTGTAATTTTGTTGAGCGTAATTTACCTCACATAATTGTGCATAAGTCATCCATTAAATACATCCACATGGTGATATCCATACCCATCAATCACACGTAGGACATCCTTTTTTTATTGTATAACCTGGTGTAGGATCTTTGGTACCTAGGCACAGTTGAGCCTTCATTAATGACAATTTCATGTAGTTATTATTTAAATGAAGGAAATGTGATAATAATAAACATTCACCTTATTATGCTCGAATTAAAGATAATTAACACAAGAATGCGCAAAATGACGACACTAACCATAAAAACTATGTAAATTCATGAGGGATTTTAGAGAAAAACATTGTATAAAGCTAGACAGAATAGAGTCCTGACACCGTACTACCTGGAAAACCACAATACGACTTACACCTTATGAATTGGTATTTGGTAAGAATGTATTGTTTCCCAATCAATATTAGATAAAATCCCTAAAAACAATAATGCGTTTGTGGATAATTATTTCAATAGCATAGAAGGAGAGGATAACTTAAAATCAATTAGTCGGATGAATTTTGATAGAAAGCAGTGTAGCATATAGATATAATTCAACAACAAAGAGTTAGTTTCACATTTTTATAAAAGGAAAATCATTTTTTCCAGGTGGTTATTCATTACTATATTATTGAAGGTTCCAATATTTGAGAGGAAGCAAACCATAAGATTGATAGGGCCCTATGAGTTTGAACATGTATATGGAAAAAATATATAAATATAAGAACTATTGATGTGGAAATCTTACCCATCCTTATCGATTGTCATCATCTAAATTTATACAAGAAGCCATAATCCAAATAATATTTTACTTGAAAGCACCAACAACAAGAATATGTGAATTTAATTAAGAACCTAACAAGATTCAATACTTTATATTTATATTTATATATATATATATATTCTAAAAAGAAAATATTATGATAAAAAGTAGTAACGACATTATAGGCTATAATAGTTTTTGAAAAACTAATAATGGTGACTAATACTATAGGACTTAAAAAAAAAAATTAATGAAAACCAAATATGGCATTATAGGCTACAATGGTTTTTGAAAAGTATAAATGACAATTTTCACTATAGGATATTTAAAAGGTGTGTATGCATATAATTCCTTTTTGTAGAATCTTTCAGCATAATCTTTCAATAACAACGATGTATAGAATCCATACTGCATATGCTCTTTTCCATGTGCTTTGTTTGACCTTGACATTTTTTTCGAATGAAAGAAACAACGTTCTTAGTTAAAAACAATAGTCCAAATGAAAAGGATTGTTTTTTAAGGCCAAGATAATATATAAATCTTATATTTCATAATTGAAACAAGGGCTTCATGGTCTCGATCATCAGCAAGTGAAGCTATTCAAATAGGCTTTGATACCATGTTCGGTTAAATAGGGTATTCAATATAGGATGGAAACCTTCAATAAGCACTCACAAAATGAGATAAAATATCACAATGATAATTTTTTCATGGTTAAAATAATCTAATATGGTAATGGTACACAACCTTAACTAACACAACCACTTGAGAAAATTTTATTATTGCAAAATAAAATAGTTTACATAAGAGATTTCCCACAACCAATCATTAGCACCACTATCCTTGACATTTAAATAGAGACAAAGGACCAATAAGATGTTATGTCATGGATCAATATCCATTAGTATCAAAGAGAATATGGACCATCATATCACAATATGTTTAGAATATATCGTGACAACTCAATTCCAATGAAATGAATACCAAAGAAACACACTGAAGAAGAATCACAAAGCCATATAATAAAAATTAAACTGGCGGAAAAGGCATAAAGCCATCATGTGGTCTCTCATGCTCATGTAATTCACATTATTAAAAAAATTTAATAATAGATTTAAATACATGAGTAAGTGGCCTTAAGATAGTGCATCTATCTTAGACTCACTTGGTTGAGACAATTTCTCAACTTACACACTAATTTAGGAGAGCTAGTTGGAGAGAATCTCTCATCCAAACTAGACTCTTTAGTTTGAGGAATTCTCATGATTTTATTTATTTAATTTAATAATTGGATTTATTATTGATTTTTAAGAGAGTGATGCTAACATTTCCCCCCTCAATGATAAATCCAAAATGAACAAGGAACCATCTTCCAAGTTCTCAAGTTGATGCACAAAAAACATTTGCCTGAAAAACTACCAAAACTGGATGTTGAAGAAACTACAATATGAAGAGACCATGAGTTAGTTGCATGATTGATTCATCTCTGAATGTCGCTTGACAACTCCATCATGTGCTAAGCCACAAAATGATCCAACTACCCATTGCTTGAAAACAACATCCGGTGTCCACTGACACAATTTGATGAATGCCCACTAGCGTATTTGCTGATGATGATCACCCACTGGCTAATGAAGATGCCCACTGGCTGCTTCGTTGATGTTGTCGAGACTTTCAGTCTGACAACCACTTGTCAATTTCATTGACATTTCCCCCCTTTGTTAGCTGAAAGGAGAGGCAATCTTCTCCAAATTATATCTAAACTCCCCCGCTGTAGGTGTAGGAGGATTTCACTGGTGTACTCCCCGTTCAACTGCACGAGAGTACCATCTTCATTTGACTGTTGGTTGCAATATGTGTGAGTGAATCTGATTGTAAAATTTGTACAATCTTCTAGTTGTGGATGACCATTACCAGGGATCAATCCATGAATAATTGATCTTTAATCTGCTTTATTGTTGTCCACAATGGTGACAAAGATGGAGATAAAAACACTGACCTTCCAGATGACCGGTTCTTTGAAAATGAGAACGTTTCAATTTGTCTGCAACTTTATCAGGGCTTGTTGAGGTTATTTGATTAAGAAATCATGCACTGATGAACTTGATCATCATAGAATAATCGTGGATATGCAAGTTGTTTTCATCTTTGTCATATCCTAATCCTCTTTGATTTTTGTTACTTTGAAGTTCTTCCCATGGCATGATGATTGGTTTGGAAGAAAGTTGAACTGGATCAGTGACCACTTCGACACTTGTAGTTGGTTGGATCAGTGACTTGGAATCAACATCTTTATCTTCATTTGTACGGATGAAATATTTGGAAATGCCACTCTTTTATTGCAACTCATCTCTTTGAAGTTGCGACCCCAGTTGAATAAACTCAATCATTTCATGTGCATGTTGAATATGCACTTGAATATCGGCAAGAGTTTCTTTGCTGATTTGTACCATACCTTCATTAGTTGAGAGGATCAAATTGTTAAGAATCTTTAACAACTGAATACTTGTCGCCATGTGAACTTGTTGGAATTCACGCTCACTTTCTTTTAATACTTGTTGGATTTGTAGAACTCGCTCGCTTGATGTTTGGTTGATTGTTGCACGCTCGCTTGCTTTCACACTTGCTTGCTTTGATTGTTTGAATGATGATTGCTTTAAACACTGGCTTGATTTGATGCTCACTTGAACTTGCTTGATTGATTACTGACACTTGTGATTTCTTGAATGTACTCATTGAATGTGATGATTTGTAAAAAAAGGAAAGGGTGTCAAACACTGTCGAAAATGCACCCAAGATACAAATGACAAGTTCAATCTTGATGACTTAGTTGAAGACTTACTTGACTTAATGTATTCACCTTAACAATTAAAATTAGGGTGTCGGTTACAACCGAGAATGCACCCGTACAATTCAGTTAAAAAATGTGTATTTTCAAGTGATACAAAAAGTGTTGATGATGTTGATGTCATCTTGGCTTGAAATGCTTGATTTTTTAGCGTCCTTAACTTGATGGAGTGAATTAGCTGTTGTGAAATGTTGTTGCAGAATATTACATTTATCAAGTAGATGATGTGACGCTTTGTGATTATGAACTTAATTGATTATGGGGTCTTTGATTTCAGGAGCTTGATCGATTACCTGTATATGTAAACTTGCTTATGTGCATGTAGTTTTTTTGTTTAAGCATAATAAAGAGAGTGTTTTATAAATTCGACTCAAATCATGCAAGCACATTCACGACACAGAGTGTACCTATGATACCCTTATTTAATTTCGGGCGAATCTAGGACACGATCACCACAAAAAGCTTATGATTTTATTAGTTATTGGAGTACATCATTCTTCAATGTCACAACTTTGTCGTGGAAACTTCTCAATGAGAATGTCACACTTGCAAACTTTAGAAGCAAATTGTCTTCAAAAATTGCCTACACTCACTCAATCACTCTCAAAGTAAAATATTACTTTGGATTACAAAAAAGACTCTCTTTTAAAAATATTCCCTTATCACTCCAAATTTACAAAATAGGCACCTTATAAGAATTTTATGGAGTCCCTTTATAAAAGTGAAATGATTTCAAAACTTAAAATTTTGTGGATGTTGCCTTTTGAAAAAAAATAGCGCACACCTTTATAAGTGATCTTGTTTGGAGATACTTTTTAATATAGAGCCAATGTTGTACACAGTTGACATTGCAGCGATCTTAAAAATTCGTAGGAATCTCAAAAGTCAAGTAAATTCTTGCATGACCAATTGCACCCTGTAGTTGCTTAGTTTGCCATAGAAAGTGCCTCTGACGAGGATCTTCTACATAAAATGAAATATATCGATTTTTTCTTGCAATTTCCAGAATCCAATCAACTTTGGCTGAGCGGAAGCAGGGGATGTATAATTTTCCTGATAGTGTGGCTTGAGAAAGTGGTGAAGACTCAGCTCCGACGTGTTCTATTGAATGTCGAAAACCTTCCAGTGCTTTAAAAAAATACGGACAAACGTCGGTTCGCCTGAAAAATCATTGAATTAGTCGGCCATTAGAAATTAATGACTTTATGTTTTGCATTTGTGTGCTATATAACATAAATTCCCAACTGATGATTCAAGAAACCATTAGAAATTTTGATCGTTTGGCTCCAAAAATGCATCGAAGATAAGAATCTGCAAGGTGCCGGCTAAGATATCTCTATTTTAGAATCCCTAATTACACACGATCCAACAACTTCAACTCTCCTCTACTGTGATTACTTTATTTTCTCCTAGAATTACTTTTCTTGTCATTATTGTCATTCATTCACTGCATGATATCATTTCTATTTTAATTGGATAATTGAAATCAATAATCGATACTCTGCATCCGTCGGTCATTAGAAATTGATCACCATATGCTCTGCATTTAAAGGGCAGATAACATAGATTCTGAATTTAGGATTCTTTGATCGTTAGGGTCTAAATTGAATTGAGACTCAGAAATCTAGGAATGTGGATGGATAGAATTCTGTAGGGAAGCAATCCCAGCAAAGCTAGGATAGGCAGCAGTAGTTCCTCCACAAACTTATCTATCTCCTAGGCATTCCCCGTGAATAATAGCAGAAATGGAACCAGTGATCCAAGCTGTAGATACTACAGTAGGTCCCTCGATCTGTAAAGTCAAAGAGCAAATGCATTGATTCAAACTTTTTAGTGGATAAAGGTTGACCTGGAAACCACTGCAACATCGCTCTGCCACATAGAAAACACGTTCAATACTCCATACCCGGCATACATGGTAAAAAGAAATGTTGCTCCTCATAAACTAGTCGTTGGTTTTGCCTCACAGATCCGCAGGCCCTCCGGGTGGCAATATTTGATTTCAGTGGTTGAGATATGATACGGCGTTCCTCTCCGACATCACTGACCTATGTCCATAAAACAAAAACTTTGGATATTTTCATCTCTGTGGGCCTTCCCTTGAGGTAATGAAGCCCATAGATGCTTTGAAACTTCACAATGATTAATTAAAAGGTGCACACAAGTTTGTTCTTATCTCACAGATCCCTTCTATGAAACATGAACATGATCCTTCTCTTAAATTCCATCGCCAACTCAGTTCCAAAGCGCCATAACAGGCTCAACTGGATTATTCTCCAATCGATCTCACAATTTCGGTAGTGACTTAAGGAGCAGGCAACTCAAAGAGCTCTCATTCTCATAAAAAGAAAACAATTCCAATATGGCTCTGCTACCACATGAATAAGAATCACAAAGCCATATAACAAAAATTAAACTAGTGGAAAAGGCAGAGAGCCATCATGTGGTCTCTCATGCTCATGTAATTCACATTATTCAAAAAAATTAATAATACATTTAAATACATGAGTAAGTAGTCTTAAGATAGTGCATCTATCTTAGACTCACTTGGTTGAGACAATTTCTCAACTTACACACTAATTTAGGAGAGCTAGTTGGAGAGAATATCTCATCCAAACTAGACTCCTTAGTTTGACGAATTCTCATGATTTTATTTATTTAATTTAGTAATTGGATTTAATATTGATTTTTAAGAGAGTGAGGCTAACACACACATTTAGTTAATAGACACATTAAACGAAGTCAAACTTAATCAAATCCTGATTTTTTAAATATCCTAACATAATGACTTCCTTTCCTAGCCCCTTGGGCTAAGGTTTATTAACACATCATTCGATATTTCTTTGGCGAAGGTGTTATAGCATTATTCGACACTCTTGTACTTATGATGCTCTTATATGGCCTTGGGCAGCCCTTTCCCATTCGGACTTGATCATATATTCAAAAATGGATTTTTAAATTCCATACATCACTCTGCCCATATTAACGCGTGTGTACACGCGGGTACCATAATACCAAACCCACATACACAATTCAAAATATGAAAAAAATAAATAATTTCCTATTTCTCGGGTGAGCTTTACGGTTTTCACCGAAAGCCCGTCTACAGGAGCCAGTGGCCTAACTGAATCAACTAATTTTTGGTGGTATTTATACACCTCATGGAAAGGCCTAAAACATAGGAAGAGATAGGATATCGACATTATAGTCCTTTTTTCCCCAAATCAAGTTTGATTTTCCCGGTGTCTCTTGCACTCCCAGTCATAGGATACCCTTGTTTCCTTGCATAGGTGTTCATCATCCATTATATGACATCCTTTTCAACATATTGAGGTGATCTTCAAGGCTTCGGTTGGACAGATCTAGAGGAGGGTTCATTGGTGCTGGGTGGTCAGATCAGGTTGTATTCTTCCACTCCTATTCACTGTTGTCAATAAAGAAGCTCTGTCTTGTTCCTAAAATGTTATGATCTCATGTTTTTATATTTCATGTCTAATATATCATGCTTTATATATATATATATATATATATATATATATATATATATATATATATATATATATATATATATATATATATGTATATATATATATGTATATATATATATATGTATATATATATATATGTATATGTATATATATATATATATATATATATATATATATATATATATATATATATATATATATATGCTAGATGATCTAACATGTTTAATATGCACATTCTTTAAAATATTTCCTTTTTATATTCTTCTCAATTTTATGTTGCAAGTCTAAAAACGATGGAGAAAGAAGAGGGTTTGGACCCTACGGGATCAACATAAAACGTAGGAGCTCGGGGTATTCTCCTTAAACCCAACTTTAGCAATTTTCATAGTTTTCTTGTTTGGATGAGTGCATCTTTTTTAAGAGTTTGCCATCAATCTGTTAAGGTTCTCAACCCTTACCTAAGGGATGTTTCTCCTACTAAGAGAATTGGAGACTCTGCTGGGGAATACAGTCTTGTATTTACTAGAAGGGTTGTTTTATTCTTGATATGGGCTCTTTTGTCTTATTTCTTGATCTTTTTAGTCTTATTCATTCAGTTGTAGTTTGTGTAGTCATAATGATCTATTAGATCAAGCCTCTACTTTTTATTTTTCCCTATTTTTATACCTATACACATTTTTATTTGTACATGGTCATGTACATACGTGATTAATTGAAAAGAAACTCACATACATACATGTTTCTTCAGCAATAGTCGCATATACACACGAATTCCCTGATACACAGTCACATATATCTTGAAAAGTTTTATTTTTTCTAATCTTTTCTTCTAGTTTTGGGAAGTAGCCTGGATTTCCTTATTTTTGAGAGCCATTTGTTGTCTGGAATGATCTGGTTTCTTGCTGATGCCGGTTTCTTGGTCTATTTTTGCAAAAAGAATATGTCAAGCTAAGGTTTTATCTTTGGTGAATTTTTGTGCTTTTGAGTTTGGATTTTAGAGCTTTTGGCAAAGTTTCTGATTGTTCCATACATTTGGAAGAAAGAGCTATTTTCCAACTTTTTTTAAGATCCAATCTTTTCATTGCTTCATTTACATTCTCATAGTTGCCTCTTTTTTCTTCTTTTTTTTGGTTTGAGAAAGTTTTGCAAATTTGGTTTAGTGAAATATTTTGGGTTTTTTGAGACCTTTTGTTTGCTTAATATTTTATGTGTCTTTGCGATCAGAAATCTCAAGTGTTTTTACCCTTTTGTTGGCCTTATCATTTCAATGATTGTTTATGGCCAATGAGCTTTGGTGGCTTTTCACTTGATTTTGACTTTCAATTCATTAGTTGTCTTTCTTCTTGAATCTTTTATTCAAAATCGTTTTAAAGGAAAAAGAGAAAAGCATTTATTTTTATCTTCCTTTTCTTTGTTTTGGTCTTTTGTTTCTCAACAAATGTGTGAATCATGCTTTGAAGTTGAATTTTTCTTTTATAGAGATTCCTTTGTCTTGGCTGTTTGGTTCTCTTCATTTGGTAAATTTTTTTACTTCAGGATAATATATTTGTTGTTTCTAAAAGCATTCCTTAGAATCTTGAACTTATACATTCTAGTATGCATTAATTAGTTTGCGTTCTAGGCATTTATTTTTAGTTTGTTTAGATAAATGATGAATGTGTGAGGGTGTTTTAAAAGAGAAAAAGAGTTTTTTTTTTTTTTTTCATAGGCTTCTCGTAGAACCCTGTAGAGAGCACTTTTCATCAAAGAAAAAGAAGTTGCATATCACATGTAGCCTAGTTTTCTATTAATTTCTTTTGTCTTACAACATCACAAGTTTCACTTCCATTACCCCTAACTTAAAACCTAACCACTTAAAATAAGCGATTAATTAAAATGAGCTAGACTTTTATTTTTGTCATAGATACATCAACTAGTCTAGAACATTTAGGGCCTTGCAATAGGTGCGTGGAGAGTAAACTCTCCAAGGCTACTCTAAAATGAAACATACAAGTTCATTAAAGAGTGAAAAATCCAGTCTTGTTAATTTTCCCGGGAAAGCTATTCTAACACATGAGTTAAGCACAAGAACGAGTGAAGACAAGGAAACAAAGATACCCTTTCTCCTACTTGTTGGATCCCACACACAAAACTATTCCACTCGGCCTCTGATATGAATTGGTGACCTTAGTTACCTATCCTTGGGACCACACAGGTGACTCCAGGGGGGAATAACCATGGTAACTAAGATAGACATAGTATCACATTCATAGTACTTCTGGATGGTGCCCTTGCGAAGCTTAGGTACTTGCACTGGAAAAGGATATTATCTAGAGGTGAGCGTAAATGTTTATGATACCTTTGTTGGTAGGTTTGGGCTATAATTATCCTAAACTATCTTTGGAATGTCCTTATCTTCATTTTCTTGTATTTTGGTGTCCAATCATAATCACTTGGAGCAGAAATACCTGGAAGTCACTTGTTTGGTTGTATCTTTAGGGATTTTTTAGTGAGTGCCTGTGATCCTAGATTTCCTTAAGTTTTTATTTTCTGGTTCTTTAAAATGTTCTCTTAGTATTTAAAAGTTGTTGATCGACAAGTTCATCAATCTAGGAGGCTTCACAGGCAAAACCTGTCAGTGTTGAGCCTTCATCTAAAATCTGTAGGTGTAGTTTTGTTACTGATTTTCACCCAGAAGCAGCTGACACATTGGAAATTAATCCAGCTTTAGGGGCTCTTATTTAATAGGGTGGACCTAGTGTGGTTTGTAATTTGGATGGAAGTGCGCTGATTCTTGCTAGGGTGATCTTCCAATCAAAAGACAAGATTGATATTGAAGATGGTCTTGAGTCCCCCATGACAACTTTGACAGCCCTTCATTCTCATATTTTTACATTGTATTGTACGTGGGCACCCCGACCCATAGGCTGGCAAGACCTATAAACTCTCCTACTTTTTTCCATATGCCCAATGTCATTGGCATAAGCATGGTTATGGATACTTCTTATGTGAAGACCCCTCTTTTAGTTGTAGGAGGGGGTACTATTGTTATCTCTAGTGTTACACCTAGTATCGTAGTTATTGGCTCTACCTCCATTCCACTTCCTATTGGGGGCACCCAACCTTTCTCTTCTTTCACTGGTACCTATCCTTATGGGATGCCACATAGTGGGATTCCCTTAGTTCCCTCAACTTTTCCATCTAGCATTTCCACATATATGACTTTTATGCCAAGTGGTTCAGCATAATTTTGGGGTTTTTCTTTTGAAAGTGGTCATATACCTCCTTCCAATCCATCGTTGATCTTAGTACTAGCTCATAATGTTAATCCTTTCCAAGGAGCTCAAGGATGACCAAATCCTTCTATTAGTAGGTTAGGGGCTAGGAATTTATCCCATTTATTTGGTCAGTAGGGGAGTATTCCCTTCACTTCCATAGGGACCTCATTGGTAATCCTTTGTTAGTTGGTGCATGGAATCCTTATCAGGGGTTATCCCCTTCTTTCACTATCCTGGTAGGTGGAAACTATCCTATGTATGGTAACCCTACGAAAGGGGTGGATACCCTTTGAATACTTCTGGGCCACAAGTATATCCTTATGGTTTGGCTCCTTCTACAAAAAATCCATGGAAACCTCGTACCTCTCCAAATCCAGTATACTCTTTTCAAAATATCAGAAATTCAACTCTTGGTGGGTGGAATTCTCTAGTTCCTCCACGCTTACCATTCTTGGAAACCTTAAACTTGCCATATCTGTCAAAGTAGATGAACGATCTGATCTGTTACAATCTGGCTTGGCCTCTGGTTCTGACAAAACTATTGTCCGATATTCCTAAATGTGAAGGGAAGTCTCGGGAAGATTTGATTCACCATATAACCATGTTTCACTTATGGTGTTCATCGAACTCCTTGGTCAATGATTCAATCAAGTTTATATTATTCCAATGCACCCTAACTGGAAGCGATACAAAATGGTATATTGAGTTAAGGGGGGGTACCTTTGCTACGTTTGGCAAGCTATCTACTCATAACCATTTTCAATTTCCTGTCAAATATGATGTCGGAACTGAGATTCTAGCTAGTTTCTAACAAGACAAACCAACTCATAGTTCTGACCACATCCAAGAGTGGCACAGAAGGAAGAGGCTCATTAAGGCCTATATCCCTAATGAGTTCCTTCTAGAATGGTTTTTAAAATATCTACAGCTGGAAATTTCTAAGGATGTGTCGCTCTCTAGAGTATTCATTGAAGAACATGCCATCTTTAGAGCCCAATAGTTAGAACTTATATATTCTCAATCTAGAGTCCTCTATAAAAAATTTCCTAATACTCCTCGATCAAATATCAATTTAGCTAAACCAAGCCCAGGACCCCATGTTGACAGAATTGTAGGATCAATCGATAATATCACAGCTAACCTGCTAAATCAATTACAATGGTTGTCTTTATAATATGCTTCTCCACCATAGGCATCAACGTCAGTGCCTATGCCTTCCCAAACTTTAGTAGTTAATGTTGTCCAATCTTTGAATGCCAAAGCAGACCAACGATCTGATGGGAAGAAGAAGGGACTTGGTGAGAAGAAAGATAAGGCTAGGAAATGGAATGTGAATAGATATAGTAATGATACTGGAGAGGGAAAGAAGGAATCAAGAGAGAAATTAAAGTTCCCATGCAAGTTTTGCAGTGGGGATCATCTTACCCATATTTTCCCTAAGATTTAGGATGCTCAATGCTTGTTAGCTCAGCTTGGTTCTTCAAGTTCCTAGGTTGTGTGGACTAACCCTTTTTCCCAAGAGAAAAAAATGTTTGTTGGTGCAAATGTTGGTACTGGAACCACAACAGGGTGTAACCAGGAATAGGAATCTACATCGAATTTCTATATGGCAAGGTCTCACGTTGATGTTTCTGTTAGTGTCAGTCTTTGAAGCCTTCCTCCAGTGATAAAAAATGCTCTTACAAAGTGATTTTAAGGCGTCAAAGTCAAATTTTGTCATTTCAATGAGTCTTCAAGAAAAATTTGGTCACTAGGTATTAGGTTTAGGATTTGTTTTCACTTCTTTCAAAGTTTTCCAAGTGTCAGTCCATGTCACCATTCAGCTGAGTGTACCATCATTCAAAGAGTTTTCATCATCATTTCAGGTTCCAATGGGTCATTTTACACCTTGTTCATGGTTTAGTTGTACTTGGGTAAGGTTCATTTCCCTCTCCTAGGGTTTTAAAGGTAATTTCTCTTGGATGGTCAAATCATCAACAAAACTTGTATCCTGATGTTCATAAACCTTCCCCTATCCTTAATGTACCTTATTAAACACTTCCCACCACTGATATTCCTCAAATTCCTCATTTTCCCACAAACCCTAGTTTCTTGCTGCAATTTGACAATTTTCTAGGCTAGGCCTATTTTTTTCCCTTTTGGACCTCTTCCCCTCACTCAATATTTTATATTCCACTTTCCCTTACTTCCTAACATCCCTCCCTAATTTCCAAAATTTCCTCAAGAATTTAGAAGCTTCTTATCCCCTTCATTTCACTTCATTTCGACAAATCCCATGTTCCACACATTGGGGTAGGTTTTACTCAAATGATGTTTATGAGAAATAGAAGATGAATTTGACAAAAGTGAGAGAGGTTGTTTCCCATAACAGGCCAAGAAATAAAAACCTCCTTCACGTTTTACACATGTGTCATTGTTTTAGAGAAATGTCAAAAATAAAGTTGCCTCATGAGAATTGCTACGCCTCAGGAGGTACCTTAGGAAAATCAAGATTTCTCCAAGCTTGATTGGCCAAATGACTTTCATGATGCGTGAAATGATAACTAGACACAAAGATATTTCCAATGAGCTATCGTGAGCTCAATTTGGAGTTGAGTAAGACCTTCCAAAGTTGAATGCAACAACACTCTGCATTTAGGCAGCCTCATTTTGCACATTTTGACCAGTCTTGGGAGATTTGACTTTTGACAGGGCAAATGACCTCGAAATTGGAAAATTCAAGATGTTATGGAAATTAGACTCGATAATATTTGTAATGTGCTATCCATTGCCCAATTTGGACACTAGGAAGGCCCCCAAAGCTGGTCTGCAAAAATGCGCTACGCACCTGTCAAGGTTTTCCTTTGTTAATTTGCACTAGCGCTACGCACCTGGTAGCCAAGCCCCAAAACGCTCCAAAATCTCTCAATTTGCTTCAAATCTCTCAAGTTACCTCTTGGAAAGTAATTAAATCAATCCTTCTTGTTGAAAAGGGTTTTGCATCAATCTTTGGTGACTCTTTTACTCATGAAGTCAAACCCTACTTTTCACTAAACTGTCTCATAACTTTTAAAGTTCCCTCATCCATTTGTTGTTCCATAAACCCAATTCCCTTATATAAATTCCCCAAACATCATTCCCTCATATATTCTCCCTAAATCCCACTTTCACATACAAATTTCCCAAACCCTACACACTCTCCCTAAAACCCTACATACTTTATCCTACTCACTCCCTAAACCCTAATCACATCCCTAAACCCTGTTCACACATACATTTCCACACTCCCTCCCCATACACTCTATCCATTCCATTACTCCATCCTATTCCATATTATTATCCACAAACCATTCATATATAATCACAATTTTCAAAACCAAGGGAAAACATTGGAAAGAGAGAATGAATATGACTATGAGGAAGAGACACTCAGTGATAGTTCCATGGAGAGACATAAGCAGCAAAGAAAAGGCAAAGAGAAGATGCATGAGGATGATATAGATGATGAAAAAGAAAGAGAACAAACAGTTGGAGGATAAGAAAAGCCTAATGGAGCTAGAAATGTTGAAACTGAAGAGGCAAAATGACAAAGAGGACCATGTCACTTTGACTTCCATTGAACAAGAGATAGAGAATGACAAGGAGTCTTGGTTGGAGAAGATGAACATGCACTTGGAGAGGTTTCTTGAGAAGGCAAACAAAGAGAAGAAAATGCTTCGTCACTTAGCCTACCACTACCTAACCTGGAACAAGATTTGTAATGCAAGGATAAAGAGGCTAAAAGCCAAGCTAAGAAGAGTCTTGAGGAACAAGAAAGAGCAAGATAAACTCAAGAACTTGGCCGAAGTTGGTCCAGAAAAGCACCTAACAAGGATCACTCATGCCAAATTTCAAGAAATTTTGAGCAATTTTTGTCATCTTTGAAATTTTTGATGCAAAAACCAGGTTTTTTCAGCAGGTGGCACTACACTTTTGTTGGGGGCATCCATTTGCAAAAAGGTTTGCATTTTTGGAATTGGCATGAAGAAATATACATGCTAAAAAATGGCTGAGATTTTTGGACAAGTTCCGGGTCTCCAAAAGGGAAAAATGCACTCAAAAAGTGGCCTCTCTGCCACTTTTTTGCTACACAGGGAACAGTCTTGGGAGATTCCATTTTTGGAGGGGCAAATGAACTCCATATCCAAAAATTCAAGTTGTTCCAGAAAGTAGGCTCACCAAGCTTTCCAAAAACCTATCCTGAACCTGATTTGGACTTTAGGAAGCCTTCCAAAAGTGCCCTGGAAAAAGCGCTACGCATAGGAGAAATTTTGCCAGTTTTGCCTGTTTGTTCAAAATTTTGCCTAGTTTAGCTATCAGTTGACTGTTTCTTCTCTCTTTGGTAAATTAATGATGTAATATGATGTGATATGATGTAATATGCTATAAATATGATGAAAAATTACTTGAGGGGGTAGATACATCAGTTATAATTGGTTGGAGGATGAATGAATCAGTTTCCATACTTTTAGAGGCAAGCTGTTCCACTGCCTATTTTGTAGTTCCTAGTTTAGATGTTATTGAAACAACTCCTTGACTCAAGATTTCGGCCCCTAATTGCTAGAATAGGTGGTTTGATCGCTATATCTTATACTTTCTTAGTCATTTGTCAAGGTTGGACTCTTGTGGATTCATTGAACTACTTTGTACATCATTTCTGCAGTTTGGCAAGGAAATAAAGCAGGGTTTTGCAGCATTTTGTGGGATTCTTGTGGTAATGTGAATTAGCATTGTTTCCTTTTCTGTAATTCAATTGATCTTATGTTTATGTGTGATATCATCTCTCTTATTCTGCATAACTAAGTGAATCAAGATTGAAAGGTGGAATTCATTAATGTTTCAGTGCTCTACCTTGGTTTGTTTAGTTTTACATGTTTTCTACTATTTGAAGAGGACTCATGACACTTGCATGCCCTCTACAACTCCTCACCAGTCTTTAGACTCACCATTACACTCATTTCAAAGTGCTAAAACAATTGCCTACCTCACCCAACGAAAACCTCTGCAAATCTGTGTTGATTTCCCGGACCCAAAGCTACCTTCTCCATCTGATCCAGCAACCAACCATTGAAATCAACCAAATTCTTCTGAGCAAGCATACCTAGCCTAAAATTAGTTTTTATATCAGTCATCTCAAGCCTTCCTTAATAAATTTTTATTGAGATTGACAAGGAGAGAGCCCTCTCCCGACCTGGTAGGGCTAGCTACCAGTTTAAGCGTGGTTTGATGTTACCCTAGACCTGCCTTTCTCAACATGAGGTAGATTTAGGCACTAACATAGTGGCAACCATATTTGGGAAATGTAGTTTTATGTTCCTCAGCAAAATGTATCAAGTTAGATCTGATTGTTGATGGTGAACAATGATCAGACACTAGAAGGTTGAAATCATTCACCTGGTGACTCTAAATCAGTTTCAAGATCAGATCCAAGGACTCGAGGATGAACCTGACCAGCAGAAACATGAAAGGACAATATGTAAAGATAAGTTATTCAAGTTGGAATTTCATCCAAGACATTTCGTTCTTTGTTATAAATTATTTCTTCTCTTTTCTCGAGAATGTCAATAAGGCTTTGCAAAGTATATTGTATTTGAGAAAAGATCCTCAGCCTGCATTTGATTCCTTCCCATTGAATATTGTAAATACCAAAGATTTGCATGCCTTTGAGCTTGATCTAGACCCTTTTTCTGAAGCTTGTGATGACCATCTTCAAACTGATGAGCCTCAAGAGACCAATACTAATTCTACAGCTTCTGTACATACCCCTATACCTTGTAAAATTCTAGATAGATACAAGCCTCTGATTTTACCTCCTATATCCCATGCTTTCCCTAAAAATCATTACCTCTATCTACCAAGATTTGATGGTGAATGTAACGACATCACTGTTGAGAGACATGTAGTTAGTTTTCAGTCTTTTCTCGACCTTTTTGAATTTTGATGAAGAAGATGTCAGTATTAGGCTTTTTGCTCTTTCTTTGTAAGGCAAAGTCAAGAGTTGGCTCAAAACACTCCCTGATGTGAGCATCTCAGATTTACAGCAGTTCGTCAAACTTTTCCTCGATAGGTGGGTGGTCAGACAAAACCCTTTCTTGATTATAGAAGAGTATAACCAACTTAAAAGACTGCTAGGGGAGACAGTACAACAGTTTTCTGCTAGATTTGATCAAGTCTACTTTTCAATGCTGATTAATATAAGACCTACTCTTGTATCCGCTCTCTTGCACTATCCGGATGCTTTTGATTTGGAAATGGAATTTCAACTAAGAGAAAGGAACCTTGCAACACTTGAATAGATGTAGAACAGTGCAATAGATGTAGAGGCTAATTTGTTGATCAAAAGGGCAAAGTTGAAGGAATATGAGCTGAAGAACATAGATCTAGAGGAATCGACATCTTTAGAGTTAAATCTTGACATTATAGTAAGTGAAGTGGAAGAGATGACGCAAAAGATCACCACAGGGAATGAGTACGATGTTCAAGACCATGGCTCACTGATTGAAGAAGAACAAGTTGTTGATCCAAAACATTTTGTTTCTTATCCCAGTTGTCATAGAACTGATAATGATTATTTTGTAGATCATCTTGGAGAAGAGAGATCTGTTGATATGACATGTATGCTTGATGATGTGTTTTATATTGATGATTTGCCTAAGTTTGATGAGTATGATGATGATGATTATGTTCTCCAAACAAAAGCTAATCTTGCAGACAAATCAACAACTAGTTTGTGGGAGGAGGAAGTTCACTTTCTGCAGTTTGAGTATAGTAATCAGCCGTTACATATCAGCTATGGAAGTCAGGAGGAAAGTGCAGCAAATTTTGAAGTAAGTGAAGGATCTTTGCCTTTTTGTTTTGCTTCGTTTCAGTTCATCAGAGACAACTTTCATACAATCAGAAGTAAATCGTCGATAAGTTTTGATCTTAACCATCTTGAGGGCAATGAAAACCTTGTTCAAGCCTTTTCATATCCAGAATTGCAGCCTCCAAATGCCATTGATTGTCAAGTTGGAAATGAAGACTTGGACGCTGGACCATATAATAAAATGATGCAAGATGATTCTGTTCCATTCTGTTTTGAATCATTTCAGTTTTTGAAAGGAAAATTGCATAGTATATATTCAAATGAGCAGCCTATAGAAAATCCCGCAATCTCATTAGAACCAATAGAAAATGGGTTACAACAGTCTTTTCAAGTTTTTCATGATCCAATAGTTGATGTGTTGGATGATATATGCAGTCAAAGTCCTTCTCCATTAGCTACATGTGAGCTTGAAACAAGTATTGATACAAACTTGATTTGGTAGCCGGTTTCTTTGTCACTTTTAGCAGGACTCCCGTCATAAAGCTCAGATGAAAGTTTGCATTCATGGTACAAGGAGAAGAAAAGTAATCCATTGGATGAGCTAAATCCCAGTGTGCATGAATTTCAAGATCCTTATGCAGTGTTTTTGGAGTCAGATAGAGAATCCATATTATTCAACAGATCTATTTACAAGTTTTCACGGGAGTTGCCTTTTAGTAGTTCTCTCTTCTGGTTCATAAGAAAGCACTTGTGAAGAATTCAAAGAGCAGCCATAATGCTTACTTGGTTGCATTGGTTGTTTCATTTTAGTTGATCAGGTGATGAATCGAACAATTATAGTAGGTTTTATTGAATAAGCTCTATTTTGAGCATATTTTCCAATTTGTCAGTTGTGTTTTAGTATTGAGTCAGTTTCAAGTCAGTTTGTGTCATCAAGTCGTCAGTTTTCAGTCATGCATTTCAACTTGAGTTTTTCACTCCATGCCCAATGGATAAGGCACTGGTCTGCTCTCCCAAAGATCTGCGGTTCTTAGCACCTCCAAGGAGCTACCATCCCCATTGGAGCCAATGCTAGTGTCAGTCTTTGAAGCCTTTCTCCAATGATCAAACATGCACTTACAAAGTGATTTTAAGGTGTCAAAGTCAGATTTTGTCATTTCAATGAGTCTTCAAGCAAAATTTGGTCACTAGGTATTAGGTTTAGGATTTGTTTTCACTTTTTTCAAAGTTTTCCAAGTGTCGGTCCATGTCACCATTCAGGTGAGTGTACCATCATTCAAAGAGTTTCCATCATCATTTCAGGTTCCAATGGGTCATTTTACACCTTGTTCGTGCTTTAGTTGTACTTGGGTAAGGCTCATTTCCCTCTCCTAGGGTTTTGAAGCTAATTTCTCTTGGATGGTAAAATCATGAAGAAAACTTGTATCCTAACGTTCATACACCTTCCCCTATCCATAATGTACCTTATTAAACACTTCCCATCACTGATATCCCTCAAATTCCTCATTTTCCAACAAACCTTAGTTTCTTGCCACAATTTGACAATTTTCTAGGCTAGGCCTGTGTTTTTCCCTTCTGGACCTCTTATCCCCACTCAATATCTGAAATTCCACTTTCCCTTACTTCCTCACACCCCTCCCTACTTTCCAAAATTTCCTCAAGAATTTAGAAGCTCCTTATCCCCTTCATTTCACTTCATTTCGACAAATCCCCTATTCCACACATCGGGGTAGGTTTTACTCAAATGATGTTTCTGAGAAATAAAAGATGAATTTGACAAAAGTGAGAGAGTTTTTTTCCCCTAACAGGCCGAGGAAGAAAAACCTCCTTCACTTTTTACATAGGTATCAAGGTTTTAGAGAAATGTCAAAAATAACGTTTCCTCAGGAGAATTGCTGCACCTCTAGAGTGACCTTAGGAAAATCAATATTTCTCTAAGCTTGGTTGGCCAAATGACTTTCTTGATGAGTGAAATGATAACTAGTCACAAATATCTTTCCAATTAGATATCATGAGCTCAATTTGGAGTTGAGAAAGACCTTCAAAAGTTGACTGCAACAACACTCTGCATTTAGGGAGCCTCATTTTGCACATTTTGACCAGTCTTGGGAGATTTGACTTTTGACAGGGCAAATGACCTCCAAATTTGAAAATTCAAGATATTCTAGAAGGTAGACTCGATATGTGTTCCAACGAGATATCCTACGTCCAATTTAGACATCAGGAAGGCCTCCAACACTGGTCCGCAAAAAGGCACTACGTACCTGGCAAGGTTTTCCTTTGTTAATTTGCACTTGCGCTACACACCTGGCAGGCACTACGCACTCGGTAGCCAAGCCCCAAAACGCTCCAAAATCACTCAATTTTCTTCAAATCTCTCAAGTTACCTCTTGGCATGTAAGTAAATCAATATTTCTTGTTGAAAATGGTTTTGCATCAATCTTTGGTGACTCTTTTACTCATGAAGTCAAACCCTAGTTTTCACTAAACTATCTCATAACTTTTAAAGTTCCCTCATCCATTTGTTGTTCCCTAAACCCCATTCCCTTATATAAATTCCCCAAACATCATTCCCTCATATATTCTCCCTAAATCCCACTTTCACATACAAATTTCCCAAACCCTACACACTCTCCCTAAAACCCTACACACTTTATCCTACTCACTCCCTAAACCCTACTCACATCCCTAAACCCTCTTCACACATAAATTTCCACATTCCCTCCCCGATACAGTCTACAAATTCCATTCCTCCATCCTATTCCATACTATTATCCACAAACCATTCATATATAATCACATTTTTCAAAACCAAGGGAAAACAATGGAAAGAGATAGTGAATATGACTATGAGGAAGAGACACTCAGTGATAGTTCCATGGAGAGACATAAGTAGCAAAGCAAAGGCAAAGAGAAGATGCACCAAGGTGATATAAATGACAAACAAGAAAGAGAACAAACAGTTGGCGGATAAGCAAAGCCTAATGGAGCTAGAAATGTTGAAACTGAAGAGGCAAAATGATAAAGAGGACCATGTCACTTTCACTTCCATTGAACAAGAGATAGAGAATTACAAGGGGTCTTGGTTGGAGAAGATGAAAATGCACTTGGAGAGATTGCTTGAGAAGGCAAACAAAGAGAAGAAAATGCTTCGTCACTTAGCCTGCCACTACCTAACCCAGAACAAGATTTGTAATGCAAGGATAACGAGGCTAAAAGCCAAGCTAAGAAGAGTCTAGAGGAACCAGAAAGAGTAAGATAAACTCAATATCTTAGCCAAAGTATCATTGACCCAACAACGCACCTAACAAGGATCACTCATGCCAAACTTTAAGAAATTTGGAGCAATTTTTGTCATTTTTGAAATTTTTAATGCAAAAAACAGGTTTTTTCAGTAGGTGCATATCGCCATCGGTGCTACGCTTTTGTTGGGGGCATCCATTTGCAAAAAGGTTTGGATTTTTGGAATCAACATGAAATAATATGCATTCTCAGGAATGACTAATATTTTTGGACAAGTTTCGGGTCTCCAAAAGGGCAAAAAACACTCAAAAAGTGCCCTCTCTGCCACTTTTTTGCCACACAGGAAGTAGTCTTGGAAGATTCCATTTTTGGAGGGGAAAATGAACTCCAAATCCAAAAATTCAAGTTATTCCAAAAAGTAGACTCACCGATATTTTCAACGACCTATCATGTGTTTGATTTGGACTTCAGGAAGCCTTCCAAAAGTGGCCTGGAAAAAGTGCTATGCATAGGATCAGTGGTGCTACACATAGGAGAAGTTTTTCCAGTTTTGCCTGTTTGTTCAGAATTTCGCCCAGTTTAGCTATCAGTTGAGTTTTTCTTCTCTCTTTGGTAAATTAATGATGTAATATGATGTGATATGATGTAATATGATTAAATATGAAGAAAAATGACTTGAGAGGGTAGATACATCAGTTCAAATTGGTTGGAGGATGAATGAATCAGTTTCCATAATTTTAGAGGCAAGCTGTTCGACTACCTATTTTGTAGTTCCTAGTTTAGATGTTGTTGAAATAGCTCCTTGACTCATGGATTCGACCCTTGATGGCTAGCATAGGCGGTTTTATCCCTATATCTTGTACTTTATTAGTCATTTGTCAAGGTTGGACTCTTGTGGATGCATTGAACTACTTTGTACATCATTTCTGTAGTTTGGCAAGGAAATAAACCAGGGTTTTGCAGCGTTTTTTGGGATTCTTGTGGTAATGTGAATCAGCATTGTTTCCTTCTCTATAATTGAATTTATCTTATGTTTATGAGTGCTATCATCTCTCTTGTTCTGCATAACAAAATGAATCAAGTTTGGAAGGTGGAATTCATTGGTGTTTCAGTGCTCTACCTTGGGTTTATTTAGTTTTACATGTTTTTTACTGTTTGAAGAGGACTCGTGACACTTGCATGCCCTCTCTAGCTCCTCACCAGTCTTTAGACTCACCATTACACTCATTTCAAAGTGATAAAACACTTGCCAACCTTGCCCCACATAAAACTCTGTGATTTTGTGTTGATTTCCTGGACCCAAAGTTGCCTTCCCCATCTGATCTAGCAACCAACCATTGGAAACAATCAAATTCTTCTGAGCAAGCATACCTAGCCTAAAATTAGTTTTTATATCAGTCATATCAAGCCTTCCTTGATAAATTTTCATTGAGATTGACAAGGAGAGAGCCCTCTCCTGACCTGGTAGAGCTAGCTACCAGGTTAAGCGTGGTTTGATGTTACCCTAGACCTACCTTTCTTAGCCTGAGGTAGATTTAGCCACTAACAGTTTCTACAAGGTCACATGATTATGGTGAACCAAAATCTTCTAAGGCTAAGACTACTTCTGATATTCCATAGCCACTCCATATTGAGATGCCCGTAGTCGAGCATATACCTCAGATGCCAAAAGTGTCTGAAAAATGTTTGACTATTAATCCCAATGTTAGGGTTTCCCACAACTACTCTATTGTTGAAGATTTGACTCAAAGCCCGTATGCCATGTTAGTATTAGAGGTACTCCAATTATGTCCTCTGCAAAGGAGTGCATTTCTCACTATGATCAGAGTAGTGGATCCCAAAAACTCTCTTGTTATAACATTTGATATGTAAAATGATATGAAGAGACTCCCTCATCACATGGATTTCTAGATTAAATCTACATATCGGAAAATGAATATCTTTTGAACTATAGTTGATGAAGGGGATTCCACATGGGTTATGTCGATCTCATGTTGGAAGGATATTGGATCTACATAATTTCTTCCTTTCCCTACTCTCCTTACCACATTCGATGGTCATTCTCATAGGCCTCATGGAAAGCCTTCCCTTCTGTGTTTGGATCAAGGTTTTCAATGTTGAGGTATAAATAGTTCATGACAATTTGGATTACAATCTATTGTTGGGTCAGAATTGTGTTTATGAAATGGATGCTATTTTTTCATCATTTTTCATGTCCTATGCTTCCCCCATGAAGGGATAATTATTATGATTGATCAAATGGATTATTATCCTAATGATCCCAGTACATCTTCTAATTCTATCATCCTCTTTGTGAAGAATACTAAGTATCCTGTGGAGAATTTGGGAGTTGGAATGTATTCCTCATTGATGGGTACTTTTGATATTTCTTCTCCTATTGATCATACTAATGATATTTCATATTCCAAGGTCACTCCTCGAAGAGGTTCATTCAGAACCCATTATTTTTCTGATCCTTGGCACTTACCCCCCTCTACCACCACATTAGAGGAAGGGTAAGTAGGTGGAATGGTATACCATATATCCATAGCATAAATTGAGTACCAATCTATGGTTACCTCTGCATATTCTGATCCCATCCCTCTCTTATCAAAATATGTGGATGGAGATGTGGCTCCAGTCTGGACTCTCGACTCTACCTCAGCTATGGAATGCCTTGATATAGTTTTACCATCTAAAGAGGCAATCCTAGAAGAAATGACTGGTGTAGAAACACTGTTGGGTGACTTACATCATCGGTCATATTTTCTCCCTGACTTGCATCAACTTGGGTCAAATTTGTCTATTCCTTCTTCAACTAGAATTTTTCAAAAAATATTAAATCCTTTGGCCCCAACACAATTTTTTTTCCGAAGGCAATATGTCCAATATTTCAGAAACTATTCAAGTGAACATCTCTAGGAATCCCAATATTATTGAAAATGTCTTCATCAAAGTTGCATGTTCCCCTGAATAAATCAAGATTTGTGCCGACCTTTTCAAAGAATTTTGAGATGTGTTTGCTTGGTCTTATGAGGAAATGCCTGGAATCAATCAATCTATAGTTCAACATGATATCAAGACTTATGAAAATGCTAAGCCTATATGGTAGAAGCTTTGACTTGTAAACCCTAGGAAAGTAGAACCTATTAAAGCTAAGGTTTAAAATTTGTTAAAGGTGGGTTTCATATACCCTGTTTCTTTAAGTGAATGCGTCTTGAGTCTAGTCCCAGTTGATAAAAAACAAGGAATGATTTGTGTATGCATTGAATTTATGGATTTGAATAAGGCTTGTTCTAATGACCATTTCCCCACTTTGTTTATCGATCAGATCATTGATGATTGTGCTTGAAATGAGGTGTTTTCCTTCATGGATGGTTTTTTAGGATATAATCAAATAACTATCCACCCTGAAGATCAACACAAAACAACATTCATTTTCCCTTGGGGTGCATGTGAATACAAAAAGATGCCTTTTTGCCTTAAAAACACTAGAGATACTTTTCAGCGGGCCATGTAATACACTTTCCATGACATCAAACACATTATAGAGGCATATATGGATGACTTAGTTGCTCATTCTCGAAAGAAAATTGATCATCCACATCACCTCCTCTTGGTTTTTGAGAAATGTCATTACTATAAAATCTAGTTGAATCCTAGTAAATGAATTTCCATTATCACATCTCGTTAGTTATTGGGGTTCATCGTATCCAATGAAGGGATTCATGTTGATCCCTTGAAGGTTGAGGCAATACTTTAGTTGCCTCCCCTGTCTACAGTTCACCAACTTCAGAGTCTCTAAGGTAAAGCCAATTTCTTAAGGATATTTATCGTAAATTACGCCAAGATCACAAAAGGATTTATGAGATTGTTGAAGAAAGGAGTTCCATTTGTTTGGGATGATTTCTCTTAGCACTCCTTTGATGCTTTGAAAAAGAAATTTACCTTTTCTCCTCTATTGAGTCCACTCAATTATAGCATGGATTTCCTTTTATATCTTTCTGCGACATAATCAACCATTGGGATGGCTCTGGTTCAGGAGGACCATGCTCTTAGAGAGCATGTGGTTTACTATCTAAATCGAGGCTTAGTTGATCTTGAACTTCGATATTCTCATATAGAGAAATTAGCTTTGGTATTAATTCATGTTGTCCAGCGACTTCGTCATTATATTATGCTCAGGAAAACTTTTGTGTTGGATGATGTCAACCCATTTTAGTTTGTCCTCAGTAGGTGAGTGATTGGGGTAAAATATAACAAATGGATTCTAATCTTATATGAATTTTATCTTGAATTCATGTATGCTAAATTTGAAAAATCATTATTATTCAAATAAGTGATTTGAGAGTTGCCTTGTGAAGAAGATATTATTATTATTTATGAAGAGTCAGTTCGTGATCAACACATCTTCCTCATTTCTTCACAAGAGCCTTGGTATGGAGATATCATAGTATATTTCCAAACTTCAAGGCTTCCTCTAGCTTTCTCGAAGGATGAACGTAGAAAATTACATCACTTGGCCAAAAATTATGTTATTAGTGGTGGCACATTGTATCATCAGGGGATTGACTCAATCCTTTGACATTGTTTAACGTTACAAGAAGTTGAGTCCATTTTAAATGACTTCCACAGTGGACCATGTGGAGGTATTATGTCTAGGCTTGTTGTTATCACCAAAAAATTGATCATCTGGCCTAATTTACTAGATGGATCGAATTACACCATGTAAAGCCAATTTTACTATATTAAAATTGCTTTCACTATGAGAAATTACTACTTAATAAACCACCTTTGTTAAGTAATTTTTAGTTAAAACCATGAAGAATAATGAAATAAATCACCATTTATTTGATTTTCTTCTAGGAATAATTAATTAAACCATTATTCAATTATTATTCCTTGTCGTATTTGACTCAATCATGAAAAATAAACAAATAAACCATTAATTATCTTATTTTTCTTTAAGAATAATCAATTAATCACTAATTAATTATTATTCTTTGTCAAATTTGACAAAATACCTTAGGAATAATTCAATAAATCCTTATTTATTTATTACTCCTAAACTAATTTCTTGAGATAATAAATAAATCGTTTATTTATTTATTATTTCTAAATAAAAGTTTAAATACTTTTTCCGTCCTAACCAAATATAATAAAATTTTCCAAGTGGTTATTCCAAGAATGGGATCAATAATACTTTATTATTGCTCATTATTCAAGGATAACCCAATATTTTGTTATGAATAGAAGGGTTTTCCATTCATTATTCACTTTCGATGATTTTCATTCTTGCGCTCATTGTTGTAACTCTAATTATTTTCATTATCACACACCATATTTTTGTTGGGTTTATACATTATAGAGGAGAGAGACTCTACACATGTTAAAGACATTTAAGGATATCCAAGGACCCATCCCATAGAGGGGGACCAATAACATCTATTTGTTCCCTTCATAGGTGTTATAATAAAATTGTTCTTTGTATATCTAGTTTCCATTGGATGATTGGAGTTATTACTCTTTCTTTTTGTTGTTTAACTATGATTGTGGCATAGATCCAAACTTGGGAAAGTTTTTTTTCTATCAGTCGCTGCATATCTACAATGTTTAGAAGCCATTTATATTGTTGAGATTGTTTGTCATCCACAATCTTAAGTGGGTTCTTTTCGTACATCTTTGAGAAGAAAACACTACAACACTTGCTACCACCCGAAAAATCTTGCGTTCAGGCTATTTTTAGCCCTCGATTTTTAAAGATTGCATGGAAGTGGTCAAAAAGTTCCATCCTTGTCAAATGTATACTCGGAAAATGAGTGCTCATCCAGATCCACTTTTCCCGGTCATCACCATCGGTCCATTCACAAAGTGGGGTATTTATTTTATGACTTGTAACTAGGCTTCGAAAAAATGCCACAAGTACATCATTGTAGCGGTATACTTTACGAAGTGGGTCGAAGCTATGCTTACTTTTACCAACAATGGTGAGGCAACAAATATTTTCCTTTTAAACCAAGTCATTTCTTGTTTCGGTATTCCAAAGGAGATAGTCACTGACCATGGAAGTCACTTTTAGAATAAGATGATGTTTGAGTTGGCTTTAAACTTAGGATTTTGGTAGGAGCATTCGTCTCCATATTATCCTCAAGCCAATGGTCAGGTTGAAGCCAAAAATAAATCCCTTAAAATTATCCTGCAAAGGATGATCAATAAATATAGATCCAAGTAGCACATCGTGCTATATCCTGCACTTTGGTCATACCACATGTCAGTTAAAACTACCATAGGTTTCACTCCTTTTTAGTTAGTTTACTGTTTCGAATCAATATTCACTGTAGAATTTGAGATTCCATCCCTTAAATTAGCAGTTGAACTTCTTCCAGACACATCTAGTCTCGAAGAACACCTTATTCATTTGGAACACCTTGGTTAGCAGTGTCGATATGAAGCCACAATAAATGACGCTCATAAATAGAGATTAAAACCCCAATATGATAACACTGTGCATCTTAGGGTTTTTTCTAAAGTTGACCTTGTCCTCGTCTATGACCAAGATAAATATACCTTGCGGGTAGGAAATTTCAAACCGATGTGGTATGGTCCATTCATCATTAGAAGGGTCTTGAAAAAAGGTACTTATGAGTTTGTTGACATTGACGAAAATGTGTTGTCAGAGCTCATTTTATCGGCTCTATCTTAAGAAGTATTATGCCTAGGCTATTTCCTAGCATTTTCTTTATATTGTAAATATTGTACATAGCTTTTTATTTATGTTTATGGGTCTCATGGTAATAGTGTTATTTTGGTCTGCTTTGGCAGGTGTCAATGGGTGATATGGTGTATCTAGAATTTGTCGATGGTGCTAGTAGACATACTTGGAACTTATCTTGTATTTCTTGGGTAATTTACTATCCATATGGTCAGTTGTTAGTCGCAAGAGGCACATGTATCAGTCCTGTATCCAATAATATGGTTGAATACAATGTTGTCATTAATTTTCTATCTGAAGCAATATCTTTTGGTATTCAATCATTAGTAGTTTATTTGGATTCATAGCTGATTATGTCCCAACTAAATAAATTATATCATGTGAGATATCCTTTATTACATTGCCAACTTCTGAGAGTGATATTATTGCATAGATTAATTATTTTTATTAATTTCATTCATATTCCATAATAAAAAAAAATTGTTTGTTGATTTTATAGCTAATCAAGCATTCGATTGGAATATTAATCATTCATCACATTAAAAATAAAAAATACCATGAAATCATTTGTATATATGATCAAACCATCAAGAATCTATCTCTATTTAGATAAGAATAATATTTTCAAAGTATTACAAAATGTGGACAAATGTCTTTGAAAATTAGGGATTAAGCCTGATCATGTACATAAAATATCATTCATCTAAAAATTAAGATTGTGAGCCCCATCCTAGATGCGCATCATGGAAGTGGACAATGGCATTCACCACCCTTCGAAAGAGCTACACCAACTCTAATGTTACTCCTACCACCTGTCTCTTAAGACCCTTAGGGAGGTCCTCTATAAATGCCATTGGAACCTAGCGAGTTAGGCCATCCAAGTTCCTTTGCATTGTGTGTAAGAACCTCTCGGTCTCAGCTGTCATTCTCTCTATGTCTCTCCCACGACTCCTTTGTCTAGGTTGACCCTCAGGTCTAACTGGTCCAACATCTGCATCATGATCATATAATTTGGTAAGATTTTTCTTTCATGAAAAAATAATTTTAACTTCTTAAATGTTATATTCATAATAAAAAATTCAAATAACATAAAATTAAAAAAAAATTGGCCATATCACCCCATGCAGCGCCCTCCGGAAAGGCCATATTTGGTTCCTCTCAATAGTCTATACCCGCATAGGGATAATTGTCTATGCCTATGATTTTTTCCTCCCATAAAAGGAATAACTAATCATCGAGTGTTACGCGGGTGACATCACCTCTATCTAGTCACTTGATTAGATCTAACCATCTATCCATCCTCGGATCTCTAGGACTATTGATGGTGGTAGACACTCTGGGTCGGAGTGTGCCAAAACTGTCTCAAAGAAGAAGGATAAAAGTATGCTATGATAGCCAAAATGCTTTGTCTTCCCTCATATACTTGAAGATAGATTTTTTTTCATGCAAGTCAGCAGGCTTGTGCACCAATCAAATACTTTGGGCCGAATGCACTCTACGACCGAGAACATGGTTGGTTAAGAGGCTTAGTGTAGAGTTGTTGAGACTGCCACTCTGATAATACTTAAGAGAATGATTTTGATTGACAAACTTCTCACATTTTTTATCAGAATTTGAGATCTGACATTATCTGTTCCTTCTCTGTAGTAGACACCTATGTAATGAGAGACGGTCAGGCCTCCTCGAGCCCTCTCTTTTAGATCAAATACATACCCTTTTCGGGATAGCCTTGTAATGAATTAAATATCCTATGCAGTTATTTCCAAGGGCATTTGATCTATCATAAAGACCTCTTGGTATGGGTCCCAGTAATGGATAAAAATTTCTAGCAACCGGGCTTACGTTTTCATGTTTGACAACATATAGAATTTGAGTAATCCACAATTTCTCAAATAATTTAATGATTCTTGATCTCAGAAAACCTCATTATCAACCTCACTATGGTTTCTTTCCTTCCAAACGATCGACATCTTGCAATTTGAGACATTTTCATTATTTTTTCAAATTTGCCTACGTATAAACATTTTTCTGATAGACAATTGCATTTACATGTGGCTTTTCTTTTGTGAGCATGCATGTAGGTATTTCTACCCGTAGTTTTCAAAAGATAAACCCTCATACACGTCGAATTAAAAGTTTAAATCAAAACCCCTACAACGAAAGACCATGGGAATTGATTCAAATTGCACAAAATAATCATAAATCAAGTTTAGAATTACCTAGAAGTTGTTGATTGGAAAATGGGTTGAGAAAATCATCAGTTGTGGATGCTCAAATTTTTCTCCCAAGATCTTATACTCTTAACACTTACAAGTCAAAATGAGTTGTGGTAAGAACACATGTCTTTTAATAGTGAAATTTTAAAACCCACTTTTTGAAAGTTTGTAGTTTTAATTTTTATTGTTTCATGAACATTTAATTTCTTGGCTTGAAATGTTGGGGAAGGTTGTTTTTCAGGGTAAACGAAGACTTTGAGATATTGTTTCAACACTTCAACTCCACGATCAAAGACCTATCGTGGCAGGTATCATTTTCATTACTGTCATAGAAGTTAGGATATATCACTTTCCACTGTATTATCATATTTAACCTCATACTGTGATATTTTTCCATAGCTTCAACCCCATTATGTTATTTTCAACCACTTACACTCGCCCTTTTATAAAATTGTGAAATAATGGTATAGCCATTCCTTACATGGGCTTATTAGTTAGATCCTCACTAGAATATGTTGCCCATACTGCAAAGAAATGCTTAGGCTCGAGATTCCTCTTTAGTCCCCCCATGACTTTACGATGAAGTGTCATTTCTTGTTCTTTGCTATTTTTATGGATTTATACCCTAGAGGCTCCCATGTGTTAAGTGGTATCACTGCATTGCATATTGACTACTTGCAACCTTTTGGCCTAAAGTTGACTTCATTTGGACTTGTTTATAAGCCACTTGTTACCATGACCCTTTTGCAAGTTCAAAACCATGCATTCATTTGCCTCTACGACTTGACACCATACACCCATGGAGATAACATCCCTTTGAGTGTCGACGACCAATTTTTCCACCTTGCATTAAGCATAGGAATGTTCCAACCCTAGGAAATAGAGAATCTATTTTTAGACACTCATTCTTTCCACTGTAATATAGACATTCTTTTATTCCTTTTTAGGCTTTAAAAAATCCAAAAAATATATATTCCAAAAAGAGAGGGAATGATACATTTACTTCCATACTTGATGGCAGCAAGAGTCAGTTATGTCATCCTTGAACAAATCGCTCAAAACAAGTTTTTCCTCCATTTGGGATGGGACTTAGATTGGCTTTAGGAGAACCATAACCTTGTGTTGTATTGTCCAACAACCCCCATTTTAATGTATTATAAATTTCCTATGAAATTTATTATATTAAAATAGGGACCCTTCATCTTAAAAATCTTATAATTAAAGTTTAATACTTAGGTTTTTTAATTAAAACCCAATTATTAAACTTTGATTATCCCAAAAAACCAAATTAAATAGCCCTCGAGACACAAACTATACTTAGGCTTAAGTATTAAACATTATGGGTTATTTGATTAAAAAACAAAATAAAATGGATATCTTTAATATTCCTGAAGGTTGAAGCTTTACAAACTTCAACACTCTTCCATACCCCACATCGCATCTATACCCTGCATCACAAAGTTTCATAAGGAAAAAACCCCTCTTCCAACTCCATTGTGATTGCGATATAAACCAGACTCGATGGGAAAATTAACTTCACTTCATTAAAATCCCGCATCCATGTAATCGAAAGAACCATTTCCCAAGTCCCACTACCTATATATTTTTTGATATGCGACTACTCTCAACCCAATGGGATTATTCATTGCAATCCATAAAATCCCACATCCAAGGCTATCACAAAAGTTTAAAAGCTTAATTCCAACCCTACTCTAAATGCCGATTGTGATAAGCAATAAGGCTCGGACTCGCCTGGATTATACAATGCAATTTATATTAATATCGCGTCTGGGGCCTATACTATACTCATAAAGTTCTAAAAAATCATGACTCATCCCAATGCCGATTGTGATATACATCCGAATACTGATTACGATATGAGGTCAGCAGTGATGTCAGGTTCATGTCATCCCTGACATCACCCTCGGTTCCCGCAATCACAAGTTTCAAAGGGACATGGATTATAATAAACCCTTCACTGTAGTCAATTTATGATTGCAATAGCCGGACCCAATGGGTTTATTCACTCAAACTTATAAATTTGCCGCATCCATTGAAATCATAAGAGTCACAGTCTTAATCATTTTGCTTCCAATTACGATTTGCAATAAGCCCTAGACTTGATAAGAATTACATGTCAATTCATAAAAATCTCACATCTATGGATATTGCAAAATTCACGTAACTTAAGCCATTTGTTCCTTTTCTGCCCATTCCGATTGTGATTGCGATATACAAGCCCAACTTCCCTTGATTTAATAAACAACTTAGATTTACTCACTCAGATCAATGAGAGATAATGGTTTCAAACCCTGCTACGTTCAATTTTAAGTTTCTCACAGGGTGGGTCTGAAAATTGGTTTTCTCATTTAAGCCCTATATCTACGTTTCACTCCCCCTTTCTTTCGGATTTCTCCCTTCACAAACCACTTACCACTTCGAACTCCCTTAAAAAAAAAAACCACTAAGCCTCCTGCCTGTTTTGCGATCTACGAAAACAAATCATTATACCACATCATCTGCTACGTGGATCCTCCACGTCATCCACCACATCACCATGATGTCATCCCTTCCCCCATATCGCAAATTGAAAATCTTTCAAGACTGTTGGTATCGTAATACTATGTTATTGTGATATGCGATATAGCCAGACCCAACGGGATTATACAATGAAATCCATAAATTCCCACGCTCGCGCAATCATAAAAGTCACAGACCTTAAGCCATTCCTCCTCTACTCAATCTGATTGTGATCTGGTCGTATTTGAATTTTCGTCTATTTCAAATAGGGATTCTCCTTGCTTGAAATATGATGATAATTCAACCCTTGGTCTAAAAGAGATTGCGATTTTGTGATAAAACCATAAAATTCTGACTTGTCTTACCAAAGGCCTCACTACGCCTTACTCCCAATGATGGTTACATTTGGGATTTATTGCACTCTATGTTTTTCTTGATTTCCTACAAAATGTGATTTGTTTCAAATAAAATTGCTTATCAGTTTCATTTATTTCTAGCTTATCGATTCTTATTTTTCTTGTTCAGGTTCATGACAAAGGAGGACAACTGTGCTGATACGTGGCATATCAGTTCAAACAAGCACACAAACATCTAGAGAATTCGATGGAACAAACAAAGTTGATGAAGACAACAAATCACTTTCAGAAACTTCTACCAAAATACTTTTTTCCTTTCAGCATTGTCGAAGGATCTATTTAAATTCCCTCAACGTTATGCACAATACATTAAGTTGTTTTCTGCTATTTAAGATTATTTTTTGTATGAAATAAATGTCTGGAATTTTATGAAGAAAGGCTTATGAAAGCTCGCACTATTGTACTTTCACACTTTTCTCATTAGAACGACTATAACATTGTTTTAGGAATTTTCATAAATAATTTTGAGAAGATGCACTACTGTACTCCTGGAAGCATCGTTGTGAAAAAGACTGAACTGTTGCTATTTCTTTTATGAGTTGAAAAACATGCATCTAGTATTTCTATCTTTGTGCCTCTTTTTGTTCATATATAAATAATGAATTTATCTTTTTAGATTGCTTATTACATGGTATTTATGCTCTTTCCTGCAATTCATGAATTCTTGAAGGAAATATTGTATAAAGGATTTAGAGTTGTAGGTTAAAGGAGAAAAATCAGATCCGAGGGATTATTGAGGATTTTTCTTTTGCACTCGAAATAATATTTTGATGGGCAAAGTTTGTACTATTACCACTCTAGTTTTAAAAGAGTTCAAGAATTGTAAAACACTATTAGAGACCAGAGCGAGAGAAATGCATTTAATCAATTTGTATCTTTTAATACTATTGTTTTAATTACTAGTTTCATTTTATAATGGCAGCTATGTGTCATTTTATTCATATTTTTGCACTATTCTCGGTATGATTAATTTGTCTCAATCATATGTTATTATTTATCTATGCTCTTATGTGTTGAATTCTGATTTATGAGTAACTATTTACTCATAAATCTGTCTTTTAATATTGATTTAACAAATAATGATATGTTGTGAACTATTTCCTCGTATTCTTGTTTAATTATTCAAGTTATTGATTTAATAATCAATATCATTTTGTGGACTACCTCCTAAATGTTATCTGCTGATTATTTCAATTAAGAGCTCTCTGAATAGAATATGTTTTTGTATTCATAATATCCTTTAATTGAACTATTTCGTTAGCATGATATTCATTATAAACTAAACATATCTATATCCAAAATCATTTAAATATCATGTTCTCGGTTGGGTTAGATATACACCTGCCTAATTGAGATAGGATTAGGATTTAGTTCCTTTTTCTTTAATTTTAGAATCATTTTTCTTTTAGATTAATTCTACATTTCTAGAAATCATCTTTTGAGGCAAACTCTAAACTGCTTTGGTTGTTCCACAAAAACAACTTAAGGATCATTCTTCTTGCCTGATCAGCTCGAAGAATTGATCGGATGGCCCTAGCTATTAGTAATTAGAGATATATTTAAAGTTGATAGTGGTTGGGAGAAGCCTTGGAAAATTTTAGGGGCTAATGTTCGCCCAGTGGGCTAATTTTCCATGATTTTTCCACAAAAAGGATTCGCCAATTTCCAATTTTATAAAAGACGATTCGCCCAAATTTTAGAATATAAAATTATTTTACCTTAAAAATCGCCAACATTATATAGAGACTATATATAAAATAATTATAAATTTGAATAATTTTACAAATATATCAATAAACATTTATAATTTGCATATTAGGGATTAGTGAGATTCGCCAATGTTTTAAACTTCAAGAAAATTTTCCATCCTTAAAATTTTCCTTGGGAGAAGGTAACTGGACCTAATTGAAATAGTTGGAGCCACTATACCAAATGGAAAAAGAGTTTTTTTAAGGTCCGGACAGGGTGGTTATCCCTAATGTTGTGGCAACAATTTTTGAAGCCATAATACCTTGTTATTGAGTAAGTCCTCCTATGGTTGGTTATCTTCTCCAATCATATGAAGGGTTTATTCATTCCTCCTGCATTGTAAACTTATATAGTTATTTTATGCTACCATATAGTCACATGTGATTCATGATTTTATTCAAGGGAAGTTAACCTATGTCAGTTATTCTGTGGTGTTTCTTAACTCTTTTTGAGTTGGCCATACACGACCCGTAAGATTTATCTTTAGTATCACATCATTTATTTTGTCGTTTTCTCATGTTGGCTAAGAAGGTACCTATTGACTTCTTGCTGGTAGGTCTTCTCTTATCGACTTCGACAAATTTCTCTGAGAATAGCCCTAGAGCAGCACCCTAGGCCTATTTACTTCATTGATAGGTGACCTTGTGCTCAACATCGATCATTATGATGTGTTTTTTACTGAGTGATTTCCTTTGTGTTCAATGTCAGCTTAAATTATCACACACTACGATTCATGCACTACCTTGGTTTCCATTTGACCATATTGGTGGATTCCTCGCCTCTGTGTCATCTTTCATTATTGGTTGGTTTAGAGGGTTTCTATTGTGTGGTAGCCACATATTATGTACGGTGGAAACATACTCTGGAATGATTACCTCATCTCTTTTCGTCTGAGTTCTTCCAAATTATTGGCCTATGGGTTACATTCGCGCTGGTTGTTGTGGAATGCCTTAATTCCTTCCTTATAGTAGGTATTTTCCCATTGAATTCAACTCATTACTCTAGGAATAATATCTAGAGTCCTTTTTTTAGTACCTTAGCGTTTACAGTCATTAGTGGCAAACTGCTACACTATCGAAAATGAGAATACATCAATATCTCTTGATTGATAGATTCTCTCAAGAGTTTAAATTCAACACCTTTATTCACACTTGTTAGATTGTACTGTGGTACCTTGACTCTCATAATCATTATCGATGAGTTGTCTCGCATTGGTTAATGGTACATATTAATGATCGATAATCAAATGATTCCTTACATGGTGAAATTCAACTCATTTATTCCCATCATGTACAAATGTACCATCTGTCATCGGTGAAGACCTCGGGTTGTGTTAGCATGTTGGTTCACTTGTCGGTCCTTTCAGTTTTTTGCCGATGCATATGTTCACCCTTATATGTTGCAGTCCATTTCAACAGGATTTTGTATGTTGGCACCCAAGTTTCATGCACTTCCACTATTCCACCTATATGATATGGTACTATTGTGAGGATCAGTTATGCAGTATCAATGATCAAACATTCTTCGAGCATCATTGATTAGTTCTTATATATGTGATATTGAGACATTGCTCCATTGTACTCCTTTGCGGCCATGATTAGATGATCCACTATGTATTCTCCAGTCTTATTTGTACACTTATATATATATATATATATATATATATATATATATAATGTATCCACTTTGTACTTGATCAATGAACATGCTTTATTATCTCTAAGCATGGGTATGTTCTCCTCAGACATGAATCTGGTGATCTTCTCTCAAGTTCCCAAATGATCTCTCTTTGTACTTAATACATTTCATCCATCATGTAGCCATTCTAAACTCATATATTAGGGGGCATATGTTATAGAATTATTCATCACTCATGTAGTTATGATGCTATTTATGGCCTTGGGAAGCCCTTTCCCATTCAGACTTGATCATATATTAAAAAATAATTTTTTAAATTCCATACACGACTTTGCCCTTATAAAAGTGAGTGTACACGTGGTGTACACATGCATACCATAATACCTATTTCTCGTGTGGGGTTTAGAGGTTTCACCGAAATCCCACCTATAGGATAACGTCGCCTTAATGAATCAACTGATTTCTGGTGGTATTAATACACCTCATGGGAAGGCCTAAAACATAGAAGGAGATAGAATATCGACATTATAGTCCTTTTTTCCCCACGTCAAGTCTGATTTTCCCTGTGCCTCTTGTAGTCCCAGTCATAGGAAACCCTTGTTTCCTTGTAGATATGTTCATCTTCCACTATATGACATCCTTTTTCACATATTGAGGTGATCCTTGATTCACGGAATGGACAGATCCAAAGGAAAGTTTGTTGGGGCCATGTGGTCAAATGAGGTTGTATTCTTCCACTCATATTTGTTGCTATCAATAAACAAGCTTTGTCTTATTGTTGAAATGTTGTGATCTCATGTTTTATAATTCATGTCTAAGATATCATGTTTTATATATCTTCACTTGATGATCTAACATATTTAATATGCACGTTATTTGAAATATTTTCTATGTATATGATTCTCTGGTTTATGTTGCAGGTTTGAATGCATTAGAGGAAGTAGAGGGTTTGGACCTACGAGATCCACATCAAACGTAGGACCTTCAGGTATTCTCCCTAAACCCAACTTTAGAAATTTTCATACTATGCTTGTTTGGATGAGTGCTTTTTATTGATAGTCTGCCATCAAAATATTAAGGTTATCAACCCTTACTTAAGGGAGGTTTCTCCTTCTAACAGAAGATCCTATTGCATTATGCATGACTTATCGTTCTTTTTTTATTTTATTTGAGAATGGTTAAAAAAAATTGATATTCCTTGTTCTATTGAAGTCACTACAATCCATGTTCGGAAATACTATAGAGAAAAGCATGATTAGTTATTCCATTAATGTTAATTTATTTATTAGTTAAATATGGATTTAGGAAGTAACATCCTACAATGAATTGGAGTAAATTTTTAGAGAAATTGGTTGCTTCAATGTTTGAAGATGAACGAGCAACCCAAGGACTTTGTCAACAATAACCATGAGGGCATAGTGATAGATATGAACCACTATGCTAGATGGTAAAAGGAAGAAGAGATATTGTTAAATATTCAAGCAAAAATAGGCTATAAGCTCGACCATATATTGTTCCCATGCAATTTGATGATCCTATGAAAGAATGTCAATTCATGGTTACTAAGGAAACTAGTAAGAAACCAAAATCAACACAAGTGACTTAAAAATTTCATTTTAATTTAATGGGGGAGTTAGATAAGCTAAAATAATAGGTGAAAGAGATAAATCTAGAGCATGATACATGGAAAATTTTATATACATCCTTCAACCCAAAGAGTGTGTCCTTGTGGAAGCATTACATAAAAGATCAATTTAGAGAAGGCAAAAGTCTTTCGATTCTATAGAATCCAAGTAAGACTATTTAAGAACTTTGGGAATATAATAAAGAGATACTTAGAATAATTTCAACTATGATAAGAACATGAAGAAGAAATTGAGTAGTTGAAAGAAAAGGTTAAAAATATTGAGAAAATAGTAGTGGAATTACTACTATATTAAACACCATCATGAGTCCTTACATAATATTAAAATGAAAAATGGGTAAGATTTCGGATTGAAAAATTAGCTCCAAATTTCGTTATATCCCAATTTCCTACTCAAAGAAGTTTCTATTCATTAAATTTTTCTAGTATTCCTAAAGGAAAGAATTTACTTTGTGAATTATTTTTTCATAGTTAGTTTATGCCAGTCAACACCATGTGGAGTCCAAACCATTATGTTGCGGATATCAACTTGAGAGTTTTTCAATCTATCTTGGAAAACGAACTCAAAGGGTATCATGAAATAGAATTACATAAAAATGAGGAGCTAACTACATATTTATGGGTATGGATTGAGGCTAGATCCATTACAAATATATTCCAAGACCATAAAATACAATTGTTCAATTTACAAATAATACAAGTAATCATGCAACTCCATTGAAAACTTGTATGAGAATTTATTAGCTTCTACAATAGCTCAGAACTATAATTTCTAACAAACTGGAAATAATGATGGGATGTATTATGTTATATCCTTAAAGCATGCGAACGTTATTCCCTATCAAATATTCATGTATGATTTTTCCCTAGTAAACTCTTTGTATAGTCAGTTAGACATATGGGATTAAAATGGATTGGTTTGAGATTCAACCATCCACTTCTATTATATCCAATACCATATTACATAGAAGAGGTAACTATGGATAGGGAAAAAGAGAGGCTGGGATGGGCTATGATTGAGATGTTAGTTGAATTCCCTGTTGAAGAAATATCTACAAAATTAGCTCCCTCTAATTTCAAAGAAATATACACAACCCAACAAGTGCAATTCATCTCTTGAAATTTAGAATAACTGCACAAGGGACATGTAAGAGATTAAGTTTGGAGGTTAATTTTCCTCCTTGATTTCACATTAAACCACTATTTTTTACTGTCAATCTCCCCTTTTTCCTCCATTGTTTCATTATTTTACCTTGTTTTCTTCCATCAATATATCACATTTAGAATGGTTGGATTATGTGTGAAAAATGGGCCTTTTTAATAAGGAGTTAATGAAATTATATGATATGGTGTGTTTTATATGGATAACGTGTGCTTCACAGGTTCAGTAGTACACCCATTTACTTTCATGTTTGAAGAGGAGTTGTAGAATTTCTGACTAGAAAATACTTGTTAATATTTTTTCATTGGCAATAGTTGTTGAAGGTTTTCATCAGTCTCAAGATCTTCAAATGAGAGTGATAGTTGAGACAAAGATTTTTGTAGCTATATAGTCAATGAAGAACATGAATGACACTACATAATGTAATGTAATTTTGGAAATATTTACTTTTTACGTTAGTGCCATATTAAACTATTTTTTCCATGTAAACCTACAAAATTTCATCCATGTCCATATCTAAGGGGCTTGATTTTCTTTGTTACTCCTCACAGTTAGTCCTTGCAGTGAAAACCACATAACTTATGTCCAACATAAATTTTATGATCTTTTATGTGATGGTAATTCCTATCTTTATTCTTCTATCAACTTCTTTCAAGATACTGTTATACCATTACATCTATGTACTTGATATTGTCCACATATGTACTGTCCTTCTTCTCTCTCCCTTTATCTCTGCTGCATCCTTCTACTATCTGTAAAAATTATATATCAATGAAGGAAGTAAATAAATAGAAAAACTATTAGAAGCTTATTCGTTCATGGAAGAATGAAGCATTCAATTATATGAGTGTTGGATAAAAAAAATTACCCTCTCAAAAAATGTACCTATATTAGATTGGCAACTCATATCTATTTATTAGTCTAGAGATGCTTTATAGTAGATTTCCTTAAGTTAGTATACATTCTCTCTCAAAGTGTTGTGTAGAACTTATGCATAAGCATTCTATATTAGTCAAATATAATGGAGCATGGCAATGCGAAATATACCCAAACATAACTAAAGAATAACTCATTGCCTCTTGTTCAAAGAATATTTTCTTGCAGAGAATGAGAAAACCCATCTTTCTAAAGTAGTAGATAGTGAAAAACATATAGTTGTGGCATTCCTAGGACATAGATAAACCCCCAACAATGTCAATGGATATTCTCTCCCAATGACTATCCGGTACAAGAAGTGGCATATGGGCCTGAAGATTTAGTTGTTTGGCTTTCTTATGCTGCAAATAACACAACCTCTAACAAATCTTGCCCCTTAGTTTATTCCTCTAGTACACATACATCTAAAAAAATTATACTCTTTGTTATGTCAAAATGTCAAATAATATTAGAAGAGTGAGATTCCATCATTACCTAAATCTTGCAAACCTATGGTATACATTGCTTGTTCGACTTTATAGCAATCCATCATCTCCTTTCATGATAGTGACCAGCATGTCCTTCAACTACTTGTACACTCCTTCAAAATATTCATCTCAATGATAGTGTTTACTCATTAGTTCATGAGTGAATAGTTGAAATTGCATTATGGGTGTAATTGTTCTAGTTAATTGATTAATTACATATAAATATACTTCATCAATAAACAACTAAAACATATAACACAATTAATGATATTTCAACATTAAGAGCCCTAAGGGTTAGCTCAATTGGTCGAGTTCCCATTGCTAAAAACACCTCTCCATCACAAGGTCAATTATTCCTGACACCCTCGAGATTATGCTTTGATTAATTTGGGGATATGATCCCTTCGATTGGATCTACCCATTTTTTTCTTAAAAAACATTAAGTAGAAAAATAAGACTACCATCAAAATGTCAAGGCATTTACACTAACAAATTAGCATTTACAATGAAAAATTAAGAAAACAAATGAGCTAAAGCTTATACAATGAACCACGTGGTTTAATTCAACAAAAGAACATTCTCTCCCTCAACATACTTAATAGATAAAATTTAATTATAATATTGCAAATAAAACTCACTTTAATGGTTATGCTTAATAAAATAAAATTCAATTTGGATATTGCAAATAAAACTCACTTTAATTGTTATTAGATTACTCCAATGAGAATCAAAGATTTCTGATATAGTCTAGTATTAATACTAATGTAAATACCTATAACTCCGACATAAATAAGTTTAAGACAAACTAAGAATGAAATATATAACCTTCCCAAAAGGCATATTTTTCTCCATCTAAAGCACACACCGAATAATCAAAGGAAGCAAATGGGAGAGGCACACGGCCCATAGCCCATACAGGAGCATACATCCCCAAATGGTTCGTTTGCAGCGTCTGCGGCCTCCAGAATGAGATGCATGTTACGTATAGTCTCAACGGGGAGAGAGAGAACCTGAGCATAATTGTTTTACTAAGTGCAGGTTGCCATTTTACCAATGAGCATGTTTTTTTCATTCTTTTGATAATTGAGCGGATAGGAATAGAATCTAGAATACAATGTGCACTTACCATATTATGTTATCTTAACTATTGATCATAGAAATCTATATTGAAATGGAGCATTGGAACATAGTATTGAAACGGCAAGGAAATCGTTATAACTGGCACGGAACGCGTTCTCACACCATAAACATGAACCCAACAAATAATAAAAAAAATATAAGTATTGTCAATATTTTTATTATAAAAATTAGTATAGCCTATTGAGTTATTCATTACATATCTGGCATAGTAAATTAAAATGAGAAAACTAACATTCAATATGTTTTTAAGCCATTTACAATACCTTCAGGCTCTCTCATTCATTCTTAGTATTCAAATGTGAATTTGTAACAACTCCTCTCACTGGAAAATAAATAAACGTTAATCATTTTTTTTGGGTTTGGAAATTTAATAATTTTAAGCTCTCTCATCCATTCTTGAGACCGAAATTGTGAATTGGGGAAACAATTCTTCCCAGTCTAAACTAAAAAAAAACCTTATAAAGAAAATAAACCCTAATATTGTGCTATGCAAAGCTAAATATGATTAACTTAACTAAACATCTCAACTCTTTAACTTTGTCGAGTCTAATGTGCTTCTCATCTTTTCTTTTTCCATTTATGCTGAGGAATATTGTCTCGTGTTTTTATTTTTAATAAACCATTTTTCCTCTTCACACTTTTTTTTCTCAATCCACTTTTTTTTCAATTGTTAACATTTCCTAGGATTACATTCAATATAACATATTCACATAGTTGTGGATATTGATTACGATAGCATAATGGTTTTTATACTATCAAACCTATCTCTAAGCTAATCCATGTATCAAAATGTATCGTTTCTAATTACTTGGTATTATGGGTATAATTTGAATCAATTTGTGGGCAGAATGCCTCCTTAGTACGGTTTTACAGTTGTAGTAGTACTCTTTTTTTTATGTGTTTTTTTTTTTAAGCGTAGTGACCAAGTAAGAATACTACGTACAACAAGATTTCTATCCAACCCTCCTAGTGTAAGAGAGACACAAGAGGGAGATGTTAATGATAACATCAAATTCTTTTGTTAGCTTATTCACTTTGATATCTTTACTATATAGTGTTTCGATGCGAAAGAAGAGATTTCTTTTATGGCCATTAATTTGCTCCTACCAATAGTACCTAGTATGTATTTATACTCAAATCTTATCCAACTCAAATACCATTGGATTTGGCATACATGAAATGGAACATAATTATCACATACATGAAAAGTAATTTGTTTAAATTTTAGGCAAAATGGATTTATATAACATTCATGGTGGTTTTACTATGTAAACTTGTAACATAGCATGGTTGTTTATAGAATATTAAATAACACTCTTCATTTCACTATGTATTGAAAAATACTTCAAACTAACATCTTTTTGTTGAGCCCCCTTAATATATCTTTTTAATAAAACATCTGTATTGTTACTAAATATATAAGATATACATTTTTGGATCATTTTTTAAACCTCTTTTTATTTGGTACCCTAGTATGGAGATAGAATAGAACTCTTATAATCCAACAAAATAAAAAAATAACAAAACAATAAGAGAACATGTACAAACCCTTATAAGCTACTAACGTCCAAGCATAAAACTATACCATTCTAATACATTACCCTTGGGTTGAAAGACATGTTGTTATAATATTTTCAATGCTCTCTTTAGTCTAATACATAGTCATGTATTCAATTATTTATGTATGTGGATTTCCATTTGTATACAGGAAAGCCACCTCCATTAATAATTATGTGTCCCTTGAGTCTTAGATATCATGAAAATTTTACTACTATCCATCAATCTAAATATCAGGCTTTTTTTTGTAATAATTTTTAGGTAGTTAATCTACCTATTAAGTCATTCATGTTTTATTATCGTAGATTCAAATTCACTCTCTCCAGGGGAGGTGAAAAATATTTTTATTTAAGGGCTCAATCGAACCTAGGGCCACTATTATTGTCCTTAGTTATTTCTCCCTTGCACTCATCCTTGATGTATTCTTTCTCATACATTAAAATAAGGATTAGTTTCATTCTCCACTGGCCGATATGTTAATATACAAATTATTTCCCCCTCACCCCCTCCCCAAGCAATCGAGGAATATAGGTCCTATACGATAATCATAAAATATGAATAAAGTACTTCAATAGAAGTAAAACATATCAAAATATTGGTACTAGAAGCTTTTAAGGTCTACCTTCTAAATATAACAAATGTTAGTTCATTCCACATTTCAATCAATAACTTTGCAACTTACTTACATCTTGTTGTCTAATATTCTATAACTTAATTTGTAATTGAAAGTAGAATTTTTCTTGCATATCGAAGTAAAATCTTTTATAATAAAAAATACAATCCATTATTGTATGGCTAAAGATCTAGGATTGAGCCTATTATGCATATAAAAAATATGTTTATTAATATTAATGTAAAATGTGGAATTCTTAATGATATAAAATGACTATTTGGAAAAACCACTGAATGGAGTTTATTTCTCTCACATGTGTTATTAACTTAAAACTAAGGCATATAAGCAATTGAATTTGGGTAAATGCACAAGATCGTTTACACACCTCCCAAGTTCCTTATTTCATTCAATAATAATGAATATTTAAAATGGATGACTATTAAATAAATTTCAACCAAAATATCCTTTTTTCCATATGAAGAAGTTGATTGATCATAGCAAGGGATGATGGCATGACCTCACTGTTATTTTTTACTTCTAAAAGGTATTTTCACCATTGTCAGTCGTGCATCTATTTCCATCCCACTATCCATCCCTTAATAGATATAACACCTATACAATACCTACAAAGTCCTCTACCCTAATGCACCATGCCCCACCCCTAGCCCCTTAAATCTTCCTAAAGACTATCTTCAATTAAAAATTACCTCTCTCCTCCTAATAAAAACATTGAGTAGATTTTTTTCACTTGAAACCCTCTTTTTGTGTATGAACATCATAAAATATTGATTAAGAAGCAAATTCCCCATAATCACATTAGGAATTCCCTTTAACCTAGTATATAAGATAACCATTTATACGACATATATAAGGCTACATAATAAAGAGATAACAATTCATATACTCACAACCTATTTCCATGCATATTGATCTATAATATGCCATTCCAAGTTAATACATTTGAGGATAAAAATCAACTCCAACACAATGCCACACAACTCAAGAAGATAAATTAAATAATAAGAAGAGGTATTTCTTCATAGTGGGAAAACCTACCTAGTGCATTGTCCAACTACATGGAACATACAAACAACCAATGTACATGTCCATCAATATTCACGTGAACCCATTGAAATGAAGGAAATTAGACTTATTGTATGTGGGGTTTGCATAGCATCTGTTTTCTTAAAAAACATATACAATTTATAAAGGAAAACAAGGCCAATGTGTAGCTTCAGTCCAATTTAATTACTACCTATAGTCATGGAAAAACTACCAATTTGTTGAGTATTTAGTTTTTATAGGCATAAGGTTCTATCGAATTAGAAATTATATAGAATAATGCAATTACCTAATAATGGTGGCTATATATTTCCAATATCATAGTTAAATAACCAGTTAAAAGTAAAGAGTTATTAGTAATAAATAATCAGTGAAAAGTAGAAATTTATTAGTAATTTACAATTTCCAAAGGCAATGATACTATGAAGTAAAATCCATAGATATACAACAAAAAATGGGTTCTCACCCATGGAAATAGAACCACATAATAATTAAATATAGTGCAGAAATTCCAATTACTCACATACTACATTTAATGAATAATAGCATTCTTACCTTATGTATTTTCTCACAACAATCCACTAAATGTAAATTTAAATTAAAGTAAATTACTTGAAAACAAAATTCCTTGCATTCTTCAACTTTGAGATTATTTGTCTTAAAGGCCCAAGAAAGCTATGTACAATTCTAGTTTAGTAAGATACCATCATGTGGAAAATCCATAGGAGGAAGTTACATGTATCATATTTTTCTACTATAAAGTACTTTGCATGGAAATAACTCTTAGTTGTTTACATGTTCTTCCTAGCGGTATCTCTCTACAACAATGTCATTTGAATAACTTCTTCAGTGTGCAATAATAACATCTTCACCCACCCAAAGAATTGGATGGTTTCTACACGTGTATGGTTTTAGCTAACAATCATTAATAATGTATGTCTTTGAGGGTGAGTTATTACCTCAATATTTGGATGCTACAAAAATAAGGGAATGTTATTACCTCCCTACATTGATCTATATCAAATCTCCAATAATATATTGTGTTATATTGAAGGAATTAATTTGATTATGCCTATCCTTGATGTTGGCATCAACCTGTTTCCCACATCTTTGGCGACACTAACCTTATGTGCTCGTACAATTTCTTAGATGACCTTTTCTCCTTATGCTACAGATGTGGTGAATTATATATATACTTTACACTTCACGATGGATGCCCTTTTCTTGGTTATGTAGTTTCTAGGGTGATGAACCTGATGAAATCACAAGCACATTGCTTCTCAATTTCCACACAAGTTGTAGTGGTGGAAATTTTGTTTAAGGCTACATGGGCCACTTTGAAATCTTATTTTTCCCCAAGTGCCTCTAACCTTTATTTTTTATTATGTAATATATTGCCTTTTTGATGTGGCTTTCTTCTCCTGTGAAGGCATATCAGTATGACCTTTCTTACCATATAATGAACATGCTTATTAGTGCCAACAACTAGAAACTCTATGGAATTTCTTCCTATAGTAGTGAAAAACAAGGGATTATTTTGTTTGATGTAGACTTTTTTCTCTTATTCTTATTCTTTCTCTTACTAATATACTTACCACTTATTCTAATGCAATATTCGCCTTAGTGCTCTTCTCGTAATTTTTCATGTACAATCTACCATAAGTAGGATTAAAAGGTAATGTGTTTCTAGATTTATTTGTTACATCCATCATTCACTCACTCTCTCTCTCTTGACGAGAAAGATGATTGTATCGTATATTTTTCCTACAAAATTTTTATCCTTGAATTAATGGCCATTTCCTCTCTACCATAAAAAACTACGCCTTCATGTTTGACTATTGGTTTATCTAAAATGGAATTATGATGTCTTTTATTCTATTGAATAATCATTTTCTAGTACATCCCACCTTCTTCAATAACTTGGAACAATTTCCTCAACTATATTCTTTCCAAACTCACCAAAACATTCTTGCTAAGGTTCCAAATAAGGTAAACTTACCATGGTGTTCTTGGTCATGGTACTAGATTTTGCAATGGAAATAGAGGGTTTATTTTCTTCCTTAGACTCTTAAGCATCTACTTAGATTTCCTGATTCTTATTGCTTCTTTGCAAATTTTGTATACAAATAAGGCATCATCTAAATAAAATTGTAGCATTAGTAGCTATCCATCAATATCATCTTATTTTTCAATTGGTTCCAAGCGAGTCTTGAAATCCATCGAATAAGTTCTTTAATAATGACAATAGTCTTTTCAAGGTTTAAAATTTCTTCTCTATATGTCGCATTTTCTAGTCATATAGTCAAAACACATCCTTCAATTTCTTATCCTTTTGTTGAATATACACATGGATGGCTTACAAGTCTTGTAATATTTCTCTTTTATTTATCCATGCTAGGTATATGTTATGTTTAAGGTTGTCAAACATATGTACTTTGGATCTACCTTATGTTGAATAAATGACGTACCTAGAGCCTAATTGATTCACCAACACGTATCTTCTATCGAAATTAAAATATGAATGATTTTCTTAGTCTTGTATAAAAATAATCTATCCGCACATAGGTAACAATGCTAATAGTTAATAGTAGTATAAATGTGTTTCTATGTTGTTATTGCAAGGTGGGAACATGAATTGTATATTCTTTATTTCCTTTAGGGATTTATTTTTTCCATTTTTTCAATACTTTATTCTCAAGACTCAACTAAAAAACACACCCTTTCAATCCATTCATTTAAGAACTTTATTCAATGTTTCAAATTCAATTCTCATATGTGTAATGTGTGGACATGGATATCTCTTGATAGTTAGTCTTATACTTGTACCAATACTCTTCTTGTTATTTTTTCTCTTACGAAAAGTATTAGAAATATAAAAATTCTACACACAACAATAATTCTATCTATCCCTCCTAGTCAAATAAGAATTCTCAATGCTAATATGGTAATGATAACATTGAATTCTACCATTAACTTATCCATGCAAACAATGTTGTTTGTATATGATAGTGAACCCAAAATAATGTTTTGGATGTTACAAAAAAAATCATTTGATAACCATTTACTTCCTCTTTTGAGTATTCCAACCCCAACTCAAGCTTCTTATATCTCTAGCTTCCTCTGGTGTTCTACATTAATCAAGTGCCAGTATTTTATTAGGGATTGAATTTGTAAGACCCCCGTTATGGTAAAATCAATTTATTTTTATATTTAATTAGTATTAGTATGTTTGAAAATGAGCTATGATGAGATGATCATCAAGAATAGTGATGTAAATAAATAAATAATTTTTTTTGGAATATTGTTGGAAATTGTGGAGATAAAAACACTGGAGTAAAAGATGCTTGCACAAATTGGAAGTAAATCATATTTGAATTTAAATTCATAATATATGTGTGTGTGTGTGTGTGAGAGATAAATACCAAGGAAAGCGTTGTAGGGGATAAAATCAATGTTTTTACGAAAAACTAAGGAAAAGCCTAGGCTAAAGACATAACAGATCCCCTAAAGGTAGGAGATTGCCAAGGAAAAATTTGTGGAAAGAATAATGTTAAAAAGGACATTATCTAGAATCAATAGGGGTTGTTGAGTTCCAACAGAGTCATCTTAGATCGGGGGGAATCAAATGTTGATTCGTGGTTGGGTGGATCAGTGTCACCTTAGACAAAATTTCCATATTGGGTTGTTGGTTAGTATTTTAATGACTTTGTTATTTGGTCATTATGTTATCATGAAAATTGTATATTTAAAAATATTGTATTGATGACATAGAGGAATGCAGGAATTTAATTATATTGTGATCTCATTATTATGTTATTAAGCACTTTTTTTATTTAAGAATATTATAATGATTATGTTCTGGAATGTAGCAATTTACTTATTTTATTATATGGTTATTATGTATATTATAGATTAAGTGTATTTTATTAGCTATGTCTCGCAATGTAAATTTAGTCACTTATGTGGAAATGACCCCGATGAGTACCTTAGGAGTCATGCAACACAGCTCTGGGAGATGTGCGGTTGCATGTGTAGAGCTCAGAAAAGAGAGATAATATAGGAAGGAGAATTATCTTCTACCATGCTGGTGACTGAGGAGATCTCCCTCGGATAAGAGAAGATAGTAGATGTTACATACTTGGAATTTTAAACCAGCTAGTGATGATTTGCTCATATCTTCCTACATAGTATTCCCCTTAAGTGATGTTCCTTGTTTATCAATTAGTGGGCTAGATGGAAGTTAAAGGACTTGTATATCACAGTTAAATTTTTAAACTATGGAGGTAATACCCTCTTAGAGGGTTTGGAGGAAACGCCACAAAGATCTAGTATTAGGAACAAGGAAAATAATAAGAAAAATTCCATAATGAATAGAAATAACTAGTGCTTTGGGCAAGTTACAGGTAGAGGCCTATGGTTTACCCTGGACATAGATTCCATAAGAAAATACATTTATGTAGCTATAGCTACTGGAAAATCATCATTTTAAGAGGAAATAAACATAGAATTTGGTGAGGCAGAGACTCTGTTCCATATAAGGAGTCAAATAGGGCGATGAACGAGATGCAGTCCATGCTTAGAGAAGAATTGTGTCACAAGAAAACCAACAATAGTTGGGGAGAAAAGAAGAAAGGAGACAACTATAAATTGTTGAAATATTTCATGCCACATCATTTGCAGAACCAAATAAGAAAAAACAACAATAAAACTAAAACTACACCAAAATGTTGAATTATATATGTGTATATATATTATCTGCAAACATCTCTAAATAACATCAGAACTATTTAACTGTACAATTGAAACCTCCATTACAAAAAAAGATAAACCATTTTTGTATATGTATTTTCTACGCTCTAAAAAAATATTTGATTTAATTACTCAAGTGATTTACCTAACAATTATGTAATAACAAGCCCATTAGACTCTTAACCAAAGGCCTACATTCAAATTGACATAGCTAGTTAGGGAAGCTGAATATAAAATGAAGAATAATTGAGGAAAAAACAGTTCGTGCTCTGTATTAACACAACTCTGCAGTAACCTGAATAGTAGTATAATATATTAAAACAAAGAATCAACCGAAGTATCCTGAAGAGAAACGCCAAGCTATGTAAGCATAAGTACTTTACGATTAAAATATCCAGAGACCAAGTGGTAAAACATTGTCATGACTAGACATGAAAAGAATTAGAATACATAAACTGTGTATAAGGATCTACAGACTTGTGCTTGTCTCCGAGGGATTTTTAGACTAGTATACATTTACACATAGGCTCAATAAGAGCTCCTTATACATGAATTTGAATCTTTCACTTTCCTAAATCTTTGAAATGAGCAAGAAACTCATTCTTATAATCATATTTCTTTTTCTTGACAAGTACAAAGATGAAAGTTACATTTATAAATACCGAACGTAGTCACACTTTCTTCAACACTCCCTCTTAACTAGGGAGGTACTTATAATGGTACTTTGTGATTCTCAATATGAATAATTTCTCATAAGAATAATTAGATTGGTAACCCATCTATTTGGCATCATAGTAGCCAACATTGTTTCCACAATAAGGCCTTGACTAGAAACTTTATCTCTAATTAGATCAGAGAAAAATGTTGACGAGACTAATGACTATAGACACCTTCATCATTGTTCCTCAAGGTACATAATCACCCAAGTGTTCATTGAGTATGTCCTCTTAGGATTATTATTATATTGGGTTCCCAGCCCTCAAAGAATATTGGTCTTCTTGCCTACTCTTGTCTTGGATGTCCTACACATTCACAAAGAGCATCAGATGCAGATGATTACCCAATCCTCCATTCTTTGTTTGGAAGTGAAGAAAATAATTTTGTGCCTACCTCTCCCTCTCAACTAGGGAGATTATCATGTGTCTACATTTCTCTTCATGGCCTTCACTTAGACTTATGGTTGTTAGTCCTGGTCTAGTGGATGATACATGAAATAGAAAAACATAATTTTCACTACCTTCTAAGTAGGGGTGATCCAATCCAATCTCCCTCTTGATCAAGGACTTGTCAGAGCTCTCTCTTATATATCTACTCTTCTATACATCATAAACTTCTTCTTCATGGTTCCTTCAGCTGCTTGATCAACTTCTCTTTTTGATGTCATGAAAATCAATTGAGCTTCTTCCTTGTAGGGAAAAACCATCGTTCACTTTCCTCCTCAGTTCATAATGTCATTCCTTTCTTTATGGAAAGTGGGCTTATTCATATCTAGAACCTTCATTATATGAATACTTCTTTCTCATCATGCTTCTTCCATCCACTACATGAATGCTACTTGTAGTTGCATTTACAACTCTTGTTCAAGTAGCCCTGCATTATGCAGATATTATTCAAGAAACAAAAATGTCATATTAAATCAAATCATACCTTACGAGATGGATCTTCATCATGAAATCTTCTTTTAGGTATCATCATCCTGCGCACATATTGACACATCTCCCAAAGATATCCATTGTCAAGGGTCTTCATCTTTTTTAGACTTTCATCAAAGTCTCCATATCTTTTTAGGAGATTTCCTACTCAAATCTTCTTAGCCTTTTGGGCGTTGATTTCCTTCATCATGGTTGCATATCTCACGATATCATCCTTCCTCACACATTCCATTCTAAGGAGATTTCAATCAGAGTTTCTAAACTATAGTCGACCACCTCATACTTCATATCAAGACATATTGTGTTGATTTCATCTAGTGTGACTTATTCCTTCCTGCACCCTTTTTAGGGGAGGAGATCTTTTTATCTTGATTGTAATTCTCAAGATAGAAGCAATGATCCATGTTACCTGCAACAATATGACATGACATTATAATATTAAACACAAGCATACATACCTTCTTTTACCTTCAGGTCATGGAGGCTTCTTACAACATCTTCCTTGATTGAAAAGATCTTCAATCCCTTGATCTACTTCATGTCATCACATCATCATCTCATGGATTCCATAGGTTGGAGTTCTTGTTGAAACACTTGCTTCCTCTTTAGATTAGTGAACCTTACAATGAGGATTCCATCATAGAATTATTTAGGATCTTGCATATCCCCAACTAGTATATGTTTCCATTTTGACTTGATGTATGATGAGCCTTGTCCTAGATGACTTGTTTCTTTCCTTCAATTTCCACTGAGATTCCCAAGAGCTATATCCTTCATATTTTGTCCATCATGGATTTTTTCCTTCATGATTCGCACGGTGATGTCACGAGGTCTTTATTCTAATACTTTCATGAAGCCATGATGCATCTTAATATCATGGTCATATCTTTAACAAAAGATTGAGGAGCTTATGATAATATCCTTTTGTGAGAAAATCCATCTTAATCGTAGTGGAGATCTATTGCTCCCTCTTTTGTTGGCCCTTTTATTCAGCATCCTTCATCATTTCGGTGATATGAAATTCTTTCCACATTCTTTCCACAACATTGAATCTTATACTATTTTGTCTTTTCATTTCCTTTCTGCACATAATTGTGTCCTTCAACATTTTTTCCTTCTATCTAACATAGATACCACAAGTTGTCAAATGAGGTAACCGTCTTTGTCCATGGATATTTTTTACCTTCATGATTATCTTCTTATCATCTTTCCTAGATCTCTCAATTGATATCTCATGAATATAGTCTTTCTTCCTTTGATACCTTCGTTTGTTGTATATCAGGTCTAAGTGATGTGGCCTTCTATACTGGAGTTTTTAGAGAATGTATCCTCTAGCATTTCATATATCTCTTTGATGTCTTCTTTCTTGGCACATGGGGATGAGAGAACCTTGGGAGTTCCTTCCCATGAATTCAAAGAAGACCTTTTTCCTTGATATGTTCATTGACTTCTTTTATCTACGAGGATTATGATAATCCTCCTCATTTCATGCAAGGACCTTTGATGACCCATTCAATCCATAAACCTCCTTGAAATCATGAAGTCATTTAACCAAACTTGATTATAAAAATGAAAGATGCATACTTGAAAAGTGAACATGAACTCTTCTACTTGATCACTTTGATGCTCATTGGAGAAGATGTATTGGAGTTTCCTCTTGGATGATCTTCTCTTTGATGGAAATCCTTTCTTCAATGGAAAGGTTGCTCACTTTTGATGAGGATGATCTACAGCTTCCCATGGATGATCTTCTTCTAGGGAAAGGAAGTGATCCTTTCTTTTATAACCTAGAAGGTGATGACAATGCTTTTTCTTCTTCGATATGCTTTTCCTTCTTTAGTAGTGTAGATCAAGATTTCTACTAGGGTTTCAACCTATTTCAAGGTGAGGTGATTTTTGATTTTGAGATCCTTGGAGTTACCTTTGTTTGTAAACATCTTGATGAGGGTCTTGGTGGCCGTTTGATGATGGTTGTGGAGACACAATTTCTTGTTGTTGTAGACTTGATCCTTCAATCTTCACAAAGCCCTTCAACTTGCTTTGATGCCCTTGAAGATTGATACTTGTATGTCTCTTTGCTTCCCTTCCTTTGAATTTTGAGCCTTACCTCTGATACCATGTTGAGGAATCTAGGGAATTCATAGTTAATGAGATTATTCTATGCATGATAACTATTTGTGAGGTGTTTTTCATTTTTTCTTCTTATTCCAATCTTCACTTATTGTTATTAGAGAGTGTCTGTATTAGTTCATCACCATTATTGTTGCTTCATTGTTGTATTTGAACCATTGCTTTTACTTCCACCTAGATCATTGCTTTGTCACCATATCAACAAGGTATTTTATAATTTCATGTGAGATGCACCGATATAGTGATCATGACCAACACCACAATTTCTACTTCACTAAGGTCTTGACTGTCTCTAGAATGATAGGAATGTTTAACTAAGATCACTTCTAATTATGTTGAGAGTGTAAATGATATCTAGAGAGTAGGCTGAGACAAATAGTGTCACTTTTAGGATCCTTCCTTTCACAAGTATGCCTAGACTATTATACTACATTAGTAATGACTATGAGACTATAAGGAGATCGAAAATATAGTGGGTTGTCTTTTGAAATACATACTGTAACTGCCCTTCAAAACATCAAAAGTATGTGAGATTCCTCACTGTAGTCATCCCAGGTATTTTTGAGACATCTGAGATCGTGTACCTCCCGTACTTCCTGCACCTATCTGAAGTTCATAGAGAATCCGAAATTCTATGATCCTATGGTGACTCTAGGTGTATATTTATAGTAGTTAGTCTCTCATATTTAGCCGACATGTCAATGTGAACCGGTGTGTCTGTTTTATTGAGCCAACATGAAATTTATATATGTTTTGAGTCTGACATGACTGTATTCTTCATCTTTTATCTTGCAAACTTCTTCTTATGCTTGTCTTGGAGGATTGTACTTTTCTTGAAGGGCTTTCTAGACTAGTATACATTTACACATAGGCTCAAGAAGAGCTCCTTATACATGAATTTGACTCTTTGGATTTCCTAAACCTTTGAAATGAGTAAGAAACTCATTCTTATAATAATATTTCTTTTTCTTGACAAGTACAAAGACCAAAGTTACATTTGTAAATACTGAACATCACTCGACCTAACCATAACCCTTCTCGTTGTTGGCGATTCCCTCATTTGGTATGTAACGGATGGGGAGACGAGGCTTCTGGAACTCTACCCTGCAACTACATCTCGAAACTTCCTTAAGCCTACCTATATTGTTGTCGTCATATTCTACCAAGGATTTTCCACAAAATCTTACACAGTCATGGTGTTAAACCCATTGGTAGACCCTACAATTCATTTTTCCCTTTTTTGGTGATTTTCCCATCAAAATCGGAATAGGAGCGACATTAAGAGCGGTGAGGTATTATCTGAAGGTTATCCTCCACCAAGTGGCCTTTTTTTCTAATGGTTAGATTAAATGGTTATGTTATTTTCTGTGTTATTTAGTTTTAATCCTTCTCAACTATACTGACTGCACTGTAAGCTACCCAGGAACGATGTGGGTTCTAAGATTTCACCGTGGAATGCTCCCAACATGCACCATTCTTGATAAGGGTAACTCATTTTCAGTAGCCTACCTGTTGTTCTAGAAGCTCTTCTTCAGACCTCTTTTTAACAACTTCTGCAGTTTGTGGATGTCTTGTTGTGGTAACTTTAGCTGCTTTCTCAAGGCAACTATGTCTTCATATTTTTTCTTTATTAAGGCCTCTGCTGCCTTTACATTTTTTGGGTTATGACCCAATCCAATCACTAACTCTTCCAAATATTTGATTCTATTGTCTTTAGCTTGTGAGCAGGCTTTTTCCACCTGTAATTGGGTAGTTGTATTATTTAAAGAATTTTCTAATCTTTGGGCCATCATGGCTTTACCAATCAATATTGAATATACCATTTCCCCTGTTTGCCTGTGTAACTCAATCTGATCCATGGGATGAATGTCCTTTGCCATGACCTCAAAATCTATTTGAAGGTAATCTACAATTTTCTGAGGTTGTTGTACTTTGGGCTTGAAGAAGCTCATTTGAATTTTTCCCTCCTTGATGTCATAGGTTGACATCAACCTATTTTGATTAGTGGGAGCCATTTTTAAGTACTGATTGTAGACCTGGATCCTTAATGGCTCATTCCTGGCTTTTATTTCTTTGAATTTCTTCTTAATATCCAGGTTTTCTTTTGCTGAAGGCTTGAAGGATGATACTTCAACACTTTGTTGTCTCTCCAGCTCCTCTCTCTGTGAACTAGAAGGTGTCCCACCTGTTGGGAAAGTCTGATGACTATCCACACCTTCTTTCCTCTGGCTCTCTGTAGTTTCCTCAAAAAATTCCTCTTCTGAATGAGGATTTAGCCTATGCCTTTTAGCACCAGGCTGGTCTGATTGACCACTGGCAGGGGTAGTTACTTCCCTGTCTCTCTTTTTGTTCTTTTCCTCATTCAGAGGAGTCTGTACAATTGGGGGCTCTTCTACATTAACTTGAGTTTGGTGAGCCTGTGTTTGAATCTGCTCCTGAGAAGTTTCAGGTTGCTTTGACATGGTGGATTGCTCTGTTGCTTGGGTGCTGGCTTCTGTTTCTTTTCCATGGGATGTCCCTGTAGGTGGTGTATTAGTTTCCTGTTGGTGCCTTTGAGAGGTTTCAGTTGTTGAGGCACTAATTCCTGATGCTGTCCTTTGGGAAGATTCAAATTGTACCTGTCCAAAAGAATCTAGGTCAAGTTTTTTCTCAAGATCCTTCATTATATTTTCTATGTTGACCTGCTCACTATCTGTTTCTACTAAGGTCCCTTCTCTCCATTCATCCATATTAGAAAATTGCTCAATCTCAGGTATTCTGTGATGTAAGTATGGTGATAGTCTATTTTTCATCCTTCTATCACAGATGAAGCTGTGGGGGTCATATGGAATAAAACTAAAACTTTTGTTTAATTTCAACCGATCTTCTAGAATTTGCTCTACTTCTCTCCATGCTTCTCTAGTGTTGCAGATGAAAGGAACTAATTGATTTTTGATTCTAAGTTGTGCTTTCTTTTTGGATTTAGTAAAATGAACCAAATATGAGTTTATCATCTGTCTGTAATATTCCAATGCAAACAGTCTCATTGGAACATATCTAGGTAGTTTGAATGGGGAAATCTTGCACCCATATACCCTGATCTTTGTGTAATTTTGATAGAAATACCAGTCACCTATTCTATATTGTTTAGAGAGCTGGATGATCCTCTTAATGTCATCACTGATTCTGGGAGGTGAAATCCCTGTTAGCAAGGTGGTAGCTAGATGAACAAAGTGGTCAATAAACTCATTATATGAGAAAAGGGAATCTAAGGATTTATGGAAGATGGAAGTCCAAAAGATAACAGACCTTGGATTACCCTTGGTATCAAGTTTCTTGACAGGGAATGGGAATTTGTCTGACTGATAATAGAGTATGAGGTGATATATGAAGGTGGTATACTTGAAAACCCTTTCATTCTCCAATCTCATGAACTGGTCACAAATTTTATCAGCAATGAATGAAGCATAATCATACTTGACAGCAAGAGGTTGGCCAAGGGTAAAGATAGACATCAACACTAGGGTCAGTTCATCTACATACTCACTAGTTTTGAATCCCATAACTATAGATATCATATCAACTATGAGTTTACCCATATCAGTGAAGAAAACTGACCCATAAGGAGGGCAACTTGTGCTCTGATAGTTCTCTAGTATAAAAGTCTGACAGAGATGATTGAGTTCAGATTGGGACATTTTGGTTGATTTCTCAAGTAAATTTCCAATGGAAATGGGAGTGAGGGCTTGACTAGGGTGAAATTGCAGCATCTCATTGATTGATTCAGCAGTTATTATGAAAACGATTGTTTGGTTGGGAAACATGGCTGCTCTGCGGATGGGGTCATAGTTTGCATGGCACTGATGGATTATATCAGGGAAAACATGAACATAGGGGAGAAAGTACATCGAGTGATTGGATTCCCACAATACCATGGCATCATAGCCATTCAAGTAGTTATCTCTACATTGGAAACAGATTTTGAGGTGATTTTTATCAGTGGTTAAGTCTTTTAATTGGAAGTCCCTATCTACTAGAGGCAGATAGTCTAAATCTCGACGAGGAGCGTTAATGGGTACAACATTCAAAGCTATCAGGGTTTCCATTTCTGGTTCTTGTGGATTCAGAAAAGGAAACTGAGGTTTTCTTTGTGAAATGGGAAAAACAAAGGGTCTGGGGGACTTAAATGACGAAAGTAATAATTGAATTATAATGAATTTGTTCCTTTTTCATCAATTTATAGTGGAAAACAAGCATTTGCAGGGGTTTTGTCGAGAATTGGATAAATACCTGTTTTTTTTTGGGGGGGGGGGGATGAGCAATGAAATGCAGGTACTAGGTGTGGCTGGAGGGTTTTGGGTAGCATCGGCTGCAAGGTTTGGAGCAGGTTGGTGACTAAAAACTTGAGCTAGTTGACCTCGATGTTCGTTTTCATGGGCATATAGGTTTACAGAATAAAACCGTGAAAATGATTTGTTTGTTTTATGTAAAAAGTCAAGGATTGGCGGGTTTTTGGATTTAGATGGGTGATGTCAGTGGCAAATAATATGATGTTTTATCATTTGTGGGAGGGTGGTAAGTAGTTTCTATATCGCACTGCTTATGGGGAAAGGCGGTATTTAGCGTTGGGCCAGCGATTCCATAGAGCGGTTGACGCATGGGTGTACTGTATATGAAACTACTTTGTAATCCCATGCTAACGTGCAATCACAGAGGGTCGCGCAATATGCTTTATAGCCATCGGATGAGGGAAGTACGATCAGATGGTTATCAGGATGAAGAGTGACAGAGGTTTAGTGGAGGCGGGCCCCGATATAATTAAAGATTATATAATCATATCGGGAGTGGAAGGATTGGTTGGCGAGGTTATTAATTAACCATGAGGGTTAATTAATCCTGTTTAATGTAGCGGGGAGTTGAGGTTCTTAATGGGTTACCAATTAACTCATTAATCAAATTTTAAAGCAGATTATGTTTATATTTTAACCTGAGACGAGATATATAATATTTCGGGATTATTACATAATTACAATAATACGGGAGAGGGTAAACTTTACAAGGGATTTAAATATTAATACATGTTAGTAATTAATATGAAATAAAATGAAAAGTGCTAAGTATAAAAACATTTGATGTGAGCATTCAAACTTAGGCTTAAAGTGGAAAAAGGGTTTTGGTGGAAACATTTTAATTTTCCTAAGCAAAATAGGATTTTACTTAGGAAAACATTTATCAAAGGAATGAATGATTTTTGAATGGTATAATGATTAATGAATGGTTTTAAGTAATTAGGCTTCATAACTTATTGGGCCGAGGGTCCGGTCCCTCCAAAAGTCAGAGAAATGCTCTAAGCCCCTTTAATTTAATAAATACCTTGGTACTTAGGGGAAATTAGTGAAAATTTAGGGAAAATGAGTAGCGGAGTTAATTATTCTGACTTTTCTTGTTTGATATGTCTTTCATGTACTGCATGCTTTTGCCTCATGACGAAAATAAAAGATTTACACATTTGAACATCATCATTCACCACATGTTATTCTGCAACCATCATCTACCTACCCTACCTACTTTAACGTAGCATTTTTATTTCTTTATTAGGGTGCACTTAGACTGGCAAACCCTTATCAAATGTTTTGTTTTCTTTTACATGGAAATGCCTATCTAAGTCTACACTTATTGCATCCAAGGGCTCAGATTAAATTGTTGAGATCATTTTATTTACTCTACCTATCTACTTACTTGCCAAGATTACACTGTTTGATCAGATATTTATTCTCTATTTCTACAACATGAAATTGAAATATGAACTAGCCAAGTTTAAACTGTTTGGCTATTCATGAATTATGGAATTAGTAACAAGATGCACACAATCGTTTATTACACAAAAGTGAAAAAGTAGTGGCATTTAGACTTGCACACTTTCCTGGTCTTTCTTTTTGTTGGGGTTCATTTTCTTCCATTTTTTAACCATATTTTATTTCTTTTTACCCTTTGATTTTTCTTTTAGGGTATACCCTCTTTACATTTTTAAAAAAAAATTGATTTTTTTTTTACAAATATTGAAAAACTTTGCAACAAGAAAAGGTATGAACATATTACAAAGCTCAATAAGTCAATCATGATATATGACACCTATTGGTATAGGGGCATAAAAAACTCCTTTCTTCTTGTCTCCCCAACTACTGTGGGTTTTCTTGTGAGACAATTCTTCCCTGGGCATGGACTTCATCCCATTCATCACATGATTTGACTCCTTATATGGAACAGAGTGACTGCCCTGCCAAATGCTATGTTTATTTCCTCTTAACAGGAAAATTTTCCTGTAGGTGTGGCTACAAAAATGTATTATCTTATAGAATCGTTGTCAAGGGTAAATCAAAGGTCTCTACCTGTAACTTTCCCAAAACACTAGTTATTTCTATTCATGAAGGCATTTTTATTCTTATTTTCCTCATTCCTAATACTATATCTATGTGGTCTTGCCCCCACGCCCTCTAAGAGGGTATTACCCCTATAGGTTAAAAATTTAATTATGATCTAGAAGTCCTTTAACTTCCATCTAGCCCACTAATTGAGAAACTGGGAACATCCCTTAATAAGAATACTATGTAGAAATATATTAGCGAATAATCAATGTCTCGTTTAAAACTCCAATGATGGAACTTCTATTGTCGTTTCTAATCTGAGGGAGACCACCTTGGTCGCTAGCATCATAGGGGATGATTCTCCTTCCTAGATTATCTCTCTTTTCCTAAATTTGCACATGCAACTACGCATGTAAATCGTATCCCTATGATTCTCTGCTCTATGTCTATTGTAATTGGGTATACAAAAAACTCTACCATATTTCGAATCCCTAGTTCAATCTATAACAAAAATTAGCTTCCACACAAATTTAGTCTAACACATCTACTCTAACAGCACAACACAACTCCGAGAGTTGTGTTGCATGACTCCTAAGGTACTCACCGGGGTCATTTCCACATAAGTGACTAACATTACATTGAAAGACATAGCTAATACAATACAATTAATCTATAATCTGCATAATAACCAGATAACAAAAGAAGTAAATTTCTACATTCCAGAACATAATTATTATAATATTCTTAAATCAAAAATCTGCTTAATAACAAAATAACTAGATCATAGTATAATTAAATTTCTACATTCCTTTATGTCACCAATACAATATTTTTAAATCTATAATATGCATGATAACATAATAACCAGATAACAAAATCATTAAATTTCTAACCAGCAACACGATATGGAAATTATGTCTAAGGCCACACTGATCCACCCAACCATGGATCAACCTTTGATTCCCCCAGACCTAAGATGACTTTTCTGAAACTCAGCCACCCCTACTAATTCCACATAATGTATTTTTAACATTATTCTTCCCACATATTTTTCCTTGGTAGCATCCTTCCTTCTAGGGATATTTTACCCCTTTAGCCTAGGATTTTCTTGAGTTTTTCCTTAAAAACCTGCTTTTATCACCTGCAACGCTTTTCTCATTATTTATCCCACCAATTATATATATCTATATATATATATATATATATATATATATATATATATATATATATATATATATATATATATATATATATATATATATCGATAGGAATTTTAATTGAAATCTAATTTACTTCATATTTGGTGAGCATTTTTTACTCCAATGTTTCTATCTCCACAATTTCTAGCTATATTCAAAAAAAAAAAAATTATTTATCTACATCACTATTCTTGATGATTAGCTCATTGTAGCTCATTTTCAAACATACTAATAATAATTACATACAAAAAAAGACTTATTTTACCATAACGGGGGTCTTACATCTTCCCCCTTTTGAAAAATAACATCGTCCTCAGTGTTTATCAACATTTTCATTTCATCAGAACAACGTTGGGTACGCCACCTTCATAACATATTCTCATTCCTAGGTTGCCTCCTTAGGCATAAATTTCCTCCACTGCACCTTAAACTAAGCAATGGCTCGATTCTAGAGCACGGTTTCCTTCCGCTCCAGCATGCAAAGTGGCTCAAGCAGGAAACCTCCATTGGGTTCCACCTGTAACAGAATTCAATCAATTACATGAGAATTGTTGTGTACATAATTTTTTAATAAGGACACATGAAATACATTATGCACTTTAACATGACCGGGTAGAGCCAACTGGTATGCTACTAGACCCACTCGGTCCAAAATTTCAAACAACCCGCAAAATTGTGGTGCTAATTTAGCACAACTTCCTATTCTAAGAGTACTCTTCTAAGGTTTAACCCTCAGATATACATGCTCTCCAACCTTGAACTCTTTGTGTGTCCCATTTTTGTCTGCATAAATATTTTTTCGATCTTGAGATTTTTTAATGTTCTGCTCAATTTGTAACACTATCTACTCCATCTCCTGCCAAACATCCCTCCGAAGAATCAACCTATCCTCAGGTTGGCTCCAACTAAGTGGTGTATGATATTTCCCACCATACAAGGCTTCAAAGGGGCTCATCTTAATATACTTTTGATAGTTTTTATTGTAGGAAAACTTGGCTAGATGCAAAAAATCTTCCCACTTAGTGGGCTTGTCCATTACATACATCCGGAGCAGATCCTCCAAAATCTGATTAGTCCTTTTAGTTTGTCTATCTGTCTAAGGGTGGTATGTAGTACTGAAGTTCAACTTAGTTCCAAAGCTCCCAAATAAGGCCTTCCAGAAGTTGGAGTTAAATTTCACATCTCTATCTGAAATTATCATTTTTGGTATTCCATGATGTCTGACAATGCCTTTCATGAGAATATTAGCAATTTGTGTAGTCCCAAAGGTATACTGTACTGGTATAAAGTGTGATGCTTTAGTCAGTGTGTCTACCACTACCATAATAGAATCATGTTGATACTTGGTCCTTGGAAATCTTGTTATAAAATCCATGGAGATCACCTCCCACTTCCATTCTGGAATGGGTAGTGGATTCAATAATCTCGTCGAATGTTGGTGCTCCACTTTCACTTGTTGACACTCCAGGAATTTTGCTAAATAATATGCTACCTCCTTCTTCATACCTGGCCAAAAAAATTGCTTCCTTAAGGCTGTTATCATTTTTTGGTATCTCGGGTGACCAACAAATGGTCTCTTGTGGTGCTCATCCAGAATCATTTGTTTCAATACTACCACATTGGGAATATATAGCCTGTCTTGATAAGTAATGAGAACTTTCGGGTTTAAAGCATACCCTGAAATTTCTCCCGATTTTAAACTTTGTTTCTTGATACTAAAGGTCTTGTTGCACCACTAGTTGCACATGTTCATCAAAATTTGTCTCTATGATGCTCCCTGTAGTTGCTACCAAGAAATGGGTGCGCTTAGTTAGTGCATTTGCAATCTTGTTTTCTTTTCCCTTAATATGATTTATTTCAAATTTAAACTCACTAACCAATGCTAACCATCTTTCTTGTCTTTCATTTAGATTAGGCTGACTAAAGAAATACTTTAGGTTGACATGGTCAGTTACCAAAACAAATATATTCCCTAGTAAATAATGCATAATTTTCTAATGTTTTTCATTTTTCTTGAATCATAAGCTATGAAAACATTGCCTTGCAGTAGCACACCCTACAATCCTTCTAAAAGCACATTTGTGCACACCGTAATCTCATTATTTGGATATTCTATCTTTAAAATAGGATTTATTGTCAGCACTTTCTTGAACTTATTGAAGCTCTCTTGGAATTTGTCTGTCCATTAAAACTTTAATCCTTCTATAGGAAGGTAATTGGGTAAGCCAGTTTTGAAAAACCCTCATCCTCGGTAGTACCAAGCAATCCCCATAAAGGAGAGAACCGCTAATACTTTTTTTGTTATTGGCCAATTCATATTGGCTTTAACTTTCTTAGGGTCCATCATGAATCCTTCTTTGGAGATAATATGTCCCAAATATTGAATTCTGGGTTTGTAAAATTCACACTTACTACTTTTCTCACATATTTGATGCTTCCTTAATGTTTGTAAAACTAATCTGAGATGTTCTTGGTGTTCCTCTTCATTTTTATCATATACTAGATTTCCATCAATGAAAACTAATACAAATTGGTCAAGACACTTGTGGAGCAAACTATTCATTAGACACATGAAGGTTGTAGGTGTATTAGTGAGACCAAAAGGTAGCACCACAAATTCATAATGATCATACCAAGTTTTAAAAATTGTTTTATGAATATATTTGTCTTTTATGTGTAACTGATGATAACTAGTTCGCAAATCAATCTTTGAAAAAAGTAGCTTCCCCCCTCAAGTCAAACAAATCATCAACCTAAGGTAGGGGATATCTATTTTTAATGGTTAATTTGTTCAGTTGATGATAATCAATGCACATTCTGAATGTGCCATCTTTATTTTTAACAAACAGTATAGGTGCCCCCCATGGTGAGACATTGGGCCTGATATAACCCTTATGCAACAATTCCTGTAACTGCATATTCAATTCTAGTAGTTCTGAGGTACTCATTCAATATGGAGCTCTAGACATGGGGACAACACTCGGTACTAAATCAATGGTAAAATATATGTCCTTCTATGTGGGTAATCCTCGAATTTCTTCCAGAAAGACATATGAACATTCTTTAATGACCAGTAGGGTCTTTAGACTTCCTTTTTTGTTAGTTCATCATTGGTTTCCACCTGTACCAGGTACAATTGACATCCTTTTCTGGCACTTCTTTTTAGCTGCAAGGCTGAAATTTGCCAGACCGACATTGGTTTTGGCTTTCCCTTAATTATCCTAGTGTGTCCATTATGATTAACACAGGTAACTATTTTTTCTAGATAATTTATAACAACTACTTGATTTTCTATCCAATCCATGCCTATTAACAAATCATAAGATCCTAAAGTAAGGATATTTAAATCTGCCATTGTAGGATACCCATTTAAATTCAACAGACATTGTTTTACTTGACTAGTTACCTTCCTTTTGGTTTTGGTTGCTAACTAGACCAACCATGCATTTATGAATTTTTCTGTTTCCAATTTACACTTTTCCACAATTTGGGGGCTGATGTAACTTAAACTAGCCCCTAGATCAATTAAAACAGACACATGTTGGTTTAGTATAGTACCTTCAATTTCAAGCATTGTAGATTGGTGCTCCACTTGTTGGTCCTCCAAAGTTGCATTGATTCTAGGATTATTCTGAGTAATATCATTCACGGTGGTTGCCTCATGAATAGCCTAAATGTTCTAGACAGATCTAGGATTATGCGGGAAGTCCCTCAGCAAATGTGGCTCTCCATAGCCCCAACATTTCAATGGTTCCCTTTCTTTTCCATTGTTGTTTTTCTTGTTGTTTAGTTATGTGGTTTTCGAACCCATATATGACTGTGCAGGTGGGGGTGCATTTCCTTTGGTAAATTTCTTCCTTTGATGATCCTTACCAAAATTCTTGAGGTAGTAAGGTTTTTGTCTTTTCATGCCCCCTCCCACCTTGGTGCTTTCTTTACTTTTCCACGATTTACCACTTTCACTTTTAATCCTGAATTGCTGATAACATAATCTAGCCTTCCTCACCACTTCATCCATAGTCTTCGGATTATCAAACTCAATTCTCTCCTTGTATGAAGTTGGTAAATAGTTTAAGAACCATTGTATTTTGGCTTTCTCCTCCTTAAGGTATGGCACATACCATAGCAGGTTCGTAAACTTAGCCACGACTTCGTCCATAGTGTTTTGGAGAATTTGGTATCTACGAATAAATACTAATTCCCTAGATAAGTAGCCATATCTAGAACAATAGTCTAAAGCACTTTAGCCTTTTCCTATAAGAAATAGATAAGAAAAAGAAGATGAGAAGACCTACTTGTAGTTCTGCTTTCCTCTTGTCTCCTTTGTATCGATCTTGTCGCTCATTCTCGTACTTAACATGCTTGAGAATTTCTTGGAAACACCAACAGAAGAGAAAGAACTGATCAAAGAAAAAGATCTATTGAATACAAGTAAATGGAATTAGACACATTTCACACATATAAGCATCATAAAACAATACAAACATATGGGAGAAAGGTTCAAATACTTTATTGAATAGAAGAAGGAATTACAACCATTATGACTGATTCAAAGTCATTCCTCTAGCTTGGATCCCATCCAAATCACATCAAAAGTAGACAAACTTGTAGCATTACAATACTTGCTTCAAAGCCAATTCTCATAGCAACATTATCTCCTTATAATTCAACATAGTCTAGCCCTTGATCACTTAGATGAGTGTTCAATTTATAGGAGGATGAAGGAGGTTATGTCATAAATGGTGGTATTGAATGTCCTTCCATACTTAGAATTAGTTCCATGGAGGAAGGGATGAGAGGATAGGATACATCTTAACTCATTCCTCATCCATTTTCAAGCTCATAGGAGTTGATAAGTGAGGGAACCTTCTAGATGACTCCAAAAGATAAGAATATTCCCGAAACCCTATGTGAATTTCGCTCAATCTCGCCTAGCACAAGTGAAAGAGGGCCTAAGTTCTTTGTAGAGCACCCTGGCATGGACTCAACTGCTCTGAAGTGCACCCTTACATGGGCCTACCTGTGCTGGTCTCTCTATAGGCCATTTCAGGATGTCTTCAGGTCATGAAATTATCTGGGAAGAAGGCATTCAAAAGGGTGACTTGTTTAGGGCATGTAGCAACTGGAATTAGGGTTTAATGAGCCCTAAAACACTGATTTGGATGATGGGAGTGATGTGCCCAAATGGATCTATAACAGCTGCCCCTAAAGCATGAAGTCGAAAAATGCAAATGTGGAATGAAATGCTTTACGATGTGATGAGGAGGTTTCAAAGTGGAAGGTGATCTGCATCAATTACAACACATATATCATGATATTTTGATTTTTACATGAATCATTGAGGGAAGGCATACCCATTCTCAGCTTATATACTTTCATTACATGTACATAAACAGTCGTCTATAGATATAGACCCATGATTGGAATGACCATCAATGTAAAGACATTGTGCATATGATTTAGTACTTCTGAAATCACAACCAGGATGGATGAAACTAGATCTAGGGTCTTCTATCGCATTCAATCCTTCACTCAAGTATGAGTCTAGCCATGTGAATATGTGATCTAAAGTCGAACATGGGACAACACATCTGATTACCAGCTAATGATGTAAGCTGTTAATAAACGCGAGAGAAATCACCGATAATGATAATGATCCTCAAGGTATTGCAGTACATTCTGCATGGTGTGAATGGATGATTTGATGTCGAACACCATACAAATTCTTTCGATCAAAGGCCATTGATGTCAACCTATCGCCAAAAGAGAGAAACCTGCCGTTGATGTATTCAAACCTCAAGGTATTGGAAAGGTGTTTGTAAATCAACTTCTTGGATAATGTGCTGATGTCGACAAGAAGGGACTCGTCGCAAGAGGGCCTTGATATATCCCACATCAATGACACGAAAAGAGTGTAGTGATTTTGGAGATGGAATTGGATTGATGACACAAAGTTCAGGAACGGCGGACATGAAAATGAAGGTTTATGGTATTGCAAAGGATGAATTTTGATTGGATGACTTCTCTTGAACATGTCAGCGACACTAAAATGAATTGGTAGCATTGACCCAAAACAAGGTGATGGATGGTATGATAGACCAAGAGTATGATAACCATCAAGCTGATAACCCAACCCAAGTAGTCACGGTGATGGAGTGAAAGTGCCATGTTCATGAGTGACCTACTACCATAAAGTGGTTTTCCCCTTTTTCCCATTGTCCCCAGTCATTGCTGACCAATACCTTTTATTTTTTATCAAGCTTGAGGAGTATAACATATGTTTGTTATATAATTCCACCCTTCGGGTGAATCCATCGCTATTTGATGTTTTAATAAGTCTAGCGAAAGTGAAACTCGGTCTTGTCTAGATGGACAAGTTTGTCTCTATTTGATGTTTTAACGAGTTTAATGATAAAGATAACTCAGTCCTTTATGTTTAGAGATTTTGAAAAGGGAAAAAAGGAAAACTCCACAAGTTCCTTTTCGTAGATTTATCCCTCAAGTCCAAAAAAGCGTAAAATAATACGAGAGAGATGTCATTTCCAAATCGTTAAGGAGCTGAAAAGGACAAGCGCTCGAAAATTTTTTCATGTATAGAGAGTCTGAAAAGAGCTTAAAGACGACTCCAACGGGGTTCCTTCTTCATTCATAACAGAGCTCGAAAAAGAGATAAAAGTATGCTCTATGGTCAAAGGTAAAATTTACAATCAAGCACGTCAACTTCTGTAACGAAGTTGTAAAACCTGCTCAAAACACCACCAAATAGATTAAAAATACTTGCTTCATATATAAAAATAGGCAAGTACTAATGTTTACTTCATTAATGAACATGAAATAAACATAAAACGAGTTTTTACCATGACATTTTTACCATTTAGTTTTTTGCTCTGGGCTAGCTTTTACCTCAAACTTCATCAGCTAATTGCGAGAGATTCTGCAGACCATTTCTCGTGCCATCTTGTTGTAGGGAAAAGTATCTGACTCAGATGACCCTATCCCACTCTAAGGGTGATAGTACCTCAGCAACAACTGTAAAGAAAACTACTTAAGGTTTACTTCTTTATGAAAGCAAAAGAGAGTGGATAAATGCACTAACCGTTGCCTTGCGCTTAATGTCGAATCCAAGCTCTTCTCTATGGCCGCTTGCTCCCAGCTCTTTGCTCTTTTGCCAGCCCAGCTACAATGAGATCCTGCAAAATGACAAAGAAGGAGACTACAAGAGGCATGCAATCATAACTGATTCACGGATTAGCATAAACCAAATATACAATTATCACAAAACATCATTGGAACAAATGCATATAGAAGAACCTCAATAGCTTTTATTAATGAAGAAGTAAAGGTTCTGAGAGTGTTACAACCATTGAAGGTCCTAATCCAGCAACACCTCCCAGCAGAAAGAATTTCTCCTCTTCACCTCCCTCACGCAATCACCCAATAGCTCTATAGTGAAACCAACAACATATAATTACTTTGCACAAAATTCCAGCCTCCTGAGCTCATAGGAGAGAGCTCAATATATAGATGAATTGAGAAAGGATGAGTCAGCTTGCAACAGATGTGTAGCTGCCTTGTGTCCTCTCTCTCTTCAGTTGATCTTCAGTTCTTGAGTCCACTTGGAGAACCTTGCTTCCACTTGGAGAAACAGAGCCTCTAACTCATCACAAGGAGAAATCCTTGATCCAAGTGTCATTTTTGGAAGATTCCAGAGTAATGACTCAGTGTGCCACTTGTCCCATCTCGCTCAGCGCAGGTGGCCTTTGTTCCACTTGCTTTGCAACGCAGGTACACCATGGAGGATCTGAGTTTTAGCGCAGAAGCCTACTGGAGCACCTGCTTTGATTTCAGGATTGCTTGTTTTTGAGTGTTTTCAGGTGGAGAACTGATCTGAGAGCTGTTGGTTTGCTGACCTTGTTCCTCTAGGGGTAGGAACGTCATGTTTAGGGAACTTTGGATCCCCTGGATTATTGACAATTCATGCTTGTTGCTGTAAGGCACAAAATTGTCTATAACAGATGCCCCCTAAAGTATGAGGTCGTTTATCGGGTGAAATGCTTTATTGAGAGGATCCGAAGTTCATTCAATCTGCTGAGAAGTGTCCTGTAATAAGGTACAATACAATACATTATTTTTCATACATTTTCATGATCTAGCTGAGGCGGGCATTCCCATGCTCAACTTTATAAATACATTTTGGTACATAGAACAGACAATCGTCTGATTGTAGACTGATAATTTTCTGCTGAAATTATCATCCTTTTGAGAAGGATGATCATCTGCTGTAATGATGTACATATCAAATGTATTTATGTCCTGAATATATATCGCAGCCCGGATGGATGAAACTAGATCCGGGGTCTTCAATCTCTTCCGGTCTTCACTCGATGTACAAGTCGATCCATGTGAGAATTTCTTGAAGTTGAACATGGAAAGACATCGCTTGATTACCGGTCAATGATGTAAACCATTAGCAAGCACGAGAGGAATCACCGATAAGGATGATGACCCTCAAGGTACGGCAGTACAATTCACATGGTGGGAATAAAGGACGTGGCGTCGACCACCATGCAAAATCTTCTGGTCGAAGGTCATTGATGTATACCTGTCGCCGGAAGTGAGAAACTTGCCATTGAGGCATGCAAGCTTCAAAGTACTGAAGGGGTTGTTCCTAGATCAACTCCTTGGATAACGAGCTGATGTCGACAAGGAGCGATCCGTCAAAGGAGGGCCTTAATGAATCCCACATCAGTGACACGGAACGGAGCTAGTGATTGTGATGAGGTGAAAACAAACTGTGATGTATGATTCAGGGTGGCGGCCATGAAGTGGATGAAGGATAATGTATGGCAGTGGATGGGACACGGTTGACTCTTTGCAGAACCACATCTCTTGAACATATAACGAAACTGATGTGATGGATTGGTAGCATTACCCCAATTGTGGATGGTGTGGCGAGGACCATGGTTATGAGACCGGTGAATGAAACAACCCAACCCGATGTGATACGGAGGACAAAGTGTCATGTTCAAGAGCGACTTGCTACCATTAATGCTGTGAGGTTCTCCCAATTTTTCCCCAGTCATTGCTGACCAGTACCTCTTTATTTTTGTCAAGCTTGAGGAGGATAACATATGCTTGTTCTATAACCTGCCCTTCGGGCAAGCCCATCGCTATGTTTTAACGAGCCTAGCGATATTGAAACTCGTTCTCGTCTAAAGACAAGTTTGTCGCTATTTAATCATTTTAACGAGTCTAACGACAAGGAAAACTCGGTCCTTTTCATTTTTAGAGAGTCTGAAAAGGTACAGAAAGTTAACTCCAAAATTCCTTTTTCGTCATCTAATCCCTTAAGTCCGAAAAAGTATAAAACAATACAAAAGGGATGAATTTTCGATTTCTTTAACGAGCCGAACAAAACAAGCGCTCGATCTTTTTGTGCAATAATCCCTCAGGTCCAAAAAGATTAAAATCTAGAGGAGGGATAGCTCTTCCAGTCCTTTTAACAAGCTGGAAGGCCAAAACTCGGCAAACTTTTCATATTTTACGAGTCAGTGAAAAGAGCTCAAAGAAGACTCGTCTTTTGAGGAACGAGTGATAAACAGGGATAGCAGCAGATTCCAGGTACAGGTTGGAATTTTCCAATCACGGCAGTGTCACAAGGATGGCTAAGTGAAATCACTCTTCGCAGCTGTTCCTCAAAATGGGTAAACAAACATATGGAGATTGGCCAAATGAACGGATGGAGGTGACGGCATATAAACACGACCAAGGGCTTTAATATGGCTGTCAAAGGTTACATTTCTCAAGGTTATTTACCGGTTCATTTTTTCTGGGTGAGCTTGAACTGCTAGGGAAAGATTGCTCACAACTTATGTTTATTTTTTAACGAGCATGAACTCTATACAAAAACTGCTCGATTATGGATGCCCCCAGCATAATAATGCAGACGAGGCATATGCCCCCTAAACTTTAAGGGGCAGTTCATTTTTTAACGAGCTTGAATGCGTTCAAACCTTGCTCAATTATACCAGTCTTAATACAAGGAATGCCTTAGGTGAGGTAATCTTATTTAAGGAGCGATACCTCACTAATTACTCCAATTCGGCAGGTTTTAACTTTTGCCTCACATCCTTTCTTTATGCAAGCTGGAAACAGCTAATCCTACGAGTTTAACGGGTTAGACCTATAGGTTGAAAGGGAGGACCTAAAAATTTAAAAAATAAATAGTCGTCCCGTGCTTGCACTCCAAAAGGTTCGCATGCCCCCAGGTATAAAGTATAATTTCGAGATTCTGTCCTCTTACTTATTATCCGAAAAATGGTTTTGTTTGCTGCCGCAAACTAAACTCTCTTTTCGACGATGTCTATCATTAGGTTGCTAAGGATGGTGACTACTTGTTGCAGCAATTTCATCTCTTTCTTTGAAGACTGCCCCTACTTATCCTTCAAAACATATGTTTTAATGGGTGAGGCTTGACATTCAAAGATGGTGGCTACTTGCTGCCACAAATGGATCTCCTCCTTAGGAGAGCCTACTTTTTTAGACAAAGGGAGTCGATCTTTTCGCTCACATAACTTTGACAAAAGAATTTTATCCTAGAACAACCCTCTCTTACTTTTTCGGACGGGGTACGGAATAGTCGATTCTTCTGCGGAAATTAACTTTATACCCAAGGTTTTCTCTGCCCAAGGCAGGCCAGGGTGCATGCCCCCTGGGTCCCAGTTCTTTCTTTCCGAATTACTCGCATTCATCGGGAAGTAGAACCGGGGGTGGAGGCATTCCTTGAGTGAATAAACCGTTAAGGGATGGTATTTGACTATTTGCAATGCGTGATCCTGGAAATGAAAGTTGGTCTACGAGCTTGACCATTCTTCCTTCGTGCGGAAAACACATGACTCTAAAGAGCGAGGACACTATTGCCTCCATGCAATATATATAGTCCCGTCCAAGGAGTAAGTTATAAACCAAGGGTCCCTGGACGACCATGATGTTCATATGAACTGTCTTCCCTTTCAATGTAATTGGAACATTGGGGAGAATCCCTAACGTGTGACTGGTTCCTTTATCAAAACCTGATAGATTTCTCATCTCAGGTAAAAGCGCCGGGCAACCCAGTGCTTTCCAAGCAATAGAGGAAAGGATACTCACAGATGCCCCTTCATCAATGATAGTTCCAGCCATCACCATTCTGTAGATTTGGACTATGATTCTGAATGGGATACTGGCTGGTAACCGGGGTCTGCCTAGTTGGTTCCAATCAAAGGATACAACTAGGTTGCTTGGTGGTGGGACCGAATATACGGCCGGATACGACCCTGACGATGTTCCTTCCTGCGATAAAGGAATGGGGGCATTGCCCTGATGCTCATCAGAGTCTGTGTTGATGAAAAGAATATGGACGGTGTCATCCTTATCCTCTTCAGTGAGGGTGTCATTTGAAGATGGGTCTTCAATGACGGAGTCATTGGAGGATGAAACCTCTGAAGGAAGAACCGGGTCAACTGCCATTTCGACCTTTAGACTTTCATCTGGTCTGGATTCAGTAGGTTCATTCTCAATGACCGACACTTCAGCCGACCACTTGAGCGGGTCAGCTGGATTTTCAACTATCGAGGGATTAGGCGCGAGTTTTTGGTATCCAGGAGGAAGTCATAACGGTGAAACCGGACGATCTTCCAAAACTCTCTTTGCCTCATCTAAGAATGGACATCGGTGGATGGCATGATCGCCTTCACACAACATACAGGGTGATCTTGGTCTCCCTCTTCGTCCTTCACTCTCGCTAGTTGACGGACTGCAATCAACATGACTACCAGAGGTTGATGCTACCGGATTGTGCAACCTTGGGGACCAGTCCCTTAGTATCCGGGGAATACAAGGACAATCACGATGGAAGTGGGCCCCTTTGCAAATGACACATGGCGATTTAGGCCCGGTCGGTGTAGTGTGTGGATTTTTGTCAGCTGTCTTTTGCTTGCCCCCAGTCGCCTTCGCCATAGGCCCCTTCTGCTTCTTTTCTCTTTTCTTCTTTTCCTTCTTCTCCATGGGAGGCTGACTTTTGCCGGCTCTACCTTGTGAAGATGAAGGATCAGAGGGAGAATTATAAGAAGTGGAAGGCTGGTGGGTAGTTCTAGACTGGTCTGACTGTTGATTCGACTGCTCAGGATTAGTGGCGATCTGAACTACATTAGTTGAAAAGAGCCATTCAGGTAGGCCAATTGTCAATCCTGGAAGTGACAATGTGGCCATATCAGGCGCACCAACATCTCCCCAAGAGGAGAAGGGATTTGGACTTCCACCAAGGTTACTTCCTTGGTTGGTGGGCTCCATACTTTTCAACTAAAAGATCAACGTGGGAATAACAGGTGATTATGTTCCGTTTAAAATAAATTTTATTAACGACGCTTTTAGACACAAACTTGCTTTTTCATGTTTTAAGAGTCGAGAAAAAGCTAAAGATGACTCTAGTCGCCTTCGATGTTTTAACGAGCCCGAAGTGACAAATGCTCGGATGGACTTTTTCAGTTATAGAGTTTGAAAAAGGCCAAAAGAAACTTCTCTGGAGTTCTAGGCAGAGGGTGTGCCAAACTTTTCGCGAAACCACAGAATACGTTTTACGGTACGGGTGGTCGATCTTCGTGAATGCTGTGTTCACTGCATCGCAATCAGTAGGGCGGCCGACACGGCTTCCTATGGATAAAGGATAATTGCCTATAGGGGTCTCCCAATATATACACGATGGTACGTGGGAGCACAAGTCCGTATTAGTGCCACCGACTCTCAGGAGGAATCACCCACCTTCGTAGAGATTGACAGTCACTATGTTTAACGACGCCGGAACACGTCTCTACCTAGACCTCTATGTGTTTGTGTTATGTTACAAAGCGTTGTTATGTAAATTGAATTTATTTTAATGTTGATCTTGCTTAGCAGTTTGCCTTTAAGGATCACCACGAGATGTATGTAACAAATTCCTGAATGCAGTCTAAGATGAGAAGCAAACTTTTCAATCTTTCAACTTTGAAAACCTTAACTACTGAGGGAAAAGAAAGGCAAATCTTTTCACATAGATCATAGAGCACACACTAAATGAAAATTTTTCCTAAATCGTCAAGCAAACAGTCAAATGCAAAATGCACAATGCATGTATTTTCTTTTCCCTTTCTTAATGTAGATGGGTTACAAAAAGAAAGTTGTTATATAACTTTGATTTCGATTTAAAGTGAAAACAAACAAGCTTGTCCAAAATCAAAAGACACCTTAAGATTTACTTGCTTAATCATTGGAAATGCATGAAATCAAACCATAATGACGAAAGTAAAATGACTAATCAACTATGGACAACAAACAAGCTAACTCTTTAGACCAGCAAAATGCCTAACACAGGTTCAGATCTAAGAGGCCAAAAGCAGGACTAGTTTACTCTTCGTTATGGGAAATTGTAAATGAGTAAGAAATACAAAGAACAAGTACAATTTCATTATATAACAGAGGCAGAATGATGGCAAGTAATGTTGGTTTCAGAACAGGTGCAAGACTGGTAACTGGCAGCCAAATCTATAGTGAAAACAGGCAACAGAAAAGGAGGAAACCCCAACAGCACTAGGCAAAATTGGGCCAACGCAGGTGCTGCACAGCCAGTCTGGCTCTCAGCGCAGGTAGCCCCTTCGAGACCTGCGTTGCAAAGCAGGTAGCCTGTGTACTACCTGCTTTGGAAAACGAAAATTGCGTTTTCACAGTTTCCGGGTCATAATTTTCTCAAAAATGCACAGTTTTTGCTCAAATCAAAAGCAATCAGTCAAGCACACTCAAAGGGATGATAAGGAAGGTGAAAAGATATCACTAAGAGCTTACAAGGATCCTTGTAGATCAGCTCTTCAAATCATGAACTTGCTCAGAAATGAGCTAGAGTAGCTGCCCTCTACTTCGCTTTTGATATAGTTAAAAGCTTTTCGATTTGGTACTCTTTTGTTCAGGAAATGAATAGCAAAATACTACAAACACAATCAAACGGATACGATCCCCAATGGAGTCGCCAGTTTGTTGTAGGGAAAAGTATCCGACTCGGATGACCCTATCCCACTCTAAGGGTGATAGTACCTCAGCAACAACTGTAAAGAAAACTACTTAAGGTTTACTTCTTTATGAAAGCAAAAGAGAGTGGATAAATGCACTAACCGTTGCCTTGCGCTTAATGTCGAATCCAAACTCTTCTCTATGGCCGCTTGCTCCCAGCTCTTTGCTCTTTTGCTAGCCCATCTACAATGAGATCCTGTAAAATGACAAAGAAGGAGACTACAAGAGGCATGCAATCATAACTAATTCACGGATTAGCATAAACCAAATATACAATTATCACAAAACATCATTGGAACAAATGCATATAGAAGAACCTCAATAGCTTTTATTAATGAAGAAGTAAAGGTTCTGAGAGTGTTACAACCATTGAAGGTCCTAATCCAGCAACACCTCCCAGCAGAAAGAATTTCTCCTCTTCACCTCCCTCAAGCAATCACCCAATAGCTCTATAGTGAAACCAACAGCATATAATTACTTTGCACAAAATTCCAGCCTCCTGAGCTCATAGGAGAGAGCTCAATATATAGATGAATTGAGAAAGGATGAGTCAGCTTGCAACTGATGTGTAGCTGCCTTGTGTCCTCTCTCTCTTCAGTTGATCTTCAGTTCTTGAGTCCACTTGGAGAACCTTGCTTCCACTTGGAGAAACAGAGCCTCTGACTCATCACAAGGCGAAATCCCTGATCCAAGTGTCATTTTTGGAAGATTCCAGAGCAATGACTCAGTGTGCCACTTGTCCGATCTCGCTCAGCGCAGGTGGCCTTTGTTCCACTTGCTTTGCAACGCAGGTACACCATGGAGGATCTGAGTTTCAGCGCAGAAGCCTAGTGGAGCACCTGCTTTGATTTTAGGATTGCTTGTTTTTGAATGTTTTCAGGTGGAGAACTGATCTGAGAGCTGTTGGTTTGCTGACCTTGTTCCTCTAGGGGTAGGAACATCATGTTTAGGGAACTTTGGATCCCCTGGATTATTGACAATTCATGCTTGTTGCTGTAAGGCACAAAATTGTCTATAACACATCTAGACCAGGTAGGAGATCTAACCCTCCTCTTTCTTTTGAGGTCATTCTTTTGTCATTTCATGCAAGTTTTAGGGTTTTTTGGGGCATTTGGGGTTTCATTTTCTCGCCCTAGGATCAGTGCAGGCTTTCACATTGAAAACTGTGCTGAAGAGCACCCTAATAGAAGGCTGCCTACTCTACAGTGCACTGTCTTTGTGCCACGACTACGCTGGGCGAGTTTCCCAAGTTTGATTTAGCTGTTTTCTCCAAAATTTGACCTATTTTTTGCATGGAAATGGTCCTAAATAAAAATATGATTGGATTTCAGGCTTCATCGGATCAGAATATCGATTACATGGTGAGAAAGAGAGCATGAAGAACAAGATATGGTTTCCCTAAACAATTTGGGTATATTCGAGGCCCTAAAAACCTGTGGGTTACTCAAATACGTCAAGTTGTCCGTAATGAGGCAACAAATATAAATATTACAGTTCCTTGTTCATGCATGGGATTTGACAGATCAGACTTTCACATAAGGGAAAAGATGGTCCCTATTACCATTGATGACATTTGCTTTCTTACCGGATTGTCGAGGTGAGGTGTCCCCATCTCACTTTCTTGATTTTCCCGTGCAGGTGAATCGGTGAGAGATTATATTTGACGGTTTTGTCAGCCAGGTACACAACCTAGCAAGGATGGAAAAATAAACATTAAGGATGTAGGTGATTTGCCTTTGTGAATGATCCTCTTAACAATCACAAAATTGGCTAGCAGTGTGACACTACATCTGGCGAACAGATCATATATGCAATATGCACTTGAGTGTCTAGAGCCAAAGGTATTCAACTGATGCTTTATTCACTAAAAGAACAACTGACCAAGTTTAAAAGTGGTAAGATGAAGAATTTCTGCTATGGTCAGATCTTAAACACTTTTACCCTAGAGAGAATCCCATTGATGTAACCAAAACATGTATCCCTCGGTGTAGCTGGTCCTAGAGATCCACGTATGTAGAGGTGGGTAGAATTGATTGCTCGACATGCGGGTCAGTCAACAATCATTTTTTCCACTGCATTTTTCAGTTGGCTCGAGCAACAACACCTTGTCATCGAGGAGCATCCATACTCAGGGATGGATTTTTAGGGAGATCTAGATTTGAATCTACCAGTTGGAGCACAATGGGGTGCTATAGGTAAATTGTATGACGAAAATATTTTTTGATTCTTTAAGTTTCTAAATGTTTTTTGTGCTTTTAATGTTTCCAAGACTACACTAAAACCATTCTCATGTATGCATATGTGGGTATTGTTCGACCTGTGGGGCACGAACAGGGTGCAGGTGGGCCACTACGGAGAAATATTGGGAGAGCAGTTCTCCAGGACTTGGATTTGGCCGAGACCTTAGCAGAGTGGCAGGATCACATAACGGGATTAACCCTTAGTATTTTGGATGTCCAGATCAAGGAGTTACCTATGAGGTTGCAATGCCACACTGTTGGCGTTCCTAGTTGCTGGGTGAGGCTTTTGTGCATGATAGCACAAGCTGTGACCTATTATCATGAGCACCACTAGATCTACTTAGGATGTTTTGCATGAATTTTGAGTTTTTTGGGTGAGATGACCAAACGTGTCTTGGACACAAATTTCATAAAAACTTTTAAAACACCTATCTATTTTACTTTCATAGTTTTTTATGGTTATGTGCAATCCTATTCAACTGATGATGTGAATTGAAAATATTACTTTTACATGTGTCACAAATGTCTATTTAACACATAATTCTCTAGAGAATCAGTTAATGTATTAAAGTTTTTGGAAATATGTTGATATTGAATGTATTCAAAATGCCTTTCCAAAATACGAACTCTAAGAAACATACAAAGAATTATTGGAGTTCAGATGGTATACACATTTGTAAGTTGTAGTAAAATGAGTTGTGAGTCCAGCCTAACGATGATTCGGCGAATGCCAAGTGAAATGGCATTATAGAGAGGTTCAATCAACACACTATAATTAGCAATGTTGTTCGTCGATAAACCGATACAAATCCTTTGGAAACTCACTATCTCGCCACTTGGAGCGAAAATAGCCCATGCTGCAAAAGATATTTTCTGTGTACTACGACTAACACCATCGACATAACCAACAAATGGTTTCAAAGATTCCAACATCTGCAACAAATAAAAAGCAGATTACTAACCAGATAAAAAAATGTAAAAGACACACACTGACACACACACACATGCAAGGAAAGCATATATAAAGTGAGTTTTACTACACTCAATTAAGCATAGTAACATTTCAGGTACAACCTGTTACGGGGCTACGATAATGGAATCCCATCATAATATACTAACTCGTAGGAACCTTTTGCGAAAACACGCTGGACAATATAAGGACCCATCCACATTGGTTCAAATTTCCCTGCTCCAAGTTTATCAACTTCCTGACCATAAAGCAAGACCAGGTCTCCTTCTGAGAAGATACGAGGCTTGGCATTTCTATCATATTGTGCATTGATTCATTTCTTATGCACTTCGTTAGCCAATGCGGCATCACGACAGGTTTCATCCAGATGGATTAATTCCGAGAAATGCACTTCTTCTTCCGAAGTGTCAAGTAATAAGTCAATCGCGAGTTGGAGAGATGAAATTTCACATTGTTTCAGTAAGACTACTTCTAAACCACACACCAACTGAAAGGGTGTGAATTCAGTGGCATTTCTCACTAAGGTTTGATATGCCCACAAGGAAGAGTACAAGATTAAATTCCAGTTTCATTTATGAACCCCTATCATTCTTTGCAACATCCGCTTCAGGACTTTGTTGATAGCCTCAACTTGTCCGTTCACTTGTGGGTAATAAGGGGTAGAACTATCATGTGACAGTCCTAGCTTGGCAGTCAACTCAACCATCATGTGATTGTGAAAATGTGACCCATGATCTGTAACTATGGCCTGTGGTACAGCAAACTGGGCAACCACATGGTTAAAAAAGAAAAGAGTACTTGTTTCGCCATTGTTGTTTAATGTTGGCATCGCCTTAGCTCATTTGGTAAAATAGTGAAAAACAACTATAATATACCCATGCCACCCTGTCGAGGTGGGGTTACATGTCATGAAGTCAATGCCCCATTTGGTGAATGGTCCAACAACAATGACTGGATACAATGGTGCAGGTGGTAATATAGTTTTCAGATTATATATCTGGCATGCGTGACAACTTCTGATGGTAATAAGTAACTGGCATGGAGAATTCTATGTGCGGTAGCATATCCAGATAAGTGTCCACCACAAGCATCTGAATGGAAATCATTCAATTCTTTCTCAGCTTCCTCATGTGTGAGGCACCTTTGTAAAATCGTATCGATACCATGACGGTAAAGAGTGTCGCCAATGATCAAATAATCTTTGGCTTCATATCGAATACGTTGATGTTGCGAGCGAGAGGTATTAGGTTGGAAAGTTTGGGTTTGGAGATAGATTAGTATATCTCCATACCATGGGTCAGATGATGATATTAGAAACAAAGAATCATCCAAAATCGATGGTTCAAATGTTGAATCAATGGAGGTCGAGGGAAGATCACAAAGTAGCTTGGCGAAAACTAGAGATTTCTTTGATTTGGACTTGATGAATTCCAAATCAAACTCTTGCAAAATGACTATCCATTTTGAGTATTTTCCCCCTAGCAATTGACGTGACAAAATGTATGTCATAGGGTTGCAATCTGAAATGATGGTCTTCTGGAGCAGGATGTAGTGGCGAAATCTCTGAACAGATTGCACAGCTGCCAAAGCTAGTTTCTCGACATAAGAGTACTTATTTTCTATATTATTGAGATTGTGGCTCAAGTAATAAATCGGATGTTCAATCCCATTTTCCTCTTGGACTAAAACCATGCCAATGGTTGTATCTGCAGTGGTGAGATAAAGGTAATAGTCATTTTGATAATTCAGAGAATACATTAATGGTACTCTAATCAAGGTACCTTTAACAACATTAAAGGAAGCTTGCACAACCTAATCCCAATTGAAGGGTATCCCCTTTTTCAAAAGACATGTAAAACCTTTATCCATCTCAGCGTAATTGGGAATGAACCTCCTCAGAAAGTTAGCCTTCCCTTGGAGTCTCTGTAACTGTAAAATATTTGAAGGTGGAGGCAAATCAAGAATTGTCTGAACCTTTAATGGATCGAGTCGAATTCCATCTTTAGACACTACAAATCCAAGAAATCAACTAGAACCAACACACAACACACATTTGTGCAGATTGAGTCATATCTTGTAGTGTCGGCACCATAAAAATATTGCTCTTAAATGTTGTGGGTGATCAGTACGCTTTCGTGAATAAGTAGGTAAATCGTCAAGGTAAGGTTGAAGAATGTGCTTGATGTCATGGAGGGCATTGTTCATTGCCCTCTGAAATGTTGCCCTTGCATTCTTCAAACTGAATGGGATTTTCCTATACGCGAATGTGCCCCATGGACAAATAAAAGTTTTTTTAGGTTAATTTTGTGGGTGGATATTGATTTAATTGTAGCCGAAAAACCATCCATAAATGAGAATATTTTGCACCCGGCACATTCATCAATAATCTGGTTGATAAAAGGAGTAGGATAACTGTCCTTTGGATATGCCTGACTTACATCCCTATAATCGATGCACACTCGAATTTTCCCTTGTTTCTTCATCACTGAAACAATGTTGTAAACCCAGCCAGTAAGAGGTACAAGGTAAATGAAACCGACATGCAAAAGCTTTTCAATTCCTGCTTTAATGGCAGCGACTTTCTTTGGATGAATAGGTCGATGCCGCTGTCATACTGGTTTGACATCAAGATACATTTTGATTTCGTGTTTAACAATACTAGAGTTAATGCCTGGCATCTCCTCATATGACCATGCAAATATATCTCAAAATTCACAAAAGAGAGTACGGTAACTATCAAGTTCTGATGGAGAACAAGATTTGTAGACATAAATGTTTTCTACAATAATAGGCTTGGTCGAAATATTAATTGAAATAATTTATTCAATATTTGACAAGTTTTTCTTAGAATCTATTGTGTCTATAAAAATAGAATTCGAAAGAAATCACCAACTGAAGGGTGGTTTAGTTCATTTGAATAATCTTCGATGTCATTTGGAAGATGGGAATGATGATGATAACCTTCCCAAGGTTCTTCTCCTATCATCATTGATTTGATGATTCTTTCATCCGTAGAATGTATACGTGAAAAAGGATATGAAGAAGTACCATATTCTAACGAATGGTCTACCCATACAATTGGTGAAAGTGGATTTGGGTTTGCCGCACAAGCCAGCAAAAATGATTGCTATGCTATCTCAATGGGGCTTAGCGGCATAACTTTAGTATTACTATCATCTTTAGAATTTCTAGTAATCCTCCTTAAATTAGATGAGGTGGAGGAAATCATGTTGCAAGTCTCTACTCTTGCCACTTCCGCCAAATCAGATGGTGACGGTAGCGTAAAAGTACCCATTGGGGAAGGATTTTTAAAGAGACCTACACCAACACTTTGAAGGGACAGCGGGGGTCCGCGTACCAATGGGATTCTTCTCATAGCCTGAGAGCTAGATGCAAAGAAGGCAAGTTGATTGATAATTGTGATTCCACCCTTGTGAGGGAATGCAATAGTACGAAAGTACGTGGAAACCACAACAACCATAGCATATACCCATGGCCTTCCTAGTAAAATGTTGTAATCAAGGGGTCCGTCAACTACCTCAACTTCAAAAGTAACTATTTTTCCCCCTAGTTCAATTTGAAGGTTACTCAAAATCCCACAAGGCGTATATGTTCGTCCGTCAAAAGCGTTTAATGTGGTTGGTGATCATGACAATGGTGGTGAACCATGTGTTTTCTAGTAGCTCATTGAAATAATGTAAGTATATGCCCCCTCATACATAATAGTTCAGTGAACATTCTTATTGAGAGCCTTTACTTGAATTAGGAAAGCTAATTGTGCCGGTAACTGTGGTGTATATCCCGCATGGTTAAAAACCACAATATTGGAATCCGTAGGGTCTATTCCACCAATTGTTGACAGTAAAGCCTTCTTCTGGGAGGGACACTTTTGTAACACCTCCAGTGTTGGCATAGCAGAAGGTGATTGAGCAAGATCTTCCACTATATTATAGTTTTGAGTTGCTCGAGCTCGAGGGTTAAATGTCAATTTATGCACAACTCCCTTTGGTGGTTTTATTGTCAATTCTAGCGCAATAGGTGGTGGAATATTTTCAGATGATGTCGAAGTCGAAGTCGAAGGATTAGCTTGATCAGTGTCCTGATTATTCGATGATGATGGTGGATTTCCATAATATTTATTTCTTATTGACACAAAAACTTTGTTTTGAGGTTTTGTAATGGATAACATAAGTACTTGGGATGTGGAAGCATGGTATGTCGCAACCAAACATGTCTCTAGGTTTGGAAAGGGATCAGTCAACACTGCAGATGTGTTAGAAGTCTTTAGAAGCTTAGAGACTTTTGAGTAGTGTGGACAATCTCTTGTAAAATGCTCATCATTATAGATTAGACATGGATAATGAGGTCTCGTTGTCGAAGTAGAGGAATCAGATGATTTCTCTTGAGGGGGATTATCTTGTTTCTTCTTGTTTTTCCCTTCTTCTTGCCTCATGGTTGCTTTTGAGTTTTGCCTTTGCCAGATGACATGACATTTACTTCGGAAGAAAGACTGTTGATGCATTGGTAGTTTGATTGGTAATGGCAAGAGTTTGACCAGATGTTCTACCTTCCGTTTGCGTGCTTGAATAACCGATCACATCGTCACCAGCATGAGAGTACTTAATCGATTGTGGAGGAGGAGGAATAGTGAAAGCTGGTCTGGGTGCATTGGGAATCTTGTCATAGAGCATGCCGAATTATGTATAGATCAAATCCAAATTTTGGGCACGAGCAATTATTTTCTCTTCTATGACAACTCCACCTTTTTCGACATCCTCGGTGATTGATGGCAACAAGGATTTTATGAGCCACTCAGCTAAAAGCTGATTAGGAACATAGGTCTTAACCATTCGATGACGACGCTGCCACTCATGAATATGATCTGATATATGAGTAGCAGTAGTATGTTTAAAGTTGGTTAGGAGTTCCGTTCCAGTCTCGTATCTGATAGGTAACTGGAAGTGTGTCACGAATGTGGTGGCTAAAGTCATAAATTTGTCGAAAGAAGCTCATGGTAACCCAATGTACCACTTCACAGTTGGACCAATAAGCGTTCTTTGGAAAAGATGGAGTCTAACTGAGTCATCATTTAAGGAGTTTGATGAACACCACAAATGAAAGGTCATGGAATGATTTGATGGGTCTTCTCAGGGATTTCCTTTGAATTTCAGAATGTCAAAAGGTAACTTATGCAGAATTACTGGCCACCAAGGTGCATATAAGATTCGATCATTAGTGAGCCAGTTTAAATCTAGTAATTCTAGAGTTTCTATAAATGGCAACTGTCGATTCAAGTCAGGTTGAGCATACCCAGGATATGATGGAACTGCCTGAGCAATAGCTCTTTGCATACCCACATAGGGCATTTGAATTTTGTAACCTTGATCAGGTGGTTGTTGAACAAATCTGACATAAGGTGGTTGTTGATAACCAAGTTGAATTTGTGGTTGTCCATAAACAGCAAAGCCTTGTTGACTAGGACCTTGGTAAGCTTGATATTGTCCAAACCCAGGCTGAGCCTGTTGGGCAGGTCCAAATTGAGGTTGGAATTGCTGGAATTGAGGCTGTTGAAATTGGGGTTGCCACAGTTGTTGAATCAACTATTGTTGTTGATTTAATGGTTGTTGTTGCCTAGCAATGAAAGGTTGGCCAAGTTGAGAATAAACTATACCAGTGTAAGCTTGAGTCACTTCAGATAAAGGTATACTAACCTGAGGTTTTTGGACCCAAAACACAAGCAGTTGTTGTCTAACATCTTGAGAAACTTGAACTTCTTGACCCAAAACATGTCGTTGCGAGGTAGAAGGACCAGTTTGGATAGGTTGAGATGAAACTGTTTGAACTTGTGACTGTGGTATAGTGGTAAAAACAGGTGTAGTAGGAATAGCTGACACAATTTGCATTGGTTTTGTTGGATACACAACCCTTGGTTGAACTGGTATTGTTGGTTTCCATTGAAAAACTCAAATTATAGGCTGACCTGAATATTGTGGGATACTACCATCTAATAGTCCTCTAGGATATGGAGGATAAGGTGAATAAGCATATTGCTGAATTGAGGCTTCTGTGATCCATATCAAGTTTACGAGAGATTTTTTGGCATAAATCACATGATATTTCATTTGTCAACGCGTTTCGAACCAACTAGTGTGGCTCATCGTCAAGACAAGTTGAAGAATCAGATCAAGCTTTTGCATGTTAAATAGTCAGAGCAGAACCTCCAATGGCTACAATTCTTGATTGGGTAACGGCTATATTGACCAATGTCTAAATTTGACCGGGGATCAGTTAGTTAGACCAAGGTCATAAAAATAAGTTAATTTAATATATTAAATAGGAAGATGGTTATATTAAGACAGAGGGACAAATAACCACACCTTTAATTTTTAAATATATATATATATATATATATATATATATATATATATATATATATATATATATATATATAATATATATATATATATATATATATATATATATAGATAGATAGATATATAAATTATATATTTATAGCCGTTACCCGATAAGGAATTGTAGCCGTTGGAGGTTCTGCTCTAACTATTTAGCATGCAAAAGCTTGATCTGATTCTTCAACTTGTCCTAACGATGAACCACACTGGTTGGTTCGAAACACGTTGACAAATGAAATATCATGTGATTTAAGCTGAATAATCTCTCGTAAAGAATATTGCTCTCCATATGGCAGAAATCTAGTATGTAATGGAAACATAGGTTGTTCTTGACTAGGTTTCCCAATTTGATATTGATATGCAGGATCAAACTGTTGAGTTCCCGTTAAAGAAGAACCAAGTAGAATTCCGATTGAGGACATGGGTGATGACCATGGTGTAGAAGCAACCCCTGAGTGGGTTCCAGATAAAGATTGGTAACCAACTGGGACGGATGATTCACCATATAGGTGCGACTCAGGTGTAGTAGAAAACATCGAAGAGGTTGCAACAGAAGATTCTGACATAGCTGCATTAGATGATACAGCCTGGGATGTTGACGGTTGTTCAGCCATACTTAACTGACCCAAAAGTTGTCCTATAGAATTGATGAGTACCTGAAAAGAAGCAGGATCGAAAGGAGCAGTAAAATGAGGAGTATGAGGGTAAAGATAAAGCCAAGTTTCAAAATGGAATGGGGTTCCAGGTGTAGAATCTTCTTCCAATTCTTCCTCGACAATAATTAAACCAGGTGGGAGAATGTTATAGACATTTTTGTGCCTTACAGCATTAAGCATGAAATGTCCATAATCCAAGGGATCCAAAGTCCCTAAAATAGTTGTTCCTACCCCTAAAGGAACAAGGTCAACCAATGACAGCTTCTCCCAGAAGTTCTCCACCAAAAACCACTCAAAAAGAGTCAATTCAGGATCAATTCAGAAGCTCTTCTAGCTGCCTGCATTGAAATGCAGAGGCTACACTGGCTAGGTGCACTGCAACACAGGTGGAAGCACTACCAGGGTGCGCTGAGCGAGAAATGAAAAATGGCAAGCTCATTCAACAAGGTGGAAAGACCCTGGAAGCTTCCAGAATCTTCTCCAATGACACTTGCCTCAATGAATTCGACTAGTGATGAGTAAGAGGCTCTCAACCTCCAAGTATAAGCAAGAACTGACAGAGAGAAGCCACAAGTCAAAACATAAGCTGACTCATCCTCTCTGCTTACATCTATATATGGATCTCTCACCCAGAGGTTCAGGAGGCTGGAATTTTGTACTTTGCAGAGAATTGTTGTTGGTTTGAGATTGAGATTAGTACATTGGGTGATTTATGCTTTGTTGGAGGAGAGGAAGGGATTCCTTTGCTAGGAGGTAGATGCTGGATCGGAACTCACTTGGTTGTATCTCCTCTTGGACTTTCTTATTCTATCAATAAACTATTTGAGTTTCTCCTACATGCTGTGTACCAATGACGTTTTTTTATGCTTACATGTTTAGCTTAATCTGATCTTGAGCTTTTTATGAATGTATATTTGTATCTTTGTGTAGTTTCTCTCTCTTGTGATCTTGCAGGAATTCGGTGAAGCTGGGCCGGTGAAGGAGCAAGAAGCTGGGAGCTACTGAAGAGAGGAGTGATTTGGATCGACAAACTAGCGGAAGACACAAGTTAGTTACATCCTTTCTCCTCATTTACATTTCATAAAGAAGAATACTCAATTAGTTTACCTTGTTTGTTGCTAAGGCACTATCACCTCTTAGAGTGGGATAGGGGCATTCCGAATTGGATACTTTTCCCAACAACAAATTGGTGACTCCACTCAGGACTATATCTTGTTAGTTTATTTGTGTTTCTATTGTTGTTCTTCTCATAAACTCAGGAGTGTTGAATCGAAATGCATTTTCCATTTTCAAATGCAAAGTAGAGATCTGCCACTCTAGTCCACTCATTGGGCCTGTTTTTATGATCTGAACAGCTGATCCACAAGTGCTCTAACAGCCCTTTGTGATAGATCTTAGTCCTCCTTTGAATCATCCTCCTAATTGTACCTAATTGATAGCTTTTATCTGGCCAAAAACTGTAGATTAAACTGCAAATCGTGACCCAAAGCCCAGAAATAATTCTCGTTTCTGCTTCAGCGCAGACTCTGTGAAGAGGTTCTGCATTTCAACGCAGGTCCCGTGAAGGATACCTGCGCTGAAGTTCAGTTTCTATGTGCTGAGGGTGCGCTGATCAGCCCTTGCCTTGTGCGGCTGTGGTTCCCTGCTTCCTTTTGCTCAGTTTTGTCTCTGTTTTTTGCAGCTTGTTATCAGTCGGTGTACCTATCTAAAACCCCTTTTCTTTGCCTCAATTTCTCCTCAGTTTTATAAAGAAACTATATTTGTTCTTTGTGTATTTGTTACATCATTTGCAGTTTCCCATTACAAAAGTAAACTAGTCATATTGTCGTCCTTAGATCTAGACCTGTCGTAAGTGTCATTTTGATCTTAGGAGTGATTTTGTTTGCTGTTCACAGTTGATTAAGCTTTTAATTTTGTCTTTTGGTTTGAATTTATGCATTTCTAGTGTCGAAACAAGTGTTTACTTCAAAATCATAAAGTGTCGTAATCATCTTTCTGTTTTCAAAAAGAAACTTGTTTATGTTTTCACTTGAAATCGAATTCAAATTTGTACAACAGCTTTCTTTTTAGGCATCAATATTAAGAAAGCGAAAACAAATACATGCATTTGTGCATTTGCATATTGATAGTTTGTATGGTTTGATTTAGGGAAAAGTGCATTACAGTGTGCTCTATGCTCTTTGAGAAAAGTTTGTGTCTTCCTTTTCCCCTTGTAGCTAGGATTTTCATTGTTGAAAAGATATAAAAGCTTGCTTATCATCTTTAGACTGCATTTAGGAATTGTATCATACATCTCATGGTGATCCAAAAAGGAAAACTTCTAAGAAAGATCAACCTAAAATAAATTGAATGAACTTAACAACGCTTTGTAACTTAACGCACAACCTATAGGTCTAGGCTAGAGACGTGTTCCGGCGTCGTAAAACCTGGTGACTGTCGATTTCGCTGAAGGTTGGGTGATTCCTCCTGAGAGACGACAGCGCCAGTACGGATTGTGCTCCCATGTACCTTCGAGTATATATTGGGAGACCCCTATAGGCATAAAACCTTTATCCTTAGGAAGCAGTGTCGACCGCCCTACTAATCGCAATGCACTGAACACAACATTCGGGAAGATTGACCACCCGTACCTTAAAAAGTATTCTGCGGTTTTGCGAAAAGTTTGGCACACCCTCTACCTAGAACTCCAGAGCAGTTCCTTTTGGCCTTTTTCAGACTCTATAACGGAAAAAGTCCATCCGAGCATTTGTCACTTCGGGCTCGTTAAAACATCGAAGGAGACTAGAGTCATCTTTTGCTTTTTCTCGACTCTTTAAAATTGAAAAAGCAAGTTGTGTCTAAGCGCCGTTAAAATTTATTTTAAACGGAATATTCATACCCTTTTTTCCTGCGTTGATCTTTAGGTTGAGAAAATGGAGCCCACCAACCGAGGATTTCCCCTTGGTGGAGATCCTAGTCCCTTCTCCTCTTGGGGAGATGTTGGTGCGCCCCATATGGCCACATTGTCGCTTCCAGGACTGACAATTGGCTTGCCGGTCTGGCTCTTCTCAACCAATGTCGTTCAGAACACCACTATTCCTAAACAGTCGAATCAATAGTTAGACCAGTCCAGAGTTACCCACCAGCCTTCTACTTCCTCTAATTCTTCCTCTCCTCCTTCCTCTTCGCTTGACGGAACTGGTAAAACAAAAAACCAAGTTCCTAGGGAGAAGAAGGAAAAGAAGAAGAAAGAGAAGAAGAAGAAGGAGCCAAAAGCGACTGGGGGCAAACAAGTTTCGTCTGACAAAAATCCACACACAGCACTGACTAGGCCTAAATCGCCATGTGTCATATGCAAGGGAGACCACTTCCACAGAGATTGTCCCTACATCCCTCGGATACTAAGGGACTGGTCTCCCCTTTTACACAATCCGGTAGCATCAACCTCTGATAGCCATGTTGAATGCATACCGTCAACTAGCGAAAGTGAAGTCCCTGGACAAAAAGGGAGAGCTCGATCTCCCTGTAGGCTGTGCAAAGGCAATCATGCCATTCACCGTTGTCCCTTCTTAGACGAAGCGAAAAGAGTTTTGGATGATCGTCCGATTTCACCGTTACGACTTCCTCCTGGAAATAAAAAACTCTTACCGAGTCCTTCGTTAGTTGAAAATCCAGCTGGCCTGCTCAAGTGGTCAGCTGAAGCGCCGGTCATTGAAGATGAACTAGCTGAATTCATACCCGACGAAAGTCAAAAGGTCGAGGTGGCAGTTGACCCAGTCTTGCCTTCAGAGGTTTTGTCTTCGAATGATACAGTCACTGAAGAGGATAAAGATGACACCATCCAAATTCTCTTCATCAACACAGACTCCGACGAGCATGGGGGCAATCCCCCCATTCCTTTATCGCAGGAAGGAAGTTCGTCAGAGTGATATCCGGCCGTCTACTCGATCCCACCACCAAGCAACCTAGTTGTCTCCTTCGACTGGAACCAACTAGGCAGACCCCGTTTGCCAGCAAGAAGACCATTCAAAATTATCGTCCAAATATACAGAATGATCATGGCTGGCACCATCATTGATGAGGGGGCATCTGTGAGTATCCTTTCCTCTATTTCTTGGAAAGCGCTTGGTTCGCCAGCGCTTTTGCCTGAAATGAGAAATCTGACAGGTTTTGATAAAGGAACCAGTCGATCTTTAGTGATCCTCCCCAATGTGCCTATCACATTGAAAGGGAAGACCGTTCAAATGAACGTGCTGGTCGTTCAAGGACCCTTGGATTATAACCTACTCCTTGGATGAGACTATATATATTGAATGGGAGCCATCGTCTCCTCACTCTTTAGAGTAATGTGTTTTCCGCATGAAGGAAGAGTGGTCAAGCTCGTGGACCAGCTTTCATTTCCTGGATCACGCATCGCAAATAGTCATATACCTTCCCTAAATGGTCTCTTCACGCAAGAAATGTCTCAACCCATGGTCCGTCCTCCCGATGAGCATGAGTAATTCGGAGGGATATGACTGGAACCCAGGGGGCATGCGTCCTAGTCTGCTTCGACAGGAAAACTTTGGGTATAGGGTAGGTTTCCGCGGGAGAATATGACTAGTCTGTACCCCGTCCGTCTTGGAAGAGGGGTTATTCTAGGAGAAGATTCTTTTGTCAAAGTTATGTGTTTGGCGCTCATTGTCACTCACCTTTGTCTATCTCGGTAGACATCGCCGAAGAAGTGTTTTTTTTGCTGCGCAAATGAGACAATATTTGGTAACCTGAAAGAGGTAGGCCTTTCCTGGTAGAACAAATGTTTTATTTGCAAATTGAGAGGTAACCTTGAAATCGTACTTTATACCTGGGGGCATGCAAACCTTTTGGAGTGCAAGCAAGGGGCGGCTATTTATTGTTTAAATTTTTAGGACCTCTAACCCTTTAAACTCGTAGGATTAGTTGTTTCCGAACTTGCATAATGAAAGGATGCGGGGCATAGCTTCGTAAGGCGCAAGCTCCATAAAAAATGGCATCTTACATGAGACATTCTTATCATATGACTGGATAATCGAGCAGTTTTAGCACATAGTTCATGCTCGTTAAAAAATAAACATAAGACCGAGCAGTGTTTTTCCGCGTTTAGGCTCATTAAGAAATGAACTACCCTCTGGTAAATAACCACCGTGAATGTAACATTATCAGCCATTAAAGCCTTGGTCGTGTTTGCACCATCACCTCCACTTTTCCATTGGCCGATCATTCACCTCCATATTGATTGTTTACCCATTTTGAGGAACAGCTGTGAAGAGTGATTTCACTAGCCATCCTTGTGACACTACCGTGATTGGAAAATTCCAACCCTTACCTAGAATTAACTGCTACCGGTTTTATCACTCGTTCCTCAAAAGACGAGTCTTCTTTAAGCTCTTTTCATCTGACTCGTAAAATATGAAAAGATTGCTGAGTTTTGGCCTTCCAGCTCGTTAAAGCGACCGGAAGTGCTATCCCTCCTTTAGATTTTAATCTTTTTGGACCTGAGGGATTATTGCACAAAAAGATCGAGCGCTTGTTTTGTTTGGCTCGTTAAAACTATCAAAAATTCATCCCTTCTGTATTGTTTTATACTTTTTCGGACTTAAGGGATTAGATGACGAAAAAGGACTTTCGAAGTTAACTTTACGTACCTTTTCAGACTCTCTAAAAATGAAAAGGATCGAGTTATCTTTGTCGTTAGACTCGTTAAAAAACATAAATAGCGACAAACTTGTCTTTAGACGAGAACGAGTTTCACTATCGCTAGGCTCGTTAAAACATACTGATGGGTTTGCCCGAAGGGAAAATTATAGAAAAAGCATATGTTATCCTCCTCAAGCTTGACAAAAATAAAGAGGTACTGGTCAGCAATGACTGGGGAAAAATTGGGAAGAAACTCAAAGAACTTTATTGGTAGCAAGTCGCTCTTGAACATGACACTTTCGCTCCGTGCCTGAGTCGGGTTGGGTTGTTTCATTCACCGGTCACATCACCATGGTCTCGCCATACCATCCACCTTTGGGGTAAATGCTACCAATCCATCACATAAGTGTCGCCGATATGTTCAAGAGAAGTCATCCAGAGAAGTCAACCGTGTCCCATCCACTACCATACATTATCCTTCATTCTTTCATGACCGCCACCCTGAACCGTATATCATCAGATCGTTTTCACCTGCATCAAAATCATTTGCTCCATTCTGTGTCACTGATGTGGGATATATCAAGGCCCTCCTTTGACGGATCGCTTCTTGTCGACATCAGCTCATTATCCAAGAAGTTGATCTAGGAACAACCCCTTCAGTACTTTGAAGCTTGCATGCCTCAATGGCAAGTTTCTCACTTCCAGCGACATGTATACATCAATGACCTTCGACCGAAAGATTTTGCGTGGTGTTCAATGCCAAGTCCTTTATTCACACCACGTGAATTGTACTGCAGTACCTTGAGGGTCATTATCATTATCGGTGATTCCTCTCGCGCTTGTTAACGGTTTACATCATTGACCGGTAATCAAGCGATGTCTTTCCATGTTCGACTTCAGAACATTTCTCACATTGATCGACTTGTACTTAGAGTGAAGATCGGACGAGATTGAAGACCCCAGATCTAGTTTCATCCATCCGGGCTATGATATATATTCAGGAAAAATAAAGACATTGACATGTACAGCATTGCAGCAGATAATCATCCTACCAAAAGGATGATGATTTCATCAAAATCATGAGTCTACCATCAGATGATTGTCTGTCCTATGTACATAAAATGAATTTATAAAGTTGAGCATGGGAATGCCCGCCTCAGCTAGATCATGAAAACAGTATGAAAAATAATGTATTGTATTGTATCTTATTACAGGTCTCCTCCCAACATTGAATGAACTTCGGATCCTCCTAATAAAGCATTTCACCCGATAAATGGCCTCATACTTTAGGGGGAAACTGTTATAGACATTTTTGTGCCTTACAGCATTGAGCATCAAATTTCCATAATCCAAGGGATCCAAAGTCCCTAAAAGAGTTGTTCCTACCCCTAAAGGAACAAGGTCAACCAATGACAGCTTCTCCCAGAAGTTCTCCACCAAAAACCACTCAAAAACAGTCAATTCAGGATCAATTCAGAAGCTCTTCTAGCTACCTACGTTGAAATGCAGAGGCTACACTGGCTAGGTGCACTGCAATGCAGGTGGAAGCACTACCAGGGTGCGCTGAGCGGGAAATGACAAATGGCAAGCTCATTCAATGAGGTGGAAAGACCCTGGAAGCTTCTAGAATATTCTCCAATGACACTTGCCTCAATGAATTCGACTAGTGATGAGTAAGAGGCTCTCAACCTCCAAGTGGAAGCAATAACTGACAGAGAGAAGCCACAAGTCAAAACATAAGCTGACTCATCCTCTCTGCTTACATCTATATATGGATCTCTCACCGAGAGGTTCAGGAGGCTGGAATTTTGTACTTTGCAGAGAATTGCTGTTGGTTTGAGATTGGGATTAGTACATTGGGTGATTTATGCTTTGTTGGAGGAGAGGAAGGGATTCCTTTGCTAGGAGGTAGATGCTGGATCGGAACTCACATGGTTGTATCTCTTCTTGGACTTTCTTATTCTATCAATAAACTATTTGAGTTTCTCCTACATGTTGTGTACCAATGATGTTTTGTTATGCTTACATGTTTACTTTAATCTGATCTTGAGCTTTTTATGAATGTATATTTGTATCTTTGTGTAGTTTCTCTCTCTTGTGATCTTGCAGGAATTCGGTGAAGCTGGGCCGGTGAAGGAGCAAGAAGCTGGGAGCTACTGAAGAGAGGAGTGATTTGGATCGACAAACTAGTGGAAGACACAGGTTAGTTACATCCTTTCTCCTCATTTACATTTCATAAAGAAGAATACTCAATTAGTTTACCTTGTTTGTTGCTAAGGCACTATCACCTCTTAGAGTGAGATAGGGGCATTCCGAATTGGATACTTTTCCCAACAACAAAGAACTTCACCGTCTAGTCGATAATAAACTAATGGTGTTGATAAAGCGGAAGTTTTAGTAGTTACTGATGTCTGAGGGTTAACCAGTTGATCATCTTCTGGTAAAGTAACAACTTCTGAATGTTCAAATTTGAAGTCTAGATGTTCGGGTAAAAGAACAACAATTTCAGGGAGAGGTTCCTGGACAACTTCAGATTCAGATGTAACTTCTGTTTGAACTGTCATAGGTTCTAGATTAACTTCTAGTTGAACTAATTCAAGTTCAGAAGTAATTTCTTGTTGAGTGACTTCAAGTTGAGGATCAACTTGTTGTTGAACAACTTCGGTTACTATTTCACTGATATCAGTGATAATGTCCTTAGGTATTTGTGAACTTCTTCTTCAGAAACGGATGTACCACAAATAGTTGGAGTAACTGGAGTCTCAGTAATTACCGAAATGGATGATTCAGGTAATTCAGATGAAGAACTAGGAGTTCTTTATGTAATTGACTCAGTTAAGTGAGACAACTTTGACCGAATAGGTGTAGCTTCGGGTGGCAAAGATGGTTTACTCACTATTCTCTGTGAACAACAGGCTAAGGATTGATGTTCCTCCAAGATTGCTGATTAATTTTATTATCAAGAAAGAAAAAAACAAAAATGGGTTAGCTAGGTGAAATGTTTACCAAGCAACTGTGAACTGCAAAATACCTCCTGGCGAACCAAGAAGTATGGGTAGGCAATCTCCTCGAATGTTGTGTTTTGTGTGTCACAGTGTACAAGGCTGCCAACTCAGTTACCTAAGGATGGATAGCAACCTACTGTTGTCCTCCCATATATACCTGAAGGTACGTAGAGGCCCAATCCGTATAACTGTTGTCTAATGCAAAACCGAAAAGTGAGAGCATTCCCATATACTTTACGTACTGTAACACAACCCTATATACCCGAAGGTATGTGGACAATCTACGACGTACTCACGTACATGGAATGAGGTATCACACTCATGATGTATTGCAGACAAGTTAGCGATAGCTGCATTGTTTTACGATGCCATAACACGTCTCTAGCCTAGAACCACTAAATGTTTTTCATTAATGACAATTCTCCATTAGGTAAATTGATGTTAATTTTAAATTGATATTGCTTAGGAATTTGCCTTTCAAGTTCACCACGTGATGTATTCTAAAATTCCTAGGAATGAAACTATCATGATAAGCATTCTTTCCATTCAATTTAACAATGAAAATCCTAGATACTAGGGATAGAGCAATCAGATTTATTTCGATAAAAGAAAAAAGAGCACAATCTAATGCAATTTTCCTACACTATTCCTATGAGCACACACAAACTTTTTCAATGCAACATGCATGTATTTCTTTTCAATTTCCTTAATGTGAATATGAACAAAAAGGAAAGTTATGCACATACAATCAATCAATCTTTAACAAGAATTAAGACTTTACGATAGTTTTGTTTCGAAGGAAAAGAAGACTTTTACAACACTTTCTTTCGAACAAAGACTAATCAACTATATTCTAACTTTAACTATGGATCGATAATGACAAAGAAAACATTTAAGAAACATTAATCAATCAAGTCAAATTAGGGCTAGCAAAGGAAATAGAAACTTATTTTCTGAGACATGACATTCATTGGTCAATCAGCAAGGAAACAAACAAAGAAAAGTTTGCAAAAACTCATTCCAAAGGTGGGAAACTAACCCTAGGAGGATCAGTGCAGCCCTGAATGGGAGATAGTGCACTTCAGAGCACTGTCCCTAAGCCAATGGTGCTCTGTATCGCACTGTGTCCCTCACAAGCCCATGTTGGTGATAGTGAGTCATTCCAAAAGGAAATTTGACACAGATTTGACCAAAATTTCAATGAAAAAGAGCTGAAATACAATCAATGAACACAAGTATGGTTTTCAAGAGTGTCCTAGGAGGTAGATAAGCAACTAGGAAGGATGATATTCCCCAATATGGTCGCCAATTTGTTTTGCAGAATTTGGTATCGATGGATAAATACTAATTCCCTAGATAAGTAGCCATATATAGAACAATAGTTTAAAGCACTTTATCCTTTTCCTATAAGCAATAGATAAGACAAAGAAGATGAGAAGACGTACTTGTAGTTCTGCTTTCCTCTTGTCTCTTTTGTATCGATATTGTCGCTCCTTCCCATACTTAACACGCTTGAGAAGCACCTATAAACACCAACAGAAGATAAAGAACTGATCAAAGCAAAAGATCTATTGAGTACAAGTAAATGTAATTAGATACATTTCAGACATATAAGCATCATAAGAAAATACAAACATATGGGAGGAAGGTTCAAATACTTTATTGAATAGAATAATGAACTACAACCATTGTGTCTAATTCAAAGTCATTCCTCCAGCTTGGATCCCATCCACATGACATCAAAAGCTTGAAAAACTTGTAGCATTACAATACTTGCTTCAAAGCCAATTCTCATAGCAACATTATTTGCTTATAATTCAACATAGTCCAGCCCCTGATCACTTGGATGAGTGTTCAATTTATAGGAGGATGAAGGAGGTTATGTCATAAATGGTGGTATTGAATGGCCTTCCATACTTAGAATTAGTTCCATGGAGGAAGGGATGAGAGGATAGGATGCATCTTAACTCATTCCTCATCCATTATTGAGCTCATAGGAGTTGATAAGTGAGGGAACCTTCTAGATGACTCCAAAAGATAAGAATATTCCCCAAACCCTATGTGAATTTTGCTCAATCTCACCTAGCATAGGTGAAAGAGGGCCTAAGTGCTCTGTAGAGCACCCTGGCATGGACTCAACTGCTCTGAAGCACACCCTTACATGGGCCTACCTGGGCTGGTCCCTCTATAGGCCATTTCAGGATGTCTTCAGGTCAAGAAACTGTCTAGGAAGGAGGCATTCAAAAGGGTCACTTGTTTAGGGCATGTAGCAACTGGAAATAGGGTTTGATGAGCCCTATAACACTGATCTAGATGATGGGAGTGATGTCCGAAAATGGATCTGTAACACATAGACAGTTGCCCCAATGTTAATTCATGGAATTCTTTTCCCTAGTTGTCGTACTAGCGCTCACTAAGGTAGCATTACTTGAATTGTTTCTGGAACTCTTCCCAACAAACTGCATTTCCATCTAAGTTGCACACTTTCACCTCTTCCCACCATAGAGTAGCTTTTCCCTGTAGCTCGTGAATAGCCAGGCGTGCCTTTAAATTACTTTCATATTAATATACTTGGAAATACTTAATCATGTTCAGCAACCATGCTTCCACATCCTCCTCTTTTTCCCCATTAACTGTAGGGGGTTTGATATTCCTAAAATCCCCTTGTAACTCCATTTTCTTATTTCCCCTACGTGCTTTTGGGGAGCTATGATCAAACTCCCATCCACTTTCATATTTTTTAGGTTATGTCCCATTATATTTCCTCTTTAACCCCTTTGTCTCTACACTTTTGTGGATGGATTTCTTGGTCTAGTCCCTAATAATATTTTCCTACTCCTCACTTTCTTTCCAACACTGCTCATTTTTGTTGCAAAGATGTACTATTTCCTGTTGCAGATTTGTTACCATATCCATAAGCTTGGAGGGTAATGTAGTGCTACCTTCCCCCAGCTGCACATACAAATATTCCCCGCCAGTAATGGCTGGAGGCAAGTTCTCCATTATTGCACAATACTCTGCTTTAGCTTTGCTTCCTACGAAACCAACCAACTAATATCAGAAATTCTCATTTACTACTAGTCCTGCGTAGTTAGTAACTAGTGGTTGTTCCTCTTCTCAAGCATAGAGAAGTAACTTGGGCTCTGATACCATTTGTAAAATACCCACGTAAATAACCTGTCATATGTACAGAAACAAAATATATGTCATATTATATAACATGTATTATAAACTATTTAGAATGCATCACCTGCATGATCCCATGGATACTAGTTTATACATGATCCATCTTATTTTTAAACCTAGCATGATGTATATCTCTCTCGCATTTGATTTTTACTCAATATTTAGATAAATGTTGGTATGATTAAGGTTTGAGTTTATTACATTGGTAGAGATTGTTAATGGTAATAGCCCACTTTTTTCTTTTTCCTATAGCATATTTGTAACCATACACTTGGCATGGCAGTTACCCACCTTAGGTGGTTACAATATTAAATTATTAATTTTCTAATTGCATAAAGGATTTGAAAAATGAATAGGCCTCTTCACATTTGACCTTTGCTTGTGTGATAATCCCATAAATGATCAGCACCTAAATTCTATTAGTTGCGGTCCATATGTTCTATAGTATGGGCTTAGGACATTATTATTACTTCCTAGATGCATGTACTCACTTCTGGCACAATGACACAGTGGTCCAACGTACCCTCCAATACCTACCTACTTACTCCATGCATCCTCCTTCATGTGATCTAGCCAGGAAAAACAAAGTCCTCACCCTTTTCAAGGCGATGTGACCTCGACAGCTCAGATCTCTAGATTTTCATCAATGACATCCATCACTCAGCCTAATCCTAAACCCTCTCACTAGTGGTGATTCCATCAATTGGTATGTAATGGCTAGGGAGACAAGGTTTTTGGAACTCTACCCTACCCTTGCATCTCATAACTTCTTTGTGTTGAGGAATGTATAACTAGGTTCAGTATTTATAAATGTAAATTTGATCTTTGTACTTGTCAAGAAAAAGAAATATTATTATAAGAATGAGTTTCTTGTTCATTTCATAGGTCTAGAAAAGTCAAAGAAACAAAGTCATGTATAAGGAGCTCTTCTTGAGCCTATGTGTAAATGTATACTACTCTAAAAATCCCTCAAAGACAAGCACAATCCTCCAAGACAAGCACAAGAAGAAGTCTGCAAGCTAAATGATGAAGAAGACAGTCATGTTGGACTCAAAGCATATATAAATTTCATGTCAGCTCAATAAAAGGGACACATCAGTTCACATTGACATGTCAGCTAAATATGGGAGCCTAACTACTATAAATATGCAGTTAGAGTCACAACAGGATCAAATAATTTTGTATTCTTACTGAACTTTAGATAGGTGCAGGAAGTACATGAGATATAGGATCTCAGACGTCTCAGAAAGATCAGGGATGACTACAGTGAGGAATCTCAAATACTTTTGATGTTTTGAAGGGTAGTTACAGTATGTATTTTAGAATACAGCCCACTATATTTTCGGCCTCCTTACAGTCTCATAGTCATCACTAATGCAACATAATAATCTCGACATACTTGTGAATGGAAGGGTCCTAAAAGTGATCATATTTGTCTCGGCCTACTCTCTAGATATCATTATAGTCTCGACATAATTACTAGTTATCTAAGTTATACATTCCCAACATTCTAGAAACAATCAATATCTTGGTGAAGTGGTAATCATGGTCTCGATCATGATCACTATCTCAGTGAAACTCACATGCAAGTATAAAAGACCTCGTTGATATGGTGATAAAGTAATGATCTAGGTGGAAGTACAAGCAATGGTGTAGGTGCAACAGTAAAGCAACAATAATGATGATGATGATCTCAACTGTAAGAAGAGGATTGATGTCTTGGTCTTGGAGTATCCTAGTAGGTCAAGGGTCATGGTCTTTGTATTTGTCAATTGTAATCTCTATAATAAGAATTTTTTGTGGGTTTTCATCTCCAAGAGGGATAGTTTTTGTCCGTGGAAGGATGCCAACATCTTGACATGTTCTTCTCTCTTTGTTTTGGTAGTTATTTGATGAACTAATGAAGACACACTCTAATAATAATAAGTGAATATTGGAATAAGAAGAAAAATTGTAAAACACCTCATAAATAGTTATCATGCTTAATATATTGTAGTTTGAAATGTATATATAAACTTTCAAATTATATTATTATTAATTATTTTTTATATTTTTATTGATTTACATAGAAAACATTGATGCTCTACCACCATGTAGTGGCTAGGTGGCAATCAACTAAAAGGCCAATTGGAGTCAGCTTTATCGGTCAATGCACTCCATTTTGTTTTTTATGGACCCGACCCCCATGTCTGACCTAGTTAGGTTCGACCTACTTCCTTGGTACATCAAATTGCTAGAGGCATGGGCAGTCTCGACCCTAACTACCCATCCTCCAACTACCAAATATTGGAATTTCAGACTTCTAATCCTCTCCTTGTCTGTTGGTCTCGAGAAATGTTCTTCCAGCCATGCCATTTCTTTCTATTACAAAAGCATTATATATATAATTTTTCTATTTATATTATTATTAATTATTTTTTATATACCTATTGATTTTTAAAAATAAAATAATTATTTTATATGCTAATTTCCGATTTTGTCAAAAATAATAAAATTTCGAAAATCATTATGTGACAGCCACTCAATGGAAAATATGGCACTAGTTGGGCCTTTATTACCATGTAAAATGTAGGTGGTAGTCAGCTCAATGGTCAGTCGGCTTCAGCCCTATTCGTCAACCCACTTGATTTTGTTATTTGTGGGCCCAACCACTCACCCTCGACCTAGTCGGGGTGAGTCCCCTTCATTCATACATTAGCCTACTCGACACGTGGGCAGTCTCGACCTCAACTACATGTCCTCCCATTGGGATGCCTTCTAACTTTGGGTGGTTCTACTTGGTCGAAGGCCCACGAATGTTACACCTCGTTATCTGACCTTCCGACCCCAAATGCTTTACTCTTGTGCGCATCTAAAGAAATCCACCCCTGACGACATCACTCCTTGTTTCATCACATAGTCATAGGGAAATGCTTAGGTATCCAATATGGAGTTGCTATGAATAGGTCATCATTAGGCTTGATGGATAAGGTTTATCCAATTAGAGCTATAAGGTTTGATTCCCACCTATCTTCATGATAATGTGACTCTCTTCAGAGCCTTAACATGGTCCGATTAAGGAGGTCTTGGCAACTTATGAGCATTTTGCTAGATCTTGGATCTGGTGGCTTTTATCATGTATTGCCCCCATTATGCGTACTTTACCCATTCAAAATGGATTTAGCTACAGATTCGATACAATTTTTTTTCAACTAGACAGACCTGTGTCATCGTCCTTCCAAAGTCACAATATCTCACTAGGGCATCAACTGGTGCTATCGCTCTTGAGCTTATGACAAGGATACTCTTTCGGTGCCCACCGAGTTCTCAGAGTACAGAAAATGACACACAAGTATTGGCATTTAGCATGGATATGGTGAAATTCTCTTAAAGGTTCAAATACCAACATCATCCCTATAGACAAGGGTGGATCGGTGAGCTCTCGGCCTGTAAACATCTGTCGCTTAGGTACAAGGAATTTAAAGCATCTCTACAGAGGCAATATTTTGGTCACCCATAGCTAATAAATTCATGCCTACTAAAGGTACTCTATATCTCTTGCTAATAACAGGGATGTGATACACATTATTCATGGTCGAATGACTTCATCTACCTATCAACTTAGTCATGAGGTACTACGCAGGGTAAGGCTTTAGGCCTCAGGAAGTTCAAAAACAATGCAATGCAAATCAAGTACACTCATGAGATTGTTCCCTACTCAAGAGAGTAAATTCCACCACAGGCTACACGAACCCTCATGAGAAGTTACTATTGGGTGTGTGTTATATTCTTTCCATGACTAGCCCCATGCGCAAGGGGGAGAGTCCCCCCTATTCATTGTGTTGAGTGTAGCAGGGGGTCATAAGGGGGCTAGATGCCCCCCTTGTTGGGGGGCATGAGGGGGGTTGTATTCCCCCCCAATGGGGTCCACGGTAGTTGCCCAGGGAATTTCTTTTTTGGACCCTATATTAGGTGGGCAGACCTACCTATGGTTTTGTGTGTGGTTTTTGCACATGGTTTTGGGCATGATTATTTTATGCCCGTGGTATTTTGTAGATCTGATAAAGGGAACTATAGTTATGTTCTAATCAAGGGTTAATGGATTGGGGTTTATGGATTCTTTGGCATGTATATATATGTATTGCAACATTGAAATAAATATAATGGAAAATCAATCTAGTAGTCCCAGTTTTGGGATCTAGGGGAAAATCTTTGTGTATATATGTTTTATGTTTTATGCTCTCGCCATTATTTATTTTATGTTTTTAGAATTCGTATTGAGGTAATTTCTATATGGGGTTAAAACCTACATTTGGAATCAGAGTTGTTTTGGCTTCAAGGGGATGCCTTTACTACTAAGGGGTTTTTCTCGGGCCTGTGGTAGACCCTGTTCAGTGGGAGATCTGTGGGATCGATTCTTGTGGTGAAAGAAGATGGTGAGTAGTGGAAAGATAGAGATCGAGAAATTTAATGGTCAAAGTTTTGAGTTGTGGAAACTCAAGATGGAGGATTTGTTGGTGGATAAAGATCAGTGGATCACGGTAGATCCAGGTACTAAAGCAATGACAATGTCAAATGAAGACTGGAAGAAGTTGGATCGGAAGGCAAAGAGCACAATACGGTTATGTATCTCAGATTCAGTATTGTTGAATGTATCAGGGGAAGCTTTAACAAAGTCTTTGTGGGACAAGTTAAGGACTTTGTATCAATCTAAGTCTCTGATAAATAAATTGTTCGTATGTAAAAAGCTATATAACCTGACGATGAAGGATGAAGACTCGGTGACAAAGAATTTGAATGCCTTTAATACCATGGTAAGTCATTTGTTATTTGTTGATATAAAAATTTAGATGAAGATAAGTGCATCAGTTTGTTGTGTTCTCTAACAGATTTGTGGGATAGTCTGGTTGTTGCAATAGGTAGCAATGTGATTGCATTGGAGTTTGATGAAATAGTCTCATCCTTGTTGTCAGAGGAGACGAGATAGAAAAATATGGAGGTCCAGAATGGTGATTCCTTATTTTTACGAGGATGGTCCCAAAACAGAAGAAAAAATAAATCTTCGAGTGGGAGATCTAAATCTAGAGATAGATCTAAATTATCTCCATGAAAACCTGTAAAGGTGTTCTAGAAATGTGGAAAGGAAGGGCGCTTCAAAAAGGACTATAGATCTAAAGGTCCTAAGAAGGAAAGGGATCTGATGATTCTCCTCCTTCAAAGGCGAAAAACACCTCAGATGAAGGTTGGGATGTGTCATTATCTTCTTCAAGTACACACGTAGATCATGAGGCATGGTTGATTGACTTAGGTGCATCCTTTCACTTCAGTCCTCACAGGGAGTTGTTCTGCGAGTATGATAAATATGATGATGGTGATGTCTTCTTAGGGGATGTTAGGAAGGCTAGAATTTTCATTCATGGAAAAATCAAGTTGAATTTGGAAGGTGGAAGGATTAGAATACTTAGAGGTGTTTTACATATTCTTGCATTGGCCATAAATCTGATTTTTGTAAGCAAGATGGATTACGCAAGTGTAAAAACAATCTTTGAGAAAGATATCTGCAAGATGGTTTAGGGAGTACTAGTGTTGATACAAGGAGTTTGGACTGGAACTCTGTACAAGATTCAAGGTGACACTGTTATTGATGGGTGTAATAGTTCTATCATTCCTGAAATTGAAGCAAAAAATCTAGTGGTCTCTGGAGAAAAGAACATGCTATGGCATCAAAGTTGTGGACATATTGGATTTAAGGGCCTTCAAATAATTAATGGTAATGATATGGTAGAAGGCATGTCTAATTTCTCTCTGGATTTTGATTTATGTGAAAATTGTGTATATGGGAAGAAGAATCGGGTGAGTTCCCCCCTGGTGTTAAGGGAGCGAAACGAATAATAGATCTTATTCATAGTGATGTGTTTGGACCTGTGTCGGTTACATCACTGAGTAATTCTGTGTATTATGTATCATTTATAGATGAATTCTTAAGGAATACATGGATATATTACCTCAGGAAGAAATTTTATGTCTCTAACAGGTTTAAAGAATTTAAGGCTCTAGTGGAAAACCTCACACAGAAGAAGATAAAGGTGTTGAGGACGGATAATGGTCGATGGTTTTCCAAGAAGGAATTTGAAGAGTTCTGTAACAAGTGTGGTATAGAACGATAGAAGACTACTCCATACACACCTCAGCAAAATGGAGTTGCAGAAAGAATGAACAAGATGTTGATGGAAAAGGAAAGAAGCATGCTCAGTGGTGTTAGGTTAGGAGAAGAGTTATGGACAGAGGCGGTGGAGACTGCATGTTACCTGGTCAACATATCACCTTCATCAGAGTTGGAGGATAAGACTCCAAAAGAGGTATGGACTGATAAGAATCCCTCTCTTTCACATCTGAGGGGATTTGGATGTGACCCATATGTATATGTTCCAAAGGAGAAAAGAACTAAGTTGGATAGTAAATTTGAAAGGTGCATCTTTATTGGGTATAAGGATGGTTTAAAAGGTTATAAGCATTGGAACCCAGAAATAAGGAAGGTTTTGTACAATTGCGATGTGGTGTTTAGAGAGGTGAAAGATGTTATTAAAAATGAATTCCTACCGAAGGAAACTGAGAAGAAAGAGTTTGAGGTAAAGGAGGAGGAATCAGACTCTACAACAAAAGAGGAATCAAAAGATGAAGAGCCACAAACTCTAGTTGTGAGAAGATTAGTTTGAGAAAGAAGATGACTAGAAATGTATAGTCCAGTTGCTTTCAACTCAAAGTTTTCTTTATCTATTACTAATGATGATCCCGGAACTCTTAAGGAACTAGTATATTCAGAGGATGGAAAGCTCTAGAAAGATCCCATGGTTGATGAAATGGAACCTTTGCACAAAAATGAGGCTTGGGACCTCATGGAGTTACTGACTGGAAGGAAATCCATTGGAATAAAATGGGTCTTTAAGAAGAAGATTAATGTAAAAGTCAAGGTGGAGAAATACAAAGCTCTGTTGGTAGCAAAATTTTATTCCCAGGTGTCGGGAATTGATTTTGGTGATATTTGTTCTCCTGTTGTGAAGGTAGCTAATGAGCCTCATCATTGGGTAATTATATGGGCCTTAATTCACCTCCTAGCTTAGTCAAACCAAATTTTCTCATAACTTATTAAATGTTTTTTATTATATTTTGTTTATGAGGTGAGTTAGAGTTGGATATTATTCTTAGCGGACTACTATGCATTGAATGCAAGATTAAAGGAGAAAATCAAGGAATTTTGGCAAAGACTAAGGTCAAAACTCAAATGGGACAAGGGAGAGGGATTGTAGGAGGTAAATCCTCCTCATTTACTACTCCTCCATTTGATTATTCCTCCATTCATCACATTATCTCAAAGTACAAACAACCAAATCATGAGGATTAGAAGGCAGCCGAGCAAGTGAGATACAAAGCACCAGCTTATCTCGAGTTTGGGAGCCGAGCCTCCCTAATTTCAAGGAAGTCGTTGGGGACTTCATTTGTATAAGTATAGAGGCCTAGGACCTCAGTAGGATTCATATTTTCATTGTAAAACTCTAAGTTATTTTCGAGCTGCAATACTTGTGAAAGTTCTATTTATGTAATTTGTTGTTTTGGTAATAAGAATTAGTTTTGTTTTGAGCCAGCACTGAGTTAACTTAGAGGGTTGAAGCTCTTGGATTAGGGCCCAACCCTAGCAGCCAAGGCTCCTCTTTCTTGTATATGTATGTTTAGTGTAGCTTCATAGCTTCATTGTAATTTGCTTTTTAGATGCATTTCCATTACAAGTAGTGTAGATTAGATTGGTTGTTTATTAGTTTGCTTCCATTTGTGTCTTACTTCAGCAGCAGGTTTCTAGTACATCCTGTAGGTTTTCCTAAAATGCCATGTTTTAAGGCTGAATTGATGGAAAACCTCTAGGAAGTCACCAAAAGCCTCCCAGGGGTCCTCCACACCATCCAACCATCTCATAACCCTTCCATCCATCCTCAAACATCCTCAATTCACCTGCCACATCAACAGAAGCCATTAGGTTGCATACTTGATTTTGCATAAAAAGACAAAAAAGAAAAAATAGATTTAGTTCAGTCTCTTTACTTGCACATTATTGATGTTTGATGCTTCTTACTTCTATAACTTAGATAGTAGCATTTGGTTCATGCTGATTTAGCATTTCTGCCAAGCATAGTTTCTTAGCGATTAATAAGTAAATGGTGTGATTTAGCATTACATGTTGAATTTTCCCATTATTGCAGTAGAGTAACTCTCTCTTAGAATAGATTTACCTTTCTTCATTCAAAGAATCAAGCTTCTTCTGACTCCATAGAAGTCTGGCTTGAAACCCCAGTGGTCTCTCGCCACCTAAACAGTGACAACAGGTAGAACAATCACTTTTACTTGTGTATACAGCACTGTCACCTCCAAGTTTTTACGAACCTCGGGTTGATAAAGTAAAGTTGGTAGCCAAAGAGTTACAACATCCTTACTGCAATATGGCGCTCATCACTTTTTCGCGCCCATCACTTTTTGGCGTCGTTGCCAGGGAGGTGTCTTGGTAAAGTGTGATTACTGTTTTCTTTTCTTCTATTTCTAGTCTTCAATATTCTTCCATTAGTTTATTTCTTCAAAAGTAATCTAGTTTTTTCCTTTCTTCCATTTTGCACTTTCTTCCTTCCTTTCCATTTTGCAAGAAATATTTTCAATTCAGCAAGTAGCTTTTTCATTCCGTTGGTAATTTTCACTCAATCAGCAATTTCAATTCTGCAAAGTCCTTTCCAAGTTTGAAAAAAATACAAAACCAAACCAAAAACATATCCTTTCATGCCTCATAGGAATACAGACAGCTTAGGGAAATTTTTTCCGAATACCCCCACTGCATCAAACAACCAACCTTCCCTCTTCTTCGGTGGTAGTGAACTGGAGGAACCCTTATGTGAGCAACCTAACATATTTGAAGAAGAAAAAGAACCCATTCCTACTGAACCAATGGATGAAAACGAAAATGATAGAAGGAATAGAGAGAGAGTTGAGGGTGCCTTACCCATCAGGGAAACCAATGGCAACACTAAGATCAAAAATATAAGCCCCTCTACCCTACCTCATTTACATGGTGTGACCATAGAGGACCCCTACACTTTCCTATTTGAGTTTGCTATTATATGCCAAACCTATGACTATACAGATGATGAGAAAAAGTTAAAATTATTTCCATCTACCCTCAAGGATGCAACATTGCACTGGTTCATGGATTTACCTAGAGATAGCATCACAACTTGGGCTCAGATGCAGTAAGCCTTTAAAAACAAATATCGGGACTACATTCAGTCAAAGGATACTAAAGAAGAATTTTTCAGGATGACCATAGGCAATGATGAATCCCTAGAGGATTACGAAGAAAGATTCCAACTTAGTTACAAAAGGGCCAGGTGCACACTTGACCCTAAGTCACTAAAGTTGGTCCTTCTTGGGGGAGTACAGGAAGATATTCTAGATACCCTACATTTGTTAGCAGGAGGAGGCATCTACCAATTAACCTATGAGGATATCAAGATTGTCTTTAGAAACCATTCTAGGGCAGCTAGGAAAAAGGGTAGGGGTAGTCAACCTATGGTTAGTACATCATCTTCCAACTCATCCATCAAGGGTGAAATTGGAAACATGATGGAAGATTTCAAAAGTGAGATGCTGCAAACCCTTGCCTTGCAAATGGACACCATGCCCATTAAGAGGAAGCAAGAGGAAGCAGCAAGAGCCTTCGCCATTTTTTGTCCTAGATGCACCAGGAGGCATCCTAGGAATGAATGTCCATTGAATTCTATTGAAATATGCTCAGCCTGTGAAGAAAACCACTCCACAAAAAAGTGCCCTTCTTTGCCTGGACTTAAAGTTGTATATCAAGGAGCTGAAGGGTTCACTGAGCAGCTCTGCTACATAAACCAAAGGAGACCTCATGGGCCTAGACCATACCAGCAGGGCATGCAAGGATCGTCCCATGCATATTACAACCCCAACCAAACCACAACCATGCCTTCTTGGGGACCCCCTGCTCATCCTTCCTAGTCTACATCCCCTCCTTGGTCATTTGCATCTCAGTATCACTCCCAGCTAGCCAACCATTTATTTCAACCTTATGCTCCACTACAACCTCAGTGGAATGCACCACCCCAGGGGTGGAGGCCCCAATACAATAATTCTCTAGCTCTATTGCCTCCACCACTTTCCCAACCATAGCTACTACACTCTTCTCCACCCTTGAAACCCCATATGCTTTCCCAGCCAAATCCGAACCCGAACAATAGGTAGGCCTAACAAGTATACATTGGAGAGACATCATATCCAGCTTATGCTATGGAAATCCAGGAGATTAACCTGAGATCTGGGAGAGTTCTCCCAGATGGTTGACCTCCACATCCACCTAGGGAGGTCGAGGAAGAAAATAAGGAAATAAATCTTAAAGTGAATCCACCCTTTCCTGAGAGATTAGCTCAACCACTCCAGCATACCCCAAAAGAGACTGAACTTCTACGAGAATTGAAAAATCTATGTGTAAAGATTCCACTTCTCGAAGCAATAAAATATGTTCATATTTACAATAAGTTGATTAAGGAGAAGTGCTTCAAGCATCCAGGGAGGCAAAGAAGGGATGCCCCTACCATTAATGTCATTGGACAACTGTCCGACTTAATGTTGGGGTAGGTAATCTGTCCAAAATATTTGGACCCTGGAAGCCCTGTAGTAGATGTGCACATCAATGGCACCATTGTCCCACACACTTTGATCGATATTGGGGCTGCCATTAATGTGATTACGAAGGACACCATGCTCAAGCTCAACCTCCAAGGATCATTAATGAAGACCACAACAATTTTGCAACTTGTGAACCGCTCCACAGTAACCGTTAAGGGGATTATGGAGGATGTGATGGTATCCATCGACTCTTGGGAGTACCCTGCAGATTTCCTAGTTCTCCAGCCTATGGCTAAGATTACTGGTTACCCTCTCATCCTTGGAGACCATGGTTGGCCACTGTCGATGCTTACATTAGCTGCAGAGCTGGGAACATGACCATCAAGAATGGGCATATGTCCAATAAGTTAGTCCTATACCCTATTGCTCAACCTTCTCTAGAGCATGATTTACCTTTATGGTTGGAGGAGGAGGAGGAGGAGGAAGATGAATTTTATTCCGCCCAAATTTATAATTTAGAAGCAACCATGGGAGGAGGACAACAGGATGAGGATGATTTGATTGAACACCTACTCCAAAGTCCAACTCTCAGTTCATTGCCCTTAGAATATTTGGTAAAGGAAGCCCAAAACAATCATCCAATTGACTTATGCTTGGCCAATTCCAACCCAATCCATGTCAAAACCATAGAATTCGGCCTGGAGAGAACCTTGAAAATCAATCCATCTCTTTCTGCTCTCCAAGTAGATGAGTTATGAAACATGCTAAAGGAAAATCTAGAAGCCTTCACTTGAAGTTACAAAGAAATGGAGTACACCCCTCAGTGTGTACTCACCATATATACATCAAAGAAGGTTGCAAGCCGCTCTGACAACCCCAAAGGAGGATGAATCGAGATCTTAAATATATAGTTAAAGAAGAATTGCAAAAACTGCTAGATGTAGGATTCATGTACTCTATCTGTGATAGTGAGTGGATCTCTCCTTTGGTTTTAGTTCCAAAGAAAAATGGTAAGTGGAGAGTTTGTGTTGATTACAAGGAGTTGAACAAAGCCACAAAGAATGACCATTTCCCTCTACCCTTCATTGACCAAGTGCTAGATGGCCTAGCAGGGAAAAGTTTTTTCTCTTTCCTAGATGGATTCAGTGGGTACAACCAAATCCAGATCAGCCCAGAAGACTAGAAAAAAACCACCTTCACTTGTCCTTGGGGTAATTTTGCCTTTAGGGTCCTTCCTTTTGGCCTATGTAATGCTCCTGCCACTTTCCAGAGAGCAGTAGTGAGTATTTTCGCCAAATTCGTCCATGGTATGGTGGAAATTTATATGGATGATTTTACACCTTATGGATATGATTTTCAAGAAGATCTATCTAACCTCGACAAAGTACTGCATAAATGTATTGAAATGAACCTATCTCTGAGTCCTGAAAAATGTGAATTCTTGATGACTGCAGGGACTGTTCTAGGTCATTCAATATCTCAGGAAGGACTGCAGGTGGACCCAAACAAAATGGCTATCATACAAAGGGTCCCACCTCCTCAAGAGCAGAGAGATGTCAGAAGTTTCCTAGGGTTAGATGGATACTACCGAAGGTTCATAAAGGACTTCAGAAAGTTGGCCTCTCCTTTATTTGGTTTGTTGGCCAAGGACTCTAAGTTTATGTGGTCAAAAAGTATTCAAGAGGCCTTAGACATCCTAAAGGAAAATTTAACCACTGCACTGATTCTCTGAGGCCCAAATTGGGCCCTCCCCTTTCATATTCATGTTGATGCCTCACAAAAGCCGTAGGAGTAGCCCTAGGTCAAATAGATGAAAATTTTCCTTATACTATCTATTTTATCAGTAAGAACCTGTCAAAGGCTGAACTAAATTACACAGTGACCGAAAAGGAACTCCTGGCTGTTGTGCATTCATTGAACAAATTCATGCATTATATTACAATCTATCAAACATTTGTGCATATTTACCATGCTGCAATCAGATATTTAATGAACAAGCTAGATGTGAATGCTCAGATCATAAGATGGTTACTTTTATTACAGTAGTTTGATCTAACTATTATTTATAAGCATGGTAAGGAAAATGCTGTTGCAGACTTTTTGTCTATAGAATTTGCCTGTAGGTGGAGAAGAAATGGTTGATTAGTAGTTACCGGACGAGCACTTATTTGCTATTTCAATTCTCTCTCCATGGTTTGCTGATATAGAAAACTATTTGGTATCAGCATAGTTCCCACCAAACTTGTCCTCCAAAGAAAAGAGCAAGATAGTAAGGAAGAGTGCCCCCTTCACTTGGATTGGGGGCAATCTCTTCAAACTTGGCCCAGATCAAATCTTGAGAAGGTGTGTCAGGGAGGAGGAATTCTTTGACATCCTTCTAACCTATCATGATGGGCCTTGTGGAGGTCACTTTGCAGCAAATAGGACAACATTCAAAGTGTTACAAGCAAGCTATTATTGGCCCACTCTTCATCAGGATGTGAAAAGATATACTAGTCAGTGTGATTGGTTCCAAAGGATGGGAAGGCCTACTCCAAGAGATGAAATGCCTCTGTAGCCTCAAGTGACTTTCGAGCCATTTGACAAGTGGGGGATGGACTTCATTGGGCCTATTGACCCTCCTTTCAAGAAAAAATAGTACATCATTATGTGCACTGATTATTTGACTAAGTGGGCTGAAACCAAGGAAATTAAGGCAGCGATAGAGGAGAATGTGGCTGAGTTCCTAAGGGAGAATGTATTCTACAAATTTGGGTACCGTAGAGAGTTGGTCACAGACCAAGGCAGCCATTTTACCTCCAACATGATTGAAGACTTGCTCAGCCAGCACAAGATCAAGCATAGAACCTCCACTCCCTATCATCCACAAGCTAATGGGCAAGTGGAGGTGACCAACAGAGCATTGGAGGGCATCCTGACCAAAGTGGTAAGCAAAAGCAGGAAGGATTGGGCAGATAGACTAGTTGAGGCAACCTGGGCCTATAATATCACATGGAAGATCACCCTTGGATTCACACCCTATGAGCTGGTCTATGGAAAAAACGCCTTGTTGTCCATTGAATTTGAGTATAACACATTAAGGATGGCAGCCCAACTAGATCTTGATCTCAGCAGTGCATAGAAAGAGAGATACTTCTAGTTGAATGGTTTGTATGGATTCATAATGCAGGCCCTCCTACATACAGAGGTAGTTCAACTTCAGAGGAAGATCTGGCATGATAAAAACATCAAGGAGAAGCAATTTCAGGAAGGTGATTGGGTGTTGCTATATGATTCTAGCTATAAAGACTTCAAGGGAAAGTTAAGGACAAGATGGCTAGGACCTTATGTTGTGAAAAGATGTCATGATAATGGTTCAGTGCAAATCAGAACCATAGATGAAGATGCCATTCCTTTGCTTATTAACGGACACCGGTTGAAAATTTGCAAGAGACATTTATGAAAACAAGAGTTCATTGATGATATCAATAAAACAGTGATGATAATGGAGCAAGTTTTAGCTCCTCCCTCATCAAATCACTGAAAAAGGAAAAAAAATTAAGGACTCGGGTGAAAACCTCCATGAGGAGCTTGAGTCCCATCATTGGGTTGAAAACCTCTTGAGGTGGCCCAGTGGTGTCAAAACAAAAAAAGAAAACAAAGTAGAAAATAAGAAAGATGCCTGGGTGAAAACCTCTCTTGAGGTCCCCTGGGCAAACAGCTAGGGTGAAAACCTCTCAGAGGTAGCCTAGTTGTTTTCAAAAAAAAAAAATAGAGAAAAAAATTTAAAAAATCATGAAATTTCCAGTTGCAGGTCAGCAAGAAGGACGGTCAAGGAGCAAAGGAGGATCACAAAGAGGCCCCTATCACTGGCATTTTTATTTTTCCACTCATTACCACTCATTCCTCCATCATTTCTATCATTATTTTCACTCCTTTGCTTAAGTTTACAAAGGAAATATGTTTCCTACAGGATCACCTGTAAACCTACAAGATCCCCTAAAAACCTACAAGATGATCCTGCAGAAATTACAGTGACCTAAAAATCCTACAGGAGGCAGTCCTAAGGAAAATCAATGAATTGATACACAAATAAAATGCATCCTGTTCATCATTCAATCACCATACCTTGTCTACCATCATCACCCCTGCACTCACCATCAAAAGAAAAATCAATTTCAAGAGTATTTTTTTTTTCAATTTTCGAAAAGAAGGCAAATAGGGAGGAATAGAGAGCATCACTCGAGTATTCCATGTTCTTCACACTCCTATTCTTTCTCTCCATCCATGTCACCATCCTCACAACCACAACAAAAAGTATGATTAAGAGTTCTGAGGGAGAAGCAGCTACAGGACATCCTATAGGAAATCATGTAGCATCCTATCCCACAGAATACCAATCATGATAGTAGCAAGACTCCAGCATAATGATCCAGGAGGTCCAAAGTAGCATCACCACCATATTCAACTACAGGTACCTACACAAACAAAGGAATCATTAGGAAACAACAAGAGGAAGAAAACGAATAGCATGCAGCCAAAGCACACAGCAACACCTCTGGTCTTCGACAACTGTAGCAAAGCATTGGCACCATAGGTAAGTATCCCGCTCGCTCTTTCATATGCATCATGTAGTTAAAAAGTGTAAGGGTTACAAGTAAGTTGGTTTATAAGTGAAAAGGTGGCTAGTTAACTTGGCCACCTTCGTTTAGTCAACACATACACAACATGGTGTCCTCTCACACATGGCATCAATCAACTCAAAGACAAAGAGGGAGAAGGACAAAAGTGATTAAAGCTACGGATACATAAGGTGGGAGCTGATTATGAGGAGCGGGGAATGATGAGATGGTAGTGGGGACCAATGGTCCAAAAATGGAAATGTACCTTTGATGCGAGCACACCACCTCACCCCGAATAACCATAAGAGGAAAGAATTGTCATCCCCATGTATTCATGCATTCACTTCCTCAAAGCTCACTCTCATAGGTCACTCTCATACCAAGGAAACCTACTGAAATAAAAACTCCATCGTTCACTACACAGGAATTCCTACAGTATTACGCAGGAACTCCTATAGGATAATGCACAAGAATTCCTACACGATACACAAAGACTCTCTACAGGATTGGCCGAGAGGAGTTCCAGAAAGGAAAAAATGGGAGTTGGCCACTGCAAACATTATGAAGAGGTAGGCGTTGTAATTACATCCCCCTTTACAAGTAATTGAACCAGAAATCCTCTAAGTTTGAATGAATTTAGAAGCTCTGTAAGGGGATTACATACATAGTCATTTCAGTTTTGGTCTTGCATTTGAAAATTGTCTCAACCCTCTCATCTCCACAAACTTCACCAAGCAAGATGACAAGAGGGTTTAATAGGAGGGAGACCATTAACACTGTGAGAATCCAACAACACCCCCAAGTGCTTGAAATCTTCACAAGGCATAATTGGATGGGGTTTTTCGAAAAATTTAGAGGGTATGATCATGAGGTGGCCCGAGAATTTTCTCTTTCCCTCATTCCACTCACTAGAATCCATGCCATTGTTGTGATAAGAGGCCTCTCCATGGAACTCACCCCTGAGCTCATCAATAAAGTCACCACACTTCCCCTGGGAATACCATGGAGGAAATAAGGAAAAGGAGATAGCCAGGTTTCCAAAAGGAAATTCTTTTTAGAAGGTGAGGAACCCACTGAGGAAAAAAATGGAGTAAGGAGGGAAAGTCTTCCATATCCATGGAATGAGGTAAGCAACCAACTAATCAAATACATTTCATGTGAGGGTAGGTATAGTTTGGTCTATGGATATAATTTTAGGCTTCTTGAATAATTGAGATTTGGAGCTGAAACGCCCCCTCACCAAAGGCTCAGCATACCATACTTCCTACTGCAATCACTAATAGACTCAAGCATCAAAGTGCAGCAGGGAAACTCCCAACAGTTGGATCACCATGGGCTAATTAGGATCCTTATAGAAGATTCCCTCCAAAACTTTAGATCTCCTATAACATGGTTAGTTTTTAGAGACATGCTGACAGAGGAAGACATCAAGGCTCTCACGTATGATGTTAATCCTACTGTCAGTGAAGAGGAAGAGGAAGAGACTGAAGCAAAGGAATAAGAAGTAAAGCAGGAAGAGGAAGAAATAGAAGGGGATGAAGATGAGATGGATAAAGAAGGAGGTGAAACAAAAGAAAATGAGGAAGATGAAGAAGAAGAGGAGAAAGAGAAGGAGGATGATGAAGAAATAGAGGAGGATGTTAAGGAGGAAACTGATAAAGATGTTGAAGATCTACAAGAGGAAGAAAAAAGGAAGGACATAGGTGAAGAAGACCATGGAAAAGAGAGGATAGAAAACAAGGAGGAGTCACCTAGTGTGTCTCTAGAACCCACTGAGGGAGATGCAGCAGTTTCCCTCACTGCTCTTAGCACCCTCATCAAGCAAAAAGGAAAAATATAGAGGTAGGCCCCCTTATATTTTAGGACAAAGAAAAGCATAAGAACAAGATAGGGGAAACCCCAAACATCAACTGAAATTCCTATTGTGATTGAAGACTCCCCTACACAAAAGGAGAAAATGCCTTCCCCTAAGTCTCATATCACCTATGTGAGAAGGCCTAGTACTAGATCAACCTCCTCCAAGGGAAAGGCAATCCTACAGGATACATAGCAGAATCTACAGGAAGTAGAAGTAGTCCTACAAGATACTCTGTTGAACCTACATGAGGCACAAAAATTGGAAAGGGAGGTAGGGGAGCAGTAAGAAACTAAAGAAGAGGACCCAAAGACAAAAGAACCCAGCCCCCAACCTAACCTGGACTCCTACTACAGGTTTATTGAAGGAGGTAGGGTCATACCTCAAAAATTTGCTATCCCACTGTTCTTTGAGCTTGAGAAGGAGAGGGCCAGAACTCACCAATGGATGCAGATCGCCAAATCAAAGAGGGTGGAATACATTGGGTACATGGAGGAGAAACTAAAGGAGATGGGCAGAAAGCTAACTGGCTTGAGAGATAGAGAGGCCATAATGAGAAATCAACTAGAGACAGAAAATGAATGGTTGAGAGGACAGCTGCAGGAAAGAGAGAATCAATTAGCACGTATGGCTAGTGTCTCTTTGGAAGCAATTCGGTGTAGGATGTCAGCCAAATCCTATGCCCTGTACCTCAAGGAACAGGGGCTACAGTTCCAGATCAAGACCCTAGCACAGAGAGGCACCATGCCATTTCAGGACTACAGGAAGTACATTGATCTTTGCGATCATAGCACACTAGAAGATAGGGCCAAGATGGTTGAGTTTTATTTACACAACATGGCCCTAATAGACATGAATTTATGGATCCTAATGCCAATCGATGAGATTTTCAATTGATGGATTTGGCATCATGGATGAACCATGAGGAGTCAAGGGCTGCGGAGATGAAGAAGATATTGGCAAGAGAGCAAACTGAACCTCTTGTGATCAGAGTTAAACAATCAAATCCCATGGCCCTCATCAGTACCCATAATTTTATTGCAAATGACCCTCAGCTTGCACCTAGATATCTTGCTACCCAAGAGCAAGCAATTTCAAATTTTGAAGACATGTTCAGGCTATTAGGAGATGATAGCATACATGCTTGCCTGAGGAGATGTGACACACTGCCATACAACTTAAAGATAAGAGAGTATCACTCTCCTCAAAGGTTGAGAGACACACTAAATAGGACACCCATGTATAAGAAATCTATGCAAAGGTTGAAAGTCAATTCCATTGGCATAAAACTTAGTCTACCACTACTCTTAGGGATGTAAGAAGGGAGAAAGGAAGAAGAAGAAAAGAGGTAGTGGGAGGAGGCAGAAAATAAAGCAGGCTTCTACGAACAAGAAGAGGAGACCACAACAGAAGCATGTGATGTCAGAGAGGCCACTAGAGACATGAAGGATATGGATATTGATTAAGTTGCTCAGAGGATGAGAAACACTTTCAATAGGCGGGTGATGATGAACCTCATCATTGGGTAATTATATGGGCCTTAATTCACCTCCTATCTTAGTCAAACCAACTTTTCTCATAACTTATTACATTTTTTTTATTATACTTTGTTTATGAGGTGAGTTAGAGTTGGATATTATGATTAGTGGACTAATATGCATCGAATGCAGGATTAAAGGAGAAAATAAAGGAATTTTGGAAAAGAATAAGGTCAAAACTTGAATGGGACAAGGGAGAGGGATTGTAGGAGGTAAATCCTCCTCATTTACTACTCCTCCATTCAAATATTCCTCCATTCATCACATCACTGCAGAGTGCAAATAGCCAAATCATGAGGATTAGAAGGTAGCTGAGCAAGTGAGAGACAAAGCACCAATTTATCTCGAGTTTGAGAGCCGAGCCTCCCTAATTTTAAGGAAGTCATTGGGGACTTTAGTTGTATAAGTAGAGAGGCCTAGGACCTCAGTAGAATTCAAATTTTTATTGTAAAACTCTAAGCTATTTTTGAGCTACAATACTTGTGAAAGTTCCATTGATGTAATTTGTTGTTTTGGTAATAAGAATGAGTTTTGTTTTGAGCCGGAACTCAGTCAACCTAGAGGGCTGAAGCTCTTGGGTTAGGGCCCAACCCTAGGAACCAAGGCTCCTCTTTCTTGTATATGTATGTTTAGTGTAGTTTCGTATCTTCATTGTTAATTTTCTTTTTAGATGCATTTCCATTACAAGTAATGTAGATTAGATTGGTTGTTTATTAGTTTGCTTCCATTTGTGCCTTACTTGAGGAGTAGGTTAGCATGGATAAAAGGATCACCATAAGGTTTTCATAAGGTTTCTTGGCCTCACTTCCTCCCTTTTGTATCATGACTTGAGGAAGGGACCCTTAAGCAGCCCCGAAAACACAGATTTCTAGATTTTTTATGAGCCTTGGAGTTTGCTATCTTTAAATTAGTATTTGGTTAGTTTTGCAAGGTAGATTTCCATTGTCATATTTTTCAACTTCATTTTTTCAATATATCTCATCCATGCTTTCATTCGTTTCAGCAACTTTCCTTATGCATAGCGTAGGCAATTAATTCATTAATTCTGCTTTTCTAGTTTATGAAAATGTTTCTTGTTTGCATAACTTTTTGGAAGACATACATGTTTTATGTAGAGCAGGTGCTTCAGGAGGAGACTAAGACTTCATAGCCAATAGCCACCTTCCACTCCATCCACCTTAGCCATCCCTTGTTTTCACCATCATCTTCACTAGTTTTTCATCATTTTTCATAGAAATTCTTCCAAGCACATTGACCGAATCTAGCCATCTACTATCTTGGATATTGACTTATGAGTGATCCTAGACCTTCTGCCACTCTATTCCACCCATCACACACCTTTCCTAGGCCTTCCACCACCTCCAACACCTCACATTTTTCTCTTGGTTGTACCCTATAGGTTTACAGGGGGTCCTGTAGGTTTCTACTACATCCTATAGGTTTTCCTAAAATGGCCTGTTTTAAGGCCGAATTGATGGAAAACCTCTAGGAAGTCCCCAAAATCCTCCCAGGGGTCCTCCACACCATTCAACCATCTCATAACCCTTCCAACCATCTTCAAACATCCTTAATTCACCTGCCACATCAACAAAAGCAATTAGTTTGCATACTTGATTTTGCATAAAAAGACAAAAAAGAAAAATTAGATTTAGTTCATTCTCTTTACTTGCACATTAGTGATGTTTGATGCTTCTTACTTCTATAACTTATATTGTAGCATTTGGTTCATTTCTATTTAGCATTTTTGCCAAGCATAGTTTCTTAGCAGTTATTTAGGAAACGGTCTGATTTAGCATTACATGTCGACTTTCTCCATTATTGCAGTAGAGTAACTCTCTCTTAGAATAGATTTACCTTTCTTCCATCAAATAATCAAGCTTCTTCTGACTCCATAGAAGTCTGGCTTGAAACACCAGTGGTCTCTCACCAGCTGAATAATGACAACAGGTAGAACCATCACTTTTACTTGTGTATACAGCACTGTCACGTCCAAGTTTGTACGAACCCTGGGTTGATAAAGTAAAGTTGGTAGCCCAAGATTTGCAGCATCCTTGCTGCAATACTAGCACCCATCAGTAGCTTCTATTATATTACTTTTATTTGTTTTTTCTGCTTTTGATTTTCAGGTAGAGCAAATGGATGTGAAGACAATATTTCTTCACGAGGATCTAGAAGAAGAGATCTACATGAAGCAACCTGAAGGCTTTGTGGTGAAGGGTAAGAAAGAACTGGTATGTAGGTTAAAAAAATATTTATATGGGTTAAAAGTCTCTGTATTGGTTAAAACAATCACCAAGGATGTGTTATCAGAAATTTGATACATATATACGGGGACTTGGCTTCACCAGAAGCGAAACAAATCATTGTGTGTATTTTGAATTAATTGGTGACCATATTATTTATTTGGTCTTGTATGTGGATGATATGTTGGTGATTTGAAATAAAAATGAAATTATCTAGGAATTGAAGACCCAATTGTCCTCCAAATTCAATATGAAAGATCTTGGTGCTGCAAAATCTATTTTGGGCATGGAAATTAAGATCGGGAAAAAAAGGAAGCTGTGGTTAAGATAGAGAATGTATGTTGAGACAATATTGCAGAGGTTTAATATGCATGATAGTAAACCAGTGAAGGTTCCTATTCATGTCAGTGTAAGGTTATCTAATAAACAGTGTCCCAAGACATAAGAAGAGGAAGAGGACATGTACGGTGTTCCATACGCAAGTGTAGTCGGTAGCCTTATGTATGTAATGGTCTGTACTAGACCATACATTGCAAATGAAGTGGTAGTATTGATCCAATTTATGTCAAAACCAGGGAAGGAGCATTGGACAGCAGTGAAGTGGGTTTCCAGGTATTTGCGTGGCACTAGTGATTTTGGTCTATGCTGCTAAGGAAGACTAGGATTGGATATATTTTTGGAAATTTTTGGATTTTTTGGTGCAAAATGGGATCAATATATGGATTATAGAATATCTATAAGTGGGCATGCATTTAGCATATTTGGAGGTGCAGTCAGTTGGATGAGAAAGAAACAGTTTGTAGTGGCACTTTCAACTATAGAGGCAGCATACATGGCAACCACTCATGCAAGAAAGGAAACAGTTTCGTTGTAGTGATTGTGTTCAATTATGGGGTTAGTACGTCGAGCTATAAGGATAGACTGTGACAGGCAAAGTGAAATTATCTTGGCAAACAACCATGGTTATCATTCAAGGACAAATCACATTTGATGTTCAATATCACTTTGTAATGGATATGGTTGAGGACAAAAAGGTGTTGCTGCAAAAGGTGGACACTTTGAAGAATAGTGCAAATGCATTGACAAACTCTGTGAGCACTAAGAAGTTCTCTTGCTGTAGAGAAACAATGAGCGTTGCAGGGTTGGACCAATGAATAATCTCTCCCGTGGCCCCCTATGGAAATAAAACAACAAGTGGTAGAATGTTGGGTGTGTGTTATATTCTTTCGACGACTAGCCTCACGCATGGGGGCAAGAGACCCCCCTATTCATTGTGCTAGGCACAGTGGGGGGGGCGGAAACCTACCCTGTTACGGGATCTAAGGGGGTTGGTAGCCCCCCTCTACGGGGTCCGAAGTAGAGCCCCAGGGAATTTATTTTTTTGACCCTATATTAGGTTGGCGGACCTACCTATGGTTTTGTGCATGATTTTCTCACATGGTTTTGGGAGTGATGCTTTTCTTCCCATGGTATTTTGTAGATCTGGTCAAGGGAACTACGATTATGTTCTAATCTATGGTTTATGGATGCTTCAACATGTATATATATATGTATTGTAACATTGAAAGGAATATAACAAAAAATCAATCTCGTAGTCTTGGTTTTGAAATCTAGGGGAAAATCTTTGTGTATATCTATTTTACGTTTTATGCTCTCGCCTTTTTTTTTTTTTTAGAATTCGTATGCAAGTAATTTCTGTACGGGGTTAAAACCTACAGTTACAGCCTAAATTCTAAGAGATAAGAATATACTCAACATTCCTAATGGGATATTATATTCTGTAACATAGGATTGTGCCCCTCATGAGCTCAGAAACTAGGTCAATGGTATATCCCTGATGTAACCTATCAATTGCAATAAAATAAGTCCTTTGTTAAACATTGTCATAGTTAATCTAGGTATTAATGGAATCTGTGAATGCTTCCACACTTTGCAATTTATATTATTATTAATTATTTTTTATATTTCTATTTATTTTTAAAAGTAAATTAATTGTTTTATATTCTAGCTTCTAATTTTCTCATAAATAAGAAAAACATTTCAAAGCAATTAACTAACACAAAGATTATTTTTTTGGGAAGAATTTATTGCCATAATTTTTTTTTTATTACTGTAACACCCTCCTCCCACACTTACCCAAGTTCACCAGTCCATTGGGGTAAATATGTGACAAAGAGTTACTATTATATGGCTCAACTGCCTAAGTACAATTAAGGAAATGGAATCGACAAAACGAAACCTTACTGACCTTCCTAAGGAGTGACAAGACCCACAGGAGCTAAAAAACCCCTTCTAGTGCCCAAACCTTGAGTTAGATCTCTTTTTCTCTAACCTGAACTCCCAAAGACATGCATAATCTACATCCATGAAATTGTAGGCCTCCATTTGAATGGATAAGCCTACAAGTGAATTATTGTAGTCCTAATCTCCAACTTTTCTTCCCGCAACTGTGAAATTTGTGCCACATTTTTAGTTCTAGACTCCATATAATTGCCTAAAACTTGATGAAACTTAAAAAAAAAAAGGATGAAACCAAGAAAAATCCTATAGCCAACAAATTTATCAAGGAATTAACCTAAGCAGGCCTAACCATGACATTCATTTCATCAATCACATGGCCCACATGTAATCTACAGGTCATGGATTCATATTTAAACACAATGGTTTGATACTTATCTGAGAATCATCAAGAAGGTCCAATTCCATCTCATAATATTTGTAATAATATTTATTAGCCCATGCATTAATTAACCATTTATTAGTAAATCAACCATATAAAGAGCCATATCCACTATACATCATATAACCAACAAATGACAACATATACATCATGATAAAACAACCACCAAAGCAACATAATGAAAATTACAATTACTCATGGAAATACAAGAGGAAAAGACCTCTTATTATTATATACAAATTAAGGACTTCCACGTACCACCTGACCATAGATTGGGCTAAACTAAATCTCTCTTTCAGTCAATCACCCCCATGCCATATTCCAAGCATGAATGTGGGATCTCATGGAATAGACCAACAAAAACCAAACTAGGGCTTCCAAAGGCCAAACCACCTCAACCCTAAAGTAGTGATTCCAACTCACGGTCGAAGATCACAAACCATCACTAGATCAGCCTCTACCCAAGTTGTCCAGGGATCTAGAGAATTTGTTCAAACCTAGCTCCATTACTAGTAACTCAACCCACAATTATTGCAGGGCTCTAGAGCATTGTCCAACCAAGGATCCAGGAACTGTTAACTCAACCCACAACCATAAGGACCATGAGCACCAACCATAAAACAAATGGGAAAACCCACAACACCACGAATATCTAGGAAATGGAAAGGCTATGAAAAACAACAGTCAATTGAGGCAATCCTCCATTCCAATGAAAACTCATAACCAAGAAACCACATGCATGCACCATGCAAGGAAAAACTAGCAAAGAAACCATACATTTAACTGAATTCCTATAAAGAAATCTAGTTGTAGCTGTTGATGGACTTGTTCCCTTGTTATCTCCTACTTTCCTTTAGCTTCTTCCTCAAAATCCAAGTGAATGCTAGTGTTATCCAAGAATGCTCAAATATTTCTCTAAGTGTGCAAGATAATGGGAGAGAGAGAATGGAGAGAGAGCTCCACCATAGAACTAGAAAAAGTCTCAACTGAAAAAAGCTAACACTTATCAAAGCTATGAACTTATATTGAGAATCCTTTTTATCATTGATCCCTCTATTTTCTTCATTTTCCTTCATTTTTCCTTCAATTTCCCTCTCATGCAAATATGTTACCTTTCACCTTCCTTTTCTCCTATTTTCCATTATTTCATAAATGAAATGCTAGTTTGTTGGGCATGGAATCGCCCCACATCATGGTTTGGGGCTCAAAGCCCAAGCTTTGAGTAATATTGTTGTAAAAACTCCATGAATTGCGGGCGCGGAGCGCGAGTTGTATGTTAGAGTCATAGGGTTGTCTGCCCTAAGTTTTGAATGTAGTGTCGGCCTACCCATGCTCTGAGGACCATGAGATTCTATAAATAGAGTAGGCTCTAAGTAGTTAAGAAGTAAGAGAACCAACGAATGGAGTCTGAAAGATAGCGAGCAGAGAGCAAGAGTCTAGTACCTTGGGTCATAGTAGTGGGAAGAGGCTCTGTAGCTGAGTGCGCAGAGGCCTAGTAGAGTCCATCACTGAGTGCGCAGACCCCTGCAGCTGAGTGCGCAGGGCGGAGTTGAGTCTGTAACCAAGGAAGAAGAATAATAAAGAGAAGTTTTATCTGAATTTCATGTATTCGTTCTTATGTGATCACATGTTTGATATCATTTGCAATTATACTGTTTATTTACTACACATACTTGTATGAATGGTGAATATTGTTAAGAATAACTGAAAGCATACAGATAAGCTAAGTTAATCAACTAATATCAGGTTACTAGTAAGGATTTGGGTAATAACATTGTTTGGGCCCCGAGTAGGGTTGTGCGAAGGCAGCATCGCAAGCTGCGAGGTACTGATAAGTGCGTGTAGTGACATGCGCATAGGGTCAAACCGCGGGCCACTTGGAACCCATTAGACATCCCCTGGGTGTGGAATTACAACATGGTTTGGGACTCAAAGCCTAAGTTTTGAGTAATATTGTTTTGAAAACTCCGCGAATTGCGAGAGAGGAGAACGAATTGTACGTTAGAGTCATAGGGCTATCTGCCCTAACTTTTGAATGTAGTGTCGGCCTACTCATGGTCCACAAACCATGGAATTGTATAAATAGAGCGAGGCTCTAAGTAGTTAAGAAGTAAGAAAACCAGTGAATGGAGTCTGAAAGATAGCGAGCAGACAGCAAGAGTTTAGTACCTTGGGTCGTAGTAGTAAGAAGAGGCTCTCCAGCTAAGTGCGCAGAGGCCTAGTAGAGTCTGTGGCTGAGTGTGCGGACCCCTACAGCTGAGTGGACAGGGCGGATTCAAGTCTGTAACCGAGGAAGAAGAATAATAAAGAGAAGTTTTATCTGAATTTCATGTATTCGTTCTTATGTTATCACATATTTGATATCATTTGCAATTATATTATTTATTTACTACACGTACTTGTACGAATGGTGAATATTGTTAAGTATAACTGAAAGCATACAGATAAGCTAAGTTAATCAACTAATATTGGGTTACTAGTAAGGATTTGGGTAATAACATTGTTTCGGCCCCGAGTAGGGTTGCACGAAGGCAGCATCGCAGGCTACGAGGTACTGATAAGTGCGCATAGTGACATTCGCATAGGGTCAAATGATGGGCCACTTGGAACCCATCATACATCCCCAGGTTTCCGTACCCTGGGGATGTCTGATGGGTTCCAAGTGGTCCGCGGTTTGACCTTGCGCACACGTCACTATGCGCACTTATCAGTACATCGTAGCTTGTGATGCTGCCTTCAGGCAGCCCTACTCGAGGCCCGAACTGTGTTATTACCCAAATCCTTACTAGTAACCCGATATTAGTTGATTAACTTAGCTTATATGTATGCTTTCAGTTATACTTAACAATATTCACCATTCATACAAGTACACACAGTAAATAAATAGTATAATTGCAAATGAAATCAAACATTTGATAACATAAGAATGAATACATGAAATTCAGATAAAACTTCTCTTTATTATTCTTCTTCCTTGGTTACAGACTCGACTCCGCCTTGTGCACTCAGCTACAGGGATCCGTGCACTCAGCTGCGGACTCTACTAGGCCTCTGAGCACTCAGCTATAGAGCCTATTCCTACTACTATGAACCAAGGTACTAGACTCTTGCTCTCTACTCGCTTCCTTTCATAATCCATCTGTTGGTTCTCTTACTTATTAACTACTTAGAGCCTCGCTCTATTTATACAATCCCATGGTATGTGGACCATGGGTAGGCCGACACTACATTCCAAACTTGGAGTGGACAGCCCTATGACTCTAACATACAATTCATGCTCCACGCCCCCAATTCGTGGAGTTTTTACAATAATATTACTCAACACTTGGGCTTTGAGCCCCAAACCATGCTATGGGGGGATTCCATGCCCAACATACTTAATTCCTCTTTTTCTTTGCCAATGCCTTTTTCCAATTTCCCTAGCCACTAACTAGCTGAAAGTGACACCCTCTAGCATGTTTTTCCCACCATTTGGCTTGGAATATGTGACCCATGACCTTAGTATTATATTTTTTTTACATAGGAAAATCAACCAGGATTGTTACATAACCCTCCCCCTTGGGGGAACATCGTCCTTGGTGTTCAATGACACTTATAAACTAGAAGCCCCTGAAAACAATAACAACCACATATGCAGATACACATTTGCTTCAACCATCAAATAATCATATTATCTATGGAGATTTATAAATCCATCTCATTATAGTATTTACAATAACATACACATATACATATGAACATTTTCTCTCACTATAAAATAAAGGATACGATGCCTGCATAAGAAAAAAGGGAATCCAGAGACTCACACCTCCACCCTCAAAGGTAGTACTAGGATTCACCTCCTTCCCAAGAAGTCCATAATCCACTACCGAGGTAAAACCTTCATCCAATGTCAAGTGTTATGATCCTTGTGCTACTTGTTCTCTCATTGAACAATTACGTACTCATTGTTCTAGGGAACACTCCCAATGTGCTTCTTATTCCATTTGGGAATGCTAATGAACAAAACAAATTCATTCCCCAAACTTCCATTCTCTACTACATACTCCCTCGAGAAAACTGGTCAGCCCCTTTTGTGGAGTCACTTGTAACTGCCCTGATGCAAATTCCATGTAATAAATGTTAAAAACAATAACCACGAATGACTGGGATACTTATTCCAAGCTGAATGTTGGGAAAGACATCCAAGGGGGTGTTCATTTGGTTGCTTATGGCTAAGGAAATTGGCATAGGCAATGATTAAGGCATTAAAAAGATTTTTCGCACATTTATTTATGAAAATAATGGAAATTAGGAGAAAAAGGAGGTGAAAGGTCACAGGTTGCATGTGAGGAGGAAAATGAAGGAAAATAAGGAAAAATGATAAAATAGAGGCCTCATTCATAAAAAGGCTTCTGAGGATCAGTTCGTAACCTTTTTTCAGTTCAATGTTGGAGCTCTCTCATTTTCTCTCTCTCTCGCATACTCTTGGATACTTAGAGATTTCTTGGACCAGTATTGGAGGGTGTGGCATACTTTGATTTTGGAGCAAGAAGGCAAAGGAAGTAAAGGAAAGTGCAATAAGGCATCAACATCAACAGCTACATCATATTTTCTTACAGGTACCAATTTACATGTATGATTTATTCACTAGTTTTGGCATGAATGGCATATCCATGTGGTTTCTTGGTTGTGATCTGTCATTAGCATGGAGGATTTCCTAGATCGACAATGGATTTCCTAGCCTTTCCATTTCCTGGATTTCCATTGTAATTTTAGGTTTACTTTCATTATTTTGTTCTGGTTGGTTCTCTTGTTTCCTTAGCTTGGGTTGAGTATTAGTCTTAGAGGCCCTAGTTGAACAAACACTCTGGAATCCTTGTAACAACTTGATTTGAGTTACTGGTCCTGGAAGCCCTGGTTGGAAAAATGCTCTAGAATCGCTTGGTGGGTTGACTTACTAGTCCTGGAAGCCTTGGTTGGACAAACTCTCTGGAACACCTAGAAGGTTTGGATGAAGACCAATATGATGATGGTTTTAGCGATGTCCGACCATGAGGTGGAATCATTGTTTGATGGGTTGAGGTGGATGGCCTTTAGAAGCCCTTGATGAGGTTTGGTTGATGTTTTCTATGAGATATCACATTCATGTTTGCAATATGGCACAGGGGTGAATGGCTGAAGAGATATTTGGCTCAACTACTCTATGGTCCGGTGGAATGTGATAGTCCCTTCTCTGGTTGGTTCATTGCAGCCATTAATGAGAAACCCTTTCCTTGATTTTCATGTGTAAAGGTAATGATGTATTTATGGATTTGATGGCTGATATGTTTATTGTATTTATGTCCCTATTACACTGGTTAGATGCACATTTTCTGAAAACAAATATGTATGGCTCTCGGCATGTTTTACCTATATGTGAATGGATAATGTGTCTATGACCTAATAGATGATAATGTAGAAAATGGCATCAGGGAAAAATGATTCATAGTGATTCTCAAATAAGTATGAGATCCCTACACTTAACTATGTTATTTACACCTATAGACTACATGTCGATGATATGTTTGACGAAATGCCTGTGAGGGCTAGTAAGGATCTAGAAAAGATCTAGAACATGTTTTTTCTTTAGCACTTTCATTTCCCTGTTACTTTACTGAATTGAAGAGATGGATCTGTTTTGGGTAGTGACCTGGGCTCTCGGCCTGAAAAGTGGCTTAGATCCCAGAGTCGTTGGCATAGCACTGAAAATTTTGGTCCACGGTCACTAGAAGACAAGCCTGTGGGAGTGACTTTAGGTTGTTGGTCACTCCCTTTCTCATAGCATGAGATCGACTATGGCCCAAGAGACCTAAAACAACAGTGGGACCCATGGACAGGCTGTTTGAGTGGATGACTTGTCTTGTGAGGGTTCCATTGATGATGATGGATGTTTGTATGGTGTGTTGCCATCGGTTCCACTTCCTTATTGTGACTTAGGAGGTTGAATCATATCATAGTGGCCTATCGTTGCATGTTTACCCCGGCTAGATGGTTGCTTGGGTAGATGTGGGATGAGGGTGTTACAGAGTGGTATTAGATCATGGTTCATCCCTCGGACTGGATGATTTGCGTGTTGGTTATGCATTCATGTCAGTTGCATGTGTGTCTCTTACACTTATATACTTGTTACATTTTCTTGATGTCAAATTAGGGTTGTAGTATAGCTATCATGGAGAATTTGTTATTGGTTTCATGAAATGTATTTGAAATGAGTATGTGACTGACTGTGTATGGACTATATGTCACTTGCATGTTGATTTCATGATACCTACTTACATCCTTGTATGTTAGGTTACATTTTTTGAATATTTTGATTACATGCATCAGTCTTGTAGGTTGATTACAAGTACTGATCGATTATGTTTGACTACATGAAGCTATGTGTATTTGTAGTTGGTTTGGAATTTCTTATTCATATTGTTGGTTGCATGTGGCAATGTGTACAATGGAGTAACGATTGTTGTCATGCATGAGGTCATAGCATGCATTCATTAGGGGAGTCTTGAGGTCTAAACTGGGCCTCCTAAGACAATTGTACAACCAAAATAAAATTTATAAGAACAAATAGGATTCAAGATGATGATGTCAACCATGGGGGATGATTCACCATTTTTGGAGTAAAAAAGTAAAAAGATTAAAAAATAATAAAATAATAAAACTACTTTTCAACACGTATTTTCAACTTACCTCCCTAATGTTTTACTCAAATTTCGAGCGGGAGTACTCATAGGATGAAAAATTTAATTCCTCATCAAAGGAGTACCCATGGTGCATACTTTCGATAGACCCTATTACATGAAAAAAAGAGAAATACATGAGAAAACATGATTGCAGTCATGTTTTTCATGTATTTCTCATTTTTCATGTAGAAGGGTACATCAAAACTATGGAACATGGGTACTCCTTGGATGAGGAATCAAATTCTGCATCCAACGAGTCTTACCGCTCGAAATTTGAGTAAACCCATAGGGAGATAAGCTAAAAATACGAGTTAAAAAAAAAATAGTTTTTCCTTTTTTCCCTCTAAAAGTTGATGATGTAATCTAATATTATTTTATTATTTCCACTATTGTTTTATAATTCCCTTAGGAGGCCCATTTTATACCTCAAAATTCCCTTAATGTTTGAAATGGCCTTGCATTGATGACTAGATCCTAGTTAGAGTGGTGTTTATGTGTTGATACATTTATTGGTGTATGTCTATATGTTGTTATGATTATGTTATACAAGTATCACGGTGATTTGGTGATCTTGCAGACCAGTATCCTCCCCAATATATACTAAGGTACGTTGGTTTATTGTGATTTGGTTTATCTGACATATTATGCCTTGCAAGAAGAAATATCAAATAGATATGATACAGCTAGAGATCATAGATTGTTGGACACTCCAGAGAAGAGAAGGGATAGACACATGTATGATTCTAGTTTGGATTCAAATAAGAACTATGATCACCATCGATCTCATCCTTACAAGAGCAACGCTATGGGATACTTATTGGATGAATTTAAGAAGGCAAAGCCACCTAATTTTGATGGAGATATAAAGAGATCACAGGATGCAAAGGCATGACTACTTGGTATGAATAATTTTTCAGTTTCCATGACTACTTAGAGAACATGAAAGCTAAAGTGGGTACTTTTAGTATTAAAGGTAAAGTAGGCATCTGGTGGGAAGACGTGAAGAATGTCAGGGACATAAATGAGGAAGATCTAACTTGGAGTGAATTTGAGCAGTTATTCAAGAAGAAGTATCTGTCAGAGAGATACTTCGATGACAAGGAAAAATAATTCTATGAACTAAAAATGGGATCCATGACAAATGATGAGTATACTAGTAAGTTCTTGGAACTGTTGAGGTATGTGCCTTACCTCAAGGAGGATAAGGCTAAGATTCATAGATTTGTTAGTGGGTTACTGGTTACATTCAAATATAGGATTGAGTTCGACGAGCCTAGATCATTGGAGGAGGCCATTTGGAAGCTAAATCATTGCTATGAACAATCAAAGTGAAAAACTGAGACTAAGCCAGACTGGAGAGGTAATGTAAAGAACAAAAGAAAATGGGATAAAAAGTGAGCAAGGCCACAAGGTACATATAAGAAGGAGAATGGTTCACCACCTAGGAGGTTCGATGCATCAGATAGAGGAAAGGGACATCGAGCTGAAGAGAAGAAAAATGATGGAGTATGGAAACCCATAGAGTGTTAGACTTGTGGAAAACATCATTGCAGGAGAGATTGTCCACAGAATCAGGGTGGTAGACTCGAGATATATAACGCACAAGAGGTAGAGACTGTTGGAGATGTTGGCTAGAGTATTCCTCGTATCTATGCAGCTGTGGAAAACATGCAGGAAAAACATCAGGCATCTATCATTGAGATGGACGATAAGCTTTGTGATCAAGTTATTTCTATTTTGATTGACCCTAGATCTAATTATAGCTATGTTAGTCTTGACTTGGTGGATAATTTTGGTTTGAATAAGGTATTGTATGCTGAGTCTTGGTTATTTCAGTTGGCTACAGGTACGAAGAAGCGAATTCATCATTGGGTAAGAGCTTGCACATTTGACTTAAATGGTATGCCTATCGCAACACATTAGAATGTTTTACCGTTGGGTTCATACATTATGTTATTGGGCATGGATTAGTTGTATCTACATAGAATCAAGGTTGAATGCTATGACAAGGCCATTGAATGTGTCAATGACAATGGGAAACCAAGACTCTTGCAAGCTAAGAAGAAAGCCAAATTACTTAGGATGGTGATAACTATGTAAGGAAAGCGTAGTCGTAGGAAAGGGTGCAAGATATTTGCAGTACATATTTCTAGTGTTGAAAAAGTACCCAGTTTTACAACAGTTCAGCGATGTATTTCCCGAGTAAATTATAGAGTTTCCACCTCATAGGGAGGTATACTTTTCTATTGAGTTAGTGTTAGGGGTAGCTCCAACATCTAAAGCACCTTACAGGATGAGCACACTTGAGTTGGTCGAGTTAAAGTTGTAGCTGAAGGAAATGTTGGACAAGGGGTACATTAGGCCAAGTGTATCACCTTGGGGCAGACCAGTCTTATTTTGAGGAAGAAGGATGGTACCCTCATATTATGCATTGATTATAGGAATTTGAAAAAAGTGCAATACCCATTGCCAAGAATTGATGACTTGTTCGATCAATTGAAGGGAGTAGCAATGTTTTCAAAGATTTACCTGAGATTCAGATACCATTAGGTACACATCAAAGAGGAGGATATATACAAGACTATGTTTAGGACCAGGTATGGGAATTATGAAATTTTTTTTGTTCCTTGGCTTAACGAATGCTCTAACTACATTCATGTGTTTGATGAATAGTGTGTTGCGTCCATATTTGGATAAGTTTGTTATTGACTTCATTGATGATATACTAGTATATTCTAAAAATGAGGAAGAGCATGTCGAGAACTTAGCAATAGTGTTGAGATTGTTGAGAGAGCATCAATTGTATTCTAAGCTTAGAAAATTTAGTTTCTTTCAAACGAAGGTACACTACTTGGGACATGTTGTCTCCAGGTAGGGTATTGTGGTAGATCTAGAGAATATAAGGGACATCATGGAGTGGGTAGGTCCTAAGAGTGTGGATGAGGTGTGATCTTTCATGGGTTTGGAAGGATACTATAGGAGATTCATCGGGAACTTCTCGTGGATTTCTTACCCCATCAAATCATTTAGTAGGAAAGGTAAGAAGTTCGAATGGACTGAAGAGTGCGAGACTAGCTTTGAGCAGCTTAAGAAGTTGTTGACACACGCACCATTGCTATAGATTGTAGATTCAGACAAAGAGTTCATAGTATATACAGATGTTTACAAGAGAGGACTTGGTGGAGTCCTTATGCAAGATGGACACGTGGTATGTTATGAGTGCCGGAAACTAAACAAGCATGAGCAAAATTAACCGATGTGTGATCTTGACCTAGCAGTGATTATACATGCACTGAAGATGTGGAGGCACTATATTCTTGGCAGGTAGTTTGTGCTTATGAGTGATCACGTTTGGGTTGAGGTATTTGTTTGAGCCGAATCTGGATGCCAGGCAGGCTAGATGGTTTTCCATAATCAACGAGTTTGATTTTGAGATTAGGTACATCAAAGGCAAGGAGAACAAAGTGGAAGATGCTTTTAATATGTGGGTATAGGTGAATCACTTAGTAGTTATGAGCTATCATGGGATAGATTTAAATGACAAGATCTTGCGGGAAGGATAGTAGGATCTCAGATAGATGGAGATTGTGCATATATTGAAAAGGAGTACATGTACATGTAGTGGTACATGTGCATGTGGCAGTACAGGTACAGGTGCAGGTGAAGGTGCATAGGGCATGGACTATTATCTTACAAAAAAAGGATTGGTCAGGTTCTGAGATAGGATATATGTGTCGAATGATGGTGATCTCAAGAAGGTGATATTGAGTGAGTTTCATGCGAAACCATATTCAAGTTACCCAGGTTACTAGAAGACACTATCACATTAAAGTGATATTACTATTGGTTGAATATGAAAAGGGATGTTGCAGAGTTTGTGGCAAGATGTTTCGAGTGTCAGTGAGTGAAGGTAGAGTGAAAACATCCAAGTGGACTACTACAGACGATTGTGATTCCAGAGTGGAAATGGTAGGTCATTTCCATGGACTTCATCACACAGTTGTCGAAGACAGTGAAGTAACATGATTCCATCATGGTCTTTGTAGACAAGTTAACAAAGGTTTAACACTTTGTTCGGTGAAGTCTACATTCTCAGCTAGTGATGTGGCACAGGTATTTATCCAAGACGTGGTTAGACTACATGGTGCTCTGAAGAAGTTGCTTCATACGGGGAAGTGAAGTTCACTTCCAAGTTTTGGAAGGAGTTATTTGAAGGTTTGGGCACAGAGTTGGCCTTCAAGAAAAATTATCGCATGTAGATAGATGGACAGACAGAGTGGGTCAACGAGAAATTAGAGGACATGTTGAGGATGTATGTGATCCATGAGCAGGGAAAATGAGAAGAGTATCTCCATTTGGTCAAGGTTGCATACAATAACGACTATCAGGAGTCAATGAGGATGAGTCATTTTGAGGCATTGTATGGGTGAAGTTGTAACACTGCCATTAGCTAGAGTGATCTGGTTAGCAGAGTATTGATTGGACCAAATGTGTTGGTAAACATGGAACGTGACATGCAGGTGATCAAGAAGAATCTCAAGGCAACACATGATAGACAAAAGAGTTATGACAATAGGAACATGTTATTCAAGGAGTTCCATCTTGGGGAACATGTGTACTTGCACATCAAATCAAAGAAGAGCTCCTTGCGGATTGGCTCATGTGCATAGATGGCACCATGGTTTTATGGACCGTTTAGTATTATTGAGTGAATTAGGTCAGTAGCTTATCGACTTGGACTACCTCAGATAGTGAGAGTCAGCGATGTTTTCCATGTATGTTTTCTTAAGAAGTATGTTGAGGATGTTGATCATGTGATTGACTGGTCTATATTGCATGTGGAACCAGATGGAGAATTCCAGGGAGAGCCTCATTGTTTATTGCAAAAAAAGGTGCTCGTGCTCCAAAACCAAGCAATAGAGCAGGTTAAAGTGAAATGGAAGCACTTTGGGCCTGATAAAGCTACATGGGAGATGGTGGATCAGATGCAAGCCATGTATCCTTCCTTGTTTTCCAGTTGAGGAAAATAATATTTGATATGGTGGTTTAGTGATTGCTTATGGTGGTTGGTAGTTTCTTTATGGTGGTTTAGTATTTGTTTTAAGTTGGCTTGGTATATGCTTCATGGTGGTTTAATATTTGTTTTATGTTGGTTTAATATATGCTATATGATGTTTTGGTATATGTATGCTTAGATTTGATGTTAGCATATGTTTGATATATGTTTTGATATGTGATTTTTCATATGTTTCAGTATATATATATTGATGATGTTTTTATATGTACACCTGTGTATGGAAGTAAATACCGTAATGAGCTGTGTTATAAAGCTCCACTATGCGGTATGGTGTTATAGACATTTTTGTGCCCTACAACCCCAAGCATGAAATGTCCATAAAACAAGGGCTCCTAAGTCCCTAAAAGTGTTGTTCTAACCCCTAAAGGAACAAGGTCAACAGATTACAGCTTCTCCCAGAAGTTCTCCATGACAAACTACTCAGAATTGGTCAAAACAGGATCACTGCAGCTGCTCCACTGGCTAAGTGTGTTGCATCTCACCTAAGTACACTGTGAGGGTGCGTTGCATTTCAAAAGTCCCTTCTGTGGGGTGCGATGGGTGAGAAATGACAAATGGCAGTGTCATTCCACGAGGTGGAGAGGCCATGGAAGCTTCCAGAATCTTCTCCTGTGACAATTGCCTCACTCAATTCGACCAAGAATGAGTAAGAGGCCCTCAGTCTCCAAGTGGAAGCAAGAACTATCAGAGAGAAGACACTAATAAAATCACAAGCTGACTCATCCCCCTTACAGATATCTATATATGGATCCCTCATCCCAGAGATCCAGAGGCTGGAATTTTGCATATTGTAAGGAATTGTTGTTGGTTTCTAGAGACAAACATAAGATTGTTGGGTGATCTAAGCTTTGTTTGAGGTGAAGAGGGGCTTCTTTGCTGGGAGGTTGATGCTAGGTTAGAACAACTGGTTGTAAGTCCTCCTGGATCTTTTCTTGTTTATCAATAAAAGCTATTTGAGTTTTCCTCCATGCTTTTGTACCTTTGATGCTTGTTACATTTGTATGGTCAATTTACATCTAATCCTAGATTGTTTATGATTATAGATCCATGTCTTTATATAGTGCTATGCTTCTGTGATCTTACAGGTACTTTGTGAAGCTGGGCGTGCAAGGTAGCAGGTAGCTGAGGACTATCAAAGAAGAGAGGGATCGAATCGAAGGATTAGCGCAAGAGAGAGGTTGGTATTTCTATTCCTCTCTATCTATAATTCATAAAGGAAAAACAAAAGTAGTTTTTCTCTGTTTGTTTCTAAGGTAGCTGTCACACCTTAGTGGGATAGAGCAGTTCTAAATAGACACTTTTCCCTGTAACATATGGGTGTCATGTTGTTATGCTATCATGATGTTATGATGTCATATGAGTTGGCACTCAGAAGGATGATCATTGTAAATATCGTAATGAGTTGTGTTGTAAAGCTCCACTATGCGGTATGTTGTCATATTGTCATGATGTTTTCTCTTGAAAAGATCTTTCATTATGAATACTACATTGAGTTTTGTTATAAAGCTCCATAAGGAGTATATATTTTTCAGCATGTTGTTGAGGTATAGATGTGATTGAACACTGAGGATAGTGTCCCCAAAGGGGGAGGGTTCTATAACAACCCTGGTGAAAATTTTATGTAATAAATGTTAAAAGCAATAACCATAGATGACTGGGACACTCATTACAAGATGAATGTTGGGCAATCCATCCTGGGGGGTATTCATTTGGTTGTTTATGGCTAAGGAAATTGGCAAAGGCAATGGCTAAGCCATTAAAAGGAAATTTCGCACATTTATTTATGAAAATAATGGAAATTAGGAGAAAAGGGAGGTGAAAGGTCACAGGTTGCATGTGAGGAGGAAAATGAAGGAAAATAAGAAAAGATGAAGAAAATAGAGGCCTCATTCATAAAATGTCTTATGAGGATCAATTGGTAACCTTTTTTCACTTCAGTGTTGGAGCTCTCTCATTTTCTCTCTCTCTCTCTCTCTCTCATAGTCTTGGATACTTAGAGATTCCTTGGAGCACTCTTGGAGGGTGAGGCATTCTTGGATTTTGGAGAAAGAAGGAAAAGTAAGAGCAGGAAAGTGCAAGTAGGCATCGACATCAACAGCTACATCATATTTTCTTGTAGGTACTGAGTTGCATGTATGATTTCTTGACAAGTTTTGGCATGCATGTCATATGCATGCGGTTTCTTGGTTGTGATATGTCATTTGCATGGAGGATTGCCTAGATCGATATTGGATTGCCTAGCCTTTCTATTTCTTGGATAGCCATGGTGATTGTGGGTTTACTTTCATTATTCTTTTTTGTTGGTGCTCATGTTTCCTTAGCTTGGGTTGAGTTATTAGTCGTGGAAACCCTGGTTGAACAAACACTCTCGAAGCCCTGTAACAACTTGGGTTGAGTTACTAGTCCTAGAAACCATGGTTGGACAAACGCACTGGAAGCCCTTGGTGGGTTGAGTTACTAGTACTTGAAGCCTTGGTTGGACAAATGGTCTGAAATCCCTATATAAGTTGTGGGTGGAGTTACTACTTCTGGAAGCCTTGGTTGGACAAATTCTCTGGAAGCCCTAGAAGGCTTGGATCGAGACCAATCTGATGATGGTTTTGGTGACGTCTGACTGTGAGGTGGAACCATTGTTTGATGCGTTGAGGTGAATTGCCTATGGAAGCCCTGGATGATTTTTGATTGATGTATTCTATGAGATCCCAAATTCATGCTTGGAATATGGCACGGGGGTGAATGGTTGAAGAGAGATTTGGCTCAACCATTCTACGGTCGGGTGGAACGTGTTAGTCACATCCCCATTTGGTTCATTGCATTCATTAATTAGAAATTATTTCCTTGATTTTCATGTGTAAAGGTACTGATGTATTTATGGATTTTATGGCTGATACGTTTATTGTATTTTTGTCCCTATTATGTTGGTTATATGCACATTTTATGACAGTACTTATGTATGGCTCTCAGCATGTTTTTACTTGTATGTGAATGGATAATTTTTCTATGACTTCATAGATGATAATGCAGCTAATGGCATAAGGGAGCAATTATTTATAGTGATTCTTAGATAAGTATGAGATCCCTACACTTAAATACATTATTTACACATGTAGATTACATGTCGATGATATGTTTGATGAAATGCTTGTGAGGGCTAGTAAGGATCCAAACAAGATCTAGAATAGGTATTTTCTTTAGTACTTTCATTTCCCTATTACTTTACTGAATTGAAGAGATGGATCAGTTCTGGGCAGTGACCTTGGCTCTTGGCCTGACCCAGGTTCAATGTTAGTTAGCCAAACAAATCCCCACACTACTGGCCCTTTCGGCATTAGCCCGCAGAGCATGGAACAAAATCTCATGCAAAGCATTATGGGGGGATGTTGGAACCAAGTTTCCGCACCCTGAGATGGTCGTGATGTCATTTTATTCCCTCTATTCTTGCCTTTGTGCAGGGCACTTAGTTTTAGGGATTTTCAAACTATCCCTCTATTTTGCCCTTCAAAACCTCTGCGAAAAGGCATGATTGACCTTCATGTAGCCCTAACCTACAGCTTAGGTACTTTCATGCTACTAGGGTAGCGTATCATGTAGATTCCTAAACTAGCTTAAGTGTCTTACTTATCTTATTAAAAAATCATAGTTAGCACCGCGTAAATAGATGTTCTTACTTGCGTTCACTTAACCAACGTAATTACATAGATTCACGCATCATATAAGCATTATAAATAGAATTCATCCACAATACGACAAGATGCATTAATAGGAACAAAGACATAGAATTTGTAGAATACTTCTCTTTATTAATATCTTCAAGTGATTATAGACTCTATCCACCCCGCGCACGCAACTGCAGGGGTCCGCGCAGTCAGCTGTAGACTTCCACTCTAGGCCTCTGCGCACTCAGCTACAGAGCCTCTACCTACGCTACGACCTGAACTTAGACTTCTTAGTTCAGAGCTATCACTATCTGACTCCTTACTCTTCTAAAAGTACTTAGAGCATAGCTCTTTTTATACAATCCCATGGTCCGCGGACCATGGGTAGATCTTTTAAAACCAACTTTACTTTACAAAAATAGGGGGAGACAACCCTTTATGACTCATGACACCTTCGCACTCCACGACCACAAAATGTGAATACTTTACTATTTTATTACAAAATTTGACCCAAAAAATGTGATTGTAGACCCAAAATTGTCCTTGGGGGATCCCGTTCCCAACATATGGTATGTTTCTATTGATTCCACTTCATTAAGGTGACTTAGGAGGTTGAATCATTTCATGGTGGCCTCTCATCACATGTTTTCCCCAGCGGGTTGATTGATTGGGTAGATGTGGGAGGAGGGTGTTATATCACTCACCTTATAATTTTGACAACCATCCCCATCTCTGTGTCCCTCGGGATACCCCTCCCTTGGCAAGTTTTTCTTGCATCAGAAGGTCCAAAAACAAAGGCATATCCCAACCTTAAAACCATCATATCAATCATAGAATGCTCATGGAAACCAATGGACACAATTGGGTACTAGTGTCCCACAATGGATCGACTCTTGAAGTGGTTTACTAACATGTTGCTCCATGTTCCAATTCCTTTACTACTTTTTCTTATTCTTTGATTCAGTTTGAACCACCCAACCTATTAGGTCCCTATAATACTAGTGATTCCCCCATTACTATTGTCAGTGTAGCCTTTATTGTTATTATTGTGCCCCTATTGTCCCCATATTGTTATTAGTGCGCCCCATAGAAGCCCACTATTATTATTGTTGTGCCCTTATATTATTATTGTTATGTCAGCTTTGATTATATTGTGAACCCTTAGACTCGTATATATAGAAAGGAGGTTTAGTCATTATTATCATCCGAGAACTGTTCATTTGTGTAATGTAAACGGCGTTTCCACCTCGACGAGGCTAATTTCTAAGGTGTTGATCTTTCTTTTCTATATTTTTGCGAGATGGTTTCTTAATATTTGGTATCACATGATTGGATTCTAGGGTTTTGATGTTCCAAACAGGTCATTGTGGAATGTTCGCTATAACTTTTTTTCTGTGATGTTTCAAAAGTTAAAACAAAATCCCATTTGACCCGAGATCATTCTGAACCTCAGGTTTGAATTTCCGATCTTGTCTTGGTACATTCATGGATATATGAGTTGACGACGTTAGGGTTTTTGCAGACTCACGAATTATATTCCAAACAAGTGACCTTAGGGAAATCGTCATAACTTTATCTCTGAGCATCATATTGAAATTTCATAAGAAGTTATAGAAAGAGGTCAGACCATAATTTTCTGTGTATCTTTTTTAGATCTGAAGGTCGAAACAGTGACACATGGCACGTTGTACAACTTCAATCTTCTTAAAAATTATATAATCATGTCATCTTGGGAGATTGGGCATAACTCTTTATTGGAGAATCCAATTCTGATCAAACTAGTGGAATTGAAAAGAGGACTCAAAGGGCTACCACAGGAAGTAATTTCAAACCTTGGAGATCCGCAATTACCAAGATACAACAAATTGAATATCAAGATTCGTCTTGGGTTGAAAAATTAGTTTGAAGTTACAAGGGCATAGTGAAGCATAATTATCATTAATTGATGCCCCAAAGAAAGAAAATGGAAACACCTAGTAAGAATCCTGAAAGATCTAGCATGAATCATGAAGAAGAGGAATAAATGTAACATGATATATCAAATTACGAGACCAAGCGCAACAAATTTCACTCTCACAAAAGGTAACAGAAACGAATATTGATGGTTTAAAGAAAGGCGTGGAAGCTAAGATGAATGACATGGAAGCTAATATGAATGGTGTGCAAGTTAAGATGGATGGTATGAAAGACAACATTGAAGATTTGAAGAATGACATGGAAGGTTTGAAGGAAGGTTTGACAAAGTTGCCACAAGAAAGGCTTCCTAATGGTGAAAAGGTAATAGAGAAAACTCATGATGAGAACAAAATAAATGTTAATCATGTTTTCATAGACTCTAACGGTGGATTGAAGACCCACCATGTTCCGAATATTGATATGAGGAAGTTTGATGGCAAGGATCCCATAACATGGATACTACAGATGGAGCAATATTTCAATCTCGATAATGTGCATGAAGAAGAGGAATAAATGTAACATGATATATCAAATTACGAGACCAAGCACAACAAATTTCACTCTCACAAAAGGTAATAGAAACTAAGATTGATGGTTTAAAGAAAGGCGTGGAAGCTAAGATGAATGGCATGGAAGCTAATATGAATGGTGTGCAAGTTAAGATGGATGGTATGAAAGACAACATTGAAGATTTGAAGAATGACATGGAAGGTTTGAAGGAAGGTTTGACAAAGTTGCTACAAGAAAGGCTTCCTAATGGTGAAAAGGTAATAGAGAAAACTCATGATGAGAACAAAATAAATGTTAATCATGTTTTCATAGACTCTAACGGTGGATTGAAGACCCACCATGTTCCGAATATCGATATGAGGAAGTTTGATGGCAAGGATCCCATAACATGGATACTACATATGGAGCAATATTTCAATCTCGATAATGTGCAAAACACACAAAAGGTACGTATTTCAACTTTATATTTGGAACCAAATTAGTTTGTATAGTATTGATGGCTTTGCTCTCATAAATAAATTGTCACTTGGGCAATTTTTACGGAAGAATTGATAGCACATTATGAGGATACAAAAAGCAACACTTTTTTTAGCTAATTGATAAATATCAAACAAAAGGGTTCAATGATGGAGCACATTGAGGACATTAAAAAATTGAATATAAGGGTAAAACATATTACAGAGGAGCATAGGATTGATGTGTTCATAGGGACGTTAAAGGATAACATCCAACATGAGGTTCTCCTTTGGGAACCTGATTCACTGGAGAAGGCATTAATGTTGGAAAGAAAAATGGAAAGACAAATTATGGCAACAAGGAACTACCACTCACAACTATAAATATGCAAGTGTCGTTGCCCCTAGCCTTCCACAAGCTACAAGGTTGACACCTCTACGATTGGAAGAAAAAAGAGAAAAAGGGATTTGTTACAGTTGTGATAGCAAAGACACTAAAGGTCATAAGTGTTCTGAGAAGAAATTATTTTACATATATTGTGAAGAGTAGGAAGAAAAGGAACAAGAAACCTCAAAAGAAGAGGATATACACCAGGAACAAACCCTAGATAAAGAATAAATTAATCTTACCATATCTTTTAATGCATTGGCCAGAATTACCACTCCTCAAACTATCAAGATACAAGGACATATGAAGAAGAAAAATGTAATAGTGTTGATTGATTCGGGAAGTACCCATAATTTTATTCATTATAAGATAGCCAAGGAATTGAATTTCTTCCTATATCCAGCACCAGAGTGTCAAGTGATGGTGGCAAGTGGAGGAACCATAAATTTCTCTAGAAAGTGCCATAATATCAAGCTATTCATGGGAGAATATGTATTGAATAGCCCAATGCTTTCCATTCCAATGGGTGGTGCTGATGTTGTACTAGGAGTCTAATGGCTACAATGCTTGGGTACAATAGCTTTTAATTTTCATGAAATTTTCTTCGAAAGGAAAGGAAGTTGAATTAAGGGGTATCACAGGGAAACCATGAAATATAATCAGCTCTAACGGAATGACAAAGCTTCGAAAGAAAGAACAACCAGGCGTAATTGCACAATTATGTTCGCTAGAGGTTCCCACATTGAAATCATCTATTTCTCCAGATCTCCAAAAAGTCTTGAACAATCATTCCAAGGTATTTGAGACTCCCAAAGGCCTCCTACCTATTCGTGATCATGATCATGCTATTCATTTGATTCCAGGAAGTTTTCCTCCAAACATCAGGCCTTACAGATATCCCTATGCCTAAAAGAGTGAAATTGAACATATGGTTGCAGAAATGCTAGAGGTTGGTATAATTCACCCTAGTCAAAGTTCATTCTTTGCTCCAGTAGTATTGGTGCACATGAAGGATGCGTCATGGAGCATGTTTCCGGATTATAGGGAGCTCAAAAAGCTCATTATTAAATATAAATTTCCCATTCCTGTTATTGATGAATTATTGGATGAATTGCTTGGATCAATTTACTTCACCAAGTTGGATCTTCGTTCAAGATATCATCAAATCAAAATGAAGACTGAAGATATTCTATAAACAACATTTATAACTCATTAGGGTCATTATGAATTTTTGTTCATGCCTTTTGGCCTTACCAATGCACCTTCTACATTACAAGGTTTGATGAATTCCATTTTCAAACCCTTCCTTCGAAAATTTGTCTTAGTATTTTTTGATGATATACTAATCTATAGTAAGTCTTGGAAGGATCATGTTCAACATGTTGAAAGGGTGCTCAAACTATTGGAGGAGAAACAATTATATGCAAAAATATCGAAATCTTTCTTTGGAGTATAAGAGGTGGAATATATGGGCCATATTGTATCTCATGAAGGTGTTAAGGTAGACCCTAGCAAAACTAAAGCCATTAAGGAATGGAAAATCCCCACATCCATAAAGCATCTGTGAGGATTTCTCGGGTTGATAGGATATTATCGCAAGTTTGTTAAGAATTATGGGAGAATAGCAACACCTCTAACAACATTATTGAAGAAAGATGTATTTTCATGGACTCTAGAAGCAACGAAGGCCTTTAAACATATTAAAGAGGAAATGTGCCAACCATCGGTCTTAGCTATGCTAGACTTCAAAAAAACCTTTATTGTGGAATGTGATGCCTCAATAAATGGAATTGGTGTTGTTTTAATGAAAGAAGAAAGACCCATTGCTTTCAAAAGTCTTCCAATCAAAGGAAAGTATTTACACAAAGCTATTTATGAGAAGGAAATGTTGGCAATACTACATGCACTTAGGAAATGGCGACCCTACCTAATGGGAAGACACTTCAAGGTAAAAACGGATCATGATAGTCTTAAAAACTTTATAGAACAAATATTATCTTCAAAGAGCAACAAAAATGAGTCACAAAGATGTTGGGTTATGACTTTAAAATCATATACAAAAAAGGGAATCAAAATGTTGTGGCAGTGCACTCTCAAGAAAGGATGAGGATGTGTAAGCATTTCTTTGTGTCATTTCTATTATCCAACTAGATTGGATAAACGAAGAAAGGGATGAATGGAAGAATGAAGAAGAAGTGTGGGAAATCATTCAAAAGATACAACAAGATCCCAGTACATCTGATACATTTAGTTAATAAAATTATTCGTTATGGTACAAAGATCACTTATACCTAGGTAAGAATTCCCAACTCAAACAAAATATTCTTATAGGAATTGCACACTTCTCCCTTAGGAGGGTACTCAGGATTTCTAAAAACTTACCACATGGTTAAGAAAGAATTTTTTTGGGATGGAGTTAAATCAGATATTCAAAAGTTTGTGGCAGAATGCTTGGCTTGCCAACAAAATAAAGTTGAAACAATTAAGACCCCAGGTCTACTACAACCTTTATCCATTCCAAGCCAATGTTGGGAGGAGGTTTTAATGGATTTTATCACATGTTTACCCAAGTCCGAAGGAAAGAGTGTCATCATGTTGGTAGTTGACAGACTTACCAAGTATGCACAATTTTGTGCATTATCTCATCCATTTAAAGTCATTTTAGTTTCTAATGCATTTATGGAAACAATTCAAAATCTACATGGAAACCCAAAGACTATTGTAAGTGACAAAGATCCCATTTTCACTGGAAATTTTTAGACATAATTATTTTCTTGTCTTGGTACTCAGTTAGCTCATAGCTCATCTTATCATCCTCAATCAAATTGGAAAACTGAGATAGTAAACAAATGTTTGGAAGGATATCTGATTTGCTTTGTCTTTGATAAATAGACAAAATGGGTGAAATGGTTGCCTCTAGCTGAATGGTGGTATAACACTTCCTTCCATACTGCAACAAAAATGACCCCATTTATGACACTTTATGGATATCATCCACCATCCATCACATCATATTTAAGATAAAATTCTAAGGTTCAAGTAGTGGAAGATCACATCGAGCATCAACAACAAGTTCTCAAACTCTTAAAGGATAACCTCACTTTGGCGCAGAATAGAATTAAAGAACATGCATATCAACATCGTAGTGAAAGAATTTTTTATGTAGGTGACTGGGTATTCCTATGGCTACAACCATATAAACAAATCTCGCTCAAGCAAGCTGAGAAGGATAATAAATTATCACCAAAGTATTATGGTCCATACATGGTCTTGCAAAAGATTGGTACTATGGCATACAAATTGGAGCTTCATGTAGCTTCTCCAACGCACCCTGTTTTCCATGTTTCATGTTTAATGAAGGTTATAGGTGACAAGCTCCCAGTTCATACAATATTTGTAGAACTTAAAGAGGAAGGAAAAATCATATTGGAATCTGAAGCAGTCACAGAAACAAGAGCTCGACAGCTACAAAATCGATCAATTTCGGAGTATCTCATCAGGTGGAAGAACTTACCTGCTGAATATTCCACATGGGAGGATGATAATTTTATACAGAAGCATCCATAACTACTCAAGCGTTAAGGACAACACTTTTTTGAAGGAGAGTGGCATGTTAGGTCCCTATAATACTAGTGATTCCCCCATTACTATTGTCAGTGTAGCCCTTACTGTTATTATTGTGCCCCTATTGTCCCCATATTGTTATTAGTGTGCCCTATAGAAGCCCACTACTCTTATTTTTGTGCCCTTATATTATTATTGTTATGTTGGCTTTGATTATATTGTGATCCCTTAGACTCCTATATATAGAAAGGAGGTTTAGTCATTTGTATCATCTAAGAATTGTTCATTTGTGTAATGTAAAAGAGGTTGCCCCCTCAAAGAGGTTGATTTCTAAGGCATTGATCATTCTTTATATCTTTTTGTGATCTGGTTTCATAACATAACCTAAGAATTTTCCATGTTTTTCTATACCAGGTGCATAATTTTCATCAGATTCAAATTAAATTTAAATAAGTTTAAATCATACCTCATTGGTGGCCAATCAATAAGGTATATTTGCAATTTGTTCACTTCTTGTCACAATAATCGAAACTAGCTGTTTGATCAAATCATTATGAATAAACATATCACATCCCGTTAGCTCAAAGCTAATGCATCATAAATCAGAATCATAGATCACATGCAAAATTAATACAAGAATAAAATATTGATAATTATCATTCAAATAATTTGTTTGTTCTACCTTTGGTCTTTGTCCTTTCTCTACACACACATAGATCGGTTTCCACACTTGACAAACATCCAATGCCTTCTCTTCTCTTCAATCATGTACATCACATGCATACACCCACACATGGTGTACCACACAACACATACACCTACACCTGGTGTATCCCACAACACAATACATACACCTACACTCAGTGTACAATACAATACATATATGTACACAGAGTACAACACAATGAATTCACATGTCAAGATACAATGACTACACAACACATAACACAATACCACATGTATACAATAAAACGTGTATGATACGTACACAACACTTCATGAACAATTTGTACATAGCAGCACATGTATACAACACCACCTTCACAATGTGTACACATCACCACATGTACACAACACCATTTGCACAAAATGTACACAACATCACATGTTAATAGCGCCACCTACACAATCCATATACAACACCACATGTACACAACACCACCTACACAATGTGTACACAACATATAGACAACACCACTTGCACAATGTGTACACATCACCACATGCACGCAATACCATATGTATGACATGTACATAGCACCACATGCACACAAAACCACATGTACAACATACACACCGCACCATATGTACATAGCGCCACATATACAACATCCACACAACACGACACATACAACACCACATATATAACACACACAACATTATATTTACATAGCACTGCATATCCAACATGTACACAACACTATATGTATACAGTACCACATATGCAACATGCACACAACACTATATCTACACAATACCACACATACAACATGCATAAAAAACCATATGTACATAATATAGCATATGCAATAGGCACACAACACTATATGTACACAGTACCACATATGAAACATGCTCATAACACTATATGTACAGAGTATCGCATGTGCACCATGCACAAAACACCATAGGTACAAAATGTAAAACAAATACACAATAGTAGTACTACACATCCAGAGATCATATTATGATGCAGGAGCATTGACTCGAAACTATCATTGTATTTTAGTAAACATAGGGGGTCTTGTGTTTTCAAGGAAGTTGGATTCCTATGTATGTAATTATTAATGTTTTGAGTGGTTAAAGTAGGAATTAATTAGATAAGTGTGATGATATTTGTAAATGGTATCAAGTGTAGGAGAACATGAGTGATTAATGATGATGAGAGAGTTGGAAATCAATTGTAACTCTTATAGGTCTCATGATTCGAGGAACTAGAGAGGATTCTTAGGGATAAGTAGGAGAGAAAAGTGGACTTAGAGGATATTCAGGAGTTAGTTCAACAAATTTAGGATCTGGACCAGAATTAGTTCAACAGGACCTTTTGTATAAATGTAAGCTTAAAATGCATATAAAGTCAGTAGTTAGAGAAGTAGTTAGTAAGTCAGGTAGTCAGTCAGTCAGATTGTAAGCCTATGGGCAGGAGAATAAGGGCCACTGAAATCGAAGACCAGGCCAAGAAGGAATTCACTGTGTAAATACATGTTTATTAATACAAACGACTCAATTATGAGTTCATGTGTGTATTGAGTAATTGAGATATTGTTTGTGTATGATCTTGAGTTATTCTGCGTAACATAGGTTACAGGTGCAGAACTAGAGGTGAAATACAAAGAATAGTAACAGAGTGGTGTTATGGTTTTGTACACATCAATAGTACGGGAGGAAGCCTTTAATGTATCAGTGAAGGTGGAGGAAGCATAAAAGCATGAGTAGAGTTAAGCTTAGGAGGAGTTTCGCGGTAGAACATCGAAAGAACCACAAATGCTGAAGTAATTTGAAACCATGGAAGAACGGAAAAAACAAAGTAAAGAGGAGATTAGTAGCCGTAGTGAGGGTAGAGAGTATGGGATGCCTTGATCGTGGGTGAAGGCCTGCAGTTGTTCTTAACCGTCGATTGCAAAAATTCAGAAGCTGACGTCATAACCAACTACGGGGGTTGAAAGCTTGATAACCCACATGCTAATGGAAGACCTGTAGACCATCAGATCGAATGATTTGATCAGTAGTGCCTTGATAAATCGATGGAGGATGGTAATTAGATTGTTTTGGTGATCGAAACAAGTGATGACCATTAGATCTAGAGAGAGAAGATCAACGACGGAGAGTGAAATTCAACGTGGGATGGAACTGTTGTTCAATTGGTGAATTGTTGTCATTCGGAGAAGTGTTGTTCAATTGGTGAATTTTTGTTTAATCGGTGAAGTGTTGTCGAATTTCTGAATTGTTGTTCAATCAGCGAGGTGATGTTCAATTGGTGAATTCCTGTTCAATTGGCGAAGTGTTGTTCAATTGGTGAATTGTTGTTCAATTGGCGAAGTGTTGTTCAATTGGCGAATTGTTGTTCAATCAGTGAAGTGATGTTCAGTTACGAATTATTGTTAAATCCCGCGTGTCGTTCAATTATAGATTGTTGTTTAATCCCGAATGATGTTCAATTGCTGTTCAATTGACGAATTGGAAAGGAATGGACTCGAGAAGGTTATAGGCATGGTTTCATTCTATTTGAAGTCCGGTTGAGTTATCACATATTTCATGCGAGAGGCAATGAGGTCACATGATGGCGTGATGCGATATTGCGACAACTGTTGATCTGGTGGATGAAATCAATGGTGGAAAAGGGTGATCGCATGTTGCAAGTCAGGAATTATTAATACACACTCTATTGAGTCATTTGTCCTCCGCGATTGCGATAAAGGGTGAGTTAGCACATAAAATGGAGTTTGGTTAATATACACGGGTATAGAGTTAACCACAGTTTTTATAAAGGTTAAAGGGTTGAGCTATAGAGTCCTGATGAAAGGATTGACAAAGGTTTAGACTAGGTTAGTTATTAACTCATTCCACACGAGATTAATTAAGGGTCCTTAAACCATTAAATAATGAATATTTGACTTGGCAAAGAGTCTAAAATTCTTGGGGAAAAATAGACATTGTATTTTATATGCATATTATGGATATATGCAGGCTTTCCTTGCATCAGAGTGGTATTAGAGCTAGTTAAAGCTCTTTTTAATTAAAGCAGAATTGTGCAGAATACAAGTGTGATTGCAAAAGAAAGAGGAGATAAGGTTATTTGAATCTGATAAGTAGAAGACATGAAATAAGATGAGAATAAGTGATATTCTTAAGAAGAGATTTTAGAAGCATAAGGAAGGCACAATAATGTTTGTTTTCTTGAGGAAAGTGGAGGTTCACTCAAATGTGAAGAATGGATGGAGACTGCTTCTAGAGCCATGCAGGTATTGTTTTATTTAACTCTGGTTTGAGTTTTGTAGGTTTAAGATAGAGTAAATATTGATAGAATCAGATAGACAAGGAAAGTTGTATGTGTTCTAAAGAACGAAGTGAAGAAAGAGAGTAGTTAGTGAATCATCTCAGCAAGAAGATCACAACCTGAAGAGCAGTGATGATGGAAGCCAGTAAAGGTTTCTGAGAGAGAGTGGTAGAACTTAGTATTTCGTTTGTGTTTGAAATACAAGAGGACAATGGTCTTCTCAAAAGTGCAGCTGAGTTGAAGTCTAGAGCATGGAGTGCTCAGATGGTTCCAAAGGAGAGAACTAGACAGATGCCAAAAGTTTGAGCTCAGGGAGAGAATCTTAGCGAGGTATCATGCAACATGGAGGACTTGCTATTGCAAACACTTGTGCTACTCATACTGAGTGAAGAACGCATAGAGATGGAGAAGAATATGACTACTGATAGTCATTTTAGAGGTTCAATGAAAAGCCACAAAGTGAAGAAGGAGGATGCTAAGACAAATGGCAAGAGAATGAGTCAAGAGAAGCTTGACAAGGAGATTGTTGAGATAAATGAACAACTTGATATATTAAGGATGATACTTGAGGAAAACCAAAGACTAGGTTGGGTCTTGAAGAAAAATCCAGTGAAGTGGCATAAGTTATAGAGAAGTCTACGACAGAGGCAAGTGAAGTGGCTGGTGGAAAAACTCAGAGAAGCTGAGTTGGAAATGGAAGTGTCCATTTGTGAACCAGAGCAGGGTGAAGTTCTGGGTGAAGATGAAGATGAAGACTTGAAGACTGAAACTTCAAGTGAGACCAAAGGGTCACATGATTTTAAATCTAATAATTTGTGTATGTTTGCAGATGAAACATGCGAAGAAGGACAATTTGTTGATATTGTCGTAAAGGAGGAAGAAGATAGGCAGAATCTAAATTCTGTTCTGAAAGAAGAAGTAGAGAAGGATATCAAGCAATCAAGTGAAGGACTTGATGAGATTGAAGAGAAGACCATTGAAATATTTCTGAGTCATGTAGAGGACTTGGAACAATAGGAGGACTTGGTGATTGAATCATCAAATGAGATCATGAGGTCTTGTGGTTTTACAACTGACAAGTTGTGTGTGAATGCAAGCATTGTAGAAGAAAAACCATCTTATGGAACTGTCTTGAATGAAGCTAAAATTTTCCAAGTAAAGTATGATGATGACTATATTTCAAATGAAGATCAAGTTGAGTTATTACAGCAGAAGGAGTTCATAAATTCCTCGCTTAGTGGAAAAAATATCTTCAGTGAATATGAGACAGTTATGTCTTATGATAGGGAATTTGCTATTGATGAGGACAAAGAGGAATTGATTTTCTTAAATGGCCAAAGGGAGAGTGATGGATAGACATCTGGAACTATCACAGAGATGGAGGATCATAATTTTATTCTAATCAAGAATGAAGAAGTAGTGTCAACAAAAATTTATGCTTGTGACAGAGAAGAAGATAGTGATGATTGTACAGAGGTTTTAGAAGAAATTTCAAGTGAGATGGAGAATTTATGGCATGAGTTAAGTCTTTTAGAGAAAAGGCTAGAAAACCAAAAATTAAGTGTTCAGGTTGTAAAATTAGAACTGAATGAGAATGAATAAGTTCACTACAGTGGACAAGGACAAGAATACATTATTAAAATATATGGTGTGGAAGAGAGGCTAGCTGACAGTCTCATGAATTCTGTTGAGAATTCAAATAGGCATACTAATGTGCTGACAGAGGAGGAAGAACCAGAGTAGCATACTGATGTGTTTCCAAAGGAAGAAAAAGAACAGAAGCCTTATGATTTTTATTTTTATAATTGTTTGGTGAGTGCAAGTGTAGTTGTAGATGCTAGAGAAAATTTGGCATAGATGAGGAGCCGAATAAAAATGAAAGAGGAAGATTTTGTGAAGTATTTAATCCATGGAACAGAGATGTTAAATTGTTGGAGAGAATGTTGGAAAGCCAGGATTCAATACAGAAATAGATAATCATGAAAGAGGGTAAAGATGAAAGGGAGGCAAAACCAGTAAGAATGAAAAAACAAGTAAGAACGAGAGAACAAGTAAAAATGAGTGAAGAAGAAGTAAGCGTAGGAGAAAGAGTAAGTGATAGAATTTGACAGCTTCAAAGTGAAGAAGAAATGTTTGAACAGTTAGTAGACAACAACAACAACCTAAAACAAAGAGAAAGAGGTAACAGTAAGTCACAAAGTATGGAACAGTCCAAGGATGTGTTGGAAATGGAAGTTGAAAAATTATGGCAGTTGATGATGAAACAGTCTATATGGAGGAGATTGATAGCAGCAACAAGAATGATCAGTCATAACTTGAACCTGATTTACAAGGAGAGGAAGATGAAATAGAAGACAACTGACACACAACAACAAAGGTGCAAAGCATTCAGACAACTACAAACTAAAGTTTGGGACCCTGGAGGTTTCCTATCAACACATGAAGACACACGATCATGACATCATGAATGTTTTCTACTTTTGGAGTCTGATACAAGAGCATTGACTCAAAACTATCATTGCATTTTAGTAGACATAGGGGGTCTTGTGTTTTCAAGGAAGTTGGATTCCTATGTATGTAATTATTAATGTTTTGAGTGGTTAAAGTAGTAATTTATTAGATAAGTGTGAGGATATTTGTAAATCGTCTCAAGTGTAGGAGAACATGAGTGATTAATGATGATGAGAGAGTTGGAAATCAATTGTAACTCTTATAGGTCTCATGATTCGAGGAACTAGAGAGGATTCTTAGGGATAAGTAGGAGTTAAAAGTGGACTTAGAGGATATTCAAGAGTTAGTTCAGCAGATTTAGGATCTGAACCAGAATTAGTTCAACAAGACCTTTTGTATAAATGTAAGCCTAAAATGCATAGAAAGTAAGTAGTTAGAGAAGTAGTTAGTAAGTCAGGTAGTTAGTCAGTGAGATTGTAAGCCTACGGGCAGGAGAAGAAGGGCCACTAAAATATAAGATCAGGCTGAGAAGGAATTCATTGTGTAAATACCTATCTATTAATACAAATGACTCAATTCTGAGTTCATGTGTGTGTGTTGAGTAATTGAGATATTATGTATGGTCTTGAGTTATTCTATGTAACATAGCTTACAAGTGCAGAACCAGAGGTGAAATACATAGAAGGGTAACAGAGTGGTGTTACGGTTTTGTACACATCAACAATATGGGAGGAAGCCTTTAATGTACCAGTGAAGGTGGACGAAGCATAAAATCACGAGTGGAGTTAAGCTCAGGAGGAGTTGCGTGGTAGAACAATGAAAGAACCAGAAACCCTGAAGTAATCTGAAACCATGGAAGAACATTGAAGAACGAAAAAAACAAAGTAAATAAGAGATTAGTAGCCACAACGGGGGTAGAGAGTACGGGATGCCTCGATCATGGGTGAAGGCCCGCAGTTGTTCTTAACCGTTGATTACAAAAATACAGATGCTAACATCTTAATCAACTACAGGGGTTGAAAGCTTGATAACCCATGTGCTAATTTAAGACCCGTAGACCGTCGGATTGAATGATTAGATCAAGCGTGCCTTGATCAATCGGTGGAGGATGGCGATTAGATTGTTTTGGTGATCAAAAAAAGTGATGACCGTTAGATCTAGAGAGAGAAGATCAATGGCGGAGAGTGAAAGTCAACATGGGATGGAACTGCTGTTCAATTGGTGAATTGTTGTTCAATTGACGAAACGCTGTTCAATTGGTGAATTGTTGTTCTAGCGAAGTGTTTTTCAATTAGTGAATTTTTGTTCAATCGGCAAAGTGTTGTTCAATTGGTGAATTGATGTTCAATCGTCAAAGTGTTGTTCAATTGGTGAATTGTTGTTCAATCAGTGAAGTGTTATTCAATTGGAGAATTTTTGTTCAATCGGTGAAGTGTTGTTTAGTTACGGATTTCTTTTCAATCCCGAGTGATGTTCAATCTTGGACGTTGTTCATTTGCTGTTCAATTGACGAATTGGAAAGGAACAAACATGAGAAGGTTATAGGCATGATTTCATTCTATTTGAAGTCTAGTTGTGTTATCGCATATTGCATGCGAGAGGCAATGAGGTCACATGATGGTGTGATGCGATATTGTGACAATCCTTGATTTGGTGGATGAAATCAATGGTGGAAAAGGGTGATCGCATGTTGCAAGTCGGGAGTTCTGAATACACACTCTATTGAGTCCTTTGACCTCCGCGATTGCGATAAAGGTTGAGTTAGCACATAAAATGGAATTTGGTTAATATACACAGGTATAGAGTTAACCACAGTTGTTATAAAGGTTAAAGGGTTGAGCTATAGATTCCCGACGAAAGGATTGACAAAGGGTCAGACTAGGTTAGTTATTAACTTATTCCGCATGAGATTAATTAAGGTGCCTTAAACCATTAAGTTCTGAAGATTTGACTTGGCAGAGAGTCTGAAATTCCCGGGGCAAAACAGAAATTGCATTTTATATGCATATTGTGGATATACACAAGTTTTTCTTGTGTCATATTGTCAATACCAAGCAACCTTGCTTCTAGTTTCTTTCAATTATCCATGTTTGTCCCAACATGCCGAAGATCATACTGCTTTCATTATGTTAATCTATTCCTCATCATATCTTGTCCATAACATAAAGATATGCATAATATATGACATAATATCAAATTCTATCCACATGATACTTACATCATAGATTTGTCAGGGCTACTCTTCCCACTTTTTTCCTCATAAACCATGAACTGCTTCATATCATTCACCTGCATAAGCAATCATTCCTCCACAAGAATTTTCAATGATGATCCTAGAAAACAATGACATACATACATACATATATACATATATATATTAGCATAAATTATCATGATCCTTGATAACCCTACCAAACAACGACACACATACTTATATATACATGTAATCATCAACATAATCACGATCACAACATAGTTACCAGATATAATGATGTCAAGGTTAAGAGAACTCCATTTATACATCACATCACATCACACAATTCCTAGTTATATAAAAAAATCAATTATTACCTTGTCACACTAATGCCAAGCATGTTTCCCTACAAATATTCACACATGTCAATCACATGTTTCAAATATCAATACATCATGTATATTAATTAAAACCAACCTCTACCAAGGCTAATATCCATGTCATAATCAATATTCAACTCACCTTCATTAGTCATAATACTACAATTATCACCTAATAGCACTCAAGTACATATGAATTGTATTAGCACATATTGTGTTAGTACAACCATATTAAAATAATATCATTCCTTCATGCAATCTTATAGACACATACTCATATCACAAAATTAATCAAACATTAAAACCACATATAAACATATGGTTGGGCTACTAATTTTTCATTACTATTATCACTTCATAACATCCATTTCATCCATTTCTACTATTCTTTTATCACATTATTTATCATAATTTATTATATAATTTCATTTCATAATTATTTATGCTCTTGTGGATAAGTAATATTTGTTCTCCTTTATTTTTAATAAATTGATGATTATTATGCATGATTTTTCCAATGATAGTTTATTGATGAATTTTTATAACATCACTAATGATTTTAGCCTCCAAGATCTCTTCTAGATTGCAAATTTGATCTTCAACTTATAATCAAATATTCCAACTTAGAAATTCCCTAGAATAAAAAGTGACAAATTTGTATTGGACGTTCCGAGCGAACGAAGAATAATATTGAAAATCCAAGGCACGAGTTTTTTGCAGAATAGACCAAATTAGTTTCCCATTGAGAATATTTTCACAATTCAATTGGGATTGGGATAAAAGAAATGTTCTTCTAAGGACATATTCACATATTTTCTATTGTGGCTATCTTCCAAATTGTGCAATTGCAATAACTAGATTCAACTTGTTCCAGCTGAATCATGATAAAAATATCTCTCAAATCTCATCTTGCTTATTGAGATTTTGTAATGAATCTAAATTGTATGGGAAGTCATTTTGTCATTAGTTTGTTGTAAATTTCTCTTTGTTGTTTGTATACTTAAAAGACACAAACCAGAGAGAAAGCGGAGATAATGCGTATAGGGAGCATATCAGATATTGAAGGTTTTCCTTTGAGAATGTAATAGAAGACTTCTGTATTTTCCTTTTTATTAATGCAATCCTTATCTTTTGAGTATTATCTAACATTTGATATTTTTTCCAAAGCCCTAATCAGAGAGTTGGGACCACTCTCCTAATCGAGTGTTGTTGGAGTAGTGGTGTGTGTAAATTTATTTTTGTTGTGATTATTTATTTATTGTTGTAATAGTTAATTAAGTTTTTGTTGCTGTGCATCCTAATTTTTGTTACTCTGATTGTTGTTACTATTATTGCTTGTTGTTATACATTGTTATACTATTGATTGAATTCGCAATGCTTGGTAGGGAAACTGTGGTCTACATAGACTTTGAACGGTAGCCTTGAAATAACAAGACGAGCCTTGTATTGACAATTAATGTGGGGAAGGGTGAATTCTATAATTCATATCTGAACACCAACATTTTGGCACCGTTGTCGGGCAGGCTATCAAAGACACAAAAGTACAACCTGTATTGACCATAGGACCACTCTCTCATCCTAGGAAGGGAAGTTTTCACCTTGTTCCAGGTCCTAAGCTTTAGATTCATTTGAATGATTCTCTGCTCTAGATTGCATGAATAGAAAAAAAAACAAAAGGGGCAGAGGAAGACGACCAAAACTCACAAGTCGAGGTCAAGTAAGAAAGCATCAACACAATCGGAACCTAGTCAAAGAACTTCACGATATGAAAAGTACACGAAATCAAGACTATATTGAAGACTCGTTTCACTCTATTATTTTCTTGCAACATCACTCTCTACTTCAACAATCCTTGACACCATCCTTAAAGGGGAAGTTGGTGTCTCATACCCTAGTATTTATTGACATGCATTTCTCAAATTTGGGCATATACGCACTTAAGGCCTTATTTCGAAATGGTTCCATTGGAAGTACTCTTATACGTAAGCATACTTTATTTTTGCACGTAGAGTAGGTTAGTCTAGAAAATAGAATAAATAAGTACATAAATAAATAAATTTCTTTATATCTAAAAAGAGTTTTGTTTATTGTAATATGTTGAGTGAATCAATACCGGTGGTATATATTTGAATTTATTTGTGTGTGTAGATATATTATATTGAAAATCATATTTCTACAAACAACCATCATCATTTCTAAAAAAACTTGCTTGTTTATCATATGTTATGGCTTGTGGGCTTGATAAAATCACTGAAAACACAGTCAGTACAATCACATTTTGAGGGACCAAATGGGCATATTTTCAAAACCTATTCCTATCCTAAGTATCCATTTATGTCTAATTTCTAATCAAATTTGAATCACTCAAATTGGATTTGAAATGAAAACATTATGACCAAAACATTGACAGGATGTCTAGTAGGAATCTCAGGAACATAGTTTGGACAGTCAGTTTTTGGAGGCCTAAATGACTAGATTTTGGAAACCGTTTCTATGTTATATTACCATATTAATCTATTTTACAACAAAATTTGAATCAATCAATTTTTATATCATAAGAGAAAGTTATGAGCAAAATAATAACTGTCTATTGTAAATCAACACCTTTACAACTTTGTTTTTCTGGTCATACCTTAGCACATTTGACCCATCAATTCTTCATGTCTTCAAAACCTATTTATACTGGAGATATTTACATTAATTGATTTTAATATATAATTGGAATCATTGCAGTCCAACATCAAGCGAAAAAGTTATGCTTAAAATATCAATTGTTGGTCTAAGTTGGGAAATCGAAAATGACTCTACTATGGAGGTTGTTCTAAGTAAATTTTACATATCATATCATTGAATTTTAAAACCTGTTTCTATTGGTCATATCACTTTGAGTTATATTTCATTTGGATTTGGAATCATTCAAATTGGACAAAAAACTAAATATTTATGATTAAAACACTGATGGTTAGTATGTAGAGGACTACTCTCCCGCATGTAACAAATAAATTTTGCTTTGTTCATCTTTCCTAGGATTTGTTTTACTGGTAATTATTTGTTTTTTTTCATTTTTCTTGGATTAAGAGATCCCGTGCACCTCTCTTATTCCATGATTTTATGTTGTATTGCAGATAGATGCTCGTTTGTTTTGCAGGTCCAAGGAGAATAAATGAGATCCACTTATGAAAAAATGATTCTTGAAGACAATGTTAACGAAATAAGGGCATTTCATCCAAGAATCTATTAAGAAATATGATATCATATGATTTTGAGTATTTATAGGTGCCATGATCTAAAAAATTAGATCATAAGAGCTTGTTGCAAAATTGTTCCCGCTATTGTTCACCAACACAGAGAAAACAACATGAAGACTTTTCATCACTTAACAGATTTATAATAGGAGAAATGGGGAATTGATTTCCATTTGAAGATCCAATTCATTTCCATCAAAAAATTTCTTTTTCAAAAGATCATTTTTCATTCACCATTGAAACATATTGATGATTCCCTTAGATAAAAAACATTGCTGAAAAAAATCACAACATTTGTAACTTAAGTTAATTATTTATTTATTGTTTTTCAATAAAGTGTTGTTTCTTTTTTTATTTCTCTTATGTTTTTATGTTTCATTTATTGTTTACTTCAAAGTCACACTTTTTGTTCTCAAAATAAAAGAAGGAAGTTCTTAAGATTTGATGATACTGCTCGACATTTATCCATTTGTTCCTCAGTCTTATCAGTATATGGTTTCCTCATATCTAATATCAAAAAATATTATGGATTTGTTACTCTGTCAGTGTTGTTACTCCGCTAGTGTTGTTACTCCAATGGTGTTGTTACTCCACTAGTGTTGTTACTCCACTAGTTTTCCCGAGTGTTATCAGTATATGGTTTCCTCAAATCTAATATAGAAAACTATTATGGTGTTTATACTCCAACGGTGTTGTTACTCCACCGATGTTACTCCGCTAGTGTTGTTACTCCGTCAGTGCGGTTATTCTACCGATGTTGTTACTCCACCATTGTTGTCACTCCACCCATGCTGACACTCTTCCAAGTTAAGTTGCCTGGTACATCCACGACCAACTCCATGGATTTGATTGGTATTTCGCTTATGACATGACCAACCATGATTGAGGATGGGCATACCTTAGTTGGGGGGAGGTATCATATTTAATGGTAATAATGTCATTTCATCATTGTTATTAAATCTCATGTCAAATCATACATCTCACGATTATTACCAGCATAATTTGTAACAATAAGTAACCGCCACCATCCTTTCACATTTTTCCATGCACATTGGAACTTTAATCATGTACGAAAACATTAACTTGGTGAATGAGAAATACTCTTAATATTTAGGTCCTCTTTGAAATAATGATTGTGTAGTCAATTTATCTTTGTTTACCTATATACATAATCTTATTTTTAAGGAAAAATTATGCAAATATGATTTCATCTGGCCAACTTTCAACTTTCCTAATTGGTCAAGTCCCTGATCTTGTAAAATTTATGATGATTGCCACAAAATTATATTTAAATATTTTCATCACTATCTAATGAATTGTTCCTCAACCCCAATATTATCAAATAAAAATATATTTATCAAAAATCATTTGAATGTTATCAATTTTTGAGAAGAAAAACTACCCAAGTTGAAAGTAGTTACTACAAAACGTTTTATGCCATCCCTAGCTCTTAAGGAGCTAGCTTGCCACCCCATCTATTAGGTAATTTTTTGTTGATTAAAAATAACCATAGTTGAATTTTAAACATAAATTTTCAACTAGAGGATAGGAGGTCTCATCACGAGCCAACCTACCATGATCATAGATCCTAATATAGTGACATTACCACTACTAGTCACTAAAAGAGGGTAATGGCCTTCAGCCATAAAACTAAAATACAAGAGGTCTCATCACGAGTCGACTTATTCACTTTTGTTAGCTCCTGCGAATGGAATTGTTATTAACAGGTTACCAAGAAAGAACAACGATCTTTAGTAGAAATCTAAGTAAATTGAAATGCTTTTTTAACTACATACTTATTTATAATAGATGGGACACTAGCATCTCAATGGGTTGAAATGACATCCTTCCCGAGGCTATGGATGCCTGCTAGGAGCAGTGGCCATGCCGATGGTATAGAAGTTAATTCAATACTATGATATACTTTGTTACATTTTTTTCTCAAAAATAACTACCGATAAAGCCCATTGTTTCATATATAAGGTTTGATAGAACCCATGGTTCATGGGGTAATATTTAATCAGTTCTTAGATGATGGCGGTTATGGTTTATTTCTATTATTGAGATATAAATGTTTACTCTACATGCTAGGGATGAAATTTTTGGATATTTGATATTTGAAATTTTGTATCATCTAATCTATCATGCCGTTATTCTACAAGTATTAGATCTTTAACCAAAGATAGTTTCTTTGCCCAATCAATTAACATTTATTCATAGCTTAACAACACTACTATTTTGGGGTAGAATAAAGAGGCCTAATTCTGATTTTGAATCCTAGGTAATTGGTCAGACCTTGAGAAGCAAAGACCGAGATAACTAATTTTCATAATTGTTGTGCTCATAACAACAAAAGGTTATGGGTATAGGGAATGCATCCTTTCCCTTCTTATCCATTGTTATCTCCCGCCATTCACAAGATGATTATGTCACTTTTATATATAATGAGGTAATTGAGGTGATGAATAATTGATTGAGGATACTCATGATATTCTTTATATAAATCTTGATGACATAGAAATTAATCAGTTTGGGGGAAGGAAATATTGCTACACTTTTTGATTACTTTCTTTCAGCTTGCATGGCTTCCAACTTCCGCATCACTTTCATAATCAACTCAACCTACATCAACTTCAAAAAATGTCAATCCCTACATGCCATTCCACATTTTTACGGACATTAAACTTGAGGTAAAATAGCATAATTTTTTGATTTATTAAAAGTTTAGGAGAATGTCATTAAAAACCACTAAGCATTATTGAATCATATTTTTCAATCATTATTTCCCCTTTTTTACGACTTCCCATTTTCCAGAAACAGAAAATCTTTCAGTTTGGGGAAGTTTTACTTTCATTAATTTATTCATCACGACCATGCCATTAATATTCTTTATCATCCATCAATCTCCTTATTCATTCTCAAAACCTCCCTTATTTCATGTTGTTATACACCAAGAAAATATTTCTACAACAATTGTAGCAACCACCTCAATTTGTTTTCTAGTGTAGCATGAGGACATGCTAATTCTCTAGTTTGGGGGGAGAGTTATTTGCATGATGGATGTTTTTTCACTTCTTCCTCATTTAAGTATACAATTTCACTTTTTTATAGTGCATAAATTGATTTGTGTATATCTTTAAAACTATCAACTGGATTCTTGTGATTTTTGGACAACAAAGGGGTATCACTAACCCAATTTTTTTAATCTAAACCAATTGGTAAATTCCAAAAATCATGAACTATTACCTACAACCATTTTGCTGATATATTGAAATCCATTCATCGGATTGCATTGATTTTTGGTGCAGAGAAGTATTAAGGTAATAGGAACAAGCCTGTGAAATTCAAGCAAAAGTGATTTATAATTTTTGAGAAATTAAACATCATTACCTACAACCATTTTGTTTATACCTAAATATCTTTGCATCAGATAGATTTGATTTTCGGATTGGAGAAGCATTGATATAGTAGAAATTTTCTTGCAAAATTTCAGCAAAATCTGGTTTGTAATTTTTGAGAAAATGGTTAATGAAGTTTGTTTTTACTTGTATCATACTTTGTTGCAACTTCATATGATTGAAAGTAAATATGAAAATTGTTACAACTTCACCAACATTGCTAGAATTGAAAAACTATTGTTTTAAAGAAGCTTTTGGGGAAGAATCCTTTTGTTCCATCAATATCATGAGCTGGGGTGAGCATTTTGATTATTGTATTACAACTTGGTTAATACAGAGGCATTGGGTTGCATGAGGACATGCAACATGTTCAGTTTGGGGGAGATGTTGGGCTACTAATTTTTCATTATTATTATCACTTATTAACATCCATTTCATCCATTTATATTATTCTTTTATCACATTATTTATCATAATTTATTATATAATTCGATTTCATAATTACTTATGCTCTTGTGGATGAGTAATATTTGTTCTCCTTTATTTTCATTAAACTGATGACTATTATGTATGGTTTTTCCAATGATGGTTTATTGATGAATATTTTATAACAACACTCATGATTTTAGCCTCTAAGATCTCTTCCAAATTGAAAATTTGATCTTCAGCTCATAATCAAATATTTCAACTCAGAAATTCGTTGGAATAAAAAGTGAAAGTTTTGCGTTGGAAGTTTCAGGCAAATGAAGACGAATATTGAAAATCTGAGACACGAGTTTTGTGCAGAACGGACAAAATTAGTTTCCCAATGTGCAACTTTCCACAATTTGGTCTAGATTGGGATAAAAGAAAGGTTCTTTGAAGGACATATTTGCAGATTTTCTATTGTGGCCATTTTCCAAACTACCTAATTGCAATAACCAGATTCGACTTGTACTGAATCATGATGGAAATATCTCTTAGATCTCATCTTCCTTATTGAGATTTTGTAATCAATCTAAATTGTATGGGAAAAAGTTTTGTAATTAGTTTGTTGCAAGTTTCCCTTTGTTGTTTGTATATTTAAAAGAAACAAATCAGAGAGAAAAGGGAGATAACGTATATAGGGAGCAGATAAGATATTGATGGTTTTCCTTTGAGAATGTAAAAACAAATTTCTATATTTTCCTTTTGGTTAATGAAATTTTGATCTTCTAAGTATTATGTAGCCTTCGATCTTTTCTTCACAGCCCTTATTAGAGAGTTTGGCCCACTCTCCTGATGAGATGCTATGGGATTAGTGGTGTGTGTAGATTTATTTATGTTATGATTATTTCTTTATCACTATAATGGTTCATTAAGTTTATGTTGATCTGAATCCTAATTTGTTGTTATTCTGATTGTTGTTACTATTATTTCTTGTTGTTACACATTGCTATATTTTTAATTGAATCCTCAATGCTAGGTAGGGAAATTGTGGCTTGCATAGACTTTGCACGATAGCCTTGAAATAACAAGACGAGCCCTGGATTGACAATTAATTTGGGGAAGGGTGAATTTTGTAATTCATATATAAACACCAATACATACCATATTATATGGACCAAATAGATGACATAATCAAACTCATACCTCAATGTATCTTAGGGGAGGCTATCACATCTACACAAGTCAATCCATATTAGTATGACACAACATCACAAAATATCGGTTCATACCTGAATATCATAACCATGACCATATGCACAAGTCAATCCAGGTTACCACTATACATAATAGCATTAGGATATGAAATACAATGACCATAATCATCATGTGTATGACAAAAATTCATATAACAACAAGTTACTACCATACATGACTATCAAACGCATGTATATATGACTGCACTGAACAAGTACAATATATCATACATGTAATCACAACAACTATGGAATGACAGTCATGTACATAACCATAATTCTTATAACAACCATTAACCAACGTACCTACATGCCCAACATGAAAAATTGTATGACGATCTACTCTTACCCTGAACTCTAGTGTTGCGACCTTGCTCTAATGATTTGCTTCTCCTACTCCCTCTCACCAAACATATCAGCATCATTACATATGAAAAACATCATGATGAAATAAACTGCAACAATGACTATCAAAATGCATGAATAAAAATCACATAGACAACTAACATGCATGCATGGAAAACACATTCTGCCCATTTAGTTCAAGTGTTTGAACTTGGGAGCTCTTATAGCACTTTGTAACTCCCTCCTCCCACACTTACTCAAGTTCACCAGTCCACCGGGGTAGATATGTAAAAAATAATTACTATGATATGACTCAATCTCGTAGTATAGCTAAGGAAGTGGAATCGACAAGACAAAACCTTATTAACCTTCCTCAAAAGCCACAGGACCCACAAGAGATAAACAACCCCTCCAAGTGCCCAAACCCTGAGTAAGATTTCCTTTTCACTGTTATGGACACCTAGTCACATGCATAATCATGTGACTGTAGGCCTCCAATCACATGCACAAGTTTGTAATATAGTGACTACGATCTCAATTTCCTAGTTTTGTGCCTACAACTATGAAATCTGTGCCACCTTTTTCGTGCTAGACTCTAGATAACTACCCAGAACTTGATGAAACTTTCCAAAACAATAGATGACACAAAGGTAGCCTCTAACACAAAAATTTATCAAGGAATTAACCTAACCAAGCCTAACCATGAAACAAATTTCATCAAATGCATGGTGAACATGTAATCTACAGGTCATGAGTGTGTCTTTAAACATAGGGGTATGATACTGATCTGCAAATAATCAAGAAGGTCCAATTATCTCTCATAATAGTTGAAATAATGTTTATTAGCTCATGCATTCATTAACCATTCATAAAAAAATCAGCCACATATAGAGCCATATCTAATATCCATTATAGAACCAACATATTACCAACAAATGAACAACATATACATTATGGTAAAACAACCACCAAAGCCACATAATAATAAGTAAAATTACCCATGTAAATACAATAGGAAAATAGCTCTTATTAACATATCCAAACCCAACCAAGTCATGGACTTCCACTTACCATCTGACCATAGATTGTGCTAAACAAAATCTCTCTTTTAGTCAATCAACTCATGCCATATTCCAAGTATGAATGTGGGATCTCATGGAATAAACCATGGATTCTAGAGGTGAAACCACCTCAATCATCAACCATTGATTCTACCTCATGGTCAGACATCACTAACCATCACTAGATCTGTCTCTACCCAAGTTGTCTAGGGCTCCAAAGAATTTGTTCCAACCCTGCTCCAAGAGTAGTAACTCAACCCACAACTGTCATCAAGCTCTAGAGCAGTTGCCCAACCAAGGCTCCAAGATTGGTAACTCAACTCACCAAGGGCTCTACAGATTTTTTCCAACCAAGGCTTTCAGGACTAGTAACTAAACCAAAGTTGTTCTAGGGATTATTGAACATTTGTTCAACCAAGGCTCTAGGAACTAGTTATTCAACCCACAATGATAAGGAACATGAGAACAAATCAGAAAACCCACAACACTGTGGCTATCTAAGAAATGGAGAGGCTAGAAAAAACCATTGTCAATCGAGACAATCCTCCATGACAATGACAACTCGTAACCAAGAAACAACATGTATGTACCATGCATGCCAAAACTAGCTAGGAAACAATACACGCAACTTGATACCTACGAAGAAATCCAGCTTCATCCATTGATCCACTTGTTCCTTTAGGATCTCCAGCTTTCCTTTTCCTTCTTCCTGCAAATCCAAGTGAATACTAGAGTGGTCCAAGCACACTCCAAGATTGCTCCAATATTTCTCTAAGTGTGCAAGAGTATGAGAGAGAGAGAGAGAGAATAGAGAGAGAGATCCACCATAGAACTGAAAAACGTTTCAAATGAAAAAAACTAACACTAACCAAAGCCATGAATTGATATTTAGAATTCCTTTTGTCATTTAGTCCTCTATTTTCTTCATTTTCCTTCATTTTTCTTTCAATTTCCCTCTCATGGAAATCTATGACCTTTCACCTTCATTTTCTCCTATCTTCCATTATTTCATAAATAAAATTTCAATTAAAGCCTCTTAGCCTTTTCCAATGCCTTTTCCAATTTCCTTAGCCATTAATTAACCAAAAGTGACATCGACTAGGATGCTTTTCCCACCATTAAGCTTGGAATGTGTGTCCCATGACCTTGGTTTTATATTTTCTTTTACATATATATATGAACCAGGGATGTTACAATTACATTTCTTAAAAATAAGTTTATATTTATATTATAAATTACATATAAATTAATTACGTTTCCAATGAGTAAGGATTTTAAATTCTACAACCATTAGGATTTTCCCGCTTAACATTGTAAATAGAGGCAATATTGCTTTAATTACACACTCAATCTTCTTGAGCGAGGAATTATTAATTGTTCGTACAAAATCCCAACAAAATTTAATGTAACAACACCTCTCTATGAATAGTGTTTTAATATTTTTATTTTTTTTTTAGAGTTACCTTCTGAAAACATAAAAGTTTGAGCCAATTCAATGATAGCTTATATGTTAATGCATTATATCAAGTGAAAATATTTTGGGACAGTGCCACTCTAACAATAATAAAGAAATAATTATGTGGTAAGCAAGTTAGGGGTCGAGACTTCTCTCCTTTCTCCAAATTATTTCACTTCCCACTCCTAACTCCCAATTAGGCAGGGAAAAAGGTTCATATGTTCACTTATTTTATTTGACTAGTAATTTATTATTGATGACTACCCACAAAAAATCATGATAATATAATTATAATTATAATAATAATAACCAAATATCAAATTTTTTGATACATGGATTGTACTTCAGTGTGCACTAAATTTTATGCAATCTTATCCATTGAATGAAATTAATTAAAGATTTAACGCTTGATAAAATTGTGCGTGCCATTGTGAAAAATTTCAAATCACAAGTTTCTAAACGTTTAAGACTATTATGATCATTTCTGCGGTGAATAATTTAGATAACATTTATACTTTTTTAATATTTTTTGTGACTTCTAAGCACTTAAAGGAGCTTGCAAAAGTGATATTCAAAAACTAGGAACTTCACGAAACTTGCTACCATTAAATTTGTACGATGAAATATATGTGACTCTCACAGCTTGTGTTTTTCAAATTTCCACGGATTTATTCATTATCTAGTTTTCTTTCAAAGTTGAAAGAGTGTTGACTTTTTTGTTCATCATTTTTAAGACATTTTCACCTGTTTTCTCTCTTTATCACCGCTTTTATGTTGCATGATTGAATTTTTGTCATATAATTGGTTTTATTCGAGTAAAGATGTGTTAAAATTTGATGGAAATTGTTCAAATTCCAAAGATAAATTGCGTAGACAACCTTTCCCCTTTAATAATAATTATAATGATTTCGCTAGATTAGTGAATATCATATGGCAAATGAAAGCCTTTTTCATTTTATAATTTGTTTTATTCAAGTTGCTAGGTTTTTTCTTTAAACCATTAGTTAGTGAAGGAATAGTTATGTATTAACTGAAAGTTGCATGTACTTTCAATGCATGTAGTGTGTGCTTGAAATTTAGTTCTCTTTAGTATCATGTAAATTGCCCCTCACATTCTCCAATTTGGCACATTTTACATATTCCTTGACCCATGCAATTACAGATAAACTGATAAAAAGTTTTATAATTTCATATAAACAATAAGTGAGTGGTTTCATGTACCGTAGACTACACTATTGAACTATATTTATGATTTGCACATTATGTTTAATTATTTGAATAAGGATTATTTTAATTTATACATATAATGTGACATGTTCATAATGAAACTAATAGATGAACTCTTAGGTTGGAGATAGAAAACGATGTTTCATTTAGTGAATTTGTAGTGGATCTTCGCTAGATAAGAAATTCAAAGTTGTGCATCAGAGTTGGTACTGGGTCAACTTCTTTTATCAAACATTCACTGGAATTTTATGATGCCGTAAGGCGTTCCTCTTTGAAAAACATTCCCCAAATTGCCACCGTGTCTCTATCCATGATGTCCGATCAAATGTTAGACAATTAAAGTTTTTTGTGCCATTGGATTAATAATTAGAAAAACAGTTATGCCACACAGTTATGGAAAAAATGTATACCTTCATGGTGCAGCAATCTAGACCAGTTCCCTTTCACTCTACTGCTTCTTCCACCATAACCTCTTCTCGATCAGAAACAACTACCACCTGTAGGAGAGACAGTAATGTGAAACACAATCTGCACCGAGGTTTGCAAGGTGAAGAACAACTCCTTTCTGCTCTGCCAGAATTTAGCCTACTTCTAGTGAATTCTACCAACTTAACCTGTCATTGGGTGCTCTGTGAAAATGGACAACTGGGTTATCAGCAAATTTATTTTGCATTACTTGAAGTCTCGCTTAGGGAAAATTTTAAGAACCACCCCTAAATTTATAAATATAATAAATGGGCGAATCTCCATGGTATATAGGAAAAATGAAAGGCGATTTTATCAATAATATAATATGTATATATAATTTTTTGGCGAATCTCTCACCAGGCATGGCGAATATTTTACTCAATTATAAAATCTTGTAAGATCTTGGCGAGTTTTTCACTAAATAATAAAACTTTGTAAAGTCCTAGTGAATCTTAGCATAGGCTACATGATGGTTTAATTCCCCCATTTAAATAGGCTACATTCCAGGTGAATACCATGGGTCAATACCATGTGCCATTTTTATTTTTATTAATTCTAATATTAGGGTTAATAATGGTTTTTTGCATGGTATTAATAACAATCTAGTCCATGGTATTTGTCCCATAGTATTTTGGCCATAGGTTTCACCTAAATATAACATATTTTTTGAGTGTTCGTAAATATAAGGTGACTTATGGAGTAAATATAAAAAAATCTTTTATTTGTTTACCATACCTCTCGTTTATTTATATTTTTATTAATTTACCATACCTCTTTTACAAATATGGTATTTGGCCCATAGGATTCACTTAAATAAAACCTCTTTCTTGAGCTTTCATAAATAGAACGAGGGTTATGGACTAAATATAAAAAGAGGTTTTATTTATTTACGATACGTCTAGTTTATTTATATTTTTATTTATTTACCATACCTTTTGATTAAGTATAAAAAGACGTTTTATTTATTTACCATACCTCCACTTTACTTATATTTTTATTTGTTTAAACCCTTACATATATATAAGGTGACTTATGGAGTAAATATAAAAAATGTTTTATTTATTTACCATACCTCTCATTTATTTATATTTTTATTAATTTACCATACCTCTTTTATAAAAATGGTATTTGGCCCATAGGATTCACTTAAATAAAACCTATTCTTGAAAATGGGCGAACTGATTCACTTAAATAAAACCTATTCTTGAAAATGGGCGAATGGAAGGTTGTAAGTCCTAATTTCAAGGGCTAAATTTACCTTTTTTACCTTCTCCCTTAAAATAAGGTGGGCTATTTGAGGTGATTTGTAAAAATGTACTATGATACAAAATATTCGCCCACTAAAAATTTAAAACCCCTTAATTTCGCCAAAGGGCGAACATTCGCCCCTAAAATTATCCTTGGTCTCGCTTGCCAATGCTTGGCTACAACTCCATATCCCCCAAGAAAAATGTGGGAGGGATGAGCAGATTATGCACCACTATGCCTAGAAAGTGCAAAGGGAAGATCTTGAAACTGTTGTGGGTTTGCTTCATTCTTTGGAGAGAGCAGGAGTCACATGCAGGAGCTTGTTTGGGATCCTAAGAGTGGCCACTGTGTTAAATGCCTCTAAATTATGCAGGAAACAACTAGACACTATGATTGGATCACAGTTGGACAATGCTACATTGGATAACATACTGATTCCTGCACCCCGGGAGATGGGTTGCCTCTATGATGTGGATCTTGTTCTCAGATATGTGCAGATTTTCCTCATGGATCAGGCAATGGTTTTTGTACCTAAATTTCCCACGGGCACCACCGAGCCCACTTCTGGCATTTTCTACTAGTGTCGGTTGAAGAGGGTGGGTAGCCTCATGGACAAGTATATTAAGATGGGTTGCCTCTATGATGTGGATCTTGTTCTTAGATATGTGCAGATTTTCCTCATGGATCAGGCGATGGTTTTTGTACCTGAATTTCCCACGGGCACTGCCGAGCCCACTTCTGGCATTTTCTACTGGTGTCGGTTGAAGAGGGTGGGTAGCCTCATGGACAAGTATATTACAGAGGTGGCCCCCGATGTCAATCTCAAGCCCTCCAAATTTCAGTTGCTTCTTGAATCATTGCCAGATGATGCCATAGATTCTTGTGATGTGCTTTACAAAGCCTTGGATATGTATCTTGAGGTAAGCCCTAGATGGATTCTCTAAAACAAACTCTTTAATATTGCCTCCATAGATACAATTTGTTTTTTTTTTTTTTAATTGTTCGAGCCAGGATGAGCCATTACAATTAAGTTCTTTGATGTGCCTTGAATTCTTACCAACAACAATGGATTTTAATAGGAATCCCCAATCATACGAATGTGTTAATCAAAATTGTGTATGAATAAGCACAAATGAGTTTTTTTGTTTGGCCTCAATAAACAACCCTCAAAACTATATATATGAATATCTCAGATTGGTAGGCATATGCCCAATAATACATTGTTTTGTATATATGTGCATATCAACCTTCATTGTTCGTCCTATCGTTGACACAAGCCACAAAGTAGTACTGTCCTCCAAGAACCATCATATGTTATCCTACCTTTATTGTCTGGCTTGTTATATACTATAATCCACCCTAAATTTTTATCATTTGGCCAATAAAACCAAGCTTCACATGTATAATTGCCTAACTATTATTGTATGCTTAGGACATATTTGGTTGTAACTCAATAAGATTGCAAGGAGACGATATTTCACCCCTTTTGCATTGAAGACATCCTCTTCCATGGAATAGAAATGTCTCCCATTGCAAAATGCAATTGATGTCTCATAGGTAATAATCATGAGAGAATACTAGTTACTGATATGGACTCTAATTCATGTAACTTTTTGAGATAGGTAACCAGACCAAACTACATCAGAGGACATTTGCCTTGTTGAGGCCTTAACTATATGTGAGAAGTATTCTCCCTTGACTATTCGGGAGAAGCTTTCAGCTGAGCTCCATTTGTTAGTTATACAAATGAACATCTCTCCTCCCAAGGTCTCCTAACTATAAACATTTCTTGAGATTGGTTAGTAACCTATACCAGAAAAAGTGATGAGGCCCTTGCCCTATACCCAAGAAATGAAGTGAGTCAAATATTTTCTAGACTAAGCAAATGCAGGCTGGTAGCTAACTCACGTCTCCCATTATAGCTAGCTCACATCACCCGAGGTCCATTCGTAAGCTATACTAGTGAACAACTCTCCTCCCATGGTCTCTTAACTGTAAAGAAACCACCTGAGATCCATTTGTAAGCTATACTTGTGAATAACTCTCCTCCCATGGTCTCTTGACTATAAACAAACATTTTCTTGAGGTTGATTACCAGGTTTTACCAGTGAAGGTTGATGAGGTTCTTGCCCTATACCCAAGAAACATATGGTTGGATCGAGAGCCATTGAAAGATTGAGTTCCTTATCCACCTATTGTTGCTTAGCCACCAATTGATTGAGTTGAAATTTGAGTCGATTCACCTTACCCAGTTCCATAATCCGTTTACCTATTAGCAAAGGCATAGTCAATTTATCGAGAAGAGAGTTAAATATCGGTTAGACTGAGAAAATGCATGGTGGTAGCTAGCTTATAGCTTCATAATAGTATCTAGGATAATTTCTAAATCATATGCTTACCATTGGGAAATTACCTTGCATTTGCAACATATTTTATACAAATATTTCTCTGGTACATCCCCAAAAAGAGGGAATATGCAACTTATATGCGTAGTTATTTCAAATTTTCAACAACTTACCTTTTGTGTTCAGTAATTGCTACATATTTTTGTAGATTTCAAACCAACACTAAAATGGAGCTTTATCAAATGTGTTATGTTATAAAGAAATTTGATGAGTTGTGTAGCCTTTTAGCAGCTATCCAACACCAAAATGTAGTGCTTGTTTCCCCAATAAAATCAAAGAGGACTGACAATGACCTCTTTTGGGGGTCTATCGTCTTGGATGGATCTTTAGGATTATGTCAGAGGAGATTGATACTCCTAGAGGAATCTATCTGGGATATTATTGCCTCACAAAAAACATGAGCCCTCAACATGGATATTATGTCTGCCTTTTATTCAGGTGAGATTCAAATTTCAAATTGGCCTTAAAATGAAGTAAATAAAGCTGGAAATAAAGGTGGTGCCATAATGGTTGATGTATTTCTTAGATAATACCCATGCTTTTTATCAGTGCATTAGGCAAAGACCTTTAGTTATCAATTAAGGAAGACTTAAAAAAGCAGGTGGCTGAAAAGAATTGTTGTTGTATGTATTCCCTGGTGTCCTCTGAGCTCAAATTCATGTCTATGCTCATTTTTCATCAAAGATAGGTGAGCTGAGACGAGACTCCTAGATGGCTTTGCAGTGTGGCAAGACCAGGACATTGAGCATATATTTTATGATTATTTCTTGGTGAGGTCCTTGTTCAAGACTATTTTTTATTGTTTCTCTTCTCTGGTTTCCTATTCGTGTCATTGGATGGTGGTTCTTGTTGGAAACCCTGATTTTTTTTGTTACTTGTTCAGCCTGCTTTGCCAATGGTCACATTAATGGTTCTTTTCTTCTAATGATCCATAAGAGGTAAGTCCACCATTAAGGTAGCAGTTGCACCTGTTGTGGAGTTATATTCCATAGATTTTGGATGAATAGGTAGTCTACACCTTTCCAACATGTAGAAAGCTTATTAGAAGAGCTGACCACAGGGCTCTTCTGGCTTGGGTAGGCAGGGAGATTAATTCTCTTTATCTTATAATATAAGACAATTATTCTGCATATGTCCATTAAAGAGTTCTTAAGTTATGATGAAGAGAATAATTCAAACAAATGATCTATATAGTTAAGGGTACTCATAACTTGTCAACAGATATGCATACTCACTTCTTAGTGAACCCTTTATGTTGACTGGCTCCATCTAAGACTCTTGACCATAAAAATCAATTTTGAGAGCGATATCAAGCATCCAAGGTGATTGTTGTGATAAACTAAAGTTTTAAATCTGTTTTCAATCTTCCTATACGATATCAAACACCCCTTAATCTTGATACCTACATGTCTTTTCAATTAAGGCTCCCCTGAATCTTGATACTTGCATGTCTTTTCAATTAAGGTAGAGGAATTGCAAGCCAAATTAACATTTCATTTTGTTGGTTATTTGCCTAGAAACTGGCAGTGAGGTTTACCATAAGAAATTGCAACAAAGGTTAATTTGGTTTTGCTGGAGTATGTAAGGGACAATCGAATCTAATTATTTTTCTCATTTGTGAGAAGTAACTACTCTAGAAACCTTGGCAGCACTCCAAAACAAGGTAATTGTAAAGAAGGTTCATTGTTGTAATGCTATAATTACCCTGGTACATAATTAACTTCTCATCAGAACCAAAACAAACTTGGAAAATTCATATTAGAGATGTTAAACCAATGAAATAACTTCTTAAAAATTAAGATTCTCAATCACGTTTTTTTATTAAAGTCATTGACTAGAGTTTTATTAATTTAATTTTTTATTCTAATTAAAGACTAAGAGGTCCTATAAATGTATTGGGTCTCCAAGCATATTATAGTTGCATCCAAGGTGATTGTTGTGATAAACTAAAGTGTTAAATGTCTTGTCATTCTTCCTATACCATAGCAAACTCCCCTAAATCTTGATACTTGCATGTCTTTTCAATTAAGGCATGAGGAATTGCAAGACACATTAGCATTTCAATTAAGGCAAGAGGAATCACAAGACACATTAGCATTTCATTATGCTTGTTAATTGCATAGAATCTAATAGTGATTTTTGCCACAAGAAATTGTCACAAAGGTTCAATTTTGGTTTGCTGGAGTGTGTAAGGGATAATCGAAGCTAATTACTTTTGTCATAAGGGATAATCGAAGCTAATTATTTTTGTCATTTGTGAGAAGTAACTACTCTAGGAAATTTGATAGCGCTCCAAAAACAAGGTAATTGTAAAGAAGGCTTATTGTAAAGCCCAAAACTTGTTTGAAAAAAAATGAAAGCAATCCAGCTATTGTTTCTAAAAGTGGTATTCCATTTAAATATTGTTGTTTTTTCTGAGTCTTGAGAGTTCTCAAAGTCTATGGTACTCCATTGCTACATAGGGTGGAAGATCGATCATCAAACAATTCTGATTCATTATTTAACACCTATTTTTGGTAATTTTTATATCCACTATTGTTTATTGTATAGGGGAGGATTACTGTAACAAATCTGGCAGTTGTGAGCACAATTCCTAGTCAAAGTGCAAATTAGGCTCAAAGGAAACTTTACATTGGTGGTCTTTCATATGACACGGCCAATGATAAGCTTCTAGAAGTTTTTTCCAAATATGGAGAGATAGAAGAAGGTTCAGTTGCATATGATAAGAATACCAACAAATCCAGGTTACAAATCTAATATACATCAGTTTTCTTTATGATGGGAAGTTTAACATGCTTCTGTTGTTAGAGATTTATGCATGTTTTTCCAAGGCCTAGCTCATTTGGCTATATTTGTCTTCGTTAATGTTGTATGTATTTGTCACCAACAGGGGATTTGCTTTTGTGACTTTCAAGACTGTGGAGGCTACAAAGCGGGCTCTTAAGGAACCAAACAAAACCATTGGTGTAAGTAATAGCTAGTACTAGATAATGTTGGTCATATTAGTTGAAGGGCAGTTGTTGATCTTGACACCTATGTTCTATGCTTAGCATGTAGGGAAGGATTGTTACTGTGAAACTTGCAGCTGATGGTCAGAAGGAGAAACTATCATCACAACCTACAGTATTTCCACAAATGCAAACAACTTATGGAATAGACTATCGAAGCCTAAACTCGTATCTTAGGCCAGGGCCACAGGTATCAGTCTCTGCATCACCACCAATTGGTTTGTCAACATATCCAATCAAGCCTTTCAGCATATGCACCTCAGCCTCCATATGCAACACAACCTACATATAGAGGAATTTCATCTGCTTCTTAATATGGTGTTCAAAGCTCCACAACACCATACAACTCAAACCAGTATGCAAAATGTGTAATATCCCTCCAAGATCGACAATTGCTTCCATCAGGATTGCACACAACAGGTGATGGAGCAGGTCTTGGTCCAGGCTACCCATACTATGGTTCGACTGGAACTAGCTTTTAATCAACTTATTTTTTTATTGAGAAATATGTTCAACAAATCAATGGCAATTAGTTTGGGATCCTACATGCATTAACAATTTAACTGGACTGTGAAGTAATACTACTGGAGTCCACTTGATAGCAGTCTACTCACTATTTTAAATGTCCACTGGGTTGTTGTGACTTCTGATGAATGTGAAGTTACACATTGTTTGAGCTCAATTTTCTAAAATTCTGTTGCAGGAAGAAGAAATTCGTTATCATATATGTTATCAGTGGAGTTTTCCAACCAATGTACACTCACTGAGCAGTTCTATTTTTATTTGAATGTAAGTTGGTGGCATGCTATGATCTGAAAAAGCTAGTTAAAAAATTATGTTTATTTTCTTGTAGACGTGTTGGAGTTTTCCAACCAATGTACACTCACTGAGCAGTTTTGTTTTTATTTGAATGTAAGTTGGTGGCATGTTATGATCTGAAAAAGCTAGTTAAAAAATTAAGTTTATTTTCTTGTAGATGTGTTGGAAAAGATTGTGTTTGCTTTGATAGAGCATTGCTCTCCTCCATATATTTAAATATAAATATATTTGTTGTCTTGGGGTAATATATGTTTTGAAGCCTATGTGTAAATCTCTAGCTTCTTTGGAATTCAAAGGGTTGTCTTCAATCTTCTTTTTGGCAATATCTACACAAACTACACCTGCCAAAGGGTTGTTTTCAATCTGCTTTTTGGCAATATCTCCACAAACTACACCTTCCTCAATCTTTTGTAAAACTACACCTTCCTCAATATTTTGTACAGACATGTATACCATGGTGTTGGCAATCTCATCTTGATGAAGTTTCTTATCCCCTGAATACTCTATGAAGAAAATTTGAAGAGCTTGAGAAACTTTCTGTAGTTTTCCATTCCTGAAAATTAGAATCGGAGCATTCAAAATCAATGAATATGTCAACAACATTATAGTTTAGGGATCAAATTTGTTGCCTTTAATACCATTCTAAGGCCATATTACCGATGACAGTATGGTGCCCAATCTCAACTGTAAAATGAATCAAATAGTAAAAACCTAATGGTTGAAATTGTTCCATGCTTGCAGAATGACTATTTTGTCAGTCTCCTCTTCATTCTTAGCACTTGTGGATGCATAACAGATTTCACTCAGATAGGAGTGGATATATTCATGGATATACTCACAGGGAATTACTTTCATTCAGATAGGAGTGGATATACTCACGGGGAATTACTTTCACTCGGATAGGAGTGGATATGCTAATAGGGAACAGTGATTCGGGAACCTATAAACATAAAATACAAATACATGAAATGATTGAGTTAGATAAAATACAATGGTCCAAAGAGATAACAAATAATACCATTCTTTACACCAGTGAAATAAGGATAAGAATAAGGATAAGAAGCAACAAGTAACTAAATTAACAACATCATATAACAAATGATGAGGGAGTTTATTAATGTTCCCCTTACAACTAAAGTCTTTCTATTAAGCTTTCCTCATAGAATTAGACCAATTTATAATGAACAAAAACTATTATCCATTGCATTGTGAATTAAGGTGATATGAGATTACTTTGTTATGAAATGTCTGATTTAACTCATTTAAGTATAAAGGTTCCAGAATCTTAATGAAGACAATTTTCATAAATCCTTCACTTTGAACATATCCTGGTTGGAATCTCCCTAAAACAGCACATATGATAAAAAAGAAACGCGAGTCAAGAAACAAAATTGCATAAAATTTTGACTTCTTTCTTCTATGTTATTTTTTCTTATGCCATTTCCTTACAACATTTCCTTTGCAACATGTGGTGCAAATGCTAGTTTTAGCGTATACAAAAATAGGTATGCAAATTTGTCTCATATTCTTCCAATGGTGACAACATTGTTTTTAATGATTTTTCAAAATGTAGATTTATATTTCTTGTACTCAGGTTCATGAATAGGAACATTCTTCGCATTTGTTTTCATTTGAATATTGAAATTCAATTAAAAAACATTGTAAAGATTAACTAGCATGAATGTTTAGACTATATTTCTTTTAAAAAACTTCAGTGTTAATTTCATATAGCATAGGAAACAATACTAAAATATATTCATGGTCTCCACACTATGTTTAATTAGGCTATTGCAAAATATTGTTATAAGGGAATTAGTACAACGTCCCTTGATTGGAAATTGCTATGGAAATCACTATTATTGTCCTCAATAATTTTCTAAACTCCATTTCTCTTATGAATTTCCACGACTCCACTCTATTATGCACATATATCCACACTGGTGCATACAATAGAAAAATACGAGAAGAAACAACCAGGAAAAGATCAAAACGTTACGCCATTAATAAACTTGATTTTCCTAAGAATTGCATCTTTCTATAGACGCGATAAGAAATTACAAATAAGAACTCATCTCTTTAACCTACTAGGGAACACAAACTAGAGAAAGCATGAAAATTTTAGTCCATTCATTGGTCATTATTCTGCTTTCTTGAAGTTTCCTACTTCTTTTATTGTTTGTCATAGTTAATAGTTTAATAGACAAAAAATCATATGAAAATTGCATTACATTCTTTTGCATAGGTGGTTTGCAAATACACGAAAGTAACAACACCAAGTTAGTTGAACGTTCCATTATAACGTTCATTTTTTTGTGTTTCATTGCAAATACAATTTCTCCTTCCCATTTTGCAAACATAGGGAAATCTCATTTAGCTAACCAATTTTAATGAAAACTTTCACCAAACAACTATAGAAAAATGGTTGAAATAACTAATGTCAACATTTACCAATAAAGAAAATAATGCAACCATGATGTGACTATTGATGATGTCTTGAACACAAATAATATTTTTAGACTTCAAGCATTTTCATACAATTGAGGTGATTGTATTTTCAATGCAATTAAAGTACTTTTTCATTTTCGTTATACATCCACTAAACTGTGAAATGGAACAATCAACCACTTCTTGATGTGCTTGGAACAAGGGCGTATAGAACAAGGAAAATTTTAAGGATGGAAATTTTTCTTGAAATCTAAAAACATTCACGAATATCATTAATCCCTAATATGAAAACTATAAGATGTTTATTGATATCTTTGTCAAATTATTCAAATTTATAATGATTTTATATATAGTGTCTATATAATGTTGGCAATTTTTAAGGTAAAATAATTTTATATTCTAAAATTTGGGCGAATCGTCTTTTATAAAATTAGAAATTGGCGAATCTTTTTTGTGGAAAAATCATGGAAAATTAGCCCACTGGGCGAACATTAGCCCCTAAACATTTCCATGGTATAAAAGTAATAGAATAATTTCAATATGAGCTAGCACCTAATTTCCTATATCAACTTCATGGAATTCATGATGTTGAAACATATTTGTGAAGAATGCTTCTTCTTGGTTCAAATGGTCCTATTAACAAAGAACGAGGAGTATGGGGAGATACATTTTGTGTATGTTGGTTGTCGAAATGGTTGAACTCACCAATAAGAATTTGGTGAAGCCGAAAAAAAAGGTATTCATTCTTCAATTCAAACAAATTAAGAAACCCATTGCATATGTTATTCCCTCGTCAGATGCCTCTTAGTAGGCACTATGCACTATTATTATACAGGAAAATAGGTCGATCCATTGTAACATGCAATGAATGCTTCTCTCCTTCATGCAAAGATATAGAGAGTTGTTATCACCAAAAAAGGACCACCTAACCATTTCTAACTAGGTGGATCGAAATAAACCATTTAGGATTAATTTGACCATAGTAAAATCACTTTCACCATGGAAAATAATTCAGTAAACCATTTTTTTTAAATTATTTTCTTATTAAAATAAAAAATAACCCATGAGAATAATTGAATAAATCATTATTTATTTAATTTTCTCTAGGAATAATTATTCAACCATTATTTGATAATTATTCATTGTCACATTTGGTTAAATCCCCTAAGAATAATTAAATAAATCACTATTTATTTATTATTCCTTATTTATATTACTGGAATAATAGTTAAGTCACTATTTAATAATTATTTAAATTTCACAACATTCTTAATCCTTGTGAAATAATTAATAAACCATTTTATTTGTTAATTATTTCTAAGTAAAGATATTTGACCATTTTGAATATATTTTCCCTCTCCAAAAAATATAATAAAGAATTCCTAATGGTTATATCTTGATTTGGTCAATATTATTTTATTATTCTCCATTTTCGAGATTAACTCAATACTTTGTTATAAATGGGAGGGTTTTCCATTCATTCTTCACCATGATCATTATCATCGTCACCATTATAGTCTCTTTTCACTTGAACTCCCATTTGAGTTCTCCACATTGTTTTGGGTTTTTCACACATTGAGAGAGATAATTGATTACTGTAGCATAGAGGAAATCAAAGGACCCATTTCACATAGGGGGATTTGCAGACCATTTTTGTACATCTCCTTCACTAGGCGTTATCAATAAAAGATTTATTCATTCTAAATTCTTTCCATTTGGGTTATTGCATTGGATATATATATTGTTGTTCGTTGTTTTGTATCATATAAGTTTTTTTTTTTGCAAGTTTTCCAAGTTTTATTACAAATCTAAAGTGTAAGCAACCACTAATTGTTGTTAGGGTTATGTTTCACAAAGTGTTTTTGGTACACCTTCAAAGAAATTTCATACTAACAAATTGTAACTCTACTTGTGTAATAACAATGCTCTTGGGATTCCGCATGGGTAGCTGAAGTGGCAATGGCCATGGAAATGAAGTCTCACTGAACCGAAGATCTTGGGTTCGGTTCTTGTGCTACCCTCCCCAGAAATGGGGTGAATAACGGACATGTAAAAACTCAAAAATGAAAAGGTCCTACCAAGCTTACAAAAAAAGAAAATAATTTTCTTGGGTGACTAAAGTTTTAGTAAATTCCAGGGTTTTATACAACTATTTTTATCCTCTCAATTTCTATTTATAGTATTATTTCGTTCTTTGTCAAATTTTCATATTCTGGTGTTTTTTTTGTTCTTTACATAGGTTATAGGTACTAGCCGAGCAGGAGACGGAAAAATATGTGCGAGATATGCTAACTGAGAATCCTTGAAGAAAACTCAGTTTTCAACCCCATATCTGCACTCCAAAGTGCACTTTTTGGCCCAAAAACTTTGTTTTCCACTGTTCCAGGTGAGTGCGTGCATTTTGAATTTTTTTTGGAAAATTTTCAAAATTGTTTCAGATTTGCTGAGAGTGTTGTGTGTAGACTGGAAATGGTACTTTATCTCTTTTTTTTTCAGTCTCCCCTAGGCCTAGATTCTCTTATTTTTTGTCTTCGAGGAAGGAAATATCCCCCTAGGGTTTAGAGTACACCTCTACATTATTAGGAAGAGATTGGCCGAGTGAGGAATCTAAAGTTTGAATATTTATGCACTAATTTTCACAGTCTGATCCAATATTTTTCAACACTTTTGGATAGGTTTATTTTACCTTTTCTCCCTTTATAGTTTTGTTTTTTTCTTTCCCCCCTTAGGATCCCCTTGAGCATCATAGATTTTGGAGCTTCATACCTATCCTATGCAACATTTTTCACCTCTGATTTTTGTTGTTTGTCTGAACCATTTACAACAGAATAATGCCTCTAGATCTTAGTCCCTTCGACATTAGCCCTTTTTGGCATAATATGTGTCTTTGAGTAGCTTTGTTTTCATTCTTTTCCTTAGCTGCTTAATATCCTTTTTGGGTGGTGTTTTGGGTGCTTGATTGGCTCTTTATTTTTCTGTCATTTTTAGCATTATTTACAGTATTTCAACACTTTATTTTCAGTAACACATGGCATGATAAACCATGCTCAATTAACTCATCCACTTGACACATTATTTTTACACACTCATACCCTAAGCGAGTATGAGCTTGGTTAACATTGCCAAGCCAAGACCTGAAGCACTACACCTTAATAACTCAACCTACATAGATTAAGCTCACTTGGGCACCACAACCAAACAACCTTTGTAGTTTAGGTGTAGGATCAGTGGGATAGGATTCTAATAACACCTATCGATCAGTTACATTGAGATATAGAAGTTGACATATTATGGAGCTCAAAATCCTTCACCATCCCACGGTCCAAAGTTGGAGTGCATCAAAAACCTGATTCAGAGAGGATTAGGCTAGTTCATCATGCAAGCGATTCTCCTCGAGGCTACACAACCCATGGAAAGGAATATCATACGTTAGATGACTACCAAGAAGCTCAAGACTTGACCACCCCCATGGGGAAAATGCAATCGTAGTGACCAATCTTAGGAAAAAACCCTATAGGACTGGCTGTGGGAAGTAGTTGGTTCTCTACCCTACCTTTCTCTGGACAACTCCGCTGATGGGTATGAGATTCCATCAAGTAAGAGGTTATTTGGAAGGTCATCTTAAACAATAGATTTAGGATTGTTTGACGATTTCGACCACCTATAGGCTAGAGGTATTTTTCTTTGATAGGATGTGTTTTCTTGTATTAGAGTAACATCATTAATATAGTTAGTTTACACTTGCCACCAATGAAGTATGTGTTTTCTTGTTTTCTCTTGCTCTTTTATTCCTATCATCACCTGTTAGTCCTTAGAGTCATCATTTTCTTGAAATTATTATTCCCCCTATGCATTTTTCGTGGAGAATTGAAGGCCTTCACCCTCAGTTCCTGTTAGGACATATTACTCCTTCCTATCGAGTTAGCGTACATCCTCCTAGTCCCCCATCGAGTCATCATTCTGATTTTGATTCTACTGATTCTCCCAATTCTTCCTTTGATTCCGCGTCTTCTCACAAAGCACTAATGTGAGTGTGGGAAACCAAGGTGGTAACCAAGGTACCAACTAGGGTAACCCCAAAAGTGTAACCTCCACCGATGTGGTCACTCCTCCTACATTGCTTCCTTTTATGGCTGGTTTGAGTCTCCCTGATTTCAACCAGCTCATTAACAATCCTCTTGTCTCAAATCCTTGACATTAAATTTATTTTAAGAAATCAGTCAAATGCACTTGATTATATGAAATCAATAAGTAGAACAATGATGTAATATTAAATATTTGAAGATATAAAATGGATAATTATGCCTAATAACAAATAAAATTGCGAAGGAGAGCTTGCTGAGGAGAGCTCTGCATTTTTTCTCCTCGGCAAGGTGTCTTTCACATTGCTCGAACTCCGCATTGGCATTTCATAATCATTCATATTTGAATTACCTTCGTTCTGATGACATCTGGTGGTAAACCATTTTCCTCATTGCATTAGAACATTGGAATTAGAATTAGGAGTGAGCACACACTTTTTCACTGAGGATAACTTCGAAAAGTCACACGTGATACTATAAGAAGAGTGAGTTGCCAATCAGGCACTATGTAAAAATGGTTTAATCATTTTTACATCTATACAAGTTTCATGTTGAGTCGAGGTTTTTTTCATTGTGAAAAGTGTGAATGCAACTTTACACCCTGGACAACTACATTTTAATACCCAACAATTGTAAGTAAAATATGTTGGAGAATCTAATTCCAACCATTTGTTAGGTGTCAAAACCATCACTCAATCCTCTGCTCCATGTTTTGTTCTCTCGATTTTTTGTCATGATATAAGAGGGCAAGTTGTGTTAGAATATTTGAAAGTAGCAAAGAGAAGAGGCCAGGTTGCATAAGACTCCAAAGAGAGAATTGCTTCACTTTTGTTTTGGGCTCGCAAAAAAAAAATAAGAATCATGAGGGGATGAGGATAAAAGTTCCAATTTTTTACATATGAAGAGGAAGAAAGTGAAATTACGCACCTGTAAAAGAGGCTCAATGCACCTTATCCACAAGTCAACCAAGAAAAAACTATGCAAGAAACAATAATTTTATCAAATTGTCAAAATTGATGCAAAGAAATGAGGGTTTTGATGCAAATATGTTGATAATTTTTGCATATAAAGAACTTTAGATTGCAACTACGATTCCTTTTGAGAAGTTCGGGAGAAAAGGGTTTGTTTATAAGGGTTTCTTTGCAAGGTAGATCCCAATTGTTGTCAAGAAATTGGAGAGGCCTGAAGGCGGTGAGAACCAGTTCCAAATGGAGGTGAGTACTATTGGGATGATCCAACATTTAAATCTTGGTCATCTTAAGGGTTTCTATTCTAATGGTGATAAGAGATTGTTGGTCTATGGTTACATGCCTACTTAATCTTTGAATGAATTTTTGTTCAATGAACAAAAGTTTTTTTTGGATTGGAAGAATCAGTATCAAATTGCACTAGGAACAACAAGGGTGATTTCCAATCTATATTCACATTCCAATAAAATCAAGTATTTTTCATCTTGGATGGGAAATGAATGGAGGGGGAGGACTTTGCATGTGAGCTTAAATTCTTTGAGGCCTTTGAGTAAGAGGAAACATTGGGTGATATCTGAAATATTAAAGAGGGATCGCATCTACAATTCCCCATCTGCAACTAGTGCTGATACGAGAGAAATCATCAACTTTGCTTCTTTAGAGTTCTCAGAGGAAATCTCTAACATTTCCAATAATAAGCTTGTTTTCATTGGTTTTGAGGCACCAATTCCTATTCCCATAGGTTGGTTGCCTATGGATGGAGAAACTAGGTAGGGCATTGTCCATATATATTAATGACAAGTGAATCAGTGATCGCTTGTTGTGTCAAAATTGTTTAATCCATGAGATCTGGTTCACTTAGTATTCCATGGTTACTAGGCTTTGTTGAGTATAATAAAAAAGATTCTCAGTTATTTGACGATATTTATATCTTAGTGCAATGCTAATTTCCATACTTTGATTGCTTTTGACTTGTTTATGGACATTAGAAAGTAATCACTACTTGATTTAGCCTTATATCTACTATGGAAAATTGGATTAGCACTTGGTTATATTACTATTTTTTCAAAGAAAGATTGATCCTTTAGTCTAGGCATTTTATTGCAGTGTAACTAGAATCTACTAGATATAGAAGACTCTACTTCAACTCTGAATTGTAGAATATTGGGAATCATGGGGTGGTAGTATACATATTTTTAGAAATAGTTGAAATAGTCAGTTTATTGAAGTTAAAATGTTAATATATTCTCATTAAAGTTTATGAATAAAATATTAAATAACACTGAGATTTCAATGGATACGGGAGAGTCTTCTAATGTAGGGATATTTGATTGCACCATTTTATAGTACTATGAAAACAAAAGAAAATAGGTTCTTATTTGTGGACATATGACAGTGGCGGAAAAAACAAGATTTGCATTGAAAATTGTAGCTCTGATATCTCAGGTAACCACTTGCAAATGGGTCAAAACCATTTTCAAATTACAAAATGTTGGTAAGCAAGCTGAAAAATGATTGGTGGTGGAAAAAACAAGGTTATTCTACCCTAAAATAGGTGTTTGGGGCTTGGGCCTCTTTAACCGTTGTTGGGAAAGTAAAATTTGCTTTTCAACCTTCGTAAGAGATTGTTGAGCACCCATAAACACAGACTTGACCTTATCTAAAGCTTTTTATGCATTAGATAACAATTAACAAGTCATTGTGACAACTTTTTTGCTTAAAATATTCATGCATACCTTAAGAACAAAGGTGCAACAGGAAATTATTCCCACATATCACTTATGTTGCAGGTGTAATGCTTGCTGTTGTAAATTCCAACACAACAAAACAACCCCAAAAAGGGATATTTTGGGAGTGAAACTCCACATACAAGGATCTGATGAATATGTGGAATGGTATAGGGCCCTTGGGAGTTGAATCCTATAACTCAGTGGTCATTTGATTTTGAAGCGATTACGAGATGATTCTCGCAAGTCATACCACTTCATATGGTTTTACTGATTCACGTCAAAAGAACAGATGACAGAGGTAAGGGATGTTATTATAGACTTCATATGGTTTTACTGATTCACGTCAAAAGAATAGATGACAGAGGTAAGGAATGTTATTATAGAAAATAGTTCAGTATCAATGCCATCTACAAAATCATAGGCAAGTCCACAGAAAAATTCACAGTTGCTTGTTATTTAGCGGTTGTGCATGCAATGACAATATCATGAGTGTGATGAACATTAGCGATGAATAATATTGCATGTATGTGACAATATGCTTCTCTCTTAATTTTAAGTTGTATCTGTCCCATATTGCGTCCTCTGAAATATGCACTATTCACAATCTAACATCATGTCAAAATTAGGAAATTTATTAAGCTGTGCAGCAGAGTTGCTCCATTGCAATTGCTTTTCAATGCCCATCTCAGATTGCTGTTTTACTTGAACTGGAAAAGAGACAAAAAGTAAAGAAGAACAAAAAACGAAAGCAACATTTTGATTGGCCTAAAGAATAGGGAACCATGGGAGAGTCATTAGAAGACAAAAAGCGTAGAGTAACAACCCAAAAAATATCCTACTAAACGGTAAACACGAAAAAGACAAAAATGCAGTCCACAAGTTAATGTAGCCTAGAAAAGACCTTCCCATTAGAGAAGAGAATGTGTGAATAACAAAGAGAAGGTTGAGCCGATATTGATAAAATGAAGGAAAAAACTAAGCCAAGAGGAATGAAGAAAAAACTAAGCCAAGGGGAGCAAATCTCGAAGTCACTCTATGGGGTAGTGCTTAATCTTCTCTATCACGAGCTACAATGCTTTTAATTTTGGTTTTATTTTTTTATATATAAAAAAATAGTCTCTATCCTATAAAAGAAATAAAAGCCTTTGCGTTGAACAGGGAAAACTAGAGACAAGATGCTCATAAACTCAAGCATGATCCTAGCAGGAAGGAAATAATGTTTATTATTGGCAGGCTTGTAAAGTTATGTAGGTTGGTTTGTTAAGTAACAAAATTTTATCAACGAGGCAATAAGCAAGGATTAAAACGTAACAAAATTGCACTAGTGAAGAGAATTGTGCTATGGATTTTGGCAGGGGAGTTTCTCCACATGCACCTCTCCAAGGTTTAAACCCATTAGCATTATGAGAATAAATTTCGAGAGTTTGAGAAATAAGCGATTACGATTTTATTTGGAGATGTGAAATTAATATTTATTTATTGTTGGTCACCATCATGTGGAAATATACATAGTAGGTATCAATTAGAAGGATACTTCGTGAGAAGATAAGGTGGTTATTCTAGATAATTGTTTTATGGGATTAGATTCAAATTATGATTAGTGTAAGATAATTATTTTTTGTTTTATGGGATTAGATTCAAATTATGATTAGTGTAAGTTTATTATGAGTAATTTTTTTCAATTTATCATGTGGAAATTTCTACTTTAATTTTTCATAAATTAAATATTAAGTTAATGTTAAACATTTAAAGACTTTTATATTTTTTCATATAGAATATTGAAATATTTTAATTATAAAAATAGTTTTTTTCTCTCATATATATATAATATTGAAATATTTTATTTATGATTTTAATTATTTTTTAATGTGAGTGTCAACTTTATATTAAAATAATTATATGTTGCCATACAAAATAGAACATGGTATTTTTTCCATTTTTCTATATTTCAACTATAAAAAAATTAGAGTACGAAAACACATAGTCACATTAAAAAATACACTAAATATTAAATAAAAAACAACTACCAAAATATTATTTGCATGATTATGACTATAAAACCAAACTATAACTTTTTTTTAGTTTAACAATCTTATAAACTTACCTTTTAATTTAACAATTTTATAAACTTACCTTTGCACCATTTTAAGGCAATTACTAGCTTTATTAATTAATTAACTTAATGTTTGGTTTGTCTTTTTCCATCCACTCTATATACTCCATAGTCCATCCAGTTTTCCAGAAGAGATGCCCTCTAAGATATAGTCCACAAAGAGCTAATAATAGGATAGTTTCTCTATCATTAAAATCCAATGTTATATAAAATTGATTCAGAGAGTTCGGATTATTAGGTCAATTATCATTAGAATGAGTTGTATTTCCCAGGCAAGAAAACTGGAGAAGTTATAACAAACAAGTCCCTCGCACCTCCCCACTCCACACATATGGGGAGCCAACAGCCTACCTTAGAACTATAACATTGCATTGCAATGGAGGTATGGAAATGCGGAGGTGCAGGCGGTGTCTAGAGTCAGTATATTGAGGGACTGGATTGACTAGAAGTGAAATGTTTTTGGCAAACTCCTTTTAGCTCTGGAAACTATCAACTTGCATTTAGTATTTAACAATCATGATTATACAATAGAAAATAATCTATTCATCGATCAATGATATGAATCAGAATTGGTTCAAACGTTCTGATCACTGCATAGGGTATATTATATTAACGCTTTTACTTAGGGTATATTATATTAACGCTTTTACTTGGATAAGTGTTTGTTTTGGAGTAGTTTTAATTCATGTGAGTCAATTTTGGACGCATTCATGCACATAGAAATGTATTGGAGACGACAATCCCATGCGGGAGATACTATTTTCTTTAATGCTCCCCGTAATCGAGAGCGATGCTACTTTATTTAATGTTTACAGTGGTATTATAATTTTTATTATTTCAAACCATAGCATCGACTAATTGGAACCGGTAATTTGGGTACTAAAATTTCATTGTGTGGAGTGCAAATTGTGAGGAGTGCAGATGTGGCTTCACACTATTAGTTCAAACCCTAGTATCGACTACTTGGAACTGGTAATTTGGGTATTAAAATTTCATTGTGTGGAGTGCAAATTGTGAGTGCAGATGTGGCTTCACACTTCACACAATGAAAGTTATGTCCACACTCTGCACACCGGGAAACCTGCATAAATGCTCAAATGATTAAACTGTTCTTACCTAGTGTTGCCGACTCACTCTTTGGATGGTAACACGTGTGACTTTTAAATGAGGAAAAGGGTTTACCACCGGATATCGAAGGCATGCAATTCAAAAAGACTGCTTACGAAATGACAATGCGGAGTTCTAGAAATGTGATATTGTGAGGAAAGTAATGCAGAGCTCTCCTCCGCATTGCTCTCCTCTAACTCCGCGCAATTCATTTAGTTTGTAGGCATTGTTATGCATTTGATATCTTCAAATATTTAATATTACATTGTTGTTCTATTTATTGGTTTCATGTATCAAGCGCATTTGATTGATCTCTTAAAATAACTTTGATGTAAAGGATTTGAGAATGCGTGAACATTCGAATACAACTAATGGCGATTATCTATTTCCGACATTGAGATACATTATTGGCAGGTCATCACTATTAGTGCAGTGATATACACTATGGCACATCACTGCTAGTGCAGTGATATACACTATGGCATTGCCAATGGGCATCTAAAGGGCATCACTATTAGTGCGAGGAGATACACTAATGCCCAAATATTGATTTTCGGCACGAAGATATAGTATACACTATTGGTCTTGATATTATACTATACTAATGGCAATTAAATCACTTATAGTGCTTGGCCCGTGTCAACTATACTATCCAAATTCCAATGCAGACAAGAGCCTGCTGCGGAGGAGAGGCTAATGAGGATACCTCTACATTATTCTCGATGGCATTGCTAAAACTCGGCATTTGCCATTTCGTAGGCATTCTCCACATTGGCCATTTCACGAGCCTTGATAAGAACCGCATGTGGCCTCAGCAAAAACGGTATAAATAAAATTATAACCACCTGCCAAGGACGACACAGAATTCATTTCTCCATAAATTGAAAGGTTTCCGGAACGGAGAAATTAAAATTCTGAGCAATGACAATGATACATTTATGAAATTGCATAGCAACAAATATTCCCTTCAAATAAAGTCATGAATCACATTACTGTAACTCAGGGAAACTGAAATAGGTAATGGACCGATTGTTTCACCATCTTCTTCTGGGTGTATCCTTCAAACCTCAATTTCATCATTTGCTAGTGCAGGGCTTCCATTTTTCCAAGTTGTCTAAGCATTTTCTAGATTTCTTCATAAATTGGCTTGTATGTAGATCACTGCCACATCATCTTTTGTTGTGTTCTTTTCATCATTAATCTACTGCAGCGTAACACCATAATACAATTGTAGCGTAACACCATAATACAATTTCATCTCTTTAGACTCCAATATGTTAAAATTTCATTAATGTTTCATCATCAAAGTTGTCTTCAAGGTTCATTGTTGCAAAGTCTACATAGACTCCCTCAAAGACATGGTGTTGCAAGACATGTTTCAAGAAAATTTAACTCTTCATAATTTTCATGTTTACCTTTGCATGTGAAATCAATGATAAGTTCAAAAATATCTTTGGAACCACATTGGTTTTGGACTTTCTCTTATGTAATGACAACTTCTCTTGTTGTGCTTCTTTCTTTGCCTTCTCCTCTATTTTTGTTTTCTCTTTATGGGCTTCCTTCTTTGTCTCTGCCTCTATCTTTGTCTCTGTCTTTGTGTTCGTTTCTGTCTCTTCCACTTTTGTATTAACTTGTGTTGCTGCAAACAATTTGTCTTCCACTTTCTTTTGAGACTGAAGTGGGATTTTCTCACCGAAAATCATCATGTTGATTTGATTTTTATGTTGCATCATCTGCCACCATTCATCTTTAGGCAATAATTATTCATCAAAATTTACATTAGAATATTAAATGTTAGATTCACTATAGCATTAACTACTCCAATGGCATCTTTGGTGTCATCATCAAACTCTGTTGCTATATTCACCAAAATTTCATCAGCAAGCTCTGTTATTGGATTTACCAAATTTTCATCCTCTTGTAAATGTGGAGAGTGGGATTCAACAAATTTTTCATCTCGATGTAGAACTGCTGCTATAGATCCACCCCCATCTTCAAATTTGATGCTCCCCTTACGCTAAAACTCCTCTCAAGGGTATCCTAGGCCTCCTTGGTTGTATTGTCCTCTGAAATCAGGGGAAGAATGTTGTCATCCACAAATTCTTTTATGCATGTCAATGCAAAGACATCATTTTTCCTCTTCACTTCCAAATTTAAAAAGATTTCAAACATCTCATGTTGTCGTTTTGACCTTCTTAGGCTCTTGCCTTTTCCAATTGTTAAGTATTTGTGTACTATGATTCAACAAGCAAATCAAACCGCAGACATGGCTATTGCCTACAATAAAACCATCTTTATGTTGGCTCCCTTATTGCTCAGCTTAAAAAAAAATTTAAGTTTACAAATTTTCCACAAAAGTGACCTTTCAGAAAAGCATTGAGGTGCCATTTACAACTCATTGCAAACTTTTTTAAATGTACCCTCATGTTTTTTTTAAAAAATGTTTTTTTTGTTCAAAAAAGCAAAAAAACTCTTTCAAACATGAAAAATGGTTTTTTTAAACCTTCCTTGGAAAAATCTCATAAGATCCTCACATAAGCCAAAGCCTTTTTTACATCACACAAAACTCTTACAAGCTTTCTATTTTTTTAAATAAAGACTTTCAAAATTGATCCTTCTCACAAATGCATACACTTGGAGAGTTTTTTTAATTACATACACCCTTTAAAACGAATAACAACGTACTTATCCAAAAAATTTAATGTGGTTATTTGTGAACCTTTGAATGAATCACCTTAGAAAATTATGAATTTTTTTTTTTTTTAAATCACGGAGCCTTCTTTAGATTTTCTGACATGGGCCGTCGTTTTTGTTTCCCGTAAGAGCTTTTAAAAGCTTGGATGGGAACCTCATGCTCGTGCTACTTGTCGTTTAGTGAACCAACCATAAACAAAAAAATTGCCTTTTTTCCACTTTTGCTTCCTTCTTCCGGTTTAAACGTTTGCGCATCTCCTATAAGTTTTTATGCTCAGTCCATTAATGCACAGTTTTTTTAAATTTGACAACTTCATAAAATTGTCGTTTCTTGCATAGCTTTTTCTTGGTTCAGATATGGAAAGAACGCATTGAGCTTCTTTTACAGGTGCGCAATTGCACTTTCCCCTTTTTCAGTGGCACAATTCGCATATTTTTCTTCGGTCATTCACGACTTCCGCTTTTTTTTGCGAGCCCAAACAAAATAAATTCGAGGCACTCTTCTCTCCCCGGAGTTTTATGTAACCCTGTCTCTTCTTTTAGCCGTTTTCAAAGAGTCTTACTCAACCTATACTCTGATATCATGACAAAAAATGAAAGGAACAAAATATGAAGTAGAGGATTGAGGAACAGTTTTGACACTTATTAGAATTAAAATTTTCAATAAATATTAGTTACAATTGAATAATTACGGCATAGAAAGTGCACTTTATAATTGGCCACACAATGTAAGTGAGGGAACAATAGTGACTACTTGGGAATAGGTAACTTGGGTATTAAAATTTTGTTGCAGTGACTACTTGGGAATAGGTAACTTGGGAAATTGCATTCACATTTTTTACGATGAAAACCACCTCGACACAATATGGAACTTGTCTTTTTCAGAGGAGTTGACCCCTGGAAAGAAGCTCAAATATATCAACATCCATTACATCATGATGCGTCATTAGACAACAACTTTTTCTGTGGCATTGAACACGGGTGGGCACTCCCAACCACCCGGGCTAAGTCCACGTACACACACTATGAAACTTGTATAAATGAAAAAACGATTAAACTTTTACCCGCGGTGTGAAAGTTGTTAAGTGTGAAGCCAAACTCATGCAGGATTCTAGATCCTTCTACACCGCCATTAGTTTCTAGATTATTCCAGATCTCCATTTGAATCACATACATGATTCTAGATCCTTCTTCTGCCTCTATAAATTTGTAATTTATCTGGCCAAGGAAAGCAAGTAAGTCAAGGCACAAGCTTGTTATGTAATGCAAAGTGATTTCTGTTTTTCAGTGATTTTTTTATCTATTCTGTTGTTTCTGACTGAGTAATCTTGTTGTTTCTACATTTGTCCATCTCTGTGAATTATTCTTTGCTATTGTCGTCTAAGTCTCTGAGTATAAATCCGCTGTGTGTTATGTATGCTTTGATCTAACCACTGATATCAGAGCTAGGGTCAAATATCCACTATGCAAGCTGCTTAGTGCCATCGCCTTGCTCTAGCAGCGTTCGTTAAAACGTTGGTTGTTACCCCTGGAGCTGTTGAAGGATCTATCCAGGAAATAGCTGAGGAACGCTGAAACTAAAAGACAGTTGCTACAAGAAAAACAAGGTCATGGATCTATGTTGAAACGTGTTGCTGGAGTTTGAAACGTGGAGATGCGTGGAGTTTGGAGTTGAAACGTGGTGTTTGTAAGCTTTTTTACATCAAGCTTGCATGCATACGTCATATTTTTTCTCAAACCAACATATGTATATGTGAAATGTGAAAAGGTTAAAACATTATATATGTTTTTATATTTATTATGAAACATATATAATTATATGTTGGAATTTTGAAAAGTATATTTTAAAAAGGAGCAGGAATTTTGAAAAAGGTATTTTAAAATGAGGAAGGTCATTATTACTAAATTTTAAAAGTAATAATTAAAGTTTTATTTTTAAGTAGAATTTTTGTGTTTTGGGGCGTGAATTTGATTGAAAATGGAGACAAGAGTTATTGATATGGAGAAGTTGAACAGGGCTAATTTTTCCCTATGGAAATCAGAAATGGAGGATATATTGATTTTAAAGGATCAGTATTTGCTGATTGAAGGCACAACAAAGAAACCCTCACCGCTGACAAATGAAGAGTGGAATAAGCTAAATAGAAAGGTGATTGCAACAATCTGTCAATATTTAGCAAATAATGTTTATTTCAACGTGTTTGGAGAAAAGACGATAGAAGGAGTACGGAAGAAGCTTCATGATCTATATGAGAAGAATACGGCATCAAACAAAGTGTTCTTGATGAAGAAGCTTTATAATCTCAAAATGAAGGAGGGTGATTCTGTTGTTGAGCACTAGAATACATTTAATATTATTACTAATCAACTTGCATATGTTAAAATCATTTTAGATGATGAAATTAGAGCCATATTGCTGATGTGTTCTATGCCAGATAGCTGGGAAAATTTATTTGTAGTTATGAGCACTTCGGCAACTACAGGACCCTGAAGTTTGATGATGTCAGCAGCATTTTAATGAATGAGGAGTTATGATGCAAGTCAATTGGGAAAAACAAGAGAGGAGAGGCTCTAGCTCTAGCTCTAGTTGATTGTGGTAGGAGAATGGATCGAGGCTAGCAAGGGTGATCAAGATCAAGAGGTCGATCAAAATCAAGGAGAGGCAGAATCATCTGCTATGGCAAAATCGGGCACATGAAGAAAGAATGTCGATTCTGGAAGATAGGACAAAAAGATCAGAGACTCTCCAGTACAAATCACAAGTCATCCAGCACAAATGAAGGTGAGACTATTGCTGTAGCCACAGATGGTGATGTGTTGTTTGTCGTTTCAATAAAGGATGCATGTGTATATACATCTAGCAGTAGTTTTGATTGGATTCTTGACTCTGGGGCATCTCACCATCTAACCCCATGCAAAGATAGTTTTGTTTCATATAATCCTGGTGATTATGGTAGAGTGCATTTGGGGAATAACCATTTTTGCAGTATTGTTGGAGTGGGAGATGTCCAGATCAAGATGAAAGATGGACAAGATATATTGTTGAAATAGGTTAGGCATGTACTAGAAATGTGCATGACTTTAATCTCTATGGGACGACTGAATGATCAAGGCTATTCGACAAGATTTGGAAAAAGAGGTTGGAAAATTAGCAAAGGTGCATTGGTCATAGCAAAAGACCCAAGACAGGAACATTATACACATTGAAGGCACTGATAGGAAAATCAGATTTGGCTATCACAAAAGAAAGAAATTCAATAGATCTGTGGCATAAGCGTTTGGGTCACGTGACCGAGAAGGGCTTAAAAATCCTGGTTGGTAAAAATTTACTGCCAGGTTTGAAATCCTACAATCTTGATCTTTGTGAGCATTGTATATATGGTAGACAAAGAAGGGTTTTATTCTTTAGAAGTGGCCATGACAGAAAGAAAAATGTGTTAGAATTGGTACACTAAGATGTGTTTGGGCCTGTTAACATCAAATCATTAGGTGGAGCATAATATTTTGTAACATTTATAGATGATGCATCCAGGAAGGTTTGGGCATATCCTATGAAAAATAAAAGTTAAGTGTTTGGAATATTTCAAAAATTCCATGTTGTTGTTGAAAAAGAGACTAAAAAATTATTGAAGTGTTTGAGAACAGATAATGGTGGAGAATATTGCTCAAATCCATTTAAGGAATATTGTAACAGGTTTGGCATAAAGCATGAGAAGACTGTGCCTGGTACTCCTCAACATAATGGTGTCATGGAAAGGATGAATCGCGCCATTATGGAAAAAGTGTGAAGTATGTTGTCCAATTCTAGTTTGGAGAAGAATTTTTGGGCTGAAGCAGTGAGGACCGCTTCCTACCTCATAAATAGATCTCCAACTACAACATCGGATGGCGATATCCCTGAAGAAGTTTGGACTGGTAAGAAGTTGAATTATTCTCACTTGAAAATCTTTGGATGTGAAGCATTTGTACATATTCCCAAATAAAATAGAACTAAGCTAGATGATAAATCTATGAAATGCATATTTTCTGGATATGCGGATGAAGATTTTGGTTATCATCTATGGGATCCAGTCAAACATAAAATTATTAGAAACAAGGATGTTATATTTAATGAGTCAACAATGTTCAAGAGGACTGTAGGTGAGTTGGAGGTCAAGAGGGTAATTGACAGGTTTGAAGAGCAGCAGGAAAACATACCACCAATACAAGAAAATGAACAACAAATTCAGGAGCATGAAGAACAACAAGTGGAAAATGATGAACAACAAGAAGAAGGAACCTTGCAGGAACCTTTACAGGAGATTCAACTTGATAATGCACCACCATAGTTGGTTGGCAGATCTTCTAGGCCTCATAAGCCTTCACAAAGGTATCCTTCTCCAAACTATATTTTGTTGACTAAAGAAAGTGAAACTAATTGTTTTCAAGAAGCTTGTAAAGTCGAGCACAGTAAAGAATGGAAGAAAGCAATGGAAGAAAAAATGAACTCTTTGCAGGAAAATAAAACTTGGGAGTTGATAAACCTCCCAAAAGGTAGAAAGGCTCTACAAAACAAATGGGTTTATAGGATTAAGCATGAAGGTGACGGAAAGAAGGAGAGGTATAAAGCAAGGCTGGTGGTGAAAAGTTTCGCCCAAAAAGAAGGTATTGACTTCACTGAAATTTTCTCACAAGTTCTTAAAATGTCATCCATTATACTTATTCTTGGTCTAGTTGCTGCTTTAGACCCAGAATGTGAACAGTTAGAAGTAAAAACTGCATTCCTTCATAGTGCATTGGAGGAAGAAATTTATATGAAGCAGTCAGAAGGCTTCATAGAAAAAGGCAAAGAAAGCTGTGTTTACAGGTTGAAGAAGATTCTCTATGGGTTGAAACAGGCACCTCGACAATTGTACAAGAAATTTGATTCATTCATGTTGGAACATGGTTTTCAGAGGTTAGAAGCTGACCATTGTGTCTATATCAAGGGGTATGATCAAGGAAAGTATATCATATTATTGTTATATGTGGATGACATGTTGATTGTTGGGCATGATAAGAATAAGATCAATAAGTTGAAGAAAGATTTGGGTAGCAAATTTGCAATGAAGGATTTGGGACCAACACAATAGATATTGGCCATGCAGATTATGCGTGACAGGAAAAACAAAAGGTTGTGGCTGTCACATGAAAAATGCATCAAGAAGGTGCTTGACAAGTTTAATATGAAGGATGCCAAGCAAGTTGGTACACCCCTTGCAACCCACTTCAAGTTGAGTATTGAATTATGTCTTAGTAACGACAAGGAGAAAGAAGAGATGAGCAAGATTCCTTATGCTTCAGCAGTTGGCAGTTTGATGTATGCCATGGTATGCACACAACTAGACATTGCATATTCAGTGGGAGTAGTGAGTAGGTTCCTTGCCAATCCAGGCAAACAACATTGGCAAGTAGTAAAATGGATTTTGAGGTATCTCAAGGGTACTAGTAATTATTGTTTATATTTTTGGTCATGATGAGACTGTGCTTGAAGGATTTACAGATGTAGATATGGCTGGAGATATGGATATCAGAAAGTCCACTATAGGTTATTTGTATACATTTGCAAGTGCAACAGTATCTTGGGTGTCAAGGCTACAAAGAATAGTAGCCCCCTATACAACAGAAGCAGAGTACATAGTTGCAACAGAAGCTTGTAAAGAGATGTTGTGGATGCAGTGATTCCTAGGAGATATAGGAATAAAGCAGGACAAGTATGTGTTATATTGTGATAGTCAGAACGCCATTCACTTGGTGAAAAACCCAGCTTTTCATTCAAAAACCAAGCACATTGACTTAAGATACCATTGGATCCGACATGTGTTGCAGGAAGAACAATTATCTTTGGAAAAGATCCATATAGATAGGAACCCTGCTGATATGCTCACTAAGATTTTACCACGAAATAAACATGAGTTATGTAGAGGCATGGTAAGACTTGATGTGACTTGATGACTCTTATTTGGCTTCAAGTGGGAGAATGTTAAGTGTGAAGCCAAATTCATGTAGGATTCTAAATCCTTCTACATTGCCAGTAGTTTCTAGAATCACATGCAGGATTCTAGATATTTCTACACCGCCATTAGTTTCTAGATCATTCCAGATCTCCATCTGAATCACATATAGGATTCTAGTTCCTTCTTCTGCCTCTATAAATTTGTAATTTCTCTGGCCAAGGAAAGCAAGTAAGCCAAGGCCCAAGCCTATTATGTAATGCAAAGTGATTTTTGTTCTCGAGTGATTGTTTTATCTATTCTGTGGTTTCTCACTGAGTAATCTTGCTATTTCTCCTTTTCTTTGTCATTGTGAATTATTCTCTGTTATTGCCATCTAAGTCTTTGAGTATAAATCCACTATGTATCATGTATGCTCTGGTCTAACAAAAGTGTGTGCTCACTCTTAATTCTAATTCTAATATTCTAATGCAATGAGGAAAAGGGTTTACCACCGGATGTGTGATAACGAAGGCAATTCAAATAGAATGATTACGAAATGCCAATGTGAAGGACAACTTGGGGAAGAGAAAAATGCAGAGCTCTCTTCCGCAATTTAATTTGTTTTTGGGCATAGTTATGCATTGATATCTTCAAATATTTAATATTACATCATTGTTCTATTTATTGATTTCATATAATCAAGTGCCTTTGATTGATTTCTTAAAACAACTTTAATGTCAAGGATTTGAGAATGCATGAACATTCAACTACAACTAATGGGGATTATCGGTTTTCGACATTAAGATACATTATTGGCAGATCATGACCATTAGTGCAGAGATATACACTAACGCTCAATTATTGATTTCCGACAGTCAGATATAATATACATGATTGGTCTTGATACTTTATTAATGGTGATTATTTTGCTTATAGTGCTTGGCCCGTGTCATCTATAATATTCAAATAGAATGGTTACCAAATTGAAATGCAGAGGAGTGCAATGTGGAGGAGAGCCTGCAAAGGAGTGCAATGCGGAGGAGATCTTTTGGAGGATAGATCCCCATTGCTCAAACTCTGCATTTTCATTTCGTAATCATTTTCCACATTTTCCATTTTGAATGCCTTGATACAAATCGTATGAAGCCTCAACAAAAATGATAAATAAAGGCTAAATCATACACAGTTGCAGAAATAAAAATATATTTAGCACAAATGGTGCATGTGTAAACACACTCACACACGGATTACATTCAGATCACTCTATTAAATAGAGTTTTTGAGATCCAACTTATTCCTAATTTAGAGAGAGTGGTTGAGAGAATTTCTCAACCATCACAAACCAATTTCTCAAATATGGAATGTAAGCATTAATTCCAACATCCCCCTTAATGATTACATTACATGAAAATAACCAAATAATCAAGCTTATCAGTAGATGCTCCATCAAGTTGCCTCATAACCCTTGGAAAGGTGTAGTTGGCAAGTTGGATTCCCGAGTTCCCTTCCTCAACTCCCGAATCAAGGACCTCCCGAAGTCAATTACTGGACAGCATCCCAATCTGTCGCATAACCTCATTAGGAAACCACCACGTCTACCACTAATGAGGGATCCTTCCCTAGATCCGCAACTGCCATACTATCTGGACAACCATCCATATTGAGCCTTACTGCTACTTGATCTTTAACTACTGGCATCAGACACATAGTTGAACTGCTGGTTATATTAAAAAAGTTTAATAGATTCACTCTCTTCATCATCAGAATTCCATTGGTATTCATCTATGGTTATATTTGCTGATTCTTTCCCTTTTAACACATCACTAGCACGACTTCTGCAATTCCACGCTGTATGCCCAATTTTCTTGCAATAGTAGCATTCAATGTCACCTTTGTTTGCATTTTTCTTTCTCATCCTTGACTTTGTCCACAAGGAATTTTCTACATGAGGGTTCTCTTTGGCATCCTCTAGTTTCAGTCGCTTTTCCTCCCCCAGAAGTGCTGCAATTGTCTCTTGCAATGTTTGTGTAGATATTTGACTCAAAGTAAAAACAACATTACTATAACTTGAAGGAAGACTATTTAATAATACAGCTTTAGCATCTTCATCCTCCACCTGTGTCCCAGCTTCACTTAATTGTCTTAAAAGAGACATTAGATTATTTATATGACTGGACATAGATGTCTCCTCATTCATTTTCAGGCTAAATAATTGCAGCTTTAGGGAAAATTCTGCATTTGTAGATTTTACACCAAACAATTGAGCCAAATGTTCCCATATTTCCTTTGGTGTTTTAGTAAGATCTACATGATGTAATTGCGAATCAGAAAGAGCAAGTCCAATAATATACTTAGCTTTGTCATCTCTATTTTTCCATTCAAATAACTCTTTGGCATCTGTAGGTGCTCCTTCTGAACCATTCACTATTCCCCACAAATTTTTATTCATTAATTGCAGTTGTATTTTTACTTTCCACGAGGGAAAATTCAAACCACTGAATTTATCTAACACCATAAACTCCATGATAAAAGATAATACCTTTTCTAGTCCAGATGTTGGAGGCCAAACCAGCACCGCTCAGGAGATTGCTGCTCAGGAGATTGCTGATGGTTGATGAGATCGCTGAAATAGTAATCAGATATGACGGAATCAGCGTTGCAGGCTGAAATATTAATGGGATATGAAGAAATCAGCGTTGAAGGCTGAAATATTAATGGGATACGAAGGAATCAGCGTTGCAAGCTGAAATAGTAACAGCAGTGGAGCGTTCTCACCATCTGGCATGGCGGCAATATCGTCTCATCTTCATTATTGTGCAGGCCCTGGTCTTTCATATCTTCAGGCAATCATCGCCCATATTCTCTGGAATGAAGGCTTATAATTCACGCAGGAGGAGTGTACCTGGACTTTCTCGAGTCTTCTCTGATTGGAATCGGAGGCTGAACATAGAAACGCCCAGTTTCAACCAACGCAGAACATTAGTGTAACCACAGAACATTTCTATGAGCAGAACATCTTGACCGACGCCCCCTCAGATCTCAGAGTGTCATACCGGGTGATTATGATGATTTGTTTCCTGACACATTTAAATCCGAGACGCCATTATCATTGTCAAAACCGCGCATCGATGATCGGTACAATTCGCGGTACTGTTAGATCTGTATACGTGCTTCAAGAAGATCACTCCATGAACGCCCGCTGTTTTAAATCTCAGTACTCAAGAGGTCATAACGTTAGCGCGATTCCCACAAGAGATTGTACGCTACCCGGAACGCCCGTCGCTCTGATACCATGATAAATAAAGGCTAAATCATACACAGTTGCAGAAATACAAATATATTAAGCACAAATGGTGCATGTGTAAACACACTCACACACGGATTACATTGAGATCACTCTATTAAATAGATTTTTTGAGATCCAACTTATTCCTAATTTAGAGAGAGTGGTTGAGAGAATTTCTCAACTATCACAAACCAATTTCTCAAATATGGAATGTAAGCATTAATTCCAACAAAAAATGGTATAAATTAAATGATAACAAGCCGCCAAGACTGATACAAAACTCATTTTTCAGTAAGAATTTCTCAACCATCACAAACCAATTTCTCAAATATGGAATGTAAGCATTAATTCCAACAAAAAATGGTATAAATTAAATGATAACAAGCCGCCAAGACTGATACAAAACTCATTTTTCAGTAAATTTAATGGTTGCCGGAATAGAAAACATATGCTTCCAAGCAATAGAAACGATACATTTGTGAACTTGCATATCAACAAATATGTGCTTAATATAAAATCATAAATGACATTACTTCAACTGAGCAAGAAGGTAAACTAAAAGAGATAATGGACCATTACCCAAACGTCTTCAATAATCATCGATCTTTGAATCTCACCCACTAATGACTATCAAATGAAATTTTTTGGTAAAACTTTACCACTTTAATACGACATTTACACATAGATATTTTTCCAACCGAAGAAGCGCGTCAATGAGAATCTGTATGCAAAACCATTAAGCATCGATTTCTTAATTGTTAACTTATGGAGATCCTAATGTCCAGATGACTAATTCTTGTATCCTGTAAAAGTTGATGAGGAACCTCTATAAAACATAGGTGCAACAATTTGTCACAGAAGTTTTGAAAGCACAATTAAATAGAAAATTAATCCAGTCCTTCCGAGCTACAGAGCTGCAAGCTTATAGAAAATCTGTCGGGAATTTCTGGTTATTCCAAACAAAATACAGTGGAAAAATTCTCTGTTTCCACTGTTGAGAATTTTCTGATAAATTCTAAAACAACAAAAATATGAACAGAGAGCAATACTCTATTTTCTGATAATTCAAAAACACAAGAACAGAGCATAAAATAATACTCTACTTTGCCTCAGGATCGAAAACTGATCAAAATAATACTCTGTCTTTGACACAGAAAAATACTCTGTTTTTAACTCAGAAAAACAGAAAAATTCGTTCTCTGGAAACGGTGTTGCAGAAACACAGTTTTTTTTCAGTTGCTGTTCGTAGTGTTGCAACAACGCTGTTCGTGGTGTTGCAGCAACGTAAATTTTTGGTGTTGCAGCAACGTAACTTTTGACGTCAAGTATTTTTCGACTTACGGTGTAACAGCAACAGGAAATCTTTGACAAAATAATTTTTGATGTAACAGCAACGCACAGAAAGAAATTTCTATTTATGAAAATAAACCAACAGATAAAACTAAGTCTTCCTCACATAGAGGGATCTTCACAAAAAATTATGCTAAAGAGCATCTTCCTCTTGACAGAGGGATTACAATAGGAACGCTTCAGTTCCACAAAACAACTATCTCAGAAAATTTCAGCACTGCTATGCAATACAAAAAAAAACTCTCTTGTTCTACACTGATGTGTGTTACAAAAAAACTTTCAATCTGTTTCTTCTCTCTTTTCTACTTCTGTTTCTATTTATAGTGCGGGAAAGGGTCTTCACCACTTTAACTTGCTGATAAAGTTTATGCTGCTCATGATTAACAGATTTGAACTCTTGCTGTATTTTTGAGTCGGTGGTGATGAAATCTATGGCTGATAAATGCTGTGTCAGCTCGAGGCTGGTTCTTTTCTCTTTCAGCCGTTCTGCTCATTAATATGGTTGTTGAAAAGTAACGGTGTGGCGCTAGATCTGATCTTCTTCCTTCTGGAAACACAAAAATAATTAAAGAGTGAAAAGATGGTAATGGCGGTGACATAAAAGATCGGGAAAAAATGGGGGGCGCCGGATCACGACAAATGAATAAAGTAGCTGCTGCTGTTCTGTTCACCGCACTTGAAATTATAATTTCAACACTCCCCTTTAATTTCAACTGCTGGGTTATCAGTCATACCCAGAAGTTTCCTTAAAAACTCAAAACTTTTCTGATCCAATGGCTTTGTCAAAATATCTGCAACCTGTTCCTGAGTCCTGCAATGTTGTAAAATGATTTCTTTATTGTTCACCAATTCTCTGATGTAGTGAAACTTTGTGTTTATGTGTTTTGTTCTCTTGTGGAATACAGAGTTCTTGGATAATGCAATAGCTGAGCTATTGTCACAAAAAATAACTTTTGTTGTTGCCTACTCCTGGCATAGACTTCTCAACATTCTCCTCATCCAAACCGCTTGACATGCTGCTGCTGTAGCTGCCACATACTCTGCTTCTGCTATAGACAATGCCACAATTGGCTGTTTCTTGGAAGCCCATGAAATGGCTCCTGAACCTATGTGAAAAATGTAACCAGATGTGCTTTTCCGGTCATCTACACTTCCAGCCCAATCACTATCTATGTATCCAACTAAATCTGAACATTCTGAAACAGTATAAAATATGCCATACCTTTTTGTACCTTTAACATATCTCAGAATTCTCTTTGCTGCCTGCCAATGTGTTTCTTTTGGCTTCTCCATGAATCTTGAAATTAAACTAACAGCATACATTATGTCTGACCTAGTTGCAGTCAAATACATGAGGCTGCCAACTATGCTCTTGTACACACTAGGGTCAAAATCTTTGCTGCTGTCCTCTTTGCTGAGTTTTAATCCCATCACTGTGGGAGTGATTGCTGCCTTGTTGTCCTGCATGTTAAATCTGCTCAACACTTCATTTACATATTTTGCCTGTAAAATAAAAATTCCATTTTTATTTTGATCTACTTCTATTCCTAAGAAGTATCTCAGCAAACCCATGTTAGTCATCTCAAATTCTTCTTTCATGACTGATTTGAAATTTTCAATGAGGTAGTCATCATTACCTGTAAAAATCACATCATCAACATATAACACAACAATTAAAATTTTACAGTCTTTTTCTTTGATGTAAACAATGGGTTCTCCCTCACACTTCTCAAATCCGTTCTCCAGTAGATAGGAATCTATCCTACTGTACCACGCTCTTGGTGCTTGCTTCAGCCCATGAAGAGCTTTCTTCAATCTACAGACTTTGTGCTCTTGGCCTTTCTTCTCATAGCCTAGAGGTTCCTCGATGTAAACCTCTTCCATTAATACTCCATTCAAGAATGCTGACTTCACGTCCATTTGGTAAACTTTCCATTTGTTTTGTGCTGTTATGGACAGCACTGCTCTTACTGTTTCCATTCTTGCAACCGGTGCGAAAGTCTCCTCATAATCTCTCCCATATTGCTGCTTGTATCCCTTGACAACAAGTCTTGCCTTATGTCTTTCTATCTTGCCTTCAGCATTACTCTTGGTCTTGTAGACCCATTTAACTCCAATGACTTCTTCACCTTTTGGTAGATCAACTAAATCCCATGTCTTATTTCTTTCTATGGCATTCATCTCCTCATCCATAGCTTCTATCCATTTCTTATCTTTAATTGCATCTTCGAAATGAACAGGGTCATCAACATGACAATACAAAGAAAACAGGGAATCCATTCCTTCATCATAAATATCACTTAAATTTCTAAATTTCTTACCTTTTTCATTCGATGTGCAAGTGCTTGTAGATGCACTTGAATTTCCTCCTTGTGGTGTGCTTGGAGAAGCACTCTCATTTCTCCTCAAGGGTGTCTTTTGCTGTTCTGTTGTTGGCGCTGCTGTTTGGGGATGTGTTTCAGCCAACTCCTCATTATCATCATCATGAGACAAACAGTTTTTAACATTAACTGTTTTCTCTATGCTTCCATCCCAAGCGTCCTCTTCAATAAATTGAACATCTCTGCTCACAAAAAACTTCTTGGTGGATGGGATATATAACCTGTATGCTTTGGATTCTTCACTATATCCAATGAAAATACATTTCTCCCCTTTGCTGTCCAATTTCTTCCTTAGCTGATCTGGAATGTGTGCATAAGCCACACAACCGAAAACTTTCATGTGGGTGACTCCTTGCTTTCTCCTACTCCATGCTTCTTCTGGCACTTTGTTCATCACTGATTTTGTAGGACATCTATTCAAAATATATACTGCACAGTGTACAACTTCAGCCCAATAATCATTTGGCAAATGCTTTGCCTTCAACATGCTCCTCGCCATATCCATGATTGTTCTGTTTTTTCTTTCAGCAACTCCATTTTGCTGCGGGGTGTACCTTGCTGTAAATTGCTTATGAATTCCATTTTTTCTGCAAAAACGTAAAAATTCTTTGGAGATATACTCACCTCCTCTGTCAGTTCTCAAAACCTTGATACGCAGCCCACTTTGATTTTCTACAAGTGCTTTGAAATTTTGGAATTTTTCAAACACCTCACTCTTATTCTTCAGAAAATAAATCCAAGTCTTTCTGGTAAAGTCATCAATAAATGTTAGAAAATATTGGCTGCCTGCAAGTGATGGAGCTTGCATCGGTCCACATAAATCTGAATGGACAATTTCTAAGGGTGCTTTTGCCCTTATGTTTTTCCCAGTTGGAAAACTTTCTCTGTGTTGTTTTCCCAATATACAACCTTCACAAAGGCTGTCTGGCTTTTCTATCAATGGTAATCCTCTCACCATTCCTTTTCTAGTCAACAAATTAAGACCTCCAAAGTTGAGATGTCCAAATCTCAAATGCCACAACCAATTTTCATCCTTTGGTACACTTTGGAGAGCCTCTTGTGTCGCTGCTGCAATTACTTCTTTATTTTTCAAATCTGCCCTTATTCTGAGAGGGAACATCCTGTTCCTTGTCATCTTCACTTCAGCAATACAACGTTTGCTGGGTAATCTATCCATGATAGTGCATACATCATTCTCAAAGAAAACATTGTAACCCTTCTGAACAAGCTGTCCAATACTCAAGAGATTACACTTCATTCCAGGAACATAATAAACATCTGTTATGGTTTTCTTTTCACCTTTCTTTGTAAATATTTTAACTTCTCCTTTTCCCATAACAGAAATTTTACTATCAGTCCCAAGTGTGACTTGTGACTGCACACTCTGATCTAAAGCAGAAAACAGGGCTATGTTTCCTGTCATATGGTTGCTGCAACCAGAATCTAGAAACCATATATCTTCACTGTTTGTTTCAGCCATATTACAAACTAACAACACATTATCTTGACTGATATTTTCTCTAGTGATATTTGCACTAGATCTATTACTCATATCATGCTGCTTCTTCCTACATTCATTTGCATAGTGCCCATATTTTTTACAATAATAACATTGGACATTGGATTTTTCATACCTTTGTCCTTGAGCATGATGTTGTCCACTTTGCTAGGTGCTGCCATGGCCTTGGTTCTGATTTGGATTGCTGCCTCTTCCTTGAACATTTGCTGGACTGTTTCTTCCGCCTCTGTATTGGCTTCTGCCTCTTCCTCTCTTGCTTCCTCTGCCTTGACCTCTTCCTCTTCTAAATGACATCTGGGTCTTGAACGCTTGCTCTAGAGATGAGTTTTCATTTCTACCCAACCTCTGCTCATGTGTTATCAGTGATGCATGAAGTTCATCAACTGAAAAATTTGAGAGATCCTTTGTCTCTTCTATGGTGGTGACAATCACATCAAACTTTGAGGGTAGGCACCTCAATAGTTTCTCCACAATCCTCCTTTCTTCAAGAGTTTCTCCATGAGACCTTATCTGTGTGACTAAACCAATTGCTTGTGTGAAGAATGAGTCAATATTGTCTGACTCCTTCATACGCAGGTTCTCAAAATCTTTCCTCAGCAACTGTAGTTTTGCTGTCTTCACTTTCTCCATGCCTTGATAGGTTGTCTTGAGAGTTTTCCATGCTTCTCTAGATGTATTGGCTGCTGCTATCCTCGGAAACACACTCTCATGCGCTGCTTGATATAAGAATACAAGGGCTTTTGAGTCCTTCTTCTTATTGCTCTTCAACAACTCTTTCTCTGCCTGAGTTAATCCAATAAACTCTTCTTCATTTGCTGGCTCTTCAAATCCATATTCAACAAGTTCCCATAAATCTTGTGAGGCAAACACAGCTTTCATGGTTATTGCCCAGTAGTCATAATTTTTCCCATTGAACTGTGGGAGTTGGGTATTAAACATACCCACGCTGGTGCTGGCCATTCTTGTAATACTTGACTGTAAAAAAAACACTTAATTGTCTTCAGCAGCTACACAAAAAACTAATCTGAAAAATACCTTGACAAAGTTTTCTTTCTGCTGGATAATCTGCTGCAGCAACAAATCTTCTTTCAGCTTCTTTGATGTCTTCAAAGAGCCTGAACAAGCTCTGATACCATGTCGGGAATTTCTGGTTATTCCAAACAAAATACAGTGGAAAAATCCTCTGTTTCCACTGTTGAGAATTTTCTGATAAATTCTGAAACAACAAAAATATAAACAGAGAGCAATACTTTGTTTTCTGATAATTCAAAAACACAAGAACAAAGCATAAAATAATACTCTACTTTGCCTCAGGATCAAAAACTGATCAAAATAATACTCTGTCTTTGACACAGAAAAATACTTTGTTTTTAACTCAGAAAAACAGAAAAATTCGTTCTCTGGAAACGGTGTTGCAGCAACACAGTTTTTTTTCAGTTGCTGTTCGTAGTGTTGCAGCAACGCTGTTCGTGGTGTTGCAGCAACGTAAATTTTTGGTGTTGCAGCAACGTAACTTTTGACGTCAAGTATTTTTCGACTTACGGTGTAACAACAACAGGAAATCTTTGACAAAATAACTTTTGATGTAACAGCAACGCACAGAAAGAAATTTCTATTTATGAAAATAAACCAACAGATAAAACTAAGTCTTCCTCACGTAGAGGGATCTTCACAAAATATTATGCTAAAGAGCATCTTCCTCTTGACAGAGGGATTACAACAGGAACGCTTCAGTTCCACAAAACAACTATCTCAGAAAATTTCAGCACTGCTGTGCAATACAAAAAAAAACTCTCTTGTTCTACACTGCTGTGTGTTACAAAAGAACTTGCAATCTGTTTTTTCTCTCTTTTCTACTTCTGTTTCTGTTTCTATTTATAGTGCGGGAAAGGGTCTTCACCGCTTTAACTTGCTGATAAAGTTTATGCTGTTCATGATTAACAGATTTGATCTCTTGCTGTATTTTTGAGTCGGTGGTGATGAAATCTATGGCTGATAAATGCTGTGTCGGCTCGAGGCTGGTTCTTTTCTCTTTCAGCCGTTCTGCTCATTAATATGGTTGTTGAAAAGTAACGGTGTGGCGCTAGATCTGATCTTCTTCCTTCTGGAAACACAAAAATAATTAAAGAGTGAAAAGATGGTAATGGCGGTGACATAAAAGATCGGGAAAAAATGGGGGGCGCCGGATCACGACAAATGAATAAAGTAGCTACTGATGTTCTGTTCACTGCAGTTGAAATTATAATTTCAACAAAATCGAATCCAAAACCATACAAATAAAAAATATAAAAAATTGTTGGGGACATACACTGATTTCTACAATGACGCGAGGTTGTCTTAATGGCCCGCGCAGAAAAGCCAGCGTCTTGGTGACAAACGGCACAATACAGATCCGGAATACGAGTAGCGGAAAGGAAAAATGAACTGGATTATCGCCCTGCCATATATATCTTACGGAAATTTAATGCCGAGGAGAGCTCCAAATTGTTCGAACTCCACGTTGCCATTTCATAATCATTATGTTTTTCAAGCCTTACTAAGTGTTTGTGTGTGGTTGCATTTCATGGCAATATCATTTTACCAATGTGAACATCGTTGCTTTTAAATATCTAAACATATTTGTAACGCAGACTTTCTATCTTCGCACACAAGGCCGATATTTTCTTTTAGTTTGTCGTTAATAGATTGGGAAATATGCCCATATTTTTCTAATGAGATTGGGAAGATACCAATATTATTTTTTCAGTGTGTTGTTTACCGGACTAGGAAAATGAATTGCAAATTTTAGTTTGTGATTAGTCTAGTTAAGAATTTGGGTTTTCGGGCTTTATCACTTAATAAATTTTACAGAAACCTCTCTTAGGTTCTATGTGGAACATCTTCGATATTACTTACAATTGAAGAATTACCGCATGGAAAGAACAATTAAACAGTTATTGCAATGAAAGAGAATATTATAATTGACACGGGCCCAACACTATAAGTGAGAAATCACGGGGAATAATAAATAATAGGTGCGTAAAAAGAAAGCCAATAAAATAGTTTTCTACGGAGCTAATAAAACAGAGAATCCAAGCCTAAGCTTTGAAGGAAACCTTGAGGAACGATTTGTTATCCATTAAATGTCGATATGTTGTGTGTAAGATTTAAGTGGAGGAGTGCGTGAAAGATTTAGCCAGAGGAGTTTTCCTCAAGATAACAGTTGCAGAGATCAAATAACAATATGTTATCCATTAAATGTCGATATGTTTTGTGTGAAAGATTTAGCCAGAGGAGTCTTCTCAAGATAACACTTGCGGAGATCAAATAACAGTTGACTTGCGCAACTAAAATGGAGCTAAAATCTCAAAAATAAATTGAACGCACAGCAGAATAGGGTACAACAAAGTGGTTGCACAGTCTAGGAATATATCAGAACAAACTATATTTAAATTATAATTTCAAAACACGTGAAAATACATTCGGACGATAATGGAGGTTGCAACTCTTTCACGAAGTAAAACAAAGTTCTCATTGAAATTTACTCTTCAGGAGTAGTTGCGAAGTAAGTCACTGAAACCTGTAACTAATTGCTCCATGATTTTCTCACCTTGGCCTCTTAAACTCACCTCGGCCACTATACAAAAGACTTATACATAAATGTTTTATCAAAACATATGTTTTTAATACATTAATTCATGACAGAGTCAAAATATTAAGACACTCCACCACTATACAAAAGACTTCTACATATATGTATTTATCAAAACATACATTCTTAATACATTAATTCATGACACTGTCAAAATATTAAGACACAAGATGGGCGATTGTACAAAAAAATGATTTTCTAAGTTGCTGAGTACATATTTCAACTGGAGAATAAATGTTTAACCATACTTATTTACCAACCTTGCATTAAATTCACAATCGATTATCAATTATCTCATGTGTTGCAGAATGGGGAATTTGTACTTCTGCGCAGAACATCATTTAAGCCATGTCTTTCAGTGTACAAACAAAATCTGCAACATTCAAAAAATCTAGTTGGTTGATTGACTCGTGTACCACAAGTATGGTTGCTATCAATTTATTTAATGCACTCGTTAAGATTATTTTTCCAACACTCCCCATTAATCACAATTTCCGCCATTGACAATTCTCAAACAATCTCTGAGATAATTTTCACGTGCCAATGGCCTTGTGAAAATGTCTGCAAATTGTTCTTGTGACCTGCAGTGCTGCAACACAATTTCACCATTGTTAATTAATTATCTAATAAAATGATATTTAGCATCAATGTGCTTGGTCCTCTTATGGTTGTTCCATCTTGTTCATGGCATAAATCCCTCAACATTCTTCTCATCCAAACTATTTGGCACGTTGTTGTTGTTGTGGTGACATATTCAACTTTGGGTTTTGACAATGACAATATCAAATGCTTCTTGGGGGCCCATGAAATGGCTCTTGAACATAAATAAAAATCATATCTTGATGTGCTCTTTCTATCATCAACACTTCATGTCGAGTTTCTCTCATTGTAATCAATCAGCCTAAAATCATTTGTTGCGGTGTACAAAATTCCATACTCCTTTGTCCAATTAACATACCCTAAAATCATTTTGGTTGCTTGCGAATTTGTCTCCTTGGGTGTCTTTGTGAACCTTGACACGAAACTCACTGCATACATTATATCAGTGGGAGTTGCTGTCAAATATATCATGTTGCCCACCATACTTTTATATAATGTAAGATGGACATTGTTGCTGCAATATTCTTTGCCCAACTTCTACCCCATGACAGCTGTTGTTGGTGCGGGCTTATTGTTCTGCATATTAAACCTCTCCAAAATGTCTTCTACATACAGTTTTCTTGGGAAATAAAAATAGCATTTTCTTTTTGCTTCATTTTTATTCCCAAAAAATACCTTAACAACCCCAAGTCAGTGATTTCAAACTCACTTTTCATGAATTATTTGAAATCAACAATGAGAAAATCGTCACTCCCTGTAAAAGTCATATCATCTACATATACGACAATAATAAGAATCTTATCATCACTCTATTTGATGTAGAGAGTAGGCTCACTGTCACATTTGTCGAAGCCATTTTCCATGAAGTAAGCATGTATCCTACTATGCCATGCACGCAGTGCTTGTTTCAGCCCATAAAGAGCTTTCCTCAATCTATACACCTTATCTTCTTGGCCTTCTACCTCATAACCAAGTGGTTGCGCAACATATACCTCCTCCTTCAGCACTCCATTGAAGAACATTATTTTACATCCATTTGATACAATTCCCATTTATGTTGCATGGAAATTGACCACACTGTATGCATTTTCTCCATCGTTGCAACTGGCACAAATGTTTATGCATAATCTCTTCCATACTGCTTTTTGTATCCTTTGACAACTAGCCTTGTTTTATTCCTTTCAATGTTTCCTTCATCATTTCTCTTGGTCTTATAAACCCACTTCACTCCAATGAATTACTTTCCTTCCCGATGGTCCACTAACTCCCACATGTCATTATTTTCTATTGCTTCTATTTATTCATCCGTTGCCACAACCCATTTTTATTCTTTGACTGCATCCTCAAAATGGATTGGGTTATCTACATTACAAAACAATGAAAATAAGAAATTCATACCAACACTACTATAACCTTCATTTTCCTCATAAATTTCACTTATTTCTAAATTTTTGTTTTCTTATGCTTGCCGCAGATGGGCTTGACATGTCACTTGATGTTGTGCTTGAGGTAGATGAAGTTGTGAGTCTTTGTGGTGTGCTTGGAGTAGTACTTAATTGACTGTGTGACACTGTCCTATTATTTGTTGATGGTGTTACTTGCTTACTACTTTGTTCTGATTGAATATGAGTAGAAGGAGTCACTGTAGAGGAATTCCTTGTTGCGGTCAATTCCTCTTTATATTCATGTGGTATGCATGTTTTCATATCGATTGTCTTCTCTAAACTTCCATCCCATGCTTCCTCTTCTAGCAATTTCACATCTCTGGTGATTATGACCTTCTTGGTTTCCAAATTGTTCCTTAACTCATCCAAGACATGTGCATACGCCACAGATCCAACACTCTCATGTGAGTGACACTATGCTTTCTTCCACTCCATGCCTCTTCAAGAACCATATTATTGTTACTTTTCATTGGGCACCTATGAATGATATATGTTGCACAAGCGACAACTTCAGCCCAATAGTCATTTGGCAAATGATTTTCCTTCAGCATACTCCTTATCATTTCCATAATGGTCATATGCTTCCTTTCTGCGACACCATTTTGCTAAGGTGTATACCTTGCTATAAATTTCTTGTGAATTCCATGCTCCTTGCAAAAGTGAAGGAATTCACATTGAGATACATTCACCACCTCTGTTAGTCCTCAACACTTTGATGTAGTGTCCACTTTGCTTCTCAACAAGAGCTTTGTATTGGCAGAAGCGTCCAAACACTGCACTTTTCTTCCTTAAGTAATAAACCCAGGTCTTCCTTCTATAATCATCTATGAAATTCAAAATGTAATAGCTTTCCCCAATTGATGTTATTTGTATTGGTCCACATAAGTTTGAATGGACAATCTCCAAAGGTGGCTTTTCCCTTATTGGCTTTCCTGTTGGAAATGTATCTCTATGTTGTTCACCCAAATGGATCCTTCACATAGGTTGTGTGGTTGTTCTATAAGTGGAAATCCCTTCACCATGCCTTTCCTATACAACAAATTCAGACCTTCAAAATTGAGATGACCAAATCTCAAATGCCATAACAAATTTTCATCTTTGACCTCTGCTTGAAAGTTTACTTGTGTGACAACTATAAATTTTCTTTCATCCTCTTGTGAATTCATTGACAGTTGTGCTTGGGCACCTTCTTACTTCAACGTTTTATCTTTAGGGAAAACATCTTATTGTTTGTCATTTGAACTTTTGCAATCAACTGTCTACTTGGAGACTTTGTTATAAATTCGTAATGTCACTTCATATTTCACACTTTTATCTAAATTGGAAAACATTTATATGTTCCTTGTCATATGGTTGTTGCACCCTAAATCTAGAAACCATACATCCCTTTGCTTTTCTTGTGCTACATTTAAAACTAAAAACATGTTATCATGGTTCTGATTTTCTTTTGTCAAATCTTCACTTGGTTTGTTACTTATGTCATGCTATTTCTTTCTACATTCATGTGCATGATGGCCATACTTCTTATAATAATGACATTGAACTTGAGATTTATGATACCTCTGACCTTGTACTTGATTTTCGTTTGGGCCTTGAAATGGATTTTGATTGTTGCCCCTTCCATTTGCGCTTGAAGGGCCGCCTCTTCCACCTCTCTGTGGGGCTCCTCTTCTTCCTGTAGAATTTGATCTTCCATTACCTTTACCTTGACCAAATGAAACTTTTGCCTTGAAGGCATGCTCCAATGAGGCGTTTGTTGCTCTATTCAGTCTATGTCAATGAGAAATGAGTGATGCATGAATCTCATCCACTGAAAATTGTGAGAGATCCTTTGTCTCTTCAATGGCCACAACAATGGCATCAAATCTTGCTAGCAAACTTCTCAAAATTTTCTCAACGATTCTCATTTACTCAAGTGTCTCACCAAGAGACCTGATTTCAGTAACCAATTAATTACTTGTGTTAAAAAATGAGTCTACATTCTCATACCCTTTCATACAAATTATCTCAAAATCTCTCCTTAGCATATGTAGCTTTGTTGTCTTCACTTTTTCCATGCCTTTGTAGGTTGTCTCGAGGGTATCTTATGCTTCCTTGGAGTTTGTTAATGGTGCAATCCTTGGGAAAATACATTCATGAACTGCTTGAAAGATGTAGAAGAGGGCTTTTGAATCCTTCTTCCTGTTGTCTTTCAACAAATCATTTTCTTTCTGTGACAAGGCATTGTATGCTACTACATTTCCTCTACCGGTTCTTGGAACCCACTCCCCACGAATTCGTAAATATCTTGAGAGGAAAAAAAGTCTTCATTGTAATAACCCAATAATCATAATTTTTTTTCATTAAATTGAGGTATCTGAGGATTGGTCGAGCTTTTGCTTAATTCTTCCATTTCTGACTATAAAAAAACTTTGTCGAGCTTGTGCTTGATGCTTCCATTTCTGACTATATAAAAACTCTCCATCCTGGTAAATATGATACAAAAAATATGTCTTCAAAGCAAACTTTTAACTCCCAGTAAAAGCACTTTCTCCCTGTTGGTAAATATGCTCCAAAAATTCTGTCTTCAAAGCAACCTTTTAACTCCCAGTAAAAACACTTGCTCTTACACTAAAAAATTTCACTCGCTCCAATACCACCTGAAAGGTTTAGGCAGAGGAGTCTTCCTCGAGACAAAATTTGGGGAGATCAAATCACAGTTGACTTGCACCACTAAATTGGGGCTAAAAACTCAAAATGTAACGGTAAAACAAAGTGGTTTACATGGTAAAAACCATAAGTGAAATTTCCAGAAATATATTGCAACAAACTATACTTAGATTATAATTTCAAAACACATGAAAATACATTCACACGAAAACAAAGTTCTTACTGAGATTTACTCTAGAGTAGCTTAGTGTAAATCATATAACTAAGTTATTTTTACATGGCCAACAAAATTTTCTCCACAATTTTCTCACCTTGACCTCTTAAACCACTATAAAAAATATTGCTACATACATTTTTAATACATTATGAGTGACCATACATATTTACCAACCTTGCATTAAATTCATATTTGATTCTTAGTTATGTGATGTGTTCTAGAATGGGGAATTTGTACTCCTGCAAACAAAATCCGCAACTTGCAAAAAATCTACTTGGTTGATTTACTCATGTAACACAAATATGGTTGTTTTAAGTTTATTTAACACGGTGGTTGAGATTAATTTTTCAATAGTGCACAGTATGGAGGTGGCGAAGAGCCCCTTCAGGTCACTATTTGTGCCTCCACCCTTTCATTTTTGGCATTATGGGCATACCAGTAGTAGTATAGATATAACTAGTATTTGCACCACATGCTGCAAAGGAAACTCCGTAAGGCAATGGCATAAGAAACAATAGCATAGAAGAACGAAGTCAAAATTTTATGCAATTTTGTTTATTTACTGATGTTTCTTTTTTATCATATAGAAATGTTTCAGGGAGATTCAAACCAACATATGTTCAAAGTGAAGGTAATGCACAACACTTCACTCTAAAGGATTTTTGAAAATGTTGTTCATTAAGATTCTAGAACCTTTATAAGTAAATGGTTTAAATCAAACATTTCATAACAAAGTAATCTCATATCACCTTAATTCACAGTGCAATGGATAATAGTTTTTTTTCATTAGAAATTGGTCTAATTTTATGAGGAAAGTGTAATAGAAAGAATTTTGTAGTAAGGGGAACATTAATAAACTGCCTCATCATTTGTTATATGATGTTGTTAATTTAATTACTTGTTGCTTCTTATCCTTATTTCACTCATGTAAAATGTCGAAACTATAAAAGAATGGCATTATTTGTTGTCTCTTTGGACCATTGTATTTTATCTAACTCAATCTGATGTAAGCGGGAAATTATGCAATTCAATGTGATCAGTGGATGCATTGTTGTTGATACAAAAGAAATTGGGAAATACATTGTCCACATGGAAAAGATGAGATCCGTGTCATTTAAAATGGGATGGCATTTCATGCATCATTAACCAAATAACTTATTTGTAAGTATTTTGTTCCTCTTGGTTTTAAATCATGACAACATCTCGTCTTCTAAATGAATATCCATGTCATTCATGGAAATTTCTTGAGATCTATAGAAAATGTTTGGAGTTTCTTCTCATTGAATCTTTCCATGGATAAAATTTTACAGGACTCTATCTTCAATGAATCACAATGGACATCTGTCAATTGAAATTGGGCGGCTTTCAACACTACAAGTTCTGTAAGTTGATTGATGAAGTAATTGCAAAGGTAGCACAAAGTTGGTACCATCCAAACCCATTTCTCTAATGAATATTGAGGTTGCAAAGTAGAGTTCATTTGTGTGAACTCCTCCATATGTATATCAGACATTTGTTTACTTGGGTGCAATAATATTTCTTTTTAATGCAGTTAATGCACTGTGTAAATTTTATCCAACATTTGAACACATTGTGTAGTGGGGATGGATCTTCCAGTGTTACCCTCTATAGAGAGCATCTTCCTTATTTAGATGCAATTAGAATAATATTAACAAAAACCCCTTGTGTTGGCAAGTTAAATAAGAGGGTATAATAAGTAGATTGATTGAATGAAGTCATCATTGTTGGGATTGTCATACAATTCAGACCTGATAGGATTGATTCCAAATAATTTGGGAGATTTGCAATACGTTCACTTGTTGTAAGCATTTTGAACCCTGTAATTCAATCGTTGGTATTTTTTTCATGATTCCAAATAATTTGGGAGATTTGCAATAGCTTCACATGTTGTAAGCATTTTGAACCCTGTAATTCAATCGTTGGTATTTTTGTTTGAATACTTTACAATCGACTAACCTTTAGCTCGTCTTAGAATATTGACAAGTTGTAAGTTTTCTAGGCGCATTCTAAAGGAGCTGGGTAAACTGAAGAGAATGGTTACTCTATAAGATTATACTCCCAAAGAAACCATTGTTTTTATGAACAAGTACATTTTCAAACGATTCAACCACCATGTAGTTAGTTTTCAATATGAAAACAAAAAAGGGTTTTCGTGTTATAGCCCTATTACTCTTTGTAAAATATATATATATATATATATAATTTAACTATTTGATCAATTCCATGTGTTTAGTTAGCAACTTAGCATAGATCACATCACATGATTATATAAGTGATATCTGTCATGTTGGTATTGCAGTTAGAATTGACTACCTTAATATGAAAATGAGGATAAAGGATGCACGGGCCGACATGAGATCACCATCCAATCATCCATGCTTGAAGTTCAAATCATGAGAAGCAAAGAGGTTTAATGATCCCACTCCTTAAATTACTTGTGTTCCATTCATGTCTATCATAGATCATATTATGGTTGGGTGTAAATATTGTAATCTAAGGGGTTCTTAAACTCGTTGTTTAATAAGGAAAAGAGGTCACATGCCTCCTGTCCACATTCACATGATAACATTCCAAACCTGCACTTAATGTAAGAACAAATAACTTTCCTCCATAAATGGATATGACCAATCAATTGATGTCGACTTATTTGCATGCCCCATCAAATGATTCGGCCACCAGTAGTTAGTTTTCAATACAAAAACAAAAAAGGGTTTTCATGTTATGACCCCATTACTCTATGTAAAACAAATATATAGAATTTAACTATTTGATCAATTCCATGTGTTTAGTTAGCAACTGATCCGGATTTAAACAGGAACGCAATAAAATATAGAGATAACCATAAAGATAGATATGCAGCGGAAATAATACTTCACTTCATCACTATAAAATACTGAAATATGCTTACAAACAGAAACGAAAATAAACCATCTAGGGCGATGGTAGCTTATCTCTGAGAAGAGATGTGGTGGCTACATGCCTCTGAACTGTGTTATAATGAGGCTCGAAGGCCTATTTATTGTTGAGAAACAATGGAAAACCCTTAACATTCAAAAACCTAACCCTAGAAGATGAAACGCCAAACTGTGGGCCCCGTTTGGGTAAATTGGTACATCAACTTCCCGGGGTCGTAACTTTGGCATCCGATCTCCGTTTGATGCGTACAATAGCTCGTTAGAAAGATATATCCGAGCACTACCTCTTTGGGATGGCATCATGGGTCCAAGCCCTAAATTTCCCAAAAAAACGTTGTTTAGGGCCTCAAAATGGCTCCAGAAGTTCAAGACCCGAAAAACTACTAAAAATAGTAAACTGTGCTACAATTTAGGAAACTGAAAACTAAAAGAGATAGTTGTGGGGTTCCAAATGGGATAGGTGGGTGGCCACCAACATCCACCTGGATCAACAACTTAGCATCGATCACATCACATGATTATATAACTGATATGTGCCATGTTGGTATTGTAGTTAGAATGGACCAGATTAATATGAAAATGAGGATAAAGGATGTAAGGGCCAACATGAGATCACCATCCAATCATCCATGCTTGAAGTTCAAATCATGAGAAGCAAAGAGGTTTAGTGGTCCCACTCCTTAAATTACTTGTGTTCCCATCCATGCCTATCCTAGATCATACTATGGTTGGGTGTAAAGGTTATTTGAGGGCTTGCTCAGAGCTAAATTTAACTTGAATAAGAATTTGTCTTTAGTTAATTATGAATAATATTCTTGTGTAAGTGACACAAAGATTGTTCATTAGGTTGTGGTCTGGTAGAAACTTGGAGCAGTGGTACCATTACCTAGGTTCAAACACAAGCTGACATGTTCCACAAATAGGAGCCTCTTTTCATAGTGGCTAGCAACATTTTGTAAGCCAATAATGGCAACCTCTCCTCAGTTGGAAATAATAGAGGAGAGACTACATTGTAACCACATAAAAAAAACAAAACAAACAAGTGACAAGAACAATTATAGTATTAAAGAAAGAAATATATTCTCAAAGCTTCATTTGTTATCATTGACATCTTGGGAGTTGGCAGGTTCCTTCAAGGAGATGCCCGTTCAAAAATATCTCTTTGGTATTCTATGAAATCCTCTCTATACCTATCTTTCCTTCATTTACAAAGGTTATTGTGAGTAAGGTTCCCCATTTTCTACTATTAAACTTAGTTGGATATTCTGTGTTTTCTCTTGGTCCTGTGTCTTATGCATCATCTTAAGACAATTATCTTCTTTGATGATAAATGATATTCCCCTATGTCATAGTATTTCCTCTTAATAATATTGATATGCAGTGAAGTTCAATAAAGATAGTTAAATGACAATTAATTTCATCATTCCATCACTTTATTAACTCTTTTTGAAAACAATCTAGCAGAAAGAAATGTACAGTAACTTACCAAGGCAACAAAAAAATGGGCCACAACATTTGATGATCTAACAAGTTTAGACTACATCCATGTTTTTCTGACAGCCATTCGGTCTGCAAAGTGGTTTCCTGCAGAGAGTATCCCAATGAAAAGATCCACAGGTCGTTCTGGAAAAGGCAGAGCTCTCCATTTTTTTGACATGTTGAGAAGTGTTTGAGGTGAAAAGGTTGAATGTGAGACAGGAAAGGAAACAACAACAACTGTATGCACATCAATGTCAACATTTACAGAGAAGCCAGTGGCATCTTCAAGCACAAATCCTTGGTCCAACCACATATAAATTTAGTGCATACATTAATTTATACTAATGCCATAAAGTTTCTTGAATTTGAAAAAAATTATTGTGCAACACTGGCTTAACATGGACAAGAATGTGGAGATGATATAAAAGAAAATATTGTACTCTAAAGGGTTCTTCAATTCACTGTTCGATAAGGAAAATAGGTCACATGCCTCCCGTCCACATTCACATGATAACCTTCCAAACCTGCACTTAATGTAAGAACAAATAATTTTCCCTCCACAAATGGATATGGCCAATCAATTGATGACGACTTCTTTGCACGCCCCATCAAATGATTCAACCACCATGTAGCCTTTTCTTCTTTCCTATCATCATTGTCAGTAAGCCACTTTTCACATTTGGGAAGTCTGTAAACTGTTAAAAGAACTACGTAGAATGCACTAGCTTCTGTGTATGAAAATATTATGCATAATATTCATATTCTTGAGTACTCAAACAATTGACGCATGGGGTTCACAAAGATCAAAAAAAATTTAAAGATACAAAAATCAGAGGAGGGAAAGTAGTGGAGAACCCTCTTTGGCAACTAGTCGGAGTTCTCCATAGGTTCAAAGAAAAGAGAGAGCCCGAGTTGTAGGTAAACCTCTTTATTCCATTTTTTCTTACCCATCTTAACGGCCACATCAATGGAGACCTCTAGTGTTTGGACAAAATTATCATGAAAAAAGTCAACCAAACCCACTTTGAAGGCCATGGGAGCAGAGTACTTGCTTCTGCCTAGCACAATTTCCATCAAGTAACGAGAATCAACCTTGCTCCTCATAATGGACATGCCAGCAGGAGGAATGATGAAACCCACGTCTACTTCGCCCATATAGAGAAACCCTCTATCCTTTCTCATGACTCTTTAGTCTTTGGCAAACGCGAAAAGGAATCCCCCTACAAAAGTATGCCCACAGATGACAAAAATTGACAGAAACTTCAATTCCATGAGGGTTGTGATGAGCTGCATGAATTTGAGGTCGGTGATCTCAAATTGATCCTCTCCGCTGCAAGCTTTCGGTGTCGATGCAAATGTGTCGCTTATCATTTTCTTCAGCTGAGGAAGCTCATTATAACTATTTCAATCAATTGTTTCAATATGATGGCAAGGGGAATTTGAGGTCGGTGATCTCAAATCGATCCTCTTTGCTGAAAGATTTTGGTGTTGTATGATGCAAATGTGTCGTTTATCATTTTCTCCATCTAAGGAAGCTCGTTATAACTATTTCAACCAATTGTTTCAATATGATGGCGAGGGATTCTATAATCATCTAACATAATATCCTATGCTACAAATGGGTACATCATGGCAGCTAGTGATAGATATGTTTATTTTAGAACATGTTTCTTGAATTTTAGTTGAATTATGAATAATTATTAGGTAGATAGTAGGGATTTAACATACATGGAATATGCATATTTTCATTAGTAATTGGAATAAAAGGTTGAGATTTTATCTTAAAGATATATACCTTTTTTATTTTCAATTTAAATTATACAAGTATATTAATTATAGTTTCATTCAACAAGTCAAAGAAAGTATTCTTATTATAATTTATATTTAACAAATAATTTTATATAGAAAATATTGAATGAGATGTAGCATAAAATAAGTGAAGTGTTTTTTTATCTACCGTGTATATCTATATGAAATTATCATAAACATAATTTAATTTACATAGCTATACTAATTATAATTACATTAAACTATTGAAAAAAAATAATATTATTATAAATAATTTGAACAGAAACATTAAAATTAAAATTGTGTAGTTCGTTCCTATGAAGATACCAATACATTCAACTAGTGAAGGAGAATAATATTAACATTAAAATTGTGTAGTTCGTTCCTATGAAGATACCAATACATTCAACTAGTGAAGGAGAATAATTTTAATAATATAACCACATTGAAAAAATTATTTATATTGATTATTATGCCTTCTTTCATTGAACAAAATTCCACATTAAATGTTTCAATTAATACACTTCATATGTTGAAATCTATTTATATTAATAATTTAATTTCACTCATATTTAATATTTGATTTATGTTGAATGTTATCCCTTCTTTCATTGAACAAAATTTCACATCAAATATTTCAATTAATATACTTCATATGTTGAAATCTTTTGAGTTAAGCTAATTAACAACATTAATCATGAGTAATTAATTTTTCAATAAATTTATTTAAAATATATAATTAAGAAAACAAAAAAAATAAAATTATATTGTTTAAAATTATTTTATATAATTGAATTTACAACCATACATACTTATAGTAAGTTTTCAAATTTGAGTGTACTCAATGTATTCTCATGACTCTAAACTTTTGAGTTAAGCTAATTAACACTTTTGAGTCAAGCTAATTAACAACTCTAATAATGAGTAATTAATTTTTCAATAAAATTATTTAAAATATATAATTAAAAAAACTAAAACAATATAAAATTATGTTTTTTAAAATTATTTTATATAATTGAATTTACAACTAGTAAGTTCTAAAATTTGAGTGTAATGAATGTATTCTCATGACTCTAAAGTTTGTTTTTTTATTATGATTTTAAATGAGTTAATTTTATGACCAAAGCCCTCTATGAGTTCAAATTTTATTTTTTATTTTTAAGGTTTTTTGAAGATACGGAGACTCTAAAATTCCTGGTCACATTTTCGCTGGGATCAAAACTATGGCTTAATAAAGTATGATTAGAACCAGAATTTTCACCAATTTTATTAAAATATTTTTAAAAATGTTTTAAATGCCTTTTAAATTATTCTATAAGTCTATATTTAAATACACTTTTAAATTTTAATAAAGATTCATAAAACAATATTAAAAAATTATAGTTAATAAGTTCCAGCATTGGAAGTGAAAAATAAAGAAAGTCTTCCGTGAAAAAAATTGAGATATTGTAATGAGTCTCTCTATACTGTAAACAAGGAGCGCTTTATTGAAAAAAAAAATACTGTAAACAAGGAGCGCTTTATTGAAAAAAAAAACTATTTAATGTGAATTTTGACATATTGTGAATCGATCACGCATAAGTGAAAAATAAAGGAACTATTCAGTAAAAAAATTGAAATATTATAAGGAGTTTTTGTACACTTTAAATGAGCAAAGCTTTGTTGGAAAAAGAAAGAACTGTTTAATGAGAAGTTTGACGTATTGTGAACCGATTAGGCGGAAGTGAAAAGTAAAGGAACCCTTCAGTGAAAAAAAATGAGATATTGTAAGGTCTTTATTCATTATATATTAGCAGCATTTTATTGGAAAAAAAAAAATGTTTAATGGAAATTTTGACATAGTACAATGTAAATGAGCAGTTTTTTATTGGAAAAAAAAAATTTGTTTAATGAGAATTTTGACATATTGTGAACAGATTAAGTGGAAGTGAAAAATAAAAAAACCCTTTCAGTGAAAAATTTGAAATATTGCAAAGAATCTTTGTAGACTGTAAATGGACCTCTTTCGAGTTTAAGTGGTAGCTCCCACACCGCTCGCCACCGTCTACTACGGCATAGAACGGCGGCTACCCCAATGTGCATAGCACGCAGAATGTGCATAAGACGCAAAAGAGCAAGGCCACCAGGACGACAGCGAAGCCTGAGTCAAAACCCTCATGAAAGCACATCCATTAACGAAGGCAATCTCGTTCGCCACCGTCTACTACAGCATAAAACGGCTGCTACACCAATGTGCATAGAACGCAGAAGAGCAAGGCCACCAGGACGATGGCGAAGCCTGAGTCAAAACTCGCATGAAAGCATCCATTAACGAAGTCAATCTCTCCTCGGTTGTGATGCAGTATTATCAGCGGAGGTATAAATGTGTATAAATGTCAAGTTTTCATTAGAAAGAACACACTAAAATCGTTGTCTCGGATTAGTTGGATCAGGAAAAGTCCCCATATGGTAATTAACTAATAACGGTTTTATACCTGTTTTTAATTGAATGGCAGATATTGTTTCAATAGTCTAACATCTAAATCAAAATCAATAGTCCAAAATAGCACAAGTGGTATGGGACTGGAATTTTTTTCATAGGGAAACTCTTTTAATAACACTCACCACGTTACCACTCATTAAATTAGCATTTTTCTTATTTTAAAACACTGTTATATGGATAGACACCAAAAATAAAACACCATCTATTATTAAATTAGCATTTTTCTTATTTTAAAACACTGTTATATGGATAGACACCAAAAATAAAACACCATCTATTAAACACCATCTATTAGAGAATTATGTTCCATCATAACTCACACCATCTATTAGAGAATTATGTTCCATCATAACTCACTTGTTGCAATAGGAAATTAAATATAAAATTTATAAACAAAAGTAAAAATAATGAAAAATCAAACCACTTTAACTCCACGGGAATGCTAGACTCCATAGAGACTAATAATTGTTCGTCCCGCATTGACATTAACGGTTTTGCTTTCAAATTGGTTGCAAAGTCAAATACAGATTCCATACTGTATAAAGTGTCATGAGTGGAAACAACGGTATCACTAAAGGAGACTTTTGTGTTAGAGATCGAAGGGCGATCCGCAGAGTGGAGAAAGCATCCGCTTAGTATGAATGATAACCGAATATGGACCAATATTAAAATTGCATTATTTCTCTCTTGTGATTACATTCATAACAAAACATATGCTCAATATATTGAGCTATACATGCGAGACTGATTCTATGTTTACATGTTTTCCCAAGACCGGCTTCTTGAAACATTTTATTCCTCTAAGACTCCTACCTATCAGTATGTTTTTCTATCTCTGAGAAAAACAATCATTTTCTTTTGACATATACAACTTATAAAACTCAATCTTACCTGCACTAAAAGTCAAATTTACATAATAACGTGAGGAACACACAAACTAAATCCACAACTAAAAGCTGTTTCTGACGTGCATATATATATATATTACAAAACGAGCAGACGCTGATGTCTATATAGTATATACATCATCTACAACCTTCACGTAAAGGTGAAACATTTTTTAATTCTATATATAGGTGACATATAAGAGAATGGGCAAGGTGTAATGATCACTATATACAGAGCAATGAATGGAAATAACAATATTGCTATAAATATCGAACCTATTTTAGGCAGACTGCTATGGATCAATCACTTTACAAATCCGACGGCCAGATAGTAGATGTTGATGGCCATTATACACCCTGCGATCGCCCAAGTAACAACCGTAACTTTAACCTGCGACGCATAAAGAGGAACGCACCTTTATAAAAACTATTTCAACATTTTACGAAGCATTATCAAAATATTTTTTTCTATCTGCAAACTGCTAGAAGCTTACTGCGATTGAGTTCTTGTGAGGGCCCGTCTTTACGTCACCACTCGTGAACTTCAACTGCGGAATCATAGAAAATGGCAATAAAAAGGATAGTATCATATGCAGGGAAACAATACAACTGTTATTGTTTTTGGCTAGGCTAAAACATCAAGGAATTTGGATTTGTACATAGAGGATAATATAATAATACAAGTATTACTAATTTTCTCAGAGCTTAAACATCACCCTGCACAGGATGATGTCATCTGCGGGGAAATGATACAAATATTATCGATTTCGACACGATTAGAAAAAAAAAAATCAAAGTTTACAGTAATTTTGGAATTTGAAATGTGAGTTTACAGTAATTTTTAAATTTGAAATGTGAGAGGAAAAAAATTTGACGTGGTTTTGGTGTAATTTGGAATAACTTTTCCAATGACATTGGTTAATTATGATGTGATATGGAATGATAAAGTCCATTGGTTAAATTTCATAAATTTAAATTTTATTTAAAATTTTGTTTTAATAAATTATTTATGATTTGTTAAGCTTGATTTGTGGTTTTAACAGTCCCAATAGAATTAAATTTTAGTATATTTTCTTTCGCAAACACATAAAACAAGCACCTGGTAGGATTTGATTTTAGGTCGCCTTACAAAGCCCATCTTCAAAAATATTCATAAAATATTTCCCTACCATTTAAATATATTTGTTAAAAAACTTCCATTATTTTTCAATTTTAAAAGAGTTAATAATTAATAAATTAACTTTTTAGCTCCACGTAAAAGAAATTAAATTGAAAAAAACATATACATATTATTTTCGCAACTTTATTTTTCAAGATATCGTACTATATGTATTAAATAGTATTTACCACGTTATGATTTCAACCTTCGCCTTATGATTTATGAACATACTATATGTATTAAATAGTATTGACCACATCATGATTTCAACATCCGCCTTATGATTTATGAACATCATTTCCATATTCATATAGTAATTTTTGATATTCTATAATTAATTAATAATTAATATTATTAATTATCTGATAATTAGTGTAATTTATTATTAATTAATATATAATAATTTGTTATATTATTTAATTAAACTATATTAAAAACGCAGAAAATCATAATTCATAGTTATAGGACTATAGAGATAAATTTAACTTCAAAATTAGTTGAAATTAGTTAAATTTTTTATAATATTTTAAATATATTTTTTAAATTTAAATTTATTTTTATGAATTATTTGCGGTTAATCTTTTTTAAAGTTAGACAAGTTTATTTTGGAATAGGGTTTACATAGTTTTAATTTAATTTTCAATAATTATAAGGTGGGTAGCAGGGATTTAATCTCCACAAAATATTCTAAAATACTTTTACTAGTATACAGAAATCAAACATGGAGATTTACCTCCAAAGAAGTTATGCTATTCTCTACCTTTTAACTAAATTGATTAATTAAAAAATACATATGAACAAGTGTCATATCAAATGAACTATGGTTATTTTGGCATGTTGTATTAATAAGCCATGGTATTAGTCCATATTATTGTAACAAACACGATTAACATGTTAAAAATCTCAATAGTAAAGTAAGTGTAAATGTCTATGGATAAAAATTTTGTTTTATCTTTTTTTTATAAATATATGTATGTTTAACTTATATATCAATTCTTTTCATAATCAATAACAATATTAATAATTACAATAAAAAAGTTATAATTTAATTAGCTTTTATGTTTTTTTTTTAAATTTTAGCAATGTGTGGCCCATAGGGCATAGAGCATAGACAATCTATGGTGTAAAGGACACCAGTGCAAACTCAGTGGGAAAAAATATAACCATGCTAAGTACTAGTTTTGATTAAGCAAGTGCTTTTGACAAATTAAATGCCCTTGGGTTCCATCTACTCAACTACAAGTTAGTCAGGCGAACAATATAAAGACTCACATAAAATAGCCAAAAAAATAAAAAAATTTACCTATCAATATTTACCAACCATATAATTTACATGAGTATACTAATCTACATTTATATATTTAAATTTAAATTTATTAATAAAAACTAAACTATTTACCACACTTGTAATTATATTTCAGTAAAAGATAAATAAAGATAAGATAAACATTATAAAGACTCACATAAAATAGCCAAAAGAAAATTAAAAGTTAATACCTATCAATATTTACGAGCCATATAATTTACATGAGTATACTAATCTACATTTATATATTTATATTTAAATTTATTAATAAAAACCAAACTATTTAGCACACTTATAATTATATTTCAGTAAAAGATAAAAGATAAATAAAGATAGGATAAACACTGTAAGAAATATAAATAATAAATTAATGTACCTGTGAGATAGATATCAAACAGTTGGATTAGTTGGTAGTCAAATTTTAACTAATAGGATGCCATTCAAATCATATCGAGGAAATAATTATCAGTTTTCCTGCACCGGAAGATCCAGCGACGATAGCAACTACCAGAGATAGGATGATGGCAACGGACCGTGTCAACGGACTGTGTTATAAGATTACGGAGCCATAATTTCATTTTCAAATTGATAAATATCTATAACGAAAATAACTAACCACAGTTAGATCTTATCAGAGGATTATTATGGAAATTAGATTTGTAAATATCCATTATCCATTATCTTTAACTTCGGAGAAAGATCAGCTCATAATGCACCTCCAGTATAGTTTTTCAGTTTATGCATTATCGATACACCAGGAACTAAGAGACCATATGCCTTTTTAAGTCCAATAGCAAAAGCTAAAGTTATCCTGATACGATGAGTATGTTTCGCTGCAACGTTAGGATAAGGGTTTGCAATTGATAAAATATGATTTTCCTGGTTGAGTCAGTTTTCAGTGAGGCCGTTGGCAGATAGATTTCAGTACAAGTTAATTTAGGAAATACGAAAATTATTTTTATAAATATAGTTCGAGATTGTGGTGATAGAATGATATTTTAATAACATTGAATCTATCAACATGGTTAGCACACATGGAAGGACATCTGAAATGTGATTTGAAATATTCAGTTTTACCAAAGAAACAACACTTCATCATATACTTTGATGCCTTTTTGAGTCTCTTTACTTATCGCATTCATTGTCAAGAGTAAAGTTTTTTAAGTAGTCATTTATTTAAATAGGCATGTATTAGCAGTACTAATTGTTTATATTTGGATAGACCTAGACTATTTTCCTCTCTGAGAAATACTAATTTCCTTTATGGAAAACAGTTACGCGATTTTGGTTTGGTTATGTATGAAGTCATTTTAAGTCAATAGAATTTTTAAATCAACCAAAAAAGATTTACTGTAAAATTTATATAATGATAAGGAAGGCCTACAATGTCTTCGTGTATTTTGAATTAGTAATGCTATTACAGCTACATTAAATTTAGGATAGACAAATGAAAACTAGCAGAGACAAACCAGAGAGGATAATAAAAAACAAGCATACAATCTCTTCGTGTATTTTCAATTAGTAATTCTACTACAGCTATATCGAAATTTAGGATAAACAAATGAAAACTAGCAGAGACAAACCAAAGAGGATAATAAAAAACAAACCAACACAGTAAAAAGAAAACTCAATAGGATTTATAAGGATCTTGACTTAATTTCAGTAGAAAAGCTGATTTATTCAGGTACAAGTTCACACACTTCGCCTGATTGTACGGAGATAGGAATGTCGAAGAACAGACGGCCTCGGTCAAAGAAGTTTAACAACCACATTGATGACGAATGAGATAAATAGAGTGATTCCAGTTTCTATGAGGAAATACCTGCCCGCCGACTGTAACATAGATACCATTCCGAATCATTTCATATATGTTTGATTTGATTAGTGAAACAACGACGTATGTTTGGTTTCAGAGATCTATAAATGGTTGAAATGTACTTACATTAATTGCATAACAGTAGGTTTTACGTTATGCGTGATCACCAAGGTAGAATGAAGAAATAGATTGTGCCTAGACATGGTTGATTATGGTATTAGTTTTATTGTTTTTCGAAAATGTTATGCAAAAGACTTTGATGATGAAAGTGTTGAGATTTTCTGTTTTAAATAAAATAGGCAAAAATCTCAGTGTGTGACAACAATAGGAATTTGTTGCTAGATTAGCTCCAGGATGTTGCGAGAGAGTTAAGACATCCTAAATTTGATGTGAGAGGATTTATGAGGCAGTTAGATTCTCCTTGCCATAAAATAGGTATTCATACGGATGGTTTGGGTGTGGTGAAAGTTTGTGAGGAATTGATTTATCTAATCTCCCGTTTGATTAATAAAGATTGCCAATGCCTATGTTTGGTGGAGGTAGCCCAGAATGGTTGGGTGAACCACGTTAAACCTTGTGTCTCTTTTATGATGTCTATCTGTTGTTGTTTGTCTTTGTTTAGCTGTATTCTCCAACAATTGGTATCAGAGCAAGTTGGAGGCGTCATGTGAGCGTGAGGGTGCTGAGTTTGCTGCGTGGACCAACTGATTGCGTGGAGGTGGAGAATGTTGAGCGTGTGTATAATTTATTGAATGCTGGTGTGGTGCGTATAACCTATTGAACTGCGTGCGTATACCAGAGCAGATTGGATCAGGCAGCGTACTGGAGCGCAGTTGATTGCTGGAGGTGCGCTGACATCCAACCTGCGTGGAGCTATATATTGGACGCAAGGCTGCTTTGAAGGACCAGATTGATGCCCGCTTTGCTGGGCGCTACAACTGGTTTTTCTTTTCGCATCGGGAGGGCCAGCCACTTGAATCAACCATACTCTCGGGCCTATATTGAATTTAAGAGAGTAGAAGATGTTATTGATTTCGCCGGAGCGTTTAATGGCCATTTTTTAAAGAGCGCATGATTGCTGGTGCATAACCTTACATTGCGTGGAGGTGGTATTGCTGGTGCGTACTCCAGCATTGAGACTGCTGGTGTGTGGGATTACATTTTATTGTGTTTTAAATTGCGTTGGCTGAATGTGTATCATGTACCACGTGAATTGCTGCGGAAGCGTTAAACGCTGGAGTTACTTCAGCCAGATGCGCAGGAAATTTGATAAGTGTAATGCCAGATGCGCCGAAAACATTGATTAGTGCGTTTTGTTTTTTGTTCGAAGTTTTGTTTAATTGGTGCGGGTTATTCCAAAACAGTCGCGCCAATCAATAGAATGGCGCGGATATTATTTTATTAAGTGCGCCAATGCGCCCATTTCCTCATTAGCACAGATTCGAAGGTGAAAATCGCGCCAAGTTTTTTGCCTTACACCGATTTTTTATTGGCGCGGATCGTCAGTTGATTTACAAGCGCCAAGTTTATTTTATGTTGTTTGATGCGCGCCAACACTGTGTGTCAATTGTAATTTGAAATACAAACAGCAAAGGCAATTGTACAATAAGGCATAGGCAGTGTGTTATTTATTAACTTCTTTGAAATTGGAGATTCCTTGTTTTAGACGAGATGGCGAAAACTCAGAGTGCCTGATTTGAAATCGAGAAATTTAACGGCAAAAATAATTTCGAGATCTGGAAGGTAAAGATGCATGATCTGCTGGTACAGCAGGGCGTGGCAAAGGCGTTATTGGGCAGATCCAAACTGCCTTACCCCGTGACAGATGATGAGTGGAATGAATTGGATGGAAGAGCCTTGAGCGGAATTCGATTGTGTTTAGCTGATGATGTTTTATTTAACATCGTGTCAGAGAAGACTGCAGCTGGTTTGTGGACGAAGTTGGAGAAGCTGTATATGACGAAATCCTTGACAAATCGAATTCTCCTGAAGCGGCAGCTATACAATCTGTGAATGAAGGAAGGTACTTCCATTACTGACCATTTGAATGTTTTTAATACTTTAATGGTGCAATTAGAAAGCATAGAAGTAAAAATTGAAGCCGAGGATAAAGCCATAACTTTATTGTGCTCGTTTCCTGAGTCATGGGATCATTTTGTGACGTCTATAAGTCTTAGTTCATCCGAAACCATTGAATTTGAAGATGTCGTCGGAGCTTTGTTGTCCGAGGAGACCAGTAAGCGGTCAAATTCTGACACCTCTACATCGGAGGCAATGATGGCTAGAGGTCGTTCTAGAGAATGACGCTCTAGCAAGCGCAACGATTCGCGTTCAAAGTCCAAGGGGAAGAAGAGTAAATTCAAGTGCTGGTTCTGCGGCAAATCAGGGCATTTGAAGAAGGATTGCTGGAAGCGACAACAAACTTCTAAAGAAGCTTCATCGACAGAAAAGAAGGAAGCGAACACGACTGATACAGGTTCAGCATCTAGTTCAGGTATGAGCGATGAAGTCTTATCAGTTAATTTGTCAAATCATGATCAACATTGGTTGCTAGATTCCGGTGCATCAAACCACATGTGTATTCATAGAGACTGGTTTAAGACATATAGATAAGTGAATGATGGAGTCGTGTACATGGGTAATGATGTCACATCTAATATTGTGGGAATACGGAGTATACAGCTGCAAATGTTTGATGGGACAACCAAAATGTTAACTGATGTAAGACATGTACCAAATTTAAGAAAAAATCTAATTTCACTCGGGGCACTTGATACAAATGGATATAAAACTATTATTCAAGGTGGAGTAATGAAAATTTACAAAGGTATTTTACTAGTAATGAAAGCTAAGAAAGTAGGAAATCTGTTTTAGTTAGAAGGAAGAACAGGGTCAGTTCATGTCTCTACGGTGTCTGAACATGACAATAGTTCCATTCGCCGATGGCATCAGAGGTTGGGCCATATGAGTGAAAGAGGGTTAAAGATTTTGGCTGATCGCAAGTTACTTCCTAATCTAAGATCTGGAAAGTTAGATTTCTGTAAACATTGTCTGTTTGGCAAACAAAGTAAACAGAAATTTAAAATAGGCAAACATACTAGTAAAGGAATACTTGATTATATCCATTTAGATGTTCGGGGTCCAGCACCTACAACCTCGTATGGTGGCTCGTCATATTTTGTGTCGTTTATTGATGACTTTTCTAGGAAAGTATGGGTCTACATGTTGAAGAGGATGTATGATGTTTTTACAGTTTTCAAGCAGTTTAGAGCATTGGTAGAAAACAACACTGGTAGAACTATAAAATGTTTAAGAACTGACAATGGTGGTGATTTTACTTCCAAGGAGTTTGACAACTATTGCAAGGATGTAGGGATCGAGAGACATAAGACTACTGTGTATACTCAGCAAAATGGAGTTGCTGAACGCATGAACAAGACTCCTTTGGAGAGACCAAGGAGTATGCTGAGTAACGCTAGTTTGCAGAAGGAGTTGTGGACAGAAGCAGTGGCTACAGCTTGTTATGTGATAAATCGGTCGCCATCGACAGTGATAAGTTGCAAGATTCCTCAAGAGGTATGGAAAGGTCACCCTTGTGATTATTCTAAACTCAGAGTGTTTGGTTGTGATGCATATGCTCTAGTGCCTAAACATCAGCGAACTAAATTAGATCCGAAATTGAAAAGGTATGTCTTTGTTGGGTATGGTGATGGAACAAAGGGATTTAGATTATGGGATCCTACTACCCGAAAAATCATCATCAACGGAGATGTAAAGTTTGATGAATCCTCTCTTGTACAGTTAGATGTAGATAATAAATTGAAACAGGATGATGTATCTGATTTTCAGCACATTCAGTTTGACAGCACTTCTAATGATAGTCATGACAACCATAGTTCAGATTCTAGTCATGAACAGGTTTCAGAATCAGATTATGAACAGGGTTCAGATGGAGGTCATGAACAGGTCTCAGATGGTGATCATGAAGAAGTTCCTACAGATGGTAGACAGCCAATTGTGGAAGCACCAGAAACATCCTTAAGGAGGTCTACAAGGATCAAACGTCCTCCAAGAAGGTATGATGATTATGTTACTTCAGTTGCTTTGACCGCTAATGATGATGAACCTTTGTGTTATCAAGAAGCTTTAGAAGGTTCAAAAAGTGACAAATGGAATGCAGCCATGAAGGAAGAAATGATGGCCTTAGGTAAGAATGGCACATGGGATTTGGTTGAACTTCCCAAAGACAGGAAAGCTGTGGGATGCAAATGGATGTTCAAGGTGAAACGGGGTGTGAATGATTCAGAGGATAGATACAAAGCAAGGCTGGTTGCAAAAGGATTTTCTCAGAAAGCTGGCATAGACATTCATGAGATATTTTCACCAGTTGTTAAAATTGTTTCAATTAGAATTGTGTTAGCGTTAGTTGCTTTGCTTGATTTAGAATTACAACAACTAGATGTTAAGACTGCATTTTTACATGGTGATTTAGATGAGGAAATTTATATGTAACAACCAGAAGGGTTTGTTCAGCATCGCAATAAGAAATTTGTCTGCAGGCTCGAGAAGTCATTGTATGGTCTGAAGCAGTCGCCTCGACAGTGGTACAAGAAATTTGATTCTTTCATGTTGAGTCAAAAATATATAAGAAGTGAATATGATCATTGTCTTTACTTTAAGCAGTTAAGTAATGGCATATTCATTATCTTAGTGTTGTATGTTGACGATATGCTTTTAGCAAGCAAAAGCATTGAAGAAATCAACAGGTTGAAGACTCAGATGGCAAGGACGTTTGATATGAAAGATCTAGGAGCAGCAAGACAAATTTTGGGCATGGAGATTTTTAGAGACAGGAGCAATGGTAAGCTGTGGCTATCACAACAGAAGTATGTTGAGAAAATACTTTTGAGGTTTGGTATGAATAATGTGAAGCCTGTGTCAGTCCCTTTAGCTTCCCATTTTAAGCTTTCTTCCAGTTTATGTCCTAATACAGATGAAGAAAAGGATTATATGTCTCGAATTCCATATGCCAATGTAGTAGGATGTTTGATGTATGTAATGGTTTGTACGCGACCAGATATTTCACATGCAGTTGGGGTTGTCAGCAGGTATATGGCAAATCCGGGTAAAGAACACTGGTCAGTAGTGAAATGGGTGCTTCAGTATTTGAGAGGCACAAGTAGTTATTGTATTACTTACAATAAGAGTAGTGAATCTGTTTGTGGATATGTTGATTCAGATTTTGCAGGTGATTTGGATAAGAGAAGGTCAACTTCAGGGTATGTCTTTACTCTTGCAGGTGGAGCTATTAGCTGGATGTCAAAGCTACAAAACATTGTTCCTTTATCCACTACTGAAGCAGAATACATTGCTGCTTCACATGCTTGGAAAGAGGCGGTTTGGTTGAAAGGTTTGCTTGGTGAGTTTGGTAGGTTACAAGACAACATCAGGTTACTTTGTGATAGTCAAAGTGCAATACATTTGGCTAAGAATCCGGCCTATCATAGTAAATCAAAGCATATTCCAATTAAGTACCATTTTGTAAGACCGGTTATCACTGAAAGGGGAGTCTCTCTTGAAAAGGTGCATACAAAGGAAAACTGTGCAAACATGTTCACGAAACGAGTTTTGTTAGAGAAGCTATGTTGGTGTTTGGCTTCTCTTGGCTTGCAGAAAAGATAAAATAATAAACAAACAGGGCATCGGGCTAATTGTTGTCAAGGTGGAGATTGTTGAGATTTTTTGTTTTAAATAAAATAGGCAAAAAATCTCAGTGTGTGACAACAATAGGAATTTTTTGCTAGATTAGCTACAGGATGTTGGGAGAGAGTTAATGCATCCTAAATTTGATGTGAGAGGATTTATGAGGCAGTTAGATTCTCCTTGCTATAAAATAGGTATCCATATGGATGGTTTGGGTGTGGTGAGAGTTTGTGAGGAATTGATTTATGTAATCTCCTGTTTGATTAATAAAGATTGCCGATGCCTATGTTTGGTGGACGTAGCCCAGAATGGTTGGGTGAACCACGTTAAACCTTGTGTCTCTTTTATGATGTGTATCTGTTGTTGTTTGTCTTTGTTTAGCTGTATGCTCCAACATAAAGACGATCATTGGATCCCAAAGGCATGGGATAGACTCCATCGACTAAACATTGGACAACTTGTGTAAGAAAATATTTTCATGGAATTGATAATAAGAAAAACGATAGGACTTTAAGGAGTAATCAAGGATCCAATTAGTGAGATGGTCAAACGAGTGGCACCTAGCTCACTCCTTACACTTAAACGTGTCCTTGTATTTAAAGGTATGGCTTTGAAACACTAGTTTCTAATTATTCATTTTTCTAGTCTTATAAGATGGGAGGAGTGACACAGAAGATAAGATAAAAAATTACAATTTTTTTACAATATTATAAACCATATATATTATAATTTTTTTTTACAATATTATAAACTATATAAATGGTTAAATATAGTCAATATATTGTTATTTAATATTAAATATTTAAATATAGTCAAGCATATTAGTTAATATAGTGAAGCAAAATCAACATTTTTTTTTTTTTTTTCTGTAAACTGAGGTAGAAATTCTATTACTTCAACATAGTAAAACATACAAACAAGCTATATACAAAGAGAGACAGGTCATTGCCCGCCCTTAAGGGAAACCGGGAACCTTCGATAGTTTTTAACCGCCATCCACAAGAAATACATATCCAAACTATCTATCCATACAAAATTTTCTACTATAAGTTTCACAAGCAAACTGTATCTTGTTTGAGACATTTCCATTGAGGATTACAAAAATTGACAAACTAAAAAAGTTCCAGAAAACCTGTTGACAGCATTGTCCATTCCTTAGTGAGTTGGGATATCCAGCTGTGGTCCACCTTCTGCCTTGATCTCGAAACCATTTTCCTTGAACAACTGTAGAATTTTGTCCAGCTTGTGGTTCTGGACATTCAGAGTCATCTGTATATTCCTTAATTCCCTTTTAAAAGTAGGGAATCCATGGACTAATTCCACCATTTCAACTGCAATTTGCTCCATGGCCTTAGCCAGGAGTCGTTTCATGCCCCAGTAAGCATGCAGAGATTGTTTGTATAAAGACAACCTTCCTCTAGTATGTCCAGGATCGGGTATGTAATTCTCCCAGTCCTCCATTTCCGGGTCTGAAGCTGCCTGCATAGCTTCCTCTTCCAAATGATCAATAACTGTCCGAATATGTGGGCTAGTTCCATGATTATAAGCTTCCTCTGCTTCAGTGAGTTTCCTGTTCATGTCCCGCTTGGCCTTGCCTCGAACCCTGCGCTGAGGTTGCCTACTTCCTCTACCACCTTCTCCACTGCTCGGTCCCCGGCCTTCTCCACTGCTCGTTCCCCGGCCTTCTCCACTGCTCGTTCCCCGGCCACATTGAGTCCCCCGAACTTTCGGTGGCCTTCCTCTTCCACGTCGGCCACCCCTAGCCTCCTCGGAGTCTTCCTTCACCTCCCTCTGGTCTTCTGGTTCCTCGAGGTCTTCACTCCGACGCATCCGCTTCCCAATCTTCCCTCCTGTCACCCGTCGCTGATCCTCGTCCACCAAATACTCATGTATGTCAAAATCCTCAGCAAATTCGTCAGTGATATCCAAATAGACGTGAGGTAAGAACTCCGCTGAAACACCTTTGCCCTTTGCGTCCTCAGATAGACCTTTTCCTGTCTGTTCTTCAGGCTTACCCTTACTCTGTGTCCAACGGCCGTCTTCCTGCACCCTTCGCCCATCCATACTCGGTCCTCTCATGGGCTGCATACTACACTCACGCTCTCTCTTGATACAGGGATTTGCTGTAAGTTTCAGACGATACGCTTCGCAATTACAAACAGAGCGTCTGAAGACCCTCATCGACCACCCTTCCAACTTAATACCGAAAACTCGTCTGACACCTGCCTTAACACTTGCCCCATTAATTTTACGATGATGTGAATCGTACCCAATATTCTCATCACATCGCGCTGGTGTCCTTGACAACGTACCCAAAGCCTGCATTGGGAAAAACATCCCTCTCGTTTGGTGATCACGATCGCCGCCCCTATGTTTATCGCTATCCACGCGGTGCATAAACCCCTGTCGATCATTAACTACCATGTCAGGACGCCTCCCTTTCTTAATAGGGAAACAATTAATGATTTTCTTGTAGTGCCATGGCCACATCATGAAGCAAAATCAACACTGATAGGCATGTAGAAATATAAAAATATAGTCACACTAAGTTAACTTTAATAACCATTTCAATATTAGAAATGTAATGTTATTTTAAATCAATGTAAACATTTAAATGTAAACTCAATAAAAATAAAAATAATTTTTTTTTTATAATGCCATATAATTGGTTTTCATGTTTTAAAATTATTATGTTTTATGTTTTAAGATTTAATATATTAATTCTAATATTTAATATATTAATATATTAATTATAATACTAATTTTTCTGGTTTATAGTAATAGGGTTATTAGGCCAGGCAGTAACTCCATAAGTCAAAAATGATTTGTGTATTATTCCATCAGGTTGGTCTTCATTATATACATGAGGGAGAGACTGTTCAGTTCATCTCCCGATGACTGTTCATATTTATTATTTATCTATTTACATATATTCTCCCAATCACAAGGATTAGGTATCAACATTCCCCCCTTAATTTGAAGGAATGTTGGTGAGTCCAAGCATCATTCTGAATCATTCAAGCTTTTCTCTTCCAAGCGCATTGGTGAAGATGTCTGCAATTTTCTCATTTGTGGAACAATGACGGAGATGGATTGTTTTGGCCTCAACATGATGTCGAATCAGATGATATTTAGTATTGATGTGCTTCGTTTGATCATGGAACTTTGGGTTCCTGGCCAAATTTATTGCAGAGGTATTGCCAATCATGAGTGGAGTTGATTGTACTTGTTTTACCTGCAAACCTTCAAGAATTTTCCTGAGGCACACAATTTCTTTTGTTGCTTCAGCTGCTGCCACGTATTTTGCTTCTGTTGTGGAATCTGTTGGAAATGATTGTTTGTGTGATCTCCAGGAGACAGCTCCTAGTCCAAGACTCATAACATATCCTAAAGTAGATACCCCAGTTTCTTTGTCTCCATCGAAGTCTGAATCAGAGTATCCAATCAAGATGAAGTTGTCCACCTGTGTATACTTCATTCCAAAGTCTTGAGTTCCCTTAAAGTACCTTAGAACTCTTTTTGCAGCAGAGCAGTGTCCCTCACAAGGCTTTTGCATAAACCTGGAGAGGATTCCAACAACAAATGAAATTTCTGGTCTGGTAGTAGTTAGGTAGTTGAGACTTCCTACAAGCTGTCTATACTTTGTTGCATCCTCAAATTCTTTTCCTTTAATAGATGTGAGCTTTAAGTTTTGTTCCATTGGAGTAGTAAGATGATTGCATTTCGTCATGTCAAACCTGTTCAACAGATCTCCAATATATTTCTTTTGAGAAAGAAATGTGGACTTCGGATGTTGGGTTACTTCAATGCCAAGATAGTAATGAACATAGCCCAAATCAGTCATTTCAAAACTTTTCCTCAATTCCTTCTTTATAGATGCAATGTAGCTTTTATTGTTCCCTGTCATTAAAATATCATCTACATATACCACAAGATATACAACTATTTTGCCAACTTTCTTGACAAATAAAGTTGCATCATCAAGATCGTAATGTTTGAAATTGAGTTTCAGAAGATGCTCAGTTAGTTTTTCATACCAGGCTCGTGGTGCTTGTTTGAGGCCATACAATTACTTCACCAGTTTGCATACCTTATGTTCATGTCCTTTCATAGCAAATCCTTTAGGGTGGGACATAAAAAACATTCTCTTTTAGGTCTCCATTTAAGAAAGCAGTTTTTACATCCATTTGGTGGACTTTCCAACCGTTCTGAGCTGCTAGTGCAAAGAGTGTCCGGATGGTAGCCCATTTTGTTGTGGGGGAAAAAGTCTCCTCATAATCGACTCCTTCCTTCTGTGCAAAACCTTTTGCCACAAGCCTAGCTTTGTGCTTGTCAAGTGAGCCATCAGCTTTATACTTGTTCTTGTAGACCCACTTGCAGCCAATTGGTTTGGTTCCTAATGGAGGATCAACCAGCTTCCAAGTGCTGTTCTTTATGAGGGCATCACACTCCTTTTACAATGCTTCTTTCCATTCATCATGAGAAGTAGCTTCTTTGAAGGAAGTTGGTTCAAAATCTGTAAACAAGTTCAATTCACAATCATAAGAAACATCCATATCAACAGGTGAATTAGATTCATCCACATCACCTCCATTTTGTCGGTTTGAATTTCTAGTTCCCGTCTTTCCAACCTCATCAGGATGAACACTTTCAAGTGTCTTTGTCAGCCACTTTGGGGGACCTTTTTCAGATGGTCCAGGTTTCTCTGTTGATTGAGTTGGGACTGAATCAAGATTGAGTCTCCCAATTCTATCAATCACATCACTTAAAGCATCATCCATTGTTGGAGTTTCATGCGGGGAGAGTGTTCTTCAGAAGAAGATTCCACATGTTGATCTAGTATAGGAATCCCCCCTTCAAGATGTGGAATCTGATTATCAAATTCTTGAAATGATTTTGCTTTTGCGAATCTATCCAAGCGATCAAGTTGCCGCTCAACAACATTGTCAGTTTTGGATGATTTAAGAAAAATTACATCTTTAGATACAACAAACTTCTTGTTTACTTAATCATAGAGGTGGTATGCTTTGGAGGTGTTTGAATACCCCAGAAAGATACACTTACGACTTCTAGCACCAAGTTTGTTTCTATGTACCTTTGGTATCAAGGCATAATAGGTGGTATTAAAGACCCTGAGATGCTTTACCAGAGGAACATGTCCATACCACATTTCATATGGAGTCTTGTTTCTTATAGAAATAGATGAACATCTATTATTTATATATGCAGCACATAGAACAACATCAGCCCAAAACATTGTCTTTACATTTTTGAAGAAGAGCATGGATCGTACCATATTTAAGATTATCCTATTCATTATTTCAGCTACACCATTCTGTTGTGAATTATAAGGCACAGTTGTTTGATGTTTGATCCCATGTTGGGGAAGATAGTTTTCAAATTCATCTAATGTGTATTCTTTTCCATTATCAGTGCAAATAGACCCAATATGAGATTGTGCATCATTTTCAATCCATTTATGAAAATTCTTTAATGTTTGAAAAGCATCAGATTTGTTCTTCAATAAATAAACCAAACACATTCAGGTGTAGTCATCAATAAATGTCATGATATATTTATTTCCATTTGTAGAAGGAATAGGCATTGGAGCACATAAATCTGAATGAATGAGTTCAAGTTTTCTATGTGCTCTTGAATGTGAATCATGAAAAGACTGTTTGCTATTCTTTCCTAGAATGCAAGCATCACATTGATTGAGTTTCCTAGGAATTGTAGGCAAATCAGCAACACCATTTTTCTTTAATAAGCAGAGACTGTCATTGTTCAAATGTCCAAATCTAGCATGCCATAATAAACTCGATGGAAGTGTACCTTCTTCATGATGAGAATTGTATGAGAAATGTTGTGTATGAGCAGAGGTTCCTTGCAGCTTGAGAAGCTTTTCTTCTTTTATTCCCCTCATGACAAGTGAGTGGTCAGATGCTTTTCTTACCTCAAGCTTGCCATCAAACATATGAATGGAGTGACCTTACTGGCGGATGTGGACCAAGGACAACAAGTTTCTCTTGAGTTGTGGGAGATATAGAACATGATGCAGAAGAATGTCTGGAAGACCAGGTAGTTTAAGCCTGATTGTGTGAAGCCCTGATGGCATGATTTTTGATTGGTCTGCAAATTACACTACTCTATCAACATTGTCAGTAAATTCTTCAAAAAAATCCTTTCTATGAGTCATGTGGCAAGTTGCTCCTGAATCAAGCAACCAATAATTTTTCCAAGAAGCAAGTGAAGCATTAAATAAATCTTCATTTACTCCAATATTACATTGTGCCACAACATAGTGAGCGGATTCAGGTGCTTTAACTTTGTATGTATCATCAGTTTTACCTTTCTGTTGGTTTCTTTTTTGCTCAATTTTGTCCCATGGTAACTTGGATGTAGAGGCATCATGTGATCCATTTCTCTTGCAACATATGCAGTGCAAATCTCCCTTTTCTCCTTGAGAGTGTCTGCCCCCCCTGCCTCTGAAATATCTTCCTCTTCCTCTTCGACCACCTCTTCCTATTGAATGCATACTGTAACAAAAAACTTCTGCTGCAAAACTTTTACTCTTAATGGGAAAAATAAGACGGGACAGCAAATTCAAATGTCAATTGGCATTCATCTGGACAACGTTAAAGTATAGAATATATGGGTGAGACAGCCGAAATATGAGTGACTGTGTATATATATATGGCAGCCTAAATATACCATAAATATATATAAAAAACTGTGTAGCGCTGAACACAAAGCTTTACAACACATACAAGAAGGTTTATATCAGAGTTCCAGCAGCGTGATAGTGGCCCTTCACGCAGTACTCCCAACTTAAATTCACCGCATATCAATCCAATACCATGTGACCCATATAAGTGTTTTGCTTTAAACCTCATATAAATCCACCATTATATATGTATATGCCATACGTCCCCTTTATAAAAAAAACTCAATTACCATACGTCCCTTTGTATATGTATATACCATACCATTGATGTAATCTTTTCACCATTTAAAAACGCCATTTGGTCTTCATAAAAAAAGGGATTTTTCACTATTTAAAAACACTATTTGGTCCTCATAAAATTGGATAGTGCATAGTCAATTTACCAACACATGAAATGGCTTCAAGAGAAAAACCCAATGCATGGTACTCACCATAGAAACCAATGCATTGCATAGTCAATGCAACATCAACAACTGTCGGCGGGATTTTGATAGAGATACTCCACACTCACTGCATCATACAACCCATTTTGAAATGCAGAGATTTCATAGCCCATACAATACCATGTGCAACAGAAGAAAGAATTAAATCATCTTCAAGACTGCTGATACTGTACCAGCGTTCAAAACAACGTATATGTGACAACGTATATGAAACAACGTTTATATGGAGGGAGCAGTGTATATGAAACAGCTACCAGGAGCAGTGTATATGAAACAGTGTTTATATGGAGGGAGCAACGTATATGAAACAGCTACTAGGAGCAGCGTATATATGAAACAGTGTTTATATCAGTGTTTACCAAGAATTTCATACAAGGATTGAACCTGGAGCGTTGTTATACCAGCGTGGAGAGAGCAACAGCGTATGGAGGGAGGCTGGCTAGCATGGAGAGAGCAGGTCTGGGTTTTGAAGGAGCAACGATTGCTACAACAGAACTTCTTCAAGGATACCAGACAACGTTATATGCAACAACGTTATGTACAAAATATTCAACAACGTTTATGGAGAGAGCAGCATGATATACCAGTGTATGGAGGGAGCACCCCATTACAAAGCTTTACCAACCGATCAGCGTTCAAAATTAATTATGGCAGATAGAGCGCACAGGGGCAGTGGACAGTGGACAGAAAGTAGTAGGCAGAAGGGAGTTACATCTATTTTGGGAGTTGGCTCTGATACCATGTCAGGCTAGGCAGTAACTCCATAAGGCAAAAATGATTCGTGTATTATTCCATCAGGTAGGTCTTCATTATATACATGAGGGAGGGACTATTCAGTTCATCTCCAATGACTGTTCATATTTCTTATTTATCTATTTACATATATTCTCCCAATCACAAGGATTAGGTGTCAACAAGGGTTTAATATATTAATTTTAGGAAATAATATATCTATCTTAAGGTTTATAATTTTAGGGTTTATTATAGTTTTTATTATAAAATATTTGCAATATAAAAGTTTATAACTCTTGTTTATAATATTGGGTTTAATATATAAGATTTATAATATATTGATTTTAGCTAGCATAGTTAACTATGGTCAACCATAGTGAACATTGGTTAAGCATCAATATCTCCCTCAACCTAGAAAACCCCTTGTTTTATTCATTCCTAATGGACAACTACGATTTACCAAGTTTAGAATGTTAAATAGTTAATCCATACAGGCGAGGATAGTTTTAGATAGAGGAGGAATGACCTGTTATAAAATGGTTGAACAATTTCAGCCAAGGTCTCTATGATTGAATGTGGGATTCAATATAGACTTTCAGTATTGGGTTTTAATATTAGGATTTTTAATATCATGTTTCAAAATTAGGTTTCAATTTTAGGTTTTAATGATCAAGCATGTTGTGATGTTAGAATGGTATAGAAATTTATTCAACGTCACGTTGTGATAAATATTGTCGCAATATGACAATCATTCTCATAATGTTGCATTACATTGCAATTTATTCAACATTGCATTTCAACATTACGAAATTGGTCAACCACATTTACTAATGTCGTTGAGTATGTTTGACTATGTTTCAAAGTCAACACTCATCATCTTTGGTCAAACATAATATTATTTCATTATTATTAATCAATATTAATAGTCAAACATAGTCAACCAAATCAGTGAACATAGTCAAACAATGTCAACCTTGATAGTCATTCTTTAAATAATTAACCATAATGATATTAAAATATTGGGTTAAATATTAGGGTTTATAATAGACGATTCTTAATATTACGATTTATAATATTGGGTTTAGAATTATGGTTTAATATTACGGTTTATAATATTGTGTTTATAATGTCACAATTTAATATTAATATTTCTAATATCATGTTTAATATCATTGTTACAATGTGAAAAAATTAGGGTTTAATATTGGGTTTATTATTAGGTTTATGTTATTGGGTTCAATATTATGGTTTAATATTGAGGTTTATAATTTTTGGTTCACCATCATGGTTTATAATATTTTGTTTAATATTATGGTTTAATATTCTCATGTTAGAATGGTACAAAAATCTATCCAATGTAACATTGTGACAAACTTTGTTGCAATGTCACAATGATTATCACAGTGTTATATTACATTGTAATTTATTCAACATCACGCTGCAATATTACAATATTATGGTTTATAACACTGAGCTTATAATATTAGGTTTAATATTAGTGTTTGATGTTGGGTTTTTAATATTGGATTTATAATATAAGGGTTTATTATTAGTTTTTAACATTATGTTTATAATATTGGGTTTCATATTAGAGCTTATAATATTAAGTTTAATAAATCAGGGATTATAATATGGGGTGTAACATTAAGGTTTATAATATTAGGTTTAATATTGGCTTTAATATTAGGGTTTACAATATTGGCTTTATGATATTGACTTTAATATTAGGGTTTGATATTGGATTTATAATATTGGGTTTATAATGTTGGGTTTAATATTAGAGTTTGTGTTATTAGGGTTTATAATATTGGGTTAGATATTAGGGTTTATATTATTGGGTTAAATATTAGGGATTAATATTGGGTTTAATATTGTGACATTGGAATGGTACATAAATCTATTCAATATTGCATTATGACAATCAATGTCGCAATGTTATATAACATTGCAATTTATCCAACATTGCGTTGCCACATTATGAAATTAGGGTTTTTAATAATAAGGTTTAGTATTGAGTTTATAATATTGGATTAAATAGTATGGGTTTAATATTGAGTTTATAAATCTCTAATGGGGGTGACAACTAGTGGTAGGACAAGTTTGGCGGGGGACTTGTCATCCTCACCTAAGGGGCACTTGTCTTAATGGAGCATGCCATGCACGTTTCCGCTGCTAAAGACACACCAAATTTTCTATAGGAAATGAGGGTTATATTAGTTTGAGTGTTCCTATTTATGCATTATTGTTTGCATGAGGTTATGGGATTCGTGGTGGTGGAAGTTCTTGAGTGCTCGTTTTTGTAGCATGGCATTCTGGTTGTGCCATCTCTTGCTTTCTAGGCTATGCCGAGCCACGAAAAAGATCAATCTGACATTGACATAGCTGTTAGGGTCACTAAGGAGGTGCAATGTGAGCGAGTGTGGGATCTAGGCTTGCCTTGGTGACCTCCTTCTACTCATGGTGTTTTAGTCACATAGTTGGACGGGCCATGACAGGGAAAGGACGAAAGGGTGGATAAATTTGGGTATGCTTTGATCAATGACATTCTTATAAGATTCATATATCGTGAATTAGAGAGGGCTCTTGTATGCTTATTTTATTTGAGTGTTCAATATTTTGTCTGTTCTATTGAATTACACTAAGTATGCATGGGGGAACCTGTTCATAAGGAACAAAGAGTATTTATGGTGTTTTTTTCTCTAGGCACAGATTCTGTTGTTGAAGGTGGCTTCTAGGGAGCGTTTGGGCTGTGGAGGGTGATCATATTTATGGCATAGCCTATGTTATGGTGATGTGTGGGCTTTTACTAAAAAGCGTAATTGACCTTTAGTCATGCATGGTCATTTACAAAGACATGGGCCTTATTTATGTGTGCATGGTCCTCAGTGTGCTAAGGACGGGGTTTCTAGGGTAACTCGGGAGGTGCATTGGGGGTGTTATCTTCTGGACAGTTGGTGCAATTTGAATAATTTTGGCTCCATGTTGTGGCATCGTAGAAGAGTTTGTTGGGGCATAGGACCATGGGGTCACATGAAACTTCATATTGGAGATCAATGTGACTTGGTGGGAGAGGTAGATCCACAACTTGTGCATTCCCCTAGTAGGATTGAGTTGCCTCCCCCCTTTGATTCTCTAATGGCTTCAACAGATTATTTTGCTGTTGGAATAGCTTGCTCATAATAGACATAAGGACATGAATGAGATCATCTGATTTATGAATGACCTTCAATAAATTTAATGGCATTTAATGAAAAATAGAGAATAATCATAGATTAGAGAGACCTGAAGGTAGTTTATAGCATATTGAAGGTCATGTACTTTATAATTTCCACCCTCCTGCATCACGAGTCAATGGACAAGGATGAAAATTGGATGTTTTTAGGATCTTGGCATATTTTGGTCCTTTTGGGCTACACGTATGTGGTTCTCTATTTTTGTCTACTTGTTCATCATGAGGTTTAGCTTTTATCTGGTGGCTAACAAGTCTGGTAGAAGCGAGGCTAGTAGTATTTTGATATGTAGCCCCTAACGATGTATCATTGATTTGAACTAATAGAAAATTTTGATTTATAAAAACAAATAGTGTATTTATAACATTATGTTTGGTATTAGGGTTTATAATATTATGTTTAATATTGGGTTTAATATTTTTGGGTGTGGAGATTGATTATCTTCTTGATTGTTTAGAGGTTTTTTGTTTCAACTACATTGGATCCCTGTTCCTAACTGGGGGAAAATTTCACCCGTATAATCGCCATAGGAGGGGTCCAGAGGTGGCGACAATGATTTTTATGAGCCCAATCGCCCCAGCGGGGGTTTGGGAGATGCTCCTCCGAAGCCAAAAATAGATGAAAATTTTCCTTGTAAAATATTGTAATTTTGTAGTCAATCTAGGTCGTTCATTAGGCAGATGATCCAACATAGAAGTTATGTTAATTTATGGTTTTTTTCCCTACAAGGAAACCCTCGGTTTATATGAGGGAATCATATTGTGGTTGTGTATTATTATTCTGAGTGAGAAAAAGAGAGAAGACTGTGTGAGATGAAGAGGAAATTACAACGGATTTGTTGTAGGTTGTATCTCTTAATTTTGTTGGATAATATAAAAGGAAAGATTGGTTATTTATCCATGGACATATCCCAAATTGGGTGAACCATGTATATATATGTCTCTCTTATTTTATGTGTTTATGTTTTTGTGTTTTCGCAATATTGTATGTGTTTCATTGCTCCATTAATTATTTTCTAACAAATATTAGGGTTTATAATATTGAGTTTATAATATTAGGGTTTATAATATTGACTTTATAATATTGGGTCTAATAATAGGTTTATAATGTTTGGTTCGATAATAAGGCTTAATTTTGGGTTTATAATTTTTTTTTATATTATCAAGGTTTATAGTATTTGATTTAATAATAAGGCTTAATATTGTAACATTGGAATGGTACAGAAATCTATTCAATGTCCCATTGTGGCAAACATTGTTATAATGTGACAATCATTGTCACAATGTTACATTATATTGAAATTTATTCAAAGTTGCATTCTGACATTGCAAAAGTAGGTTTCTATATTAGGGTTTATAATATTAGAATTAATATTGGGTTTATAATATTTGGTTTTCAATTTACCCCCTTTTTTTTTGTTACCTATATTTAGACATTTTTACTCCCACCTAAATTTTTGTATACATTATGGTGGGTAGTAATTGTTGCTAAATATTTTATTAATTTAAATGTACTAATAAGAAAAATGTCTTATGTGACTCATATGTCTTGGAAATTTACTAACAAATTATTTGGAATTGATAGTCAAAAATTCTCATTTTCTTAATAAGTAAATTCAACAGCCAAATTTCATGAGCAAATGATATTCTTACTATGCCTAGTCATAAAATAAGTGATATACCATCACTAATGTTTGCTAAACCATTAATAAATAAATTCAACAACCATATTTCATGAGCAAATGATATTCTTACTATGCATAGTCATAAAATAAGTGATATACCATCACTAATGTTTGATAAACCTATCCCCCGAGGAATTGCACAATTGCATGAGAAGAAACATGGCATTAAGTTTGGTTCAATATTAGGATTTAATATTGTGATATTGGAATGGTACAAAGATATTTCCAATGTCGCATTGTCACGAGCAATGTCGCAAAGTGACAATCAATTTCTCAATCATTGTCGCAACGTTACATTATATTGCAATTAGGGTTATATATCAATGTTTATAATATTTGGTTTAATATTTGGTTTTAATATTCAGTTTAATATTAGGATTTATAATACTTTGTTTAATATTATGGTTTATAATATTTGGTTTTACAATATTGGGTTTATAATATTATTTTAATATTATGGTTTAGTATGAGAGTTTATAATATTTCTTTTATAATATTAGGGTTTAGAATATTTCATTTACTATTGTGGTTTAATATTGGGTTTATAATGTTTGGGTTTATAATATTGGGTTTAATATTAGGGTTTATAATATCATGTTTAATATTTAGGCCTTGTAAGATTGGATTTATAATGTTAGCATTTATAATATTTAGTTTAATGTTAGGGTTTAGTATTGTGACATATGAATGGTACAAAAATTATCCGTTGCATTGTCACAAAGTCACAATCAAACTCAAAATCATAATTACAATGACACATTACATTGCAATTTATTTAATGTTACATGGTGAGATTACAAAATTAGGGTTTAATATTAGTGTTTATAATATCGGTTTTAATGTTAGGTTTTAATATTGGGCACGTAATATTGAGTTTAATATCAGGGTTTATAATATGTGTTTTATAATATTACAATTTGTTATATTGCTTTTATAATATTATAGTTTGTAATATTGGGTTTAATATTAAATTTTAATAATGGGTTTAATACATTATATATTAACTCATATTAATGTGAAGATGAATATTAATTAATATTAATATTAATATATTCTTATTAAACCATGGTTGTGTATGTGTATGATATGTGTGTCCTCTAACATATCACGTGAGTTCATGGCATAATAAACAATACTCTTAATTTGACTACATATTGAAAATACTTTTAAAAATCACATTATTTAACTCCCTACCAATATGAACCAAATACACCTTCCCAATTCGAAAGACCTCTATTTTCACTAGATATTGTAGGTATCTATTTTTTCATTAACAATTTTTATATCGCCTTATATTTTTCATTAACTTTGAGCTCCATTTTATACATGTCAATATAAAAACCCTTTACTCCCTATTATATGCTCAATACATTATGCCACTTTTTCTTCAATATATATCCCCCAATATGAACCCACCTGGTATGGTATTGCTCCCTTAGTGAAGCCTCCATGACACCTATCTACATATATTATCACATTTATTAATATGGTTATGCTAATCATTGTGAATTTGTTAAATCCAAATAGTTCCTCTCTAGATATTCAAATAATTATCCCAATTACTATATAAAAAAATATATATATTAAAAACGATAATATTATTTTACTAATTCATTTCCTTTTCCTCCATTAGAACTCTAATGAGTTGCGTTTTTGGCCGAGAAGGTGTGATGATTTCCTTCACGGTTTTGCTTTCCTCTTGTCTCAAAGTCAAATACAGATTGCATAACGTACAAAGAGTCATGAGCGGAAACAAAGTGGCAATATACATATAGTTCTACCTAGCGAGAATATACCATTATGTGTTAGAAAATAGGAGAGTGATTCGTAGAGTAGAGAACATATGCGTTAAGAAAGAACGGTAACAGTTTATGTACAAATTTCAAAATTCGCTTCTCGTTAGATTAATAACAAAACATATCCTCAACATATTGCCTATTAATGTCAACGTGATTCTCTGTTTACATGTTTTTCCAAGATGAGCTTCTAATCTACCAGACTTATTCGCAATGTCTAAAACAATTTGTTCTTCTAAGATTCCTACCTATCTTCAAGTTTTTCTATCTCTGAGAAAAGTAATCCTTTTCTCTGGACGTAGACAGTTTATAAAAATCAATTTAACCTGCAGTAAAAGGTCAAATGTGTATAATAACATGTTATAACTGGCTACGGACCTAGCTCACAAAGCTAATTCTGACGAGCAGACAATGATTTTTATATACATTGTCTACAAGTTTCACCTATAGGTGAACCATTTTTTAGTTCTATATATAACTGACCATATAAGAGAATGGGCAAGACGTAATGATCATCTTTTCCCTTCTCCATGGAGCCCAGGCCACGCTGCACCATATTTAAGTTCCGAGGTCCTCTAGCTCTCTCTTCACTCATTAATTGGAGTGCTAAGAGGGCTTGGCAGGGAGGACCCTCTGGGGCTACATAAGTGACGTTTTTTTCTCGTTTAAATGTGTAATAAAAATCTAACATTTTATACAGAGCAAAGAGTAGAAATACTAATATTGCTATAACTAACACAGTCACATTTACCAATGTGATTGATATAGACAAGCATATATACAATTATACTAATAACTATTATGTGTATTTTTTTAAAGACCAACTATTTATGATTATTAATAACTTTATAAATAATGATAATCATATTCTTATATATTTATATATTTATGATTATTATATTATATATTAAAATAGTCTTAAGTTATTGTATAATATTTTATTTAATATTATTTAGTTTTAAATTATTTAATATAATTAAAATATTTAATAATAATATTAGCCGGGAAAATAGTAGTAATATTAATTAATAATAACAATTTTAATAACAATATTTATTTAATAATAACAAAAATTATGCATAAGACTTCATTTCTATCTATCACACAAACCATTCATAATAATCATAATCATAATAATAATAATAATAATAATTTGGGAGTATTAATACAATAAACTGAGGTGATTAATACTAAATACTAGATTGATATTATAAACCCTAGTATTAGTATTAAACCTGAAGAATATAACCTTAATATTAATATTATAAATTCCTAGGATTAATACTATTAAGAACAAGATTAAAAGCCCTAGGATTAATATTATAAGCCCTATATTATAAACATTAATATTATAAGACATAAACCCAATATTATAAAAAAGATATATTAAACCCTAATTTAGTCATTGTCATAAGGAGGCATTAAATAAATTGGCAATTAATGTATCATTGTGCAATGATTGTCACATTTCATGTTGTTTTTCTATAATGCTTCTCACACTGTAATGTTGGAGATATTGACATAGCATTCTAAGGTCACAACATTATACCCTAATATTAAATCAAATATTATAAAACCTAACATTATAGAATTCAACATTATAAAAGATAATCTTAATATTATAATCCTTAGGTTTAATTTTATAAACCCTGCAATAAATATTATAAGCCATAGATTATAAAACTGAATATTAAACTTTAATATTAATAAATCCAATATTAAGCACAATACTATAAACCCTAATATTATAAAACCTAATATTAAACCCAATATTATAAACCCCATTATTAATAACCAAGAACTTGATATTAAACCTAATATTATAACCCAATATTAAGCACAATATTATAAACCAAAATATTATAAACCATTGTTTTCGAACTTTAATTTTGTAATGTCACATTGTGACGTTGAATAATTAGATGAAGCTATGTTATATATGTGGTATATAAGTACATTGGTATGAAGCAATGACATATGAGGCATTCAAATTTAATTTATTGAAAGAGCGTAAATATGATGTTTGTATTCAACATTGTATTAATTAAACCTTAAAACTTAACAACACAAATTAAACACAAAAATATATCATTATTAAATTTATTATCTATGTAAATTTATAAATATAAGTACTAAGAGTTGAATAGAATTGAATATGATTGGACATACATGTATTACAAACAACATTTAACATGTGTTTATGAAATAAGCTATGTTACTAATAAATTGACTTTTGTATATCAATTGTTTTTTTTAAACAAAAGCATAATATACACAATTAAAAATAGATAGATTAATATTAATATTAATTTAATTAATAATATTAATGTTTTTATGTTAGTAACATTAAATCTTAATAACTATGATTAAATATGTTTTCTTTAACATCATTAATATTGCATTAATGATGTTATTATAAAGTTTATTATTAATTATATTAATATAATAATGTTGATTTTAAGTTAATTTTATGTTATGGTGATTATAATGACAATTTTTATATTTATCTTTTCTTAAAAACATAAATCCTTAGATTATAAAAACTTAAAATTTTAAATTAATAAAAACCAAATATTATAAAAACCTAATATCAGAAAACCTAAATAAATTAAAGTTATAAAACATTAAAATTATAGAAACCAAAGTTATCACATTTATCAACTTGAATTTTAATAATTTTAATATTAAATTCTTTTCAATATTAATAACCTAAAATTATAAAGCTCATGCGATGACATTTATGAACTTGATATTTAATATTTATATTAAATATGTTTTGGTTTTTTTTTAAATATGGATATTACGCTATTAAATTTAATTATTAAATTTACTAATTACTACATTATTATTTTTAAATATGTTTATATAATTAATTTAATAACATTAATCTTAATATATATATTTACACTATTTTAAGAATAATATTATGTTACATAATTAGCCATCAATATTAATATGAAATAGTAAAGTGTTAAATCTCGGCCATTTCCTAGAGTTTTAATTTTTTTTCTTCATCAATAATAGATAAAATTACAATATTTGAAATAATATAAAAAATGCGATGTAAAGACTATTTTGATTCTCGTAATGAGGTTGAATAGAAAGATTATTAGGTGCAGTTTTAATCTTAACTGTAATTGACTTCAACGATATATTAAGTTTCAATACTGAAATTTTCAAGGTGTTTAGATGCCCATATATTCTTAAAACTTAATTAGAAAGCTTGGAAATGACGCAATTTTATGAAAAAAAATAATGAATATACATTGTAATTTATTTCTTCAACTTAATTATCATGGAAAATAAGTTAATAAAAACCTTATATTATAAAAAATTAAAAGCTTAAATTGATAAAAACCAAATTTACAAAAACCTAATATCATAAAATTAAATAAATTAAAATACTAAAATACTAAAATCATCAATTCCTATAAAAATAAAATCATATACATATAAAACAATACTAAAAGCTTACCATCCCTCCCTGATGTAGAGAGTAGGCTCATCGCCACATTTGGTTAAGCTATTTGTCCATCAAATAAGCATATCTCCTACTATACCATGCACGTGTGATTAATTCAACCCATAAAGAGCTTTTGTCAACCTATACCATTGTATTCTTGGGCTTCTAACTCATAACCAGGGGTTGCACAACATATACTTCCTCTTTCAGCACTCGATTCAAGAACTTTGATTTTACATCCATTTGATACACTTTCCAATTATGTTACATGAAAATTGACAACACTGTATGCACTGTCTCTATCCTTGCGACTAGCGCAAATGTCTCCCTATAATCTCTTCCATGTTTCTTCTTGTATCCTTTCACAAATAACCGTTTATGCCTTTCGATCTTTCCTTAGTATTTCTCTTGCTCTTATAGGCTGTCTTCAATCCAATGACTTATTTCCTTGTGGAAGGTCCACTAACTCCCATGTTTCATTATTTTCTATTGCTTCTATTTCTTCATCCACTGCCACAACCCATTTTTATTCTTTGACTGCATCTTCAAAATGGATTGGATCATCTACATGACAAAAAATTCAAATAAGTAATTTAGACCAACACTACTATCAACTTCATTTTGCTCATAATTTTCACTTAAATTTCTGAGTTTTTTCTTCTTATGCTTACGGAAGATGGGCTTGACATGCCACTTGATGTTGTTGTTGAGGTAGATGGCATTTCGGGTCTTTGTGTGTGCTTGGAGTAGTACTTGCTTGATTCATGACTCTGTCCTATTAATTGTTGATGGTGTTACTTTGCGACTACATTGTTGCGCCTCAATAGGAGTAGAAAGAGTCATCGTTGAGGAATTACTTGTTGTGGTAAATTCCTCTTTGTCTTCATGTAGTATACTTGCTTTCAAATTGATTTCATTCTCAAAACTTCCATCCCATGCTTCATCTTCTATGAATTGCACATCTTTGTTGATTACAACCTTGTTGCTTAATGGATTGTAGAGCTTTTATGCCTTGGATTCATCACTATATCCAACAATATAGCATTTCTGCCCCCTTAGTGTCCAAATTCTTCCTTAACTCATACAGAACATGTGCATACGCCACACATCCAAACACTCTCATGTGAGTCACTTTATGCTTTCTCCACTCCATGCCTCTTAGGAACCATATTATTAACACTTTTGGTGGACATCTATTAATGATATATGCTACATAAGCATAGCTTCAGCCCAATAATAATTTGGTAAATGCTTTTCCTTCAACATACTCCTTTCCATTTCCATAATGACCCTATTTCTCCTTTCTGTGACAACATTTCGGTGAGGTGTATAACTAGTTGTAAATTTCTTATGAATCCCATGCTCCCTACAAAATGTAGAAGTCATCTGAGATGTATTTGCCACCTCTGTCAATCCTAAACAATTTGATGTAGTGTCATCTTTGCTTCTCAACAAGATCTTTATATTGAATAAGCACTCCATAACTTCACTTTCAGTTTTTAGGAATAGACCCATGTCTTCTTCTATAATCATCCATGAAAGTCAATAAATAGTAGTTGCCCCTAATTAATGGTTTTTTCATTGGTCCACATATTTAAATTTCAATATCCAAAGGTGCCTTTACCCTTATTTAATTTCATGCTGGAAATGTCTCTCTATGTTTGTTTGCCCAAAATTCATATGTCATATAGGTTATTCAGTTTTTCTATGAGTGAAATTGCTTCACCATGCCTTTCCTATGTAGGAAGTTCAAACCTCCAAATTGAAATGACCAAATTTCAAATGTCATAACCAATTTTCATCTTTGATCTCTGCTCGAGAGCTTATTTTTGTGATAGCTGCAACTTTTCTTTCATCCTCTTATGAATTCATTGACAATTATGCTTATGCACATTCTTCTTTCAAATATGGTTTTATCTTAGGGGAAACATTCTATTTCTTGTCATATGAAATTTTTCAATCATTTTTTGCTTGGAGACTTATGAAAAATTTAGCACTCATCATTTTGAAAAATACATTGTAGCCATTTTTTCATGACTTGTCCAATGCTTATGAGGTTATTCTTCAAACACAACAAAATAAACATCAGAGATGTACTCCTTCTCCCCTTCTTGGTTAGAATATTGACTCTTCCCTTCTCCATGACAAAGACTTTGCTATCATCATTGTTTTCACTTCAGATTTCACACTTTCATCTAAATTGGAAAACATTTCTATGTTCCCTGTTATGTTCTTGCTCCACCCTAAATCTAGAAACCATGGACCCTTTGTTTTTCTTGTGCTACATTACAAGCTAAAAACATGCCATCTTGGTTCTGATTTTCTTTGTGGAATTTTCACTTGGTTGTTACTTATATCATGTTTCTTATTTCTACATTCATTTGCATAATAACCATACTTCTTACAATAATGGCATTGAACTTGATAGTTATCACACCTATGACCTTGTGCTTGATTATGGCTTGAGCCTTGACTTGGATTTTTATGGTTCCCACTTCCACATGAGCTTGAAGGAACTTCATCTTCCTCTAACATTTGATCTTCCTCTACCTCGACCCTGACCAAATGAAACTTATGTCTTGAAGGCATGCCGTAATGAGGAGTTTGTGTCTCTATTCAATCTATGCTCATGAAAACTCAGTGATGCATGAATCTCATCCACTGAAAATTGTGATATATGCTTTCTCTCTTTTATGGCCACAACAATGGCATCAAATATTGTTGGCATACTCCTCAAACTTTTCTCAACTATTCTCCTTTTATCATGTGTCTCACCATGAGACATGATTTGAGTAACTATACCAATTACTTGTGTAAAAAACGAGTCTACATTCTCAGAATCTTTCATACAAAGAGTCTACATTCTCAGACTCTTTCATACAAATTGTCTCAATATCTCTCCTCAACATTTGTAGTTTCATTGTCTTCATTTTTTCCATAGCTTTCTACGCTATCTCGAGGGTATCCCACACTTGTTTGGACTTTGTTACTACTGCAATCCCGGGAAAATACTTTCATGAATTGTTTAAAAAATGTAGAAGAGGGATTTTGAATCCCTCTTCCTGTTGTAACAAGGCATTGTATGACGCTGCATCTGCTGGTTCTTGGAACCATTCTCCAGCAAATCCCAAATATCTTGGAAGGAAAACAAAGCCTTCATTGATATAGCCCAATGTCATAATGTTTCCCATTAAATTGAGATATCTGAGGAGTAGTCCAGCTTGTGCTTGATGTTGCGATTTCAAGCTGTAAAAGAAACTTTCTTCCTGTAAATATGTTGCAAACATTCTCCTTCAAGACAATTTTCACCCTGCTTACACTAATAAAATTTCACCCTCTCTAATACCATGTGAAATATTTACACAGAGGAGTCTTACTCAAGACAGCATTTGCGAGTATTAAATCACAGCTGACTTGTGTAACTAAAATGAAGAAAAAAACTTAAAATGTTACCCTCAACAAAACAGAGTAAAACTAAGTAAAAATGAGAGAAACACAATAAAAAGATTTGGATTATATTTCAAATACATGAAATACATGTATATGGAGGTTGCGACTCCTCCACCAAGTAAAAAAAAAGTTCTTAGTGTGATTTACACTTCAGCCTATAGCCTTGTCTTGCGCCTATAGCGAGGTTGTTTTCTTAGTTACCATTCACATTATCTTATATAAAGACAATGATTTATTGGGCTGTTTGTTTGTGGGGGGGTAGTCGACTAAGAAGAATTCAACAACTTTTACTGACAAGATTTATCAAATGTCAATTCTTCTTCTCTCCCTTTCATATCTGCTGATACAATTAGGGACAACTTGTCTATCATTGCATTCAACACTACTACACGGAGGGGAATTTAAGACAATTTTTTAAGAAAAAGAAACATTTTGTCTTCAAATTTTTAATACTAGTGCTAGTAAAATAGGTAAAGGTAAATGATTAGGGGTCTATCTACTAGCATTCACCAAGTATTTGGTTTACCATGGTTTTGAAGTGATACAACAAAGGAAAATCATTCCTGAGACACATAGCCACGAGACAGGTGAATCAGATTGGGTTCGTGTGAAGAACTTATATATGCTAGATGTGGAAGATTGTGTTGCATTAAGCACTAAGGTAAAGAAAGTGCAGATTGTGATGTCAATGAACTTTGGAAGATAATACTTGGTCATTTACATCATGGTACCTCGAATATTATACAACAAATAACCACTGGCCTCCCTAAAGGAGCACTTAAGCAGAGGATGTATGTAAAGATGTATGTTGCAGAAGTACATAAAATCCACATTCCATGATCGGGACAACAAAGCACATGTAGTCCTAGGAAGGATCCACTATGATGTTTATGGACCTTTCATGACAACCTACACTATCAGACACAAATATTTGTTCATTTTTATTGATGACTTCTCACGGAAGTGTTTCGATATTCTTCTTGTGGAATAAAGATGAGATATTCTCCAAGTTCGTAGAATTCAAGACACTGGTTGAAAAAGAAGCTAGAAAGGAGGTGAAGGCTCTATTGTAGTGCTAAAACTCCCTCCAAAATTTAGACATGCACTTAAATTTCAGAGCCTACTATGGATATTGTCATCGATCGTTCCTTAGTCACTTATTAGTAAGTTGATGATCTCAAGCTCCCCTTTTCGATCTTAAGAGTCGTCATGCTTTATCTTTACATAAAATGTGTCATCTTTGGCATGGTGGTTATTGATTGTCATGCAAAGGGAGACTTGTCTTACTTCAAGGGAAATATATTTCTGAGAATGGTTATACTCACCATATAGAAATTTCTCACACTCTTACACAAGTGTTGCCTTTATCCTCCCAAAGTTTATCATTGGAGCCGCACTTGTCGTAAGCTGCCACAAACATTGTTTCATTAAGAAAAGTATGTATTATATGTTCTAGATAGTCTCTGTTGTATCAATAAGATTTCAAGTGTGTGATTGTAGTCACGTTTTATCATTGTTCACATTAGTTCCACTAATCCCACACTTAGCCAAATTTCAGAGTTTTCTTAGCAACCTAGCCTCATCCAAATTTCCTGAACTTTTCAGTTCATATATGTAACCCTCAAGCTTTTCCATTGCATGTTGGAACTATGCAATGCATAGATATCCCAACCTCCCTTATCATTCAAAACTGTGCAGTGGTTTCCTCCAATGTCCTTCCCTCAGCCAAAACCCACTGTCTCTAGAAACTGTGCAATTTTGTCCGTTAACTACCCAGTCTGCCTTTCATCCTGTAATTGCATAGATGTGTCCTCCCAAGTCCCCATACCATAGAAATGAATTTCATCCTAAAATTGTGTAAATGTCTCCTCCTAGGGCCTCATCCTGCAGCAATCACTGCCCGCTGAAACTACACAATTATGTCTCTTAGGGGCCACGAAGAAAGATGACATGATAGATGACTCTCAAGAAGTTGAGGAGAAAAATAAGCAGACCAATGAACCCAAGATATGATAGAATATCAGGAACGCATCAATACTCCATTTGATGCATAACTCTTTGGAGGCTAGGTATGGAAAAAAAGTACATCTTTTGAAATACACCTCTTACTGTAGATTAAAAGTTTTCTTATCATTGTTGCATCATTCTGCCTTTAATGACATGCATGGTTACAAGAACTGAAAGTAAATCCATGTGTTTCCTCTATGTGTCTTGCTCCCTTTCACTTGTTTATTACATTTCTTAGAAGATGAAGAGTATTACCACTTTTTTATTTAAGATACGGAGGTTGTGACCAACTTGATCTTATGACTAACCAGGCACGATGCAATGCATCCTAATGTTGGAAATAATACTGAGAGGGGGGTGAATCAGTATTATCAAATTCTTTTCAATATATCTTCCTTATTTATACTTTGAATAATTCTTCAAATATTGATCATTACTTTGTATGTCAGAATCATAAAATAATGAGCAGGAACAAGAAAAGCAAATAGTCACACAAAAGAACACCAGATATAAGGTGGAAACCCAATGTGGGTGAAAACCACCTGCTGCAATATGTCTCTATATTCTTTTAATAAGAAACTCCTTTTACAATGATTTTGTACTGGTGCAATCCTTTACCAGTACGCAGGCTACAACCTGCAGAGAGCTACAACTATCTCTTTCGTTTTCCAGTCTCTCCTGGAAGGGAGCTACAACCCCCTACTTCTTTTCTTTCAAGGACCACTTTTCATAAATTTTCAAACTGGATCCAAGAACATCAAAATCCCATCAACTACACTTGCATCATCAATCTCTGATTTCACCAAAGCCAACCCGCATACAGATCTGCAAATATTTCCTTATAACATTGCAGTTGTTACATCAGACATACCCAGATCATAACATGTGTAAAATAAAACATGCATCAATAATTCAGACCCAAATTATTAGATTTATAGATCAAGCGTATGCCACATATCACAGATCAAAATCATATAGAGATACCACTATTCCAGCCTTAAGATTTTGACCCATCAATAGAACTTATCCTTCTCCTTACACTCAGGTTCCTTCTTCATTCAGATCGAGATCTGCACCAAAACCCAATCACAATATTCCAGATCTAGCACTTTATCAGATATTCGATAATTCAGAAGATGCTTTGCCAAATGATCTCCTTCCTCTTTTATAGTCTTAGGCCTTTCACAATACCACGGGCCAAAATAATAGGATCAAAAAACTGTTGGACTAATACCATGAACCAACCATGAAAGTGCGTGAGATCAACACTTTTGGATGCAATACCACGGGCCAAAACCATAGGATCAAAAACTGTCGGACTAATACCATGAACCAACCATGAAAGTGCGTGAGATCAACACTTTTGACGACGTACCATGGTCCAAAACCATAGGTTCAAATACCAAGGACTAACTACCATGGACCAAAGGTAAGTTCTCCAACATATACGCGCTTTTCCTTGCATGGAAGTGCGTACCATGGTCCAAAACCATAGGTTCAAATACCAAGGACTAACTACCATGGACCAAAGGTAAGTTCTCCAACATATACAAGCTTTTCCTCATAGGTTCAAATACCAAGGACTAACTACCATGGACCAAAGCTAAGTTCTCCAACATATACGCGCTTTTCCTCATAGGTTCAAATACAAAGGACTAACTACCATGGACCAAAGATAAGTTCTCCAACATATACGCACTTTTCCTTGCATGAAAGTGCGTGAACTTTTTCTCTACATGAAATAAACTTTTCTCTGCATAAAAGTGCGTGAACATTTCTCTACATGAAATAAACTTTTCTCTGCATAAAAGTGTGTGAACGTTTCTCTACATGAGATAAAATTTTCTCTGCATATAAGTGCGTGAACGTTTTTGCACTATAATTTATCATCTGAGAGGAGTGGGTTTCCATCAAGTACAACATATGTATCATAATGCCAACAATCTCCCCCTTTGGACTTGATGGCAACAACAACCAATCACTCTCCCCCTTTGACATCAAGGGCAAAGGGTTGTGCTCCCCCTAAGAACATGCTCCCCCTGACTATAAACCAGATCTGCAAAGAAGAACCATAATCCATGACCATGAAAGAGATAGAGACGTATTGCAACAATATTCAAACCAGCATCCATGATCTCCTTCTGTACTTCCTCCATAATGCCAACAATGCATGATATGCTCCCCCTGAACATGTGTCATTCGATCTTTGACCAATCAGCAACCCAGCACATGTACGCATATACTTCAGATGAACCTTGCGTACAACCAACAATCAGAAGAGATTCAACAACAAGATGATGCATCAACAACCCCCAGCTTTTGCCTGAGGTATTCAAAGGTCTCCCTAGGCAATGGTTTGGTGAGTATAACAGCAACCTGTTCCTTAGAAGGAACATACTCCAACTTGACCTTTTGTTCAAGCACTTGTTCCCGGAGAAAGTGATACTTGATTGGTATGTGCTTGGTTTTTGAATGCATGAATGGGTTCTTTGAAATGCTGATTGCACTTGTATTATCACATAAGATGGAGATGGGTGGTGTACAAGTGATTTGAAAATCCTGCAAGGTCTGCATCATCCAAAGGAGTTGAGTGCAGCAAGATGCAGGAGCAACATATTCTGCTTCAGCTGTAGACAAGGCAATCGAACTCTGTTTCTTGCTGAACCAAGATACTAATCTGGAACCCATAAAGAATGAACCACCACTTGTGCTCTTCCTGTCATCCATGCTTCCGGCCCAATCTGCATCAGTATAAGAATGAAGTGTGAGATTTGTATCTCTAGGATACCATAAACCATAATTTTGAGTCCCTTGAAGATATTTGAAGATTCTCTTTACTGCCTGAAGATGAGTTTCCTTTGGATTTGCCTGAAATCTTCCAACTATTCCCACTGCATGCATGATGTCTGGTCGGGTACCTGTCAAATAAAGTAGACTTCCAATCATAGATCTGTAGGTTGGTTGATGTACTGCTACTGATTCATCATTTGCACTGAGGCTACATCCTGTGACCATGGGTGTACATACTGGTTTTGCATCTTCCATGCCATATTTCTTCAAAATCTACTTGAGATACTTGGTTTGAGACAAGAAGACCCTCCTTCCTTTTGTTGGATTTGCAAACCAAGAAAATATGTCAATTCTCCAAGCAAGGACATTTCGAATTCTTTCTGCATCACCAAGGCAAAGCTTTGACTCATAGATTCTTCATTGCTTCAAAAGATAATGTCATCTACATACACAACAAGTATTAGCAATTTGTCATTTTCAATTTTTATATAAAGATTGCTATTTGCTGATCCTTTTGAAAAACCTTGTTGATGAAGATTTTTGTCCAAACGATAGTACCAAGCCCTTGGAGCTTGTTTAAGACCATAGAGAGCCTTTTTCAATCTGCATACAAGATTTGGATCATTTCCAAGAATGAAACCATCTGGCTACTCAATGTATACTTCTTCTTCTAAGTCTCCATTCAGAAAGGCTGATTTCACGTCCATTTGAAATACTTTGAACTTTTGAAAACTTGAGAGAGCAAGGAACATTCAGATGGCCTCAAATCTTGCAACAGGAGCAAAAGTTTCTTCAAAATCTATTCCTTCTTGTTGCGGATACCCTTTACAAAGAAGTCTTGCCTTGTTTCTAATTACTTCCCCATTTTCATTCAACTTATTTTTGAAGACCCATTTTGTCCCTATAACATTCTTACCCTTTGGTCTAGGAACCAACTCCCAAGTGTTGTTCTTTTCAATCTGCTCAAGTTCTTCATCCATTGATTTGACCCAACATTCATCTTTGCATGCCTCTTTTACATTTTGTGGTTCAGTGGAGGAGAGTAATGCCAAATAGCTTGAAGCTTCAGCAATTGTTCTTCTTGTTTGTGCACCTTCTTCTTTCTGCCCCAAAATCTGAGATTCTGGATGATTCTTCTGAACATACCGGGATGGAGTCTTCTCTTCTATTCTTATATGTTCCTCTGGTGCTCCTTGAGGTTCTTCTTCTTCATCATTCTGTCTTTGAGGGTAGTCTTCATCTTCTTCGATATTTTCATGATTTACTTTCCTAGGAATGTATCCCTTTTCATCAACCACTACATCAATGTTGTCAACAATTCTTCCAAGTCTTTTATTGTAGCACTTATATGCTTTGCTGTGTGGAGAATAACCAAGAAGAATGCCTTCATCTGCTCTAGGTTCAAGTTTGCCAAGTTGCTCTTCAGTATTCTTAATATAGCATTTGCTCCCAAAGATTTTGAAGTTCTTTACCGAAGGATTATCACCATACCAGAGCTCATGATGAGTTTAAGTGCTATTCACTCGGACATTTGTTTTGTTGAGAATAACAACTGCAGCATATGCGGCTTCACCCCAGAAAGTTGCGGGAGTTCCAGACTCATCCAGCATAGCACGAGCCCTTTGTTGGACTGTTCTATTCATCCTTTCCACCACTCCATTTTGCTGAGGAGTTATAGCTGTAGAGAATTCTCTTCTTATCCCATGTTCTTCACAGAAATCGAAAAATTCATTTGAGGTAAACTCCCCACCTCTGTCAGACCTGAGGCACTTAATTTCGTAACCTGATTCATTTTCAACCAAGTCTTTGAAGGATTTGAATATCTCGAATGCTTTGTCTTTGTGCTTCATAAGTCCTAACCAAAAAAACCTGGAGAAATCGTCAATAAATAATATCAAGTATTCTTCTCCTTGAGGTGTCCTTTTCCTAAATGGACCACATACATCTGTATGGACTAGCTCAAGAGGCATGCTAGCTGATCCTTCCTTCTATGGAAAGTTAGTTCTGGTTTGCTTTCCAAACTGACATGATTTGCATATGGTGTTGTCTGGAATTTTGATATCTGGAAGACCACGAACTGCCTGATATTTGCATGCTTTCCTTATTTGTGAAAAGCTTAGATGCCCCAACCTCCGGTGCCATAACCAGTGTTCATCATCCTTGCTCAAATAGCATTGTTGTTGTCCTTCTTCAAATATGTATAGATTATTTGGAGTTCTTCTACCTTTGATCACTGTTTTCCCTGTATCAAGATCACGAACGCTACATCCATTTGATCGAAATATTACCTCGGTTCCTTGATCGCACATCTGACTGACACTCAGAAGGTTATGCTTCAAGCCATCAACATACAAAACATTTCCAGCTTTGACCTTTTCTTTTAACTGAGCTGTGCCTTTTCCTTTTATAGCTGCTGGAGTATCATTTCCAAAAGAAACTTTCTTTCCCTTTTCTAAAGCAGAATATGATTCAAGTTTTTCTTTATCACCTGTCATATGCTTAGAACATCCACTGTCGGTGTACCATAGATTTTCCTGTCCCTCTGCATAAAAGGTTATCCCACATCTTTCTACTTGTGGTTCCTTTATTCTCCGTGTTCTGGTGCTTGAGGCTTGTTGCTTTGTCTGCTAAAACCTGCTCCTGCATTCAGAATCTTCATGACCAAAGTTATTGCAAATAGAACATTAAACTTCATTTTCAAGAGCCGAAAAGTTGTTATAGGTCCTTTTTGTAATCCCGATCATACTTCTTTGTTTTTGAGCTTCTCTAGTCATGATTGTTTTATATGCAACACATTGAGATGCTTTGTGACCAAAGTTATGGCAAGAGAAACATTGCCCATTGAAGAAACTTCTGCGATTATCAAATCTACCGGCCAAATGATTGTAATTTCTATTTCCATCCATTCTTGAAGCAAATTGAGAAGATTTTGCCTATGGCTGGTTGTAGCTTTTATTCATCCTTAAGACAGATTGCCCCTGGTTTACCTGATAGTCTTTGTTCGTTCTTGATGTAATTCACCTCTGCTTTACCTGGTGATCTCCATTGTGCTTTTGCTCATTCCTTCTTGCTGCATCAAGATAACTCTTTGAGGTGGATGCTTGAGATGTTTCTCCATTATATCCAGACCTGTCTTGTTTAGCGGAGAACGTTGTACATTGATGATCTCATCCAGAGTTTCAGATCCTTTGACAAACTTAAGATTAATAGCCTTTGTTTTCTCAATTCTTTTCTAAGGCCAACAATTCAACCTTCTAACTTTTCAAGATATTTTTCTTTTTCATCAATTTGAAATTGTAGAGTATCAATGATCATATTCTTTTCTTCTATACATGTCTTAAGTCTAGAAATATCTTCATTAAAACTATCCACATCTATAGAATCCATGTAATCATCATCTTCAAAGGCCATTAAAAGTTTATAGTCATTACCTCATTCATCTTCATCACTATTTGATAGACCATCACTGTCTTCATGAGTGTAGTAGCTTTTCTTATTTGCATTATGTTTCTTGTTCCATCTAATAGGTTCCTTTGCCTTGTCGATATTATCCTTATGAGGACATTTGGCAGCATAGTGACCTACTCTTCCACAAGAAAAGAATTTGAAGGGTAACTTACCTCTGAACCGTCCAACACCCCGTTGAAGATTTCTGACAAAATTTGATTCTTCTTCTTCTTCTGACCCATGTCCTAATTCATAGTACTCTCGTTTACCTGAAGCCTTGAAGGCAGCTTATTTCCTGTCAGATGGACCTCCTTTTCTCATTTCATAAGCAGTTAGAATTCCATGTAGTTGTGACATTTTAAGATGTGGTAGATTCTCCTTTTCTTCTATAGCAGAAACTTTAGATTCAAACCTAGGTGACAAAGATCTTAGAACTTTTTCAACCACAACAGCCTCTTTTATTTCTTCACCCAATTTTTTCATACAATTAACAATCTCATCCACACGAAGAAAATAGTTAGCCACACTTTCATCATTATACATTATGAGATTCTCATACTGAATCCTAAGGGTTTGAAGTTTTGCACGTTTTACCTGTTCATCTCCTTCGTAGCTCAAAACAATCTTGTCCCATATTTCTTTTACGGATTTATATTGCATAACCTTCACGAATTCAGATTCAGATACACATCCTAGAAGAGTATTAACCACATTTGCATTTGTTTCATATTTCTTCTTCTCAACTGAATCTGTAGGAGTAGCTGATGGAAAAGTATACCCTGTTTCTGTAATGTCCCATACTTCTGTAACCAAAGATTGAAGATAGACACTAACTCTTACCTCCCAATATACGAAGTTTGTCCCATCAAAAATCGGTGGCCTGATTGATGCTTCCCTCTTGTAGTTGCTCATGATGTTAGATCTTCCTTCAAGCGATCAAGCTTCTTCAGAAGGACCTGGCTCTGATACCAATTGTTGGAAATAATACTGAGAGGGGGGTGAATCAGTATTATCAAATTCTTTTCAATATATCTTCCTTATTTATACTTTGAATAATTCTTCAAATATTAATCATTACTTTGTATGTCAGAATCATAAAATAATGAGCAGGAACAAGAAAAGCAAATAGTCACACAAAAGAACACCAGATATAAGGTGGAAACCCAATGTGGGTGAAAACCACCTGCTGCAATATGTCTCTATCTTCTTTTAATAAGAAACTCCTTTTACAATGATTTTGTACTGGTGCAGTCCTTTACCAGTACGCAGGCTACAACCTACAGAGAGCTACAACTCTCTCTTTCGTTTTCCAGTCTCTCCTGGAAGGGAGCTACAACCCCCTACTTCTTTTCTTTCAATGAGCACTTTTCATAAATTTTCAAACTAGATCCAAGAACATCAAAAACCCATCAACTACACTTGCATCATCAATCTCTGATTTCACCAAAGCCAACCCGCATACAGATCTGCAAATATTTCCTTATAACATTGCAGTTGTTACATCAGACATACCCAGATCATAACATGTGTAAAATAAAACATGCATCAATAATTCAGACCCAGATTATTAGATTTATAGATCAAGCGTATGCCACATATCACAGATCAAAATCATATAGAGATACCACTATTCCAGCCTTAAGATTTTGACCCATCAATAGAACTTATCCTTCTCCTTACACTCAGGTTCCTTCTTCATTCAGACCCAGATCTGCACCAAAACCCAATCACAATATTCCAGATCTAGCACTTTATCAGATATTCGAGAATTCAGAAGATGCTTTGCCAAATGATCTCCTTCCTCTTTTATAGTCTTAGGCCTTTCACAATACCACGGGCCAAAACCATAGGATCAAAAAACTGTTGGACTAATACCATGAACCAACCATGAAAGTGCATGAGATCAACACTTTTGGATGTAATACCATGGGCCAAAACCATAGGATCAAAAACTGTCGGACTAATACCATGAACCAACCATGAAAGTGCATGAGATCAACACTTTTGATGAGCTACCATGGTCCAAAACCATAGGTTCAAATACCAAGGACTAACTACCATGGACCAAAGGTAAGTTCTCCAACATATACGTGCTTTTCCTTGCATGGAAGTGCGTACCATGGTCCAAAACCATAGATTCAAATACCAAGGACTAACTACCATGGACCAAAGGTAAGTTCTCCAACATATACGCGCTTTTCCTCATAGGTTCGAATACCAAGGATTAACTACCATGGACCAAAGGTAAGTTCTCCAACATATACACGCTTTTCCTCATAGGTTCAAATACCAAGGACTAACTACCATGGACCAAAGGTAAGTTCTCCAACATATACGCGCTTTTCCTTGCATGAAAGTGCATGAACCTTTTCTCTACATGAAATAAACTTTTCTCTGCATAAAAGTGCGTGAACGTTTCTCTACATGAAATAAACTTTTCTCTGCATAAAAGTGCGTGAACTTTTCTCTACATGAGATAAACTTTTCTCTGCATATAAGTGTGTGAACTTTTTTGCACTATAATTTATCATCTGAGATGAGTGGGTTTCCATCAAGTACAACATATGTATCATAATGCCAACACCTAACTGGGATGAAAGATCTTTGATGATATGCATATAGTCAATACACTCCTTTGCATTACTCCTTTGCATTAATCCTTGCTTTGTATCTTGCATGTACCCTCACTTCTTGTCAGATTTGGCTACTTGCTACCAGTAGTCCCTTAGCTCTTTCCTGACAAAGCAGGGGGAGGAATTTCCTTCAACCTAATTTCTTCAAGGCTCTTCATTGAAAGTATAGAGCTAAGAGAAGGAGATGTGAAATCTCACTATCAAACTCTTGAAAATACTTTTCATGTTCAAATCTATCCAAACAATTAAGCTACCACTCAACAACATTGTCAATCTTGGAAGACTCAAGAAAGATCACATCTCTAGATATTATAAACTTCTTATTCACTTCATCATAGAGATGGTATGCTTTGGAGGTATGCGTACCCAAATAAGATACATTTGTGACTCCTTGCACTAAGTTTTTTTTATCTGTTCCTTAGGTATGAAGGCATAATTGGAGGAACCAAAAACCATGAGATTCCTCATCGAAGGAATGTGGCCATACCACATTTCATAGGGAGTATTGTTTCTAATAGCAAGAGGTGGACACATATTCTTTATATACACAACACATAGAATGATATCAACCCAAAAACTTATGAACTTAACATGTGAACTATACAAAGTTCATAGTGAAAGCAATACATTCCAGTGAACTATTTGCTGAAAAATACAACAAGAAATTCTCAATTTGATCTTTCCTTTGATTAAATTAAAAAAATTCAAGTTTCCACATCAACAGACAACTTGGATGATGTTAACTTGTGTGACATGGCTTGTGTCATGTAGTTTACTTAGTAAATTCAATTTGGAGGAGTTAAAGTTCAGTTCTGCATATGTGATTGCTGATTTGTATAAATAAAAATCAATTATCTCAGGTTGTTGTCAGTTAGACTAGTTCTAACTTTTGGAGGAAGTAGTGGAAGGTAATTTAAGCAGTGGGACTTCAGTCAAACTTGGTGATCATCCAGTTAACTGATAAATCAACCCAAAATAGATGGGGCATGCAGAGAATTCAAGTTCCCTAAGATTGGTGAAGATTCCAAGGAAGTTTTAATTTCTTGTAGCTCACACAGCTGCAAGAGCTTACTATAACCATAGTGGAGGAGGTAGCTTGAGTAGGAGCTTCTTGTTAAATTGGAGAGGGAATGGTTGTTGGTAGCATTAATAACCTACCAACAATTTGTTTTGCCCCACACTTCAATGTTTTGGGTAGGGTTTTTGAGGGTAGATAATTTTTTCTGATGCTTTTTGGTCATGCACATCCTCACTATGTATCTTGGGAGGTCTGTAATAGTTCCTTGCATGCACGTGCTCAATAAATATGTTTTGGGAAGTTTGTACTAGTTCCTTGCAAATTTCTGTTTGTTAAGGCTTAACTACTTATGATATTAGGTGCTCACAACAGTCCAATGGTTTATGTCACTCTCCAAATCACCATTCCTGAAAGGATCCAACAAAACAACTTGATAGGAAGATGATAAGGGAACACTCTTATTGGATATAACCTAGAACTATTGGAATTGGTTGGTCCCAATGGTTTTAGAGTTGTACTAGTCTAGTTTGGTGGTTCATATTAGATAAGATTGGTCTTGTATTGAACTGACCTTAAAACACCAAAGTGACTAGTTCTCTACTAAACTGACGAATTTTGAAGAATGTAGTGCAACATAGCTAATGACCACAAAATATTATTTTTTTAATAAAAAATACTTAAAAGGAAAAAATATCTTAATCCTAGGGCCCTACAAAACCTAACCCTAGTAATTAATGGTAATATTTAATTTTTAAAGTTAAAGTAACAGTTGGTGTTCTCCTTATATTTCCTTTTTGAAAAGGAAAGATAAGGATAATGTCAAAATTTACTTCAATTTTTAATATTAAAATTAATTGTTTTGGGTTGTTTTAGAGTGGTTCCAACTTCATTCAATTTCGAGAAAGTCAAATTTTAGATCCCATTCAAGACTTAGTGGTGACTATTTAAACCACTTCTTTGTAATGGATCATAGAATTTGAATTCCAATTTTTCACGTGCATTTATTGCATAATCATATTCCTCGTGAGACTTTGCAGCAGAAGTTGATCTTTAATCCATTTCAAGAACTTTACCTAGCTTAGGGAACAATCAGCTACCCCTCCCAAGTTTCTCCTCAACATTGAAATTTTCTTTGGAAGAAGGCATTCATTTTATCCATTAGATATTTTTTTCCATTATGGCAGTCCAACAACACAACTACCGTGATATGCTTGACAATCCATCTCATCTTTATTGTTACCTTATAAACACTCTTAAATCTTGTGTCTACAATATAAAATAGGAAGAACCAGAAAAGGCATTCTTGGCCCTCTTCTCAACCCACAATATGTTTAGCTTCTCTCTTGTGCTTACGCTCCAGTCTTCCCGTAGCTTCATAATAGAGAATCTTAAACACAATCTCATGATGTGCATTCAGGGAGGCATAATTCACCCTTTCCTTATATCAAATTACCCCCTAGCATTCCCTTTACCTTTACATGAAAATATATATTTTCCTTGTGGAGGGTTGTTAAGTTTCCCATCCCTATTTTCCCTCCCTCTCCTACACTCATGAACCTGATAAGCTGAATTTAACCAATCTCACTATATCTAAGATAAAGAACCAATCCAACTGAGTAGATTGAGGTGAGTCCCTTTTAGAAACTAAATCCATCCCTCCACAATGATATTTCCCTCTCCAACAACATCATCATCATTTTGTCTTCGAGATCTATCATTCCCATGATCACCATAAATTTCCTAGTCCTTCACTTACATCTTTAGTAACGTCATCATTCAGATCACTTATACTTTGCTATATTGTTGCTTGTGTTATAATTTCCTTTAATGGAAATATCTCCCTAGTAGGCACAAGTAACCAAATTCAAGTTCTTATTGAACTCTTGCATTAACGTACTTAATTTTCATTTTGACCTATTTGGTTTCAAATTCTAGTGTGGTTGGTTTACTGGTTGACTACTAGGATTCACCAAGTGGTTATTGATGATCATAGTTAGCTTAGAGAGAACGTCAAACCTTCCCTTGAAAACCAAGCCCCAAGAATATGCAATATCATGGAATATTTCAGAGCTCATACTTTTCTACAAAGGAATACACTATTTTCCTTCATCAACAAAATTTGTATGAGAAAGAACCAAGTGGTTATGCTTTTCAACATTTTCACCTACATTTCCTATCTATCATTTTCTTATTGAATGGGAAAGTTGGGTTTTGGGGATTTTCAAATTAAAATTCTACACCGGTGGTGTTCATCTCGCATTTTGGTCTCCTTCTAAAATCTTGTTTGGTATGCACAAATCGAGCATTGGTGCAACTTTTAGTGGTGCAACTTTTAAAGATATGCAATTTCTATATTGATTTAAGACATGCAATGTTCAATATCTACATGATACCTTTTCTTTACATTCCATTCATAAATTTGAAATTGGTAACAAGTATGAATTTTACTAATTAATTATTATATTGATATTACAAAATTGAAGACAAGGGAAGAATAATATATAATGTAGGTTTATGTGAATGAAAAATGTTAAGACAAAGGAATAATTATATAATGATAGCTGGACCATATGGGTTGGGTTCCTTACCATCGTTGTATTATATATAGGGAGGGAGAAGAAGGAGAAGATGGCTTCACTTTTTCTTGTGTAATTGAGGACAAGGCTAATAAGAGACAACATAGTGATGGATTGATGGCTCATGTGTGACTTTTTTTTGAAATATCTGGACCAATAAGATCTGTGGCTAGGTGAAGAGTAAAACTCCAAATATTTTTTCAATAATCAATCTTGCGTGAATGAAATGTCATATCTACCTAGACCTTTGCGAGAGTACTCTATTCTAGGTGACAATAGAGTACATAATTTCCTTATTGGAAGTAATTAAACTCTTATCATGGTATAATTTAATTATAAATATTTAAAATACTAGATGTTTACAGTCAATTTTATAAAGGGGTATGAGCTTCTTAATTTTTTTGCTCGAATTTTAAACATTGATATAGAAATTTGTAACGAGAATATAATGACCTCAATTCCTTGTGAATTCTATCAGTATATACTATGTGTATTTTTTCAAATCGAATATAAATATGATCAACTTTGTTTTTGGTAACGAAAAAACACACAAACATATTCTATTATATAATATTTTTTGTTATTGTTAGCAAAATTGTTATCAACCATGGTTTATTCAGAAAATAACATATATTAAACTATATAATGAATTATTAAATTTATCATTATTTAATATGGGTTGGCTTTAGTGATGTTTCTATGGATCATCTTATCATGTTGTGGAATATTTAGAAGTCACATCATTAGTAAGTCAAGTTTTCATGTCTCCTTCTCATGTTTATACAAAATAAAGTAGAGAATGGATGGGAGTATTTAATTCATGATACTAAAAATGGGATCAAAAATTATCTTAAGTTTACACACAATATATTGACAACGTATCCATGTGAGGAGTACTAGAGTAGAGGGATTGGATCAACCAAGCCTTTTCAATATATGAAAATATTAGGCTTCAAGAGTTCATGTGTTGTGGTGATGGATGCATTAAAGAGGAAGAATCAAATTAACTCAAACTACCAAAATGGGATATTGATGGGTGGAGGTTAAGTTGTACCTATTATGGGAACCCAATATTTAGTATCTCCTTCATCTATATGTTCTCCTTAGGTGATGGAATTTTTTCACAAAATTATGTTGAGCATTAACGTTTGTTGATTACATAAACATATTGTTTCATTAATAGAATTATATTTCTTGATAAAACAAGTAGCAAAAATCCTATTGGTGTGTTAGGATTCAAAGTAATTTTTCCTTCCCCTAATATTATTTTTTAACTTGAGGAGGTGGAGGATTTTGAGGATGGCATATTATGTTCTTCTAAGAAATGTGAGTAGGCCTCGACGACATTTAGCACCTCAATCGAGAAACTTGGTGAAAGAGATAGTTGTTCGGTAAAATATATTGATATTTCTGTCAAGATCTTAGATGGAACCTCCTACCTAACCTAGTCACACCTAACCTAGTCACAGTAAAACAAATTAAACTTTGAAGTTCCACTTTAATTCTTCCCACTATGTTTTTACCAAAATATTAAGGGAGCTTGGTAAAATAAATCTACTGATGATTAGTTGTGACATTCTGGTGTAATAATACTTGTACATACCATAGAGTACATAACTCCATATCAATAACTAACCTTTTGTATCTATGTGGATGGTATTTTGGTTATGGATGACATAGTATCTTGGTGGAAAGACGTTTAGATCCTTACGAGCATGGTGATAATATTTAAAAAAATCCTCATGTCTATTCATCAATTTCATGTGTTTTTAGTTGGGACCCAACATGCACACTTGTACCTAGGATATAATATTATGTAATTCTTTCTTGGATGACTTCATTGTCAACATTGAAGGAAACATTTATACTTCATAGTTGGATTTTTAGATGCATTACTTGGATGACTTCATTCTCAGTGTGGAGTGTAGTACTTCTACATGGGACCTTCCCTTATGGATGATCCCTTTATGGACACACTTCTTGGACTACTTCACTCTTAGGGTTGGGGGCAATGCCCATACACAGGAAGTTGGCTTATGGAGATAGATCATAGACATAAAATTTGAGAGAAATGTGTTTCAAAGGGATGAAATGATGGGATCCCCCTAGTGATGTAATGGGGTACATAATGGTTAATAATATTATAAGTATGGTGGTCATTTAATGCAATGTATACAAAGTCTGTTATGTTAGTTATTATTAAATAATTCATACTAGGTAGTTTTCATGCGATAAATCTAATATGGCCTATTCATTAGCATAGGCACCAATAGTGGTTTAAATTTAGGTTTTATAAATGAATAATATTTGAGTCCTCCTTGTTGTATTTTAAGTGTAGTGATTTTATTTGAGCATTAGTTCATTTGGAGGTTTCCCTTGAAGAGGAAAATGAACAAGAGTTTATCTTTCCATAAAATGATTACCATGCCCTGTTGACTTACATTGATGGTTTTGGATTCAATGAACTAAAATGAATTTTTATCATATTCTTAGAGACATTACCCAGCATTGTATTCATGCACTGTAAAATTATGGAAACCTCTTCTAATCCTTACACATGTCTTTATCTCAGGAGTTGGATCTCATCAATGGTCGAGGATGCAGATGCCCATTCGATGGTGAAAGTTTTCTTGAGCTTGGTCGTGGTAACTACCTATTCGATCCATGTTGGTTGAGGTTCATTCATGTTGTTTTCTGTAGGGTTTACAGATATCTTCTCCCTAACAAGTTCCAGATGTTAGGTAAGGTAACCTCTGCACCCTTCCCTACAAAATTTTACTGTCGGTTTGCATAATGGCGAAGTAAGTTTTGCTAACAACCCTAATACTGTTTATGGGCTATGTTTCCAACTTTCATTTTTTTTTACTTATGGTTTTGATATTGATATGCAACCAAAAAAAGTGGCTTGGTTCCAGTTGCCACGGGTGATGGCTCCAACAGAAAGAGGTTGAAATCAGGTATTGACTATTAACCCTCACTGGGTTACCTAAGACTCCGTTATGGCTGGGTATTATCTACGAAATTCATGTAATGATTATGATATGTTACCTACAGTTCAAAAACCATTCTTTTTAAAATGATTTCGGGTCTGTGCAGGTGTTCCACCTCTTGTTTCACCTATGGCCAACGAATTTCCAGTAGTCATGCTCAAGATTATATTACTCTACATTTTCCAGGTATTTCATAAACTTATGGTGACATGAAGAGTGAGGGTTAGCTTGTCCTATTTCCTTAAAAGTGTAAATGGTCATAATGGCCACTTGAGCTTGAGAGTCTATTCTAGTTTTTGGTTTCCATTGATGCCTCTATTAGAATTTCTTATTAATTTTGGGTTTGTAATGTAATTTCCTTAAGTTTCACTCCTTCTTAGCTAGTTAAGGTTTTAGAAGGAAAATTAACTCGGGTCAAATCATTTTTTTTAATATAGTTGTGTCGGACTCTAGCATTATGGCTTCAATACAATTAGAGTGACTCTATATGGTTACAGTAGTTTCTATATTCTAACTCGTGCTACCAGGTCAATCATTAGGGGGTTGAAACTGAGAATTCGATTGATTGTCTTTTGCTAAGATTATGAATGTGGTTCTTATTACTATTTGTTACTTCCTGCAATTGTCTTATTCTTTACAGTATCATAGACTTGTTCCTCTTGAATTTCTGGGTTTGACAGAATGTCAATTATATTTGTAATAGGTTATGATATTATGTATTTTCTTCTTGATTATGCTACATCATGCCTAAATTATTTATTTTTCCAAGGTTTATTCTAGCAGCACCCTGCATCTAACATTCAAGACTTCAGGACTATCTTCTGGCTAGGCTGCTACTAGGCTAGGCCAGAATACTAACCAAGTTTCCCTATTGGTCTTCCTCATTAAGTTTTCCTGCAATTCTAGTGTCCTTTTTTTTTTCTATTTCTTTATCAGTCAAGATCGCTTAATTCCTGCGGGAGTCATTATCAAGATCCTTTGTTTGGTTTGTCATCATACAAAAATGTGACCATGATTGACCATGGCTGGTTATGGTTGACCATGGTTGGCCATGATTGATATTATAAACTCAAGTTAATAATAAACCCAAGGAATTGATATTATGAACCCAAGGGATTAATACTAAAACCCCAAGGGATTATGAACCCAAGGGAATAAAATTAAAGCCAAGGGACTAATATTATAAAGTCAAAGTATAAAAACCCTAAGATAAATATTAAAAATAATAAAATAAACATGGTTGAGCATGGTTTATTTTCATATTGCATCAATCCTTGTCACAATGTGACATTGGACCATGTTTGAACATGGTTGATTATGGTTGACCATTGTTGAATAATATTAAACCCTAAGAATATGAACTCTTAGATCAATAAATCCAAGGGATTGGTATTATAAACCCAATGGAATAATAAACCCAAGGGATAAAAATTATAAACCCAAGGTATATAAACCCTAACATTAATATTATAAACCCTAAAATAAACATGGTTAAGCATGGTTGACCATGATTGATTTCCATATAGATAAAATTGTTGTCACAATGCAACATTGGACCATGGTTAACCATGATATTATAAACCCAAAGAAACAATAAACCCAAGGAATTAATACTAAAACCCCAAGGGATTATGAACCTAAATGAATAATATGAGACCCAAGGGACTAATATTATAAACCCACAGCATAAAAACCTTAATATAAATATTGAAAATTCTAAAATAAACATGGTTGAGAACGATTGATTTTCATATTGATACAATCCTTGGCATAACGCGACACTAGACCATGGTTGAACGTGGTTGAAAATGGTTGATTATGGTTTACCATTTTCGAATAATATTAAACACTAGGAATATGAACCCTTATATAAATAAACCCAAGTGATTGATATTATAAACCCAAGGGAATAATAAACCTAAGGGATAAAAATTATAAACCCAAGGTATATAAACCCTAACATGAATATTATAAACCTTCAAATAAATATGGTTGACCATGGTTGATTTCCATATAAAGACAATCTTTGTCACAATGCAATCTTGGACCATGGTTAAGCATGGTTGGCCATGATTGATTTTCATATCGAGACAATCTTTGTCAGAACACAACGTTTGACCATGGTTTACCATGGTTGATTTCCATATCTATGTGGTTTGACGATGATTGAACATGGTTGGTTGTGATTAACAATGGTTGACCATGGTTGGTTGTGATTGACCATGGTTGTCCATGATTAATATTATAATCCCAATGGATTATGAACCCAAGGAATAATATTAAACCCATCGAACTAATATTATAAATTTGAGGTATAAAAACCCTAATATAAATATTAAAAATTCTAAAATAAACATTGCTGAGAATGATTGATTTTCATATTGAGACAATCATTGTCACAATGCGACGTTGGACCATGGTTGACCATGGTTGACCATTTTTGAATGATAGTAAACCCTAGGAATATGAACCCTTATATCAATAAACCCAAGGGATTAATATTGTAAACCCAAGGGAATAATAAACCTAAGGGATAAAAATTATAAATCCAAGGTATATAAACCCTAACATGAATATTATGAACCCTAAAATCAACATGGTTGACCATGGTTGATTTCCATATAAATGCAATCCTTGTCACAATGCAATGTTGGATAATGGTTAACCATGGTTGACCATGATTGATTTTCATATTGAGACAATCTTTTTCAGAACACAACGTTGGACCATGGTTTACCATGGTTGATTTCATGGTTGGCTATCATTCACCATGGTTTACCATGATTAATATTATAAACACAATGGATTGATATTCTAAACTCAAGGGAATAATAAACCCAATGGATTATTACTAAAACCACAACAGATTATGAACCCAAGAGAATGATATTAAACACAAGGGACTAATTTTATAAACCCAACATATATAAACCATAAGGTAAATATTATAAACACTAAAATAAAATGATTGACCATTTTTGATTTTCATATTGAGACAATGCTTATCACAATGTCATGTTGGACCATGGTTAACCATGGTTGATTTTCATATGGAGACAATATTTGTCACAATGTGACGTTCCATAAGACTTTCCACATTGGTAAATGTGGTGTATTTTCATATCGAGACAATCTTTGTCACAAGGCGACGTCCAAACATGTTTGACCATGATTAACCATGGTTGACCATGTCTAATTCTATAAAACATGGTTGACCATGATTGTCCACATGGAGACAATTTTTGTCATAATGCGAGATCTGACCTTGATTGACCAAGGTTGACTATGGTTGGTTATGATTGACAATTGTTGATCATGATTGATATTATAAACCTAAGTTAACAATGAAAACAAGGGATTGATATTATGAACCTAAGGGAAAAATAAATCTAAGGGATTGATATTATTTGATATTATGAACCTAAGGGAAAAATAAATCCAAGGGATTAATACTAAAAACCCAATGATTATGAAACCAAGGGAGTAATATTATACCCAAGGGACTAATATTATAAACTGAACATTAGTAAATCCTAATATAAATATTACAAAAACTAAATTAAACATGGCTTATTTTCATGGTGAGACAATCTTTGTCATAATGTGAGATTCAACCATGGTTGACTATGGTTGGCTATGACTGACAATGGTTGACCATGATTGATATTATAAACCTAAGGGAATAATAAACCCAAGGGATTGATATTATAAACCAAATGGAATAACAAACCCAAGGTATTAACAGTAAAACCCAAAGGGATTATGAACACAAGGGAATAATATTAAACCCAAGGGACTAATATTATAAACCCAACGTGTGATAAAATCTAAGGAAATTATTATAAACCCAATGCATGATAAAATATAAATCCACTACTAATATTATAAACCCAACGCGTGATAAAATCTAAAGAAATTATTATAAACCTAACGTGTGATAAAAGATAAATCCACTATCGATCTCTAAGTGGAAATGGGAAATAATTTCTTTAGATTTAAAACCCGAAGGGATTATGAAACCAAGGGAATAATATTATAAACCCAACATTAGTAACCTTGATATAAATATTATAAACATTAAAATAATGATGGTTTATTTTCATGGTGAGACAATCCTTGTCAGAATGCGACATTAAAACATTGTTGACAATGGTTGGTTATGATTGACAATGGTTGACCATGATTGATATTATAAAGCTAAGGGAATAATAAACCTAAGGGATTGATATTAAAAACCCAATGTAATAATAAACACAAGTGATTAATACTAAAACCCCAAGGGATTATGAACCCAATTGAATAATATTAAACCCAAGGGACTAATATTATAAATCCAACGTATAAAAACCCTAAGATAAATATTAAAAATACTAAAATAAAAATGGTTGAGAATCGTTGATATTCATATTGAGACAATCCTTGTCACAATGTAACATTGGACCAGGTTGATCATGGTTGACCATTGCTGAATTTTATTAAACCCTAGGAATATGAACCCTTAGATCAATAAACCCAAGGGATTGATATATAAACCCAAGGGAATAATAAAACTAAGGGATAAAAATTGTAAACCCAAGGTATATAAACCCTAACATGAATATTATAAACCCTAAAATAAACATGGTTTACCATAGTTGACTGTGGTTGATTTCCATATAGTGACAATCCTTGTCACAATGAAACATTGGACCATGGCTAACCATGGTTGACCATGATTGATTTTCATATTGAGATAATCTTTGTCAAAACACAACGTTGGATCATTGTTGGCCATGGTTGATTTCCATATCCATATTTTTTGACCATGGTTGAACATGCTTGGCTATGATTGACCATGGTTGACCATGATTAATATTATAAGCCAATGAATTGATATTATAAACTGAAGGGAACAATAAATACAAGTGATTAGTACTAAAACCCTAAGGGATTAATACCAAAATCCCAAGGTATTATGAACCGAAGGGAATATTATTAAACCCAAGGGACTAATATTATAAGCCCAACATACATAAACCCTAAGATAAATGTTATAAATAGTAAAATAAACATGATTGACCATGGTTGATTTTCATATTGAGACAATGCTTATCACAATGACATGTTGGACCATGGTTGCTTTTCATATAGAGACAATCTTGGTCAAAATGCGACATTCCATAAGGCTTTCCACATTGGTAAATGTGGTTTATTTTCATATGAAGACAATCTTTGTCACAAGGTGAAGTTTGAACATCTTTGACCATGTCTGATTCTATAAAACATGGTTGACCATGATCAACCACGGCTAACCATAGTTGTCGATGATTTTCCATGATTTTCCATGATTTTTATATGGAGATATTGTTTGTCATAATGCGAGATCCGACCATGGTTGACCATGGTTGACCATGATTGATATTATAAACCTAAGTTAATAATAAACCCAAGGGATTAATACTAAAATCCCGAGGGATTCTGAACCCAAGGGACTAATATTATAAACCAAAAATTGGTAAACGCTAATATAAATATTAGAAACAGTAAAATAAACATGGTTTATTTTCATGGTGAGACAATACTTGTCGTAACGTGACATTCAACCATAGTTGGCTATGATTGACAATGGTTTACCATGGTTGATATTATAAACGTAAGGGAATAATAAGTCCAAGGGATTGTCATTATAAACCCAATGGAATAATAAACCCAAGGGATTAATAATAAAACCCCAATGGATTATGAACCCAAGGGAATAATATTAAACCAAAGGGACTAATATTATAAACCCAACGTATAAAAATCCTAAGATATTTTTTAAAAATATTAAAATAAACATGGTTGAGCATGGTTGATTTTCATATTGAGACAATCACTGTCACAATGAGAAATTAGACCATGGTTGATTATGGTTGACTATTGTTGAATAATATTAAACCCTAGGAATATGAACCCTTAGATCAATAAACCCAAGGGATTGATATTATAAACCTCAGGGAATAATAAACCTAAGGGATACAAATTATAAAATCAAGGTATATAAACCATAAAATGAATATTATAAACCCTAAATTAGACATGGTTAACCATGGTTGACCATTTTTGATTTCCATATAGTGGAAATCCTTCTCACAATGCAACGTTGGACCATCATTGATTTTCATATCGAGACAATCTTTGTCAGAACGCAACGTTGGACCATGGTTGATTTCCATATCCATATGCTTTGACCATGGTTGAACATGCTTGGATACTATTGACCATGGTTGACCATGATTAATATTAGAAACCTAATGGATTGATACTATAAACCCCATGGATTAATACTAAAACCCCAAGGGAATAATATTAAGTACAAGGTTATTATTATAAACCCAACATATATAAACCATCATTAAATTTTAAACCATTAATAAATTAGTATTAGTACATTAATAACATAAACCTCAAGAATATTAATATATTTAAACCCAAGGAATTGTAAACCCAAGGGAATAATATTAAACTCAAAGAATAAATATTATAAACACAAGGTATATAAACCCCAAGATAAATATTATAAACCCTAAAATAAGAATCGTTTATCAAGATTTATCATTGGTAAAGTTGCTTGTGCTAAGATTATAAACACTAAATCCAATATAATAAACCAAAATAAACACTAAACCAAAATATTAAATTGTAATTTATTCAATGTCACATTGTAACATTGATAAATTGCAATGTAATGTATGAAGAAATTAATGTTGTAAACCCAAGGGATTAATATTAAAAATATAATAGATTCATCAACAAGGGGAGTATTAATACAATAAACTGAGGTGATTAATACTAAATACTAGGATTGATATTATAAACCCTAGTATTAGTATTAAACCTGAAGAATATAAACCTTAATATTAATATTATAAATCCTAGGATTAATACTATTAAGACAAGGGATTAAAAGCCCTAGGATTAATATTATAAGCCCTATGATTATAAACATTAATATTATAAGTCATAAACCCAATATTATAAAAAATATATATTAAACCCTAATTTAGTCATTGTCATAATGAGGCATTAAATAAATTGCAATGTAATGTATCATTGTGGCAATGATTGTCACATTTCTTGTTGTATTTCTATGATGCTTCTCACACTGTAATGTTGGAGATATTTACATAACATTCTAAGGTCACAACATTAAACCCTAATATTAAATCAAATATTATAAACCCTAACATTATAGAATGCAACATTATAAAAGATAATCTTAATATTATAATCCCTAGGATTAATTTTATAAACCCTACAATAAATATTATAAACCCTAGGATTATAAAACTGAATATTAAACCTTAATATTATAAACCCAATATTAAGCACAATACTATAAACCCTAATATTATAAAACCTAATATTAAACCCAATATTATAAACCCCATTATTAATAACCAAGACCTTGATATTAAACGTAATATTATAAACCCAATATTAAGCACAATATTATAAACCCGAATATTATAAACCCTTGTTTTATAACTTTAATTTTGTAATGTCACATTGTGACGTTGAATAATTAGGATGAAGCTATGTTATATATGTGGTATATCAACTACATTGGTATGAAGCAATGACATATGAGGCATTCAAATTTAATTTATTGAAAGAGCGTAAATATGATGTTTGTATTCAACTTTGTATTAATTAAATCTTAAAACTTAATAACACAAATTAAACAACAAAAATATATCATTATTAAATTTATTATCTATGTAAATTTATAAATATAAATACTAAGAGTTTGAATAGAATTGAATATGATTGGACATACATGTATTACAAACAACATTTAACATGTGTTTATGAAATAGGCTATGTTACTAATAGATTGACTTTTGTATATCAATTGTTTTTTTTAAACAAAAGCATAATATACACATTAAAAATAGATAGATTAATATTAATATTAATTTAATTAATAATATTAATGTTTTTATGTTAGTAACATTAAATCTTAATAACTATGATTAATATTGTTTTCTTAAACATCATTAATATTGCATTAATGATGTTATTATAAAGTTTATTATTAATTATATTAATAATAATGTTGATTTTAATGTTAATTTAAATGTTATGGTGATTATAATGACAATTTTTATTTATCTTTTCTTTAAAACATAAAATCCTTAGATTATAAAAACTTAAAATTTTAAATTAATAAAAACCAAATATTATAAAAACCTAATATCATAAAACCTAAATAAATTAAAGTTATAAAACATTAAAATTATAGAAACCAAAGTTATCACATTTATCAACTTGAATTTTAATAATTTTAATATTAAATTCTTTTCAATATTTAATAACCTAAAATTATAAAAGCTCATGCGATGACATTTATGAACTTGATATTTAATATTTATATTAAATATGTTTTGTTTTCTTTTTAAATATGGATATTACGCTATTAAATTTAATTATTAAATTTACTAATTACTACATTATTATTATTAAATATGTTTATATAATTAATTTAATAACATTAATCTTAATATATATATGTTTACACTATTTTAAGAATAATATTATGTTACATAATTAGCCATCAATATTAATATGAAATAGTAAAGTGTTAAATCTCGGCCATTTCCTAGAGTTTTAATTATTTTCTTCATCAATAATAGATAAAATTACAATATTTGAAATATATAAAGCAAATGCGATGTAAAGACTATATTTGATTCTCGTAAATGAGGTTGAATAGAAAGATTATTAGGTGTCAGTTTTAATCTTAACTGTAATTGACTTCAACGATATATTAAGTTTCAATACTGAGAAGTTTTCAAGGTGTTTTAGATGCCCATATATTCTTAAAACTTAATTAGAAAGCTTGGAGAATGACGCAATTTTATGAAAAAAAATAATGAATATACATTGTAGATTTATTTCTTCAACTTAATTATCATGGAAAATAAGTTAATAAAAACCTTATATTATAAAAATTTAAAAGCTTAAATTGATAAAAACCAAATATTACAAAAACCTAATATCATAAAATTAAATAAATTAAAATACTAAAATACTAAAATCATCAATTCCTATAAAAATAAAATCATATACATATAAAACAATACTAAGAAGCTTACCATCCCTCCCTGATGTAGAGAGTAGGCTCATCGCCACATTTGGTTAAGCTATTGTCCATCAAATAAGCATATCTCCTACTATACCATGCACGTGGTGATTAATTCAACCCATAAAGAGCTTTTGTCAACCTATACCATTGTATTCTTGGGCTTCTACCTCATAACCAGGTGGTTGCACAACATATACTTCCTCTTTCAGCACTCGATTCAAGAACTTTGATTTTACATCCATTTGATACACTTTCCAATTATGTTACATGAAAATTGACAACACTGTATGCACTGTCTCTATCCTTGCGACTAGCGCAAATGTCTCCCTATAATCTCTTCCATGTTTCTTCTTGTATCCTTTCACAAATAACCGTTTATGCCTTTCGATCTTTCCTTTAGTATTTCTCTTGCTCTTATAGGCTGTCTTCAATCCAATGACTTATTTTCCTTGTGGAAGGTCCACTAACTCCCATGTGTCATTATTTTCTATTGCTTCTATTTCTTCATCCACTGCCACAACCCATTTTTATTCTTTGACTGCATCTTCAAAATGGATTGGATCATCTACATGACAAAAAAATGCAAATAAGTAATTTAGACCAACACTACTATCAACTTCATTTTGCTCATAATTTTCACTTAAATTTCTGAGTTTTTTCTTCTTATGCTTACGGAAGATGGGCTTGACATGCCACTTGATGTTGTTGTTGAGGTAGATGGCATTTCGGGTCTTTGTGTGTGCTTGGAGTAGTACTTGCTTGATTTCATGACTCTGTCCTATTAATTGTTGATGGTGTTACTTGTCGACTACATTGTTGCGCCTCAATAGGAGTAGAAAGAGTCATCGTTGAGGAATTACTTGTTGTGGTAAATTCCTCTTTGTCTTCATGTAGTATACTTGCTTTCAAATTGATTTCATTCTCAAAACTTCCATCCCATGCTTCATCTTCTATGAATTGCACATCTTTGTTGATTACAACCTTGTTGCTTAATGGATTGTAGAGCTTTTATGCCTTGGATTCATCACTATATCCAACAAATATGCATTTCTGCCCCCTTAGTGTCCAAATTCTTCCTTAACTCATACAGAACATGTGCATACGCCACACATCCAAACACTCTCATGTGAGTCACTTTATGCTTTCTTCCACTCCATGCCTCTTTAGGAACCATATTATTAACACTTTTGGTTGGACATCTATTAATGATATATGCTACATAAGCAGTAGCTTCAGCCCAATAATAATTTGGTAAATGCTTTTCCTTCAACATACTCCTTTCCATTTCCATAATGACCCTATTTCTCCTTTCTGTGACAACATTTCGGTGAGGTGTATAACTAGTTGTAAATTTCTTATGAATCCCATGCTCCCTACAAAAATGTAGGAAGTCATCTGAGATGTATTTGCCACCTCTGTCAATCCTAAACAATTTGATGTAGTGTCATCTTTGCTTCTCAACAAGATCTTTATATTGGAATAAGCACTCCAAAACTTCACTTTCAGTTTTTAGGAAGTAGACCCATGTCTTCCTTCTATAATCATCCATGAAAGTCAATAAATAGTAGTTGCCCCTAATTAATGGTTTTTTCATTGGTCCACATAAGTTTAAATTTCCAATATCCAAAGGTGCCTTTACCCTTATTTAATTTCATGCTGGAAATGTCTCTCTATGTTGTTTGCCCAAAATTCATATGTCATATAGGTTATTCAGTTTTTCTATGAGTGGAAATTGCTTCACCATGCCTTTCCTATGTAGGAAGTTCAAACCTCCACAATTGAAATGACCAAATTTCAAATGTCATAACCAATTTTCATCTTTGATCTCTGCTCGAGAGCTTATTTTTGTGATAGCTGCAACTTTTCTTTCATCCTCTTATGAATTCATTGACAATTGTGCTTATGCACATTCTTCTTTCAAATATGGTTTTATCTTTAGGGGAAACATTCTATTTCTTGTCATATGAAATTTTTCAATCATTTTTTTGCTTGGAGACTTATGAAAAATTTAGCACTCATCATTTTTGAAAAATACATTGTAGCCATTTTTCATGACTTGTCCAATGCTTATGAGGTTATTCTTCAAACCAGCAACAAAATAAACATCAGAGATGTACTCCTTCTCCCCCTTCTTGGTTAGAATATTGACTCTTCCCTTCTCCATGACAAAGACTTTGCTATCAGTCATTGTTTTCACTTCAGATTTCACACTTTCATCTAAATTGGAAAACATTTCTATGTTCCCTGTTATGTTCTTGCTCCACCCTAAATCTAGAAACCATGGACCCTTTGTTTTTCTTGTGCTACATTACAAGCTAAAAACATGCCATCTTGGTTCTGATTTTCTTTTGTGGAATTTTCACTTGGTTTGTTACTTATATCATGTTTCTTATTTCTACATTCATTTGCATAATAACCATAATTCTTACAATAATGACATTGAACTTATATTTATCACAACTATGACCTTGTGCTTGATTTTGGCTTGAGCCTTGACTTGGCTTTTTATGGTTCCCCCTTCCACATGAGCTTGAAGGACTTCATCTTCCTCTAACATTTGATCTTCCTTTACCTAGACCTTTACCAAATGAAACTTGTGTCTTGAAGGCATTCCCTAATGAGGAGTTTTTTGCTCTATTCAATCTATGCTCATGAAAACTCAGTGATGCATGAAGCTCATCCACTGAAAATTGTGATACATGGTTTCTCTCTTCTATAGCAACAAAAATGGCATCAAATATTGTTGGGATACTCCTCAAAATTTTCTCAACTATTCTCCTTTCATCATGTGTCTCACCATGAGACATGATTTGAGTAACTATACAAATTACTTGTGTAAAAAACGAGTCTACATTCTCAGAATCTTCCATACAAAGAGTCTACATTCTTAGACTCTTTCATACAAATTGTCTCAATATCTCTCCTCAACATTTGTAATTTCATTGTCTTCACTTTTTCCATGGCTTGCTACACTATCTCGAGGGTATCCCACGCTTGTTTGAACTTTTTTACTACTGCAATCCCTGGGAAAATACTTTCATGAATTTCTTAAAAAATGTAGAAGAGGGATTTTGAATCCCTCTTCCTTGTTGTAACAAGGCATTGTATGATGCTGCATCTATTGGTTCTTGGAACCATTCTCCACCAAATCAAAAATATCTTGGCAAGAAAACAAAGCCTTCATTGCTATAGCCCAATGGTCATAATGTTTCCCATTAAATTGAGATATCTGAGGAGTAGTCCAGCTTGTGCTTGATGTTGCGATTTCTAGCTGTAAAAGAAACTTTCTTCCTGGTAAATATGTTGCAAACATTCTCCTTCAAGACAATTTTCACCCTACTTACACTAATAAAATTTCACCCTCTCTAATACCATGAGAAATATTTACACAGAGGATTCTTCCTCAAGACAACGTTTGCGAAGATTAAATCACAGCTGACTTGTGTAACTAAAATGAAGAAAAAAAATTCAAATCTTACCCTTAACAAAATAGAGTAAAACTGAGTAAAAATGAGAGAAACACAATAAAAAGATTTGGATTATATTTCGAATACATGAAATACATGCATATGGAGGTTGCGACTCCTCCACCAAGTAAAAAAAAAGTTCTTAGTGTGATTTACACTTCAGCCTATAGCCTTGTCTTGCGCCTATAGCGAGGTTGTTATCTTAGTTACCATTCACATTATCTTATATAAAGACAATGATTTATTGGGCTGTTTGTTTTGTGGGGGTAGTCGACTAAGAAGAATTCAACAACTTTTACTGACAAGATTTATCAAATGTCAATTCTTCTTCTCTCCCTTTCATATCTGCTGATACAATTAGGGACAACTTGTCTATCATTGCATTCAACACTACTACACGGAGGGGGAATTTAAGACAATTTTTTAAGAGAAAAGAAACATTTTGTCTTCAAATTTTTAATACTAGGTGCTAGTAAAATAGGTAAAGGTAAATGATTAGGGGTCTATCTACTAGCATTCACCAAGTATTTGGTTTACCATGGTTTTGAAGTGATATTCAACAAAGGAAAATCATTCCTGAGACACATAGCCACGAGACAGGTGAATCAGATTGGGGTTCGTGTGAAGAACTTATATATGCTAGATGTGGAAGATTGTGTTGCATTAAGCACTAAGGTAAAGAAAGTGCAGATTGTGATGTCAATGAACTTTGGAAGATAATACTTGGTCATTTACATCATGGTACCTCGAATATTATACAACAAATAACCACTGGCCTCCCTAAAGGAGCACTTAAGCAGTAGGATGTATGTAAAGGATGTATGTTGCAGAAGTACATAAAATCCACATTCCATGATCGGGACAACAAAGCACATGTAGTCCTAGGAAGGATCCACTATGATGTTTATGGACCTTTCATGACAACCTACACTATCAGACACAAATATTTGTTCATTTTTATTGATGACTTCTCACGGAAGTGTTCGATATTCTTCTTGTGGAATAAAGATGAGATATTCTCCAAGTTCGTAGAATTCAAGACACTGGTTGAAAAAGAAGCTAGAAAGGAGGTGAAGGCTCTATTGTAGTGGCTAAAACACCCTCCAAAATTTAGACATGCACTTAAATTTCAGAGCCTACTATGGATATTGTCATCGATCGTTCCTTAGTCACTTATTAGTAAGTTGATGATCTCAAGCTCCCCTTTTCGATCTTAAGAGTCGGTCATGCTTTTATCTTTACATAAAATGTGTCATCTTTGGGCATGGTGGTTATTGATTGTCATGCAAAGGGAGACTTGTCTTACTTCAAGGGAAAATATTTCTGAGAATGGGTTATACTCACCATATAGAAATTTCTCACACTCTTACACAAGTGTTGCCTTTATCCTCCCAAAGTTTATCATTGGAGCCGCACTTGTCGTAAGCTGCCACAAACATTGTTTCATTAAGAAAAGTATGTATTATATGTTCTAGATAGTCTCTGTTGTATCAATAAGATTTCAAGTGTGTGATTGTAGTCACGTTTTATCATTGTTCACATTAGTTCCACTAATCCCACACTTAGCCAAATTTCAGAGTTTTCTTAGCAACCTAGCCTCATCCAAATTTCCTGAACTTTTCAGTTCATATATGTAACCCTCAAGCTTTTCCATTGCTTGTTGGAACTATGCAATGCATAGAAATCCCAACCTCCCTTATCATTCAAAACTGTGCAGTGGTTTCCTCCAATGTCCTTCCCTCAGCCAAAACCCACTGTCTCCAGAAACTGTGCAGTTTTGTCCCTTAACTACCCAGTCTGCCTTGCATCCTGAAATTGCGTAGATGTGTCCTCCCAAGGCCCCATACCATAGAAATGACTTGCATCCTAAAATTGTGTAAATGTCTCCTCCCAGAGCCTCATCCCGCAGCAATCACTGCTCACTAAAACTACACAATTATGTCTCTCAGGGGCCACGAAGAAAGATGACATGATAGATGACTCTCAAGAAGTTGAGGAGAAAAATAAGCAGACCAATGAACCCAAGATATGATAGAATATCAGGAACGCATCAATACTCCATTTGATGCATAACTCTTTGGAGGCTAGGTATGGAAAAAAAATACATCTTTTGAAATACACCTCTTACTGTAGATTAAAAGTTTTCTTATCATTGTTGCATCATTCTGCCTTTAATGACATGCATGGTTACAAGAACTGAAAGTAAATCCATGTGTTTCCTCTATGTGTCTTGCTCCCTTTCACTTGTTTATTACATTTCTTAGAAGATGAAGAGTATTACCACTTTTTTATTTAAGATACGGAGGTTGTGACCAACTTGATCTTATGACTAACCAGGCACGATGCAATGCATCCTAATGTTGGAAATAATACTGAGAGGGGGGGTGAATCAGTATTATCAAATTCTTTTCAATATATCTTCCTTATTTATACTTTGAATAATTCTTCAAATATTGATCATTACTTTGTATGTCAGAATCATAAAATAATGAGCAGGAACAAGAAAAGCAAATAGTCACACAAAAGAACACCAGATATAAGGTGGAAACCCAATGTGGGTGAAAACCACCTGCTGCAATATGTCTCTATATTCTTTTAATAAGAAACTCCTTTTACAATGATTTTGTACTGGTGCAATCCTTTACCAGTACGCAGGCTACAACCTGCAGAGAGCTACAACTATCTCTTTCGTTTTCCAGTCTCTCCTGGAAGGGAGCTACAACCCCCTACTTCTTTTCTTTCAAGGACCACTTTTCATAAATTTTCAAACTGGATCCAAGAACATCAAAATCCCATCAACTACACTTGCATCATCAATCTCTGATTTCACCAAAGCCAACCCGCATACAGATCTGCAAATATTTCCTTATAACATTGCAGTTGTTACATCAGACATACCCAGATCATAACATGTGTAAAATAAAACATGCATCAATAATTCAGACCCAAATTATTAGATTTATAGATCAAGCGTATGCCACATATCACAGATCAAAATCATATAGAGATACCACTATTCCAGCCTTAAGATTTTGACCCATCAATAGAACTTATCCTTCTCCTTACACTCAGGTTCCTTCTTCATTCAGATCGAGATCTGCACCAAAACCCAATCACAATATTCCAGATCTAGCACTTTATCAGATATTCGATAATTCAGAAGATGCTTTGCCAAATGATCTCCTTCCTCTTTTATAGTCTTAGGCCTTTCACAATACCACGGGCCAAAATAATAGGATCAAAAAACTGTTGGACTAATACCATGAACCAACCATGAAAGTGCGTGAGATCAACACTTTTGGATGCAATACCACGGGCCAAAACCATAGGATCAAAAACTGTCGGACTAATACCATGAACCAACCATGAAAGTGCGTGAGATCAACACTTTTGACGACGTACCATGGTCCAAAACCATAGGTTCAAATACCAAGGACTAACTACCATGGACCAAAGGTAAGTTCTCCAACATATACGCGCTTTTCCTTGCATGGAAGTGCGTACCATGGTCCAAAACCATAGGTTCAAATACCAAGGACTAACTACCATGGACCAAAGGTAAGTTCTCCAACATATACAAGCTTTTCCTCATAGGTTCAAATACCAAGGACTAACTACCATGGACCAAAGCTAAGTTCTCCAACATATACGCGCTTTTCCTCATAGGTTCAAATACAAAGGACTAACTACCATGGACCAAAGATAAGTTCTCCAACATATACGCACTTTTCCTTGCATGAAAGTGCGTGAACTTTTTCTCTACATGAAATAAACTTTTCTCTGCATAAAAGTGCGTGAACATTTCTCTACATGAAATAAACTTTTCTCTGCATAAAAGTGTGTGAACGTTTCTCTACATGAGATAAAATTTTCTCTGCATATAAGTGCGTGAACGTTTTTGCACTATAATTTATCATCTGAGAGGAGTGGGTTTCCATCAAGTACAACATATGTATCATAATGCCAACAATCTCCCCCTTTGGACTTGATGGCAACAACAACCAATCACTCTCCCCCTTTGACATCAAGGGCAAAGGGTTGTGCTCCCCCTAAGAACATGCTCCCCCTGACTATAAACCAGATCTGCAAAGAAGAACCATAATCCATGACCATGAAAGAGATAGAGACGTATTGCAACAATATTCAAACCAGCATCCATGATCTCCTTCTGTACTTCCTCCATAATGCCAACAATGCATGATATGCTCCCCCTGAACATGTGTCATTCGATCCTTGACCAATCAGCAACCCAGCACATGTACGCATATACTTCAGATGAACCTTGCGTACAACCAACAATCAGAAGAGATTCAACAACAAGATGATGCATCAACAACCCCCAGCTTTTGCCTGAGGTATTCAAAGGTCTCCCTAGGCAATGGTTTGGTGAGTATAACAGCAACCTGTTCCTTAGAAGGAACATACTCCAACTTGACCTTTTGTTCAAGCACTTGTTCCCGGAGAAAGTGATACTTGATTGGTATGTGCTTGGTTTTTGAATGCATGAATGGGTTCTTTGAAATGCTGATTGCACTTGTATTATCACATAAGATGGAGATGGGTGGTGTACAAGTGATTTGAAAATCCTGCAAGGTCTGCATCATCCAAAGGAGTTGAGTGCAGCAAGATGCAGGAGCAACATATTCTGCTTCAGCTGTAGACAAGGCAATCGAACTCTGTTTCTTGCTGAACCAAGATACTAATCTGGAACCCATAAAGAATGAACCACCACTTGTGCTCTTCCTGTCATCCATGCTTCCGGCCCAATCTGCATCAGTATAAGAATGAAGTGTGAGATTTGTATCTCTAGGATACCATAAACCATAATTTTGAGTCCCTTGAAGATATTTGAAGATTCTCTTTACTGCCTGAAGATGAGTTTCCTTTGGATTTGCCTGAAATCTTCCAACTATTCCCACTGCATGCATGATGTCTGGTCGGGTACCTGTCAAATAAAGTAGACTTCCAATCATAGATCTGTAGGTTGGTTGATGTACTGCTACTGATTCATCATTTGCACTGAGGCTACATCCTGTGACCATGGGTGTACATACTGGTTTTGCATCTTCCATGCCATATTTCTTCAAAATCTACTTGAGATACTTGGTTTGAGACAAGAAGACCCTCCTTCCTTTTGTTGGATTTGCAAACCAAGAAAATATGTCAATTCTCCAAGCAAGGACATTTCGAATTCTTTCTGCATCACCAAGGCAAAGCTTTGACTCATAGATTCTTCATTGCTTCAAAAGATAATGTCATCTACATACACAACAAGTATTAGCAATTTGTCATTTTCAATTTTTATATAAAGATTGCTATTTGCTGATCCTTTTGAAAAACCTTGTTGATGAAGATTTTTGTCCAAACGATAGTACCAAGCCCTTGGAGCTTGTTTAAGACCATAGAGAGCCTTTTTCAATCTGCATACAAGATTTGGATCATTTCCAAGAATGAAACCATCTGGCTACTCAATGTATACTTCTTCTTCTAAGTCTCCATTCAGAAAGGCTGATTTCACGTCCATTTGAAATACTTTGAACTTTTGAAAACTTGAGAGAGCAAGGAACATTCAGATGGCCTCAAATCTTGCAACAGGAGCAAAAGTTTCTTCAAAATCTATTCCTTCTTGTTGCGGATACCCTTTACAAAGAAGTCTTGCCTTGTTTCTAATTACTTCCCCATTTTCATTCAACTTATTTTTGAAGACCCATTTTGTCCCTATAACATTCTTACCCTTTGGTCTAGGAACCAACTCCCAAGTGTTGTTCTTTTCAATCTGCTCAAGTTCTTCATCCATTGATTTGACCCAACATTCATCTTTGCATGCCTCTTTTACATTTTGTGGTTCAGTGGAGGAGAGTAATGCCAAATAGCTTGAAGCTTCAGCAATTGTTCTTCTTGTTTGTGCACCTTCTTCTTTCTGCCCCAAAATCTGAGATTCTGGATGATTCTTCTGAACATACCGGGATGGAGTCTTCTCTTCTATTCTTATATGTTCCTCTGGTGCTCCTTGAGGTTCTTCTTCTTCATCATTCTGTCTTTGAGGGTAGTCTTCATCTTCTTCGATATTTTCATGATTTACTTTCCTAGGAATGTATCCCTTTTCATCAACCACTACATCAATGTTGTCAACAATTCTTCCAAGTCTTTTATTGTAGCACTTATATGCTTTGCTGTGTGGAGAATAACCAAGAAGAATGCCTTCATCTGCTCTAGGTTCAAGTTTGCCAAGTTGCTCTTCAGTATTCTTAATATAGCATTTGCTCCCAAAGATTTTGAAGTTCTTTACCGAAGGATTATCACCATACCAGAGCTCATGATGAGTTTAAGTGCTATTCACTCGGACATTTGTTTTGTTGAGAATAACAACTGCAGCATATGCGGCTTCACCCCAGAAAGTTGCGGGAGTTCCAGACTCATCCAGCATAGCACGAGCCCTTTGTTGGACTGTTCTATTCATCCTTTCCACCACTCCATTTTGCTGAGGAGTTATAGCTGTAGAGAATTCTCTTCTTATCCCATGTTCTTCACAGAAATCGAAAAATTCATTTGAGGTAAACTCCCCACCTCTGTCAGACCTGAGGCACTTAATTTCGTAACCTGATTCATTTTCAACCAAGTCTTTGAAGGATTTGAATTTCTCGAATGCTTTGTCTTTGTGCTTCATAAGTCCTAACCAAAAAAACCTGGAGAAATCGTCAATAAATAATATCAAGTATTCTTCTCCTTGAGGTGTCCTTTTCCTAAATGGACCACATACATCTGTATGGACTAGCTCAAGAGGCATGCTAGCTGATCCTTCCTTCTATGGAAAGTTAGTTCTGGTTTGCTTTCCAAACTGACATGATTTGCATATGGTGTTGTCTGGAATTTTGATATCTGGAAGACCACGAACTGCCTGATATTTGCATGCTTTCCTTATTTGTGAAAAGCTTAGATGCCCCAACCTCCGGTGCCATAACCAGTGTTCATCATCCTTGCTCAAATAGCATTGTTGTTGTCCTTCTTCAAATATGTATAGATTATTTGGAGTTCTTCTACCTTTGATCACTGTTTTCCCTGTATCAAGATCACGAACGCTACATCCATTTGATCGAAATATTACCTCGGTTCCTTGATCGCACATCTGACTGACACTCAGAAGGTTATGCTTCAAGCCATCAACATACAAAACATTTCCAGCTTTGACCTTTTCTTTTAACTGAGCTGTGCCTTTTCCTTTTATAGCTGCTGGAGTATCATTTCCAAAAGAAACTTTCTTTCCCTTTTCTAAAGCAGAATATGATTCAAGTTTTTCTTTATCACCTGTCATATGCTTAGAACATCCACTGTCGGTGTACCATAGATTTTCCTGTCCCTCTGCATAAAAGGTTATCCCACATCTTTCTACTTGTGGTTCCTTTATTCTCCGTGTTCTGGTGCTTGAGGCTTGTTGCTTTGTCTGCTAAAACCTGCTCCTGCATTCAGAATCTTCATGACCAAAGTTATTGCAAATAGAACATTAAACTTCATTTTCAAGAGCCGAAAAGTTGTTATAGGTCCTTTTTGTAATCCCGATCATACTTCTTTGTTTTTGAGCTTCTCTAGTCATGATTGTTTTATATGCAACACATTGAGATGCTTTGTGACCAAAGTTATGGCAAGAGAAACATTGCCCATTGAAGAAACTTCTGCGATTATCAAATCTACCGGCCAAATGATTGTAATTTCTATTTCCATCCATTCTTGAAGCAAATTGAGAAGATTTTGCCTATGGCTGGTTGTAGCTTTTATTCATCCTTAAGACAGATTGCCCCTGGTTTACCTGATAGTCTTTGTTCGTTCTTGATGTAATTCACCTCTGCTTTACCTGGTGATCTCCATTGTGCTTTTGCTCATTCCTTCTTGCTGCATCAAGATAACTCTTTGAGGTGGATGCTTGAGATGTTTCTCCATTATATCCAGACCTGTCTTGTTTAGCGGAGAACGTTGTACATTGATGATCTCATCCAGAGTTTCAGATCCTTTGACAAACTTAAGATTAATAGCCTTTGTTTTCTCAATTCTTTTCTAAGGCCAACAATTCAACCTTCTAACTTTTCAAGATATTTTTCTTTTTCATCAATTTGAAATTGTAGAGTATCAATGATCATATTCTTTTCTTCTATACATGTCTTAAGTCTAGAAATATCTTCATTAAAACTATCCACATCTATAGAATCCATGTAATCATCATCTTCAAAGGCCATTAAAAGTTTATAGTCATTACCTCATTCATCTTCATCACTATTTGATAGACCATCACTGTCTTCATGAGTGTAGTAGCTTTTCTTATTTGCATTATGTTTCTTGTTCCATCTAATAGGTTCCTTTGCCTTGTCGATATTATCCTTATGAGGACATTTGGCAGCATAGTGACCTACTCTTCCACAAGAAAAGAATTTGAAGGGTAACTTACCTCTGAACCGTCCAACACCCCGTTGAAGATTTCTGACAAAATTTGATTCTTCTTCTTCTTCTGACCCATGTCCTAATTCATAGTACTCTCGTTTACCTGAAGCCTTGAAGGCAGCTTATTTCCTGTCAGATGGACCTCCTTTTCTCATTTCATAAGCAGTTAGAATTCCATGTAGTTGTGACATTTTAAGATGTTGTAGATTCTCCTTTTCTTCTATAGCAGAAACTTTAGATTCAAACCTAGGTGACAAAGATCTTAGAACTTTTTCAACCACAACAGCCTCTTTTATTTCTTCACCCAATTTTTTCATACAATTAACAATCTCATCCACACGAAGAAAATAGTTAGCCACACTTTCATCATTATACATTATGAGATTCTCATACTGAATCCTAAGGGTTTGAAGTTTTGCACGTTTTACCTGTTCATCTCCTTCGTAGCTCAAAACAATCTTGTCCCATATTTCTTTTACGGATTTATATTGCATAACCTTCACGAATTCAGATTCAGATACACATCCTAGAAGAGTATTAACCACATTTGCATTTGTTTCATATTTCTTCTTCTCAACTGAATCTGTAGGAGTAGCTGATGGAAAAGTATACCCTGTTTCTGTAATGTCCCATACTTCTGTAACCAAAGATTGAAGATAGACACTAACTCTTACCTCCCAATATACGAAGTTTGTCCCATCAAAAATCGGTGGCCTGATTGATGCTTCCCTCTTGTAGTTGCTCATGATGTTAGATCTTCCTTCAAGCGATCAAGCTTCTTCAGAAGGACCTGGCTCTGATACCAATTGTTGGAAATAATACTGAGAGGGGGGTGAATCAGTATTATCAAATTCTTTTCAATATATCTTCCTTATTTATACTTTGAATAATTCTTCAAATATTAATCATTACTTTGTATGTCAGAATCATAAAATAATGAGCAGGAACAAGAAAAGCAAATAGTCACACAAAAGAACACCAGATATAAGGTGGAAACCCAATGTGGGTGAAAACCACCTGCTGCAATATGTCTCTATCTTCTTTTAATAAGAAACTCCTTTTACAATGATTTTGTACTGGTGCAGTCCTTTACCAGTACGCAGGCTACAACCTACAGAGAGCTACAACTCTCTCTTTCGTTTTCCAGTCTCTCCTGGAAGGGAGCTACAACCCCCTACTTCTTTTCTTTCAATGAGCACTTTTCATAAATTTTCAAACTAGATCCAAGAACATCAAAAACCCATCAACTACACTTGCATCATCAATCTCTGATTTCACCAAAGCCAACCCGCATACAGATCTGCAAATATTTCCTTATAACATTGCAGTTGTTACATCAGACATACCCAGATCATAACATGTGTAAAATAAAACATGCATCAATAATTCAGACCCAGATTATTAGATTTATAGATCAAGCGTATGCCACATATCACAGATCAAAATCATATAGAGATACCACTATTCCAGCCTTAAGATTTTGACCCATCAATAGAACTTATCCTTCTCCTTACACTCAGGTTCCTTCTTCATTCAGACCCAGATCTGCACCAAAACCCAATCACAATATTCCAGATCTAGCACTTTATCAGATATTCGAGAATTCAGAAGATGCTTTGCCAAATGATCTCCTTACTCTTTTATAGTCTTAGGCCTTTCACAATACCACGGGCCAAAACCATAGGATCAAAAAACTGTTGGACTAATACCATGAACCAACCATGAAAGTGCATGAGATCAACACTTTTGGATGTAATACCATGGGCCAAAACCATAGGATCAAAAACTGTCGGACTAATACCATGAACCAACCATGAAAGTGCATGAGATCAACACTTTTGATGAGCTACCATGGTCCAAAACCATAGGTTCAAATACCAAGGACTAACTACCATGGACCAAAGGTAAGTTCTCCAACATATACGTGCTTTTCCTTGCATGGAAGTGCGTACCATGGTCCAAAACCATAGATTCAAATACCAAGGACTAACTACCATGGACCAAAGGTAAGTTCTCCAACATATACGCGCTTTTCCTCATAGGTTCGAATACCAAGGATTAACTACCATGGACCAAAGGTAAGTTCTCCAACATATACACGCTTTTCCTCATAGGTTCAAATACCAAGGACTAACTACCATGGACCAAAGGTAAGTTCTCCAACATATACGCGCTTTTCCTTGCATGAAAGTGCATGAACTTTTTCTCTACATGAAATAAACTTTTCTCTGCATAAAAGTGCGTGAACGTTTCTCTACATGAAATAAACTTTTCTCTGCATAAAAGTGCGTGAACTTTTCTCTACATGAGATAAACTTTTCTCTGCATATAAGTGTGTGAACTTTTTTGCACTATAATTTATCATCTGAGATGAGTGGGTTTCCATCAAGTACAACATATGTATCATAATGCCAACACCTAACTGGGATGAAAGATCTTTGATGATATGCATATAGTCAATACACTCCTTTGCATTACTCCTTTGCATTAATCCTTGCTTTGTATCTTGCATGTACCCTCACTTCTTGTCAGATTTGGCTACTTGCTACCAGTAGTCCCTTAGCTCTTTCCTGACAAAGCAGGGGGAGGAATTTCCTTCAACCTAATTTCTTCAAGTCTCTTCATTGAAAGTATAGAGCTAAGAGAAGGAGATGTGAAATCTCACTATCAAACTCTTGAAAATACTTTTCATGTTCAAATCTATCCAAACAATTAAGCTACCACTCAACAACATTGTCAATCTTGGAAGACTCAAGAAAGATCACATCTCTAGATATTATAAACTTCTTATTCACTTCATCATAGAGATGGTATGCTTTGGAGGTATGCGTACCCAAATAAGATACATTTGTGACTCCTTGCACTAAGTTTTTTTTATCTGTTCCTTAGGTATGAAGGCATAATTGGAGGAACCAAAAACCATGAGATTCCTCATCGAAGGAATGTGGCCATACCACATTTCATAGGGAGTATTGTTTCTAATAGCAAGAGGTGGACACATATTCTTTATATACACAACACATAGAATGATATCAACCCAAAAACTTATGAACTTAACATGTGAACTATACAAAGTTCATAGTGAAAGCAATACATTCCAGTGAACTATTTGCTGAAAAATACAACAAGAAATTCTCAATTTGATCTTTCCTTTGATTAAATTAAAAAAATTCAAGTTTCCACATCAACAGACAACTTGGATGATGTTAACTTGTGTGACATGGCTTGTGTCATGTAGTTTACTTAGTAAATTCAATTTGGAGGAGTTAAAGTTCAGTTCTGCATATGTGATTGCTGATTTGTATAAATAAAAATCAATTATCTCAGGTTGTTGTCAGTTAGACTAGTTCTAACTTTTGGAGGAAGTAGTGGAAGGTAATTTAAGCAGTGGGACTTCAGTCAAACTTGGTGATCATCCAGTTAACTGATAAATCAACCCAAAATAGATGGGGCATGCAGAGAATTCAAGTTCCCTAAGATTGGTGAAGATTCCAAGGAAGTTTTAATTTCTTGTAGCTCACACAGCTGCAAGAGCTTACTATAACCATAGTGGAGGAGGTAGCTTGAGTAGGAGCTTCTTGTTAAATTGGAGAGGGAATGGTTGTTGGTAGCATTAATAACCTACCAACAATTTGTTTTTCCCCACACTTCAATGTTTTGGGTAGGGTTTTTGAGGGTAGATAATTTTTTCTGATGCTTTTTGGTCATGCACATCCTCACTATGTATCTTGGGAGGTCTGTAATAGTTCCTTGCATGCACGTGCTCAATAAATATGTTTTGGGAAGTTTGTACTAGTTCCTTGCAAATTTCTGTTTGTTAAGGCTTAACTAGTTATGATGTTAGGTGCTCACAACAGTCCAACAATTTATGGCACTCTCCAAATCACCATTCCTGAGAGGATCCAACAAAATGACTTAACAGGAAGATGAGAAGGGAACACTCTAATTCGATATAACCTAGAACTAGTGAAATTGGTTGGTCCCAATGGTTTTAGAGTTGTACTAGTCTAGTTTGGTGGTTCAGATTGGATAAGGTTGGTCTTGTATTGAACTGACCTTAAAACACCAAAGTGACTAGTTCTCTACTAAACTGACGAATTTTGAAGAATGTAGTGCAACATAGCTAATGACCACAAAATATTATTTTTTTAATAAAAAATACTTAAAAGGAAAAAATATCTTAATCCTAGGGCCCTACAAAACCTAACCCTAGTAATTAATGGTAATATTTAATTTTTAAAGTTAAAGTAACAGTTGGTGTTCTCCTTATATTTCCTTTTTGAAAAGGAAAGATAAGGATAATGTCAAAATTTACTTCAATTTTTAATATTAAAATTAATTGTTTTGGGTTGTTTTAGAGTGGTTCCAACTTCATTCAATTTCGAGAAAGTCAAATTTTAGATCCCATTCAAGACTTAGTGGTGACTATTTAAACCACTTCTTTGTAATGGATCATAGAATTTGAATTCCAATTTTTCATGTGCATTTATTGCATAATCATATTCCTCGTGAGACTTTGCAGCAGAAGTTGATCTTTAATCCATTTCAAGAACTTTACCTAGCTTAGGGAACAATCAGCTACCCCTCCCAAGTTTCTCCTCAACATTGAAATTTTCTTTGGAAGAAGGCATTCATTTTATCCATTAGATATTTTTTTCCATTATGGCAGTCCAACAACACAACTACCGTGATATGCTTGACAATCCATCTCATCTTTATTGTTACCTTATAAACACTCTTAAATCTTGTGTCTCCAATATAAAATAGGAAGAACCATAAAGGGCCTTCTTGGCCCTCTTCGCAACCCACAATATGTTTAGCTTCTCTCTTGTGCTTATGCTCTAGTCTTCTCGTAGCTTTAGAATGGAGAATCTTAAACATAGTCTCATGATGTGCATTCAGGGAGGCATAATTTAGCCTTTCCTTACATCAAATTACCCCCCTAGCATTCGCTTTACCTTTACATGAAAATATATATTTTCCTTGTGGAGGGTTGTTAAGCTTCCCATCCCTATTTCGCCCCCCTCTCCTACCCTCATGAAACTGATAAGCTGAATTTAACCAATATCACTATATCTAAGATAAACAACCCATCCAACTGAGTAGATTGAGTTAAGGCCCTTTTAGAAACTAAATCCATCCCTCCACAATGATATTTCCCTCTCCAACATCATCATCATCATTTTGTCTTCGAGATCTATCATTCCCATGATCACCATAAATTTCCTAGTCCTTCACTTACATCTTTAGTAACGTCATCATTCAGATCACTTATACTTTGCTATATTGTTGCTTGTGTTATAATTTCCTTTAATGGAAATATCTCCCTAGTAGGCACAAGTAACCAAATTCAAGTTCTTATTGAACTCTTGCATTAACGTACTTAATTTTCATTTTGACCTATTTGGTTTCAAATTCTAGTGTGGTTGGTTTACTGGTTGACTACTAGGATTCACCAAGTGGTTATTGATGATCATAGTTAGCTTAGAGAGAACGTCAGACCTTCCCTTGAAAACCAAGCCCCAAGAATATGCAATATCATGGAATATTTCAGAGCTCATACTTTTCTACAAAGGAATACACTATTTTCCTTCATCAACAAAATTTGTATGAGAAAGAACCAAGTGGTTATGCTTTTCAACATTTTCACCTACATTTCCTATCTATCATTTTCTTATTGAATGGGAAAGTTGGGTTTTGGGGATTTTCAAATTAAAATTCTACACCGGTGGTGTTCATCTCGCATTTTGGTCTCCTTCTAAAATCTTGTTTGGTATGCACAAATCGAGCATTGGTGCAACTTTTAGTGGTGCAACTTTTAAAGATATGCAATTTCTATATTGATTTAAGACATGCAATGTTCAATATCTACATGATACCTTTTCTTTACATTCCATTCATAAATTTGAAATTGGTAACAAGTATGAATTTTACTAATTAATTATTATATTGATATTACAAAATTGAAGACAAGGGAAGAATAATATATAATGTAGGTTTATGTGAATGAAAAATGTTAAGACAAAGGAATAATTATATAATGATAGCTGGACCATATGGGTTGGGTTCCTTACCATCGTTGTATTATATATAGGGAGGGAGAAGAAGGAGAAGATGGCTTCACTTTTTCTTGTGTAATTGAGGACAAGGCTAATAAGAGACAACATAGTGATGGATTGATGGCTCATGTGTGACTTTTTTTTGAAATATCTAGACCAATAAGATCTGTGGCTAGGTGAAGAGTAAAACTCCAAATATTTTTTCAATAATCAATCTTGCGTGAATGAAATGTCATATCTACCTAGACCTTTGCGAGAGTACTCTATTCTAGGTGACAATAGAGTACATAATTTCCTTATTGGAAGTAATTAAACTCTTATCATGGTATAATTTAATTATAAATATTTAAAATACTAGATGTTTACAGTCAATTTTATAAAGGGGTATGAGCTTCTTAATTTTTTTGCTCGAATTTTAAACATTGATATAGAAATTTGTAACGAGAATATAATGACCTCAATTCCTTGTGAATTCTATCAGTATATACTATGTGTATTTTTTTCAAATCGAATATAAATATGATCAACTTTGTTTTTGGTAACGAAAAAACACACAAACATATTCTATTATATAATATTTTTTGTTATTGTTAGCAAAATTGTTATCAACCATGGTTTATTCAGAAAATAACATATAATAACTACATAATTAATTATTAAATTGATCATTATTTAATATGGGTTGACTTTTAGTGATGTTTCTATGGATCATCTTATCATGTTGTGGAATATTTAGAAGTCACATCATTAGTAAGTCAAGTTTTCATGTCTCCTTCTCATGTTTATACAAAATAAAGTAGAGAATGGATGGGAGTATTTAATTCATGATACTAAAAATGGGATCAAAAATTATCTTAAGTTTACACACAATATATTGACAACGTATCCATGTGAGGAGTACTAGAGTAGAGGGATTGGATCAACCAAGCCTTTTCAATATATGAAAATATTAGGCTTCAAGAGTTCATGTGTTGTGGTGATGGATGCATTAAAGAGGAAGAATCAAATTAACTCAAACTACCAAAATGGGATATTGATGGGTGGAGGTTAAGTTGTACCTATTATGGGAACCCAATATTTAGTATCTCCTTCATCTATATGTTCTCCTTAGGTGATGGAATTTTTTCACAAAATTATGTTGAGCATTAACGTTTGTTGATTACATAAACATATTGTTTCATTAATAGAATTATATTTCTTGATAAAAAAAGTAGGAAAAATCCTATTGGTGTGTTAGGATTCAAAGTAATTTTTCCTTCCCCTAATATTATTTTTTAACTTGAGGAGGTGGAGGATTTTGAGGATGGCATATTATGTTCTTCTAAGAAATGTGAGTAGGCCTCGACGAAATTTAGTGTCTCAATCGAGAAACCTGGTGATAGAGATAGTTGTTCAGTAAAAGATATTGATATTTATGTCAAGATCTTAGATGGAACCTACTACCTAACCTATTCACACCTAACCTAGTCACAGTAAAACAAATTAAACTTTGAAGTTTGACTTTAATTCTTCCCGCTACATTTTGACCACAATATTAAGGGACCTTGGTAAATTAAATCTACTGATGATTAGTTGTGACATTCTGGTGTAATAATACTTGTACATACCATAGAGTACATAACTCCATATCAATAACTAACGTTTTGTATCTATGTGGATGGTATTTTTGTTATGGATGACATAGTATCTTGGTGGAAAGATGTTTAGATCCATATGAGCATGGTGATAATATTTAAAAAAATCCTCAGGTCTATTCATCTATTTCATGTGTGATTAGTTGGGACCCAACATGCACACTTGTACCTAGGATATAATATTATGTAATTCTTTCTTGGATGACTTCATTGTCAACATTGAAGGAAACATTTATACTTCATAGTTGGATTTTTAGATGCATTACTTGGATGACTTCATTCTCAGTGTGGAGTGTAGTACTTCTACATGGGACCTTCCCTTATGGATGATCCCTTTATGGACACACTTCTTGGACTACTTCACTCTTAGGGTTGGGGGCAATGCCCATACACAGGAAGTTGGCTTATGGAGATAGATCATAGACATAAAATTTGAGAGAAATGTGTTTCAAAGGGGATGAAATGATGGGATCCCCCTAGTGATGTAATGGGGTACATAATGGTTAATAATATTATAAGTATGGTGGTCATTTAATGTAATGTATACAAAGTCTTTTATGTTAGTTATTATTAAATAATTCATACTAGGTAGTTTTCATGCGATAAATCTAATATGGCCTATTCATTAGCATAGAAACCAATAATGGTTTAAATTTAGGTTTTATAAATGAATAATATTTGAGTCCTCCTTGTTGTATTTTAAGTGTAGTGATTTTATTTGAGCATTAGTTCATTGGGAGGCTGCCCTTGAAGAGGAAAATGAACAAGAGTTTATCTTTCCATAAAATGATTACCATGCCCTGTTAACTTACATTGATGGTTTTGGATTCAATGAAGTAAAATAAATTTTTATCATATTCTTAGAGACATTACCCAACATTGTATTCACGCACTGGAAGATTATGGAGACCTTTTCTAATCCTTACACCTGTCTTTATCTTGGGAGTTGGATCTTATCAATGGTCGAGGACACATATGCCCATTTGATGGTGAAAGTTTTCTTGAGCTTGGCCGTGGTAACTACCCATCTGATCCATGCTGGCCAATGTTCATTCATGTTGTTTTCTGTAGGGTTTACATATATATTCTCCCTCACAGGTTCCATATGTTTGCCAAGGTAACCTCTGCACCCTTCCCTGTGAAATTTTACCGTCGGTTTCCATAATGGCGATGTAAGTTTTTCTAATGACCCTAAAACTGTTTCTGTGCTATGTTTCCAACTTTCATCTTTTTTTTTACTTATGGTTCTAATACTGATATGCAAAAAAAAAAAGTGGCTTGGTTCCAATTTCCATGGGTGATGGCTCCAACAAAAAGAGGTTGAATTAGGTATTGACTATTAACCCTCACTGGGTTACCTAATACTCTGTTATGGATGGGTATTATCTACGAAATTCATGTAATGATTATGATATGTTACCTACAATTCAACAACCATCCTTTTTAAAATGCTTTCGGGTTTGCGCAGGTGTTCCACCTCTTGTTTCGCTTATGGCCGATGAATTTCCAACAGTCATCCTCAAGATTATATTACTCTGCATTTTTCAGGTATTTCATAGACCTATGGTGACATGAAGAATTAGGGTTAGCTTGTCCTATTTCCTTAAAAGTGTAAATGGTCATAATGGCCACTTAAGCTTGAGAAGCTATTCCAGTTTTTGGTTTCTATTGATGCCTCTGTTAGACTTGGTTATTAATTTTGGGTTTGTAATGTAATTTCCTTAAGTTTCATTCCTTCTCAGCTAGTTAATGTTTTAGAAGGAAAATTAACTCTAGTCAAATCATTTTTTTTAATATAGTTGTGTCGGGCTCTAGCATTATGTCTTCAACACAATTAAAGTGACTCTATATGGTTACAGTAGTTTCTATATTCTAACTCGTGCTACCAGGTCAATCATTAGGGGGGTTGAAACTGAGAATTTGATTGATTGTCTTTTGCTAAGATTATGAATGTGGTTCTTATTACTATTTGTTACTTTGTGCAATTTTCTTATTCTTTACAGTATCATAGACTTGTTCCTCTCGAATTTCTGGGTTTGACAGAATGTCAATTATATTTGTAATAGGTTATGATATTATGTATTTTCTTCTTGATTATGCTACATCATGCCTAAATTATTTATTTTTCCAAGGTTTATTCTAGCAGCACCCTGCATCTAACATTCAAGACTTCAGGACTATCTTCTGGCTAGGCTGCTACTAGGCTAGGCCAGAATACTAACCAAGTTTCCCTATTGGTCTTCCTCATTAAGTTTTCCTGCAATTCTAGTGTCCTTTTTTTTTTCTATTTCTTTATCAGTCAAGATCGCTTAATTCCTGCGGGAGTCATTATCAAGATCCTTTGTTTGGTTTGTCATCATACAAAAATGTGAATTTAATTTATTTCATAGAGCATTAATAATAGTCATAAAAGGAGACTCAGTTTCTGCAAATTTATATACTAAGTATCTGCACTTACAGTTTCATTTCAGTTATCCTCATATAACACTAATTCAATTTGTATCTGGTTATCAATTATACATATGAGCCATAGAATACTTATCTGAAGCCTTGTGATTCTACAAAAAAATTTGCTCCACGTTCTAGAAAGAAATTTGTTTTCCTCCCTACCATGAGATTAGTCAGAGACAAAAGCTGCCCGTGTGCTCTTCTCACAAGCATTATGTTTTAGGACAACCTAATGTCCTTGTCAACTCCCTTTCATCTTCCTTGTCATGTTTTCTAGGACTTTTGCATCCAACAAGAAATTTGGGAGATGATTGCCATCAAGGTAGGAAATAAAGGGGTTTTAAAGTCATTTATTTAGGGTTCCCACTAGAATAGTCCCACCATATGATCCACCCAATCCCTAAATTGGGGTCTACTGTTATTTCAATTAATTATTAAATGATCATGGTGGGCCATAATTCCAAGTTAATTGTTATGACTCTTCATAAGATATTATTGGAGATACTTGAGGAGACACCTCTTTGGCTAAAGGGTTAAGGAAGGATTTTGACTTCAATATCGAACCATCGACCATATCATCAACGTTTGCTCCATAAACCATATCCACAACATATCAAACCAACAACGAAGAAGACAACTGAGGTGAACCATGGGCATCCTCTCTCGCCCATGTTGTTTAGGATATATATAAATCTATGAATGTCTCTAGAATCCACCAACTGTGCATCAATAAAATTTTGAGTTGCCCCACTGTCCCCAAAGATGGATACAAGTTGTCCCCGCACTATTCTTGTGATTGCCAAAAATGCAAAATTGGGATTTTCCATGTCAAAATTTTAATTCAAGGCTCACCATGCATTGGAAGGCCATTAACAGAATATTAAGACATAAAAAATCAATAATTTACACAATACAAAATACAATACATACATTGAGTTTTATCTCGCAAGGTATCTAGATACTAATTGAGCAAGTTCACATGAAGAGAGGAAGGCAATGTCATGGTACATTGTTCAATTTGTAATCAAGATAATTATGTTGGATAGGGAAGAAGTAATATTTAGTTTCTTTCTCATATACAAAGGAAAAATGACGAAGTAATATCAAATTCCTTTCATGAAGCAATGTTGTTGTAAAGGGTGTTAGAAATCTTGCATTGTAGACAAGACCCTCACACCATACTAGATTGTGTTAAGCAAAGTATGTTAACCATGTCCAGTGATCTCAAATTTCATGAGCATCTTCAATGAGTGACCATAAATAAGGGGTGTTAGAGTGGCTAATAAGCATAGTTTATAGTGCATGATTTTCATCGTACATAACATCTATGGTCCAAATCATTTGTTTGGTGCCAAATGTTGATGAATCATTGTATTGCATCATGGTAGCATATTTTGCCTCTTTTAAAGAAAAATATATTGAAAATAAATTAAGTTATGTCTCAAGCAAATGTTCAATATTTTTGTGTTGTGAGTGGTTTGCATATTATATGTATCATATATCTATAATCACTTATTTTAAGCCTGCTTTAAGGAATAAAAGAAGATGTGCATGGCCTTGCCATAAGAAGGACTCCCACAAACTCCTCTCCTCATAACAATCATTCAAACGTTAGCCCATAAATCAAACACATGCCATGATTTCTCTAGTTTGGAAACCCTTGGATGGATCTGATAATGAACTCCTCCCAACCACTATTTTAACCATCTATTGAATTCCTTTGATTGGTATGTGTAAATGATTTTGATTGATTCCTCGAGAGGTGTGAAATATAATTTTGCATTAACATAATAAAAACACCAAATTTAACCTGTGGTAGCAAAAATTTTAGCCTTACAACTCTCTCATCCAATATTAAATACTTCACTAATTAGTCGAGGGGTAATCTCCTTAACAATATAGTAAATATCAGAAGCATTCATATTAATAGAAAAAATAAGAATAGTATTTAATATTATGTTTAATGCAGGGAGTTGCCAAGTTGACATATGAGACCCCCTTGTTTGTGAGACAAGGGATGCCCTCCATTCAATGCTTTAACTATTTAATATATGGACGTGTACATACCTTAATATCCTTTGGATCCAATCCCATGACCTTTAAAGAGGAAACACTTTAACACAAATTAAAAAAGTAAATTCAAACTTAATTTGTATATGTGTCAAAGTCAGTTTGAGAGTTGCATGGAACACTTAAATTTGTATAGAAGTAAGGGAAAGCTTGAAGGGTTGATCACAACAAAAATGATGGTCAATTATTATTATCATAGGTATATTAGTTTGGTTTTCCCAATCCAGAACTTGCACACTTTGTTACTACTGTTAAAGGCATGTCATGATGGTTTACTGGTTTAACATCATGTACATTTAGTTGTGTCTATTAAAGCCATGTCAGTTCAATGACAAAGCCAATGGTTTGTCAACTTGGTCAGTTGAGTTATGTGTTAATCATCTCAGTGAACAACATATCAGGTCAATTATCTTAGTCATTGACATGAACATTCCATTTTCACTATTAGTGGCATGTTAGGTTGGATGTTAACATGTATTTTGAGTAACATTATCAAGGAGATTAACCGAATCAACATGCATGTTTGACTACAATTGTGGGAGAAATGTTAGATAGGTCAACGCCATCAACACCATTTATGTTCTATTGCACATGTTAGAGGCATGACACAATGGCCACTTGATTAGTAATGTGTACATTTTGGTTATCACTATTAAAGGTGTGTTAGGTTGGTTAACTTGATCAACAACTTGTATGTTTGGTTACAATTATTAAAGCCTCACTTGATTGTTTAATGCAGTAAATTGAGTGTAAGTCTAGTTACCATTGTCGACGGCATGTTTTTTTGTTTAAATTAGTTAACATCATATACATTCAACTATGATTGTTAGAGCCATCCAAGGCTACTGAGCCCATTTAAATTAGTGCATAACATCGATGGGGGATTGCTTATTGCATTGTGTGTGAGTATAGTGTGTTATTGTTTTTTTTAAGTTGAATATTTTTCATTAATCAAAAAGTATGTACAAGGGCATCAAAATCCATGTGGCCTCACCCAACTAGGTTTGTTGACCAATGCTATTACCTTGGTACTGAAAAAATAAAAATACCCAACTGGGACACCCACAGCCTTATAGGCCTTACATGCCAAAAAACAAAAAGAACTAACAAGACACCAGTTACCATAATTAGTCATGAGAAGTGATAGAGGCAAGATTATCTGGCCCCATCCCTGGAGGAGGAGGTGGGCAGTAGAGATAGTGGACGTGAGTATAGTGTGTTATTATTACCCCACATGTGCCACGTGACATGTTCACCCTTCATGGACTAAATTGCCTTCTTAAGGGGGTTTCTTATTGAAGATGGGGTTATGTCTAAGTCTAAAGTGACTTTAATAAAATAAATTCCATTTAGTTTTGATTATTGAGCAAAAAGGGTGCTTACATAAATTTTGAGATGCTTCTAGCATATTGCAATGTCTCAAATTAAATAATCGCCACTTGCTTGTGTTCATAGAAAACATTTCAATCCAAAAGACAAATGTATGTCAAAGCAAGTTAAATAGCCCAATGCTCATTGACCCACACCACCAACCTTCCTAAATTTATCTCCTTGCTTGTGTTTGTTAAGGTTCAACCTCATCCCCCCACCATAAGTGATTTACTCCACCATTATGTACACATGCATATCTATAAAGAGCATGCCAAACTTAACCATTTTCATGCCTTACAAAAGAATTTCAAAACATTGTTACATTTGCACCATAAAATATACATATTTGTAATCAATATTTTCTAAAGTAATATGCAGTACTCTTAATTACAATATACTACTACTTTGACTACCCATACCCTACCCCTCAACCCCATGGAGATCCTTGTATTGATGTCATGACCCTCTCCATTTTGTAGTTATTCTCTTAAATTGATCTTATAACACCCTCCATTAAAATCATTACATGCACATACATGAGAACCCTTTCCCTACAAAAGTGGATGAACAAGGACTCAAGAGACTCTACTCACCCCAACCCAAGTGTGAGGAAGTCGTAGTAACAAAAGGAGGGAACTTGCAAACCTTGGCGGGAACCATTCCCATTCTCTCAAATTTCACAAGAAAGTGAAAAAAAATGCAATAGGAAGGAAAAATTTCCAATCCATGGTGAGAAGGCTAGAAAAATTAAAAGAAATCAAATCTGACCACACCGGTCAAAACATGGTCACTGGGTAGAGTTTTTTTTGACGAAAGTTAAAACTGGGATATTTTAGTAGGAGATCACGTAGGAAAACCAAGAACTCCATAGTGCACATCGTGCTCCAATTGAAGAAACAGGTGCAAGTTCTATCGTGACTTTCATGGAGCGGATTCAAATTCTAACATCTCAACAATTCCCCGAGCCGATTATTTAGTTTTTCGAATTCATTGTAACATCCCCTTTTGCAGTTATATTACTTACTGTCAGTGAAAATTCATTTTTCCCTTTTTCCATGTTGTATCAATATGCACCCTGGGGTCCTTATTATTTGCTAGTATATTTGAGAAATATGCGATGGGTTTATATCGTAAATCCCTTATATGTTTTCCTAAGCCATTAATTTAATGTTCTATAGTTTCAACATTCATTTATGAGAAGGTTTGTGGGAAAAAAAGTTTTTTGGGTTTGTGCGACTGATGTTAAGGGTTTTATTTGGTTGTCCTATTAATTTATTGCTTAAATGCATACCATGCCCTTTGGATGTCTTGAGTTGTTCTTCATCCTATGTATAGCATGAGATGATTGAGATCTGGCTATTGTATGAAACATGATATCGAGTATTTTGTATTCAATCTATCTTTTCACAGCTCTCATCGAATAAAAAGGGTGGTGACAACATTTCACTCTTTTACTCAAATCTACTCCTCCCCGCATCACTCGAACGACAACAAAAGCTACCAAAGCATAGTTTTTTTGTTCTTCAAATTTTAAAATTCTCACTAGTTCAAGGGTTTCCAATTTACGCTTCGTCTTTCCATACAGATCTCAAGATATATCCTCCATGGCTTAGACAAGACAAGCAATGGGAAAGCATGGTAGATGTTCATTACATGACCTTGCTTCCTCCGAGGAAGAACGACCACAGAATGAAGAATCAATCCCAGACAAAGAAGAGGATGACCATGAAGAGCTCGAAGTCGTAACTTGGTCGACGATAGACAAAGATGAAGACAATGAAGAAAATCAACCGGCGAATGTGTCCAGCGCAGACGATGATCAATATGCTTCTGCCAGTGACGATTAAGATGCTTCTTCCGAAACTGATGATGGGGTTATTTTGTCAAACTCTATTTCTTTTGCACTCCCTTTATTTGTATTTGGCACTTTTTAAAGCCATTTTTCTTAAAATTTTATAATTTTGTCCTATTCCCCCTCTTCGTGTCTTTGGTGCATTGTTTAAGTTCAAGTATTCAATTATGTGTGGTCTAAGGTAGGTAGTGATTTCTATGAGTAATAGAGGTAAAAACCAGAAATCCAACACGCCAATCCACTAAAGGAGAATTTTTAGTTATCGGATATGAATCTATAAATCCAATACAAAAATATGTAAAAAGCTATAAGTAGAACCCCATAAACCAATGGCAAGGATGGAAACATAAAATCTAAAGTCAAGAAGAGTGCAATCTTAGATAGCAGTAATATAAATTCCTGATTATGGACTTTATAACAATTTAGTTTCTAGTTTCGTTAATTGCATTTAAGCATCTTAAAAGAAGATTTTGCAAATCTAGATGTAGGATTTAGATCTCATGCACTGGTCCTGCTTGAACTTGTGGCGGGGGGGTGGCTAATTCGATTTAGCGAAATCTTTGCAACATCACAAGTACATTTTCCCTGAGAAAGGACTGTGCAAAGCTAGATGTAGGATCTATATCTAATGCAATTTCCCTAGCTGCTTATGTGAAGGGAGATAGCTATTTCGATTTAGCAATAGCTCTACAACATCAAGATTGCATTTGCCTTTAGAAAAGATTGTGGGGAATTAGATGTAGGATCTAGATATGATGCAATTTCTCTACTTTCTTATTTGGTATTTGTAGGAGAGAAGGCTATTTGATTCAGAGAAAGCTCCTTAATTTTGCAACGGCTCTGTAGGATCACAAGTGCATCCAATATCAACTTTTGGAAAAAGAAAATAAAAATTAAGGAGTTAAAAATATACATCCATTATAGGGATGCAAGCGAGTCCGCTTCTCGCTAAAGCCCAGAATTGGAAAGAAAGTATGGGAGGAAAAAATCATAAACCCAATACAGGGAATGGAGAAACAGATAATAAAAACATGCCTCAACAAGTAAAAGACCAGTATTAGAGCTAACAACATAAACCCGATACAGAGAACATAAAACCAAATACCGAGAACGAAAAACACTTATGCAGAAAGCATGCCTAAAGACCAGTATTGGAGAGCTAAAAGCATAGACCCAAATGAAAAAATATACCTAAAGGCTTGTAGTGAAGGTAAAACTATAAACCCAACACAGAATGGTAGAGAAATCCTAGCAACAACACTAGGAAGGCATCTAGGAAGGCCAAGGGGAAGTCTTGGAAAGGAACCAAAGAAGGTTTAAATAGAAAAAGTTTATGCAAATTTCCACGATATCATATAGGGGTGGGAGTTTCTTGGTCTAATCTCAAGTATAAAAAACATGTCATATTGTACAACTAACAATTGAGAAGAAACAAAGACTGTTAATAATAATCATAAAGTGGACCTTAAAACTATGAAAAGGAAAAGTAGGTAGAAGGTGGTGCACAAGGAGTCGGTGTAGTTTAGCTATCAAACTATTTGCAATCTTATTATTATTATTTTATCTGGGGTATATAACCATTATAAACTTTCTTCATAGGATTAATCTGCTTATTTATTGAAAAAGAAAAGAGTGGGATATGTTCAGAAAAATTGATGTCGATTCAAGTTGAAATTGATATTTGATTTTATTAATTTCTTAGATGTTACAACAATTGTTAGTGGGACCCAAATCACATTGTTGGTATGAATATAAAAATGCAAACTTAAACATCCAGAACTGTAGTTGGAACAGGGTCCAAGGATTGCTTGCATCTCCGCATGTGGAATTGGAAAAATCTTCCAACAGACAAAAGAAAATATTTTAAAATTTTGTTATCATGGAAACCATATTGGGGTTTGATTCATTGTTGTACAACAAAGGACAACAGGGGCGGAAGCTTGTTAGTGGCTAGAATCGGTTTGGATAAATTTAAGGGAAAATGGAGAGTATCACATGTCCCAAAATTTTAGGTACACATGGATGTGATTCAATATGCAAAATTTCAATCTTATGAATATGCTTATATATCAAATGAGTTGTTTTTAGTGAGATTTTTTGGAAACGTTTTAGTGGGTTTTTCAGGTTTAATTTCTCTAAAATATGGTAGGAATTTATTGAAATCACAAGCTTTATGGGTTACGCCTACACAATAGAAGTTCCTTAGAGTTTTTTCAATGTGTTGAATCTATATATACAATAAAAAAATCAGTTTAAATAACACAACAAGATTTCACCACAAATTCTTCTACTAGATTTCGACACCGGAAAGTCCAAAATATCACACTAAAAACAACTCCTATATCAAATTGTTAACCCCAACTGGATGAATCCAAATGTGGATTATACAAAAATTGTTTTTTAAAAAATATAAGAAGGATGGGACTGGTTGACAAATTTGAGACAAAATGTGGTCACCACTACATTGTAATGTCTGTACATATTAAATAAATGTATGATATATGAAAGCGTCAATGCATTTTACTATTTTGTTTGTCTATGAAGGGAGGGAAGACAGGTCTCTTCTGGGTAGGTCCACTGCAGCACACTAAGAATATATGGTAGATGACTACTTTAAAGACTTTTTCTTTTTCTACTCCCTTGCCTTCCTGTATGTGAAGATTTATGGTGAAGAAATTGAAACCCTTTTACCTATTGATGTGTTTCCTTATGTCTCAAGGTATCTGGGCTATTACTAGGAAACCCTTGAAATCTGACCATGAAAACCCTTGAAATCTGACCATGCTATTGAGATTTGACTTTTATAAAAGGAGGACATGGGGGTGGGCTTTGATCCACTTATGTGTACATGGGTCACAAGACCATTGATGTAATCTCTTTGGGTGTAACCACACATATGGTCACATCCTCAAGGTTTCCCCTTGGCTTCCAGGGTAAATGGCCATCCCAAGAAACTTATGTTGCCCAATGTTGAAAAACTCCTCAATTTTCACCATTGGATCTAACTCTTTTGGGTTGTTATGAAAATAGCTAAATATTATTTCTTTTCGAGTTATTGGTGTGAATTTGATATCGCTACCATGTTGCAAGAAATTTTTCTTATCTTTTTTCATAATGATATGGTTAAGGTAACTTACTCTACTAGGATATATTCTCTATGATGCACACCTCATAAGTACAAAACCTATTACACACATATCATACTTAAGAGTATAAATTGAATAGTTTTTGTAAAGTGAAGTATTTTAGTGAAAAATGGTGGTTGGAAATCCATTCTTATATACGTTTTCCTTTGGTTAGAATACCTTTTGTGAATTTATTTCGTCAATTGAGACTTACTGAACTTTACTCATAGCATGCTCATTGTGACAGAGTTATGTAAACTTTTGAAGAGATTGAAAGGGAGGAAGAAGCATTACTTGAGGATATTTATCCTGCAGATCGAAAGTTTGCAGAATATTACAATGTAATTGTATGCAAATATGTAGTTTTCACATTCAGTATGTAGAATTTTCCAAAGATGACTTTATTACTTTATAGAATTTCTTTTAAACATTTTTTCTGATAGTGCACAATGGAATTTCTTATTGTTTTTCAATTTTTCAATCGTTCAAACATTTTGATAATTGTATTTCACATCTCTGTGATTTTATTTTGTTATTTCAAATGTGTCTTACTGTGCAATGTAATTTTTTGTTGTTGTTGTTGCAGATTTTAAATTCGAAATCTTATTTGTATTTCTGTTTGACATCCATATGTTTGTTGGTTTTTGCACTATTTAAAGCTTACATCTCTAATGTCTATGGGTTATTATTTTTGTTCTAGGTTTTGGAGCAAATACTTGGAGTGTTACTTAAGTTAGTTAAAGATTTCAAGCTACAACACCAACATCAATATGTATTCCATCTTTACTCCATGTCTGTTATTTTATTTTATTTTTTTCCATAGAGAAAGACCCGTAATTTCATTCATATTGAAATGATTGAATTTACATTTTTCATATACACTTCATGAGTGTATTCATATAAAACCTCGACAATAACAACATTTAAAGGACCACACCTGACTCTGTCTGTTAATATTACTTGAAACAAGAATTTATGTTCTTCTGTTTGTAGCGCATGTGAGACTAATGTTGCGAGGCCACTATTATGATATTTTGTAACATTTATTCCTTGACATTTATTTTTCATGTAGGATGGGATGAGAAAAGTCTGGCTCTGCAAGAGAAGTCAGACAATGAATGCCAAATCAAGGTTAGTTTGTTTTCCATTTCACTTGTTGTCCATCTGAGATAATTGTTATTTTGTTTATGTTCTCCACGGAAAATTTAATAGAGAAACCTTAGGCACTTCTGTGCATTTCATGGATGGTACCCAACATAAACCTATTGGCACTAATTACATTGTTGGACCTGAGAGAAATATCAATTGAGTCACAAAGCAGCCTGGGAGATACTGCAAGACTTTGCATGAAGCTGAAAGCATTAAACCACTCAAGATAGCCCACTGGGATATAGTGAGTTTTATTTGGTTATGTATTATGGCACTACAAATGGTTTTAATAGAACATTATTTAGAAATCAAATTTATATACCGTACATTGCTTCTATAAACCTAGAAGTTTTGCTTATGGTTCCGCTCTTTAGCTACATTAATAGGTGCCAACTACCGACAGTTTTATCCCATGGATAGAAGATATTGTTGAATGTTAGATGTTCAGTTTTTCAAAACCTAAAACATGTCACAATAGAAAAATATTTAGGGGGATAATGTACAATGCGTATGTACTGAATTGAATAAAAAGAATGTGATGATCAAAACATGATATTATCTATGCAGTAGATAGTCCTACATCACTCGGAAACATTATTGATGCCTTATTCCAAAACTCATTTTTATGCCTTTGACAATACCCAATCAAACACATTAGATAAGTCCGCACTTGAACATATAACCACTAGTAGTAAAATATTTTGCACATAAGTTATGCATTGATCATGGCGTAAAATGAAGACAAGCAAGTTGGTTGTAGTGGTGAAATCTTAGTTCAAATGAACGATTTATGAGGTGATTTCCAACAATTCCTTTCTAAATGGAGCTTTAGTCTTCATTCTATAGCCCCAAGGGTCCATGTTAAAAGAAGAAAATGCACCTTATATGTAAGCTGTAAAAGGCATGGTAGGGACTTAAGTAGGAACCCAGAGCTTGGATCGTGATGACTAATGAGCACTTCAGTGAAAATGGTTACAGGAGTCTATGAAATCCAAATAAGTTTCACGATAGCTCTGAGTTAGCCCAATAAATAGTTGAATTCCTTCCAAGTACACCTCCAAATCAACCCAAGAACCACTCTGAATCTGGCCTAGAACTGTTCTAAATCAATATTCTTGAGGATCCGCTACAACTCCAAATATTTCATAAGCTTGCAAAATCTCAACAAGAAAGGTGTGAGGCAAATAGAGGGGGGCCATATATACATAGGTTAGGATTAGGGTTTAGGGCAGGTTACGCACTTTGTTTTTTCGTTCCTTTTTTTGGGGTGGGAAGTGTTATCCCTCATATTTGCATCAGGGTGGCCATATTTTCTTCACCAGATTGCCCCAACATTTTTGTTGATCTTGTACACATTTTGAGCTGATTTTCAAGCCGAGTGTTACATGATTAGTTGTTCCTTCATGAAGACCTTTGTGATGTATCATGATGAGAAAAACGTTTGTGACGATCTAACATTTTATATTGTCGCTAGACCATGCTTAGTGATCTATGTAAAGTGTTTCTTACTTAGGTAGTTTTGCAAGACCCTTGTAGTTGGTTATGACCTTGTTATCCACTAAAAAGTGGGTAACCCACACGAGAAAATATTTCTCATCCTTTGACAGCCAGCTAGCCAGCTAGCAGCCCTATATGATCAGTACATAACTTAATTCTAGGATCGTCCATTTCTTGCTATGCTCAAAATTCTCTCTCCCATCTGACATTCCTTCTTGACGTGTAGGTCATCCATCAGAATCTTCTTTAACCATTTCACAATCATGGGCTTTCACTTAGTGGTATGACCATACCAATATTGATCAAGGGGGAAACTAGATGATTGATCGATCTCAACTGTATTCTTATTCCCTCAGCAGGGAGGTTAGTCTTTGACTTTAGTCTAGTGGGACCTCCTCTAAGGCCTTAGGATTTTAGGAATGGCACTACTGGAAAAGAATTCATTGAAGTAGCATGTCCAATAGATTCCATACTTAGCTCTCTTCATCTTCCCCATTATTCGTCTCCATTCTTGGGGCTGTTGGTCATTGGTTGTTGGGATTGGTACGCTTCATCCTCATCTTTAAATCTAGGCCTAGAAAACTTAGCGATGGAGGTTGATGCAACTAAGAGATATATGAAAACATAAGAGGGTTACAATGAAAGGAAAAGTGAAAAATGTAAAAGATGGTTGGGATATTTACTTGGCGAGTGGGCACGAGCTTTGTCCCCCTCATAAGCCATCACCTAGTTCCTGAAGCACATGATGCTTCTTCCATAAAAAGGGATTGATATATAACTTATTATATTTTTATTTTTAAAAATAAACATTCCTGCATGGTGCGATAGGAATGATTACAAAGTAGAACTCAAATCACTAAGAGAACATGCGACATTATAGATGTTGATTCTCAATGTTAACATTTTCAAGATGGTAGTTGGAGTGTTTATATTAAATTTGTTATATTATTAAAAAGTGGTAAGTGTATTCTAGAAAAATATGTATTCTTAATTAAAAAACAAAAGTTACATTGTGATATATTTTTTCTTGTAAAAATATTTCTACAATAATATATTTATATTGGATTAGAGTCGAATATATGTGAGAGGTGTAAAATATGAATTAAATTGAGATGTGGAGGATATTCACATTCTTTTGAATCATTTTAAACTAATTTAATTAATTAATTATTTTATATTATTTTATAAGGTGAAAATATATTGAGTTGGATTTTCTCAGTTCGGAACATTTTTCGATCCGCTCCCTTTCCAGTTCTACATTAATTTGATTCAGCATTAGATCTTTGAAACTATTTCTTATCTTGGGCTTGTGGATTTTTTGCATACAACTTTCAAAGTTGAGCATGATTCCTGTGGTTTGTGTGATGGAATGGATTCTTCACAGCAAGAATTATACTAGAGAGGTCAAGGTAGCTGTGATTGTTGTGGTTATTGGTGTTGGTGTCTGCACTGTCACAGATGTGAAGGTCAATCTCAAAGGAGTTTGTGTGTTGTGGTGGCTGTATTATGTACTTCATTTCAAAAATTTGTAAGGATTCTCCACACTATTTTTTTGAAAAGCATGAACCATCCTCTCATTTCTTCCATGACATTACCAAAAGTTAGCGGGTTTACTATACCTGTTCATGTCTTTTTCATATGTATGCCAGACCTTGAAAAGTATGTTCAAAACTATTGGTAGAGGATAGCTGCACAAATTTCCCTCTCCATTCCCCTCTTGCCACTGACACTGCACTAGAACATTACTAATAAGTTTTATATGCTAGGAATGGGGATTCACCTCTCCAATCCCCAAGACTTTTGAGCCATATTTCCAGTTCGTTTCGATTCCCATTTGTCATTTAGTTTTTTTTATCTCTAGTAACATAGGCAACTCTAGTGTTTCTCTGTCAGGTAATGGGAATGACCTACATATTGATATGACCATAACATTTCATTTTACCAAAATAGATGGCATGAAACTCCATATTCTGAAGATAAAGTATACTACAGTCTGCTGAGAACATACTACATTTGCAATCTATATTTGTTGCCTAGGAAAACCACTAGAGAACATGGTTACATCTATTTGCAGCTTTGCAAGCACAAAATGATCCTCATATGAAGGGAAAGGAGTCCATATGGCATTTTTCATAAGCTATATGGAGTTGTTTTAGGAGATGCCATGGTAGTCCCATGTTGTATGGACACTAGATATTACAGATGTTATTATTAAGTCGTAGGTGTGGTTTATAGGGTGGTAAGGAATTTTGATTTTTTAATAATTGAATGGATAAAATTTGATATTATATTATAGATATTATTAAGTGGTAGGTGTGGTCTATAGGGTTGAGTGTTTCTACAAGATGCTCTGCAAACTGTTTTGAAGATACATGCTGAAGCAGTGCAATACTCCAAAGCATCAGCAGATCTTACAACGATGTATATAAACCAAGAGTATATACTGAAAAATAAAATGAATATCACAACCAAAACAAAAAATATAATCTCACTACAACCAATATACATCAGGGTAGTTATTCTTCGTAGAAAAACACTAACCTACAATATTAACCAACATTCAATGGATGGTTCAAGAGATACTGAGATTGCTATGGGTACATATCAACCACAATATACATGGTCTAAAAAGTGAGACCATCCACATGGCAAGGTGATTGGCTTAAGATTTTTTACCATGTTTATATCATGCTTTGGTATTGTTTATTTTGTTTTCTCTTCAACAACTTCTTTCCGAGGCACTCCCTCCCTCCCAACTTGAATACATATTGAAGCATACCCTCCTCTTTTATTTTTCTAAAAGAACTATGCAAATTTTGGCCTAAGTGGCTGCAAAATTCTTGGCATGTGTCACTTTGGGGATTCCCAACCATGCATACGCTCAGAATCAAACCTGGGTTAGTTGGAGTAGACTCACATCAAGATTCTACTAGATCACAACCCAACCTACATAAACTGAAGCACACTTACTAGAGGTCATGCTCGTTGATACTGAAATTGATGTTGCATGAAGATGGGAGCTAAACTTATATGGGAAGTGGTGGACATATCCAGTTTAGCTCGAATTTTATTTAGAGATTATAGATCCAAATCAGCTCATGTCTTTCTTTGTTCTAAGATTTTAGTTGAGTGAATTTTCCATGCAACCTCCTCCTGCCATAACATCATAATGCACTTCTTAGTTAGGCTTCATCCTTTTGCTTCATTTCTTCTCTATTCTACTATCTTTCTACTTGTAAAATGTATGAGTTGCATTAAATAATAACCTCAATTACAATGAACAGGGATTTTTTGGGGCTCCATTTTAGACATTAATAGAATTTAAATGCTCTTGATTTTTTAGGTCAAACATGTTGTTGTTTCACTACTAGAGAGGTTTGGTGAGCCTCAATGTGTTGTAACATACTCTAAATTTAGCATTATGAAAGTCAAATTAGAATAGTTATTTAGACATTTTCTTTTTACATTTTAAGTATCTATAATCTCTCAGAGGAAGACTAAGTTTGCACTTGCATTTATCATTTTATATATTCTCTAATATCTGGTGGAATTTATTTCTTTTTTTTCAAATATAGATTAAAAGATTTCTGACTTGTTTTCTTGTTTGGCCATTAGTAGAAACCCTCCTATCTTGATATCAACTCTTGCAAGTACCCCTTTATTTAGAAATTCCATTCTTATGAATATAGATTAAAAGGAAGCATGGGCTTGCAATACCCAAACACCAAAAACCCACGCACCTTTCTCAAGACCAACTTGTATGCTAAGTCTTACAGTTTTGTTTTTAATAAATCATTTTACATACTCTTGTTGTTTTTTTGCACAGTTATAATCATACTCCTTGTCTTAAAACTTACCCTAATATTTAGCTCATATTAGCCATGGATTTTCTACTCCATGCTTCATATCATACTGTTGATTTCTCTATCATGTACATTATGGTCATTTTTTTGTGTATTGCATTTTGAGAGACTATTTTTCCAATTTTCATACAAGGAATTAACTTTTGTCAACTCTATTTCCAAATTTCCACACGAGGATGGTTTATCTTTAGATGGTGACAAATGGCATTGGGTGGTTGGAATTAGGGTTTCAGTTACTTTTGTGAAGTTGTTACTCGTAATGTATATTCGATGTTTTACTAATGAGATTATGAAGGCATATTCTCAAGATCATTTCCTTGATGTGATCAACAACACAATTGGTCTAATTGCTTTTATTCTCGCAAGTACTCTGTATTGGTGGATAGATCTTGTTGGAGCAATTGTGGTAAGCAGTTCTTTGACCTTTTGCTTTACAATTCATAGTTTGCAACTTTTCACATGTTATGCTTATATATTTTGTTGAGTGTGTGCCATGGTTTCTTGGCACTAGCTACTGAAGAGTAGTTTGTCTTCCATTATGTCATCCTCTCCTTTTTATAATCAACGTCCACTTGTTTAATAAGAAACTTGTTGTTTTTTTCATTATCATGATATATCTTTGCATTTAGTAGCAACATAGATGACATTTTTAGCACATGTTCTCGGTCATCAGTACTCTTCACTGTCATAAACAATGGCTGGTGTGGAACTCCCAAGCCATAGAGGGCCCTGAATAATTGTGGAGCTAGGATGGAGCCATGAATCTATCCAGCTTAAAATTCAAAGGAAAAACATACTCCAGGTCTATTACCTTTTAAATAGGGAGAACTGATTCCAAAGGCGCAAGAGAATATATCGACTCAATTTCATTTATTTTGCTTTGATAACGACTCAATCGTTGATTGTGGATTCACAAATCATAATTTTTTTTGTTTTACTTTTGGAAATCAAGACATTTTGTTATAGAATTTTATATGGGTGCATATACACAATAATAGACACATACATGTGTGGAGAAGAAGATGAAGAAAAAGAAGTCTTAACATGGAATGAAATCCCAACACAGGGATATGCCATTGTAGCAAGATAACATGTATACATGAACATTTAACTATATACTAATAGAAGATTTTGAAATTTTTGGCTAGAGATATAATCGGTCTCTCTTTGCACATTTTGGGGCAATTGCTAGTTTTAGTATGTTAAAAATATGGTCTGTGTGATTATAGTTTTTATAAAGGTTATAGATCATGTGCCATATTTTTTTTAAATCAATGGCTATAAATGTAGTTTTCAGGATTGCCATAACTCTTCACGTAATTCTTTAAAGTGTTCTAGCTCAATGGAAGAGCGTCTGCCTTACAATGAGGAGGTTGGTAGTTCAATTCCACTGTGTGCTAACATGAATTAATCAATGATTTTGTAGTTTATTTTTAATTAAATGTTTTTTATCTCAATTTATTTCAATGGTGAGATTCCATTGTTTTATATTGTCTCTAGAGAGACAATAGCTAGTATTAAAGACATATTGTCTCTAATCCGAGTGTTGTCTCTAGAGAGACAAAAATGAAATTGTCTACTAAGAGACAATAATTCTTGTGTTATACATTGTCTTTATAGAGATAATTTTTTAAGACAATAATTTTTGAGACACCCCCTTAAAGACAATATTTAAGACAATACACAAGTTTTTTGTCTCAAGTTAAGACAATTTACCCAAAAATTATCTCAAATATTGTGTTAAGACAATACACAAGTTTTTTGTCTCAAGTTAAGACAATTTACCCAAAAATTATCTCAAATATTGTGTTAAAACCCTCTTTATGTAGTAGTGTGGAAAATAAAAATTAACTAAACTATCACACTACAATAAGATCTTACGAAACTTCAATGCTGAGGAGAGCTCCGCATTGGTGGAACTCCACATTGCCATTTCATAAGCATTGTTTTTGCAAGCCTTACGAAGTGCTTGTGTTTGAGTGTAGTTGCATTTCAGGGCAATATCATTTTACCAATGCGAACATCATTGCTTTTATATATCTAAACCTATTTGTAACGGAGACATTCTCCGCACACAATAGCCAATATTCTGTTTGAGTTTGTTGTTAATAGATTGAGAAATATTCCCCTATTTTTTTGAGTTCGTTGCTAATGAGATTGAAAAAATACCAATATTATTTTTTCAGTGTGTTGTTTACCGGACTATGAAAATGAATTGCAACTTTTAGTTGTTGGGCTTTATCACTTGATAAATTTTAGAGAAACCCGTGGAAAGCACAATTGAACAGTTATTGCATTGAAAGTGAATGCTATAGTTGACACGGGCCAAGCACTATAAGTGAGCAATCACGGGGAAGAATAAATAATAGCTGCGTCAGAAGAAAGCCAATAAAACAGTTTCCCACAGAGCAAATAAAAGAGAGAATCCAAGCCTATGTTTCGAAGGGAACCAAGTTTCCTTCAGGAATGATTTGTTATCAGTTGAAAATACTTGAACGTTGATATATTGTGCGGAGATACGTTGTGCAAAATGTGGCGCTGAGGAGCCCTTCACTTTTTTGTTTCTGCCTCCATGCTTTGCGCAATGTATTAATGTTAATGAGACTTAATTTTATTTTTTCACAAAAGAAATTGGAATCTCATTATTTGAAAATAAAACATTTTTTATTTGGAAAATTATGTCTCATCAAAACTCAATCTATCCTTCAAAAATTAAAAATAAGATTCCTAAATAATTTTTAAATCTTAATTTAAAGTCAAAAATAAAAATATTCAACATTTTCTCAACATTAATAAAATAATAAGAATTCAATACATTTTGGCTGAATGACATTCACGGTTTTGCTTTCAAAGCTGTCCCAAAGTCAAATATAGATTCCATAATGTGTAATAAGTGGAAAAAACGGTAGCACTAACGGAGACTTTTGTGTTAGAAACCCAAGGGTGATCCATAGAGTGGAGAAAGCATCCGTTCAGTAAGAATGATAACCGAATATTAACCAATTTCAAACTTGTAGTATTCCTCGCTTATCATTACATTCATAACAAAACATATGCTCAATATATTGAGCTACATGCCAAAATGATTCTATGTTTACATGTTTTTCCAAGATCATCTTCTAAGGTACAAGAATTATTGTGTAATGTATATTGAAACATTTTATTCTTCTAAGACTCCTACCTATCTGTATATTTTTCTATCTCTGAGGAAAACGATCATTATCTTACCTGCACCAGCAGGTCAAATTTAGATAATAACTTGTTCTAACTAGTGAGAGGGCAGGGTGTAATGATCACTTTTGTTTTCTCCATGGAGCCCAGGCGAGGCTTCACGATATTAAGTTCCGAGGTGCTCTAGCTCTCTGCGTGCGGAGTAATTGGAGTGCTAAGAGGGCTTGGCCGGGAGGACCCTCCTGGGGCTACATAAGGGAATTTCATGTCTCGTCTGTACAGAATCAACGCTATATACAGAGCAAGGAATGGAAATAACAATGTTGCTATAAATATCGAACCTATTTTAGGCAGACTGCTATGGATCAACCACTTTAGAAATCCGATGGCCAGATAGTAGATGTTGATGGACATGGTACACCATGTGATCACCCAAGTAACAACCGTAACCTGTGACGCATAAAGAGGAACGGACCTTTATAAAAAAACTATTTCAACATTTTATGGAGCAATATGAAAATATTTTTTTCTTTCTGCACGCTGCTACAAGCTTACTGCGATTGAGTTCTGTGAGGGCCCATCTTTACGTCACCACTCATGAACTTCAAAAGCGGAATGATAGAAAATGACAATAGAAAGGATAGTATCATCTACAGGGAAGCAATACAATTGTTATTGTTTTTTGCTACACTAAAATATCAAGTAATTTGGATTTGTACATATAGGATAATGTGATAAGTATTACTAATTTTCTCAAAGCTTAAACGTCACCCTGGAGAGGGTGATGTCATCTTCAGGGAAATGATACAAATATTACCGATTTTGACAAAGCTATGACGACAAAAAAAAATTCGAAGTTTACAGTACTTTTTGAATTTGAAATGTGAGAGCAAAAATGTTCAGGTGGTTCTGGTGTAATTTTGAATAATTTTTCTAATGACTTTTGTTAAATATGATGTGATATGGGACGATAAGGTAAGTTATTTATCTCGTGTATTTATTAAATTTCATAAATTTGAATTTTATTTAAATTTCTGTTTTAATACATACGGTCAAATTGTCTGTGATCATTGACTTGTGGATTCAGGAGTTGTAATCAAACTGGAATTTTAGCGTGTTTTCTTTCTAGCACATGGCACTAAGGGACACAATTCCTCATTGAGATTTAATTCTGGGTCTATGATGAGGCCCATGTTCAACCAGTTAAGCTAACCAGTTAAGCTAATAAGACTTGAAAAATTATTCAGAAGTTAAAAAACAAGTATTTTTAAAAAATATCGGTAAAATAATTCCTATCATAAATGTATTTGGAAAAAAGCCTAAATTATTTTTCAATTTGAAAAGAGTTAATAATTGGTAAATTAACTTTTTAGGATCCACATAAAATAAATGAAATTGAAAGAAAGTATCTAATTTTTTTTTTGCTAGTGTTGGAAATACTGGGAGGGGTGGGAGGCAAGTTGAATCAAGATTCCTTTTCAATTGTTATTTTTATCAGTTAAAATTATATTTATAACACAAAATGAACAATAGGAATAAATTATTTTATTAATATAATCTTTACAATAAATCAGGTACAATATATATAGGGCTCCAACCCTTGATGAAGACACTGATCTTCAATCTCCCAATCTCCCGGGATCCAACCTATTGCCAAGCACCAAGTTGATCTTTTGTGAGGCTCCAACCTCTAGGGCACCAACCCTATCTTTTCAAGGCACCAACCTTGTCAATCTACAACTTCACTGTAGCCTCCATGCTACATCATCAATGGCAACCTGTCTTCATATGAAGAAGTCTTCACAACTCTTCATATTTCCCAAACAGAGTCTGCGAAGTTACCTCATGATGATTTGAAATAGCTATCATGATCTCCAATAATGTCTCCAAGATCTGTTGATGATTTTCAATAGGATATCTTTGATAAGTTGCACTAAGCCCTCAATGTCTACACAAAAACAATTCTCTATTTTCAACCCTCTATTCTTACTGTTGCGGTAACTATTTTAGAAGTGACTTCTTCTCATTGTTCTTACTGTCACGATATCTTACTTCAAAGAAACAAACTCACAAACACTTCAATCGCGATATCTTACTTCAAAGAAACAAACTCACAAACACTTCAATGCTGGTGTTGCCTACTGCTCCCTTCAAATGATGATAGGTGAAACTTTATTTCCTTTCACAGAACTATTCTTCAGGTTGTGTTTTGTAATTCTTCCATAGATTAATTTATCACAAGTATGAGCCTTTCAAATATTAACCCTATCAAAAGAATTACTTTTTCTTTCAGCTTCATTCTTTCCTGTTGGACCTTCGGTTTCCTTCCTTTCCCCTTGATTTTTGGCTTTCTCTGTTCCTTCAAGTTCATGAGTTGTGAACTGTTACTTCTTCTCTCTATAATCAATGCCTGAGATCCACACATTGATATGGGGCATTTTAACTCATTTTATATGAGTTTCACCAATGACCAAATGACACATCTATTAGAGAAAGGTCGACTTGTATATTAAAAATATATATTGGAGAGTCTTTTATCCATAGACTTTATTATTCACGGCAACCATATAAGCGCTGCTATATCAACATGGAGGTCCCCACATGCCACATCATCGCCTTTAATCCCACAATCGCAATTTCATGAGAATCAGAGTCATTTCTTTAATCCTGCAATCACAACTTCATAAAAAGTCGGAGGTTTTACAAGTGTGCACATGCTCTATCTTTTGATGGAGTTGATGCGATATTCAATAAACTGTTTTTAATGAATCCATCGGGCCCAGAGTATTATCGCAATTGGTGACCTGTGGTCCACCACTCTATCACAATTGGCGACCGTAATACTATCGTAATCGGCCTTTAACTGTGACATCCCATTAAGACTTGTGATATGAAAGTTCCAATATGCGGATGCAATATTACATTCAGTCATATTATAGTGGGGCAGTCGGGTCCGCAGTAATATCCAAATTGGTGATTTAAAGTGACATATTTTAAGACTTTGCGATATGATAATTCCAATGGGCGGATGTGATGTTTCTGTAAGGTGAATTGTAATGGTCTCGCGGGTCCATATATATATCACAGTCGCATATTTTGAGTGTGACATTCGTTTGTGTTACATAACTCCTGATGAGGCATTTCCATTATGGCGGATGCCATATCACAATAGACTATATTGTTATGAAACCATTGGGTCCATAATAGATATCGCAGTTGAGGGATTCAACGTGACACATAATAAAGTGATAAGGAGCTGATATTGATTTCTCTGATGTGTTATGATATTTAAAGAGTTTTTCACGGTTTATTTCTTAGATTGGGTTCTTAGCTCCTCTGATAACACTTTTTATGCTCGTCGGATGGTGTGTTCCTCCTTGCTTCTCGATGGCTTCCAATGACCTCTTCCTCTTACAGTTTGGCTTCATGATGACTTTTGATAAACTGCTTTCAAGAAACTCTTCCGATAGCTCTTCTTTGACTGCTCATGTTCTTGAAATGTCTTTCCAATTGATTTCCCGATCGCTTTCCTCCTTAGCTTCTTTCTCCTGTTACTTCATGATTTTCTCTACTTCTCCTTGGCTGCATATCATCATTTAGTATCCGAGAATATTTCCATGTTGACATCAACGACAATTTAGATCAACAATATCCCCCTTTGTCATTGATGGAAATATTCTTCTTCTCTCCCCATTTGACATTAATGGGAAAGGACTGCACAAGGACTCCCCTCGTCAAGGTGCTCCTCTTCTTCATGAATAGTGGATATTCATGGGTATGTCACTCCCCTTGTCATGGTGCTCTTATTTTTGCTCAAGATAGAAAGATTATTTCCTGTATTATATTGTCTCCATAGTCAGATTTAAGAGGTCTTCATAGTCCGAAACAAGGGAAAATGCCACTGAAATTGTCTTTCTCGCTATCTTTCTTCAAATCTGATTTCCTATGTATTTTTGTGCTTCTCCTTAATTCACTGCCATCTAATTTTATGTATACTACCCTTCACCACCTTTCAAAGTACTGCTCCAAGATGTAGTAAAACCTCCTTCAATAAGATTTCTATAAGATAGCTTCAACAAGGCTAAGAATGTCTTCAAAGAAATGTTCTTCTGCACAACAATCAAGCATCCTTCAACAAGATTCCTACACCACAGTTCCTAGTCCAAGACACTGCAATTGAGTCTCCTTACTAATCTTTCAACCACGGTGACTTCCACTATAGGACTAACCTTGGGTAGTAAGTCCTCTAGAACATGTTTGCTACCTGTCACAAATCCGAGTTGAACAAGTGTCACTTTCTTAAGGTAATCCGAGCTCCAATAGATTGAAACTTACCACAAGTCTAAAGCTGTAAGTTTGATTGATGGACCAATAGACGAATTCGACAAGACTGAGGACTGAAGCATATAATAGGATTGTTCTCTATCCGAAGTCTATGAACAGGTCCAAGCCTTTGAAACTCCACAAAACTGTCCTCACAACCGAAGTTTGCAACACTAGTAGTAATAGGTGTGAAGAAGGTTGCCTCTATTTCTGTCAATAATTTACCTGTTCTCACATTAAATTTATGAGTCGAGACATTGAACTTCTCTAATGACAACAACATATTTATTCACCTTATTATAATTAGATGGCCTTTTTTGCTACTCCAATTTATTATCAAGGATTTCATAAGGCCCATTCATAGATAGTTTCTACAATAACGATCAAGAATCACATGCTCCCACTAACTGTATGCATAGTCTTTTTTTGGCAGAATCCCATCATCAAACACTTCGAATATCAAGTATATCTTCATCAATTCAACATGTGTTCTTGGATGTAGAGTTCAGGATATTTTTAGATTGTATTTGATTTCTTCTCCATACTTGTGTAACTTTCTTTTCTCGGATGGTTCTAGCTTGTGTAGGAGCCCAAGTCAAGTCACAATCATGTGCCATATGACCAATGTTAAGACACTTGAAGAATTGTATGTTGTTCATGAATAATAATTTATGATTTCTTCTTGCAAAATTGCTTCTCAGAGATTGTTGGGGACCATAATGTCTATCTTTGTGATATGCCCTACAATCTTTTTCCATGTGTCCAAAGTTTGTATAAGAATAGTAATAACTAGAAAATATAATTTGGTACCTGGGAGAAGGTGGTTTCCTTGATTTACTTCTGAAGTTTTTATGCCTTGAGATCCTTTGATTATAACCATTGCTTCTTGCAACCTTAACATTATCTACATTTCTTCTTGGTACATTACTTCCTTCATTATTGCCTTCACTCTTATCCTTGTGTTTGCTGGAACTGGGACCATCAATATTTCTTTTTGGTGTCCTCATATCCTTGTTGTTTGAAGCATTATAATTCTTTCTTGAGGGTTCTCCTTCATAGCCAAGACTTGATTTATCAAATGGGGATCTTTGATGGCTGAGCACGTCATCCAAGGCTTGGGATCTCTTCAAAATTTTGTCCATCCATTCTACCTTTTTCCTGAGGGAGTCAATCTCTTCTTCCATTATTTTTCAATCATTATTCTTCTTAGAAATTTGTTTCTCCAACTCTTCCTTAATACATATTGTTTCATTTTCTTCTATTTTAAGTGAGATCATATCTGACTTTATTTTGAAAATTTCTTCATTTTATTTTGCTAGGCTACTCTCCATTTCTTCCTTGATCTTGGTTGCTTCACATGATTGGGCCTTAAGAAAGTGATTTTTGATTTTAACTCGGTGATGTCATCATCTTTTTCTTCTAGTTGGTACATCATGGCATTTCTCTCCTTTTCCGCTTCATCAACCTGTCCTTCTATGAATGTCAAAGCTTCCATCACCTTCTTAGCTCCTTGTTCTTATTTCCTTGCTTCTTCTAGTTGAGATCTAACGGAGGAGACCTCTTCCTTGTATTGACCAATCTCTGCTTCAAGCTTGTTAAAGATTTTTTTTCCTTTGTTCAACATGGCTTGACAAGGTATCTTCCTGTTTCTTTGCCTTATCCAATTGATTTTTCATGGATATGACTTCCTCATGATGCTTTCTTTTGCTTTGATGAAATTCCTTGTTAAGCTCTTCATCCCTTTCTTTACTTGAAGCTTGACAAGGTCAACTTCCTTCCTTGTTTGGTCTTGGTCACCAGCTAGTGTTTCCATTTTAAGTTCATTGTTTTCCTTTTTCAAACTGATAATTTATTCCATATCAGCCATAACATTAGTGAGGATATCTTCTTCAAAATATTTTTCATTTTCTTCATATTATAGGTCTTCTTTAGCCTTGATGTCATCATTCTCATTTTCAGTTTCCATGATGGGTTCTCGATTTCCTTCTTTATTTCCATCATATTCTTGACTAGTGGTCATGGTCAATGTTCCTTTTGAGAGAAGGTCATGAAGTTTGTCCTATATACCCCTCGCTGATGAACACTTTTCTAAATTGTCCTTTATAGAATCTGGTAGCTCATTCAGGACTGCCTTCCTTTCTTTTGTATTGTACTCCTTGCATTCTTCATCCATCATATTATCAATAATCACTAATTTCTAGACTTGAATGCCTTGAGTTTTTAGGAAATTCCTCATTCTTGCTTCCCATATATCAAAGTTTCCATTGAAAAATGGAGTCTTCACAAATTGATTGATTTCAACTTCGATGGTTGAGGGAGACACATCTTTAGAAGGATTGGAGACTTTCTTCCTTGGATTTTCCATTTGTGTTCTAATTCATCAACCTTCAAGTTGTTAGGCTTTGAGTGAAGGGACTGGCTCTAAGACCAATTGTTGGAAATATCGGGGGGGGGGGGGGGGGGTGTGAATTAGTATTCCTTTTCAATTGTTATTTTCACCAGTTAAATAAATTATATTTAGAACACAAAATTAACAATAGGAATAAAAGCTTTTACTAATATAATATTTACAATAAATCAGGTACAACATAGGTAGGGCTCCAACCCTTAATGAAGACACCGATCTTCAATCTCCTAGGATCTAACCTATTTCCAAGCACCAACTTGGTATTTTGTGAGGATCCAACCTCGACAACACCAACACTATCTTATCAAGGCACCAACCTTTTGTTTAGGAGCACCAACTCCAAGGAAACCAATCCTTCCAATTCTGAGGCACCGACCCCAAGGGATCCAAACCTCTAGTTTTTCTTTGTCAATAAATGTTTTGATTGTATTGCACTACTCTCAAAATATTCTTCACTGTGTTAACTCAATCTACAACTTCACTGTAGTCTCCTGATACATCATCAATGACAACATGTCTTCATATGAAGGAGTCTTCACAACTCTTCATATTTCCCAAACAGAGTTTGGGAAGTTACCTCATGATGATTTCAAATAGCCATCATGATCTCCAATAATCTCTCCAAGATCTGGTGATGCTTTTCAACAGGATATCTTTGGTAAGCTGTGTTAATCCCTCTATGCATACAAAAAAATAATTCTCTATTTTAAACCATTTTTTCTTACTGTTGCGGTAACTGTTTCAGGAGTGACTGCTTCTCATTGTTCTTAATGTCACGATATCTTACTTCCAAGAAATAAACTCACAAACACTTCAATTCTAGTGGTTCCTACATCTCCCTTCAAACGATGACAGATGAAAATTTATTTCCTTTCACAAAATTGTTCTTCATGTTGTGTTATGTACTTCTTCGATATATTAATTTATCATAGGCCTAAGCCTTTCAAAGATTAACCCAATCAACATAATTTCTTCGTCCTTTGGCTTCCTTCTTTCCTGTTAGGCATGCGACTTCTCTCCTTCCTACTTGATCTTTAGCTTCCTCTGTTCCCTCAAGTTCACGAGTTGTGAACTATTACTTCTTCTCTATGTAATCAATGCTCGAGATCCACACATTGAAGTGAAGTGTTTTAACTCGTTTTTATACTAGTTCCACCAATGACCAAAGGACACGTCTTTTGGAGTGATGCCGACTTGTATATTAAAAATATATATCGGAGAGTATTTTATCCATATACTTGATTATTAATCGGAACCATAAAATATATGCTATACCCACAAGGAGGTCCCACATGCCACGTCATCAACTTTAATCCTGTAATCACAATTTCATGACAATCAGAGTCTTTTCTTTAATCTCGCAATCGCAACTTCATAAAAAATCGAAGGTTTTACAAGTGTGCACATGCTCTGTCTTCCAAAGGAGCAGATGTGATATTCAATAAACTATTTTTAATGGATCCACCGGGTCCACAATATTATCGCAATTGGCGGTCCGGGGTCCACCACTCTATCACAATGAGAGTTTTACTATGACATCAGATTAAGACTTGTGATATGAAAGTTTTGGTACGTGGATGTGACATTAAATTGAGTCATATAATAGTGGTGTAGTCGGGTCCGCAGTAATATCGCACTTAGTGTTTTAACATGACACCCTTTAAGACTTTGCTATATGACAATTCTAATAGGAGGATGCGATGTTTCTTTAAGGTTAATTCTAATGGTGCCGCAGGTCTGTATATATATATCACAATCATAGATTTTGAGTGTGACATTCCTTTGCATTACATAACTTCCGATGTGGCAGTTCTGGTATGGACGATTCGATATCACAATAGAGCATATTGCTATGGAACCATTGGGTCCGTAATACATATCGCAGTCGGGGGATTCAACATGACACATAATAAAGCAATAAAGCCACCAATATTGATTTCTCCAATGCGCTGTGATATTTAAAGAGCTTTTCATGATTTATTTCTTGGATTGGGTTCTTAGCTCCTCCGATAACACCGTTTATGCTCCTTCACGATGTGTTCCTCTTTTCTTCTCAATTGTTTCCAATGACCTTCTCGACTTACACTTCTACTTCATCATGACTTTCAATAAGCTTCTTCTTATAACTCTTCTTTGACGGCTCTTGTTCTTTACTTCCAATGGCTTCCAATGTCTTTCCAATGGCTTTCCTCGTGGCTTTCCTTGGCTTCTTGATCTTGTTACTTCACGGATTTGCTCTGCTTCTCCTTGGCTTCATATCGTCATTTAGTATCCCATAATATTTCCATATTGACATCAATGACAATCGAGATCAATAGCTAGTGGATATAATTTCATTAATTAAATATTTAATTATAATAATTAAATCAATTTTATATTAATTATATATTTTTAATAAAAAAATTAAAATTATATATATGGGGTCTTTTTCAAACTTTTTTTTCAAGGTATCACACTATATGTATTAAATAGTATTTACGAGGGGTCTTTTACCAACTATTTTTCAAGATAGCATACTATATGTATTAAATAGGATATATTAGTAGAGGTAATTATTTCACTATTTTTTATTTACCATTGCATAGTCATCACTCCCTTAGCTTCTTCAGAGTTTAATAGTCAACAATGCCTCCCACCAAAAATCTCCCTAACTTATTACGAATTGAAAGGGGAACACCATCCAGAAAATTCAATAATCTAATCAATGTAAATGACTCAGGTTTTAATATAAATATGGATGTTGAGCAAGAGTTGGATATCCCACTCTCTGTTTGAGAATTATTTTTTTAATATGGCAACCCCAGCTATGTTTTTGTCTTAAATTGTTTCCTTCAAGTGGTATCATAGCCAACCCTGGGCCTTCTCCCTTAAGGGAGGGCCTAGGGATGAGTACAATTGAAAATTTGAGTGGTTTCCTTGTCAATCGATCTATTAGAGTTGTAGCTTCATTTTTCTGACTCTAATTCTACTTATGAAGAGAATTGTTGTTGTTATAGACATATTTGGGCACTGCAATCCCAATCACATATGTCCATAAACCAAGGGCTTCTAAGTCCCTAAAAGTGTTGTTTCATACCCTAAAGGATTAAGGTCAGCTGATTACATCATCTCCCAGAAGTTCTCCATGAAACACTACTTAGAACTGGTCAAAACTAGACCATATAGACTGCTCAGTGCTAAGGGTGCAATGCATCTCACCTGCCACATGCAAAAAGTGTGATGCATACTCGAAATCCCTTCTGTAGGGTGCGATGAGTGAGAGCAGACAAATGGCAGAAGAAATTTGCTAGGTGGAGACCCTAAGAATCTTCTAGAAGCTACTCATTTGACAATTGCCTCTCTGAATTCGCCCAGGGATGGGTAAGAGATCATGAAATCTCCAAGAGGAACAAAGAACTACCAGAGAGATGACACTAATAAGAATCCTAGAAGCTGACTCACCCCCCTGCCAACATCTATATATGGATCCCTCATCCCAAAGATCCAGAGGCTGGAATTTTGTAATTTGCAAGGAAGTGTTGTTGGTTTCTCTTTGAAGACATTGTTGGGTGATCTTGCTTTGTATGAGGTGAAGAGGGCTTTCATGCTGGGAGGATGGCATTGGGTCAGACCAATGGGTTGTAATCCTCTTTTCTACTACTTCTATCAATAAAGCTATTTGAGTTTTCCTCCATATTCTTGTATATCTCTGAATCTTGTATTGTTATATGTATTTGTATGGTTAATATACATCTATCCTATATTGTTTATGGTTATAGATCTCTATTCTTTGATGGTATTATGTTGCTTTGACTCTACAAGTGCTCTTTGAAGTGGGACAAGTAAGGAAGGAGTGGCGAAATTCTGTCAAAGGGGAAAGGAAACAAGCAAGGAGCCAAGCGAAAGACTGAGGTTGGTACTCTCTGCTTCTTTCTCATCTATCTCTCGTAAAGAAAAACACAAGTGACTTTAGTTTTTTTGTTTCTAAGATAGCTACCCATCTTAGTGGGACTAGCATCTCTGGATAGACACTAGTTTGATTGCTTGTCTCTATTTGTTTGCTTCATAAACTACAAACAAAGCCTAAAGTTAAGCTAGCTAGCCTTCGAACTACATTTGCTATGCAAGTGGAAAGTAGATCAATGCTGCTTCAGTCAATCTCCGAGTATGTTTATGAATTGAACAACTGACTTGCAAACATCCTAAGTGCCCTGGTGGTAGCTTAAGTAACCTCATTAGATCAGCCCCTATACTTTGTATTTAATGCCTATCATTAGCTCAGCGTAAATCCCTGAACTAAGCTGCAAACTGTGACCAAAAACCAAGTTAAAGTCTCATCCTTGGACCATCGCATTGTCTCCTTTTGACAGATTGGATGCATTGCACATCCTGTGTGTAGTAGGTGGGATGCATCCCTGTTTCCCTATGTTATAGGTGCGATGATCAGATAAGACTGTTTCCGCCTCCAAATTTTAGTTTTTTCTTCATTGTCTTCAGCTTTATTCAGGAGTTTTTCTGGCTGTGATCAGTATACCACTATTGAAACCCCCTTCCTTTGCATTATTCAACCTTCATTGTACAAATAATTGTGAATGTTTTTATGTATTTTTCATCGTTTACAGTTCTCCTTTACAAAAATTAGCTTAATCAAACTGTCATATTTTGATTTGAAAGTGTCACAAGTGTCATTTTTAGTCAAAGAAAAGAATCCTCCTCTTTTTTATATTCGATTACACTATTACCCTTTTATTTGATCTGAGTTGATAGTATTTCAAGTGTCAAAAGCAGTTTTCAATTCAAAATCACAAATGATGGTCCTTGTCTTCCTCTCGTTTTTTGAAAAGAAAATCATTAGTACTTTCACTTTGAAAGAAAAGATAATTCAGATTTGTACTTAGCATTCTTTTTGTCATTCACACATTAAGAAATCGGAAAACAAATACATGCATGTGCATTTGCATTTAGACTGCTTGTTGATTTTGATTTAGGACAGTGCATCTAGTGTGTGCTCTCTACTCTATGTTGAAAGAATTTTTCTTCTCTTTCCTTAGTAGCTAGGATTTTCATTGCAAAAAGAAGAGTAAATGACTGTTTAACATCTTAGATTACATATTTAGGAGTTTTATATCTACATCATGCGGTGAAACTTAAAGGAAAACTTCTTAAGAAAGATCAACTGTAAAATAAATTCAATGAATAGAAAAACGCTTTGGAACCTAACGCACAACATCTAGAAGTCTAGGCTAGAGACATATTCTGGTGTCGTAAAGCCTGGTAACTATCGCTTTCATGGTAGGTTGGGTTATTCCTCCTCTTTGAGATGACAAGTGCCACTACAGACTTGTGCTCCCATGTACCGTCGAGTATATATTGGGAGACCACAATAGGTTATATCCTCTATCCTTAGGAAGCCATATCTGCCACCCTATCGATTGCAATGCACTGAACACAGCATTCGGGAAGATTGACTTCCGTACCGTAAAAATTATTCTGCAGTTTTGTGATTAGTTTGGTAATCCCTCTGTCTAGATTTGCAGAGTAGTCTCTTTCATTCCTTTTCAGACTACTTAAAGGAAAATGTTCATATGAGCACTTGTCACTTTAGGCTCATTAAAAATCGAAGGCGACTACAATCATATTTAGCTTTTTCTCGACTCTTAAAAATTCAAAAAGAAAGTTGTGTCAAAGTGTCATAAAATGTATTTTAATTGGAATAATGTCAATGTTCCCTCATTGATCTTAGGTTGTGGAAATGAAGTCCACCAATCAAGGATTTCCCCTTGGGGGAAATCCTAGTCCTTTCTCCTCCTGGGGAGATGTTGGTGCACCTCAAATGGCCACATTGTCCCTTCCAATACTAACAATTAGCCTACCAGTATGGTTTTTCTCAACCTCTGTCGTTCAAAGCACCGTGATTCCTGAGCAATCAAATCAGCAACTAGATGATACTAGAGTTACCCCCCAACCTTCTACTTCATTTGTTTCTCCCTCTCCTTCTTCCTCTTTGCTTGGTGAAGCTAGCAAAACTAAAAACCAAGTAACTGAGAAGAAGAAGAAAGGGAAGGAGAAGAAGAAGAAGGAGCCAACGACAAAAAGGGGCAACCATGCATCGTCTAGCAAAAATCCACACACTGCACCATCCAAACATTAATCTCCATGTGTCATCTACAATGGGGACCACTATCATCGAGATTGTCCTTGCATCCCATGGATTTTAAGGGGCTAGTCTCCCCGCTTGCACAATCCGGTGTCGTCAACATCTGACGATCATGTTGAGAGTACACCATCAACTAGTGAAAATGAAGTTAATGGACAAAAGGGAAGATCTAAATTTCCTTGTAGACTGTGTGAAGGTGATCATGCTATCCACCGTTGTCCCTTCCTAAACGAAGCTAAAAGAGTCTTGGATAACCGTCCTGCTTCATTGCTACAACTTCCTCCTGGATACAAGAAACTCTTGAGGAGTCCATCATTAGTTGAAAATATGACTGACACACCTTGGTTGTTGGTTGAAGCACCTATCATTGAAGATAAACCCTCTGAGTCCACGTCGGAAAAAAGTCAGCAGGTCAAGACGACAGTCGACCCCATCTTGTCTTCAGAGTATCCACCTTCAGATGATACCGTCACCAGAGAGAATGAGAACGAAGTCGTTCAAATTCTTTTCGTAAACACAGACTCTGATGAACATGGGGGAAATCTACTCATTCCTTTATCGCAGGAAGGAAGTTCGTCAGAGATTTATCTGGCCGTTTATTCAGTCCCACCTCCACGAAACCTAGTCGTTTCCTTCGATTGGAATCTACTAGGCAGACCCCATCTACCATCTAATGTACCATTCCGAATCATAGTACAAACTTACAGAATGGTCATGGTCGATACTATCATAGATGAAGGGGCTTCTGTGAGTATCATTTCCTCAACTGCTTGGGAAGCGCTTGCTTCGCCATCGCTTTTGCCTGAGATGCGAAATCTGACAGGCTTCGACAAAGGAACCAGTCCGCTGTTATGGATCCTTCCAAATTTGCCTATAACTTTGAGAAGGAAAACCATTTATCTGAACATGATGGTAGTCCAAGGACCTTTAGATTATAATCTACTCCTTAGGCGTGACTACATTTATAGCATGGGAGCTATTGTTTCCTCACTCTTTCGAGTGATGTGTTTTCCGCATGAAGGCAGAATGGTCCAGCTCATAGACCAGCTTTCATTCTCCTGTTCACATATAGCTAATAGTCAAATGCCATCCCTAACTGGTCTTATTTCACAAGGAATATCTCAGCAATCTCCAGTCCATCCTCCTGATGAGCGCGAGTGATTCGGTGATTGTGACTGAAAACTAGGGGGCATGCACCCTAGTTTGCTTCCGAAGGAAAAATTCAGGTATATGGTAGGTTTCCATGAAGGATATATGACTAGTCTGACACACCCGTCCATTTAGGAAAATGGTATTAGACTAGAATAAGATACCTCCATCAGAAGGTATGCCTTTCTCAACAGAGCAAGGGTTTTGTCTGCAAATTGAAGGGTAACCTGGAAACTCTACTTCACTATACCTGGGGGCATGCAAACCCTTTTTGCATGAAAGTGAAAAGAAACCAATGTAACTCTAACCCCGTAGTTTTACTGACTTCAACTGCTTTAGTTACGATTTTGGTATGATCAACCGTTCGCCTTTGCCGGGACCAACAAAAACAACAAAGTAAAGGAGATGTTTCCCACTGAGAAGCTATCATACCTAACCTTAGTAGTTCTTTAACCCCTAGGACAGTAGTTGGTCATTCCTATCTTGCATGCAAAAGGATTCGGAGCAAAGTTTCGAATGGGGAAAGCTCCCTAAAAAATGAACCTATCGATGAGACATCCTTATTAAATGACTGGAACGAGCAGTTTTACGCAAAGTTCAAGCTCGTTAAAAAATAAACCTAGCATTAAGCATATGTTCCACCAGAGTTTAAGCTCATTAAAAAATGAACCCAACTCAGGTAAATAACCATCGCGATCGCATTATTATCAGCCTTTGAGCCTTAGTCTTGTTCTTACCATCAACTACACTCTTTTTTAGCGGATCATACACCTCCATTTGATTGTTTACCCCTTTTGAGGAACAACTGCGACGAGTGATCCTATTAGCCACCTTCTTTACACTGCCGTGATTGAAAAAGTTCCAAACATTACCTGGAACCAGCTTCTATCTGAAAACATCGCTCGTTCCTCAAAAAAACAAGTCTCCTTTAAGCTCTTTTCATCTGACTCGTAAAATATGAAAAGATTGCTGAGCAATTAGCCTCTCCAGCTCGTTAAAACAATCAGAAGTGTTATCCCTCCTCTATATTTTAATATTTTTGGACCTAAGGGATTATTACACAAACAGATTGAGTGTTTGTCTTGTTCAGCTCGTTAAAACTATCGAAACGTCATCCCTTTCGCATTGTTTTATACTTTTTTGGACTTAAGGGATTATATTATGAAAAAGGAATATTGGTGCTTCCTTTCCGTCTCTTTTTAGACTCTCTAAAATTGAAAAGAACTGAGTTATCCTTGTTGCTAAACTCGTTAAAACAATAGCGACAAACTTGTCCATGCAGACAAGAGCGAGTCTCACTGTCGCTAGGCTTGTTAAAACATAGCGACGAGTTTGCCCAAAGGGCAAATTATAGAACAAGCATATGTTATCCTCCTCAAGCTTGACAAAAATAGAAAGGTACTGGTCAGAAATGACTAGGGAAAATTGGGAAGAAAGCTTGAAGAAACTTTATTGATAGCAGGTCGCTCTTGAACATGAAACTTTCACTCCATCACCATGATTGAGTTAGGTTGGGTTATTCCAATCACCGGGCATATCACCATTGGTCCACCGTACCATCAACTTTTGGGGTTAACGCTACCAATCCATTTCAATGTCACCAATATGTTTAAGAGAAGTTGCTAAGAGAATTCACCAACCCAACTCGTATCTCATCCACTACAATACCTTCACATTTCATTCTTTCATGACCGCCACCCTGAACCTTGTATCAGCAGGTCATTTTCACCTCCACGAAATCATTTTCTCCATTCTGTTTCGTAGATGTGGGATTCATTAATTCCCTCCTACAATGGGTGACTTCTTGTCGACATCAGCTCATTATCCAAGAAGTTGACCTAGGAACAACCCTTTCAGTACTTTGAAGCTTGCATGCCTCAATGGAAAGTTTCTCACTTCTGGCGACAGGTTTACATTAATGGCCTTCGACTGAAAGATTTTGCGTGGTGTTCGAAATTGAATCATGTTTTCACACCACATAAATTGTACTGTAGTACCTTGAGGTTCATCATCATCATCGGTCATTCCTCTCGCGCTTGTTAACAACTTACATCATTGGCTGGTAATCAGGTGATGCCTTTCCATGTTTGAAATCAGAACATCTTTTCACATGGAACAACTTGTCCTTCGGGTGAAGATTGAATGAGTTTTGAAGACCCCGAATCTAGTTTCATCCATCTGGGCTGCGATATATTCAAGAAAATAAAGACATCAAATGTACATCATTGCTGCACAGATAATCATCCAAACCAAAGGATGATGGCTCTACCAGAATCATCAATCTGCTACACAGACGGTTGTCTGTCCTATGTACATGAAAATGAATTTATAAAGCTGAGCATGGGAATGCCCACCTCAACTAGATCATGAAAATTTTATGAAGATAATGTATTGTATTGTATCTTATTATAGGTCACCTTCTAGTTTGAAAAACCTCGGATCCTCATGATAAAGCATTTCACCCGACATCAAAAAGATTTATGACCTCATGCTTTAGGGGGCAACTGTTATAGACATATTTGGGCACTGCAACCCCAATCACATATGTCCATAAACCAAGGACTTATAAGTCCCTAAAAGTGTTGTTTCATACCCTAAAGGAGCAAGGTCAGCTGATTACATCATCTCCCAGAAGTTCTCCATGAAAAACTACTCAAAACTGGTCAAAACTAGACCATACAGACTGCTCAGTGCTAAGGGTGCAATGCATCTCACCTGCCACATGTAAAAAGTGCAATGCATACTGGAAATACCTTCTGTAGGGTGCGATGAGTGAGAGCATGTACAAATGGCAGAAACAATTTGCTAGGTGGAGACCCTGATAATCTTCTAGAAGCTGCTCATTTGACACTTGCCTCTCTGAATTTGCCTAGGGATGAGTAAGAGATCATGAAATCTCCAAGTGGAACCAAAAACTTCCAGAGAGATGACACTAATCAAAATCCCAGAAGTTGACTCACCCCCCTGCAAACATCTATATATGGATCCCTCATCCCAGAGATCCAGAGGCTGGAATTTTGTAATTTGTGAGGAAGTGTTGTTGGTTTCTCTTTGAAGACATTATTGGGTGATCTTGCTTTGTATGTGGTGAAGAGGGATTTCATGCTGGGAGGATGGCATTAGGTCATACCAATGGGTTTTAATCCTCTCTTCTACTACTTCTATCAATAAAGCTATTTGAGTTTTCCTCCATATTCTTGTATATCTCTGAATCTTGTAAATTGATATATGTATTTGTATGGTTAATATACATCTGATCCTATATTGTTTATGGTTATAGATCTCTATGCTTTGAAGTTATTATGCTACTTTGACTCTACAGGTGCTCTTTGAAGTGGAACAAGTGAGGAAGGAGTGGCGAAATTCTATCAAAGGGGAAAGGAAACAAGCAAGGAGCCAACCAAAAGACGGAGTTTGGTACTCTTTGCTTCTTTCTCATCCATCTCTCATAAAGGAAAACACAAGTGACTTTAGTTTGTTTGTTTCTAAGATAGCTACCCGTCTTAGTGGGACTAGCAACTCTGAATAGACACTAGCTTTCCTGATAACAGTTGCCTATGAAGAGCATTGTTTCCTAACACGCTGTGGTGCAAGTGTTGAACATTTTCAGCAAGAGTGATATGCTATATGTGGATTTGATTATTACGTGGATCATTAAGTTGTGTGTGTGAGAAGCTACTTCCCATTTAATAAGTTATTTGAAATCAACTATAGAAGATAAGTGTTACTGAAAGTGAAGAACTGTGGGTGTTGGTTGTTGTAAGGAGTTGGAGATGCAGTCATAGGAATGCATTGATGCAGTGGGTTTTGGACGAATTGTTTTAGATCAACATGTTTTAAAATACATCATATAAACAACAAAATAAGTTGTAGTTCATTTTCATATAGAGGATGGAAAATATACCCATTAATGTTATTGAATTAGTGAGAGGGGACTTTTTCTTATAGTTCAATCATTTTTAAAAATAAATTGGGAGAAAATGAAATCTATTATCGCTAAATCTTGTGATAATTTTCATTGGCCTATTACCAAGGTTGTGGCAGTTGTGAAAATCACTGAGTTACACCATTCATTCTCATTTGAAGTGCCTCATTCTGTAACTCACTGGCACAATACCTCCAAAACATTAAATTATGTCCTTTTATTTAAAGAGGAAGAAGACTCGTCTTCGATGAATCTACAAGGTGAATAATAGAGAAATATGTTTGTTTTAGTATTGACCCATCTAGGTCAAAGATGACTGTGAAGGTCATAATAGTGTGCTGGCAAGGGAAATTTCTGCTGGCAGCAAAAAGAAATTGTGAGCAGGCTGAACTTTTGTAGCAGCTCGTATTCATCTCATCTTCACAAACAGGAGGAAGCCATTGCAATGTGAAAGTGTGTGTGGAGATGGAGCAACAAAGAAAGTGTGAGAAGCAGCGAATGCCAAAGCTTTTATACTGTGAGAGTTGGAGATTGGAGGTGTATGTAACCTTGAGTGGAACAGATTCTCTATGGAATAATCAGTATCAGACAGCAATGAGCAAATTTCTTACGAAGTGAGGCTATATTTAATAGGATTGATATGACAAAAATCCATGTTTTTTTTAACGATATGAATTCATCCTTTTAATTAATGTGGGACAAAAAAATTTTGATGCTTGGATTTATGGATCAACAACAATTTGTTGCGGGATCGTTCTTGTAGTTTGATGTAAAATTATGATGAGGATTTTGAAGTGTAATTCATTGTGATTAAGAGTAAATGGGCTTATATATTTGGGCAAATAATTGATATTTGTATTGTTGTACCTAACTTGAGATTATTATAATGAGGTATTTGTCTTGTAAGGGATGCATGATCGGTTGTACTTGACACCCCAAAGCTGATTTACCTAATGTGTTATAAGACTGGTTGAGTCAAACAAGTAGTTTTTATCCCTCTTATGTAGAGAGAGGGTGTGATATCAAGTTGTGGAATTAACCACTAGGTAGATATGAGGGTGTACTCATATCTAAGCTTGATGAGTATTTGTTGAGTAAGGAATGTAGTGTTTATCCCTCTTCAGTAGAGAGAGGATGTGACATCAAGTTGTGGAATTAACCACTAGGTAGATATGAGGGTGGTAGGTGTACTCGTATCTAAGCTTGATGTGTAATCGAGGAAGTTAAAATGTGAGATGAAATCAAAATTTAAGGGATCAAGTCAGGAAGAGTTTAACATGATTGATGAACCATGTAGGTGAAAAGGATTCCTAGTGAATTGGCGAGTACAATGGATGGTACCCATGTACCTTGGTAGATGGATTTCTTTTTATATGGACATCAGTAATCAATTGTATGTAGGTACAAGAGAGAGAAGAAGAATTTCTATTGTGAAGAAAGCCCAAAGAGAAGATAATAACAACTCAAGACAATGCTTTTTGGAGTTATGCAGATCAGAAAATCAATCTGTATACATATTTACAAAGCCCTCACCAAAGTTTTTTTTTGTGAAATAATTAAGGGGGAGAATGTTAGAGATAATTATTTCACCATTTTTTATGCACCATTACACAATCAACACCACCTTAGCTTCTTCAGAGTTGAATAGTCAACAATGCCTCCCACCAAACACCACCTTAACTTATTCAAAATTGAAAGGGCAACATCGTCTGGAAAATTCAATAATCTAATGAATGTAACCGACTCAAATTTTAATATAAATATGGATGCTCAGCAAGAGTCAGATATCCCACTCTCTGTTTGAGATTTATTTGTTTAATTTGGCAACCCTAGCTACTTTTTCGTCTTGTATTATTTCCTTCCTTTACCACATTATGATTTCAACATTGGCCTTACAATTTATGAAAATCATTTCAATATTCATATAGTAATTTTTTATATTTTATAATTAACTAATAATTAATAATATTAATTCTGATAATTAGTATAATTTTATTATTAATTAATGTTATAATTTATTATTAATTAATATATATTAATTAATTATATTATTTAACTAAACCATATTAAAATTGTAGAAAACCATAATTCATAGTTATATGATTATAAAGAGAAATTTAGCTGAATTTAGAAATTGAAAATATTTGAAATTAACTAATTTTATTTTATTTTTATAAAATTTTATGTTTTTTTTTTTAATTCTATTTTGTTTTTGATTAAGTATTGGTTGTTAATCCCTCTCAAAGTTACTTACATTGATAGATATGTTTATTTTGGAATAGAGCTTCTAAATTTTTAATTTAATTATCAATAATTATTAGGTGGATGGTAGGGATTTAATCTCCACAAAAATATTCTAAAATATATTTATTAGTATACACAAATCAAAGATTGAGATTTACCTCCAAAATAGTTATGCTATTTTCCATCTTTTAACTAAATTGTTAATTAAAAAAACATATGAACAAGTGTCATATAAAATGAACTATTGTTCTTTTGGCATGTTAGCAGCCCATGTTATTGTAGCAAAGCGGATTAACATGTTAAGAATCACCATAGTAAAGTAGGTGTAAATCTCCATGGAAAAAAATCTTGTTTTATCTTTCTTTTTTTCAAATGTACATATGTTTAACTTATATATCCATTCTTGTCATAATTAATAACAATATTCATAATGCCAATTAAAAGTTATAATCTAATTAGCTTTAATGATTTTTTAAAATTTTAACAATGTATGGCCCATGGGGCATAGAGAATAAGCATGACAAGGTGCTTTGTTAAGACACTATGTGGTGTAAAGGACACCAATTCAAAAATTAGTGGGGAAAAACGAAGCCATGCTTAGGTCTGATTTTCCCTAAGCCAGGTGATTTTGACAGATTACATGTCCCTGGGTTCTATCTACTCAACCACAAGTTAGTCATGCCAATAATATAAATACTCACAGAAAATAGCCCTAAGAAAAAATAGCAACATCTCATATATTATGAACTAAGCATTTTAAAAAATATTATGGATTAATACCTAAAAACATTTACCAACCATTTAATTTATATGAGTATACTGGTCGACATTTATATTTGAATTTATTAATAAAAACTAAACTATTGAAAAGGTAGAGGAGGAAAAAAAAAAATTCCACACACAAAATAGACGAGTTGCGGCTCTTCTATAGATCCCACAAAACTTGATGATTACAATGAACTCGATGAGGGATATTTATATGTTTCCAACTAGTGACTCACCTAAAATATTATGACATACAACCACACAATAAATTTGACTATGACTAAACTCGACTTGACTCAACGCTCAGTTAACTAACTCTCTAATTTTAGCAAACTCCTCACACGGGAGTAAATATCCTATTTTAACACTCCAGCTTAATTACTACCACTAAACTAGGACATGGCTCATGACAACTCAAACATACATGTTGGTCTGTGTCTCAGCTAGGCTTACAACACCCAAGTTTCTTATATGAAACTTGAATGCATCTTTTGCTAATGACTTAATAAATGTAACAGCGAATTGATCACACGATCTACAAGGCTTCAAGTGAACTTCTCCATTTCTCATGAGTTATCCAATAAAGTGATATCTAGTATCAATATGCTTTGTCTTTTGAAGAAACAAACTATTATTGGATAGTTTAATCACTGAGGTGTTGTCACAATATATTTTTGTTGATCCTTGTTTATGCTTGAGTCCATGAAATACTCTTCTTAACCACATTGATTGACATGCTACATATTCTTCTTCTACTAATGAAAGTTTCACAATAGGCTGCTTCTTAGATGCCCATAAAATCACCCCTGAACCAAGAAGGAACACATAACTAGAAGTGCTCTTCCTATCATCCAAACTTCTTGCAAGAGCATTGTCTATGTACGCAATCAAATCATTCTTCTTTTTTCTTGTATAAACTATGCCACAATATCTAGTTGCTGCTATGTATCTCAAAATTATTTTCCCCACACTATAATGTGTGTCTATTGAATTCTCTAGAAATCTGAAAAATCAAACTTACTCGCATAATATCTGGTCTTGTAGATGTGAGATACATGAGTCTACCAACAAATATTTTGAATAAAGTTGGATTAACATATGATCCTTCATCATCCTTGCTTAACTTTGTACTTGTTGAAATTGGTGTAGGGACAGGTTTGTAATTTCCCATCCTGAATCTTTTAAGCAAATCTCTAGCATATTTATTTTAACAAATAAAAATTCCTTTTTTAGATTGTTCAACTTCTATGCCATGAAAGTATTTGATGAGAGCAAGTTTTTTCTTCTCAAATTCTTTCATCATGGTTGCTTTAAATTCATCTAACTCAAAATCACCTCTATAAATCATGTCATCAACATATAAACAAACAATCAAAAATTTTCCATGCTCACTTACCTTTGTGTAAGGGCTAGGCTCAATGTTGGTTCTGCAAAATCCACTCTTGACCATGCGGATATCAGTTCTGCTATACCAAGCTCTAGGTACTTGCTTGAGTCCATAGAGCACTTTCTTCAACTTGTAAACTTTATCTTCTTTACCTTCAACTTCATATCAAGGAGGTCATTGCACATAAATTTCTTCTTCTAGAATTCCATTCAAGAAGGTTGATTTCAAATTCATCTAATATACTTTCCACTTTTTTTGAGTTGTTTTGGCTATAACTACTCTTACAATATCGAATCTAGCTACCGAAGAAAATGTTTCTCGAAAATCTATTACTGGTTGCTGTGAGTATCCTTTTGTTGCAAGTCTTATCTTTAAATATGTCAATTTCACCTTTCAAATTCAAATTTTTACCGTAGACCCATTTTACACCAATGAGATTTTTGTCACTTGGAAAATCAACCAAATCCCAAGTATCATTCTTTTCAATAATGTTGATTTCTTCATCCATTTCTTGCACCCAACTTGAATCTCGAATTTCTTCTTCAAACGAAGACGGTTGGAATGAAAATAATGAAAAAATTGAACTAACATCCAAATCATCATAAATATATTTCAAACTTCTCATCTTTCTCTTACCATTGCTTGATTCATCACCTGATTGATTGTTGGGAGAATCTCGATCTGTTGATTTGCTTGAAGATCCATGCTACTCTGAAAATCTTGGAGTCCTTGTTGGTTTGTCTCTGTTTGGTGTCTTCACCTATGATTCTTGTTGCTCCTTTTCTGCTACATCATCTTCTTCCATTAGTGGAACTTGTGCATCAACGTTTTTGTCTACAGTCCCATTCCATGACTCTTGTTCTCTGATCACAATATCTCTACTAATTATGGTCTTCTTAATGAAGACAAGGTTATAGAATTAATAAGCTTTTGATTGTTCACTATAACTAGTAAATATGCATTTTTCACTTTTATCATCAAATTTTTCTCTTCATCCTTAGGCACATGTGCATAAGCTACACATCTAAACACTTTGAGATAAGATACATTGAAAGACATACATGACCATGTTTTACCTAGTACTCTATTCATCACACTCTTTGTAGGAGATTTTTTGATCACACAAATAAAATATGTAACTGCTTTTGCGCAATACGCATTAGACAAGTTTATTCCTTTCAACATGCTTCTTGCCAGGTTCATAATTTTCCTGTTCTTTCTCTCTACTACACCATTCTGTTGTGGTGTGTACCTGGTTGTAAATTGTATTTTGATTCCATGTTGTTTGTAGTAATCATGGAATGAATTTGAGTTATATTCTCCACTACGATCGGACCTCAATACCTTGATCTACCGATCACATTGGTTCTATTCTAAGGCTTTTAATTCCTTAAACTTTGTAAAAGTTTGAGAATTTTGCTTCAAGAAGTAAACTCAATTCTTTCTGCTATATTCACCAATGAAAGTGAGGAAATAACAACTTCCACAAATATACTATGTCCTCATAGGTCCACAAAAGTCTTTGTGCACTAGCTCAAGAGGTTGTTTTTATCTGTATGCAACTCCCTTTGGAAAGTTTCCACAACATTCCTTTCCTAAGATGCAACACTCACAAGTAATAGCATGTTCATTTATGGGGGGTAATCCTCTGACCATCTGTTTCTACTGTAACAATCTTAAAGAAGAAAAGTGCAAGTGTCCAAACCGAAAGTGCCATAACCAATAATACTTAGAACATGAAACAGTAAAAGAACTGAATTGATCACTGTAATTCATAACTAGAGGAAAGAGTCAGTTCCTCATCATCTACACCTTTGCTATCAATTTCTTTCTCGGAGGCTTGTTATATATAACACTCTTGTCCTTGAAAGATAACTTTGTATCCCTTCTCTGCCAATTGACTGAAACTTATCGAATTAATTTTGATACCAGGGACATAATAAACCTCTGAGGTTGTCTTCGTCTCCCCTTGCTTCATCAGAATGTTGACCACTCCTTTTCCATATACATCCATAGTCTTGTCAGTCCACAACTTTACCTCCGTCTTCACGGATTGATCCAAATTTGCAACCAAATTCTTGTTGACTATCATGTGGTTACTGTAACCACTTTCTTATAGACACATATTATCAGAAGGTTCATGCATGGTATGGAAATCTAGTAGCATGGAGTTAGTACTATCTATATTGACATTATCTCTCTGGTTTCCTTGATCAACTATCGTCTTATTGCAATGACAGGCATAGTGATCAAATTTATTAAAATAATAACATCTCACCTTTTATTTGTCAGCTCTTTGATTATTGTTTAAGCTTCTACTCTTTCTTCCACTTTCATGTTCATGCTCTTCTCGGCCATCTCTCTGACCACCATGTCTTCCGCCTCATCCTCTACCTCGACCTCTATCTCTTGAAATATAAACCTGAATTTTGAAAGCAGTTTCTAAAGTGGAATCCTTATTTCTATCTTTCACTGCCTCATGTTATAGAAGTGATACCATCAACTCAACTATCACTGATGTCAAATCCTTGGCTTATTTTATGGCTGCTACCACAACATCAAATTTGGTAGACAAAGATATGAGGACCTTATAAACCACTGTGTGATATTTAATTTCCTTACCATAATTTTTTAACTAATTTATGACATATATGACCCGATTCATGAAAGAATCAATGTCCTTTATCTCATTCATCTATAGACTTTCAAAATCTCTCCTTGTATTCTGCAACTTAACAATATTGACTTTGTCCATACCTTAATAGCTTGTTGCCAAGGTATCCTATGCTTTTGCTGAAGATGTGATCATAATATTTTGGAAAACTGCTTGGCCCACTCCTTGCTGGATAAGCTACAATGCTTGTGCATTCTTCTTCTTGTCTTTCTTCCATAGATCCCTCTCCGCATTAGTGAGAGCTTGTTCTGCTTCTTCACTTTTCGGTTTTGAAATCCCGAACTAGACATAATCCCAAACATCATGAGCTTGCAAAGTGGTCGCCATCTTAATGGTACACACATCATTATACTACCTTGTAGATGATGGGAACTGGGGATGAAAATTTGAGAAAGCCATCTTTCTTCAAAAAGTTCTCTTCAGATACTAAAACCCTCAATTTTTCCTTTTTTAAGCTTTACAAAGCTCTAAACTACAAATTCATGACTTAATATGTCACGATTTTCGGCTTCATTTAATACCTGAAACATTGTGCACACCGTCGACTCGATGAAACTATGCACTTAACCAATTTTTTTCTGGAATCGAAGTTAAACGATATTTGTGCATTTTTTTCACTAGCGAAGTGCAAATTTCACACCAACTATCACTCCTTAACAATTTAACAAACTTGAAATGCAATTTTTTTTTTTAAATTATCAGCCTTCTTCCCTTGGCCCTCTTCTCACTGGCTTTGCAGGCACCATGGATCTCGTGATCCTTCCTCAGCTTTGATACCAATTTGTTGGAAAGGTAGAGGAGGAAAAACATAAATTTCACAAACAAAATATATGAGTTGCGCCTCTTTAATTGATCACACAAAACTTGACGATTACAATGAACCTAGTGAGGGCTACTACACGTTTCCAACTAGTATCTCACCTAAAATAACTTGACATGCAACCACACAATAAATTCGACTATGACTTAAGTCAACTTGACTCAATGCTCAGATAACTCACTCTCTAATTTTAGACAACTCCTCATGTGAGAGGAATTAGCCTATTTTAACATAAAATATTTACCACACTTTTAATTATATTTCAGTAAAAGATAAATAAATATAGAATAAACATTGTAAAAATTATAAATAGTAAATTAATGTAACTGCGATATAGATTATCAAACAGTTGGATTAGTTGCTAGTCAAATTTTAACTAATAGTATAGATATTTAGAACATATCGAGGAAATAATAATCATTTTTTCTGCACCAAAAGAACCAATGACGATAACAACTACTAGAGATAGGATGATGGAAATGGACCGTGTCATAATACTATAGAGCCATATTTTCATTTTCAAATTGATAAATCCCTATAATGAAAATAACTCGCCATAATTAGATTTTATCAGAGGAATATTCTGGAAATTAGATTGGACAAAAGAGGGTTTTTAGTTTATGCATTATCGATACATTAGGAACTAAGAAACCATATTCCTTTTTAAGTCCAATAGAAAAAGCTAAAGTTATCCTGATTCAATGAGTAAGTTTCCCTGGAACGTTAGCATAAGGGTTCGAAATTGATAAAATATAATTTTTCCTGGTTAAGTTAGTTTCCAACGAGGCAATTGGCATAGATTTTAGTACAAGTTATTTTTATAAATATAGATATTACTTTTATAAATATAGTTCGCGATAGTGGTGATAGAGTGATATTTTAATAACATTTAATCTATCAACATCGTTAGCACACATGGAAGGACATCTCAAATGTGATTTGATATCTTTAGTATTATCAAAGCACCAACACTTCATCATATACTTGATGCCTTTTTGAGTCTCTTGAGTTATGGCATTCATTTTCAAGAGTAGAGTTTTTCATGTAGTCATTATTCAAATATTCATGTATCAGCAGTACTAATTGTTTATATTTTGATAGGCCTAGACTATTTTACTCTGTCAACAATACTAATTTCCTTTAGGGAAAACAGTAACATGATTTTGGTTTGGTTATGTATGAAGTCATTTTAAGTTAACAAAATTTTTAAACCAACTAAAAAAAATAAAGAAATTTTTAATTTATTGTGAAATTTATTTAATAATTGAAAATAATTATTTTCATTTACTGTAAAATTTATATAATGATAAGGAATGCATACAATCTCTTCATGTATTTGGAATTAGTAATCGCTAGTAGAAAATGGATAATTAGTCACTACAAAAATTACCAAAATTTGCATATAAATGACTATTTTCAGTGGCTGACCAATAATAGCTAATTTACAGTATCTTATAATGTGACCGACTTTTAGTCGTTTTTATCTTAGTCATTAATTGATTGTCTCAATTTTATTGTCTAGTAGTATATTTAGTCATAAATTTGGTCACTAATTTAGTCATTAATTTCCACAATTAATATGTTATGAAACCAACTCACAAAAAGATAGAAAAGATAGATCAACGCCTTAGAATTCAGCCTCTTCAAGTGGGAAACCTCCTTTACATTACACAAATGAACAATTCTAGGATGATACAAATGAAAAGACCTCCTTTCCATATATAGGAGTCCAAGGGGTCATAATATAATCAAAGCCGACATAACAATAATAATGTAAGGGCCGAACAGTAACAATAATGGGCTTCTATGGGGCACAATAATAACAATATGGTGACTACATGGGAACAACAATATAATAAGTGGGTTGTACTAATAACAATAACGGGTTACACTAGTAGTATAGGGACCTAACATGCCCCTCTTCTTCACAAAGTGTTGTCCTTAACACTTGAGTAGTTCTTGATGCTTCCGTATAAAATTCTTGTCCTCCCATATGGAATCTTCAGTGGGTAAGTTCTTCCACCTGATGAGATACTCTAAAATTGATCGATTTCATAGCTATTAGGTTCTTGTTTCTATGACTGCTCCAAGTTCCAATATGATTTATCCTTCCTTGTCAAGTCCTGACAATATTGTTTGAGTTGGGATCTTCTGCAACTTTTGAATTAGTGGCCACACTTCTTCATCCTTCTTCCATTCACCCCTTGCTTCATTTATACAATCTGGTTGGATAATAGAAATAGCACAAAACAATGCTTCCACATCCTCATCCTTTATTGAGAGTGCATATTGTTCGATTCAGTCTTTGCAGCCTTCCACCAACGAACAAACATGCTCTTATAAAGTGGTATTGGGGTGTCAAAGTCAAATTTTGTCATTTCAGTGAGTCTTCAAGTAAAATTTGGTCACTAGGTACTAGGCTTAGTATTGTTTTCACTCCTTCCAATGTTTTCCAGGTATTGGTCCATGTCACCATTCGGCTTAGTGTACCATCATTCAAAGAGTTTTCATCATTATTTCAAGTTCCAATGGGTCATTTTACACCTTCTTTGTGCTTCAGTGGTGCTTAGGTAAGGCTCATTTCCCTCTCCTAGGGTTTTGAAGGTAATTTTTCTTGGATGGTAAAATCATCAAAAGAACTTGTATCTTGATGCTCATACACCTTCCCCTATCCTTAATATACCTTCTTAAGCACTTCCCATCACTGATATCCCTCAAATTCATCATATTCCTACAAACCCTAGCTTATTGCTACAATTTGACACTTTTCTAGGTTATGCCTGTGTTTTGCCCTTTTGGACCCCTTCCCCTCACTCAATCTTTGAAATTCCAACTTCCCTTGCTTACTAACATCCCTCCCTACTTCCCAAAATTCTCTCAAGAAATCAGAAGCCCCACATCCCCTTCATTTCCCTTCATTTCTACAAGTCCCCTATTCCACACATTGGGATAGGTTTTATTAGAATGATGTTTCTAAGCAAGAAAAGATGAATTTGACAAAAGTGAGAGAGTTTTTTGTCCATCATTGACCCAAGAAGAAAAAAAATTTTCAATTTTCAGACAAGTTTCATGGTTTGGGAGAAATGTCGAAAACATCATTTGCCTCAGGAGGGTTGATGCACTTATGGAGTGACCTTGGTAAAATCAATTTTTCTCCTAGATGGAATGACTAAATTACTAGCTTGATGAGTCAAATGATAACTAGACACAAAGAGATTTCCAATGCGCTATCATGAGCTCAATTTGGAGTTCAAGAAGACCTCCAAAAGTTGACTGAAACAACACTCTGCATTTGGGCAGCCTCATTCTACACATTTTGACCAATCTTGGGAGATTGAACTTTTGACAAGACAAATGAACTCCAAATTGAAAAATTCAAGATGTTCTAGAAAGTAGACTCGACAGGCTTTCCAATGAACTATTCGAGGCCCCATTTGGACACAAGGAAGGCCTCCAAAAGTGTCCTACAAAAAGGGATACAAATAGGGAAGGAGGCACTGCGTGTAGGAGCCATCACTGTGCTTTTGAGAAAGTGTGTTGCGCTTAGGGTAGAAAGCATAAAAAACTCTCCAATCCTAAATTTTTTTCCAAATCACCTCCAAATTCACCTTGAACAAGTAAGTATTGTTGCTCTACTTCTTGATTAGTTTTCATATTTGAAGTTTAAAATAATTTTTTCACACCCTATATGAAACCCTAGTTTTCACTATAAAACCCTAGTCATTTATTTTCCCCATCACTTAGTCTTATAACTAAAACCCTTTACTTATCATTCCCTTCACTCTTATCGCATTTTACCACCTGTTTATCACTCCCTAAACCTTCCCCTCCCTCTCATGGTTTGTCCATGGCTACTAAAACTCACTCACACCCATCCCTACAAACACTAGAGCATACTATTCATCCCATACATTGTCTCAAACTGTGCAAACTAAGAAAATTGATTAAACATGGATAGAGGTGACTATGACTATGATGAGGAGAGAACAAGTGGCAGTTCAGTGGAGAGGAGAAGGAAACAAAGAAAGCCTCATAAAGGAGGCAAGAACACAAGAGAAGAGCCAACTAACCTAAGAGAACTACAGGCCTCTCCATTGGCAGTTTCATGTTTTAGACACCTTGGCTGCTATGAATTATTGTGAATAGGTTGAGAGAGTGCAATATCACATGGAGCTCACTAGACCTTTTGCAGTAGCTAGGCAAGTGTTTTCTCCACGGGATGTGGAAGGGGCCTTGCCTTATACATCAACAAAAAAGGTACAGGTTGAGCAGCTAAACAAAGAGAAGGAAAAGGTGCAGGAGGATGACTTGGATGATGAGCAAGAAAGAGAGTTTGAGTTGGAAGAACATGATGAGCCTTAGTAACATGACACTGAGGTTATTGATCTAGAGGCTGAAGAGAGGGAAAATTTCAAAGATATCATCATTCAGGAGAAAGAAGCTCAAGTACAAGCCTTGATGGATAACTTAGAGAGAGAAAAGTTTTTCATCACTTACCTGGAGAAGAAACAATTAAGTAATAAACATGTCCTAATGGAGCTTGAATTACTGAAAGTAAACAGACAAAGTGACAAGGAGGCTTATGTCACTTTGACTCCTATTGAGCAAGAAATTGAAAAGGATAGGGAGACTTGGCTTGAAAGGGTCAACCTACATCTTGAAGGGCTCATTGAGAAGGCCAGCAAGGACAAGAAAATTCTTAGACACATGGCATACCATTATATGACCCACAACAAAATTTGTAACATGAGGATTACAAAGTTAAAGGCTAGGATAAGGAAAGATTTGGAAGGCAAAAATGAGAAAGATAAATTAAAGATGTTGGCTGAAGCCTCCCAAGCCCATCAAAGCAGTTGATGGTGGTGTCTCATGCCAAATTTGGGTAGCTTTTGAAGAAATTTTGTCATTTTGAAATTTTTGAAATTCAAAACACAGAAAATCTACCTAGAATAGGGGCACCCAATTGAAAAATGGCTTGAATTTTTGGATCCAAGGAATCAAGGACATGCACCCTAGAAATTTTCATAATTTTTAGAGCAAAACTAGTCCACCAGAAGGTCCAAAAAACTCCAAAATTTACCTTTCTGCTAGTTTTTGGACACGCAGAAGCAACCTTGGGAGAATCAACTTTTGAGGGGTCAAATGAGCTGGAAAGTAGACTTGAATACCTTTCCAATGAGCTATCATAGGCTCAATTTGGATTATGGGAAGGCCTCCAAAAGTGGCCTGAAAGTGGCGTTATGTGTAGGACCAGTGGCGTTGCACGTAGGGCAATTTGGCTCAGGATGCCTATTTTGCCAATTTTTGACTATTTTCATTATTTATCTCTCATGGTGGATGATTCACTGATGTAATTAATGTCATGACTTGTAAATATGATTGTCAAACACTTGTATATGGTAGATTCATTAGATTAAAAGTGGTTTTGAGGGTAATGAATCAGTTTCCCCTCTTTTAGAGGCAAGTGGTTTGATTGCCTAGATTCTAGTTCCTTGATTAGAAATGCTTGAAATAGCTCCTTCTCTGATGGTTTCAACCCATGATGGTTAGGATGAGTGATTTGGATGTCTATATCATCTATTTTCATGGTCATTTGCAAGGGTTTGGATTCAGCTGGATGCTAATATATTGAACATATATCATTTTGTAGCAGTTTTGGCAGGAAACCAATAAAGTTGCAGCTATTTTTATGGGATCCCTGTGGTATGACCTTTAGCATTTTTTTTATTCTTCTGTTATTATGTTCTCAAGTTATTTATGTATGCCTCTTTTATATAATTGCTTCTGATTGGTTGTTTTCAAGTCAGATAGGTGGAATACATTAGGCTTTAATGCTCTGCCTTGGGAAAACACCAATATTTCATGTTTTTTCTTCTGTTTTGGAAGGATTCATGACTTTCTCATGCCCTTCTTAGCTCCTCACCAGTCTAGCATTTCACCCCATCAAGCCTAAGGTGCTAAAGCTCATACCTAACTTGCCCCATAGAACACCCTACAATTCTGACTTAGTTTCCTAGACCCAAATTGCCCAACTCCTCCTAATCTGGCAAAACCACCAACAAAATCAATCAAAAAATTTTGAGCTACTATACCTAGCCTAAAATCCTTACCTAATCCAGTCATCTCGATTGAGATTCTAAAGGAGAGAGCCCTTTCCTGGCCTTGAAGGGCTAGCTACAAGGCTAAGCTTTGTTTGTGGTTACCTTGGAATTGCATCCCTTCAGCCTGAGGACAATCCAGGTGATAACATAGTGGCGACCATACTGGGGACGTAGTTTTATGTTCCTCAGTAAAATGTATCAAGTTTAGATCTGATTGTTGATGATGGACAATGATCAGACACCGGAAGGCTGAAATGATTCACCTAGCAACTCTAAATCAGTTTTGAGATCAGATCCAAGGACTCCATTGGAGGATGAACCCAACTAGCAGAAACATGAAAGGACAATATGAAAAGATCAGGTATTCAAGCTGAAAGTTAATTCAAGACATTATGTTCTTTGTTATAAATTATTTCTTCTCTTTTCCCGAGAATGTCAAGAGTGCTTTACAAAGTATATTTTATTTGAGAAAAGATCCTAGACCTGCATTTGATTCTTTCCCTCTGAAGATTGTGAATACAAAATATTTGCATGCCTTTGATCTTGATCAAGACCCTTCTTCTGAATCTTATGAGCCTCAAGAGATCAAGAATAATTCTACAGCTTCTGTACATATTCCTATAGCTTGTAAAATTCCGGATAGATACAAGCCTCTGATTTTACCTCTTATATCCCATGTTTTCCCTAAAAATCATTACCTATATCTACCAAGATTTGATGGTGAATGTGACAACATCACTGCTGAGAGACATGTACTGAATTTTGAGTCTTTTCTTGACCTTTTGAAGTTGATGAAGAGGATATCAGTATTAGGTTTTTTTTCTTTCTTTGCAAGGAAAAGTCAAGAGTTGGTTCAAAACCCTGCCTGATGTGAGCATCTCAAATTTCCAGCAATTCGTCAAAGTTTTCCTCAACAATTGGGTGGTCAGAAAAAACCCTTTCTTGATTCTAGAAGAGTATAACCAACTGAAAAGACAGTCGGGGGAGACAGTACAACAAATTAGTGCCAGGTTTAACCAAGTCTATTTTTCGATGCCTGCTAATATAAGGCCTCCTCCTCGATCCTCTCTCTTACACTACCCAAAAGCCTTTAATCCAGAAATGGAGTTTCAGCTAAAAGAAAGGAACCTTGCAACACTTGAAGAGATGCAAAACAATGCAGTAGATGTAGAGGCTAATTTACTGATTAGAAGGGCAAAGTTGAAGGAAGAAGAGATGAAGAGCATAGATCCAGAGAAATCGACATCTTTAGAGGTAAAGCTCCACATTTTGGTAGGTGCAGTGGAAGAGATGATGCCAAGGATCACCACAAGGAATGAGTATGATGTTCAAGACCATGGTTCACTGATTGAAGAAAAACAAGTGCTTGACCCAAACATTTTCTTTCTTATCCCAGTTGTCATATATCTAATAATGATTGTTTTATAGATCAGCTTAGAGAAGAGAGATCTGTCGATATGACATGTATGCTTGATGATGTGTTTTATATTGATGATTTTCCTAAGTTCGATCAGTATGATGATGATTATGTTCTCCAAATAGAAGCTAGTCTTGCAGACAAATCAGCAACTGGTTTGTGGAAGGAGGTAGTTCACTTTTAGTAGCTCAAATACAGTGATCAGCCATTGCATATCAGCTATGGAAGTGAGGAGGAAAGTGCAGCAAATGTTGAAGTAAGTGAAGGATCTTTGCCTTTTTGTTCTACTTCATTTCAGATCATCAGAGACAACTTTCGTGCAATCAAAAATCAACCGTCGATAAGTTTTGATCTAGACCATCTAGAGGGCAATGAAATCCTTATTCAAGACTTCACATATCTAGATTTTCAGCCTCCAAATGCCATTGAATGTCTGGTTTCAGATGAATACTTGGAAGCTGGAACAAATGATCAAATGATGCAAGATGATTCCATACCATTATGTTTTGAATCATTTTAGTTTTTGAAGGGAATTTCGCATAGTAGATCTTCAAATGTGCAACATGTAGAAAATCATGCAATCTCATTGGAACCAATAGAAAATGGGTTTCAACAGTATTTTCAAGTTTTTCACTATCCAATAGCTGATGTGTTGGATGATGTCTATAGTCAAATTCCTCCATTAGCTAACATTGAACTTGGAAAAAGTATTGATACAAACTTGATCCGGTAGTTGGTTTCTTTGTCATTTTCGGTAGGAGTCTCCCCACAAAGCTTAGATGAAAGTTTGCATTCATGGTATGAGGAGAAGCAAAGTAATCCATTGGATGAACTAAGTCCTAGTGAACATGAATTTCAAGATCCTTATGCAATATTTTTGGAATCGAATAGAGAATTCATATTATTCAATCTGGGAAAATTTGGATATGTTTACAATTTTTCATGGGAGTTGGAATTCAGTAGTTCTCTCTTGTTTTTCATAAACAAGCACTTGCGGAGAATTCAAATAGCAGATAGAAGGCTTACTTGGCTGCATTAGTTGTTTAATTTCACTTGATCAAGTGATGAATGGAATAGTTAGAGTAGGTTTTATTGACTAAGCTCCATTTTGAGCATCTTTTCTAGTTTGTCAGTTGTGTTTTAGTATCAAGTTAGTTTTTAGTTGAGTAAAAGTCAGTTTGTGTCTTTGACTCATCAGTATTCAGTCATGTATTTGAGATTGAGTTTTGTTTTTGACTCCATGCCCAATGGATAAGGCTACTCGGTCTACGGTGTTCTTGGCACCTCCAAGGAGCTACCATCCCCAATGGAGCCAATGTTAGAGTTAGTCTTTGCAGCCTTCCACCGATGATAAAACATGCTCTTACAAAGTGGTCTTGGGGTGTCAAAGTCAATTTTGTCATTTCACGTCAGTAGGTATTAGGTCTAGGATTGTTTTCACTCCTTCCAATGTTTTCCAAGTATTGGTCTGTGTCACCATTCGGCTTAGTGTACCATCATTCAAAGAGTTGTCATCATTATTTCAAGTTCCAATGGGTCATTTTACACCTTGTTTGTGCTTCAGTGGTGCTTAGGTAAGGCTCATTTCCCTCTCCTAGGGTTTTGAAGGTAATTTTTCTTGGATGGTCAAATCATCAAAAAAAACTTGTATCTTGATGCTCATACACCTTCCCATATCCTTAATATACCTTCTTAAGCACTTCCCATCATTGATATCCCTCAAGTTCATCGTTTTCCTACAAACCCTAGCTTATTGCTACAATTTGACACTTTTCTAGGTTAGACCTCTATTTTTTTCTTTTGGACCCATTCCCCTCACTAAATATTTGAAATTCCACTTTCCCCTACTTCCTAACATCCCTCCCTAATTCTAAAAATTTTCTCAAGAAATTAGAAGCCCCTCATCCCCTTCATTTCCCTTCATTTCTACAAATCCCCTGTTCCACACATCGGGATATGTTTTATTCAAGCGATATTTTTGAGCAAGAAAAGTTGTATTTGATAAAAGTGAGAGAGGTTTTTTTCCATCATTGACCCAAGAATAAAACCCTCTTTCAGTTTTTACACAGGCTTCATGGTTTGGGAGAAATGTGGAAAACTCATTTGCCTCAGGAGGGTTGATGCACTTATGGAATGACCTTGGTAAAATCAATTGTTCTCCTAGATGGAATAACTAAATGAATTGCTTGATGAGTCAAATGATAATTAGACACAAATGTATTTCCAATGAGATATCATCATGTTATGAAACCAGCTCAAGAGAAGATAGAAAAGATAGATCAACGCCTTAGAATTCAACCTCTTCGAGGGGGCAACCTCCTTTACATTACATAAATAAACAATTCTTGGATGATACAAATGAAAAGACCTCCTTTCTATATATAGGAGTCTAAGGGGTCATAAAATAATCAGAGCCGACATAACAATAATAATGTAAGGGCACAATAATAACAATAATGGGCTTCTATGGGGCACAACGGTAACAATATGGGACTACATGGGAACAACAATATAATAAGGGGGTTGTACTAATAACAATAACGGGTTACACTAGTAGTATAGGGACCTAACATGCCCCTCTTCTTCAAAAAGTGTTGCCCTCAACGCTTGAGTAGTTCTTGATGCTTCCGTATAAAATTCTTGTCCTCCCATGTGGAATCTTCAGCGGGTAAGTTCATCCACTTGATGAGATACTCTGACATTGATCGATTTCGTAGCTGTCGGGTTCTTGTTTCAGTGACTGCTCCACGTTCCAATATGATTTTTCCTTCCTCTTCAATTTTTGGCAATATTGTTTGAATTGGGATCTTTTGCAACTTTTGAATAAGTGGCCATACTTCTTCGTCCTTCTTCCATTCATCCCTTTCTTCATTTATCCAATCTGGTTGGATAATAGAAATAGCACAAAACAATGCTTCCACATCCTCATCCTTGAAGAGTCTTCCCATTCGGTAAGGTCGTTGTTTTTTAGGTGCATGTAGTATTTCCAAAATTTCCTTCTCATAAATAGCTTGCTTGAGATGTAGCAGCAAAAATACCCAATCACCTATATCAAAACACATTTCACTACGATATTGATCTACCTGTTGTTTTGTTTGATTTTGCACCGAAGTGGTGTTATCCATTAAAAGTTGGAGAACTTGTTGTTGATGCTTGATGTGATCTTTCACTGCTTGAACCTTTTTCTTCTTGATATGTCCTTCTATCTCTAGAGTTTGAGGAGTGGTAATTTCTTCCAATCCTTTACAAGATATGGTCGGATTCATTGCTTGATGCTCGATGTGATCTTTCACTTCTTGAACATTTTTCTTCTTGATATGTCCTTCTATTTTGATAGTTTGAGGAGTGGTAATTTTGACCAATGAATTACAAGATATGGTTGGATTCATTTCTTCTTTCTCGATGTGATCTTTCACTTCTTGCACCTTTTTCTTCTTGATATGTCCTTCTATCTTGAGAGTTTGAGGAGTGGTAATTATTGCCAATGCTTTACAACATATGGTCTGATTCATTTCTTCTTTCTCTGGGGTGGGGTCCTGGCGTATATCTTCTTCTTTTGATGTTTCTTGATCCTTTTCTTCCTCCTCTTCATATTCTATGTAAAATAATTTCTTCTCAGAACACTTATGACCTTTAGTGCATTTGCTATCACAATTGTAACAAAGGCCTTTTTCTCTTTTTTCTTCCAATTGTTGTGGTGTAACCCTTGTAGGTTGTGGAAGGCTAGGAGAAACAACACTTCCATCTTTATAGTTGTGAGGGGTATGCTTCCTGGTTTGCATAATTTTTCTTTCCACTCTGTCACAAAGCCCTTTTACTCTTTCCAATTGTTTTGGTGTTACTCTAAAGAAGGTGTTGCTCTTTGTATCCACATAATGTGCTATCATTTCCTCCGTGAAAACTCACCACGTAACAAGTTGTTTACGAGAACAAAGCCCTCCATACCATAAAAATTGATCTGTTCCTAAATATGAAGATGCAATAAATACCTTTTGTAATAGTGGTACACCATGTAGATCAAAATATTGCTCCATCTGAAGTATCCAATTTACTGGATCCTTGCCATCAAACTTCCTCATCTTGCTTTTTCTTGATTTTAGGAGCTCGATCTTGAAACGACTGTAACTCTATACTTTAGGATCTTTAAGTTCTGAAATTTCAATATATAGTAGAACTCTATGTCCTCTTTCTGATGCCACCAGTCTGATCCAAATTGGATTCTCCAAGGAAGAGTTATGCACAATCTCCCAAGATGACCTGATTATAGACAGTTCCCGAAGAGCGCAGTTGCATGAAGTACCACGTGTACAATTTTCGATATTTGGTTCTGAAAACGATATACAAGAAACTACTGTCTGTCCTCTTTCTGTAACTTCTTACGAAATTTCAATCTGATTCCTCGAGAGAAAGTTATGACGCTTTTCCCCAGGTCACCTGTTTTGAATGTAATTCAGGAGTCTGCAAAAAGTCCAACTTCCTCAGATCATATCTCCACAAATATCGCACGAAAAGCTCTGAAATTCAGACCCGAGGTTCAGCATGATCTCTTCTCAAATGGGTTTTTCTACAACTTCTGAAACATCGCAGAAAAAAAGTTATAGTGAAAATTCCACGATGACCTGTTTGGAGCAACGAACCCCTAGAATCCAAAGCTCTGATACCAAATGTTATGAAACCAGCTCAAGAGAAGATAGAAAATATAGATCAACGCCTTAGAATTCAGCCTCTTCGAGGGGGCAACCTCCTTTAAATTACATAAATGAACAATTCTTGGATGATACAAATGAAAAGACCTCCTTTCTATATATAGGAGTCTAAGGGGTCATAACATAATCAGAGCCGACATAACAATAATAATGTAAGGGCACAATAATAACAATAGTGGGCTTCTATGTGGCACAACAGTAACAATATGAGGACTACATGGGTACATCAATATAATAAGTGGGTTGTACTAATAACAATAAGGGTTACACTAGTAGTATAGGGGCTCAATTTGGAGTTGAGGAAGACCTCCAAAAGTTGACTGAAACAGCACTCTGCATTTTGGCAGCCTCATTCTGCACATTTTGACCAGTCTTGGGAGATTGAACTTTTGACATGTCCAATGAGCTCCAAATTGAAAAATACAAGATGTTCTGGAAGGTAGACTCAATAATATTTCCAACAAGCTATCCCATGTCCAATTTGGACACCAGGAAGGACTCCAAATGTGGCCTACAAAAAGCGCTATGCGTAGGGAAATTTTTTTTAGTTCAAAAATGAATGGTCGCTACGCGTAGGAGCCAACACTGTGCTTCTGGGAAAGTGTCCTACACTTAGGGTAGAAAGCATAAAAAACTCTCCAATCCTCAAATTTTTGCCAAATCACCTGCAAATTCACCTTGAACAAGTAAGTATTGTTGCTCTACTTGGTGATTAATTTACATATGTGAAGTTTTAGATAATTTTTTCACTCCCTATATGAAACCCTAGTTTTCACTATAAAACCCTAGTCATTTATTTCTTACCATCACTTAGTATTATAACTAAAACCCTTTACTTATCATTCCCTTCACTCTCATCACCTTCTACCACCTATTTATCACTCCCTAAACCTTCCCCACCCTCTCATGGTTTGTCCATAGCTACTAAAACTCACGCATACCCATCCCTACAAACCCTAGAGCATAATATTCATCCCATTCATTGTCTGAAACTGTGAAAACTGAGAAAATTGATTAAACATGGATAGAGGTGACTATGACTATGATGAGGAGATAGCAAGTGATAGTTCAGTGGAGTGGAGAAGGCAACAGAGAAAGCCTCATAAGGGAGGCAACATCACAAGAGAAGAGCCAACTAACCTAAGAGAACTACAGGCCTCTCCATTGGTAGTTTCATGTTTTAGGCACCTTGGATGCTATGAATTATTGTGAACAGGTTGAGAGAGTGCAATATCACCCAGAGCTCACTAGACTTTTTGCAGCAGCTAGGCAAGTGTTTTCTCCATGGGACGTGGAAGGGGCCTTGCCTTCTACATCGACAAAATAGGTACAGGTTGAGTAGCTGAACAAAGGGAAGGAAAAGGTGTAGGAGGATGACTTGGATGATGAGCAAGAAAGAGAGTTTGAGTTGGAAGAACATGATGAGCCTCAACAACATGACACTGAGGTTATTGATCTAGAGTCTGAAGAGAGGGAAACTTTCAAAGATATCATCATTCAGGAGAAACAAGCTCAAGTACATGCCTTCATGGATAACTTAGACAGAGAAAAGTTTGTCATCACTTACCTGGAATAGGAGAACAAACAATTAAGTGATAAACAGGTCCTCATGGAGCTTGAATTACTTAAAGTAAAGAGGCAAAGTGAAAAGGAGGCTCATGTCACTTTGACTCCTATCGAGCAAGAAATTAAAAAGGATAGGGAGACTTGGCTTGAAAGGGTCAACCTACATCTTGAAGGGCTCACTGAGAAGGCCAGCAGGGACAAGAAAATGCTTGGACACATGGCATACCACTATATGACCCGCAACAAAATTTGTAACATGAGGATTAGAAAGTTAAAGGCTAGGCTAAGGAGAGCTTTGCAAGGCAAAAATGAGCAAGATAGATTAAAGATGTTGGCTGATGCCTTTCTAGCCCATCAAATCAGTTGATGGTGGTGTCTCATGCCAAATTTTGGCAGCTTTTAAAGAATTTTTGTCATTTTGAAATTTTGGAAATTCAAAACACAGAAAATCTGCCCAGTGGCACTGCACTTTTCCTAGGGGCACCCAATGGACAAATGGCTTGCATTTTTGGATTCAGGACATCAAGGACATCACCCTAGAAATTTTTAAATTTTTTGGAGCAAAACTAGCCCACCAGAAGGTCCAAAATTGACCTTCTTGCCAGTTTTTGGACACACAGAAACAACCTTGGGAGAATCAGCGTTTGAGGGGTCAAATGAGCTCCAAATGAAAACATTCTAGGTGTTATGGAAAGTAGACTTGAATATATTTCCAATGAGATATCCTGGGCTTATTTTGAATGATGGGAAGGCCTCTAAAAGTGGCCTGAAAGTGGCACTGTGCATAGGACCAGTGGCGCTACGCGTAGGGCAATTTGGCTCAGTATGCCTATTTTGCCAATTTTCAACTATTTTCATGATTTCTCTCTCATGGTGGATGATTCCCCGATGTAGTTAATGTCATGGCTTATAAATATGATAGTCAAACACTTGTAGATGGTATATTCATTAGATTAAAAGTGGTTTTGAGGGTAATGAATTAGTTTCCCCTCTTTTAGAGACAAGTGGTTTGATTGCCTAGATTCCAGTTCCTTGATTAGAAATGCTTGAAACAACTCCTTTTCTCATGGTTTCAAGCCCTGATGGTTAGGATGAGTAATTTGGATGTCTATATCATGTATTTTCTTGGTCATTTGCAACGGTTTGGGTTCAGCTGGATGCTCATGTACTGAACATATATCATTTTGTAGTAGTTTTGGCAGGAAACTAATAATTTTGCAACTATTTTTATGGTATCCCTGTGGTATGACCTTTAGCATGTGTTTCTTCTTCTGTTATTATGTTCTCATGTTATTTATGTGTGCATCTTTCATATAATTTCTTCTGATTGGTTGTTTTCAAGTCAGATAGGTGGAATACATTAGGCTTTAATGCTCTGCCTTGGGAAAACACCAGTATTTCATGTTTTTTCTTCTATTTCGGAAGGATTCATGACTTGCTCATGCCCTTCTTAGCTCCTCACCAGTCTAGCATTTCACCCCATCAAGCCTAAGGTGTTGAAGCTCATACCTACCTTGCCCCGTAGAACATCTTGCAATTCTCACTTAGCTTCCCAGACCCAAATTGCGCAGCTCCTCCTGGTCTGGCAAAAACACCAACAAAATCAATCAAAACCTTTTGAGATACTATACCTAGCCTAAAATCCTTACCTAATCTAGTCATCTCGACTAAGATTCTAAAGGAGAGAAACCTCTCCTGTCCTTGTAGGGATAGCTACAAGGCTAAGCTTGGTTTGTGGTTACCCTGGAATGGCCTCCTTTCAGCCTGAGGTCAATCCAAGTGATAACACATCTGCAACAAGATTTTTCTTCCCTTTTTTGTAGATGGTTTCAAAGTCATAACCCAACATATTTGTGACCCATTTTTTCTGTTCTTCTAAAGATAATCTTTGTTTTAAAAAGTATTTAAGACTATCATGATCCATTTTTACCTTGAAGTGTCTTCCCATTATGTAAGTCACCATTTCTTAAGTGCATGTAGTATTTCCAACATTTCCTTCTCATAAATAGATTGCTTGAGATGTAGCTATAAAAATACCCGAACGCCTACATCAAAACCTCTTTCACTATGATGTTGACCTGCCTGTTGTTTCATTCGATTCTGCACCCAAGTGGCATTATCCATTAAAAGTTGGAGACCTTGTTATTGATGCTCGATGTGATATTTCACTGCTTGAATCTTTTTCTTATTGATATGTCCTTTTATCTTGAGAGTTTGAGGAGTGGTAATTTCTTCCAATGCCTTACAAGATATGGTCGGATTCATTTCTTCTTTCTTTGGGGTTGGTTCCTGGTGTATATCCTCTTCTTTTAATGTTTCTTGATCCTTTTCTTCCTCCTCTTCACAATCAATGTAAAATAATTTCTTCTCAACATGCTTATGACCTTTAATGTATTTGTTATCGCAATTGTAACAAAGTCCTTTTGTTCTTTTTTCTTCCAATTGTTGTGGTGTCAACCTTGTAGGTTATGGAAGGCTAGGAGAAACAACAATTCCATCATTATAATTGTGAGGGGTAGAATTCCTTGTTGCCATAATTTTGCTTTCCACTTTTCTTGCCAACCTGAATGCCTTCTCCAGTGAATCAGGTTCCCAAAGACGAACCTCATGTTCAATGCTATCCTTTAAAGACCCTATGGAGAAATCAATCCTCTGCTTCTCTGGAATATCATTTTCCCATATATTCAACTTTTGAAATTCCTCGATGTGCTCTTCCATTGAACACTTTTGTTTGAGATTTATCAACTGGCTAAAGAAGGTGTTTCTCTTTGTATCCTCATAATGTGCTATCATTTCCTCCGTGAAAATTGACCATGTACCAAGTGGTTTATGAGAACAAAGCCCTTTATACCATAAAAATTGATCTAGTTCTAAATATGAAGATGCAATACGTACCTTTTGTAATAGTTGCACCTCATGTAGATGAAAATATTGCTCCATCTGTAGTATCCAATTTACTAGATTCTTGCCATCAAACTTACTCATGTCGCCTTTTCTTGATTTTAGGAGGTTGATCTTGAAACTACTATAACTCTCTAATTTCAGATCTTCTAGTTGTGAAATCATGACTTTCAGTATCCCTTTACGTCCTCTTTCCAATTCCACCGTTCTGATCAAAATTGGATTCTCCAAGAAAGAGTTATGCAAAATCTCCCAAGATGACTTGATTATATACCTTTTCAGAAGAGCGAACTTGTATGAGGTGCCATGTGTCACTGTTTTGACCTTTGGATCCGAAGCATACACATAGAAAACTGTATTCTGTCCTCTTTCTATAACTTTTGACGGAATTTCAATATCATGCTCATAGAGACTGTTATGACGATTTTCCCCACGTCACCAGTTTGCGATGTAATTTGGGAGCCTGCCTAAACCCTAAATGGTTTGGACTATATCTCCAAAACTGTAGTGAAACAAGATCTGAAATTCGAAATTGAGCTTCACCACATTTTCATCTTAAATGGGTTTTTATTTCAGAGTCTGAAAGTTTGTATAAAAACCATTATAGCGAAAATTCCACAATGACCTGTTTGATATGGAATTATGGAGCTTGAACAAAACCCTAACTTCCTCAAATCATATCTATGAAGATATAGTGAGAAAATATCTGAAATTTGGACCAAAGGTTAAGAGAGATTTCATATCAAATGGGTTTTTTTTTTAGCTTCTGAAACATCGTAGACAAAAAACTATAGCGAAAATTCCATGATGACCTGTTTGAAGCAACAAAACCCTAGAATCCAAAGCTCTGATACCAAATGTTATGAAACGAACTCACAAAAAGATAGAAAAGATAGATCAACACCTTATAATTCAACCTATTCGAGGGGGCAACCTCCTTTACATCACACAAATGAACAATTCTTGGATGATACAAATGAAAAGACCTTCTTTCTCTATATAGGAGTCCAAGGGGTCATAATATAATCAAAGCTGACATAACAATAATAATGTAAGGGAATAACAATAACAATAATGGGATTCTATGGGGCACGATAATAACAATATGGGGACTACATGGGAACAAAAATATAATAAGGGGGTTGTACTAATAACAATAAGGGGTTACACTAGTAGTATAGGGACCTAACATAATAACCAGATATACAACAAAATATCATACTATATGATCACTTGAGAAAACCAATTAATGACCAAATAAATATGACCAACATGTTGGTCGTGTTATAAGATACTGTAAATTAGCTGCTAATAGTCAGATATATGAAAATTTTAGTTATCGTTTGAAACCAATTAATGACCAAAGAAATATGACTAAATTCTAGTCATGTTATAAGATACTATAAATTAGCTACTAATAGTCATATATATGCAAATTTCAGTCATCATTCTTAATCACAAATTTATCATTTGCAGTAATCATTTATCAGTTTTTGGTAGTTTCATATTCATTATGTAAATGACTAATTTAGTAGTTTATATTCATTTCATTTACTTTCATAATAATCATTATAAACAACTAATTTAGTCGTATATTCATTTTATTTGTGTTCATCATTAATCAATATAAACTACTAATTTAGTAGTTTTAGATTGATTTTATGTGTTCATTATTAATCAACATAAATTAATTAGTATGATTTTGTGACTAAATTAAGAAAAATGTCATACAATGTGCATGTTCATCTAATATGAAAACACATAATTACATATGTTAATTACAATACTAAATAATATCAAGTGCAACTATAAATAATTTCAACCACATAAAATATATTATATAAAATGTCAAATATTACAATATGATTTTCAAACTTAATATTGGTTTGACTACAATTTACACATGAATATTTTTTCGTCACTTCAAAAATTATCATTGTGTTGCCAAGGCCATGTAGGTGAATTCACCAACTCTAGAGATTTGATCATCAGTCTTTGTATGTGTGTCTCATGCATAATATTAGCTTTATGGGTATCATTAGACCAGTTCTTTTCTCTCTCTCTTTCTACATTTGTGACTCCAGTGTTATTGTTCTCCTCTTTCTTCAATTCTTGCTTCTTACCATCAACACTGAGTTCCTCTTCTGAAAATGAGAGAAGATACAATGTAGAGTATAAGACATGAAATATGATGAACAATGAAATATAAAATAAAGTAGACTATAAAGAATTTATATGACATATACCTCAATGTCATTTTTCCCCAGAAAAGCAAGAAGCTCGAAGAAGTTTTCTTCAGTTGGGCGATAGTGTCTATTATGTGGCAAGATGACCTGCATAAACAAAGAAAATAAAATGTCACCATAGAAAAGAACACCTTAGGACTTAGTATTCAACCTTCAGGGAAATATTAGGCACAATCATGCTAACTAAGTTACATGCCAAAAATCTCAAGCTATAAATAACTTGTGAAAACAAAAGGAAAGAAAAAAACAACATATAATAAATAATGTATGACAGCTGGCTGGCAAATTGCATCATAGAAGAAAAAAATTATCCTATGGTTACCCATACATATGGGTGGGTAACCTACCCCAATATGCCATGATCCTTAGGGTCTAGAGGAAGTAAACCTCCTACTAACATAATGATTGATTGGTTACATCTTGGCTTCTAAACAACTACCATGATTTCCCTTACACAACATATTATTCAAAGATTTAGAAAACAACACAAGAACGAAGGATATAAAATTGTGTTCAATAATGATGATACATTCAAAGCATTGTGAGGTTAATAAAATATTTTTGTAAAAATATAATAAATATGATAATCTAAAAAGTTTCACTATGCCTTTTTTATCACAAATATAAAAATGTGAAACAAATATCTATGTAATTATTTGATGAAGAACTCAGATTATTGTTTTAGAAAAAAGAAAAACATTTTTCCAATCAATAAATATTTTTGAGCACTCATTTCATTGAAATGAAAGTGTTATATAAACAATATCCCATTGGGATGAGACAATGTGCAAAAATTGTAATAAATTGTGCTACAAGGCAACAAGTGAATTTTAAAAATTGGAATGAAAGATACCTTAGATGTTTATAGTATTAATTTCTCAAGCATCAATGTTTAATTTCATAACAAGATAAAATAATAATGTAATGGCTAAATCACATATATCCAATATTCAACAGATATATTTTTAGGTTTTACAAAGGTGTCCCAACATAATTTATTTCGTAGTTTGACACTTGATCAGTTCCAAATATTTTCTTTTAAGAAAGGGTCAAAGCCCAAAAAAAAAAAGTTTACATTGGTTGGATTTATCAATATAGGATTATTCCTCTAGTGCAACACCCCTTTAAAAATTTAAAACTAATCTTGGGAAAGTTTGCCTTCAAATGTAAAATAGAATAAATTGATGTTGATGCTAAGCAGCATAGAGAAAGAGAGAGGATGGAAGATCTTAACTGAGAATCATAACACATATCAAGGGTCAAATTATCAAGAATAAATATGTACAAAAAAAAAATTCACTACATCAACAAACTTACTAAATATTTTGCACCATGTTATTTTAGAAGTTCAATCATAGCCTTCTAGTTAGCACCCTTTGCATTTGAAAATGGTTTCAAAATAAATTTTATCACTTAAGTCCTCAAAGAAAACAATGCACATAGTGGATTTAGTACCACTGATGTTCAAAAATTGAAAAAGAAAAACAAATTAATAAATACTCCAAACAAGGTAAATATTTATAGCAACAAAATGTTTTGAAGGCGAAAATCGCACTCCTTGCTCTTGATCTATAAAACAAGCTTTCAATTGGAAATAAGTTGTGATATCAAAGATGAAAATAAGTAAGAATCATTACTTAATTACTGTATTATAATAAAAAAGATGTTGTACATCAATATTTTTTGAGAGAAGGGAATAGAATTATAAAGAAAAATGAAGGAAAAATGACATGGTATAATCTTTATATACTGGAGCCTACCAAAACAAATTAAAGGGATTAGTTCCAGGTAGAGATTGTGTAAATTATTTCCATTGAAATAAATATTTCCATCAGTATAGAAATTCTCACATTTTCACAGCCTCCGGTTTCAAATCTGGACCAAGAGGTGAATACAAAGTTGTTGTATCGACATCCTCTATTGATAAACATGTGCTTCAGGGACCTCATGCACCATCTTGTCTAAATTTTCAAATACATCAAATGGTTTCTTCCCTGATGATGGTGCGGGAAGATACCATTTCTGCTTGTTTGAAATTAATTTCATAAAGCTAGTTTTCCAATGAAATTCAAGAGCTTAGTGCATTGATTATGTTCAGCCATAATGTATCATTCAAACAAGAGAAACATAGCTTATTAAAAAAAAAACATATGGACATGTTATCTAAGATTTATTATTCTATCATTCTACTTATTCTACTATATCTCGAAGGCTAAGAAATAATAACATGCAGGTACCTCTCTCTTTCTTCAATTAAACCATTCAATTGATTGTTAGGTTCTGCACTTCCTGTTCATGGCCATCATAATCAAGTAAATACTTTCAGAAATTTCTCATTCAAGTTCTTTGAAAACTATTACATAAGTATACATAAGTAGACAAACATTTTCCTACGACTCTTCATTCTGACATCGAGTGTTTTCTTCTATATTTTGTATTTTTTTATTATCTAGTATAGATTAGTAAGAAAGCATGACAACAGATGACATAAATATTAGAGATAAAAATAATAATAATTGTGTTGACACCAAATCAATGAAGCCTATGACCTCAAAAGAGAACTCACAACATCGTTGTTTATATGAAATTTAACTCCTTGAAAGTCTCTTATGACATCATGTGTCATACTATCTATTTTAGCCAACCGTGAATTGAGTATGAATGTTTGAGAAGAAGAAACACACAAACAACTTTAGAAACAATGTATGTGAAATATCTCTTATCCACTTTCACCAAATTAGGATTCATCATAAATAGCTTGGAAGAAACATAAACATAATAAATATACAAAAAATAATGTGGGTTAATCTTTTACACCTACAAGTAAAAAAATTTCCTATTAATTCTTCATTGCATCAATCAAATAGAGATGCCAGAATTTTAAGCCTTGCCTAAAATCATCAATAAGTTATGAAGGTCATATGAGTTAAAGGTAATTCCAATTTTTTTGTTATTTTTTCTCTAGTTTTTTCCTGCTTGTCTGAAGATTCTGGCAGCATCATTTCCCATGTTTCTCAACTCATATTCATCATCCTTGGCCTCCTGCACTTCTTGATCCTACAAAATTTACAAACAAACGAGAAACCAAATATACCAAAAGAAATAAGAATGGATGAATCAATTTTCTTCTTAGATAGGAAAAGGAAAAAAAAGATGGATCTACCAAAAGTGTCAAAAGATGCAGAACATGCATCCATCTCCTTTGTAAAGTTATGCAGGTCTTTTCACCATAGATATTTGGGCGTTTCTTTTTTAAGCTCCTCAACATCATCCTAAAACTTGTCTCTCTCAACACCTAATTGTTGGATTTTTTCTAAAGTTGATGTTACTATTGGCATTATGATAAAAGTTTTTTTGTTGATGGCAACACACTCACAGGTCAGTTCAATTTTGATGAAAAACAACCAACAGTGTAACTAGTCCATTCAGATGTAACAGGGCATTGGTATAGAAGAACATGAAGATGGAACTAAAGTCTACTAATCGGAATGAAGAAGTTGAAGGTAAAGGATGGTGAAAAGCAGTTTAAGATGTATACAGTGGTCCAGTTAGTCAAAACAACATATACACGTTGTTTCACCGGACAAAAAGAGTGTATACGTATACATGCACTTTAACAAGAAGAAAAGCATGTACATGTTGGAAAATCAAGGAAATTCAAGAGGAGACAATACCAGGGGTAAATACCATGGTATTAGCCCACAATATTGAGCAGAGTAATGACTATTTTATCCCATCCAAGAATACCATAGGTCCTAAGTGGTTTTGGTCCGAGGTATTGAGAAAGGCCTAAAACTATGTAAGGAGGAGAAGATCCTAATGACAAGGTGTGCAAGTGAAAAGGGTTTCTAAGGAATACTTCTATCTGAAATATATTTTATGTTGTAGGGCCTATGTTGGTGAATTGATCTGAAATATTATGTGCACCTTAAATTCTTGGATTAGGATCATGAGACCTGAAATGACTTATCATTGCATGATATGATATTGGTTGGGCCAGATCTAATTGTGCACACCTGTTTTATTCTTTAAATGTCATAATCTGGGTTTGTTTGAAGTTTGGAATAGCAACGAAGTCATGAATTAATATATGTAGATATATACGCTGGTTTGTCTTGGTAAAAGCGCGTGTACACACAGGTTCTACTCTTCCAAGTAGCGTATACAGAGGAAAAGCCTATTCTTCATATCTGACTAATCTATCTGATCAATTCTATTGTTTTACTATTGTCTTTGAATGAAGTCTTCTTATATCTGAATGTAAAACTAAATGTATAAGGAGTTTGATATCTCATTGATTGACTGTATAAGTGAGAAGGGTGATATCTGCTACTACCTGTGTAAAGCTATGTAAGTAGATAGTAGATGTTCAGTATATTTTTGGTTGGTATAGACTTGATTCAAAAGTTTTATGTTTTAGTAGTTTTGAAGGTATATGCAGGTTTGATTAAAGGAAGTAGCCTATACATGCAAGTTGGGTTCAGTAAAGTAGCGTGTACATTCTAGTGCATGGTTTTTGAGGTTGCGGTTGGTTTTGAATGATAATGCAGGTTTCTAGTGATCTGACTATTTCGAATAACTTATTATTGGTTGAAGAAGTTTGAAAGTTTTGATGGCTTGAGTATGAAAATTTGATGAAATGAGGCCTTCATGTGTATTGCTGTGTACCAGGAGCATCTAGTCTAAAAATTTATGAAACATGGTCCCTGGAGGAAGAGATAAGGTCGTAGCCTTCTGTAGGCCGGTGCCTATGTACTAGTAAACACATTGGCTAGTACAAGAGCTAGGGTGTTGTAGCTCCCTTCCAGTAGAAGCTGGAAATAGAGAGAAGGTTGTAGCCTTCTATAGGTGGGTGCGTGCGTACTGGTATGAGTCTACACCAGTACAATATTGTAAACATATTTTCTTATCATTAAAAGAAGACAGAGATGACAACAACAAGTGGTTTTCACCAACATTGTGTTTCCACCTTAAATCTTGGTGTTCATGTGTGTTCCTTATGTGTGATAATTTGTTTTGTTTCTACAACACTATTTAATAAGTTACTGATGCACTGGTTATAAATAAACACATGATAAATTAACTAAATCACAAGTTCCTTGGGTATACGTTGGTTTCACTAATCACAGTAGCGTGTACACAATAGTTAACTTCGAAAAAGTAGTGTATATAAATTTGTTTTGGAAATGAATTTTTTTTGATCTGATAACATTGATTCACCCCCCCTCTCAGTATTATTTCCAACAATTGGTTTCAAAGCAGGCCCTTCAGAAGAAGCTTGATTGCTTGAAGGAAGATATTTCAAGATGAATAATCACGAAGGCATGGTATCCATTAGACCACCAATCCTCAATGGGAGCAACTTAGTATATTGGAAAATAAGAACCAAAGCCTATCTACAATCACTTGGGACCTATGTTTGGGAAATTGTGGAAGGAGGATATCAATTTCTAGCAGCAATTCCTATAAACTTTGCAGGTAAGAAGTTATACGAAACCAATACCAAAGTTGTCAATACGTTATTGGGAAGTCTGTCAGAATCAAAATTTGTCAAAGTCATGGAGCTCAAGACAACCAAAGAGATATGTGAAAAAATCATTCAAAGCTACGAAGGAGACTCTTAGGTAAAATGTGCTAAGCTTCAAACTCTCAAAATTCAATACGAAACTCTTAAGATGCATAGTGATGAGAGTGTTGCTAGTTATATTTTACGTATATATGAGATTTTTAATGGTATGAAGAAGTTGGGTGAAGAGATAAAGGAAGCTACTTTAGTTGATAACATTTTTAGATCTTTGTCATCTAAATTTGAGTCGAAAGTGTATGCCATAGAAGAAAAATAGGATCTTCAAACTATTACTGTGACTCAACTCCATGGAATTCTAGCTGCCTTTGAAATGAGAAAAGGAGGTCCATCAGATATGAGAGAAGTCGCTTTTAAAGCATCAACAAAGGAAAAATAAAAGGAAGAGCACAATGAATCAAAACACATTTCAGAAGAAGAAGATGAGGTAAATTTTGTCAAGAAGCTTCAATGGGGTTCCAGAAGATTCAGAGGTAAGCTACCTTTCAAACGGTTTTCTTGCGGTAGACTCGGCCATTATGCTTCCAAATGTCCTCATAAAGATAAATATGAAAAAGGAAAGGAATATGCAAAGGGAAATAGAAAACATGTTGTGAATAGAAGGATTTAATATACACATGAAGATAGTGATTGCTTATACAATCGTGATGAAGATGAAACTAACCAAGATTATACACTACTCATGGCTTATGACAATGATGCTTTTTTGGATGCCTTAGAAGAGAAAGAATTTCTTGAAGAAATTACTAAACTCAAAATCTCGTTAGAAGAAAAGAATATGATCATCAATACATTGACACACCAACTCATTGAAAGAGAAAAACACAATGAAAATCTAGAATGTGAAATTGTGGGTCTAAGAAAAGAACTTGAGAAGAAAAAATCTCTTAATCTTAAATTTGCTAAAGGATCTAAAACTTTAAATGAAATCATAAAAGTTCATTGTTCTCCTCTAATAAAGACAGGTCTTGGATATACTGAAGAATCATCTCAATCATAGGAGCTATCAACCTCCACCAGAAGCTATCTTGATGCAGCAAAGACAAATGAACAATATGTCAATCATCAGCAAAGACCTAAAATTACTCATCAAGTAAATCATACCCAATTTACTCCAAGGATGAATATTAGTAGACGCTTCAACCAACAGGTAAACAATGCCAAGAGATTTTATGATCACAGAAACTTCTTTAATGGGAAATTTTTTTCATTTCATAACTTTGGGCATAAGGTTGCTCAATGTGTTGTTCACAAAACCATCATGACTAGAGAAGCACGAAATCAATGGAGTGTAACAAGAATCAGGAAAAGTTCCTATAATAACTTTTCTCCTCTTGAAAATGAAGTAGAATATTCAATTTGTAACAACTTTGGTCATGAAGAATTAGAATGTAGGGGAAAATTTCAGCCATCACTACAAAAGGAGAAAACATCATTAAAGCCCAAGATATGGAGAAAGAAGGAATGTCAATAAAAAAGATGTGGCATAGCTCTGTATGCAGAAGGACAAGAAAATCAGTGGTACATCGACAACGGATGCTCCAAACACATGACAGGTGATAAAGAGAAACTTCATTCATCTAATGCTTTAGAAAAAGAAAAGAATGTCTCATTTGGAAATGACACTCCAGTTTTCATTAAAGGTAAAGGTTCTGTCTTCTTGAAAGAAAAGGTGAAAGCTGGAAATGTCATGTATGTAGATGGTTTAAAGCATAACCTGTTGAGTGTAAGTTAAATGTGTGACCGCGGAAATGAAGTTGTGTTTCGATAAAATGGATTTGTGGTTCATGAGCTTGACACAGGAAAGACCATGATCAAATGAACAAGAACTCCAAACAACTTATACATACTCAAAGGAGGACAACAACAATGATATCTAAGCCAAACCAATGAAAAATGGCTATGGCATAAAAGATTGGGACATCTAAGATTTTTTCAAATACGAAAAGCATGCAGGCTCAAGGCAGTTCATGATCTTAAAAATATTAGCATCCCATAAAATACCATATGAAAACCATGTCAAGTCTGTAAGAAAACTAGATTTCACTTCAATGAAAAAGAACGATCAGAAAGTAAGCCTCTTGAACTCATCCATATTGATTTATGTGGACCAACAAAGAAAAACTTACCTCATGGAGAAGAATAATTTATTTTATTTATTAATGATTTTTCCAGGATGTGTTAGATAGGTCTACTAGAGCATAAAGATGAAGAATTTGAAAAGTTTAAAGAGTTCAAATCTTTAGTTGAAAACAAATCAGATCGAAAAATAAAATGTCTCAGATCTGATCAAGGGGGAAAATTCATATCAGATGAATTCTTTGACTTTTGTGAACAACATGGAATAAAGAAGCAATTCTCCATCGCAAGAACTCCTCATCAAACTAGCGTTGTGGAAAGAATGAATAGAACAATTCAACAAATGGTTCGAGCAATGATTGATGAATCTAAAACTCGTGCAACCTTCTAGGGTGAAGCTGCATTTGCTACCATGACTATTATCAACAAAGAAAATGTTTGGATAAATAACAATCAAAATATATATGGAATTTGGTATGGTAAGCCTCCTATTGTAAAACACTTTAGAGTGTTTTGAAGCAAATGTTTCATCAAAATGACAGATGAAAAACTTGGTAAGTTCGAACTGAGAGAAGACGAAGGAATTTTTCTTGGTTATTCATCGAGAAGTAAAGGATACGCATGTTATAATAAAAGACTTCAAAAAATTGTTGAAAGCATTGATGTCGTAATTGATGAAGCATGCAGAAATCCAGAACATTTGAAATCAACAGAGGAATATGATAGTGAGGAAGTTGGGGAATTCTTTCCCATATAAAATCAAAATGATATAGAAGAAGAAACCAATGAAGCACCAGAAGAAGATACAATAGACATGGAAAAGACTTCATCGAGATATGTTTAGAAGAATCATCCAGAATCTCAAATTCTAGGAGAAAAGGGGGATGGTGTACAGATAAGAAGAACTGTTATAGGGACCTCAAGCTATCTAGCATTAATATCCTCCACCAAAGTTCAGAATGTAAATGAATTCTACAAAGATGAATGTTGGGTCATGGCCATGGATGAAGAACTTGACCAAATTGAAAAGAATGATACTTGGGAGTTAGTTCCTAGACTTCATGATAAAAATGTTATAGGAAAAAAATGGATATTTAAGAACAAGCTAAATGAAAATGGAGAAGTTATTAGAAACAAGGCTAGACTTGTTTGTAAAGGGTATGCTCAACAAGAAGGTATATATTTTGAAGAAAATTTTCCACCTGTTGCTAGACTTGAAGCCATAAGGATGTTTCTTACTCTTTCTAGTTTTCAAAAATTCAAAGCATATCAAATGGATGTAAAATCGACCTTCGTTAATGGAGATTTAGAAGAAGAAGTTTATATTGAACAAGCAGAAGGATTCATTCTTGGAAATGATGCAACACTCATATGCAAGCCTAAAAAGGCTCTCTATGGTCTAAAACAGGCTCCAAGGGCTTGATATTAGTGCCTTGACAAATATCAACAACAACACGGCTTCACAAAAGGTTATGCATATAGCAATTTATACACGAAGGTTGAAAATGATAAATTGTTAATTATTGTTGTTTATGTTGACGATATCATCTTTGGTAGCAATGAAGAGTCCATGAGTAAGAATTTTTCTGCAGTAATGCAACAAGAATTTGAAATGTCCTTACTTAGTGAGCTTACTTATTTTCTTGGTCTACAAGTACAACAAAAAAAACATGGTATCTTTATTTCACAAACCAAATATCTCAAGCAGATCTTGAAGAAGTACGGAATGGAAAATTCAAAACCAGTATGTACTCCAATGGTAACAGGATGCAGTCTAAGTTCTAATGATGAATCACCAACAAAAAACCAACCAACTTACATATCTATGATTGGAAGTTTTCTTTATCTAACATGTTCCAGACCTAATATCATGCATGCAGTAGGAATTGTTGGAAGGTTCCAAGCAAATCCAAAGGAATCACGTCTCCAGGTAGTCAATTTTTTTTTAAATATATTCAAGGAACTCACGAATTTGGACTATCATATCCTAAAGATACATACCTTACTCTTCATGCATATACAGATGCAAATTGGGCAGGAAATGTTGATGATCGAAAGAGCATTAGTGGAGGTGCATTCTATATGGGTTTTCAGTTTGTGCCTGTTATGATCTTGACCTACGAGAAGATACCAGAATACCAAATATATGAAGAAATATACCTAGAACACAGAACAATAAGAAATAACAGCACATATTTTATTATTCAGAAAGGAAAGAATGTTCACTTGCCTCTTCGAGGGGGCAACCTCCAATAGAGTTTGGCTCAATTACAAAATAAGACACGGTGCTCCTCAAGGAGAGTCTCTATCCTTTATATAGGATTCCTACATACAATACCATGGGTTAGTACCATGGTTCTTATTAATACCATCTATCTCATACCATGGACCATTTGCAACTAACTATGGTCCCCTCTTTAAATGCGGGTCAACCACTTACAATTATTAATATGGGCTTTATTGACTCTTTAACTAACTATAACTATGACTCAACCCTATTACATAAATAAGGGGGTTAGGGTTGGACCCTAACATGCCCTCCCCCATAAATAAAGCCTTGTCCTCAAGGTTGAAGCTATGGAAACTGCTGAAGGATAGTGGCTGGTTCCCAACTCAGATCTTTTGGAGAGGTGTCTTTCCACTTGACGAGGCCTTCCTTGATCGTGCGGCCGTGCAGGTGCCATTCTCGAGTGTCAAGAACCTATTATGATTGGAGCTAGATTGAACCTTCTTCATCCAATTCTGGTAGACTGGTTTGAATTCGGCAATGGTTCCTAACCACTTTCTTGAGGCATGAGACATGGAAGAATGGATGGATTTTTGCAGTGGGGGGCAAAGCTAGCTTGTAGGATACTTCTTTGATGTGCCGAAGTACTTGATACGGTTCGTAGAATTTTGGAGATAATTTCTGACAACCCTTGCCTTTGAGTGATGTTTGGTTATATGGTTGCAGCTTCAAGAATACCTGACCCCCTTCTTAAAATTTGTGTTATGAACGAAGTTGGTCTACCTGTTGCTTCATGCGGTTTTGAGCTTGATGGAGATTCTCTCTCAGGTAGGCCAGCATGGTTGCACGGTTCTATAGGAGTTGATCCACTGCTTGTACCTTCGAGCATCCCTGGATATAAGAAGTAGGTGAAGGAGGGAGTTGACCATAAACTACTTCATATGGATTCATTTTGGTGGTGGCATGATAGTTAGTGTTATACCACCATTCGGCTATAGGTAACCACTGTACCCATAGATGTTGCTTTTTTTAAGTGAAACACCTAAGGTAGGTCTCGATACATTTGTTGACTACTTTCATTTGACCATCAGTTTGGGGATGATAGGAAGTACTGAGTCGTAGTTGGGTACCTTGTAGCCTGAAGAGTTCCTGCCAAAATTTACTGGTGAAGATTGGGTCATGATCAGACACAATGGAAGTGCGCATGCCATGTAATTTGAAGATTTGGTCCATGAAAGATTGAGCCACCAAAGCTAGTGTAAAAGGGTGGGGTAGGGCGCAAAAATGAGCATACTTAGAAAGTCTGTCCACAACCACCATGAGTACTAACTTGTTGCCTGACTTCGGAAGACTTGTAATGAAGTCAATAGAAACCTCCGTCCAAATTGAGGTCATAATGGGCAATGGATGTAATGTGCATGGGGATTTGACTATTTTTTCTTTTTTGGCGCTGACACACATCACACTCAGCTACAAAAGTAAGAATGTCCTTTTTCATGCCTATCCAAAAGAATGAATGTCGATTGTGAGCATAAGTCTTCTAAAAGCCTGAGTGGCCTGCAATGGCAGATGAGTGTAAGTCTGCCAAAATGTGACTTTTGAGGGTGGATGTTGGTGATATCACTACTCTGTCCTTGTAGCGAAGAATCTCATTCTGCCAAGAGTAGCTCGCTGTGGAATTTGCATATGCTTGCAATTTATTAATGAGTTGGGAGAGCAAAGGATGTGAAAACCATTCCTTGTGAGGCTCTTCAATCCATTCTCGAATGGGAAGGGAGATTGTGAGTAGGGTGCTTTCCTCCTCAAATTGGCATGATGAAGCATCTACTACAACATTTTCTCACCCTTTCTTGTAAATTATCTCATAATCATATCCCAACATTTTGGCGAGCCATTTATTTTGTTGTGGCGAGGATAGGTGTTGCTCCAAAAAATATTTAAGGCTTTAATGGTCTGTGCGGATTTGGAAATGCCACCCCAATAAGTATGGTCACCAGGTATCCACTGCATGTAGGATGGCCATCATCTCCTTCTCATAGGTAGATTGTCCCAGATTTGTCCCACTTAGTTGTTGGCTAGTGAAGGCCAAGGGTCGACCTTCCTGCATTAAGACCGCCCCAATGCCCATACCTGAAGCATCACATTCAATCACAAAAGATTTGGTGAAGTTAGGTAATGCTAATACGGGAGTGGAACACATGGCCTGTTTGAGAGCTATAAATGCCTGTTGCGCTTCATTATTCCAGAGAAATGAATTTTTCATGAGAAGTTGAGTGAGGGGTATAGAAATGTGACCATAATTCCAGAAAAATTTTCAATAGTAGCCTGTGAGACCCAAAAATCCTCTCAAGCTCTTCAACGTCTTTGGTTAAGTCCAATGCTGCATTACCTAGATCTTTTTAGGGTCCACCCTGACACCTTCACGCCCCACAATGTGGCCCTAATACTCAACTTCTACCATGCCAAAAGAGCACTTGGACATATTGAAAAATAATTTATGCTTCCGGAGCAGTTGCATGAGTAGATCTACATGCTGAAGATGTTTTTCCCAGGTGCAGCTGTAGATGAGGATGTCATCAAAGAAAACAAGGACAAATTTTCTGAGATATGGTTTGAGCAGGTGGTTCATGAGGCTCTAAAAAGTGTATGGGGCATTACAGAGACCAAATGGCAGGACTAGGAATTCATAATGGCCTTCATGAGCTTGAAAAGTGGTCTTTGGAATGTCTACTTCTTTCATGCGAATTTGGTGATAGCCTAAGCGAAGGTCGTGCTTAGTAAAGAATTAAGCTCGATTTAGTTCGTCCAGCAAATCATCAACAACCGGGATGGGAAATTTATCTTTGACCATCAGCTTGTTGAGGGCCCTGAAATCTGCACACATACGCCATTCCCCATCTTTGTTGAGCACCATGACCATAGGCGATGAATAAGGACTAATCTTTTGGGCGAAAGGATATCTATATGGGCACACATTTGGTGGTTGTACCCCTGGGACCAAAGTAATGCTATGATCATGTTCCCCTCTTGAGGGTGGAAGCTCATGAGGCTTGTCAAAGATTGGTAGATGGTTGTTTAAGACCTATTGCATCTCAGGGTGAATATGAAGAGAAGTGGGTTCGAAGGCCTGTATGGCATTAAATTGGGCTACAACTCCATGGTGGCGCTTTTTTAACAATTTTTCCATCCTATGCGAGTTGATGATAGAAGGAGCACCCACCTGGAGTTCGCAGAGGGTATGTGTGTGGTTATTCTGCTTAAAGCTCATATATGACTCCTAGAAATCCATTGTGATTGGGCCAAGTGCGTGGAGCCATTCAGCACCCAAGACAATGTCACACCCGCCCATGTGTATGGAAAACATGTGGGTCGTTAGTTAATAATCCCCCATTTGAAGTTTGACATTTTCACAATGGCCTTCACATTTCATTGTCCCCCAATCAGCAATTTGAACCTGGAAATTAGAGACTACTCTGACAAAACAATGCACTACTTCAGCGACTCTTTGATGGATAAATTTATGCGTACTGCCACTATCAATCAAGACTACTACAAGGAGATGCTTAATAAAAGCTCTAATTTTGAGAGTTTGGGGAGAAGAAATCCCTGCCAAAGCATGAAGCGAGATAATTGGTTCTTTAGGTATAGCTGGAAGCACATTTTCCAGTTGGTTGTCCTCATCTTCCTCCTCTGGTTCCTCAAATGGTGGGGCTTCCTCCGATGAACTATGATTAGTAGCATCAATTTGAAAGAATTTTGGTTCCTTGCATTTATGCCCCGGGTAGTATTTCTCATCACAGTAGTAACACAATCCTTGCTTTATTCATTCCGCCATTTTTGCTGGTTACACCTTTTGAACCTTAAGTGTTTGGGTAGTGCTTGGAGCCTGGGTGGGGCGACCCTCGGCTATGAAATTTGGACGAGTCGATTGGGCCGTTAACACGCGTTATACTTCATGAGCTATCTAGCAAGCTTCCAGCCATGAGATTGGGTGTTATAGTTGGACGTGGGCTTGTATGGCATCTTTTAGACCATTGACAAAACATTCCAAGTAGAACTCATCTCGTAGACCTCCTGTGTCGAAGGCTAAGGCTTCAAAGGCTGTAAGATATTCTTGCACTTTTCCTGTCTATCAGAGCTTTCCAAGACGACCCAAAAAGTTAGATTCATGGTCAAAGTGATCAGAAAGAGCTTTTTAGAATATCTGCCAAGTCGCGGGCCTTCCATAGCAATGTTGATGCCACTGCCACCATTGTCATCTTTCATGGTCCAAGTACATGCTTCCCACACTTAGCTGAGTCGCATCATCTCTGATGTGATTCAATGTGAAATATTGCTCCATTTGTGCTAGCCATGTGGCTGGATGAGAGCCATAAAGTTTATACATGTCCAACATGGGTGGTCGTGGTTGGGACTGTTGGTGGTTTCCATAGAAGTGAAGAGAATGGCTAGACTCGCCCTCAAGGTTTGCATTAAAATCATATGCCTCCGATGGTTCCCCCGACTGGCCCTTTGTGAGAGTTGCCTGTAAGATATGGATCTACTTTTTTTAATTCCTCCAACTTGTGTTCAAGGGTGTCTATCATCTCACTGGCCATAGCTTGAGCTTTGGTTTGTACCATGCACCGATCTAGTGCACTTGTCATTACTGTAAGAAAAAACTTGGGACCACCTGATTTTTTTTATGCTGACAAGTGAATGGTACCTCCTTGCTCAGCTCATTAACCTGATTCTTATGGGCTAAGTCTCCTATAAGCATCCCGGGAGTGTCTCAGATTTTTTTTTTTATTCTTACTCTGAGAGGATTTTTACTCTGCGCTTAGGAATACTGCAGTAGTCGATTCCTTGAAAAGTTATTTCTACCCAATGTCCTACGAGAATCTTGCCCAGGTATAGGAGCCACACAAATAGTCAGATTTGTCGATGAAACCCTCAACTACAGAGAGTAGAAATGTGGCAGTGATCGAACCCCTACTGCTAGATCTGAATGGCAGATCTGATTGTTGCGACTACTATAGAACCAAAACTGCTGGATCTGAATGGCGCATCTGATAAATCTAATTGGCGGATCTAATAGATCTGAATGGAAGAATTGATTGTTGTGGCTGTGACAGAACCCAAACTGCTAGATCTGATATGGCAAAGATGATGCGTGATCTAGAGAGAGACAAGGGAACTATGGTCTCAAGGAGTGTCAGGTGCTACAAATCAGAATATACATAAGGGTACGAAAGTAGCGCTCAGCCCAATCTTTTAGGGCACCAACCAAGGAGGATCAACCGTACCCTTAGCCGTACAACCCGACTACCCTACCGTATGCATGAGTAATCTCCCAGAGTGCTATTATCGGTGTACTATAGCAGCAAGAAGACCGATGGTTTACCTATGGCGAGGTTTCAAGAGAGCCTAGGGGGCTTCCGATATACCCAGAGGGTACTTGGAAGACAGTCCGTGGGAAGTTTTGTCTAATTCACTACTAGTCGAACAGGTACCCAGAGGGGTTACAAGCGAGTCCAACAAGCATGACCACCTCTTGTATTTCCTGCTTGCATGCCTCCCCGAATCTACAGGTTTATGCGCTCAACGACAAATCCCATACTTTAAAGACGCCGGAACACGTCTCTAGCCAAAAAAAAAATTATGCCAAAAATTGAGATCCCACCGGCCCTGGAAAGTGCTCCAATACCACTTGTTATGCTCTTGAACTGTGAGAAGATACCAGAATACCAAATATATGAAGAAATATACCCAGAACATAGAACAATAAGAAATAACAGCATGAATTTTATTATTCAGAAAGGAAAGTAATGTTCACTTGCCTCTTCGAGGGGGCAACCTCTAATAGAGTTGGGCTCAATTACAAAATAAGACACGACACTCCTCGAGAGGATTATCTATCCTTTATATAGGATTCCTACATGCAATACAATGGGTCAGTACCATGGTTCTTATTAATACCATCTATCTCATTTCATGTCCCATTTGCAACTAACTATTGTCCCTTCTTTAAATGCGGTTCAACCACTTACAATATTAATATGGGCTTTATTGACTCTTTAACTAACTATAACTATGACTCGACCCTATTACATAAACAAGGGGGTTGGGGTTGGACCCTAACAGTGTCATGGTTCAACAAGAAACAAATTTTGATTGCCTTATCTACAACTGAAGAAGAATATGTGGTTGTTGCATCTTGTTGCACACAACTATTTTGGATGATGCAAACATTGTAAGACATTTAGATCACTTGTACTGCACCCATCTCCATTCTATGTGATAATACAAGTGCCATCAGTATTTCGAAAAATGTTGTCATGCACTCCAAGACCAAGCACATACCCATTAAGTACCATTTTCTATGAGAACAAGTGCTTGAACAAAAGGTTAAATTGGAGTATGTTCCCTTCAAAGAACATGTTGCTGATATATTCACTAAACTGCTTCGCAGAGAAACATTTGAATATCTTAGACAAAAGTTGAGAGTAATTACTGCATCATCGTGCTATTAAATCCAGTTTTCATGGGAAGATTATTATACACGGGTTTCATGAAGTATAGTCGTGTATACACGCATGTTTCTGTGCCTGAAGGAGCGTATATGTTTTTATAACAGAAAAACTATGGTTCAGACTCTGATATCAGTGCTCTATGTGATATTTATGATTACAGTCTGATGATATGCTTTATTCATTTGTTTTTATCTGAATAACAAAGATGCCTTTGATGAATGGATTGTTGACAGTGCACACGTAGCACAAGTTTAGGGGGAGAATTAGCCTTCACACACATTCAACATTGTTGGAATCATGTTTGTTGAGTTCAGCTATGGCTTCAGATCCTTATACCATTTGTTGAATAAGTCATGTAAATATCTAGGGTGTGATATGACTTCTTCTGTCATGGTTTATATTTCAATGAGTCCTATTGGACATATGATGTAATTTGTATCCCCACTTTGCATAGGATAGATGATGTAATAATTGTTGTATTTTTTTCATGTATAAACAAATTGTATCCCCAACTTGGTTGGGTGGATGAGTCAAATATGGTGTATCCCCACTTGGTTGGGTGATTCATGTATGTATGAGTCATTGGTCCTAGGGAGGTCATACTCACTTAGTTGAGTTATATAGTCATGTTATGATTTTGAATCATTCTCTGAAGATTCAACATGTACTTAGGGGGAGCATGGACAACATAATGTATATCAAAGGGGGAGAATATGTTGGTCCACCGTTTTCCCTTGATGTCAAAGGGGGAGAGTATTTTGGTGTTGCTTGTTATCTCTAGCACTTTCTACATCTTGCAATAATCAACACCATCATGGTTGCCATCAATTCCAAAGGGGGAGATTTTTGGCATTATGATACAAGTCCTATCCTTGATGGCAACTAGCTCACAAGTCAGTTCAGTTTTGATGAAAAGCAACCCATAATGTAACTAGTGCATTCAGATGTAATAGGGAATTAGTACAGAAGAACAGGAAGATGGAACTAAAGTCTACTAATCAGAATGAAGAAGTTGAAGGTAAAGGATGGCGAAAAGAATCTTAAGATGTATACGCTAGTCCACTTAGTCAAAACAACATATACACGCTGGTTCACAAAATAAAAAGAGTGTATACATATACACTGACTTTAACAAGAAGAAAAGTGAGCATATGTTGGAAAATCAAGGAAATTAAGGAGGAGACAATACTAGGGATTAATACTATGGTATTAGCCCAAAATATTGACTGGAGTAACAACTATTTTATCTCGTCCAAGAATACCATGGGTCCTAATTGGTTTTGGTCCGAGGTATTGAGAAAGGCCTAAAGCTATATAAGTAGGAGACGATCGTGAGGCCAAGGTGTGCAAGTGAAAAGCGTTTCTAAGGAATACTTCTATCTGAAGTATATTTTATGTTGCAGGGGCTATGTTGGTGAATTGGTCTGACATATTGTGTGCCCCTTAAATTCAATGTTGGATCAGGATCATGAGATCTGAAATGACTTACATTGAATGAACTGATAATGGTTGGGCCAAATCTGATTGTGTACACCTGTTTTATTCTTTAAATGTCATGACCTAGGTTTGTATGAAGTTCGGAATAGCAACGAAGTCATGAATTAATATTTTCAAATCTATATGTTGGTTCATCCCGGTAAAAGCGCATGTACATGCAAGTTCTACTCTTCCAAGTAGCGTATAGAGAGGAAAAGCTAATTCTTCAGATCTGTCTGATCTATCTGATTAGTTTTGTTGTTTTACTATGGTCTTTGAATGAAGTATTCATAGATGTGAATGTAAAAATGAATGCATAAGTACATTGATATCTGATTGCTTGATTGTATAAGTGAGAAGGGTGAGCTATGCTACTTCCTATGTAAATCTCTGTAAATTGATAGTAGATGTTCAGTATATTGCTGGTTGGTACAAACGGGATTTTATATTTTCATTAATTTTGAAGTTATATGTAGGTTTGATTAAAGGTAGTAGCATATCCACGCAGGTTGGGTTCAATAAAGTAGCGTATACATTCTAATGCATGATTTTTGAGGTTGCAGCTGGTTCTGAATGATAGGTTTATGGGTTCAGCGCAGTGTTCTTGTGACAGTGATCTGACTATTCAGAATAATTGATTATTAGTTGAAGAATTTTGAAAGTTCTAATTAGTCCAGTATGAAAATTTGATGAAACAAGGCCTTCATGTGTATTGTTGTGTACCAGGAGCATCCAATCTAAAAATTTATGAAACGTGGTCCCTAGAGGAAGAGAGAAATTCATAGCCTTTTGCAGGCCAGTGCTTACATACTAGTAAACACATTGGCTAGTACAAGACCTAGGGGATTGTAGCTCCCTTCTAGTAGAAGCTGGAAAACGAGAGAAGGTTGTAGCCTTCTGCAGGTGGGTGCTTGCATACTGATATGAGTCTGCACCAGTACAAGATTGTAATTAGATTTTCTTATTATTAAAAGAAGACATAGATGACAACAGCAGGTGGTTTTAACCCACATTGGGTTTGCACCTTAAATCTTGGTGTTCATGTGTGTTGCTAATGTGTGATGGTTTATTTTTCTTTTATTGCACTGTTTAATAAGTTACTGATGTACTGGTTATATATCAACACATGATAAATTAACTAAATCACAATTTCTCTGGATATATGTTGGTTTCACTAATCACAGTAGCATGTACACGCTAGTTAACTTCATAGAAGTAGCCTATAGAAATCTGTTTGGGAAATGAAAAATTATGATCTAATAATACTGATTCACCTCCCCTCTCAATATTATTTCCAATAGTTCCTGTGGCCATAGACAGAATATACTCATAATCTCCAGCACAAACACCCTTTGTTGCCTCAATGTTGTCTGCGGGAGACTCTTCATCATCTACTATTTCCCTAGAAATAGATTCCTCAACAGGTTTTTCCTTCTTAGGGAATGGAGTGAAACATTTGTTCTTCAATTCAAGCAACAAATCTACACATTTCCAGTTATTCACTATGATTTCTCCATTTACAACTTCCAGTATGAATCTAAATTTATTTTCCAATTTCAACAAATCAAGTTGAAGGTTGTCCAATTGGACTTTCTGAATTCACAATTTCAATTCAATGTTAGGAGTGTTGATCCAAATTATTTTTTGTTCATTATATGAAACAAAAACACAATTTGTTTGGCTTTCAAATTTTCAACCCATGGTAACTTTTGAAGAGGCATTGCTAAAACAAGTCCTTGGACACAAAGTACACTAAGAATTCAATACAAACATATAGCAACAATATCAAGGGCCAAGGCAACAAAATCCAAGGGTAAAATAAAACAAACAGAGCAGGCATTGAAAAGGCAGAAAAAAATGTTAGTAATGGTCATCCGAAAAGAAGGACCTGGGGCAAAAGAGGACAATAAATAAAACACCTACCTTTCTCCTTTCATAGAATTCTAGTCGAATATGATATAAGTCATCAAGAATTTCAATTTTATGAGGTAATCCAATCTAGAATTGTTCTTTAACTTGTACATTTAAAGAAAAGAATTGAAACCTACCAGAAAACCAAATAACGATGAGTTTCAGGAATGTGCCTTTGTCGTGGGTCTGATATTTATGAATGATTTCCTTTGAGTAGAAAAGATGCATGTTACTTGTACTCACTGTAGTAGTCAGTTTGAATTTATTTAAAATACCTTCTTGAAGTTCAATCTCCGTATTCTCTTCAGACAGTGACACCTCAAAAATGGACCCTAGTATCAATATTGTATTCCTTGTAGTCTTGGAAGAAAAATATTTTCATTAGAAAATAATTTCACAATATTTAAAATTTCTTAGGCATAACCTATTTAGATGAATGATAGCAACCTACCCTTATGAAATGATATGTAATCTTATCATTCGCAATCATCAATGCTTCCAAAAATTCCTTGTAATCCTAAGTCCACTTGCGAACATGAAACTCTATAATTCTCAATTTAGTCTAACTAATTTCCTCTATGATTCCACTAATGTTGTAAGTCACACAATTATCCTTTACAATTGTTTGTTCACTTGAACATACCGAAGATTAAAGGTGAAAGCACAAGCTAAATCAAATTTGTAAAATATACTACAAATATATTTATTGAATAATGGGTATAATATTACCTTAAAACCCTTATACCAAGGAGTCATTGGCTTCAAGGGTTCATCATTAATCATGCACCTTATATTTGCAGCAATATCACTTGCGTTGTAGTTAGGCACAAAGGAACTCCAACCAGTTCCAGTTCCTTCACTTCTATTCACATGGACGATTATAATAATTGGCACATACTTGAGCCATAGACAAAATACCAATGAAAACCCATGCTTGCAATAAGACATATATATAACACAAATACTCATGTACAATACTCCACAGCATTATACAAAATTCCTAGATCCCACAATTCGTCATCCTTCTGTACCTTCTTATAAATTTATGCAAAATTTATGAATACAGCAATTTATCATCCTTCTATATCAATCTACTTACCACGTTGGTTATATTTTCGATCCATATTCATTCAAGTAGTCCAAGAGCACAACCTCCTCTTTTGTGAACAAGAAGCATGTTATTGGTGACATGCATGTGAAAACATATCAAGCATTTGCATAATATTTTCCACCCTATCATAAATGACCCACCATAGGGAAGAGGTTTCATTTAGATTTCAGTATAAATATCAGCGGTAAAGATCATTAAGATTTCAAAAGAAACTGAAGAGAAACTTCATGAGCAACCTTTGTTGTTGTTATCGATACTTTTGTTACTGCAATAGGTGCAAATGTTGTAGTGACAAAGGATGCAAGCCTTGCTCCAGAGTGAGGACTCACTCTAGAGTCTCTTTGAGAAACCATATTGCTCCAAATAAACTAACTGTGCTTGACTGCAGTTGCTAGGAAAGAAGCAACCTCTTTAGAATATATTCTAGCCTACTCTACACAACTTTTTGTTTCTTTAGTAAAATTGACTATATGCTCTGCCCCTCTTCTTCAAATGATTTTATAATAAGAAGAAGAATGTACAAATGGCATACTTGAACCTATGTTCAAGAAATAATTTGAAATTTCATCACCATAGTTATCCCAAACAACAACCATTGGCCCCTGAAACACTACCACCTGAGATGTAGGCAAAGGTGTAGAACCACCAGAGGGAGGCATTATTAGCCTTCTAAAAGTCAACCCAATAGTTTCAACAATCCCTTATAATATAATTCTCTTCCTCTTCTTTTTGTGTCTCTCCTCAATGCTCAATTGTCCTTCAAATCTCATGCCACCATTTTTGGCATCCATCTTACCATTAGTAACAACCCAAGAAATAGTAGTTCTAGTCATAGAAGAAGAAACAAAATAAGTTAGAGGTCTCGTCATTTTATAAGGCACAAAAAGTGCTAACAAACTCCCATAATTAAGAGCTCCATGAATAGGTTTGGACACAAAAAAGGGACAAAATTACAATTTAGACTTAGATTTTGTTTGAGGAGTTACTGAGGTTAATGATGGACTCTAAGAAGTGTAATAAGTTTTTTTTTGCCATTTGTTATCGGGAAAACTAGTGTTCATTCAGAGCTGCTACTCCCACTAAGATGGGTAGCTACCTTAGAGACAAAAAAACGAAAGTTACTTGTGTTTTCCTTTATGAGAGATAGATGAGAGAGAAGCAGAGAGTACCAACCTCAATCTTTCGATAGTCTCCTTGCTTGTTTCCTCCCTCCTTTGACGGAGCTTCACCACTCCTTCCTCACTTGTCCCAATTCAAAGAACACCTGTATAGTCAAAGAAGCATAATAACATCAAAGCATAGAGATCTATAACCATAAACAATATAGGATCAGACGTATATTAACCATACATATGCATACGCCAATACAAGATTTAGAAATATACAAATATATGGAGGAAAACTCAGATAGCTTTATTGATAGAAGTAGTAGAAGAGATGATTACAACCCAGTGGTATGATCCAGTGCCATCCTCCTAGCATCAAATCCCTCTTCACCTCATGAAAAGCTAGATCACCCAACAATACAATGTTTCACAGAGAAACCAACAACACTTCCTTACAAAATACAAAATTCCAGCCTCCGGATCTCTAGGATGAGGGATCCATATATAGATATTTTCAAGGGGGTGAGTCAGCTTCTGGGATTTTGATTAATGTCATTTCACTGATAGTTCTTGGTTCCACTTGGAGATTTCATGATCTCTTACTCATGCCCGGGCAAATTCAGAGAGGCAAGTGTCAAATGAGCAGTTTCTAGAAGATTCTCTGGGTTTCCACCTAGCAAACTACCTCTGCTATTTGTCTGTTCTCACTCATCACACCCTATAGAAGGGCTTTTCAGCATGCGTCGCACCCTCTATGTGTAACAGGTGAGATGCATTGCACCCTCAGCATGGAGCAGTCTGTATGGTCCAGTTTTGACCAGTTCTGAGGAGTATTTCAGGGAGAACTTCTGGGAAATGATGTAATCAACTGACCTTGTTCCTTTAGGGTATGAAACAACACTATTAGGGGTTTATAAGTACTTGGTTTATGGACATATGTGATTGGGGTTGCAGTGACCAAATATGTCTATAATAGTTGCCCCCTAAAGCATGAGGTCGTAAATCTTCTGATGTCAAGTGAAATGCTTTATCATGAGGATCCGAGGTTTTTCGAGCTAGAAGGTGACTTGTAATAAGATACAATATAATACATTATCTTCATAATATTTTCATGATCTAGTTGAGGCGGGCATTCCCATGCTCAGCTTTATAAATTCATTTTCATGTACATAGGACAAACAACCGTCTGTGTGGCAGACTGATGATTTTGGTAGAGCCATCATCTCTTAGCTTGGATGATTATCTGTGCAGCTATGATGTACATTTGATGTCTTTATTTTCCTAAATATATTGTAGCTTGGATGGATGAAACTAGATCCGAGGTCTTCAAACTCGTTCAATCTTCGCCCGAAGTACAAGTTGATCCATGTGAAAATATGTTTTGGTGTCAAACATGGAAAGACATCGCCTAATTACCAGCTAATGATGTAAGTTGTTAACAGGCACGAGAGGAATCACGAATAATGATAATGACCCTCAAGGTACTGCAGTACAATTCACGTGGTGTGAATACATGAGTCAATTTCAAACACCACGCAAAATCTTTCGGTCGAAGGCCATTGATGTAGACCTGTCACCGGAAGTGAGAAACTTACCATTGAGGCATGCAAGCTTCAAAGTACTGAAAGGGTTGTTCCTAAGTTGACTTCTTGGATAATGAGCTGATGTTGACAAGAAGTGACTCATCGTAGGAGGGCCTTAATGAATCCCACATCTACGACATGAAATGGGACAAATGATTTTGTGGAGGTGAAAACGATCTGATGGTACAAGGTTCAGGGTGTTGGTCATGAAAGAATGAAGCGTGAAGGTATTGCAAAAGATGAGGTGTAAGCTAGGTTGGTGAATTCTCTGAGCAACTTCTCTTGAACATATCGACGACAATGAAATGGATTGGTAGTGTTAACCCCAAAAATGGATGGTACGGAGGACCAATGGTGAAATGACCGGTGAATGGAATAACCCAACCTGACTCAATCATGGTGATGGAGTGAAAGTGTCATGTTCAAGAGCGACCTGCTACCAATGAAGTTCTTCAAGTTTTCTTCCCAATTTTTCCCCAGTCATTCTTGACCAATACCTCTTTATTTTTGTCAAGCTTGAAGAGGATAACATATGCTTGTTCTATAATTTTCCCTTCGGGAAAACCTGTCGCTATGTTTTAGCGAGACTAGTGATAGTGAAACGTGCTCTTATCTGTAATGGACAAGTTTGTCACTATTGTTTTAACGAGTTTAACGAGAAAGATAACTTGGTCCTTTTCAGTTTTAGAGAGTCTGAAAAGAGACAGAAAGGAAACTCCAGTAATCCTTTTTCGTAGTATAATCCCTTAAGTCCGAAAAAGTATAAAATAATACGAAAGGCATGACCTTTCCGATCACTTTAGCGAGCCGTAAAAGACAAGCACTCGATCTTTTTGTGTAATGATCCCTCACGTCCAAAAAGATTAAAATATAAAGGAGGGATGGCACTTCCAATCACTTTAACGAGCTGGAGAGGCCAACTGCTCGGCAATATTTTTATATTTTACGAGTCTAAAAAGAGCTTAAAAGAGTCTTGTCTTTGGGGAATGAGTGATATTTTCGAGTAGCAGCTAGTTCTAGGTAAGGTTTGGAACTTTTCAATCACGGAAGTGTAAAGAAGATAGCTAACAGAATTACTCGTCATAGTTGTTCCTCAAACGGGTAAACAATAAATTGGAGGTGTATGATCGGCTAAAAAGTGGAGGTGATGGTAAGAACACGACCAAGGCTTAAAAGCTGACAGCAATGAAATCACAAAGGTTATTTACCGAAAGGTGGGTTCATTTTTTAATGAGCTTGAACTCTGGGGAAACATATGCTCATTGTTAGGTTTATTTGTTTTTAATGAGCTTGAACTTCGCATAAACCTTCTTGTGATAATAGTCAGAGATGCTCAATTTCACCATTAACACTATGTTCTCTTTACGGTCATACTACCTATTCAATTTCTCCATCAAATTGAATAGAAATGTAAATACATGCTTGAAAAATGAGTTAAAAAACCAATACCTTACTTGAATTACGTTAACAGTAACATAAAAGTAGTTTTTACCTCTCATTTTTACCATTTCATTCAAATTTGGCATTTTTGGAGCTCTGGAGGTGTTTCCGCCCTCGATTTTCATCAAATGATATTGGGAGATTCTGTGGACTATTTTCGGCACCGTCTGGACCAGGTAGGAGCTAACCCTAAGCTCTTCAATTGCATTCTTTCCTTTTCTGATTCTGAGCATGTTTTCTTGTTTTTCTGGGCCTTTGAGGTTTGAACAATTCATTCTCTCCCCATTGCACCTAGTACACATCAAAAGGTGCAATGCATACTGAGCTATCCATTGGCCAGTCAGTATGCATCGCACCCAATACACAGCTAAGGTGCGATGGGCGCAAGGAGGAAAGTTTATGCACTGATTTTTCATGGAAAATTTGCCTGTTTTTGGCCAAATCAGGATCCTAATTCTTCTCTTGTTTTTTTTTCAGATATTCATCAGAGAAAGATGGTCGTTACATGGCATGAATGCAAGCATGAAGAAGAGGATATGATTCCCTTACATGATCCAGGTACGGTGACTGCATTGCGGAACTATGGCTTGCTCAAATTCTTCCGCATATCCAGCATGAGGCAACAAATAAATTTGTTGCAATATCTTCTCGATGCATGGGATCCTACCAACCAAGCGTTCCAAATTAGAGGTAAATCCATCCCTTTGACTGTTGAGGATATCTACTTCTTGATCGGTTTATCGAGGCATGGTTCCCCTCTCTCACTATCAGGATCTTCCCGTGGTGGTGAATCCGTGAGGGATTATATTCGTCGATTTTGTGGAGATGGATCTCAGCCGAGCAGGGATGGCAAGATCAGTATTCGATATGTCACTGACTAGTCCTTGAGGACTATCTTATTTACCTTTGCTAGATTAGCTAGTAATGTGGCTCTTCACTTGGCCAATAGGTCCTATATGCAGTATGCCTTGGAATGCCTTGAACCAAATGTATTCAACTGGTGTGATGCAGTACTTCCGGTGATAAAAGAACAACTTACCAAGGTGAAGAACGGAAGATCCAAGAACTTTGGTTATGGTTCTATTTTGACCGCTTTCGCCTTGGAGAAGATCCCATTGACGTAGCCACCATAGATTTCACTCGGAGTGCCAGTGCCAACAGAACCACAGATGTAGAGATGGGTTGATCTTATGGCCAGACATGCTGGTCAATCGCAGATTTCATTCTCCGATGCTTTCTTCGAGTGGTTCAACCGTCACCAGATGGTCTTTGCCAAGTATCTGTATGCTGGGATGGATTTCCGGGGTGACCCAGATTTGGTGCTACGGGCTGGCGAGCAGTGGGGTGTTATAGGTAAAAGATCTAACCATATCTCTGTTTATTGTTTTTATAATGTTCTTTTGTTTTTGAAATGTTATCAGGACTAATCAAACCCATATATTCATGTAGATATTTGACCAGTGTGACCAGCAGTGCGCCCAAGCGTAGCATCTGCCATTTCAATAGGAGAGGCTATAGGGAGGGCTGTCCTTTGCGATCTGGATGTAGTCAAGACCCTTGCAATATTGCAGGATCAGATCGCGGGTCTCACCCTTGGTATTCAGGATGTGAGGACCGATGAGTTACCTCTGAGATTACACCGCCATACTACTGGTGTGCCGAGCCAATGGACTAAGCTCTTACATATGATCGCACAAGTGGTGACCTGTTATCACCAGCACCATTAGTCTAGGGTGCTTTCCTGCATTTTTGAGTTCTTGGGTTGTATGACCGATTTTGTCCTAGACACAGAACATTTGAAAAAGCTATAAACAGTTATATATATTTTCGATTTTCGGAGCTTTATTTCGGTTAAGTTATCTGATCCTGATGCAAATGTTGATTGAAATTCTTTCTTTTATAAATGCTACAAATGTATATCTAACACATAATTTTCTAATGAATCAGTTAATGTGTTTAAGTTTCTAGAAATGTCTTGATATTGAATAGAATCAAACTGCCTTTCCAAAATCTTGACCCTATGGAACATATGATAGATAGCTGGATTTTGAACGGAATAGATGCCAGTAAGTTGTAGGATGACAAGTTGTGAGTCTAGCCTGACAATAAATCACCGTATGCCATGTGCGATGGCATCAGACAAAATCTCTATCAACGTGCTATATTCAGCAATTTTGTTCACTGATCGACCAATACATACCCCTCTGAAACTCACCAACTCTCCGCTTGGATAAAAAATGGCCCAGGCTACAGAAGATAGGTTTCGCGTAATATGACTAGCTCCGTCGGCATTTCCAACAAATGATTCCAATAGGTTCAACATCTGCAACAAATGCAAAAGTTGATTACCTAACCAAAATGATCCCTCTTGATGAAAACAAAAATGTAACAAAAGCATATAAAGAGATTACTATACTTAGTCAAGCACAGTAACACTTAAGGTACAACCCGTTTCAGGGTTGCGATAGTAGAATGCCATCGTAATCTACTAGCTTGTAGGCTCCTTTTTCTAAGACTCACTTAAAAATGCAGGGACCAATACACAATGATTGGAACTTACCTGGTCCCAATTTATCGGGTTCCTAATCGTAAAGTAAGAATAGGTCACCTTCAGAGAAGACACGGGGTTTGAAATTCTTGTCAAACTGCGCCTTGACTCATTTCTTATGAGCTTCGTTAGCCAAGGTGACATCATTATGGGTTTCATCCAATTGGATTAGTTCCAAGAAATGAGCCTCTTCCTCTAAAGTTCCGGGGAGAAGGTCGACTACGAGCTTGAGAGATGAAATCTCATACTGAATCGTTAAGACTACTTCCAGGCCGTACACCAGCTGAAAGGGTGTAAATCCGGTCACATTTCTCATTCATGTCCTATATGCCCACAAGGCTGAGTACAGAATTAGGTGCCAACTTCATTTGTGGACTCCAATCATCCTTTGCAGCATGCGCTTTAGGACTTTGTTGGTGGCCTCAACTTGTCCATTAGCTTGCAGATAATATGGAGTAGAACTGTCGTGGGACAGTCCTAATTTTGCAGCCAATTCGACCATCATGTGATTGCGGAAATGTGATCCATGATCTGTGACTATAGCTTGTGGAACACTGAATCTAGAGACTACATGATTGAAAAGGAAAAGAGCAGCCCTTTCGCCGCTATTGTTTAATGTAGGCATCGCCTCTACCCATTCCATAAAATAGTCAATTGCGACTATGATGTACCCATGCCCCCCGACCAAGGTGGGGTTACATGTCATGAAATCTATGCCCCAATTGGTGAATGGCCCAACAATAACTACTGGATGCAGAGGTGTGGGTGGTCTTCTGGTTTTGCGGTCGAATATTTGACAAGCATGGCAACTTCTGAATGCGTTTATGCAATATTTGAACATTGTTGGCCAAAAATAACCTTCTTGTAAAATCTTTTATGTCGTAGCATAACCATATTGATGCCCCCCAAACGCGCCTGAATGATAATCATTCAGGACTTTTTTGGCCTCCTCATGGGTGAGGCACTTTCGTAGGCTTGTATCGATACCACGATGGTAAAGTGTATCACCGACAATCATGTAGTCTTTTGCTTGGTATCGAGTACATCATTGTTCTGAGCGAGAGTTATTAGGCCTATATGTTTGGGTTTGGAGATAGATGATTATATCTCCATACCACAGATCGCTTGACGATATCCAAAAAAAAGATTCATCCACAATTGATGCTCTGGATGTTGAATCGTTGGACGACGATGGGAAGTCGCATAGTAACTCTGTCAAAACTAGAGATTTCTTTGATTTGGATTTTACAAATTCCAGATCAAAATCTTGCAAAATGGCTATCGATTTCAAATATTTTCCCCCAAGTAACTGACGCGACAGAATATAAGTCATTGCGTTGCAATTTCACAAAAAGGTAGTTTTGGAAAAGAGGATATAGTGTCGAAATCTCTGTACTGCTTGAAGAGCTGCAAGAGCCAACTTTTCAACATAGGAGTACTTGCTTTTTGTATCATTTAAGCTTTGACTTAAATAATAGATAAGATGTTCAATTCCATTGTCTTCTTGAACTAAAACCATTGCGATGGTTGTATCTACTACAGCTAGATACAGGTTAAAGTCTTTTCGATAGTCCAGATCCTACATTAATGATGCTTTTATTAGGGATTCCTTTATAGCATCAAAGGAAGCTTGCGCAACTTGATCTCAGTTGAAGGGAACTTCTTTTTTCAAAAGATGCGTATAACCTTTAGCATGTTCGGCATAATTTGGAATGAACCTCCTCAAAAAGTTTGCTTTCCCTTGGAGTTTCTGAATTTGGAGCAAATTTGAAGGTGGAGGCATATCGATGATTTCCTGAACCTTACATGGGTCGAGTCGAATCCCATCCTTCGAAACCATGAAACCAAGTAAACAACCAAAACTGACACAAAACACACACTTGTGAGGATTGAGTTGTATCTTGTAGTGTCGACAACGTAGAAATATAGCTCTCAAATGCTGCAGATGATCAGTCTGTTTTCGCAAATCAGCCAGAAGATCGTCAAGATATGGTTGAACGATGTTCTTGATGTCATGGAAGGCATAATTCATATCCCTCTGAAAGGTTGCCCCTGTGTTCTTTAAACCGAAAGGTAACTTGTTGTACGCAAATGTGCCCCATGGACAGATAAATGTAGTCTTTGACTGGTCTTGTGGGTAGATATTTATTTGATTATACCCAGAAAATCCATCCATTAATGAAAAGATTTCGCATCTGGCACATTCATCAATTATCTGGTCGATGAAGGTTGTAGGGTAGTTGTCCTTTGGAAAAGCTTGATTTACATCCCTATAATCAATGCACACTCTAATCGTTCCCTGTTTTTTTATCACAGGAACAATATTCGATACCCAATCAGTTAGAAGAACCAGGAAATGAAACCAGCATGTAAAATTTTTTCAACTTTTGCCTTGATGGCAACAGCTTTCTTCGAGTGTACCTGCCGAAGCCGTTGTTGTACCTGTTTGACATCTGGATACATCTTGATTTCGTGTTCAACTATGTTCGAGTCAATGCCTCACATTTCTTCATATGACCATGCAAAGACATCTCCGAATTCGCAAAAGAGAGCATAATATATTTCCAGTTCTGAAGAAGAACAAGATTTACCAACATGAATATTCTCTACAACATTAGGTTTGGTCGAGATATTTATGGCGATAGTTTCTTCAATATTGGACAGAGTTCACTCGGAATCCACCATATTTACAATATTTGATAGAAAATCAAAAACTAAAGGATGATTAAGGTCGATGGAACAATCTTCGTGGTAATCCAGAAGATGGGAACGATGGTGGTAATATTCCCATGGTGTCTCTTCTATCATCATTGACTGAATGATTCCTTCATCTGTAGAATGTACATGCGACGAAGGATCTGAAGAGGTGCCATATTCCTTAGACCTATCCATCCAAACACTCGATGAGCGTTGATTTGGGTTTGCCACCCAGGCCAAGAAAATTGATTGCTACAATATTTCTATTGGGCTTGGAGGCAATACCTGGCAATGATCCATGCTAACAAAATTTTTGGGAATCTTCTGAATCTTTGTAGATATAGCAGATATCATATTGCAGGCTTCTACCATGGCCACTTCCGCTAGATTACTCGGAGGCGATAGGGAAAATTACCCATTAATGTAGGGTCTTTTAGGAGGCCTACTCCGATATTTTGAAGAAATTGAGAGCTTCCATGGATCATTGGAATGCTTCCCGTAACTTGTGAACTGTTGGGGAGGATAGTTTGTTGGTCAACGATTGTATTCCTCCTTGGAAGGGAAATGCAATGTTTCTAAAATAAGTTGACACAACAGCAGCCATAGCATAAATCTAGGGCCTTCTCAATAGGATGTTGTAATCGAGGTTTCCATCGATAACTTCAACATCAATTTCTACTGTTTTTCCACCCAATTCAACTTGCAAGTTACTTAAAATCCCGTACGGGGTGTATGTTCATCCATAAAATGCTTTTAATGTCATTGATGATCTTGACAAGTGTGGTGATCCTAAAGCTTTCTAGCAACTCATTGACATAATGCATGCACGTGCCACCTCATCAATAATTGTTCGATGAACAGTTTTGTTAAGGGCTTTCACTTGTATGAGGAAAGCGAGTTGAGCTGGTAACTGAGGTTTGTATCCTTTACGATTAAAGGCCACAAGATTAGAATCCGCGGGGTCAATCCCACCTATTGCTGATAATAGAGCCTGCTTTTGGGAGTGGCAATTTTGCAGTACTTCAAGCGTCGACATAGCGGATGGTGATTGGGCCAGATCCTATATTATATTATAATTTTGTGCTTCTTGAGCACGAGGATTAAATGTCGATTTGTGTACTACTCCATTTGGCAGCTTTATTGTTAGTTCAGTAATGATGGGTGGCACAACTTTGGTTGAAGTTGTTGTCGAGCTACTAGGTTGATTTGCAGCCTTGTTGTTCGATAGCTGTGGATCCTTGTAATCTTTATTCCGTGTCGATATCAAAGCATCATTTTGCTATTTCGAAATGGACAAAATAAGCACTTAGGATGGGGAAGCATTGTTGCTAGCAACCAGATTGGTTTTTGGGTTTGGAAACGGATCAGTCAATACCGCTGAGGTTTTTGAACTCTTAAAGAACTTCGTAATCTCAACTTTATGTGGACAAACTCTTGTCAAATGGTCCTCATTGCATATGAGACATGGCCAACTAGGTTTCTTTTGCCTAGAAGGGTTTTAAGAAGATTTTTCAGGAGACAAATCATCCTGTTTCTTCTTCTTCTTTTTTCCCTTTCTTCTTGCCCCCTGGTTGCTTCGGTTCTTTGCCTTTGGCAGTCGACACAACATTGACCTCCGAGGCAGGAAGTTTGTCATTTGCTTTTTTACTGGAAACTGCAAGGGCTTTACTGGATGTAGCCTTTGCAGTTTGCATACTTGAGGTGCCAATCACGCCGTCGCCAGCATGAGAGTCCCTATTTGATTTAAGAGGAGGAGGAACGGAAAACTATGGTCTAGGAGCATCAAGAATTTTGTCATAGAGAATGCCAGACTGAGTATAGATCAAGTCTAGATATTGCGCATGACCAATGACTTTCTCTTTAGTGACAACTCCTCCCTTGGCCACATCTTCTGTAATTGAAGGTAACAATGACTTAATAAACCATTCAGTTAACAACTAATCAGGGACATATGTTTTTACCATTCTATGACGACGTCGCCACTCATGAATATGATCAAATATGTGAGTGGTTGTCATCTGCTTAAAATTGGTAAGAAGCTTTGTTCTTGTTTTGTACCTTATGGGTAACTAAAACTGGGTTAAAAAAGTGGTGGCAAGGGCGCTGAAGTTATCGAATGAAGCTCTAGGAAATTCGATGTACCATTTTGCTGCCGGACCAGTTAATGTTCACTAAAAAAGGTGAAGCCTAATCAAATCATCATTGAGAGTGTTGGACGAACACCACAGATGAAAGGTCATCACATGATTCGATGGATCTTCACCTAGATTTCTATTGAATTTAGGAATATCTGACGGAAGTTTATGAGGAATCGCTAGCCACCAAGGGGCGTAAGCAATTGGATCATTTGGAAGCTGATTCAGATCTGGTAATTCTAAAGTTGCTACGAAAGGAAACTGTTGATTCAGGTTTGGTGAAGCATACCCAGGATAAGATGGGATCGCCTAAGTAGTGGGTGTTTGCATACTAGCATAATGTATTTGATGCTAGTAACTTTGATAAGGTTGATGAGCGTAACCATTATAATATTATTGTTGGTAACCATTTTGAATATACGACTGCCCATTACTTGCAAAGCTTTGTTGCTCAAGTCCTCGGTAAGCTTGTTGGAATTGTGGTTGTTGATATTACACTAGCCATGGCTGTGAGACCATTTGTTGTTGTCCAATACTGGATGTTTGAATAAGATGAGGGGTTATAATACCTGTTTGAGCCTGAATCCCTTCAGTTAAGGAGCCACTAAAAAGCGGTTGTGATTGAGTCGTAGAGACAAGACGCTGTTGTATTACGACCTAAGATATTGGAGGTTGACATACAATAGGCAGTGCTTGTACTTGTGACACCGTCACAATAACTGGTGTAGTGGGCCTGTTTGACACAGCTTCATTTTGTTGCATTGAATATACAACTCTCGGCTATTGAGGAAGTATTGGTACCCAACCACTGGATGTAATTCCAGCTTGACCCGAATTTTGTTGTGAGCTCTCATATGGTTGTTTTCCCGAAGGGAACAATGAAAAGGAATACTGCCCTCCATATGGTGGAAATCCAGTGTTAAAAGGGAAAATTGGCCTTTGGAGACTGGACTGCCAAATTGATACTGTTTTGAAGGATTAATTTGCAGAGACTCAACATAAGAAATTCCAAAAAAGGTTCCGGATGAACAAATAGGAATAGACCATGATGTCTAAACAATCCCTGGGTCGACTCCATCTAGTGGTTGAGAACTAGTTGGGACAGATGGTACACCATCAAACATTATTGGAGTGGCGGTAGGAGGTTCTGCCGCTGCTGTATCGGACGACACAGTCCTAGATGTTGATGGTTGTTCATACATATCAAGTCTATCCAAAAGATTTCCTAGTGATTATACAGGAACTTGCGATGAAGGGTGATTAACTTCTGTAGTAGAAGGATATAGGTGGATCCTAGTTCCAAAATGAAATGGAGTACTGGATGGAAGATCCTCCACAATCTCTTCTATAGCAATCAATCCAGGCGGAAGAGGTAGACCGTCAGGTCTGTAAAATATTTCCAGTGCTGAAGAAGTTATAGACTCTGCAGCAATAGATGTTGGAGGGGTGACACCTTTTGAATCAGCCCTAGATGGAGCTGGTTCAGGAATAGAAGTGTTTACCGTTACACTAGGATCAGTTATAATGTCCTCTTGTAACTATGGAACTTCTTTTGTAGAGGCAGGGATACAAAAAATAGTTGGAGTAACTGGAGTCTCTGAGGATGTTGAAACACAAGTTTCAAATAAACTAGGAGACTTTGACCCAGTTAAACGAGCAGTAAATCAAGAAGTTGTTGTTTCCAATGTATGAGTCACAGTCATGATCTATATCTGTCAAAGTCAGTGTGTTATGTTCTATATATTGTAACTCTCGGGAACAATAATAAAATAAGTGTGATTTGTGTTGTGTGTGCAATCTCTCTCGCTCTCTTCAGATTTCTAAAAATGTAAACATTGAAATGTGAACTCAATAAAATAAAAAATAAAAATATCAATTTATTTTAAAATAGTTTTTTTTATTAAATGATGAATACAAAATCTTTTAAAATTACATTATAAGTAAGTTTATACTATAAACATAATGTAATCCTAAATACAATTGAAAATTAAGTTTATCCATATATAAGCATAATATAATGCCATATAATTGGTTTTCGTGTTTTAAAATTATTATGTTTTATGTTTTAGTGATTTAATATATTAATTTTAAGGATTAGTATATTAATATATTAATTAAAATATTGATCTTATGGTTTATAGTTTTAGGGTTTGATATCTTAATCTTAGAAAATAATATATTAATTTTAAGGTTTATGATTTTAGGGTTTAATATAGTGTTTATTATAGAATGTTTATATTATAAATGTTTGTAACTATGATTTATATATTAGGGTTTATAATATATTGATCTTAGCTAGCATAGTCAACCATGGTCAACCATAGTTAATGTTGGTTAAGAATCAATACCACTTTCAACCTAGAAAACCCCTTGCTTTCCTCATTCCTAATGGTCAACTATGATCTACCAACTTTAGAATGACCAAAAAATTTCGACCAAGGTCTCTATGTTTAAATGTGGGATTCAATATTAGAGTTTTAGTATTGCGTTTTACTTTTAGGTTATAATACACTGTTTTAGTTTTGGGTTTTAATATTAGGGTTTTTAGTATTATGTTTCAATATTGGGTTTCAATTTTAGAATTTTATGATCAAGAATGTTGTGATGTTAGAATGGTATTCCCGCTACCCAACATGAACATGATAGTCGATTCCACTGCAGGGTACGGAATGCTATCTCTTATGAATGGTTTCTCTCGGTATAATCAAATTCAGATAGCCGGGTCAACATAAGACTTTTACGACTCCATGGGGATAACATTGTGAAAAATATTGTCGCATTATGACAATCATTGTAACAATCATTGTCACAATATTGCATTACGTTGCAATTTATTCAGCAGTGCATTTCAACATTACAAAATTAGTCAACCGCATTTACTAATGTCATTGAGTATGATTGACTATGTTTCACAGTCAACACTCATCATCTTTGGTCAAACATAATCTCATGTCATTGTTATTGATCAATATTAATAGTTAAACATAATTAACCAAATTAGTGAACATAGTCAAACAAAGTCAACCTTGATAGTCATTGTTAAGTAGTTAACCATGATGATATTATAATATTGGGATTAATGTTAGGGTTTATAATATTGGGTTTATAATAAATGATTCTTAATATTAGGATTTATAATATTGAGTTTAATTTTGGGTTTTGTAAAATTGGATTTAATATTAGGTTTTATAATATTTGGATAAATTTTTGGGTTTATTATTAGGTTTATATTCTTGAGTTTATAATATTGGGTTTAATATTAGGGTTTGATATTGACATTTATAATGCTTTGTTCTATATTAGGGTTTATAATATTTTGTTTAATATTTTGGTTTAATATTGTGATGTTGGAATGGTACAAAAGTCTATCTATTGTAACATCTTGACAAACATTGTTGCAATGTGACAATGATTGTCATAGTGTTATATTACATTGCAATTTATTCCACATCCCATTGTGATATTAGAATATTACGATTTAATATTATGGTTTATAACATTGATCTTATAATATTATGTTTAATAGTGTTGTTTCATGTTTGCTTTTTAATATTAGATTTATAATATAAGGGTTTATTATTAGTTCTTAACATTAGATTAATAATACTGGGTTTGATAGTATGGCTTATAATTTTGGGGCTAATATTAGGGATTATAATAATGGTTTTATATTACAAGGGTTAATAATATTAGGACAATATTAAGGTTTATAATATTAGGTTTATTATTAGCTTTAATATTGGGTTTATGATATCAACTCTAATGTTAGGGTTTGATGTTGGATTTATAATATTAAGTTTATAATGTTGGGTTTAAAATTAGAGTTTGTATTATTAGGGCTTATAACATTGGGTTAAATATTAGGGTTTATAATATTGGGTTAAATATTAGGGCTTAATATTAGGTTTAATATTGTGACACTGGAATGGTACATAAATATTGTAATGTCGCATTATGACAACCAATTTTGCATTGTTACATAACATTCCAATTTATCCAACATCGCGTTGCAACATTATGAAATTAGGATTTATAATATTTGGTTGAATACTAAGGTTTAGTATTGATTTTATAATCTTCGGTTCAATAGTATGGGTTTAATATTGAGTTTATAAATCCCCGATGGGGGTGACAACTAGTAGTAGAACAAGTTTGGTAGGGGCCTCGTCATCCTCGCCCAAGGAGCACTTGTCTTAATGGAGCATTTCATGCACACCTCCCCCAACAAAGACATACCAAAGTTTCTTTAGGCAATGAGGGTTATATTAGTTTAAACATTCCTATTTGTGACCTATTGTTTGCATTACGTTATGGAATCCATGGTAGTTCAAGTTATTGAGTGTTTTTTTGTAGGGTGTCATTCCATTTGTGCCATCTCTTGCTTTGCAGGCTACAAAGAGCCACAAAAAATATCAAGCTGACACTAACATAGTTGTTAGTGTCATTGAAGAGCTGTAATGTTAGTGAGTGTGGGATCTAGGCTTGAGGTGGTGAACTCTTTATACTCGTGGTGTTTTATTCACATAGTTGGATGGGCAATGGCAGGGAAAGGATGGAAGGGTGGATAAATTTGGGTATGCTTCGAGCACTATCATTCTTATAAGATTCACATATCCTAAATTAAAGATGGTCCTTGTATGCTTCATTCATTTGAGTGTTCAATATTTTGTCTCTTTTATTGAATTACACTAGGTATCCATTGTGGAACTTGTTCATAAGGAGCAAAGAGTATCTCTAGTGTTTTTCTCTTTAGGAACATATTTTATTGTTGAAGGTGCGTTCTAGGGAGTGTTTGGCTATGAAGGGTAATCATATTTATGGAATAACATGTGTTATCGTGATGCGTAGGACTTTACCAAAAGTATAATTGACCTTTACTCATGGATGGTCATTTACAACGAAATGGGCCTTATTTTTGTGTGCATGGTCCTGGGTAAGTTGGGGATGGCATTGTTATGGTAACTAGAGAGGTGCATTAGGGGTGCTATATTATGGAAAATTGGTGCAATTTGAACTATTTAGGATCCATGTTGCGGAAACATGGAAGAGGTTTTTAGGGCGTAGGACCACGATGTTGTAGGAAAGTTCATATTAGAGACCACTGTGACTTGGTGGAAGAGGTAGATCCACAACTCATGCATTATATTAGTAGAACTGAGTTGCCTCCTATTATGAAACCAACTCACAAATAGATAGAAAAGATAGATAAACACCTTAGAATCCAGCCTCATTGCGGGGGAAACCTCCTTTACATTACACAAATGAACATTTCTTGAATGATATAATGAAAAGGTCTCCTTTCTATATATAGGAGTCTAAGGGGTCATAATATAATCAGAGCCAACATAACAATAATAATGTAAGGGCACAATAATAATAATAGTGGGATTCTATGGGGCATAATAATAACAATATGGGGACTACATGGGCACAACAATATATTAAGGGGTTTAATAACAATAAGGGGTTACACTAGTAGTATAGGGACCTAACATGCCCCTCTCCTTCAAAAGGTGTTGTCCTCAATGCTTGAGTAGTTTTGGATGGTTCTATATAAAAAAATTGTCCTCCCATGTGGAATCTTCAGTGGGTAAGTTCTTCCGCTTGATGAGAATCTCTTAAATTGATTTATTTCGCAGATGTCAGGTTCTTTTTTCTGTGACTGCTCTAGGTTCAAATATGATTTTTCCTTCCTCGTTAAGTTCTGGAAATATTGTTTGAACTAGGATCTTCTGTAGATTTTGAATGAGTGGCCACACTTCTTCGTCCTTCTTCCATTCATCCCTTGCTTCGTTTATCCAATGTGGTTGGATAATAGAAATAACACAAAACAATGGTTCCACATCCTCATCCTTTCTTGAGAGTGCATTTGCAACAACATTTTGCTTCCCTTTTTTGTAGTTGATTTCAAAGTCATAACCCAACATATTTGTGACCCATTTTTTCTATTCTTCTAAAGATAATCTTTGTTCTAAAATGTATATAAAACTATCATGATCCATTTTTACCTTGAAATGTCATCCCATTAGGTACGGTCACATTTCTTAAGTGTATGTAGTATTGCCAACATTTCCTTCTCATAAATAGATTTCTTGAGATGTATCCGTAAAAATACCCAATCACCTACATCAAAACTTCTTTCACTACGACCTTGATCTGCCTATTGTTTCATTCGATTATGCACCAAAGTGGAGTTATCCTTTAAAAGTTAGAGAACTTGTTGTTGATGCTCTATGTGATATTTCACTGCTTGAATCTTTTTCTTCTTGATATGTCCTTCTATCTCGAGAATTTGAGGAGTGGTAATTTCATCCAATGTATTACAAGAGATGGTCAGATTCATTTCTTGATGCTCGATGTGATCTTTCACTTATTGAAAATTTTTCTTCTTGATATGTCCCTCTTTCTTGATAGTTTGAGGAGTGGTAATTCCGGCCAATGCATTACAAGATATGGTTGGATTCATTTCTTCTTTCTCGATGTGATCTTTCACTTCTTGAAACTTTTTCTTCTTGATATGTCCTTCTATCTTGAGAGTTTGAGGAGTGGTAATTCTTGCCAATGATTTACAAGATATGGTCAGATTGATTTCTTCTTTCTTTGGTGTTGGTTCCTATTGTATATCCTCCTCTTTTGATGTTTCTTGATCCTTTTCTTCCTCCTCTTCATAATATATGTAAAATAATTTCTTCTCAACACACTTATGACATTTAATGTATTTGCTATCACAATTGTAACAAAGCTCATTTTATCTTTTTTCTTCCAAATGTTGTGGTGTAAACCTTGTAGGTTGTTGAAGGCTAGGAGAAAAAACAGTTCCATAATTATAGTCGTGAATGGTGGGATTCCTTATTTCCATAATTTTTCTTTCAATTTTTCTTACCAACCTGAATGCCTTCTCCAATGAATCAGGTTCCCAAAGATGACCCTAACGTTGAATTTTCTCATTTAAAGTCCCTATGAAGACGTAAATCATTTGCTTCTTTGGAATATCATTTACCCTTATATTCACTTTTTGGAAGTCCTCAATGTGCTATACCATTGAACCCTTTTGTTTGAGATTTACCAATTGGCTAAAGAAGGTGTTTCTCTTTGTATCCTCATAATGTGCTATCATTTCTTCCATGAAAATTGACCATGTTAACGCTCAAATCTGCCTCAGGCTGAGGAAGGCAAAACTCGAGGCAACATCATACCATGGTCAGCCTCGTAGCTAGCCCTACGAGGATAGGAGAGGGCTCTCTCCGGGTCTATCTCAGCAAAAGGTAATCAAAGAAGCTCAAGATGACTGTATTGATGACTAATTTTAGGCTAGGTATTAAGTGCAGAGGTTTAAAGGTGATTTTTTGGGGGTTTTTGTTGAATCAAAGGAAAAGGCAATTTTGGGTGCGGGGATAAGACAGTTTCTGCAGAGGTCTGATTGGAGCAAGGTAGGTAATTGTTTTGATGCTTTTAAAGTGATGGGGTGAATAGATCAGATAGGTGAGGAGCTAAGGAGAGCAAGCAAATGCAAGGGTTCTCCTTAAACTGGTGAAAACATGGAAAATTAAACAAATTTAAAGGCAGAGCATAGGAAATTTATGGATTCTACCTTAACACTTCATTTGTTCAATTGCAGAAGATGAGAGATGGAAAAATGATACACATAACAAACTTACAAGTACTAAAAGAAGCACACCATCAAGACATAAAACCACAAGAATTCCAAATAGTGCTGCAAATCCCTGGTCTTTCCTTTGCCAAAATGCTAAAGTAAAATGTACAATAAAGTCTACAAGCCTCTTCCCAAAGAGTCCAACCCTGAAAATGACTAAGAAAGTACATAATATAGGCAAGCTAACACATTCCCTTGCCTCTAGGGGTCGAGCTCATCATCCTAGGAGCTGTTTCAACCAATTCTAGACAAAACACTATAATCTAGGCAGTCAAAACAGCCTGCCTCTATAAGCTAGGAAATCAATTCATTCATTAATTCTTTTCTATTTTATGAATGAATCTTCTAGAATAGGTAAATAAGTGTCATGTCAACATAAAATTACATTAATTACATCAAGGAGGGTGAAAAATCCCACTATAAGTCAAAACTGGTCAAACTAGGTGTGTTTTCCTGAGCTGAAGATGAAAATTTTGGAAAATATCCTGATGCGTAGTGCGCCAAAACCCTACGCGTAGCGCGCCCCTGGAACTAGCACGATTTTCTCACCAGATTGTAAAATCGCCCTAGAATGGATGCACTTTTCTCTTGAGATGTGAGTGAGTTGGTTATGAGGAGAAATGCCTTTATATAGACTCCCTTTTAATTTTACTTGATCAAAACCCATTTTGTAATGTTTGGTTGTTGACACTTTTTTCAAATTAATAGGCTCTGACTTTTTGGTTTCCCTTTAAAAACAATTGGTTGAAATAGTGATTTCTTCTGATAATTTTTTTTGCAGGGATAACTCTGATATGCTCTGGCGAAGGAGACCAAGGCTGCTCTTGACCATTTGGAGAACTTGAAAATTTTGACAATTTTTTACAAAAATGAGATGGTGACTCATCTTCAAAACAGAGTTTTGAAGAGAAGTTCTTATTCAGCTGTACAATGATGAAAATTATTGAAGTGATGATCTAACAAGGAAATTCCACTGGCCTGCTAGTCTTTTACGACTTCTCAAGACAAAATTGACTCAACCCTAGACCCAAGACCTCAAAATTTTAAAACATGATTGTAAATGACTTTTGAAGACTTATTTTAATAAATAGGCCTGAACCAGTAGTGCCAAGCACAAGGGGAATAAGTGACACAACCCACTCCATCAAAGTTATGGCATGCCTAACGAAATGCAACTGATCAAAACTGGTGAGACACCTAATCATGAAATGCAAAGAGCTTTGATCTCTGATGGACGGATAACTAGACCGACTCTAACATTGGCTCCAATGGGGATGGTAGCTCCTTGGAGATGCTAAGAACCGTAGATCTCTATAAGAGCTAGACAGTGCCTTCATCCATTGGGCGATGGAGTCATTATTTTCGACACAAAAACTTGAGAATTTGACTGAAAAACCAAAATTGCTTTGACCAAACTAGACTCAAAACTTAAAAGATTTAGACAACTGACTTGACAAACTTAGACTAACTAACCTTCATTTTTAGAATTATAGCCTTCACCTCGGGCCCCAGACTGAAGATGATAAGTTAGTTTTACATGTGCAATAGAATAAAAGTAAAATGATATGTACAATGATGATGAAATGAGCAGAAAATACTCAGAAGTAATATTTCTTTAACAGCCGACCATTAATCGGCCCCCCAGGACATTCATCTCCATTAATTTCTTTGAGAAGAAAAGCGTTCTGACCACGATATGCTGCAATATTATAAGGACCCTTCCATAAATTGTCAAATTTGTCGTGCTTTCCCTTATCTTCATGTCGAGCATCCCATCTCAAAACTGCCTCATCTAGCTGAAATGTGTCTGCCTTTGCATTCCGATCATAAATATTTTTGATGCGCTCCTGCAACTTGCAAGTGTTGTGAAATACCTCCTCCCGTGACTGCTGTAAATGAATCATTTGATTAATCCTTCTCTGCATAGGATCTTCCTCACTACCCGCTTCTTGAAGCAATTTGACTACCGGGACAGCAAGTGAAGTTGGAAAAACCGTGTCTATTCTGTACACTAACTCGAAAGGAGACATGCCAATAGACTTTTTCTGACTCACCCTATCAGCCCATAGTGCATTTATCAACTTCTTGTGCCAGCCCTTTTTACTGATTTCCAACAATTTCTTAATGATATTGACCAAAGATTTATTGGATGACTCTGCCAATCCATTTCCTTGAGGATGATATGTGGTTGAATGTCCCAAGCTAATGGTGTACTTATAACAAAACTCAATCATCCTTTTTGACTTAAATGCTGCTGCATTATCTGTGATTAACTTACTTGGGCATCCAAAACGTGACAAAATATTGGTTTCAAGAAAAGAGATAATTACCGCATCCGTGGCCTGCCGGGTGGGAATGGCTTCAATCCATTTTGTGAAATAATCCGTAGCTGTCAATATCCATCGATGTTGTCCTGATGATGCCGGATGAATTTCGCCGATAAAATCCAAGCCCCACTGCTGAAATGGTGCGCTGACCTCAATTGGTTTGAGAGGCAATGGCTGTAGTTTCTGCTTCCCTTCGAAAATTTGGCATTCATGACAATTCTTAACAGCCTTATATACATCTGAAAATAATGAAGGCCAATAATATCCTGCCCTTAGAATCTTGTTCGCTGTGGTTTTCCAAAACAGATGGCCTCCACAGTCACCTCTATGAAAGTCTTCCACAACTCTTTTGGCTTCTTCTTCTACCAAACAATTCAATAATATTCCACCAGGATCTTTCCAATACAATGCAGAATTTAGTATGCAGAATTTTGCAACTTTCAATTTCAATGTTCTACTTTTGTTTCTAGGAATTCCGGGAGGTGAAGACAAATGCTGAAGTACGTATAAAATGTCAGCATACCAAGGAGAAGAAAGAAACATTTCAGATACCTGAACGGATGAATTCTCCTCATCTTCATCAGACATGGCAACAATCAAATTTATGTCTAGAACTTGCAAATTCGTTTCAGCCATTAACTTGGCTAGTCCTTGACCTTTGATCAGCTTGGTTGGTTTAATATCCACATCATACTCTAATAATGCAACAATCCACTTACCTCGCCTGCATTCTGGATCTGCCTGTACTAAAATATCTTTAACTGCTGCATTAGGCACATAAGCTAGAACATGGGAATGTAATAAATACACACGGAAATATTTCAAGGCCTTTATAAGCGCAAGTGCTTGCTTCTCAATGATGTTATATTTTAATGCTCCATCTCTTATAATCTGACTGAAACAAGAAATGGGCTTTTCGACACCTTCTCTCTTCTGCATTAATACAGCTGCCAAAGTGTGCTCAGAAGCAAATGAGAAAAAAATAAAATCCTGAGTGTAGTCTGGGCTGATCAAAATAGGAGCTGAAGAAAGAGCTAACTTCACTAAATTAAATGATTTCACCGCTTATTCGGTCCATTTTACCTGACTGTCCTTTTTCATCATACTCGTGATTTCTCTAAGATGCTCTGCTAGATTTGGAATGAAGCGACGCAAAAAATTCAGTTTACCATTGAAGGACTATATTTCTTTCTTGTTTCGGGGCTATTCAATTTGCTGAATGGCTTCAACACGTGCAGGGTCAATACGGATTCCATCTTTAGATATGATGTGGCCAAGAAGTTTTCCCTCCTCCATGGCGAAAAGACTCTTTTTCGGATTTAGTGAAACGCCATATTTTCTGCACTTTTGGAAAATAATTTTCAAATGATACAGATGTTCCTCATCAGAATTGGAAAACACGGTTAAGTCATCCAAATAAACAACCAAAAAAACATCTTTCTCATTGGTGAAATCCACGTCCATTGCGCGCTGAAAGGTGGCGCCCGCATTTTTCAAACCAAACGGCATCTTTGCATAATGAAACGTTCCCCATGGAGTGGTGAATGCTGTTTTTTCACGGTCATCTTCATGTACTAAAATCTGATTGTATCCGGAATAGCCTTCGAGTAGTGACATCCTTGATGCTCCAACTACTCGCTTCAATATATGGTCCATTTGGGGCAGCGGATAATTGTCTTTTAAGGATACCTTATTCAAATTTATGAAGTCAATACATAAACGGATCTCACCTATTTTCTTCCTTACGGGCACCAAGTTTGATATCCAATCTGAAAATCAGATAGGCACAATGATTCTAGACTTATACAACCTGTTTACCTCTTTTTCAATTGATGGCAGCAGCTTCGGATTGATTCTCCTCAACTTTTGACGAAAAGGCTTCTGATTTGGCCTAATAGGAATAGTATGCTGAATGATATTTGTGTCATATGTTTTCAGATCTGAGTAATCCCATGCAAAAACATTAGAAAATGAAGACAAAAATCTGATATACTCTTCCTTTACCTTTGGTGACAATGACTTTGATAGCTTAACCATTTTGGGATTCTCAGCTATCCCAATGTTCACTTCTTCTATACCTTTCTCAGTCGGTCTTAATGTCGGTTTTCGGGCCACATCATCTTGGTCAAACAACTCCTCTAAAGGAATCAATCCCTTAGGAATAATGTTGTCTTTAAGTTGCAGCACGTCCATTTGATTTACTTGTATATTATCACTACCATCATCATGTTCAGTATCTATTGAGGTATCTTTGAACTTACCCTTATTTTGCAGAAACTGATTGATCTCTTCATCGTCTTGAAAGACTTGCCAACACCGCTAATTGTCTAGGATGGTAGGACGATGTTTCACATGAATCTCAAACTTGTTGCTATAATTCATCGAAATTTTTAGATTTCTTGCTGCCTTAGCAAGTCCATCAGCAACACCATTTTGTGTGCGAGGCACACATGTCAAGGTATGATCAGAAAATAACTTCAAAATATCTAAGACTGCATTTCAATATGCCCTCATACGAGGATGCTTGGCCTGAAACTCACCCTTAACTTGCTTTATCACCAACTCCGAATAACCATAGACGACAATTTTCTTTGCTTTCAGCTTTCTCAGAATCTTAAGGCCAGCAATGAGAGCGTCATATTCCGCCTCATTATTTGAACAATCAAATGCTAGTTTATAAGAACAAACTCTCACCTTGCTTGGAACTTTGTCTTGAGCGGAAAAGGGACTTCGAATCCACACACCAATACCAGCACCATCACTACCTACTGCGCCATCAAAATCCATTGTCTAAAGACCATCTTCATCTTCCTCCAAGTGTTGGAATTGTGTTAGCTCTTTTTTTTCTGTTTGCTACCCCTTATCCTCAACCGATTGCTCCATAGTAGCTTGCTTTTCTCCTCTTTCCTTTTGCATAACTTCTTTGAAATTTTCACTGATCTCTGGTATATCTTCCGTCTGAACTAACTAACTGTCTAGATCATTAAAACTATCAGCAAATAAAACAAATGACTCCAAATCTGTATGTACATAATTTACAGGATGATTGATTGGCTTCTATTTGCTGGTTATCATGTATTTCATATTTTACTCTCGGTATAGCTTTCTCATTTGACTGAAGACTGGAATTGTTGCATAAGAAAAGTCTAACTGTAGAGTACCCTTCAACTTACCCCCCCAAGATCTTGAAAGTAGCATACCAAAACGTGGAGGAATGTCCGCCACAACCACATCCATCAATACATTCTTCGCTGGGATTTGATCTAAGCTAATAACCAAATATTTGATGAGCCTGATACACCTTACACGGCTAGAATCAAATGAATACAAGTCATGGTATTTCCTTGTAATGTCTAATCCCAACTTCTCCATGATCGCCTTTGGCATCAGATTGTGTGAAGCACCCGAATCGAACATAGCATTGTGCAAAACATATTCATGCAATCTCAAACTGATATAAAAGGGAGGAACATCAGTATCAGGGGACTCACCATCCAATGCTGTCCCAAATATCAATTCTGGTTGATCATCTTCAATGTTCATCATGTCAAACATGGGGTCAAAATTCAGAATTTTAGAGACTTGACCTCAGTAGCTGCTGTTTTTCATGATTTCAGTCAAAGGAATAGATATTTTTGATTTAGAAATTTCATTTTCTAAACTAAATGCTGAAACTTTGTCAACTTCTTTGACCAGAACTTCTCTCCTATCTTTGATTATACTTGCCTGATTTGTCCTTTCTGCTACTGATATCTTGCTGGTTGTAGGATCAATTATCTCCTTTCCTTTTTTCTGTGGTATCGGTGAATCCGTCTTTGGTGCTGTAGCTTCTTTTCTCTTCTGAATCGGATTGATAGGCACATCTCGGTTCCTCAATGAATACTGCTTCTGTTGAGTGGACAAGGCATTCAAATATCCTCTTTGGTAATCATCTAAATCTGCATCATTAGCTAAGATAAAATCTTCATCTTGCTGGGCGGCTGAACTTTCTCCATACTCTTCTTCTTCAGTGATGTAAATGGGCAGATCATCAGGAGTAAAGAAGTGATTTTGGTCCCCTACTACATCAGCATCTTCATCTGAATCTTGACTCACAAAATTCTTCAAAAGAGGAGTCTTGATCGGTTGCTGGGCGGTTGGCTCTTGTACTCTTGGTTCACGTTGCTTAATTCTGAACTGAGGTTGTTGCTGGCCACGGTAATTTGGATTACGAATCTGCGGTTCTGATTTGTCAAGGTTGACTCTTTTGAGCAATTTTTCCATCTCACGAAACCAAGGTGGTTCTGATGTAGATTCTTCCTTTACAGTCACTCTTTTCTCTACCTTCAACCACGCTCTCTTGTCATTCAGATTTGCCTCATCATTAATAGCAATCTTCTGCATATCTTCCAAAGTAGGCGGATCTTTATCTCGTAATGAATAATCCATCTCCGGATCACAACCATCCGGGAATTTGAGAAGAGCTGATTTTCTAGATGGTCTTAAATCATCTGGAAGAGCATTATAAACTGTATTGAACCTGATAATATAGTCTTGGACAGACTCACCATGATTGCGTTTGATATTATTGTACTCGGCATTCATCTGAAGCGGATCCTTTCTGAGTTCCCAATGATCTAGAAACTGTCTCTGAAGTTCAGCCAACGTAGGTATACTTCTGGCTCCCAAGCCTCTGAACCATTTTCTTACCTCTCCTCCGAATGTTTTCACAAACAACCGCATAGTTACATCCTCCTCATCAATCTCATATAAATCACAAAAATTTGCCATTTTGTCTATGTGATGCTGAGCAGACACACTTTGAGGGGTGCCATCAAACATGGGGATCTTACTCTGATAATCCGTGGGCATATCATGTAAATCTTGAGGAAGAGCGAGAGGAGCAAACCGGGCAGCCATTGCTATAGGCGGATTTGGTCTGGGAGTAGTTGGTGGAGAAGATGCAACCGAAGTATGAGGGGAATGAGGTGGTGTATGTGGGGTTGAAACGATGTGGGATGAAGGAGGGGAATTAGCTGCAGATTCTGAATAAGTAATTATAGGTTGCACAGGAATGGTGGGAATGAAAGGCAGTTCGGTGGGATTTTTCGAAGCGGAAGCCGTGACAGCAGATCCAATATTCTCAGATGCAGCTTCTAAGAAATCAGCAATATTTGCGGCCTGAATATCACTCTGAAGATGCCTCAAGATAAAATTTTCAATTAATTTATTATCTTTTTCAACTTTAAGAGCTGCAGCAAAGTCAGGATTTGGAACTAAAGAATCAAGTGCACTTTTGGATTGAGTTTTAAACAGTGACAATTCAAATTTCTCGTCAAAATCAAGTTCTTCAAGATACTCAAAGATTGCAGGACATGAATGAGATTTAACCAAGGGAGTCGCCAAGCTTTCTTGACGTAGGACTTTTCAAATCAAGTTTGGATTTTCGTAAATAGGATGTGGATTCGGATCTGGATTAGCTCTCGTATGTCTTTTTGAAGCCAGTGTGTTTATCAAAAAATCAAGGAATTAAAAGAATTCAGCCAATCATTTTCTAGACTCAATCATCCAAAGGTCTACAAAGATCAAAAGTACTGGGTTGATTTGAAAAACAAGTTTTACAAGCTAACCGGAGATTGACTGAAGCAGCGTTTATCTACTTCCACTGATGCAAAGCAAAAGCGTTTCGAAGGCTACCTGGCATAACTTCAGGCTCCGTCTAAGACTTGTGAAACAAACTCATCAACAAGCAAACCATTGATATTTCTTCCCCGGTATGGTCGCCACTATGTTAATGCTCAAATCTGTCTCAGGCCGAGGAAGGCAAAACTCGAGGCAACATCATACCACGCTCAGCCTCGTAGCTAGCCCTACGAGGACAGGAGAGGGCTCTCTCCGGGTCTATCTCAGCAAAAGGTGATCAAAGAAGCCCGAGATGACTGTATTGATGACTAATTTTAGGCTAGGTATTAAGTGAAGAGGTTTAAAGGTGATTTTTTTTGGGGTTTTTGTTGAATCAAAGGAAAAGGCAATTTTGGGTGGGGGGATAAGACACAATTTGTGCAGAGGTCTGATTGGAGCAAGGTAGGAAATTGTTTTGATGCTTTTAAAGTGATGGGGTGAATAGATCAGACAGGTGAGGAGCTAAGGAGAGCAAGCAAACGTAAGGGTTCTCCTTAAACTGATGAAAACATGGAAAATTCAACAAATTTAAAGGCAGAGCATAGGAAATTTATGGATTCTACCTTAACACTTCATTTGTTCAATTGCAGAAGATGAGAGATGGAAAAATGATACACATAACAAACTTACAAGTACTGAAAGAAGCACACCATCAAGACATAAAGCCACAATAATTCCAAATAGTGCTGCAAATCCCTGGTCTTTCCTTTGACAAAATGTTGAAGTAAAATGTACAATAAAGTCTACAAGCCTCTTCCCAAAGAGTCCAACCCTAAAAATGACTAAGAAAATACATAATATAGGCAAGCTAACACATTCCCTTGCCTCTAGGGGTCGAGCTCATCATCCTAGGAGTTGTTTCAACCAATTCTAAAAAAAACACTATAATCTAGGCAGTCAAAACAACCTGGTTCTATAAGCTAGGAAACCAATTCATTCATTAATTTTTTGCTATTTTATGAATGAATCTTCTAGAATAGGTAAATAAGTGTCATGTCAACATAAAATTACATTAATTACATCAAGGAGGGTGAAAAATCCCACCATAAGTCAAAACTGGTCAAACTGGCTGCGTTTTCCTGAGCTGAAGATGAAAATTTTGGAAAATATCCTGATGCGTAGCGTGCCAAAACCCTACGAGTAGCGTGCCCCTGGAACTAGCCCGATTTGCTCACCAGCTTGTAAAATCGCCCTAGAATGGATGCACTTTGCTCTTGAGATGTGAATGAGTTGGTTATGAGGAGAAATGCCTTTATATAGACTGCCTTTTAATTTTTACTTGACCAAAACCCATTTTGTAATGTTTGGTTGTTGACACTTTTTTCAAATTAATAGGATCTGACTTTTTGGTTTCCCTTTAAAAGTAATTGGTTGAAATAGTGATTTATTCTGATATTTTTTTTTTGCAGGGATAGCTCTGATATGCTCTGGTGAAGGAGACCAAGGCTGCGCTTGACCATTTGGAGAACTTGAAAATTTTGACAATTTTTTACAAAAATGAGATGGTGACTCATCTTCAAAACAGAGTTTTGAAGAGAAGAGCTTATTCAGCTGTACAATGAAGACAATTATTGAAGTGATGATCTAACAAGGACATTCCACTGGCCTGCTGGTCTTTTACGACTTCTCAAGACAAAAATTGACTCAACCCTAGACCTAAGACCTCAAAATTTTAAAACATGATTGTAAATGACCTTTGAAGACTTATTTTAATAAACATGTCTGAACCAGCAGTGCCAAGCACAAGGGGAATAATTGACACAACCCACTCAATCAGAGTTATGGCACGCCTAACGAAATGCAACTGACCAAAACTAGTGAGACACCTAATCATGAAATGCAAAGAGCTTTGATCTCTGATGGAGGGATAACTAGACCGACTCTAACAGACCACGTGACAAGTGGTTTATGAGAACAAATCCCTTCATACCATAAAGATTGATTCGGTTCTAAATATAAAGATACAATACATATCTTTTGTAATAGTTGCACCTCATGTAGATCAAAATATTTCTCCATCTATAGTATCCATGTTATGGGATCCTTTCCATAAAACTTTCTCATGTCTATATTTGGAATATGTTGTATCTTTAACCTAAAATTAGATTCTATGAAATCATGATAATTTTTTTTTTCTCATCATTGGTTTCCTCTACTACCTTTTCGCCATTAGGAGGTCTTTCTTGTAGTAGCTTTGTCCCACCTTCCTTCAAACCTTCCATGTCTTTCTTCAAATATTCCATGTCTTTCTTCCAATATTCTTTCATACCATCAATATAAACTTCCGTGGCATCGATAAAACTATTTATCTTAGCATCAATCACATTCTTCAAATCATCCATAAATTTTGATTACTAGGTGTTTCTATTATCTTGATTCGAGTCATTCTTTTTCCTGCTTTTAGGATCTCGATCTTCAATCTGTTGTATCTATGAAAGTTCAGATCCCAAAGATCTATAGTTGTATCCTGAAGTAGCCTTCTCAGCCCTTTTTCTAACCCCGCAAGTCTTATCAATATTGGATTCTGTAAGGAAGAGTCATGTCCAATCTCCTGAGATGACCTACTTATATACTTTTTTAGTAGAGAGAACTTGTACGACGTGCCACATGTTAGTGTTTCGACCTTAGGTTCTGAATCTAATACCCAACCAAATAAAATCTGTCTTCTTTCTGTCAAGTTTGATGAAATTTGAATCAGAAGCTCTGAGAGAGATTTATGATGAGTTTCCCTAGGTCACCTGTTTGGTATGTAATTCAGGAGCCTATAGGAACCCTAAATGGCTAGGACTGCATCTCTGAAAATATAACAAAACAAGATCTTAAATATGGGCCCGAGCTTCACAAGGTTTTCGGCTCAAAAGGGTTTCAATTTCAGAGTCTAAACATTTTAAAAAAACAATTATAGAGAAAAATGCACTATGACCTGTTTGGAGCAGCCAAACCTTAGAATCCAAAGCTCTGATACCAAATGTTATGAAACCAACTCACAAAAAGATAGAAAAGATAGCTCAATGACCTAGAAATAGGCCTATTCAAGGGGGAAACCTCCTTTAAATTACACAACTGAAAAATTCTTGGATGATACAAATGAAAATATCTCCTTTCTATATATAGGAGTCTAAGGGTCATAATATAATCAGAGCCGACATAACAATAATAATGTAAGGGAACAACAATAACAATAGTGGGCTTCTATGGGGCACGATAATAACAATATGGGGACTACATGGGCACAACAATATAATAAGGGGGTTTCAATAATAATAATAAGGGGTTACACTAGTAGTATAGGGACCTAACACCTCCCCACTTTGGATCTTTGGATGAACTACTTACCCATATTTCATTGCTCTTGGAATAGCTTGCTCATAATAGGCATGAGAACAGAAATGAGATCATTGGATTTATGAATGACCTTCAGTAAACTCAATGACATATGATGGACAAGCTGGATTCTCTTCATCGGGGACAAGAAAAGAATAATGATAGATTATAGTTTCTCGAAGGAAGTTTAGAGCATATGGAAGGTTGTCATGGAACCTTCCTCAATTTTTTTTTAAGTATTCCATAGTCAGAGTCTTAATAATTCTTAGATGCATCCATGATATTTCTTTATTGTACATTTATATAAATTTGGTAAGGTATAGAAGAAACATTTAGAAATCATTGGTTTACCCTATAATGATCATACCCTTAATTGTTCTGCTTGTCATTTCTCCTATCAACCTATATACTAATATCCCCTCTTATGGCAATAAATATGTAAGTCTTTTTTAGAGGAATTTTTTCCCCGAAAGCTATCATTACCTAGCTAGAACCCACCAAGCTATATATTTATATATTCATAGCAAAGGTCTTTCCCATCTATACCATATGAATTTGATTTCATTTACCGAACTTCTATTTATTTAACTTTTTGGGCTACCCATTCACACATACATTAAACGACGTTAAGGGATATCCCATCTCTACCCTTACCATGTTCGCATTGAATGTGGTTCAGACTCATCGGTCCTTTGGGTGAATGAAACTCCACCACGTTACAAAACCCATGTGATCACTCCTCCACGAATATTTGACTGGTCGAGCTTGATCAAAGGACTCTAAGGGTGGTGATTTTGCAAAGGAAATAAATGGATATCAATCCACCTCATAAACCTAAGTGCATGCATGCCTTGTTTGTGTTCTCATTTACGTCATCATCACTTGCAGTCGAGAGGGTTGTGACCCATCTACTCTTCGTGTTCCTTCTTGGTATTAGGGTTCTATATCCCCAGAACCCGAGTTCCAGAACACTAGTTTCTATGGGGGTTTTCCATGGTGACGTTCGTGGTCCCTCAGGTCGGTATCGCGCTCACTTCATACTTAATCCTCTATGTCGACCAGATTTCAGGTTTTTATGGCTTCTTCCAGGGTATGGTGACTATTTTTCTCAAAGCTTTACTTTTAAATATGCCTTGACATTAAGGTTATCATTTTAGCCATTACTTTGACAGGATGTTTATTCCTCACTACAAGAAACTCTTTTGATAGGATGGTGTCCCTTCTCTACAGGGTATTCTTGTGCTGATTTATTTTTGTAAATGGTAGTGCCTCACCCACCAATGTCTTCATTTTTACGTAGGGTAAGATGGGTTTGGTTACTGTCAACCCTGTTGAATTTTCCTTATTTTGTTCTTTTACTTCCATTTGTTTTCCCATTCGTGAATTGATATTTAACAGACCAAGGTTGCTTCCACGTCTCCTTCCCAACGTCTGGCTGTCCGAAAACCCCTCTCAGGTATATTTCTAGATTGGCTAAGTTCCTCTACACTTAGATTATCTTCTTCTTTTTTCTAAATTTTGAGCATTTAAACTGAGGGTTGTCTCATCCTTTACTTGTAGGTAATTTTTCGTCCTCTAAGGAGATTTGTAATGTTGTGGGAGGGTTTTCATCTATAGTCATCAATTAATACTCTATTGTGCTCCTCTACTATGTTAGTTTCAGATTCCTCGACTTCTCTAAGGCTTCTGTCTAGCTTGGACCTCCTACCCGGATGACTGCACTACCCTAGTCACCCCATTTCTAGAAGTGGTTATTTCCTTAGTATTCATTTTTTCTTGCAACCATCGAGTAATGTTGTTAACTACAGTTTGGTTGTCTCTTTAGTTAAATATTTAATTTGTTTTTAAGGGTTCCCTCTACTTCCTGTAGGGGTATCACATTTGTACTAGGATTTGGGCATTGGGTCTTTTTCATATGATTTAGAATTACTAACCCTCACCCAATTGGGTTATTTGGTGGATGTGCTCTTTCTATATCTTTTCAAGTATATTTCACATAAATTGATTTATTTTTTCATACGTTGTCTTTAAATTATTAAAATTTATTGCATCTGGAGTACCATCCTATTATCTACACTATATGACATTCTTATATACATAATTGGTTATTTCCAACTAGATGTCTCGTTTAAAATACCTGTTTTGCTTGAATTATAGTTCTTGTGCATAAAACATATGGTAGTTTATGCTGGTTCTCTATATGCCACGCTTCCATTAATTTTCAATGGTTACAGTAATTGTTTCCTAAAAAATTATGGTTTGTGGTTAAAGGAAGTTCTATGTCAATATAACAGTTATATGTTTTTTTCTCTTTTCACTTGTGATTTTGTTGTGAGTTTTTTTGGCAAAAGACATCTAAGTATTCTACTTTCACCACATACTATGAACATGGTATTTGTTATGCAGTTGTCTAAGATTCTTCCCTTACGACATCGGTATTTAGGACCTCTGTCTTCCTGATGGTCATATGATGCATTCTTAATATCTATTTCGTAAATGGGTGTACTGCGATCCTTTTATATAAATGTTTTTAATACGGGTTTACTTAACTAATCTGGATTCTTCAGTTTTTTCTATACTAGTGACTCTCTATAGTCCACTACAGTTAGTATTTCATTCAATAATTAGGCATAATAATACTTCTCATAGCGATTTCTAGTTTCGTTGTAGCATCTAGATCTCCTTGAATCATAAATTTCTAGAATCCCTGAGGTTCCCTCTTATATATGAGGAATAATACTAGGCATAGGATGATGACTATCTTCCTGGTACATCTAGGTTATCCCTATTACTTTGAGAAAGATACTTACAGTTTCCCTCCATCATAGTTATTCTTCTCCCCTTTTCCAGGTGTGGCGAGAACCAATATAGCACACGGTGGCCTACAACCTTAGGCTACCTTGGCTGAACCCAAGTTCCTACAGGTTCTATGTGCAGTCTCAATCCTATACATACACTTTTTCCTTCAGGATCTGCTTACAGAAAAAGGTTATTATCTAATGAAATTAATTAATATACTTCATTTTCTAAACACACTAAGCATAAATAATCATATCCATATTCATTACATGAATTGATGACAAGAATGATCAATTTACTATATATATTTCCTCAAAATCACTTGCACGGTTAATTCCAAAAATAGATTTTTCATTATTTCATATTATCACAGTATAAATACAATATTCATTTCCATATATTAATAGGTCCCATACCATCTATGATGAATTTAAGTAAGCATAATTTCTTAGAATTTCATATTCCTTCTGCTCAGTAAATCTACAAATTTAACCATAATAGAAAACACACCATCATGATTTCTACTTTGTAAACATCCAACTTTCGATATGCATGATAATTAAACTCCCCTATAGAATAGACACAGAATATAACCTTGTAACATAATTTATAAGATAATCAAGTAGGTGAATGGGTACGTTGTTACGAGAAATTTACTTTCTCTAACCGAATCACACTAGTCAAAAAAAAATTCCTCCCAACCATGAACCATTTTTGTAAGTCCCCCCCTGAGCTGAGATCGAACCTTTTCCCCCCATAATCAACAAACACTATTGGTCTGGTATAGATTTTATTTATATTTTTTTTCCAACAAAATTTCTTAAACGATGTGTTGTTTTTTGGGAACTTGCTTATCCTCATAGACTACAATTAATTTTCTGATAAAAGGATTATATTTTCCATTTTTTCATCGTTTAAAGCCCTCCCTTATCTTCTACGATGCTTTGCCACCCCTTCCAATGTTGTTTCACCATCACATTAGGTGATTTTCCTAGATTCCTTTCTCTACTTATCCAGAAAATCACCTAGTTCTACTCTAAGAGGATTTTTATTCCAAGTGACTTGGGAAAGTTCAACATTTTTTCCACTTTTTCTAATATGATCCTTTCTCCAAGACAAAGGATCAGGGTAATGATATCAATCTTCTTTTGTTCTTTCCAACTAATTCATTTCAACCATCTTAATAATTAATTCCACATAAATAATTACACTATCATAAACATGACTTGGCCAACCTGCCATTATTACTGATAATTTTAATACTAATTATACTATCTTAGTCATTATGACTTTACAAAACACAAAAAAGAGAGGGATATTACATATTCCCCCCTGAAATAAAAGCACACCGTCCTCAGTGTCGCAATCTTGGACATCTCCAATGTTGTCCATTTAGAATAATTTTCTTTCATATCGTCTTCCAAATCCTAGGTGGCCTCTTCGGGAGTAATGTTCTTCTACTACACCTTAACTCGGGACACTACTCGATTACAGAGCACGGTGTCTTTCCGCTCCAAAATATGGACTGTTTCTAGTAGAATTTCTCGTTCGGGTTGCACCTGTAACACATTCTCATCGAATATATGAGAAGGATCATGAGAATACTTTCTCAGTAATGATACATGAATTACATTATGAACTTTAACGTGACTAGGCAGAGCCAATTGGTATGCTACTGGACCCACACGGTCCAGGATTTCAAATGGTCCATAGAATTGAGGTGCTATTTTTGCACACTCGCTAGCTCTAAGGGTACTCTTTCGAGGCTTAAGCTTTAGATACACATGCTCCCCCACTTGGAATTATTTATGAGTCTTCTTGTGGTCTGCATAACTTTTTTTATGGTCCTCGGTAATTTTAATATTTTGTTGAATTTTCTGCACCATTTGTTCCATCTCTTGTAGAAGTTCAGGTCCAAGAATTAGTTTATCTTTAGGTTGACTCCAGCTGAGTGGAGTGTGACATTTTCTTTAATATAAGGCTTCAAAAGGACTCATCTTGATAGTAGCTTGATAGCTATTCTTGTAGGAAAACTCCATTAGATGCAGGAAATCTTCCCACTTAGTGGATCGATCCATTACATACATTCAGAGCATGTCCTCTAGAATTTGGTTTGTTCGTTCTGTCTACCCGTTGTTTTGTGGGTGATATGCAGTACTAAAATTCAACTTAGTACCCAAACTCCCGAATAATGCCTTCCAAAAGTTGGAGGTGAACTTGGCATCTTGATCAGATATTATCATTTTTGGGATTCCATGTAGTCTGAAAATATCCTGCATGAATACATTAGCAATCTAAGCAGTACCAAAGGTGGATTTTACTGGAATAAAATGTGTTGCCTTAGTTAATGTGTCTACCACCAACATCATCGAGTCATGTTGTTGTGTCGTTCGAGGAAACCCAGTTATAAAATCCATGGATATAACCTCCCACTTCCACTCTGGAATGGGTAGTGGATTCATCAATCCTGCTGGATGTTGATGTTCCACCTTCACCTATTGGAATTGCAGGCATTTGGATAACTATTCTGCCACCTCCTTCTTCATGCCTGGCCAAAAAAATCGTTTTCTTAAGCCGCTGATAATCTTTTGGTACCCTGAGTGGTCGACATATGGTATCGTATGACACTCATCCATAATTATTTTCCTTAGTTCTGTCACTTCTGGAACATATAGCCTATTCCAATAGGTCACTAACCCCTTTGGATTTATAGCATATTCTGTGTTTTCTCCTTGATGTACCTTCAGTTGCAATTCTAGATACTTTGGGTCCCACTTCCCTGTTACTTGTATTTTCTCTTCTAAATATATTTTTACACTTCTTTCTTCGTCCACCATAACCAAAATAGGATATCTAATTAGGGCATCCGTGATTTTGTTTTCCTTCCCCTTTATGTGTTTAATTTCCATGTCAAATTTGCTTAGGAGGGCTAACCATCTGGCGTGCCTAGCATTTACCTCTGGTTGGCTAAAGAAATACTTATATCATCAATTACCAACACAAAATCTTTTCCTAATAGATAATGGATCCACATTTTTAATGCATGGATGACTATCGGTAACTCTCGATCATAGACAACATAATTATGTTCATGTTATTTTTAGTTTCCTTCACTCATAGGCTATAACTGCATTATCTTATAAAAGAACCCCTACCAGTCCTTCAAAGCAAGCATATGTACATACAGTAAACTCCTTATGTAGGTCTATTATCTTTAGTACAGGGGTTGTTGTCAACATGTGATTTAACGGGTCAAAAAATTGTTGACACTTTTCACTCCATTCAAATTTAGCCCCCTTCTTCTGCAAGGAGGTGATGGGGTAAGCCAACTTAGAGAAACCCTATACAAACCTATGGTAATATCCAACAATTCCCATAAACGACTGAAATTCTAGTACAACCTTTGGTATTGGCTAATTCATAACGGCTTTAATTTTTTCAGGATCTATTGCTAACCCCTCTTTCGAGATCATGTGTCCCAGATATTGAATTTTTGTTTTGAACAACTTACATTTACTACACTTTTCATAAATTTGATGCTCTCTGAGCATTTGTAACACCAATCTTAAATGTTCTTGGTGTTCCTTCTAGTATACCTAGGGGGGATAGTATGAGAATACAAATATACCCAAGAAATAACCAGATCTGAATATAGATAGAAATGCTTCTTTATTGACCCCCCCTAAGTATACTACATTCCTCCTCATTCTTTGAGTATATTAAGATGTCGTCGATAAAGACTAGCACAAATTGATCCAAAAACTTGTGCAATACAATTTTCATGAGACACATGAAAGTGGTGAGGGCATTCGAGAGTATGAAATGTAATACTATGAACTCATAATCTCCATACCTCATTCTAAAAGTTGTCTTTTATATATCCTCATCTTTTATGCGCAACTGGAGATATCCAGTTCACAAATCAATCTTGGAGAAAATTGTAACCCCTCTTACTTGGTCAAATAGGTCATCAATTCGAGGAAGAGGTCATCGGTTTTTTATAGTTAACTTATATGATTTTCTATAGTAATTACACATTCAAAGTGTACCATATTTCTTTTTAACGAACAATACTCAAGCTCCCCATGCAGAAACACTTGGTCTAATATATACTTTATCATGCAACTCTTGTAGTTTCTTTTTCAACTCTATTACCTCTAGGGCACTCATCCGGTATGGGGCTACGGACACTGGAGTAGCACCCAATACCAATTCAATGAAGAAATCAAGGCTTCTATTAGGGGGTAGGTTGGGAATTTCTTCAAGAAATACATCCAAGAATTCTGTCACTACTAGTAGCTGATCTACTCCTCTCACTTCAGTGTATTATTTTCTCTCTTCCAGTTGTGCTACATAGACCTGGCAACATCTTCTTGCTGTTGTTTTTAGTTGTAGGTTTCTTATTTGTCTTAATGAAATTGTTTTTGGTTTTCCTTTCACTAGAACCGAATTCTCGTGTTGTTTGACACAACTCGTCGTCTTTTCTAAGTAGTTTAATACAAATTTTTGTTGTTCTAACCAGTCCAATCCCACCAAAATATCATATGATCCTAAGGGAAGGATGTTTAAATTCATTTCAGTGAGATACCCGTTTAAATTTACTACACCATGCTTTACCATATGGGTCACTTTCCTTTTAGAACCAGTGGTTAATTGTACCAACTAATGGTGGTGAATTTTTTTTCGTTTTAAGCCACACTTTTCTACTATCTGTGGGTTTATATAACTTAAGCTAGCCCTAGGGTCTATTAAAACAAACACAAGATGGGCTTGGAAAATACCTTCTATTTCAATCATGATAGATTGATGTTCTTCTTCTGAATCTTTGAGAACTACATTGGTTCTTAGGATACTTCGAGGCACATCACTTACTGTAGAAGCTTCAGGTGCTATCTGAACATTATGGATGGATACAGGATTATGTGGAGACTCCCTCAGCAAATGGGGTCCGCCACATACCCAACACTTTAATGTCTCTCTTTCTTTACCCCCAAGATACTTCTTGTTACTCAACTCTGTAGGCCTAGAGCCTGTGTAAGGTTGTGCTGGCTCACTCAGCTCACTCTTGTTAATCTTCTTCCGCTGGTGGTATTTACCAATTTTATTAAATAAGGAAGTTTCTGTCATTTTAGGATGGTCCCCATATTATTTTTATCTTTGTTTTTCCAAGCTCGATAGCCCTCACTTCTGTTCTATAACTACTCATAACAGAGTCTTTCATTTCTTACCACTTCATCCATCGTCCTCACGTTATCAAATTCAGTTATTTCTTTATATATAGGTGGTAAAAAGTTCAAAAACCTTTTACCCTTTGCCTTTTCTTCTCGGATGTAAGGCACATATCGAATAAAATTTATGAACTTGGTCACAAATTCATCCATGGTAAGTTGACCCAACCTCAGTTCATGAAATTATTTCACCCAATCATCATAGTATCTCTCATTCAGATAGCAGGCTTTGAATTTTTGCTGAAATTCCTCCCATGACACCATTTTTCTTCTAACAGATGTACCATCTTCATCTCTTCCCACCAGAGAGTGGCTTTTCCCTGCAACTGATAAATTGCTAATCTTGCTTTCAGGTTTCTTTTGTATTCATATACTTGAAAGTATTTAACCATATTTAACAACCATGATTCAACATCTTCTTCTTTCTATCCGTCAAAGGTGGGGGTTTTTATCTTCCAGAACTCTCCCGAAAGTTCCTTCCTTTTTTTGACTTTCTGGTTCTTGGCATCCAATTTTTGAGATTCCTCCTCACTTTCAGATTTGTCTAGTGACAATCTTGAGTGTTTCTATTTTGACCCAACTAGTTCTGCACTCTTATGACTGGACTTCTCTTTGCATTCTCTAATCAATTTTTCTTGCTCCTCACTAGCTTTTATGAATTATTCATTGTCGTTCTTGAGTTAGGTCAGCTCCTGTTGTAAATTTCATATTACCCCAACCAACTAGTCAGGAGATGACATACCCCCTTCCCCCAGTTCCACATACAACGCTTCTCATTATGTAGTGTCTAGATGAATATTCTTCATTATTTACTCAGACGAAGATACCGGTACACAAATAATTTTTCCCATTATTACAAATGTTGTTTCTCGAATCTGTGATGGAACCTCTATGCAGGCCTAGTGTAGAAACTTGGGCTTTGATACAATTTGTCATTGACTCTTCCTCATTTTTTTTTATATTTTTTTTTACAGTATTCCATAGTCACAGTCTTAATAATTCTTATATGCATCCATGATATTTATTTATTATACATGTATATAAATTTTGTAAGGTATAGAAGAAGCATTTAAAAATCATTGTTTTACTCTGTAATGGACATATCCTTAATTGTTATGCTTGTCATTTCTCCTATCAACCTATATACTCATATCCCCTCTTATGGCAATAAATATCTAAGCCTTTTTGAGTGGAAGACTTTCCCCTACTATCATCACCTAACTACAACCCACCAAGATATACATTTATATATGTTCATATCAAAGGCCTTTCCCATCTATACCATATGAAATTTATTTAAATTTTTGTGCTACCCATTCCCACATACATTGAACTAGGTTAAGGGAGAGCCCCTCTCTACCCTTACCCTATTCGCATTCAATATGGTTCACACTCATTGGTCCTTTTGGTGAATGAAACTATGCCAAGCTACATAACCGATGTGATCACTCCAGCCATATTTGACTGATGGTGCTTGATCAAAAAGACTCTAAGGGTGGCGATTTCCCATAGGAAATCAACGGTTATCAATCTACCTCCTAACCCTAAGTGCATGAATCCCTTGGTTTTGTTTTCATTTATGTCATCGCCACTTGCATTGGAGAGGGTTGTGACCCATCTTCTCTTCTTGTTCCTTCTTGGTATTAGGGTTTCGTCTCCCCAGAACCCGATTTCTAAAGCTCTAGATTCTAGTGGGTGGTATTGAACGCCCTTCATACTTAATCCTCTATACTGACCAAATTTTAGGGTTTGATGGCTCCTTCCTCAGTAAGGTGACTAGTTTTGTCGCAGCTTTACTTTTAAATATGCCTTGACCTTAAGGTTATCGTTTTATGCATTCTTTTGAGAAGATGTTTATGACTCACTATAGGAAACTCTTTTGACATGACGATGGATCTTCTCTATAGGGTATTCTTGCGCCAACAATTTTTTGGAAATTTGAGTACATCGCCCACCAATGTCTTCGTTTGTATGCAGGCTAAGATGCGTTCGGTTACTGTTGAACCCATTTCATTTTCCTTCTTTTTTTTTGCAGTTGTTTTCCCCTTCATGAATTGATATTTAAGAGGACAAGGTTGCTTCCAAGTCTCCTTCCTAGTGCTTTTTAACAATTTTAATCATATCATGTAAACATTAAATAGTTAACAGAAAAAATCAACAATTCACAACATAAAAGACAATATACAAAAGATTATTTGGGTGGAAACCATTATAGGAGAAAAACCATTGAACGATTTCAATATAAGTCTTACATATTACATCAATAAGAAGCTCCAAATTCAAAGGTTCTCCAACAGCTACTAGAAGGAGCCTCCAAACCCCTAATTTATCAACTCCAACTAAAAGTATGTACCAACACCCTAGTTTACAAGCAACAACTAGAAGGAGGCTCTAACCCCCTAGTTTTATTAGCTACAACTAAGAGGATGCTCCATCACCATCCAAAATCCAACTGAAGTGAATATTCAACTTCCTCATACTATATTAAAAAATATTTCTATTTGTGAGGAACATCTAACTCCTAAAAGGATGCTCCAACACCTTGCAAGCTCCAACTTGTGCTAGCACCACCCTGCCACCTTGAAGTGTTCTCAAGCTTCAACATGAAGGAAATTGTAATCTTTGCCTTCCACCACCCATACAATCTAAAAATAAAGATAAATGAATAAAATATATCACATTGATCACATTTCTCAACCTCTGCACTATGATCACTACTTAAATGTCAATGAACTATGTCTATTTCTATCCAATATTAAATATTTTCTATCACAACACTTGTTAAAAAATTGTTTCTAATGTTACCATTGTCACTACTAACTCTTTCCCTTACCCAATGTTGTATCTCTATCCTCTGCATAGTCTTAAGTTGTGTCAACTTTTTCCTTAGGAAACACAAAATCATTCAAGCCTTATCTATTACCTCAAACTCTAGCTACTCAGATCAGGTATATGCAAGTGAGCTTCAACAAGGTCTCTCTCTATGCTATAATCTTAGTTCTTATTTTGAATCTCAATTTGGGTGAATAATGACTCCAAAAATAGAAAATAACCATGATAAACCATATGCCAAATTAAATATTCTATAGTTTCTATATTTCCAGACACCATCCAAATGAATTTCTAGATTTCGACACTAGCCACTGATCACTGTTAAAAGTGAAACAAATTGGTAGCAAATAAAAATAAAAACCATGCTCAAACCCATCATTGAGTTTGAAGCTATGACAACATGACATGCATATACCTCACTGACTGTGTTACTCGATACTTTTCCAGAGATTGCTTATATACTAATTTCTTTTCACCTTACTTATTTTACTTCGAATAACAACTAATCCATGATCATTCAACATCCAATATGAAAATATATACCAATGACCCTTGACATGTCCAATCCACATATTTTTTAGCTTGCCAACCATAGGAATCATGCCAACTGAACACTATAGAAACATGGTTTGGTGACATGCACTTTTGATGTGTCAAACCACATTGTGCCTACGTGGTTGATTTCATGGGTTAGGAAAAGCTAGAATGTGTTAATAATTGACAAAACACATTATGTGACAAATTGAACTATTTGCTTGCACTAAAGCTATGTGGTTCCTTTGTGATCCTTTGTATATGTCCATATAGCTCAATGTTATACATCAATTTAAAAACCACTTCATTTTTTAATACATATTGCACATAATGATCAACAAAACATGGCACTATTATAGCTAATGAACTATAATCCTTCTACCACATATAACCAGATAAGCTTTGACATCTGCTACTAATGTAATTCGAATATTGATCTCATCCAAACTCAACCAAAGTGACGTTGAACTTTAACTACGAATTCAATCCAAATGTTACTAGAATGAAATTTCGTAATAAAATTTCTGTTAAGAGAATCAAGAAATATACTTTCAATTAAATTGATCATATCAATCAACTTTACTCAGTAGGAACTAAGGTTTTTCAAATCCACACCCTAAACTGAAGTTCTGGTACAAACAACATCAGATTTATACTAGAACTGAAATTGGTCATTCTTTCCCACAAATTTTGTTTAAATGATAGAAATACTAATGACATTGCATCAAGATACACCTTGCAATTAGATAATCACATTGATTTTTCATTTCCTACAAAACTCATCACACCAATTCAATGTTTAACAACACTCCAATTAGAAATATTTGAATGTCTTTCTCACTCATTCGCTTGCACAAAACTAACAATTCATTAAGAATAAATGAACCATGAAATAAATTCACAAGAACATATTCATTCCTCCATGACATCTACGAAAAAGAGAAGTTAATTTTATCGGCATCTAAAGAGATCAGACCCAATTCCCAATAGAACTTATATTATTTCTATTTTGAATTTTTGAGTTCATGCCTTTGTTAAAGACCCATATGCCCATATATACATGAACAAGTGGGTTGAATATAAGTTGTTTCATACTTGTCAACCGAGGCTGACTTGGATCACACCTTAAAACATGTTTTCCATATTTTTATTATATTTAATTGAATTTATTTAAGAAGTAGCCCAGTGCATGACCTTTATTCAAATCAATGGGGATTTTCCACACCAATATGTGCTTTTTTGAAGCCATGTGACCCAACCATTAATAATTGAGCCAATGTCCAAATAAGTTCCCTTACAGCCAACCTCATGCATCTTGAGAAACCATTTTCATAATGAAAGAAATCCTCTTTCGGGACACTAACTGGGTCAAACACTTATGGCCCATAATATTATGAGCATCATGAATTTTAATACCACACTTGGACCAATCAGAGGGCTACTTTTCCAATTCATTTGGGTCATCTTGACAAAAGCTCAGGGCTTCAACATTGAAGAAGCATATCTCCTCAAAGAAGAAGAGGTATGAAGCAAGCTGCCTACCATTATAAATGGCATGATGAATACTTATTAGAGGAAATTTCATCCGAAAGGTGTCCTCCTCAGGGAAGATATTAAAACAATCGTTAAAATAATAAAATGAAAGTGATGAATTTTGGAGGGAAAAGAAAAAAACAACTTCTTTTAATCCTATCTATGGCTTAACTCCTTAAAGGTTTACTCAATTTCCAATTGCAGACACTTGTTGGATGAAAAATTAAATTCCACATCCAACAAGTACCCATTATGCATACTTTTGAGAAGATCCACATTGATAAAAATTGAACATACTTTTAAATATATATTCAACACGTTTTTTAATGTATCTTCATTTTTTATCAATGTGTATTTTCTCAAAAGTATGCATGATGGGTACTTATTGAATGTGGAATTTAATTTTGCATCCACCGAGTGTCTACACATGGAATTTGAGTAAACGTATAAGGCAATAAGATAAAAATACAATTAAAAAGAATAGTTTTGTTTATTTTCCCTCTGACACACTTACATGAACATATTTTTAAATTTAAAATGTTTTGACATATTATGACATGGAAATTACATGAAAATTTTATTGGCACTTTTAGGCTGAAATTTCCTCTAATGATCATCCTATGACGGTATTGTTTCCTAATTCACTATTATTTGCATTTAAATGTTTTGTTAAATACGCAGTATCATAACCACACGACATGGACTTGCTTCTTTCTCTTCCTTCCCTCGAAACTTCCAACTAATGCAATGTGCGACATATATTAGAACCATTTAAAGACATATCAATGACAACGCCACTCAACAAGCTATTCATATTAGATTCAAAAGAGGTGAAGAATTATGATACAAATAAATAACTTTTTAATTTATATTGAGAATATTAGTCCTCTAAATTTAATATATTTTTCTTTATTTAAATACATTGGTGATAAGGTTTTTTTTATAAAATCAGAAGATCTATTTACCTTAAAAAATAAGGCAACGTCTTAAAATATTATATATTCCAATTTACTCGGGACGGAAAAAAGAGTTGAAAACCTATCATAATGGACATAATGTTAGAGATACAAGCCCAATTGTAATAAGTTAACTAGTAAAAATGAATATCTAGATTTTTTCTTCGTTAAGGAAGGTCCACAATATTTGAGATGTAAAATAACTTATCAAAGAAATATTTATGGAGATGAATAGAAATAATATATATATATATATATATATATATATATTTGTGTAATCATTGTTCTTAAAAGTTAGAATATATAGGACATATGTAGCCAACCCTAAATATTCAAACCCAATTTGTTCCCTCGTAAGGGAGTAGATCCACATGGAATTTCATAAAAGAGATAAGTATGATTGTATTAATAACTAAAGGTATTCAAGGTAGAAGTTAAAACTAGGTAGTAACGTTCATGCACACTTCATGTGGCATTCTTTTATAAGTACTTGTAGGACTTCCAATAAAATTTTTATGAGACATCATCGAGTGCAGTGTGATCCGAAACTATAAAGCATTCTGTGACATTTAAAAATTGTAAAAAAATATCCAAATTTAAGCTAAATTGTAGATTTTAATATGATGAATTTGAAAATAAAGAAGTAAGAAACAATTTAGTTGGTCTCTTTCTCTGTGAGGAAGCATGGTTACAGCATAGGGGAAAATCGAAACTCTCATTATTTTTGAAAATTCAAAAATTAAATGAATTGGACAATGAGACTATAAAATTAATGGGGCCATCGATGCTTGTGAGAATGGTTCGAAGTATAATAGGAAATGTGATACACATCGATGCTTGTGAGAGTGGTTCGAAGTATAAAAGGAAATGTGATACACATCGATGCTTGTGAGAGTGGTTCGAAGTATAAAAGGAAATGTGATAATGGAATCTGCGCTGTTAATTTTTTTTTTTTAATTTTTCCCTAAGATTGTGGGCCTAATAGTACTATGATATATCAAGATGCAATTTTTATTTTAATGTCACATAGTGTCCCATAAGATGTACTAATGTGTCATGGTGTATTGGGCACACCAATACACTTTTTAGTAAGTGAAGTACTCTTCACCAATACACTTTGATTAAGTGTGCTGCATTTTGTATTTTATAATATATTCGTTCATGGTAATATTTATAGTCGATTAGTTGCCATTTATAGTAGATTAGTTGTAAAAAAAAATTGTGTTGGAAAAATTCAAAGATTTAGTACAATTAAAAATATTGTTATTATTTTTTAATGTCTCAATATTCGATATGCTATAGGAAGATTAGGTTTCTTAAGTTTACAGACAAAGTTTGTTTTCTTTTAAAAACTCAAGTTTTTGTTGACTCATCAATTATTTTAACATGGTACATTGTATTCTTCATACATGTAATAGTTGTTTTATTTAGTGTGAAACATTGACATGGATTTTTTTAATACAAAATTGTTATTTTATGGTTTGATATACATTTTGTAATATAAAATTGATATTTTATAATTTTATAATAATATTAATCATTGGTGTTCATTATTATATCAACACTAGTGCATTATTTTTATGAGCACACCAATGTGTCATGATGATTTGGGTGCATTGGCATGAAAACCTCTGTCAAAACCTCTAACTCCCTGCCTCTACTGTAAATAGAGAAGGAAGAAATATTTCAAAGAGGCTCCATAAAGTTCTCCTATTGCTATGTGTTCTCTTGTAGTGAATACAATCATACTTGCTGACATGAGTCGTAAGGATTAATCCATCTTTTATAACTATATGAAAAGCCATATTCGTAACCATTAGTGACTCCTATATTAACTTCTCCCACTAAATATTAATATAACAAACCTAATCCCACCATACCGATCACATCATTAATTCTATTGGGCCCATATACCCCATTACATGACTAGGTGGATTCCTACCACACATACCCCATTACATGACTAGGTGGATTCCTACCACACATCAACATAAGCATAACTAGTTCAAGATATTATGTCTAACCATATTTGGTTACAATTTCCAATATTTAAATTTCTTATTCAATCCCTTAAGATTTTATGTAACTACACATAAGAATGTAAAAAAGAAGAAGCTACAATCGATTTTTTTATCAAGTACACGAAATATATACTAATGAGAAGAAGAAAAAAATATGGACTAAATAAATAACATAAAATGACAATGAAATATTAAAGCTCTCAAACACACATCTTTTAATTCATCTCAACACCATATACACACAATGAAACATCTATTATCTCACATTTTGACATTGGATCGAGGAAGATTGTTTAGTTCTCATAATTGATACATCTAACTTAACTGAATTTGTATTTATATAAACTCCTTCAAATAATTTTTTTTCCTCCAACAATGACATTTAACCTATGAGCCCTTTCTTCCATTACTTATACATGAGATATAAATTTGATAGGTGGTGTATTAATTCCATAAAGATTCATAGAATATATGAAATGATATTAATTTCCCAATCACACTTTACCCGTTTTTCCTTTCAAATTAACTACATTAAATAATTTTTCGTTTATGTTGAGCTTTTTAGTGTTCATGATTTTATTTTAACCAATATGTTTATGAGAAGAAGTATAAAATATAAACTAAAATAATAACGTAAAGATGACAAAGAAATACTGAAAACCTCAAACATACGTGTTTGCAATTTATTTAAATCACATATACACAATGAAACAACTATTCTATAATGTCCACATTGCATTAGGAATGATTTTTTAATTCTCATAATTGATACCTCTAACTTAAGTCAATCTCTATTCATATAAACTCCAAATATTTTCTCTTCCTTTGACAATGACAATTAACCTATGAAGCCATTATTCCATTACATGAATATTTGATATAATTTCATAGATAGCATCCACTCGATGGGGATTGATTAGGATATGTCAAATGGTAGTAATTTCACACTAGTACTCCACCCATGTCCACCTTCAAATTAACTAAATTCAACCATCATTTTTTTTATGTAAATTTAATTTGATTGGTGATCAATATTCTTTGGGTCTTCCCCGGATGCGGGTGATTGTTAGCCAAGTGACACACAAGGCTCGTCCAAAGGGCAGGTGTCCGCCCGGACGAGCCAAGCATGACAGCAGGACAGGTTCGCATCCCACCACCCTTCAGCATTTAAGGAGGGGAATTAAGAAGGTTGACAGAGGAGTCCTGTCAACCATCAAGGCGATTCTTGAGAAGCGCATCATGGCGCTTCATAACGGCCTTCTCCCAGACATTCTCACGCCATTGTTTGCTGCAACTGTTTCGTTCTCGCCGGGGTTGACGGAGGTTCTGAACTTAGATTGCGATTGTGAGTGTGTTGCAGAGGATTGTGAGTGTGTTGCAGAGGAAGAGCGGGGCAATTGGCAAGCTCACAAGCAAGCCAATTGCGCCCCTGGAAATTTGGTAACGCCTCTCTGTATGCGTCTTCCGTCAGCTCCTGCTCTGGCATTGTTCGAAGGTGAGGGCTCTAGGAGCTTCAGCTCGTATCCGCGTCCATTGTTAAGTCCGGTTCTTGCTTCGTTCGAAGGTGCGGAGGCTCAGAGTCTCAGCCCTCACTCAATCATTGAGAAAGAGGGTCAAGGCGCTGCTGCCACTGGTCAAGGCAATTGGGATCCTCATACCTGGTCTGGCAGCATTTCTTGGCCGACTTCGCTGTTGCACTGTGGTATTGAGTGCTCTGCTCACAAGACCAGTATGCATCGTTCAAGGGGTAGAGGTAGCGGCGGCAGGGGTGGGCACAGTGGCAGAGCCACCTCGACTTCCTCCTCAATTGAGGAATCCTCTGATTGCAGAAGGCCGAGGGGACGGCCTCCAAGCAGAAGCAGAATGGGAGAACAGCCCGCGCGCATGGATTGTGGGCACACGGAGCACCCAATGGTGCGTTACCGCCTCCCCTGCACCTTAGCTCATTCCACCTTCTTTGTGACTGTCTCTGTTGAGCATTGTAGTAATCCTTGGGAAGATGAGGATGACATCCCTCGGGCGAACCCTCCGCGTGTTCCTGGGATTGTTCCCATGGTGGATATGGAATTCCCTGCTGTTGAGATGAGGCGACCCTTTCATGACCCGGGAGCGAGCCTGAGAGAGCCTGTTGGTGACTCAGGCGCTGGCCCAAGTGACTCAGGCGCTGGCCCAAGCAACCGTGGAGCGCGCGACCGTGGCAAAGCTATCCTACAGCCTCCACGCTGCAAGGCAGAAGATGAGCCGCAGACCACCGACGAAGATTGACACGCCCAGCTCGCACTCCAGGTTCTACAGCAAGAATTTTCTCAGTCAGCTTCCTATGCGGTTATATATGAGTCTGTCACTCTGTCTCTATGTAATGGTGTCGGTTTTATGTCATCTCTGTTCTGTGTCAATGTACTGCAAGTGTCTATGTCCATGTGTCAGCTGCATGTATGTGGCTATAAGTCTCTATCCATGTGTCCTTTGTCCATGTGTTCTCTGCAATTCTGGCAAGAATTCTCAAGTGTCTAATGTCTGTCCTCGGACAAATTTTACAGGGCCGCGGCCCTGTTGTAATTTTGCACAATGTAACTCTGCTCTTGCTGTAATATAATAGTTTAGTTTTACTTAGAAAAAAAAAAATTATTCTTTGGGTCTTTGGGTGTAATTCTTGTCAAGTAAGGAGAAGTCACCATTAATGCTATGTATTACAATTCTAATTATGGTAAATGTAACTCTATATTCAAATTATACATATATATGTTTTTTTCTATTGATTTAAGTTTTACTATATTATTTATTTTTATTATATGTAAATATATCATTATTTTATAGATTATTTAATAATAAATTATTTAATATTTTTGATTGAGTTGTTGGAAGGCATGTCAATGGAAGAGGGGAACCAATGACTCTACAATTTTTAATCACATCTAATAGAGAGATATGACATGGATATCCCACCACATGCATCCAAAAAAGTTAATCAATATTCATTCCCTTCGCAACATTCCCTCATCGTAATTGGGATCTTCCCCCTTGACACTAGCTTTGTGGAGGCCATATCCACTTTTCATAGTCCTGTGCTCTACGACATTCTTTCTGGATTATCTTTGGTATAGGGGAAAATCCTTTCCCCTAGTGTTGTTTATCAAAGAATTATACTGCGTGATAATTTGGGATTCTAGGAAGCTCACCTTCTTTACATGCTCATGGTTTTGACCATTCATGAAAGGGGCATGGAAACAATAGCCAAGGTAAATTAATATGGGATATTGGTAGTGGTGGCCAAAAAGGATATAACAAGGGAGAGAGGTGACTGGAAAAGACTTGTCTTCGGCTTGAATGATCTCTAATTCCAATGGGTTGGTCATTCCATGATAATCTATTCAATGTAAAATTCTACAATTATTTTAGCTCTATCAATTTTCTATTATTTGTATGGTGGAATTTGGTTCATAATCTATAGAAGTCCTTGGTAGTGTGTACAATAATTCATGTCAGTGGATTCTTATGGTTGTTGGTCCCTACCTAGAGTTCATCTCCCTTTGTTTATACTTTATTATGTTCAGCTAGATTACACAATATACTTTTCAGGCAGAGGAATGTTAAACTTTAGTCCATCCTATTAAGAATAATTCGATCCAGGTTCATTAGTTTCTCTATATATTGGTGGTCACTTTTAATGTATCCTTTTGTATCTCAGATTACCATGCCCCACTATCAGATGCATTCTCATCAGGGTTTTGGTGGTAGTGACCTTTAAGGCCAGTTGTAGGCTCAATCCAAGACTTAGAATGTTATGGCCATATTCAATTCCTCCATTCCTCTAGAAATGCAAGACAAGAATTGCTAATTAGAAGCCTTGACTATCAATGACCACCAAGAATACTCCAATTCTAAAATCCAAGCAGAAGTAGCCCATTTGGTTCATGACCCTAGACATACCAAGGGACAATGAATCCAATATCTCAATTCCATTACACTTTACTAAAAAATGAAAACACTCATAGGAAGGGTCCCGAAGGAGAAGTAGGAGGGTTGTAACAATATCATCTCATTCCTGAATAAAATTCAACACGTTCAATGTCACTAGTGTTCATGTCTCGTCAGTTTGGATGTTTGATTGACCCACAAAGAAGGCCATCTTCAATGTGGCTTGAAGCCTCCACCCCCAGTAGGTACACACACCCAAGATTCACCCAAAATCACTTCATTAGACACTTTATGTCTCATTCAACCTCTTAAATTATTCTTTTTACTTTCAATAAAGTAAGTTATTTTAACAATTATGTACTTATAAATAATGAGTATTAGTATTTTGATAGACCTATTATTTTTTCAATTATAATCATCTCTGCTTTCCCAAGTGGCACATTATGACAAAGCTCAGTCTAAAGAATGATCTCACATCATCTAAGAAATATTATATTAATTAATAAAATTATATTTTCATCTATTATGAACTAGGCCAAACACAATTAATCATTATAAAATTCATAATTCCATTGATTTGATCTTTTTAAATTAAAATGATCATATATTTATATTTCTTTATAATCCTAAAATCTTTTTTAACCTTTTAAATAATAAATTATGTAATAACATGTTTTTTTTATATAAATATTTTATAGGATTAATTATTGTGTAACTAGTACCAATGACATATTTATGTTATTTTTAATATTTGGTACAATTATTTTTGTTAGTATTTCATATTTATTAAAAAATATACATACATACATACATACATACATACATATATACATATATATATACACACCATAGGTTCAAATCCTGTCACCTTGATGCGAAACTTAGTCAACCCCAATCATGCAAAACTTAGTCAACCGAAATACGAACATCACTTGGCCGTTATCACCTCATCTTACTATTCACAAGCTGCAGTTTACTCCGACGTTTCTAATTTACCATAGAATCCTCGGGGCTTTCCTAGTCTCTATGGTTTTGTTCAGTCCCCTTTTGGCGTGGAAATAGGTTTTTTTAGCCTCACTTATGAGAATTTCTACCAACTTGCCTCAGGCTTCTTCGTCAATTTCCCGAAGTTAACTCTAAGCTTAGTCAATCTCACTTCATTAGCGCCGCGCTATCATATGGGTAACGGAGTTCGTCATTCATGGTGGGATTTGGGGTTTCCCCAATCCTCTCCAATAATATATATATATATATATATATATATATAATCTAAAATTGATATTTATTGTCCATGGGTCTTGAATAAATGGTGGTTGGGTGCTCTGTTAAGACACTCCTTGATGTGAACTCACCGGTTCAATTCCCCACTACAATCGAGGTGATATATTGGACATGTTGAAGATGTAGTCTTGCCAAGCATACAAAAAACTGATATTTATTAATTTATTAAATTTATTATTATTTCCCAGATTGGGGTGGCAATCTTGAGGCAATTGGAGGAAGGTCTAGACCCTCTCACACCTCCCCATGCATTGGATTATTAAGAGGGAAGTGTGGCAAGTTGTGAACATTCCTGCTCGCACGTGATTGCCAGGTTTTGGTGGTGAGTATTTACTCTATGGTAGGCGACCTGCATGCTTTACCTTTAGTTGGCAAGGGTGTAATATGGTAATCTATTGTACTAGTCTTGCATGGTGGAATGTCATGGTTTTTTCATGGTTCTACTCGAACTGCTGCCCGACCTCCCGAAGGTGTTCATATGAGGGTGAAGTGCTCGTAGTAGTAGCAAGGTTTAGGGATTTGGAATAAACTCTTCAACAATATTTATGGGATCCACCAGACACTTCGGGTAACCTGGTTGGGTCAGGATTTATTATGGGTGGAGTCTTTTATATATCCTTTGTTTCTATCTTTCTCTTTGTATTTGGTGTGGTGGGAAAGGGTTCCAAAGAGCTATGTGAAAACATGATTTATTTCTCTACTAATGATGCTCATGGTGTCACCCTAGAAGCATGCTATCTTTTTCTGGTTTGGCGTCTCCCATGCTTTCCTTTATTTCTACTCTATCATGGGTTCAAAGGTGTGGTCCTCCTATTGTGTCACAAATTGTTTAGCACTTTGTGTTTTCAAGGGTTGTTGCTCTAGATTTTTTTCGCTATGGGTCAGGGGTGAAAGTAGCGACCTCCATAGTAGTGGTTTCTTACTTGCGGAGGGGAATTCTTGGTGTTGAATGTGTTATGTATCCTTCCTCCTTGGTCCATATCTCACATTTTAGTATACTTCCCGTTCTGTATCCCTGACTGTTAGGCATTGTGTCTTATACATGTTTTCTATCAAGAGATCTTCCTATTTTACTGTAGGTTGTCTCTTCAATGTCTCTACCTAGGGAGGTGGGGCTTTATCCAAAGAAATTATCCTACATCTCCTCATGAAGGCAGTCCTGTGGAAAGGTGTGCACTACATTGAAGGTTATAGTTGGTGGCTTCATTTTGTTTTAGGTGTTTTTTACTCAGATTTTTGTTCTATTTGACCTCTTGGTTTTCTTACAGGTCTACTTAATTTGTTGTCAAGGTGGTATATGGGCGGTAGGGTGGTTCAATTTGTCTTCAAGAAGGTTATTCCATTTAGACCCTCATCGACACTTTTGAATGGGCATTCTAGTATTTTCTTTGGTTGTTGGCTATAAAGTATGTCGCGACCAAGGTAGATCTCTCACATTATACACTTAGACTCTGGACCAACTCTGGCACCCTTGGCCCGTGGTTGTGGTCAAGACAAGAAGCCCACGATTAAATGAAAAAGGGGGAGTGTCTGTGCTGCTAGTTGTGGTGCTTCCCATTGATTGTCACAAAAAGGTGGCAAACCCTCTCACGCTCCCCCCGACCAAAGGCAGGAATTCCTTGAAAGCACAACTTGAAGAAGCTCAGTGGAACTGTCGTGAGGACCATGGACCCTTGGTAGCGACTCTCACTCAGCTTCAATATTTCCGATATCACTCAAGAGAATGCATGGTAGTGGTGTGATGTGGGAAAACACAAACTATTGTGATGTTGGATGGACTATAAATTTGGTTTACTCATTTGGAGAAACATTTCAAGTGCAACCACCAACCTCCTCGTCCAGGAGGAATGCCATATAACCCAATTTCTATCAATTCCGATGATTGATAATAATCAATGTCACTCTAATTATTTTATCTCTTTTTTGGCATTTTTGGCCTCAATGTTTATGGTTGGCTTCCATATGTATTTTCTGGAACATCTATTTTGGTAGGATTTTCATAGTCAACAAACTCAGTCACGTTGAGACCAATATAATATTTAACTATCTATATGTAAATTTCGGTAGTTGCAGATAATAGAAAGCTCAAACTTACAAAAAAATTTACTATTTCTTTTTTTTAAAGAAATCGATAGAGATTATATTAAAAGAATTGGGATCTAGCCCAAACTAATAAAATTCTTTTGTGAAAAATAGTGACCATGAAACATTGAAGGTTTGGGATAGAACACATAAGATCTTCCTGGAACCTTAAATGAGAACCCCATAATACATAAATTTTTCTCCCATTCCAACTAAAACTTTCCAAAAACCGCCAAAATCCATATGCATTTGCGTCACATTTTCATCTTAGATTTCTTTTCATTTGGATTAGCTTCTCGTTACCCTTGGAGAGTTACTTTTATTTTTTTTTCCAACTTGGGTCCATCCCATGTTTTCTAGAGTTTCTATCTTATTAATTCTCTTTGATTGATCTTTGTAAGGATCTTCCTTCTTTGGAACTAGTGAAGGCTCATCCATATTCATTTGATCTGCCCAAGGAGGGTATTTATCAAACCTATTTTATGGGGGAACATATTCAAGGTAATTACCTAAGTCCATAATTTAATGCACACCATTGGATTCCTTTTCCTCAAGATAAATTGATGGGGAGACATTTGAGGAAGAATTTTTATTTTTGTCTTTTGTTGAGTAGTTGGAACCCTCAACATTACTGCTTATCTAAACATGACTTGTTGCTAAGAGTTTCAACTCATTTTGTCAATTTTCAACTTTTCTCGGCACAAGAGGAAGATCATATTTGTAGATTGTGTAATGGTCATGGTTGGTTTTCCCCATTAATAATGTTTACGACTAGTATTATTAGATTTTTTTCTTCCCAACTTTGAGACAATATTTAAGAGAATCGCTTGTCTCATAACAGGCGCTGCAATGAAAAGAAATATTTTCATAGTCTAGTTTTAGCATCCATATATATCCATTACCTATTAACTTGATTTCAGCTAGGAAACCTTTAATGAAATCCATTTCCACACATATCCGAGAATATGTGCACTTTAAATAGAGTTTTGTATCATCACTTTGGAATTGGAGTTTTCCTAAAGCATTACTAGTTGTAGTCAAAGAAGCCTCATTCCATAAATGTAAAGGAAGATTGGGGATCCTTAACCAAGATAGAGAAGTTGATATTGAAGGGGCTATAAGGAGAGAATCCAATGCTACACAGAGAACCCTGTGCTTCCCTAGAACCATGGGTGTTGAGCCCAAAATTAAGTCTTTGTCTTCAACTTTTCCAATTACAATAATAAAAAAACCTCTTTCAAGAGGATATACATTAGAGCATCAGATAATAGAGACTTTCAATTCCTAGAGTCCAAGAGTGAATATCAACAAGATTTCGCCACAAGCCATTGAACTTGAAGATCAAGCCAACTTCTAATTTTTTATTTTTTTTCTCTCATGGGGAGACTTAGCCACAAATGTCAATCATAGGAGCTTCAAAAAGTTGAATCATAAAGGAGAGGGATCCAAAGGAAGAATTTGAAAGGGAACTAATAAAGGAAGGATGCAACCCCAAAGGGAAAGAAGCAACCTTCACACTGTCACAAAAATATACAAGATACTTCATTAAACAAGATCCCTCCTTGCCAAAGGGAGGGACAACTGACAACTCACTAGATGATGACACGTAGAATGATTCTAAGATGGATATTAAAGACGCTGAGGACTGTGTAATATTAAAGGTGACACAAGTCCTAGAGGTCGATGAAGGAATGTTGTCGAAAAGGTGAGGAGGAGGATAGAAGATTCCATGACACATGCATCGAAATGTTTTTCCGGCCGACAAAGTAGGAAGGACTGTGAGCTATATCGATTTAACCGTCACCAACGAGGAGGAGATTGAAGATATTAGAGACATGAGGGTTGTATTGAATTTAATTGTCACAATTTGCAATGAGAATAGAGAACGAGCTAGCTAGGGCCGAAACCTAGCCACCATACCAGAGGAGAGCCATATCACCGTATCTGAGTGTATAATTTATTATTACTAATATGTAATTAAATAATTAATTTTGAAAGATATATATATATATATATATATATATTTTCTTTTCTTTTCGTTTAAATTTCAATATCATGGATATATCATTGTTAACATTTTCTTCATTAATATTTATGAATATTCATGAATGTATAATGATAAAAAATAATATTTTATTCAAATATTTTTGAATAAAAAACTAATATTATTAGATTAAATATTTAAAAAAATTATCAAAACACTTTTTTATGTAATTTATATTATTAATATATATTTATAATAATAATAATAATAATAATGTGATGTATCCATTACATGGTTCCTCCCGAGCTTAGGATCGGTTGTTATGACTAGGTTATACGGTAATCTTATTTCCAAGATCAGGGCCATTGAGTGTTGGTCGGAAAAAATTACACGCAATATCATAGTAAATCAAGGATGTCCTTGATCCCCTACACTTTTTTGAATTTACATTTATAAGTTAGAAGAGTGTTTTGAAGTTGTAGGATGTGATGGACACAAGCTCATTCTCCCCCTTTATGTTGATGATATCATATTTTAACTAGGATCCATAACAATCTCAACAACCAACTCAGAATCCTCCAAGACTACTTCTCCAAGATACTGATAAGGTTAAAGTTATGATAATTAAATTCAAAAATATCTACTATGGTAATTTAATTTATGGTAATAACTATTTGGAGAATTTTTCTTCATATAAATATTTGGGAATTGACATTCATCGTCTACTCCATTATAATTACAACATTGAGAAAATGATAATTGGAGGCTAAAAAACTTATTATGGGCTTGAAAACCATTGGAAGTCAAAAAGAAATTGGGGATGGAGTAAAAATCAAATTTCTTGTTTGAGACTCTCATCACCCCTATTATCTTATATTAATGTGACGTTTGGGGTTGGAATATATCTATGGAATTATGGGTAAGGATTGAGTCAATCCAAAAAAAATTTATAACCTACAACCTCAAGATTAATGGAAACACTCCCTACCATGTCCTCATTATTGAATCTAGCCTTTTTCCCATTGAAAGGATATCTATGATTAGGTATGCCATGTATAACAAGAAGCTATACAATATGGAAGCCAAGATGTATCCTAAAATTTCTTCTAACTAAAGCCAAAACCCCACCTCTGGCTCAAGCGAGGCTAGCATAAGGATGCCCAGACTTGGCGAGACCATTGGGGTGTTGAGGAGGAGATAAAATTGGAAAATAAATACAATATTAAAAATATTGTTACTTCCAAATTTAATGATAAGTTGTGGGAGGATAAGGATTTAGAGGGAAAAATGAAGTTAATGTATAATAAGGAGGTAATCAAACCCAATTTAAAAAACCATAAATTTTATCTTTCTATCTTAAGGAGTTTCAAGAAGAAAATGAAAACTGCCAAGATTAGAACTAAATCTCATGAGATCCAAAGTCCAATTGGGCGTTGGTGTATTCCCAAGACACCTTGGGACCAAAAAGTTTGTCACCTTTGCAATAGGGAGAGAGTTGAAGTTGAGAAGCACTTTTTCTTTGATTACCCATCTCTTCCTCACATCCATTCTAATTTTCAAAGTCTTTGTCACACTACCAACCTTCTTGACTTGTTAGGTAGACAAAATTACAGTAATCTAAATACACTTTTCTCTATTCTTTATGATCATAGAAATGAAATCTTAAAAAATCTTAAGTAATCTCTTAATTTCATAAAATCTGATTTTAGATCATCATATATTATCTTTTATACTAATTTTTTTTCACACTTTAAACGCTTCTACTGTTGTGTGTGAATTCACCTTCTAATTTTTAAGAAAAAACAATAACATTAATTTAATAATTAGAAATTTTAAGTAAAGGATTTTTTAAAATATTGTTGTTCTGTAAAAAGAAATAAAAGTTTTTATTAAATTTAGTATACGTTGATACCAACATGATCCACCAATGATGAAAGTTGAGATATTAAAATATGACTAGTATTCACTAATACGGAGTGACTATTGCTACGAGATAGTCAAGCTCCTCCCTTTTATGCAAAATTTAGTCCAAATTCATAACGAGCTTTTTTGTTTGGATTCATGTGTCGTTCGATTCATTTGGATTTCGCGTTTGGTTTATTACAACAACGTAACACACACATTGATAAAGACTAACTAGGATAATAATACCAACGTAATAGTCAATCTCAATTGAAAGTGTGTTTTATTAACAATTATGGGGTTATAATTATTTTGATGTAATTCTTTTAACTCAAAAGCTTTTAGTCACCATCCATCATAATCTAAAATATGAAATACTTTCTCAAATATGCTTAAGCGATGGGCCATTCAGTGGTCTCACTATCACTCTTAATATAAAACATAAAAATTGAACCTATGAAAGCAAAGTGTTATAGACATATTTGGGCACTGCAACCCCAATCACATATGTCCATATACCAAGGGCTTCTAAGCCCCTAAATGTGTTGTTTCATACCCTAAAGGAACAAGGTCAACTCATTACATCATTTCCCAGAAGTTCTCCCTAAAAAACTACTCAGAACTGGTCAAAACTGGACCATCTCACCTGCTCCATGGTCAGGGTGCGATGCATCTCACCTATTACACACGGGGGGTGCGATGCATACTGAAAATCCCTTATGTAGGGTGTCATGAGTGAGGGCAGACAAATGGCAGAGGCAGTTTGCTAGGTGGAAATCCATAGAATCTTCTAGAAACTGCGCATATGACACTTGCCTCTCTGAATTCACCCAAGGATGAGTAAGAGATCAAGAAATCTCCAAGTGGAACCAAGAACTATCAGAGAAATGACACTAATCAAAATCCCAGAAGCTGACTCACCCACCTGCAAATATCTATATATGGATCCCTCATCCTAGAGATCAAGAGGTTGGAATTTTGTATTTTGTAAAGAAGTGTTGTTGGTTTCTTTGTGAAACATTGTATTTTTGGGTGATCTAGCTTTTCATCAGGTGAAGAGGGCTTTCATGCTAGGAAGATGGCGCAGACCATTGGGTTGTAATCCTCTCTTCTACTACTTCTATCAATAAATCTATTTGATTTTTCCTCCATATTCTTGTATATTTTTGAATCTTGTATTGGTATATGCATTTGTATGGTTAATATACATCTTATCCTATATTGTTATGGTTATAGATCTCTATGCTTTGATGGTATTATGCTGGGCAAAGCTCTGTAAAAGGAGGGAGGAAACAAGCAAGGAGCCAAGCAAAAGACTGGGGTTGGTACTCTCTCATAAAGGAAAACACAAGTAACTTTAGTTTGTTTGTTTCTAAGATAGCTACCCGTCTTAGTGGGACTAGCAGCTCTGAATGGACACTAGTTTTCCCGATAACACAAAGGTTATTAATATAGTAAACGAAATAGTTGGTTTTTAGAATGTGAATTACAACTCATCTTTCTTTCTTGTTTTTTTAATAAGAAGTAAGTTTTGTGAAGTCAATGTTTGTAAATGTATTTTAATTATGGTGAAAGGCGTCTTTCATATTAGAATTGGGTTTTATTAATTTTGATTTTTTAATAAATGGATGGATATGATTTGCAACATTTTTATGGAGAGATAAACTTTTATATCGATCTATATCTTTTAAATTATAAAAATTGTTAGTTGTGTTCATGAGTTATTGTTTATTAGTAAATGTGATCGGTATACAACCATAAATATTTTAAAAAATAAGGAAAATAGTAAAGGAATCCATACTTTGTAGTTATTTAATATAGTTCATGTTTTTCTCTTCAAATTCAAGTGCTCTGCAAATAAAATAAAATTATAAAAAATATGCTTCCAACATTCACATATGTTGTTAAAATAAAAAATATATAATTATATGGATGGTGATAATAAAATAAAATTATGAAAGATGTGCTTTTAATATTAGTATACATGTTCTGAAAATAAAATATAATTATATATGTATTTCTAAAATAAAATAAAATTATGAGAGATAAGCACATTACATACTTTTATCTTTTCAAATGTGATGTGAAAACAAATATAGTTATATATAATAATACAAATAAAATAAAAATATGTGAAAATAAAATATAGTTATACACTATAATAAAAATAAAATTACGAGAGCTATAAAAATAATGATGGAAGAATTTCTTAAAACATGTTTAAATGTTAATGTTTTATATATATTTAAAAGAAATAATTATAATTTTATTTAAAAAATTAATTTTCATTTTTAATATAGTATTTTAATCTTATTCTTTTATCAACTCATGATTTAGATTCTCGTTCAACACAAAACTTCGCACAACTCAATAAGATTGCTTGGTTGTATATTAGCTCTTCAAATTAATCCGTGAATTTGACCTTTTTTCAAAAGAGCGATACATAGTTAAATCTAATTCCTTTTATATGTGAGAAAACTTGTAAATAACGAAACCATCACATACACCAACCACACCATGGTTTTATTAACATCTCTAATCAAACATCCCTTTTATTTAATGGTACTCCCTAATTAATTAAGCAATCCATTGGTCTTTCTGTACTCCATAGAATCAAAGTAGATTTCATCAATGCCAAATTTGAAGGAGAAACCACTCTCCACCAATTTATTCAATAGAATATTCACCTTTCGCGTATCTGGCATATCCTCAAACCTAGAAGTATACACACAAATATTCAATTTCTCAATATTTCTATATACATAGATATCCAGAAAATAGGAGAAGGCAATACATTATTGATAATGATACTCATTGGATTGGGAGATGATATTGTGGATAGTGTATGTATATCCAGACAATAGGGTTGTCAGGATTATGCTTGGAGATTGGAATGTTTTGGTTTCAAATGCTTCTGTGCGCAAATAGGGTTTGAAAATGGGTGGGCGTGGTGGTTCGAACCCTAGCTGCCTTGGCCCTCCAATTTAAATCTCCTATCGTTGTTATCAGTGGTTTTCCTTATTCTTTGGTTTATGTTTGATGAGCCCCAATATTGCAACAATAATGCTGCAACTTCCATGGCTATAAACTTAAATTATACCCCCAGGGTTCATATAAAATTGAATGGTATCAACACTATATGTGCAACATGAAATGTGTCCTTTTCTCTTTGATATGGTGAAACGGAATGAATATCATGAATTATAGAAATTGAAATACCTGAAATGGAAACTTTAAGTTGTAAAAGACAAGGAAAGTAAATCTATTCTAATTTCATAACATAAATAGCACGAATCAACTCTAAATACATACTAACTACAATTGCAGGAAGGTAAAAGACAATACTAATTCTAGAGATGAAATATTTTAGCCTAATTATAGATGCAAATAAAGATTCTACTTATGTAATGTAAATCATTACTCTACTTGCAGAATGTGAAAAAATTCTTGAGAAAGGAAACTTGTTCTAAAGCATGTGACTGAAATAAATAAGAAAATAACCTCAAAAAATAGGTCTAATATACCTGCATTGAAGAGTTTCCCTTCTTATCACTGAGTTCAAGATAATTTAGCTTTAGTAATAGATTCCTTACAAATTGCATAAGAGAACAATCTTTGTGATGCAAATGTGGAATTTTGTCTACTAATTTTAATCGTTGTTTTGTACTTGTAGTGAAGGAGGGATAAGTCTAAAGTGCTCATAGGTCCTCCCCAACCATGGATATTCAATCCGAAGATACAAAAATCTAGCTCTTAAAGTAAATCTGGTTAAGTTTAGATGATGCTACAGGATGCTGCAGGACTGCTACACGATGCTACAACATTGCTCTGTTTTTCTACAAGATTGTGTCAGTAAGAATTCTGAGGGTTGAAAAGGTCATATAGAGGTGGGAAATGGTAGTGTAAGGTGGAATAAGGTTGTATTTTTTCCTTTTTGAGCTTAGTACCCTTCATGGGCCCATCTTGCACAAGGAACAATGCACACGATCGCCTTTAGCAAACCAGAAATGTAATCTAAGTGAACAGTGTTTTGGAGGAGTTCTTGAGGTAGAAAGAAGGAGATGGTGGTATAAAGGAGTTTAAATGAAAATGATAACCCTGAAAATACATAGTAGCACCTATACACCATAAAATATTATGATTTTTATACTTGAAAAGACTAAATAACTAGTCTTCCAACTAGTCTGTCCTCTAAGTTATCTCACCAATGACCAAGAAAATCGAATGCAAATGACATGGGGTAATTTTTTTTATTAAGTAGGATTTCCTAGGACTCCATTACAAGTAAAATCACTCAAACATACACTTTTTAACATGTGCTAACAAAAATAAGAAAATCACTTCTGAAGAAACTAGAAATTCAAGAATTAGTGAGCTAGTTAACCTACCAAATTCCTAACCTAATAAAGTGCACATGATATGGGATATTTTTTTTATTAAATTGAATATAATTATGACTCAATAAAAGTGGAATAAAATAAAAATAGACTTGTTAACACATTCTAACAAATAGCTGAAAATTACTACTATTTTGTTACAAGAGACTTCCAAAAATTCTAGATTTGTGAACTAGTAAACCAATCCAAGTACATCCCTACTAGAAATAAAAGTGGAGCTTCTAAATAACATGTTTTCTCCACAAAAAGACTAAGAAATACATGCCTCTGGAGGAAAATTTCAATTGGTACTTATACAAATAGATGGGGAAGCATCCTCCTTGAAAGGAGGCAAATTTCCCCTCCAAAATCCCTCTAAAAGTGGATCTTGTTCCCAACACTAGGAATCTTAATTAAATGATAGGGAACACATTCCTAGATTGTCTCAATGAGTGAAACTATAGGAATTTTCAATAATTTCATGATATCGTGTTCATTTATTATCTAATATTGGTCCATCTTGTAGTAGGGAGCAAATCCCTATATTATCTCATTCAAGATTTTCTTAATATTCTCTTAACAGTATGTAAAAAAAATAATATTAGACACATAATATAAAATTATCTCTAAACCTTCCTAAAAATATATTAAAGGTAAAAAACCATTATTAAGTATTGAATAATAGATTTAATATAGACTTTATGTGCCTAAGAAAGGTTGGATGGACCTTAATTTGTTTCTAATTTGGAGGCCCATCATACCCCCCTATTGAAATTATTGCTCATCCTCTGAGCAACCTAGCATATTATTTCCCTAGTGTTCTTCTCTTATTCCTTTGATGACTTTTCTAATGTCCCACACTGATGTGGATGTAGCTTCCTCTATTGAACGGAAGCCTACATGCTCTTCAGTTTCTTCCTTTTTCTTTAGCTTTATTTCTTCTCTTTTTCCTTTCATTCCTTCTGATCCTTTCTTTGATTTCTCCCCTCTCAATATCAACTTATTATTTTCCTAAGTCCTCCTTCCATGGATTCAATAAACTTTTATCACTATGAAATATTGAATTTTCCTTTTGCTTCTATAAGTTTTGGATCTTTCCATGCACTTATTTTTTTCTTAAGACAAGGGTAGAATGAAAAAAATTGCTTACACTCTTTGAAAGAGAGCATATGTCATGCTCAACTAAAAAAAGGAAATTCCCCTTCTCATCGTGATTAAAGAAACACCCATACTTCATTTATTTATTCCCAACTTTTATCATAAATTAGCTACGGGATGTAGTGTTGAACAATTAAAGAGTTTCACAGTCTTATTTTCCATAGGTAGCAAAGGAAAATATGCACTTTCCCTTTCTCTCATGATTATTTCCTCCTTCCTAGGGTTTGAGGGAAATTTTGTCCACTATCAAGCTTCCTGTAGCAACCTATGATTTTCCTGTAGCACTTTCTCTTCATCCAATAGAAACTTTGTTCTTCCCTATAGAATATTTGTTCCTTCCTGTAGCAACTCTCTTTTCTCCCATAGCATCATTGTTTGCACCCTTTCCATTTTCTTTGAATATTTCCTTGATTTCCAAGACACTAGTGGTTGTTCCGGGTGAAATTTTCCTTCCTATAGCAGCTATGTTTTCTCCTGTAGCATCTTTGTTTGCACCCTTTACATTTTCTTTGAATATTTCCTTGATTTCCCAGACACTAGTGGTTGTTCAAGGTGAAATTTTTATCTCAATCCTGTAGCAATTTTTTCTAATCCTGTAACAGTATGTTTTGATCCGACAGCACACAACCTGAATCCTATAGAAACTAATCTTTGAATGCAAAGAGGTGGTAGGTCCATATTTTTATTTTTTAATTTTTTTGTTATTTTTATTATTATTTATTATTATTTATTTTCGAAAAATTTTCTCTTTTTTCATTGCATGCAAAATAAACTCTAAATTTTTTGAGTTACCTTACCTTACCCCCACCTACTTTTTGTACTCCATGATAACATCCAACTTTCTTATGTCTTTTTTCAATTATATCTCATTTATCACCCACGCGTGTGCATTTCCTTTGGAGAAAAGTCAAGTGACTTGCTAGATAATATCGAGGCTTCTTGTTATTATATTTGGTTATAAAAGACCTTTTCTTCTCACACTTTTAATGTTTTATCAAGCCACAATAGTTTCTAAGGGTGAGGTTAAAGAGTTGCATACATCTGCCTTGCCATACATGTTTTTCTTGTGTAGGATGTCAATATAGATGTGGAGGCTGCCTTTGACAATATCAAAGCTACATGTGATAATCTATTGGAGGTATTATTACTTATAGCCTTGAATCCAGAGGTCTTCTAGCTTTTGTTGTTGTTGTTGTTGTTGTTGTTGCTACTTCACATCCCTCGATAAAATATTGATGCTAAGATGCTCATGATGTGAGTGTTGTAGCTGATGATAGACTTGTTGATGCTTGCATAAGGTTGTTGGAACATTGATGAAGTTGTTTGAATTCTCTGTGAGGTAAAAAATGTCACTTTCATCAACTGTTTTTCATTGGATGAAATCTTTTCATTGTTGATTGAAGCCATGATTCATGTGATCAAAATATAGGTGCCAACATCGATCAAAGTCTCTTGTTGGAGATGAGAAGTTACCCTATAGTAGCCTTGCAGAAGTTGTGTGGCTTCCCAATATCAATGATATGATCCCTCAATGCTTCATGATAGCCAATTCTTCATTTTTATGCTTCCATGTGTTTTTTACTATGGTCTTGGAGGGTTTCTGCAAACTAATATAGGATTGGGTTATTTCCTATAGTAGTCACATAGACCCCTTATGAGAAAAAAAAAATTCATAACATGCATCCAAAAACTCTAATAATTCAGTTTAAACTCATGAAGAAGGATTAGTAGCTATGATTGAGGTGAAAATAATCAAAGGAGTGCTAAAAACGTGGTTTTTTTATGGACAAAGATGATTATTTGGCTAAAGAAGTGAGTAAATAGTGGGGAGTATGAATGATGAAGGTTTGGTAGACTTATTTTTTCATTCCTACAAGGAAAACATAATATATGATCCCTCTCTATGCCAATCACAATCCTTTATCAATTTTGGTCAATCTTGTAGCACTACACGACAATCATGTAGTATACTTGTTTAATCCATATCTCTCAAATGGTAGATTGGATCCACTTGAAATTTTTTTAGCATGTTTCCATCATCCTTATGCATCGCCCAATAAACAAACTTGGCCAATGGATGCACGAATATTGATAAAATTTGAAAATGGTTGTAGGTGATGGCGACCAATTTCATGAAAAGTATGCATTGGAATTTGCTGACATTTCTTAAGAATGTCCTTATAATCCCTATGCATCTCCATATGAAAGACGTTAACCAATGGATGAATGGTTTTTGAGATCTAGTAAAAACAATTTCATCCCTTTGTATTTTGGAAATCCTATAGCGAAATAGAGCTTTCGTGTAGCACTTCAGGACAATGAGGAAAACAAGTGGGAAAGGATTGGGAATGATGGGAAATATCATAGAAATGGATGAGAGTGATGGATTTACATGTCCTTGGTCCTTATTGAAAAGTTTTTAAAGAAGGTGAGAACCATAAGTTTGACAGTTTTTGACTTTAGAATTAGGATTCTCCCAATCCCAATCTTCCATCCGAGGAGCGAAGGAAGGTTGCTTCTATTCGCTCCAGGTTCTAAATCTTCCATCCGAGGAGCGAAGGAAGGTTGCTTCTATTCGCTCCAGGTTCTAAATCGTGCTCTTATTTCATGTTTCAAACTGTATATACCATTCATTTTGTCTGTTTTTCTCATTTACTTTACAGAGCAAGCGAGTATCTTGATACATATCACTACATGAAATACCGATGTTAACCCTTATCTTTTCTTTTGCTTTCAATTAATTCTGTTGCGTCCAACACGTTTGTAACCATTCTATGTAAATCGTGTTATTATTAATCATCTTAGTATATATAGATTGAGTTTCATATCTTAAATCAATCATTTTTTCCAGTAAATGAGGTGGGCCTTTTTAGACTTTATTTATCAATAAATTTTTTTTAATTGAAATACGACATATCGGGCGGGAGAACAAACTTCTTTTTTATCTTCAAGTGAAGCCGGTTTAGATCAGACCTTTATATCCGTCATTTCAGGTGGACTTCCCAATCAACCACTTGCCTTGACGAATGCTTAGAAGGAACTTTTGGCACTTAGTTTACTATGTACCGCTATGCCCTAGTTGCCCAACGAAACGTTTCTATTGAATCAACTACTTGCTTGGTGGGTGAGTTTCATGGGCATAACATTTACATATTTACATTTTTCACACTCCATCCCTTACCCAACCTTTGTTATTGGATGCACCAACCTATTGCCTCCAACCAAGGAATGCTTTGTGGGTAGCACAACTTTTCGAGACAGGTTTAAACATCAACTACCATTTCTTTATTCTGACCCAGTAACCCACCCAGTCTTCGAACCTAGCAAACACTTGGATTTATTCACTAAATCCAGACGCATCGAAGATAAAAGGAAGGAATAACCTAAAATGTATTAAATCATCGATTTGGATAACGAAAACAAATATTTCAATATCCCGGTGCATCATACTTGATTCTACCCCTTTACCTGGGGGGACACAAATAAGTCTGTTGTACATTTTGTCTCTCCTAGAAGGCAAGTGAAGATGCAGTTTCACACTTTTGACTCATCACGGACCCATCCATCGAGAACCGGATCACCCCATAATAAAAGAATAGATGGACCACGCCTCACCTGAGGACTACAACTAATGAGGATGAAACTTAAGTCCTTGAAGTGAGGGAGATCATTCATTTGAAATACTATAAAAGAAGGTTGAGCATCGTGGATCTGCTTCCAAACAATGGCTGGATGGATTTCTTCAAAGCTTTAGGTGGCCCAGAGTTTACTTGAGCATGAAAATATATTCATATCTCTTGCCTCTTTCCACAATTTTTCTAATGCCTTTTCTCATTGCTCAATCCAGATCGCATGCATCCATCAAAATTACTGCATATATCTACTTAATTCCTCTTAGATTCTGAATGTTTATCTTGAACAAATAGTATGTGGCAAATGCTGAAATGTTAAATCAAATTCATGTTATGTAACAAAATCCAATGCAATTTGAAAGAAAACCTCTGGATGTTTCGAAATTTGGTACCCTACAAACCCTCACTTCATTACCTATGCCATCTTAACGAAAACATGAAATTCTATGGATCGACCATCGAAGCTCTCCTGGTTACATTACCCAATGGGATTTGAAATCAAACCTTTTGGATGTTTAGGGATTATGGCTCCCTCTAAGCTGGAGCTTCATGCCTCACTTTGTGGAAAATATTGGATACAGTGATGCCTGATCCTATCATGTGTCAAGTTCAATACTTGCCCATGTTGAGTTGTCTCACTCACACTACCTCAAGGTTGATCATGCCAGCAAAATTTTCTCTACCCTTTGAATATCATGACAGATCTTTAACCTATACTCGCAACTAGAAGTTCATTCCTATCAAAAGCAGTACCAACATTAATGTACTCATCAAACATCTGGTAGTGTGTCCATGATCTACAGATAACCCTTATTTTGAATATAAAATTTTATTTTATTTATTTAGTTATTTATTTTTCTTTTTTTTCTTTATTTATTTATCTATTTATTTATTTATTTTCATAAAGATTTTAAGCTTGATATTATTCCTTGATTATTTTAACCTTGTATTTTGAATATAGAATTTATTTATTTATTTTCATTTATTTTTTATTTTTTTTTTTCAAAATAAAGGGTTAAAATAAATAAATTAATTAATTAGTATTAATATTAATTAATTAATTAATTTATTTGTAATATTATAAATGTAAATAATATTATAACTTACTATTTATGTATTACCCTAATATTTATAACTTTTATAATTAACTACTCTAAATGTGTAGCTTTAAGAACTTGAATAGCTTACTATTTATTTAAATTAATTTAATTTATATTTTATTTTATATTATATATTTATAATATCATAATTACTCTATTACTCTATCATTTATATATTTGTTTAACTTCTATATTTAACTATTATTTAAAATTGATTTTGTTTACAATTATTTTAATATTTATTAGTAAATGGAATAGTCCCTTTGACTTATATATCTAGGTATTTATGTGTTTGTATATATTTAATAACTTTTATATTTAACTATTAATTACTCTAACATCTTGGATATATCAAATTTGATAACTAGCTATTTATGTAAATTAATTTAGGGTATGATTTATTTTTGAAATATATTTATAAGTGTTTAATAACGGTCCTTTAAAAAGAATTTAACTACCTAGGTGCATTTTTATTTAAATCTAATCCTATCAAATCTAACCATTATCAATAGAGCCATTACTTGGGCATAGTCGTTGGGGTTTCTGCTCTATCTATTTAACATGCCAAGACAGATCTGCTCATTCAACTTGTCCTAACGATGAACCACACTTGTTGGTTCGAAATGCGTCGACAAATGAAATATCTTGTGATTTACGCTGAAAAATCCCTCTTAAACCTAATATGGATCACAAAAGCCTCAATTCAACAACCCTTATCTCTCTGGTACAGATGCAAAGACTATATCACTTGAATGCTGACTCATTATGGGATCCATCCAATCTTTGTTTTAAGTAGAGTTTTCTTTGAACAATGCCAAAATTTTGTCATCATATTGCAAAACATTAGTTTCTAGAGAATAACAATCTGACAGATTTTAAATAATGAATAGTACAATATAAATATAGGAAAAACTATCATCTCCCTTGCTCAGGTTGTTATTTTCCCATCTTTCATAAGAGATTCTAGACCTATTCTGGCTTCTTGGACACTAGGGTAGTTCGGCTTTATGTAGCTGTCCATTATGATATGATGCACTCTATGTTAATTAATGGTGAACATCATGAGGTGATGCTTGGTTTAGTAGGAGATGATGCATGGGTTAGTTTTCATGGCATTAAAATCACTCAACTTATTAGAATTCCCTTATATATTTGTAATTAGCTTCTTGCCTCAATTCTCAGTCACAGGTATCACCTTGATTGATGGTGCAGGACATGAAGAGAACGGGTTGTCTCTTTCACTGGGTATCGATCTTGATTTTCTAGATTTGCCTATGGATAAACTCAATCAACACGTAATAGGCACGTTCTATATCCAACTAATTGTCCATCGAGAAGGCTTGACGCGAATAGATGTGACCTAATGCGAAATCATCCATCTCCATCTGCCAATAGTTAGGCAAGATGCTAGAAACCAAACCCAGGTGATTCGCCAAAATAGAAATCAATCAATCAGTAGGTAGTTCTCTTGTGTCCTTTTTGGGGATTTAAATACCGGAGAGCCACTTTAAGATAAACTAGGTTGTATCCAGTCTCCATCCATAAGTTGGTGCAAGTACCTTTCAAGTTCAACACTCTCTTTAGGAGACAAGCTATACATGGGTACATTAGGGAGAGCCCCATCAGGTAATGGGTTTGTCTATCTCTTTAATGTTCCCACCCATCTAGTAGTGATATGTATACCCATCCATTCCATTCGTGGTGACAAGCAACTAGTCCAAATCTTTATTATTCCTATTGAAACAAGACTCCTTCCTTCACGAGTTTCATCTAGCCAAGTTTCTCCACCCCACCTATCCTAATTTGTAACCAAATTTCCATTATCTAGCTAGCCCAATTGATGCATAAGTGTCCACCTTCAATTGAGACTGATCTGCAGAGATTGATGTCGGAAGTTATTACAAAGAGTCACACATTCTTTATTAGAATTTTTTTCCTCTTTACATAAGGTAAGGGAAAAATTCATGTTAAAATTAGATTTTAATTTGCATGCTTGAAAAAGGTGATAGAGAGACTCACTTTTGTGCAGCTAGTTTATCAACATTTGGTAGTGGCTTAACGTGTTGTGAAGGTCAATGAGATAGATAAATCAAGACAACATGCTGGTACAGTTACAACAATCCTTAATGCCATTAACACATACGCTGAATGGGATCCTATATTAGCATTGGGAAGCTCTCGTTTGATTGAAGTGTAAGTTAAAGCCTTATCATACTTGATCTTAGCAAAAGATTATCTCTTCCTGTATTGTCATTGTAATAGTGTAAAAGGATCTATCACATCTCCCATCCACCCCCATTAACAAAACCATGATAGGAACATTGAGAATTAAAATACGTGACCGTGATGAGGTGGAATTGAACGATAACCTCCACAAAACCCCCACCCAATCTTCTTTGGAATGTAATGAAGAGAACTCATGCAACAAGTCGTATAACAGAGAGTTCGTACAACTTGAACTTTTATTTATATTTTTATTAGTCAATAAAAAACACCAAGTTAAGGTTATTTGCGTCTGATTAAATGCAATATGTACTCGCAAGACATTTTGAATTGAACTTAGTTAATCTATATTTTTGATACTATGTTGTACTCAGTATAATAGTTATAAGTTTTAACTATTAATGTGACTATGACGAAGGCCATAATGAGCCAACTTTACCATTAGAATAAAAGACATACTAATTACAGTCCTTACCTGTTGAAATATGAGATTCACAGTGGAATTTGTAAGAGCCATGACAAAAAACCCGCAAATGAAAAAACATAATAGAGCAGTGGCAACAACAATAATAATAAAATATAACAGTAAAAAAAAATAAAAAAATAACACAATCGTAGTAGAGAGAAATGGCTTTGTCTTACATTCCTCTACCTCCCAGTAGAGCAACTGCACCAGGCTCCATCCAACCATCGTATCTGCAATGCATTCAGTACCATGGTCATTGCATAAACATATCAATGCTTATAATAATGTTAGCATTCGTAAATACTTATACCCAACCATAGCGATGGTCGAGTAGGAGTTGCTTCTTCTTCTTCTGACTGCCCTTAGATGACGAGGCAATTCCTCCTTTGAAGTGCCCCTTATTTTGTTTTGTTTACAAACACCATCAAGATATATATATATTTATTTTGCAATAATAATCTAATGAAATAAACCATACGCTATTAATAAAATTTAATATGAAAATAAATAAATAAATAAGAATGATCACAAATATTTGACATACTTCTTGGTGAGCGATGTACCTCAAGCTAGAATCTACTCTATAGAACATTACACACATTATAACAGTCTAGATTTATCTTAACTCTAGATCTAACAAAGGTTGAGAGGGATCATCTAAGATTCAAACCTATTTTAAATTTAAAGAGATTTGAAATTAACTAGAGCTAAGCTCTCTCTCGTAGAAAACAATCCCATCCATATTTGGATTTGTTGAGATATTTCATATGCACAACTTTGATACCATGTCATTTTTCTACACAATGTTTCAATTCTTTACTCAAAGAATGAACTTTATAGCTCCTAAAACTTTAACATTTAGATTGAACCTATCAAAACTTTAGATGAGTATATACTAAAATACTAAAATATTCAGGAGTGCAAAGACTACATTTCATGAGCTCATTTACAACAATAGATAAATAATGTCTACACGACATAAATTCCGCAATTTGAAAGTCATGACAACAAGTTATAGAAACTAAATAGGGCTTGATATAACACCATGAAACAATATGAAATGTTCTGGATGACAAGCAGAGGCTCCAACAACAATCACATTGTTTTTGTATTACCCAAGAAATAAAGTATTATAGGATCTTGGCATCATGCTCAAGCTCTACACATGTCTGAAAGATACAACATAGACAACTCTGTTGTCTGAAATATTAGTGTGCCCTCTGCCTTTTTATAAGCCAAGAGGAGGGGGTTAAAAAATGGCCATTAATGGCCTCAAGGAGTGCACCATTATTGGCTAATTAAATCCCTTAGGGAGTGTAACTTCTAAAGTAAATGCAGCTACATGCTTAGAAATAAATTCTCCTTGATAAGTGCATCCCTACTAAGAAATTGTAACTTCCAGGCATAGATGTGCCATAGAGGGATGTATGCTCCACTATCTTACAAGAGAAGATTCTCTATGGTATGTACCCTCCCTCATGAATGCACAATAACCCCTGGAAATCCAAAATATAAGGAAGGACCCATAAGGAAAATCAAACTCATGAGAAGCAACCTTACAAGTGTGCCATCTCTCTCCAATTGATGTTGTTGTTTGTCAATGTGGAAATGATCTTCTGCTAATTCAAATCAAAACATCAAAACATGCAATTAGAATGTGGGTATGGGAATAACTTTTTTCTATAAAATAATCTTCAATGGTGCATGATGACAACTACAACCTTTGTCACATTTCTCTTACAAAATTCACTCCACATACCTCCAATATATAGATTACAAATGATAGGCATGGTAAGCAAGGTAGTTGGAAAAATAAAAAATTATAAGTTCCTATAAGATAATCACATGTGGATAAATATGTTTGACCACGTGATTATTCACATGTGGATAAATTCATGTGACTACATATATAGAGCCAGGTTATGTGAACCTAATGGACAAGTAAAATTAGACACAATAGACACAAATGTCTAAACATATGTCATAAAGGCTAACAATAGCCATCTCATCAAATTCTCGGTGTGAAGATAGTCCGCCATCTTTGTTTTCTTTAATTCTCTCCCAATATGTCAAATTCTCTGCCCTTGAAGATGGCTGAGTGATTTATGCATTCAGATCAAGCTCACCATTGGACAAGCCTTGGTTGCAACAAGAAGTTACCAAGATGGAAGTCCTTTTAATTCAAAATATTGGTTTGTTGCTTTCATGGCTAAGCATGCCAAAGTGAGCATCTAGTCCTAGATAATTGTACTCGTAGTTGTAACAAAGTTTCTCCAAAAAAATAAATTTCGCTAAACTCCATCAGCTGAAATATTTTACCATGAAGTGGGAGGAAATGGCAGCTTAGTAGTGCACCATTTTTTAATAGAAATCAATTATTCTCTTGGAATATATTTTTTACGTTATCAAAAGCTTGGATTGCCGCCAACAAAAGGATGGAGACTTTAAAAATAAAGACCTCAGTAATTTGGAAATCATGTTTATGATATGTACAAGTGTCGTCCTGAAAAATATTTTCTATGACAACCTAAGGAGCTATACAAAAATTAGCACATGTGGACGCATGTTCAACTTATTAAATTTTGTTGCTAGTTATTTTTTGCTTATCATCTTTATTTTTCCCACTATAACCCTATTTTCTATGGATGTTTTTTTTTATTCCCCTAGATCTATTCTATAAATGTAGAGGGGGGATGAAGTGTATTTTTGTATTCCTTGTATCCATGCAATTTCATGTTTGGATACTTCTTCTTTTTGTACTATGATGTTCTTTTTTATTTGGGGTTCTTGTCTTAAATCCCTTTACTAGTTGAAGTACTTATAGGAGGACATAATTATCATTGAGGGGTAGAGAGTTATTTCCTTGTATCCATGCAATTACATCTTTGGATACTCATGGATACCCCAAGTGGATACTTACATGGAAAATTAGAAATGTAAATTTTACTTTGAATAAACATATTTCCTTGTCTGAAAACAATTATTGCATATAATGGGTCAAACATGACCACTCTCCCATATGTTTTTATTTTTATATATTAGTACAAATGGGTTTATAGAGATGTGGACATTTTCCACAATCTCCTATAATACTTGCATACTTTCTTTTGTGAATATTCACATTGTTGGTAGTTTGCTCACATCAACAATGTTCGTAAATATGCCATCTCATTGCCTATGTACATTCCTTGCTCAAATTTCTACACGCACTCTCCAAATTTGAAGATAACCTACTTTGAATGTAAATTGATAACGTAGATAAACCTTTTCATTGGAGTAATTTTTTACTTTGTGGATTTGGTGCTTCAAAAAAGATAATTTATGGCTCCATTTTACAGTTTTGTAACTGATCTCGTATGTATAGAAAAGTGTGTTCCCATTACAATTCTAGAAGTTGCAATCTTAAGATTTTACTGTGAAGGTTATATGACTTTAGGTCTCTCCTTCCCTTTTGCCAACGAAAAGGACGAATCGTTGTCAAGTGGATTATGTTGGGCTATATGTAAGTCAACAAGAACATGTTTTGAAGGTGCATGGTCTTGGTTGATGATTTTTTTTAGCGTACATTCTTTTAATCACAAAAAATAATAGGATTGATTGTGAGTATGATAGATGAAAGTTGCATGATGTATTTGCTATAATACAATGGGCATATTGTGGGTAGTGAAATATGTGTTTCAGTGTTGCATAACACGTTGATAAATCACCAAGGGCAAGCCAAAATGAGAACTAGGCCTGAAAAATTGGCAGATTCACAATTTATAAAAATTAGGAATGTGCCATTTTTTTTCAAGCAAGTTGCATAAGTAGGAGACAAAAATGTATTTTTAAAGTGACTTTTTGCGTCTCATTTTACCCATTTTTGTTTGCATATTACATTTCCATGAGTGATAGCTTCACTTCATTGTTATAATAGAGGGGAAGCATGGTTTTAATGCATGGAAAATATAAGTACTTGAAAGAAAAGATTTGCATTTTAAAAATCTTAGCAAGTTCTTTGTTGGATTTTTTCTATGCCAAATTTTTAAGAAAGTTGCTTAGGTAAGAGGCAAAAATCTATCAAATCTTAAAGTGACCTTTTGGGTCGCATTTTACCCATTTTTGTTTTCATATTTCATTTTCATGAATGAAAAATTTTCTTCATTATTCCAACATAGGGGAAACATGGTGTTAATGCATGGAGAATATAATTACTTGAAAGAAAAAAAATGAATTTTAAAAATCTTAGCATGATCTTTGTGGGTTTTTTCTAAGCTTTTCCTTAGTCAAAAATTCAAGATCATGTTCAAGTCACTGTAAATTTTTTGAATTGAAGTCTTGCATTACTAGTTTCAATTGCCTTGTCTCATACAAGTAAAAACCTATTTTTATCCCTTTGGGATAACCATCTAATTGAGTTTCTGTAATTTTAATATGAAGAGAATGGAACTATTTTGTCCTTTTCAGTTATTTCTTCATTTCCTTTTTCTTTTCTCCAAATATCAATTGGAAGCAATGCTACTTGTCTACTGGATTTCTCTTTGATAGAGGTTGCTAGAAAAACTGGTGGAAAAATTATTGTCCTTTGAAATTAAATGTTTGTTGCTAGAGATTAATGATTGAGCTCTTGAAGGTATTCCATTATCATTGCTAGAAATTTTGGTGTTTACAGATTGGGGACTCCTACTTGCCTTGTTATTTTCTAATACACACACATACACACATACATGTGTATATAACCATTTTGGTATAGGTTTGTTCTTAATACAATGCTTCACAACGATTTTGGATGACTCTAATTGGACCTTTTCTAATTAAATTTTGGTTATGCTTGGAAAGTAGTTTTGGTCAGACATTGGAATAGGCGAAATACATTACTCTTCCCTTCACAACACATCAATGCACTAGTTGAAAATAGTTCCCCATATTCCTATAAGAGATTCAAAGCTGACTAGGTTGCTTTGTGACTCATTTGGAGGTTATTGAATTACCTCTCTACCATTTGTTTTTTTTGTTCTCTTGTTCTTGCATTTGCTTCTTTTTTACTTTTTTCCTTTGTAAGCTTTCCCATGTACCGTGCTGATAATATACCATTTTCATTTGATGTTCAATTTATATGTGATGGTAATACATGTGAAAAATTGTTTGTGTCTTTTAAGAGTATAATTTTGTAATGTATGAATTAAACAAATAAACAAATAGATATTCACATTAAAGTGCAAGAATCACCAATTAAATACTTTGGATATGGAATTCCATCTCCTTTTAGACTTTGAGGTCAATATAATAATAATCCTATTTGTTGGTGCTCAATCTTTCCCCATGATGAGTAGGTTCTGCAAGGACTTATTTATAATAGTTGAAACATTACCTCGAAATGAAGGAGAGAAAAAAACACAATTATATTTGGTATGAGATTCAGTCATAAGCTTAGTGTCATTTTGTATGTTGGTTGTTTTAGCATATAATATTTGTCTTATTTAAACTTCATTGTTTACTGGTAATATCTACCAATGCTAACGTAGAGAATAAAATGAAATTTAAGATGATTCCATTTAAAACTAAAAGATTTAATCCCATCAAAATGTGGTCTAGAGGAAATAAATTTGGTGATTGGGATTTGTGTTTACATGGATACATGGGTTCAAAATCCCCCAAGTGTATTTTTGTATTATGTAGTTCTTCTTACTTTGAGGTTCTTGTCTTGACACACTTTTGCTAGATGCAATACCTATGGGAGTACATGGTTATCATTGAGAGGTAGAGAGTTCTTTCCTTGTATCCATGCAATTGCATCTTTCGATACTCAGGCTTGGTGTGGATTTGGAAGTGTTTGAATACCCCTTGAATAGTTTGTTGTTGTAACGAATATTAGCCAAACTTTTTGCTTACAATTTTACCATCTTTCTAGTGGTTACATCTTAGAATCATTGTTATTCATCATTGTATTTTGACATCTTAAATTAATTAATAACGAGAAGCACTCCCAATTAGTTCTCTACAATCCATAACTAGTTGGATTCAAGCATATAGCTCATTGTTCATAATTGCATCATATGTACTCACTATTTTTTACTTCTTGGCATGAAAATCAATGTTTTAGAGTCCTATTTTTATGTTGTCATAACATATTTACTTGATTCATAAGGTGAGAAATCAATCTTTGGTATAATTAGAGATTTTAAGTTTGATAATTATAGGTCATTTTTAGGCTATAGATGTCACAAAAGTTTCACTTCTAATTGAGTATTCAACTAAACATATTGAGTATCTTATACATAACTATTTTTCCCTCCACCCGCTTTTAATAACTTCCATAACCATTAGGTAGGGGATTGCAACATCGATGCTATTTTATTTGATTAGTAAAAGGCTTACCAAGAATTTAGAAAGTTTTATGATTGATTAAAAGTTGTAGAATTTACAATTTATAGAGTTTCAAGGTCTAATATTTGAAAGTATAATTTTTAAAGGGTGCTAGCTCAATGGAAGAGCACCTTCTTTACAAGCAGGAGGTTGTTGGTTCGATTCAATTGTTCCCTAATATTCATATCGAATGACAACAATAAGTTATTGCTGAAAAAGGCTCCTTTGACCATCACCAATGAGCTTATATTGACATTTTTTGACCCTCGCCAGAATATGAAATGGTGATGGTCAATGACTTCCACTGTATATATATATATATATATATATATATATATATATATATATATATATATATATATATATATATATATATATATATATATATATAGATATAGTAATGACCATTAAAGGTTCATCACCATAAATCTCTGTTGGTCATATGAAATGGTGAAGTTCACTATATGTCATTATAATAATTATTCGTGACAGACCTTGAATGTCACAACAACACCTATACTTTTGGCGATGCGATCTTTGGTGAATTTTTTTTTTTGGTGATAAACGCTCTTTTGACCATCATCAATGAGCTTATAGTGACATTTTTCGACCATCATCAAAATATGAAATGGTAAAGGTCAATGAACATCACCATATATATGCATCAATAGTGATGACCATAAAAAGTCCATCACAATAAATCATTGTTATTCATATGCAATGGTGATGGTCACTATCCGTCATTATAATCATTATTCATGATGGACCTTGAATGTCACAAAACCACCTATACCTTTGGCGATGCCACCTTTGGTGGCATTTAATTTTTTGGTGATGGAAGCTAATGTCCATCACCGTTGTTCATATGAAATGGCGACAGTCATTGTCCGTCATTATAAATCATTATTGGTCACGGACCTTGAATGTCACCACAACACCTATACTTTTAGCGATGCCACCTTTCGTGGCAGAGACTCTTTTGACTATCACCAATGTTCTTATGGTGACATTTTGCGACCCTCACCAATGTCCTTTTTTCTTGTAGTGCATTCTAAGTATTGGGTTGATCACCCGGTGCATCATAGGGCCATTTTCTTACAGTCTCTATAGACACTATAATATTTGACTGAAACCACACAAATGTGTGTTCTGCGTTAGTTTTGGTCAGCTTCTCAATTTCAAAACATGAAATTCATATAAATCCTATGAAGGTAAATACAATCATCAACTTTCCTGCACCTTCTTCGCACTTCAACTTTAACGACCTCAAGGGAAATATAACCTCCTTAGACAATTCATCCCTAGTTACACTAACTTGACCAAAGGATTCACTCGCTTACTTAAGAAATGGGTTCCTTTCCATTGGGATAACATAGCTCCGAAAGCGTTTGATGCCCTGAAAGATGTACTAGTTCAGGAATCTCTATTATATCCCCCTGATTACCAACGCGACTATTTCTTGTATCTTGCTACCACCATTTCTAGTATAACAATGGTATTGGTCCAAGAAGATGATGTAGGGATAGAACACACCACTATATTATCAGAGTCAAAATATGAATGGTATTGAGATTAGGTATACCACATAGAAAAGTTGGATTTGGTGGTCGTCCAAGTTGTCAAAAGTTTCATCTATTACATTTTGTTCTTGAAAACTATGGTTGTTTCAGATTGCAAACCTATGACATACATTTCACATGTCAATTTCTGCGGTGCAAATACTCTAAATAGATCATCATCCTGCAAGCGTTTGACCTAGAAATCATCAAATGAAAGTCAAATAAGTACTTTGTTTTTGTTGAGCTTATGTGCGACTTTCCTTCCCTAATTCAGGATAGACATCTAAGAATTCTATCCTTGATTAGTTGTTGTTTCTGATTGTGTCATCTAACCCATGGTATGGAGACATTCTGATTTATCTCTAGACCCACACTTTCTGGTTTGATACCTCTCGCCCAGAGTAGCGACATATTTGATACCAAGCCAAGAATCACATCATTATTGGCAACACCCTTTATTGACGCGGTGTTGATACAATTTTACAAAGGTGCCTCGCGCATGAGGAGGCCGAGAAAATACTTAATGAATGCGACTTGGGGGCATGCGAGAACCATTTGTCTAGCTATATTACCATGTAGAAGATCTTATGCATTGGTTACTTTTGGCCCACAATTTTTTGAGACTATATTCTTACTCTCCATAAGTGTCATGCATGCCACATTTATGATCGTAAGACTCATGCTCTGCCCGCTCCATTGCATCTCATATTCCTATTGGACCGTTTTTTAAATGTGGTAAATAATTCATAACATGTAACCCTCACTCGGTCAGGGGGCATGGTTATATCATTGTCGCATTAGATTAGTTTACTAAATGTGTCGAGGGGATTCCTTCATTTAACAACAATGGGGAAACAATTGCATATTTCTTTTTCAATCACGTTATCGCATGGTTTGGTGTTTCAAAAGACATAGTTGTGAATAATGGAAAACATTTCTGGAATCATATGATAACCGAACTAACTGTTAAGTTGGGACTTTCCCATGAAAGTTCCACTCCCTACAATCCTCGGGTTGATGGACAAGTTGAGGCTATCAATAAAGTTCTGAAAACTATGCTTCAACATATGGTAGGGGTCCATAAATGAGAATGGAATTTGTTCCTTTATCCTGCCTTATGGGCATACCAAAACTCATTGATGACTGATACTATATTTATGCCCTTTCAGTTTATTTATGGTCTTGAAGCAATCCTTCCAACCAAATGTGAGATTCTATCACTGAAACTAGTTGTTGAAATTATTCCTACCACTTATGTAGAAGAGGAATGTATTTTACATCTGACTTTGTTAGATGAGACACGGATTGATGCCTCTATAGCTAACGAAGCTCATTAAAGACGTATCAAGGAAAAATATTATAAAAGTGTCAAGCCTCATATCTTCTCAAAAGGAGACCTTTTTCTTTTATATGACCAACAATCTGATAAGTGATGATCAGGAAAGTTCCAACTTATGTGGTGAGGTCCATATATTTTCAAGCCTTTCCTTGCCAAAGGGACCTATGAGTTAGTTTATTTCGATGGAATTCCATTGGCACAACCTAAGAATGTCATGTACCTAAATAAATACTATGCTTGATGGCATGTGTAGTAACGTTGTTTACATACTATCTATGGGTGTGTTGAGTGTGTTTGTGGTGTGTCTCTTTAGAGTTTCCTAGGGTTAATGTTGACCCATTTTATTTTTGGTTTGTAGATTTCGGCATCCCTTGAATCATATTTTAGTTATTTTGATGGTGCTAGTCGTAGCACTTGAGACCTATCTTCCGTAGCATGGGCTATATTTGCTCCATATGGTGAGCTAGTACGTCTAAAGGGATTTGGATTGGTTGTTCTACCAACAACATCATTGAGTATAGAGCACTGGTCGAGCTACTGTCTGATGCTATTTCATATGTCATCCATCGTTTAGTAATCAGACTTGACTCACAACTCATGGTACTACAACTTTCTAATATATATTCGGCTAGAATTCCTACCATCTTGCATATTCTTTTAAGTGTTCGCCTTCTAGAAAGAAATTTTGATTTCATACAATATGAACGCATTTCTAGAAATCTAAATACATTTACATGTGTGCTTTCTAATCATGTTTTAGATAAACATTAGGAACGAATGTATGTAAATTTCAATTCACGTCACATCATTGAAAGTATAATAGAAACATGGAAACATGGATGATATATATATATATATATATATATATATATATATATATATATATATATATATATATATATAAGAAATGAGTTAGTCTATTTTGATGGAATTCCACTAGCACAACCTAGGAATGGGTTCTACCTAGATAAATACTATGCTTGATCTCATGCATAGTAACAATGCGTACATATGAACTATAGGTGTGTTCAATTTGGTTGTGGTGTGTCTCTTTAGAGTTTTCTAAGGTTTTTTTTTTATCTCTTTTACATTTTCCTTGCAGATGTCAGCATCCCTTGAATCGTATTTTGGTTATGCTGATGGTGCTAGTTGTAGTACTCAAAACCTATCTTTTGTAGTGTGGGCTATCTTTGCTCCAAATTTTGAGTTATTAAGTCTACAAGGGATTTGTATTGGTCATTCTACTAACAATATCATTGATTATAGAAGAGTGGTCGAGCTATTGTCTGATGTTATTTCACATGGTATACGTCGTTTACTCATTAGACTTGACTCCCAACTCGTGGTAATGCAACTTGCTAATGTTTATTGAGTGAGAATTCCTACCATTTTGTGTATGTTTTCAAGGGTTCACATTCTAGAAAGACATTTCAATTTTATACAATATGAACACATTTCTAGAAATTCAAATACATTGATAGATGCACTTGCTAATCATTTTTTAGATAGACATTTGCAAAAAATGTAAATAAATTTCAATACCCACCACATCATTGATATATATATATATATATATATATATATAAAATTTTTGGTTTTAGAAAAAAAATTCCCAAGAAACGTATGGACACACGACCCATATAGAAAACTACATGTAAATATCCAAGTAGACTAACCAAAGTGCTCATGATAACAAGCCACTGCATGAGCTATCCTATGCAATATCTAACCAATACATCTAGGCACTCTGATTGTGTCTTTTTGAAGTCAAAACGGAACCTCGTTGATTGCAGCCTCATCTGTTCCACGTGCCAACCCCTCCATATGTCACTCATACTCTGTTAGGATCTTGGCTACATTTATATCACATTGTGAATCATGTCCTACTGCAACAACATGAGTTGGTTCTACTGCTTCTTGTGGTTGTTACCCTACACGAAGAAGATATGAAGCACCCATCGGCCAAACAAGCCCGATATTTGCATGAAAAAATCAGTAGTTTAAGTCTCGGAAACATCAAAAACAAAAAAATTGTAAAACTTTCAAAAGTTAAAATGGTCAAAATATATTAACTATAACATCCCATCGCTCACTCTCAAGAAGCATGATCTTAAGGTTGTCGCGGAAATCCATCCCCACATATGGATAATCATTGACCATAATGAAATATATTCACAATGATCCAAAGAAGGCTAGTGAGAAGTTGATCTCTGATGAACCTCCATGTTAGGACATATGATATATCCATGTCCTCATCCATGGTACACTTGGATCAATGGGTCCAAGTGTAATCTGCTGAGGCTATAGTAATGGACTCTGTTCTAGGCAAAAAGATACCAAAATGGAACTATATCCAAAGTTTTTCAACTTTTCATCTCTTGCTTTAGACAATTGTTCTTTCATATTTACCAACACTCCCTCACACCAGTTAAAGACTGTTGGATCCAAACACTTCACACCATACTGCATTGCATGTATGATCTGTTGGCGACATGAAGTGTTGATCTACTTGCCAATCTAGAAATGATGAACAATATCATTCCTAAGGTAAAATGGGTTACATATTTTATGTTGATATTTCCATCTCTAGTTAGCTTGGATCGAGGTTTTTGGTAAGCAGTTATATAATCTTTCATTGTTTATCTACAGCTTCTCCCACCTAAGAGACAGATGGGGGCACCTCTCTTAGATAAACCAATCACAAAATATATGTCCTCTACTATAATATCGAGAAGATGTTCCCCAAATATGAATTCTTGTGCTTGCACATCCCATGCATGAACAAGATATGTTAGTAGCTCCATCTGTTTCCTCATACAAGGAATCCAGAAGAATTTTAACAATCCACAATATTTTAGTGCCTGGATGGTAGCAAGATCATTAGTTGCATTTAAATCCTACTCTTCATGTTCAATTTCTCTCCAGATAAAATCTATTTTATGCTAATCAAGACCTGAAACATCGAAGGGAGACTCATTAGGATCCTTTTTATGCAATGAAACCAAAAAAATTGAAGGCAAACTTGCAAACAAATTTGAGATTTGTGCCCAACACACCCTCAAGAGGAGAAACAGATCATCGCACCCCTCCCTGTAGTGTACCATCACCTTGGTTCAACACATTTTTCAACTGCCTGGACCTGCGTTGGTCCTAGGGTGAGTTTTTTGAACCCAAGGACCTAAAAAATACCTATAACTTGCATGAAATAATAAAATGGGACCATGAATTGAAAATGAAAGGTCTTAGATCCTACCTAGAAGTGACGACACTTGAAATTATCCCCCAAATTTAGCATAATCAACTTCAGAAGATCGAGAGAAAAAACTACTTAGAACTCTCATTGTTCAAGGTAAACATGAAATGGTAAATATGAATAGTGATTTTCAATATTTATGGTTGTTTCTTCCCTTAGTTTATTCACATTTAATTATTTCACCTAGTTACAACCAATTTTTACCATGAAATGGGTATTTTAATGCCTTTTGTGATGTTTTGAGGAGGTCGACAATTGTTTGACAGGTGTTGCCATGTTTTGAATATATTATTTTGACCAAGGAGGACACTTTTATCACTTTTTCGGGCTCTGAAACTTAAGAAAAAGGAATCCCTTTGAGTCCTCTTTCATCTCTTTTCAAATCTCCAAAATATGAAAATATTGTCAAGCACTTTTTCTTTCAATATCGTTAATGTAAATGAAAATATGTCTACTCAGTATAAGTTTAACCTTTCCCAAACTGAGATAAACTAACTATGAAAAAATAATACCTTAGTCAAACATGCCTAAGAGGTTATGTTGGGTATTATTTTCTTCCTTTTCAGACCTATGTGTCTATTTATGAAGAGGAACATCTAGAGTTTTATTTTTTGCATCTTTTTCAAACTCTCTAAACATGAAAAATATGTTGAGTCTTACCTTCACTGGACTCGTTAAAACATCAAATAGTGACAGAATCGTTGTTGGTGATGGGACCAAACCATTCCTTCTCAGGGTTAGTTAAATATTATCAGAGGGCTTAATCTGAAGGATGAACTTACAGATCAAGCATATGTTATCCTTCTCAATATTGTTAAAAAATAAAGAGGTACTGACCAATATCATTGGGGAAATTGGGAAAACGGGATACTCCATTTGTTAATGGAAATTAATCGCTCTTGAACACGAAACTCTTCCACTTCATCTCCATCATTGTTGGGTTAATATGTTTGTCTTTTTCTTTATCATACCGTTTCAAAGCCTCTTTTTTTGGTTTTGGCCCAATGCTGCCAACTCCATTTAATGTCATCGTTCTATTCAAGAGAAGTCATTCAGTTAACATATTCTATAATACTCTTAGTCCTTCATTCCATATCTTCTTTTTCCGATCCAGTTCCATATGAACATCACTCTGATCATTCTTTCTCAAATCATCATACCCATTTCATGTCGTTGATGGGGGATACATCGAGGCCCTCCTGCGATGGGTCTCTTCATGGTGACATCAACTCATTATCCAAGAAGTTGACCTAAAAATACCCCTTGGTACCTTAGTGCTTACATAAATCAATGCAAAGTTTCCTCACTCTCAGTGACAAGTTTACATCATTGGCCTTCGACCGAAAGATTCTTTGTGGTGTTTGACATCAACTCATTTATTCACACCATACAGATTATACTAGAGTAGGTTTTGAGCCTTAACATTATTGATGGTTTCTCTTGTGTTTGTTAACGACTTACATCACTTGTCAATAATCAAATGGTTTCAATCAGTTTCGACTCCAACTCATTGGTTCACATGGTTAGAATCATACATTTATTGGTCGTATGAATGAGATAGAAGACTCCGGATCTTGTTTCATCCATCCGGGTTGCAATTTCAGGAGTAATACAAGATTACAATGTATGATGGATATGATGATATAGAGAGTTATCGAGCCATGATTCCACAATCAATTCATTTATGGACATGTCTTTTGATCATTGTACATGCAATGTTAGCTTATGTGCTGAGTATGGGTATGCCTCCCTCATTAAACATATGCTGATGTAAATGTATTGTAACAAATGATGATCTCACTGGTTATTCTTGATCCTAAACTGTCACAAGGTAAAGCGCTTCAATCATCAGCTATCATTTCTGACATTTCTCTTTAGGGGGAAATCTGTTATAGGCGATTTTGTCACATCTGATCAATAGGACTTCAATTGGATCAATCAACATCCCTTGACCTCATTCTTTTTATCCTTGAACAAACCCCTAAGAATGACTCATTATAATCCCATAGTTTCTTCCTGAAAGCACATTGTTTTAGTCATTTTAAGGACCCACACTCCCTATCCACTTACTAGACAACGTTGACTACCAGGTTTCTCTACTTTGCACCTGTGTTGATCACTAGTAGGTTTCTCAGTGTTGGGGGTGCGTTGATTCTAGAAATTTTGAAAATGAGAGAGAATCCTGAAGCCTCTTCTTCTAGAAGCTTTGAGGATCTTTTGTAACCATTTACCTCATATAAAATTCTCGAACACTATCCTATCCTAACTTGAGTTTTCATCCCTTATCCCTTGAGCTCATCCTCCCATCAAGAGTGGACCTCAAGCCCTAACTGGTAAAAGGATAAGAATTCATGAACTACCTCCTTCACCTATATATTCACTACCATCCAAAGGAAAGGGGTTGGATTTTGGAGAGTGATTCTACCATTATGCTACTGATGTGAGAGATATATTTACATGCATTATGGTTATTAGAGGTGCACTTTGTTACAAGGAAAAGACAAGTCAACTTAGAGGAGCTATTTAACATGATCAATGCTTATTTTTGGTTGTAACTCACTCCATTTCCACTAATGCAAAGAGTTATTTTTTTTTCTTATAGATTATGTTACGGTTTCATATATTTTAATACCATGTTTATCTATTGAATAAAGTGATTAGGTGATGTTACGTAGATTTTTTGGATATTGGCTTGTGTTATATGACTATGCAGGTTCTAATAATAATGATTGAATCTAGTATTGTAGAATTCAAGCCAAGGAAGGAGCGAACCATAAAAAATATTCTATGTAGGCTTCATCCCGTTATCTATTTACTTTAAAGAAAACATTAGTCCCTATTTCTTTCTATTGTTCTAGGTTAGTCAACTAGGCCTAGGGAAGATATGTTTGTCCGCAACCATAGATTCCACATAACAATGATGATGACAAACCAACAACTAGTGATAATAAGGTTAGTGTGAAAAAGGGTAAATTTCATTTTCCCTGTAGATTATGTCAAGGGAGTCATCAATCTCACCTTTTCCATCATAAGGATGAAGCCTCAAAATTGTTGGAAAGCATTATTATTTCTCAACAACAACTTCCAACTGGTTACCATAAAATTTCCCCCAATCCTTCATTAGTTGATGAAGCGATTTATCTGACTCCAACTTCACTCAATTGCTCTCTTCATTTAGAGAGTGAAGTTCATACCACTCATATTCTTCTTGTTACTTCTGATCCCACCGAACGAGGGGTTGTTTCTTCCATTCTCACAGAACCTCCTCCAATTAATGAGGTCATTGTCTTTCATTGGAATCAATTAACAGAGCCTCATCTCCCTTCTTACATGAACTTCCAAATCATGGTGAAGTCTTGTGGTAAGAAAATATATCACACTAAGCTTTAGCCTCTCCTCCACTTGTTTCCGTTACTTAATATCCTATTGGATTTTAGCAAAGAAATAATGAACCTTTAGGGATCCTTCCTCATCGCCCTATTACCTTGGAAGAAAAATATGTTTGTCTTAATGTTATTATAGTTCAAAACTGCTTGGATTTCAATTTACTCCTTGGGCAAAACTATGTTTATGCCATGAATGTTGTTGTATCCACACTCTTTTGAGTGATATCTTTCCCGCATAATGGAAAAAATGTGACTATTGACCATATTTCATTCATTGGCCTTGATCTGAGTGTTAACCATCTAAGTTCCCTAGACATTCCTAATATGCAAGTGGTATCCCCCCCACTGCAGGTTAATTATGTGGCAACATGTTCCATTCCTACACCTAGAGACGAAGAAGAGCCTCTGACTGTTTTCTCGACTTCTATTACTATTGGACCCATTGATATGTCTTCCCACCAGAGCATTGTTCTTCCATCTAATCAATCCATTTTGGAAGGCATGATCAAGCCCTTTATATGTATTCCTTCCAGAGCCTTTTCGTCTTGGGATCCATGATTAAGATAAATAGTTCCAAACAAAGAAATATGTTACTATGAGCAGAGTTCTTTTGTTGTTTCAATCTCGTTAAAAAATGAAACAATTCACCATGAGAATAATTCTTTTACTATCTCAAGCTCATTAAAAAATGAAACAAGTTAGCACGAGAATAGTTTCTTCTATGTTTCAATCTCACATAAAAATGAAACAAACCTATGAACATAGTTCTTTTTCTATGTCACCTTCATTTCATCCTTCTGTATCACATGGTTCTCTTCCTTCCCTTCCTTGTGAACATATTTTTATCAATAACCAACAATCTATATGACTCCATAGGAAGTGTTGCTAGATGAAACTAAGCTCAAGGGGGCATGGCTCTACCTTATGCTAGGGGTAATGTACTTATCTCAAGCATAGTTTTTACTTGTTTCAATCTTGTGTAAAAATGAAACCAATATCTAGCACGATTTTTCTTGTTTCAAGCTTGTGTAAAAATGAAACAACTCTCAACCACAAAATTTTCTATTCCAAGCTTAATCTTTTTCCTTCCCCAATCTTGCAAATACAGGAGAATAAGTTACCGAGCATACATTTACCACTTTTTCAGGCTCGTTAATATTTTACGAAAAAGGAACCCCTAAAAGATTCCACACATTCTCCCTCATGATTTCCACTTTTTATCAGCCTGTTTCTGCAATATGAGCCTTGGTTTTCCCTCTCCATCGTCACCATATTCTTGGCTGATCATTCACTTACACTTGGCGTTTTACCCTTTCTTGGAGGAGCCGTTGTAATGAGTGGTATTATTAGCCTGCCTCCTAACCTATATATGTTTTCAGCAGTTACATCATGAGCGAAACTATTTGCTATCCCATATACCACTCATTCCTTGAGGAGGAGCCTTCTTTAACCTATTTTGACATTCCTAAAAACATGAAAAGATTGTCAAGAACTTGTATCTTTCGAACTCAATAAAGTAAATGAAAGGACATATTCCCAGTATCAGTTTAAGCCTTTTCTGGACTAGATAAACTATTTACAAAAAAAAGAATGCTTTATTCAAACATGGATAAAAGGTTCTCCTCGGTATTCTTTTATGTATTTTTAGGCCCAAGGGACTAAATTTATGAAAAGGAACCTCTTGGAGTTTTCTTTTTGGACTCTTTTTAAAACTCTATAAACATGAAAAATAAGTTTAGTTATGCCTTCGCTGGACTCAGAAAAACATCAACAACGTAGGACTCATCAAGCATGATGACACTGAACCACTCCTTCTCAGTGTTTGTATTGTAACAATCAATTTGTGATATCATCCATTCAATTCTTGATCTGGACTTTTCACATGGTAAAGAACTTTAGTTATCTGCCCCAGCTTCTTACTCTGTACTTTTGGGAGCAATCTGTTACAGGTTGTTTTGTTGCATCTATATAAATGGCCCTGAACTTGGATATGACATATTCTATTGATACTTTGAAATCATCTCCTATAAAGAGAAAAGCTTTCCCATTTGAGAAGTTACAAGAATCTTGGATTACATTGGTTAAAAATTCTAATTTTGTGGGTCATCGCACTTACCATTAAGACAAACAATGGCGATGGAGGTTGCACACATGGAAACTGTGTTGGCCATTAGAGGTTGCTTCCATAAAAAGTGTGATGAACTCCTGGAAATGAGGAAAAATAAAAATTAGCTTCAAAGTTTCTCTCTCTAAAAGATTTGAAAGTGGTTTTAACTATTAAATGTAGGACCAAATCTTGAAATCCTAGTATTGAGGTCTTATCTCTTATCCCCTAGAACTCACCTCCCTCTAATATGGATCTAAGCATGTTGAACACTTTCTGTGTTTTATTTTAGACATAATTCTTCTCTATTGTTTATTCTTTTCTTCTGAGATTGTGTTTCTCTTATACACTTGATTTTCATGTTTGCTTCCAACTACATATATATTAGTATGTACATATATAATTATGGACGATCCCAGTGGATAGGGAGTAGCTTTCAATGTTATTGGCTATTGGGTTTTCGAACATTTGTACTTCGTGGAGGTCTTGTCACTTGGTTGGGACTCAATGAGGATAACTTGGTGCTTTATCTTGGAGTTAACTAAGTCTTTCTAACCATGTCATTAGTATATTCTATTTGGTTATATATATATGCACACACACACGAAATTTTCTTCAAACTCACCTGGTCACACCCTTAAAATTAAATATCATAGGTTAAAATTTGCGTGATACAACCACACACTTGCATACAATAGATGTTATAATTACTTTTACTTGCTCTTGAGCATCATAAGCAAAACTTGTTACACACACTCATTGCAATGTAATCAGATAACCAACACTTATATGAATCTTTGGAAATATGATAAGAGTAGCCACTCTCTTCCTAACCAATGAACTGCTATTTCAGTAACCCCCCGAGCTCTAGGCTCCTTTATTGTTCTAAACCCACTCACTAAATATTTTACAGTTACCTCCTCATGCCCTTAGCATCATCCTACTAAGTTGGGATGAATATTTATTCACACAATTGTACTCTTTTCCTCTCATTGGAAATTTGTTTCTTCTTCCACATTGTTTTTCTCTCCTACAATCTTGTTTTCTAATTCATCTTCTACCCATGACATTTCTCTCGAATCATAATCATTATGGTGATGACGAATATCATCCTAAAAGATTGAAGATTTTATTTTTCTTTGTTTATGTCTCTTCTTGGACCATAACTCATTCTAATTGTTTGTTCAAATTTTAGAGTAAATAGCAAATAAATGAAATAATATTTATTCATAACCATACATTACATTTACATTTTATGACCAACTTTAACTCCCAGCCAATACTTTCACGATTTTTTCAAATAAATATAAACAATAATATTTAAAAAATAAAAAAATAAAAACCAAAATATCATAACATTGGGATAAAAGTTCAATATAACACATTAACATGATTACAACATATTTTAAAATTGATCAAATAAATAGTTTTATAAAATTGTTAAAAATAAAAAATAAAAAAAATTGGTTAAAGCTCATTTTTTTTCATATTCTATAATTGAAAAAAAAAACAGGTATATACATACGTTAATTAATACAGACAAAAATGGTAAAGTGAAATAACAATTACAATATAATATCGTTTATACTCCAAAGTTATTTTACGATACCGACGGCATTCAATTATATCTGAATTCTCATTGAGTTTTGTATTATCTGACCTAGTTTCGTAATTGAAAGGTTTGAAATGACATAATAATGAATTGAAACCTTTTTATATTTTTATTAAACTCTCTTGAAATAATTTGATGTTTTCAACCTAATTTCAGATACGTTGATGTCAATCTTTTATACCCATGAACAAGGTTGACGTCATTATATTTATAATATTTCAGTTTTGTATTATCTGACCTAGTTTCGTAATTGAAAAGTTTGACATGACATAATAATGAATTGAAACCTTTGAATATTTTTATTAAACTCTCTTAAAATTATTTGATGTTTTCAACCTAATTTAAGATATGTTGATGTCAATCTTTTATACCCATGAACAAGGTTGACGTCATTATATTTATAATATTTCCCCCAATGAGCAAGGTTGACGTCATTATATTTATAATATTTCCCCCAATGAACAAGGTTGACGTCATTATATTTATAATACGACTGTTGGTGATTGATACACACTCTCTACTGTCTACTGGGACATCATAGTGACTGCATGCTCTTAACCTATATATGCAAGTTTTCGAAGCGCAAATTCATAACAATATTTATTATTAATTTAGATTTAAGTCTCTCTCTTGATGGAACCATGTATTATATAATATAAACGTAACATGTAGATTAATAAATACCAATTAGATAATAATAGGGGTAGTAGTCAACCTTAACTGAAATAATATTTTATTTACTTATTTGTTAACCGAGGGAGTTAGTATTTGGGTGTCATGATTTTGACGTGATACGTACTGGCTGATTCGATTTTTAAGCATCCTTAATTCAGTGGCCTCACTCTCACTCATATTAAAATAATTTTACTTATTTTATATCGGAAGCATTGCCATGAATTTTTTCCATTATAAAATATGATCCCAATCATTTTTAATTAACAAAATGTTTATTTGCACATCAAATAAAATGAAATCAATTAATAATTTAGAAACACCTTAAAATGTTATCCATAACTAGTTGGATTCAAGAATATAGCTCATTATTCATAATTGCATAATATGTACTCACTATTTTTTTCTTCTTGGCATGAAAATCAATGTTTTAGAGTCCTATTTTTATGTTGTTATAAGATATTTACATGATTTATAAGGTGAGAAATCAATCTTTCGTATAACTAAAAATTTTAAGTTTGATAATTATAGGTCATTTTTAGGCTATGGATGTTACTAAAGTTTCACTTTAATTAAGTATTCAATTAAACATATTGAGTATCTTATACATAACTATTTTTCCCTCCACCCACTATTAATAACTTCCATAACCATTAAGTAGGGGCTTGCAACATTGATGCTATGTTATTTAATTAGTAAAAGACTTTCCAAGAATTTAGAAAGTTTCATGATTGATTAAAAGTTGTAGAATTTACAATTTACAGAGTTTCAAGGTCTAATATTTGAAAGTATAATTTTTAAAAGGTGCTAGCTCAATGGAATAACACCTTCTTTACAAGCAGGAGGTTGGTGGTTTGATTCGATCATTCCCTATATTCATATGGAATGACAACGATCAGTTTTTGGTGACAAAGGCTCCTTTGACCATCACCAATGAGCTTATAGTGACATTTTTCGACCCTTGACAAAATATGAAATGGTGATGTTCAATGACTTCCACTGTATATATATATAGTGACGACCATGAAAGGTTCATCACCATAAATCATTGTTGGTCATATGAAATGGTGAAGTTCACTATATGTCATTATAATAATTATTCGTGACAGACCTTGAATGTCACCACAACACCTATACTTTTGGCGATGCGGTCTTTGGTGACGTTCTTTTTTTGGTGATAAACGCTCTTTTGACCGTCACCAATGAGCTTATGGTGACATTTTTCGACCATCATCATAATATGAAATGGTGACGATCAATGAACGTCACCATATATATGAATCAATAGTGACGACCATAAAAGGTCCATCACAATAAATCATTGTTATTCATATGCAATGGTGATGGTCACTATCTGTCATTATAATAATTATTCATGATTGACCTTGAATGTCACAAAAACACCTATACCTTTGGCGACGCCACCTTTGGTGATGTTCAATTTTTTGGTGATGGAGGCTAATGTCTGTCACCGTTGCTCATATGAAATAGTGATAGTCATTATCTGTCATTATAAACCATTATTGGTCATGGACCTTGAATGTCACCACAACACCTATACTTTTAGTGACGCCACCTTTGGTGACAGAGACTCTTGACTGTCACCAATGTGCTTATGGGGAAATTTTGCGACCCTCACCAATGTCCTTTTTGCTTGTAGTGCATTCTAAGTATTGGGTTGATCACCTGGTGCATCATAGGGCCATTTTCTTACAGTCTCTATAGACACTATTATATTTGACTAAAACCACACAAATGTGTGTTCTACGTTAGTTCTGGTCAGCTTCTCAATTCTTTTTTATTTCAAAGCATGAAATTCATATTAATCGTATGAAAGTAAATACAATCATCAACTTTCCTGCACCTTCTTCGCACTTTCAACTTTAACAACCTCAAGGGAAATATAACCTCCTCAGACAATTCATCCCTAGTTACACTAAGTTGACCAAAGGATTCACTCACTTACTTAAGAAATGGGTTATTTTCCATTGGGATAACATAGCTCCAAAAGCGTTTGATGCCTTGAAAGATGTACTATTTTTGGAATCTCTATTATATCTCCCTGATTACCAACGCGACTATTTCTTGTATCTTGCTACCACCATTTCTACTATAGCAATGGTATTGGTCCAAGAAGATGATGTAGGGGTAGAACACCCCGATATATTATCAGAGTCAGAATATGAATGATATTGAGATCAGGTATACATACATAGAAAATTGGATTTGGTGGTTGTCCAGGCTGTCAAAAGGTTCATCTATTGCATTTTGTTCTTGAAAACTATGGTTGTTTCAGATTGCAACCGTATGACATATATTTTCACACGTCAATTTTTGGGGTGAAAATAATCTAAATAGATCATCATCCTGCAAGAGTTTGACTTGGAAATCATCAAATGCAAGTCAAATAAGTACTTGGTTTCTTCTGAGCTTATGTGTAACTTTCCTTCCCTGATTTAGAATCAACATCTAACAATTCTATCCTTGACAAGTTGTTGTTTCTGATTTTGTCATATGACCCATGGTATGGAGACATACTAATTTATCTCTAGACCCACACTTTCTAGTATGATACCTCTTGCTCAAAGTAGTGATGTATTTGATACCAAGCCAAGAAATACATCATTATTGGCAACACCTTTTATTGAAATGGTATTGATATAATTTTACGAAGGTGCCTCACGCATGAGGAGGCTTAGAAAATACTTAATGAATGCGACTTGGGGGCATGCAACAACCATTTATCTGGCTACATTACTGTGTAGAAGATCTTACTCACTGGTTACTTTTGGCCTACAATTTTTTGATATTGTATTCTTGCTCTCCATAAGTGTCATGCATGCCAAATTTATGATTGTAAGACTCATGCTCTGCTCACTCCATTGCATCTCGTTATTCCTATTGGACCATTTTTTAAATGGGGTAAATAATTCATAACATGTAACCCTCACTCGGTCAGGGGGCATGGTTATATCATTGTTGCATTAGATTATTTTACTAAATTTGTCGAGGGGATGCCTTCATTTAACAACAATAGGGAAACAATTGCATATTTCTTTTTCAATCACGTTATCGTAGGTTTGGTGTTTCACAAGACGTAGTTATGAATAACAGAAAAAATTTCTAGAATCATATGATGACCGAACTAACTACTAAGCTGGGAGTTTCCCATGAAAGTTCCACTCCCTACAATCCTCAGGTTAATGGAAAAGTTGAGGCCATCAATAAAATTCTAAAAAATATGCTTCAACATATGGTAGGGGTCCATAAATGAGAATGGAATTTGGTCCTTTATGCTGCCTTATGGGCATAGCAAACCTCATTGATGACTGATACTATATTTACACCCTTTCAGTTTGTTTATGGTCTTGAAGAGATCCTTCCAACCGAATTTGAGATTTTGTCACTGAAACTAGTTGTTGAAATTATTCCTACCACTTATGTAGAAGAGGAATGTATTTTACATCTGACTCTATTAGATGAGACATGGAGTGATGCCTCTATAAATAACCAGGCTCATAAAAGATGTATCAAGGCAAAATAATATAAAAGTGTCAAGCCTTGTGTCTTCTCAGAAGGAGACCTTGTTATTTTCTATGACCAATAATTTGATAAGTTAGGATAAGGAAAGTTCCAACTTATGTGGTCAGGTCCATATATTTTCAAGCATTTCCTTACCAAAGGGGCTTATGAGTTAGTTTATTTTGATGGAATTCCATTGGCACAACCTAGGAATGTCATGTACCTAAATCAATAATATGCTTGATGGCATGCGTAGTAACACTGTCTACATACTGTCTATAGGTGTGTTGAGTGTGTTTGTGGTGTGTCTCTTTAGAGTTTCCTAGGGTTAATGTTGACCCATTTTACGTTTAGTTTGTAGATTTTGGCATCCCTTGAATCATATTTTGGTTATGTTGATGGCACTAGTCATAGTATTCGAGACCTGTCTTCCGTAGCATGGGCTATCTTTGCTCCAAATGGCAAGTTAGTAAGTCTAAAGGGATTTGTATTGGTTGTTATACCAACAACATCGTTGAGTATAGAGCGCTAGTGGAGCTACTATCTAATGCTATTTCATATGTTATTCGTTGTTTAGTAATCAAACTTGACTCACAACTCATGGTACTGCAACTTTCTAATGTTTATTCGATTATAATTCCTACCATCTTGCGTATGATTAAGTGTTTGCCTTCTAGAAAGACATTTTGATTTCATACAATAGGAACACATTTCTAGAAATCTAAATACATTGACATGTGTTCTTTCTAATCATGTTTTAGATAAACATTAGGAACAAATGTATATAAATTTCAATTCACATCACATCATTGAAAGTATAATAGGAACACGGAAAGACTCACGATATATATATTAATATATTATATATATATATATATATATATATATATATATATATATATAGATATATATATAGATATAGATATATATATCTATATATATATATATATATATATATATATATATATATATATATATATATATATATATATAATAAATGAGTTAGTCTATTTTGATGGAATTCCATTGGTGCAACCTAGGAATGGATTGTACCTAAATAAATATTATGCTTGATCTCATGCATAGTAACAATGTGTACATACTATCTATAGGTGTGTTCAGTTTGGTTGTGGTGTGTCTCTTTAGATTTTTATAAGGTTTCTATTGACCTCTTTTACATTTGGTTTGTAGATGTCGACATCTCTTGAATCGTATTTTGGTTATGTTGATGGTGCTAGCTGTAGTACTCAAAACCTATCTCTCGCAGTGTGGACTATCTTTTCTCCAAATTGGGAGTTATTAAGTCTACAAGGTATTTGTATTGGTCATTCTACCAAAAATATTGTTGATTATAGCACAGTGGTCGAGCTACTGTCTGATGTTATTTCACATGGTATCCGTCGTTTAGTCATTAGACTTGACTCACAACTCGTGGTAATGCAACTTGCTAATGTTTATTGAGTGAGGATTCCTACCATGTTGTGTATGTTTTTAAGGGTTCACATTCTAGAAATACATTTCAATTTCATATAATATGAACACATTTCTAGAAATCTAAATACATTGAGAGATGCACTTGCTAATCTTTTTTTAGATAGACATTTGCAAAAAATGTAAATAAATTTCAATACCCATCACATCATTGAAACATATATATATATATATATAAAGTTTGGTTTTAGAAAAAAAATTCCCAAGAAACATATGGACACACAACCCATATAGAAAACTACTTGTAAATATCTAAGTAGACTAACAAAAGTGATCATGATAACAAGCCACTGCATGAGCTATCCTGCGCAGTATCTAACCAATATGGCTAGGCACTCTGATTGTGTCTTGTTGAAGTTGAAACGGAACCTCGTCAATCGCAGTCTCATCTATCCCACGTGTTAACCCCTCCATGTCGTGATCCACCTCTCTTACGATCTTGGCTACATTTAGATCCCATTGTGAATCATGTGACACTGCAACAACATCTGTTGGTTCTGCTACTTCTTGTGGTTGTTCTCCTACATGACGGAGATATGAAGCACCCATCAGTCGAACAAGCCTGATATTTGCATGAACAAATCAATAGTTTAAGTCTCGGAAACACAAAAAACAAAAAAAACTTGTAAAGCTTTCAAAAATTAAAATGGTCAAAATATATTAGCTATAACATCCCATCGCTCAACCTCAAGAAGCATGAGCTCGAGGTTGTCACAGAAATCCATCCCCGCATATGGATAATCATTGACCATAATGAAATATATTCACAATGATCCAATGAAGGCTAGTGAGAAGTTGATCTCTGATGAACCTACATGTCAGGACATATGATATATCCATTTCTTCATCCACGGTACACTTGGATCAATGGGTTCAAGTGTAATTTGTTGAGGCTATAGTAATGGACTCCATTCTAGGGAAAGAGATACCAAGATGGAACTATATCCAAAGTTTTTCAACATTCCCTCTCATGCTTTAGACAATTGTTCTTTCATATTTACCAACACTCCCTCACTCCAATTAAACACTGTTGGATCCAAACACTCCACACCATACTGCATTACATGTATGACCTGTTGCCGACATGAAGTGTTGATCTACCTGCCAATCTAGCAGTGATGAACTATATCATTCCTGAGGTAAAATGGGTTACATCTTTTATGTTGATATTTCCATCTCTAGTTAGCTTGGATTGAGGTCTACGGTAAGTAGTGATATAATCTTTCATTGTTTATCTACCTCTTCTCCCACCTAGGAGAGAGATGGGGACACCTATCCTAGATAAACCAATCAGAAAATATATGCCCTCTATTATAATATCAAGAAGATGTTCCCCAAATATGAATTCTTGTGCTCTCACATCCCATGCATGAACAAGATATGTTAGTAGCTCCATATGTTTCCTCATACAAGGAATCCAGAAGAATTTTAACAATCCATAATATTTTAGTACCTGGATGGTAGCATGATCATTAGCTGCATTTAAATCCTACTCTTCATGTTCAATTTCTCTCCAGATAAAATCTGTTTTATGCTAATGAAGACCGGAAACATCAAAGGGAGACTCTAGGATAATTTTTATGCAATGAAACCAAAAAATTTTGAAGGGAAACTTGCAAACAAATTTTCAGTTTGTGCCCAACATGCCCTCAAGAGGAGAAACACATCATCATTCCCCTCCCCATAGTGTACCATCACCTTGGTTCAACACATTTTTCAACTACCTAGACCTGTGTTGGTCCTAAGGCGAGATTTTTGAACCCTGGGGCCCTAAACAATACCTATAACTTGCATGAAATAATAAAATGGGACCATGAATTGAAAATGAAAGGTCTTAGCTCCTACCTAGAAGTGATGACACTAGAAATTATCCCCAAATTGAGCATAATCAACTTCAGAAGATCGAGGGAAAAAACTACATAGAACTCTCACTCTTCAAGGTAAACACGAAATGGTAAATATGAATAGTGATTTTCAATATTTATGGTTGTTTCTTCCCTTAGTTTATTCAGTTTTAATTATTTCACCTAGTTACAACCCATTTTTACCATGAAACAAGTATTTTAATCCCTTGTTTTGAGGAGGTCGACAACTGTTTGAAAAATTTTGCGATGTTTTGAATATATTATTTTGACCAAGGAGCACACTTTTATCAGCTTTTCAAGCTCTAAAACTTAAGAAAAATGAATCCCCTTGAGTCCTCTTTCTTCTCTTTTCAAACTTCCAAAATATGAAAATATTGTCGAGAACTTTTTCTTTCAAGCTGATTAATGTAAGTGAAAATATGTCTACTCAGTATAAGTCTAACCCTTTTTCAAACTGAGATAAACTAACAATGAAAAAATAATACCTTAGTCAAACATGCCTAAGAGGTTATGTTGGGTATTATTTTCTTCCTTTTCAAACCTATGGGTCTATTTATGAAAAGGAACATCTGGAGTTTTTTTGTTGCATCTTTTTCAAACTCTTTAAACATGAAAAATATGTAGAGTCTTGCCTTCGTTGGACTTGTTAAAACATCAAATAGTGACAGAATCATTGTAGATGACGGGACCAAACCATTCTTTCTCAGGGTTCATTAAATATTCTCAGAGGGATTAATCTAAAGGATGAACTTACAGATCAAGCATATGTTATCCTTCTCAATATTGTTAAAAAATAAAGAGGTACTGACCAATATCGTGGGGGAAATTCGGAAAACGAGGTACTCCATTTGTAAATGGCAATGACTCGCTCTTGAACATGAAACTCTTCCACTTCAACTCCATCATTTTGGGTTGGGAAATATTCTTTTCTTTTTCTTTATCATATCGTTTTAAAGCCTCTATTTTTGGTTTTGGGCAAATACTGGAAACTCCATTTAATGTCTCTGTTGTTTTCAAGAGAAGTCATTCAGTTAACATATTCTACAATACTCTTAATCCTTCATTCCATATCTTCCTTTTCCAATCCAATTCCGTATCAACATCACTCTGGTCATTCTCTCTCAAAACATCATACCCATTTCATGTCGTTGATGGGGGATACATCGAGGCCCTCCTTCAATGGGTCTCTTCCTGGTGACATCAACTCATTATCCAGGAAGTTGACCTAGAAACACCCCTTGGTACCTTGGTGCTTACATACATCAATAGAAAGTTTCCTCACTCTCAGGGACAAGTTTACATCATCGGCCTTCGACCAAAAGATTCTGTGACATCAAATCGTTTATTCACACCATACAGATTATACTAGAGTATCTTTTGAGCCTCAACATTATCGATAGTTTCTCTTGTGTTTGTTAACGACTTACATCATTGGTCAGTAATTAAATGGTTTCTATCAGTTTTGACTCCAGCTCATTGGTTCACATGGTTAGACTCGTACATTTATTAGTTGTGTGAATGAGATAGAAGACCCCAGATCTGGTTTCATCCATCTGGGCTGTGATTTCAAGAGTAATACAAGATCACAATGTATGATGGATATCATTATATACAGAGTTATCGAGCCATGATTCCACCATCATTTCATCTGTGTACGTCTCTTTTGATCATTTTACATGCAATGTTAGCTTATGTGCTGAGTATGGGTATGCCTCCCTAAGTAAACATATGTTGATGTAAATGTATTGTAACAGATGACGATCTCACTGGTTATTCTTGATTCTGAATTGTCACAAGGTAAAGCATTTCAGTCATTAGCTATCATTTCTGACATTTCTCTTTAGGGGGAAATCTGTTATAGGTGATTTTCTCACATCTGATCAATAGGACTTCAATTGGATCAATCAACATCCTTTGACCTCATTCTTTTTATCCTTGAACAAACCCCTAAGAAGGAGTAATTATAATCCCATCGTTTCTTCCTGAAAGCACCTTTTTTCAATAATTTTAAGGACCCACGCTCCCTGTCCACTTAGTAGACAACGTTGACAACTAGGTTTCTCTACTTTTCACCTGAGTTGATCATGAGCAGGTTGCTCAGTGTTGGGGGCGCGTTGATTCTAGAAATGAGAGAGAATCCCGAAGCCTATTCTTCCAGAGGCTTCTAGGATCTATTGTAACCATTTAACTAAAATAAAAGTCTCAAACACTATCCTATCCTACCTTGAGTTTTCATCCCTTATCCGTTGACCTCATCCTCCCATCAAGAGTGGATCTCAACCCCTAATTGGTAAAAGGATAAGAATTCATGAACTACCTCCTTCACCTATATATTTACTACCATCCATAAGCAAGGGGTTGGCTTTTGAGAGTGATTCTACCCTTATGATGCTGATGTGAGAGATATATTTACATGCATTATGGTTATTAGAGGTGCACTTTGTGACAAGGAAAGGACAAGACAACTTGGAGGAGCTATTTAACAGGATCAACATTTATTTTGGTTGGAAATCACTCCATTTCGACTAATGCAAAGAGTTCTTTTTTTCTTATATATTATTTTATGGTTTCATATATTTCAATACCATGTTTATCTATTGAATAAAGTGATTAGGTGATGCTACATAGGTTTTTTGGATATTGGCTTGTGTTATATGACTTTGCAGGTTCTAATAATAACGATTGAAGCTAGGATTGTACCATTCAAGGCAAGGAAGGAGTGAAGCATACAAAATATTCTATGTAGGCTTCATCCCGTTATCTATTTGCTTTAAGGAAAACATTAGTCCCTTTTTCTTTTTGTTGTTCTAGGTCAGTCCACTAGGCCTAGGGAAGATAAGTTTGTCTACAACCATAGGTTCCACATAATAATGATGATGACAAAACAACAACTAGTGATAATAAAGTTACTATGAAAAAGGGTAAATTTTAGTCTCCTTGTAGATTATGTCAAGGGAGTCATCAATTTCACCTTTTCCCTCATAAGGATGAAGCCTTAAAATTGTTGGAAAGCATTACTATTTCTCAACAACAACTTCCAACTAGTTACCATAAAATTTTCTCCAATCCTTCATTAGTTGATGAAGTGATTTATCTGACTCCAACTTCACTCGATCGTTCTCTTCATTTAGAGAGTGAATTTCATACCACTCATATGCTTCTTGTTACTTCAGATCCCACTGAACGAGGGGTCATTTCTTCCATTCTCATGGAACCTCCTCCAATTAATGAGGTCATTGTCTTTCATTGGAATCAATTAACAGAGCCTCATCTCCCTTCTTACATGCACTTCCAAATCATGGTGAAGTCTTGTGGTAAGAACATATATCGCATTAAGCTTTAGCCTCTCCTCTGCTTATTTCCATTACTTAATAACCTATTGGATTTTAGCAAAACAAATAATAAACATTTAGGGATCCTTCCTCAACCCGCTATTACCTTGGAAGAAAAAAATGTTTGTCTTGATGTTATTGTAGTTCAAAACCACTTGGATTTCAATTTACTTCTTGGACAGAACTATCTTTATGCCATGAATTTTGTTGTATCCACACTCTTTTGAGTGATATCTTTCCTGCATAATGGAAAAAATGTGATTATTGACCAGATTTCATTCATTGGCCTTGATCTCAGTGTTAACCATATAAGTTCCCTAAACATTCCTAATATGCAAGTGGTATCCCCCTCGCTACAAGTTAATTATGTGGCAACATGTTCCATTCCTGCACCTACTGACGAAGAAGAGCCTCTCACTGTTTTCTCGACTTCTATTACTATTGGACTCGTTGATATGTCTTCCCACCAGAGAATTGTTCTTTCGTTTTATCAATCCCTTTTGGAAGGCATGATCAAGCCCTTTATATGTATTCCTTCCAGAGCCTTTTCCTCTTGGGATCCATGATTAAGATAAATAGTTCCATGAGCATAGCTCTTTTGATGTGTCAAGATCGTTAAAAAATGAACAATTCATCATGAGAATAGTTATTTAATTATGTCAAGCTTGTTAAAAAAAGAAATATGTTACTATTAGCAGAGTTCTTTTGTTGTTTTAAGCTCGTTAAAAAATGAAACAGGTCTCCATGAGAATAGCTCTTTTCCTATGTCAAGCTCATTAAAAAATGAAACAAGTTAGCACGAGCATAATTTCTTCTATGTTTCAATCTCACATAAAAATGAAACAAACCTATGAACATAGTCTTTTTCTATGGCACCTTCATTTCATCCTTCTGTATCACATGCTTCTCTTCCTTGCTTTCCTTGTGAACATATTATATCAGTAACTAACAATCTATATGACTCTATAGGAAGCGTTGCTAGATGAAACTAAGCTCAAGGGGGCATGCCTCTACTGTTATGCTAGGGGTAATTTACTTATCTTAAGCATACTTTTTATTTGTTTCAATCTTGTGTAAAAATGAAACAAATATCTAGCATGATCTTTCTTGTTTCAAGCTTGTGTAAAAATGAAACAACTCTCAACCAAAAAAATTTCTATTCCGAGCTTAATCTTTGTCCTTCCTTGATCTTGCAAATACAGGAGAATAAGTTATTGAGCATACATTTATAACTTTTTCAGGCTCGTTAATATTTTATGAAAAAGGAAACCCCTAAAGGATTTCACACATTCTCCCTCATGATTTCCACTTTCTATCAACCTGTTTCTGCAAGATGAGCCTTGGTTTTCCCTCTCCATCGTCATCATATTCTTGGCCGATCATTCACTTTCACTTGGTGTTTTACCCTTTCCTAGAGGAACCATTGAAATGAGTGGTATTATTAGCCCGCCTCCAAACCTCTATAATTTTTTAGTAGTTACATCATAGCGAAACTATTACCTACCATTTATAACACTCATTCCTCTAGGAGGAGTCTTCCTTAACATATTTTGACATTCCCAAAAACATGAAAAGATTGTAAAGAACTTGTCTCTTTCGAACTAAATAAAGTAAATGAATGGACATATGCCTAGTATGAGTTTAAGACTTTTTTGGACTAGATGGGCTATTTACAAAAAAGGAATACTTTAGTCAAACATGGATAAAAGTTTCTCCTCAATATTATTTTATGTATTTTTAGGCCCAAGGGAATAAATTTATGAAAAGGAACCTCTTGGAGTTTTATTTTTGGCCTTTTTTTTAAACTCTATAAACATGAAAAATAAGTTTAGTTATGCCTTCGCTGTACTCGTAAAAACATCAACAACGTAGGTCTCGTCAAGCATGATGAGACCGAACCACTCCTTCTCAAGTTTTTTTGAAAATACTCAAAAGGATTCATCCGAAGAATGAACTTATAGATCAAGGATATGTGATCCTCCTGAAGCTTGTCAAAAATAAAGAGGTGCTTGCCATAAATGGTGGGGAATTAGGGAAATAATGCATGAAACCTAGTTATGGCAGTGAGTCATTCTTGAACATAACACTCTTTCACCTCTGGGACTAATTTGGGGTCTAGAATCTACTTTCCTCTATGTTGATCTCACCTCATTTAAATCCTTCATAATGGGTCTTCGAGTCAATGCTGCCAACTCCATATGAGTGTCGTTGATATGTTCAAGAGATGTCTATCCTTAGTTGACATCTTGTACAATACCTTAAGCCTGATTTCATGTCTCCCACCCCTAAACTAACTCTGAATCATCACATTCTATCACAAATATTAATACACATTTTGTGTTGCTGATGTGGGATATATTAAGGCCCTCCCATGATGGGTTTCTTCCTATTGACATCAACACATTATCTAGGAGTTTGACTTAGAAAATCCCTTCAGTTCCTTCGAACTAGGATACCTCAATGGAAAATATCTTTGCTTTCGACATCAGGTTCTCATCATTTCCCTTCAATAGGAAGATTTTGTGAGTTGTTCGACTTCAACTCATTTGTTCACATCTCATAGACTTCACTTAGTACCTTGAGGGACATTGTCATTATCAATGGTTCCTCTCACATCCATTAATGCTTTTCATCATTGGTTGGTAATTACATGGTGTGTACCATGTTCAACTCAAAAACATGTATTCACATGGTTAGATTTGTACAATTGAGTGATAAGGTAGAAGACCCGAGATCTAGATTCATTCATTTGGCTCTAATTTCAGGATTCATACAAGATAAGCAAAGTATGACACCTACAGTCATGCAAAAATTCATTCTAGCATGAGTCCACTATATGTAATCAATGGACATGACTTTTATCATATACATGTGAAATGACTTATAAGTTGAGTATTGGTATGCCTCCCTAAACAATGATATCATGATGATAATGTATTGTAACAATCAATTGGTGATATCGTCCAGTCAATTCTTGATTTGGACTTTTCACATGGTAAAGAACTTTAGTTATCTACCCCAACTTCTTACTTTGTACTTTTGGGAGCAATCTGTTACAGGTTGTTTTGTTGAATCCATATAAATGGCCCTGAACTTGGATATGTCATAGTCTATTGCTACTTTGAAATCATCTCCTATAAATAGAAAAGCATTCTCATTTGAGAAGTTACAAGAATATTGGATTACATTGGTTAAAAATTCTAATGTTGTGGGTCATCGGACTTACCGTTAAGATAAACAATGGCGATGTAGGTTGCACACATGGAAACTATGTTGGCCATTACAAGTTGCTTCCATAAAAAGTGTGATGAACTCCTGGAAATGAGGAAAAATAAAAATTAGTTTCAAAGTTTCTCTCTCTAAAAGCTTTGACAGTGGTTTTAACTATTTAATGTAGGAACAGATCTTGAAATCCTAGTATTGAGGTCTTATCTCTTACCCCCTAGAACTTACCTCCCTCTAATACGGATCTAAGCATGTTAAACACTCTCTGTGTTTTATTTTAGACATAATTCTTCTCTATTGTGTATTCTTTTCTTTTGAGATTTTGTTTCTCTTATACACTTCATTTTCATGTTTTATTGCAATTACATTTATACTAGTATGTACATATATAATTATGGACAATCCTAGTGGATAGGGAATAGATTTCAATGTTATTGGCGATTGGGTTTCTGAACATTTGTACTTCGTGGAGGACTTGTCACCTAAGTCACTAGGTTCGTGTTCGAATTCGAGTTTGGCGACCTTGAAATTCGAATAAAGTTCAACAACTAAAATTTTGTCGATAAAGTTTGACATATAGAAATTTGAAAAAAAAAATGTATATATATATATATATATAATTCTTTAAAGTCAAATTCAAATAAATTTTCTAGCCTCTGTAGCTTATTACCAAGTTACAAACTTACAAGTATATACCAGTCACTTAATGATGAGATCAGTCCATAAGGTCATGTCCAAGATGCAAAGGAAAATGCCAATGCTTAGGATCCAATTTTAGTGCCAGAAGCAGAGTAAAGTTACCACTGTAATGTTAGATCAGATTGCTATAGGTTACAATCGACTCAGAGAATACAAGACAGTTACATAAAATTCACCAAGGTTTCAAGAGATAAGAGCCAAAACATTTGTCAACTTTTTTTATGATCACTGTGTGTTACTTCAGCGACAAACAACCATATGCGAGACCCCCAAGAAAACCCCACAGCCAAGGTAGATCAGTCCATAAAAGGTGATGGCTTAGAAAGAGAACAGAAGCTAGAAAATTTATTAAATTTTATAAACTATGTGTGATCAATTTTGGTCATTTTCAAGCCCTTTTATGTTAATTTTTATTTTAATTATCCTCCAAATTATATGCTTCAGATTTCCAATGATTTTCAGCCTTCAAAAAGAAAGAGTACAATTAAAAATGCCCATGGCCTAGGAGACAAAAGATCACTACAAAACTCTGAAGTTCAAACTCAGAAAATGAATAAAGAATCTCTGCAAATACAGTGGCTCAAATTCAGTTAATTAACTAAACACAGTTCAGAATTTTCATATGATTACTGTGTAGTATTCTTCTTATGAAATCATAAAACAACTAAATTGAACATTAACCAATGCCGAGAGCCTTTATGAAAGCATTGAACTTTAATACCATGTGCTGAAAGTAGTCCTAAAATCACCACTCCTTTTCAGGTTAGATTGAAGCAAGCAAACAGTGGAAATAAACTTAAGCCTCTGATATGTTTTCAGAACTATTTTCATTTATGATAGTGAGCAGTAAACCATGAAGTAAGCCAATAATGAGAGCAATTCATTCCTTAATATATCAAAATATAATTATATATAAGCTCGAAAGTTTAAACTTTAAAGTAGCTTGGCAGTTTTAGAAAAAATTTCATGCAAAAAGTAAACTAGAAATCTAAAACAGGAACACAAGTTTTATTCTTGATGTTCCTGTGGCCCACTTGTTATATCAAAAGGTTCTATGTCATCAAGAGCAATAGGAGTTGTGAATTTTCTATATGCTTCAGCATCAAATTCATCCGGCAATTCCCTGTCAATGTCACTATCAATGTACAAATCAGCATCATCCGTTGATGCATTTGGAACATGATCGATCCATGGAATAGAGGAATTGGATGACTCTTTAGCCACATTCTTCAATGCCAACTGCAAGTTACTACGAACATAAACAAGATCTTCTAATTTTCCAGATAACAATCTATTTCTTTTCTTGGAATGAATGTGGTCAAAGAAACTCCAATTCCTTTAACATGATGATGCACTTGATCCCTGGCTTAAGATACGAATTGCAAAATTTTGCAATTCTGGTGCCCCTGAACCATAAAATTCCCACCATACTGCTGGATCACTTCTGCTCCTATCATACTTTGTTGATTGTGTTCCAAATAACCCTTCTTCTAACCTGTATGCCCTCAACCGACTTCTGATCAAACCTGCAATTTCTGGATTTGGATTTAGCTTCTCAATAGACTAGATAAGTCCATTCATTATTTCTTCATACGTATGTCTTGGTAACCCAAACAATCTAGGGTCCAAATAACATGTTGCTGCATGTAATGGACTATGCATCATCTTCCATCCTTGATCAATTAAATCCCATATATCCTTGTAATCAGCGTCCACATTATTAAAAGTAGTTGCAATGGTCTCTTTACAACGATCAATGCTTTCATAAACAAAACCCATAGAAGGTTTGTCACCATCAACCATGCGGAGCACATTAACAATTGGGCCATAAATTTTTAAAACCTTGTTTGCATTTTCACAAAATCCATTATTGAGCACTATTTGTTCAACATTTTCCCCCTTAGTTTCTTTTGAAAGGGTAGATCTCTCCCACTCAGTGTTGCAAAAAACAACTCTTAGGCTCGCTTTTTCCTCAACAACTCTTTTCAAAGTAATATAAAAAGTGGCAAACCTTATATCACAAGGCCTCAACAACCCTTTTGATGCATTCTTCCTATATATGCTCAAAGTGAGACAATGGTTGATGATGAAGTTTGAAATTATTTTGGCTCTTCAGATTGTCTCATTGACCCAAGGAAATTTGGCTAAGTCATGAAACATTAAATCCAAGCAGTGAGCTGCACAAGGGGTCCAATAAATCTGATTATACTTTTCCATAATCAGCTTCCCTGCACCAACACAATTTGATGCATTATCTGTAATAACATGGAAAACATTTTCCACCCCAACCTCTCGAATCGCTTCATCCAAAATTCCAAAAATAAATTCTAATGTCTTCAATCGATCCATTGCATTTATTGCCTTCAAGAAAAGTACCCCATGAGGACAATAAACAAGCACATTGATCAATGGGTGATGACACAAATCTGACCAACCATCACTCAAAATTGTGCATCCTGTAAGCTTCCAAGGCTCTTTAATATCAGCAAACTTTCCTGTCACTCTGTCTTTTTCTTTCTTTAGCAAAGTTGTCCTTAAAGCTTCGGATCCAGGAGGAACATTGCCCTTCCAAAAATCAATTGCCTTTTTAATTACATTTTTAAAATATGGACTCCTCGCCACATTAAAGGGAATTGCACATGCATAAAAGAATTCTGCAACAGCATCATCAACTTCTTGTTTCTCAACAGGTTTCCAGAATTGATTTAATGTTTTGGTTCCACTTCTTTTTTCTTGAGTAGAACTTGGTCCACCAATGTTTGAGATTGAATTAATGGTGTTGGAGGAAGACATGGAAATCTCCTTCTCAATTTGCTGCCTCTTATTTACCCTTTCCTCCTTTTGCATCTATGAATTGGAATGGTCTTTCTGCACTGTGGATTTTTTTTCATCAGTGATCATAGTGCAGGCTTCAACACCACCTCCACTTCTATTGCTAATACCGAGAAGGTGATCCACTACTCTAGTTACAGTCCCAATGAAGTTATGTCCACAAAGCTGACATGAAAGATTACAACCATCTTTTTTGACAAAATTCCAAGCTACAACAGTTGATTTTGGGGGTGCCATTGAAATTTGAAGGTTCTGAACCTCTAATTGTTGAAAACTGGTGAAGGCTTGAAGTCCGAAATGTTTGCAATTATTTCTGAATTTACATTTTCATTAGTTTTTTTTTTGTGGAATTAAATTATGAAAATTTGAAACTATATTTTATATAAAAAAAATTATCAGTTCAAGCAAATTTAGACCAATTCTGAGGCTCAGTTTCGGCCCTCTTTCTAAGGCCTATTTTGGCCATCTTTGAGACTATTGAAGGCCAAGTTTGAGGCTATTTCTGGGCCACACTTCAGCAGAAAAGGAGGAAGTTAATGATATAAGTTAGAGGAAGGAAGAGTGATTCAAAACAGGCAGAAAAGAGCAGGCTGTACTGTTGTAGCTTTTTCTTTTCTTACACAGGCCATACACTTCAGATCTAAAAGATTTAATGACCATATAACTACGGATTAAAAGAAGGCTACAGGATCACCTTGTAAACTTTTATCAAATGAATGAAAAGCTTATTAGAAGGAGAAATCCCTGTGTATGTGTGTCATTTCTTCCGCTGTTCAATTTTACAGCTGTTGTGTGATTGATACAATGTTCAAACTTCAGAAACTCAATTTTCTGCTTTTAAATAAATTACGTTTTGAGTTATTTAGTGAAAAAACATTAGGACAACAGTCACCTAGACTTGAGAAATTTGCAGCTTACAGAGTCAAGAAGTGGGTCAATACTGACAAGTTTCAACAAAAGTTCTTTAGGATTGAAAGGGGAGTCAAGCAGGACTTGGAGGCACTTAAAAAGGCACTAAGCTCATCAAAGTGAAACTCTTGGAGCTGATAGGAGTGGAAGGATTCGACAATAGCTGGCATAAACGTTGCCACAGAGAATGCATAGATGTCAAAGGTACACACATTTTACACTGGTGAGAAATAAAGAAATCTGGTAGAAGTTTATAACATGGACAAACAGTGGTTGAACCTTATAAGTTGTAAGTATACACTCGGACAGAGACTAGAGTAATGGCTCAGGATTTGTATTGCAATTTGCAAAAGTGTCCAACAGTTCGCTGACCTCTCCGAGGGAAACAGTAGATCAGTCTGAGCCTTCTCTAACTAGACTGGAGATAATGAATTGATTGTTTGGGTATTTTGTTAAGCATATACATTTTCACACAGCAACCTGTAATGTGACCAGTGGAGTGAGCCCACCTCAAAGCTTGGTAAGGAAGCACTAAACGCTAGTTTGAAGATGGTGTTTGAGGCTTATATATAGATGTGGAATGATGAAAAATGCTCTTACATAAGTTATAACTCAGGCTAGTATGATGGCGTAAATTTATAAACTTACAACTACAAGTTCAAAGCCGAGCTGAATGTTGAAGCCTAAGAGCCTGAGGTAGCAAGAGTCCTCAATCAAGAGATGTGTTGGTGTATTAGTATGTTGCTCACTGTCTTATGAAATGAAACCCTCCGGCAAAAAGGTAACTCTAAAACTTTCTGGTAAGAATTTGCAGAGGATAGCGGACTGGTCAACGGTCATCGGTGCTCACTGGACCGTGGTAGCCTGGACTCTGTAGACTGGACCCTCCGACGAAGAATGAAACCCTTTGCACGGTGCAAACAATGAAACTATCGTTTAACCCTCTAGCTAACAATGAAACCCACAGATTGCAGTTGATTTGGTAAAACGGGCCCACAATTGTTTTGTAAATTTATTTAAAACAGCATAACAATTCAAACCTAAACGAATTTATTTGAACCCTAAACGAATTTAATCGAACCCTAAACGAATTTGTTCGCCATGAAATTCACGTTCATGATGAAGTTCGAGTTCGCCATAAAATTCGGCGAACTTGAATGAACAAGTTTATTTTCGTTTGAAGTTCAGTGAATTTTGAACTTATTCGTTCAAATTCGCCAAACCTGGTGACTAAGCTTGTCACTTGGTTGGGACTAAATGGGGATAACTTGGTGCTTTATCTTGGAGTTAACTAAGTCTTTCTAACCATGCCATAAGTATATTCTATTTTCTTATATATATATATATATTATATATATTATATATATATATATATATATATATATATATATATATTCATACACAAACTCTTCTTCAAACTCACCTGGTCACACCCTTAAAATTAAATATCATAGGTTAAAATTTGTGTGATACAACCACACACTTGCATACAATAGATGTTATAACTACTTTTACTTCCTATATAGCATCATAAGAAAAACTTGTTACACACACTCATTGCAATGTAATCAGATAACCAACACTTATATGAATCTTTGGAAATATGATAGGAGTAGCCATTCTCTTCCTAACCAGTGAACTACTATTTCGGTAACCCCTCGAGCCCTAGGCTCCTTTATTGTTCTAAATCCAATGACTAAATATTTTATAGTCACCTCCTCATGCCCTTAGCATCGTCCTACTAAGTTGGGATGAATATTTATTCACACAACTGTACTCTTTTCCTCTCATTCGAAATTTGTTTCTTTTTGCACATTGCTTTTCTCTCCTACAATCTTGTTTTCTAATTCATCTTCTACCCATGACATTTCTCTCGAATCATGATCATTATGGTGATGAGGAATATCATCTTGAAAGATTGAATATGATCATTATAGTGATGAGGAATATCATCTTGAAAGATTGAATATTTTATTTTTCTTTGTTTGTGTCTCTTCTTGGACCATAACTAGTTCTAATTGCTTCTTGAAATTTTAGAGTAAATAGCAAATAAGTGAAATAATATTTATTCACAACAATATATTAACATTTACATTTTATGACCAGCTTTAATTCCCAACCAATACTTCCACGATTTTTACAAATAAATATAAATAATAATATTAAAAAAAATGAAAAAAACCAAAATATCATAACATTTGGATAAAATCTCAATATAACACATTAACATGATTACACTCTATTTTAAAATGGATCAAAGAAATAGTTTTATAAAATTGTTTAAATAAATAAATTTAAAAATGGTTAAAGCTCCCCTTTTTTTCATATTCTATAATTGAAAAAAAAAAAAAAACAGGTATATACATACGTTAATTAGTACAGACAAAAATGGTAAAGTGAAATAACCATTACAATATAATATCGTTTATACTGCAAAGTTATTTTACGATACAGATGGCATTAATTATATCTGAATTCTCATTCAGTTTTGTATTATGTGACCTAGTTTCGTAATGGAAAGGCTTGACATGTCATAATAATGAATTGAAACCTTTATATATTTCTATTAAACTCTATTAAAATAATTTGATGTTTTCAAGTGCAACACTTTGAAAATACTTTTTAAGAAAACTTTCAACCTAATTTAAGATACGTTGATGTCAATCTTTTATACCCATGAACAAGGTTGGCGTCATTATATTATAATATTTCCACCAATGAACAAGGTTGACGTCATTATATTTATAATATGAATGTTGGTGATTGATACACAATGTCTATTGGGACATCATAGTGACTGCAAGCTCTAAATTAATAATTATTATTAATTTAGATTTAAGTCTCTCTCTTGATGGAACCATGTATTATATAATATAAATGTAACATGTAGATTAATAAATACCAATTAGATAATAATACGGGTAGTAGTCAACCTCAACTGAAATAATATTTTATTTACTTATTTGCTAACCGAGGGAGTTATTATTTGGATGTCATGATTTTGACGTGATACGTACTCGCTGATTCGATTTTTAAGCATCCTTAATTCAGTGGCCTCACTCTCACTCATATTAAAATAATTTTACTTATTTTATATTGGAAGCATTGCCATGAATTTTTTCCACATAAAATATGATCCAAATTTTTTTAATTAACCAAAAGTTTATTTGCACATCAAATAAAAAGAAACCAATTAATAATTTAGAAACACCTGAAAATGTAAATTTAAGAAATATTTTATAGAGAATTTATCATTTTAAAAATCACTTGAAATAATAAATTATTTTAATTGAAATATTGTCCTGTTTTAAAGGATCACGTATCAATAACATTAAAATAAGTAACTAATATGATTATATATCACTAACTACATTTCAAAATAATATAATAAATCAAATGATTTGTGTGGTTATTGACGACCATTTTTATAATGCCGAGTGGCTGATTTCAGGTCTGGTTTATGTTAAATTGGTGAAAAGCTATGTCCTGTCCTTGCACGATAGGGACCATTTAGGCTATCCAATTTTTTATTTTAATTTATCTCTTTTAAGTATGTTATGTCTAGTGAATCTTTCAAATCTCGTTTAATTCTTAAATTCGTGAATATTATGAATGTCTATGAATTTGTTTTTGTAATAATTAAGTACTAAATTGTATCATAAGATTTCATTATAATACTACAGAATCTTTAAATTTATTTTTCATTATAATATTACAGAATTTTTAAATTCATTTTTCATTATAATACTATAGAATCTTTAAATTCAATATTATCTTTTTTGTATTAGTGATGTACAAATTTTTATAATTATATCAAATACTCCAATATTTTATTATATTACTAAAGCATCTCTAAATTCAATACTATCATTTTGAGTATCATTGCTCCCAGTTGGGATATTGTAATACACACAAATATAATACAAATGCCTCATACATATAATTGCATTACCAAGCCCTACAATAATATGACAACCACTCAACAGGTTTTTCCAAAACATTTAGTAACATATATTTTTATAATTCTAATAAATATATGTTAAAATTAACATTTTCAATAATTATGTTTTTATAATATTAATAAATATATATTGAAATGGTTTTGGAAATGTATTATGAGAAAATGTATTTTCTCGAAATGGGTATGGTTGTCTTTGAATTTCTTGAAGGATGGCTCGTTTTATTTATTCATGTATTTGTGCTTTATGGATTTTGTTGGCTCATATGGGTGCTCGACGAGCTGCTTACGGTCACTATGGTTGTATTATGGGCAACCCATCCCTATTTCTACTCAGGAATTTTGTGGCTGTGGCCCAAATATTCTCAATTTTCTATGAAATAATTGTTTGGCTCGTCATTCTACCCTCAGCCAATTTGATTATTGTTGGACTTTTGGTTTTGAACATTGGACCACCTTCTTTGTAAGGCTACGGGGCCACAATTGGGGCCACTATTGGGTTTTGTATGGGTTGTGGTTCTCACCATCAATTACCTTGACAGGTCCTCTCAAGTGTGACCCCTAGTAGCACTCTACTCTTGAATTATAGCTCGTTTCAAGTCAATACGCTAGGCATCACTTTGTCGGTTTCAATTTGTTTCATATGTGTCATCAGCGCTGCATCATGGCCCGAGCGACTTCGGGAAGAGGACGGACCATTTGAGGCACTTGTAGGCATGGAAAGAAGATCAATTCGGTCAGTGCCTCCAACAATCCCAACACATATTTTGGTAAATAACGTGGATGCAATTCCACCTCGAGGATTATTGAAGAAGTAGCTACTACGTATCACATAGGCTCGACCTTGGTTCGTCAACTCTTCGCCAAATGGGAAGCAGAGTTAAATGAGATAGCGGGACTATTGGACCTTGAATTAGAAGATGGGCAGACCCTCGTGCCTGATCTGGGGCATTCTTAGGGTCGGGTTTCTCAGTATAAGTAGGTTGTGCACTTGTATTGGTTGTTAAAGGGCCTAGTAGTTAAAGCCCTGGAATAAATCCCCCTAGGATTGGCCACAACTACTCAGGCTTCACCAGACTATAGCAAAGATTTTCAGCAAATCAAATTTTAGTTATAGCAACAAAGCAATCGCCTTAGCCATATCGAGAGGCATATCCCATGCATTCCACAATCTAAACTTCTCGGGTCAAGTGTGAAGGATCTGGCTCTAATTGACTCAGCATATGACGAGTCATCTTGCATATCACTTCCCTCTTACTTATTAGTATATGCAGTAGTTTGTGCCTTTTCAGTACCTTCAGTATGTATACGGGTATTTAGATGTCAGGTAGTTTAAGGACAATTAGAATTTTTTAGCATGGATGGATAAAAGTATTCTATTTTGTTTTTTGATGACTTAGCATGCAGTTAGGTAGCCAACAGACTTGGTTTCTCACTGGGAATGTTGAAACCACCTAACCATTTAGTATATGGATGTAATCTTCCTATTTTTGATGATAATGAAAAGAAAATTTCTACCAAAATTACAAAAAATAATAATATATAAATGAACATATATTAAAATCAACACAAAAACATATGTATTAATTCATAGAGTTTTTTCGTAAATTCGTTTTGATAATTTTTTATAATTTTTAATATATATATTTTTTATTTTATCAAAAAATGAAGTGTTTTATTTATAATGTATATTAAGATAACATTAAAAAATCCTATATATATTTTGATTAAAAATTAAATTTTATCTAAAATTGGAATTATATACATTTTGATTAAAAAATATTTTTTATATTAAATTGGTATACTTTCATTATTTGTTTTCAGATCTACTTTCTAAATTGATTTTCAAGATTTATAAATTATTTTTATATAAAATTGATATAGTTTCATTATTTGTTTTCAGATCTACTTTCTAAATCGGTTTTCAAGATTTTCTAAGTTAATTGTGTAGATAATTATAAAATTAATATAATTAAACATTGATATAATGGCATTACACTAAATTATAGACGTATAATTGACTAGTTTGAATCATCTTGTTAGCCAACAAACATTATACGGGTGATTAGTAGTTGCTTAGTAGTGTAGCATCAACTATGTTAGTAGTTGTTTATTAATGTAATGAACTATGAAACCATGGTGAAGGATATTTACGCAGTATAGGTACTATAAATAGGTTAAAGGTTTTGGAGGGTGATAGTTTAATATATTTAATAATTGAAATAATATATATATATATATATATATATATATATATATAATTAATTAATGCTATATATTTATTAGTAGACATTTTTGAAAGAAATTGTTATTGATTTCAAAGAGTGAATGGACTATTTATGCAATGTACTTGCTTGATAATTGGTACATGTTGATTATGATAAAAACTTATTAGTGGTACATTTTGTGATCTTCGTGATTGATGAGATATTTGTGATTAAAGGTTAATTCTCCAAGAATGAATGTGTATGCCTACTCCCATGCTTTGAAATTATGATTTAAATATTCAATATTGCCCTTTAAAATAATATTTATCAAATGATGAAGAAGTTGGCTTTGATAAAAGCAACAATGGCGTTTACATCAAATTAAAATTGAGTAGCTTAAGCGCATAATATAACAAGAAATATACGTTTGAATGAAATTTTTGAATGGGTTATGGGCTCAGGAGTCAGGTTGGCTTTAGTATACCGGTTGGCCCATCCAAGATTAAACCCTAATAAAACACACATAAATAGGATGATTTGTGGGTAGATTTTAGGCAATGTGAAAATGAAAAATTGGAGCTTTGAAATCCGTCGTATAGTGAGAAGGCCGAGCTATGTTTCGATGCAAATATTTTGGGTCGCGTTTTTATGTGAAGCACGTTGGATTATATTTGTGCGTTTGTGGAATATGGTTGATTCATCATGGTATGTATGCTATAATCTGAAGTAAAGTTTGAAGCGTTATTTTGGTCATCTTTGTGGAATATTTTTTTGTGTGTTATCTGCATGTTTAAGAATCATTCTCAACCATATAACACAGCCAAGCTATGGCAGTTGAGTCTCAACATTTGAAGGTTCTAGTTCGATTCTTCTTAGTTGACATGTGTTTGAAGACCTATATTAATTGTGAAGGGTTCATTGTTAGGATCACAATACACAAGTAATCAACCTCAAGTCATTTATGAATTAGAAGTTCCTTCAATGAGAGTTTTAAAGCGTAAGTGTTACTTGAACATTGCCAAGATAGAAATTTTAAGAGACATACAATCTTTTGGCCAACTAAGTGAAAAGGTAAAAGTGATAGTCATTGGAAAAGGATAGAGCTGGTGTAGTTCCAGACTGAGTTTGAGGTAGTTAGAAGTGTGTCCTAAGGTAAACCAAAGGAACATAGAATTGTGTTTGAGAAAGCAACTTGGGGATTTGAATTTGCATGAGTAAAAATTTGGTGATGAAGATTTAGTGAGACAACAATTGATGAGCAAGAGTGGCTGAGTAAGAGGACAATGAAAATATTGTATAAGTGTTGAGATTGTTCTGTATTTTTGTAAGTGGGTCATTATCCCTGGTATCGGAACCGACATCATTTAATCATTATATTTATATCATCTTCTTTATGGAGTTATATCTCCTTTGGGTGGTGGTCTAAAAGTAAGGGGGTCATTACCTCCTTCCTGTAGTGGTTGGTAGATAATTAGGGGTGGTAGCTCTTTCTAGTAGAGACTGGTAAAGAATCAAAGCCTATAGCTCCTTCCAATAATGGCTAGTAAAACGAGAAATAAATTGGTAAGATAAATCTTCTGTGTTACTCTTGTAGTGTAATTCTATTAATATTATATGATCATTAAATTGTTTAAAACCTACGAAATACTAATTCAGCCCCCCCTCAGTATTTCCAACAATTGGAATTAGAGTAGGTTACCCTCAATACAGTTTAATCACTAGAGGGAAGATTGTGAATAAATATGGATCAAATGGAAAGCATCTATTTAAGAACAATTCAGGTATTTGGTGGAAATGATTATGCATTATGGAGCAATAGCATGGAAACCTACTTGACGGATTCAAGAGTGGATGGTTTAGCTCTCAACTGTAATGGCCACAAAACATGAAAAAATCAGGTAACTCATTCTGATGAGAAGAAATAATTTAGTTGTAATTCAAAGGCTCATCCTTCCATCACACATGCATTTCCAAGAACCATTCATACCAAGTTGACTTCTTGCAGCACAACTAAATAGGTTTGAATCAACTAGTCTTTATGAAGGTGATGATCAAGTTACACAAGTCAAACTTCAATGACATGAAACATAGTTTGAAAATCAGAAAATGGATGAAGAAAAAAACATTGCGACCTATGTACTCAAAGTAGATGAGGTTGTAAATGCCATCAAAATATTATGATAAGAGGTCAAATAATCCTTGATCATAGAAAAGGTGCTAAGATTTCTTCCTTTGAGATACGATGCGAAGGTATCTGCTATAGAAGAAGCCTAGGATTAGAACAATATAATAATGGATGAATTGCATAGAATCCTTATAACATATGAAATGAGAACATATACAAAAGATAGAAAGTAGAAAAGAGAAGTATCTTTTAAAGCCATGAAGAAAACAATAAAAAAAAACTCAAGATAGAAGGAACATTATGCGATGAATCATATGAATAAGAAACGAATCTCGTTGGGAAGGTCAAGATGGGAACTATAAAACCCAAAGGTAAGTTTCCATTTAAATGTTTCATGTGTGTAAAAATAGGTCATTATACTAAGATATGTCCTTTTGTGGAAAAGAGAATCTTATTCAATAAAAATATTTATTTGAAACAGGACAATAGTTGTTCAGATGAGAGTGATACAAAAGAAGGCGAAGCAATATGAGTCCTCTTGATAACTCAAGAAACCAAAAAATAATGATCATAATGTCAATATTAAGGAATATGTCATTGATTAGAATGAAGAAACAAAAGAACCAAACATGAAAATATATTCTTTTCGGTGACTTAGAAATGATAAAAAACTAAATAGGAAGATAAAGATCTTAAAGAAAAATTGAAGAATAAAAAAAAAGGAAAATGGAAAAAATAAAAATAGAGAATTGAAAAGCCTAATTGAAAAATGTGATGAAGAAAATATCTCTTTAAATGTCAAACTTGTAGAAGAAAAAAGAGTTAATTAATGCATATCTAAATGATGAAGAAAGAACAAGATTGTGAGAAGCTTGAGAAGGAATTTGTGTCATTGGGTTGAAGTTGATAAGCTCAACACGAACTTGAAGAGATCACAAGTGTTGGATAACATTCTTAGTTGTCAAATATCACCATTCAATAAAACAAGTCTTGGTTATCCATGTGAATCTTCAAGAAAAGAGTGTTTTCCATCATAGAGAATACAACAATGGATTGAACCTCCTGTTATGTGGGATTTATGACTACAGACAAAAATATCTCCCCTAGGTTTGGTGGCTAACATAGAATAATAGAATGACAAGGGACCTAATGTTTTCCTTAAGGTAAGTAGACGAGGGGAGGAAACCTACTTGGAATCTATCATATGTTTCGCTCCTTATTTGGCTTCAATGCTCCAATCCTAGCTCCAACTACCAAAATTAGAATCTGCACAACGAGACAACAGAAGCCAAGAAACTACGAGATCTATGTGGCATCATCTATTTACTTCATTCAACATATTTACATTCTATTGAAATATATGAAATAACAACATCACATATATGAAAATAAAAGAACTCTTTGTATTGATATAAATGGAGTGAGTTACAACCATAAATAGGTGTCAATCTTGTATAATAACTCCTCCAAGTTGTTAACTTGTCATTCCTTTGTCACAAAGTGTACCTCCAATAACCCTATATTCATGAAAGAATCACTCTCGCTACAACAACATAAGGGTATAATCACTCTCCCAAAAACAACCTCTTCCATATGGAAGGTTGTAAATATATAGAGGAGTGGGGTATGTTGGGAGTTCCTACCCTTTTACCAATCTTGGGATAGAGATCCACTCTTGATGCGAGGATGAGATCTAAGGGTAAGGGATGGAAACTCCAAGGTAGGATAGGATAGGATTTGAGGGTTTTATCTGAGGTAAATGGTTAGAACAGATCCTAGAAGCTTGTGGAAATGGAGGTGTTATTACAAAATCAGGTACTGAAGGCTGCCAATTAGCAAGACTCTGTGTAATTATTTCAAACCAAGCTTTTAACTAAGGCTTAGCCTCCTTAGTCTGAGAGGGCTCTCTCATAGGTTATTGATATTGAACAAGATGGCTAACTCTTACAAGACACATGAAAAATGTACTGGCTGGACAGAATTGCTTCCCATTGGGCTTATGGAGTCACTAATATCTCAGTAAACAATAACACTATCCTTTCATAGAAATCAGGGCACTTTACATCTAATGTTCAAACATAACTTACATGAAACACAGTTTTCCTAGGCATACAGGAAGTCAGAGCATGATTCATGAGTTCTGAGTGATTATGCATTAACCAAACTGTAAAAGAACATTAAAGAGAATAAACCATCATACATTTGAATAATAAGATCTATTGTGAATCCTGAGAAGAAACAACAGTCATTTTGCATTACTGAAATCTGCTATACATAAACCAAAACAATCTTCTCCAAAAACATCCAACCCTTTGTTTTTTTCTGTTTCAGCTATTTATAAAGTTCTTCTACCTGACTCCGATTCATATGAGGGTTACTCGAAGTCCTTTTCTTATGACACCTATTCACCTTTAAACTAACTAATAAAAGCCACTTACTACTAATTGACAGCTCTAGAAACCTAAAACAAATAAGATTCTAATTCTACATCATGTTGGACATAGCATTTATTACAATTAAGATTCATTTTCTGCCAAGTGGATTACTACAGTGGTAGCTTTGATGGCTTTAATTACCATGAACTTCATTCTTTGACATCTGCTCTCTTCTTGGCGGTGGTTGTGATGAATTTTTAATGCTCCATGTTTGTCTTCAATGACACACCTTTTCTGTTACCCTGAAACATAGGCCCCTGTTTGTCGGTCTTTGATGTGCTGCTCCATTTTGGTCGTCCAATACTAGAAAGCAGATAACTGAGATCCAGTTGTTGATTCTTCATGAGGGATATGTGCCTTAGTCTTAGCAAATCTGTTCTTCCAATAATATCCTCCACCTTCGCATAACCCAGCTGTGCAAGAATACCTCTAATTTCTTCTACAACATGCAAGAAAGAGTTAATCACATCTACAGGTATACCAGGAAACCGTGCCCGCAATTCCTTTCTCTGGCTTCATAGTCCTTACAGATAAAACCACGATATCACTTGGAAGAAAGTCATTTACATCCCTCCATATTTCCAGCTTAATTAAAACGGGCCTGGCTTTGTGAGCCCTTGAGAAATCATAAGAAAACCTTAGTACAAAACTTAAGTCTTCGATTTATTGCTGCTAAGGCAAACTCCAGAAGCTAAAATTTCCTTTCATTGATACTGTATTCACAAACTGTCTCTGCCCTCACCAAATCCTACGAGAAGACAATTTTTACTGGTAAATTTTAAAGTATATAAGAACCGTCATTCTCAAATTTTTCTTGCACTAAACAATAGTAGAAATTTCCCTGTAAATTTAAGGCCTTCAAAACGCTACAATGCTGAGCCACTGATGCTCATTTCAACTGTTCATTCAGCCGATCTGGAAAAGAATCCAATATCGAATTTGACAAATTTGTTTTGCTGTTAAGCTGATCGGAAATAGAATCAGGTGATGACGTTAAATTGGATCCCTTTGTCAAACTGACAGTAGTCTTCTCAGATTCAACCTCAGGCTGATCAATAACAGGACCTAACATTGAATTTGACTCCTTTATCAAGATATGCCCAGGATTTTCAGCTCTAGCCTCTAGGATATGTGCATTTTCACTTTCATTTAAGCAATTTGAAGTATTATTTGCGTGAACTGACAAACCAGACCCCCAAGGAGAAGCAGCCATCCAACGTTCCAACCATTTCCATCCAGAATTGCAATGGTCTGGATCATACTCCATACATAGAGAATCTGTCTTTGGAATAGCTTTTAGAAGCTGATTAGCAAATCCATTTGAGAACAGCTTCTCTGACACAAAAGTGTCATTGTTAATTGAAGCATTTGAACCATTTCTCTCTTTTACCAAAATGTTTCCTTCGTAAAACCTTGTTTAATGAAGTAGCCAACCGCGTGATTGTCAGCATATGTTAGAAAGTGTGTTATCCCATCCACATCACGAGCATGTTGCTTCAAATGATTCATCAGCCTCGTCCCATAGCCTTTTACTTGTTCATCCACAGTAATAGCACAAAAAGCTATTTTTCCAAATCTCTGACTAGGATAAGGGCGATAAGAAATGCCCCCAACAACTTGATTTTGCTTGATGATCATCATTGACTTGTGGCTCCTGTCCATTACAAGTCTAACAATGTACGCCTTTGGCATATTGGGAAGTTGCCTTGCAAATATATTCTTTAATCCAATAAGCCAGATCATATGTTGATCAATTCCATCATTACTAAAACACACGAATTGAAGACGGCCAGCATATTCCTCTTTCTTGAGTGATTCTTCTCTAGAACAATAGGCTCCACTGGTTTGAATGTTATCAGTGTAAGTAAGCTTATTAGCTTCTTCTTTCACGGAGCTGGGTAAAAGAGCAGAACCGGAAGGAGCAACTTGAGCATTGTTGGCTGAGACATTACTGTTGTTGTTGTTACAGCTAATCTTCTCTTTTTTAACTGTGTCAAGAATCGGTTCAGTTTTAACAGTGGTGGCAAGTGCAGCTCCAGCAGCATCAACTTTGGGTTTAAGATTGCGGGAATTAGCAGCGCCGTTGTTCAAGCGAGCGACAGTGAAGGTGTGCATGGAATCGTGGCCATCGTCGAAGTCGTCGTCGGCATCAGAGTCGTGTCTTGATTCTCTTCATCTCCATAAGCAAGTAAACTACAAGATACAGACACGAATGATGAGCTAATAAGGTCCTCCACTTGAAACCTTGAGAACTCTGAGCATAACCTGCAGCCATTGCATTCCATACAACTACATCTCTCTCTGGCATTTCATCAAACACTTGGAAACCTTCCTCTATACTCCCACACTTAGAATACATATGCAGACAAAGGCAACTTTGACTTCCATTCGACTTCATAATAATTTATATTACCGCTATCCCCTTTGATGCCAACAGAGCCTGCACGTGTTAAGACCGACATGTAAGACTTTACACATGCTATTCTCGTAAAATTCTTGTAGAAAATATGACAGATGGTGTGAGATGTACTATGGATCAGCACGAATTCCCCATTTCGTAGCGCAGTTAGTGCAAAGTCGGTGTTTTTCGCTACGAAATCACTAAAACAGGTTGCGCCGTGAAACTGCTAAATGATTTATGCTCTACGAAAACACTTTGTCCTTAAGCTAGTCTGAGCAATTTTGGCAACAAAATTTTCAGTGATAACAGTGGCTCCACTTGGGATAGTGTGCCCTTGTGGTACACTAAGAACCTGCAGTTCCAGTGCCTTACCCTCTTTTGATGAACAAAAATTTATTTGACAAACATCTTCTTCAAGCTTCTTGGGCCTTCACCTCGGGCTTAAGCTTGATGATCAGTGTAGGAGAAAGAAATCTACATCTACTGAAAAAAAAAAAAAAAAAAATGCTCAGTCAACCTTGAGCTTAGTTGCATTTACTTACCTACCTACCCTAACAATTTCAACTTCTTCCTGCTCAATCAATATGAAATTTCCAATGTAGCCAATCCTCTGTTTTATCTGATATTTGAGTTTTTTGACTACATTGGAGTTCAGAACCACAATGATATTGTGATGACCACTGCCACTGAAATTGCCTCTGATCTTCATAGAAAAACTGAAAAACTTGAGAGTAAAACTCTTCCATGTAGTCAGCTACAAGATCCCAGAATACATGATCAGCTTGATGATTCTTGTAACTTTCAGGTTGTGCAAACTGATCTTCAACAACAGTGTTCAGTTCCTCAATCGTGAAAGAGAAAGGAACCAGCATTCTCTCCTTGCGTTCTGCCATAGAAAACTTCTGAAAGTAACGATCTTGATTATGAAAACTATATACCTGAATTTGACCTTCTAAACCTTCAATTTCTTTCTCAATGTCTTTGGCAAATTCATCCAAAAATTTCCTCTTATCCTCTGCCTTGCAGTCAAATGATTTTAGATATGAGGATAAGGACAAAGAAAAATCTTCATCTGTTTCTTCATTACTATGATCATTATTCCATTGTTTGAAACCTTGAATTGAAGGAGAGTTTGCCACCACCTCTGACCTATCTATCCATTCCTCCAAAAACATAAGCCATAAGTCTTGAAATGACTTAATGGATTTGATAGGAAAACTTTCAATCCATTGTTTACATTTCCCTTGAAGTGAATCATAGAATAACATAATGCAAACATCCTCATGTTTAACTCTAAGAAGCTCAGCAAAATGATAGAAATCTGAGATATGCTTAAGAGTTAAACTCAAATCTTCTCCATTGAATTTTGGACCATTCCTTAGAAAATATGCATCCTTGGGAAAATGATTTGGGAAACCATGAATTCCTGAAAAATCTATGCATGCATACCTTGAAATAAGAATGGTAACATTTGGGTCCTTCATAACTCTAGTGGAATCACCATGAATCTATGAATTTCAAATTCTTCAACAATGGAGTCGCCAAGGTAGATTGCAGCCTCAAAAACCTTCTGAGCTCCTGCTACCTTCAGAAGTTCAGCTTCATGATTTCGGGAAAGAATAATATTTGGCTCCCGGCAGACGCACCAAAATGTTATCACAAAATCAGGTACTGAAGGCTGCCAATTAGCAAGACTCTGTGTAATTGTTTCAAACCAAGCTTTTAACTAAGGCTTAGCCTCCTTAGTCTGAGAGGGCTCTCTCATAGGTTATTGATATTGAACAAGATGGCTAACTCTTACAAGACGCATGAAAAATGTACTGGCTGGACAGAATTTCTTCCCATTGGGCTTATGGAGTCACTAATATCTCAGTAAACAATAACACTATCCTTTCATAGAAATCAGGGCACTTTACATCTAATGTTCAAACATAACTTACATGAAACACAGTTTGCCTAGGCATACAGGAAGTCAGAGCATGATTCATGAGTTCTGAGTGATTATGCATTAACCAAACTGTAAAATAACATTAAAGAGAATAAACCATCATACATTTGAACAATAAGATCTATTGTGAATCCTGAGAAGAAACAACAGTCATTTGCATTACTGAAATCTGCTATACATAAACCAAAACAGTCTTCTCCAAAAACATCCAACCCTTTGTTTTTTTCTGTTTCAGCTATTTATAAAGTTCTTCTACCTGACTCTGATTCATCTGAGGGGAACTCGAAGTCCTTTTCTTATGACACCTATTCACCTTTAAACTAACTAATAAAAGCCACTTACTACTAATTGACAACTCTAGAAACCTAAAACAAATAAGATTCTAATTCTACATCATGCTGGACATAACATTTATTACAATTAAGATTCATTTTCTGCCAAGTGGATTACTACAGCGGTAGCTTTGATGGCTTTAATTACCATGAACTTCATTCTTTGACATCTGCTCTATTTCTGGCAGTGGCTGTGATGAATTTTTAATGCTCCATGTTTGTCTTCAATGACACATCTTTTCTGTTACCCTGAAACATAGGCCCCTGTTTGTCGGTCTTTGATGTGCTGCTCCATTTTGGTCGTCCAATACTAGAAAGCAGATAACTGAGATCCAGTTGTTGATTCTTCATGAGGGATATGTGCCTTAGTCTTAGCAAATCTGTTCTTCCAATAATATCCTCCACCTTCGCATAACCCAGCTGTGCAAGAATACCTCTAATTTCTTCTACAACATGCAAGAAAGAGTTAATCACATCTACAGGTATACCAGGAAACCGTGCCCGCAATTCCTTTCTCTGGCTTCATAGTCCTTACAGATAAAACCACAATATCACTTGGAAGAAAGTCATTTACATCCCTCCATATTTCCAGCTTAATTAAAACGGCCTGGCTTTGTGAGCCCTTGAGAAATCATAAGAAAACCTTAGTACAAAACCTAAGTTTTCGATTTATTGCTGCTAAGGCAAACTCTAGAAGCTAAAATTTCCTTTCATTGATATTGTATTCACAAACTGTCTCTCTGCCCTCACCAAATCCTACGAGAAGACAATTTTTACTGGTAAATTTTAAAGTATATAAGAACCGTCATTCTCAGATTTTTCTTGCACTAAACAATAGTAGAAATTTCCCTGTAAATTTAAGGCCTTCAAAACGCTACAATGCTGAGCCAGTGATGCTTGTTTCAACTGTTCATTCAGCCGATCTGGAAAAGAATCCAATATCGAATTTGACAAATTTGTTTTGCTGTTAAGATGATCGGAAATAGAATCAGGTGATGACGTTAAATTGGATCCCTTTGTCAAACTGACAGTAGTCTTCTCAGATTCAACCTCAGGGTGATCAATAACAGAACCTAACATTGAATTTGACTCCTTTATCAAGATATGCCTAGGATTTTCAGCTCTAGCCTCTAGGATATGTGCATTTTTACTTTCATTTAAGCAATTTGAAGTATTATTTGCATGAACTGACAAACCAGACCCTTAAGGAGAAGCAGCCATCCAACGTTCCAACCATTTCCATCTAGAATTGCAATGGTTTGGATCATGCTCCATACATAGAGAATTTTTCCTTGGAATAGCTTTTAGAAGCTGATTAGCAAATCCATTTGAGAACAGCTTCTCTGACACAAAAGTGTCATTTTTAATTGAAGCATTTGAACCATTTCTCTCTTTTACCAAAACGTTTCCTTCGTAAAACCCTGTTTAATGAAGTAGCCAACCGCATGATTGTCAGCATATGTTAGAAAGTGTGTTAGCCCATCCACATCACGAGCATGTTGCTTCAAATGATTCATTAGCCTCGTCCCATAGCCTTTTACTTGTTCATCCGCAGTAATAGCACAAAAAGCTATTTTTCCAAATCTATGACTAGGATAAGGGCGATAAGAAATGCCCCCAACAACTTGATTTTGCTTGATGATCATCATTGACTTGTGGCTCTTGTCCATTACAAGTCTAACAATGTACGCCTTTGGCATATTGGGAAGTTGCCTTGCAAATATATTCTTTAATCCAATAAGCCAGATCATATGTTGATCAATTCCATCATTACTAAAACACAAGAATTGAAGACGGCCAGCATCTTCGTCTTTCTTGAGTGATTCTTCTCTAGAACAATAGGCTCCACTGGTTTGAATGTTATCAGTGTAAGTAAGCTTATTAGCTTCTTCTTTCACGGAGCTGGGTAAAAGAGCAGAACTGGAAGGAGCAACTTGAGCATTGTTGGCTGAGACATTACTGTTGTTGTTGTTACAGCTAATCTTCTCTTCTTTAACTGTGTCAAGAATTGGTTCAGTTTTAACAGTGGTGGCAAGTGCAGCTCCAGCAGCATCAACTTTGGGTTTAATATTGCGGGAATTAGCAGCGCCGTTGTTCAAGCGAGTGGCAGTGAAGGTGTGCATGGAATCGTGGCCATCGTCGGAGTCGTCGTCGGCATCAGAGTCGTGTCTTGATTCTATTTGTCTCCATAAGCAAGTAAACTACAAGATACAGACATGAATGATGAGCTAATAAGGTCCTCCACTTGAAACCTTGAGAACTCTGAGCATAACCTGCAGCCATTGCATTCCATACAACTACATCTCTCTCTGGCATTTCATCAAACACTTGGAAACCTTCCTCTATACTCCCACACTTAGAATACATATGCAGACAAAGGCAACTTTGACTTCCATTCGACTTCATAATAATTTATATTACCGCTATTCCCTTTGATGCCAACAAAGCCTGCACGTGTTAAGACCGACATGTAAGACTTTACACATGCTATTCCCGTAAAATTCTTGTAGAAAATATGACAGCTGGTGTGAGATGTACTATGGATCAGCACGAATTCCCCATTTCATAGCGCAGTTAGTGCAAAGTCGGTGTTTTTCGCTACGAAATCACTAAAACAGGTTGTGCTGCGAAACTACTAAAGGATTTATGCGCTACGAAAACACTTTGTCCTTAAGCTAGTCTGAGCAATTTTGGCAATATAATTTTCAGTGATAACAGGAGGCTTCATGATTCTCTCTTTTCCTAACTTTCTAGAACTAACGCAAGTGTAAGGAGAGCAACCTGTAGATGACTAATGCAGGCCAAAATGGAGCAACAAGTACGTGAACGTTGTCGAGCAAGAGGCCAGGATATGTTGGTCCTATGCAACTAAATAGGTTTGAATCAACTAGTCTTTATGAAGGTGATGATCAAGTTACACAAGTCAAACTTCAATGACATGAAACATAGTTTGAAAATCAAAAAATGGATGAAGAAAAAAACATTGCGACCTATGTACTCAAATTTGATGAGGTTGTAAATGCCATCAAAATATTATGATAAGAGGTCAAATATTCCTTGATCATAGAAAAGGTGCTAAGATTTCTTCCTTTGAGATACGATGCGAAGGTATCTTCTATAGAAGAAACCTAGGATTAGAACAATATAATAATGGATGAATTGCATAGAATCCTTATAACGTATGAAATGAGAACATATACAAAATATAGAAAGTAGAAAAGAGAAGTATCTTTTAAAGCCATGAAGAAAACAATAAAAAAATAACTCAAGATAGAAGGAACAATATGCGATGAATCATATGAATAAGAAACGAATCTCGTTGGGAAGGTCAAGATGGGAACTATAAAACCCAAAGGTAAGTTTCCATTTAAATGTTTCATGTGTGGAAAAATAGGTCATTATACTAAGATATGTCCTTTTGTGGAAAAGAGAATCTTATTCAATAAAAATATTTATTTGAAACAGGACAATAGTTGTTCAGATGAGAGTGATACAAAAGAAGGCGAAGCAATATGAGTCCTCTTGATAACTCAAGAAACCAAAAAATAATGATCATAATATCAATATTAAGGAATATGTAATTGCTTAAAATGAAGAAAAAAAAGAACCAAACATGAAAATATATTCTTTTCAGTGACTTAGAAATGATAAAAAACTAAATAGGAAGATAAAGATCTTAAAGAAAAATTGAAGAATAAAAAAAAGGAAAATGGAAAAAATAAAAATAGAGAATTGAAAAGCCTAATTGAAAAATATGATGAAGAAAATATCTCTTTAAATGTCAAACTTGTAGAAGAAAAAAGAGTTAAGTAATGCATATCTAAATGATGAAGAAAGAACAAGATTGTGAGAAGCTTGAGAAGGAATTTGTGTCATTGGGTTGAAGTTGATAAGCTCAACACGAACTTGAAGAGATCACAAGTGTTGGATAACATTCTTAGTTGTCAAATATCACCATTCGATAAAACAAGTCTTGGTTATCCATGTGAATGTTCAAGAAAAGAGTTTTTTCCATCATAGAGAATACAACAATGGATTGAACCCCCTGTTATGCGGGATTTATGACTACAGACAAAAATATCTCCCCTAGGTTTGGTGGCTAACATAGAACAATAGAATGACAAGGGACCTAATGTTTTCCTTAAAGTAAGTAGACGAGTGGAGGAAACCTACTTGGAATCTATCATATGTTTCGCTCCTTATTTGGCTTCAATGCTCCAATCCTAACTCCAACTACCAAAATTAGAATCTGCACAACGAGACAACAGAAGCCAAGAAACTACGAGATCTATGTGGCATCATCTATTTACTTCATTCAACATATTTACATGCTATTGAAATATATGAAATAACAACATCACATATATGAAAATAAAAGAACTCTTTGTATTGATATAAATGGAGTGAGTTACAACCATAAATAGGTGTCAATCTTGTATAATAACTCCTCCAAGTTGTTAACTTGTCATTCCTTTGTCACAAAGTGTACCTCCAATCACCCTATATTCATGAAAGAATCACTCTCGCTACAACAACATAAGGGTATAATCACTCTCCCAAAAACAACCTCTTCCATATGGAAGGCTGTAAATATATAGAGGAGTGGGGTATGTTGGGAGTTCCTACCCTTTTACCAATCTTGGGATAGAGATCCACTCTTGATGCGAGGATGAGATCTAAGGGTAAGGGATGGAAACTCCAAGGTAGGATAGGATAGGATTTGAGGGTTTTATCTTAGGTAAATGGTTAGAACAGATCCTAGAATCTTGTGGAAATGGAGGCTTCATGATTCTCTCTTTTCCTGACTTTCTAGAACTAACGCAAGTGTAAGGAGAGCAACCTGTAGATGACTAATGCAGGCCAAAATGGAGCAACAAGTACGTGAACGTTGTCCAGCAAGAGGCCATGATATGTTGGTCCTAAAACTGGCTCAGATAATGCAGTTTAGGGAAGAAACTGTGGGGAATGAGAGATTCATGCATTAGGATTTGTGAAATGATGATGTAAAGGGGAAATAATATGTGAATGATCCCATTAGGAGGCTAATTGATCAGATGAGACAAAATAACCTATAGCAGAGTGCTCCCCTAAAGTGCAAATTTAGAGATGATGACTCACAACTGAAGTGCTTTACCTTGTGACAAGTCGCGATCTAGAACAACTAGTAAGATTGTCTCTTGTTACAATACATTTAGATATTTATATCTCTTTTGTTGAAGGATACATAACCATACTCAACATATAAGCTAATATTACATGTTTAATGATCAAAAACGATGTCCAATAATGTCTAATGGTGGTTCCATGACTAAATGACTATCAATATAATCATGGCCATCATACATTGTGATATAGTATAATTCAGATGTCGCAACCTGGATGGAAGAAACTAGATCTGGGGTACTTTTATCTCATTCATACAATCAACCAAAAAACAAGTCTAACCATGTAAATAAATGCACTGAGGTCAAACACGGTAGATACCATTACATTATCAATTGATGATATAAGCCATTAAGAGATGTGAGAGAAACCATCGATGATGTTAATGGCTCTCAAGGTACTCAACTACAATTCGTATGGTGTGAGTAAATGAGTTGATGTCGAACACCACACAAAATCTTCCTATCAATAGCCATTAATGTAAACTTGTCACTGAGAGTGAGGAGAATTTCCATTTATATATGAAATCACTTCGGTAATGATGGGTGTTCCTGAGACAACTTCTTGGATAATGTGTTGATGTTGACAGGAAGTGACCCATGACAAGAGCGCCTTGATGTATCCCCCATCAACGACATGAAACGGGTACCATGATTAAGACAAAATGATCATAATAATGTTGATACGAAACTGAATTAGGAAAGGAAAATATGGAATGAAGGCTTAATATTATTGTAACAGACATAAACTAAATGACTTCTATTAAAGACAATAGTGACACTGAAATGGACTTGGAAGCATTGACCCAAAACTGAAACAGAGGTTCTATCAAGGTACAATAAACTTAAAGAAAAGAAAATTATCCAACATAACATCCACGAAGATGAAGTGGAAGAGTGTAATTTTTAAGAGCGACTCATTTCCATTAACAAATGGAGAACCCTATTTTCCCAATTTCCCCAACCATACTAGTCAGTACCTCTTTTTTTTTTAACAAGCTTGAGGAGGATAACATATGCTTGATCTATAAGTTCATCCTTTGGATGAATCCCTCCGAGTATATTTAATGAACTGTAAGAAGGAGTGGTTTCACCTTGTAATGTTCAACGAACCCATGGTTGTTTGATGCTTTAACAAGTTTAGTGAAGGTAAAAATCAACTTATTTTTCATGTTTATAGAGTTTGAAAAAGAAGAGAAAAATAAAATTCCAGATGTTTGTTTTCGTAGATAGTATCTCAAGTCCGAAAATATAGAAAATAATACTCAAGAGAACCTCTTATCCATGTTCAACTAAGTTATTCCTTTTTTGTTGTGAGTCTATCTTAGTTCGTAAAAGGGCTAAAGTTATATTGACTAGATGTATTTTCATTTACTTTTACGAGTTCGAAAATACAAGTGCTCGACGATCTTTTCATATTTTGGGAGTCTAAAAATACCTAGAAGATGACTCCTCCTGTAGGAACAAGTGGTATTAAAGATATTAGCTAGTTCTATTCATGATGGAACTACTCAAAGCACGTATAGGTGAAGAGGCTAGCTAATATGACCACCCATCATAGTGGTTCCTCAGGAAAGGGTAAAAAACAAAGTGAAAGTGTATGCTTGGCCAAGAAAATGGTAATGATGGAATTAAAGAAACAAGGCTCATCTCGATGATAAAAATGGAAATCATGAGGGATAAAATAGGAATGGTTTCATTTTTACAAAATCTTGTAACATGGGAAACTAGTAACATGGGAAACTATGATTGTGAAAACTTGAAAATGGTTTTAGTTTTTCACAAGGTTGGAACATGAGAAAAAATTATGCTTGAAATTGGCTTCATTTCTAGAGAAGCTTGAAACAGAGGAAAAATATATTTAAAGTAAGATTCATGCCCCAACATAATGACTAAATTCGAGGCACATGCCCCCCAAGCTTCATTTCAGTGACCCAAGTATACCATTGGATACTAATAGGTGGATGGAATAAAGGTTAATTTCTGAGATCAAGTGAAAGAATTGACTGGGAATTTATGAGATCTAATAAAAGGCTCTAATTGGAAAGGGGATATGTTTCATTTTTTAATGAGCTTCGCACAAGAAAAGAAATTTGTCATAAAAGCTTATTTCACTTTTTAACGAGGTTGACATAGTAAAAGAACTATCCTCATAAGAGTTTATTTAATTTTTTAACGAGCTTGACACAAGAAAAGGAACTATGCTAATGACCTTGTTTCATTTTTTACTGAGCTTAATACAAGACAATGAACTCTACTCTAGAAACCTTATTTCATTTTTTAAGGATCTTGACACAAGAAAATGAACTCTTCTCCAGGCACCTTGATTGTGACTTGTAAGAGGCCATGGCTTCCAAGAGGTTCTCGTCAAATGGAAGAACAATCCTTTGGAAGGGATACATGTCAAAAGATCCAATGGTTAGATTATACTACAATTCCCCCAATAAATGGTGCACTACATCACTTGCTGGATCTATGTCGAAAGAAGTTGAGCAGATAGTGAAAGGCTCATCTTCATCAGTAGGTATTTGAATTCGATAGGTTTCCACATAACTAATATGTGATGGGGGAGATACCAATTTCATATAAGGACCATTTAGGGAAGCTAGTTGATTGGGATTCAAATTAGGACCAACAAACAAAAGTTGGTAAGTTGTCAGGATTCTTCCTTCATGTGGGAAACACATCACATGAAATAGTGAACAGACAAGAGCTCCCATGACATAAACGTAGTCATGCCCAATGAGTAAATTAAAATCCAAAGGGCCTTAGACTAACATCACATCGATATAGACAGTCTTTCCTCCCAAAATAATAGGAAACTTAGGAAGTATCCCTAATGGTTTACTGGATCCTCTGTTAAAAGCCAACAAATTTTGGGTAACGCGCACAAGCTACAAAGAATCAAAATATTTCTAGGTAGTTGAGGACATAATACTAATAGATGCACCTTCATCTATGATTTTTCTAGGTACGACCACATTATAAGAATGTACCATGATATGGAAGGGAAGGTAAGTTGGAAGACGATATCCTATTAGTTGACTCCAACCAAAGGACGTGACCATACTACTTGGAGGAGGGACCGTAGAAATGGGATAAGTACCCCCTTGTCTGGTAAAATAAAAAGAAATAAGAAGAAACTGAGTGGTATGATCATTACTCTCTACAAGAAAAGTACGATCAAATGAAGGTGGAACCGAGTCAACCATTTTATCAACAAATGGTTGGTCAGGAATGGACTCATGGGTTTCAGGTTGAGAGAAAGTGGGATTGTTTGTATTTGGATTCTGATCAATCACTTCATCAACTAGTGGAGGATTGAGAGAAATATTTCAATAACCATCTAGGAGACGAGGCTGAGAAGTTGTAAGGTTTTCCAACACTTTTGAGGCTTCACCTAGATAAGGGTAAAGGTGAATAGGATGATTCAGTTCACACAACATACAGAGAAATTTTACTTTACCCTTTTTTCCCATGGACCTTACTATCACTAGTTGAAGGTTTGTCATCAACATCATCTCCAGAAATTGACGATAAAGGTCGATGTGAGCCTGTAGACCACACTTCTAATACCTTGGAAATACTAGGAAAATCTCTAAGAAGGTGGTCACCCTTACATAACATGCAATATAATTTAACTTTACGCGGTTGATTGGAAGATTTTTCCATACTACTTTCATCTGTAGCAATGGTTTCTTGGTTGTCGCCCTGCTTATTTTCCTTCATTTTCTTCATCCTTTTCTTCTTCTTCTTAGCTTCCTAGTTACTAAAATCAAGAATTTCACCAGGTGAAGAGGAAGAAGGGGATGAAGAAACAATAGGTGAAGAAGACAAAGGGTCAACTTGAGGTTGATATTGTTCAGGTGAAGAAGAATCTGGTTGAGAAGCAATTTGGACATTTGGAACCATAGGGATTGGAAATAACCAAACTGCCAAACTAATGGTAAATCCAGGAAGGAACAACATTGCTATATAATGAGCACTAATATTTGCAAAATAAGGAAAAGGACTAGGATTCCCTTGATTGGTAGCCTATGGAATTGTTGCCATTAGTCTCAACCTAAGATCCACAAAGGATTTGTTCCATGGGGATGATGTTGCTCCGCGATCAATTAATTGATTTTATAAATTAACGACACAGAAAACACAAAGGGGTAACTAGGCATAAAGTTTTACCAAGAAACCGTGAACTGAAATATACACCATTGTGAACCAAGGACATACCGTATGCACATGAAATCTCCCTGGATGTTGTGTTCGGTGTATCATGGTGTACAAGGCAACCAACTTGGTTACCTATGGTGAGGATAACAACCAATTGGGGACTCCCAAAATATACTTGATGGTACGTGGGAGTGCAGTCTATAGTAGTGTTGTCTAATGCATAACTATTCAAGGAGAGCGTTCCCATATAATTTACGTGTGTGGAGTGATTCCCAATATACCCAAAGGTATGTGGAGAACGATCTTATAAACATACCTACATGGAATAGGATTTCACACATGGGATGAAATGCTAGCAAACAATGACAACTCCTACATTTAACGATGCCAAAACATGTCTCTAACCTAGACCTCTATGTGTTTGCATTAATGTTACAAATTCTCCTTAGGTTTATTCAGTAAATTTTAAGTTGATCTTGAATTAAGTTTCAGTTTTATGGCTCACCAGGAATTCACCTAAATTCCATAAAATGTAAATCTAGCATGAGGAAATGGAATCATTCTCTTCAATGAAAATCTAGCTAAGGAAGGGAAGAGACAAACAATATGTAGCATAAAAATTGTAGCAAACAAGATGCACAATACAATCTGTTTTTCATTCAATTGTTACTACATCAATATGAATGAAAAACCCTAAATGTAAATGCGAGATTTTTTCTTTTCACCACACTTAATTTTTAAAAATGAGGAAAACTAAGATGGAAAGTCTAATCACTGATTCAAATGAAATTTTCCGAATGAGGACTGGAACAACAATTCATCCAAGCTATCAATGATCAAATGAAATAAATTTGCAAGTGACCTAATCATAAGAACAAAGAAAAAAGAAAAAGAATTCTCACTAAAGGAAATCAAACACAACTGCAAACCAAGTGAAGACTATTGAAAATAGCAACAAGAAACGCTAAAAATAGAAATGCTAAAAATAACATTTCTATAAATAGCATTTCAGGATATACTCCAACTTCATTGGAAATAACAAAAAATAAAAATGCTAAAAATAACATTGCTATAAATAGAATTTCGGGATAGATTCCAATTTTAATTAGTCCCTGAATTAAAATTGAGAATTAAGATTCAAATTTGGTCTCAGAACCAATTTGAAAAATAATTAATTAATTCATCTTGAGTTAATTAGTTGGAGAAAATCAAACATGAAGTCTATGTGAAGACATGCAGTAGTTATCCCTTTGATTGAGGAAGTTATCCCTTAATTAAGGAGATAAGGATGAATTGTATTTGAGTTGTAATTAGCTAGCTCAGTTAACTGAGTGAAGTCTAGTTAAATTAGTTCGAAACATTTGGAGGAACTACTTGTGAGTTCAGTCAGTTAATGCATGGATGCATGCAACTAGTGTTCTCTAGAAAACTGAATATTCTCTCATAAATAACTCATGCATGTCAGTTCAGAGAAAGACCCAGTTGAGATTAAAGGAAGCGACAGTGTACTACCAGTTGGAGGAATTTTCCTACATAGGAAACTCATCCATGCAGAAGGAATTATCTCCTTCGGGATTGCGCAGTTATTTCAGAGCTCAATGTTGTGTGTGAGGTGAGAATCACACAGGTTGCAACTGGAGGACCCAGGAGAAACTGTGCAAGGAAATAGGAGGCTTGGAGGACTGAAGGAAGGCATATGTGTTGTTTATTCTATCTATGAGCAACAGTGAGAGATTGTACTAAGAGATGGATAGCTTGAGAGCTAAATCTTTGTGTAATCCTGAGATATTTCCACTTGTATGATAATACAGATAGTAGGGTTTTTAGCTGAGGCTTTCCCCAAAGTATTCTTCTGTGCTCATGTGCGATTGAATCTTCTTCATCTGTCATATGTGTTCTCTTTGATCATGCTCAAAATCGATTAAGCTTTTGCAAGTTTGTTTGTAGAAGTAGATCAAGTCTTTTTCTTTAGTTACATTGCATTATCAGGTAATCTATAGTGAAATTTCTACAAAGGCTTCAGAACCAAAAGACACTCAAGCCTTAGAGAATGTCAACTAGAAGTAGGCTAATCAAATCAACACTGAGATAACAAGGTATTTTTTTTCAAAAATAGGGTCAACGCATGTGAAAAACGGGCACCGCTGCTCTGCAATGTAGGAAAAGAGAGTGTCCAAATGAGGTGAAACACGGGAATAAAGAAGGCCTAGGTGAGGTGCAATACTCTGTCAGTACACCAAGTCCATTGGTTCTGGGAAAGAGGATTCTAACACAAAAATTGCAAACAAGACTCAATCTGATCACTTCCTAGGTCTATTCTTACCTGGTTAAAGCAGCAAAGGTCTATGATAGAGATAAATAAAATACAATAGACAAATAAAAAACCAAGGGAATACACCCTTCCCTAGTGGAGTCACCAATTTTTTATGGGGGATTTATGACTACGGACATAAATATCTCCATAGGTTTGGTGGAGAACCTAGAAAAATAGAATGAGAAAGGACCCAATGTTTTTCTGAAATTAAGTATATGAGGGCAAGAAACCTACTTAGAATGTTTCATATGTTTCACTCCTAATTTGGCTTGAATGCTCCAATCCTAGCTCTAGCTACCAAAATTAGAACCTCCACAACCATACAACACAAGCCAATAAACTACGAGATCTATGTAACATCATCTAGCTACTTCGTTCAACAGACTGACATGGTATTGAAATATATGAAATAATGATATCACAAATAGTAAAAAAAAGAACTATTTGTATTGATATAAATGGAGTGAAATACAACCATAAATAGGTGTAAATCTTGTAGAAGAGTTTCTCCAAGTTGTTGACTTTTCCTTCCTTTGTCACAAGGTGTACCTCCAATTATGCTAAATGCATGAAAGAATCACTCTCACTACAACAACGTAAGCTTAGGATTATTCTCCAAAAGCCAACCTCTTTCATATGGAAGCTTGTAAATATATAGAGGTAAGTAAGGAGTTCTTATCCTTTTACCAATCTTGGGATTGAGATCCACTCTTGATGGGAGGATGAGATCTAATGATAAGGGATGGAAACTCAAAGGTAGGATAATATAAGGTTTAAGTTTTTTATCTGAGGTAAATGGTTACATTAGATCCTAGAATATTCTGGAAATGGAGGCCTTAGGATTCTCTTTCTTTTTCCCGACTTTCTATCACAATTGTAGGTGCAAGGAAAAAAACCTGTAGGTGATCAACGTAGGCCATAATGGAGCAACCTGTAGGTGAACATTGTGCAACAAGAGTCCAAGGTGTGTTGGTCCTAAAACTAGCTCAGATGATGTAGTTTAGGGTAGAACCTGTGGCGAATGAGAGAGTCATTCAAAGCGCTTTGTGCAATGATTATGTAAATGGGGAATAGGAAGTGAATGATCCATTTAGCAGTTTCAATGATAATTTTAGACAAAATAGACTATAACACCTCCTCCAAGGAAAAAAAAAATCCATAATTTCATCATGGAAATCCTACCTTCCTTGTTATGAAAATGATTTTCTTGGTCAAAATTACTCTTGTAGAAATTTCAGGCATAAGGCAATTCATTGTAAAATCAATACAATATTGAACTAGACAAGAAGGAGGAATGATTATGGATATGCACGAAACAACCATAGAAATGTTCATGGATATACTAATAGAAGCTACAATCGAGTTGAACGATTGATGAATTAGAAAATTATATGATACAAGTGCAATAATATTGGTCACAAGGCACAAGATTGTAGGTTTATAAAATAATATGCTCAAATAATAAGGATAGTGAAACCAACAATGATATGGGAACATAAAAAGAAGGAAAATTGAAATGTAGCATTGATTATTGAAGATAAATAAGATGAATGGAACATAGACAATGGGTGATCGACACATATGACAAGAGATGAAAAAAAAATAGGCTAATAAGAAAAAGTGACAGTGTTGCATTTGGAGATAACTCCTCCCTCAAGATACTTGGAAAAGGTGTAGTAAATCTTGTAAGTGAACATGTAAAAGTTGTAAATGTTTTGTTGGTCAAGGATTTGAAGCAAAATCTTCTTAGTTTTGGAAAAATATGTAATCAAGGTTTAATTCTTGAAAATGTGAAATCAGAGAATAAGACCAAGGGAGATTGGTTGCAACAACTATAAGAAGATCAAACAACATATACATTCTACACCAAGAAGAGTAAAAGAAAATTTCACCCAAGAGAAAGAGCCTAAGGAATAACTAAGAAGGGAAGGATAAGAAAACACAAGTGTTGTTAAGTGTCATATGTTTAGGGGGAGTAGCCCCAAAGAAACACGTCACCCTTTGCCATTGATTTGAAAAGGGGTGAGAAAGGATGTGAAGCATGGAGACAAGGAAAACATGATGTTAGGGCGAGCATGAGTGTTGACATCAATGAAAAAGGGGGAGATTGTTGGAAGAAATTGCCATTGATGTCAAAGGGTGAATTGTCTATTGATACGATGCACTTATTTGACAGGTGGTGTATTTTGATTATCATACCATTTTATAGGTGGCACATTTTTTGGTTCTTCGTGGTTGACGAGATATTCATGTTTAAAGGTAGGTTCCCTAAGAATTGATGGGTATGTCCCTTGTCATTCTCTAAAATCATTATTTAAATATTCAATGTGGCCCTTCAAAAGAATATTTATCAAATGATGAAGAAGTCAACTTTGATATAACCAACAATGGAATTTAGCTAAAATTAAAATTGGACAATTTAACTACAAAAAAACGCTAAGTCGGCTACAATAACAAATATATTTTTGAAGGAAATTGTTTAATGGGTTATGGGCTCAGGAGGGTATAGTGTATAGGTCTTCCCATATAATATAGAGCCCTACCAAAACATGTATAAATATGATGATTTTTTGGTGGTTTTTAGGCAATATTAAAAGGAAAAAAAGGATATTTGAAATCCACAACACAATTAGAAAGTTGAGACCTATTTTGATGCAAATATTTTAGGATGAGGTTTTTTATGAAGCAATCTTGATTATATACGTGTGTTTATGAAATTAATTTCTTGGTTGATTTTCCATGTTATCTCTACTATAATACACAAAAAATGGTGAATTATTATTTCGGTAATCTTTGTGGGATATTTTCTCTATGTTATCCACACGTTTAGGAATCATTCTCTGGCATATTACAAACTTGAGCTAGGGTGGCTTGATCTTAACACTTGAAGGTTATAGTTTGAGTCTTCTCTATTGATATGTTATTGTAAACCTAGATTATTTGTGAAGGGTTCACTATTAGTATCTCAATCCATAAGTAATCGAACTCAAATTAGTTATGAATAAGAAGTTTTTTCGAGGAGAGTTTTAAATAAATGTTACTAGAAATCTAGAAATACATAAATTGTAAATGACATACAATGTTTTGGTGAGCTCAGTGAAAAGGTGAAAGTGAAAGTCATTATAAAAGGAAAGAACTTTTGTAGTTACATACTGAGATTGAGGTAGTTAGAAGTTAGTCGTAGGGTAGACCAAAGGAAAATTGAATTTTGCGTGAGAAAGTAGCTTGAGGATGTGAATTTGCATGAGTCAAAGCTCAATGATGATGATACAATCAAACAATAATGGATGAGAAATAGTCATTGGGTAAGAGGACAATGACAAGATTTTATAATTGTTGAGAATGTTCGACATTGTGGTAAGTGGGTTATTATCCATGGTACGAGAAATCACATCAGTTAATATTTATCTCTATATCATATTCTCTAGGGATTTGTTACTCCTTTAGGTGAGAACCTAAAAATGAGGGGGTCATTACCTCCTTCTAGTAATGGCTACTAAATAATTAGGGGTTGTAGCTTCTTACGTAAAGGATGGTAAAACTAGAAGTTGTAGCTTTCTTCAAAATAAAAATCAATTGTCAAGACAAACCTTGTGTACTATTCTTGTAGTGTAATTCTGTTAATTTTGGGTGATATTTAAATTGTTTAAAATCTATGAAATATTGATTCACCTCTCATCTCAGTGTTTCAAATAGACATTATGTGAAACATGGTTCACAATTGGTGGCATATTATCAACCATTCACAATTATAATCAACCTTAGCCAACTATAATAAAAATAGTCTTATGAGTAATCAAATTAATAATTCAATAACATGAACAATTAACACAATAAAGTCAAATTTAACTATATTCTCCTAAACTCACCTATAATATTCCAATATATAAAAATAACCCTCACAACCAATATAGTTGGATAGAGATCAGTGACATTAATAATAAAAAATTCCTACATAGCAATATGTTATTCCCCCCCATCAATTCTAACTTATATAATAAGAATAATCTAGATAAAACTAACCATTACAATGGTTTAGATAATGATATTTCTAGCCTAAGGAATGACGATAATATCCTTTTAATAGGTGACTTTAACGCTCGAACTTCAAACAACCAAGCTATTATTCTAAACAATCATTCCAACCGTAATCTTCTTTGGTTAGATGAAGACCCTACTCTGGTTAGTAGGTACAAAAGGAGATCTAAAGACCTTGGGGAAAATTTGTTTGGGTCGGAGCTAGTCAAGCTCTGTAGTGATCAGGATCTGATAATTTGAAACAGTCTACAGAAGTGGCCCAATTCCAGCAAGATGACCTGCATCCATGGACTTCGTAGCAACATGGTAGACTACGTTATTTCTGATCTCCCATTATATAACGAAATAATAAATTTTGACATCTTAAACGACCACAAACCTGACTCCGATCATAGGCCTTTACTTATAACTCTCAATTTTGTCATGCATAAAGTTCCCACAGAAAATAATACTTACAGCCAAAAGAACTTAATATTTGATAGAAATAAAAACGATCTCTTTCTAAATGAATTAAAAACTAATTTGCTTCCTTTATCTAGTATAGACAACATAGAAGACCTCTATCATAATTTTACTACAACCCTCTCATATTCTATTAACAAGTTCTCAATTGAAGTTTCAAATAATAAAAGAAATAACAAAACCAATCCATGGTATGAAAAAGATTGTAAAAGTGCGAGGAGAGCAATTATGGAAGCTATTTATGAATCTCTTAAAATGGACAAGATAAAAATATACAAAGCCCTAACTAAAAGGAAAAAGAGGCAGTGCATTCATCCAAGACAGGAGAATCTCTCACACCTCTCTAAGGTAGTGTTGAAGCCCCAAAAATCTAGTCTACAACAAGGGGGATACCCACCCAGTTCGGACCTTGGTTAGCAGCTCCTTTTCCGTTTGGTATAGTGGGTCTGACTGGGGATATGGGACCAATTTCCCAATTTATGTGTATGTGTTTGAAGAATTGATATTTCCCTTCTAAAAGTTCCTAAGTGAGATACTCTAATTCTAAATCTAATCTAATAACATGCAAATTTTATTATAATAAACAAAAACATATAATTCTACACTAACCCAGGGTGTAATCATTCTGTTATGCGATCTAAAATGATTTCAAATCACAATTGGTAATAAAGATCATTCAACTGTTATGAGAAAAGAATTCAATAAAGATGAACCACTTGGTATAAAAAGTTAGATGAAATAGTTGTGAAAAACATATCGCATAATAAGCTATTCATACATTAAGCATAAATAAATAGCTATCACTGTACAAAAGTGCCAAATGATAACTCAAACATTCACACATCAAAATATAAACAACTGAACTTGAATATCACTTTTAACGCAAAGGCAGAAATAGTTAAGAGATAGAAGTACCATTTATAACTAGTCCTACTCATGAGCTTCAAGTGATAATGATTTATCTCCTCGTAACCCAACATCCACTAAGAGTACAGAAGTGCAACATCAGTAGCAGATATTAAATACAGATATCGATAAATGTTGTTCCTTTCATTTATCAAAACCTCCACAGAGGGTACAAAAGTGCATGTTCTGGGGATAAGTTTTTGACAAATTTTAGGACCCTTCTCTAAATGCATGAGAAGGGTTTAAATACTACTAAGTAAATCTAAAAATAACTTATTACAAAAATGTAGGATGCGGTTTAAATGAACGTCCTCACTTTGGGCAAAAATAAAACAAAATTAAAACTAAAACTGAATCTAAAATTATAATTACTAACTAACTGTGTATATGATCCTTGAAATCACACGTGTTCAGCATCTGTTTCAGAAGAGTCGGCTGGCCAACTTCCGATTTTAGCTGTTCTGGGAGAACAGAATTGGCAAGAGTTGGTGTCATCTTCTCGGCAAAATTGATGATACACTTGAGAGTCATGCACTGGCTGTGTGGTTTTACCATGTACATCCAGTAAGAATCCCAATTAAACTTGGCTAACCTTTGGATTGATTCTGCCTTTTCTTTAGCCTTCTGCCTCCAGTATGTTGGTAGTTGTTGTGCCTTTGGTAGATACCCTTTTGAAGATATTTCTGACGAATACCACTGGTTTAGGATTCAAGTTTTACTTTTTACCTCTATCGTTGCTTTCTTGCAAATTTTTGGGCTTATGGGTGACTGAGCAATTAGAAGCTTTCCTTTTCAAGAAGTTTTGCTCAGCGATGCTCAATTAGCACCTAGCGCTAATCGTGCATCGAAAACTTCCTCCATTTCTTGATCCGGGCTTCCTTGGTGCATTTTTCACCTTTTGCGCTTTTTCTTTTAGTGGGTATAAAGCTCAAAATTTGTGAAAATAATGATTCCATAAGCTCTTGACCTTGAGCCTTAAACTGTCTGTTTCTGATATCAGCACTGTCTAGTATCCATTTAACCATGTCTGTGTATGGAGGAATTGTGGGCCTCACCACTATCCTGTGTAAGAATGAACAGGCCAGTTCTGTGATGGATGCCTCAGAGGAACTATGTGAGCCTACAGTAGCCTCGACCTCCATTACTCTAGGGTTCTCTTCCTCAAGTATATTGTACATGCCCTCCCAGGTAGCAATACTAGCGTCTCTATTGCAGGCAGTGTCTGTATACAACGGCACCATTTCCTTCTCTTTAGAGCTCGGGGCTTTGCCTTTGTTTCCCATGGTATCCTACGTACTGCTTTGTATCGTTCTCTGTTCTTCGTTCCTACAATTTACAAGTGAAGTGAGAATAATGATATGGAAAGGTGACGGGAAAGCCTTAAATGTTGAAAACATACAAAATATACCACCTTACGTGAAATGACTTTTCGAAAAGCAACAAACCATATTCCATTAATAACTGGCAACTAATTCATTAATTAGCATTAAACCGCATGACCAGGTGTTGGTTTATGGAAAGTACGTTTTTGAACCATGAGTCCGAAAGATCTATGATGAAGCGATTTTGCAATTTGCTTTTCAATATCGCAGATCGCAACATCGCAGAATCGTTATATCGCAGAATCGCTAGCTCGCTATATTGCATTATCGCTCTATCGTAAAATCACAATATCACAATATTGCAATATCGCAGGAATGTGACATATGAAAATTTTCGTTAATCTATTTTCTGTGAAATACGATTTGTGATATGCGCCATCACATATCAGCAATTTAAAGTTTTTCAATTTAAGTGGTCTTTGATGGATGCGATGCGATATATGTTTGTTGTCCCATATCGCGATCTAGCAGTCTTAGAATTTGGCTTGCAAGGAGGTACCCTATTATCCTTTTGCGATGCGATACTTCCTAAGGAATAATCCTACTTTATCATAAAACTTAAGCTTTTTTTTTATATATTTATAGGGTATTTTCTTACGTTTTTTTACAGTAATTTTTATTGAAAAAGGAAAACAAGTACTAATTGATTTTTTAAATTTTGACTAAGGGTCCCCACTTATTTGGTATTAGTAATAACACCAAATAAGAAGGGGGGTTGTTGCTGGCCACAACAATTGGTAATTCACTTGGAAGAACCAGTTATCTCTACTTTTCTTTTGAATTTTCTAAACTTCCAAAACAGAAAACTTTTCATAAAATTAAACTTTATTATAGAAAGACAAAGTACATTATGCTTTTACCTATCAATGATATTTTGTTTCTTCTATTTTTCAACTTTGATTATTCACTCTATTAAGCTAGTCCTTGTATCTACATCGGGAATTACTTGGTTTATAGAGATAAAAACAAAGCCTTCTCTGTAAATTAGTTTGGAATACGCTCATTTGTCGTAGGTAGAGTCTTTATTGCCAGCAGGCATTTATAGCCTCGATAGGGTTACCTGTTACCCAGCAAAGATCCTGTATCCTACTTAGAGAAATTTACAATTTTCAAAGAGAAATCCATATCCACACTTATTGCTTTCATTTTCTTTTTTACCCTTAAAGAACAATGTCTTGGTTTGGTAGCCAATTTATGACACAATCATTCACTGATTTATAGCTTTGCTGAACAAGCTGGCTCGTGATGAGACCCCTTGTCTTTTGATTGCAACAATCTTGAGTCATTGCCTTGTTGTGGTATGCAGTATTGGCAAAGTCAGCAAGCTATAATATCTATGATCATGATAAGCTGACTCGTGATGAGACCTCTTACTATTTAAGTTAAAGTGTATCTTTGGATCATTCTCTGAACATTGTAGTTTCCTAGGTGGGGAGGAAGTCATTGTTTCCTTATGATAGCTCTGGAAGACAATAGTAGAATTTTTTGGAAATGGCTTTTCTACAGAGAATCTTTATTTTTGTTATTGATACCTTTCATTGGACTGATGCAAAACAATTTCCCACTAAAAGTCATTTTTTATCAAAATTTACAAAATTGAAACTAGTATCATTTCTAGGCCTAGAGCTTTTAACTGTATCTTTCAATAATAAGGATCAATTTTATAAAAAGAATTCTATTTATACAAGTGAAAAAACAAAGTCTAAAAGAGAATTTGTGTCTTTTTCATAAATCTCAAATTTAACCATTTACAACCGGTTTTATTATGAAAAGAAAAACATCTACTCTACAAAATAGAAGAATGATCTCCTACGGAAAATATTTTTTGAGGATATGTCCATTAATAGGTAAAGAATCTCTTTTTCCTGTTAAATCCTATAACATGAAAGTAGACGGACCTATGACTTCTACGATTTGAAAAGGGCCAAGCCACATTCGTTGAAATTTTGTATGTTTCCCTTTTTCCTCATGAGCCTTGTCCCATTTTAAAACTAGATCTCCCATTTGAAAATCTTTTCTGGATATCATGTTGGAATCAAAAGAGGCTTTTACTAAGGCTTGATGATGAGCGTGAGTTATCTTGGCTTGTTCTCGTTGTTTTTCTAACTTAATTATTTCCAACTACCTTAGTTGTAAGGAAGAAGTTGGTGCTTCGTCGATATATTGAACTAAGGCTAAAGAGGGAATTGCCAAATGAGTTGGAAGAACCACTTCTTTCCCACAAACTAGATTGAAGGGGGAAGTACCGATGGAGGCTTTGTGAGTTATTCGATCTGCCCATAAAGCATATATTAAAGACTTGTGCCATTTTTTATGATTTTGGTCAATGGTTCGCTTAATAATTCTGATGAAGTTTTTATTTGTAGATTCAGCTAACATATTCCCTTACGGGTAATAATTGGGAGAGTATTTAATCTTGCAACCCCATTTGAGTGCAAATTCAGTCATTGCATTACCAGAAAAATATGATGCATTATCAAACATTAAAGCAGAGGGCAACCCAAACCTGGTGATGATTAATTGATCTATGAACTCGATGATAATTTCAGCATTAGCCGTCTTGAGTGGAACTGCTTCTACCCATTTAGTAAAGTAATCTGTTGTTGTAAGAATATATCTATGATGTTTAGAGGAGTGAGGAATGATCTCACCTATTACGTCCAATCCCCATTGATCGAAAGGCTGCTCAATGTTAATTGGTTACAATGGCAAGGATGGTTTCTTTTGTATCCCTACAGCGGTTTGACAGACTTGACATTTCCGCACATAGTTATGTGAGTCTTTGAATAATGTGGGCCAATAATAGCTTGCACGTAAGATTTTATGAGCAGTAGCGTCTCCAACATAGTGTCCGCCTGCTGGCCCATCGTGGAGTTCCTGCAAGAATTTTTCAGCTTCAAATTTCTCAAGACATCTAAGGAGAGCAGAATCATAATTTATTCTAAAAAGAAAATCATTGACGAGCTGATATTGTTTGGGTTTTAACCTTAGAGCTCTTTTCTTGGTATGATCGAGGTTTGAAGGAGCGTATCCATTCTTTAGATAATAAATGATATCACCGTATAATGACTCAGCATCGTTTAGGCTTACCTCATACATTTGTATCTCTGCAGATGGAATTTCGGACATCAGCAACGCTCCGACTAGCATCTTGCAAAAGCCTTGACCTTTTACAATACTTGTTGGTTTGTTTTCTACGTCATATTCCTGCAAGGCAGTAACCCAATTGGCTCTTTTCTCACCCACGTCTTTTTGTACTAGAACATTTCTTACCGCTAGAAACGGTACTATGATTTTAGTATGTGTTTTGAGTAAAAAATGTCTAAAATATTTAATTGCTTTGAAAATAGCATAATCTTGTTTCTCCACATCTGAATAATTCAACTCAGTCCCTTGTAAATTGGAACTTAAAAAATCAATGGCGGCTTCTGCCTTTTCTTGATTTACTTGAGTGAGTATCGCAGCATATGACCTATCAGAGGAAAATGTATAAAAAAAAGGATAAGAAAAATTTGGAGTTGCTAAAGATGGAGCATTAATGATTGCTTGTTTGATCAAATTGAAAGCCTCATGTTCATCTTGGCCCCATTTAAAGTTTGAGTTCTTTTTAATCATTGCTTGTAAAGGAGACACAATTCTTAAAAAATCTAGAACAAATCTCTTTACAAAATTAATCTGGCCAAGAAAAGATTGCATGGCTTTCTTGTTGTGAGGTAGAGGAACTGTGGAAATCTCCTTGATTCTGTCAGGATCAATATGAATTCTAGATTTTCACACTATCAATCCGGGCAGTTTTCCTTCACTTAATGTGAAAAAGGATTTTTTCGGGTTAAGTGAAATTCCATACCTTTGACAACGTTGGAAGATTTGTTTTAAATCTCTAAGATGATTGTTTCATTTCTTGGAATATACAGTTATATAATCCAAATATATTACCACTGATTTATTAGCTAACCCTTTGAATGCGATGTCCATAGCTCTCTGAAATGTGGCACCAGCATTAATCAGACAAAATGGCATCTTTTGATATGCATATGTGCCCCATTTAGTTCTGAATGTGGTTTTTAATTGATCATCGGGATGTACCAACACTTGATTGTATCCTGAGAATCCATCCAAGAAGGACATCAATTCTGAGCCCGTGACCGCCTGCAGTATTTGTTCCATGGGAGGCAAAGGAAAATTGTCGTTTTGGCAGGCTTTGTTAAGATTTTGAAAGTCAATGCAAATTCTAATGTCTCCGTTTTTCTTTCTAACAGGGACCATATTGGAAACCCATTTGGAATGTCGAACGGGAAAAAATATTTTGGATTTCAGTAATTTATTTAGTTCAGATTTGATCTAGTTTTCTAGATTGGAATGGATCTTTCTCAAATTTTGTTGGACAGGTTTTTCATCGTCTATCATTGGAATAGTATGTTGGATGATGGATGTGTTGTACATTTTGAGTTCATCATAATTCCAAGCAAAGGCACTTTTGTATTGTCTCAAGAGACGAATATACGCTAATTTTTCTTTAGGAGTTAGACCAAGGCCTAGATTGATATTATGTGGCTTGGTATCAGTTCCTAGATTTACTAATTCATAATTCAAAGTTGAACTTTGGCATTTTGAATTGGTAGATCTTTTAAACCGATCTTTCAAATCATAAATATCTTCTAACTTGGATACTGACTTAGGTATGGCATTGTTAGTGCTATCCTGTTGCAATTGTTGGTCATGTTGGTCTTTGTCAATTATTTGATTGGTATAGGATCCATCAAATGTGAGGAAACTCACGATATCAGGATTGTCGTTGAAAATCCTCCAATTGATAATGTTATGAGGAATAGATGGTCTAAAAATTAATTCAATTGAAAATCGATCAGGGCTAAAATCTTCTGAAGGAATGAGTTTGGAAGCTACATTGGCTAAGAGGTCTGCACTAGCATTCTGGAGTCTGGGAATTGATGAAATATTAAGTGCTATAAAGTGTTTAGTCAGATATTGAACTAAAGATTGCTAATTTTTTAAATGACTCGATAAACAATGTATAGTATTACATACCTGTCTGATTACAATTTCAGAATCTCCGAAAACTTGAAGGTATTTGACGTCTAATCCGATTGCTTTGTATAATCCTTGGACTAAAGCCTCGTATTTTGTGGTGTTGTTGGTGCAATCAAATTCGATTCTATAGGTTAGCATAGTCTTATCTCCCTCTGGACTTATTAACATGCATCCTGCTCCTACTCCTTCATTAGACTTAGAACCGTCAAAAAATAGTTTCCAAAATAAAGATTTATGTACAGGACTATCTATAAAATTGATACATTTAGAACTATCTGTTTGAGAGAAATTTTCTACTTGAGATAAAACATAATGTTCTAAGAAAGGTGAGGTATGAGCATTAAAATTTCCTAGGAAAGAATCTACTGAATAGTTGCCAATGATGTTATAACTATATGTTACTGGTTCATTTTCTCCCTCCAGTTCTGTTACTATGTATTTCTGATGTCTTTCCCGCTCAACTTTTATCTGATTTGGTTTACCATTGTAAGGGAGCCACATGTGCGACCAGTCAGTTGCAAAGTATCCGTGAAGTTTTTCTAACTAATCTCTGCTAAGAACTAAGCCATAAAATTCTGGAATATCAGCAACTAAAATGTTGATAACTTGACATACCTTTGGGTTGGATGACAGCCTTATGGTGACATGATTTAATTCGCTAATCACTTCGAATTGGGATCGATCTAATTGAACTATGCGCATAATGGATTTCTGTGGTTGAACATTCAATTTTTCACATATTGACTTTGGTAAAATATTCGATGAAGCTGCAGAATCTACTAAGAAATTATGCAATTTTTTATTGAAAATTTCATAAGTAAGAAGAAATAGAGGAGTATGAGATCCCGATCTTCCTCTAATTAAGGTGATATCATTTGGATCAACTTTATTAATCACATTAGTTGGAGGTCTTCCCATGTCATGGGAAGCTTGAGAGATTACAGCGACCGGTAAAGGTGCAACTGTTACAGCATGTAATTCTTTCAAAAGTACCTTTTGTTGGTGTTTTAACTTGCTCAATTCGTAAAAAGTGATATTGGCCCTAGTCCTTTTCATGTCTTCTATGATATTATACTCCATTTCATTTGAAACGATCAGCGTTTTAGATGGAGTTGATGGGTCTGTTTGGAATGGGCTGGTTTGAGTCACTTTTTGTGTCGTTTTCTTGGCTGCGACTTTATCCTTAGTCATTGAGCTTGCGCTTTTTGGCTTAGGGGTAGGTTGAGGAGGATCAAGTTGATTTCTGTTGCGAGTACTAATCAGGGATGCCTCTTGATCCTCTTCATATGGGAGGATGAAATCCCACATACCTTGTAACTCTACAACTTCTTCCTCATCGGTATGCTCCTCAGTAGCAATTTCCTCTTCTTCTTCTTCGGATTCAACACTTGTAATAGCGTAGGGGGTTTGGAATTGGTCGAAGGGTTTCTTTTAAAAGGTCTGTATGGCTTTTTAGAAGAAGTTTCTACCACTTGTTTCTTAATGTCCACCATCTTGTTAGACATGGTCTTCAAAACTTTTTGCAATCCTTCTAAATCGAATGGATCTTTCGATTGTTTTTTCTTGGGATCTTCCTTGAAAGTAACCTTCTTGGATTTTCGTTCTTCTATTTCGTTTTTCTTTTCTAAGGCCATAATACGTTTCTCTACTGTTATCGCTTCTTTCATATTTTCAACTAAAGTTGTTTTGTTAGCCCTATCAACTAATATTGATATGCTTGATGGTAAAGCAGTAATGTACCATTCACTTCGACTTCTTCTCTAGGCTGGGAAGCAACAGGAATTTTGTTTAAGATTTTATTGAAACTTAAATAGAAATATTTGATAGGTTCTTTTGACTCGGACCTAAGGTTAGACAGGTCATTGATCAGTGTCACCGTAGACCTATCATCACCAAACTTAATCAAGAATTGTTCTTGGAAAATCTCCCAACTAGTAATAGATCCAGATGGTAATGAGAAATACGATGATCCAGCTATTCCTTGCAGAGTATAAGGGAAAAGTCAAACAACAACATCTTCATTCGTAACTCCATTAAGATTTATGGATAACATAAAGTTATTTATATGTTCTTCCGCTAGCATGCCTACCTCAGGATTAAACTTAGGCAGCCATTTTTAAGGATGGGCCGTAATTGACTCAAGGGCGCAGGCATTAAGACTGCCCCTGGGTTATTCCATGGAGATTGGCCATCGTTGAACTACTAACATAGGAAAGTGCAGAAGATGATTCATGCGGTTGAGACGATGAGGATGTTACGACTCCAAATAATTGAGAAGGGGTTGTGGGAGTTCTAGTGGACTAATGGACAATGATCTGAAGTGGAGCAGTGGATGGTTGACTTCACAGTGGAGAGGTTGAGATGGATGATGATGATGAAATAGTCTCACTATCGGACACTTTAGGAGATTTCCTTGCTCTCTTCCTTGTAGGTAGAGGTAACTCGGTTGGCTGAACACCAAACTTTTCACTCTTTAATCTGGTAAGAGGATGAGCAGGGTTATATTGCGAAGTCATGCTTCCTTGAGATATATCAAATTTTTGAGGAGATATAGAAAATCGCTGAAGTTTGTGAATCAAAGATTCAACTTCTGGAGGTTCAATAGTAGATTGTTCTGAAATGTCAGGGTTTGTAGCAGCGGTTGTTACTCCTGCGACTTCTAGCTCTAGATTTAAAGACTCTAAATGTGATGGAGAAGCCAGGGGAGATGGTGAGGGTGATTTAATCTCAAAATGGTATTTAGATTTGGATTTACTTTCCATTCACAGTTCGAGGCCCTCCTTCTAGCGCCAAATATGTTGAAGCCCCGAAAATCGGGTCTACAACATGGGGGATACCCACCCGGTCCGAACCTTGGTTAGCAGCTCCTTTTTCGTTTGGTATAGTGGGTCCGACCGGGGATATGGAACCAATTTCGCAATTTATGTGTGTGTGTGTGAAGAATTGATATTTCCCTTCTAAAAGTTCCTAAGTGAAATACTCTAATTCTAACTCTAATCTAATAACATGCAAATTTTATTCTAATAAACAAAAACATCTAGTTCTACACTAACTTGGGGTCTAATCCTTATTTTATGCGATCTAAAATGATTTCAGATAACAATTGGTAATAAATATCATTCAACTGTTATGAGAAAAGAATTCAATAAAAACGAACCACTTCGTATAAAAGTTAGACGAAACAGTTGTGAAAAACATATCGAATAATAAGTTATTCATACATTAAGCATAAACAAATAGCTATCACCGTACAAAAGTGCCAAATGATAACTCAAACATTCACACATCAATATATAAACAACTGAACTTGAATATCACTTTTAACGCAAAGGCAGAAATAGTTAAGAGATAAAAGTACCATTTATAACTAGTCCTAATCATGAGCTTCAAGTGATAATGATTTATCTCTTCGTAACCCAACATCCACTAAGAGTACAGAAGTGCAACATCAGTAGCAGATATTAAATACAGATATCGATAAATCTTGTTCCATTCATTTATCAAAACCTCCACAGAGGGTACAAAAGTGCATGTTCTGGGGATAAGTTTTTGACAAATTTCAGGACCCTTCTGTAAATGCATGAGAAGGGTTTAAATACTACTAACTAAATCTAAAAATAACTTATTACAAAAATGTAGGATGAAATTTAAATGAGCGTCCTCACTTTAGGACAAAATAAAACAAAATTAAAACTAAAACTGAATCTAAAATTAAAATTACTAACTAACTGTGTATCTGATCCTTGAAATCGCACGGGTTTAGCATCTGTTTGAGAAGAGTCGGCTGGCTGACTTCCGATTTTAGTTGTGCTGCGAAAACAGAATCGACAAGAGCCGGTGCCATCTTCTCGACAGAATTGATGATACACTTGAGAGTCATGCACTGGCTGTGTGGTTTTACCAAGTACATCCAATAAGAATCCCAATTCAACTTGGTTAACCTTTGGATTGATTCTGCCTTTTCTTGAGCCTTCTGCGTCCAATCTGTCTGTAGTTGTTGTGGCTTTGGTAGATACCCTTTTGAAGATATTCCTGACAAATACCACTCATTTAGGATTCAAGTTTTACTTTTTACCTCTATCGTTGCTTTCTTGCAAATTTTTTTGCTTACGGGTGACTGAGCAATTAGAAGCTTTCCTTTTCAATAAGTTTTGCTCAGCGATGCGCAATTAGCGCTAGGCGCTAATCGCTCATCGAAAACTGCCTCTGTTTCTTGATCCAGACTTCCTTGGTGCATTTTTCACCTTTTGCGCTTTTTCTTTTAGCGGGTATAAAGCTCAAAATTTGTGAATATAATGATTCCGTAAGCTCTTAACCTTGAGTCTTAAACTGTCTGTTTCTGATATCAGCACTGTCCAGTATCCATTTAACCATGTCTATGTATGGAAGAATTCTGGGCCTCACACGACGCTAATCGCGCATCGAAAACTGCCTTCGTTTCTTGATCCAGACATCCTTGGTGCATTTTTCACCTTTTGCGCTTTTTCTTTTAGCGGGTATAAAGCTCAAAATTTGTGAAAATAATGATTCCGTAAGCTCTTGAACTTGAGTCTTAAACTTTCTTTTTCTGATATCAGCACTGTCCAGTATCCATTTAACCATGTCTGTGTATGGAAGAATTCTGGGCCTCACTGTTATCCTATGTAAGAATGAACAAGCCAATTCTGTGATGGATGCCTCAGAGGAACTATGTGAGCCTGCAGTAGCTTCGACCTCCATTACTCTAGGATTCTCTTCCTCAAGTAGATTGTACATGCCTTCCCAGGTAGTAATACCAGCATCTCTGTTGCAGGCAGTGTCTGTATACAAGGGCGCCATTTCCTTCTCTTCCGAGCTCGAGGCTTTGCCTTTCTTTCCCATGGTATCCTGCGTACTGCTTTGTATCGTTCTCTGTTCTTCGTTCCTACAATTTACAAGTGAAGTGAGAATAATGATATGGAAAGGTGACGGGAAAGCCTTAAATGCTAAAAACATATAAAATATACCACCTTATGTGAAATGAATTTTCGATAAGCACGGAACCATATTCCATTAATAACTGGCAACTAATTCATTAATTAGCATTAAAGTGCATAACCAGGTGTTGGTTTATGGACAGTACTTTTTTGAACCATGAGTTCGAAAGATCTATGATGAAGCGATTTTGCGATTTGCTTCGCAATATCGCAGAATCGCTATATCGCAGAATCGCTAGTTCACTATATCGCATTATCGCTCTATCGTAAAATCTCAATATCGCAATATTGCAATATCGCAAGAACGTGACATATGACAATCTTCGTTAATCTGTTTTCTGCGAAATGTGATCTGCGATATGCACCATCGCATATCGGCAATTTAAAGTTTTTCAATGTAAGTGGTATTTGATGGATGCGACGCGATATATGTTTGTTGTCCCGTATCGCAATCTCGCAATCTTAGAATTCGGCTTGCAAGGAGGTACCCTATTATCCTTTTGCGATGCGATATTTCCTAAGGAATAATCCTACTTTATCATAAAACTTAAGCTTTTTTTTTATAGATTTTTCAAGGGTATTTTCTTACGTTTTTTTACGGTAAGTTTTATTGAAAAAGGAAATACAAGTACTAATTGATTTTTTAAATTTTGACTAAGGGTCCCCACTTATTTGGTATTAGTAATAACACAAAATAAGAAGGGGGGTTGTTGCTGGCCACAACAGGTAGCTCCTAAGAAATTTTGGAGGCAGATTCTGACTAGGAAGACTAAAGATAATAATAAAATTGTTCTTCACGATTGGGATTCCTATCCTAAAAAGCTTTATGAATCTCCAAATGTCATGCATAATTTGGAAACCCTGCTCACAATGAAAGAAGTTTTCTCTTTAGAAAACATTAAGTTTGGGGTTAATCGCCTCGCTAATGGGAAAGCTAAGGACATTCAAGGTTAACAGGCGAAAATCTTAAAAATTGGAGGTCCTGTCCTCATCCCCCACATCCACAAGCTTTTCAATCACGCAGTCAAGCAAGGGTTCCGTAAACCTTGGACTGAGAGCCTCGTTATCCCAACTTTTAAAAGTGGGGATACAAATAACCCCTTAATTACTGGAAAATTATGATCAGCCCTCTCTTAGCCAAGTTATATGGTAGTATTTTGGAAAAGAAGTTAAGCATATGGCTTGAAATTGAAGGTAAGCGGGCTAAAGGCCAAGCAATTTTCAGAAGGCATCACTCAACAACAGACCACCTCGTTACACTTAGGATCATTGCGGAGGAATGTCGTAATGATAGATCCAATTTATTTTGTTGCTTTGTGGACTTTAGAAAGGCTTTTGATATGGTTTCTAGATACAGCCTTTGGAATAGATTAGAAGAGCTAAAGGTTCCTCTCGGGTTGAGAGTTGCCGCTATAAGGTTATACAAGAATGTAATTTCCAAGCTAAAGAGCAATGAGGGGTGGTCTAAAGATATTAAGTGTAACATCGGAGTTAAACAAGGTTGCCCCCTCTCCCCTACCCTATTTGGCATTTACATCAATAAGCTCGAAGGCTATTTAGAGGAAGCAAGATGTGATGGCATGATCTTAGCTGGGATAGTCATCATCCTTCTTCTCTATGCTGACAATGTTGTTCTTTTCGCAAGGTGCCCATTTGATCTTGATAAGCAACTCAGGCTTCTTAAGGATTTCTGCTCTACCATGGGTATGACTGTTAACACTGACAAAAAAAAAGTTATGACTATCAAATCCAAGAAGGACACTTACGCTAATTTTATGTATGACAATAATAACTTAGAGGAAGTGTATTCTTACAAGTACCTAGGAATTTATATTCATCACAATCTTAACTGGAACCATAGCATCGAGAAAAGGATTAATGGGGGCTGGAAATATTATTTTGGTCTTGAAAATAATTTTAAAAGAACAAACCTCGTAATGTGGGATAAGAAGAAGTTCCTCTTTCAAACTTTAGTCACTCTTGTTATCTTATATGGCTGTGAGGTTTGGGGTTGCAGCATCTCCAGAGAATCATGGAGAAGGATTGAGCAAATCCAGAAGCATTTTACAACTTATAACCTAAAAATTAAAAGTAATACACCCTATCCTATTCTCCTTATAGAAGCAGTTATTTCCCCTATTGAGAACCTAGCTATGATTAGGTTTCTGTTGTATAAGCACAAAATCAATAACATAGACTATCATAGACTTCCTAAGCTAGCTTTAAATTCCAGCCAAAACCACCTAACGCTCAATCAGTGGTGGCATAAAGACACAAGGGCCTGGTTAAACTATTGGGAGATCAACGAGAATGATGCATTGAAAAAACTTAATAACATTAAAGATATTGTTACTTCTAAGTTCAAAGAAAAAATGTGATGTGAGAAAGATTTAGCAGCTAAAAGAAAATTAAGTTATTATAAGAAGGTCATCAACCCCACCCTAGAAGATCAAAAGTATCTCTATATTTTAACTAGCTCAAAGAAGAAAATTAATATAGCAAAGATTAGAACGAATTCTCTTGAGCTCCATAGTGAAACAGGTCGTTGGGCAGTTCCTAAAACACCATGGATGGAAAGGATCTGCCATATATGTGAGAATAGGAACATCAAGGATGAAAACCACTTCCTCTTAGAGTGCCCCGCGTACAAACACATTAGTTCTTAGTTTCACAATCTTTGTTACAATGCTAACCTTCCTAATCTTTTACAATTTCAAAATTATAGTGAGCTCGGGAGGTTTTTCTCCAAGCTTTTTGAGCATAGGAATAAAATCTTCAATCAAAATAAAAAATTTGTTTCTATAGGTCCGATAGACCAATGTTTGGTCTCAGCAGACGTTAACCACCACCACCACCACCACCACCACCACCACCACCACCACCATCATCATCATCATCATCATCGAAAACTATCATAAAATAACTTTAAAATATATAAATTAATGTAAAAAAAACATGTATATACATACATATTTAATTTTCTCAATACACATTTTGATAAAATCGTAAGTAGTTTAAAGTAAAAGACTTTTAAAATATATGGAAAAATATTTTTAAAATTATTAACCTAAGTTTCTTTTTGACAAAATAGTAAAATTTAAATGAGAAAATATTAATCATTATAAATTAATTTACCATTATAAAATTATGAAAAAAAATGTGCAATAAATAATCAACATATGGATGATTTTTATTAGTCAATAAATGCATGTGTTTTTACCATTTTAAAGAATTGAAGATCCATTAAAAATCGTATTCAATAGTGACCTACCATGTCAATATGAAGTGAATCCATAATGTGCACACAATTCAAAAAACCTTTACCAAAGCCTTGGATGACCTAAATTTTAATATGTACAATAAACACATGCTGAAACCAACATAAAAACATATGCTTTCATTAATAAAGGGTTTTCCAAACTTCTTTGGATATTTTTCTTAGTTTATAATACTTAAAACTTTCGCTAAAACCTCGAATAAATCGTGCTTTTCTTGTAAGATGTATTGATCAAATTAATCTACAAGATGATATTAAAAAAATTAACACATCTGGAATTTAACTACCATGAAAAACAAAAAACAGTCGCATACAAAATAAAATATATTATTTTCAGACGCAATATATCTATTATTATAGCCTAAATTTTAGGTTATCCAATTAATTTTTATATATTGAGAGGTTTGATATAATAGCACTAAACTCAATTATTGACGTACATTTTTAACAAGGTTGTATAGCTAGAGTTTTCGTGCCCCTTACTTCAATTATTGAATTTTGAAATGTATGAACTAAATATTGTATTTGAGCAAAGTCTACTTTGTAGATATTCTTTCTTATTTTAAGTATCCTTAAATTAAAGTAAGAAACAAGTAAGACATAGTAGCTATAAAATACTGCTAATGACCTAAGACTTAGTACTTTAACATTGAAACCAAAATTCTAGAACCATACTTCCAAACCAAAAAGTGTTTCTACCAAAAGAAATAAAAAGAATATTGTTATCTTGCATTGGAAATCTACTAACTAAAAGTGCTAACATATACATATATATAACCTCTCATCAAATTCTATTTTTACACAATATTACATTTGTTCGGATATATATGAATATTCTCAAGATAAACATCACAAATATATATGAATATATAAAATATGAACAAAAAGTATATGTTGTACACAAGTGAAACGGATACTCAAGTAGAGATTTTTATCAAACACAATAAACGAACTAATAAATTAAGAAAATATTGATGTATAAAGAAACAATTACCTTATTGATTTTAGGCGATACAATTTTTAGCAAAATTATGATATATATTTTTTTAACAATGTGTTTTTGAATGCAGAATAATTTAAAGATATTTCAATTAATATTTATTTGATTTTAGACAAAATTAACTAGTGACAATTTGACCATGACTTACATAACTAGATACCAATGTATTGTAAAAAATATAAAAAATTTACATTTGTATTAATTACCTTTTGAAATTTAAAAATGAATAAAGTATTTAGCAAAATTGATATTAAAAATATCATTTAAACAATATAAAATTATAATTTAAGTAAACATTATATCAAAGACTCTGAAGATAAATATGATTAAAATCTTTTTCCATGAAAAATGAGTATTTCAAAGTGTATTTAAAGAATCAATACATTAAAATTTATGTAATCTAAGTACTCTAAAATAATAATTTAACTAATTATTAATTTTTTTAATAATTTCTATATTTCTCCAAATAAAATGTATTATTTATTACTTGATAATTTACTTTTTTATATGATGTAACTTGTTATTTTACAATGCCATTTTCAGAAGCTGAGTCACATTTTATTTCTTTTTGATAGATAATCTTCAAGATGTGTTTCTTTTTTATGGACAATCTTCAAGATCTGCGTTATTGAAACTTTCTTGGATAGTAAGTTGGTGAGGACATCCCATTGACATGAAAATGACAACGTTTAATTATTATATATTTGGGAATTCATTTCTATATGAATTTGAGGAAACACATTTTAGTGAAATTTTAATCTTTTGTTTTTTAAAATGTATTTTCCATGTAAAAAAATTCTTTGAATCTTATGATTCTTTAAAAAAAAAAAAATTGAGAGCAGTGTTTGAATGATGGTGAAAATAGTTCAGTACGCAAGGTTTTAAAAAACCAAAAAATCACATAATTTTAAGAATTTTTTGTCATTTTCCAGATTAAATTTAAACCTGGTTAGACTACGCTGTAAATAAATTCTTGCCTCTAAAAATTAAACAAGTCATTACCATTCTTCTATTTCAAAATTTATGGAGGAATGGGTTGAGATAAATGCAACAATACAATTGTAATGCAACGATATTAGATGGGCACGTGATGCACAAAAATATATGGTTCAGAAATTCATTGCTATGTACGGCGATGGTAAATACTTTCTCTCATAGTCAACTACAAATTAATGTGTTCTCTCGTTTAGTCATCATCACGTTCACATCAATTCCATTAAAAAACAATGGTAATCAATCTCCACAGCTGCAATCGATTACATAAAAGTAATGATTATGTGTACAATCTATGTATGTTAGGTAGGATCTATGTGGTGAGTACTAGTATTGCAGTAATAATGCAACAACTCTTAGGGTTCCTACTTTACTTTTATCAACGCGCTAGTTCATAACAAATTTGGAAGCGACAATGTTGTATGCACAAGTACTAGTTCTTACTGTAGGCTGTCACTTGGTCAACTGGCGCAAGATCACTAGGAGCTCAAGCTAACTTCTATGGATTCCAGAGGAATCTTTATACATGATGAAAGAAATGAAAGCTTACTCTACAGAGGCTACTTTACTTGCAGAAAGGAAGACTGAAATGTAAAGCAAACCTAGCAAACCCTGCTTAACCAACTAATCCTACTTTTGCAAAAAGTGCTATGAAAACCATGAAATGAATGCCATTACCTACTCAAGGAAGTAAACAAAATCTACTCTAGCTATTTCTAGAAACCAATGAGCAAAAAGCATCTTTTTGGATTTATATGTATTTTTATATGAAATTGTCATGCATGTAATTTATTTGTTTGTGAATGTGGCAGCAATTAGGTGGCGATGGAGGGTGGTTTTGGGACTTGAGAAGATGTAGGAAGGTTTGGATGGGTCCTAGGAGGTCTCAGGTGGCCTTTTGGAGGCTTTTACTACAATCGGACTTCAAAAGGAAGCCTACAGGAAAATCTACAGGAGGATGCAGGGGATCTACAAGAGGATGCCGAGAGCAATTTTGAAGGTTTTGAAGGTGGGAGAGTGGGTGGAAAGGGTAGATGAGGGCTAGGATGATGTGTTTGGGTGCCTAGGGTCCACCAAGGATCATTAGGAGAGAAAAAGATGATTGGATTTGCTCAAGGAAATAGAGGAAAGTCTATGAAGAAATGCATAAAACTAAGGCAGATTTGGGGTGAACTTTGGGCAACCTGTGAGGCATAGATCAGGGAGAGAATGTGATGGCTACTAAGCTAACCTACTATGAGAATAGATTTTCTACAAAAGAACTGAAAACCAAACAAGGAGATCAAGAAAGCAAGGAAATTAAGTACATCAAAAAACAAAATTTTGCATCAAGCTAATCTAAACTATGAGCTATGGAAAGAAATGCTGAAAAATGTTATAATGAGAGAAAACATGAAAGGAGACTTATTGTAAAGACATAAATGAGCATGGTGAAAGAAGTCTAAAGCAAAGCATTAACCTTCTAACAAACTGCAACACTAGAAATCCTATGGAGAAGGAAAATTTGTGTTTTCCTGGCAGCAAGAGGGTCTTGGCCTTAGTTCATGGTCCCAAAGGGAGGAAAGGAGGCCAAGGCACTGTTGATGGCATTTTTATCTTCTTTCTATCACTGTTCAATCTGCTATAGGAAACACAAATCAAAACAACCTTCTAAATCACCAAAAACAACCCATTCTTAATCAAGAAAGAAATTAATCTAACAGCAACTAATCCATGAACTGAAACAAAGCATATAAATACAAACAAGAGGAGCTTGGCTGCTTGGATTGGGCCCTAACCTAAGAGTTTCATCCCTCTGAGGTAACTCAGTGCTAGCTCAAAAAGGATCTCATGTTTATTATCAAAATAATAATAGAATTACATGAAACTGACAAGAAAAGTAAGCTCGAAGTTGAGCAGAGCAAAGCTGCAACAAAAATTCGAAAATTTGACCAACTCCCTAATGAGGCCCTAGGCTTCTCTGCTTATACAACTGAAGCTCCCAACAGCTTCCTCAAAATCAGGGAGGCTTGGCTCCCAAAACTTGAGATAAACAGAAGTTATCTTCGACTTGCTCGGCTGTCTCCTAGTGCATTGATTTGGCTGTTTGTGCTTCAAGCTACATGAAGGAGAATTCGAACTGGGGAGTCATAAATGAGGGGGATACCCTCCTATAAATCCTCTCCTTTGTCCACTTTTCATTGTTGTTGCCAATTGTCCATTAAATCTTTGACTTTTTCTTCAAAATTCGACCAAAATATGCATTAAACACATATTAGTCTCCATGGCATCATAACTAACCCAACTCACTCCATAAGCATAAATATAATAAGAAAACATGCAATAAGCTAAGAGAATGGTGGATTAAACTAAGTTAGGAGGAAAAATGATCCCATATAATTACCCATTTATGGGGTTAATCATAACCCCTTTATTGAAGGTGTTGCTCATCCTTTGAGCAACTAGTCCATTTCCTCATCTTTGATGGCCCTGATGGCCTCCCTGACATCCCATGCTTCTGATGTGAGCTCCTCTTCCTTGTCATGGAATCCCGCCTTTTTGTCTACCTCTTCCCACTGGTGTTGCTCTTCTTCCTTTATTCTACCTTCTAGCATGCCTAGCAGCAGTGGAGGACTCAGTTTGAGGCCAATCTAATTGACCTTCAAACTCTGCATGGAGCGCTTATACAGTGGCACTCTCCTTAATGCTTCTTTCATCCTTCTTTGGGAGTGATACTCCCATATCTGCAAACTGTGTGGTAAGGTGTTCCACTTCCTCATACAAGCACGAATACAATTATCCCCAAGTAATCTTTCCATATCTTCAACACGTGCAATGGCTTGAGCTTTATCATTGGTATATTCAGGGGAAATTTGGGGATTGCTTGCAAGTAGGTTATGTGTGCTTATGAGGGCCATGGGATCTAATGGCTTAGCGCTAATCATTAAGGTCTCATTCTGCTCATTTATCATCAACTTTCTTATTTCTGATGCCCTTAACTCCTCATGATTCATCCATGAGGCCATGGCCATTAGTTGCAGGTCCCCTAGCCTAGCATTGGGGTCCCACACATTCATGTTTGCGAGGGCCATGTTATGCAAATAGAATTTTGCTATTTTTTCCTTGTCTTCTGAAGAGCTTTGGTCACATAGGTCCATCAACTGTCTATAATCCTAAAAAGGCATTGTGCCTCTCTATGCCAAATTCTTTATCTGAAACTGTAGCCATTGGTCCTTGAGGTATAATCCATATGATTTTGCCATTGTTCTGCATTGCAGTGCCTCAACGGACCAACTGGCCATGCATGCTAGTTGTGTCTCCCTCTCTTGCAGTTGTCTTCTAAGTAATGCATTTTCTGTTTCCAAGTGAGTTCTTGTGATTGCCTCTCTATGTCTTACAAAACTTAACTCCCTGCCCATTTCTCTAAGCTTGTTCTCCATGTGGCCAATATCCTCTACTCCCTTGGATTTGGCGATTTGCATCCACCTATGGCTCCTTATTCTTTCTTTCTCCAACTCAAAGAATAGTGGAATTGCAAATGTTTGTGGAATTATCCTTCCTCCTTCAAGGAGGCGGTAATAGGAGGCAAGGCTAGGCTGGGGATCAGGTTCTTGTGGCTATGTAGTTTCCTCCTTCCCCTTTGGTTGTTCTTCTACCCTTTTCTCAAGTTTCTCGGTCTCCTGTAGCTTTGACAGGGTCTCCTGTAGAACAGTTTGTGCCTCCTATAGAATTGTTTTTGAGTCTTGTAGTTGCACTCTTTCCTTCCAGGTGGAAGATTTGGGATTCCTTCTTTCATATTTGATATGGGTTTTAGAGGGGGATTCTTCCCCTTTGACAGTGGGTGAATCTTCAATTATGATGGGCACTGTTGAGGATGGTTGTGGTTTCCTTGTTTTTATCCTTGTGCTCTTCCTGGCCTTGAAATACATGGAGGCCTACCTTTTTCTTTTCTCTTTTGGTTTAATTGGAGTGCTCAGGGTAGTGAGGGCAGTTGCTGCCTCTCCTTATAAGGTCTCAGGAGACACTTCTATCTTTTCTGCTATCTCTGTTTGCTTTGTTTCTTCCTTTTCTGCCTCTTCATCCTTCTCCTCTTCTATCTTGGTATCTTCCCCCTGCTTCTCTTGTTCAGCAGAGTCATCAGTTGCGTCACCTTCTCCCCCTTTCTACTCTTCTTCCTCACTATCAAAAGGACTGATATCATATGTGAGGGCTCTTTTGTCATCTCCTGCTGTCATGTTCCTGAAAATTTCCCATGCTACGGGGATTGTGAAGGTATGGAGGGCTTCTTCCACTAACATTTTAATTAACCCATGGTGATATAGCTCCTCTGGACTTCTTGCCTTAAACTTAATGTTGGAGTCTATGAGGGAATGCAGGAGGAAATAGGGAATGCTGAGATTCTGGGGTGTTGGAGTGTCCATTCCATATCTCGACTCATGGAGGAGTCTAAAATGGTAGCCAGAGAATATGATATACCTTCCCTCACATGAAATACATTTGATGATTTGGTAACTAACCTCATCCAAAGGGTAGGGTACGCTTGTCCTTCTAACGCCATATTTGTCTTCTACAGGATGTTCATTGTTTTTGGAAGAAGTTTTTCTTGGCAGCTTGTCCAATTTATCAGGAAGGGTGGTAACCCTACTAATAAATTCTAGGGTGATTTCCATGGAGATACCTCTAAAAGTAACAGTGTCATGGGTCCTTGAGTGAGGGACTAAATAGAGGGAAAACTCCTGAGCTAGTTTTTCATCAAACCCTCAGAATTTCTCAAAACATGGCATCCAATTTTCTCTGGTGAATATGGCTACTACCTAGGGGTGTTCATGGAGCCTGGCTAAATTTTTGGGCTCCTTCATCATGAATCCACCTTTCATTGTGCTTATACCCCTTTTGAACTTTCAAGGTAGAGATGGAGACAAAAAATTTGAAGAAAACAGGAAAACAGAAGAACACTGTGTTTTTTCTTTTTGTAAGAAAACAGGCAGAAAATTTCTATGGAATTCCTCTTTCTCTATGGACTCAATTCCTTATTAAAATTATATCATTACTTGCACATATTGATAATGAAGGTGGGTATGCACAGAACCTACCTCCTGAAGCTAGAAATCGAGCAAAAAACTCGTGTTTTCTGTTAGGAAATTATATATTACAGAGCAATGGAACACATAGAATATTGCATAAATTAAAACACAGAAAACACATAAAAAAAGAGAGACACAGATATATGTGGTTCACCCAGTTTGGGCTATGTCCACGGAGAAACAGCGAGTACTTCTCTTTATATTATCCAACAAACTGAAGAGATACAACCTATAGTAGATACACTGTAAATCCCTCTTCGCTCTCAATCTCCTCTCTATTCCTCACTCGGAATACAAATTTACATAGATGCAATACAATTCCCTCATATATAGTGAGGGGTTGCCTTCTAGGGAAAAAACCTAAATTAAACATAACTTCTACCGTCAGATCATCCGCCTAATGAACGACCCAGATTGACTAGAAATTACTATACTTTTACAAGACAATTTTACATTTGTTTTTAGCTTCGGGGGCATTGCCCCCGAACCCCTACCGGGGGATCATTGGCCCCCGGACCCCCCAGCCAGGGGGGATTAGCCCCCCCGAACCCCCCATGCGAAGGGGTGTACAATCTTCCTGGGGTATACATCCAGCTGAAACCTTTGAATATAGAAGATAATCAGGCTCCACACCCAACAATCTCCCACTTGGAGACTGATTATAGCAACTCCACCACTACTTCATTTGCTAGAAAATGACTCCACTTTGGACCTGGTTGTTTCTCATCTTCTTCATCATACTTGAAGACCAACTAAAACTGAGTAGATTCTCAATTTATCCCTGGTTACAAATTTTGTTAACTTATCTGTAGGATTATGGTTAGTGTGTACCTTTTCCAGCTTCAATTATCCATCTTCCAATGCTGACCATATGAAATGGTACTTGAGTTGTATATGTTTAGTCTTGGAATGAAATGCAGATTTCTTTGCAAGATGTATGGCACTCTAGCTGTCACTGTATAACCTACCCAACTCCTACTTCTTACCCAATTCATCTAGAAACCTTTGTAACCAAATCATTTCTTTACTATCCTCTGCAGCAGCGACATACTCTACTTCTGTTGTTGAAAGTGTAACAACACTTTGGATTTTTGAAACCCAATTGACAGTTGTTTCACCTACAGTAAATACATATCCTGTATTGCTCCTCCTGTTATCTCCGTCACCTGCCATATCTGCATCAACATATCCCCATAGAGCAATGTTTGAACCACCAAAGCATAATGCTTGATTTGTGGTACCTCTCAAATACCTGAGAATCCACTTCACCGCCATCCAATGTTCTTTTCCTGGATTGTTCATGTACCTTCTTACAACTCCCACTACATGTGTAATATTAGGCATTGTGCAGACCATTGCATACATTAAGCTTCCAACTGTTGATGCATATGGAACTTTAGACATATAATCCATGTCTTATTGGGTCTTTGGGCACATCTCCTTACTTAATTTGAAATGGCTAGCCAAAGGTATACTAACTAGTTTTTCATTCTGCATGTTAAACCTTTTCAATACCTTTTCTATGTACTCACTTTGAGACAATGTTAATTTGCGATTCTTCCTATCTCTAGTTATTCTCATACCAAGGATTCGTTTTGCAGCACCCAAATCCTTCATTGCAAATGAGTTTGTCAATTTCCTTTTGAGCACATTTATTTCCTGCATGTTAGAACCTGCAACAACTATGTCATCTACATACAATAACAATATAATATAACTATCATCATTTTTCCTTTTGAGATAAACACAATGATCGAAGTGACATCTAGTATAACCTTGTTCAGACATAAACCTGTCAAATTTTAGATACCACTGCCTTGGAGCCTGTTTGAAGCCATACAAGCTCTTCTTCAACTTGCACACTAGTTTCTCCTTCCATTTTACCTCATATCCTTATGGCTGATGCATATATATCTCTTCCTCCAAATCCCCATGGAGAAAGGGTGTCTTCACATCTAACTGCTCAAGATGCAAATCTTCAGCTGCTGCTAGACTTAGAATAGTTCTGATTGAAATCATTTTCACAACAGGAGAAAATATCTCATCAAAGTATATACCCTATTTTGTGCAAACCCTTTCACCAGAAGTCTAGCTTTATACCTTCTTCTACCTCCATCTTCTTCCTTCAACTTGTAAATCCATTTATTCTGCAATGTTGTTTTACCTATAGGCAACCTGACTAAGTCCCAAGTCTGGTTATGTGCTAAGAAGTCAATCTCTTCTTTCATGGCTTTCTCCCATTTCTTCCTAGTTTCTACCTACACTACTTCTTCATAACATTCTAGTTCACCAGGATCAGTCAAAAATACATAATATAATGAAGGAGAGTATCGTTCACGTGGTCTACTTATCCTGGTGGATCTTCTAACACCACTTTCAGGTGTTAGAAGTTCTTGTTGTTTTTGTGGTTGTTGTTCTCACTGTTGATCATTATGATTTTCAGGCACCATCACTTTTTCTATGATCTCGTCAAGCACTCTGTATTCTCTGTTTTCTTTTTCCTATTTCTTTTCCTATTTTTGATCCTTATACACAACCTTTTCATTGAATATGACATCTATGCTCCTAATTATTTTGTGCTTTTCATAATCATAAAAGCGATAACCAAAATCATTAACACCATATCCAACAAAGGTACATTTCTTTGATTTTGCATCAAGATTTGTTCTATTTTCTTTATTAATGTGGACAAAGGCTTCACAACCAAAAGTATTTAAAAAAGAGTAGTTTACGGTTTTACCTATCCATGCCTCCTCTGGAATACCACCATCCAAGGAACTTGAAGGCCCTCTATTTATTAGATAAACAACAGTATCTACAACATCTGCCCAAAATTGTAAAGGAAATCTTGCATGAAATCTCATGCACCTTGCACACTCCATGATTGTCCTGTTCATCCTTTTTGACTCACCATTTTCTTGTGGTGTTCCTGGAACTATCTTCTCTCTGGAAATTCCATTCTCAAAACAGTACCTATCAAAATCTTTGTTGCAAAATTCACCTCCATTGTCTAATCTGAGACACTTCAACCTTTTTCATGTCTCATTTTCAACCAAATCTTTCCATTTCTTGAAATTATCAAATATATCAAATTTATTTTGAATACAATAAATCCACGTTTTTCTAGTTGCATCATCAATAAAAGTCACATAATAACGAGAGCACCAAGAGATGATACATGAGCATGTCCCCATACATCTGTATGCACAATCTCTAATTTTTCGCTCTTCTTTTGTTTCCCAACTTTAAGGAATCTGATTCTCTTATGTTTTCCATAAACACAATTCTCACAAAATTTTAAATCAACATGCTTCAAACCTGGCAAAAAATTTCTTGAGTGAAGAATCTGCATCCCCTTCTCACTCATGTGCCTGAGCCTAAGATGCCACAATGTCATATATTCTCCTATAGAGGTTAAAGCATTAACATAATTAGAAATACCATTGCATAAATACAATGTACCAACCTTTCCTCCTTTCGCTATTACTAGGGATCCTTTAGTGACCTTCCAGGTTTTATTTGTGAAAGTAGTTACACAACCTTCACCTCCCAACTGTCTTGTTGAAATCAGATTTTTCTTCAAATCTGAAACATGCCTTACCTCCTTCAATAGCCATTGATTTCCATTCTGCTATTTTATGAAAATTGTACCCATTCCAACGATTTTATAGGGTTTTTCATCACCCAATCGAACATTTCCAAAATCTCCTTGAACATAATCATGAAAATGTTACTTATCAGGTGTGGCATGGAATGAGGCCCCTGAATCTACTACCCAGGCATAAATAATATTTTCTAATGAAAGAATCAAAGATTCTTGCAACACATCACATGTTACATTCGCTTCATGATTAGTTTCTTGTTGTGCGTCTCCTTCTTTTCCCTTCTGAGACTTGCAATCTTTCTTTAGGTGTCCTTTCTTCCCGCATTTTCAGCACACTATCACCGATCTAGACTTGGATCTGCCTTTTCTTGACCTACTGCGATATCCTGAAATCTTTCCTCTTTCCATTTTTCTTCGCCTAGTCTCTACAGTCAAAGCATTATCTGATGTCTCACTGGAGCTTTTCTGTCTCATTTCCTCGCTAAGGATTGCACCGACAACATCATCAAACTTTAAATTACTAGATCCAGAGACAAAGTTACTAATGGCTATAACTAAACCATTCCAACTTTCTGGCAATGAGCACAGAAATAATAGAACCCTAACCTCATCATCAAAAGTTACCCGTACAAAACTTAGCTGACTTGTAACTGTATTAAAATCATTTAAGTGATTAGCGACAGATCCACCTTCTAACATATTCATATTAAATAAATGCTTCATAAGAAATACCTTATTTGAGGCTGAGGGTCTTTCATATAGTTTGGCCAATGTCGACATTAAACCCTCTGTTGTCGTTTCCTTTAAAATATTAAAGGCTACCGACACCGCTAGGCACAACCGGATTGTTCCAAGTGCCTTTCTGTTGAGAATATTCCATTCTATGTCAGTCATACTCATCAAATTCTTTGTCTTTCCAATCAATGGTAGGTGCAGATCTCTCTGATACAGATAATCTTCCATTTGTATCTTCCACAGGTGGTAGTTTTGGCCGTTAAATTTTTTGACCCTAAACCTACCATCTTCCGCCATTGCTCCCACTTGAACTAAGAATCCTTCTCTCCTACGAGTTTATTAGCCAAATAGACCTTCGGCTCTGATACCAGTTATTAGAAAATTATATATTACAGAGCAATGGAACACATAGGATATTGCAGAAATATAAACATAGAAAACGCATAAAACAAGAGACACATAAATATACGTGGTTCACCTAGTTTGGGCTACGTCCATGAAGAAATAGCCAGTCCTTCTTTTTATATTATCCAGCAAAATGAAGAGATACAACCGACAACAGATCCGCTGTAACTCCCTTTTCACTCTCAATCTCCTCTCTCTTCCTCACTCATAATACAGATCTATATAGATGCAATACAATTCCCTCATATATTGTGAGGGGTTTCCTTCTAGGGCCAAAAACCCTAAATTTAACATAACTTCTAATTTCAGATCATCCGCCTAATGAACGACCCAGATTGAGTAGAAATTACAATACTTTTACAAGGCAATTTTTCATTTGTTTTTAGCTTCGGGAGCGCTACCCCCGAACCCCCGCCAGGGGACCACTGGCACCCGGACCCCTGCACCCCCCCATGTGGAGGGGTGTACAATATTCTTGGGGTATTCATCTGGCTGAAACCTTTGAATATAGAAGATAATCAGGCTCCACACCCAACATTTTCTCCTTAAAAACAACTTACTTCCCCTCCCGTAGAACTGCTTGTAGGTGCTCCTGTAGAACTCCGATAGCAGGAGGATAGATGAAGGCGATGGAGAACGATGGTTTCGAGGTTGTGGTTGTGACAAAGAGCTTACTGCAGCTAAGTGGATGAGTATATAATGAAAGAGAAAGGCGGTGAAGGAGTTTTAAGGAGGAGTACTTATTCCTTCATTTAGATATTTCCGGTCATGGGGTGAGTTGGAAAAATGTACGTTTCCATATTTGGACCATTGGTCCCCACTTGCATTGTCATCATGGCTTTTTCATACAATCACCTCTCATCATTGCATAAGAGTTTGAAAACCCTCCACTAGCTGTCCTTGGGACTTTTCTTCTGAGTTGACTAGGTGCATGTGTGGTGGCATCTTTGGATGAGTGCAATCAACTGGATGAGGGTGGTCAGTTAACTAGCCACCTTTTCTCATTCAACCCTAACCATCTCATTTACTTATGCATATTTTCCAATTACATAGATGCAACAAAGGAGAGGGTTAGTAACTTATCTGCAAGTCCAATGTACGTGCTGTGAGGCATTTTAGGTTCCTTTTGTTGTTGCATGCTTGTATTTCAGTTGTTGCATGCCTGCATTTCCTTTGCTGCATGCTCTCTACTTCTTGATGTGTGGCTTATTTTCTCTTTACAGGTATCCTCTGGCTGGATCTAGCTTCAGATGTCCCCTTCAATCCCATGGTTTCACTTCTTGTGTTGTTGTGGCTTGATTTTAATGGGATCAGTTGCTACAGGAATTCCTACAGGAGCTCCTGTAGCTGCTTCTCCCTTTAAAATTTTTATCTGATTTTTGTGTTGGGAGTTGTGAGGATGGTGCCAGAGATGAGGATGGAGATGGAGAGGCGCTTGGTAAGTTGCAGGTGATATTTTAGGTGTTGCACCCTTTATTTTCTTGTTTTTTTTCTAAAACTAGTTTTCTGTATTTTCTATGACAGGAAGGCAAAAATGATGATGATGATGATGTGATGCAGATGTGGAATGGATGGCAAGGAGGGTGGATAGCTATAGGAGAGTCTACATTCTCTTCATGAAATTTTCCATCCCCATCAAATTGCGTTTTGGAACCCTTTCTGGCTCTCGTGATTTCTACATGAGCCTCCTATAGAAAACAAAGGGCCTCTTGTAGAATACACAGTTTCCCGCAAAAGAACACAATAGGGTGGAAGAAAGGTCATAAATGATGGAGAAGAGTGTGGAGGAGATGAAATAGGCTTTGTGGCATCTTCTCTTGCTCCCTGTGGTCCTCCTGGAACCTGCAATGCACATTAAAATTTAATTTTCTTTTTCTTCTTTTCTTTGTTTTTTTTTGAAAGACAACTAGGGCGCCTCAAGGATGTTTTCACCATGATTGCTTACCCTGGGCATCTCTAAGGGAGGTTTTCACCTAGGGATCTTATTCTCTTTTCCTTTTCTCTCTTTTTTGCATCACTGGGCCGCCTCAGAAGAGTTTTTCAACCCAATGATGGGACTCAAGCGCCTCATGGAGATTTTCACTTGAGTCCTTATTATTTTTCTCTTTTTTCTTCTTCGGTGAGTGGGTGAAGTGGAGGTTAAGACATGCTCCACTACCATCACTGTCTTATTCAGATATTCAATGAATTCTTGCTTGGAGAGGGGCTTCTTGTAAATTTTCAACCTATGAAGCATGGGTATGGCTTCCTCATAAATGGTTCTAATCAGGACTGAACCATTTTCATTGCATTTTTCCATAGTGTAGGGTCCCAGCCATCTTTTCCTCAGCTTGCATTTGAAGTCTTCATACCTTGAGTCATAGAGCAGTCCCCAATCTCCCTCTTGGAATTGCTTCGCCTTGATATTTTTTTCATGTCATATCTTCCTCTGAAGCTAAAATACCTCTGTGTGGAGAAGGGCCTGCAATATTTGTTCATCCAATCCATTGAGCTGGAGTAGTCTTTCCTTCTGTGCATGGCTGAGGTCTAGGTCGAACTGAGCTGCCATCCTTAGTGTGTTAAATTCAAATTATATTGACAGCAAAGACTTCTTTCCATAGACCAGTTCATAGGGTGTGAACACTGTGGTGGTCTTCCATGTTGTGTTGTAGGCCCAGGTGACATCAACTAATTTATCTGCCCAATATTTTCTGTTGCTGCTCACTACCTTGGTCAGAATTCCTTCCAAAGCTCTGTTAGTGACTTCCACCTACCCATTGGCTTGTGGATGGTAAGGGGTGGAAGTCATGTGCTTGATTTTATGATGTGTGAGCAGGTCTTCAATCAAATTGGAAGTGAACTGACTTCCTTGATCTGTGACCAGTCCTCTTGGATACCTGAACTTATAGAATATGTTTTCTCTTAAAAACTCAGCTACTTTTTCCATTTTTGCTAATTTGGTTGCTTTTGTTTCTGCCCACTTTGTCAGATAGTCGGTGCACACAATGATGTACTTCTTCTGTTTTGAAGGAGGGTTGATAGGACCCACAAATTCCATGCCCCACTTCTCAAATGGCTCGAAGGTCACTTGAGGTTGCATGGGCATCTCATCCTTTGGAGTAAGTTTCCCCATCCTTTGACACCAATCACATTGGCTGGTGTATCTCCTCACATCTTGATGAAAAGTGGGCCAATAGTAGCCTACTTGTAGTATTTTGAAGGCAGTCCTCTTGGCTGCAAAATGGCCTCCACAAGGCCCGTCATGACAGGCCAAGAGAATGTCAAAAAATTCCTCCTCCCTGACATATCTTCTCAAGATCTGATCAGGGTCAAGTTTGAAGAGGTTGCCCCCAATCCAGGTGAAAGGGGCACTTTTCCTCACGATCTTGCTCTTCTCCTTTGAGGACAGGTGTGGTGGAAACTGTGCTGAAACCAAATAATTTTCTATATCAGCAAACCATGGAGACAATACTGATATAGAAAATGGGTGTTCATCTGGCATTTGATCATCCACCATTCCTTCTTCACCTGTAGGCAAATTTACTCTAGACAAAAAGTCAACAACAACATTTTCTTTACCAGGCTTATCAACAATGGTCAGATCAAACTGTTGCAGTAAAAGAAACCATATAATAATGACAGCATTTACATCCAGTTTGTTCATTAAATATTTAATTGCAACATGATTAGTGTGCACAAAGGTTTGATAGCTTATGATATAATGTCTCAATTTGTTTAAGGAATGCACTATAGCTAGGAGTTCCTTATCGGTCACCGTGCAGCTTAACTCAGCCTTTGATAAGTTTTTTCGTATAAAGTATATGGCATAAGGTAACTTTTCATCAATTTGTCTTAAGTTTGCTCCTATTTCTTTGTTCGACGCATCTGTGTGGATGTGGAAAGGTAGGGTCCAGTTTGGGCCTCTCAAAATTGGGACAGTCACAAGTTTTCTTTTCAAGGTATTTAGGGCTTCGTGACAGTTTTCGAACCATATGAACTTAACATTTTTTCCTGAAATACCAAATAACAAAGAGGCTAACTTACTAAAATATTTAATGAATCTTTTGTAATATCCAGCTAAGCCTAGGAAACTTCTGACATCTCTCACCTTTTGAGGAGGTGGGACCCTTTGGATAATAGCAATTTTGTTGGGGTCCACCTAGAGTCCTTGTTGAGATATTGCATGACCTAGCATGGTCCCTTTAGTCATTAAGAATTCACATTTTTCTGCACTGAGGGACAGGTTCATTTCAATACACTTGTCCAAAACTTTTTCTAGGTTAGATAAAGCTTCCCGAGAGTTATAACCATAAGGAGTAAAATCATCCATATATATTTTGACTGCATCATGAACCAGTTCAGAAAATATACTCAATAATTCTCTCTAGAAAGTGGTTGGAGCATTGCACAAACCAAAAGGAAGGACTTGATATGTGAAGGTACCCCAAGGATAAGTGAAACTGGTCTTATCCTGGTCTTCCGGGCTGATTTGAATCTGATTGTACCCGCTAAACCCATCTAGGAAGGAAAAAAACTCTTTCCCCGCCAGACCATATAACACTTGATCTATGAAATGCAAAGGAAAATGGTCCTTTTTTAGTGGCTTTGTTCAGTTCCCTATAGTCAACATAGATTCTCCACTTACCATTTTTCTTTAGCACTAGCACCAAAGGAGAGACCCATTCACTGTCGGAGATGGGGTAGATGAATCCTACATCAAGTAATTTTTGCAATTCTTCCTTAACAATGTCTTTAAGGGCTGGATTCATCCTCCTTTGAGGTTCCTGACTGGTTTGCAATCTTACTTAATGTATATATTATGAGTACATACTGAAGGGTGCACTCCCTTCATCTCCTTATAACTCCAGGCGAAGGCATCTAAATGTTTTCTCAATAAGCTAGACAACTCCTTCTCCTAGGCAGTGAATAGGCATGGACTGATTTTCAAGGTTCTTTTTGGGCTGAACTCTACACTCTTAACACGGAGAGAGGTCGGGTCGGCCACAAAAAGATTAGTTAAGGGATTGTCTTGGGTTTCCTTCACTATATCTTTTAATGGCAAGGTACTGGGGGGTGGATTATGAATTAAATTTTCAATGATATCATCCTCATCCTGCGGTTTCCCCCCAATGAAAATTTCTAATGCACAAAGTGGTGTAGAATAAACTTCATCCTCACCCTCCTCCTCCAACAAGAGGGGTAGATCATGTTCTAGTAGGGGTTGAGAAGGAGGGTATAGGATTAACTGTTTGGAGATATGCACATTGTTGATGGTCATATTACTAGCTTGACAGCTGATGTAGGCATCGACAGTAGCCAACCAGGGTCTCCCAAGGATGAGAGGATACCCAATGAGCTTCGCCTTTGGCTGGAGAACTAAGAAATCAACAAGGTACTCCCATGAACCAATGGAGACCATCACATCTTCCACAATCCCTTCAGGGGTCACGGTGGAGCGGTCTGCTAGCTGCAGTATTGTCGTGGTATTCCTCAAGGAGCCCTGAGGTTAAGTTTGAGCATGGTGTCCTTTGTCATCACATTAATGGCAGCTCCCAAATCATTCAAGGTATGTGGGATCATGGTGCCATTGATGTGGGCATCAAGTACTAAGCTTCCAGGGTCCAGATATTTCAGACAGATTACCTGCCCCAACATTAGGTCGGACAATTGTCCTATGAGATTGACGGTTGGGGCATCTCTCTTGCGCTTGCCTGGATGCCTAAAGCACTTCTGTTTGATCATCCTATTGTATATAGGCACATCTTTTATGGCTTGGATAATTGGTATTTTCACACATAACTACTTCAATTCTCCCAGAAGTTCAATTTCTTCTGGGGTGGGTTGTGTTGTCCTAGATAGTCTCTCAGGAAAGGGTGAAATTGCTTTAGGTTTACTTTCCTCTTTATTTTCCTCAATCTCCATAGGGGGAGGCTGCATATTTGGGACAACCTTCCCAGATCACAGGTTAATCTCCTGAATCTCCACAGCATAAGTTGGGCATGATGGTTCCCCACTATATACTTGTTGAGCATGTCTGTTGTTCGGGTTTGGGTTTTGTTGGGTAGGAATATGGGGTTGCCTTAGTGGAGTAGGAGGAAATGCTTGTGGTTGACCAGGTGGTGGAGGAAAAAGAGAGGGAGGAGAGTTCTACTATGGCCTCCACCCTGATGAGATGCATTCCACTGAGGTTGTGGCTGAGCATAGGATTGAAATGAATGAGCAGCTGGTTGGGCATGATACTGAGATGGAAAGGACTAAGGAGGAGGCACAGACTAGGAAGGATGAGTAAGAGGACCCCAAGAAGGTATGGAAGTGACTTGGTTGGGGTTTTAGTATGCCTGAGATGTCCCTTGCATCACCTGCTGGTATGGTCTAGGGCCATGTGGTCGCCTTTGGTTCATGAAATAGAGTGGTTCAGTGGCTCCTTCGGCCCCCTGGTATATAGCTTTAAGTTCAGGCAAGGAAGGGAACATATACATAGAATGATATTCTTCACAAACTGAACAAACCTCTATAGAGTTCAATGGAAATTCGTTCCGAGGATGCCTCCTAGTGCACCTAGGACAAAAAATGGCCAAAGCCCTCTCTACTTCCTCTTGTTTCCTTTTAATATGCAAGGTATCCATTTGCATGGCAAGAGTCTACATCATCTCACTCTTGAATTCTTCCAGCATGTTTCCAATTTCACCTTTGATGGATGAATTGGATGAGGAGGTATTGGCTATGGGTTGAATCCCCCTACCTCTCCTTCTAGCTACTCTAGAATGGTTTCTAAAAACAGTTTTTATGTCCTCATAAGGTAGTTAGTAGATGTCTCCCTCAGCCAGTAGATGGAGGGTGTCTAGAAGGTCTTCTGGAATTCCCATGAGCAGGACCAACTTCAGAGATTCAAGGTCAAGCGTGTACCTTGCCCTTTTGTAACTGAGCTGGATCGTCTCTTCATAATCTTCCAAGGATTCATCACTTCCCATGGTCATTCAGAAGATTTCCTCCTTGTCATCTTTTGAGCTACAGTAGTCTCGATATTTGTTATTAAAGGCTTGCTACATCTGAGCCCAAGTTGTGATGCTATTTCCAGGTAACCCCATGAACCAGCGCAATGCTTCATCCTTGAGAGTAGAAGGAAATGGTTTCAACTTTTGCTCATCTTCTGCATAGCCATAAGTTCGACAGATAACAACAAACCCAAACAAGAAGGTGTCAGGATCTTCTATAGTAAAACCATGGAAGTGACGTAGGGCTGAAGGGATTATATTCTTCACTTTGCTGTCCCCATTGGTCTCCCAGATGGGAAAGGTACCTTCTATTCTTTCTCCATTCCCCCTAGCATTTCTGTTTTCGGCCATTGTCTTAGGAGGATGTTTTCTTCTTCTTCTTACCCTATAGGTTCTTCAAATATCTCTGGTTTTTCCCCTAAAGGTTATTCTTGATCACTGCCGCTGAAGAAGAGAGAAGGTTGGCTATGTGATGTAGTTGGGGTGTTGGGCAAGAATTTTTCTGAATTATCTCTATTCCTACGAGGCATGAAAGGAAATCTTTTTGGTTGGTTTTTGTTTTTTTTGCCACTGATTGTACCTGCAAAACTGAAATTGATTGAAAAAACAAATTGCAACTAACTAAAATGAACTTGCTAAAATGAAATGAAAAACTGGATCAAGGAAATGACCAATCTACTTTTGCTGAAATGGAAATTGCAGAATTGAAAATGAAAGCAAGGAAAAGCAGAAACTGAAGGAATCAACTACTCTAATTTTGCTGAAATAAACTACTTAGCCAGAATGTCGTGATAGAAAATAGAAGAAGGCAGTAATCACAAAATACTTTGACGCTTCCCCAGCAACGGCGCCAAAAAGCTGGTGAGCACCAGTATTGTAGCAATAATGCTGCAACTCCTAGGCTTCCTACTTTACTTTTATCAACCCGGTAGTTCATAACAAACTTGGAAGTGATGGTGATGTATGCACAAGTACTAGTTCTTATTGCAGGCTGTCACTTGGTCAGGTGGTGCAAGAGCACTAGGAGCTCAAGCCAACTTCTATGGATTCCACAAGAAGCTTTATATGTGATGAAAGAAAGGAAAGCTTATTCTACAGAGGCTACTCTACTTGCAGAAAGGAAGACTGAAATGTCAAGAAAACTTAGCAAACCCTACTTAACCAACTAATCCTACTTTTTCTGAAAGCACTATGAAAACCATGAAATGAATTCCATTACCTACTGAAGGAAGTAAACAACATCTACTCAAGCTATTTCTAGAAGCAAATGAGCAAAAAACATCTTTTTGGATTTTTATGTATTTTTATATGAAATTGTCATGCATGTAATTTATTTGTTTGTGAATGTGACAGCGATTAAGTGGCGATGGAGGGAAGTTTCAGGACTTGAGAAGATGTAGGAAGGTGTGGATGGGTCCTAGGAGGTCTCAAGTGGCTTCTGGAGGCTATTCTTGCAATCATACTTGAAAAGGAAGCCTACAGGAAAATCTACAAGAGGATGCAGGGGATCTATAGGAGGTCTATAGGAGGTCTACAGGAGGACACTGAGAGAAGTTTTGAAGGTTTTGAAGGTGGGAGAGTAGGTGGAAAGGGTATCTGAGGGCTAGGATGATGTGTTGGGGTGCCTAGGGTCCACCAAGGATCACTAGGAGAGAGAAAGATGATTGGATTTTCTCAAGGAAAGAGAGGAAAGTCTATGGAGAAATGCAGAAAACTAAGGCAGCTTTGGGGTGAATTTTGGGCAACCTGTGGGGCATAGATCAAGGTGAGAATGTGATGGTTGATAGGTTGTCCTGCTGTGAGAAGAGATTTGCTGCAAAAGAACTGAAAACCAAACAAGGAGATCAAGCAAGCAAGGAAATTAAGTACATTAAAAAATAGAATTTTGCATCAAGCTAATCTAAACTATGAGCTATGCAAAGAAATGTTGAAAAATGTTATAATGACAGAAAGGATGAAAGGAGACTTATTGCAAAGACAAAAGTGAGCATGGTGAAAGAGATATGAAGCAAAGGATTAACCTTCTAACAAACTGCAACACCAGAAATCCTATGGAGAAAGAAAATCTATGTTTTTGTGGCAGCAAGAGAGTCTTGGCCTCAGTTCATGGTCCTAAAGGGAGGAAAGGAGGCCAAGTCACTGTTGATGGAATTTTTATCTTCTTTCTATCACTGTTCAATCTGCTATAGGAAACACAAATCGAAACAACCTTCTACATCACTAAAAGAAACCTATTCTTAATCAAGAAAGAAATTCATCTAATAGCAACTAATCCATAAACTGAAACAAAGCATATAAATACAAACAAGTGGAGCTTGGCTGCTTGGATTGGGCCCTAACCCAAGAGCTTCAGCTCTCTGAGGTAACTCAGTGTTAGCTCAAAAAGGATCTCATCTTTATTATCAAAATAATAATAGGATTACATGAAACTGTCAACAAAAGTAAGCTCGAAGTTTAGCAGAGCAAAGCTGCAATAAAAATTCGAAAATTTGACCAACTCCCTAATGATGCCCTAGGCCTCTCTACTTATAAAACTAAAGCTCCCAACAACTTCCTTAAAATTAGGGAGGCTTGGCTTCCAAAACTTGAGATAAACAGAAGTTATCCTCCACTTGCTCAGGTGCCTCCTAGTGCATTGATTTGGTTGTTTGTGCTCCAAGCTTCATCAAGGAGAATTCAAAATGGGGGGTAATAAATAAGGGGGATACCCTCCTATAAATCCTCTCCTTTTTCCACTTTAAATTATTGGTGCCAATTGTCCATTAAATCTTTGACTTTGTCTTCAAAATTCAACAAAAATCTGCATTAAACACATATTAGACTCCATGGCATCATAACCAACCCAAATCACTCCATAAGCATAAATATAATAAAAAACATGAAATAAGCTAAGAGAATGGTGGATTAAACTAAGTTAGGAGGAAAAATGAGCCCATATAATTACCCATTTATGGGGCTCATCACTATGTATGCTGCAACAACTACTTAATGATTATGTGTACAATATATGTATGTTGTGTAGGATCTGTGTATGTTGCAATAACTATTGTTCAATATTCCTCACGATATGCTAATGGTTGTACATTGTCATTAATCTGTCAAAGTACATATTATCATTACAGAATAAGACTCTAACTAATTAGAATGTAGAAAAATTACATTTAAAAAAAATAAAAAAAATAATTTTTTTTTTTCAAAGATAAACATTAGATAAGATCATTTAATTTTTAGTAAATTTAAAATTAATTTCAACATTAATACTTTTTGAATAAGTTATTACACTGCTACGGCAGGGAATAATAATGGTTAATAATATTTATTACTAGACAATATATTGGTGTTTAATAGTCGCTAAATGGTGTAGCTTTATTTTTGGACAATAATATGTAACTATGCTTAACAATATTAAATCATTATAATTAGGTTAGGATTTTTGGCTTAATGAGTTAGTAGAATCAATCATTGGTATAATAAATTTATATTATATAATGTATACCAAATCATATTTAACCATGTTTGTTAGTATATATTATGTTAAACATGATTAGTCATTCATAGCATAACATCACTTAATGACAACTATATCCAACTTTAATCAACTATAAGAAGCTGAATAAACCATATTTTGTTTTTGTAAATAATTTTTATTACCTTTTAACATAAAATTAAATCAATATTTTAACAAACACACCACAAAGCAATACATTTTCCTCTTTGGATTCAAGTCCCAAGATTGTTCATGGGTTTCACCTCCTTTTCTTTTCTCTTTCGAAAGTCTATCCATTTCGAAGGGTTCTCAGGAATAAATGTAGTTGAGGCAATGATGAAATTTTCTTGAGATGTGTCCATTGTTAAATGTTCTAGCATATTTTCCATTTCCTTGTCACTATCTAAGTGATATAATTCATGTGTACATTTGTGCCTGCTCATTGATGTTGGAAAAATTATGTCTAAGTCTCTTTCCATATTGATGGAAGGACAACCTTCGTCTATTAAGGGCTAAGATGGTTCAACTTACCACTTAGTTGAGTTGGAGGGTGCAGAATTGGAATTAGGTGACTTCTATTTCTATGTGTTATTGTGCTCTTAAGTTGCAGTGACCTTAGATCCTATAGATCATTTCTAATATTTCCATTCATGGTTCATTTTATTATCTTCCTAGTGCGAACAAGGTTCTTTCGAGTAGGGGTAGGAATACTAAAGGTGACCCGATTGCCAACAATTCCTACATCAAAAGGTAATGTTTTCAGAATCCACTTGTTGTGAATAAACCCTGCCTCTCCATTTAAAAAGTATTTTCTTCTTAAATCTTTCATGAGGTCCACATCCACACATATGCGAACAATTGTGAAAATTCCTTTTGCAATACTATTATATTCAATTTTGATAAAGTAGCCTAGTGATTTTCCCATATCTTTAAAGATATCTAGGTGTGTCAAATGGATGAGAAGATTGGGGAGTATTACTCTGGCCGAAGTTTCCAGAGCCAACATAGAGAGAGTATTAAAATCTAAAAACTAAGGCTGAACGCAGAGGCTAGCGCAACCCCAATATTAGGGCCTTTGATCGAAAACCTTATGTCGTTCTTCTAACTTAATGAAGAGCACAAAAGAGAATACTTTTGAGCATAAATGTACCATAATACCAATTCATGTGTACCCATGCCTAGAGAGTAGATGATATAGGAAAAAATCCATTGAAAGGGAAAATAATCACTTCTCATTCATAATCTATAGTTATGAATCTACTTATAAAGTTCTCCACTCCAAGAGAAAGGTTTTATGTTTCTTGTTCCACCACAGAATTAGTTCTAGAGATATATTTAGGGTTTGGGTGTGAAGGTTCTAGTTTTAGGACATCCTTAAAGGATTTGGTATGGGATGAGGAGTATATAGCCCACCCTTTGTCTCTACCACTTACCCTCAATCCAAGGTAAATCAAGGCATTCTTTCCTATGCCATAATCACTGAGGGAATTTTTGATCCTTAAGCACCTGATGATCTCCATATAGGATAGGAATAGAAGCATATAAAATTATTAGCTTATTATTAATCATAGCTACACGGGTGGAGATGAGATTTGTGTCTTTGATCTATAAAAAAGGGAAACCCCTAAGATTGGTTTCACAAAAATAAAAAAATTCTTAGGGTCTAAAGGAGTAAACTCACCCTAGGGGAAGAAAGAGCCCAATACAAGGAAAAAACTTGAGTTTTGATTTTTCATGAATTCCAACAATAGGCCTCTAATAACTCTACCCAAATTGAAAAACCCCATATTCACATCAGTAAGGAGTGACGTCTTCCTATCTTGACCCACCGCTCTATGTGAGTCTGGGTTTTCCTGAGCCATGATGTCTAATTCCAGTCTTATCCACAGTCAAATGCAAGAAATGGCATCATTTCAAAATTGTGTGAATATCAAGGTTTCAAACCTTTATCTAACAATCCATGGTGGTGGCGCTCCTCATAGTAAATTTGAAGGCCTCTTGGTCCCCTATCAACTAGAAGTAAAAATTAAGATGGAAGGAAAAGTGACTGGGTACCGTGATGGGGTGAGCTATGCCAACAGACTTATAGATAGCCAATAATATCCCATGAAAATTCAAAGGGTGTTTACATGGATCGATGACTGCATATTTCAGATCTAAGACATTGGAATGTAGATTAAACCCATGCAAGCAATCATATCTACCAACCACATCCTTGGTTAAGTGTGGGATCATGGTGAAAGCATTCTAGTTGGTAGCTAGGGTTGCACAGCTAAGCGTAATAAACAATATTATTAGGTTATGGGTTAGGTAATTAATGGTTTATTAGTATCAAGATTTGATATATTTGTGTTAATTTGAGCCATATTTTCCTATAGTCAAACATGGTCACCAATAGTGAAACAATAGACCCTAGAAAACCTTCATTGTTAGTGACCTTAAAAGCATGAAGAATAGTGTAAATACATAAATGGAAATGTAATTTTCTGAATATATATTTTATCAAATGGTACATAATTAGTGTTAGGAGACTTTTCATTTATGTGAAAAAACAATTTTTTTATTGTTAGCAAAATGTTTCATTACAAAATGGTAAAACATCACTATGAGTAATGGGCTTATGAGTTAGGTTTTAGTACAATAATCCATTAGGAATACATTTACTCATGGACACCAATGGTCAATCATGGCTATTAACGATCAAATATATTTTTTAATAGTTGTTTTATCAAGGGTTAGTTGGATATTATTCTAACCAATTTATCATTATTATGTCAATGGTTCAACACTATTAACCCAATAATCCTCTAATCCATAATCTAATAATGATAATTGATTATAGTTTCTCATCACTACAAATGGTTATCCATGCCAATAAATGAGCATTAAACGCTTAACCTAATCACCACTAATAACCATGATTTATGATATTTTCATGATAACCTCTAACCATTGCCATTTGTGATATGTCAAATAACATTAGGAAATATTAGATATTTCAGGTGGTTTGTTGGCCATTGATTAGTAGATCTACTATATATTCCATCACAATTTTATCGTAGTGTCTTAAGAAAAAATATTTTTCATGTAAAATTTTACTTTTTATAACTATGACAAATGTTTTCATATAATATTATGCTCGACTAATTTAGTTATTTACCCAACCATTATATATATATATATATATATATTTTTTATTTTTTTTCATTTCCTTCCAAATAAGATGCTACATAAATTTTTAGATATTTTACATTGGCCACTCACTAGGGAAGCCCAACCATATTAAAAAAATCATGATTTAAGGCAACAAAACAATAAATCCTATGTAGATGGTTAAAGTAAGAAATACATAGAGAAATGATAATTGAGTTGTTTGAAGGTATTTTCTATCTTTTTTCTTGCAAAAATAAATCCATCCTAAGAACTTATTAATATTAGATGACATGGAGTCAATGGATACATTTCCTTGAGGCATTTCCATTTTCGGAGGATCGAAAACTATGCTTGCTTCCTTATCACTATTTGTGTGATCATATTCATCAAGATGCTTATGTCTTCTTCTGGAAAAATCCATGATCATGCTTGTGTCTATCCCTTCTCCATCCAATGGATTTGGACAAGAGTGGGTATATGATGGTGGAGGAAAAGGGATCATAGATTTTGTGGGATGACGTGTTGCTACATGGGGTTGAGATGAGGCCAAAGGACTAGAATTGGTTGAATTTGGTTCTTGTCACTACATCTTATCCTACTTGTGAGCTACGGAATTCTTATATCCTATTTGGTCTTTCCATCCTCAATTATTTTTCTTAGCCCCACGAGGATGAGAATAAATTTGAGAAGGGAAAGCATTCTAGAGATGACTTGGCTATTGATAGGACCTATAGTAGAAAGTTGTGCTTTCATAATCCACAAGCGATAAAAAGGCTTTGTCATTCTAATTAATAATGATGCTATGAAGTAACCCTCTATTGATATCTCTTTAGACATAGATGCATGTAAATATTGTAATATCGCTATCCATCATGTCCATATCTATATTAATAAATATCATAGAGAGTTTCTTAAAGAAGATATAGTATTTAGTGTTAACAAACGAATTTTCATATTAGGAAATCTTACAAAAAATGGAATGGCTTGTATAAATTCTTGAATTTAGGAAATAATTGTTGAAATGAGAGCCTATAATGACCCCAAAACCATGGTCCTTGATGAAAACCTCCTTATCAATCCTCTATATTTTTTAAATAATCCGCAAAGGATCCCTTCAAATATAAATACATATTTGTATTCAAGGACTAGGTTTGATGCACCCATTGTAATATCGTGAATGTTGATGGAAAAATCCCATTGCAATGGAAGATTATGTAATTTTGGTCATAAACTAACCTAAAAATATAAGATAAGTGGTATTCCACCTATATTTCTATAATATATTCTACTAATTCTACAATGAAAGATGGTGCTAAGAGATTTTGGGAGTGGATTATCAGAGTTGTAGGTTCAAAGAATCCTTGAAATATCATGTATCAGAGAAAAAGGGAATACCCCAACTTTTGTTTCTTCCATTTAGTCTGCAAACTGAGAGGATTAACACATCCTTGGATATAACAAAATATTTGAGAAAAATCTCTTTGCAAAGCTTCCTACCCCCATGTCTGAGCCACGGTGAAACAAAAGAAATTCTTGTTCAATCTTAGAATTTGACTTTAAGTGTAGAGGCAAAGTCGGTGGTTGTCACCTGCAGACAGAGGATACCCCTTGAGAGTAGGCTCACAAGGATTAAAAACCTTGAGTGATTTGAAGATATGACATCACCTAGAAGGAGGAAAGAACCTTGATGTGAAAAATTTCCTCATGTTTTAATAGATCTACAACGATGGTGACAAAATGAGGGAACTTCAGATGAAGGGAAGAATCCTGAAGATGAAAATCCCCTAGAGATAGGGAGGTGACTCAAGGCTTTAGGTTTTCCATCACAATCAACACCTTGTGTGACAAGGACTAGTTTTGCATATGCCAATTGAAAATTCAACTAAAATGCATTATTTAATAGTAAAATATAACTTTTATTATAATGGTTAAAAGTTTTTATTCGAATAGTTATGTTCCATCTATATGGTGAGGATTTACAATATAATGGATAGGTTGAATAAAATTTTCAAATGAGTCTCCCCTTACATAAAATCCGATCAAATAGTTATTAGAGCTACTTGTCATGTACCAACTAAGTAATGCATGTAGTTATATTTCCTTACATATTTCCCTAATAACAACATCAACTGACATTAGGTGCTCTAAAATTGGAATTAAAAACTATAATTTTTTATTCCTAAAATGGCCTCTACTGTTCAAGTCTATTTGCATTGTTGGGTATTAGTTTGCAAATTCCATAGGGCCAATTTTACTATGATTAGCTATCTAAGATAACTCTAGCAAAGGTAACATAATTCTCTAGAGAGGCTTTGACATATTATGGAAAGTTAACATTATGGTTCGCAATGATTCTAGGTAATCTAAAGGAGGAAGAAATCATGGATGTTTCCTCACAACTACGTGAGGGAAACACCATGATCTTTGGAGGAATGTTGAGGTGATCCACCACACACCCTATGAGAGATTTTGGTGATGTTATAGCAAAAGCCATCTCCACTTACATCCACCAATAAAATAATGAAAGTATATGGTTTCATCACCTACTTTCTCAAATCAAGAATGTGCTCCCCAATTTTAATAGACATTCACCTCAAACTCTATTATTTTTCTATAACTACTACTTAGACTATTAATTCTCATAATGTTACTATAAAACTAAGCAAATAACATTATTATTTATTTCTAACCTATCCTTTGAAATAATTTTATTTTATTTTTATAAATATTTAAAACAAAAAAAAATCCAATAGTAGTAATAATGTCAAACTTATCCATTATGATATGGAACATCTAGAAGTGCAATATCTATCGGAGGCCGTTTGTAATTCGGTTTTTGTTTTATTTGTTTTCATGCGTTGGTAGCAAACTTCTCCAAAAGATATTAAAATTTTAGAAGTGCAAATCTATAACAATATTTATTAATGTTTTATTTGCTTTAAAACATTAATAAAGGGCCTTTATCATTTCGATTTTACGCGTGCTCTTTATTTCATTTGGACCCATGTGTGTCCTCTTTATATAGATTTAATACTCACATTAGTAAATACCCATTTGGATAATCGAGATAATATTCTATTTTTATCAGGGGAGTTATTTTTTGGATCTCATGCTGGCATCTCAAAACTTATACGTTCGTTCACGTATTGTCCATGAAAGCTCCAAAGATGATATATTTTGCGGGACCGGCAATACAAATATACCAAAAGGAGGGGCTTTTTTCAAGTTCCCCTAACTCATTACTACTATTAATTTTTAACCATGGAACTATTTGAGGTATGATGATGAATATTTGATCGAGACGGTGATATGTTGTATTTATGTTTCTAAGATTGTAGACAATTTAGATCTTTAAAGAATTGGATATAAGTAAGGTTGACATTAAAAATTATTATATATATAAATTTTATTCTTATTTTAAATCTCTGTAATCTCATAATATTATATTTATATGTTGTATTATGTTAAATATATTTATATTAAATTGAAATAATAAATTCATAAATTAAAGTTAAGGTTATAAACATTGAATTTGAAATGTTTTTGGTTGTAGTATATATCTTGGAGTATAATGATGTGACTGGAGTAGTTGGATGGAGATTTTAATTTAAGATAAAAAAAAATTTAAATATTAATATTAATATTTTAATTAAAATTAACTTTATTTTATAATATTAATTATATTTTTGAATTAGATTTTGTGAATGAAAATTTAATGGAATTTATCAATGATTGAGTTTAAATAATATATGATATTTTAAAATAAAAATTTATTTTTTGAACTAAATAGTCTGTTTATCTTATTATCAATTTGGATATCATCACCCTATGAATAATTATGTCTTTGGTATCATGCTTGAATGTGATTGCTTCTTAAAAAAAATTTGATGAGCAAAAGAAGATTTTGGATCATTGATTGAAATGAAAAAATATCTTTACTTATATTTCAATATTAAAATACCTCTCATCATTTACTTATGATTTCATTTCATATATTCACATTGTATTTTCACATAATATATAGATAAACTCTTCATATGGTCTATAATTTTCTTTTGGATGGGACATGTTGGAATACTCAACAATACTTAGAATGGGGGTGAATGAATATTGGACACATTTTAAAATTTTTAATCATATCATGTAAACGTTAATCAATTAACGACACCATTTAACAATGTACCACTATGAATATAGTACACAAGATATTTTTTAGGTGGGAACCCTTCTAGGAGAAAAATCATTGAACGCTTTTAATATGAGTCTTAAAAATTACACCAACAGGAAGCTCCAACTTTTGAGATTATCTAGAAACAACTAGAAGGAGGCTCCAATCCTTTCATTTATCATCTCTGACTAAAAGGATGTGTTAAAACCAATGGTTTACCAACTCCAACTGGAAGGAGCTTCCAACCCCCTAGTTTTACGAGTTCCAATTGAAAGGATGCCCCAACACCCTACAAGCTCAAACTTACTAGTACTCTATTAGAAGATCATTATATTTATAATGAAGCTACAACTCCTAAAAGGATGCTCCAACACCTTATAAGCTCCAACTTTCCCTAGCATGACCTTGCCACCCTGAAGTGTTCTCAGGTTATAACTTAAAGGAGACTCAAATATCTACCTTGCACCACTTAACCATTATGAAAATAAATATAAGTGAATAGAATAAATCTCATTGGCCACACTCCTCGACCTCTGCACTATGATCACTAGTCATATGTCATTTAACTACCATTGTTTTTGTCCAATAGTCAATTTTTCCTATTACAACACTTGTAATAAAATTGTTGCCAATGTTCTCAATGTCACTAGTAACTCTTGTCCTTATGCACAATCCAATGTGCCAGAAGTATGTATTATGCCTTGCCTTCCATTGTCTCAGCTTCTACCATAAGAAGCACAAAATAATTCAATCCCTCTTTGTTGTCTTAAATCCTCACTGTTCAGATCAAAAATATGCAAGTGAAATTCAACTAGGTTTATCTCTGAATTTTGATCTCAATGCTTCTTTCATATGCCAATTTGGGTGAATAATGAGCCCATAATTAAAAAATAGCCACAATAAACTGTATGCCAAATTAGACATTTTACAATTTGTACATTTCTTGGCACTGTCCAAATGAATTTCTAGATTCTGGCTCGAGTCATTGAAATTGTTAAAAGTGTGCAAAATTAGTGCTATTAAAAAAAAAAAATTATACTTTAAGCTATTCTTGAACTTGAACGTGTGACAACATTCCATGTATATACCTCACCAATTGCACTACTCAATCCTTTGCTGTAAATTGCTTACATAATAATTTGTTGTTGCATTGATTAACTGGCTTCGAATAAGACCCAATCCATAAGCATTCAACATCAAACATCCGAATTTCCAACCATAGGAATCACGTCAACTGAGCACTATAGGAAGAATATCTGGTGACATGGAATTTAGATGTGTCAAGCCATGTTGCGCCTACGTGGCTCAATACATAGGTTAGGAAAATATCCAAAGTGTCAATCCTCAACAAATCATAATATGTGACAAATTGAATTGTCTTCTTACATTAAACTTTGAATCAACTTGGTTCATTGTTAATCCTCTATATATGTTCATACAACTCAAGCCTACACAAAAATTTACAACCCAACTCATTTTTTAATACATCTTCCACATAACCATCAACAAAATATGGCACGACTCTAGCCAATAAACTATAATCCTTCTATCACATATAATAAAATAATATTAGACCTCTGCTAAACCACAACAACTTAGATATCTTCCTCGTCCAAACTCAACCAAAGTGAAGTTGAACTGTAACTAAGAACTCAACCAAACATTTTTGCAGAATGAAGTTTTGTAATTGAACTTATATTAAAATAAATAGCGATATATTGTAAATGAAAGAGATCATATCAACACAAGTTACTCTATCACAACTAATGTTCTTCAATTCCACACTCTCAAAAAAATTCTAATGTAGCCAACCTCATATTTGTGCTAGAATCTAAATCAAACCTTCATTCCTACAAATTTTATTTATGTGACAAAAAGACCAGTGGCACTGCACTGAGATGCACCTTGCAACCAGAGAATCACTTTAACTATTCAATTCATATAAAACCCATCGCACCAATTCAATGTTTAAAAACACTCTTATTATAAATATTCGGTGTATTTCTTACTCATTTGCTTGTTTGAAAGTTAGACTTTGTTAAGGAGACAAGAACCATGAAATAAATTCACAAGAATAGAACCATTCCTCTGTGACATTTATGAAATAGAGAAAATAATTTTATCCACTTGCGCAGAGCAAAAAACATGATTCTGAATAAAACTTAAATTATTTTGATTTTTCATTTTCGAGTCTGTGCCACTCTTGAACCCATCGATTCCCATATATATACATGAACAAGTGGGCCTTATATAGATTTTTTCATGTGTTTGAATTAAGGCCTACTTAGATGATGCCTTTCAATAGGGTTTCCATATAATTATCTATTTATTTAAGGAGTAATTGAGCACATGAACTTTCTTCAAATCAATGGGGATTTTCCCTATCAATATGATCTTTGTTTAAACCATATGACTCGACCATTAATACCTGATACAAGGTCCATATAAGCACCCTAAGGGCTGACCTCATGCACATTAAGAGATCAATTTCGTAATGAAGAAAATCCTTTTTCGAGGGTTAACTAGGTCAAACACTTATGGACCATAATCATTGGGGATTTACTAGGGAGAAATACCATACCATGTCAGTTCATATTGGGGGATATATATTGAGAAAAACATTACATTAATATATTTGGGGATATATATGCGTTAAAGGGGTTTTATATTGGTAGGTATAAAAAATTGAGTTAAAAATTAATAAAAAAATATAAAGGCATATAAAAAATGTTGATGAAAAAATGTTTACCTACAATATGAAAGTAGAGGTTTTTTAAATTGGGAAGGTGTATTGAGTTGGTATTGGTAGGGGGTTAAATAATGTGATTTTTAGAGGTATTTTCAAATATGTAGTCAAATTAGGGGTATCATGTAGTATTTCATGAACGTGTGTGATATGTTAGAGGTCCATTAGGTGAATCCCCCATGCCCATAATATTATCAACATCATGAATTTTTAATGCCAAAATTGGACCAATAAGAGAGCTACTTTTTCAATTCATTTAGTACACCTTGAGGAAAATTCTAGGCTTCAACTTTTAAGGAACATATCTTCTCAACCAGGAGGATTTACAAGGCAAGCCACCTAACATTACAACCATCATGATGAGTAATATCATCCTATGACAATATTTCTTGCCGATTCAATATTCTTCTCATTCAATTTCCTCATGACATGCAGGGTATGATCACCACACCACAAGTGCTTCCTTCCTTATCACCTTTCCAGGGCTTCTTTTCCATTGGAGTATCCATATAAATGTAATTAATGACATCTAGCTTTCGAAGACTCAAGTTGACATCAATGACAACACCATTCAATAATATCATCCTTTCTCATTGATGGCAACACACATACTCCCCCTATGATTATTTCTCCCCCTATCTTCATGCCTATGATCGTTCTCTTCTGAATTCACTCCCCCTTTGACATCAATGGGAAAGGGTAAGTCCCCCTGACAAAGTAAATTTCTATGTCGTCCTACAATATTCTTTTCCTTTTTTTACTTCTTCTCTCCCCTTGACATGCTATGCCTTCCATGGCTTGCTACTAGCAGATTCCACCTATAAATAACATTTACCTCTATGACAATGGCAATGATCCTTTTTGTAATACCTTTTGATTTTAGTCTTAAGTGCCACAAAACAGTCCATGATTTGATTTTCAACTTTCATGCTCACAATTCTGACTAATCTGCCTCTGGCTACTTCTTCAAACTGTTCCACTACATATTCTTGCTTTAATTCAATCATGAACCATTGAACTACACCATGAAGTAACCAACCAATTTGACACAAGAAATACATCAAACCTTCATTAAATTGCTAAGAATATTCCTTTCCAAATCAAACTTTCGAAGAATAGATATTCAAATTATCGATGTTACTAGTTAGACTCCCGCTCTTCAACATTCACAAGACTGGAAGTCCTCAAGCTAGATTGCTTAAAATAATATATGAACCCACTATGTAGTAAGATCATTATGAACCTTGACATCATCCTTTGTACCTTTAGATTCAAAATGGTCTTGTGATTTTACAATTGTTGGGAGCATGACCTCTGACATTTCTTCATTGATCAACTTGTCTTTCTTTTATTTTATTCTCCAAAATTTCTTTTAATGATATCAATTTTTTCCCTTATGGAAGACTTCATCATGACTCTATAATCAAGACCTATATGTCCATAGGTATAATAATCGAAGCATTCAATGTGGTACCCGAATGAGAAAATAATTGACATATATTCTCTACTGATGAAGACATTTGGATATATGTCTCGTGTTCCTACAAATTTTCTTATAGGGTTTGAATGATGACCGTGATATGGATGAAATTTCTTTCCTTAATGATCTTCATAAGACATTCTATCTTGGAGGAGGATCAATCCTTTTCTCTTCCTTACCCGTAACAACATTAGCATAAATTATTGGGGCAGTAACACTTTGAATCTTATTTTGTCATTCACTTGGCCTTTGAATTTTTTTTTCTTTTAGTATTCTCTTGAATCTTTCTTTGTGGTCAATTGGAACTCTTTCCTTCATTGCATGGAGCTTCACCTACTTATTTTACCTCCATTGTCAAGTGGAAAATTTCTTGATCCTTCTTATTAATGAAATGATTTTTCCTTTTGACATCTAACATTTAGAAAATAACCTCTTATTTCTTTTGAGTAACCTCTGCCTCATACTTCAAAACAATTTCATTTAGCTGGATTGTTTATATTTTATCTCTCTTTCATGATTCCTCAAATTCAAGTCTGATGAGGGAAACTTCTTCTTTTTATTTGTCAAAATCCTACATCTTTTCCTTTTTCCATTCATTTTCCTTTTTGAGCCTATTCAGTTTTTCTAGAGTTGCATCGCAAGGGCTTCACTCAATGTAGTGCGTTCATGGAATATTAAACAATACCCCTAATTTGACTACATATTGGAAAATACCTCTAAAAATCACATTATTTAACCCCATACCAATACAAACCCAATACACCTTCCCAATTTAAAGACCCCACTTTCACTAGATATTATAGGTATCCATTTTTTCATTAACATTTTTTCAACCCTTTTATATTTTTCATTATCTTTGAGCTCCATTTTTTATACCTGCCAATATAAAAACCCATTACCCCCTATATATCCCCCAATATTTTATGTCATTTTCCCCTCAATATATATCCCCCAATATGAACCCACGTGGTATAGTATTTCTCCCCAAGTGAAGACCTCGTGAGTTGCATCAAGTTCATTTTTCTTTTAAATAACTTCAGCATCAAGCATTTGATTTTTCTTCCTTGTTTTGTTAAGGTCCCTTGAGGGACTGATCAATTCTCTCTCCATGTTCACTTATGTTTCTACTTCTTCAACATTTTTAGGATGTTTTCTCTGAGTGTCATCAACATATTCCTCTTGACATGCATGCTTCTTAAGTAGAAAATTTGAATATCCTCCCAAAGATATTTGGCTAATGAGTAATGATCTACATATGATTTCACAAAATATGGAAAAGCACTTAGAATGCATTCATTTATTTTATGTTCTACCTTATTGATTCATTTAAAGATGTTCTTCTACAATAACCAAATGTCATACATCATATCAAGAGCTCCCAAATAAGCTTCCATTCTACCTTTCTAGAATTCAAAGAACGATTCACCAAAAAGAGGAACTAGACCAACATGTTTCTCTTCATCAGTTCAAATAAGTTCTAAACTTGGTCTAATACAGGAGACTTCCTTTGATCATTGAAATGCATGTTTCCTTGACTTTCCATCTTTGATCTTTTGAGATCTACCTTCCATTTGTTAAGATGAATATGAAGGAACTCGTAAAACTAGGGGGTTGGAGGCTCCTTCCAGTTGGAGTTGGTAAACCATGGTTTTAACACATCCTTTTAGTCAAAGTTGATAAATGAAAGGATTGGAGCCTCCTTCTAGTTGTTGCTAGATAATCTCAAAAGTTGGAGCTTCCTATTGGTGTAATTTTTAAGACTCATATTAAAAGCGTTCAATGATTTTTCTCCTAGAAGGGTTCCCACCTAAAAAATATCTTGTGTACTATATTCATAGTGGTACATTGTTAAATGGTGTCGTTAATTGTTTAATGTTTACATGATATGATTAAAATTTTTAAAATGTGTCCAATATTCATTCACCCCCATTCTAAGTATTGTTGAATATTCCAACATGTCCCATCCAAAAGAAAATTATAGACCATATCAAGAGTTTATCTATATATTATGTGAAAATACAATATGAATATATGAAATGAAATCATAAGTAAATAATGAGAGGTATTTCAATATTGAAATATAAGTAAAGATATTTTGTCATTTCAATCAATGATCCAAAATCTTCTTTTGTTGATCAAATTTTGTTTGAAGAAGCAATCACATTCAAGCATAATACCAAAGACATAATTATTCATAGGGTGATTATATCCAAATTGATAATAAGATAAACACACTATTTAGTTCAAAAAAATAATTTTTATTTTAAAATATCATATATTATTTAGACTAAATCATTGATAAAGTCCATTAAATTTTCATTCACAAAATCTAATTCAAAAATATAATTAATATTATAAAATCAAGTTAATTTTAATTAAAATGTTAATATTAATATTTAATTTTTTTTTTTTTATCTTAAATTAAAATATCCATCCAACTACTCCAGTCACATCATTATACTCCAAATATATACTGCAACCAAAAACATTTCAAATTCAATGTTTATAACCTTAACTTTAATTTATGAATTTATTATTCCAATTTAATATACATATATTTAACATAATACAACATATAAATATAATATTATGAGATTACAGAGATTTGAAATAAGAATAAAATTTATATATATAATAATTTTTAATGTCAACCTTACTTATATCCAATTCTTTAAAGATCTAAATTGTCTACAATCTTAGAAACATAAATACGATATATCACCGTCTCGATTAAATATTTCATCATCACCTACCTCATATATTTATTTCCGTAGTTAGTATTCATGAATAGTTCCATGGTTAAAAATTATTAGTAGTAATGAGTTAGGGGAACTTGAAAAAAGCCCCTCCTTTTGGTATATTTGTATGGCCGGTCCCGCAAAATATATCATCTTTGGAGCTTTCATGGACGATACGTGAACGAACGTATAACTCCCCTGATAAAAATAGAATATTATCTCGATTATCCAAATGGGTATTTACTAATGTGAGTATTAAATCTATATAAAGAGGACACACATGGGTCCAAATGAAATAAAGAGCACGCGTAAAATCGAAATGATAAAGGCCCTTTATTAATGTTTTAAAGCAAATAAAACATTAATAAATATTGTTATAGATTTGCACTTCTAAAATTTTAATATCTTTTGGAGAAGTTTGCTACCAACGCATGAAAACAAATAAAACAAAAACCGAATTACAAACGGCCTCCGATAGATATTGCACTTCTAGATGTTCCATATCATAATGGATAAGTTTGACATTATTACTACTATTGGATTTTTTTTGTTTTAAATATTTATAAAAAATAAAATAAAATTATTTCAAAGGATAGGTTAGAAATAAATAATAATGTTATTTGCTTAGTTTTATAGTAACATTATGAGAATTAATAGTCTAAGTAGTAGTTATAGAAAAATAATAGAGTTTGAGGTGAATGCCTATTAAAATTGGGGGAGCACATTCTTGATTTGAGAATGTAGGTGATGAAACCATATACTTTCATTATTTTATTGGTGGATGTAAGTGGAGATGGCTTTTGTTATAACATCACCAAAATCTCTCATAGGGTGTGTGGTGGATCACCTCAACATTCCTCCAAAGATCATGGTGTTTCCCTCACCTAGTTGTGAGGAAACATCCATGATTTCTTCCTCCTTTAGATTACCTAGAATCATTGCGAACCATAATGTTAACTTTCCATAATATGTCAAAGCCTCTCTAGAGAATTATGTTACCTTTGCTAGAGTTATCTTAGATAGCTAATCATAGTAAAATTGGCCCTATGGAATTTGCAAACTAATACCCAACAATGCAAATAGACTTGAACAGTAGAGGCCATTTTAGGAATAAAAAATTATAGTTTTTAATTCCAATTTTAGAGCACCTAATGTCAGTTGATGTTGTTATTGGGGAAATATGTAAGGAAATATAACTACATGCATTACTTAGTTGTACATGACAAGTAGCTCTAATAACTATTTGATCGGATTTTATGTAAGGGGAGACTCATTTGAAAATTTTATTCAACCTATCCATTATATTGTAAATCCTCACCATATAGATGGAACATAACTATTCGAATAAAAACTTTTAACCATTATGATAAAACTTATATTTTACTATTAAATAATGCATTTTAGTTGAATTTTCAATTGGCATATGCAAAAGTGGACCTTGTCACACAAGGTGTTGATTGTGATGGAAAACCTAAAGCCTTGAGTCACCTTCCTATCTCTAGGGGATTTTCATCTTTAGGATTCTTCCCTTCATCTGAAGTTCCCTCATTTTGTGACCATCGTTGTAGATCTATTAAAACATGAGGAAATTTTTCACATCGAGGTTCTTTCCTCCTTCTAGGTGATGTCATATCTTCAAATCACTCAAGGTTTTTAATCCTTGTGAGCCTACTCTCAAGGGGAATCCTCTGTCTGCAGGTGACAACCACCGACTTTGCCTCTACACTCACAGTCAAATTCCAAGATTGAACAAGAATTTCTTTTGTTTCACCGTGGCTCAGACATGGGGGTAGGAAGCTTTAGAAAGAGATTTCTCTCAAATATTTTGTTATATCCAAGGATGTGTTAATCCTCTCAGCCTGCAGACTAAATGGAAGAAACAAAAGTAGGGGTATTCCCTTTTTCTCTGATACATGATATTTTAAGCATTCTTTGAACCTACAACTCTGATAATCCACTCCCAAAATCTCTTAGCACCATCTTTCATTGTAGAATTAGTAGAATATATTATAGAAATATAGGTGGATACCACTTATCTTATATTTTTAGGTTAGTTTATGACCAAAATTGCATAATCTTCCATTGCAATGGGATTTTTCATCAACATTCATGATATTACAATGGGTGCATCAAACCTTGTCGTTGAATACAAATATGTATTTATATTCGAAGGGATCCTTTGTGGATTATTTAAAAAATATAGAGGATTGATAAGGAGGTTTTCATCAAGGACCATGTTTTTGGGGTCATTATAGGCTCTCATTTCAACAATTATTTCCTAAATTCAAGAATTTATACATGAAAAGCTAAGCCATTCCATTTTTTGTAAGATTTCCTAATATGAAAATTTGTTTGTTAACACTAAATACTATATCTTCTTTAAGAAACTCTCTATGATATTTATTAATATAGATATGGACATGAAGGATAGTGATATTACAATATTTACATGCATCTATGTCTAAAGAGATATCAATAAAGGGTTACTTCATAGCATCATTATCAATTAGAATGATAAAGACTTTTTATCGCTTGTGGATTATGAAAGCACGCCTTTCTACTATAGGTCCTATCAATAGCCAAGTCATCTCTAGAATGCTTTCCCTTCTCAAATTTATTCTCATCCTCGTGGGGCTAAGAAAAATAATTGAGGATGGAAAGACCAAATAGGATATAAGAATTCCTTAGCTCACAAGTAGGATAAGATGTAGTGACAAGAACCAAATTCAACCAAATCTAGTCCTTTGGCCTCATCTCAACCCCATGTAGCACCACGTCATCCCACAGACTCTATGATCCCTTTTCCTCCACCATCATATACCCACTCTTGTCCAAATCCATTGGATGGAGAAGGGATAGACACAACCATGATCATGGATTTTTCTAGAAGAAGACATAAGCATCTTGATGAATTTGATCACACAAATAGTGATAAGGAAGCAGACATAGTTTTCGATCCTCCAAAAATGGAAATGCCTCAAGGAAATGTATCCATTGACTCCATGTCATCTAATATCAATAACTTCTTAGGATGGAATTATTTCTACAAGAAAAAAGATAGAAAATACCTTCAAACAACTCACTTATCATTTCTCTATGTATTTCTTACTTTAACCGTCTACATAGGATTTATTGTTTTGTTGCCTTAAATCATGATTTTTTTAATATGGTTGGGCTTCCCTAGTGAGTGGCCAATGTAAAATATCTAAAAATTTATGTAGCATCTTATTTGGAAGGAAATGAAATAAATAAATAAATAAATAAATATATATATATATATATATATATATATATATATATATATATATATATATATATATATATATATATATATATATATATATATATATATATATAATGGTTGGGTAAATAACTAAATTAGTCGAGCATAATATTATATGAAAACATTTGTCATAGTTATAAAAAGTAAAATTTGACATGAAAAATATTTTTTCTTAAGACACTACGATAAAATTGTGATGGAATATATAGTAGATCTACTAATCAATGGCCAACAAACCACCCGAAATATCTAATATTTCCTAATTTTACTTGACATATCACAAATGGCAATGGTTAGAGGTTATCATGAAAATATCAAAAATCATGGTTATTAGTGGTGATTAGGTTAATTGTTTAATGCTCATTTATTGGCATGGATAACCATTTGTAGTGATGAGAAACTATAATCAATTATCATTATTAGATTATGGATTAGAGGATTATTGGGTTAATAGTGTTGAACCATTGACATAATAATGATAAATTGGTTAGAATAATATCCAACTAACCCTTGATAAAACAACTATTAACAAATATATTTGACCATTATTAGCCATGATTGACCATTGGTGTCCATGAGTAAATGTATTCCTAATGGATTATTGTACTAAAACCTAACTCATAAGCCCATTACTCATAGTGATGTTTTACCATTTTGCAATGAAACATTTTTGCTAACAATAAAAAAATGTTTTTTCACATAAATGAAAAGTCTCTTAACACTAATTATGTACCATTTGATAAAATATATATTCAGAAAATTACATTTCCATTTATGTATTTACACTATTCTTCATGCTTTTAAGGTCACTAACAATGAAGGTTTTCTAGGGTCTATTGTTTCACTATTGGTGACCATGTTTGACTATAGGAAACTATGGTTCAAATTAACACAAATATATCAAATCTTGATACTAATAAACCATTAATTACCTAACCCATAACCTAATAATATTGTTTATGACGCTTAGCTCTGCAACCCTAGCTACCAACTAGAATGCTTTCACCATGATCCCACACTTAACCAAGGACGTGGTTGGTAGATATGATTGCTTGCATGGGTTTAATCTACATTCCAATGACTTAGATCTGAAATATGCAGTCATCGATCCATGTAAACAACCTTTGCATTGTCATGGGATATTATTGGCTATCTATAAGTCTGTTGGCATAGCTCACCCCATCACGATACACGGTCACTTTTCCTTCCATCTTAATTTTTACTTCTAGTTGATAGGGGACCAAGACACCTTCAAATTTGCTCTGAGGAGCGCCACCACCATGGATTGTTAGATGAAGGTTTGAAACCTTGATATTCACACAATTTTGAAATGATGCCATTTCTTCCATTTGACTGCGGATAAGACTGGAATTAGACATCATGGCTCAGGAAAACCCAGACTCACATAGAGCGGTGGGTCAAGAGAGGAAGACGTCACTCCTTACCGATGTGAATATGGGGTTTTTCAATTTGGGTAGAGTTATTATAGGCCTTTTGTTGGAATTCATGAAAATCAAAACTCAAGTTTGTTCCTTGTATTGGGCTCTTTCTTCCCCTAGGGTGAGTTTACTCCTTTAGAACCTAAGAATTTTTTATTTTTGTGAAACCAATCTTAGGGGTTTCCCTTTTTTTATAGATCAAAGACACAAATCTCATCTCCACCCGTGTAGCTATGATAAATAATAAGCTAATAATTTTATATGTTTCTATTCCTATCCTATATGGAGATCATCAGGTGCTTAAGGATAAAAAATTCCCTCAGTGATTATGGCATAGGAAAGAATGCCTTGATTTACCATGGATTGAGGGTAATTGGTAGAGACAAAGGGTGGGCTATATACTCCTCATCCCATACCAAATCCTTTGGTGGAACAAGAAACATAAAACCTTTCTCTTGGAGTGGAGAACTTTATAAGTAGATTCACAACTATAGATTATGAATGAGAAGTGATTATTTTCCCTTTCAATGGATTTTTTCCTATATCATCTACTCTCTAGGCGTGGGTACACATGAATTGGTATTATGGTACATTTATGCTCAAAAGTATTCTCTTTTGTGCTCTTCATTAAGTTAGAAGAACGACACAAGGTTTTCGATCAAAGGCCCTAATATTGGGGTTGCGCTAGCCTCTGCTTTCAACCTTATTTTTTATATTTTAATACTCTCTCTATGTTGGCTCTGGAAACTTCGGCCAGAGTAATACTCCCCAATCTTCTCATCCATTTGACACACCTAGATATATTTAAAGATATGGGAAAATCACTAGGCTACTTTATCAAAATTGAATATAATAGTATTGCAAAAGGAATTTTCACAATTGTTCACATATATGTGGATGTGGACCTCGTAAAAGATTTATGAAGAAAATACTTTTTAAATGGAGAGGCAGGGTTTATTCACAACAAGTGGATTTTGAAAACATTACTTTTTGATGTAGGAATTGTTGGTAACTGGGTCACCTTTAGAATTCCTACCCCTACTCGAAAGAACCTTATTCGCACTAGGAAGATAATAAAATGAACCATGAATGGAAATATTAGAAATGATCTATAGGATCTAAGGTCACTGCAACTTAAGAGCACAATAACACATAGAAATAGAAGTCACCTAGTTCCAATTCTGCACCCTCCAACTCAACTAAGTGGCAAGTTGAACCATCTTAACCCTTAATAGAGGAATCTTGCCCTTCCATCAATATGGAAAGAGACTTAGACATAATTTTTCCAACATCAATGAGCAGGCACAAATGTACACATGAATTAGATCACTTAGATAGCGATAAGGAAATGGAAAATATGCTAGAGCATTTAACAATGGACACATCTCAAGAAAATTTCATCATTGCCTCAACTACATTTATTCCTGAAAACCCCTCGAAATGGATAGACATTCAAAAGAGAAAAGAAAAGGAGGAAAAACCCATGAACAATCTTGGGACTGGAATCCAAAGAGGAAAATGTATTGCTTTGTGGTGTGTTTGTTAAAATATTTATTTAATTTTATGTTAAAAGGTAATAGAAAATTATTTACAAAAAAAAATATGGTTTATTAGGCTTCTTATAGTTGATTAAAGTTGGATATAGTTGTCATTAAGTGATGTTACGCTACAAATGACTAATCATGTTTAACATAATATATACTAACAAACATGGTTAAATATGATTTGGTATACATTATATAATATAAATTCATTATACCAATGATTGATTCTACTAACTCATTAAGCCAAAAAGCCTAACCTAATTATAATGATTTAATATTGTTAAGCATAGTTACATATTATTGTCCAAAATTAAAGCTACACCATTTAGCGACTATTAAACACCAATATAATGTCTAGTAATAAATATTATTAACCAATATTATTCCCTGCCATAGCAGGGTAATAATGTATTCAAAAAGTATTAATGTTGACATTAATTTTAAATTTACTAAAAATTAAATGATCTTATCTAATGTTTACCTTTGAAAAAAAATAAATTATTTTTTTATTTTTTTTAAATGTAATTTTTCTACATTCTAATTAGTTAGAGCCTTATTCTGTAATGATAATATGTACTTTGACAGATTAATGACAATGTACAACCATCAGTATATCCTAAGGAACATTGAACAATAGTTACTGCAACATACATAGATCCTACACAACATACATATATTGTACACATAATCATTAAGTAGTTGTTGCAGCATACATAGTGATGAGCCCCATAAATGGGTAATTATATGGGCTCATTTTGCCTCCTAACTTAGTTTAATCCACCATTCTCTTAGCTTATTTCATGCTTTTTAATTATATTTATGCTTATGGAGTGATTTGGGTTGGTTATGATGCCATGGAGTCTAATATGTGTTTAATGCAGATTTTTGTTGAATTTTGAAGACAAAGTCAAAGATTTAATGGACAATTGGTAGCAATAATTTGAAGTGGACGAACGAGAGGATTTATAGGAGGGTATCCCCCTTATTTATGACTCCCCATTTCGAATTCTCCCTGATGAAGCTTGGAGCACAAACGACCAAATCAATGCACTAGGAGGCAGCCAAGCAAGTGGAGGATAACTTCTGTTTATCTCAAGTTTTGGAAGCCAAGCCTCCCTGATTTTAAGGAAGTCGTTGGGAGCTTTAGTTGTATAAGTAGAGAGGCCTAGGGCATCATTATATATATAGATATATAATTAAGAAATGTTTTTAAACCTTTTAAATAATAAATTATGTAATACTATGTTTCTTTCTTTTTTCTTTAAAAAAATATTTTATAGGATTAACTATTGTGTAAGTAGTGTCAATAACGTATTTATGTTATTTTTAAGATTTGGAATATTTTTTTTGTTAGTATTTCGCATTTATTAAAAAAAATACATTTAAATACTTACATATATGTATATAATTTAAAATTGATATTTATTGTCCACGGGGTCTTGGAAAGACAATGATCGGGTGTTATGTTAAGAAACTCCTTGAAATCAACTCACTGGTTCAATTCCCCACCCTGATCGAGGTGACATATTAGACACATTGAAGATGCAATGTTGCCAAGCTTACAAAAATAAATGATATTTATTAATTTATTAAATTTATTATGACTTCCATGATGGGGGTGGTGATATCAAGGCCAACGAAGGAGGGGCTAGACACTCTTGCGCCTCCCCATGCACTAGATTATTAAGAGGGAAGTTTCGTAGGTAGTAGACATTCCTCATGTGTGATGGCAAGTTTTTGGTGGTGAGTATTTACTCTCGGGTAGGTGATTTGCAGGCAACCATTTAGGTGGCGAGGGTTTGATATGGTAAACTATTGTGGTAGTCGTGCATGGTGGAATGTGACGAGTCTCTCATGGTGATATTGGCACTACTGCCCAACCTCCTGAGCCTGTTCATATGAGGGTGAAGTGTTGGTGGTAACAACGAGGTGTAGGGATTTCTAATCGACTCTTGAAAAATATTTATGGCATCTGCTAGACACTTCAAGTAACCTGGTTGGATAAGGATTTATTATGGGTGGAGTATTTTATATTTCCTTTGGTTTTATCCTTCTCTTTGTATTTTGTGTGGTGGGAAAGGGTTTCAAAGTGTTGTGTGATCTATCATGGGTTCAGAGGCATGGTTGTCTTGTTGCAGTATGAACTATTTAACACTTGGTGTTTACGGAGGTCCTTTCTCTATAGGTTTTTTTCCTATGGGTTAGGGCTGAAAGTAGTGACATCCAAAGTAGTGGTTTTTTTTCTTGTAGAGGGGAATTATAGGCATTGAGTGTGTTATGTCTCCTTCCTCCTTAGTCTGTCTCTCACATTTTAGTCTACTTCTTCTTTTGTATCCCTGATTGGTGGGCGTTGTGTTCTATACAGGTTTTCTATCCAGATACCTTCATATTTTATTATAGGTTGTCTCTTCAATGTCTCTACCTAGGGAGGTGGGGATTTATCAAGAGAAATTATCATACCTCTCCTCCTGAAGGTGGTCCTTAGAAAGGTGTGCACTACTTTGAAGGTGACAGTTGCTGGCTTCGTTCTGTTTTAGGTGTTTTTTTACTCAAATGTTTTTTCTACACGACTTCTTGGTTTTCTTAAATGTCTACTTAATATGTTTTGAAGGTGGTATATGGGTGGTAGGGTGGTTTAGTTTCTCTTGAAGAAGTTTGTTCCCTTTAGACACTCATCGACACTTTTGAATTCGTGTTCTAGTATTTTCTTCGATTTTTAGCTATAAAGTATGAACAGACTAAGGAAAAGCTCTCACATTATACACTTAGACACATGCACCAACTCTAGTTCCCTTGGTCCAGGTCATGGTTAGGACAAGAAGCCCATGGTTAAATTAAAAAGGGGGAGTGTGTGTGCTCCTGGTTTTGGTGCTTCTCGTTGGCTATCACAAAAAGGTGGGAGACCCTCTCGCACTGCCCCGACCAAAGGGAGACATTCCTTGAAAGCACATATTGAAGAAGCTGAGTGGAACCATCTCAAGGACCATGGAGCCTTAGCAACGACTCTCACTCAACTTCAATACTTCCAATGTCATTTAAGAGAATGCATGGTAGTGGTGTGGCGCAGGAAAACACAAATTATGGTGAAGTTCGATAGATTGGAAATATGGCTTACTCATCTAGAGAAAAATTTAAAGTGTAGCTACCTCCCTCCTCCTCCTCTATGAGCAATGCTATATAATCTAGCTTCTATTAATTTTGATGACTGATAATGATCAATGACACTCTACTTGTTTTATCTCTTTTTTGGCATATTTAGACTCAATGTTTATAATTGTCTTCCATATGTATTTTTTGGCACATTTTTTTGGTAGAATTTTCATGGTTAAAAAACCCAGTCACGGTGATACCAATAAAATTTTGAACTATCGATATGTAAATTTTAGCAGTTGCAGATAATAGAAAGGCTAGACTTACAAAAAAAAAATTACCTTTTTCATAGAAACATATATTGAGATTATATTTAAAAAATTGGGATTTGACCCAAACTAATACAATTATTTTGTGAACAATAATGACCACGAAACATTGAAGTTTTAGGATATAACTCAGAGGGTCATCCTGAAACCTTACATGATAACCCTATAATACATAAATTTTGTTCTTATTCCAACTAAAAACTTTCCATAAAATCGCCAAAATACATATGAATTTGTGTAACATCTTCATCTTAGATTTATTTTCTCTTGGGTTAGCTTCCCGTTACCCTTGGAGAGTAAATTTTTTTTTTTCCAACTTTGGTCCATCCAATATTTTCTGGCGTTTCCGCCTTATCAATTCACTTTGGTTGATTTTGTGAAGATCTTCCTTCTTTGAAACCAGTGAAGTCTAATCCATATTCATTTGATCGCCCAAGGAGGGGGTTTATGAAACATAATTTTTTTGGGAACATCTTCAAGGGAATTACCCAAGTCCATAATTTAATGCACACCATTAGAGTCATTTTCCTCAAGAGAAACTAATTGGGAGACACTTTAGGAAGAATTTAGATTTTCGTCTTTTGTTGAGATGTCAGAACCCTTAAAATTAATTCTTATCTGAACTTGACTTGTTGTTGAGATTTTTAACTCCTTTTGTGAATTTTTTGCCTTGCTAGGTGCAAGAGGAAGATATTATAGATTGTGTAATGGTCACGGTTGGTGCCTCCCCCCCCCATCAATGAGGTTTACAAATGGTATTCTTAGGTTTTTTCTTCCTAGCTGTTATCGCTTAGAGGGAACCCCACTATGTGAAAACCTCTCTCAGTTTCTTTGTGTTTTGATGTTTACTTCTATTGTATCCTACTATATCTCATTAATTATTTGTCTAAGAAACCTGCAACTATCTTGCCTCTGTTAGACTGATTTGTATGGCATGTAGCTAGTGTCTTTATATCAGAGACTCCATGCATAATGGTAGCAATTTTCACATATCCCAACCAAATTCTATTTTAGATAAATCTAGCCACAAAACTCAACTGCAAAACTTGCTACTACAGTGACGTAAAGTAGTTGATTTTTTTGGGAGAGATCCCTCTCTAGGTTGATGGGCCAGCTTTCAACCTCAAAGAGGTTAGAGGTTTACCTTAGAGGTTTTCCTTCAACCAGATTACTTGTAAGAGATGACACCATCTTTGGGACAACATTTGAGAGAATGGCATGTCTCATAACAAGCTATGCAAAGAAAAGAAATATTCTCCTGATCTAGTTTTAGCATCCACATATATATACATGACCCATTTACTTGATTTTAGTTTTTAAACCTTTTGCTGAAATCCATTTCCACACATATGCGGTCATATGTTCACTTTAGATAGAGTTTTGTATCAACTCTTTGGAATTAGAATTTTCCTAAAACATTAGCAGTTGCAGTGAAAGTAGCATGATTCCATAAACACAAAGGAAGATTGAGGATAACTACCCAAAATAGGGAAGTTGATATTTAAGTTGAGAGGGGCTCTAATGAGGGAATGCAATACTACCAAAAGAGCCCTACGTTGCCCTAGAACAACGGTACTGGCCCCAAAATTAAATCTTTGTCTTCAACTTTATATAATACAATAATAAAAAAAGCTTGTGTGAGAGGATAGATGTTGAGAGCATCAAATAATAAAGACTTACGATTCTCATAGATCCAAGAGTTAAGATCAATAAGCTTTGGACACAAACCATTGAACTTGAAGATCAATCCAACTTCTGAAACTTTTTTTGGGTCACAGAGAGAATTAGCCACAATTAGAATGTGAACCAAGGGAGCTTCAAAACTTGGAATTGCAGAAGAGAGGGATCCAAAGGAAGAGGTTGAAAAAGAACTAATAAATGAAGGAGGCAGCCATAAAGGGCAAGAAGAAGCCTTCACAATGTCACAAAAATATACAAGTGACTTCAATAAACAAGAGCCCTCCTTGCCATAGGGAAGGATAACTAACAAATCACTAGATGCTAGCACAAAGAATGATTCTAAGATAGATATTGAAGACATTGAGCACTGTGTCAATATTCAAGGTGACGCAAGGACCAGAGGCCGATGAAGGAATTTCATCGAAAGAATAGGAGGAGGATAGAAGCTTCCTCGACATATGCATTGAAATTATTTTTCCGACGTACAAAGTAGGAAGCATTGTGAGCCATGTCAATTAGACTATCACCGACAAGGAGGAGATTGAATATTTGAGATCCATGAGGGTTGTATTCCATTTCATTTGCAGAATCCGAAAGGAGAACGGAGAAGCAGCCAGTTAGGGCTCAACCCTAGCTACCACACCAGAGGAGAGCCATATGGCCATCTCTAAATGTATAATTTATTATTAATAATATGTAATTAAATAATTAGTTTTGGTGTATATATATATATATATATATATATATATATTTTCTTTTCATTTAAATTTCAATATCATGGATATATCATTGTTAACATTTTCTTCATTAATATTTATGAATATTCATCCATGTATAATAATAAAAACTAATATTTTATTCAAATAGATTTGAATAAAAAAAATATTATTAGATCAAATATTTAAAAAAATTGTCCAATTTTTTTCATGTATTTTCTATCATTAATATATATTTATAATAATAATAATAATGTCAAACATTCATTACAATGGTTCCTCCTGAGCTAAAGGTTGTTATGACTAGGCTATACATGAATTTCATTTCCAAGATTAAGGTATCAGAGTTAAGCAAGGATGTCCCTTATCCCCTACACTTTTTTGGCATTTACATTGATAAGTTAGAAGAGTGTTTGGAAGTTGCAAGATGTGATGGGGGAAAGCTCATTGGTATGGTATATATTTTTGCCCTTTATGTTGATGATATCATTCTTTTAGCTAGTATCTATAACAATCACAACAACCAGTTCAGAATCCTCCAAGATTACTTCTCCAAGATGTTTATGACTCTCAATATCGACAAGATTAAAGTCGTGATAATTAAATTCAAAAAGATGTAATATGATAATTTCATTTATGATAATAGCTATCTCGAAAATTGTTTCTTAATACAAATATTTGGGAATTGACATTCATCATCAACTCAATTAGAATTACAACATTGAGAAAAGGATAATAGGAGGCTAAAAAGCTTATTATGGGCTTGAAAAAGACCGTAAGTCAAAAACAAATTGGGCATGGAGTAAAAAACAAATTTCTTGTTTGAGACTCTCATCACCCATGTTATCATATATATTAATGTGAGGTTTGGGGTTATGGTATATCTATAGAACCATGGAGCAAGATTGAAATGATCCATAAAAGCATTATATCCTACAACCTCAAGATTAATGGAAATACTCCCTAGCCTATCCTCTTGATTGAAGGTAGCCTTTTTCCCATTGAAAGCATAGTTATGATTAGGTATCTCATATATAAGAAGCTATACAACATGGAAGCCAAGAGGTATCCTAAAATTGCTTCTAACTCAAGCCAAAGCCCCACCTCATGCTCAAGCGAGGCTACCATAAGGATGACCATAATTCACCAGACCATTGGGGTGTCAAGGAGGAGATTAACTTGAAAAATAAATACAATATTAGAAATATTATTACTTCCAAATTTAACAATAAGTTGTGGGAGGATAAGGAGTTATACGGAAAAGGGATGTTAATGTATAATAAGGAGGCGATTAACCGCAATTTAAAAAGCCATAATTATATTTCTATCTTAAGAAGTGACAAGAAGAAAATGGCCATTGCCAATATTATAACTATTTCTCATGAGCTCCAAAGTCAAATATCGAGTTGGTGTATTCCCAAGACACCTTGGGACAAGAGAGTTTGTCACTTTTAATTTCCCATCTCTTACTCGCATCCATTCTAATTTTCAAAGTATTTATCACACTACCAACTTGTTTGACTTGCTAAGTCAACAAAACTACATTGATCTAAATAGAATTCTCTCTTATTTGCAATCATAAAAATAAAATCTTAAAAAATCTTAATTAATTTCTTAATTTCATAAATTTAGATAAATTATCCTCCTATATTATACTTTACACTAAATTATTTTTTTTTGACCATTTTTAGACCGTGCTACTTTTATGTGTGAATTCGCCTTTTCTTTGACTTTCAACTAATTTTTAAGAAAAAATAATGACCTTATATAATAATGAATTAACAATTTTAATTTCAACCAATTTTTAAGAAAAAACAATGACCTTATATAATAATGAATTAAAATTTATAATTTTTTAAATATATTATTGTTGTACGGTGAAAAAAGCTTTTGTTAAATTCAGTATACGAACATGATCCACCAATGATGAAAGTTGAGATATTAAAATGTGATTAGTGGGTCACTAATACGGAGTTAGTATTGGTATGAGATAGCCAAGCTCCTTCCTTTTATGCAAAATTCAGTCCAAATTCATGAGGAGCTCTTTTGTTTGGATTCATGTGGGTTCTTCGATTCATTTGGATTTCGTGTGTTTGATTATATCAACGTAACACACACATTGATAGATACCAATAATAATATGGATAAGAGTCAACCTCAATTGAAACAGTGTTTTATTAACATCAATGGATAGTGTTTTATTAAAAAAAAAATTGATGTCATTATTTTAACTCAAATACTTTCTCAAATATGGTTAAGCGATGGGCCATTCCGTCGTCACAGTATCACTCTTAATAATAATAATAATAAATTAAACGTGCGAGAGCAATGGTTATTAATATAGTAAGCGAATTAGTTTTGTTGTTATATGCAAATTACATATCATTTTTTAAAATAAAAAGTCAGTTTTGTGAAGTGAATGTTTCTAAATGTCTTTTAATTATGGAGATAATGTCTTTTAATTATGTAGATAAGTCTGTTTTATGCTGAAATTGGGTTATAATAATTTTAATTATTTAATAAATAGATAGATAGGATTTGTTATATTTTTATGGAGGGATAAGATTTTATGTCGATTTATATGTTTTACACTATAAATATTGGAGATGTGTTTATGGGAGTTATTGTATATTAATAAATGTAATCAATATACTTTCATAGACATCATAAGAAAATTCATACTTTATGGTTTTCCAACATGGTTTATGTGTTTTTTTTCATATTCAAATATTTTGTGCAAATAAAATAAAATTATGAAAGATGTGCTTCCAGAATGTTTTTAAAATGAAAAATATATAATTATATGTGTTTGTGATAATAAAATAAAAATATGAAAGATCCTTTCACATTCACAGGCATGTTGTGAAAATAAATATAATTATATATGTGGCCAAAATTAAATAAAATTATGAGAAATGAGATTTTCACATTAAATCGTGAGAGCTGTGTTTTTGGTACTTTTTACTTTTCACATGTTATGTGAAAAATGTATATTTATATATTATAATAAAAATAAAATAAAATTATGTGAAAATAAAATATAATTATACATTATAATAAAAATAAAAATAAAATAAAATTATAAGAAATATAAAAGTAATTATGGAAAATTTTCAAAAAAGATATGTAAATATATTTTATAAAATAAAAAATTATATTTTTATTTTAAAAAAATAATTTTCATTTTAAATACAATATTTTAATCTCTTTCTTTCATCAACTCATGATTCAGATTCTGGTTCAACACAAAACTTCACACAACTCAATAAGATTTCCTAGTTATATTTTAGCTCTTCAAATTAGTCTATGAATTTGACCTTATAAAAAGAGCGATACAGAGTCAAATATACTTCCTTTTGTATGTGAGAACAATTATAAATAACAAAACCATCACATACCCCAACCACGCCACGGTTTTCTTACCATCGCTCATCAAACATCCCTTTTATTTAATGGTCCTTGCTAATTATTTAAGCAATCCCTTCGTCTTTCCATATCCATAGAATCATAGTAGATTTCATCAATGCCAAATTTGAAAGAGAAGACACTCTCCACCAATTTCTTGAACACAATCTTCACCTTTTTGGTATTTGGCATATCCTCAAACTCGAACGTATACACACAAGCATTTAATTTCTCAATATTTGTATATGCAAACATATCTAGAAAATAGGATAAGGAAATACATTACTAATAATGATAATCACTGGATTGGGTCATCGTATTATGGATAGTTTATGTGTATCTAGACAATAGTGCTGTCAGGATTATGCTTGGAGATTGGAATGTTTTGGATTGGAATGCTTATGTGCACAAATAGGGCTTTAAAATGTGAGGGCGTGGCGATTGGAACACTAGCTACCCTAGCCCTATGATTTCTACCTCCTATCATTGTGGTGAGTGGTTTTCCTTATTTTTTAGTTTTTTTTTTTATGAGGCCAAGTATTGCAAGAAGAATGTTGCAACTCCTAGGGCTACCAACTTAAATTATACCCCGGGGGTTCGTACAAACTTAGGAGGTATAAAAACTACATGTGCAACGTGAAATGTATCCTTCTTTTGTTGACCTGATATAATGGAACCAATATCATGAATTTCATAAATGGAAATGCTTGAAATGAAAACCTTAAACTATAAAAGACAAGGAAATAAAATTTGTTCTAGTTTCATAAATTAAAGAGGATGAATCAACTTTAAATACCAACTAACTACAATTGTAGGAAGGTTAATGATTGTACTAATTGCATAAATAAAACATGTTAACCTACTTGTAGATGCAGATCAAGATTCTACTTATGGAATGTAAATCATTACTTTACTTGTAGAATGTGAAAAATTGTTGGAAAAAGGAAACTTTATCTAAAGCGTATGACTGGAAAATCTCAGAACATAACTTAAAAAAATAGGTCTAATCTACTTGCATTGAATAGTTTCCCATCTTATCACTAATTTCAATATAATTTATCTTTACTGATAGAGTCCTTACACATTGCATAAGAGAATGATCTTTGCGATGCAAATGTGGAAATTTGTCTACTAATTTAATTGTTGTTTTCTACTTACAGTGAAGGAAGGATGGGTTTAAAGTGTTCCTTGGTCATCCCCAACTGTGGATTCAAAGTTTGGAGGTCATTATTCAATCCTAAGATACAAAAATCAAGCTCTTAAAGAAAATATCGTCAAGTTTAGACAATGTTACAGGATGCTACAAGACTGCTATACAATTGCTACAAGATTCTATAAGATTTCTTTATTTTGTTACATGATTGGGTATGTGAGAATTATGAGGGTTTAAGAGGTGATACAAAGTTGGGAAAGGGTATTTTAAGGTAGAATAAGGTTTTATGTTTGCATTTTTGAGCTTAGTAACATTCAGGGACCCATCTTGCACAAGGAACAATGCACGTGGTGGCCTTCAACAAGCCAGAAATGTACTCTCGATGAATAGTGTTTTGGAGGAGTTGTTGAGGTAGAAAAAAAGAGTTGGCGGTAGAATAAGGAGTTTAAATAAAAATTCTAACCCTGAAAATCCACAACAGCTCCTACACACCATAGAAAATTATGATTTTTATACTTAAAAAGACTAAACAACTAGTCTGTCAGCTAGTTTGTCTTCTAAGTTATCTCACAAATGACCAAGTAAATTGAGTTT